>CM076997.1:83467153-85967153 GCA_039090855.1 Macrothele yani
TGTCACTTGTGTCAGATTAATAATTACCGTAATGTAAGACCGGCCGGTCACTTGAAATCTAGTTCAAGTTCTCATGTTTTTGATATTATTTCAATAGATTTATTGGGACCTTATCCTTTATCTGTTAAAAACAAAGCTCGTTACGTTTTAGTACTAACTGATAATTTTTCTAAATGGGTTGAAGTTTTTCCCATTAAAGCCGCTACGGCAGAAGTTATTTGTAATGTCTTAGTTAATGAAGTATTCTCTAGATATGGTGCACCTAATAAAGTAGTTTCGGATAATGGTCCTCAATTTATTTCTGACATTTTTGAAAGAATGTGTGCGAGACTACACATTAAACATAAATTCATTTCCCCATATCATCCCCAGAGTAATCCTGCGGAACGCGTGAACCGCACGCTAGTGAAAATGATTGCTACATTTGTAATGGATCATCATGAAAGATGGGATGACCATTTGGAGCTTTTTGCGTTCGCCCTCCGCTCGTCTGTCCATGAATCTACTAAAATTACTCCTGCAGAACTTCTTCTGGGTCGCAAAATTAAAACCCCTTTTGAAAATTTAACGGGGATTATCGACGAACTAAACCAGCGACCAACTCCGCAATCAGTACGAATCATGGCAGAAAAAGCTTGTGTTGCAATGTTAGGAGCACAAGCGGCTCAAGCAAGATATTATAATCCTAGGCGTAGGGAACCAGATCTTGTCGTTGGAGATCTCACTCTCGTGGAAATGCACTTCCAGTCTTCTGTTTTTCATACTTTAGTGAAGAAATTTGCACCCAGCTACGAAGGTCCATATCGGGTGACAAATGTGTTTGAAAATAACATTGTTCTTGAAAAACCTGACAATCAATTTCAATACGTACACGTTGATCAGTGCCGCAAGTATCATGAACGAAATATCGATTTCATAATCAACCCTACTCAACCTTCTGTTCCACAGACTCAAGAGTCTATATCTCACGATCAACCGCCAGAAATTTTGGACGAACCAACAAACATTTTTGAAGAATCTCCAGTGATTTTTTCTTCACCCTCCCCTCCTCCAGACGGGTTTCCAAACACGCAACCTGATTCTCCCTTGAGACCAAGGCTCGACTCAAGTTCTTCGAATACTAGTATCGTTCCTTTCCCTCCAACCATTGCCAAGACTATTGCTGCGCCGTTTACTGATAACTCTGCACCAACGCAGGCTCCTACTTCTTCCTATAGGCAAAAATAAACATCGCCCTGCACGACCACTGAATTACAGCAGCGACTCAGAGGCTTCGGACATTTCTGATTTATCAGTTATAAACAATAATTTCAATATTCCAAACCGTCCAGAACCACCAAAAGCTGGGCGTAAACGTAACTTGCCTCCCCAATCTGCTTCGCCGCAACAGCGACGACGGCAGAAATCTTTGCATCCGCCCGGGTTTCGCCCCTGGAACCTACGTTCAGGGCAAACAGGGCCGATGCCTGCTGCTACTCTCATGCCACGTGGGCGTAAGCGAAAGCAAACGATGTGGCCGGAGCCACATCCGTCCAAAAGAATACTGGAAGGACACAACGGGCCCCAGCACAAAGGGACTCCATATCAAAAGCCTGGCGGAGCCCGTTCCTATCAGCCGCAAGGATTCAGGGACCGCCAGACTTCGGCCGTTCCTGATCGACGGACTTCCGCCATTCCTGACCGTTCTTCTCAGCCGCAGGGATTTCCGGACCCACAGACTTCAGCCGTTCCGGACCGACGGATTCCCGCCATTCGTGACCGTTCCCGTCAGCCGCCGAGATTTCTTGACCGACAGCAGACCGATGTTCCAGATCCATTAAAGTCCTTGAAAAGATCTAAGCCACCTGATTTTACCAGTCCGATTAGGCCTGGAAAACGTTATCGCACTAGAGTTTTTTATGCGTCCTCGAGATAAGTAAGTTCTCGTGGACAGGTTCTTTTCTTAGTTTGTTGTTTTTCCTGCACGACCAGTTGGCGTGTCAGAATTTCTTTTTTTCGTGTGGGCCTATGCATTCTTTTGTGTATACATGTGTTTTTTTTATATTTCTTCTATGTCCATCTACTAATCCCAATTTTTTATATATCTATGTGTTTAGGGGTAAAATAATAAAATTGTTACTGTTAGGCAGCTCCAGGTCATCTTCGCTGCTGATACAGTTGGTATGTATTCAACGAATAATGCGAACGTAATTTGAAATTAAAATAATAAAATTGTTACTGTTAGGCAGCTCCAGGTAATCTTCGCTGCTGATACAGTTGGTATGTATTCACCGAATAATGAGAACGTCATTTGAAATTAAAAAAGTGATTCCTGCTAGGCAGAATAAAAGGAAGGTATGCCGATGCAGGTTTGTTTTGTTCAACAATACCAGTTTCACAGACGAATACAGATTTCTTAATTTTGTCATGCCAAGTTTGATAATGTAAATACTGCTACCACCAAACAACAAAACAAAAAAGAGGTCGAGAAACGTCATTCAACGAAGTGTAAGACTTACACTCCAAAATTGATAGGTTTTTCGGAAAAAAAAAAAAAAGAAAAAGAAAAAAAAAATTAAGGAGGAGATGATGTAACGTATACTCTATATTCACTTTCCTTTTGATTTCACTATCTCTGGTTATTTTATTTTACTATGTAAATTATCTTCTTACTGAACGAAATATTATTTCACCCGATGAATGAGATCTGGCAATGAGTGTAAGTCATGACGTGGTGGTAGCCAGTATATATAGGCGCGTTCATCGATAGCGAAGGGGAGCGTTTGGTGTTGTACGGAGAGATTTTGTTGTTATAAAGAGAGATTTTGTTGTTATAAGGAGAGCTTTTGTTGTTATAGGGAGATCGTTTGTTGTTATGCTAGAGGAGAGAGTTTCGTTCTATGCCATTAGTTTGATTCTTCATTATTGTGAAACAAGTTGTGTGTGTGTGCCTTGGATGACCAAGAGTTGCATAATAAAAAAGCTTGTAGTAAGTACGTCTTTCTCAATTCATAGTTTTTGTCAGACCTCTGTCTGGCTGTTAGGTTTATATCATTAGTTTATTACCATTAACAACCAGCGTTAAGACTTTATTCATTCTAATTACTGCTGCAGCATTACTACCAGTTATAAGTTTGTTCAATACTATTACTACACTACTAGCAGGAGACTTTCTTCATGTTCTTAATTAACTAGTAACAACAACCATTTGAATTCACTATTTGAAGCTTAGTACAAGCATATCATTCAGTAGCAGAAGCATTATACTTAGCTCAGTAGGAGAGCTTCATTATTATCATTAGCTAGCTGGTAGAAAGAGCTTATTCATTATAATTAGCTTAGCGGAAAGCAAAATAAAGCTAATTCATTATAAACTGTTGACCATATTAAATCGCAAAGCAAAACTGTTGACCATATTAAATCGCAAAGCAAAACTGTTGACCATATTAAATCGCAAAGCAAAAATTGTTTTCTTGGTTTGTAGGTCATACTGAATCACTTAGTTCTTACTCAACTTTTCTTGGTAACATACTTGTTGTCAACCTTTCTTAATTGGGAGAACATGCTCAGCTTGTCTTGGTTGACCAAATTTTCAAAACGGTACTGCGCTGTTTTTAGTTATCAATGGCATTCAGTCGCCAAAAAATTTGTTAGGTAAATTTCAATGTATTGTCAACAGTGAAACTTTTGACAATAGTTCCAGTGACTGTAAATCGTACTGTCTGCCTGCTTTTCAATCCCTACATTATTATTGTTCATATCTCCCAAAATACCTACTTTCGTCTACGTCATGACTTGTATTCAAAAAATAATATCAAACATTTGAGCCATCCGTTTTTCCTTCGGCTTGTGAGACATCTCTCACACAGTTCTTTCTGTTTTTACAGTTCTGCAGTGCGGCATGGGATTAGGTGCATAGCAAGGTACATATGTGTTGCTCTCTCCATTTCCTTTAGGGTGTGTTCATCACTCAGTTCCACTATGCTTCGTTTTACATGACTTCTCTCTCTCTCTCTCTCTCTCTCTCTCTCTCTCTCTCTCTCTCTCTCTCTCTCTCTCTCTCTCTCTCTCTTTTAACTTACTTTGGAAGAAAGTTCAGAGATCATCCTCTGGAAATTACTACTAATCTTCAGAAATTTTACCCATTTTTTGAGTTCAATTACTTAATTAGAAATATAGTAAAGCCCAAATCTAATGAGCTCTCATAATGCAAAGTTTGGCATGAACCGAAAGTTTCATAGATCTCTTGAATTTCGAAATATTGTCCCTTGTTATTTCCATCACATTTTGTGAAAAAAATTATTTTGAGAATCTGCATGTATCGAAGTTCAGCACGGTTATGAGGGAAAAAAATAAATGGCACTCAAGTTTACATTCCTTCCTCTTCCACTGAAAAACTACGAATTGCCAGATACTGAAAGCACCCCATGGTTTATCTTGCAGAAAAGTCACTTTGCGTGAGGACAAGCATGTTTCAATTCTTTTTTTATGTCCTTGCTCTCCTCTTCCCCCTCACACACATTTCTTGGGAAAATGTTGCCTTTTTTCCCCTTCCCTGATTACTATTCAATTATTGTATTTCTTCTCGGAGCGCCGAGAACCTCTTTCTATGGGAGCCCGACACTCGGTTAAAGACGTCACGCTAGAGATGGGTTTCCCACTGAGACTACTTAGTTCTCTTCAGGAAAGTCCCCCTCCCCTGCGCAGTGGGGTTTGTTCAAGTAGAGTCTACCTAGGTAAAAAGGAATGACGGTCACATTTGACAAATTTAGTTGTACTTCGACTGCTCAGTTGCTGTTGTACTTCGACTGCTCAGTTGCTTATTAATATGTGCATTGTGCTTAAGAAAATAAAAATCATGGCTTTATATCTTAAAAGTCGGTGAGAACATCGGAGCAATCGGTTTAATGAGGAAAGAAGGAGTTGAAAAAAATTGAATTTGTGAAAAAGTGAGTTTGGTATTCCACCACATTCTCTTTCTACGATTTTAAAACCCAGGATGAATTAAAACTAAACATCAGTGGTGTTTCATCGAGTAGGAATTCACAGTGATGTGAACGCTACTTTTCTCAAGAGACTTCAAAGTGTCAAAAGAAAGATATGCCACAAATCAATGCTTTAGATTTCGTCAGATCTTTAGGAAAAGTGGGTTTTCTAACAAAACGTGGATGGCTGTAGCGTTTTCTTTACGGTGTTGCGTTCAAATCCACTTGTGGTAAAAGTGTTTTAGTAGACAATGAAATCATGGAAAAATGGTAAAAATCCAGCAGGATCCTCATTTCGCAGAACAAACCCTGTGGCGTGAATAGCACCGACGAGACTGGAACTTTTTTTTACCAATTATTGGCACAGAAATCCTTAGCTTTCAAAAGAGAACAATGTAGCAGTGCAAAGATCTACATTAATTTTTACTGTGATGGTGTGCGCGAGTATGGAAGGCTTAGACAAAATAAAATTTCTCGTTATCGGAAAACCAAAAGCTCCACGCTTTAGCAAGAAAGGTAAAAATTACCAGTCGATTTACAGAACCAATAAGAAAAACCTGGATGGCATCGGAGATTTTTACCGAATAGATTAAAGAAATCGAGGACGAAGTGTGTAGAAAAAAAGCGAAATGTTCTCCCTATTTTACACAACTGTACTGCACACACCCACTACAAGCAAGCTTCAAAAGTAACAGAAAATATGAAAGCTCTTTACAGGAAAAATGTACTTGGAAAGGATCTAATTCCTTCAGAAAAAGAAGATAGAGTTATTGACGATAGGATCGTATGTGATATACTAAAATATGTTTACAAAGCTGCTTCGAAAGGAAACGTTGAAAACTGCTGGATATATTCCGGCTTTTGAAAAAACTTTCATCTTTATCTGCAAATGAGATAAAAGATAGAATAAATGAAAATGATAATGATGATGAAATTTGGAATCACCTAAGTGGAAAAGCAGTAATCTTCTCTGAGATGACTACTCGGTAGGATCTCTAAACGCAGATGTAAACTTAATAATGGACCACATTCAGGACAAGAATAATAATCAACCCAAAGAGGAAGAAGAGAAATAGAGACATGAGTTCCACCAGCGGCTAAAAAGCATTTGCTTTCAGTTTTTTTTGCTTTTAATTTTTTTAAAGCATGTTACTAAGGTTAACAAATGGCTCACAAAAAGTTTCTCATAGCAAAAGGAAGGTATCAGAGACAAACAGATTTTCAAATCGAGCAGTTAAAAAAAGAAATATGGAAGGAAACATGATATAAGTCTATGTCTGCTAGCGGAAGAATTTTGCATAATGGAAAAGTTGAAAATAGGCGAAAAATATTATTCGTGGAAAAAGGAAAAATATTTTTTCAAATACGTCTTCCAAATGCAGAGATAGCGAAAAAAAAGGTTTCTTCCTTTACGTCCCCTAGCGGGAAATTTGTGCATTATTTAAAGATGATAATGCTCCACATCTCTGTTGTAGCGAATGGCATACAGTAAAGAAATTTCTGAACAGGGTTTTTAGAACCTGAAATATAGCTGCAAAGTGATGTGCACAATCACCACCTAGCAACAGAACTGTGAACTATATAATTCCTTATATACTAACCTAAAGTGTTCTACAAGCTAAATGGCATCCGGTGTCGAAAGAATTTTTTTAACTGCGTATGTAGGAGCAGAGATATTGGGAAAAACATATTAAGAATTTGCGCCCCCTGGTAGCGAAAGTGTGCCTTATTTTTCGAAAAACATGCGCACCCAGAGTTTGCATAGTTAGTAGTATCTGACCAAAGAAAGAAGATTTTCAATCGGGTTTTAAGTCCCGCAGATATCGCTGTAAAGGGAAACGTGATCTTACGCGCTCTGGTGGCAGACTTGTGCGTTAAGAAAAAATTGAAATTACATGAGGAACATTTCGCAGCGGAAACGCCCTGCAACAAAGGAAGAATTTTTAAATGGGACTCTTAGAAGCAGAGATATCAACAAAAATAAGATATGAATCTACGCCCTCCCACCCCAGCGGAAAACCCATCCATTGTTTTAAGGAGAAAGTATTCTCAAAGATTTTTCTGATATGAGCGGAATCAGTCCACGGAAAATCTTTTTCAATTGAATTTTCAGGAGCTCAGATTTTGCTGCAAGTACATTAGAAACAGAAATTAACACTTACGCCGCCTGGTGGCCAAATTATGCTATTCTAAATATTAGAAATTATATGCAGAACATTTCCCATCTGGATCTGCATGCGTTACAGGAAGAATTTTTCAAATCGGAGTTTTAGAAGCAAAGATATCGAGGAAAACGCAATTTATATTAACGCCCACTACCAAAAAGTCTATGAATTACTTGAAAATTTCAAAATTATATGAAAAACATTTCGCGCCGGTAAAGCTATCAACAAAGAAGGAATTTTTCAAACAGGACTTTCACAAGCAGAGATATTGACAAAAATAAGATAAACATCTACGCCCCCTGGCGGTGAAACCGTGCATTATTTTAAGAAGAAAATATTCCGGAAAGGTTTATACACGTAAGTGGTATCAGTCCATGGAAGAATTTTTTCAATCGAGATTTTTTGAAACTCAGATTTTGCTGCAAGTGCATCAGAAGCGGAAATTAGGACTTACTCGTACGCCCCCTGATAGCCAAACCATTTTTTTTACCAAACATTAGAAATAATATGCAAAAGGTTTCCCATCCGGAGTTGTATCTGGTGCAGAGAAAAATTTTCAGATCGGAATTTTAGAAGCAGAGATATCGGGAAAAATGCAATTTATTTTTACGTCCCTAGCGGAAAATCTATGCCTAACTTGAGAAAGTGACTATACCTAAAATAGTCTTCGACATACTGAAAATGGAATCAAAACATAAAAGAATTTTTTTGAATCGGATGTTTAGAAGCAAATATAGTTACGGAAAAATTAATAGTAACTCTGGAAATTTCTGACGTCTTTGGGTTTTCAGTTTTGCTACAAGAGTAAATATGCAGATAATATTCACAATATATATATTTAAAGGATATTTCAAGTAGAAGCCAACTGAGTTTACAGAATGGGAATATCTTTAACAGAACTCAAGTTATGACCAGGAATTTGCTTCGAAGGAAGCACACTTCGTTATGTGAAATGTCATCGTCGTTGCTACAAGCCGACGGAGCTTGCTTGTACGTCTACGTACAGGCGATATAAAGGGCAGGCGATGTGCGTGGGGTTATTATAGACGTTTTTGCAGTGCGCGTAGGTAGTTCGTTTGCATTGATGAGTGTGTAGTTGTTACTCCTGTGGACTGAAGTGCAAATCTGAAGTTTAGAGTGTATTTCGTTTATTCTGTCAAACTGTGTTGCAGTTATGGGAATATTATGTGATATTTCACCACAAAAAGCTTCGTGAATGGTGACTTTAAGGGAATTCGGCAATAGCAATGCAGAAATTGCCCAGAAAGCAGGGGTTCGCAAGAGTACAGTTGGACGGCAGCTAGCGAAGATCCGTGATATGGGTGGAATCAAGAACGGCAGGCTGAATAAATGTGACCGAAAATTGAAAACAACTCCTAGAAGTAACAACGCGTTGAAACGGTTATGTCAGCGAAACAGGTTCGTCTCGTCAACAGTTCTTGCCAAAGAATTGCAGGAGAGCTGTGGTACTGCTGTTGGCCCTGGAACATCGAGGACCAAGTAACGTTCTATGGGTCTAACGTCTCATAGGGCGGTAAAGAAGCCATTGCTAACCAATTTTCAACGCAAGAAACGTTTAGAATAGGCAAAGGAACACAAGGAGTGAAACACTGATAGGTGGCGTCATGTGTTATTTGATGAGACAAAATTGAACATCGACGGCATTGAGCATTGCCGAGTGTTTCGACGAAATAACGAGGCGTTGCATCCTTCTTGCACACTTAAGACAAGAAAGTATAAATGCATTGTTGTGATTTGGGAACGTTTTGCTGCTTCTGGAGTGGGAAGAATCCTGTGCGTGAGAGCAGTGTTAATGCACAGGTGTACAAAAGTATCCTCCATGACAAGATGGTGCCTTCAGGACGTGATTTGTTCCAGGGTCAGCCATACATCTTCCAAGACGATTCGGCCCCATGCCACCGTGCAAACACCGTCAAAGCTTATGTGACGTCTTTAGGCAATGTTGTGCCTCTTCCTTGGCCTGGTAATTCGCAGACTTGAACCCAATTGAAAATTTGTGGCGCATTCTGAAAAGAAAAGTGCACGAACGTCACTCCGCAAATAAAGTGGAATTGATTAACGCAATTACTGACGTTTGGCACAATTGTATTTCATCCGACATGCCGCGTAAGTTGGTTGCCTCCATGCCCAACAGGTGTGCAGCCCTTGTTAAATTAAAAGGTCACCAACGAAATATTAGGTATGTAATTGTATTTGAAATTGAACATGTTATTTGCCATGATTTTTGTTTTTCAGCACATTTCTGTTCGAAACTTAGAGTTCTGTTAAAGATATTCCCATTCTGTAAACTTATTTGGCTTCTGCACGAAATGTGCTTTAAAATGATATATTTATTGTGAACATATTTACTTTTGTAGCAACACTGAAAACCCAAAAACGTCAGAAATTTTCAGAGTTGCTATTAATTTTTGCGTAATTGTATATGGAATAAAATGCATTTTAAATTCAATATCATCTGCATTTACGCTCTCAAGCGGCAAAATTGTGCATCGTAAAAAAAAACGGAAGAAGGGATAACCGGTAACATAAGCGGGATTTTTTTAAAAGAGACGCTAAAAAACCGCAACAAGTGAAATTTCAAATTTTTTGTTTATTGCAGACCTTCATATTTTTACTACTAACTATAGTTCTTAACAAGTACTATTCACCTCCAATGAACTGATAAATAGTTTGACTAGTTTCAACCTGACAAATTTATATAATATAACATGCCAAACATTCCCTTTTATCTTATCTGTTCGGTCATAACCGAGTTTGCATATAGGAAATGTTTTAGACTCTCCCTTCAACTTCGTTATATAATGATTCGACTGTATTAGGTTAATTAGATGTCTTTTTCCTGTGTGCGAACATAAAATAATGTCAGTCATTGGCATAGTAAGAGTATGATCTCCGTTGATGAAAGTAATGGTCTTTTATAAAACACGCCGTTGTGATGCGAATTCCAGAAGTGACATTAACTGCTTTCTCTGAGAATATTTTTTTTAGGAAAGCTATTCAGAGTGCAAATTGAATAATTGATGAAGAGAGCGTTTTCCTTCTGAGTAGTCATGATGCACGTTTTCAATTTGAGCAGTCATGTTATCATCTTCTCCTCTGCACTGCGGTGTTTAAAAATTGATTTTATACATAAACTATTTCAGCCCTAAGAAGCTTCGCGGAGTCACTTTCTCGTGTTCATAGAAATGTTTATTTTACCTATATAAGAAGGGCTTTTATTACAAACTGTTTGTCTTAAATGCTTATGTTTAATGTTCTTTGGCCACAATTAATTAAGGAGTTCATGCATAATCAAAAGTCTTTTTCCGACAACAAAGTTTGAGAATCAATTTGATAATGTTTAGCTTTTTGTTTTAATTTATTTATATTTTTATTCGCGGTGGATTGTTACATTTTTCAAACACACTGAAGTTTGCCAACACCCTTATGTTTATTCTGCTTAGCTAAGATTTGGATTCCGTATCCAGTTCTTTGATCGGAAAAGCTGTAGCATTTCTGATGAGCCGACTTTGAAGTAAAGGCAGCGAGTATCAGAAGATCATTTATAGCATTTTGCGGGGTTAGATGAGCATGAGGCGCCTCTTATTAGGTACAGAATGCACATAATCTTTAACATTTCCTAACCAGATGATTGGAATATACAGTCGATGTTGATCGCACCTTAAGCGCCGCGAAACTAGTCACACTGTCACTGTGAAGTAAAGGAACGGCAAGTAAATCTTTACCCACAAACACCCACACCCACCCATACGTACACACACAAAATTGAAAGTAAACATCCTCATCTAGCCATGGTTCTTTTGCCTTCATTGGCCCAAATATTATTTTGTTATAACGCATTAGCTGTCAATTATTAATAATGGTCCACGGACTATTTTGACGCTGCTAATTCGTCGCTATGTCATAAAATAGACAACGTGGTATTTTGCTATGGCTCATTTTTCACCCACGCCATTAGAGGTGTCAGGCACTATTCATGTCTGATTTTTGACCCATAATTAGTGGCCCAGGCATTTTTTTTTCATTTGCTAATTGGTCACCATGTCATTAGATTAGTGGCCCAGGCATTATTTTTCATTTGCTAATTTGTCACCATGTCATTAGATGAGTAACACACTCTTTCTCCATGACTTAATTTTCGCTATGTCGTTAGATGGACAAAGCTCAATTTCTCCAGGTTCATAACTCTCCATGTCATTATATGACACAGACACAATTTGTCGACATGCCATTAGACTGCTCAGGCACTATTTTGGCATTGCTCATTTTTCGACATGCCATTAGATGTACAAAATCTATTTGTCTGGATCATTTGCCCCCATCTCAAATGACCTAGGCACCATTTGTCAATGCTCATTTGTCGACATATCATTGGATGAACAACGTACTATTTCGTCATGGATCATTTGTCGTAATGTTATTAGATAACCTAAGCATTATTTTCCTTACGCCTCGTAGAGTCACGGGCCTGTCGCTAAACCTGAATTCCCCCAATCTCAAGAGAAAATGTTTTGAAAAAAACAAACTATCTAATATTGAAGAATAAAATGCTGGACTAAATCAAGTAAATGTCAATTAATTTAATATTCAGTGTCCGATGAAATCTTTTTTTCATTGGTGTGCAAACTAACAGAGAACGCACACTGTTCGGAATGGCGCAGAAATACACAACAGCGTTGTTTCAACCTTTCGGGAATTTATTCAAAACACAAGGTTTATGTTTCATGTCCATAACAATACGAAGTTCTGAAAAAACATCATGTGACACATAATTGGATGCTAATTGTTTTTTGTACTTCAGTGAATGTTGGTTGGATTCATGGACCTATATATCTTTATGACAACACTATATCGACAAAAGTCGCCGGACACCTGGAAGAGAAACACAACATGGCACTACTGACATACATTAGTACGGTGTCGGGCCACCTTTCGCCTTAATGCATGCACTGATCCTTCGAGGCATCCTTTCGACAAGGCTTTGGAACACACCAATAGGTATGCTTCCATTCAGTACATAATGCTGCCACTAACTGTTGCTTAGTAGCAGGCTTTGGTTCCAAACTCCTTATAGGGCGCTCTAATTCATCCCATAGGTGCTCTGTGGGATTAAGGTCAGGGCTCTGTACTGGCCAGTCCATACGCGATATGGACTTATCATCCAACCACGGCGTAACAGACTGTACTGTTAAAAAAATATTTTAGTATTATTATAAATCAGGTTCGTAATTTGTTGACCATTCCCACGATCATATAGGTAATGAATTTCAAGAAACACTCAAATAAGTGAGTGGCACAAATTTTAGCAACAAAACAATTTAATACATGTAAACATTGACGTTAAAAAGAAATACAAAAAAGATATGCATACACAATATGAAAAACAAATACGTTGTGATTAAAATAAAATGAAAATAACGTTATATCAAGACAAATGCGTTGTGATTAAAAAACGAAAATACCGTTTAACTCAATTTCATTTTAAAGAACACACAGTTCAAAAATTAAGATTGCTCAAATCACCAAGATTAATCACTCTCAGTCCTCTATTCCTAGTTTTTGCGAAATCAACATTAAGGTACCAATAATACAAATCTCAGTTGTTGTTGTTTTTTTTTTTTTGTAAATAGAAGTCATTTCTCAGTGTTTCACACAAATTTATATTCACAGTCTGTTATAAGAAAATTCACACAAATTAGTATTCTCAAAGTTCACACAATATGCAAGGAAAAAAGTCATCACTATCGATGATAATTATGTCAGTTCCTTTTGCAAATCCGTTTAAAGTACAGTCAATGAATGTAAATAACACTGTAGGATTCAACTACCAATTATGTAAATAAAATGCTACGTCAGACTGAATCTCAAATCATATACAGAAATGCTGGAGTAGGCCAGATCTGAAGGTGGGCAACTAACATATGTTCATAAAAATTATTTCATTACTTAAACACCATGTTCCATCAATATTAAAAATGCATTAACACACATACAATGCATAAGAAAAACCAAAGCCGTGATCAGGATTCGAACCTGGGTTATAAAACTAATTACCTTCACAATTTCTCATTTAAATATAATTCTAAAACCAAAATAATTTCATTTACCGTCATTAATATCATTTCATACTAGAACAATTTCTGTATGCCTCTGGCACGTAACAAATTCAGTGCTAGTTTTTGAATTATTTGGTCAAGAAAAAGGAAAAACACCTTTTGTGGATAAATAGCAATAATTACGCTGTAAAAACCAAATGTATATATACACACTCTAAATTATGCAGAACGTCTTGAAAAAGATACACTCACTTTTTACCCAAACAGGGAGATGGGTAGATGCATGAAGAAACGATGGAGAATCAGACTTTTACTCCCATTTTGAATCTTTTGAATTGCAGTAGCGGATATGTTTACCCAAAAGATTTCACACAAGTTTACTTATACCCAAAAGAATTCACACAAAATCTAAAACTTGGCATTTAATGCCACTAAGGTTATTATAGCCAGCATTGCATACATTTCTACCCCAGTTTCACTGTCACGCGATCACTTGTGTCTTAATTAATAGAACCATAATTCACGTAACTGCTGTACGATTCCGGTTAACCTCTGGTTTACGCGTAAATCGGTAAGCATCAGAAACTGGGTAGCAACAACACTTGTTAACAGCTGTTAACTAAAAATGCGAAATACTCTGAATATCCATTAAAAAATAGATTACAAGTGCTGACAAGAAAAATCCCTTTTTCTGAAGGCATATATGTTTATGAAGCAACTCTCGAAAAGCTCAGAGAAGTATACTTTCATCAGCAGCTCATTTCTAAACCTGACCCGGAAGTTCACCTTCTCGCAGCACACACTCGAGCTCATAACGCCGTACAAGTAAACTACGGATTTAATGTATGGTTCCACATGTTGCTGGCTTCTCAGAGTAAAGGCAGCGAAAAAAAAATCATTCTTTCCTGACTCGGAAAAAGGACAGGAAATATCGTTTAAGAGTTTAATTCAATAAATGTTCCTGTTTCTTTCTTGTTCTTCGTTCCCCTTTTTGTTTGTGTGATCTCCGTCGCTTCATCACCAAGACTCAAACTAAATATAATAAATCATGCAATATACAGGCATTACATAAATAAACATTAAAATCACAGCTAGGGCGGAAGCGGGGGGACTCTGCATGCATAACATCTTACCAAAACAATAATAATCAACAACTATTAATCCCCCGAGATGTCTGTAACAACTCCCTTGCCGGAAGAAAAATTAAACCAACAAAATAATCATGGTTGCATTCACAGCAAAATAAATTTAACTTCAGTTAGCCCCCATTTTCTCAGAATCCAGACCTACTCCAGTTACGGTCGATTAATCCTAGCATATTTTGTTTGTACCTAAGTTGACAGATCATTTTTTTAATGGGTAGATTAACGGATCAAAAGTATGATAATTTAAAAATTTACAGCATTATCTTCTACGCTTCATCTATCAAACTGTGCCTTGAGACACTGCACTGCATTTGTAACACTACACTGTACTTGTGACACTGCACTACACTTGAGACGCAGTACCAAAACAAGGCTTTAAAAAACTCCCTTTGGTGCCACCTGTTTTATACTGCCAATCTCCGCTGTGCATGTCATGGAAATGTAGAGGTATATCATCCCCGATGAAAATAAATGGAATTCATCGTTGTCTTGCAAATTCTGGACCTCAGTCGTCTTTCTGTTCCTCAACCCTGGAACGGACCACGGTCCACAATAAAGCAAGTAGGGGAATCTATTCCACGTTTTTTTCTTCCTACTGCCGTCTGAGAGGTAGATGCTTCACACTTCGGCTGGTTCGCCTTTCCACAAAGGTTAGAGGTTCTTTCGAACGCTAAGCATAACGAAGAGTTGTTCCTTGATGTCTCTCTGCTAATTTTAATGGCAAATCACCATCCGTGTTTATACAACAGTCTCAGAAAACTGTTTCAGCTCCGTTGGTTGGGAAGGCGAAGAGGGCATGGTCCAGCAACAACAGCTGCTAAAACCGCCGCACAATCTCGGGCACACAAAATTCGTAGATGTTATTATATCTGTGTCCAAGTACAGACTGCTCGCACACTTTTGCAAGTTATCCAATTAAACGCGTCGACCGCACCCAAATGGCGCAACGTGATTGGTCGATCACCACATTTCTTCTAGAAAGATCATAAGGTTAGTTGCTTAAAAAAAGATATAAGAAAAAGTATATCCGTTAGCGGAAAACTTAAATTTTGAACTTCACATTTTTACCAAAATAAAACTCATATCTCAAAACATATATGGATCAAATATTTAATATTTTCATACACATTTTCATGTGCAACTGATGAATTTGTCCCATACCCCTTTCCTGTCTCTGATGGCGCAGTTTAGAATCGTTATGATTTTACACGAATTTTTCTAATCAAAAAACACGATATAATGCACTAAAACACTCCTCATAATTCGAGTTTCAATCACGTTTTGATACAGTTGATCACCAGAAATTTAGGTAAACTGCTAGAATTATGCCATAGGAATTTATGTGATGTTTCAAAGTTATTTACGCAACGTGATTGGTCGATCACCACATTTCTTCTAGAAAGATCATAAGGTTAGTTGCTTAAAAAAAGATATAAGAAAAAGTATATCCGTTAGCGGAAAACTTAAATTTTGAACTTCACATTTTTACCAAAATAAAACTCATATCTCAAAACATATATGGATCAAATATTTAATATTTTCATACACATTTTCATGTGCAACTGATGAATTTGTCTCATACCCCTTTCCTGTCTCTGATGGCGCAGTTTAGAATCGTTATGATTTTACACGAATTTTTCTAATCAAAAAACACGATATAATGCACTAAAACACTCCTCATAATTCGAGTTTCAATCACGTTTTGATACAGTTGATCACCAGAAATTTAGGTAAACTGCTAGAATTATGCCATAGGAATTTATGTGATGTTTCAAAGTTATTTACGCAACGTGATTGGTCGATCACCACATTTCTTCTAGAAAGATCATAAGGTTAGTTGCTTAAAAAAAGATATAAGAAAAAGTATATCCGTTAGCGGAAAACTTAAATTTTGAACTTCACATTTTTACCAAAATAAAACTCATATCTCAAAACATATATGGATCAAATATTTAATATTTTCATACACATTTTCATGTGCAACTGATGAATTTGTCTCATACCCCTTTCCTGTCTCTGATGGCGCAGTTTAGAATCGTTATGATTTTACACGAATTTTTCTAATCAAAAAACACGATATAATGCACTAAAACACTCCTCATAATTCGAGTTTCAATCACGTTTTGATACAGTTGATCACCAGAAATTTAGGTAAACTGCTAGAATTATGCCATAGGAATTTATGTGATGTTTCAAAGTTATTTACGCAACGTGATTGGTCGATCACCACATTTCTTCTAGAAAGATCATAAGGTTAGTTGCTTAAAAAAAGATATAAGAAAAAGTATATCCGTTAGCGGAAAACTTAAATTTTGAACTTCACATTTTTACCAAAATAAAACTCATATCTCAAAACATATATGGATCAAATATTTAATATTTTCATACACATTTTCATGTGCAACTGATGAATTTGTCCCATACCCCTTTCCTGTCTCTGATGGCGCAGTTTAGAATCGTTATGATTTTACACGAATTTTTCTAATCAAAAAACACGATATAATGCACTAAAACACTCCTCATAATTCGAGTTTCAATCACGTTTTGATACAGTTGATCACCAGAAATTTAGGTAAACTGCTAGAATTATGCCATAGGAATTTATGTGATGTTTCAAAGTTATTTACGCAACGTGATTGGTCGATCACCACATTTCTTCTAGAAAGATCATAAGGTTAGTTGCTTAAAAAAAGATATAAGAAAAAGTATATCCGTTAGCGGAAAACTTAAATTTTGAACTTCACATTTTTACCAAAATAAAACTCATATCTCAAAACATATATGGATCAAATATTTAATATTTTCATACACATTTTCATGTGCAACTGATGAATTTGTCTCATACCCCTTTCCTGTCTCTGATGGCGCAGTTTAGAATCGTTATGATTTTACACGAATTTTTCTAATCAAAAAACACGATATAATGCACTAAAACACTCCTCATAATTCGAGTTTCAATCACGTTTTGATACAGTTGATCACCAGAAATTTAGGTAAACTGCTAGAATTATGCCATAGGAATTTATGTGATGTTTCAAAGTTATTTACGCAACGTGATTGGTCGATCACCACATTTCTTCTAGAAAGATCATAAGGTTAGTTGCTTAAAAAAAGATATAAGAAAAAGTATATCCGTTAGCGGAAAACTTAAATTTTGAACTTCACATTTTTACCAAAATAAAACTCATATCTCAAAACATATATGGATCAAATATTTAATATTTTCATACACATTTTCATGTGCAACTGATGAATTTGTCCCATACCCCTTTCCTGTCTCTGATGGCGCAGTTTAGAATCGTTATGATTTTACACGAATTTTTCTAATCAAAAAACACGATATAATGCACTAAAACACTCCTCATAATTCGAGTTTCAATCACGTTTTGATACAGTTGATCACCAGAAATTTAGGTAAACTGCTAGAATTATGCCATAGGAATTTATGTGATGTTTCAAAGTTATTTACGCAACGTGATTGGTCGATCACCACATTTCTTCTAGAAAGATCATAAGGTTAGTTGCTTAAAAAAAGATATAAGAAAAAGTATATCCGTTAGCGGAAAACTTAAATTTTGAACTTCACATTTTTACCAAAATAAAACTCATATCTCAAAACATATATGGATCAAATATTTAATATTTTCATACACATTTTCATGTGCAACTGATGAATTTGTCTCATACCCCTTTCCTGTCTCTGATGGCGCAGTTTAGAATCGTTATGATTTTACACGAATTTTTCTAATCAAAAAACACGATATAATGCACTAAAACACTCCTCATAATTCGAGTTTCAATCACGTTTTGATACAGTTGATCACCAGAAATTTAGGTAAACTGCTAGAATTATGCCATAGGAATTTATGTGATGTTTCAAAGTTATTTACGCAACGTGATTGGTCGATCACCACATTTCTTCTAGAAAGATCATAAGGTTAGTTGCTTAAAAAAGATATAAGAAAAAGTATATCCGTTAGCGGAAAACTTAAATTTTGAACTTCACATTTTTACCAAAATAAAACTCATATCTCAAAACATATATGGATCAAATATTTAATATTTTCATACACATTTTCATGTGCAACTGATGAATTTGTCTCATACCCCTTTCCTGTCTCTGATGGCGCAGTTTAGAATCGTTATGATTTTACACGAATTTTTCTAATCAAAAAACACGATATAATGCACTAAAACACTCCTCATAATTCGAGTTTCAATCACGTTTTGATACAGTTGATCACCAGAAATTTAGGTAAACTGCTAGAATTATGCCATAGGAATTTATGTGATGTTTCAAAGTTATTTACGCAACGTGATTGGTCGATCACCACATTTCTTCTAGAAAGATCATAAGGTTAGTTGCTTAAAAAAAGATATAAGAAAAAGTATATCCGTTAGCGGAAAACTTAAATTTTGAACTTCACATTTTTACCAAAATAAAACTCATATCTCAAAACATATATGGATCAAATATTTAATATTTTCATACACATTTTCATGTGCAACTGATGAATTTGTCCCATACCCCTTTCCTGTCTCTGATGGCGCAGTTTAGAATCGTTATGATTTTACACGAATTTTTCTAATCAAAAAACACGATATAATGCACTAAAACACTCCTCATAATTCGAGTTTCAATCACGTTTTGATACAGTTGATCACCAGAAATTTAGGTAAACTGCTAGAATTATGCCATAGGAATTTATGTGATGTTTCAAAGTTATTTACGCAACGTGATTGGTCGATCACCACATTTCTTCTAGAAAGATCATAAGGTTAGTTGCTTAAAAAAAGATATAAGAAAAAGTATATCCGTTAGCGGAAAACTTAAATTTTGAACTTCACATTTTTACCAAAATAAAACTCATATCTCAAAACATATATGGATCAAATATTTAATATTTTCATACACATTTTCATGTGCAACTGATGAATTTGTCTCATACCCCTTTCCTGTCTCTGATGGCGCAGTTTAGAATCGTTATGATTTTACACGAATTTTTCTAATCAAAAAACACGATATAATGCACTAAAACACTCCTCATAATTCGAGTTTCAATCACGTTTTGATACAGTTGATCACCAGAAATTTAGGTAAACTGCTAGAATTATGCCATAGGAATTTATGTGATGTTTCAAAGTTATTTACTCAAACATGTCGCCATTTTCTGCTATTGCTCTACGCATGGAGTTAGGGTGGCGTCCGTCGACGATAGCTGCAACTACAACTTCACATGCTCTCTTATTCGTGGAAATACTGCCTGATTAACCATATACCTTTTTATTTGTTACCAAACATTATTTTTCTCAAAAGAAATATGTTGACGTATTGGACTGGATACTATCCAGGACAAGACCTTGCTTTATGGCTCGGTGCATTATTTTGCTGGTAGCAACAAGGCTCAGTTCCATAGCATTACCACAGAGCTGGTAGGGCATAATTTTTCAAAAATTCGAGGTAGATGTGCTGGTTAACAGGTTTCTCTACGATAACCAATGGGCCTGGACCATACCACGAAAAACACCCACACACCAGTACACTGCCAGCTCAAAACTTGACCGTAAGAACAGTACACTGTGGTAAATAGCATTCCCCCGGCTGCCGCCATACCCACACACGGCGATCAGACTGATGGATTGTGTATGTAAATTCATCAGTCCATAGGACCCGTTTCCATAGATCTATGGTCCACGATAAATGTTTTTAACACCAAGCTAAACGACGAGTAGCATTCCGAGTGGAGATGAAGGGCTTATGAGTAGCCGCACGACCACGGTAACCCATGGAATGAATTTCTTTGCGAATGGCATGTGTACATACCGAGGTTCCAGCATTTTCTCTTATCTGTGCACTGAGGTTTTGTGCAGTACTCCGTCGATTAGCTGTAACGACTCTCTGGAGGCTTCGACTCCCTTTATCACTGATTTTCTTTGTTCTGCTGATACGTTTTGCTTCTTCAGGCAAGCCACTTATTCATTACATCCCAAACAGTGGACTTGGGTATGTTTAAACGCCTCTCGTTTTCTCTTATGGACAACCCACTAATATAACACCCAACAATTTTTTCTTTCTCAAGGTCAGTTTTCTTCCGCTGCGACATTTCTACTCAACCTCACAGTGCGATATGATCGCGGTAAGCTGCAGGCTTGTTTTTATACCGTTTTCAGCTGTACCACTGATCTTAACAATGCAGCGGATCCGTTCATTTGCTTTTGAAGGTGTGTCCGGTGACATTTGTCAATATAGTGTATATAGTGCAAAAACCGGTTGCAGTACGAACTTGGAACTCGAGCGTGTTATGGAAATTCAGTGTCATGTGAAAAATCTCTGCACCTCTAGTTCTCGCATGAGCGTTACTGCATAAGCATTAAATTGGGAATTTGGTCTCTAAGGCCAAATTTAGATACCTTTAGTTTTCGCTTGAAAACCAATAGAGTACTGCGGAGAATCAAAAGTTTATTTCTGGCTTCCCCAATGATTTCTCTTTCAGCCATACTAAAAGGTATACCATGTTTCGCCAAGTTTCTTTTTGCATTGAACCGAATCAATTTTGCAAACCTTATTTCAAATTTCCATATTAAAAACTTACTGAATAACTTTATTTTATCGCTTTTTGTTCACAATGGAAATCTTATTTGAGGCAGATGTTCTCGTCATATCTGTCGCTCTGAGTTTCTCATTCCTGCGGAGCAAAAAGCCCACTTGCCATGAGGGAATGTCGAAAAGTTGATTTAAATTCCGTAATGAAAGCCTCCTAAAATTCTTTCAAAGGGAAATTTCATACATATACAGCGATGAGTCATTGCGTTATGACCACCTACCTAATAAACTGTAAGGCCCCCTTTAGCCCACAAAACAGCTGCCACTCGGCACGGCATCGATTCGATGAGGTGGCGATAGGTATCCTGGGGTATCTGGTAACATAATGTCAACAGCAGGTCTTCCAGTTTCCGTACATTTCGGGGTCGTGGTGATTTAGCGTGAACCACCTTTCCCAAGTCGAACCACAAATGTTCGATTGGGTTCATGTCAGGTGAATTTGGAGGCCAGGGCACATACAGAAAATCACCAGCATGTTCCTCGAACCACTGCTTGATGATTCCGGCATTGTGGCATGGCGCATTACCCTGTTGGTAATGGCCATCACCAGAAGGGATCACAGTTGCTATGAATAGGTAAATGCTCAGATACCTGACAGCTGTCAGATATTGTGCTATTGGGATAATTGGGCTTAAAGTGTCCCAAGAAAACATCGCCCACAGCATAACACCGATGCCGACGACCTGTTTCCGCCCAACAGTGCATCGAGGTGCCATAGCTCCGTTGGCAATCGGCGTATCCGTGCTCGGCCGTCTACGTGATACACCAAGAATCTTGATTCGTCAGACCAGCCCACTTTCTTCCAATCATCCACGGTCCAATCTCGATTATCGTGGGCCCATTTCATGCGATGTTGGCGATGATGTGCAATGAGCAAGTGGACCCGGCTGGATCTCCGGCTACGCAGACCTATGCACAGAAGGCTGCGATGAACTGTGTGCTGTGACGCATTGCCCTGATCAGCACTCTTGTAGCTGCGGGTGATTTGTGGCCCTGAGGTCGCTGTGAACAATGCGCGACAGTCTCCGCACCTCTCTGGCATCAATGAGCTGCGGACAACACACGGGTTAACGACGGTTTGTCGTTTAACTATCTATGCACCACTTTTGATACGTACTCACTACAGCGGCACGTGAACAACTCACAAGTCGCGCCGTTTTGGAGATCGTAGTTCCGAGGCGCCGTGCCATCACAATTTGTCCTTTATCAAACTCCGATAAATCGGCAGCTTTTCCCATTCTGACTCCGAACACTCTACTAACCGAAAGCCGGTCCTCGGGTTATATATATATATATTGGTCTGTGAACTTCATCTGCGCCACCGTTCGATCTCTAGGCTTGCTCATTTCTCTAAGCTGGTGGTGATCATAATGGAATGGCTGATCGGTGTAGAGATGCACCCTTTATAACTGCTCATTGCTCTTGTAGGGATGAGAATGAACACATATCCGCTAAAGGTTATCCTTTGATTAAGAGGAAAATACGTGGAGCAACTATTGTGGACTACATGGAAGTAGTCAAAAGCAAAGTAATCTACCGTTGAGAGTCAGCTGCATGTTTACATCCTGGATACTATACACAGTAAGCGAATATCTTGCCTACGGTTAGTACAGGATGCCCTAAACATACCAGCTGGAAGACGGAAGTTGTACACTTAAAAATGATTCCAGAAATGCAGGTCCTGTCTTCCACTGTATGTAAAGCCTATTGGAAATTACAGAAAAAGCAACCAAGGTGCTGTCGCATGAAAGAATAATATCAGAAGGTAAGAGACAGTCGGTGATAACAGCTGTGTTTAGAATCATCTTCGCAAGAACTTGACATGTCAGCCAGCAAAAGTTTCGAACAGGGTGTTGTGGAATTGTTTTCGTTCTAATCCAATATTAATCATACGTTTGCTCATAGGAGTAACTACTTCTTGCCGAGGTATCAAAAACATAAATATAGAAGGTGTTCTGAATCAGAAACACTGACCCATATATTTTGAGAGTGCTTATCCGTACTGCATCATTCTTTCTCAGTAGAAAAAGACGAGGCCGTCACTGCATATCAGTGAAAGCTGATCGAGTAATTCCACTATTACATTAGTAGTGGCGTGCAAAATTGTGAGTGTGAAGCTTTAGAATTGTTTTAATTAATAATAAATGAAGAAGTAAGGTATATAACCAACTTATACCAACTGGAAGACGGAAGTCCATCAACGTGTGTTATACTTTGTGGATATTATACACCATTATATTTGTCACTCTCTAGAATGCAATGGATACATCATTCATCGGAAAGGTTAGATAGTCAGTGAAGTGTATGTTTTTCTGGGAGTATGGTATCCATGCAGTGGACTCAGTTCATGCTATGCAAATGTATATACATATATACATTCTTGTACAACTCACGTGAACAAAGTAAATTTTTATGTGTTGTGTATTGTAAGTTTGGCACCACTACCTAGAGCTGTCAGAAACTTTCCTTTTGTAATCTTCACCTGTTTTATCTAGTAAATGATACTTTAAAAGTGCGTAAACTACTTGACTGCACTTTCGAAAGTATTTTTATAGTTTAAAAGTGTTACTGTGGTATTTCGTAACCTTTGCAGGGAAAAGTTACTGATATTTGCGTTATGGATAACCGAGTTAGCTTCTGTGTGTTCTAAAATAGTCTCACTCTAATAGAATACTTCCGGGAAACAAAGATAAATTGGGGAAGACTGTAATGTCAGAATGGATCTTGTTAGTAAACGTTTGGAACAATACCGAGAGATTGGCTCATTTTCTCGTAAATATCCAAAGAAAATGTGGAAGAAAACGTTCTGCGACAGACGAAGATGAAAAAAATGTTACTAAAAATCAATAAATTACATTTTAGGACCAGTAATGATATTAGAAACGAAATGCTGTAATATGGTGTCAAAAGAAGTCCAGTGACAACATGTCGTAGATTAGTGGGAACTGGAAGATGAGAGCGATTGGGTAAAAGACTACATCCACTAGTTACAATTATTAGCACCTGATGGCAGTGCAGTACGAGTACTTCAGCTGCATTCGGTGCGCTATCATACTGCGAAGAATATAAGGATTTTTATTATGAAAATTGAGTTTTTTGTTTGCAAAGGTTTGGAGCTTCACCAGGTCTAAATCTTGTAGAGAACTTGGAGGCTATCATCAAATACTCCTCGAAGAAAACAACTGGACAGCCAAGTAAAAGATAGTAGAATCTGTCATAAAAGTGTGTTTCAGGACCCTCAAATTATAAATAATTGTGAAAGTTCAGTACTTTCATTTCCCTTAAGGGTTAAAATGCTTATCGATACTAAGGATGATACTATAAAATATGCAAAAAAAATATTGTGACGCTATTTTGTAATATAAAAATTATAAATAAAGCATTTTGACTAAAATTTATATTGTGTTCATATTAATTTGAACAAGATTGTACTGCACATGTGCTTTACATACTGTTAATCTGACGAACATGGCTCCTCAAAGTAAAATCAAGATCAAATCAAAGTTTCTGATGAAGATAAACTTTATTTAGCTTTAATGTAAAAAAAAATTTCCTTTTATGATGATCTTGACACACAACTCAAGCTTTACTCACATCCATCACACTTCTGTATAAGGTATCCTGTACTTCATAATAATTATATTTCCTTCTTTCATGCATTTCTAAATCTAATCCTTTCATGAATCCTTCGTCCTTCCAAGATATTTTTTTCCTACCACTTGCGCTGAATAAATTTTCTTAGTTAACAGCAAATCACTCGTTCTTCCAACAGGGACAAACCCCTCAGAATATTTATCCCCAGCATATTAACAACAATTTACCTTACATTACACATCTTAAACACGTCTTCATTCCTCACCTGGTCAGAAAGTCTTGTCACCAACTCCTTGTAAGTACCGCATCTCTCCAGAACGCAAACGACTTCTATATGTACGAACTTTTTGAAGTACCCAGGTCTCACTACCATTCATCAAGGCAGGAACAAAAACACTTTCATGCACAGCTGTTTGGGAACTTTTCGACGACCCGTCGGTTTTGTGAAATCAGCTTAAAGCCGTTATGATTTTCAAACCCGAATATGCTCTCAAACTAATTTCACCATCTAACCTGTTTCCCTCTGTCAGACGTGCTTTGTAAATAACCAAGCTCGTTCACCTGCTCTAACTCTGCTTCATTTATAATAGTTTTGTACTAAATACGAACTGTTCTTTCTTTAAAATATATGGATATTTTTTCTTATTTACACTCAGGTCGAATTTCATCATAATTTTCTCATCCTTGACAATATTCTCTGCAGGTCACTCTGGCTCTCAAACAACGGCATTGTGTCATCAGCACTGAGCAACCTTCACACACAGGATTTACCGGACACAGACGTGTATCATCTATTTATACCCCCCGAGTGGCCTCTTTATTATGACCACCTGACAGTTTTAAGCAAATGAGTTTTAAGCATGCACGCTGTTGCCGCCAGAAGGCGAGGCTAGTATAAAAAGGGAAAGCTTAGTGCTTGCGACAGTAGTAGAAGTGGTTTTTTGGGGACGAGATGGGTAAAAATGCGATTTGACAGACTTTCAACGTGGAATGATTGTAGGAGCTCGGAGCCATGGAGCGAGTATCACCGAAACCGCCGCATTCGTGAAATGTTTTGTTGATGTGTTTAAAGACTGGGCTGTCAGCCAAAAAACTGGGTCTCTACGTGCAATGTGTGGTCGTCATCGACTGGTGACTTCTCGGGCGGAACGGAGAGTGTCCAGACTGGTAAGAGACAACAGAAGGGCAACAGTGCAGCAAATTACAGACCATCTCAATCAAGGATCCCCTCAAATGATCTCTGCACGCACTGTTCGCCGTACACTGCATCGGATGGGATATTGCAGCCGAAGGCCTGTTCGAACACCTTTGCTGTCTGCAGTTAACAAGAGAAAACGTCCCCAGTTCGCACAGGAGCACAAGAATTGGACAGTCGATAATTGGAAACAAATTATGTGGTCTGATGAATCACGTTTTCAGCTGGACCATGCCGATGGCCGAGTGAGAATTTGGCGGAAACAGCACGAAAGCATGGACCCTAAATACATTGCTACAACCCTTCAAACTGGTGGAGGCAACGTTATGGTTTGGGGAATGTATTCCTGGCATGCGTTGGGCCCTTTAATTCGTGTTGATCAACGTCTGACTGGCACAACATATCTAAACATCGTTGCGGACCAAGTGCATACTGTCATGTGGATGGTTTACCCCAATGGCGATGGCTACTTTCAACAAGATAATGCGTCCTGCCATAGAGCTCGTATTGTACAGGATTGGTTTCAGGAACATGCTGGTGAGTTTACTTTGCTTAGGTGGCTCCTACAATCTCCAGATTTAAACCCCATTGAGAATTTGTGGGATGAAGTTGAGCGAGCCATCAGACAGCTGGATCCACAACCCTGCAATCTCACACTCCTGGAAAGTGCTATTCATCAAGCATGGTCTCAGATTCCACAAACCACCACCTATCAACATCTCGTGGAGTCCATGCCACGAAGAATCGACACAGTATTAAAGGCAAAAAGTGACCCAAGAAGTACTGAGGGGGTGGTCATAATGAAGTGGCCACTCAGTGTAGATGGTGTCCTTTCCAAACACTTTTCCCGATACAGTCAACAGTATACTATGATGGTTCTTACATTCAGACTTTTCTATTATACAAAATTAAGAGTAGGATATATCTGTAATATCTTGAAGTTACTCCCAAATCTACAGCGCTTTCATCTACACTTTCTAGAAGTTACTATTAATCTACAGAGCTCGTGAGCGATAACAGCCGATTGTTGGATTCGTTAGATCCACATATGTCTTCTATGCCATCTATTTCCGTCGTTCCCTACACCTTACTAGCTCCTCCAGTCCCTCGTGTGAGATGAATGTCCATCTGTTGATAAAACTATCCCTATGATGAATATGGTTCAACTCACCAAGAATTCTTAGTGATACACTCAGTTCCAAAAGTTAAGCACGCAGAGGGAGAAGTTAATTTCCGAACGCCAATCGGAATTGGAGAGGCTGCCATTCGCCGCAGTGGTAGCTAGAAGTATGCAAATGTGGTAGGTAACAGCGAACCACCGTGTCTTGCCGAGAAATATGCAAAACAGGCAGTCGTATAAGAAGCCAGCACTCTGAAGGGGTACAGAAGTTGCATGCAAGTGCTGCTACAAGGTGTTGAGAACGTCGGAGGATTTGTTTTGAAGACAGACTTGATTTTATGGCTTCCAGAAGACGATTGGAAGACTCTGAGCGCTGGCGTGCCGTCGGACGCCTTGAAGCAGGACAGTCAATCACACATGTTGCTGGTTTCTTCGGCGTGAATCATTCCGTCATTTCACGTTTATGGAAACAATTTCGAACCAGCCAAACAGTTGTCCGCAGACCTGTGGCCGGTCGCCCAAGGTTACGACTACCGCGAAAGACCGATATATTGCTGTTGTAGCCAAGCGGAATGGACGAGCGACGTCCACACGTGTGACATCTATGGTTAAAGCGGCCATTGGTAAGAAGATATCTGCCACTACTGTGCGTCGAAGGCTACACATGAAGGAACGGTACTCCCGGGTACCACGGGTTGGTGTTCCTCTATCCGTCCAATCCAGTGGGGCACCATTGAAGTGGTGTCGCAAACATGTCAATTGGACTGTGTCTGATTGGGGCAACGTTATGTTCACGGATGAGTCCAGATTTGCCCTGCAACCCGATGACAAGCGTGTACGGGTGTGGAGAGAAGAAGGCACACGCAATCGACCACAGATCATCATGCATTCTGAGGTGGAAGCATCATGATCTGGGCAGGAATTTCGTTGGGATATCGCACCGACCTCCACATCTACAGACGGGGTTCTGTGACGGCTGTACGGTATCGGGATGAAGTCCTAGACCCCACTGTGCGATTGTGCGCTGCAGCAGTTGGTCCTGCCTTCGTTTTAATGGACGATAATGGGCGTCCCCATAGAGCTGCCTTCGTCGACGACAACCTGGAGAGTGAGGGGATTGCGCGTATGGAGTGGCCGGCGTACTCGCCCGACCTTAATCCCATTGAAAATCTTTGGGATGCCCTAGGCCCTGCTGTGTGTTCACGTCTCCCGCCCCCAACCACTCTCACAGCTTTGGAAACTACTGTACAGGAGGAATGGCGATTACTGGACTCTGCGGTGGTTGATCACCTCATAAAAACCATGGTCAGACGTTGTAAACTTTGTATGCAGATGAGGGGTGCTCGCATACCCTATTAATTTCGGGTTTTGTTGTTTGTTGTGACTCCATTACTCACTTTGTAAATTACTCCAATTTGACGTCATCTTATAATTTCTGAAAATTCAATATTATTTTTATCTCTGTCTGTATTTCTTTGTTTTGATTCATTAATAAACATATTTCCTACTTTCCTGCCGCATTTCGTGTCAATCCAAGCAGTACTTCTACATTTTTTCACATCTTACTTCTCCGTGCTTAACTTTTGGAAGTGAGTGTATAAGTGCGCCAGAATATCCAGCACGCCTACCCACCAGCTGGTGAATCACAAAGGCTGGCTGTATTCTATTCAGCGGTGTGTTCCTAAGCTGCGTCTGTTCCCTCTCTCTGGCCACCCCGGTGTCATAATTTTTGACTAGTATAGTGCCGGATGTAGCATGGGTAGTATGCCTGATCTAATGTGATGTCTCTCTTCTTTTGCTGGAAACAGTGACTGCATTTGGAGTAAGCGACTGTTTTCGTGTTCTCAGTTGCTCACGGTACTCGTTCACCCCCCCCCCCCCCAAACAAACAAAGCTCACGGCCACACTTTCTGTGCTTTTCTGATACCTGTACATTTGTTAATTTCATTTGCGAACACATTTGGGCCACAGTGCTTCTCAATATTACATTGAGTTAGATAACCTTTACATTAGCTTCATACTTCTGAGTTTCAACGATGGAACTTTGTTCACGGTCTATCAGGTCCACCATTTCTTTTATGAAGCATTTTTGTGCTGCCGTTACTGCAGATCACACCGTGCCACGCACCACAGTGATATCAGTCGTTTCGTTCTCATGTTCATAGCAAAAGTTCCCGCTTTCCTATTTAGGCAGATGTTCAAATAAGTTGGCCATGTAAAAATGTCCCATTGTTAAAAAATGCGACATCGCTGAAGTGTCTCCACTTCTTCCAGACAAAGTGCCCTACGCAACTGAGAACACGAAAACAGCAAAGGTACTTAGAGATGATGGAGTCACACTGAAAGTCGTAAAAGAAGCCAATGAGAAAGTAGTAAGTGCTTGCACTTCTTTTAAATACTGGTCTCAGAGAAAGGAAAATTTCTGAAAACTAGAACGTTACTACAGTAATCCTTAATCTATAATAATGAAATTGCAGTGTCCTCTTTCTGTCGCATACGGAAGAAACTACTGAACGTAGAGACTTGAAAATTTTCATACGCATTCAGAAGAAGGGGGCTGCAACATGGAGCCCGGTTTTGAAATTCGATACCGCAGATTTTTAAATAATTTGTTTATTTTTTAAAACTTTCAACCATTGTTGAAATTTGATGTTGCGGTATGCTTTGCCATAAGCTCACGGAACAATAGTTCATTTCGTTGTTATGCAATAGTATTTCATTACATTCTTGCACAACAATATTTCACTGCACTTTGCATAAACGTATCAATATCTCAGTGCACTATTGCGTAAAGTACGAGAATATCACTCCAACAATGGTAAAAGCCATTACAAAGATTCGTTTTTTGTGGCGTCGCAAATTATACGTGATAATTTCTCACATACCCACGAGTGGCTTTATCAAGACAGACTAAGACTACAAACCTATAAGCGAGAACAACTACGGGAACAACATAAAACTGATAATATTAATAGGCAGTGCCTAATTTTTGGGGAAACACTTCCGAATTGTTACGAAAGGATGGTGGGTTTATCTGTGTTTTAGACTGCGGTTTGGCCTCTGTTATTACGCACTATAAATAGTTCTAAACTGTTTCCACGGGAAGGTTTGAGTAGGCTACTTTAGCCATTCTTTCGAACTTCTAAACGCGCGCGAGTTACAGTTTGAAATTTGATCTTGCTGTTTACTGCGTGAGACTTCTAAATTGATACGTGTGTCCTTGCGCCGCAGTTATCGGTGGGTTTGTTTAACTTACAGCTCACAGCTCTTCGAGTGTTACTACTCGCTATAAAGAGCTCCATGCTATTTCTATTGGAAGAGTTTGACAAGGTTACTTCAACCGAAATTTCAAATTTGACATAGCGTGCCCGATTTATAATTTAAAATTCGATTCTACTGTTTACAGTGTCAGTCTTTCGCTGTGTTGAGTGTATTCTTCCACCGCAGTTACCGGCGACTTTGTTTACGTTTCACACCGCAGCTCTCCGTGTGTAAAAGACAACAGTTCCGCGATTCTCTTAAAAAGGAAATGTATTTCAATGAAATGCAAATTGAATATAAGGAATGAAATATGAGAAAAATGTGAATACTCTCGCATTTCATTTTATCAAAGCTTAGCATTGTTATTAATCTGTGCATTCCCCCACCTCATCTTGACTATTTATTTATTTCATCTTTACAAAATCTAGATCCACCAGCAATCTTAATGGAACACGAGTGATTATGATGAAACCCATGTCAAATATCATCGAAGCTGCTATCATGACTGGCTATGCTGTAAGAGACCATGCTTTTATTCTGTGAGTTCCAATTGTCCTATCATCTGACCATTCACTTCAGTTTAAACGCCTACAGATTCCTATTCGTCTCAATTTCGCCATGAGTATCAGAAAGGCACAGTGTTAATTGTTAAAATTTGTTGAACTCAACCTGCAAAACTCATAATTTTTTAAGGCCAGCTCTATGTTATTTTCTTAAGAGTTGATAAAAATTAAAACCTCTTCATCTTGGCTCCAAATTAAAGAACACTCAACGTCATTGACCCAGATGCTCTTCAAGGATTAACTCGCTTGCGCTTCAGAAATAACTGTACATTATTAAGCTGATCACATCACTACAGAAAAAATGTAGATGTTTCAAGTATTTCAAATTTCCTGTAATCACAGTCAACTACTCGTATAAAAACTACTGGTTTAAGCAAATTGTGCCAGCACAAGTATAGATGTTGTTCATTTTTTCCTAAACTCTTTCTTTTGATGACTGTAACATATTTCAATGAAACGTTTCTGTGCAATATATCGTATTCGTGATTCTAGGAAAGCTCGAGAACTTTAGACGATTCATGTGCGTTTTGTAAAAACCGGCCAACCTTGAATATCTTTTGCTAGTTGCATACTAAAACAGACAAAAAATATATTAAGAAGCACGATAGAAATTTGAAGTTGTGATTCCGTCTATTGGTGTAAATTATGACAAGAGTGGTTAGTCAAATAATATCGGAAAACTTGAAAATTTCATCGTCCTGGAGTGGGAATCGAATATGCGTCTTCCGGTTTGCGCCTAAGTACGCTAACCACTACATCATCTAGGGTAATCACGGGAAACAATGCATTCTATTCATCCAGATTAGCTAAATATGAATGCCATTGCTTCGACTGGCAATTCCTGTGATGTGTTAAATTCAAATTACTCGGAAACGTGAGACTTGGTCGTTCTGGGTGGTGCAGTGGTTAGCATGCTTTGGCGCAAACCGGGAGACGCGGGTCTGATTTCCGCTTCAGGACGAGGAAAATTTTTAAATTTCCGGATATCATTTGACTTACCACTCTTGTCATAATTTACACCAATAGACGGAATCTGTGGAGAATCTCTGGGAATATCACTACAGTTTTCCTTCTATTATATACTGATGTAATACCGTAGTTAATGGTTTAAGAAGCGCGGCTGAGTTCATTGTTCTTGCTAAATACACTGGTCACAAAATGTTAGGGATATTACGGTTTCGAAGGAAAACTGTGGTGATATTCAAATGTGGAGACTACTGGAGATCGGTTATCAGCGCGGGTAGCTACGTCATATGTAGATTAGCATCACAACAACACAGCCCGTGGCGTGCGAGTTCCGATGAAAGTACCCTGCGGAAATGGAAAACGGGTCGTTTCACTGCTAGGCCCAGACGTTTGCTGAATGTATTGCCATCAGTTTGGAAATGATTCCCAGACGACATTTAAGCATTAACAATCGAAATAGGGCTGTTGGCATGTCACAGGCAGGTGCTCGGCAGATTGATGTGGCTGCTGCTTTATGACTTTTGTAAAGTGTAGTAAGTTGGCTATTCGCAAGATTTGTACTGCACAGAGATGCTGCAAATCTACCCAGGAGTGATCGCCCGAGAATAACAACTAGGATGAAAGATTGCTACCTGACAGTAAATGCTCGTAGAAGCCTAGTATCGCCAGTAGACAACTCCGGGAATCACTTCGAGTTGCTTCTGGTGTCACAGTATGTGCTCAAAGGGTACGAAACCGTCTTTACGAGTACGGAGTGAGAGCAAGGAGGCCGCTGAGAAGTATAACATTGACATCAGCTTATCGTCGTCAAAGATGTACCTGGATCCAACAGTACATGTCATGGAAAACAAAGTGATATCATGTACTTTTCACAGGCGAATACCGTTTCGCACTTTATCCTGATACTCAACAAGGACGCGTGTGCAGACGAATGGAATACTCCACACGGATCCGGCACACAAATGCAATCATATTATGTGCAGTCCGTTCACCCTTACCACTGGCAGTCAGGTCTGGTTTGGTCGTTTGGTCAGGAGTTTATTTTAATGGCCGTACTTCCTTGTAAGTTTGTCAAGGTAACATGAATGTGCTTAGTGTACCGAAACGAGATCATTGTGCTCATTTGCTTATTGGGACACTTTTTACGCTGCTATTGGATATGCATTCCGTTTTCTCGATGACAATGCAACCTGGAAAATCATGGGATTGAATCGTTACGGCTGCCTCCAAGGTCTCCTTACTTTAATCCTATTGAGAACATTTGGGACACTGTACAGCGATATCTGGATAATCACGCTCCATACCCCAGTACACTGGTAGACCTCCCTAACATATTGCCTTTAATATGGGATAAGCTGCCTCAACACAGTGGTTGTGTTAGCGGGTACTGAAATCCAGAGGTATGGACATTCTCTGAATTTACCATTTTGTCTGTATTGCAGTGCTACTTAGTTGTGTGTAGGAAATACACAGTAACACCATTAAGTATCGCCAGTAGCGAACTCCGGGAATCACTTCGAGTTGTTATTTCATTGAAATAACACTTTGATGTTATTTCAATGCGGATTACATGACACAGATTAATACATCCTTCATTGCAAATAATATCCCTAACCTTTTGTGAACAGTGTATATCTGAAGTTCCAGTTACAGCACTAACAAAGAATGATGTACGTAGCTCAACGGAGAATAAAGTATTGCGTTATTCAAGGATCAGCATGGACCAGGACAATATCTTGAAAACCAGGATAACTAGCATTGCACTTTTTGTGCAGGTGTATATGAAAACCCCTATAGGGTACATGATGAAACGATATTAAAGTCCATCGCCCTAATTGGAGGAAATAAAGCGACTATTTTGCCCTCCTATTGAGGTAGGGCAACCTAGTCAATTGTTAAGTCGTAGAACTTGGCAAAACTAGCGTGTCTGTTCCAAAAACGTCTCCTCAAAAGTTAACAGATCCGAGCAACTCTGTGATTTGCTGTGATCGCAAAATATTTGTAAACATTGGCTATTTATTTCCGTTTGGGAATAAATGGATTTCAAAACAAATTATTCAAAGACGCCCAGTGACATTTTTCCAATCTATCTTCTATAGGTAACTTGACTTGTTTATGTCTTGCTTGTTGCAAAATAATACAGAGGTAACAAGATTTCAATACTAAGGTAACAAGTCGAAAAAAATCACCCAGTTAAGAAATATATACTTCCAAGAAAGGTTTGTGCCACGGAAAAATGAAAACTATCTTTATATTCTTACTTTTCTTGGATAAAGGCAAAAACACATTTATAGCAGCTTATAAACTTTTACACTACGAAAATGTGAAAAATGTAGAAAATTTTGGATTCCTTATCTCCGTAAATCTAAGGCACCGTCTTTCGATTCGTCTTTAGAAACTTAAAAATGACAAACATAATTCTTTGCACCACGCAAAAGGGAAACTTGTTCATCCAAAAATGACAGAGAGAGTGAAACCTCAGTCATACCTCCCTCAATGGAAGCAAAAGAAGTCTTTTCATTGCAAGTTATGGGAGCAGATAAGTTATCATTGGAAAAATTTTGGAAGGACAATGGATTAAAAAAGCATCAATATTAGCACTTCTCTTTTTTCTAATAACTCTCCACGAACTATTTATGGCAAAGGACATTTGTGCATTTTTGTGTTGAACTAACGTACGCATCAACAAGACATTTGTTATCATTAGAGTTTCGACATGAGCTCCTTTTAGCCGATTACTCACAAGTAAAAAAAATAGCTTGGGGATTTCATTATCTTCTGTTACATACAACCATCTTATCCTAAAAATAAACTGAAACATTCCCGTAGGAAATAAATCGGCTCGATACTCAACCAGAGACTCGCATATTTATCTATTCATTTGTGTTATGAAGAAGGAAACCTGTGGGCAAAGGAAGAGAACGCAGCGTTTGAAGTTCTTCAGTCTCCCATAACGGAAATGGCGAAAGCCTTTGCTCTTTCTTTTTTTTTTTTTTTTTTTTCTCGAACTGAACATAAGCTGATTATTTGCTAAAAATAGCTCAGGTAATTGATCTGAACAGGTCGAGACAAAGCTGATTGCTTCGTTACAAGTAGTGCCAATGAAAATGTTTGGAGGCAGTTCTCGAAAAAACGCAACCATATTAATCTTAGTGTATGATGTAAAAGAAATAATAATAAACAAATAAATAAAGGTAAGAAAATAATGAATAAGCATATCAATAAAAAATAATGAACAAAGAAATAAGTAAACGGAAATAACAAACAAATAAAAAATAATGAAGAACACGAATAAATAAATGGAAATTATAAGCAAACAAATAAAGAAAGAAAAAAATTAATCTAATTTAAAATAAGGTACTTCCTTTCCAATTTATTATGAGCGAAACAAATAATGTATCTAACAACACGAACAGATGAATTCCACAAGCCACGAAATGCTGCCACGTTACGCAGAGCCCTGTTAAAACAACCGAGCAAAATTGAAGAAGAGGTGCAACACGGGGAATTTTTTTTTTTTAATTGGAGGTTTAACGACCACCGTGAGCAACTCAATGGGCTAAAAGCAGTCGCCCGTCTCTAATTTAGAGTCACTGGTTCCAGGGAAGGAAGAGAGCCAATGCCGTAAGACAAACACAACGTCCATGCCTCACCGGGATTCGACCCCAGACCCCTTTCGCACGAATGACCAGAAGCCATCGCTTAGACCACTGTGCCAGCGGAAAGGAGGGATTGCAGATAATGACTAGTTTGAGAATACCACCTGATAGAAAAGGAATGAATGGAATTCCATAAAAGCAGTCTCGAAACTGAGATTTGAATCAAGAAAAACGATCATCAGAAGTGAATTCCGCTTAGCAGTTAGCACCAAAAACATTAACTGAGTGTAGCAAATGTGCACAAGAACAACACACACTGCTGGCCACCCAAAATGCAACACCAAGAAGGAAGCATCCGATTGGCCTGAAATTCGCAGCATGCGTCGCCCGCGAGAGGACATGCAAACGATTAGCATTGCAGGGCATATCCAAATCATGTGCGTTAGGCACGCCACCGAGAAGCACTATAAGAAGGGTGCACAGAAGGGAAGTGTGTTGTGCTGCCGAACCTGCTCGTGGTAAGCTTCCTGATGCCTCGTCACAGAATACGGCAGTCATTCCAGCACGTTTTGGAGTTCGACAGAGGGCAAATAGTGGCTTATCGCGACAGCGGTTTATCGTACCGAGACATCGGCGCCCTAGTGGGACGATATCCAGCTACAGTGAGGCCAGTATGGATTCGGTGGGTGCAGAAGGGACGGACCGACCGACGTGAACGATTGCCGCAGCCGCGGCACGCCACCCAACGAGAGGACCGGCATGTTGTGCGGCGGGCATTGACGGCAAGCACCACCACATCACGAACGTTAGCGCAGAAATTAGGGTGTGTTGCGCAACAACCTGCGTCAACACGTACCGTTCGATGTCGTCTGCAGGAGCGGGGACTCACGGCGCCCATTACTCCGTTTACCATTGACGTTACACCACCGGCAAGTGCGGCGGCAGTGAGCTGTTGAACGCCGTACTTGGACTACGGAATGGCACGGCATTGTCTTCTCCGACGAATCCCGCTTCTGCCTGCAACACCACAATGGTCGGATCCGCGTGTGGCGGCACCGCGGCGAGAGATTGTATGACGCCTGCATTATGCATCGCCATACCGGTCCGTCGTCTGGCGTTATGGTTTGGGGCGCAATTGGATATGACACCCGCACCCCTCTGGTACGCATCGCCGGTACACTCAACAGCCACCGTACCATCTCCGACGTTTTGGAGCTCGTAGTCCACCCTTACCTGCAAGACACTGCCAGCGGCCACTTTTCAACAGGACAATGCGCGCTTGCACGTGGCACGCATCGTGCAACAATTTTTTACTGCCCACCAGGTGTCACTGCTGCCGTGGCCAGCCTGTTCTCCCGATATGTCGCCCATCGAACATGTCTGGTCGCTGATCGGCAACCGAGTGGCCCGGCAAGCACCACCCGCAGCTACGCCTGATGAACTGTGGCAACGTGTGGAAGCAGCCTGGACCGACATACCCCAACCCTCAACCAAAGCCTCTTTCGTTCGATGCCGCGGCGTGTAGCGGCCGTTATTGCCAGCCATGGGGGCCACACGAACTATTGATGTCTGCGTGTTCCGCAAGTCGCACGGGCCTGTAAAGCTCAATCGTTTCATCTTTGTATCTGTTGTTATGTGTCCAGTAAATCTGGCTTTCCTATCTGGTATCCTTCTTGGTGTTGCGTTTTGGGTGGCCAGCAGAGTATATAGGTGAAGAACGGCCGTCAGCCACAAGCAGAACGGGACCGTAGTGTTTCGGTAGCTAATGGACATGAGTGTTTCATGCTCCAATGTAACCCATATTAACGAGATCAGATCCATGATAAAGGAACTGGACTATTTAGTTAAAAGCCGCGTAATCTTTAGAAAAACATTTTCTCAACACAAGACTGTCTCTAGTAGTGCAACAAATGAGAAAACGAGGCAGTGAAGAAGTGAAAACGAGTCCGATGTCGCGGTACGTGCTATTGTTCAAGAATGAGCGATGTGGAACATGGCGTGAATATATCCACCTTACATTGAACTTTCCTGGGATGTGTTCGGAAGATCCGCGGCACGAATATCTGACTTGTCGGGAACACCTACCAGTTCTCACCATCCACGTACTCCCAATAATGTGTCATGTTCCTAGTAGTCGAGTTAGCAGGTTCCCTACGTGTAGTCTGACAAGAAATATAAGACAAAATTCCTGCACTTTCTTTGACTTGTCCAATTCTGGAAACTTAGTCGGGTGCAAAACAATTGACATGAGATGAAACGTGTCATTTAAACCCCTTAAATGTTTTTTTGCTGTACGAATTGGGATTATGCTAAAAGAAGTCTCAATCTCTTTAAAATGCATATGTAAATCAAATTCACGCCGCTTCTGAGGACTGGCGAAAAATTAGTTGACGGTCCGTAATAAACTGAGTAGGCTTGTCGAAGCAAGTAAAAAAGGAAATTCCATGAATCCGGAGCTATACGATGAAAGCTTTCAGGCCCTTCTCTTCTCTTGGGAATAAATGCACTGTCTAGGAGGCATTTCAAATCGTTGGTGAAAGCTTTCAGGCTCTTCTCTTCTCTTGGAGTAAATGCACTGTCTAGGCTTCTTTTTCAAATCACAAGAACTGCAGGCGATTTCAGGAGGTCGTTGGCATTTAAAGCGAGGGATTACTTTCTTTATTTTCTCAAGAGAATGTATTTCTCTTTAATTCATATTTACTATGAAAGAAAAGAAACGATATCTTGTTGTTGCGCGACCTTTCCAAAGTATGTCAGCAGTTTTTTGAAAAATAAGCATTTCGCTTTCAGTCGTTCTTTCTTTTTTCTTTTTTTCTTTTTTTTTTTTTTTTTGAAGAATAAGCAACCTCTTGTTAAAAATTCTTAATTTCATGAAAACTATATCATATATCATATTGGTTTTTCAAATCCCAATGAATTGCCCCCCCCCCCTTTTTTTTTCTGAATGTGTGCACATCTTGAGCCAGATTCTTTAGACCGACGCTTAGGAAGCAAAAGATACGTATTGTATACAAATAGATTTTCTGAGCAGCCATAAGAAAAATCCCCACAACCTCATTCTTCTTCCGTCGAACTGATAAGCTGTTAGATACGTAACGAAAAAGCTGCGATTGCAAAAGTTATTGGCTATATGAGTGGCACCGAAAGCTCCACCGATTAGCATTTCACTGATTTCGTCCTTCCGACTTAGCTGCTTACTTTGGTTCGTTTTTCTCCAGGTTTACTTAGAGTACAGTTTTAAGTTAATAATGATATCACCCCCCCCCCCCCGAAGGACTGGATGACAGTCAATACAAATCGTACTGTGATTGGTGTATAAAAATGGGCACCTTGGCTAAACGTTTAAATACGCTGCTGTGTGGCAATTGACAGGAAGAAGTTTTTAGTATTAATACAATATTACCATGACCTGGAATGTAAAATACAAAGTACTTATGCAATAGAAATAAAAACAACAAAGGTGACACCAAATATTTGGTTGTAATGAACATGTCTTTTAAACCGTCAAAGTCAATGGTACCGGTTAGAAAAACAATCAACCGGTTTCTACAATCGATAGAACATCCAGAAATAGAGACATTAGATCAACCAGCGGCTAAAAAGCATTTGCTTTCAGTTTTTTTGCTTTTAATTTTTTTAAAGCATGTTACGAAGATTAACAAATGGCGCACAAAAAGTTTCTCATAGCACAAGGAAGGTATCAGAGACAAAGAAATTTTCAAATCGAACAGTTAAAAGAAGAAATATAGAAGGAAACATAATATAAGTCTACGTCTGCTAGGGAACGAATTTTGCATAACGGAAAAGGTGAAAATAGGCGAAAAATATTTTTTATGGAAAAAGCTATGCTAAGGAACAAGAACTTTTCAAATACGTCTACCAGGAGCAGAAATAGAGAAAAAAAAACGGTTTTGAACTTTGCGCACCTAGAAGGAAATATTTGCATTATTTAAAGAGGATAATGCTCCACATCTCTATTGCAGCGAATGACATACAGTACAGAAGAAATTTCTTAACAGTGTTTTTAGAAGCGGAGATAAAGCTTCAAACTAAAGTAAACAAACACCACCTAGTGACAAAACTATGAACTACAAAACCCTTTACATACTAACCTAAAGGGTTCTACAATGTAAATGGCAGCCGGTGTTGAAATAATTTTTTAAAACACACATGTAGAAGCAGAGATATTGAGAAAAACAGATTAAGCATTTGCGCCCCCTAGCGCCGAAATTGTGCCTGATTTTGGGAAGAAAATAGGCACACATAGTTTGCATAGTTACTAGTATCTGACAGAAGAAAGAAGTTTTTCAATCAACTGTATAGTCCCACAGATATTGCTGTAAAGGAAAACGTATACTTACGCCCTCTGGTGGCAGACTTGTGAACTAAGAAAAATTTGGAATTATATGAAAACATTTCGCAGCGGAAATGCTGTCCAACAAAGAAGGAATTTTTTAAATCGGACTCTTAGAAGCAGAGATATCGACAAAAATAAGATGTATATCTACCCCTCCTGGCGGAGAAACCATGCATTATTTTAAAAAATATACCGAAAAGGTTTATCGACGCAAGTGGTATACAAAAGAATTTTTCTAATCCAGACTTTAGAAGCTCGGATTTTGTTCCAAATATATCAGAAGCAGAAATTTACACTTACGCCACCTGGTGGCCAAACCGTTCTTTACCACATACAAGAAATTATATATGCAAAGCGTTTCCCATCAGTAGCTGCATTCTGTTCGGAAAGATTTTTTCAAATCGTAGTTTTAGAAGCAGAGATATCTGGAAAACATAATGTACCTTTACGCCCCATAGCAGAAAGTCTATGAACTATTTGAGAATTTTAAAATTATATGAAAACCATTTCACACCATAAACTCTATCCAACAAAGAAGGAGTTTTTCAAATCGGACTCTTAGAAGCAGAGATATTGCCAAAAATAAGATATCTACGCCCCTTGGCGGAGAAACCATGCATTCATTTAAGAAGAAAATGTTCCGAGGAGGTTTACCGATGTGAGTGGTAACGGTTCAAGAAAGAATTTTTTTAGTCAAGCTTTTAGAAACTCAGATTTTGCTGCAAATACATCAGAAGCAGAAATTAATGCTTACGACCCCTAGTGACCAAATCATTCTTTACCAAAAATTCGAAATTATACGCAGAAGATTTTTCATCAGGAACTGCATCCGCTGCAGAAAGAATTTTACAAATCGGAATTTTAGTAGCAGAGATATCGGGGAAGACGCAGTTTGCTTTTACGCCCTTTTACGGAAAATACATGCGTAAGTTGAAAAAGTGACTATACCTAAAATAGTCTTCGACATAAATGAAATCCAAACGGAAAATATTTTTTTCAATCGGATGTGTAGAAGCAAATATATGGAATAAAGAGTATTTTGAGTTCGATATCATCTGCATTTACGCCCTCTAGCGACGAAATTGTGCATCGTAAAAAAAATGAAGGGTTCTCATTTGGATATTTCAGGCTTCCCGCTGCAAAAGGAAATTTTCAAATCGGACTAATAGTTGCAGAGATGTGGTGTCCAAAGACGGACAGACGGACGACAAACCGATAACATAAGCACGATCTTTTTTACAAAAGACGTGCTAAAAATACGTGGAACTGGCTACGAACATTTAGCAGATGTGGCGGCTAATGTCAGTTCATATGCGCTAGCTAGTGGTTTCGTCTAAGGGGTAAATCCCTCAAACTCTTATAACTCGACTTGGCCTTGGGCTTATGATACGTAAAACTCAGAATCAAGAAATCAGGGAACCAAGTGCTTGCCACATTGGGAGATTTTTATACTAAAAATCACCTTGACTACCTCAATTCAAGTGCATACTGATAGGAAAACTTCGCTATACATGCAATTTTTATAGATGTAAAAAACTGGAGTAGTAAGCTGGCGTGCAAAAATTAAGGACGAGACGGTTTTTCGAATGTAACGTCGTGCAGAAGTGCTCCACATCGACTCAAATCATGTAAGAATATGGGACAAGTGAGCAAAACCGTCCAAATAACGAATCCAAATGATACAAAGGCACTTTATTGAAAAGGTAGCTTCGAGTACAACTGGACAGAAGACAGAAACGTCCATGTGACAGGCGGCTGCCAAGAAAAATCCAATCTTTAGTAGGGGATATGATCACCCCTGACTGCGTTGCAGGATTTACAACGTCTGTCTATGCTGAGGACGAGGTAGTCAAGGAGCTGTTGAGGCATCGCGACCCATTCCTCTTGTAGCGCCGATCGCAGCTGCGGTATCGTTGCTGGCGGCTGGTGACGTGCTGCCAAGCGTCTCCCGAGAAGGTCCCACACGTGTTCGATTGGATTTAGGTCCGAGGACCTTGCGGGCCAATCCATGCGTTGAATATCTTCACTCTCCAACAGCTCTGCGACAGCCACTGTACGATGAGGTCCTCTTCATGGCGTTGTCGTCCATGAAGAGGACCTCAGGACCCACAGCACCTCTTAACAGACGCACGTGAGGCAGGAAAACCTCGGTACAATAGCGGACACCAGTGACTGAACCTCCTTGGACGATGTGGAGGTCAGTACGGCTACCAAGCATGATATCGCCCCAAACGAGAACTCCGCCACCTCCAAACCGGTCCCTTTCGATGATGTTGGAGGTGTGATTGCGTGTCCCCAGCTCTTTCCAGATGTGTATACGTCCAGAATCGCTCGTCAGACTAAATCAGCTCTCATCCGTAAAGAGAACTCGACGCCATTGCTGATGTGTCCAGTTCTTGTGTTCCTGGCACCACAGAAACCGCCGTTTCCTATGAGCAGGCTTTAATGGCACACACCGTATTGGTTGTCGTGCAAATAGACCACCTTTGTGCAGCCTTCTGGCCACGGTAAAACGCGATAACGGACGTCCAGTTGTCTGTTGCATGTGCCTTGCGATTTCTCTCGCTGTCTGCCGTCTGTCTCTCCTCGCCTGAAAGAAAATATACTGGTCGTCCGCCGCCATGGTTGCTCGTGGACGACCACTGCTAAACTCTCGGGCAGCTGTTCCTGTCGTTTGAAATGCTCTCCAAGCTCGTAAAACGATGCTGTGAACGATCCCGTACTCCCCGGCTACACTAGTCACACTTTGATTTTCTTCCAACTTGCCAATAACGCGACCTCGGGTAAAGTCATCCAGATGTCGTCTACTGGATTGCCTGTTGGCCATATCCCACGGTGGCAGCAACTCGACGTAGTTCAAACCGATGTACACCGTGCAATAGCTTTCACCGAATTGCTGAGCGTACACCGCCCGTGTACTTAATACCCTTCCGACCCCCCCCTACGTCATGCTGCATATATATGCACATGTCGTACCGTACCGGACCCTAGTCTATCTCCTGAGTGGTCTTTCGGTCCGTTCTGTCTGCTCGTTCCGTTGTTATGCTAATTTCTCCTTTTCGTCCTTAATTTTTGCACACCAGTGTAATAATGCCTCCCCTTTTGCAATATTTCAAAAATACAGAACTTTTTTTACATAGATAATTTAAAGAAGAAGTGTATATTTTATATCTTCCAGGTGTAAATTAAAAATCAAAATCAACCGACATTAAGGCGATACAATAGATTCCTTTTTTAACGCTATTGCTTCTAAATTGTCAATGTTTTAAATTTCTCCTTAATTTATCTTAATTTTAAGAGATCTATCTGCAGAATTACCATAACTTTTATTTCAGTTAAATTAAAAAGAAACATGTTTCTGTATTTTTGCTCAAAGTCCGTTCAAACGCCCATGTTTCGTGCAGAAGACCAAAGTGAAAGAGTGTCTTCAACATACCTAGCGTCTTTCTTAACACTGTAAACAACATCCAGTGGAAACGATATCTTCACAGAATGAGCTAAAATATTGAAGAAATTGAAATACAGACTTGACGAACTGAGTTATTGGGTAACCAAAGAACGTTCGTTTCGTTTTGCGCATGGAAACGAGGATGGAACGTATATGCAGACCGAGAGACGGAAGGCGCCACTGTTTCTCGAGGCCACAAGACTAAACAAGACTAGAATGTGGTTATTAATAGAGCAGGCAGCATGTATCTCCTACGGCTGTACATTTCTGTTGAAGCAGTGTGCAAAATGAAGCCTTCACAGACCTTAATAAGGCGTTGAATTACCTACGGGTATAAACTGGCAACAAAAACGGCGCAAGCAACGAAACGGATATGAACAGCGTTTGTAGCCAGCGTGGTAGCTGAAGTGGTTCGAACAAATCGTAGGACCGTACCTAATGCAGTGAAAGACCACAGTCTCTTGATGAAAACCAGCTGCTCATCACCATTGAGAAAGACACCACGCAATCATATCACTAGAGTTCCACAAAGTTCAGTGTAAGGGCAGAAACCATTTGCTTACTTTTACGTGCCATGGTCAAGATATGCAGACTGAAATACATACAGACTCTTGGATCCCACATCATCTCATGTATGTACAAGGATCGCTTTCTTAACCGTGTGTTCACCTGCGATGAAAAGAGGACTCAATGTTACATTCCGAAACGTAGGTGATACTGCTTGTCAGGAAATGTACCGATACCGCAGACCAGTCAGCCAACCTTGCACCCCCGCAAGGTATTGTTGTGTGTGTGTGTGTGTGTGTATTGGGCTGTCAAAGGCATATTGCATTACAAGCTTCTGCCGCGTAGAAAACCTGTTACGCAGGACATATACTCCTGTCATTTACAATCAATGGATTCCGGATGCACTGGTTCTCAAGAATCCTGCACTGGTCATCGGAAAGATGTGCCGTTCCTGAAAAACAACGCTAAACCCCATATACAGTACTGTTTGTGAAAATTGCAACACAATGAAAGACTGTTGGTATTAGCTTGAAACTTACAGAATAAGTACAACAGCTTGAGACATGCAGATGATTAAAATGTCAGTGAAAATATCTCTGCGATTTCGGAGCATCGCCCTCTAAAAACTTTGGTTTTGGGTATAAAGAGCTGGCTCAAACGAGATGATGCAATCAGTGAACAGCCGACACTGAGTCGAAAGGGTGTTTCTGGTGTCTCGCTATGCCCCGTCGCAGAAGAAGGTCGCATTATGAACACCTGACAGACTTTGAGCGAGGAAGGATTGTTGAGATGAAAGAAGCTGGATTTTCCTACCGCTAAATTGCTACTAGTACGGAACGAAACGCCAGTACAGTGATGGGGACGCGGCGTAAGTGAACAGATGAGGCTCGGGCGCACAGAAATCTGGGAAATGGACAGCCAAATTGCATGACTGCACGGGACGATGGACACCTCTATCACGAGGCAGTAGCTGATCACACAGAGAAATCCGCGGTGTTAGCGCAGCAGTGGAGCATTGTCACATGTCAGGATTTGTCCTCTAGAACAGTTCGATATCGTCTACTTAAAAAGGACTGGTCGCTAGCAGCTCATTGCTGCACATTTCTTTGACCCTCAACCACAGACGCTTCAGGCTACAATGGGATCTGAAACACAGACATTGGCCTGTTGATTGACAAGAGGTCGTATTTTCTGACGAGTCACGATTCAACTTGATGCGCCATAATGATCGCATACGTGTTCGAAGATATAGTGTTGTGCGGCACCTTGAAGCGTGCATTTTGCAGGAATTCCAAGACAAATCCAAAGTCCACTTTGCATCGAAGAACACGGCGTTTTATCATCGAAGCATCCACATACCAGTTTCACGCAGGAAAAAGGTTGTTGCCGTACATGGGGACTATCTTGCGGAGTAAAGGTAAGCTGTTTTTATCTGTGCTGTGTTTTCAATGTATTAGACATTTATTCATCTTGTATTAGACATTTATCTACTGAAAGAAATATCTAGATCATTACTTATCTTCATATCAGTAACTTGTAAATGTCATAAAATATCGTCTTTTTTTAATTATGATTTATTACACTTGGGATTAAATGAGGTAGGCCTAGGGCCCATTTCGTGGTGACTCACGAAATCATAGGTCATTTCTTCGTGTTGTCAATGCAATAAATCGATACACTATCACAGTGCGGCTCATCACATAACTGAAAGCATTATGATATATTTATTTACCCTCCAGGTAAAGGGTTCTACTTCTCACAGCGTCTGGACCAAAAAGCTACATACATTTATCGAAAACATGTACGCAGGTCATTCGATGAGATTCATAAAAACCAACTGGTTCTATCGAGAAGTTATTAAACCATGAACTGCACACGATATATCGACGAAAGCTTTACTTCTAAGTTGGATTTCCATTTTTCACGTGTCTTTCCCAGAGTCAATTTCTAAGGTTGTACTTTCCAAAATTGTGCTAATGCAATATGCAACAAATTGATTCAGGATAGAAGTTACGTATCTTGCTTCAGGATGGTGCCGTTGCTACGACCAATAACTTACGTTCAGATACCAAAATAAGGACATTAATTCAAATAGTGTTACAAATGCTGTGTTCGTAAATTGCAGTAAGATCTCAACGTAAGTATTTTCCATTCAGTATTTATCTATCAGATATTTTTTGTATTGGGAAATAGTGCCAACTTTACACAGAAAATTTCTTAAAAGAAATTTAATTCCAAAATGAGATACATGCTCGTTAAAAAAAAAAAAAAAGAAAGCGTGTGTATGTTATTCGATCTGTCAAAATCACATGTGTGTCTTGCCTGATTTTCAAAATTACTTTCTCACGAAAGCTTTAATTAGTTGATTCTAAGCTTAACTTAAGCTCTTGCGAAAGCATCGGGCCGCCCCGGTGGCGCAGTGGTTTAAAGCGCTGGCTTCTGACCATTCGCCCTAGTTGGGTCCTGGTTCGAATCCCGCCCGTTGAGGCATGGATGTTTGTCTTTCGGCACTGGCTCTCAATGTGTTACTGGATCAATACTACCTCTCTGTGTACATTGGTTATTTAGCATACTGTAAAATTCATGTTTAATGTATACTTGTTTAAAATGAATTACATGATCAACACTGGCTATTTCTGTGTAAACTGATCATTTGTCATGCTGTAAACCATGTATGATTTGTACTTGTTGGTGTGAAATATCCTGCTTGTTAAGTCTGTACCACCAGGTCCAATAAAAAATAAAAATAAATAAAGCATAGGAAAGTTATGTACCTACATACCACAGGTGTCTCCTAAACTATGAAATATTCATATATCATTGACGTAAAACAAGAGAAGAATTAAGTGCAACAAAAAAGAATCGCATTACAGCAGATCGAAAGATAAGAAAATCTGAAAAACAGGGTTGTTTCTCAGTGTCCATCAAAGTTTCGAAACTAATTTCTTATGAAGAGATACAGGAATGATGTCAAGCTGTTTTCACAAAATGTCTTACTACAAATGCCTTCGCCAACTACGGCGTATTTCACGGTAGATAATAGCACCTGCTTGACATTGTAGTAATGTGTTAAAGGTGTGCTGATGCCAGCATTGTGAAAACACTTATTTCAAACTTAAGCATTAGGTGCGCGCCCACCTTTGCTCAAATTGAGAGCGTATATATCACTTAACAGTATACCAACTATGCAAGTTCAAAACGCTTATAGGGTAGTATAAAGTCTTTTATTATTGAGTGGTGTAAAACAGTATATGCAAGTCGCCAAGCTTTCGCTCTCCAAACAAGGCGATCCTTAGTCACTAGATGTAAAGAACATATGAGAAGTGTCAACCAAGACATCCAGATTACGTCCCTTGCCAGGAAAACCATAAACTGCTCGGCCTTTCTTATACAGAATTTTTTTTATTTGATTGGGGGTTTAACGACCACCGTGAGCAACTCAGTGGGCTATAAACAGTCGCCCGTCCCTAATTTAGGGTCACTGGTTCCAGGGAAGGGAGAGAGCCAGCGCCGTAAGAAAAACACAACATCCATGCCTCACCGTGATTCGAACCCAGAGCCATCTCGGACGATTGAACAGAAGTCATCGCTTAGACCACTGCGCCACCGATGCGGCCCTCTCTTATATGGAAAAATACAAGTAGTTTGCCCTTTAGCACGAGCTTTAAAAAGACTACCCCCAGGGAAACAGTTGAAATCCTCTCCAGAAAGATGGCATGCAATGAGACTATCTGTATGGACCTACCAATGGTTTGGCATGCATAAGTAAGGGATAGAAACTCGTCGCAACACAGGGTATAATCGCGTGTTAAATAACGCGCTCTAATTATATGCGTTTTGTATCTAACTGCTGCTTTCCTGCCAGTGGAGAACAAAAGCTTGGTGACTTCTTTTTTTATTGTATTTTCTTTTCTTGTTGAAGGTTTAACGACCACCGTGAGCATCTCGATGGGCAATACGCAATCACCGGTCCCGAATTTAGGGCCACTGGTTCAAGGGAAGGGAGAGAGCCAGTGACGTAAGAAAAACACAACATTCATGCCTCATCGGGATTCAAACACGGTCCCATCTAGGACGAAAGATCAGAAGTTTCCACTATAGAGTAGTAATTACACCACACCTCGGGGAGGCTTACTGGGGGTTTAACTGCTATCGTAAGCAGGGTACCTGTTCCCAATTTATGGCAACTGATTCTAGGGAAACGAGAGGATCAGTGCCGTAAGGAAATACAACATCCATGCCTCACCGGGATTCGGACCCAGACCTATCACGGACGAATGGTCAGAAATCAGAAGATATTTATTGCAGGGGACCTCATGGAAACACAAAACATGAGTACTATATCAACAAAATCGAACTACGTAGAACCATACCACTAAATAATAATCAATATAAAATCACTACAACATGCAAATAGATTCAGCAATTTAAAATGAAACTTTCATGAAAATATTGTAGGTACAGCAGAAAAAGAAAAATGAACAAACGATATATAGACAAAATAAAACTGGTTCAACTGTTAGTCAGGGAATCAAACAATATGCGCAGATATTAAAAAAACTGCAGAAGGGGAGGATAGTAACAAAGATAAAGAAAGCAAGTACATTAGATGACAAGATAATACCATTAATGCGTGAAGGAAACACTTGAGAATACACACTAAACACGAAAAAGACACTCACAAATGAATAATAATGATTCATCGGCTTGACCGGCCAACCAAAGAAAAACCGTCAAACAGGTGCTGCAATCAAATATTACTTGATAACAAAACCGCATTAAACATATCTCGTCGCACTCAAAAAGCACAAAGAAAGAAGTATCAAGACTTATAAAGGAAGAGGCAAGAAGATAGTCAAAAAATGTACAGCACGCGCAATAATAACAACAACCATAAGCATTTTAAAATAGATTACCTCTATGCCAACCCATCATTAATTCAAGAAGCATTGCAAGTGATAATAGTGCAAAGATGCCAATGATAGAAGAACAAAAAACGCGACGCACAAAACAAACCGCGCCACATAGTAGCGTAACATTAAAAAATTATTGACAGTCGTGGGGTAACTAAGTGCAAAAAGCGAGGCAACAATTGACAAGTTATACCTGAAGAAGGAAAAAAGCACAGAGTTGTAATGTTGGTTTCTTGCTATATAACGATATCGGCATTCAAGTATCTAATGTCTTCAAAAACCAGGGCATTCGCTGTCAAGGCAGCAAGGCCCCGGCAATTGAAGGAAACACAGGTAATTTTCTACAACATTATGGTGGCTGTAAGTGGCTCTCAATGTGTGTAGAGAGTATTTTAAGAACATATTTTGTTCTCCTGCCGTATTGTGCAGCCCAGGCAGGTAAGTCAGTATTATCAAAGAGTTCATCCACAAATAAGAGCTGATGTATGACTTCAGGCAAGTGAGACAAATGGTTTCTAATACAGGTGTTTTTAAGTAGATAGCATTTTTTCGGAACGTTGTAAAGAGACATAATTTCAGATAAGTTTAATGGTGAGTCTGGGATAGTAGTATTGTCAAGATACAGTGATAGTTCAGAGAGTTCTTCTGGTGGAACACAGGTAACATCTGGGTCCGCCATGTCATGAGCTGTGGCCTCACTCTCAGAGGCAGAGTCCATGAGTTCATCAAGTTGGTCACCGAGCAAAGCGAAACTGTTGGAAATGGAGACAACTACAGATTCACAATCCGGTCGAGATGATGTGGATGAGCTGCGGGAATCAGAGTTGGTTTCACTACGTTTCTTTTTAACCTGAGACAAAGTGTGTGATCTGGTAAGGGGAGGGAGACTGATGGAACAAAACGCTTGACTGGTGTGGATAATTGGGTAGTTTTTCTAGGACCAAGGGGCGGGAATTCCGCGTGCGAAATTGTGTTAGAAGGAACTTCTGAAGCTGGAGGTGATGAGGTGTATTCAGGTTGAGAACTGGTAGAAACGTTTTTCAAAGGAATGGAAACCACAGTCGACACAGCAGATGAGGAGACAGAATGAGTTTCAGTGGGGGAGGAACGAATTTCCAAATTAGTAGTAACAGACTGAACAGAAGTTGGTGGTTGAGAAGCAGGGGTGATGACCGATGAATTGGCATTCATGGCTGAGGGTAGGGAGGACAGACGCGGGCACTCCTTCACAATATGACCTTCAGCTTTACAGGAAAAACACTGGACGCCGGCAAACAGATTACAAGTAATTTTGCGATTACCAAAGTCTAGCTCCAGAGTAGTGGGTCGTTGAAGAAAGGTAGCTTCACTAGGAAAAATAACTCGGCACTGGCGCCTACCGCCTTGTACTCTAGCATAAGGGGATCCCGCCCCAACGCCGGCGAGATCTTGGTAAGTCCGATGACCCGGCCAAGCGTACCTAAAGCTTGGACCAAAATCGAATCAGGAACAACAGTTGGAACTGGGGAAAGAGTAACAGTTATTGGTCTTTGGATACAAGGAATGGCAGTAAGATGAATGGGACCAATATCGACACCGGAAAGTAAAATAGTATCAACAGCTTGGCGAACAGTGAAATGAGCAATTACTCCCCTCCCATTCTAATAACTGAAACGACGCTCTCAGATGTGACATTTTTACAGATAGCATCAAGATACAGTGGGGGGGGGTGTCACGCAGAGTGGAAAAGTAAACACTTAATAACAGAGCCGATGAAAAGCTCTTACCTTCACCAGAGTCCTCAGGAACAGTAACCCTCAGCACACCCGCTTCCCTAGAAATAAACACTTTGGATGAAGTAAAAGGCACTGGTCGCACAGATAATCCAAAATTGGTAGCAGCAGCAGCATAAGTAGAAGGTGGGGGTTGGTTATTTACCTCAACCCCAGCACCCAAAATCACTGGTGTAACACCTAGCACTTTATCAGTAGAAATGGTATTAGTAGGCGACGCTGAAACATTGATAATAGTAGGAATAGTAGCCTGAGAAAGCACAGGAGAAGACAATGTAGAAGCCATACCAACACAAGAAGAATTGAGCTCGTGAAGCTGGGTAGAAGCCATCTCGGCCTCTAACCCTAACGAAAACGACAAGTGTTGCTCCTTGCAACACTCAAAACTAAAGAACGTACGTAAATGTGACCACCGTCACTACTTGTGCGGTGAAAAGGAATGTAGAAACACAAACACAGTACAAAACCACGCAAAAATATCCAGAACCGGCAAAACGACCTACTCAATCTCGGGAGCTCCAACACATGCGACCGATATCAGAAGCCAGCGCTTAGACCACTGCGCCACCGGGGGCGGCGTTGGTGACTTCTATACAGTGTCTAACGCCACTGAATAAACACATTTATTCTGAACTACAACAGTGGCGGCTCAAAGTTAAAGAGATACTCGTACTAAAATAACTAATAGTATTAATGCCGTCTTAAACACGATAAAAATAGTTTTAATCTCAAAAACACACTGGTTAAAATACATAAGACCTTTCGAGTTAGCTCCTAACCCATCTTCAGATGTAAAAACAATGCACATAAACCGGACAAGAACATACGTAGATTATATACTTAGGCGCGTTAGATGTCATAAAGTGACAAAGCTATACGGTAAAGCGCGTGCCCAATGAAAGTCATGAAATCGTCAATGGTACAATGGAATAAGTTCAAACTCATTTGTCTATCCTTATCGATTAGAAGTCTCCACGGTAGAGGAATTACACAAGGATAATCCTCGTTACAACATCTCTGGTCCATTTTGTACAAGGTCTGTCCGGAAAGTAATGAGACTCATTCAATAACAGACGTTTAATTAAAGTTATACTTACATAACATTAAAATTGCTCGAAATGACATCCTTGAACAGCAATACACCGCTGCCAGCGATTATGCCACGCCGAGTAGCTTGTCTGGAAGTCAGGAACAGGGATCGCTTTCAAAGCACTCGTCGCGGCAGTTTGCACGTTCGTAACAGTCCCAAAATGGCGTCCTTTCAGGTTGGATTTGTGCCGGGGAAACAAAAAGAACTCAGCTGGGGCCAAGTCCGGGCTGTAGGGAGGTTGGGCCAGCGTTGCCATGTTGTGTTTCACCAGAAACTCTTTCACCCTCAGCGACGCATGGCTCAGCGCATTATCGTGGTGAAGAACACAAGTGTTGGTGATCTCCGGGCAGACGCGCGCAACTCTTTTCATCAGCCGTTGAAGCACTTCCACGTAAAAAGCAGCGTTGACCGTTTGTCCAGGTGGTACGAACTCTTTATGGATAACACCTTTACAGTCAAAGAAGACAATGAGCATCGATTTCATCTTCGATTTGCACATTCAAGCCTTCTTTGGTCGAGGAGACTCGGGAGTGTGCCACTCTGAGCTCTGTCGTTTCGTCTCCAGATTGAACTCAGAGACCCACGTTTCATCACCTATTATCACTTTCTCCTCAATACCAAGTTCACTCCTCACACGGTCTACAAGCTCACGAGAAATCGACACACGTTCGTTCCTGTGTTCATCGGTCCAAACCTTAGGAACCAATTTGGCGCAAATTTTCCGCATCTGCAATTCTTGCGTGATGATTACATGCACAATGGATTTCACGAGTCTCACGTGCTCTGCTACCAATCTAACACTCAGACATCAGTCAGAGTCCACAACCGCTTTCACCTTTTCCACATTGTCCGAAGTGTGAGACGTTGAAGGACGCCCTGGGCGTGGCTCATCCTCGACGCTGTCTCTTCCCTCCGCGAACGTTTTTAGCCATCGGAACACTTGTGCTTTCGATGCAACATCCTTCCCGTAGGCTTTCTGTATCCCATAAAGTCTACGGGAAGGATGTTGTAGAACCGCGTATCGCTGTTCTACACTATTCTGCATTTTGACCGTTACGTGACGCTCACACAGCTGTCCACTTCGCAAGCGATCCTCACTCTGTAAAAGCTCAGAGCCAACTGACGAGACATCGATCGTTTACCTAACATACCCCTCCGCCCGTCACGCCCGGAGACTCCGCCATCCAGCTCTTCTGATTGGCCCAGGAAAAGTGGTCTCATTAGTTTCCGGACAAACCTACATATCCACAAGGTTTCAGTTAAAAGCAGGGAGGATCCTAATTTTTGGATGCTAAGTATCGTCGACTTGGTCCGAAGTGGTTGATGAGTACTTCGCAGGCATGTTCTTGAAAGAGCAGTTGATGATGAGCCTGTTTTGATGCTATATTTATGCTCCGATATTTCCCACATAGATCCTGTCGTTATCGTCATCTTTCGTAGATCTCAAGGGAATAGCATACATTCCATGTCGATTTTCAGTCGGTATAAAGTCCCTATCACTCTTGATGGAAGATCAAATATTATCGGCCCTGACACCGAAACCTATGTCGTATTTCTTACAAATGTTTTTTAGAACATTCCTGAGACCAGGGATAAATTGTATAGACCCCAAAATACTTAATGGTCTTACGCTCCTTAGATAAAGTTGAAACGGCTGTCGTTACAATTCGCCGACAGAGCTTGTTCACAGTTAGTGCAGGGTATCCAAATGAAGCAACTAAGTTTTTAATTTTTACGATTTCCACATCACGAATCTATGAGCTAGAAGAATGTGAAATCGTCCGGCATTACAGGAAGTGCAGGCAAGAATATTTTTTGGCTTAAGGGATGATATGACTCATAAGATATCAAGTTTGTTTTAGATGTAGGCTTCGTATAAACAGATTATGATAAAAACGTTTGTGGTTGTGTCCCGTTGAAGCATAAAGTCCAGAAAGGGTATAATTGAGTCCTTCTCGTACTGAATTAAAAATTTTATGGAAGGGTATTTAGAAGACATGAATTCGGCAAAATAAGTATGTTCTTCGTGAGAGGATGTCCAAAATACCAAAATATCGTCGACGCAGCGTATGTACGTAGTCCGATCAAAACGTTCCAAGACTAGGTACGTAGCGCGCCAACAGATGGCATCACGCGGATGCGCGAGCAGTGGTCTAGGGCAGTGACCTTAATGAGTCATTGTGCCAAGTGGCGTCGTTCTGTGATCATCGGGGCTGTGCTACACAATATTTGGTGACCACGTGCAGAACACAGCTGCAATTTCGGTATGGACTGCAAACTAGAGCAGCAAGCGAACATCAAATTCTGGGTCAACCTCGACAAATCGGGAACGATACGCATGAAATGTTGCGGCAGGTTTGTGGCAAAGAAGCAATGAGTCTTGCGAGGTGTTTTAAGTAGCACTCACGCTTCAAGAGCGGCAGAACGGCACTGGAAAACGACGAGAGGTCAGGGAGACCATCCACGAGCAAAACCCCCAAACATGTGGACAAAATTAGGGAACTGGTGCATGTGGATCGTCGGAGAATCATTCAAGACATTGCTACCATCGTCAATGTGTCATACGGAACAGTACGAGAAATACTGACGTCGGTTTTGAACATGCACCGCATTGCTGCGAAGTTTGTGCCAAAGATTCTGAACCCGAACAGAAGGCGCTCAATGTCGAACTCTGTCAAGATCTTCGTCAGCAGGTGGTGAATGATCAAAAGTTCCTGTCTCGGGTCAACACTGGGGACGAGACTTGGGTATACGGTTACAACCCGGAGACCAAACAACAGTCGTCGCAGTGGAAGAGCCCGACATCTCCACGAGCGAAGAAGGCGCAACAGGTCCGGAGCGCAACCAAAAGCATGCTCATCGTGTTCTTCGACATACGTGGGGTTGTGCACCATGAATTCGTTCCCCAGAGCCAGACCGTCACCTCCCTTTTAACTGCGATCTTCTGCGGCGTCTTAAGGAGGACATTCACCGCAAACAACCTGAAATGTGGCGCAGGAGAGATTTCTCGCTCCATCATGATAATGCAGTAGTTCACAGAGCGTTAGCAACACTCCAGTTGTGCACCCGCAACAGCATGACTACCTTTCCTTACCCGTTTTACTCGGCGGATTTGGCCTCATGCGACTTCTTTCTGTTACCGAAGATGAAGCTGAAGCTCAAGGGTCGCCATTTTGAAACCGCGGACGAGATCCAGCGCGAATCGCAGTCGCTGTTTGACACGATTCGCGAACAGGATTTCCAGGGTGCGTTCCAACAGTGGCATAAACGCTGGCAGCGGTGTATCGCTGCCCAAAGAAACTACTTTGAGAGAGATCATAGCCAGACTTAAGTAACGTAAGTACTTTGTTGTATATCAGCCTGGTCTCGGAAATTTTTCATGGGGCCTCGTATAGCAAAGGTTTAACAATGGCAGACTGCGAAATTTCTTCCTCCAGGCTTTGTAAAAGAATTTCAGCTAATGTTTCAGAAAGGGAGGACCCCATCGGGGTGCCTTCCAGCTGCCTATATACCTGGTTGTTGAATCAGAAGTAAGTTATGTTTTGTACAAAGCGGAGTGCACGAAGAATGACTTGAATTCCGTTCTGTGTGTAGGTTCTCAAAGAGTTGAGTTTTGATTAAATTATGCTATGTACTTCCAATACTGGGACATTAGGAAACAGGGAAATCATATCTAGGGATACCATGCAAAATGGATTAACATTAGGTGGGAGGGATTTTATAATGTTTAAAGACTATACGGACCTTGAAACGGAATACGTAGAAGATGTTGTCAGCTGAGATCCCTTCCGCTCTTGCCTGATATTTCTATGAATATTCGAAGCCGATAAAGCCTCACGAGTAGTTATTTTAAACAGATCTCAATATTATGAAAAAATGCATCAAGCAATCTGTAAAATTCCCCATACTTTATGCAATAGTGACCCCACTCAAGCAATAATTACAGCTCTCCGAGGATTGAAATTTCTTGATTCCCTCCCCTCTTTCCTTACAATACCCGAACTTTTGGGTAAAATAAAAATGCACTAAGAAAGTAACCCTATCCGTCCACTAGTGTTGACACGTTCTAGTCCAACCAGAGCACTTGAAAACGCCTTACCAAAATAACTCGCTCCGCTGACATCTTCTCCGTATTGTGTTTCAAGTTCCGTACAGGCTTTAAGCATTATAAAATCCCTTCCACATATTGTTAACCCTTTTTTCATGGTATCCTTAGATGTGATTTCCCTGTATCCCAATGCCCCAGTATTGGTAGTACATAACATAATTCAATCAAAACTCAACTCTTTGAGAACCTACACATACGACGAAATTCAAGCCATTCTTTGTGCGCTTCACCTTGTACATAAAAGAACTTAATTCTGATCCAACAACCAGGTATAAAGACAGCTGAAAGGTGCCCCGATGGGGGCACCCCTTTCTGCAACATTAGTTGAAATTCTAACAAAGCCTGCAGGAAGAAATTTTGCAGTCTGCCATTTTTACACCTTTGCTATACATACGCTACGTCGCCCATATTTTGGTTTTTTGGACATCCTCTCACCAAATATTTTCTTATTTTGCCGAATGTATGTCTTCTAAATACCTTTCCATAAAATTTTCAATTGAGCACGAGAAGGACTCAAGTATACCATTTTTGAACTTTATTCTTCAACGGGACACAACCACTAACGTTTAATAATACTCTGTTTATACGAAGCCTACATTTAAAACAACTTGATTGATACCATATGAGTCATATCATCCCTTAAGCCAAAAATATTCTTCCCTGCACTTTCTGTTACGCCAGGGATTTCACGTTTTTTTTTTTGGGTTTTTTTTATTGGAGGTTTAACGACCACCGTGAGCAACTCAATGGGCCCGTTCCTATTTTAGCAGTAGCCCGCTCCTAATTTAGGGTCGCACTGGTTCCAGGAAAGGGAGAGAGTTAGTGTCGTAAGACAAACACAACAACCAGGCCTCACTGGATTCGAACCCGGACCACTTTTGGACGCATGATTAGATGCCTCACATTCCTCTAGCTCATGGCTTCGTGATGCGGAAATCGTAAATATTAAAAACTTAGCTGTTTCATTTGGATACCCTGCACTAACTGGGAACAAGCTCTGTCGGCGAATTGTAACGACAGCCTTTTGAACTTTATCTAAGGAGCGTAAGGCCATTAAGTATGTTGGCTCTATACAATTTATCCCTGGTCTCAGGAAAGTTCTAAAAAACATTTGTAAGAAATAATAGGTTTCGGTGTCAAGGCCGATAATATTTTATCTTCCATCAAGAGTGATGGGGACTTAATACCGACTGAAAATCGACACGGAGTGTATGCTATTCCCTTGAGATCTACGAAAGATGACGAAAACGACAGGATCTATGTGGGTTCCACTTCTCGTACAGTAAAGTGCCGAATGTCGGAGCATAAATACAGCATCAAAACAGGCTCATCACCAACTGCTCTTTCAAGAATATGCCTGCGAAGTACCCATCATCCCCTTTGGACCAAGTCGACGATACTTAGCCCCTCAAAATTAGGATCCTCCGTGCTTTTAACTGAAAGCTTGTTGATATACAAATTGGACCAGATATGTTGTACCGAGGATTATCCTTGTGTAATTCCTCTACCGTGGAGATTTCTAATCGATAAGGATAGAAAAAATGTGACTGATCTTATTCCATCGTCTTATTGACGATTTCGTGACTTTCATTGAACACGCGAATTACCATATAATTACGTCACTGTATGACATCGATGTAAGGTCAGGTGATGCGTAACATCACAGCCTCTCCTTGACAAATGTCAACCCCGCCTTCTCGTGGTGCATCCTGTTCCCACTAAAGGGGCTCTGACGACCGCAAATAGCGGTATAACTATACCATCGGGATCAGAGGAAATGCTATCCCACACTCACCAACCCGCTTGGCCAGCGTGGTGAGTTATGGCCAAACACCTCCAAAATGACTCTACAACTTAAATCTTGGCCCTCAGTCTCCGGCAGCTGGAATGTACCTGGCCAAGGCAGCGGCCAGTGCGACATGAAGGCAGAGGGTGCTAAGAATCCCCGGAGGACCGGACTAGGCTGCCATTTGATGCTGACCTTGGCTACCTACAATGGACGCTCCCTATCTTCTGATTCAAGGCTTCTTGAATTGGAAGAGGAACTACAAAGGATCAAGTGGGACATCGTCGGGCTAAGTGAGGTAAGGAGAAAAGGAGAAGATCTCATTGAACTGAAAAGTGGACATCTCTTCTATTATCGTGGGACAGATACTGGCAGAACTAGTGGTGTTGGATTTATAATAAACAAGAAACTGAAGGATAAAGTGGTAGAAGTTGAAAGTTCCTCTGACAGAGCTGCACGACTCGTTATCCAACTATCGAGAAGATACCAGGCTCAGATTATTCAAACTTATGCACCCACCACAAGTCATCCTGAAGAAGAAATTGAAGAATTTTATGAGGAAATTCGTCATCTAAATAATAAAGGTAAGCAGCACTTGAAGATAATTATGGGAGATTTCAATGCAAAAATAGGGCACCGGCAACAGAATGAAACTTCAGTAGGTAAATTCGGTCACGGCAACAGAAACCAGCGTGGAAATACTCTCGTTGAGTTTGCAGAGGCAGAAGGATTTTTCATCTTGAATTCCTTTTTCAAGAAAAAGCCACACAGGAAATGGACATGGAGACATCCAATTGGGACGACAAGTGAAATTGATTTTATTATGTGTAACAAAAAATTCGTCATCGAAGACTGCAGTGTGCTGAACAAGTTCAACACAGGTAGTGACCATAGATTGGTGAGATGTAAGATGCACCTCAACACTAAACTGGAACGTGGCAAGCTCATAAGACAAACAAAATGTATTGACATAACCAACCTTAAAAAACACCATAATACTTTCAAGTTGGAACTGACGAACAGATTCTCTGCTTTAGAAGGCCTAACATCGGAAGAAGTGGATATTTCGGAAGTTAACAGAAAAGTAACCAAAGCTCTTATGGAAACAGCAACAAAATTAGCTGGGTCTAAGAACAAGTTGCATGTAAACAAATTATCAGGAAAAACCAAAATGTTGATGCAAAAAAGAAGAGAGATGAGGACAACTAAAGAAGATGTGACTTCCAAAGTGGAATATATAGAGCTATGCAAGACAGTAAGAAAAAGTATCACTGAAGACGTAAGGAAATTCAACTGTGAGCTAGTGAGGAAAGCAATTGAAAACAACCAAAGCCTAAAGATAGCAAAGGGACATCTCAGTAAGGGAAGAAAACAGATTATGGCTCTGAAAAAAGAAGATGGTTCTATAACAAGAAATAGAGGCGAAATTTTGACAAGAGTGAAAGATTTCTACTCCAAATTATATGAAAGGGATGATACATGTACTCCAGACATCATGAAAGGTACCAGAGTTCTTCCAGTCCTCCCAGCAGAAGTTGCTCATGCAATCAAGAACATGAAGCGGGGAAAGCTCCAGGAGAAGATGGAATTACTATAGACATCATACAAGAAGCAAGTGGAGAAATTGAAACAGTACTCGCCCAAATTTTCACTCGATGCCTTAATGAAGGGAAGATTCCTGAGGATTGGAACAATGCTACAATGATCCTGCTACATAAAAAAGGTGACATTGAGGATCTCAGGAACTACAGACCTATCAGCCTCCTATCAGTGGTTTATAAAATCTTCACTAAAGTTCTTTCACACCGCTTGAAGGTAACACTGGACATGGCTCAACCGAGAGAACAAGCTGGATTCAGGAGTGGCTACAGCACAATAGATCATATCCACGTACTGAGAGAACTAATTGAAAGAGCGAGGGAATATGAACTTCCATTGTGCATGGCTTTTATCGATTATGAAAAAGCCTTTGATTCGGTGAAACCATCAGCAGTTACCACGGCTCTGAAATCCTGCGGTATTGAAGATGCATACATTAATATTATTAATAACATCTATGAAAATGCAAGTGCAAAGATTCGGCTGTTTGAAAATACAACACACATAAAAATTGGAAAGGGAGTGAGACAAGGTGACACCATATCTCCGAAGCTCTGTAATGCCACATTGGAAAATGTCTTTCAATCACTGAACTGGGAAAACAAAGGGATAAAGATTAATGGAGATTATCTAACCCACCTTCGTTTTGCTGATGACGTAGTCATTTTTGCAACTACCCCATCAGAGCTGCAGAGTATGATCCAGGAACTTGCTGACAAGAGTAAAGAAGTGGGATTAAAAATGAACTTTCAGAAGACAAAAGTGATGTTCAATGCTTTTACAAGAAATGAAGATTTATCGATTGATGGAGAAAAACTGGAGATAACAGATACGTATGTTTATCTTGGACAGCAGATATCAAGTGAGGGTCACATTGATGAAGAAATTAATCGGCGTACAAAACTTGCCTGGAGAGCTTTTGGAAGAAACAGCATAATTTTCAAGAGCAATATGCCATTATGTCTTAAAAGAAAAGTGTTTGATCAATGCATCCTTCCAGTGCTTACGTATGGTGCAGAGACGTGGACCTTAACTAAAAGAGACATACAAAGGCTGCAGACAACTCAAAGAAGCATGGAGAGGTGCATGCTTGGTATAACCAGGAGAGATAAGAAGAGGAACTCGTGGATCCGAAAAAGGACGAGAGTGGAAGACATCATGATCAGAGTTAAATCCCTGAAATGGCAATGGGCTGGACATACTGCCAGAAGGACAGACCATAGATGGACAGCCGAAATTTTAGATTGGATTCCAAGGGACAGGAAAAGACCCAGAAAAAGACCACATGGGAGATGGGTGGATGAAATTCGTAAATATGCGGGAGTGACATGGAGGAGACTGGCACAAGACAGACCGTTGTGGAGGCAACTTGGGGAGACCTTCGTCCAGCAGTGGATTGATAATGGTTGACAATGATGATGATGATGACATCTATCGCACACAAGTACACTATATTGAAAAAAGTCACCGGACACCTAGAAGAGAAACGCGACATAACATTTATTGACATACATTAGTACGGTGTAGGTCGACCTTTGGCCTTCATGCATGCACTGACCCCTCGAGACATGCTTTCGACAAGGTTTTGGAACGCCGCGATAGGTATGCGCTTCCATTCAGTGCATAATGTTGCCGCTAACTGTTGCTTAGTAGTATGCCTTGGTTCCACACTTCTTATGCGGCGCTCTAATTCATCCCATAGTTGTTCTATGGGATTAAGATCAGGGCTCTGTGCTGGCCAGTCCACACACTATACGGAATTATCGTCAAACCACGCCGTAACAGTCCTTGCTTTATGGCTCAATGCATGATCTGCTGGTACCAACAAGGCTCGGTTCCACAGTATTGCCACAGAGTTGGTATGGCATAATTGTCCAGAATATCGAGATAGACGGGCTGGTTAACAGTTTGTCCACGATAAACAATGGACCGAGACCATACAACGGAAAACAACCCCACACCAGTACACTCCAAACTTGACCGTAGGTACAGTACGCTGATGTAAATAGCGTTCCTTCGGCTGCCGCCATATGCGTACACAGCCATCAGACTGATGGATCGTGTATCTGGATTCATCAGTCCATAGGACCCGTTTCCATTGATCTACGGTCAACAATAAATATTCTTTACACCATGCTAAACGACGAGTAGCATTCCGAGTGAAGCTGAAAGGCTTATGAGCAACCGCACGACCACGGTTACCCATGGAATGAAGTTCTCTGCGAATGGTACGTGTACATGCCGAGTTTCCAGCACTTTTACTCACCTGTACACTGAGATCTTATGTAGTACTCCGTCGATTAGCTGTAACGACTCTCCTGAGCCTTCTACGTCCTGTATCACTGATTTTCTTTGGTCTGCCGGTGGGTTTTGTTGCTTCAAGCACGCCATGTATCTTCCACTTATTCAGTACATCCGAGACAGTTGACTTGAGTATGTTTAAACGCCTCTCGGTTTCTCTTATGTACAACCCACTAATATAACACACAACAATCTTTCCTTTCTCAAAGTCAGTTCTCTTCCGCCGAGACGTTTTCACTCAACCACACAGTGCGGTATGGTCGCGGTCAGCTGCAGGCTTGTTTTTATACCTTTTGCATCTTAAAAACGCAGCGGATCTGTTCATATGCTTTTAAAGTGGTGTCCGGTGACTTTTGTCAATATAGTGTATATAATCTATCTTCTTGTCCGGTTTATGTGCATTGTTTTTACCTTTTAAGATGAGTTAGAAGCTAACTCGAAAGGTCTTATGTATCTAAACCAGTGTATTTTTGACATTAAAACTATTTTTATCGTGTATAAGACGATATTATTTTTACCCTTAGTGGCGGCTCGTCTTTAGCACATGAGCATATGCTGCACCCACCGCTTTTCAGAAAATTGTATCACCATAACGGAAACAATTACGATTAAAAACCTTCTGTGTGATTACATTGAGAAAATACTCGATTAAAGTGTGATTATTTGTTCTGAAAAGCCTTATTATGGCAATAAAAAAGATCTTACGTTTTCTTGTAGTTAGAAATTCGAAGATTTTCATCCATAAGTCATGAACAACCTCGAGTTCTGCTTCCCGTGAGCACAATATGTTCCTGCTCCAGAATACGCAGTTAAGCACTTTGCTTTAAGCTAGACAGCGCTTGGTAGAAAAGAATCGGAGTGAACTTTCACCGTGGCCTTTCTCCTTTGGTTACGGGGATAAAAAGCAGTCGCTCTATCTGCTCTGTCTTGCCTTAGTTACTGGATTAATTTAGTGCCATTTTTCTGTTTCTTTGGCGTAACAGTGTCAGTGACGGCTTAATGTCCTCATATAAATAACGAAATGTGTGAAGCTCAATATCTGTCTTCTTAATCATGAATATGGCTGGTTATTGGCTGAAACATCCGTTCTTCCCGCATTCAGTGGAACAGAAATTGTAAATTAAAATACTGGATAGACCAACGCCAGATCATAAATCGCAGTAACGATTTGAAAGATAAAAAGACTGAAAAAATAAGAAAGTTCAGTTCTGAAACAAATAATAAAAATGAATGAATATTCGCGACGTAAAAATGCTGTACTTTGCTTCCCGTGTTTACGATATTTTGTCGAAAAATTCAGAAGCATGATGTGTCGTCCACACACCAGAATAACGTTCTGTTTTGCTGTACTTGGTAGGGCAAACATATGTTGGCCATTAGATTTCAGTTATAGGTTGCAAATTCAACAGTAAAGCGAAACGGTAAAAAACAATTGACTTATGCTGTCATATCTTATAAACTGTATTCTTTTTTGTGACCCATTTGAGCTTGCTTTACGGGAACGTGATGAATCGGACTCGGTGTCCAATCCCGGATTATTTTTATTTTATTTTTTTGTATCTTGCTTCCTGAGGTACTTTTAACACCGTCGTGTGAAGCATACAAAAATATTATTATATCAGTTTTTGTTACTTGTGCTCTAGCTGCTTGCTATACCAAGAGCCGTCACTGCACTATACGCATTTTGGACTATGTATGTACGCTTACGACTTTGGACTAATACGCGTGTGGACTATGCGTATAGATTAATACGCGTGTGGACTATGCGTATGGACTAATGCGCGTACCATACGCGTATGGATTTTGGACTATGTACGCTTACGTTTTGGACTAATACGCGTATGTACGCTTTCATTTGAAGAAGAAAGGGGACAAACCCCTTCCTTCTTCAAATCAGATGCAACCAAAGACGTAGAAGTAAATAATATTGACTATTACATCTGGCAACTGGTTTTATTTGTGTAACTGTAATTTTACATCAGTGATTGTTTCTTTTTCTTTTGTGGCAACAGTGCCATGAAGTTTTTGTTAAGAAGTTTTATTGGGAATGCTACGTAACTAGTGTGGCTTTTTCTTGAAAAATAAAGTGTTTAATTTTAACAAAGGTGGAATATTCTCTTAGTTCCTTAGGAGAAAGGGGAATTTGGGTAAACTTTCTGCAAATCTCAGCATTGGCTGAACCCAGATCGTCGCTCCCGTCATCCCAAAAATGTTAATTGGGATTCTGATCACGGCTTTGTACAAGGCTAATGGGGAAATATCGTTTTATTTAAAGCTTTTCCTTGCAATCCTTGAAGTAGTATCTACAACAGTTAGGTGTTGTAGTGCATGGATTTTTCAAATACCTCGTACATGAAAATTGGATTCTGAGTGTTAAGTTTTTTTTTTGTTTTTGTTTTTTTTGGCATTAAAATTTAAGAACTCAGTGACGAAAAGCTACTTCAGACCAATAGACCTCTTCCTTGACATCTTTCCGCTGTTTAACGATCTCATGAAAAAATTGCTTTGTATTAAATCCCATCAGTTCATTTTTATTTCAGATTCAGGATTTGCAAGTTTTTTGCTCATTTAAATTTCTGTGTAAACTGCAATGTAACGCATGGCGCCCAGAACATCCAAACAAAGTAAACATAAGTAGGTTTTCAGTAATAATATCTAAATTAAAAGAAATTATTCTAAAATTTTTAAATTCTTTTATACCTATTCATAAGTCTGATAGAAACCTATTCTAGCGCATCAAACATTCCCGTTCAAAACTGTTCTTTCATGAATAATAAAATAGGAACTCACGCGAATTTATTGATCTCCACGTTCATTTTCGTATTTTTAACTTCCTTTTACTTCGGATTAAATTTTGGCGTTGGTGTTTTTTTTTTTTTTTTTTTTTGTCTCCCAGACTTTCACGTGCAATTGTTCTTTTTCATTCTTTCGCATGCTAAAAATCAATCGCTCTGTCGGAGGGACAGAGAGTTGAGGAGGAGTAAGTATCAGTATGTTAGAAAGAAACTAGCAATGTAGGAATCATAGCTTTTTGTAGAGAATTACTGAACCCTCCTTCCGGAGTAGGCGTGATAAGAGTAGGCAGCGAACCGCGTTGGCTTTCAAGAACCGTCCTACATAACGCCTACTACAGAAAATCTAAGGACATACTTTGATATCTGACTGCTTAGACATAAATATTGAAGTCCGGAAATAGACACTTGGTTTTTACACAGTGCATGTCACTTATTTGTTCTTGTATTTATGGTATAATCTACTTGTCGTGTAAGAATCTCCATTTAGTTTTACACTGTCTTAGAAATTTGTATAAAATCACTACTTTTTGAAACTACCGATGTATATCAAACTGCATTCTTCGTGAAGAACTTATTATAAAACTCTTTTTTTACAATGCCGAACTGCGCTGGAAAACAAAGCTCGATGTCCTTTAGTGCCACGAATATTTATTCAAAATTCCACAACAGACATTCCACATTGCTCTGTTAGGTTTAATACTTAGCATAACATTATATGTATATAATTTATGACCACAGAACTTATGGTGTTGAGATAGAATGAAAATACCAACGTTTACCACAATCAACGTTTTATTATAAATCGACTATAGTTTCAAACGCAGAGAGCGTTTGGCTCAACATCATCAGGGGGAATTATTTACGAATAAATAATAAACCTTTCATTGTGGTAAACGTTGGTATTTTCGTTCTAACTTAGCATAGCAATTGTGCATGATATTGCTAAAAAAAGTTCAATAAAACATATGAAGATGCCTAATTCATCAATGTACATGCATTTATAAATCTTGATATTTCAATTGATACGGGTTTTTATCATTGCATTTTGAAGTATAATAATCGAAAACATATTCTAGAGAAAGAATTAGTTTCTGAACGCACCTCCATTTATAAGCATTCTTTCTCAAAAACATAGTAGTTGTGTTCAAAGTTCATGGATTTACAGCGCTATAAATTCTTTGTCGTTCTCAAAGACCTGATATGTGCAATTTTTTGCTTAACTGTTTTCTTTCTTTTTGACCTCTCATTTAAGTTCCAAAATATAAAACAAGATCCAGGAGAATTTTTTTCTCAGGGAGGAAAATATCATTTTGCGTTCAAATAGTAAGAAAATCGAGAACATAGTTTAACATCAAAGAACATATCTGTCTCTTTCCCTTTGCCATGGTTATCTGTTGGTTCTCATGGGGAAAACCCAAAAGTAAAAATCTTTGCAAAGATTTGTTTTTAAATCTTCTGTTCACAACTATTAAAATTAATTCGCATTTGTTTTTCAGTTCTTTACGGAGTTAGCATATTTTGATCTTAATTCTACTTAACACCAAGAGAAACAAATGTTTCACATTCGCAAAATACACTATATTGACAAAAGTCGCCGGATACCTAGAAGAGAAACACAACATAGTATTTATTGACATACATTAGTACGGTGTCGGTCCACCTTTCGCCTTAATGCATGCACTGACTCTTCATGCTTTCGACAAAGTTTTGGAACACAGCGATAGGTATGCGCTTCCATTCAGTACATAATGCTGGCCGCCATACCTACACACGGCCATCAGAATGATGGATCGTGTATCTCAATTCAGCAGTCCTTAGGACCCGTTTCCATTTAACTACGGTCCACGATAAATGTTCTTTACACCATGTTAAACGAAGAGTAGCATTCCCAGTGGAGATGAAAGGTGTATGAGCAGCCGCACGACCATGGTAACCCATGGAATGAAGTTCTCTGTGAATGGTACGTGCACATACAGAGGTTCCAGCATTTTTACTCACCTGTACAATGAGGTCTTGTGCAGTAAGTACCCCGTCGATTAGCTGTAATGACTCTCCTAAGGCTTCGACGTCCTCTATCACCGATTGTTTTCGGTCTGCCGGTACGTTTTGCTGCTTCAGGCACGCCATGTGTCTTCCATTTATTCAGTACATCCAAAACAGTTGACTTGGGCATGTTTAAACCCCTCTCGGTTTCTCTTATGGACAACCCACTAATATAACACCTAACAATCTTTCATTTCTCAAAGTCCGCTCTCTCCCCCCGCGATATTTTCACTCAACCTTACAATGCGATATGATCGCGGTCAGCTTCAACCTTGTTTTTATACGGTTTGCAGCTGTACCGCTCATCTTAACAATACACCGGATACGTTCATTTGCTTTTGAAGTGATGCCCGGTGACTTTTGACAATAGAGTGTATCTGCTTGTTTCATATGAAATTTCCATGGTCACTGGCTCAAGAAATGCCAGGTAGTTTCCGTCAAAAGAAAGCCATGCATTAAGAAAAAAATATTTTATTGTCATTTAAGAATTTTAAATCCTTCAAAATGCTGAAAACTGCATAACTATATGATACAGCATGCGGCTTTTTAATTAAATGTTTTATCGCTTAAAACCCGAAATGCTCAAATCTAATACTTCTTAGATACTGTAACTTAACAGTCCAAACGTTCCGAGCTAAACTTAAAAAACTTACATTATCTTTGAAAATATTCACTGATTTCCAAGAGTTTAAAGTACTAGAGCATCAAAAAGAATTTGCAAGTTTATCGTTGATAATCTTCATTTATTTCCTTTGATTCGCTTATCACACACTGTAACTGGAACGCCGAATTGCACACACTATAATTAGATCTTATAAATCAAGACTTCGATCACGATGACTACCATTTCTACAACTCAAGACATTTAAAACTTAAAAAGCATATGAGGTTTTGCTCTGAAAATATCACGTCACCTCTAACATTCCAAACACAGTTTTTGGCGTTTTTTTTTATTCCTGTTGTTTCCTTTGATCTTCTGCCAGTGTTGCCAGATAGGAATCAGTTTTTGGGGTGTTCAAATATGACGTTGAGAGAAAAAGATGTACTCGAGAGATTAATAGCATTTAGGTAAGGGACAGGAACAAAAGCCGAAAGTTAAAATTAACATATACGTCCCAAAGAATGGTGACGACTTCTGTTGAGGATTACCATTTTTATGTTAACCATATTTATCTGTTATTCGTCACAGCCTCTAATTCAATATAACTTCTTATTCTTTTCATGCCTCAAAGTCATAGCAACGGCAATTTATGCAAATAACCACACCGTTTTGCCTTCATAACTTCGACGTGAGGACAACGATTCTCGATACTCTAAATAAATACACCGCCAATATTTAGGGCGTGATTATTATATATTATGTAAAGGAATATTCCCGTTTAGAACAACTTGCAGTATTTCAAAATCATTTTGATTCTTCTGCAAAATTCCAGAGCAATGGACATGTGGCCACAAAGAGAAACTGCAGTGCGAGTCCCTTTTTTCCTTCAAGTGAACGTACTTCTACTTAGAGCGAGAGCTCTATATTGAAAAAAGTGGAAGATGTTCTTTCTGGAACTGCAATTTAAAATACAGATGAATATTAATGCCACCTATTAAGCATTGGAAAACAAAGTGTTAAATCTGTTATAAAACATAAAATTATTTACGTGACATCTAGACATCTAAGGAACACGTATTAAAATCGGACAGTGTGGTCTGACAGGAAAAAGAACGATAAGTTTAAGTATGTTGTTTCGTTTGCTTACATATGTGCGACAACGACAAATTGCCACAAATGAGGAACTGTGAGTGAAAACTTACATTTTCTTGAAAACGGCTTCAGCAACTATTCTAACGAAGTTATGAATTCGATAAGTACAAATTATATTTAAGAAGCATTTTTCAGTACCACGAAATGGAAAACGAACATATTAATTATTGGCAGATGCTAAGTGGTGTCGGTAATAACTTTTTCATTTTCTGTATATTAACCTGTTCTGAAATACTGCAGAATAACAAAAGGTGCAATATTTTTATGGTTTTATATTTTACCGTTTGCGCAAAGTGTTGATAAAGCGCGAAAGAAATTTTATTTCTTCTTCTCTTCAAGTGAAAGATAAAATCCCTGAAGATCTGGACTCAGCTCAGGGGAAGTTCTATGCACGTTATTCAACACTTGGGCTTGGAGAGTGAGAAGTTAAAAAACTGAAAGTAACTGATGTTAACGTTCATGAACTGGAAACAGCCTTGGTGGAGCAAAGGTCTAACAGCTGGTTTCTGACTATTCTCCCGAGGTGGGTCCGGATTCGAATCCCGGTGAGACATAGATGTCTTACTTCCCCGAGTAGAAATGGGAGATTACTTATAGCCCATTGAGTTGCTCACGGTAGTCGTTAACCTTCCCCATCCCTCCTATCAAACTAAATAAAAGATAGTTATATAACTAGGTAGGTTCATTTCTGGAGTGTATGTCGGCTGGTTAGATACTGCCTGGTTATATGAAGACAAACTACTTTTCTTCATCAATCTCAGAAAAACGAAAATAGTGGCTAATACAAAGTTTAATTTTTGTGCAATACGCCTTTACAAGGAATAGTACGAAAATTCAAAATTGTGAAAATTTCACTATTTATAGTAACCACACGAATTATACAATTTACTGGCTACACCCAACCCAAAGGATATAGAGGGAACTGTGAAACTACTTTTTAAATTCATCATAGTGAGTATGATGATTTTAACTTCATATTAGACTACCCTGTTCTTCTGATTTCTTTAACTAGTTCTAAATTTTATGGTCTAGAATAAATAAATTGTTACAAAAGGAAATTTTGGATTAGGGAATTATTTGATGAAGAGTAGGAACTTTAGGAACTAAAGCAGATACCCTGGTTTTCACTTCATTCATTGATTATTTATTAGTAATTTTTAATCTGCGCTCTTGACATTTGACTCGACATTTTTGAATAATAAAATCTATACAAATTTTGAAGATGACAATCCGATTTTTGGCGTAAATGTGACAAGGATGGTAAGTCAGATAATATCCGAAAACTTGAAAATTTTCATCGTCCTGGAGCGGGACTCGAATCCGCGTCTCCCAGAAAACGCCCGGGTATGCTAACCACTACACCACCCAGAACGACCAAGTTTCCGATCAATTTGAATATAACCATCACAGGATTCGCTAGTCGAAGCAACCGGTATTCATGTTTAGCGAATCTGGAAGTTAAGAATCTTATCCCGTGTTCGACAAAGACGATGAAACTTGAAAGACGATGAAAGACCAAGACGATGAAACTTGAAAGACAATGAAAGATCAAGACGATGAAACTTGAAAATTTTCATCGTCTTGGTCGTTCTGGGTGGTGTAGGGGTTAGCATACCCGGGCGTTTTCTGGGAGACGCGGGTTCGAGTCCCGCTCCAGGATGATGAAAATTTTCAAGTTTTCGGATATTTTCTGACTTACCATCCTTGTCACATTTACGCCAAAAATCGGATTGTCATCTTCAAAATTTGTATTATATGGTGTAATCCCGTATTTCTTTAATGAATAAAATGTATGTTGTCGATTCCGACCGGGAGCGTTTTCTATCAGCCTTTTATTTCCAGCAATTCCGAACTAGAGTGTTTAGGTTTTGTTTGTTTTTTGTCATTCGTAAAAGTACATTGAATCGGCAAAATAATAATTGATGGTTTAAAGTGGTGTCATAAAACTGAGTTTACGAGAAAAATGGTAACCTGTATTGTCTAATTACGAATCGAAGGAACATTCTCCCATTGAAACAATTCAGGAAAATATTTCTCACGAAGGAACTGAGGCGTCAGAGATCTCACATAACAAGCCTGCGAACCTGGAGTCAAACCAAAAGTGCACTTCATAGGCTCGTTAGCACCATGGCTAACGGCTTACTTTTTGTGATATCAAAGAAGACTATTGTTTGTCTTTCCTTTTCTTTCGGTGTGGAGGCTTTGACAATCAACTAGTCTTAGGACTATTAACAATCGCCCGTGCTTAATTTAGGGTTATTGTTTTCAAGGAAAAGAGAGAGCCGGTGCCGTAAGCAAAGCACACCTTCAATGCCTCATATGCCCCATGCCTAAAACATTTCTTACACATCCATTCATGCTTCCCACATCTCCCATATCACATCCGGGCTCACTCAAACGAAGGGTCAGAATCCAGAGCTTAGACCAATGCACCCATATGGGCGGCATTCTCCTTTTTCCAATAAATTCCTTTATTTACGACAACGTTTTTTTTAGTGAAATGGTGAGCAGCATCAGCTATGCAGATGCTCTCAGCATTGATTGCATCGACTGCCATTGATTGACAGTAGGACACTTATCCCGGCTGTAGTGATGTCACTGTAGTGTTTCCGGGCGACAGGAATGAGTCTTGATTTTATCACGGTGACGACGACCGCGTTTGGCCACGGCGTGGCCACTGGAAAAATCAAGCTTTTGTCAACGATCAGCACATTGCTCGCCCGCTTGGCGTCCTCGTACAGGATGTCATTAATTACGATAGTGTGTCATATCTGATTACCATAACGAGCACGGTCACAGCCCGCGGTATGTGTATGGCATTTAACAACTTTTGTTTTTGCCATTTACAAGTTTTATACCATAGACCGTTTTACAGGAAGATGACGCTAGGCCACACACCGCTGATATCCCCTGATCGTACATGCAAGGAGTTCGTATGCTTTGATGTCCATCTAAATCTCCACCTATCGGGCATGTAGGAAAATTCAGTGAATGATGCTCTTCTTGGCTGCCCCGAAAAACCGTTATGGTACCAGGAAAACGTTGCTTACTCCCATATACCTTAGGACACTATTAGAGGGCTATATCACTCCATGCAGTGGATTATGTCAGGTCGCATTGCACAACATCGTGGTCACACAAGGTACTGACTGCTGTCACGTGATCGTGCCTTGTAGTCTGACAAACTGATGTATTGACTTCAAAATTCAATCATCTGCTGTTCACGTCTTATTCTGCGCGTCTTTTGACTTACGATCATGTAATCACATTAGCCCAGAATTTTGGAACAATTTACCAACAGAATGAACTGAAATAAATAACATTAATCTTTTTAAAAAGAAATTGAAATTTTTTTTAATGAATCGGTAACATAAAAAAGGCAAGGGAGTTGAAAGTCCAAATTACAGGGAAATGATACGCTAGAACTAATAACAATTTGTTTATTTAGCCACTGATCATTGTTAACTTCCTTGTGATCAACTGCTTAATTGCAAGTGGGGAATCAGGGCTTGTTAGGCCTTTTCCTTGTTTCCCCTTGATGTTATGTAATTTAACACTGGTGACATATATTATGAAGCTCAAATGTAACAGCATAAATATGAATAAGTAAATAAATAAAATAAAATATTATCCACCTCTTATTCTACGTCTCCTGTGACTTTCGATTATGTACTATCCACCTCTTATTCTACGTCTCTTGTGACTTTTGATCATGTATTATCAACCTCTTATTTAATCATGTATTATTCACCTCGGCCGCCCCGGTGGCGCAGTGGTCTAAGGCGTTGGCCTCTGATCATTCGTCCGTAAGGGGTCCGGGTTCGAATCCCGATCAGGCATGGATGTTGTGTTTGTCTTACGGCACTGGCTCTCTCCCTTCCCTGGAACCAGTGGCCCTAAATTAGGGACGGGCGACTGCTTATAGCCCATTTGAGTTGCTCACGGTGGTCGTTAAACCTCCAATCAAAAAAAAAAAAAAAAATTATTCACCTCATATTCTGCGTCTCTTCTTACTTTTCGCACTTCAATTCAATTCGGATAATTAGAAGTATTTATATTTAACTTCCTACCTCCTCCGTGAGCCCGTGCTAGGGCTCTCTGGCATCTAACATCTTCTTTGCTTCTGTTTGAAGAGTAGGATGCACATTAACATATTCCAAGAGATTTGCACATCCAAGGTATACTTGATGAATTTAATTTATTGCAGAACATTTTATATGAACTACACTGGCAGAAAGTAAAATAAGAACACCAAGAAGGAGACGTCTGATACCAACGAACTTTATACAGCATAATAACGGAATACAGAGGATAACGTGATCAAAACATTATGGTAAAACACAGCTGTATTTGCTGGTAAACTGAAAAATAAGATTTCCATGTAACGTGGTTAGTACGAGGTTGAACCGCCATGAACTACGTCACACTGTGCAATTCTGGCATGGAGTCTGTCGTACAGATGTTGGATGTAATTTTGGGGTATTGAGTTCCAAGCATCCTCAACCTGGACGCGTAAATCAGGGATGGTGGTGGCTGGCCGTGGAGACCGGATAAGTCGCTGTCCCATAGAATCCTACACGTGCTCAATGGGGCACAAATCCGGTGAACGATGCTAGCATTGGAAATTATCTCACACCCTGAAGTGCATGTTGCGTTGCACGTGCCGTGTGTGGGCGAGCGTTATTTTGCTGGAAAACACCACGATGGACCGACCTTACAAATGGCACAACAACGGGCTGAATGATGTTGTTTATGTAGGAGGTGCTGTTTAACGTACCCGGTACAAACACTAGTTGTGTACGGGAGTGATAGCTGATCGCTCCCCACACCAGGAGACCAGGTGTAGGCCCTGTGTGTCGCTGGCGGATGCAAGAAGGGTGGAAACGCTCGCCTGTGGGTCTGCGAACACGCATACGTCCATCGGAGGCTCCCAAGCAGATTCTGCTTTCATCGCTGAACACGACAGATCGCCATTGCGTTCTCCAGTGCAGACGTTGGTGACACCACTGCAGCCGTTCCTGAAGGTGGGCTGGAGTCAGAGGTACACATGCCAGAGGCACACGTGCACGTAGTCCGGCATCCAGTACACGGTTGCGAATTGTTTGCACAGTTACCTCAGGTGCAACGGCAGCTCGGATTTGCGTCGCAGTGGATGTTCTGCTTGACAACGCCGCTCTTCTTATGCATCGATCGGTCAGCTCATCAGTCCGTCTGTGACTCCCGGTTCCACTTCTTCTCGTGTGGGAATGTTCCTCGGACCATCTACGCCACCATCGTACCACCACCGATACTTCCTGTCCAATTTGCTTCGCAATACGACGGTACGACCACCCGACCTCGCGGAGTCCGACTAGACGACCTCACTCAAAGTCCGATAACTGCTGAAATCGTATACGTCTTCCATGTCCAGGCATTGCAGCTTCTCTTCTTCAGGATCTTCGCACGTGTCCGTACGTCGACGACTGATTACATTCACTTCGCCGTACTCCTTAAATACCACCGACGATAATTTGCATATTATGCCGTGCTGTGGCGTAAGCACTCACCGGTTAGTCCCGAAATTAGCATCACACCTACGTACACTCGACCCCATTAACATATGTAAATTTCATAACCGTCCGCCAATTACTTCTTGGTGTTCTTTTTTCACTTTCCGCCAGTGTAGATGTAAATACACAGACACTCACACACACTGAATATTTCGTCATTTGTCTTTCGCGTCATAATTCTTAAGATCAGTTCTTACATTACGGCCTCTGCCGTATCATCTCTGCCGCCTTTCCTACGCGTCCTCACATGTCCGTAATCTTCTGACATCTGGCGTTCGCCTCCTCTGCTGCGCCCTCTGTCAGCGAAGTCCCAACACTTCTGTATTTCGACTCATTTGGCTTACTCTTTGTGGGTGGGGCAATTTCAATATCGAACAGTGTATTTGTAAATATCTTACCGATCCTGGCAATACGGTTGAAAGAAATAATTTTATTTTTATGTTATGTTCTTCAATTAATGTTTAGTATTTCCTCTAGAGAAGTAAATATGTCTTTCGTTTCGTTGATTTCCGACATTTCTAACATTCGTTTCGGAAAAAAAGTTTCGTCTCGAAAGGTTTCAAAAGGTATGGTGCCATCATTCTTGTTCATTCCGTTTTTATGAAAACATTGCATCATCAATAGCCGTTTTGTATTCCGTCAGCACCTATGTAGAGAATAAATACAATCAGTAGACAAAACATTAGAGATAGAGTGAAGGGCAGTTGACATGGGCATCTCCCGCGCAGAATGGAATTAACCCAAACTGGAAGCAGGCGATAAATAGGTGGACAGCAGGGCTTCCCAACAGCGTATCGCAGTTGACGAACATGGGTAAAAGTAGTGATCTAAGCGACTTTGATAATGGACGCATTGTAGGCTCAAGACAGATCGGCCTGGGGTTCTTCCAAGTGGTAAGAACCCTAGGGAAACCGTATCAAGGGTGTAGCACGAGTACACCATCGACGGACCAGCGCCCAGAGAGTAAGCGGTGGCCGAACAGACGATATTGATGACCGGGGTCGACGTAGACTGTACTGGCTCGTATAGGCCGACCGCTTGGAAACGCGGCTCAAATCACATCTGTGTTAAATATCGAGCTCTAAGCAGCGTCAGCGAACGAATGGTACGGCGCCTATTGCATTCGCTGGGCAATGGGCGCCGACACCCGATTCGTTTGCCACTGTTTACTGCTCGTCTCCGAAAATTACGCCTCGGGTGTAGCCGGGAACATCAAAATTGGACCTCTGCATAATAGCACCTCGTCGTGGGGTTAGAGAAATCCCGTTTTCAGCTGCACCGAACTGATGGGAGGGTGCAAGTGTGGCGTTGACAGCATGGGGCCACGGCCCCGTCGTGCCAGGTGGCTCTGTTCAAAGCGGTGGTGGCTATGCGAAGGTTTGGGGAGCGTACACATGGGACACATTAGGTACCTTAGTGTGTCTGGAGAAGTCTGTAACCGCTGTGCGCTACCAGATGTGCTGGCTGATCACCTGCACTATTTCATGGTCTTCGCGTATCCTGCAGCCGATAGACTGATTCAGCAGAGAAATAAACTGCCCCGCCGAGCTGCAGCCACCCAGGCATAGCTCAAGGATAACTTATCTGAGTTTGGAACATCAAACCCATGGATCCTGGACCTACGTCTCGGGCGGAGCTGTGGACAATGCTGTAACAGGCATGGCTGGCATTACCTTCGAAAACCTTCCGGCATCTGGTGGAGTCGATGCCTCAACGTATACAGACTGTTATTCGCGCTGGAGGAGAACCAACACTCTACTAGGTTGGTATCTATAATGTTTTGTCTGTTGATTGCATATACGTTCATGAGGAGATTTGCAATTTTTGAAATGTATGAGTCAAAATCTCAAAGCATTTGCATCAAGCTTTGTTTCAAGTTCTGTAAAGCAGCTTCAGTAATGACACGTAGCAAGTTTTTCCTTGAAAAAATGCATTTAGAAAAAGCTTTAAATGCAATTGAGTCTCATAAATAAAAGTCAAACTTCTGTAGCCATATTTAAAGTGGAAGAAGGTGTTTTTAATCTATCCAAATTCTGAATCGGAAATTTAATGCCACTTCCATATTAGAAACCCTTTACTGCAACGCAAAAAGGGCGGTAAACAGCATCATGATTTGGAAATCGCTTTGCTACAACGCCTTTTGGTACTCGTAGTTCCATGAAGCGCCTTTGATATTCCTACCATGAAAACAAATTTTCATTCTAGGGACTTAACAAAAATTTCAGAAGGTACTTGATACTATAAAGAAAGAATAATTAATTTCTGGCTGGCTACCAACAGTAGCAGAATCTCTAGACAAGGTGTATTAAACTGTATGGTGATTATTTCGACGGCTACGCGGTGACTAATTAATAAGCTAAGAAAAATTTGTGTTTTCAATTCATTGTCATTTAGTTTTTGGTAGAATAACGTGAACATGTGAATTATGAATACAACTGAAGGCAACTGAATTTATCACACAAAAAACAGCAGCAGAACATGTGAATTATTTCATACGAAGATATCACAATATTAATAACTGTTCGACTTTGGGATAGCATTAAACACGGTAGTAAGTGAAACCAGTTATCCTCGAAGAATGCGAGACAACATGTTGGGAAAACTAAAGGCCAGACTTGAGATCCATAGAGAACATTTGTTCAATGCCAAGAAATATGGTTATGTGGGCAGAACATTTGGTCAATGCCAAGAATTATAGTTATGTGAGCAGAACACTTCTTCACTGCCTTAATTTTAGCTATATTTACCCCATCTATTTTTTAGATTAATGACCACCAAATGCATGTCAAGAGAGTTGAAGAAAATATTTAACTCATATTTGTTTAAACACACACCAAAGCACAAAATATTCCAAATTATTTTCAATATGTACACTCACTCACGTGTTTTTGTCATGCCAGTCACTACATGCACAAATCCCTATTAGCTGCGTCGAGGAAAGAATAAACGTCCAGAAAAAAAAAATAATAATAATGAAAAATGTGCGCAGCAACATCTACGAAACTTTTAAAATAAACAAACAAACAAAAATGGTCTACCGTCACACTGTTCTTGGATGCAGTAAAGGGGTTCTACGTCAATTCGTCGCGTGCGTCAATTCGTCGACTGCGACGATTAGTCGCGCTTCAATTCGTTGCCTACGTCAATTCGTCGCGCGTCAATTCGTCGACTGCGTCAATTCGTCGCGGACAAATTCGTCGACTACTTCAATTCGTCGCGTTCACAGATTTTGGTTACATACAAAACGAATGCAGGAAAACGTACGATTTCGAACGTCTTGCTCCCAGATCAAATTTATAAAGTTTGGACACGCAGACAGGACAGGAATATTACGTTTTTCTTTGGCACTAAAAATATTAGACGTTAAACAGTTTTTGGAAAGGGGCAGGGCCCGGTTGGACAGAGTACCCCATATGCAAAATTTTCGTAAAATCTACATTTCAAAATTGCCTTTATTCTTCAGTAAAATAACATTTCTATGTACATGACAATGGAATTCTGCCAATAAATACAGCGGTATATACATCAGCTGGAAAGTTCCAGTGAAACGTAAAACAAAATATTGTTAAAATCATCAAAAAATATTTCGCCACGTAGGGCGAAGGAGAGGCAGACAATAAAGCACGAGCGATACAAACGAAAATGTTTACCTACAGTATTGTAGACAGGGCAAGACATGATTCTATACTATGCACAAATTCCAATTAAGCATTACTACCATACTAAAGATTAAACATTAGGCACTAATTCACAGAAATGCAACAGTGATGCTACATTCAAAATTTACAACATATGTACAGAAGTATTCAGTGACAAGGGGAAATAACGCTAAATGTACTCAGAAGGGCATCTTGTTGCATTAAATTATACACACAGTGACTAATATTTTAAAAAAATATTCAACATAATGAAGGGGACATTGCGTGGGCAGTAAACTGTGCAGAAGGAAGAATTATATACAACAACATAAAACCCAACATTATCGAAGAGAACATGGGAAACATATTGAGCTATCTTCAATGGCACATTAAAACAGAAAAATCACAAATAGCGAAGCACCAAAATTAATACGTAAAAACATGATTTGTTACAGTGAACGTGGGCGACAACAAAAATCCCACTTATAGGTTGAGATGTAACTGCAATTGTGGATATGGAACCACCCAGCCGATTGGGCCCAAGTGGATTGAAAAACGCTATCGGTGTTTGTTGAGGCAGCACGAGAGTGCTCCATTTGGAGGTGAGTGGTTAACCGTGCTAGGAAGCGTCTCCGAATGATAGCACTTGCCTCTGAGGAGGTGGAATAAGAGCGGGGAAGCGTTGTTGAAGATGGAAAGCATAGACAGTGAACTTCACAAGAAGAAAAATATAACGGCACACAGGAGGCAAGTGAGTAGGTGGATGCTTTGTTTGGAGTAGCCAAGCATATGCAAGAAATGGTAACGATCGAGCACAAATTCGATCAGCAAGACGAAATGCTGTGTTTAGGACTGGCAGGAGAACGGGGCAGAATAGGTATTGATGTTGGACGTCGCTGACTTCAGGGCAAAAGGAGCACTGCGGAGAGGTGAGAAGGGTCATGCGAAACAGTACTGATGGGGCTGGGAGACGAAGGTGAAGAAATTGCCAATGGACATTGAGTTCAAGAGGGGAGGAAAGGGGGAGGTAGATGCTGTCCAGATGGCGGGGAGAAGAGAAGGAGGAGCAGAATGAACAGAAAGTGGAAGTGCGGGAGGGGAAAGAAGAAGCCAATAAAGAGAAGAGGAGGAGAGAGAAGTAACTAGAACCGGGAGCTACGAATGAGGAGAAAGAACGGTAGGGAAAGAGGAGCAGAGGGGACCGAGAAGAGACCATCAGGTGAAGCGAGGAGTGGAAAGAGGCTCCAAAGCGCTGTGCGAAGAAGAAGATATTCGTTAGCAAGAGTAATGGTTGGAGATAGAAACAGGGAAGAAAGAGGTCTCCAGGTTAGATCAGAAGTTACGAGAGAACGGACAGTTATCACACCAGAGCGGATCCAATGAGGAAAGTAAAAGTAAGGGAGGTTAGGAGGGTGAATAAGAGAAGAGAAGAAGAGAGGTTCATCTAGGAGATCAAGAGTTGAAGAAGGAAATGAACGGAGAAGAGGAAGCGAACGAAAGAGAGAAAGGCCCTCTCGCAGGACAGGAGGGAGGTGGGACGGGAGAAGAGAGTATGCATCCATCTTCAGAAACAGTAGGAAGGTGAAAGATGGGTCACGGAAAGAAGCGAGAACATTCAAGGTAGTGGTAAGGGACGGAACAGTTGAAGTGGCAAGGCGAATGAAATGAATAATGCGATGAGTTTTATAAAGGAAAGCTGGATCAGGAAGCTGGATGCCACCCAAAGAGGCTGGCAGATGAAGCGTGGCAGGTTTAACCCAGTGATGTGAAGACCAGATGACGGAAGTTGAGAGGCGAGTGATGGTCATCATTTGTGACACGGGCACAACCGTCGACATCCAAGAGTATTCGCATAGAGAGATAAGTTGTCGACGAACAACGGCTGCTCGTTGACGGAACGATGTGAAAGGGCGGGCCTTACTCCAGTAGGCAGCAGTCCGTTGTATCCGGGGAAGAAGAGCAGTCCAGGTGGCAGATGCAGAAGCCAAGGGCAATCCGACATACGCACCGAGGATCTTCTGTGTAGTGGCTGTTCACTGCGCACCCCAAGGAGCATCAGTGCGGGCAGCCCATGCCCCGCACCATAAGCCAGTACTTTTAGTGGCATTCAGCGCTGCTCCAGATAATGCAACATACTGTTGATATACAGAATACAGGCGATCAAATTGAGATTCATCCCGGACGCAAAAGGTCACATCATCAGCATAGGCGGTGAAAATTATTCGATGATGACGAGTACTAGCCACTGTCGGCGGTAGGACATCCAGGAGTGATCTTCGGGCTGCTAACAGGAAAGGCTCAAAAGCGAGAGCGAATAGCTGGCCGGAGAGCGGACATCCTTGCCGGATGCCTCGCTTAAACGGAATTGGAGCGGTTAGAAATGTGGCCGCTCGAACATGGAAACTAGCTCCCTGATAAAGGGCCAAGAGTGCGGAAGAAAAGGTAGGAGGAAAGCCAAATTGTGAAAGGACAACAGAGAGATAAAAATGAGAAACGTTATCAAAAGCGGACTTTTGATCCAGATTGAGGAAGGCAAGAGGTTCACAAAAAGAGCGAGCGAGGAAGTGAAGATGAAGGAGAAGAGAAACGTTAGTGGAAATAGTCCGACCAGGCACAGTGTATGTCTGGTCAGGAGAAATAACGAAAAAGAGAGAACAGAATTAAGGCGACGGGATAAGAGTTTTGTATAGAACTTATAGTCAGTGTTTAGGATGGAGATATGGCGCCAGTTTCCAAGATCCAAGAGGTCACCCTTCTTAGGAAGGAGGATGGTGTGTGCCAAAGTAAAGTCGGGCGGTAACGCAGGAGAGGAAAAAGCAGACGAGAAACACGCAGACAGAAAAGGCAGAAGGCACGGTAGAAAAGCACGATAAAAGGACAGAGGAAGGCCGTCAGGTCCAGGAGCGGCATGAGGATTGAGAGTAGCGAACGCCTCGCGGAGTTCGCGAAGAGAGAAAGGGAGAGAGTAAAGAAGTAGATAAAGTAGAGGGGACCTGAGGAAGAGAGGAGAGAAGAGGAGAAGCTAATGAGGATGAAGACTGCGTTACCGCACTGTACTTTGCGATGAAATACTGTCTGGTGAAAGTGCATAGCTTCGATGGGTTCGAAGTGATGGAACCATCCTGGAGGCGAAGATGACGCAAAGATGTAGCAGAACGATGTTGAGATTCCAAGGCGGTTAAGTAATCGTGAGAATCAGCTGTAGGGGAGAGATGCAAGAAATGCATCCTGCAGGCTGCATCGGATGCGCGAGGAAGAAGCAAAGCATGGAGATCTGCCAGATAGCCGGGGTATTGCGGATCATCAAGAGAGAGCATCGACAATAGAGCACGTAGATTCGCAATTTTCATATCGCTCTCATTCCGAGAGGCATGGGAGTAGCGCCGTAAAAAAGGACCAAGTCATGTTTGACACTGAGCCACAGTTGCATCGCGTCGGACGTAGTATCAAGAAGGGGCTGACGACTTCGGAGGAACTCACGCACAGCAACACAAAATTGTTGATCATCCAGGAGCGAGTCCGGAAAAGTCCATACTCGTTGAGTCCTTGAAGGTGAAGGCGAAACACACACCGACAGACTGACAAACTGTGGTCTGAAGTTTTCAATTCAGAACCACCAAATCTCGTATACTATCTCGTGGTATTCTAACTTAGACTGTAGACGGTTTTGGGAAGCGGTTGCAGAGGGGAAGGGGGGGGGGGATTAGGTCCCCCCCATCACAGAATTGCCGTAAGATATAGTTTTCAATTTAGAACTTAGAACTACCAAATTTGGTATATTATCTCATGGTACTCTAACTTAGACGGTATTTGGAAAGGGTCAGGGGCCCGGTTGGTCAGAGCCCCCCACACATACAGTTTTCAATTCAGAACCACCAAATCAGGTATCCTATCTCATAGTACTCTAACTTAGACGGTTGTCAGTTTTTGGAACGGGTCAAGGCCCGGGGAGTCAGAGCTCCCCCCCCTACGTACAAAATTTTCGTAAAATCTAGTTTTCATTTCAGAACCATCAAATTTGGTAACATGAAACTCTAACTTAGACGCTAGACGGTTTTTGGAAGGGGTTGGAGCCCGCGGGGTCGGAGCCCCTCCCCTCATAAAAAATTTCGTAAAATCTACAGTTTTTATCTTAGAACCACCAAATTTGGTTACTATCTTATGGTAACCTAACTTAGACGGCAGACCGTTTTTGGAACGGGTCAAGGCCCGGGAGTGAGAGCCCCGCCACATACAAAATTTTCTTAAAAGCTACAGTTTTCAATTCAGAACCACCTAATCTGGTATACTATCTCATGGTACTCTAACTTAGACGCTAGACGGTTTTTGGAAGGGGTTGGAGCCCGGGGGTCAGACCCCCCCCCCCCGAATAAACACTTTTTCGTAAAATCTACAGTTTTCAATTTAGAACCACCAAATTTGGTATACTATCTCATGGTACTCTAACTTAGACGCTAGACGGTTTTTGGAAGGGGTTGGAGCCCGCGGGGTCGCAGCTCCCCCCTCATAAAAAATTTCGTAAAATCTACAGTTTTCATCTTAGAACCACCAAATTTGGTATACTATCTTATGGTACTCTAACTTAGACGGCAGACCGTTTTTGGAACAGGTCAAGGCCCGGGGGTCAGAGCCCCCCACATACAAAATTTTCTTAAAAACTACAGTTTTCAATTCAGAACCACCTAATCTGGTTTACTATCTCATGGTACTCTTAACTTAGACGCTAGACGGTTTTTGGAAGGGGTTGGAGCCCGGGGGTCAGACCCCCTTCGAATAATTTTTTTTTTTTTTGTAAAATCTACAGTTTTCAATTTAGAACCACCAAATTTGGTATACTATCTCATGGTACTCTAACTTAGACGCTAGACGGTTTTCGGAAGGGGTTGGAGACCGGGGGGTCAGACCCTCCCCGAATAAACACTTTTTCGTAAAATTTACAGTTTTCAATTTAGAACCATCAAATTTGGTATACTATCTCATGGTACTCTAACTTAGACGCTAGACGGTTTTTGGCAGGGGTAGGAGCCCGCGGGGTCGGAGCTCCCCCTCATAAAAAATTTCGTAAAATCTACAGTTTTCATCTTAGAACCACCAAATTTGGTATACTATCTTATGGTGCTCTAACTTAGTCGGCAGACCGTTTTTGGAACGGGTCAAGGCCCGGGGGTCAGAGCCCCCCACATACAAAATTTTCTTAAAAACTACAGTTTTCAATTCAGAACCACCTAATCTGGTATACTATCTCATGGTACTCTAACTTAGACGCTAGACGGTTTTTGGAAGAGGTTGGAGCCCGGGAGGTTAGACACCCCCGAAATTTTTTTTTTGTAAAATCTACAGTTTTCAATTTAGAACCACCAACTTTGGTATACTACCTCATGGTACTCTAACTTAGACAGTAGACCGTTTTTGGAACGGATCAAGGCCCGGGGGTCAGAGCCCCCACATACAAAATTTTCTTAAAAACTCCAGTTTTCAATTCAGAACCACCAAATCTGGTATACTATCGCATGGTACTCTAACTTAGACGCTCGACGATTTTTTTGAAGGGGTTGCAGCCCGGGGGTAAGGGCCCCCTCATATAAAAATTTTACAACATTTTCTTAAAAACTAGAGTTTTCAATTCAGAACCACCAAATTTGGTATCATGAAACTCTAACTTAGACGCTAGACGGTTTTTGGAAATGGCTGGAACCCGGGGGTGAGAGCCCCTCCCCCTCCTCATAAAAATTTCGTAAAATCTACAGTTTTCAATTTAGGGCAACCAGATTTAGTATACTACTTATGGTTATCTAACTTAGACGGTAGACGGTTTTTGGAAGGGGTCGGGACCCGGGTCAAGGTAGCCCCATGCAAAATTTTCGTAAAAAGTTCCGTTTTTTACTCTTAAGAATACCCTATTTACGTTCTAAGGCGCTCTTTGGCCCTTTGAGGGCCTTGCACCATAAACCATCAACCAACCAACCAACTAACCAACCTACGGTCTAAGTTAGGGACTGTAGATAACAATAAAGTGCAAAAATATGCGTTAATGGTGTATTAAAAACACAAATCTATATAGTTTAGCTTTCACTACCAACGAACGGCTTATCAGAAAGAAATATAATGTAATGTAAACAGAGAGTTCCAGATATTCAAAATTCAAAACGGTAAGAAAAAGATGATCAATGCCATTGTGAAGTCGTATGCATGCGACATCACATAGGTACATTGCATTTCTGTGTCGCGGTATTCACAGAAGCACACGCCAGATGTACGGCAGTTCTATAGATGTCTCCTAGAAGGTAAGTATTCCCATTCCTTTTTCTTTCTTTTTTGTTTCGCAAAATTAAATTAACTAAATCAAAAAATTTAAAATAAGTTTACTGGAAAATTGCAGGAATATCTTTTTCATTCATTAACTTTCACCCGCTGAACTTGGTGATTCCACAAATAGTAATATGTACCTGGCAAATAACTGGTATCATTGCTAGTACAAATTATATTAATGATTTATTTGCGTCCAGTTCAATCTGGTATGTGCATAAGAGCGTTTGGGGCCGTATGAAAAATACATTTCAACGTGTGCCGCTACGGCGGCGGAGTGATCTAGGCGCTGCTGGCTTCTGACCACTTGTCGAGAAGGATCCAGGTTCAAATCCCGGTGAATCATGGACGTTGTGCTTGACTTCTGGCACTGGCTGTCCCCCTTCCCAGGAACCAGTGGCCCAAAATTGGGAATGTCCGACTGCTTATAGCCCACTGAATTGATCACGGTGGTCGTTAACACCCCCACCCCCACCCCCCCAAAAAAAAAAGATTGCGACGTGTCCATTGCTATTTGTTGTGGACCGTACAAAAAGTATGTTTTTGATATCAAGGTGTCCACTTCCGTGTAAGCTGGCCATAAAATGTTAGGGGACCGTACAAAATTGCACTTTTGTTTTCACCTTGTCAGCGCTTCGGTATATGGTTTAAGTATACGTATATATAGTTGGGCCATTTCAGCACGTAGTTTGGTTTATATAGAAAATCAAGATAATGTTACATTTTTACTCAGCTACAACACATTAATCCCAAAGGCTATTTGTTGAAATCTTTAATCCGCCGTGCTCATATTCACAACGTTAACATAACATGTCAAGTTATTAATGTTGCAGTTTTACCCTGTCACAAAACTTTAGTTACAAGACCTTAGGCGTAAACTTTTTTAGGAATTTTTAGTCCGACGTATTTATAAGGTTTCGATAACATGCCAAGGTTATGGTTCTGCGTTTTGACTGAGGCACAAAAATTAATAAACAGGCCTTAAGCCTTTTTATCAGTTTTCAATCAACCGTGCTCATATACATAAAATTTTCAGAGAAAGTCAAGTTTACTCTGTTGCGCATTTACTCGAGTACAAAACTATAAACAGCCATTAACTTTCACCCGCTGAAATTGGTGATTCCTCAATTCATCCATTAACAAGTCTTTTAAGTGATTGTATGCTATGGTCATATTGATAATGTTTGATGACAAGTCAGGTTAATGATGTTGCACTTATTAAAGACTTAAAAAGGTGTAGAGGCTACTAATTATTATTTGAAGTCTAAGTAAAAGCTCATTTTTAACTTGACTCGTCATGAAATCCTTGTGAATATGGCATTTATTTTATTTTGTACATTTTACAAATCGTATGCATTTTTTTTTTGGCATTTTTTTTATTTTGTGTTGTACTTGTTTCATAGCGTTTCGCATTTTTGTAATGCTTGTGACTTGTGATTGAATTTTGAATTTTTATTTGTTTCACATTTTGGATTGCATTTTGAATTTTTATATGTTTCACATTTTGGATTACTTTTTGACATTTTATGTTTTTGCCATGCTATTTTGAAAATTTTGACTTTTTTAATTTTGCGTTGTGTTTTACATTCTCGCATCTTCGGCGGAATTACATTCTTGAAAAATTCAAATACAAGTTAGTAAAAGGTATAATTCAATTAGTGAGAAATACCAGCACATTTTAGTAAAGGGTAGAATTACATGAAATTCCTCTTAAAATGTCCAGCATGTTAACACTGTCTCTGTGCACCAAAGAAGTTCGAATTCCTTTTTATCTTGCCAGCGTTTCTCTTCAGGGTGTATTTGTTGGAATCTGTGCTATCACTCTTTCGATTTTAGCCATAGTTGTTCTCTGCTCTTTCGCAATTTCACTGATTATTTCGTACAGTCACAGTTTTTTCTCTCCCAGAATTGTATTCCAGCGTCTGTCTAATCTTTCAAGTTCGTTTTGTGTTCTGGGAAAGCCAAATAAATTGTTTTCACTAACTGACCAAATTGCTGGCGGGAACAGCGGAGGGCTTCTGCTTGGATTGTTTCTTCTACTTCCACGAAATTTTCCAAGAACATAATTTTCCTAAAACCACTGAACTACAGAATCTGCATATTCTAGTAAAATTGATTTCACTTCTTCAAAAGCAGCTGGAATTTCATCAGATGAAACAAATGCGAGTGTTTGCAAATGTCTGACTTTGAGAGCAAACTCACTGTTTTCCTTATATTCCAAGGCTATGCCAGAGGATGGATATTCCTCAGCACATTTTTTTCCGAGATGAAACCAACAACATTTGTGTGTGCTGCTTCCAAATTCCTTTTTAGCAGCATTATAACGGTAACTATTTCAAAATCTATTATTATGCGTATATTGTGGTGCAAACTGAATATCATAGTCTGATGCATAGTCTTGTAAATCCTCCAAAAATACTTTATAATAGTATTATATTATTTATACTTGCTGGAAAGTAACCCATAAACTAGTGGGACAAGTCTGTGCATCTCTGGATTCGTTTCAACCATAGCATGAATGGAACATAATTGCCTAAAAAGGGTTGGACAAGTTTCAAATGTCCCATCCATAATCCAGAGGGGTGCTTCTTTAAGCTTTCGTAAATTGTTCTCTGTTAAAAATAAAATAATTCTTTGATGTCCAAATGCGCTATCTCTGCCAAGAAATTTTGCACCATCTTCTCCTGTAAATTTATTGGGGCATCGATCCGTTCTGAAGTCGTAGGCTCCGCAGGCATGTCTTGGCATGTCTTCTCTTTTTTACAACTTGCCTTAGTGCATCCATATTAGGCATGTAAGCTGCATTTACTGTAGCCATTGACGTTGTCACGGTTTGAATAGTTTGTGCAGGGGCTTCGTCCGTATTTCTCGCTCGTTTTTTTATTTGCGCTCTTGCAACAGCAACATCACTTTTCCCCGGTCTTGGAGCATGATTATGTGGTTTCTCATTGCGCATCCTGTGTTCATCTCCAATAAGAATAGTGCTAGCAAAGCCAGTACAATTTCCATAATTTCTTTCAATACAGTGACAATACCGTAAATCACCTCGCACTCTGTTATGGCAAAATAAATACCCTTTCCATTTCAGCAAATCATTTTCTTTTTGTGAGTTAACTATTTATGTTGCATTCTTCATCTGCATAGTGCCTTCGGAAAAGAATGCACTTTCTCTTTCCAAAATATTTAGAATGATATATTTCCACTATTATCACTTGACAACGCACAACAAAGGTTTCAACAAGCACGTTCTCTGTTCTCCAGTCAACTACGAACTAATGAGCAACCATTCAATAAAACACTCAGAATACAGACAATCACGTGAAGCTTGTTCCTCCAGTTAGGGTTTAAGCGAAGTTCAAGATTTCCGTACCTGCGGTCACAAGAAGTGGTTAATTTTAAGGATCGGCATCTTATCTTTTGTTTTTCCAAAACGCAGAGGTACATGTATTCTACAGCTGGGACGCTCCAGGCGGGGATCATAAGATGCGAAGAACCCGGGAGCCGAATTCCGGAGGCGGCAGCAGGCGCGGACTGGGCAGCTGTACTCTGGGCCGGTAGGCGTCATGCTAATTCTCAAAAATAAATTCAAATTTTTTGTGTTGCACCATGCGTATGAAAGAAAATTGTTATACTGAAAAGACAATTTGTTTACCCTGTAACATATTAAACGAAACCTACGTCCCTACGTGCCAAATGATCTGTAAGCCAAACACAGTTTTTCATGCAACACCTTCCCCCGACTTTCTAAGTTCAGAGTTGTCTCGTTCGACTTATTTCCTGTACCGCCCCTCTCTTTCGCTAATTGCAGTTAATTGCCGTGAAATTGGTGTTTTACGTTGGGGTGTATTGCCGCCTGTCCTGAAGACTATAGTGAAAGCGGTGAATTCCAGGGGAAAAGTATTCCATCAAAAGCAACAGAAATCCAATGCGAGAGCAAAACTTTGTTCGTTGCCATTACATCCAAGCAATTTAGGCGAAGTATGAAGTGTGTTTTTCTACTACGACACCAGAAGATTGTCGCGAATGCTCAGGCAATTACGATACAGATGTGTCCTTAAGACTTCTCTTTCAAGACGTCCAAAGGCCGGCACTAGGGAATGGGGAGGGACCTCTCTTTCGCCAAGTGCGGATGCTCTTTTTGTTGCAGTTAGAAATTCTTAAGCTCATTCTTCCTTAAAACTTTGCCTGTTACCAGTAAGTACTGTCTCATGCCTCAACCATTGCACAGATTTGTTGTTTTTGTTTGCATTCTTTGAGTTAACAGCGGGAAAATATCTGAACTGCGTTGTTTCAGTTGGAAATATTTTTTTTTACTTCAGCAACAGGGCTTCACGTATAATTGCAAAATACTTCGATAGAATAAACATACCTTACATAAAGAGTTTGCATGAGAAAATAGATTAATAATAAGGAAAATATTCTAAAACCGAAAAAAGAAATTGCTGAGCCGAAAAAGCTAGGTAGAGGAAACAAAAGGCTCTAAGAAAACATTCATATTTAAAGAAACCTGTAGTCGCTTAATGAGTAAGTGGTATAACTCAATAAAAAATCATGTGCTGTATTTGAAAAAAAAATTAGAAGCAAGTAGGCATCGTGACTGTCCACAGTTTCCCCTTTTCATCCTGTCGACATTACAACCACCACAGAAAAGAAAAGAACAAAAACACCAATACAAAGTAAAATGCCCAAAACATAAAAAGAAGTAACCGCACAAAATGAAATGCCCAAAACATTAAAAAAACTGCAACCACACGAAACAAAATACCCAAAACATGGTAATAAATTCTGTTTAAAGCACAATGAAGGTATACGATAGGAGAAATATATGTTTTTAAAACTTAATACAAGTGTCAAAACTGAAATAAAAAGAAAGAAAAAAGAAATATTCCAAATTTCATTGTTACTTTCGATATTTTGACCTGTTGACGTTTCGTAAATTGTACTTGCACTCGGTCAAAAAATATTACTTACAAGGACTCTCTAGTAACTTTTAATCGCTGTGGTCGTATTTATAAGGTTTGCATAACAAATCAAGTTAATAATGTTGCGCTTTCACTTACCGTCTCCCGCTAAGTTAGAGTTTCATGACACAAAATTTGGTGGTTCTGAATTGAAAAATAAAGATTTTAAGAAAATTTTGTATGTGAGGGGGTCTTACCCCCGGGCCTTGATCCGTTCCAAAAACCTTCTACCGTCTAAGTTAGAGTACCATGAGATAATATACAAATTTGGTGGTTCTAAATTGAAAACTATAGATTTTACGAAAGTTTGTGTGTAGGGGGGGGGGGTAACCACCCTTGCCCCGACCCGTTCTGAAAACCGTCTACTGTTTAATTTAGAACACCATTATATAGTATACCAAATTTGGTAGCTCTAAATTGAAAACTTCAGTTTTTACGAAAAATATTTATGGGCGGAGGGACTCTGACCCCGTGCCCGACCCGTTCCAAAAACCGTCTACCGTCTAAGTTAGAGTACCATGAGAGGGTATGCCGAATTTGGTGGTTCTAAATTGAAAACTGTAGATTTTACGCGGCATTTTATGGGGGGGGCTTTACCCCCGGGCTCCAACTCCTTCCAAAAACGGTCTACTATCTAAGTTAGAGTACCATGAGATAGTATACCAAATTTGGTGGTTCTAAATTGAAAACAGTAGATTTTACGAAAACGTTTTTATTCGGGGGTGGTCTGACCCCCGGGCTCCAACCCATTCCAAAACCCGTCTGGCGTCTAAGTTAGAGTACCATGAGATAGTATACCAGATTAGGTGGTTCTGAATTGAAAACTGTAGTTTTTAAGAAAATTTTGTATGTGGGGGGCTCTAACCCCCGGGCCTTGACCCGTTCCAAAAACGGTCTGCCGTCTAAGTTAGAGTACCGTAAGATATTATACCAAATTTGGTGGTTCTAAGATGAAAACTGTAGATTTTACGAAATTTTTATGAGGGGGGATTGACCCCCGGGCTGCAACCTTTTTTAAAAACCGTCTAGCGTCTAAGTTAGAGTACCATGAGATAGTATACCAAATTTGGTGGTTCTAAATTGAAAACTGTAGATTTTACAAAAAAAATTATTCGGAGGGGTCTGACCCCCGGGCTCCAACCCCTTCCAAAAACCGTGTAGCGTCTAAGTTAGAGTACCATGAGATAGTATACCAGATTAGGTGGTTCTGAATTGAAAACTGTAGTTTTTAAGAAAATTTTGTATGTGGGGGGCTCTGACCCCCCCCCCGGACCTTGACCCGTTCCAAAAACGGTCTGCCGACTAAGTTAGAGTACCATAAGATAGTATACCAAATTTGGTGGTTCTAAGATAAAAACTGTAGATTTTACGAAATTTTTATTAGGGGCCGACCCCCGGGCTGCAACCCCTTCAAAAAACCTTTTAGCGTCTAAGATAGAGTACCATGAGATAGTATACCAAATTTGGTGGTTCTAAATTGAAAACTGTAGTATTTACGAAAAAGTTTTTATTCCGGGGGGGTCTGACCCCCGGGCTCCAACTCCTTCCAAAAACCGTCTAGCGTCTAAGTTAGAGTACCATGAGATAGTATACCAGCTTAGGTGGTTCTGAATTGAAAACTGTAGTTTTTAAGAAAAATATGTATGTGGGGGCTCTGACCCCCCCCCGGGCCTTGACCCGTTCCAAAAACGGTCTGCCGACTAAGTTAGAGTACCATAAGATAGTATACCAAATTTGGTGGTTCTAAGATAAAAACTGTAGATTTTACGAAAATTTTTATGAGGGGGGGGGGTCCCGACCCCGCGGGCTCCAACCTCTTCCAAAAACGGTCTGCCGACTAAGTTAGAGTACCATGAGATAGTATACCAAATTTGGTGGTTCTAAGATGAAAACTGTAGATTAATGAGGGGGGGCTCCGAACTCGTGGGCACCAACCCCTACCAAAAACCGTCTAGCGTCTAAGTTAGAGTTTCAGGATAGCAAATTTGATGGTTCTGAAATGAAAACTAGATTTTACGAAAATTTTGTAAGTACGTGGGGGGGGGGGCTCTGACTCCCCGGGCCTTGACCCGTTCCAAAAACTGACAACCGTCTAAGTTAGAGTACTATGATATAGGATACCTGATATGGTGGTTCTGAATTGAAAACTGTAGATCATGACTTGGTCCTTTTTGTACGGCGCTACTCCCATGCCTCTCGGAATGAGAGCGATATGAAAATTGCGAATCTACGTGCTCTATTGTCGATGCTCTCTCTTGATGATCCGCAATACCCCGGCTATCTGGCAGATCTCCACGCTTTGCTTCTTCCTCGCGCATCCGATGCAGCCTGCAGGATGCATTTCTTGCATCTCTCCCCTACAGCTGATTCTCACGATTACTTAACCGCCTTGGAATCTCAACATCGTTCTGCTACATCTTTGCGTCATCTTCGCCTCCAGGATGGTTCCATCACTTCGAACCCATCGAAGCTATGCACTTTCACCAGACAGTATTTCATCGCAAAGTACAGTGCGGTAACGCAGTCTTCATCCTCATTAGCTTCTCCTCTTCTCTCCTCTCTTCCTCAGGTCCCCTCTACTTTATCTACTTCTTTACTCTCTCCTTTCTCTCTTCGCGAACTCCGCGAGGCGTTCGCTACTCTCAATCCTCATGCCGTTCCTGGACCTGACGGCCTTTCTCTGTCCTTTTATCGTGCTTTTCTACCGTGCCTTCTGCCTTTTCTGTCTGCGTGTTTCTCGTCTGCGTTTTCCTCTCCTGCGTTACCGCCCGACTTTACTTTGGCACACATAATCCTAATTCCTAAGAAGGGTGACCTCTTGGATCTTGGAAACTGGCGCCCTATCTTCATCCTAAACACTGACTATAAGTTCTATACAAAACTCTTATCCCGTCGCCTTAATTCTGTTCTCTCTTTCGTTATTTCTCCTGACCAGACATACACTGTGCCTGGTCGGACTATTTCCACTAACGTTTCTCTTCTCCTTCATCTTCACTTCCTCGCTCGCTCTTTTTCTGAACCTCTTGCCTTTCTCAATCTGGATCAGAAGTCCGCTTTTGATAACGTTTCTCATTTTTATCTCTCTGCTGTCCTTTCACAATTTGGCTTTACTCCTACCTTTTCTTCCGCACTCTTGGCCCTTTATGAGGGCGCCAGTTTCCATGTTCGAGCGGCCACATTTCTAACCGCTCCAATTCCGTTTAAGCGAGGCATCCGGCAAGGATGTCCGCTCTCCGGCCAGATATTCGCTCTCGCTTTTGAGCCTTTCCTGTTAGCAGCCCGAAGATCACTCCTGGATGTCCTACCGCCGACAGTGGCTAGTACTCGTCATCATCGAATAATTTTCACCGCCTATGCTGATGATGTGACCTTTTGCGTCCGGGATGAATCTCACTTTGATCACCTGTATTCTGTATATCAACAGTATGTTGCATTATCTGGAGCAGCGCTGAATGCCACTAAAAGTACTGGCTTATGGTGCGGGGCATGGGCTGCCCGCACCGATGCTCCTTGGGGTGCGCAGTGGACAGCCACTACACAGAAGATCCTCGGTGCGTATGTCGGATTGCCCTTGGCTTCTGCATCTGCCACCTGGACTGCTCTTCTTCCCCGGATACAACGGACTACTGCCTACTGGAGTAAGGCCCGCTCTTTCACATCGTTCCGTCAACGAGCAGCCGTTGTTCGTCGACAACTTATCTCTCTATGCGAATACTCTTGGATGTCGACGGTTGTGCCCGTGTCTAAAATGATGACCATCACTCGCCTCTCAACTTCCGTCATCTGGTCTTCACATCACTGGGTTAAACCAGCCACGCTTCATCTGCCAGCCTCTTTGGGTGGCATCCAGCTTCCTGATCCAGCTTTCCTTTATAAAACACATCGCATTATTCATTTCATTCGCCTTGCCACTTCAACTGTTCCGTCCCTTACCACTACCTTCAATGTTCTAGCTTCTTCCCGTGACCCATCTTTCAATTTCCTACTGTTTCTGAAGATGGATGCATACTCTCTTCTCCCGTCCCACCTCCCTCCTGTCCTGCGAGAGGGCCTTTCTCTCTTTCGTTCGCTTCCTCTTCTCCGTTCATTTCCTTCTTCAACTCTTGATCTCCTAGATGAACCTCTCTTCTTCTCTTCTCTTATTCACCCTCCTAACCTCCCTTACTTTTACTTTCCTCATTGGATCCGCTCTGGTGTGATAACTGTCCGTTCTCTCGTAACTTTTGATCTAACCTGGAGACCTCTTTCTTCCCTGTTTCTATCTCCAACCATTAGTCTTGCTAACGAATATCTTCTCCTTCGCACAGCGCTTTGGAGCCTCTTTCTACTCCTCGCTTCACCTGATGGTCTCTTCTCGGTCCCCTCTGCTCCTCTTTCCCTACCGTTCTTTCTCCTCATTCGTAGCTCCCCGGTTCTAGTTACTTCTCTCTCCTCCTCTTCTCTTTATTGGCTTCTTCTTTCGCCTCCCGCACTTCCACTTTCTGTTCATTCTGCTCCTCCTTCTCTTCTCCCCGCCATTTGGACAGCATCTACCTCTGCCCTTTCCTCCCCTCTTGAACTCAATGTCCATTGGCAGTTTCTTCACCTTCGTCTCCCCGCCCCATCAGTACTGTTTCGCATGACCCTTCTCACCTCTCCGCAGTGCTCCTTTTGCCCTGATGTCAGCGACGTCCAACATCAATACCTATTCTGCCCCGTTCTCCTGCCAGTCCTAAACACAGCATTTCGTCTTGCTGATCGAATTTGTGCTCGATCGTCACCATTTCTTGCATATGCTTGGCTACTCCAAACAAAGCATCCACCTACTCACTTGCCTCCTGTGTGCCGTTATATTTTTCTTCTTGTGAAGTTCACTGTCTATGCTTTCCATCTTCAACAACGCTTCCCTGCTCTTATTCCACCTCCTCAGGAGGCAAGTGCTATCATTCGGAGACGCTTCCTAGCACGGTTAACCACTCGCCTCCAAATGGAGCACTCTCGTGCTGCCTCAACACACACCGATAGCGTTTTTCAATCCACTTGGGCCCAATCGGCTGGGTGGTTCCATATCCACAATTTGCAGTTACATCTCAACCTATAAGTGGGATTTTTGTTGTCGCCCACGTTCACTGTAACAAATCATGTTTTTACGTATTAATTTTGGTGCTTCGCTATTTGTGATTTTTCTGTTTTAATGTGCCATTGAAGATAGCTCACCATGTTTCCCATGTTCTCTTCGATAATGTTGGGTTTTATGTTGTTGTATATAATTCTTCCTTCTGCACAGTTTACTGCCCACGCAATGTCCACTTCATTATGTTGAATATTTTTTTTAAATGTTAGTCACTGTGTGTATAATATAATGTAACAAGATGCCCTTCTGAGTACATTTAGCGTTATTTCCCCTTGTCACTGAATACTTCTGTACATATGTTGTAAATTTTGAATGTAGCATCACTGTTGCATTTCTGTGAATTAGTACCTAATGTTTAATCTTTAGTATGGTAGTAATGCTTAATTGGAATTTGTGCATAGTATAGAATCATGTCTTGCCCTGTCTGCAATACTGTAGGTAAACATTTTCGTTTGTATCGCTCGTGCTTTATTGTCTGCCTCTCCTTCGCCCTACGTGGCGAAATAATTTTTTATGATTTTAACAATATTTTGTTTTGCGTTTCACTGGAACTTTCCAGCTGATGTATATACCGCTGTATTTATTGGCAGAATTCCATTGTCATGTACATAGAAATGTTTTTTTACTGCAGAATAAAGGCAATTTTGAAATGTAGATCTTACGAATATTTTGTGTATGGGGGCTCTGACCAACCGGGCCCCTGACCCGTTCCAAAAACCGTCTACCGTCTAAGTTAGAGTACCATGAGATAATATACCAAATTTGGTAGTTCTAAATTGAAAACTATATTTTACGGCAATTCTGTAGGGACGGGTCCTAACCACCACCACCACCACCACCCTCTCCAACCGCTTCCCAAAACCGTCTACAGTCTAAGTTAGAATACCACGAGATAGTGTACCAGATTTGGTGGTTCTGAATTGAAAACTGTAGATTTTACGAAAATTTTGTATATGGGGGCTCTGTCCAACCGGGCCCTGCCCCGTTCCAAAAACCGTTTACCGTCTAATATTTTTAGTGCCAAAGAAAAACGTAATATTCCTATCCTGTCTGCGTGTCCAAACTTTATAAATTTGATCAGGGAGCAAGACGTTCGAAATCGTACGTTTTCCTGCATTCGTTTTGTATGTAACCAAAATCTGTAAACGCGACGAATTGACGTAGTCGACGAATTTGTCCGCGACGAATTGACGCGCGACGAATCGTCGTAGTCGACGAATTGACGCGCGACGAATTGACGCGCGACGAATTGACGCGCGACGAATTGTCGTAGTCGACGAATTGACGCAGGCGACGAATTGACGTAGTCGACGAATTGACGCACGCGACGAATTGACGTGACACCCAGTAAAGGTAGTTCGTCTACTGTACCATCTACTGCTCTGTTCGTTCCCAAACAAAAACGAGATGCCTATTTTCGACTTCGGAAGGAGACAGAAGATGAAGCTGAAGTGCAAACATTCTCACGGTTTTTTTTTTTTTTTTTTTTTTTTTTGCCTTTCGAAAGTTAAAAAAACGTATTTCTTTCCTTACTGTAGTCACATTACATCGATATTTCTTCTTTGATGTGCTTTGACGTTATATATTCTTTTTGCGTGTGGTACAATTTGTCTAGAAGAAAGCTTTATACTATGCTGTTTGTAATGATGCCTTTCGTATATCGCAAGAGTTTTGCTGCTCGTCACCACACTGCCGTTTGTTTAAAGAGATTGTGTACCCATTGTCTGAGCTGTTTATTTCTGCTATTTTAAAATTCCTCAGCCCCTTGCTTGGCGTTGTGTGGCGTTTCCTTTACTTCACTCGTTCTGTGGCGTCTCCTTTACTTCACTCGTTCTGCGCTTTTCTGTGGAACTCAGCAGAAATGCAAAAGATATTTAGTTGAAGTATTTCTCACTTGTTCTTATTGCCATCGAAATGTGCAACTTCACATTTCGATGGCAAATGTACTTCATGATATTCTGATGTACGAAATTGATTTTCTTTTGGCCGCTATGGTAGCGCAGTGGTCTAAGCGACCATTCCTCTAAGATTGGTCCGGGTTCTTGTCCCGGTGAAGCATGGATGTTGGTTTTTGTCTTTCGGCACGGTCTCTCTCCTTTCCCTGGAGCCAGTTACTCTAAATTAGAAACTGGAGGCTACTTACAGTCCATCAAGTAGATGACGGTGCTCGTTAAACCCCCAAACGGAAAAAAATGTTTTGCATCAATTAATTCTCGAGAAATTAGCTGTAATGCCTTAACAAGCTCCAAGAGAGAAGATCGATAATGAGAGCCACATTTTTAAATTCAGGACTTCTCAAATAGCAAGTAGAAATAAAAAACGGGTGTGACTCCCATGCAAAACCCTTGAGAAGAATTGAAGATGAACAGAAAATTAATGACCACCTTAAGTATCGAACACCAAGAAGAGATGACCATCTCCGGCATTCAGGAAGGGAGCAAAAAGTGAACTGAAGAAAAACAAATCAACTGTACTTTTCGTTTGAATCTATTTTGCATGCTTGTCATACATCAGTTTTGGATAGAATAAGTTCTTTTCAAACAATAAGCGGAAACTCGTAGCGTATGCAAAAACACTGATGTGTCTAAGATTAAACAGCCTGTGTTAAGTGCTGGTGACTGTCTTGGAAAACAGCCTTTGAAACTGGACAGGTCATCCAACATAATACATAGCATTCTTCGAAAAGCAGTTGCAACGACTACACGGCTAGAGAGCCCATCTACGATTTACATGGTCTTCTTTCGAAAACGACAGCGACCAAAATTGAATATAGTTTCAAAACACCAGGTTCTGTAGGAAAGCCTTCCAAGCATGTAAGAGCGGTTGAGCATATGAATGGTTGATGCTGCTCAAAATTTCACTAAAAATATCGTTGTAAATAATGGAAATTATTGGGAAAGGAAGAATACCTCACCTGTGGCGCATTGGTCCTCCCCTGTGGCCCTTGGTTCTGACCCTTCGTCTGAGTGGGCCTGAAGGATGCGTGAGAGATGTGCTTTTTTTAAGGCACCGGCTCTCTCACTTCCTTGAAAACAGGGAAACAGTGGCCCTAAATTAAGGACGGGCGACTTTTTATTATTCTAGGAGTATTATTCTTTTCCCAGCATTGCTTTTGCCCAGGAAAATACTTTTCGAATATTTTTTTTTTTTTTACTTTTTCATTACTCCAAATTTTTCCGTCAAGGTGCGTCAGCGTATATTTCTATTTAAAAACGTTCATTCGATTCTACAAAACCCTTAGAAAAATCTTTTTTTTTTTTTTTTTTGAGAGAGAACACACTTTGTTCTAAAGAGTATTTTGAACCCATTTTCTTCTTTAAAAAAATGCACAGCTTTTCCGCAAGGAGTTTCAATTTATAACACGTTTTCCTCTATATCTCTACTTTTAATGGATTGATTTCAAAATCTCATTTGCGTCTGATATTTTCCACAGAGAAACTTTTTGTGCACACTTTGTTAATTTTCCTGACACAATTTTTAACCGCTAGTAGGATTAAGCAGCTTCTTCTATTTGTAGATATTTTATCGATTGTAAAAATTCGGTTGCTTCTGTATGTAACCGGTTGCATTCACCCTAAATAACTCAGCTCACACTGTTTATTTTAATTTATGCGCCGGTTTTCCCTAGGTGGCGTACCAAGGTGTGTCAAGAGTGCATCCCGTTACCAGCTAAAAGTTTAATAATGGAAGGAAACCATACACACTCACTCTGCAAAGACAAGTCGTTGTTTTCTGCAGTCATTTACCAACGTTCCACCAAAGCCATGATCCCACGAAGTTAGCACTCCGCAGAAGTTGAAGGCAGAAACTCTCTGATTCCAGACTGCACATCCACTAACGAAGCGAAGTGCAATCCTTGTTGGAAATGGGCCATACATCAAAAGGAAAAGTAGTCGAATGGGTCAAGATCCTAGCTGTGTGGGGGATGGAGTAGGACCAATCTGAAGGTGTGACTAGGTGCATTACCCACTTGCATCAACGCGCGCTTTCTATTAATGAGCGCTGGGTAGATTTGGTGGAGAACATCGTGGACCCGCCGCATTTGTTTGACGTAGAGGTTCCTATTCACAGGTGGCACTAGTTCCCAGTGCACAGGACCCTCACAATTCCACCAAATGCACAGCATAACTATTCTCTCTTTGGGCCACTAGCTGAGATTCCTAGCTTGGCCTCAGCCAGTGGTAGGATAACGCCGAAGTGTCCGCTTTTCATCACATATGACGATACAACGCCAAAAGCTGTCGTTCTGTGGATTTGACAGTAATATGCCACAGAGAACGACACGATGTTTCGCCGTCTGGCGTGTCACTTTATGAAAAACTACTCGTTTGCTTCGGAATGAGAAACTGAGCTGGTGAAGGTGGCGAACGATGGTATTTTGGAAAGACCGCACCCACCTCAGTTTGCAATTGTCGTGTACTGATACAGAGGTTCTCTCTCACAGCTTTGATCAGGGTGTCGGTGGTGGTGGTTATTTGACATCTTGACCTCGGCTTGTCTTCGATACTGGTGTCCTCAGCATTAAAACGTCGGAATTATTTTTGTGAAGTGCTGCTATCCACTATTTCCTCGGCTTCAACTGCGCAAATGTTTCTCGCTTCTGCTGCCGCGTTTACCCGCTTTTTTTTTCAATAATGGCGCAGCAGCGCCAGTACAGCACATTTATCGAACACCATCCTCAGGTCTTACACAATGTGGCTCTGTGCCAAATACACGCCATTAGTCTCGCGTGTTTGACGTCATCGCTGTACCCAATCGTTTCTGGCTCTCGTTTTACACAGAAATGGAGGACCAACAACATTATGTGTAGCTCAAAATAGGATTAACTTTTGACACACCTTTGTAAGTTTCTTCTTCGTTTAGCTGAATTTCCAAATTTTCCAAAAGTCTGCTTTGAAATATTTTTTCACGTCGGAAAGAATTCGAAAAACGTGCTCATTACAATCAAAACTTTGGTGTCATCTTTCTCGTTTTTGGTTACAAATAATTTTAGCAAATAGGTTTCCTAGGGTCTGGGTCAAAACACCGATACCCAAAGCACCGACAGGACCAAAACACCGACAACCAAAACACCGACAGGACAAAACACCGGCAGGCCAAAACATCGACAGGCCAAAACACCGACAAGACAAAACGCCGACAGGACAAAACACCGAAAAACTGTCAAATTTTACTTTCTCACATTCGCCAAGTTTTAAACTTCAAGTCTTGTATTCTTTTTCGGTCAGATTCAGCTTACTACCGAAAAGTTTTGCGAATGTTTTCTGCTCGAAACAACGCAATTTTTTTCCACCAAGGGATATAGATCGGTTCCTGTTTTTCTCGATATCTCTGATTTTAGCATCCCTATCTACACAATTCTATTATTTTTCCTCAAAATTCTGCCGCTTGCTGGCGTAAGCTCATATTTCTGTTTGCGACACATTTGCGGTAATATCTAGACATGTCATAAAACCCGATTAAATAAATTTCTTTTAGGAAAGATACCGCCCAAAACCAAAGACTATATGCGAATTTCCTTCTTAAAATAATGCACAATTTGCCTGATAGGAAAACAAATGTAAAATTCCCTGTTTTTTAGCACATCTTTTGTAAAAAAAGATCGTGCTTATGTTATCTGTTTGTCCGTCCGTCCGTCCGTCTGTACCCACGGTATCTGTGCAACTATTAGTCCGATTTGATTTTTTTTTTTTTTTTTGCATTCGGAAGCTTGAGGTATGAGAATGACGATCCTTCATTTCGTTTTTTTACGATGTACAATTTCCCCGCTAGAGGGCGTAAATCGTAAATGCAGATGATGTCGAATTCAAAATTACGTTTTCTTCCACATATTTGCTTCTAAACATCCGATTGAAAAAAATATTTTATCATTATATTCCATTTATGTCGAAGAGTCTTTTAGATATACTTTCTTTTTCAAATTACGCATAGATTTTCCGCTAGGGGCGTAAAAGTAAATTACGTTTTTCCCGATAACTCTTCTTCTAAAACTCAAATTTGAAAACAAAAATTTCAGCGGATACATCTCATGATGGAACATCATTTGCATATAATTTCGAATTTTTGGAAAAGAATACTTTGGCCACAAGGGGGAGGGGGAGTGGTAATTTTTGCTTTTGATGTATTTGCTTCTAAAATATCGATTGAAAAAATTATTTCATGGACTGATGCCACTAACATCGTTAAACCTTTTCGGAATATTTTCTTCATTAAATATTCCAGTTTCTCCGCCAGATGGCGTAGATGTATATCGTATTTTTGTCAATATCTCTACTTGTAGGAGTCTGATTTGAAAAATTCCTTCTTTGTTGGATAGTGTTTTCCGTGTGACATGTTTTTCATATAATTGCAAAATTTTTAAGTAATTCATAGACTTTCCGCTAGGGGGCGTAAAAGTAAATTGCGTTTCCCCCTATATATCTGCTTCTAAATCTCCGATTTGAAAAATCATTTCTGCACCGGATACAGCTCCTGATGGGAAATCGTTTGCAAATAATTTCTATTTTTTTGTCAAAAATGGTTTGGCCACCAGGTAGCGTAAGTTTCAATTTCCGCTTCTGATGTATTTGCCGCAAAATATGAGCTTCTAAAATCTCGATTGAAAAAAAAGTCGTTTGTTGACCGATACTACTCATGTCGACAAATCTTTTAGGAACATGTTCGTCTTGAAATAATGTATGGTTTCTACGCCAGGGGGCGTAGATATATATGTTATTTTGTCATTGTATCTGCTTCTGGGAGTCCGATTTGAAAAAATTCAATCTATGTTCGAGAGCGTTTCCGGTGCGAAATGTTTCTCATATAAATTCATGTTTTTCTTAACGCACAAGTCTGCAACCAAAGGGCGTAAGTTCACGACTCCGTTTACAGCAATATCTGAGGGAGTAAAAACCCGAATGAAAAATTCCTTCTTCCGTCAGATACTATTGTTTTGCATACCGGTTCTATTGACTTTGAATAGCTTTGATAAATTTAATTTGCGTCAGAATGGATTCAAAAGACGTGCTTATTACACCCGAAAATTCGGTGTCATCTTTCTTATTATATTTCTGCTTTTAAAAAACGGATTTGAGAAATTAATTTAAGACCAGGTACTATTCACTTCTTGAACGGTTTGCATATGTTCTTTGATTTTTATAGTGTGCGGGCCTGTCGCTACGTGGAGTTAGTGTGTATTTCTGTTTCCAACGGTATCTCAGCTTCTAAAGATTCTGTTGAAAAATCCGTTTCATTCTGTATAACATTCGTTATGGTAAATCATCGTCCTTAAACAGCACACACTTTTCCCGCTAGCGATACATATGCAAAAACCTTTTCCTTGGTATCTCTGCTTCCACAAGTATTTAAAAAATTCCTTTTCCACCGCATAGCATTTGAAATAAAGAGAATCTTGTGCACATTTTCTATTTTTGCGTAATTCACAAATTCCGATGCCAGGGGCTTCAGAGTACATTTCTATTTCTTTGGTAGAATTAAACAAGAAAGATGACACCGCATCTTCGGGTGTAATAAGCACGTCTTTTGAATCCATTCCGAAGCAAATTAAATTTATCAAAGCTATTCAAAGTCAATGGAACCGGTATGAAAAACAATAGATCTGACGAAGGAAAGATTTTCAATCGGGTTTTTAATCCCTCAGATTATGCTGTAAACGGAATCGTGAGCTTACAAACTCTTAGAAACAGAGATATCGACAAAAATACGATGTAACTTTACGTCCCCTGTTAGGGAAATCATTCATTATTTTAGGAAGAAAGTATTCTTAACAAGTTTATCCATATAAGCGGTATCGGTGCACGAAAAAAAAAATTTAGTCGAGTTTTCAGGAGATACATCAGAAGCAGAAATTAACACTTATGTCGCATGGTGGCCAAACCATTCTTTACCAAACATTAGAAATTTTGTGAAAAATATTTTCCATCAGGTGTTGTATGTGATACAGGAAGAATTTTTCAAATCGGAGTTTTAGGAACAGAAATAACGCAGAAAACGCACTTTACCTTTGTGCCCCTAGCGGAAAGTCTATGTTTTACTTGTGAATTTTGAATTTATAGGAAAAACATTTCGCATCGGAAGCACTATCCGAAAAAGAAGGATTTTTTCATATCGCACCCTTAGAAGTAGAGATATTGACAAAAATAAGATATACATCTACGCCCCTGGCGTAGAAACCATGCATTATTTCAAGAACAAAATTTTCCTAAAAGGTTTGTCGACATGAGTAGTATCGGTCAACGTCTTTTTTTTAAATCGAGGTTTTAGAAGCTCATATTTTGCTGCAAATACATCACAAGCGGAAATTAAGACTTACGCCACCTGGTGGCCAAATCATTTTTTACAAAAATTAGAAATTATGTGCAGAGCATTTCCCATCAGATGCTGTATCCGGTACTGAAAGAATTTTTCAAATCGGAGATTTGGAAGCAGAGATATAGTGGGAAACGCAATTTACATTTACGCACCCTTGTGGAAACTCTATGAATTGCTTGAAAATTTTGAAATTATATGAACTACAAGTCACACTAGAAAAACTATCCAACAAAGAAGGAATTTTTCAAATCGGGCTCCTAGAAGTAGAGATATTGACAAAAATAAGATATATATCTACGCCCCCTGGCGTATAAACCATGCACTATTTTAAGAAGAAAATGTTTTTAAAAGGTTTGTTGACATGAGTAGTATCTGTCTACAAACGACGTTTTTTTCAATCGAGAATTTAGAAGCTCATATTTTGCTGCAAACTCATCAGAAGCGGAAATTAAGATCTACGCCATCTGGTGGCCAAACCATTTTTTATAAAAATTAGGAATTATGTGCAAACGATTTCCCATCAGGAGCTGTATCGGTGCAGAAAGAATTTTTCAAATCGGAGATTTCGAGGCAGAGATAAAAGGTGAAAAGCAATTTACCTTTACGCGCCCTAGCGAAAAGTCTATGAAGTACTTGAAAATTTTTAAATTATATGAAACACATGTCACACTGGAAACACTATCCAACAAAGAAGGAATTTTTCAAATCGGACTTCTAGCGGTACAGATATTGCCAAAAATGTGGTTACTTCTACGCCCCCTGGCGTAGAAACCATGCATTATTTTAAGAAGAAAATGATTCCAAAATGTTTGTCGACATGAGTAGTAACGGTCAACAAACAACGTTTTTTTCAATCGAGAATTTAGAAGCTTATATTTTGTTGCAAATGCATCGGAAGCGGAAATTAAGATTTACGCCCCTTGGTGGCACAACCATTTTTTTTTACAAAAATTAGAAGTTATGTGCAAACGATTTCCCATCAGGAGCTGTATCCGGTGCAGAAAGAATTTTTCATATCGGAGATTTAGAAACAGAGATATAGGGCGAAACGCAATTTACCGATATGCCCCCTAGCGGAAAATCTATGGATTACTTGAAAATTTTGAAATTATGTGAAAAATATTTCACACGGAAAACACTATCCAACAAAGAAGGAATTTTTCAAATCGGACTCCTAGAACTAGAGATATTGACAAAAAATGAGATATACATCTACGCCCCCTGGTGGCGAAACTGGAATATTTTAGGAAGAAAATCTTGCAAAAAGGTTTATCGATGTGAGTAGCATCAGTCCACAAAAGAATTTGTTCGATAGATATTTTAGAAGGTCAGATTTTATGGCAAATACATCACAAGCAAAAATTAATATTTACGCCCCCTGGTGGCCAAAGTATTCTTTACCAAAAATTATATGCAAAAGATTTTCCATCAAGATATGTATCCGCTGAAGAAAACATTTTCAAATTGGAGTTTTAGAAGAAGAGTTATCGGGAAATTGTAATTTATTTTTACGCCCCCTAACGGAAAATCTATGGGTAATTTGAAAAAGTAACTATATCTAAAATACCCTTCGAGATAAATGAAATCGAAAGATGAAAGAATTTTTTCAATCGGATATTTAGAAGCAAATATGTGGAATAAAACGTATTTTTGAATTCGACATTATCTGCCTTTACGCCCTCTAGCGGCGAAATTACATCGTAAAAAAAAAGAAATAAAGGATCACCATTCGTTTATTTCAAGCTTCCCAATGAAAAAATAATTTTTCAAATCGGACTAATAGTTGTAGAGATATCGTGGGTACAGACGGACGGACTGCCGGGCGGACGGATGGACAAACCGATAACATAAGGACGATCTTTTTTTACAAAAGACGTGCTAAACATGTTATTCCTTGGCACATTTTTGAGCTTCACCATCAAAATTATTTGAGCCCGTTTTATTCTTTTAACAGCTCATAACTTTCCACTATAAAAAGCTATGAGTTTTCTATTCTTCTAATTGTTCGATTTGTAAACTTTTCTTTGATCTGTATATCTTTCTCTATAAGAAAAGTTGTTGGCTACACATATTTCTTCAACTAACGCGCAATTTCTACTTGAGGATGTTTTGCCGATTGGCAAAACATCAACTAACTTCAACTAACGCGCTATTTCTACTTGAGGATGTTTTGCCGAAGCACGTCTTTTGTAAAAAGTTCGTGCTTATCTTATCGGTTTGTCCGTCCGTCTGTCTGTACCCACGATATCTCTGCAACTGTTAGTCTGATTTCAAAAATTCTTTTTGCATTGGGAAGCTTGAAATATGCGAATGATGATCTTTTATCTAGTTTTTTTTTACGATGTACAATTTCGCCGCTAGGAGGCGTAAATGCAGATGATGTCGAATTCAATAATACCTTTTATTCCACACATTTGCTTCTAAACATCCGATTGAAAAAAAATATTTTATCTTTCGATTCCATTTATGTCGAAGAGTATTTTAGATATAGTTACTTTTTCAAATTACGCATAGATTTTTCGCTAGGGGGCGTAACAGTAAATTACATTTCCCCCGATAACTCCTCTTCTAAAATTCTGATTTGAAAAACATTTTCTTCAGCGGATACAGCTCCCGATGGAAAATATTTTGGATATAATTTTTAATTTTTGGTAAAGAATACTTTGGCCACCAGGAGGCGTAAGTGTTAATTTTTGCTTCTGATGTATTTGCCATAAAATCTGAGCTTCTAAAATATCGATTGAAAAAATTCTTTCGTGGACTGAGGCCATACACATCGATAAACCTTTTTGGAATATTTTCTTCTTAAAATATTCTACAGTTTCTCCGCCAGGGGGCGTAGATGTACATCTTATTTTTGTCAATATTTCTACTTCTAGGAGTCCGATATGAAAAATTCCTTCTTAGTTGGATAGTGTCTCCAGTATGACATGTTTTTCATATAATTTCAAAATTTTCAAGTAATTCATAAAATTTCCGCTAGGGGCGAAGACGTAAATTGCGTTTCCCCCTATATCTCTGCTTCTAAATCTCCGATTTGAAAAATTCTTTCTGCACCGGATACAGCTCCTAATGGGAAATCGTTTGCACGTAATTTCTATTTTTTGTAAAAAAAAATGGTTTGGCCACCAGGGGGCGTAAATCTTAATTTCCGCTTCTGATGCATTTGCAGCAAAATATGATCTTCTAAATTTTCGATTGAAAAAATTCTTCGCTTGTAGACTGATAGTACATGTCGACAAACCTTTTAAACTCATGTCGACAAACCTTTTAGAAACATTTTCTTCTTAAACTAATGCATGGTTTCTACTCCACGGGGCGCAGATGTATATCTTATTTTTGTCAATATTTCTACTTCTAGGAGTCCGATATGAAAAATTCCTTCTTTGTTGGATAGTGTCTCCAGTGTGACATGTTTTTCATATACTTTCAAAATTTTCAAGCAATTCATAGACTTTCTGCTAAGGTGCGTAAAGGTAAATTGCTTTCCCCTATATCTCTGCTCCTAAATCTCCGATTTGAAAAATTATTTCTGCATCGGATACAGCTCCTGATGGGAAATTCTTTGAACGTAATTTCTATTTTTTGTAAAAAATGTTTTGGCCACCAGGTGGCGTGAATTTTAATTTCGCTTCTGATGTATTTCACCAAAATATGAGCTTCTGAAATCTCGATTGAAAAAAAAGTGGTTTGTTAATCGATACTACTCATGTCGACAATCCTTTTAGGAACATTTTCTTTTTGAAATAATGCATGGTTTCTTCGCCAGGGAAGCGTAGATGTATATTTTATTTTTGTGAATATCTCTACTTCTAAGAGTCCGATTTGAAAAATTCCTTCTTCGTTAAATAGCGTTTCCGATGCGAAATGTTTTTCCTATAAATTAAAAATGTTTATGTAAATCATAGACTTTTCGCTAGGGGGCACAAATAGAAATTGCCTTTTTATTCTGCTTCTAAAACTCCGATTTGAAAAATTCTTCCTGTATCGCATACAAGACTTGATGGAAAATATTTTTCACTTAAATTCTAATGTTTGGTAAAGAATGGTTTTGTCACCAGGGGGCATAAGTGTTAATTTCTTCTTCTAATGTATTTGTAACAAAATCTGGGCTCCTGAAAATTCTGCTATTTTTTTTTCTTATACCGATAGTGCTCATTTGGAAAAACCTTTTGAGAATACTTTCTTCTTAAAATAATGCGTGGTTTTCCCACCAGGGGACCTAAAGTCACACCTTATTTTTGTCGATATCTCTGTTTCTAAGAGTCCGATTTGAAAAATTATTTCTATGTTGGAGAGCGTTTCCGCTCTCCAACATAGAAATAATAATATGCAGGTGTTCAGAGCCTTCATGAAATCTTATAGCTTAATGACTAAATGCGTGTTTATTTAAGTAGAAACGTAGTTCAACAAAAGGTTGGTCGGTTAAAATGAAACACCTGCACATGGTTTTCGAAGTTGTTTCAATTAGTCAGGAATATTATTGCGACACGAACCACTTCTAATAAAATCACATCAGGGCTTCTCGGTTATCGAACGTGCGGCACATGGTATGGCTGTTAAACGGTACTTTCACCTTTGTTGAATTGACTAGTCTAGGTTGCTTCATGATTAGTTGCTGCTTTACGTCATTAGCTCAGAAACAGAGGTGTTGACTTATTGCGGTTAATTATCTAATGAATTGTACTTCCCGCAGAAGTAAACAGTGGGTTATTTGAGCAAACCTACGGGGGTCAACGACCTGTAGAGATCTGTGAGCTCAAAATAATTCAATTGTAATGAGCGGTTGTCTTTCGATGGAATATTACTTTCCTTCTTACGAAGTAAAAGTTATTAATTCTAGTAAGTTATGTTTTTCTCCCCGTCTCCTTCCTTAGTATGAATTAAACCGAAATCAGTGACTTGTGTATCAACGCTTTTGGGGATTGAAGGGATGCTAATGAAACTTTCCTTTAACCGGTCCAGCAGTACGTTAGAAATGCCTTCAACAGCTTACTATATTTTTTTTCCATGTGGTTTTGGACTTTTTCTTGTTTATCCTTACTCCTCCTAGGGTGGATTTACAGTGGGCAAGTGATTAGCCAGGAGTCATGCCAGCTTCACCATCGACGCAACCGCGGCGGTCGCCCCGTGTTCAGAGATTTCACAGGTCCTGCACTTTAGGAAATAAAAACAAAAACATTTACGGTAGAATTTTTTATATTTATTACTATTGTTTTTATGTTTTGGGACAAGGAATTCCTAAAAAGATATTTTTAGGATGTTTTTAGTCCCCCCCCACACTTTTATTTATATTATTGCCCTTCGTCGTACAGATACTGAAATTTGCAGATTTCAAATAGCTATTTTAACCACCTTAATCTTTTCTGCCTTCATGAAATAGCAAATTAAATTTCGTGATTTTGTGGCTCCCTACTTTTACATATTCAACGGTTTCTCTGTAAACAAGATACTTAAAATTTTAAAAATGAAAAGATCAATATCAAAGGTTTTTTTGAGGGGGTTATATGGGGAGCACAATTATTCAGTGACTTTAAAAACAGTACTGGAAATGTTTTTAAAAAAGCAATTTTCATTTATCAGCGTGTGTAAAAGTTAAGAAGTTAGTAAAATCATGCAATGCATTGATTATAATACGCTTTCCAACATTACAGAAATCATTACTCAAGTTATGAGAATAATGTCTGTGGAATAAATCTCGGTCCTGTGCCCTGACCTTTGATCCTATTTCGTTGATATTCAACAGAACCGGCTTGGTATACCTCCAAAATAACATGATAAAGTTTTGTCGCAATCGAAGCATTTTTACGTAAGTTATGATGCATAAGGGCTATGGAATAGATCCCGCTCCTGTGTCCTAACCTTTGATCCCATTTCGCCCATTTTCCATAAGCTTTGACACCAGGTGGTCTCGTAACACATACTAAAATTTCATCGAAATCGAACCTTTTTTACGTTAGTTATGACGCATAACAGAAGTGGAATGGATCCCTCTCCTATGTACTGACCTTTAACCCCATTTCGTTCACTTTAAATCGCGTTCCTTCCCAGGAGATCCCCTACGAGATAATAAAATTTCATCGAAATCCAACGGTTGTTACGCGAGTTAACGTGCTGACGGGCATACGCACACAACGCGTGACGTAATGAGACAGATGGGAATCGCGACCATCTGCCCGCCACAAGAGTGACACGTCATAAATCTTTAATAGGACCCACACACAACGCATGACGGAAAGAGACAGATGGCGTGACTGCGCGCCAACATTCTCAAACGCGAGTTGTGACGTCATAAGATTTCTAAGCATTGGTAACATTAATGGAACAACGCCATCACTAAAAACGTTATAATTCGGGGTGGTTATTTAACCCACTAAACGAATTCTTCTAAAGTCGAGATCAAGCTAAATCGATTTCTAGTACCAGGAAACGGTAGGTTAAAGACTTTCATCAAAATTCTTAGAGCCGTTTTCAAAATAAAATGTACATACATACATACAAGAATTGCTACTTTAAGGTGGAGGTCAAGTAACTTTGCTTCCTATACTTCCAATGGAAAAACTTTTGTACACATTTTCTTCACAATTAATGCGTTCCCAAGGATGAAAATTTGAACATCGATTAAAATATCTTCATTTTATAACTTGCAATACTTAATATTTTCTAAAATATAAACATAATTACGCAATTCAACATTTGTTTGTCTACTGACGTCATGAAAATACAGGTCGCGCCATCTTTTTTCTGGACAATTAAGGCGTTTACAAGGATGAAAATTTGAACATCGATTAAAATAGCTTCATTTCATAACTTGGAATACTTAATATTTTCTAAACCATAACCGTAATTATGTAATCCAAGATTTTTTTGTCCACTGACGTCATCAAAGTACAGGTCGCGCCATCTTTTCCCTGGTTTCAACACCACCAAAGGAAAAGTTATTGATTTTTAATATAATTATGGTTTTGTTTTAGAAAATATTAAGTTTTCCAAGTTATAATATGAAGTTATTTTAATCGATGTTCAAATTTTCATCCTTGGGAACACATTAATTGTGAAGGAAATGTGTACAAAAGTTTTTCCATTGGAAGTATAGGAAGCAAAATTACTTGACGTCCACCTTAATAATATGGGATAAGGACAATGGAATGGATCGCAATCCTATGTCCTGACGTTTGACCACATTTCGTCCATTTTCAATAGGGTTCGTCCCCAGGTGGTTCCCTACTACATATTGAAATGTCATCGAAATCGAACCATTTTTACGCACGTTATGACGCATAAGGGCAATGGAATGCATCCCGATTTTATGTCCTGACCTTTGACCCTACTTCACCCATTTTGAATAGGGTTCGTCCCTAGGTGGTCTCCAACCACATAGTAAACTTTCATTGAAATCGAACCATATTTACGCAAGTTATGACGAATAGGGTAATGGAATGATCCCGCTCCTATGTCGTGATCTTTGACCCCATTTGTCCCATTTTCAATTGTGTTTGTCCCTAGGTGGTCTCCTACCACATATTAAACTTTCATTGAAATCGAACCATATTTACGCAAGTTATGACGCATAAGGGTAATGGAATGATCCGGCTCCTACGTCGTGATCTTTGACCCCATTTGTCCCATTTTCAATAGGGTTCGTACCCGGGTGGTCCCCTACCACATACTAAATTTTCATCGAAATCAACCCATTTTTACGCCAGTTATCGTGCGGACAGACGGACGGACGGACAAAGCTGGAGCATATACGCTTCTTCAACCTACGGTTGGAAAGCGTGAAAAAGAGTCACTAATATGTCAGTCACTCCACCTTGCATCAAAAATCAATCACTAAAACATGAAACTATTTATATGAATTTATTTTATAAGGGTCCTTATTATTTGCTAAGCAAAGTAGTTGAAAATATCTTTTTATCACTTTGTAAAGATTTTCTTATAAGAATCACAATACAATCTGAATCCCTCCTCCCCAAAAGAAAATCTTGGATTTTAACACATTTTACTCTCTCTCTCTCTCTCTCTCTCTCTCTCTCTCTCTCTGAACTTTCAATTCATACTTCGATCGTTTTCTTATGCTTGAAGAAAATACTTCTTCGAAATAATAATTTTTTCTTTATGATACTTTTCGTGCGTGTTCTTTACGGACGACATTTTTTACGGAACTACTTTATTAAAATATGAGATTTATTTTCTAGGGCCCGCAGTGAAATTTTGCTCAGGGCCCTGCAATGAAATTTAGCCCAGGGCCCCACAAAAAATCCATCCGGATTGTCAAAACGGAAAAACTCATCTGTGAGGAAATTTTCACCCTAACAGGGATGATTTTTCTGTTGAAGATGGGGAATCTGTTGAAACACGTTCAGTAAAGTTTCCTATTGAATGTGTTTACTGACAGCAAGAATCCTGATTTCGTAATTTTATGGTAATAAACATCAAATTAAGAGCAAATATTATTTCTATAAAATTAAGAAAAACTTTGCTAGATAATTAGCCGCGATAAAGAATAAAAAGAAGTAATATTTATTTGAAATTGTCTGATTACGTGTGCGCGAGAAAGTCGAGTGGAGCACACTTCAGCCTTTTTCTTTCTTTCTTTCTTTCTTTTTTCGGTTGATCCTCTCCCAACACAACAGCAGTCGACAGAATAGCTAAACAAATGCAAATTGAAAACAATCTTCAAAAAACAGGCCCCTACACATGCACCCCACAAGGGGAACGATCTACCACCATCCATGCACTCGCTTCCACACACGGGAAAGAGAGTGTGTCCTTCCAATCTTTTCAATATCGCTTCCATTCCTTGATGGCCCAATTCCTCTTCCTACTTCCTTCTAGCAAAATCAATATTTGAAAATGGAAATTTTAATGCTGAAGTAAGCTTGCTACGTATAAACTTTGCAACAGATAAACAGAATAAAAGTTTCTTCATCAAATGCCGATCCTGAGTCATACTATCATATTTCAGTGTACAATCCATTCGTATATTTTCTTATCTCTGAACTGAACAACCGTTTCACCGAAAAGCAATAATCAGTTATTAGTCTGAAAGGCCTTATTCCAGCGTGTTGCAATTCTTACAACAAATCTTGTACACTGGTGACCAGTCGTTAAGCATAATCAACAAAAAGTGCTAAATTGAAAACACGAGAAGGCTCAGTAAAGTAGGTTGTTTACTATACATACACTGATCGTCAAAAAAGTAGTTGTACCCAGAAAGAAGCAACCGACAGGAATGAAACTTGGTGGGTAGGTGTGACGTCGTGAGACATGCAAATGATTCAAGTATCACGCTCGGCCGTGCATGTGACGCAAACAAGGAAGAGTCGTATTGCTGTGTCTGACCGGCTATATAAGGTCGTCCCGTTGCTCGTGCTTTCGATCCTGACTGGTGCTGTTTTGTTGGTTGCATCCTTGCAAGTGAAATATGCCTCAGAACAAAGAAAGTTCGGAAGCAATTCCAGCAGTTGGTGGTGTTCGAGAGAGACCGCATCGTCGGGCTCCGAGAAGCGGGATGGTCTTATCGCCGTATTGCGTGCCATACTGGTCGTGCGGATATCACCATAGGATTCTGTTGGCGGCAGTGGATAGAACAAGGCACGCAGCAGCGGCAGGAATGGTCTGGGATACCTAGACGAACCACGGAGATAAAGGAGCGACGGATTGTCCGATATGCGCGGAGTGACCCAACGGCCACGATTGCGGATATTCAGCGACCAGTCGTGCCCTCAATCTATCGTCCGATTAGTGCTAGCACCATTGGCAGACGGCTGCACGACGTAGGACTACACGCACGCAGACCTTTATGACGACTGCACTTAACACCATTGCATCGTCGCCAAAGACTGCAACGGTATCGTCCCAGAGTGTCAAGGAGCCACTCAGAATAGCAGCCGGTGATCTTCAGTGACGAGTCCCGCTTTTGTCTTGGAGGAGACGGCCGAAGAATCCGTGTGCGGACCACCGTGGTCACCGCCAAGGCGAACGATTGGTTGTCGTGTGTCACACTTCCAGAAGGCCTTATGTCATGGTGTGGGGTTCAAATGCCTACAATGCCAGATCACCTTTGGTGTTCATTATACGCACTTAGCCCTACCTATTTTAAACGCTCACTCCGGTGCGATTTTCCAACAGTACAACGCTCATCTGCATACTGTTGCTGTCCCGAAAGCTTGCTTTCAAGGCTCTAACACTCTGCTATCGTCAGCCGCATCGCCAGACTTATCGCCGATTTAAAATGTGAGGGATGATATTGGACGCGCTATCCACACTCCACCCTTACCGCACAATCTGCGAGAACTGGGTGAGATAGTTCAAGCTGCATGGGATGGCTTATCGCAGGACACCATTAGGAGCCTGTACAACTCCATGCCGAGACGTCTGACATGCTGTGTAGGCAAAGATGGCTGCCCGACTCCATACTGAGAGACACTACTTATTGGCGTGTAGCTCGATAAATATTTCCCATATCAGTCTCAAAGTTTAATCATTTATTTTTCCTGGTAGCCTTTACCTTCTTCCCGAATAGCGTTGCAATCCTTCTGGATGCAACTATTTTTTGGACGATGAAGGTAGATATCTTAATGAGGAACTAAATGCGCAGTACAAATCACATCAAAAAATGATGAACCAAGAAAACGTACCAATGCGCAGTGGTCCGAAACGGGAATCTGGCGAGACAAAATCCATTTTGATCACTCTTGAAAAAATAAGTAAAAATAGTTGAGTAATATTGTAAACAAAATGTCCTATCATGATTCAACCTTTAAACAATACTAATCTAAATTATGACTGCGTGGCAGAACCTTAAAGGTAAATGTTGGGTTTACTGACCTTGCATTTGACGTCAGACGGTTCATGTCACTGTAAGATTAGTTAGTGGCTGAAATCGAGTGTGAACTGGTGGAAGCTTTAATTCCTGCGGGATATTTAGTCAAATATATGTGTGACCTTTTGATATAGTAATTATACATATACTGAGAACTCTGTGTATATGATATTAACCAGCATTCTTTATGAAGCAAATATTTAATTATTCATTTTTTAGAAAACTTTAAAGTGATTTAAAAAACAACATGTCCGGACATATCCATAAAATGCAAGTATATTATAGAGAAACGTATGGGCTATATGGGCTTTAAACCGCAACATGCCCGCTTGCCCCGTTTTCTGATATTTGTCTTTTATTTTCCGAGCTAATTAAAAAAAAAATATCCCACAACCAAGACTTGCTTTTTATCGAAAGCAGGACGTTGGATCAGTGCCACACCAAATCGACATAAACGGGCAATAAACCCCATGTAAACGTAAATAAGATGTTTATTTAAGCAGATTTAATTAAATGCAGTCATTAAATTTAATGTATATTAACTTAATGCAACCTTAATCTTGGGATGAATGTTAAATTTATCGTGTTAAATACGTAGGTTGAACAGTCGGGATTTTGATGTTTTCATAACGCTTATTAAACTATTATTATTTACTGTAATTAATATAACAAAATTCTGTATACATTTTTATTTATTATTATTTAAGAAAATAATAATAAAATAAGAATTTTTATTTACAGTGCTGGATGGCAAAACATGCAATGCTGTAACTGACACTTATGCACAGACCTGTTATATTTGTGATGTCACTCCCAAATACAGGAAAGAAGACAAGGTGGTAAAGGTTGTAGTCGATATTACCACATATCATTTTGGCCTCTTCACCTTAAATGCTTGGATTAGGTTGTTTTTTTAATGCCTACTTGACATTTGGAACGGGCTGGATCTGAAAAAGTGGCAGATTAGAGATAAAGAAAGAACTTATACGAGAAAATTTCAAGAAGAAAATGGGATGACTGCGGACCAGCCGACCGACCTCCCCCCCCCCCCCCACCCACCCACCCCCAAAGGAAGTGGACATTAAATTGACGGCAATACACCTCGCAGCTTTTTTCAGTACCTGAAACTTTCAGCAGAAATAACTGGCATTGATCAAAATTTATTACAGAGATTTGGAACATTCTCAGAACTCATCTGGTTTCTCAGTAAATCCAAAAATATTTGACCTTTACACACGTGAAGCAAAAAATCTCTTCTTGAAGCTTTATCCATGGTGTTTTATGCGCCTGTCGCTGTGAATAAGATGTGTATACATGGAGCACGGGTCACTGAATATGCAATATTACCGAGTGGCATGCTCTCTGAAGAAGCGCGAGAGGCTAGGAATGAACACATTGGAAAATTCCGTGAAAGCCATGCTCGAAAAACTTCGCGGAAAGACACAATGTAAGATGTTCTAAATCTACTGTTGATCACTTCAGATTCTTTCATCTCAAATATACGTCCTTTACACCAGAAGAAGGTTCTTTCAGAAGCTGTCGGACCCTTGGAAGTCCGACAGCTTCTGAAAGAACCTTACTTGATTAAAAGCAAGAAAGGCGAAGGAGAAGAGAATAGTACAGCACCTGAAGATGATGAAAAATATGCTGAAGATGATGATGGCGATGAAAAAGAAGAGCGAAGAAGAATAACGAAGAAGTCTTTTTCTATTGATGATGAGCAGCAAGGAAATCATGAATAAGAAATTGCTGCTATTAATGATACCGATGAGAATATCTGGTAATAATATATTCATATTTGTTATGTATGCATGTATCAGGAGATAAGAAAAATGTTCTAATTAATAACGTAGCCTTATCGTATTATTTTTAAAATATATTATTATTATTATTATTATTATTATATACAATATTACTTTGTTTTATTCATTTCCTATGATGTATTACTCGTACATTAGTTCTTAAATTTAAAGTATGATATAAACCCGTGCATTTTTATCAGTGATAAAATTATTAATTTTTTATCAGTCATCATAGCTAACAGTCTTAAGGCAGTCTTTGAATGAGTGTAAGAGAAATTCTATCCTATATCTGCAATGTAAATTTTTTTGTACATATTTTCGCGAAGACTATTTGCTTTGCAGTGTTTGAAATTTTGAGCACAAATAAAAGCGACCTATAGCTAATATGTGCCACAGTTATTATTCCGAAAAAATTGTTAGATTTTTTTTTTTAATTCAATTTATCTTACTCGAGAGTATTCCAATTTGGGCGCCAGATGGCGCGATAAGTTAGCTTAGCAGTGTTTCTGTCTGGAAGAAACTAAATCTCTCATTTCTGTCTGATTTTTCTGAATTATTTAGGCCAAATAGAAATAATTGAATGAGGCCAAAAGTGAGACTGGAATCTTGTCTCCCATAAGTCATCTTAAATCCTACTGCACGTTCATTTTTTGAAGAGAAAATGTGTACATTAGCAGAGAACTCTGAATTTGATTTATAGAAACTCTGTCTACCTACTAAGCTCCACCCCAAATAACGTCATTGATTAAAACGTAACAGCGCGTATTTTGTCTTTTCATTGTGAAGCCAACGAGAGACCGCTTCCATTCTGAATATGGCGAGGTCTGGAGTGATTCGGTGACGCTAACTTCTGGGACAGTCCCTCAAGACGTAAAAGCGACGCCCGAGGAGTGATGTTTGTGCCATTTATCACAGAAGAGGAAAGAACCATAACACTCATTTAAAGGCAGCCTTAATAAGAAAAATCAACATGCAATTTCACTATTTTGGAGATTTTCTTTGTTTAAGCTTCAAGATCTATCAAAGTTACAAATAATTTTTTTCCGCTAGATTCGTATTTTTGACCACTGTACAATGGTCCAAAATAGTTCAAACAGCAGGAGTTTTCTGGAGGCGTTTTTGATTTTGTACAACGCTCTAGTAAAGTGTATGATGACCTCTTACAGCGATGCAAGTCTCAAATGGGTGTCTCATGCTGTTCACAATGAAAACAAGAAGACTCTGTGGCAGCAAATCCCACTCCTGAACAAAAGCAGATCACAGTTCCTCGAGAGTTTTCGCAGGAAGTTGAAGACCTGCAATGCGTCTCCCCAAGGCATACCACACATGCTCCATTGGGTTGAGGTCTGGGGAATGCGCTGGCTATGGCATGCAGTGGATATATTCGCTTTCCATGTAATGATCGACAATAGCAGCTCTATGGGGTCTCCCAATATCGTCCATGAACAAGAAATCGAGTCCGACAGCACCCTGAAAAAACCTCACGTAGGGATCAAGCATTTCGTCTCTGTATCTCCGACTTGTTAAAGTTCCATCATAATAGACATGTGAGCCCGTTGAACATAATGCCACCCCAGAGAAATGCGCCACCACTTCTGTAATGATGCATTTCTCGGATGTTTATGGGTAAATAATGGGTTCCAGGTTCTCCCTAGATAAAATTCAATTTCGAGATTGAACTTGGATTCATCGGAGAATCATTGGCCCATTGATTTTTGTCCCAGTCGCGATGTTGTCTGTACCACAATATTCTTCTGTTTCTCGTCGATGGAGTGAGTGGGATGCAAACTGCAGGTCTTCTCGCTAATAGTTCTTGTTCGTTGAGCAGTCTGTACATTTTTTGCCCTGAAACAACTTGTCCACCGGTCGCAGATGGCTGTAAAGTAAGCACTCTTGCTGACATATACCTGTTACGTCTCGCTGTTAGTGCCACATATCTATCATTCTGAGTTGCTGTAATCTTTAGACAACCTGCTGCGGGTTGCCGATTAACATCTCCGGTGTCCTGGTACCTTCTCCAAAGTCTGGATACAATGGACTGATTCACGCCAGTGGCTCTGGCAACATTCCGATAATCCGACCACGTATAAACATATACACCTACCGTCTTTCTGACATACTGTGTATTGTTCGTGGAATACAGCTCTGTCTGAACACTACACAAATCCGTTCTTGATAACTTCACTCTTATACGAATTAGGAGTCCCTGAAATAACTTCAGAAAAGGTTATTTACGGTTAGTCTTTATTTAGCTAAATATCCTTCAGCACTTAACAAGATGACGAACGTGAGTTTATATCAGCAATATAACTTGACTAAGAAACACAACACTGACATTAACGTGGAACACGCAGCCTTCAAATAATTCAAACGGCAATTAAACAATATCGTATCCACAATTAGCATGAATTTCCACCTTCAATCTCTACTACTTCTCAAAGCATTATACTGCATATATCGTTCAGTTCTTATCTCAGTCATTCGTTCTGACCTCAGGGTGTTGCCAAACATATTCTTGCGAGAGAGAAGATAGGTCGTTAAGTTTGAGAAATGGTAAGGAGAACGAACTCAAATTTACATAGAGAAAAAAATAAGTAAAAAGGAAAGTTAAGTTGTAGTATACGTCAGAACTGTTTTATTAAAAAAATAAATTCTACTACTGTCAGGGGGCGCGGTGATGACAGGAAGTGTCACTTTTCGTATTTTTGCAGCTCTTTCTCAAATCCACAAATGTGCTGCTTCGCCTTTTTCTTCGCCCACATGGTACTATGTCATTACTTTCACATTTGCATATTCCGATGTCATCCTCACTTTATTACCCCCCCCCCCTTTCGTTTGTTCTAAAATGTCTTTCTTTAAATCTGCTTAACTTTTGAACACCAGTGTATATTGGATGCAGCAACTGTGTATGCTTCTGAATTGCCTAGAAATTTAGACGAACTGGTATGAGAACTCAGCACGTTGACTACTAATTGGAAAAACTGCGAAAACCAGGCATCTATTACCGTAGGCACCCTACAATGCTCGGCCATAAAGTTTTAGCGAAACATAGAGTGTTTGTTGAAACTTTGTTACGATTTTCGTAACCACTTGCTCTTGAGAACGCCCTTCTTGACTCTGAGGCGAGTTAAACATACTTGAGGTCCACAATACATGAAGATCGGATTAACGGCTTGGCACAGTTGAACATTCATCGAAATATCCGCATATCACCCGAAGAAATGATTGAAACTTTTTCGCAGAAGCATTCTCGTCTGCTACAAATGCTTTAACTTGTTAAGGCAACCTTATAGGGCCTATGCAGGTCATGTTGGATTTCTAATTTACTGATACTGTTATCTCTAAAATAATATTTTTCCTTTTCTAAATCTTTTGTTTCCTTTAATTACGAAATATTTTCGCGCCAGAAAAAGTAACAGAAATTGATTATGTTTTCTAAAATTTAGTCATTTTGTATAACTTTTCTGACAGAAGTTTCACATAAAAATATCTCTCGGCTATAATTTACAAAGAAATACGGGAGCCATATTTTATGAAAAAAATATAACTTCCTGTGGCTTTCATGTGAAGTGTGGTGTAGTACTCGAGGTAATCAAAAACCCGTTCTGTGATACTGAAATTTGAAGTTTTGGAATCAAGTCCGAAATTTCGTACATTTACAATTATTTCCTTATAAAAATTTAAAACATTCTAGCTTTTGCATTCTACTAGACTAACTAGAGCTTCTCCTTAACAATTTTTTTAATTTTTATCACTTTTTAAGGTGCATGTTTATGTGTCAATTTTTTTTTCATTAATAAAACATGAAGTTTTCCTGATGATTTTTGTTATAGTAAAAACGGCAGGTTTTTAATAAAAAAAATATTTCTATGCCGAATGAATTAGATAAGTGAACCCCGTTTTGTTCAAATTTATCTAAACTGCTAATTGCAATAATGCTCCTATTTAAATTTTAAATTGAAGCTATTCAGTTTATGTATTACTAAAATTTTGAGAGGGAGAATTTTGTCATACCATATGCAGCATAGATTATGCATATGTTGCATAGAGTATGTTGATGCATACTGTATGCAACATATGCTGCATAGAGTATGCAAAACGGATTGTCATCTTCAAAATTTGTGTTGTATGGTGTAATCCGGTATTCCATTCAGGATTTATCTGCTCCTCCGGGCAATCACGGGATAAGATTCATAACCTCCATATTCGCTAAAAAATTGAATGCCGGTTGCTTCGACTAGCGAATCCTATGATGGTTACATTCAAATTTGTCGGGCGCTATCTGGGAGACGCGGGTTCGACTCCCGTTCCAGGACGACGAAATTTTCAAATTTTCGAATATTATCTGACTTACCATCCTTGTCATATTTACACCAAAAAACTGATTATCATCTTCAAAATTTGAATAGAGTATGCATTTTTACTAGGGTATGATTTTGCATACATTTCGAAAATTTGATGCTTGTAAAAGTAAGTGTTGCATGAATTACTCAGATTTTATAGTACATAGACCACGGTTTTGTAAGCCTTGCAGTGCAATTGAACGTTTTCTAATCCATAAATTAAAACTTGGGTTATCGTTTCACAAGTGGCCCGTAGCAGTTCAGTTCAATTTTTTGATGATCCAAATGACACTATTAAGAATAGTTAAAGATACTTTAATGATCAGAAGACCTTCATCTTCTCTAAATAAAACCTTCATCTTTTGGGGGCTGCAGGATCAATGACCACCTTGAGCAAATTGGGCTACGGAGAGTCGCCGGTCCTTAATTTAAGACACTGGCTCCGGAGAGAGCAAGGGCAGTAGGACAAACACACCGTCTATGACTCACCAGGATTCGAATTTGGATCCATCTCCGATGGATAATTAGAAGACAGTGCATCGAACCAACTGGCCACAGGAACGTCCTCACCTTCCGTTAAGACAGCATCGAGCTTACTTATGAAAAACAAATGTGGTGATGTTGCAACATGTGAAGAAATCAAATGTCCACGTCGTCTTAAAGCTAAGCAAACAAACAATTGGTTACCATATCGAAGACGAACATTTTTGCCCCGGTGTTATTATCTACACAAGGACACAAAATTTATTTTCATACTTCCGTTCTGTATGTTTTCTGTTCTAAAACCTCAAGATGACATTCGCTTCCCCGCACATAAATACGCATACTGCCTATCCACTTTTCCCTCATACGGAACAAATGGTTACCGTTGAACAGTACGCCGATGAGCCATTACATTATGACCACACTCAGCCTAGAGAAATGAGCGCGCCAGGAGACCGAACGGTGGCGCAGCTGAAGTTCACACAGCAGTATATATACAACCCTAGGACCGGTTTTCAGTTAGTAGAGTGTTCGGAGTCATAATGGGAAAAGCTGCAGATTTATCAGAGCTTGATAAAGGACAAATTGTGTTGGCACGGCGCCTCGGAACTACGATCTCGAAAACGCCGCGGCTTGTGGTATGTTCACATGCCGCTGTAGTGAGTACGTATTAAAAGTGGTGCACAGATGGCCGAACGACGAACCGTCGTCCAGCCGTGTATCGTCCTCAGCTCATTGATGCCAGACGGGTGCGGAGACTGTCGCGCATTGTTCAGAGTGACCGCAGGGCCACAGTGCGATAAATTACCCGCAGCTACAACAGTGGCGATCAGAGCAATGAGTTACAGCACGCAGTTCATCGCAGCCATCTGCGCATGGGCCTGCATAGCCGAAGACCTAGCCGGGTTCCCATGCTCACTGCACGTCATTTGCCAACAACGCATGAAATGGGTCCAAGATCATCGAGATTGGACCGTGGATGATTGGAAGAAAGTGTCCTGGTCTGACGAATCAAGATTCCTGTACATCACGTAGACGGCCGAGCGTGGATGCGCCGATTATCAACGGAGGCTGTAGCACCTGGATGCACTACATGGAGTTATACTGTGAGCGATGTTTTCTTGGGACACTTTAGACCTCATTATTAGGGCAGTAATTTTATCGCGGGAAAAAACGGCAAAATTCGTGGGGCGGTCGCTGGGAAAATTATTAAATTTCGCAAAAAGTTCACGGCCGATGACATTTCCAAAAAATAAAAAAGGCTACCAAGTAATGAAGCAGTAATACAAATGACTAGTACGTAATTAAATAAGCATTATATATTTATAAGTTTTTAAAATTTATACTTACATTTACAAACCATTGAAATTCTGGCAATGCTATCAACGCCGTTACACTTGATCAAGATTTTCATTTAAGTGGACGGCATTTCAAAACATTATTTTGTACATACACAGATTTTCTTCTTTAATTAATACAAACATTTAACGTGGACCAGAAACATCAAACAAAGATCTTCGCTTACAGTTGCTGCTTGCCATCTTTGGTGAATCCACAGCATTGTGCGGGGCTCCAAGAAGCAACCTGCCAAATTGGCTTGGCAGTTAGCCTGTGTGAATCTGGAGGAATTCGAGGCCGCTGTGGTGTAGCGGAAGCATATCCGGCGCGTAACTGGAAGACACTGGGTTCGACTCCCGGTGGCGGCCAATGAGAATTTTTCCGTGACTCACTTATAAAAGTGGAAAGAGCGAAGATCTTTGTTTGATATTTCTTCTTTAATGCTGTGTTTGTTGTTCTGTAACACGTTTTTAAATTTAGAAAAGATTCGTTCAGCATCGACACTGTTCGTGGGTACTGACCGACAACGGATGGCGACCTCATGTAGTTTAGAAAAACGACCATTTTTCGTATTCTAGAAGTCTAGCAAACCTTCGCTGACACGAAATTCGTTTACACTCGTTTTACATGAACGAAATTCACATTTCAGTTGGTCCTCATCTTCGAACATAGGAATGTGGCTGAAAACAAGCAAATCTCCTTCGTCGTCTAAAAGGTCCCAGGACTTAAACTGATCGGGATCAGACACCCTACATGCTTTGAAGAAATTTGCGGCTGGCTGACAAAACAGGAGCTTTTTATCTCCAAAAATATAAAGCTTAATATTTTTATAACAAGTGGATAGAGTTCTTTTTGCGGCAAAGTGGTCGCAGTCTTGACTGTTGCTAAGAAGACTGTTGGCGATGTCCGACATTTTATTATATATTTTGTGCGCGGAAATTCGCTGTTTTTCGAATGAAGTGAGCTCTTTAAAATCCCTATCTTGACAATACCCAATGATTTTATCCGCAATACAACTGCTACTGTTGTCTTTGTGTTTTTCAAAAAAAAAACCCCTGCGTAGTCTTCAACTGTTATCAGTGAAAAAAGTACTGCCTCACACCAACTGTTCCACCTAGTCTGCAGTAGCAGTTGTATTGTGGATAAAATCATTGGGTATTATTGTTAAGATAGGGATTTAAAAGAACGTCTGAAGCAGGTTGAGGTTATTGCGCCGTATATTTCCGGACATCTCACTTTATTCAAAATTTCAGTAAGATTTTCCACCAAATTTGCGGATATATTTAATATTCGCGAAATTACTGAAAAATCCCTAAAATTAAAAAAATCGCGGAAATTCGCCCCGCGATTTTTTACTTATTATTCCCATAGCACAATCCCTGATAGCTGTTAGGTATCTGAACATCGTTGCGGACCAAGTTCACCAATTCATGGCAACTGTGTTCCCTGCTAGTGATGTCCATTACCAACAGGATAATGCTGAATGCAACACTGACAGAATCGTCAAGGAGTGGTTCGAGGAACATGCTGGTGACTTTCTGTTAATGCCCTGGCCTCCAAATTCACCTGATATGAACCCAATCGAATATTTGTGGTTCGACTTGGAAAAGCGGGTTCGCGCTAAATCACCACCACCCTGAAATGTAAGGGAACTGAAGGACCTTCTGATGACATTATGGTACCAGATACCCAGGACACTTATCTTCACCTCATCGAATCGATGCCTTGCCGAGTGGCAGCTGCTTTTCGGACTAAAGCGGGTCCTACAGCTTATTATTTAGGTGGTCATAAAGTACTGGCTCCTCGGTGTACGTGAGAGCACCGTTTTTTCACGCTGATTCCATTTCTGTAGTTCAGCTTAATGTAGAGCCTCAGATCTTTGTTAAAAGCTTTGACGTCTACTGACAGAAACTCGCGGCTCGAATATGTCACTACTTCCGAAAAATGCGCTACATTGTTGACAGCGATGTGCTTTGTTATCAGCTAGCAATCGCTCTTAATGCAGAGAAATCTCTTTCAAATATCCATAAAAGTTTGTTCCGACAATGGACAACTGGAAGGCTTATTTTCATGCTCTGAATGCCTTTTCATCGTTTCAAACACCGTACAGACGTGTAGGTGTGTAAGAGGAGGCGAGAACTTATTTTATCGCCTGTACGTGTGTTGCGATTATTTGAATACTAAAATACGAGTAGATAGTTTGAAAAGTAATCTCAATTTGTAACACAGACATAAATTTAAAACCTAGTGTACGGCCACAGATTAAATCTTCTGGAAAACAGCGTAATTTAAAATAAACTTTCAATCACAATGTTTCCAAAAATGTAAGCCTCGTGAAAAGGGAGGGAATTATGTATCCCTATTTGTACCCATCAAAGCAGGACTAGAAAAATTATTTTCGTATCCGATAAGTGTATGCAAGAGAATGAGTCTTCATGTGCATTCCTCTTTTTTGATACACTATTTCCATGATAGATATTATAAACGCTTCTTCAATTTCATATTAAGTCTGTTTCTAAAAAGATGGATTAGAAAGTTATTTTCGAACCTTGATCACGGTGAAGAAAAGTGTATGTTGGGACTTTTTTTTGCGTTTGATATTTGTGTGTTGTTTACGATATATCTGTTTGTACAAAGAAAAAAATAGAAGTGTTTTTAGATCGACTAATGATAAGGCTTGTTCCTACATCATGTAGCAATATTAATTGGACATCCTCTTTGTTGTTCTATTTATTTCTTTTTTTAACCACTTTATTACGATTCATAGTTTTACAGCTGAGTCTTGTATAAGAATATGAAGCTTTATTTCGACACTCAGAAGTAGTTCTTTAGTCTTCCAATGTAAAACTGGGACTATTTGATTCAGGAAGACAGTAAATAATTCAAGAGGAATTGACTCGTTTCCTGCCTGTTTCGTTTTAGTTTATGGATATTGGCGTCTGTTCTAACAATCGTAGATGCTCTCTATCCTAACAGCATACAATCCCCATCGCAATAAGGCACTGTCTCCATCCTCACAGAAGGTCTGGCATTCAAGTGAATCTGCTACGTGATATACACTGGCGGAAAGTGAATAAAGAACACCAAGAAGGAATTGGCAGACGATCATGAAATTTACATATGTTAATGGGGTCGAGTTTACGTAGGTGTGATGTTAATTTCGGGACCAACCGGTGAGCGCTTAAGCCACAGCACGGCATAATATGCAAATTATCGTCGGTGGTATTTAAGGACTACGGCGAAGTGAATGTAATCAGTCGTCGGCGTACGGACACGTGCGAAGACCCTGAAGAAGCTGCAATGCCTGGAGATGGAAGACGTGTACGATTTCAGCAGTTATCGGACTTTGAGCGAGGTCGACTAGTCGGACTCCGCGAGGCGGAGTGGTCGTATCGTCGTATTGCGAAGCGAATTGGACGGGAAGTATCGGTGGTAGTACGATGGTGGCGTAGATGGTCCGAGGAACATTCCCACACGAGAAGACGTGGAACCGGAAGTCACAGACGGACTGATGAGCGGACCGATCGACGCATAAGAAGAGCGACGTTGTCAAGCAGAACATCCACTGCGACGCCAATCCGAGCTGCCGCTGCACCTCAGGTGCATGTGCGAACAATCTGCAACCGTCTACTGGATGCAGGACTACGTGCATGTGTGCCTCTGGCATGTGTACCTCTGACTGTAGCCCACCGTCAGGAACGGCTGCAATGGTATCGCCAACGTCTGCACTGGGGAACGCAATGGCGATCTGTGGTGTTCAGTGATGAAAGCAGATTTTGCTTGGGAGCCTCCGATGGCCAGTATGCGTGTTCGCAGACGCACAGGGCAGCGTCTCCACCCTTCTTGCATCCGCCAGTGACACACAGGGCCTACAACTGGTCTCCTGGTGTGGGGAGCGATCAGCTATCACTCCCGTACACATCTAGTGTTTGTATCGGGCACGTTAAACAGCACCTCCTACATCAACAACATCATTAAGCCCGTTGTTGTGCAATTTGTAAGATCGGTCCATCGTGGTGTTTTCCAGTAAGATAACGCACGCCCACACACTACAATTGTAACGCAACATGCACTTCAAGGTGTGAGACAACTTCCATGGCCTGCACGTTCACCGGATTTGTCCCCCATGGAGCACGTGTGGGATTTTATGGGACAACGACTTATCCGGTCTCCGCGGCCAGCCACGACCATCCCCGATTTACGTGTCCAGGTTGAGGATGCTTGGAACTCAATACAACAAACTTACATCCAACATCTCTACGACAGACTCCATGCCAGAATTGCACAGTTTGACGCAGTTCATGGCGGTTCAACCTCGTACTAACCATGTTACATGGAAATGTTATTCTTCAGTTTACCAGCAAATACAGCTGTATTTTGCCATAATGTTTTGATCACGTTATCCTCTGTATTCCGTTATTATGCTGAATAAATTTTGTTGGTATCAGACGTCTCCTTCTTGGTGTTCTTTTTTCACTTTCCGCCAGTGTAGGTTTTGTCTCGAAGTTTGTTATTCCATGGCTCCAAGACAGATCAATGCTGTAGAAGTAGGGATGAGTCCAAGGCTATCTTCGTAACCACAGTTATTCACAGTTTGTCTCTGAAGCTCATCAAGGTGTGCGAATGTGATCGACTCTACTGATTTTTCCAAAATTCTGGAAAACAGTGATACATTCCTTGACTCTGCAATCTATTATCTAATTTTTGAGAATATTATGTACACACTTATAAATTGGTGGCCAAAGTTACACCGATAAGCCATTACATTATGGCCACCTTCCTAACAAGCTGTAGGACCCTCTTTAGCCGGAAAACAGTGGCCACGCGGCGAGGCATCGATACGATGAGGTGACGATAGCTATCCTGGGGTATCTGGTACCATAATGTCAACAGCACGGCTATTCCAGGGTATCTTGTACCGCTAAATCTCCACCACCCCGTACATTTCGGGGTGGTGGTGATTTAGCGCGAACCCGTTTTTCGAAGTCGAACCACAAATGTTCGATCCGGTTCATGTCACGTGGATTTGGAGGCCAGGACATTAACAGAAAGTCCCAAGCATGTTCCTCGAACCACTCCTTGACGATTCTGGCAGTGTGGCATTGGGCATTATACTGTTGGTGACGGCCATCACCAGCAGGCAACACAGTTGTCATGAATTGGTGAAGTTGGTGCGCAACGATGTTCAGATGCCTAACAGCTGTCAGGGATTGTCCTATTGGGATAATAGGACTAAAGTGTCCCAAGAAAACATCGTCCACAGCATAACATCGCCGCTGTCGACCTGTTTCCGCCCTACAGTGCATTCAAGTGCCATAGCCTCCGTTGGTAATCGGCGTATCCGCGCACGACCGTCTACGTGTTGCACCAGGAATCTTGCTTCGTCAGACCAAGACACTTTCTTTAAATCATCCACGGTCCAATCTCGATGATCTTGGGCCCATTTCATGCATTCTTGACGATGACGTGCAGTGAGCATGGGAATCCGGCTGGGTATCCGGCTACGCAGGCCCATGCGCAGAAGGCTGCGGTGAACTGTGTCCTGTAACACTTTGCCCTCATCACCACTGCTGTGGCCCTGCGTTCTCTATGAACAATGAGTGGCAGTCTCCACTCCCCTCTGGTATCAATGAGCTGTGGGCGACATACGGCTGGACGAAGGTTCGTCGTTTGGCCATATGTGCACCACTTTTGATACATACTTACTACAGAGGCACGTATACAACCAAGACGCGCCGTTTCGGAGATCGTAGTTCCGAGGCGCCGTGCCATCAAAATGTGTCCTTTATCAAACTCCGATAAGTCGGCAGCTTTTCCCATTCTGACTACGAACACTCTACTAACCGAAAGCCGGTCCTCGGGTACTGCTCTGTGACTTCACCTGCGCCATCGTTCGGTCTCCTGGCGTGTTCATTTCTCTAGGCTGAGTGTGGTCATAATGTAATGGTTCATCGGTGTAACATGACAAATACAAATTCGAGAACATGTCCTAAGCGAGACGACCGATTGTAAAGTTTTTTTCAGAGACACGTGCAAAGGGAAACGCTAAGTCGACGTACCCAAGAAACATTGCGATAGCTCTTGTGGATATATGCAAATAAAGAGCTACGTCATCGATCTGGCAAACACGCGACCTTGATAAACGTTGTTCTGAGCGGGGTGCAGCAATCGAAACTTGAATTGGACTGTTAATAGAAGAATGGCTCTTCACCATCGCTTAGAAGGCTCTTTACGATGGAGAGCGATCGACAGATTGGAAACAAAGCAATCGTAAGCTGAGGTAGCAAGATAGCTGAATGTGTCGAGTCAAGTTGTCTCCAATCTCTGGAGATAGCTCCAGAAAATCGAAACAATAACCAGAAGGCCGGGACAATGATGCCCACGAGAAAAAAAAACGTATTGGAAACAACTGGTATTTGTCTCCAACTTCTTGCCACCAGAGGGATTCGACACCCAGGCAACTTTCGCAGGAGCTCTACTCTGCTACGGGAAACTCGATAAAGAAGCAAAGAGACTCCAAGAGAGAGTTATATATACAAGACGGCCAATGGTCTGTATCCCACTCGTCGCATAGCACAGAAGGTCCGTCTGAATTGGGCACGACAACATCACCCCTGGGCCTGTGTTCTCTTCAGTTATGACTCGCGGTACAGCCTAAACACCGATTCTAGACGCGTGTACAATTAGATAGAGGCGGGAAGCCGAAATCTTCCCTTCATCATTAGGGAAATTGACCACTATGGTGGTGTTGAACTCCTAGTTTGGGCTGGCATCATGTTGGGACGCATGCCACTGCACTTTTTCCAGGAGGCACCTGGCTGCAGTACACTAGAAGGATGACATCCTAAAGGCCTATGTAAAACATTTTAGAGGAGCTGTTGGCCCGCAGTTCCTCTTCATGGACGATAACGCTCGTCCCCGCTGCCCCGGTGGCGCAGTGGTCTAAGGCGTTGGCCTCTGATCATTCGTCCGTAAGGGGTCCGGGTTCGAATCCCGGTCAGGCATGGATGTTGTGTTTGTCTTACGGCACTGGCTCTTTCCCTTCCCTGGAACCAGTGACCCAAAATTAGGGACGGGCGACTGCTTATAGCCCATTTGAGTTGCTCACGGTGGTCGTTAAACCTCCAATCAAAAAAAAAAAAAAAAAAAAAAACGCTCGTTCCCATAGGGCCCAGATAGTCAACGACAACCTGAAGATTGAGAACATTTACAGGATACAGTGACCCGCAAGATCCCCGGACATAAACCTGATAGAGCATGTCTGGGATGCTCTAAGTAGAGCAATTGCAAGCGAGCAGCCCCATCCCAGGCCCTGCCGGAACTCGGACGCGCCTTGGTAGAGGAATGCCACATGTTCCCCCTAACTCTCATTCACATCCTTGTAAACAACATGGAGGCTCGTTGTGCGAGTTATATGGCTGTTCAAACCATTTTTTCACAAAAATTAAAAATTATGTGCAAACGATTTCCCATCAGGAGCTGTATCCGGTACAGAAAGAATTTTTCAAATCGGAGATTTAGAAGCAGAGATATAGGGGGGAAACGCAATTTACCTCTACGCCCCCTAGCGGAAAGTCTATGAATTACTTGAAATTTTTGAAATTATATGAAAAACGTGTCACACTGAAAACACCATCCAACAAAGAAGAAATTTTTCCATTCGGATTTCTAGACGTAGAGATATTGACGAAAATAAGATATACATCTACGCCTCTTGGCGGAGAAACTGTGGAATATTTTAAGAAGAAAATATTCCAAAAAGGTTTATAGATGTGAGTGGCATCAGTCCACGAAATAATGTTTTCAATCGATATTTTAGAAGCTCAGATTTTATGTTAAATACACTGGCGGAAAGTGAAAAAAGAACACCAAGAAGGAGACGTCTGATACCAACGAAATTTATTCAGCATAATCACGGAATACAGAGGATAACGTGATCAACACATTATGGCAAAATACAGCTGTATTTGCTGGTAAACTGAAAAATAACATTTCCATGTAACATGGTTAGTACGAGGTTGAACCGCCATGAACTGCGTCACACTGTGCAATTCTGGCATGGAGTCTGTCGTACAGATGTTGGATGTAAGTTTGGGGTGTTGAGTTCCAAGCATCCTCAACCTGGACGCGTAAATCGGGGATGGCCGTGGCTTGCCGTGGAGACCGGATAAGTCGTTGTCCTATAAAATCCCACACGTGCTCAATGGGGGACAAATCCCGTGAACATGCAGGCCATGGAAGTTGCCTCACACCCTGAAGTGCATGTTGCGTTGCACGTGCCGTGTGTGGGCGTGCGTTATCTTGCTGGAAAACACCACGATGGACCGACTTTACAAATTGCACAACAACGGGCTTAATGATGTTGTTGATGTAGGAGGTGCTGTTTAACGTACCCGGTACAAACACTAGTTGTGTACGGAAGTGATAGCTGATTGCTCCCCACACCAAGAGACCAGGTGTAGGCCTTTTGTGTCGCTGGCGGATGCAAGAAGGGTGGAGACGCTCCCCTGTGCGTCTCCGAAAACACATACGGCCATCGGAGGCTCCCAAGCAGAATCTGCTTTCATCGCTGAACACGTCCGATCGCCATTGCGTTCCCCAGTGCAGGCGTTGGCGACACCACTGCACCCGTTCCTGAAGGTGGGCTGGAGTCAGAGGTACATATGCCAGAGGCAGGTAGTCCTGCATCCAGTAGACGGTTGCGGATTGTTCGCACAGTCACCTCAGGTTCAACGGCAGCTCAGATTTGCGTCGCAGTGGATGTTCTGCTTGACAACCCCGCTCTTCTTATGCGTCGATCGGTCCGCTCATCAGTCCGTCTGTGACTCCTGGTTCCACGTCTGCTCGTGTGGGAATGTTCCTCGGACCATCTACGCCACCATCGTACTACCACCGATACTTCCCGTCCAATTCGCTCCGCAATACGACGATACGACCACCCGGCCTCACGGAGTCCTACTAGACGATCTCGCTCAAAGTCCGATAACTGCTGAAGTTCTACACGTCTTCAATGTCCAGGCATTGCAGCTTCTTCAGGATCTTCGCACGTGTTCGTGCGCCGACGACTGATTACATTCACTTCGCCGTACTCCTTAAATACCACCGATGATAATTTGCCTATTATACCGTGCTGTGGCGTAAGCGCTCACCGGTTGGTCCCGAAATTAACATCACACCTACGTAAACTTGACCCCATTGACATATGTAAATTTCATGATCGTCCACCAATTCCTCCTTGGTGTTTTTTTTTCACTTTCCGCCAGTGTATATCAGAAGCAAAAATTAACACTTACGCCCCCTGGTGGCCAAAGTATTCTTTACCAAAAATTTGAAGTTATATGGAAAAGATTTTCCATCAGGAGGTGTATCCGCTGAAGAAAACATTTTTCAAATTGGAGTTTTAGAAGAAGAGTTATCTGGAAAAAGGTAATTTACTTTTACGCCCCCTAGCGGAAAATCTATGCGTAATTTGAAAAAGTAACTATATCTAAATTACTCTTCGACATAAATGGAATCAAAAGATAAAATATTTTTTTCAATCGGATGTTTAGAAGCAAATATATGGATTAAAACGTATTTTGGAATTCGACATCATCTGCATTTACGCCCTCTAGCGGCTAAATTGTACATCGTAAAAACAAAACAAAATACAGGATCATTATTCGCATATTTCAAGCTTCAGAATGCAAAAATAATTTTTCAAATAGGACTGATAGTTGGAGAGATATCGTGGGTACACACGGACGGACGGACGGACAAACCGATAACATAAACACGATTTTTTTTACAAAAGACGTGCTAAAAAAGAATACGACATGCAAAGGAAAAAGAGCAGATAAGAAGGCATATGAAAGGAACAGGGATGTAAGGTCAGGTGATGCGTAACATCACAGCCTCTCCTTGACAAATGTCAACCCCGCCTTCTCGTGGTGCATCCTGTTCCCACTAAAGGGGCTCTGACGACCGCCAATAGCGGTATAACTATACCATCGGGATCAGAGGAAATGCTATCCCACACTCACCAACCCGCTTGGCCAGCGTGGTGAGATATGGCCAAACACCTCCAAAATGACTCTACAACTTAAATCTTGGCCCTCAGTCTCCGGCAGCTGGAATGTACCTGGCCAAGGCAGCGGCCAGTGCGACATGAAGGCAGAGGGTGCTAAGAATCCCCGGAGGACCGGACTAGGCTGCCATTTGATGCTGACCTTGGCTACCTATAACGGACGCTCCCTATCTTCTGATTCAAGGCTTCTTGAATTGGAAGAGGAACTACAAAGGATCAAGTGGGACATCGTCGGGCTAAGTGAGGTAAGGAGAAAAGGAGAAGATCTCATTGAACTGAAAAGTGGACATCTCTTCTATTATCGTGGGACAGATACTGGCAGAACTAGTGGTGTTGGATTTATAATAAACAAGAAACTGAAGGATAAAGTGGTAGAAGTTGAAAGTTCCTCTGACAGAGCTGCACGACTCGTTATCCAACTATCGAGAAGATACCAGGCTCAGATTATTCAAACTTATGCACCCACCACAAGTCATCCTGAAGAAGAAATTGAAGAATTTTATGAGGAAATTCGTCATCTAAATAATAAAGGTAAGCAGCACTTGAAGATAATTATGGGAGATTTCAATGCAAAAATAGGGCAACGGCAACAGAATGAAACTTCAGTAGGTAAATTCGGTCACGGCAACAGAAACCAGCGTGGAAATACTCTCGTTGAGTTTGCAGAGGCAGAAGGATTTTTCATCTTGAACTCCTTTTTCAAGAAAAAGCCACACAGGAAATGGACATGGAGACATCCAATTGGGACGACAAGTGAAATTGATTTTATTATGTGTAACAAAAAATTCGTCATCGAAGACTGCAGTGTGCTGAACAAGTTCAACACAGGTAGTGACCATAGATTGGTGAGATGTAAGATGCACCTCAACACTAAACTGGAACGTGGCAAGCTCATAAGACAAACAAAATGTATTGACATAACCAACCTTAAAAAACACCATAATACTTTCAAGTTGGAACTGAAGAACAGATTCTCTGCTTTAGAAGGCCTAACATCGGAAGAAGTGGATATTTCGGAAGTTAACAGAAAAGTAACCAAAGCTCTAATGGAAACAGCAACAAAATTAGCTGGGTCTAAGAACAAGTTGCATGTGAACAAATTATCAGGAAAAACCAAAATGTTGATGCAAAAAAGAAGAGAGATGAGGACAACTAAAGTAGATGTGACTTCCAAAGTGGAATATATAGAGCTATGCAAGACAACACGAAAAAGTATCACTGAAGACGTAAGGAAATTCAACTGTGAGCTAGTGAGGAAAGCAATTGAAAACAACCAAAGCCTTAAGATAGCAAAGGGACATCTCAGTAAGGGAAGAAAACAGATTATGGCTCTGAGAAAAGAAGATGGTTCTATAACAAGAAATAGAGGCGAAATTTTGACAAGAGTGAATGATTTCTACTCCAAATTATATGAAAGGGATGATACATGTACTCCAGACATCATGAAAGGTACCAGAGTTCTTCCAGTCCTCCCAGCAGAAGTTGCTCATGCAATCAAGAACATGAAGCGAGGGAAAGCTCCAGGAAAAGATGGAATTACTATAGACATCATACAAGAAGCAAGTGGAGAAATTGAAACAGTACTCGCCCAAATTTTCACTCGATGCCTTAATGAAGGGAAGATTCCTGAGGATTGGAACAATGCTACAATGATCCTGCTACATAAAAAAGGTGACATTGAGGATCTCAGGAACTACAGACCTATCAGCCTCCTATCAGTGGTTTATAAAATCTTCACTAAAGTTCTTTCACACCGCTTGAAGGTAACACTGGACATGGCTCAACCGAGAGAACAAGCTGGATTCAGGAGTGGCTACAGCACAATAGATCATATCCACGTACTGAGAGAACTGATTGAAAGAGCGAGGGAATATGAACTTCCATTGTGCATGGCTTTTATCGATTATGAAAAAGCCTTTGATTCGGTGAAACCATCAGCAGTTACCACGGCTCTGAAATCCTGCGGTATTGAAGATGCATACATTAATATTATTAATAACATCTATGAAAATGCAAGTGCAAAGATTCGGCTGTTTGAAAATACAACACACATAAAAATTGGAAAGGGAGTGAGACAAGGTGACACCATATCTCCGAAGCTCTTTAATGCCACATTGGAAAATGTCTTTCAATCACTGAACTGGGAAAACAAAGGGATAAAGATTAATGGAGATTATCTAACCCACCTTCGTTTTGCTGATGACGTAGTCATTTTTGCAACTACCCCATCAGAGCTGCAGAGTATGATCCAGGAACTTGCTGACAAGAGTAAAGAAGTGGGATTAAAAATGAACTTTCAGAAGACAAAAGTGATGTTCAATGCTTTTACAAGAAATGAAGATTTATCGATTGATGGAGAAAAACTGGAGATAACAGATACGTATGTTTATCTTGGACAGCAGATATCAAGTGAGGGTCACATTGATGAAGAAATTAATCGGCGTACAAAACTTGCCTGGAGAGCTTTTGGAAGAAACAGCATAATTTTCAAGAGCAATATGCCATTATGTCTTAAAAGAAAAGTGTTTGATCAATGCATCCTTCCAGTGCTTACGTATGGTGCAGAGACGTGGACCTTAACTAAAAGAGACATACAAAAGCTGCAGACAACTCAAAGAAGCATGGAGAGGTGCATGCTTGGTATAACCAGGAGAGATAAGAAGAGGAACTCGTGGATCCGAAAAATGACGAGAGTGGAAGACATCATGATCAGAGTTAAATCCCTGAAATGGCAATGGGCTGGACATACTGCCAGAAGGACAGACCATAGATGGACAGCCGAAATTTTAGATTGGATTCCAAGGGACAGGAAAAGACCCAGAAAAAGACCACATGGGAGATGGGTGGATGAAATTCGTAAATATGCGGGAGTGACATGGAGGAGACTGGCACAAGACAGACCGTTGTGGAGGAATCTTGGGGAGACCTTCGTCCAGCAGTGGATTGATAATGGTTGACAATGATGATGATGATGATGATGAAAGGAACAAATGACTGAGTGGTTACACCGAAGCACGAGAGAGAGAGAGAGAGAAACTACTGAATCCATATCAAAGAATACAATATCTGTTTTGTCTTTTGCAACACTGACATATGAAATGTGTCTGATACGGATCTCATTAAAAGTTGCCACCTTTAAACGCAAAACTGATTAAGCCATTTCACTCTTTTCGGGCAACATGCAAAAGAAACCTTAAATTCGTAAATGCGTATTCACGGAAATATTTGATGAATTCATCTCAAGTTTACTTAGCAATAAATGTTGTGCTTTCAATTGAGACCCTTTTATCATTGCTAGATTGACATCGTTTATGTTGGGTATGTCTGGTTGAATTTGCATTTTAAGTAAACAGTTCCAAAACCACATTCTGTTTTAAAAAATTTGTACTGTATTAGTTCATGCACAAAACGAATCAAAAACAAGTCAAATTTTGAAGATGTGAATCCGTTTTGTGGCATAAATATGACATGGATGGTAAGTCAAATAATATCCGAAAACTTGAAAATTTCGTCATCCTGGAGAGGAAAACCAAACCGCGTCTCCCTCATAGTGCTCGAGTATGCTAACCACTACACCACGGGGAACGACCAAGTATCAAATTTCCGATCTAAGTTTTCCGATTTCTAGCTCCAGAACGACGAAATTTTCAAGTTTTCGGATATTATCTGACTTACCATTCCTGTCATATTTACACCAAACAAGTTAGTAAAATCATGCAATGCATTGATTATGATACGCTTTCCAACATACCAGAAATTATTACTCAAGTTATGAGGATAATGGCGCTGGAATAAATCTCGCTCCTGTGTCCTGACCTTTAACCCCATTTCGATGATATTTAACAAAACCGGTTCAGTACACCTCAAGAATAACATACTGAAGTTTTGTCGCAATAGAAGCAGTTTTACGCAAGTTATGAGAATAATGGCTATGGAATAAATCTTGCTTTTGTGCAATGACCTTTGACCCCATTTCGTTGATATTCAACAGAGCCGGTTCACTATACCTCCGGAACAACATGATAACGTTTTGTCGCAATCGAAACATTTTTTGGTAAGTTATGATGCGCAAGGGCAATGGAATGGATCCCACTCCAGTGTCCTGACCAATGACCCCATTTCGCCCATTTTCAATAGGGTTCGTCCCCAGTGGCTCCCTACCACATACTAAAATTTCATCGAAATCGAACCATTTTTACGCAAGTTATGACGCATAAGGGCAATGGAACAAATCCCGCTCTTATGTCCTGCCTGACCTTTGACCCCATTTCGCCCATTTTCAATAGGGTTCGTGCGCAGGTGGTTCCCTACCACATACTAAAATTTCATCGAAATTGAACCATATTTACGCATGTTATGACGCATAAAGGCAATGGAATGGATTCCACCTTTATGCCCTGACCTTTCACCCCATTTGGCCCATTTTCAATAGGGTTTGTCCCCTGGTGGTCCCCTACCCCATACTAAAATATAATCGAAATCGAACCATATTTACGCAAGTTATGACGCATAAGGGCAATTGAATGGATCCTGCTCTCATGGCGTGACCTTTGACCCCACTTCACCCATTTTCAATAGGGTTCGTCCCCTGGTGGTCCCCTACCACATACTAAAATTTCATCGAAATCGAACCATTTTTACGTGAGTTATCTTGCCGACAGACAGACGGACGGACGGAAAAAGCTGGAGCATATACGCTTCTTCAACCTACGGTTGGAAAGCGTAAAAAACGGATTCACATCTTCAAAATTTGTATTGTGTGGTGTAATCCCGTATTCCATTCGGGATCCATTCTTGATCACAAAAACGTCATTGATCTAATGACTTATAAACAGGAAACAGAAACACCACATGTGGAATGACGAACGCAAAATGCTTGTTTTGCCAAACTAATGCGATTGCTGTAATTTTTTACTGTCTTTCTTTTTGAAAGTTAATACCTTCTCAGTATTTTTTTCTTTATTCTTTTTAAAGGCCAATGCCTTTCCAATAATTTTTTACTATCTGTTTGTTAAAGGCTACTAATGTCTTTCCATAATTTTTTTACTGGCTGGTATTCTTCTTTCGGTCTGTATGTTCCAAACTTTTCACTAGTTATACCATATGTCAAACAAAAATGTTAGTTAAAAATCCTTGATGTACTCATTTTCATCAAAAGTAATTGCTTTATAGAAGTAACAGTTATCTTTGTACATTCCTAAATCAAAAAATATTTGCTGGCATTTTTTTTAAATCTTATTATGCACTCAGTACGAATTTTATTAAGAACGTTTTACGCCATATTATTTTTTCTCGGAGAGAAATTTTCGCGAAGTATTGAAATTCGGTACTTCAGTACTTTAATATATTTCTTATTTACAGGCACTATTATGTTTGATGTATATTTCAACTTTTCCTGTAGTACAAGTTCGCATTGAACTGTGTTTTGCTTATATGGTTTACCAAATTAAGAGAAAACTTTCCTTTAAAGTAAGAGTTAATATTTTTATTCTGAGACGAAGAAATGCAAAATGTAATCCATTTCAACGCATATTTTGCTTTGTTTTCTACTTGGCGTATTACGAAATTTAGCCATGTTAGAAACTCTATGTTCATAATTAGTCTAATGCTGTACCAGCTTTAGTTGAGTGAAGTGAGCGTATGTTTTCTAGTCAACACCTGGAATTTTGAAGAAATAAATTTTCAATATTCGTATGGAGTGTTTATATTGCTTCTCTAATCTGTTGAATATGATCCGATGATATATTTTTGTAAATTGCAAATCACCATCTTTGTGAAAGCCAGTATTTCCTTTTACTCAATGCAACAAAAATGATTTGCAATTTATTTATTTTTTTCGAAGATCACAGCAGTCAATCTATCTTTTAAATAATTTATTTCACCGTGTTATTCTTTCAGAATGGAATATGGGTGATGAAATAAAACTAAATTTTTCTTTTTTGCAACATAGATAGCATCGTACCTTCAACGAGATTAGCATCTATTCTCTTAGGGCTAAATATTCAAGAGAAGTGATGCGTATAATAATTTTTTTGTCTTCTAAAATGCAAGTTCTCCCCTTCCTGCTGTTATCGAAATATCCATACATTCCACATTTCGAGGCAATCTTTCTCGCCAATGCACAGCAGCGACATAATAAATTACCAACGAAAGATAATATGCAAAATAATTCATCGCAGGAACCATGATTTTTTATTTCGAAAAAGCAAAAGCAAATTATTTTCTCTCCGATTACAAGCATCGTGATTTTTCTAGTTTCTCACGATAGATTTCAACAGAAACAAAATACTAACTTTCTCTTAAAGATGAGCTCTGTATCAAAAGAAATTAATTTAAAAAATAATCTACTAGAGAGTGAAAGCAATCGAATTGATACAGCAAACACTTTCCAAAAATGTTTTAACTTGAAGAACGTTAAAATTATTTTCCTGAAACTTCGAGAGAACACATCTTTCGCCTGCTTTCTGTCCAGAGTTTCATATGTATCATTCGAATGTTACCTATAAAACTAAATGAAGAAAATATGAGTTGCCCAAGCTATTCAAGCAACAGAATTCGCTGACATTAAGTAAAAATGTTTTTTTTTCTTTTTGCTTTAGCGGATTTTTCCAACTACATTTTTCACAAATAAAAGAGGGTTTCCACTAGCTTTCTTTCTGGGATGCAAAAGCTTTCTTATTTCGAGAAACTTTAAGATCGTTACCATGTAATATCATTCTATTTTATACGCAGTAAGCTAGTTCAAATGTTAGCCTCTAACAAACGAAATACAGTCATTGCTGCATACCCTAAGATTTTTTTTTATCTTACCTTCTCGGTACCGGAAATAAGAGTCAGATATAAAATTTTAGGAAATATAATTGGTAGACCCACAGAAATGTACGAGTTCGTGAAACATCCCTGTTTTTTTAATTAAATTCTTTCTTTATATGATGTTGATCATAAATAAATATTGAAACACTGTAACCTACATTCCACAACAACAAAAATTACACGTTTATGCAAATTCCCATGAAAGTTTTTCCCATAGATTAACGACCACTGTGGAATTACAGTGGCCCAAAATTAGGGAGCCGGCGGTCCCTAATTTTGGGCCACTGGTTTCTGGGATGCAAAAGAGCCAGAGCCATCCGACAATGCTGCATCCGGCGTTTGAGAACATGTAGGGCGAATGGTCAGAAGCCGCCGCCTCAGACCACTTAGCCATCGGGCCTGCTAATCATGAAAGTGCGGGAAAGTGATATATGCAAATGAAGAGAAAATCATGGGTGTCACTATATTTAAAATGCGGTGGATGACACTAATTTTGTTAATTTTAGGGAATGTTATTTTTGGGGAAAAGTGGACTGTGTGATGGTTAAGGTAACCAAACCTAATCTGTAAGCCTAATTACAATAGAAGAGAATGCCTTCGTCATAAACGAACATTTAGTTAACGTAGCAAGTTAGAGTACTCTCGTATCATAGACATATGGGAAACAGGAAGTCAATTTAATGAATTTCATTTCATTTGACATGTGATGCACGAACAATTGGCCACTGATGGTATCAGTAACCAGTCTTATCAGTGAGCGAGCCGTCTGAGTAGATAGAAATGGGGCATTCCAGGTCAGGATGAGCAGGGTTTCTTTCAGAACTTTTTCGCCGGGGGAAGGGCGAATGAAATCTTAGAGGAAGCAAACTCCAAAGAATTATTTTTTTTTTGTTTTTCTGTACATATATATATATATATATATATATATACATGTTTCCAGAAGAACGGATTACCGATGGACAACCGAAATTTTAGACTGGATTCTCTCTCTCTCTCTCACAGACACACACACTCACACACACACACACACGCACGCACATATATATATAACTGAAATCACCTTAATACTGAAAGTTGGAATGATAAACCAGGAGAAACTAAAAGAAGAGAACTATTATATACAACCGAAATTATATATATATATATAATCGGCGTATAAAACTTGGCTGGAGAGCTTTTGGAAGAAATGGTACAATTTTCAAGTGCAATATGCCTTTATGTCTTAAAAGAAAAATGTTTAATCAGTGCATCCTTCCAGTTCTTACGTATGGAGCAGAGACATTGACTTTAACTGAAAAAGACATACAAAGGCTGCAGATAACTGAAAGAAGCCTGGAGAGATGCATACTTGACGTAACCAGGAAAGTTAAGAAGAGGAACTCGTGAATAAGGAAAATGACAAGAGTGGAAGACATCATCATGCGAGTAAAATCCCTGAAATGGCAATGGTCTGGACATGTTGCCAGAAGAACGGACCACAGATGGACAAGTGAAATTTTAGACAGGATTCCAAGGGACAGAAAAAGACCCAGAAGAAGATCACACGGGTGATGGATAGATGATATTCGAAAGCATGCCGGAGTAACATAAAGGAGAGTGGCTCAAGACAGTCAGTTGTGGAAGAAACTTATATATATATAACCGAAATTTTAGACTAGATTCCGAGGGACAGGAAAATACCCAGAAGAAGACCGCATGGGAAATGAATGGATGAAATTCGAGAGTATGCTGGAGTGACATGGAAGAGGTGGCTCAAGACAGACAATTGTAGAAGAAACTTGGGGAGACCTTCATCCAGCAGTTGACAATGATGATGATATATATATAAAGAAAGAAACTTTGTATGTTTATTTGAGGTAGTCTCGAAAACTACTGAACCGATTTGGATAATTCTTTCACCGTTGGGAAGTTAATTTATTTCCGGTGGACATAGGCTATTTCGTTTATGTTTTATTATTTTTGACTGTACTGCCGAATCAGAATGCTTTCAAGTATAGTTCCCGATTTCCCGTGTATCGTTCCACTTTCTTTACATACAAGCTGATCACACCCAACGTCAAAGAAAGTACTTCACGATAGTGTACGGATTTTTTTTTTACTAATCTCGAAAACTGCTGAACCGATTTGGATAATTCTTTTACTGTTGGGAAGTTTACTTCTTTTCCGTGGACATAGGCTATTTCGTTTATTTTTATTCTTTAACTTTGCCAGTAATTGTGAAAGGAACACGAGCAGACATTGTTAAGGCGTGTTTAAAATCCACGCCAATGTGGAATAATATTGAAACGCTTCATTTACGAACAAATATGAGAGCTCATTTAGGAGGTGGAGATATCCAATTTTCTACTCTGTTACTGCTTGTCGGGGATGGCAAAGTACCTAAACAGAACAGTTTGATTCCAGTACATAGTAAACTGGGAAGCATTGTAAGATCTATTAATGAATTAGTTGACAAAACTTATCCTAATGTAAGAAATTTGCTCCAAAGAAATCACAACTGGATGTGTGAACGAGCTATCGTGTCTCCAAGGAATGCATCCGTTGATGAAATAAACGATGCTATTTTGCAAAAACTGCTCGACGAATACAGAATTTACACATCGATCGATACTGCCCTTAACTTGGAAGATACATTGCATTATCCACATGAATTTTTAAATTCTTTAAATCCCTCAGGATTTCCACCGCATTGTCTCAAATTGAAGGTTGGCATTCCTATAATATTATTACCAAACCTGAATCATTCCAAACCCGTGCATGGGTAAAAGATTACAGGTCAAAGCGCTGCATAATAATATTATTGAAGATATTATACTAAATGGGCCAGCAGCTGGACAAATGGCACATATACACAGGATCCCAATGATTCCGACGGACTTGCCTTTCACGTTCAAAAGATTACAATTTCCTATTAAACTATCCCTCGCTATAACGATCAATAAATCCAAAGGCCGAATTTACAAACATATGGGATTGGATTTGCGTCAAGAAAGTTTATCACAAGCACAGTTATACGTCTGCTTATCGAGAATCGGCTTTTCAGACAATCAATTTATTTTGATAACGGCTGGAAACGAGACAAAGAATGTTGTATATACAAAGGCATTATGATTTATTTTCAAAAAATAAAATAAAAACTATGTATTTACATTTTTGTAAAAATTAATTACAATTTTGCTTCACGTGAAAAACTAACTGCCGACCATTTAATCTTTCGACCAATTTTCTCCATCGGTTGCTGGGTTCTATGAAATTCAACTACAGTTCTTATGGATGAATAGGATTACACGTGTTATCATAGCCCTGTTTTTCAGTGATATCTGTTTTTCAGTGAATCCACGCGATTGAAGCCGTGGGCACATCTAGTACATGAAGGAGGAGGACTCTGAAAGTTGTATAGAAAAGGTGAAAAAAGTTATATTGAATATAGAACGTCCGCTTCCTAAATCACATCGGGTTTGACAAATCACGCAAAAAATAACAAGCACAATAAAGAAGAGAATTTCATCGACCGTTAATCCAGTAATGTTAATTAGAGCATCCCGTAAACCAGTAATGGTAACTAGCGAAAAAAAATTAATATTCGCTCTTAAGGCTGTTTGTTTTGTAACAATCAAAGGTCGAGCTGCAGCTGAAAATGTGTAATTTCTTTATACTACATATTTCATTCGGTTTATTCTATATTTCTTCGTCAATATGTCAAGACTAAGAATAGTATTCACCATAATTCGAATTTTCACAGGTTTCGATGAATTAGACATTTCAAAAGAGTGAACTTCGGTGATGGACAGAAAAGTCCCCCACAGGAAAATTATCCCTCTCAGGAAATGTCCCCCACATTGGAAAAGTTCCCCATAGGACCCCCCCCCCTCCCAGGAAAGATCCCAAATATTTTTCAGTCAGAGACCGTGCACAAATTGTAGTTTACACAAAATATCGAATGTGGGGGAGAATTCCGAGGTGACCATTTCCATTTTCACGCTGTTTAAAACGAGATGCAGCCGTACAAGTGGCACGAATATCTAGGGGAAATTTCCGTGGTCGGCATTTTTTTCCATCGTGCGCATGTTCATAACGTTTACGTAAAATCTCAAATTTTTAATATTGCGATATTACTTAGAAAGAAAATAATACTAGGCCTAACGCCTAGGCCCTTCTAAAAGTTTTCATTCCGTCATTCCCATATTCCTAAAATTTACAGAACAAGTAATGTCAATAATATTGTGTATCTACTTATGCACTATACATTGACTAATAGACAGTAGGCCAAGGGTTTTTCAACACTTTTCTTCGCATAAGCGGTATTCGTAAAGCTTACAGAAAAGTCAAGTTAATAGCTTCGCGCTTTTATTTAAGCATTCAATATTAATTACTAGGCCTTACGTCTACAGCCAATGAATTAATAATTAGTGCTTAAATAAAAGTGCAATACGATTAACTTCAGTTCATGCATAAACGTTATGAATATCGGTAGACATCGGTAGAATAAAAACTGTCAAAAGGGCCTAGTAGGATCTATACGTTAGACGTAATAATATTTTCTGCCTTAGTAATATCGCAATATTGATTATTTGAAATGTCACGTAAATGTTATGAACATGAGCACGATGGAATAAAAACTGCCGACCCTGGAAATTTCCCCCACTCCTTCCAGCTACTTGTTAGACCGCTTTTTACTATAAACTGCGTAAAAGTCGAAATGCCGACCTCGGCAATTTCCCACTACCTGTCCAGCAAATTGTAAGACTGATTTTTACTATAAACCCACGGTAAAAGTTGAAATGACGACCCCGGAAATTTCTCCCACATATTTGTGCTCGTTGTACGGCTGCATCTTGTTTTAAACAGCGTGAAAATGGAAATGCTGACCCCTAAAATCTCCCTCCGCATTCGATATTTTGTGTAAACTAAAATTTGTGCACGGTTCCTGACTGAAAAAGGTGGGGGACTTTTCCTGTAGGGGAGTTTTCCTATGGGTAACTTTTTCAATGTGGGGGAGTTTTCCTATGGGTAACTTTTTCAATGTGGGGGAGTTTTCCTATGGGTAACTTTTTCAATGTGGGGGACTTTTCCTATGGGTAACTTTTTCAATGTGGGGGACTTTTCCAATTACCATCTTCGATTTCTTCATTACCCTAACAATAGCAAAATAAACATTCACATTTTTGACTAAACTAAAACATCAACATGAGTTAAAATTAGTGTGGTGTAAAACACTTTCATGCTTGAATTATTACCGAAAAACAGCAAAAAAGCAGACTAAAACATACAAAAAAAGTATAATTAATTGCATATTTCGATTGCAGACCCGTCGTACATTGCTAATAAAACGACATAAAAAGAAAGTAAGTTAAAATGTTAACTTGAAATAGCAGATTTGCTAGAAAAACTACTTTAAATTTCATCAACAGAACCTCTACCTAGAATATAGCTGCAGCGTACTGCTTTGCCTGTTATATGGTCTAAATTACATTTACACAAATTACGATACATTTCAGTTTTAAATCACACGAGTGTGCTAGAACAAAATTATAATTTAAAATGCAAACGTGAAATTAAAACTATAGAATGGAAGTAGCGCTAGCTCGGACTTCGGAGTAGGCTAGATTAGAATGATGGTTTATTACTTACTTCACGGATAGGGTATAGTTACTGTCAAGGTAATCCATAAAGTTCACTAACACTCCTATAACACTGAATGTTTGTATGTCCGTTACACTGCATGAAATTTTACAAGTATTGCAATTTGCAACATGGTTCGCAGCGCTCAGCGTAATTCTTTGCAATTTGCATGCTACATAAGCCGAATTCTTCTCGATTTCCTAGTCACATACAAATTTATTACTTCTTCCAAAAATTCTTCATCGGGATCTTCCTCGCCTTCTATGCTAACAAGCATACAATGTTGCAAACTTTCTTCATTTAATCTGGCTCTTAGCTTTGTCAAAATTCTATTCATTGTACTAAATGTCCTTCCTACACTTGCCGTAGAAACAGGTATGCACAGTAAGGCCTCACAAAGACTTGTTAAACTACTATAGCCTACGTTTGTTGAAAAAAGTATCGCAATAGGCGAATCTTTAGCACCGTATCCTGAACTTTTGCTTTTCATCATTGACTTAACGAAAAAAGTAAATGACTTTCTATCAGCCATAGCTGATTCTGGAAAATATTTACATAAACTTTGTACTTGTTTTTCGGAAATATTTAGAAAGTTTTCAAAATTTTCGAAATGTGACCCACCTTTCATTATGTTAATGGCTTTGTCATTAATCTATTCGAGATTTCGTCGTTGATGGATAATATGTATTGCTACATGTGTCTAAAGATTTGCTTGGGGTTTTCGTCTTTCGGTTAAAAACAATTTTCCACACAGTTCTAAAGGTTTCTTCATCAAGTCAGAGGTATTCTTAGAAGCTGGCTCGTTTCATCATCACATGCACTTGCTATTTCTTTGAAATGTTGTTTGGTGGATTCTATCAGCAGATTAAAGATGAAAAGGGCACATCCACTTTTTGCAGCTTCCTACTCAAATTGGATACAGCATTCAGTACTTCACCCATAACGATTAAGATAATAAAAAAACTGTTATTTCTCATCTCCAGTAATATTCCTCCAGCTGCAGATGCAAGATCTGCTCCTTCTTTATGTATATTTTCACAAGCGAGCATGATTGCCGAGAAACTCCTTTTCACAGCATTTACGATTCTGTAGTGGCTCAACCGCCGCACTTCTATACATTCAGGGACTTTCAGTATAGGATCGTTGATCACTGCTTGGATTTCATGGAGGATATTTTCTCTCTTTGGAGATTGGCTGAAAAGCTTGTATATGTCCTTTAATGTGTGAAAAAATCTTTTCACTTTAGGATTTTTGTTGCGGCAACAAGCACCAGCTAATGACAAAATATGAGCTCGGCACTGAATATAAGGTATATCTCTGCCAGCTTTCTCAGATAGTTTTTTTTTCGAACATCCGCTGTATTACCTGAAAAATTTGATGCTCCATCAAAGCCAAAAGCAACAAGATCGTTGTAATTTAATTTTGCTTTTCTAATTTCATAATCAATAGCATTAGCTATAGTTTCAGACAACCCGTTTGGTATTTTAACCAAAGGAAATACTGTTTCCGCGGGATAGTTGTTCTCAACGTGTCTTACATAAATACTGAGTTGCATTTCATTTTTTTGAGAAGTACTTTCGTCTGCCATGAGAGAAAAATTTTTATTCAATATTTTTTTTTCTATTTTGCAGCGAAGGACTTCACCAATACAATGCAATGACTATGAAGCCGTATTTTTTCTGCAGTACGTAGATTGTTCACTGTGTGCTGCCTTCCAGTCTGCGAGATCCTCATTACATTTTACAAGCAAGTTATTAATTAAAGGCTCATATTTAGTTGTGTGGGCTATTTCTTGTTTTATCAAAAAATACAGGCCTCGACTTAGCACGCTAAGAGCTTCTCTGTTCTCTTTCTTTTGCTCTTCACTTTGACACAGTATTTGGTTGTTCACAGGATTTTTCAAAGCATTTAATCTTAGTTTTTCCATTTCCGCTCTGGCAATGTTGGCTGACGAATGTTGATGTTTCTCCAGTTTTCCATCTTTCCCTAACGCTTTTTTATATGATACAAATGGTACCGTTATGAATACTCCACCATTTTTTTGCAAAACATTTACATCATTCTTCATGAATTTTTCGCAATGTTTACAAAACGCGCCATCTCTGCTTTTGTCTTCATACAGCCATGTGTATTTTTTCTTCCAAGCCTTATTGTAGAAACGTCTTTCTTTTACTTTACTGGTACCAGGCAAAGCTATGTTAATGTCATCAGCTGAAATTTCAGTTAACATTGATGTAGATTCTTTGGTTGCTACTGGAATATTTTCCACTTCTTCACCCTTGGCATCATCTGTTCTCTCAATTTTAATAAAAGATGTGATAGATGATTGCGAAATTTTCCTTCTGGCAGACATCCTATCCTTTATATAAACAAACCACAAAGTTTCTGTCAAGTTGCGAAAACATAAATTTTTTTGTTTTCTCCTATTTACCTTCCTTTTCCTTTCGTTCCTCAAAGTGTACTACTGACTGGTGAGAAGTGACTTTTAATTCCCCCCCAAATATTGTCTGCTTCAGACTCCACCCAATATACTAAATTTCGACCAATGTAATCGTGTGAAAAGCTGTTCATTAAACTTATACTACGCGCACCCCCGATGTGTGTGTCTTAGCTAACATGTAAAAAGGTGGATATAAAGTGTAGAATTTCGCTTCATCCTATCCTGACAGTGTCTTCCTTTCCTGTACTATGTGACACCGGAAATTTATCGCTTCCTCATGTTCGCCGTTAGACGCGAAGAAAGAGACACTATATTTTACTGCTAATCTGCTATTGCCGGCTGTGCCAGTGTGTGTGTGTGTGAGTTGGGGGAAAGGAAAAAAGTGTCTAAGTCCGAATGAAAAGATCCCCGTTTGTCCACAGCAGCTCTCTTTGGAGAAAGGGGGACTGAATTGTGGTCAAGAGAAACGGTTGCTCCCTGTTGCACCTAAATCCAAACGTGACGTGAATACCGCTGATGCGCTAACTGAAAGTCTAAAATAATCCCTGAAAGTTGTAACATCCTTGAGTCTCGTAAGTGGGGGTGAGGGGAATGAAACTCGGAAATGGACGCCAGGACTGTTGAGATGCAAAAATGTCCCCAAAGAGAAACTGATGTTGAATACTGATAAGTGGCTTCGTTTAACGAGGTTTCTAACAAAATGTCTCGTGTCTACTTATTTTTACATCCTACATGTGTGCGAAGGAATAAAACCATTTAGCTGGGAAGAGTGGGTGGGCAGCAGAGTTAATGGTAGTTGATGAAACTAATTCGTGTTAAAATTTAATGGTATAAAAACAAATGAAGTGCGCAACGTACCACATATTAAAATACTTTACTAATAGAAACACATTAGATCATTCGAAGACACATCGTCTTCATCATCAGATGATACAGCGTAATATCACGAGATGGACATTGACTTAAATACTGTTGGGCAACGTCACAAACACATATACCACGCTCACGCTATCTATGAGAGAAGAATGCTGAAAACAAAGAATTTCAAATACCACCTCAACATGAAGACCTACCAACTAACACATTTGTCCATGGTTTGGCTATTATTTTTGGTACATAATCATTACAACACCTGTGGCCAAATGAGGTAATATACAAACTTTTCATAAAAAGCATGAGTAATTGTTTACCTGGAGTGTTCAGGATAGTAACCTCATCCCACTTAGGGAAGTGGGATCCGGATGCCGCCAAACGAGACAGAGCAGTTGATAGGCCTCCAGGTTTGAGGCTATACCTGTGCTCTTTTATTCTGGTGCTTAAACACCTTTTAGTGGAGCCGATGTAAACCGTATCCTGTGCTTCCGGGTTGACGGCCTATAGAGGAACTGAGTATATTCCAGACCTATGTTCCAATGCAGTAGGGTCTCGGTCCTCCCTAATCAAACTAAAAAATTTTCGAGTTTTGAGACCAATATTGATATTTAGTGGTTTACACTTGTTTTTCAAAATATTAGTGACTCTTGGAACGTACGGCAAAGAACTTACATATTGAGGTTTGCGGATCTGTTGACTGAGTGTCGAAAGGTTAGAGTTTTTAATCTGTCGATATAGTCTGTCTACCACAGAGACTTCATAACCATGGTGTGCAGCAATCTGTTTAATCTTATCCACTTCAAGATACCTCAACCTAGGGTTGGATGAATGAGTAATGGCTCTGCGTAGTAAAAACCTAATAGCGGAAAGTTTATAACTTAGAGAGTGGAAGGAGGACATTAGAATAATATCAATGCTGGAAGACGGCTTACGATAAACGGAATATTGAATGTGATTAGAGGGGGTCCTTTGTAACAAAAAGTCCAAGAAAGGAAGACAATTATTTCCCTCAGTCTCAAGAGTAAAATTAATGGATTCATATTGAGAAGAGAAAAAATCAGAAAATGTAACCAGGTCAGCTGCAGAATACGTCCAAAACACCAAAACATCATCTACATACCTTATAAATAAAAGCGGTGGCTTAGGATATTTGGAAAGGATGTCGTTTTCAAGAGATTGGAGCAACATTTCAGCGAGAATGGGGAATAGTGGGAAACCCATGGGTGCCCCACTGTTTTGACGGTAAATAATATTGTTGTATTTGAAGTAAGACCTCTTCTGTACCAGTCTCAGAGCGGAAAGTACAGCTTGAATCTCAGAAGTAGAAGTACCAAGAGCTAAAAGCCTAGCCTAAATTATATTATGGACTATATCAACCGGAACACTAGGGAACAACGCTTCTACGGCCAACGAAGCCATAAGAATTTTAGAATCATAATATAAAAACGGACGGATCCTTTCTAACGCTTGACTAGAATTTAGGACTGAGAAACTTGAATTAGCAATAAGACGCTTTAAGTATGTGGCTAATGTCCTCTCCGGCGGACGAGTAGGGCTAAATGAACTGGAAACGAGAGGTCTTAATGGATGCACTGTGAAATTTCAGTTGACCAAAGAGCTCAGGGACTCTAGGACCACAAGGGATTACAAAAGCTGAAGCTATGGAAGTAGGAAATGATTGTATTGCTTTCAAACATGCAACTGCTGAAATAGTAGCCTGGGTGGGATCTGATTGTATGACAGTAGTAGGTATTTTAGAGATTGCTGTAAACATTTTTTGATGATACTCAGCTTTGTCCATAATAATTGTCTGATTTGACTTATCTGCTGAGATTACTGCAACTAGTGGGTTGTCACGGAGTTGCATTAGGCCTTTAAGCTCGTCAATAAATAGTTTATCAGGACGGTGCTCAGTTTGATGTCTATCACACTGCACAGTTTTGGCAAGCTTATACCGAAGCGCTTCTTGTTCACCTTCCGGAAACCTCTGTACAACAGCTTCAACTTGCAAAATAAGTGAAAAGTCATGAGTAGGATTCTCACGATACACAAACTTAGGTCCACGTTGTAATGCTCTGGTTTGGCAGGAATTCAGTACCATGTCCTCCTTCCACCCTCTAAGTTATAAACTTTCCGCTATTAGGTTTTTACTACGCAAAGCCATTACTCATTCGTCCAACCCTAGGTTGAGGTATCTTGAAGTGGATAAGATTAAACAGATGGCTGCACACCATGGTTAAGAAGTCTCTGTGGTAGACAGACTATATCGACAGATTAAAAACTCTAACCTTTCGACACTCAGTCAACAGATCCGCAAACCTCAATATGTAAGTTCTTTGCCGTACGTTCCAAGAGTCACTAATATTTTGAAAAACAAGTGTAAACCACTAAATATCAATATTGGTCTCAAAACTCGAAATTTTTTTAGTTTGATTAGGGAGGACCGAGACCCTACTGCATTGGAACATAGGTCTGGCATATACTCAGTTCCTCTATAGGCCGTCGACCCGGAAGCACAGGATACGGTTTACATCGGCTCCACTAAAAGGTGTTTAAGCACCAGAATAAAAGAGCACAGGTATAGCCTCAAAACTGGAGGCCTATCAACTGCTCTGTCTCGTTTGGCGGCATCCGGATCCCACTTCCCTAAGTGGGATGAGGTTACTATCCTGAACACTCCAGGTAAACAATTACTCATGCTTTTTATGAAAAGTTTGTATATTACCTCATTTGGCCACAGGTGTTGTAATGATTATGTACCAAAAATAATAGCCAAACCATGGACAAATGTGTTAGTTGGTAGGTCTTCATGCTGAGGTGGTATTTGAAATTCTTTGTTTTCAGCATTCTTCTCTCATAGATGACGTGGTATATGTGTTTGTGACGTCGCCCAACAGTATTTAAGTCAAAGTCCATCTCGTGATATTACACTGTATCATCTGATGATACAAACAATGTGTCTACGAAAGATCTAATGTGTTTTTATTAGTAAAGTATTTTAACATGTGGTACGTTGTGCACTGCATTTGTTTTTATCGTGTTCAGTCGACATTTCAATCTACCATTAGAGTTAATGGTCAATACGTTAATGCTCAGCTGGCGATGCTTGCTTCCTGCTGGGGGGTGAGAGGAAGGATTTCTTAACTGTCGTTTCGATGGGGCATAACGGGGAAACAAAGATGCATAGTTTAAATCTCTTCCCTGACCTGGTCACTGTCAGCTTCCTAACACCAGTTTTATATGTTGAAAAACAGAAAGTTTGTCTTTTTATCTTTTTTTTTTTTTTGAGCGAAACAAATTATCACACTTGAAAAATATTTTAAAAAGTTATTCGAAGAACATTCGCATCAAAAGAAATGAAACTTTCTTTTGCATTGTAGCTTGTAGAGGTTTTTAATGAACATTTTGCAAGGCGACTTAAAATGTCACCGGGGCGGGGGCGATTGGATATTTCCGGGGGCCTTCGCCCTCCCGGAAATATGCCTGGAAGAAACACTGAGGATCAGACCGCCATAGACTTAACATTGGCTGATCACGAGGTTGATCACGAAGCTGATCCCAGCCGGAAAAGTCGGACCCCGGGGCTGATCCTGGGCCAGCAGACGGACGAGAAGGTGTGGCTAGTGTGTTGGGTCGATGTTGATATGCTGCCCCCTAGCTGTGCTTCTTGGAACTTTATTATTTCGATGGATCTTTGATTTTGAGGGTAGGCAACGACCGGGTGAGAAAAGTTGATGGACATAGGGGATATCAACTCGAGGCTTATGTGCTGCCCCTTGCGGTGCTTCTTGGAACTTTATTATTTGGTTGGATCTTTGATTTGAGGGATGGCAAGGTCACAATGGGAAAAGGGGGTTGCATATGTGTTGGATAGGTTGATGCTTGGAATGATGGATATAGGGGGATGTCTACTCGATGCTGATGTGCTGCCCCTTGCGGTGCTTCTTGGAACTTTTTATTTTGATGGATCTTTGATTTTGAGAGATGGCAACGTCATAGTGGATGCTTCGGCGGATAGACATGGGGAATGTCCACCTGATGTGCTGCCCCTTGCGGTGCCTTTTGGAAATTTATTATTTTCCCGGGAGATTTATTGGACTTTGACAAATTTTTGGAGGAAAGAAATGTGGCCTTTCTCCCTTCCAATATTTTTTCGTGTCCTATTTGTTCTCTTTAATTTATTTTTAAAACTTATATTTTTATTTTATTTTTATTTTCTCAGAAGATTTATTGGACTTTCGCAAATTTTGGAGAAAATGAAGCAGAAATGGGAATTCCGAGTTTTTCTCCCTTCCAACATATTTTTTTTTTTTTTTTTTTTTTTTTTTTTACGCCGATGCTGCTGCCCTTCTTGGGACTTTATTATTTCGATGGATCTTTGATTTTGAGTGATGGAGACGACCGAGTGGGGAAAGAGCGCTGCGTAGGTGTTAGATATAATGGTGCTTATGTGCTTCTTGGAACTTTATTATTTCGATGGATCTTTGATTTTGAGTGATGGTAACGACAGAGCGGGGTCCGTTAGGATTTTTTTATTTATTCCTGTGGTTTTCAAGCGGTATTTTTTTTCTCCTCTTCGATGTTATTTTTCCCCGGAGAAAATTTTTACGTCACGACGCTGGGGAATTTTCTTTACAAGAAAAAAAAATCCTCTAATGGTCTCAGCGAGGTTCTAACTCACGACGATTTGGTTTCAAAAATAGTCGGGTGGTCAAGTGGTTTTCGTGTACTACGTGTTCACTCTATTTTTTTAATTACTTTTACATTTTTTTCTTCATGCATTTATATATAATTTTTTTGTATGTTTTGAGGGAGTTTTTTTCGCGTAGATGTAATGAATTTTCTGAGTAACTTTTCTTTTTTTCCTCCATTCAATTTTATTCCAGGCCATGAGATGAGGAAATGTTTCTTTAGAAACGATTTCGTTCCTGTTCGCAGTAACTATTGGACTTTGACAAAATTTTGAAGAATCAAGCGGAAATGTAGACATGCTAATTCTGAGTCTTTCGCCCACCCATTGCCTTTTTTCTAGTGGTAATGTTTTCGTGTACTATGTATTCCCTGTGTTTTTTATAACTTTTACGCTATTTCTTCATGTATTTTTTTTTTGTTATGTTTTGAGGGAGTTTTTTCGCGTAGATGTAATGAATTTTCAGGGGAACTTTTTTTTTCGTGCATTCAATTTTATTCCACGCCATGCGACGAGGAAATGCTTCTTTAGAAACGATTTCGTTCCTGTTTGCAGCAATTATTGAACTTTGACAATTTTTTTTTTGTGAAATGACTTCATGTTAATTCTGAGTCTTTTGCCCCTGCAATATTATTTTCTCGTAATTTTTCCGTGTGTGTTCAAGAACTCTACAGATATTTCGCTGTTAAAATTATGTTGAAACAGTATTTTCTTACTTTATTTCGTATGCCATTCTAATAAACGCTTTCTTTCGAATTTTCGCTATTTTTCTTCTTCTATCTTTGAATTTTCGTTAAACTTCTCAATGTCAGCATTTTGTTTCTTACTATGCCAAACTTATTACTACTTTTATTCAGACTATGTTTTTTTTTCATTTCATTTCAGCAAACGATTCTTTTAGATGTAGCAAATTTTCAGATTTTTGTTTCCTTATATAGCATATTTTCCAACTTGCTATTAAGTATTCCTAAAAGTTTGCATATATGTCAAATATGCATTTTTTTAAATTCTTTCCTAGTCTGCTATACTTTCCTTTTACTGCTACAAAAGAAAGGCATTCATTGTCAAGACATTCAATCTAAAACCTTTTTTCTTACGATAAAATTTGTATTCTTTGGAACATATTTTCTGTCTCTTCCGAAAAAACATTCATTCTGGAGAAAAACCGAGTAATTCCGTACTTCCACTAAACATTGTTTTTTAACGTTTTACTAACTAGCCAGAAAAGCAGTTATTCCCAACCCACATAGCAAATATGAAGAAATAGACTTCTTACTTTGTTTCCCTGGTATGTCGAATCAATCTATTTCCTTTTGAAATTCTTCTCGTGCTTTCTATGACCATCCGCTTTGCCCAACTGGTGTTTGAGGACTGAATGTGGGATGACTCACAGATTGATTTCCTGACTGTATCAGTGGTGCCAGAGATTAGGAATTTTTGAAACTGATTACTTTCGCTCGAGTGTTTTCTCCATGTCAATTCCTCTAGGGTTGTAATTAAAACGAAACGTAAATTTCAAGCGGTAAAACGCATAGGAATTTATTTCTGATATAATGTTTCCCTTACGATTTGTTTAAGGAATGTTTATGTATTTTTTCAACTCGTTCTTTTTTTCCCCTTCTCGTCATTTCTTATCTTGAAAGCAGTTAAGATCTGAAAGAGGTGGTTGCTTTCGATCGAGAACTTTTGTTTTAAGCGATGTAAAATTCCTTCGACTATTTTTTTTATTCGATTATTCCTTCGTGTAATTTTTGCAACTGTTTCTGGAAAGTTTCTTTTTCTTTTCAATTTACTTTTAATGACAGTGTTTTAAATTATTTCAAGTTTCGAGTTCTTCCACGCTTTATGATTATAGCAGATTGTCTGCCCAGAATCTTCCAATTATTATTTTGATTATTGCCCTTTCCTCCAAAATAAATTGAATTCTTCGTGCTTGAGAGATTGAACTGAATTCTGGTTTTGAACTTCTAACACAAACACAAGCTCCCAAAATCTTAATTTACTGAGTAAACTTAAATTGTCTAAGATGACAAAAATCTAAAACTGTTGATTAGCAACTCAATGAGACAGAGCGTTTGAACTTTGCCATTCATTCACCATTTAAGAGACAAGACGTCCTTCATGAACCACGCAAAGGGAAATAAGCAAATCCTAGACCCTGATTCAGATTCCAGGGAAGGTAGAAAGCTAGTGTCGTAATTCAAAAGTCCATCGCTCAAGCCTCCCAAGGATTCGATTACGGACCCCATATCGGACGAATAGTCAAATGTCACTGCTTAGACATTGAAAAATTTCTTCAGATAAATATTTTCTTATTTAAAGTGCTTCAAGTCAAAATTTGCATTACTTAAGATTTATCTTGGTCAATATTTTTTCTACCTTAAAATCTTCTAAAGCGTTGATTTTTGAAAAAACGCGTTCTCCCAAAAAACGTAAAATTTTCAAGAATTACATGAGGAATAAAAGAAATTGCTGAAGCTTGAATGTTAAGTCTTCCAACTTAATTTTTTGTCTATATTTTCGCTATGTAGGTTGGGAATAACTGCTTTTCTGGCGAGTTAGTAAACCGTTAAAAAATAATGTTTAGTGGAAGTACGGAATTACGCGGTTTGTCTCTAGAATGAATGTTGTTTCGGACGAAACAGAAAATATGTCCCAAAGAATAGAAATTTTATTGTAAGTAAAAAGGTTTTAGATTGAATGTATTGACAAGGAATGCCTTTCTGTTGGAGCAGTAAAAAAAGCATAGCAAACTTGGAAAGAATAAAAAAGCATATTTGGCATATATGCAAGCTTTTAGGGATACTTAATAGCAAGTTGGAAAATATGCTATATAAGAAAACAAAAATCTGAAAATTTGCTACATCTAAAAGAACCGTTTGCTGAAATGAAATGAAAAAAAAAATAGTCTGAATAAAAGTAGTAATACGTTTGGCATAGTAAGAAACAAAATGCTGACATATTGACGAAAATTCAAAGATAGAAGAAGAAAAATAGCGAAAATTGGGAAGAAAACGTTTATTAGAAAGTTTTGCGAAATAAAGTAAGAAAATATTGTTTCAACAGAATTTTAACTGCGAAAGATCTGCAGAGTTCTTGAACACACACGAAAAAATTACAAGAAAATAATATTGCTGGCGTGAAAGACTCAGAATAAACATGAAGTCATTTCACAAAAAAAATTCTCAAAATTCAGTAATTACTGCAAGCAGGAACCAAATCGTTTCTAAAGAAGCATTTCCTCGTCCCGTGGCCTGGAATAAAATTGAATGGAGGAAAAAGAAAAGTTCCCCAGAAAATTAATTACATCTACGCGAAAAAACTTCCTCAAAACATACAAAAAATATAAAACATACATGAAGAAATAGCGTAAAGGTTATAAAAAATAGAGGGAATACATAGTACACGCAAACATTACAACTCGAGAAAAAAATATTGGGTAGGCGAAAGTTTCAGAATTAACATGTCTACATTTCCGCTTGATTCCTCAAAACTTTTGTCAAAGTCCGATAGTTACTGCGAACAGGAACGAAATTGTTTCTAAAGAAGCATTTCCTCAGCTCATGGCCTGGAATAAAATTGAATGCAGGAAAAAAGGAAAGTTACTCAGAAAATTCATTACATCTACGCGAAAAAACTCCCTCAAAACATACAATATATATATATATATATACATGAAGAAATGGGATGTAAGTTCAGGTGATGCGTAACATCACAGCCTCTCCTTGACAAATGTCAACCCCGCCTTCTCGTGGTGCATCCTGTTCCCACTAAAGGGGCTCTGACGACCGCCCATAGCGGTATAACTATACCATCGGGATCAGAGGAAATGCTATCCCACACTCACCAACCCGCTTGGCCAGCGTGGTGAGTTATGGCCAAACCCCTCCAAAATGATTCCACAACTTAAATCTTGGCCCTCAGTCTCCGGCAGCTGGAATGTACCTGGCCAAGGCAGCGGCCAGTGCGACATGAAGGCAGAGGGTGCTAAGAATCCCCGGAGGACCGGACTAGGCTGCCATCTGATGCTGACCTTGGCTACTTACAATGGACGCTCCCTATCTTCTGATTCAAGGCTTCTTGAATTGGAAGAGGAACTACAAAGGATCAAGTGGGACATCGTGGGGCTAAGTGAGGTAAGGAGAAAAGGAGAAGATCTCATCGAACTGAAAAGTGGACATCTCTTCTACTATCGTGGGACAGATACTGGCAGAACTAGTGGTGTTGGATTTATAATAAACAAGAAACTGAAGGATAAAGTTGTAGAAGTTGAAAGTTCCTCTGACAGAGCTGCACGACTTGTTATCCAACTCTCGAAAAGATACCAGGCTCAGATTATTCAAACTTATGCACCCACCACAAGTCATCCTGAAGAAGAAATTGAAGAATTTTATGAGGAAATTTGTCATCTAAATAATAAAGGTAAGCAGCACTTGAAAATAATTATGGGAGATTTCAATGCAAAAATAGGGCAACGGCAACAGAATGAAACTTCGGTAGGTAAATTCGGTCATGGCAACAGAAACCAGCGTGGAAATACTCGTTGAGTTTGCAGAGGCAGAAGGGTTTTTCATCTTGAACTCCTTCTTCAAGAAAAAGCCACACAGGAAATGGACATGGAGACATCCAAATGGGACGACAAGTGAAATTGATTTTATTATGTGTAACAAAAAATTCGTCATAGAAGACTGCAGTGTGCTAAACAAGTTCAACACAGGTAGTGACCATAGATTGGTGAGATGTAAGATGCACCTCAACACTAAACTTGAACGTGGCAAGCTCATAGGACAAACAAAATGTATTGACATAACCAACCTTAAAAAACACCATAATACCTTCAAGTTGGAACTGAAGAACAGGTTCTCTGCTTTAGAAGGCCTAACATCGGAAGAAGTGGACATCTCTGAAGTTAACAGAAAAGTAACCAAAGCTCTTATGGAAACAGCAACAAAATTAGCTGGGTCTAAGAACAAGTTGCATGTGAACAAATTATCAGGAAAACCAAAATGTTGATGCAAAAAGAAGAGAGATGAGGACAACTAAAGAAGATGTGACTTCCAAAGTGGAATATATAGAGCTATGCAAGACAGTAAGAAAAAGTATCACTGAAGACGTAAGGAAATTCAACTGTGAACTAGTGAGGAAAGCAATTGAAAACAACCAAAGCCTAAAGATAGCAAAGGGACATCTCAGTAAGGGAAGAAAACAGATTATGGCACTGAGAAAAGAAGATGGTTCTGTAACAAGAAATAGAGGCGAAATTTTGACAAGAGTGAAAGATTTCTACTCCAAATTATATGAAAGGGATGATATATGCACTCCAGACATCATGAAAGATACCAGTACCAGAGTTCCTCCAGTCCTTCCAGCAGAAGTTGCACATGCAATCAAGAACATGAAGCGAGGAAAAGCTCCAGGAGAAGATGGAATTACTGTAGACATCATACAAGAAGCAAGTGGAGAAATCGAAACAGTACTCGCCCAAATTTTCACTCGATGCCTTAATGAAAGAAAGATTCCTGAGGATTGGAACACCGCTACAATGATCCTGCTACATAAGAAAGGTGACATTGAGGATCTCGGAAACTACAGACCTATCAGCCTCCTATCAGTAGTTTATAAAATCTTCACTAAAGTTCTTTCACACCGCTTGAAGGTAACACTGGACATGGCTCAACCGAGAGAACAAGCTGGATTCAGGAGTGGCTACAGCACAATAGATCATATCCACGTGCTGAGAGAACTAATTGAAAGAGCGAGGGAATATGAACTTCCATTGTGCATGGCTTTTATCGATTATGAAAAAGCCTTTGATTCGGTGAAACCATCAGCAGTTACAATGGCTCTGAAAACCTGCGGTATTGAAGATGCATACATTAATATTATTAATAACATCTATGAAAATGCAAGTGCCAAGATTAGGCTGTTTGAAAATACAACACACGTAAAAATTGGAAAGGGAGTGAGACAAGGTGACACCATATCTCCGAAGCTCTTTAATGCCACATTGGAGGGTGTTTTTCAGTCACTGAGCTGGGAAAACAAGGGGATAAAGATTAATGGAGATTATCTAACCCACCTTCGTTTTGCTGATGACGTAGTCATTTTTGCAACTACCCCATCAGAGCTGCAGAGTATGATCCAGGAACTTGCTGACAAGAGTAAAGAAGTGGGATTAAAAATGAACTTTCAGAAGACAAAAGTGATGTTCAATGCTTTTACAAGAAATGAAGATTTATCGATTGACGGAGAAAAGCTGGAGATAACAGACACGTACGTTTATCTTGGACAGCAGATATCAAGTGAGGGTCACATTGATGAAGAAATTAATCGGCGTACAAAACTTGCCTGGAGAGCTTTTGGAAGAAACAGCATAATTTTCAAGAGCAATATGCCATTATGTCTTAAAAGAAAAGTGTTTGATCAATGCATCCTTCCAGTGCTTACGTATGGTGCGGAGACGTGGACCTTAACTAAAAGAGACATACAAAGGCTGCAGACAACTCAAAGAAGCATGGAGAGGTGCATGCTTGGTGTAACCAGGAGAGATAAGAAGAGGAACTCGTGGATCCGAAAATGACAAGAGTGGAAGACATCATGATCAGAGTTAAATCCCTGAAATGGCAATGGGCTGGACATGCTGCCAGAAGGACAGATCATCGATGGACAGCTGAAATTTTAGATTGGATTCCAAGGGACAGGAAAAGACCCAGAAGAAGACCACATGGGAGATGGGTGGATGAAATTCGAAAGTATGCAGGGGTGACATGGAGGAGACTGGCACAAGACAGACCGTTGTGGAGGAAACTTGGGGAGACCTTCGTCCAGCAGTGGATTGATAATGGTTGACGATGATGATGATGATGATGACATGAAGAAATAACGTAAAAGTAATTAAAAAAAATAGAGTGAATACGTAGTACACGGAAACCATTTGACCACCCGACCATTTTTTTGAAACCAAATCTTCGTGAGTTAGAACCTCGCTGAGACCATCAGAGCATTTTTATTTCCTTGGAAAGAAAATTCCGCAGCGTCTTGACGTAAAAATTTTCCTCCGGGGGAAAATAGCATCGAAGAGGAGAGAAAAAATTCCTCTTGAAAACTACAGGAATAAATAAAAAATCCCAACGGACCCCGCTCTCTCGTTGCCATCACTCAAAATCAAAGATCCATTGAAAAAATAAAGTTCTAAGTTGCACATAAGCACCATCATATCTAACAACTACGTAGCGCCCTTTCCACACTCGGTCGTCTCCATTACTCAAAATCAAAGATCCGTCAAAAAAATAAAGTCCCAAGAAGGGCAGCAGCATCGGCGTAAAAAATATATTGGAAGGGAGAAAAACTCAGAATTCACATTTCTGCTTCATTTTCTCCAAAATTTTCCAGAGTCCAATGAATCTCCCGAGAAAAAAAAATAAAAATAAAAATATGAGTTTTAAAAATAAATTAAAGATAATAGATAGGACACGAAAAAATATTGGAAGAGTGAAAGACCACATTTCTTTCCTCCAAAAATTTGTCAAAGTCCAATAAATCTCCCGAGAAAAAAATATAGTTCCAAAAGGCACCGCAAGGGGGCTGCACATCGAGTTGACATTCCCCATCTCTATCCGCCCAAGCATCCACTATGACGTGCTATCTCTCAAAACCAAAGATTCATCAAAATAATGAAGTTCCAAGAAGCACCGCAAGGGGCAGCACATAAGCATCAAGTTGACATCCCCTATGTCCCTCCCCTTTCCTCACTCGGTCGTTCCCATCCCTCAAAATCAAAGATCCATCGAAATTATAAAGTTCCAAGAAGCGCCGCTAGGGGACAGCATATCAGCATCAACCCAAAACACTAGCGCCACCTACATTCTCACCCCTGTCACGCCCCCTCTTCCGTCTGCTGTCTCAGGATCAGCCCCGGGGTCCGGCTGGGATCAGCCTCGTGATCAGCCAATGTTAAGTCTATGGAGGGCTGATCCTGTCCTGGTATGCCCCATTTCTATCTACTCGGCTGGGATCGTAGTGCACGGGCGCCAGTTCTCGCGATTTCTGGTCATCCGTCACAGTCACTAAGCATAATTTTAGTCCCACCCAGCGGTTTGTTGAGACTATTTGACTATTCTCAGCCATGTGGGCTTACTCCTCTTTCAGCGCATGCTAAACGCCACCTTCAGTACGATAATGCCAGACCACATACCGTACGTACTGCTCAGAAGTTTCTGCAAGTCGTTCCCGTAGTCAGGTCAGTAGCTAGATCTATCGCAAACTGCACTTCTAGGAAGTCATCAAACAACGACTGAGAACAGAACTGACTCCACCTCTTAATGTGACGGATCTTCCGGTGCGGAAGATCTGGAGAACCATAGACCAGGATATCATTACAATCATTTTCTATTTATTTCAAAATTTCATTAGTGTTTGTATTGCGGAGACAAGCAGCCACACTTTGTACTGATGCTGCCCTGATATCCATGCATCTGTCTCACGAAATAAACTGCAAATGTAGTTTTTTTTTTTTTTTTTTTTTTTTTACATTGCAATATTTTTGCACATCGCATTGTATTCTATGCACAACATTTATCCTGGGTGGGACAAATTCTTGCTGAATAGTATTTACCATGAGAGGTTTCTCGGGGAAAAAAATATCTAAACGACTTTTTATTATTATTATTATTAAATTATATGCAGATTTTAAGCACCTTAAGTACACAATCCATAATTCAGAACAAGCAGTCGAATCAGTTCTACGTTCGCAAGAGGTACTGTAGCATCAATATCAATAAGATTATATTGGATCTATTCTCATGACACCCAGAGATATTCAAAAATGAAATTTTAATTTTGAAAATGCTTGCATAGACATACGTAATATAAACTGTAAGAGTTGAGAATTAGTCGAATTTTTAATTAAAAATTAAATAAAATGTATTATAGGAAGTCTTTTCTATCCAAACCAAAGGTTTCGTACTGCAGCAGCATAATTTCGCAATATCTGCCTATTAGTTTTGCACAGCTACATGTTTCCCTCTTTTCCATAACATTTTGCTTCGTTTCCGGGAAATGCCAAAACTATAAATTTTGAAAATAAATTTAAATTTTTTGAGCAGTTACATATAAGCATGAATTCTAAAAAGACGCTTTGTGTCCCATGCTCATTACTGGTTATATACAACATATAAACAGAAAACGCGCTCTTTATACATGCAAGCTATGTCTCTATAGACTTCATGTTTGTTCTAGGAAAGAACTTCGAAAGAAATTCGATTATACGAAAAGCGTTGTTTCAAAAAACGCTTTAAAAATGGACTCAGCTTTGCATTCCTAAACCTACATCCACACTGACTCCATTCTGTCCTTTTTATCCCATAAATGTTGGATTCTTCCTTTTGCTCTTTGAAATAGCCAAAATTCTGAACCTTCAGTATTTCAAAAAGTTTTTAATTGTAACATTAAGCTGCTCTAACGTAAAAAAATTGGTTGCAAACTTTCTGGGATTTTCTTGTCACAAGAACAACGATGACTGTTCCACTTAAGTAACGGTGACTCTAACCGCTGGCAAAAATTACCGTTAACGACAGCGGTGACGAAGTTGTAAAGAAGCCGGAACTGACAATCACCGTCTTACTTGTAACAGTGACAAAATCCCTCTTCGGCGGAAGAGTAACGGAAGGAGAGTCACCATCTAGCTTGCAACAATGACAAAATCGCTATTACTATCCGCAGGCTGTGAATTCTTTGTTCACGAGCAGTGAAAGCCGAAAAAAGCTATCTAAAGCATGATAAAAAGAGGTGATTGAAAGAAAATTCACATCACGAGCGACCTCTACAATGTTTCAACAGAAAAGGAGACAAATTATTTATATATAGTGACATGGTAACCAAAACTATGACGTAACAGTGATTTTGGACCCCAAACATTGCTCGGACATGGCGAACGGTGACATTCTGATCAGTGAATTTGGAAGTGTTACTTTTGTCACTGGTCGTAACGGTGACAGTGATTTTTCAATAAAGGCGACGAAATAAGTTGCGTGATTTTCGATCCATCCCACTGGGGATGTCATATTTCCACTGTCAGAGAGAGAGAGAGAGAGAGAGGTTCAAGTAGAGGATTTTAGGAAGGGAGTATCTGACCCAGGTCTTAAACAACCTTTAGAAGAAGGAAGCTAGAGATTTAGGCATGAGTGCCCGACAGGAAAGCCACACGGAAATGAAGTAGAAAGAGGGGGAAAGACACCCTTAATATACGCCCCGTTGGGCCAGTACCCTGGTTTGGACGGCTTAACGTGCCTATCCGACGCACGGTGGAAATTTAGTGGTTTCAGCGTTCGTACCTGCTGGGCTCGATCCTGAGACTTCTCCGTGGCCGTCACGAACGTTAACCGCTAGGCCATCCTCTGCCCATTTCCAGCGTCAGCACTGCCAATCATATGTCTGCATAGGCCAGACCATAGAACTTAAACGTTGCTGCCCCGGTGGCGCAGAGGTCTAAGCCCTGGGTTCTAACTATTCGTCAATATTGGGTTCAGCTGAGGTGATTTTGGACCCCAAACATTGCTCAGACATGGCGAACGGTGACATTCTGATCAGTGAATTTGGAAGTGTTACTTTTGTCACTGGTCGTAACGGTAACAGTGATTTTTCAATGAATGCGACGAAATAAGTTGCGTGATTTTCGATCCATCCCACTGGGGATGTCATATTTCCACTGTCAGAGAGAGAGAGAGAGAGAGAGAGAGGTTCAAGTAGAGGATTTTAGGAAGGGAGTATCTGACCCAGGTCTTAAACAACCTTTAGAAGAAGGAAGCTAGAGATTTAGGCATGAGTGCCCGACAGGAAAGCCACACGGAAATGAAGTAGAAAGAGGGGAAAAGACACCCTTAATATACGCCCCGTTGGGCCAGTACCCTGGTTTGGACGGCTTAACGTGCCTATCCGACCCACGGTGGAAATTTAGTGGTTTCAGCGTTCGTACCTGCTGGGCTCGATCCTGAGACTTCTCCGTGGCCGTCACGAACGTTAACCGCTAGGCCATCCTCTGCCCATTTCCAGCGTCAGCACTGCCAATCATATATGTCTGCATAGGCCAGACCATAGTACTTAAACGTTGCTGCCCCGGTGGCGCAGAGGTCTAAGCCCTGGGTTCTAACTATTCGTCAATATTGGGTTCAGCTGAGGTATGGATGGTGTTTGTCTTACTGTACTGGCTCTCTCTTGTCCCTGGAACCAGTGACCCTAAATTAGGAATGGGCGACTTCTTATAGCACAATGAGTTGCTCACAGTGGTCGTTAATACTCCAAACAAAATAAAAAAAGAACCTTAACGTTTCCACTGAAGGAACGTCAGTCGTACACGGAAAAAATGTGATGTTAATAAATTTTCACAAACCAAGAGTGCTTGGGAAATTACCATAAATTTCCCTTTCAAGTGGCAAAGTTTTTGTTTTTAGAAGAACCAAAAGCAGTTTTGAAACTTATCGTCATCGAAGCCCTTCATTTTTGAAATTCTGTTAAATCAATACCAATGATTGGATGGAACCGATAACCACAGATGTCGTATACAAAGCGAACAGTGCCGCCCCGGTGGCGCAGTGGTCTAAGCGATGGCTTCTGATCATTCGTCCGAAAGGGGTCCGGATTCGATACCTGGTGAGGCGTGGATGTTGTGTTTGTCCTACGGAATTGGCTCTCTCCCTTCCATGGAACCAGTGGCCCTAAATTAGGGACGGGCGACTGCTTATAGCCCATTGGGTTGCTCAAAGTGGTCGTTAAACCTCCAAACCAAAAAAAAAAAAATTCGGGTTGGAATCCCCGTGAGGCATGGATGTTGTGTTTGTCTTACGGCACTGGCTCTCTCCCTTCCCTGGAACCAGTGGCCTTAAATTTGGGACGGACGACTGCTTATAGCCCATTGACCTGCTCACGGTTGTCGTTAAACCTCCAATCCAAAAAAGAAAGAAAGAAAAATCCAGAGTTCTCTGATCAGGGTGGCGCAACGTAAAATATACCACCCCAGTGACGCAGTGCTCTAATCGCTGGCTTCTGACCGTTCGTCCGAGATGGGTTCGGGATCGAATCCAGTGAGGCATGGATACTGTATTTATCTTATGGCACTAGTTTCCTCCCTTCCCTGGAACTAGTGGCCCTAAATTAGGAACCGACGACTGCTTATAGCCCATCTGGTTGCTCACGCTGGTCATTAAACTTCCAAACAAAAAGCCTAAAATAAAAAATAACCACAGCTGGTAAACCTACAAAGGGAACTCTTCCAACCGTCTTTAGGCCGCCGCAGTGGCGCAGTGGTCGTTGAACAGGCAAGTCACATTTTTTCGGCTCCTACGTAGAAGTCAACGTTCGTTTGTTTACTTGTTCTTTTTGTGGTATTTCGTCGTTTTGTGTTTTGGTTGCAGTGTTTCGTACTCTCGCTTCACGAGCAGTGAGGCTGAGTACCGAGTGGGTGCTCATTTTTTTATTTTCGTGTGTCGTCAGTTACGACGCATGAGTTTTGGTGGGCCAGTGGTCGATAATGTCCACTACCACTGTGAATAAGTCACTGTCGTCTACAGCTGCTTCGTCGATTGCTGATGTGTCTTTGTTTCATAGTTCTGTGTCTTCTTCGTTGAATGTTGCGTCGACTAGTGCTGCCGGACTTCCAGAGACTGTGCTTCCGGCCACCGGTGTGCCGGCTGCGTCTAATATTCCTGGTTCTGCTAGTTCTACTTCAACGTCGTTCGCACAAGCTGTGGGAAGTACCTCATATATTTCTAGTGATTCTGCACCACATTTCAAACGTGTAGCTTCGGCGTTGAAAATTATTCTTCCAAGTGATTCACCGCAATGTAAGCAATTGTCGTCTGCCTTATTATTAAGTGTTTTCATTCCTGCTTTGCGTGACACCCTCCCCCAGTATCTGCATGCTGTGTCGAAGGTGGTTCCAGCCGAAAGCATTGTGTCCATTATTCGCTTGGGTGGAGGGTGGTAGTTCACTTCACCCACCAGCAAGCAGTAGATTTAATTACAGTTCATGGGGTTGATATTGGGTCCTTTCATCTACAACCTGTCGCTGCAGCCCAAAAACCAGTTGCGGTGACCCTCTCTCCTATACCAATGGCTGTTCCTGATTCTCTGTTGATTGATGCCCTCAACACGATCGGTCGTGTTGTGGGAGTGACCAAGATTCTTCCAGCCACAGCCCGTGATTCCCCCCTGAAACATGAGCAGGGTGGGCGCCGTCAATACCGGGTTATTTTCCGACTTCTCAGTCAATTGCGGAACGCCCTGTGACTCTGGAATTAGTCACTGATACCCGGACGTAGATTTTCAATCTTTTTTCAGGGGTTCAGTGCTTCCGCTGTAAAGAGGAAGGTCACCTCGCTTCTGCTTGTCCCCATGCTACTCCTGGTGCTAGATCAGATTCTTCATTAGCTGCTACTGAAGTTTCGGTGGCCGCTGCCCCTGCGGATGTTGTGCAGGCCGCTGAGGCCCCTGCTCACATTCTACCTTCATCAATTTTGCCTGCTGTTTCTCCAGTCGGTCCTTCCCTCCCGGTTCCTGTCGTCGTACTGGATGGTTTGGAGCCCTCCAATGAGGATTTTCCATCGTTGTAATTGTCTGCACCTGAATCACAGCGTAAACGCCCCAGCTCACCTGGTGTTTCTACTCGCTCTTCCCGTTCGTCTCAACGTCTACGGTCCAAGAAAACAGCCCATTCTACCTCGGGTTCACCTAGCCATCATGAGCCAAATTCTCAATTACTAGTTTCGAACCCATTCGCATGTCTTCAGGATGATGATGTTATGGACACGGTCGACCCTGATCCTGATGACACTGCAATGGTTGACTCTGACGATGATTCTCCTTCTCCTACACTTCTTGATCTTTCTACTATGTTTGAAGAACTTGCGGTACCTTTCCACCCTCTTACCTTAACTGATCTGTATGCATTGACCACTCGCCCGCGTAAGGCGAAGTTGATTACACTACCTTGCATTAAGAGTAAGCTTCATTTGCTGCCGAAATGATTGCACAGCTAAACCAGTTCCATGCATTTATAACTAGTGTTACCTTGCCTGGCGGGACTGAGCAATATGCTCGCAGTCTGGGCTACCTACTCAAGATTTTGAGGGCTGAACTGGAAGGCTGGATGCAATCTACCAGTGATGTCCTTGTTAACACTACTTAGCTTTAATTGTAGAGGGTATAACGAAGTAAATTTCTCCATCATTTCTGTCCACGCCAGGATTCGAACCCGGATCCCCTCATTCCGGAATAAGTCACTCTACCAATTGAGCTACGCAGACGTTTGTTCTGACTGCTATCTGCCTTTATGTCGTGTGCGTCCTGCTGGCAGGTACGTTACAAGGGCTTGCGTCTTCTGCGGCGAATGCTTTGGTTTTCCAGGACGTTCGTTACCTGGGGGCTAATATCCTCCTCCTCCAGGAGACGAACTGTTCCTTGGATGCCGGGTGTTCCCGCTGGAGACGCTGGCGGTACATTTTTTATCATAATTACCGGACCCATCTCAGGTCTGGTACCGCTATAGAATTTCATGTACGTTTTCATTCTTCCCTTTCGGATCTTGTTGAGTCACAGTCTGCTGGGTTCTTTTCAACATATTTCCTTTTGTTTTTGTTCTAAACGTATTCATGTTTTCAATATCCATATTCCGCAATCTGCTACGGATGCAGAAACTCTCCTCCAACATCTTTCTTCTATCCTTTCGACCCTCCATCCAAATGATAGTCATTGTTGCAGGCGATTTCAATTGCACTTTCCAACCCGGGTTTGACCGAGATGGTTCAACCGAAAGCCGTTCCGACCTTGTTTCCAGTCTCACCCAGCTCGTTGTTAATTTTGATTTGATTGATGCATTCCGTTCTCTCCATCCCCGGTCCAAGGAATTTTCCTGGTTCCCCCGGTTGCTTCACACCGTGTCGCAGCACGCCTAGATAGATTCTATGTTTCCAGTTTTCTCCATTCCTCTCTAGTTGAAGTTACTAATCATCCTTCCGTTTCGTCAGATCATCACCCCGTTCTTTTAAACCTTGTTTTTGCATTCGTTCGCTGTTCCCCCTTCACCAGTCTGATCGCTTGACGATTCAGTTTTAACTGATCCTGTTTTCTGCGCTGAAATTCACTCTATGATTTCGTCTTCTGTGCAACAACTTTCTTCATCTGACGACCCAGTGGCTCTGTGGCTTTCCACGAAAATTTCGACTATTTCTTTCGCACGTCAGTTTTCTTTCTCTTCCCGTACTTCTCGCTTTCAAGATATTGATGTTCTCCGTCGTAAATTGCAGACTATTTCTCCTTCTGATCCTTCTTTTCCCGTGTTTCAAGCTCAACTTCGTCGTATTCTGTTTACTTTTGCTTCATCAGCCCTTACTAGTCTGAAATTCACTCACTTGCGGTTTCACGACGACCCCTTTTCTAGTTTGATGTCCCTTGAGGAATATCATGTTAAATGCAACACAATTTCCTTTCTTTCACTACCTGACGGATCTACAGTTACCGACCCTTATCGTATCTGTGAACTTACTTTTTCCCATTATTCTGATCGTTTTCAACACCGATTCCTTTTTCCTACAGCCACCTTCCCTCTTCTTCATGTCCTCCTTCAGGTTCCACGTTGTTTTTTTATTCCCTTATTTCTCCTATCTCTCCTTCTGAAGTCCGCTTTGCAATTTCCAGTGTGAATGACCGTTCTTTCCCTGGCGCAGACGGTCTTCCGCTCTCATTTTATAAGAAGTTTCTTCCTTCTCTCCTCCCGCTTCTGGTTGCATGTTTTAATTCCGTTTTTACTTGTTTAAATTTTCAGTCTTCTGGTTTCACTTTTGCTATTCTCCGTCTCTTCCCCAAAACCGGAGACCTTGGTCTTTTTTCTAACTGGCGTCCTATCTCTATTCTTAATACTGACTACAAAACCTTTGATAAAATTCTCGCTTTTCGCCGCAATTCCGTCTTGCAACATTTAATCCACCCCGATCAAACTTACACTATTCCCTCCCGTTCGATTACTACCAACATTTCCGCCATTCGCAATATATATTTTTTTGCTTCCCATCTTTCCGAACCTCTCGCAATTTTTAATATTGATCAGAAACAAGCTTTTGACTCCATTAATCATTCTTATCTCTTTTTGCTGTTCTTCGTAATTTTGGCTTTCCTACTCTTTTCTGTCAAGCTCTTATTAATTTTTACTCTCACTCTTCTTTCCGTATTCGCACTTCCACATTCAGGACAGCTACCATCCCCTTTGACAACGGGATCCGGCAGGGTTGTCCCCTTTCGGGTCAACTTTTTGCGCTTGCATTTGAACCTCTCTTAATTTGTCTGCGTTCTCGTTTGTTTTCTGTAATTCCTCGCAATATTGCTCCTACTCGTCACCACCGCACAGTGTTGTCTGCATATGCTGATGACCTCACTCTCTTTCTTTGCACTGAACGTTCTTTCGGTGTTGTCCTTTCTGCTTATCGTGAGTATGCTTCAATTTCCAGTTCCGAACTTAATCTGTCTAAATCTGTCGGTCTGTGGGCCGGATCGTGGGTGGCACACGGTGATCGCCCTCGGGGCGCCCGTTGGTCATCCTCGGTTATTAAACTTCTTGGTGTGTACGTTGGAAATCCCGTGGCGGTTGCTGATGCCACATGGATTCCTTTGGTTCAGCAGCTCAATCGCCGTCTTGCTCCTTTTTGCCGGTTCAAACCTTTTTTGTCCTTTTTTAGCAGAGCACATCTGGTTTCTTCCTTTCTTCTTCCCATTCTGACACATTCGTGGTTTGCTTATTTTCCCTCGCCTATTTTTCTCCAATCCGCTCAACGTTTGATTACTGATTTCATCTGGAATAAAGTTCACTGGGTTCATCGTCCTACTCTCGTCCTTACTCTGTCCTTTGGAGGTCTTGCCCTCCCAGATCTTTTTCAAAAATCTAATGCTATTCATCTTCAGACCTTTCTCCATTCTTTTTCTCATCCTCAGATTTCATCGATTACTATTGTTGATACTTTACTTTTCCCTCGCAGTCCGTTTCTCACTCTCGCTACTTTCCTCCGTATAGATCTGTTCCCCCTCATTCCAGATCACTTTTCCGATACTTATCGCACCGTCTTTTCCCTCTGGCATTCCTTATGTCCCGTCCGTCTCCCACCTACCTCAACTAATGATCTGCTTGCGGAACCTCTCTTTTACTTTTCTGCACTCCGTTCTCCCTCTTCACCGTACCTGTGCTTCTCCACCTGGTTCGCCAGTGGCGTGGTACAGGTATCCCAACTTGTAGATGCTTCTCTCCGCTGGAAGTCTCTTTCCCAAATCGACCCCACTTTTGCTGACACTCCCTTACATCGCGCCCAGCTCCGGTTTCTTCATATTCAGCTTCAACGCCTTTACCCGTCCCTCGTGAATTCTTTTGGGTTAATTGTTTCTTCTTCGGTGTCCCCTTGCCTTCCTTTTCTGGTTTATTTGAATGATGTTCCCTTTTTGGTGCATCAAGTTACTGCAAAACTATTGTACCGCCACTTTCTTACTAATTTTAGAACACCTGTCGCTATTCCTTTTGTGCCTCCTGATGAAACCTCTCAGACATGGATCGATTCTCACACATCTCTGGCTTCCCCAAAAGCTACTGATATTCATTGGCTCCATCTTCATTGTCGCTTGCGCATACCACGGACTCTTCATCGTTTTGGTCGCCTGTCCTCTCCTTTGTGTTTTTTCTGTTCAACGCTCGGTGATGTTCATCACGCACATGACTCCTGCTTAGTTTTACAGCCTCTTTTTTCGTTGATGTTTTCTCTTCTCTCCAAGGTCTGCCCTTCCTTTCACTCTGTTTCACATTACTATTTTCTTCGCCGTAATCATCCTTCCGCTGCTGCTCACAATCCAGTTTGCGCGTTTTTAATTTTGCAGGCCAAACTGACTATTTATTTATACTATCATACCAGTGTTGATCGGCCTGCTCTTAGTCGATATCTCCTGCGAGAGTTTTTCTGTGCCGTAGGTTTCGTTCCTCGATCAAGTCCGTTATCCAACTTGAGTACGAGGTAGCTCTGGCCCGGCAGGCAGTTCCTGCTTTCTTCTCGATCTGCCAGCCCCCCCCCCCCCATCTCCCATGGTTTCGGGTTGAGCATGGTTTGATTGAATTCGTTTGATCAGTTTTCTTTTTCTTGTTTTTGTTTTGGTGTACTGTTTTCTTCACCTTGTTTGTTTTTGCTTTTCAGCGGCTTTTCCGGTTTGTTGTCTTGTTCTGTTTTTGATTGAGCAGCAGGTTTTTTTTCCTTGTATTCATTCCTTTCCTCTGATCCTGTTTTTTTTTTTTTTTCGTTTCGATTTTTTTTTTACCTCGTTTTCGTTTTTTTTTTTGTTTGTTTGTTTTGTTTTTATGATGACCCTTTGGTAATGTTGTACTGTTTTCTTTTCTTGAGATTCCGGTCTCTTTGTCGTTTTTCCCCTGTGCTTTGTTAGCTCATTCTACTGGTCGGTATCTTCTTTCTTGGATAGTGCTTTTCTTTACTTTTCCTCTTACTAGCGGCCTCGACCTCTTTGTCTGAATTTCCTTGTCGTTTTGTGCTGTGATTGGATGTTTTACAGATAGTTGCTTTGACCTTTTTCTGTCCGGAGTCCGTGGGCATTTGTGCTGCTGTGTTCTGTGTGTAATTTTTTTTCTGGTTCTTGGTGGTGCTGTGCAATCGGTTATTGTTTTTTTTTTTTTGTGTGTCGGTATTTTAGTTGAGTTGTTTATCTATGTATTATTGTGTGCTTGCTTTCTATATTTTCGTCGGCCACAGTTGTTGGTCGACGCATTTCTTGTTGTGGTGTTTTGTTGTACTGGTGGCCACCAATTGTTTGTGATCAGTGTTATTGTTTGCAATAGTGTGATGCTTGTTGGGTGTTGTTGTTTTCCGTTGGGCTAGTCTGTGTTGTCTAGTTTTGCAAAGTTTTTTTTGCGTGTTGTGTTTCTTTTGTGCTTGTTTCTTTGTTGTTGTTCCTGATCTTCTTTTTTGTACTGTGTTTAATGTATGTGGTATTCCCGTGTTTTTGTAATTGCTCTTGCTTTTTGCACGTGTTTTGTTTAGTTGTTCGGATGGCGGCTGTCCTACTCGATCTGCTCCTGTGTGAGATTTTTAATACTGCTGAAGAATGTTCACTCACTAAACACTCAACTCAAGAGGACTGTATTATCATATATTAGCTCTACGAGCTCCTTTAATGTCACTATAATTATTAATCACTCACTCTATACATTTCCGTAAGCATTTCTCACTCGAACAACGAACAAAAATAACCTCACAACCATTAACAACCGCTGCTACCATCATCATAATAATAAACAAACTCTCATCACAGCACGAGAGCAAAAACGAGACATAGCTCTGTGTTGCCACCTATTGGCTACAAATAACAATACAAAATTAAATATCTTACATTACTCCCACCTTGGAAGCTCAAGCTTTAAACACATAAAGTAATACAATCACTTTCAACATTATAAATTAAACACCATAGGTTGAAAATTACAATCATAAATATAATCTATACATACGGTGAACATGTGGCTACAGCAAATACAACCCATTACTAATATTGTGAAAAGTTTACAGTTGACTCGAGAGAAAAGATCTGGGTACTTGTAACAAGATTCTTTGTCTTCATTACTAACATGCCTCTTGGACATGTCTATCACTTACTTCAGTCTGAATTCTGATGGAATTTCGAAAATAACTTACAGTCAATCTAACGGTAATGGAAACAGTTTAACTATGGGTCTTTTGAGAATTCTGGAATCAGTTCGAATAGTCACCACTCGCACCTTGCCATCACTGCCGGGATGTGTTTCTATAACTCTGGCAAGTTTCCAACGCAATGTAGACATCAGTTCGTTTTTGATCAGCACAAGATCACCCACTGTAAGGTCCGATCTAGCAGTGCACCATTTAGGCCTACGTTGAAGTTGTGTAAGGTATTCTAACCTCCATCGTCTCCAAAACTGCTGAACTAAGCGTTGGATCAATTCCCATCTCTTAAGGCGAGAAATAGGAACTGCAATGAGATCTAACTCAGGGAGAGCCGTCAAGAGAGCTCCCACCAAGAAGTGTCCAGGCGTCAAGGCATCCAGATCATTAGGGTCTTCAGAAATATTACACAGAGGCCTAGAATTAAGGCAAGCCTCAATTTGCGCTGAAAGTGTGAGGAACTCCTCTAGAGAGCAACAAGCATTGTCCACTGTCCGTTTAAGGTGGAACTTCATTGCCTTTACTCCAGCCTCCCAAAGACCACCAAAATGAGGCGCTGAAGGAGGGTTAAAATTCCACTTGATGCCTTCGGAAGAGGAAAAGGAAGCAACGCTGTTGTCATCGGTTGCATTGAGCACTTGCTTAAGAACACGACGCAAATCCCGATCTGCACCAACGAAATTCGTGGCGCAGTCACTAAATATCTCACTAGGCTTACCTTGACGTGCAATAAATCTCTTAAGTGCTGCAGTGAATGCGTCAGTAGTAAGGTGTCCAACAATTTCCAGATGAATTGCTCTCGTCGAGAAACACACAAAGACTGCAATGTAAATCTTGAAAAGCTTTTTTTCTCGTGCCACTCTTTCTCTGCATTGGAAGGGACCTGCAACGTCTAGATCCGTCACATGAAATACTCTTGAGGGAGTTACTTTCTTTGAGGGCAAGTTACCCATAAGCTGAAGATTTGTGCGTCACACAATGACGCACAAATCTTCGCGTGACACCTCTGCCGCGGAGAATCCAAAACTTTTGTCGGATGACAGCAAGTAGAAGTCGAGCGTTTGCGTGGAGGTGAGTGTGATGATAATACTTCACAACTAACTCTGTTATGTGATGCTTTCTAGGTAGAAGTATTGGGTGTTTCATATTATCTACAACTGAGGCATTTCTAAGTCTTCCACCAACTCGCAAAAGACCCTCAGAGTCAACAAAAGGATTCAACGGTAGAAATTTACTTGATGACTTGATGGCTCTTCCAGCATGAAGGCATGCCAACTCATCAGCAAACTCAGAGGATTGAACGAGCTTCACTATTTCATAAGTGGCCTTAAGAAGCTCATCTCTACTCAAATGGCCAATGTTTCTCTTAGATAACGAATTAGCACAGTTTTGTGTGAACCGCAAACACCAGGCTGTCACGCCGCACAATCTGGTCCAAGACGAAAACTCGAAAATATAGGACAGATCTGTACTTTGGCTGGCTGCTGTCACATAACTCTTCCTTTCTTCTCTCAAATGTAGTTCAGAAAAGGAGAACTCCTGAAGCGCATCTCCATCTGAACGTTAAACACTAGGCTGCTGTAGCCAATCTGGACCTCTTTACCACATCGCACACTGAACCAACTCCAAAGCAAAAATACCTCTGGTGACACAGTCAGCAGGGTTCTTCGTTCCAGCAATGTGATTCCACTCCACAAAGGGAATCGCTTCCTGAATTCTTGCCACTCGATTAGCTGTAAAAGGGAGCCAGCGTTGTGGTTCTGACAAAACCCAAGCGAGCGTAACTCTTGAATCGTCCATGCAAAAACCTTCTTGATCGGAATGTTGAGACATGGAAGAACAACTTCCAGAAGATTTGCTAACAACAGATCAGAGCAAAGCTCCAGCCTAGGAATCGATTGCTTCTTTAAAGGAGCAACTCTGGACTTCGCAGCTAATAAAGATACGTGCACCGAAGAGTCCAAATCCACTGAACGAATGTAAATCACAGCGCAGTAAGCTTTCTCAGAAGCATCACAGAAGGCATGAATTTCAAAGTAATCAGAAGTTGGAGTCATCACACATCTTGGAATCTTGAGATCTCTGAGACAGGAGAGTTGTGACTGGAACTTGATCCAACGGTTCCTGTACTGTTGTGGTAGCTCATCGTCCCAACTCAGATTAGAACTCCAGAGCTCTTGAAGAAGAATCTTTTCCTTAATCACCATTGGCGACAGCCAACCCAAGGGATCAAAAATCTTGGCAATTTCTGAAAGTATGGCTCGCTTGCTATACTCTAACTTCTCGTTGGTAGCATGAGAAAATTGGAAGGTATCCCTAGTTGGACACCACTCATTGCCAAGCACCTTGATTGATTTGTCACAATCAATTCTCAGGGTGTCACTGCAATCCTTGAACTCATCAGGAATAGTGTCTAAAACAGATGCAGCACTCGATGTCCACTTACGCAATGTGAAACCACCCTTTTTCAACAATTCTTGCAGCTCATGCGCAAGCTCAGAGGCTTCCTCCAGTGAATTGGCTCCTGAAAGTAGATCATCAACATAGAAATCTTGCAAAACTACCTTGGATGCTCGTGGGAAAGCAGCCTCTCCATCCAAAGCCAATTGCTTCAAAGATCTACTAGCCAAGAATGGGGCAAACGCTGTGCCATAAGTGACTGTTTTTAATCTAAGGGTCTGCACAGGATCTTCAGGTTTTTCTCTCCATAGGATTCTCTGACAGTCAGTGTTCTCTGGGTGCATAACTATTTGTCTAAAAATCTTTTCCAGATTTCCGCACAAAGCCACACGGAAAGTTCTAAATCTCAAGAGAATATGGAACAATTCTTGATGAACTCTCGGACCCACCATAAGGAGATCATTTAAGGACAGTCATGAGGTGCTCTTGGCCGAAGCATCAAACACCACTCGGACTCTTGTAGTACTACTCTAAGGCTTCACTACACAATGATGTGGAAGATAATAACTCACTTGTTTACAAATCTCATTTTCTGGCTCTCTTTGCATATGGCCCACGTCTTTGTATTCTCTCATAAAGGAGCAATACTGTCGGTATAATTCAGGGTTCCTTGAGAGTGAGTTCTCCAAAGACCATAAGCGCTTCATGGCAAGTTGCTTGGAATCGCCCAGATGTGAGGGAGGTAAGTAAAAAGGAAGAATCACAATGTATTTGCCATTCTCGTCTCTTGAATGCGTATCATGAAAATGATCTTCACATTCTTGTTCAACCTTCGTAAAAGGACTAGCCACAGGAACGGAATCCAGTTTCCAGAAATTAGATACACAATCGTTAAGATCTACTTGAACGTGGTTTACATGAACTGTAGATAACTTCTCACGAGAAGTAGTCACTTCACCTGAAACGATCCAGCCCAGTTCCGAACGTACCGCAAAGGGTTTGCCATCTTTTGCCTTAATGGTATCTCCCTTCAACAAGGGCAGAGAGATATTTGCTCCTAGCAATATATCAATCGCTGAAGATTTGTAAAAGTTTGGATCAGCCAAAGTCACATCAGAAAACAGTTCTGCTAAAGAGGAATCAAGTGGAGAGTGTGGCAGTTCTCCAATGATTTTGCTCTGTACAAAAGCTGAAGTTGAAAACGTAGGCGTATTCTTGTAATGCGGCCTAAACTTAATCTGTATTACTCCATTGGAATACGAGCTTGACGAACCTAAACATGTAGTAGCCACTCGTGTTTTCTCTCTGCACAGGCCAAGTCTGTTTGCACAAGATTATGAAATAAAATTTGCCTGAGAACCGGGATCTAGGAGTGCTCGACATAACTGATAATTCCCTGAGGCATCCTCAACACGAATGACTGCTGTGCATAGCAGAACTTGTTGCGGCATATTAAAATCTGAAACACACAACGCAATCGTCGATGATGTTGACTCGAGTACCTTCTCCAAAGTGGAATGTTCAGGCTCTTTACTCTCAACAGTTGTAGTAGTTGGAGATATAACTTGTGTCCTAAACTCTGGTTCTTCATTACATTGCTTAACTCCATTACGAAAGCAGAGTAAGGTATTATGATTTGGAGCACAAGTTCTGCAAGCATATTTACTCTGGCAACGGCTCACTAGATGATTCGGTAATAAACAGTTGAAGCATAATTTTTGGTGTTTCACAAATTCTACTCTTTTCTGAACAGTCAGCCTTAAGAAATTATTACACTTGTTGAAATGGTGATTCAATTTACAAAATAAACACCTACTCTTTACTTCCGAAACAAACGATGAAACCTTAGGTTGAACAGGCCTTCTATAAGAGATCACTTTGTCACCTCTTAACGTACACACATGCCTCTGTATAAACTCCAACAGCTGATTTAGTTGAGGAACATTGTCTGCTTCTAAGGTTCTCTCCCACCATCCACGAGTTGTTATATCCAACTTATTCTGCACAATAAACAGCAGCAGAGTGTCGGCAACTCTTTCACACTTCAACTCAAGACTCTTTAAAGCACGAACACATTCAATAGTGCTGTCAACAATATTTAAAAGCTGAGCAGTAGACTCACTGTTGACCACTGGAAGCGAAACTAATTTCCTTATAATATTGAAGACTAACTCACGTTTATTAGAATATCGCTTTTTCAACAAATCCCACGCAACCTCGAAATTGGCATCACACAATGACAATGATTGGACGATACGAAGAGCATCTCCTCTCAGGCACCCTTTCAAATACTGAAGTTTCTGTGAACCAGATATATTATCATTCGATGACGCAGACGCTGTAAACAAATCTTGGAAAGAGAGCCACTGAGTGGCATCTCCACCACTAAAAATTGGAATTGACAATTCCGGCAGGCGAAGCGGCACTGAATTTTCACTCGCCGTGTTATTATTTGTCAGAAGCACGGGTCCAGACACTTTCCTCAGCAGTATCAAAGACAAATTATCAATAATTTCCTGTAGCTCCTCTGTTTCAGCTATAAATCCATCCACTTCTTCCGGAGCGCAGGACTCAAAAATTGTTTCAAAAATCTCTGCTTTTTTTGACTCAATAGCTTCTAGTTTCGATCTGCATAATAACACTTCCGGACTAGCACTATGCAATTGCTCAAAATCACTCGATTCAATCTTATCTCGAAGTTTTGTTAACGACACTTTAAATACACGTTTTTTTATCTTTAGTGCCTCCATAATTAGAATGTCAGCAAAAGCGCTCTAAACCTGTAAGGTAAAATCAGTCTCGAACACTCACTTGTTTTTATCACGCACTTTCAATCTCATCACCGACTTGCCGATAATCAACACCGAACATAAAATCGAATAGCAGCCATTATTTAAAACGTTCTAAAATGATTCCAGCTTCCATAATTAAAATGTTAACAAAACACTCAAAAACTATAAGTTTAAATCGAATAACAATAAATTTAAAATCGCCGAACACAAACTCGAAGTAGCAGCCACCATGTAAAAACGGTCGAAGGCAATTCCTACTCGAACGGACCAAAAATGAAGAATGTTCACTCACTAAACACTCAACTCAAGAGGACTGTATTATCATATATTAGCTCTACGAGCTCCTTTAATGTCACTATAATTATTAATCACTCACTCTATACATTTCCGTAAGCATTTCTCACTCGAACAACGAACAAAAAGAACCTCACAACCATTAACAACCGCTGCTACCATCATAATAAAAATAAACAAACTCTCATCACAGCACGAGAGCAAAAACGAGACATAGCTCTGTGTTGCCATCTGTTGGCTACAAATAACAATAAGAAATTAAATATGTTACAACTGTGCTTGTATTTTACCTAGACTGCTAATGTGATAATCTTGTTTTTTACTTGTTTGTGTATGTTCTACTTTCGTGTTTCAGTTGGCTCCGCAGTTTATGAAGCCTTTTTTTCTCATGCCCTGTGTTTCATGTTCACTTGTTTTGCTTTGTTTTTTTATGCACTTTGAATTACTTAGTGTGGCCCTGCTGGTCTCGTTGTGTTTTTCATTGAGTACTCAGCCTTATCTCTCGTTTTCTATACAGTGTGCTTCTCGTGCGTATCTTGTCTATTGGGTTACGTTGACCCAAGAAGTTGGTCAACGCACTATTTCAGGGTTGTTTTGTTTTGGTGTTGACCGTGCATTGAGGGTTTCCTTTTTAGGGATTCTCATGTGCGCCTCTTTCGGGGCTCCTTTGCTTTGTGCTCATTTCTTTACTGTGCCTCTTGTGTTTTTTCTTGACTGTATGCGACTACACGTGTAGTGAAGTAGTCAGTCAAGGCAGTTTTGTCTTTGATTATGTTTTGAGTGCACTTTTTGTGTTTTCGTTTCTGTGTTTCTTTGCACTCAAGCTCGGGTTCTACGTCGTGCTTCGTGTTTCTCTTGTCTGGGGTTTCCCTGTACTATTGTATTTTTTCTCGGCCCCGCCTTCTGTTGCCGTGCACGACTGGACGTACTTTGTGTTGTTTTCAATGTGTTATGGTGCTTTGTGCTGTTGTTTCCGCGTGGTTCTCTCTATAGCGCCACGTCGGCTTCCGGAGTTTGTCAACGCGCGACTTCTTGTTTTGAGTGTGGAAATTTGAATTGAGTGTGATTTTTTTTGTGTGAACCTCGTGTGCCTTTTTGGCTACATTTTTTTTGTCTGATGCAGCGGTTTTTCCCCTTATTTTCATGTATTCTTCTGTATAGTGTTCCTGCTGACATCCAAGCGTCACTTCGTATTTCGTTTTCAGTTATAGCGGTTGGTTAACACCCCTCTTTATGTGCACCGTTATTTGTTTTTTTATGTTCTTCTTGTACTAATGTTTTGGCCGCTGCTGCATGTTTTCAGAAGTACAGTTTTGTTTCTCCTGTCGCTGTCTTGCAGTGTCAGTCAATGTGTGCTGTGTTGTATTGTTGTTGCGTTTTTTACCTGTCACTGCACTGTTTCCATTGCATCTCACATGTTATTTCTCAGTGTCGTTGTATTTACTATCCTACCTGCCTGCCTTCGTGTAAAACTAGGATGAGAATGTGCTTATATTTAATTAGGGTGATTTGTTCTGCATGTTTCTTCGGCTATGCGTGTTGTTTCTTCTGTTGTGCCCCGACGACCAAGAACGTTGATCAACCCGCCTCTTTTGTATGTGACACTTTGTCTTGAGTGTAATGTTCAGCCTCACTTGTGGAAACCTTTTCTGCATTCATTTGTCATGTGTTTAATTTCCTTTTTTCTTCTGTGTTTTTTTATGTAGTGTTTTTTATGGTTTTGTTAATGAATTGTTGGGTCATACTTCCGCAATAGCAGTTGTTTGCAGTCCTGCTGTTTCGTAACTCACATGTCACTTTTATTAGGTTTTGCATTTCCTGCCCTAGATTCTTGATTTAGTGCAGGACTGGCATTATCTAGTGACTTTATTTAATAGTGTTATTTGTTCTGTGTACTTTGACGGCTCTGAGTGTTGATCTTCGGTTGTGTCGCGCAGGCCTAAGGAGTTGGCCACAGCGTTTACTCTTTTGTAATGTGCATGAAAATTTGCTTGCTTGTACACACTTTTTTTTATTTTTTTCTTGTACACACTTTTTCTGCACTCCTCTGTCTTGTGTTTTACAAACAAAAAAAGGTAAAAAAGTTTTATTATTCAGTGCTTTTCCTATAGTGTTTGTTATCTGAATTAGATTGTGAACTTTTGGGTCATAAATCAGTTACAGCAGTTGGTTACAGCTCTGCTTGGCCCTAGTTTTTTGTTATTTACAGTTCTATTGTGTGTTTCTTATTACTGTTTTTTTTTTCAGGATTTGTCACACCATGTTTTTGCGTTCGCACTGCTATGTACTAGTCTTTGGAATGTGTTTTTCTTCCCTCACTCTAGGGTTTGGGTTTTGTGATGTGCGTTTTTTTTGTTTATTTTATGTGTTAATTTTTTATCTGTATATATTTTAATCTTGTTCTAATGTTACCAGTTTTCTTTCCTCCTTTCTTTTGTGTTGAGACTTCTTGGACCCGTCTCTTTTAATACAGTCTCATGTGACTGAAGCGTATCACATGTACCTTGCTTTTAGGCTAATAAAGGTTTATTTTGAAGGCATTGGTCTAAGCGATGGCTTCTGATCATTCGTCCGAAAGGGGTCAGGGTTCGAATCCGGGTGAGGCATAGATATTGTGTTTGTCTTACGGCACTGGCTCTGCCCCTTCCCTGGAACCAGTGGCCCTAAATTAGGGACGGGCGACTGTATATTTTGCTCATGTCGCTGAGATTTGGCTCTTATCAAACCGTATCGAAACAATTTCACTTGTCGTCAAAGTAGCCCTTGCATGTTGACCGCAAGGGTGAAAACCATGGAAAATATGTGTGCGTTTCTTTCTCCCTATGGGTAATCTTAAAATAGCTATAAAACAATCTTGGCTCGCAACACTCGCTCTTAGATTTTGTCTTACAATATAACATATGAAGAAGATTTTAGATTTTTCCTTTCTTCAGTTTTCTTTTCTGTAGGATGAGCGAGCCCCTCAAAACGTGATCTCGTTGGCGTAGTGGTTAATTTTGCTGTCATGCCTTTACAATCCTTCCAAACATAAATATCAAGTTTAGAGTAAGTGAAAGGTCTGCCTTGGTTGAAATATAATAATTCTGAGTAAAATATTATAACTACCAAAAATAGTTTCTGTAAAATTATGCCGAATTTTTTTTAATTTGTGCGTTTGTGTAAAGCAGTGCATGCGATATGGAAAATTGACTGTGGGAAGTCGTTTGGGTGGATGTTGTTTTAGAGTAAGGGGCTGAGCCGGGTGTTAATAGGTATTGAGAAGCATTGATGAGGTATTACACAAAACATAATTCTGGCTTGTACTGTTAAACTTACACGCGGATACACTAAGACCTCCTCTTTCTTCGTGACACTCAAAAACGCATCGACGATGTTAAATAAGACCTCAGATTTTTCATGTTACAATATAATCATGCCTGTTATTCGGTAAACTGCGGTTATCTGAATTATCACATTTTTTGCAAAACTGTCTTGAAGTCATTGTGCGAAGTTCTGTAGGACTTGAATTCAGTGTAGAAAATTGTTGTAACAACGTGAATGCAGTGGAAGGAAACAAAGTTGGAGTATCAGGAGAATATTTCCGACCTGAAACTGGCTTCAGTACAGTGTTAGAAAATTGCATATATTTAACCAAAATAGGGACGCCGTGCGAAGGTCCATGCGGTAATGAACCCAAATTTGATAATCAGTTGATGCATTACCGAAATTCACAAGAAAGAAGTAATAAAGCATGCAGAGCTGTCGGGTGCGCAATAAACTGTGCGAAGAAACCAAAAGGTTTTGTCAAAATTTGCTCATACCTCCTAGAAACAAATCCAATAAAAAAATATTGGCATACCGAACCCAAAATGGTACTTCTTGGTAGAGTACAATGTATACTTTCCAGCTAATAGCATGCTATTTTGGGAAATACGTATAAGAATATAAATGGTAAGCTTAAAGAATTACTGATAATCAGAAAATTATTCATACACAGAGGCGCAAAAGTAGCTAACTGAAATATGTATATATGGACACTACGTGCACAGAAGTATTTGGACACATCCACGTATTCGAAAAAAATGCATTTGCAGAACCATAAGCACACTAGAAGGGTTTGTTCGGTGCCGTATAAAGGGGACCGTTAGCACAGCTATAAAAAATACCCCATCCGGGCTTTCATGATGAGGTATCCCACTAGTCGGGGTATAACGGGGATTTTTATGCTGTATTGTACAACCTCCAAGATCCCACAAATTTTTGAACTGTTTGGTTCTTCCATAATAGTGAAGAAATTTAAAAAAAACTGTGTGGAAGCGTAACTATACCTGACCAACCAATGCTCTGTCTACATCCTCATCTACTACCAGATCTCAGTGTTCCCCAGGCATGCTCGGAAGAGATTCCCATCCTCATTCTCTGAGGATGAAATAGATGCAGCTTTCAACAAGCTGAAGACGCTTCTTTCTCGCAGTAAGCGAAGGCGTTAAAACTCATTTACAGACCTTCCTTGGAGCTTTGAGAGGAGGGGGAGCTGTTATTTTTAGGCTGAGATTGGGGGCTCTTTCTTTTATGTCAGGTCAAAATTGGGGGAACATTTTAAAGGTTAGATTTCTTGTAATTTCGTTTGCGTTTTGTTAGGCTTCAATACTTTTATTTATTGGAGACATTCCTTTTACATTTTCTGGTGCAGAGAGCCTTATGCTAGCGCCTTTCTTAAGCCCTCTTTAATTACATTTTATTTATTATTTATTGATGGGTATTTTTGAGGTTCTTTCATTTTCTCTACTCAGGGATGGAGGAGGATGTAGACTTTCTCTATTTTTTAAGCATAGTCCGTTAGCTCATATTCACAGCTATGAGACCGCATTGGAAGAGACTGGGCGGAGCGGAACTAACAGACTTTGAAAGACGCATTCTCTGATGAATGGATGCCACCTAAGTAAGCAATGAAAGCGTAGCATTGCTGCTCTTTTGCATTAACCAAATACATTGGTGCTGATGTTCCTCATTGATGGAAAGTATATGGTGCCGCTACACCAAAGCTACACTCTATGATGGCACACAAACTGAGTGATAGTACCAAACGAAGCTTATTGAGAAATATAAAGAAGGTACGGACGTCCTGTTCTACAGATATGGTCGGCAACGTCGCACAAGCCACTTGAACAGCTATTTGCACCCAAATTAGTACATCAGGAATTGCATGCCCACGGTTACCAAGTTACGTCAGCTGTACAAAAGCCCTACATCACTCTAGATAGTGCTAGACAACGACTGCTGTGGTATCTCACTCGTTCGTGGACAAGATAAGAGTGGAAGAGGGTCATGTAAAGTGACAAATCCCACTACTTCCCCTTTAGTTCGGGTGGACGTATTTTAGTGTAGCGTTTGCCCGGGTAATGCTGTCAGGTAGATTGCACTATCCCTACAGTCAAGTTTGTAAGAGAATCTGTGATGGTGTGGGGTTGATTTTGCATGGTAGGTCTCGGTTCTTTGCTTGTGATGTCCTTTATCCTAACTCAACATAGATCCACATAGATGCAAATATTGTTGAGTTTTGTGAAGACACTCTAAACAATTCTACACGCAGTACTGCGTACAGAATTGTACTGCGGAACAGATACCTGTTCCAGTAAGATCGAGCGCCTTGCCGCACTGCAAGGTCTTTCAAGGCCTATTTTGAGGAGCAGGACATTCAAGTTTTGGATTGGTAAGCCCAAAGTCCTAATCTAAATCCAAACATCTGATTGACGTGCTGGAATGCGGAAACCTATCTTGCCGGTAAAATCTTCCTCTACGGCAGCTCTGGCAGAAGTTCTGAAGGACAAATGGAGGAAAATTCTAGTATAGATCTACCAGCATCTAGCGGAAATCATACTTAGAAGGGTTGCTGCAGTAATAATTTCCAAATGTGAGCTTTCTATGTTCAGATTTTGGCTAAAAAAATCTCTTATTTCCATTGGAGTTAGTTGCGGGAATACTTCTAGCTGTGGAAATACTTCTGGTTACGTGCATATTCACAGGGTAAAGAAAAGAATAGGAGAAATGCAAATGAAGGTATCATTTGGATCTCTGAAATTGTTTGAAGAGCTGCAATCCATGTTAATGGAAGATGACATCGATTATTCTGACAATTCCTGACAGGCTGAAGAAAAAAGGTGGAAAGTTCGGTTCATTAAAATACTTTGCATTGTTTCTACCAAAAGTCAAAAATCGGAAAAAACCTTTAATTTCCCGATGATCACTTAGGAAGTTATAAGCAAGTAAACAGAGGATGTTACACTGATATGAATGCGCTATTTTTATAATTAATTAATTAAGAAATGAGTGAGAGAAGTGTAAAAGAATACATATCGATCAATACTCTCCGTCTGAACTAAAACAAAGAGAAAAAAAAAGAAAAAGATCCCAGGGAGACAGCAAGAAAATGAAACTGCAAGTAAAAATTATGAACAAGGAAAACTGTGATATTAATTAAGTTCATTTCTTTAAGAAAATGTAACATATTAAAAAAGTAATAAACACTTCGCAAATAATTAACCATTTTCTTTATGCAGTCAATGAAGAACCTACAGTTATTTTATAAGTAATACTCAATAGTTATTAATATAATCCTGTAATTAAAAAGAGAAACCAAATCGCCACGGACGCAAACAGGAAATCCCGTAGAGGAGAATCACGTGTCAAGACGACAAATCTGCTGCTATATGTTCCGTCCGTGTGGCTTCATTGGGAGAGCAGCAACTTACTCCGGAGTAAGTTGGCGCGATTTCGATTCTCGTCACGGGCAAACTTGTGTTTTCACAAAATACAGAAAATATTATACGGTAAACCTTTACTCAAATTTTGCAAGTTGGAAATTAAAATTTGCCTTAATGAAACTACGATTAAAAATATCGTGATTCACTTTGTAAAGCACGGGAATTGCTCGAAGTGAAATTTTATTTAATGACACGCTTTTCACAGTTCTTGCTTTCAATAAGTTATGACGAGGCCAAAGGGCAAATTATTCTATAAGAAAGCCAAATAGAAAGGCTTTATTAGAAGATCGTTTAAACGGATGAAAAGTCTGAGGAAAAGAAAAAGCTGAAGGCTAAGCAAAAGGCGTTTAAAGGCACGAGTTCTTCGTTCAGCGTTTTTCCTACGTACCAAATTAAAAATGAACGTTTTATAACTTCGTTGACCCTGAAATACAACATTCAACACCTTGATACAAATGTTCAAATACGGTTTAATAAGTTGTAAACGTCTCGCAGTGTAACACGTTTTATTTATGAAATACAACCAGAGTAAATCAATTTCCATTATATGCTTTGCTAAAATATGATTATACAGTATGTACTTCTATGCTTGCATAACATCTCGTTGGTTTTAAAATATTATTTTGGTAAATGTAAAATCCTCAGTAAAAACATAGCGCAGATTATCGTAGGTGAAAAGGCAAAACTTAGAAAATATTGTCCTTCGAGAAAAAAAGTGCCGCAATGTACACTTCCCATGTGTTTGAAGAAACACATTCTTCCTTAGTTTCTGTGAAATTTTATAAAACTTTAGATAAATATAAATTAAAAGAAAACTACACTGGTGTCCAAAATTAATGTGCCAAACATAAAATCATGAAGGGCGCACAACCCACACGACAGAGTTTAATGACAGTTGGTGCTGACGTGAATGTGTCTATGACGCAACAATGCAAAACAGAGAAGGAATGCAATCGCCGCATTAGGAAGAAACATGCGCATGGCATCATAGCAGTAAAAAAGTGATGCAACAAATGGCGCGGACTTCGAGGTGCTAACAGAAGGCAGTATGATTACTCCGAACAGAGATATAGCTGGAACAACGAGCCCTCATGCTGTTTACAAGGATGTGAATATGATTTCGAGGTTATAAATGCCCACTCCTCCAAAAAGGAGCTTCAAAGTTCCGGGAGGATTCTGGGAGTGGGTTGCAGGCTTGCTATTGCTTTTTCCATAGCACCCAGGATTTATATTCTTCCGGTCTCGCGGACCACTCCATCCTGTGAATATCCTCTCTCTCCACGTATTAGTCGACTAGCCATCCCTATGAGGATAAGGGTTGTCGTCCATAAAAAATAGGGTGGCACAGCTCCCTTGAAAAGCCGTACAGTGATGGCTGTAGGATGCCATCACTGTAGGGTACAGAAATCAGGGTGCCTCCTGGAAACACGTAGAGTTGCGTGCGTCCATCCAACACGATGACAGCCCAAACCAGGAGTTTTTCACCACCGCAGTGATCAATTTTCCTAATGTAGGAAGGGAATATTTCGGCTTGCAGCCTCTCTCTACATGTACACCCTTCGAGAATTCATGTTCAGGCTGTACCGCGACTTCACTGACGAGAGCATAGGCCCATTGATCAGGAGTCCAGGAGTGATGTTGTCGGGCCCAATTCAGACCAACCTTGCTGTGCGATGCGGCGAGTGGGATACATACCATTGCCCATCTTGTTTATATACACACCTCTTGTGGAGTCTTCTGTAAACTGTTATATACACATCTAGACCATTGTCCGTCTTGCATATATACACACCTCTCGTATAGTCCTCTTTAAGCTGTTTGTTACTTTATCGCGTTTCCCGTGGCAAAGTAGAGCTCCTGCGAAAGTTTCCGGGGTGTCGACTCCTTATGGCGGCGAGAAGCTGGAGACAAATATCGGTTGTCTCCAATACCGTTTTCACGTGGGCATCCTTGTCTGGGGCTTCTGGTTGTTGTTCCGATTTTCCGAAACTGTTTCCAGAGATTGGAGACCACTTGCCTCGACACATTCAGCTATCTTGTTACCTCAACTTGAGACTGCCCTGCTTTCGGTCTACCGATCGCTCTCCAAAATAAAGAGTCTTCGGAGCTGTCTTCCACAACTAGCCCAACTCAAGTTTCAATTGCCGCACCCTGCTCAGAACAACATTTATCAAGGTCACGTGCCTGCCAGATCGATAACGTAGGTTCTTATTTGCATATATCCATAGGAGATACTACAATGTTACTTGGGTACGTTGACTCAGCGTTTCGCCTTGCACGTGTCTCTGAAAACTCTTTACAATCGGTTGCTTCGTTTTGGACGAATTCTCGAATTTGTATTTGTCACGTTCATTTTGGACACCAGTTTCTATTTTCTAAAAATTAAAAAAACAAAACAAATTACTGTGAATCAGTACTTAAGGTAAGTGCAAAAGTTCTGGTCTTTAGTGTACATGAAAAACAAAGTTGTTTTCTACTTACGCAATGTTTTATTTCAGTCTATTGCATAGTCTCAATTTTTAGTGATGACCTGTTCCCATCCCCTATTTAGCTGCTTGATTCCTCTATCAAAGAACATAACGTCTCTGAAATAAAACTAAACCGTTTGAATCTCCGTTTTGACATCTACACTGAGTTAGCTTTGCATTACGGATACCTCCCGTTTTACATATTCGGAGCGATAACGAAGCACCACGTGATATCAACGTCACGTGCGGCTACTATAAATGGTGGACGCCTATCCTCTGTACGTAATCAGTAAGCGTTTGCCAGTAATGGGGAAGCTTGGCGACGTAAGCCAATTTGATCGTGGATAGAGAGTTGGGGTCCGGATGGCAAATGCCAGTATTTCGGAAACAGTCGTACTTGTTGGATGTTCTTGTACTACTTTGGCAATTCTGTACCAGACTGGAACAACCATGCACAGACACCCAGCATAAGGGCTCACAATGGTCAGCTCCGCGCGGTTGAGTCTAGAGGTGAGAGTCTGGTGTCCTGACTGGTATCTCAGCAACGACGTGCAACTGTCTCCCACTCACTCACCAATACAACAGCGGTGCAGTTCGACCTTTTTCTACATGCACCATTCCCCGTGACTTGCTTCAAATGGGGTTCCACAGCCGGAGACTAACGTGGGTGACCATGATGACGATCAGTCATCGCAAACAACGCCTTGCATGGGCCAAAAAACGTCAGCAATGGACTCTCGACAGATGAAAGAAGGCCGTTTGGAGTGATGAGTCCCGTCTTCTGCTGCTCCTGCTGATGGCCAGGTTTTGATACGGCGTAAATAGCATGAAGCCCTAATCCCTGGTTGCGCAGTTGGAGTTAAACAGGCTGATGGAGATGGTGTTCTGGCCTGAGGAGCTTTTTCTTGGCAAGTCCTTTGGTTATCATCTCACAAACACTAAATGGTGGAAGCTACAGGAACCTATCGGCCGACCATCTCCATCCATATCTGCAGGAATTTGTCCCGGACCACAGGGCCATCTTTCATCAGGGCAACGCACTGTATCATCAAGCTCGAATAACTACTCACTTGTTGGAGGAACACGACAACGAATTCGTCACATTGCCTTGGCCCCCGAACTCCCTTGATTGTAACCCAATTGAACATTTGTCAGATATGCTAGAACGGGGTGTGAGAACTGCTTATACTCCTCCACGAAATGAGCGTAAACTGATAGAGCTGCTACAGTGAACATGGGTCAAGTTACGCATGGAGGATGCTCGACACCTTGAATCTGCTTCTAGATGTCTGTGATTCGTGATTTCACAGAAAGGTGGACAAACGCGTTGGTATGTATGTATTTCTAATGCACAGCTAGCTAGGTGCATATCGCCCTTTGCGCTTTTACCTGCTATATGTATCTGCAGTGAAAATGTACAAAACTCTGTTAGTTCTAAGCTCTAAAATAAGGTGGGTAAGGGAAAAGTTCTCACTGAAGTTCTCGCAATTTATGCTGTGTTACATAGCTACATGTGGTCTAGGTTTATTGTGGTGGAAGGACAACACCTTTCCGATTCACCAAACTTGGACGATTAGAATTCAAGGTGCCGTTTACCAAGCTGTTGACAGTAAAGGCTCACAGTGATCATTTGGTTAGTTGGCAAAGCTCATGATTGATATTTTCCTTGAAATCCCACCAAAGGCAACGCAGGACTTTCTTTGGGTGGAGATCAGTTTTTGGAGTAGTTCCTGAAGCTTCCTCTGCTTTGCAAAAGATTTGATGTGTTTAATATTCTTGACATAGCATTAATGTTTCGTCTCTAGTAAACATTGGATCCTAAAACGGACTGGTTTTGTACCAATCCATTGATCCAGTTTTCGGACCATTGCAATAGCTTGAATATTCCTTATAGCAATTGTTCCACGAACGGAAAGTCTCTCAGAAATATCCTCGTAGGTTTGATGTGGGTCGGACTCAATTATTGCAAATATTTTTTCATCACTGACTTCAGAAGGGTGTCCAGAACGGGGATCTTCATGCATCATATCACGCGAACGAAACTTTCCGAGCCAATCTCTACATGTTCGTTGACTCACAGTCATTTTCGTATACAGCACGTATGCTCCTTATGTGCCTCATTGGATGTACTTTTTCTTATCCAACGCAAAAAGCAAACAATGATGAATATGTACTTTGTGAAAACTCACGCTAACACATCAAATGTTACACATCAAATAAGTTTCAACTGCCAAAGCTGCTGTTTTTACCGCAGAGGAGCTGCTGCAGGCTGACTGCGCGGTGTTTACACCTGCTTTGTGCTCCAATAGTCCAATACACAACTTTCTTACCAGGTACCCTACGCGACGGTAATTTATGGACATACCAAATAAGAGGAAAGAAAAGAAAATCTGAGTAAACACGTAAATTTCAACTTAAAATGAATGATTTTGTTGTTTCAGAAATAAATATCTTCCCATGAAAATCTGCCCTTTGTACTTGTACACCACATACGCGGGTTTCTCTCTTTTGCTATTGGTAGAGCAATCCACAGAAACACCTAATGTGCTGGATTAAAACAACTGATTATTTATAACTACAAGTCACTATTTCGTGCAAAATTTGGTGAAATGCTCTTTCGTAGTGCTTAATGAGTAGTGGATCAGAATCACTTAGAACTGTAGATATTGCTATTTACAGTATGTTGCAATGAAGTATTACTGAGTTTACTGTTCTGTGCTGAATTTAAAATCCCTTCTTTTCTCTCCGAAATTTGAAACAGTGTTTTCGGAAGAAACAGTCAGATTTGGACTTGTCAAAATATTGAAGTCGTTCAGTTTTCTTCACGAAAAATGGTAGATAACATCGAAATTGTTTACAAGGTGATTTCATCTGTATTGTTACTGGTGCGATGTGTCGGAACATCTTGGTTTGAGTACTTCCCGACGAGTGACAACGCAATCGTTTCAACGTTAAAACTCCACATTAGCATTTGTGGTAATTTATTAATACTCACAAAAAAATATGCACTTTTTTGGTAATTGATTAATACCCACAAAAAATATCCTAAACCATTTTGAAAGCAAAACGCCGTAATATATGAACTGGGTTTCTATTTATACCATTTGGATCAGAGTCCGAATGATAAAATCTTTCGTTGCTGCTACTGAAAGATCACCGTCTGTTTGAATGTTCGTCTCCGGCACGAGGGAAGAAAGTACAGGTCATCTCAGTTTGCTCTTGGTAATCGAAAATTGTAGTCCTCTTATAGTCACTTTTACTCTAAGTCGATGGTCGATGAATCCTGTTTTTATTCACATGTATATCTCAAAGAATTTCGTGTTTCGAAAGTTACCTGACGTACCTAAGAACTTTCAGGAAGCTTACATCGAGGTGGTGAGGTGCTGATAAAATTGGATTTTTCTCAGAGAAACGCTGGATTTAAAGAAATTTCAAAAATGAAATTTCAAAAATGAATGAAAAGAGATTTCAAAAATGAAATCTCAAAAATGAATAAAAAGAGATTTCAAAAATGAAACCTCTTTTAAATCCAGAGTTTCCTCATAGGCAGAAGACTGCAGATTTTGTCATTTTTTTATGCCGCGTGGAGTTAAACTTACTTTCATGGACGCGTGATAATGCGCATTAAAAATTGTTCAGGATAGGGATTATAAATTCGGCAATCAGAATAGCTGAACTGCGTATTTTACTGTTCAACATGTTATAAACTTCAATCAAAAAGCTTGAAAATTGCATCCTCTTTGAGCTTTCTCTCCAGTGTGATGCAAATTTCAAGCTTTCTTATTGATATTTATTACATTTTGCTGCTTGCTGAACAGTCAACCACGCAATTCAGGCTATTTCGATGAGGTATTAATAACCCTGTAGTTGTTCGATATTCTTGTAAAGAATATTTCATTCATAATTTCCATATTGTTCAAAATACAGAAGTTACGAAACTCGATCAGGACCATCACTGGATCTTAACTGCGTAAAGAATGCATGGTCAGCGCTTCTTGGAAGATATAATATTTATTAATCGCACATGTAGAACTTCTCGTGAGTTGTCTTTTTTGCAAATCTGCAGGAAAGCATCTCTTTCTGTACGCAACAGATACTACACTTTTCTAACGTACAAAACTTTTCAAAAATGTTTGTTGGTGTTCTCTCAATTACGTCTCTTTTTTGATACAGAGGGTGAGTCAAACGTTTTACAATATTTGCATAAACACATGTGCTGCGGCGGGTATGTCACGGTTTTAAACTAGTTCAAGTCGCACACTGCAGTCAGTCGAAAGGGATATAAAGTGGTAGTCATTGCTGTGAACAGCATTGCATGTCGCTGCTCTGTCAGAAGTAGGGACGCCTAAAAGATGAACAGCCACAAACGACTAATTAGGGAACTTTTGCTTTGCAAGTTTGAACTCGGCCATAACGCTGCTCAAACAACACGAAACATTTGTCATGCGAAAGGGAAAGGTTCCGTGGACCACAGCACCGTAACCAGATGGTTCAAGAGATTTCGCTCAGGTGACAGAAACCACGACGATCAGCCAAGGTCAGGTAACCGAACCGTGGATTCGGAGGCAGTGCGCCAGGCCATAGAGGCAAATCCGACAACCAGCACTCGGAGATTATCAGGCGAGCTGGGCTTATCACAGGCCACCGTGGTTTCTCAATTTCAAGTCCTCGGTAAGATCTACAGGAGCTGCCGCATTGTCCCTCACGAACTGACGCCAGCTGAAGCAAACCGCAGAGTGGAAGTGAGCGCGAAGCTCCTAGAAAACCCATGCGATGTACGTTTCGTCAAGAGAATTGTTACGTGCGTTGTAAAGTGGGTTTATTTCCGTAATCCTAACACACAACACCAGTGGTTGAGCCCGGGCCAGTTTCCAGAACCTGTTGCCAAACGTGGGCGCTTCGAGCACAAGGTGATGCTCTGCATCTGGTGGAATTTCGAGGAGATAATTACGAATTTGTTCCAGACGGTCGGACCATCAACGCCAAACTCTACTCTGAACAGTTGGAGCGAATGTATGCCGTTTTGCAGGAGAAGTACCTGGCACTGATGAACAGCAAGCACGCTCTCCTACCGCAGGACAACGCCCGGCCTCATACCGCACGGACGACCAGGGCGAAATTCCAGCAAACTTGAAAGCATCAAACTGATGCCACACTCAGCATATATATAGTCCAGACTTACCCCGTCGGATTATTTCTTCTTCCGGTCCATTGCCCACTTCCTTCGCTGGCGGCACTTCAACAACCAGGAGGAGATGGCAGCTGTGGTGAAAGAGTTCTTCGCCTCGAAGGAAAAGAACTGGTACCGCCGTGGAATCGAAGAACTGGCAGACAGATGGCTAAAGGCGGTGCAACATGGTGGCCTATAATTTGAATGCTAGTTAGCTTTCGTCGTAAAGGTACGTATGAAGACATAAAATGATCCAAATATTGTAAAACATTTGACTCACCCTCTGTACAATGTAAAAGATATGGCTATAAAGTAACGAGACTGATGCTATAACTTTAGTTAAATAAGAAACTTGCATTTTTGTTCGGGTTTTATTTTCATTAATTTTCATGTTGTACTGGTGGATTTTAAACACTTCCCCCTTTCGCCCTTCCCCTAATGATTTTTATATATGCTCTTGATACGAACCACAGAGGAACCCACAGCAATAATTACGCCCAGCAATGTATTTTCTACTAATCAGTTTTGTAACGCATACATTCAATGCGAGATTACGCTCTTCCCGAGTAAAGTTGGCGAATCTTCCCAAAACACCCCATTTTGAAGATTCTTTCCTTATACCTATCTTTACATGACATTAATCAGTTTCAGTATAACTACAGGATAGAAAAAACAAGAAAGATGACACCGAATTTTCGGGTGAAATAAGGAGGTTTTTTGAATCCGTTCTGACGCAAATTAAATTTAGCAAAGCTATCCAAAGTGAATGGAACCCGTATTAAAAACAATAGTATCTGACGGAAGAAAGAAGTTTTTAAATCGGGTTTTAAATCCCTCAGATGTTGCTGTAATGAGCTTACGCCCTCTGATTGCAGACTTGTGCGTTAAGAAAAACATGAATTTATATGAGAAACATTTCGCACCGGAAATGCTCTCCAACACAGAAAAAATTTTCAAATCGAACTCTTAGAAACAGAGATATCTACAAAAACAGGATGTGATTTTACGTCCCCTGGTGGGAAAACGATGCATTATTTTAGGAAGAAAGTATTCTCAAAAGGTTTTTCAATATGAGCGGTATCGGTTCAAGAAAAATAAAATGTAGTCGAATTTTCAGGAGCCCAGATTTCTCTACAAATACATGAGAAGCACAAATTAATACTTATGCCTCCTAATGGCCAAAGCATTCTTTACTAAACATTCGAAATTATATCAAAAATATTTTCCATCAGGTGTTGTATGCGCAGGAAGGATTTTTCAAATCGGTGTTTTAAAAGCAGAAATAACGCAAAAAACGCAATTTACCTTTGTGCCCCTAGCGGAAAGTCTATGACTTACTTGAAAAGTTTGAATTTATAGGAAAAACATTTCGCATCGGGAACACTATCCAACAAAGAAGAAATTTTTCAAATCGGACTACTAGAAGTTGAGATATTGACAAAAATAAGAGAAAAATTCATGCCCCCTGGCGTAGAAACCACGCATTATTTTAAAAAGAAAATGTTCCTAAAAGGTTTGCCGATATGAGGTAGTATCGTTCTACAAACATCTTTTTTTCAGTCGAGAATTTAGAAGCTCATATTTTGCTGCAAATACATCAGAAGCGGAAATTAAGACTTACGCCACCTGGTGGGCAAATCATTTTTTTACTAGAAGTAGAGACATTGACAAAAATAAGATATATATCTATGCCCCCTGGCGGAGAAACCGGGGAATATTCAAAGAAGAAGATATTCCGAAAAGGTTTATCGACGTGAGTGGCATCAGTCCACGAAAGATTTTTTTCAATCGATATTTTACAAGCACAGATTTTACGGCAAATACATCAGAAGCAAAAATTAACACTTCTCCCCCTGGTGGCCAAAGTATTCTTTACCAAAAATAGAAATTATATGCAAAAGACTTTTCATCAAGAGATGTATCCGCTAAAGAAAAAAATTTCAAATTGAAGTTTTAGAAGAAGGGTTATCGGGGGAAATGTAATATTACTTTTACGCCCCCCAGCGGAAAATCTATGCGTAATTTGAAAGTAACTATATCTATAACTCTTCGACATAAATGGAATCGAAAGATAAAGGAATTTTTTCAATCAGATGTTTAGAAGCAAATATGTAGAATAAAACGTATTTTTGAATTCAACATCAGCTGCATTTACGCCCTCTAGTGGCGAAATTGTGCATCGTAAAAAAACAAATAAAGGATCACCATTCGCATATTTCAAGCATCCTAACGCAAAAAGAGTTTTTGAAATCGGATTAAGAGTTGCAGAGATATCGTGTCTACAGACGGACTGACAAACCGATAACATAAGCACGATCTTTTTTTACAAAAGACGTGCTAAAAGTATTGGCAAAATTTACTGCACGGAACGAGAAGCACGTAATATGTATGTGTATGAGCATAGTTTACAGCAATAGCATCGAAGTTGTCTTGAGCGCCCTCTCTGATGTCATGAACCAGTCTGCAGAAAAAGGGAGGTTATTAACGCATTGCACACTACCTCTTCTAGCCACTGTTCTATCGACCCAAACAGCGCGTTTGATTCGCCATAAACAAGGCTTTCTTACTTCAGAACCGCATCTCGTATTCCAAACCCGGTTCCATGCATAATGTTGGATATACACTGACGGAAAAAAATTCCAACCCCAAGAAGGGTTTGTGTTAGATAAACGACAGTTGGTAGGCGGTGAGAGTACATCTGTAAGATGACGTCTATGCAAATTTCGCGCTCGGCGCCTACGTGTGGCACTAGTAGCGCCCCTCGGAACATGCAAAGCAGGTTTGCTGTAAATACGCGCTGTAACGTTCGTGAGCGTTAGTTATCGTTAAGATTCGACGTAGTGTGTTGATGTTAGTCAAGAATGCCTTTAAGAAGACGAAGAAGCCATTATCAACAGCTCACGGAGTTTGAACGAGGTCGTGTAATAGGGCTACGAGAAGCCGGATTTTCGTTCCGCAATATGGCAGAACGACTTGGCAGGAATGTTGCCACTGTGCATGATTGTTGGCAGCGGTGGTCAAGGGAAGGTACTGCCTCAAGAAGACCGGGTACCGGCTGGCGACGTGGAACTACTGAGAGGGAAGACCGCCGTGTACGGCGTATGGTCGTGGCGCATCGTACCGCGTCTGCGGCAGCAATTCGAGGTGCAGTTGCCACCACAGTGGCACAACGAACTGTTACAAATCGGTTACTTGAAGGACAGCTCCGAGCCAGACGCCCTGTAGCGTGCATTCCACTTACTCCAAACCACTGCCGTTTGCGACGTCAGTGGTGTCAAGCTAGAGCTCATTGGAGGACGGAGTGGAGATCTGTTGTGTTTTCTGATGAAAGCCGGTTCTGCCTGGGTGCCAGTGATGGCCGTGTGTTGGTTAGAAGGAGGCCAGGTGAGCGCCTGCAACCAACCTGTCTGCGGCCGAGACACACTGGACCTACACCTGGAGTTATGGTCTGGGGAGTAATTTCCTATGACAACAAGAGCACTCTCGTGGTTATCCCACGCACCCCGACGGCACAGTTGTACGTCGGTCTGGTGATTCAACCTGTTGTGCTGCCATTCATGAACAGCATTCCAGGGGTGTTTTCCAACAGGATAACGCTCGCCCGCATACCGCTGTTGTAACCCAACATGCTCTACAGAGTGTCGACATGTTGCCGTATCCTGCTAGATCACCAGATCCTTCACCAATCGAGCACGTATGGGACATCATTGGACGACAAATCCAGCGTCGCCCCCAACCAGCATTAACCGTCCTTTTATTGACCGAACAAGTGCAACAGGCATGGAACTCCATCCCACAAACTGACATCCAGCACCTGTACGACACAATGCACGAACGTTTGCGTGCTTGCATTCAACATTCTGGCGGTTACACCGGTTATTAATGTACCAGCATTTCACATTTAAAATGGCTCTTCTCGCGCTTACAATAAGCTGTGATCTTGAAACCTTAATCGATTAAATATGTTACCTATACAAATATATTGCCGCCATTTCATTCCTCTACAACTATTTTTTCTTGGTGTTGGGATTATTTTTTCCGTTAGTGTATGTTTACATCTAAACTGCTTGAAAAATCAATAGGCGTTGTACAGCAGCAGAGTCTATTTGCTTTAAATGCGGCTTCTTTATTTCATTCGTTTATGTTATTTTGCTAGTTTATTTTGTGTGGACTTTAAGAAGCCGTGTGCATGATTTTACAAGAAAAATGAAAGTTTTGTTAATCGTTAAAAATGCAATGCAGTCATGAAAACGTGTTATTCTTCTGAGCAAATCAGCGCTGATTTCAAGTATTCTCGGGAGATGTCTGCGAAGAAACAGTTAAAGATGGCATTTCTACGCCGGAAAAAAATATTAAATTTTTGTATTGACGATTTTTGACATGTCACCAAATTTTGTAACATGATCAAATTAAAATAGCGAAATTTTTCTTTTAGCAGTCACATGAGACAAACTGCAGGAGAATTTCGTAGGAAACGAGAATCACGGCATTAGCTTCATTTCAAGGTATTTTTTGCTTTTTAAACTTTTTTCCAGATTTGATAAATTCAAGCTTTATTGTTCCTACATCATGTCTAGGTGTGAGCATTTTTCTTTGCAATGAAATTATGAGGATGTGTAATTTAGCTGTGCAAAGCTACAGCAATGCAATAGCAAATTACATTTAGCTATTTTGTGGGCTTGTCTCTAAAACATCACATTACTTTAGTTTGTATATTTACAAAGACGAATTACATTATCCTCTGAAAACGAATTGCAGAGTTGTAAAGAAAATTTCACGGCGAAAAATTACTCATGTAATTCGTCGAAGAGAAAATGTCCTGCAGGTTTTGAAAGGGCGTACTGAAGAGGTGAGTTTTGAAGATAATTCTGCCCAGCATTTTTTCAGCATTAAAATACTGTGCATTTTAGCCAAAATGAATTACGTTGTCGCACTTTGTTAGCACGTCTTTTGTAAAACAAGTTAGTAAAATCATGCAATGCATTGATTATGATACGCTTTCCAACATACCAGAAATCATTACTCAAGTTATGAGGATAATGGCTGTAGAATAAATCTCGCTCCTATGTCCTGACCTTTGACCCCATTTCGATGATATTCAACAGAACCGGTAAAGTGTACTTCCCGAACAACATGATAAAGTTATGTCTCAATCGAAGCATGTTTACGTAAGTTATAACGCAATATCAGGAACACCGAGCATCACTCGGTTAAAGGAGGGATGAGGGCACAATTTTTTATTTTATTTTGTGTTCCAGTCGCTGAACACGTTCACTCGCGGTTTCGGTTGCGATTCACTGTGATGAACGGCTTCGTAGGTGGTCCCTGCGATTTACTGTCTATTTATTTGCCGCTTCACCCATTTTCAATAGAGTTCATTCCCAGGTGGTCCCTGCGATTTACTGTCTATTTATTTGCCGCATTTGTTTGAGGTTTTCTTTCGATATAGATTGAACGTCGGACATGATTTCCATGCTCCTCGCCTTAGCTGCTCGGAATGATCTTTTTGTAGGCTCATCTTCTTCCAATGGAAGGTCATATGTTTCGAGACTGGAATGTGATCGAAAACCATCGGCTCTTGAATGTCTAAGCTGTTCTATATTTACTTGTTCCGCTTGTTCTTGTTCCAACAGTGTTGTATTCTACTTATTCTTTTTATTAAAGTTGAAACGTCCACGTTTCGTAGGGCGTCGACCAGCCACAATTTTTTATATTGTTTTACCATCCACGGGACACTTTGTTAATAGTAATTAATGAAAATGAACTAATCATAATTTAGCACAGCCGATACGCTCGTCATCAAGTGACTATTCAAAAACGTAACAAAAAAATGCTGTATTAACAGTTTACCTTTTGAAGGAAAAAACACATCAGCATTCCGCTGCTTATACTGTACTACGCATCAACTCCAAGCAGCTGGCACAACTCACTTTTTGTTCTAGAAGAAAATAGAAGTAATGCGTAATACGCACACAATGCGTGATGTAATGAGGCAGATGGGTCTCGCAACTATCTGCTCGCGAGAGTGTGACGTCATATAACTATAATAGGATCTACACACAGCGCGTGACGAATGAGACAGATGGCGTGACCGAGCACCAACATCTCAATCGCGTTAATGGGACGACGCCATAACACTGAAAACGTGGTAATTCGGGGTGGTTATTTAACCCACTAAACGAGTTTTCCTTAAGTCGAGATCAATCTAAATTGATTTCTAGTACCAGAAAACGGTAGGTTAACGACTTTCATCAAAATCCTTAGAGCCGTTTTCAAAATGAAATTTACATACATACAAGAATTGCTCCTTTAATAGTATGGGATAAGGGCGATGGAATGGATCCCGATCCTATGTCCTGACCTTTGACCCCACTTTAAACATTTTCAATAGGGTTCATTCCAGTGGTCCTCTACTGCATATTAAAATTTCATCGAAATCAAACCATATTTACGCAAGTTATGACGCATAAGGGCAAAGGAATGTATCCCGCTCCAATGTCCTGACCTCTAAGCCCACTTCACCCATTTTCAATAGAGTTCATTCCCAGGTGGTCCCCTACGAAATACTAAAATTTCATTGAAATTGAACCATATTTACGCAAGTTATGATGCATAAGGGCAATGGAATGGATCCCGCTCCTATGTCGTGACCTTTGCCCGATTTCGTCCATTTCCAATAGGGTTCGTCCCCAGCTAGTCCCCTACCACATACTAAAATTTCATCGAAATCGAACCATTTTTTCGCGAGTTATCGTGCGGAGAGGCGGACAGACAGACGGATGGACGGACGGACAAAGCTGGAGCACATACGCTTCTTCAACCTACGGTTGGAAAGCATAAAAAAGATCGTCCTTATGTTACCGGTTTGTCCGCCTGTGCATACGAGATCTCTGCAACTATTACTCCGATTTGAAAAATTCGTTTTGCATTGGGAAGCTTGAAATATTCGGATGATGATCCTTCATTTCGTTTTTTTTTTTTTTTTTTTACGATGTACAATTTCGCTGCTAGAGGGCATAAATGCAGATGATGTCGAATTCAAAAATACGTTTTATTTCACATATTTGCTTCTAACTATCCGATTGAAAAAAAAATTTATCTTTAGATTTCATTTATGTCGAAGAGTATTTTAGATATAGTTACTTTGTCAAATTACGCATAGATTTTCCGCTAGTGAGCGTAAAAGTAAATTACATTTTCCCTGATAACTCTTCTTCAAACTCCGATATGAAAAGAACTTTCTTCAGCAGATATACATCTCCTGATGGAAAATATTTTGCATATAATTTTTAATTTTTGGTAAAGAATACTTTGGCCACCAGGGTGTGTAAGTGTTAATTTTTGCTTCTGATGTATTTGCCATAAACTGTGAGCTTCTAAAATATCGATTGAAAAAAATATTTCGTGGACTGATGCCACTCACATAGATAAACTTTTTTGGAATATTTTCTTCTTAAAATATTCCACTGTTTCTCCGCTAGGGGGCGTAAATGTATATCTTATTTTGGTCAATATCTCTACTTCTACGAGTCCGAATTAAAAAATTCCTTGTTTGTTGGATAGTGTTTTCAGTGTGACATGTTTTTCATATAATTTACAAATTTTCAAGTAGTTCATAGACTTTCCGCTAGGGAGCGTTGAGGTAAATTGCTCCCCCCCCCCTATATCTCTGCTTCTAAATCTCCGATTTGAAAAATAAATTCGTTCTGCACCGGATACAGCTCCTGATGGGAAATCGTTTGCACATAATTTCTAATTTTTGTAAAAAAAATTGTTTGGCCCCCGGGGGAGTAAATTTTAATTTCCGCTTCTCATGTATTTACAGCAAAATATGAGCTTTTAAATTTTCGATTGAAAAAAAACGTCGTTTGTAGACCGATACTACTCATGTCGACAAACCTTTTAGATACATTTTCTTCTTAAAATAATGCATGGTTTCTACGCCAGGGGTGTAGATTTATATCTTATTTTGGTCAATATCTCTACTTCTACGAGTCCGAATTGAAAAATTCCTTCTTTGTTGGATAGTGTTTTCAGTGTGACATGTGTTTCATATAATTTCAAAATTTTCAAGTAATTCATAGGCTTTCCGCTAGGGGGCGTAAAGGTAAATTTCTTTCGCCCTATATCTCTGCTTCTAAATCTCCGATTTAAAAAATTTCTTCTGCACCGGATACAGCTCCTGGCGGGAAATCCTTTGCCCAAAATTTCTAATTTTTGTAAAAATGGTTTGGCCACTAGGTGGCGTAAGTCTTAATTTCCGCTTCTGATGTATTTGCAGAAACATATGAGCTTCTAAAATATCGATTGAAAAAAAAGTCGTTTGCAGACCAATACTATTCATGTCCACAAACCTTTGAGGAACATTTTCGTCTTGAAATAATGCATGGTTTCTACGCCAGGGGGTGTAGATGTATATCTTATTTTTGTCAATATCTCTATTTCTAAGAGTACGATTTGAAAAATTCCTTCTTTGTTGGATAGTGTTTCCGATGCGAAATGTTTTTCCTATAAATTCAAAATTTACAAGTAAATCATAGACTTTCCGCTAGGAGGCACAAAGGTAAATTGCGTTTTCTGCGTTATTTGTGCTCTTAAAGCTCTGATTTGAAAAATTCATCCTGTATCGCATACAAGACCTGATGGAAAATATTTTTCACATAATTTCCTAATGTTTGGTAAAGAATGGTTTAGCCACCAGGGGTCATAAGTGTTAATTTCTGCTTCTGAATTATTTGTTGCAAACTTTGGGCTCCTGAAAACTCGACTAATTTTTTTTTTTTTTTTTGTGGACCGATACGGCTCATATGGATAAACGTTTTGAGAATACTTTCTTCCTATAAGAATGCATGGTTTTTCCACCAGGGAACGTAAAGTCACATCTTATTTTTGTCGATATCTCTGTTTCTAAGAGTCCGATTTGAAAAATTCTTTCTGTATTGGAGAGCGTTTCTGGTGCGAAAGGTTTCTCATATAAATTCATGTTTTTCTTAACGCACAGGTCTGGAACCATAAGGCGTAAGCTCACGATTCCGGTTACAGAAATATCTGAGGGATTAAAAACCCGATTGAAAAACCTCTTTCTTCCGTCAGATACTATTGTTTTCCATACCGTTTCCATTGACTTTTAATAGCTTCGATAAATTTAATTTGCGTCGGAACGGATTCAAAAGACGTGCTTATTACACCCGAAAATTTGGTGTCATCTTTCTTTTTTTTGTTTTTTTTCTTTTTTTCAAGTATGAATTGCTCTAAACTGCCTTTAACTTTTAATACTACAGGAAAATCACATTTGTCTACCTTGAAGTTCGCGGCAAAAAGACACCATTATCGCACATTTCCTTGGGCTCCCCCTCCCCTTCCCACTTCGCAAGGGTAAATTGCTCTGAGCTATCTGAAAGTTATTTTCTGAGAAAACCAAATTAGCGCCTATCTCGTATTTTGGCCAAAACGAATTATGTTATCAAAATTTTTTAGTTCGACTAAATTACTTGAGATATCTTTTTTTCTAGGAAAATCACATTAGCCTATCGTTCAGTTTGGCAAAAGAAATGAAAAATAAATGAATTTCGTTATCGTACATTTCATTTTTTTTTATTTGCAGGGATAAATTTTTCTGAGTTACTTTGAATTTTTTGTTCTAAGAAAATCACAGTAATCAATCTTGCAGTATGGCAAAAGAAAAAGAATTATATTAATATGTCTTTCTTTTCATTTTCAAAGCTGATCTTCATTCGCCTGTCTTTAAAATTTGACTCTGCTAAATTGCAATATCCGAAACTACGCATATATATAGATAAATTTTTTGAGTTGTCCTGCAAATTTTTCGCGGCAAATCGGAAACATTTGCTGAAAACAGGGAGCTATGCAGAAGATGCGAACAATTTTGATTAAGCTTGGGATGGAGAATTTTTGATAATGACGTTGTTCACGCAAAAGCATATTGTAAGTAGAACTTAAAGGGTTTACTTGTGCGCGATTTTGCGCCCAAATGTCATTAATCATTGCGTGCGACTTATGTATGAAGAATGGTTCACAAATTTACATCCAGTATAAGGAAAACCGAACGACATGACTCCCTCTCATCACGCTTCGTGAGTTCATGAAACTAATGGCAAAGCATTTGTGGTATTCGAGTATATATGAGCATTTAGATAGTAATGTGATACGTAGCTCCACTGGCTACTTCCTAAACTTCACTATATACTCCTGAACTTCTTGCTGTAAGCGTTTCACTCCGTAGCGTTTTTACAAATATCTGGTTATTCTATTGATGAGACGGAACTCAAAATTGAAATGTCGCTTAGAAGTAAAGGCCCAAAATTTCTAATTCAGCCTAATGCACATGTGCTAGACGCTTTAGGGCAGAAGTCGTTCTTTGCAATGTAGAAACTCATTAGAAGCTCACTCTTTCAGGAGCATTAGGCGCGCAAAGGAGTTCATTCCCAATTTACCGTTTTTGGCTCCACAAAAAAAGGAGATCAAAGGAATCATCTCAAGTGCTCAAACCCACCCTATTTTACTCAAACTTAGGAGCCTCTCCGGTATCCGCGTGGTCAGAGGCGGGGCTTGTGGCCAATCGTACAAACTAGGGCTAGACCCGTGCTTCGGAAAAGACATGCGTGATGTGTCTCTCTCATGGCACTGGCTCTTGGCAAATAACCTGAATTTGGCCAATGCTCATTCATCCCCCTAGTCCCAACTTAAGTCTTTTTTTGTTTGTATGTTTAAGTCTTTTTTTTTTGTTGTTTGTTCCTGCGGCTTAATGCCCGAGGAACAAACAAAAAAAGACTAAAGCTATGGGCAGCTCATATGCTCGACTAACCATATCTTTGTTAGCAAGCAATGCTGATGACGTAAATAATCGAAAATTAAACAGACAATAAGCATTCTGATTGTTCATTGTTTAAAAGTTTCTAGATTCCTCTCAGTCACGTGTTCGCTGAACAGCAAAGCAATTTTTCTTACCTACTAATTTTTAAAAACTAAAATAAATTGTAAATTGATTCCCGTTTATAACACACTGCGATTTTATTCTCCGAAACGTTTAGCGAAATTGTACAAATAACAGCATATTTGTTCGATTCGAAGGAACACGATTGTTCCTGTCATTGGCATTCGTCAACACCATGTAATTATTTGCTTAAATCGTGTTCCTTTTATGTTCTGAGAAGGAATATACCAGCTACGTATCATAAATTGTTAGGTCTTAGCATGGAAAATGTAACAAATTGCGCCGTCAGTAACGGGCACACGAGAGGACAATAACCTCCCACATCTCGCGTGGTGTAAAAGCAAGCTCCTGTGCACTACTGCTTGGATGATTCTCCAAGAGAGTAGATGGTTCTTCCAAAAGCCATATTTATGAGCAATCTCCCCAGACGGAGCTAGAATTTCTGAAATGTACACACTTGCTACGTTTAGATCAACGTCTCCGAAACTAATCCAATTTTATGCATACTTCTTCATCACAACGACAACGTTTTATTGCGTATAAAGAAGCCTGTTACTGCTGAATAAGCAGCTAATAAATTTAAAGTTATACGTAAGGCTTTTTCACGAAGATAAAATTATCCTACGTCATCATCCCCTGTAACAACCATGCGGGGTCGTTGCTCTCAACCTTCGGTTAAAAAATCCTTCTTCTACAGAACAAATCTAAAGCCTTTAAATATTAATTTTTCAGAAGTAATGGCTAATTTTATTTTTATTTCCATCGAAACGCGAAATCCTAATGCCGCATTACTTGGAAAACCACCTTTGTAGTCGTTTTTAGCATCGGAAGAGTGTCCTAAATATCTAACAGCGTCAACAAAAATACATTTTTGTAGCTAAGGGATGATGAGAGACGTCTATAGTGCGGCATGCCATTGTTAGTTTTCTAAACATAGCGTTATTCAGAAAGCGTCTTCGCCTTTCCTTAAGTATTATTAAAAGTTGTACTGTTCAGCGGAAAAAAAACTTACCTGGAAATTCTAAAATTTCATTGTAAAGCGAATGAAGGAGACCTCAAAAATATTCGACATTCATATGCTCACCTGACATAATAGTGGTGTTGGGTGGGCTTGTACCAAACTGTGTGGAGGTGACCCACATGTTATTTTTATTTACCTCTATCGCTCCTACTCCTTAGTATCACCGTTAGTTTCTAAAATAAAAGATATTTATCAACTGCACTGTTTACTTATAATATAACTCTTATTCATATTCATAATACACTATGGTACGTAGATAAAAGTACTAGGACACTTACTTTCATACGGAAATAAGAGCATTTAGTAGCAGAAATCAGTATATAGTCGGACCACCTTTTGCAGTTATGACTGAAGCGACACTTCTCGGCACGCTTTTCACGAGATGCCGATATGTCACTACCGGAATTTTCCTCCATTTTTCCTGCAAAGCTTCTAACAGGACTGCCGTAGAGGAAGGCCTTATCGTCCAAGATTGAATTCGGCTTTTCAGCTCTTCCAACAGATGTTCCATTGGATTTATATTCTAGACTTTGGGCACGCCAATCCAGCACTTGGACGCCTTTCAAAATCGACCTAGACAGACTTTGCTCTGCGGCAAGATACACAGAATTTGCTGAAAAAGACAGCGATCTGTGTGGAAGTACTGCCACAGCGTTTTGTTCAGAACGCCTTCGTACCTGGCAGCCGTTAGGATGAAGAGGGTTACATCCAAAAAACAGTGTCTTTTTCCATCAGGAAAGTCCCCACACCATCACATAGCTCCCTCTAAACTTGACTCTAGTCCGCCCGGCAGCATTTCCTGGGCAGGGGCCACACCTAAATATGTCCAACCAAAAAAACGTATGAGTAGCGGGATTTGACACTCCCCACGACTCTATTCCACTCTTCTCTTATCCACGAACGTCGAGAGAGGCACCACCGAAGACGTCGTCTGGCATTGCCTGGAGTGATGTAGAGCATGTGTGCAGCTGATCTAGCATGTAAATCGTGGGCATAAAGTAATAGATGGACTGTGCAGATACAGTTGTTGCAGTGTCTTGTGGAATGTCTCCGAACGTGCGTGCCATCTTCACATTCATCTCCGCAGTAAGCATCGTTTGGCAAGATAACTCAATTTCTGCGGCTTCGTAGAGCGCCGCTTTGCTATTGTGGCAACATCTGCTCCCCATTGATGAAGTATTTCAGTGACAGTGGATTTGGGAAATCCCAGAAGAGCGGCAATACTACAGATTTATTGCTTACTAAAGTGGTATTCAACCTCGACAACCTTTTCAAAATCCGCCAGTTCATCTCCGAGTGGTACAGTCGCTTTTAATACGGTCTGAAAAATGTGCCAACGGTTCCTTTTATGAACAGCACCCAATAGGACACGCGCATGCGCGTCTCTTTTAGTATTTTGCACATGTGCAGGTGTCCAAATATTCTCGTCTACATGTGCAGGTGTGCAGGACTTAAAGACGAGCCAGGTATTGACCTGTAGCGTCGCACACGAGCGGTTTCGATATGTGAAATTCAAACAGTAGGGATTCCAATACTTACTAAAATGGTGGCGGAAAAAACATCGACACAACTGCTGGTACTAAAGAATATAGTGAATTTTATTCAGAATTGGGAACATAGAACTGGGTGCCATGATATAGATGTATCACTGCCGAAGACGTTACAAAGGGGAAATAATGTCTTCAGTAAGAGATATGATCTCCCCTAACATCGATGCATGATTTGCACCGTCTGTCCATACTTCGCACTAGATTGTGGATGAGTTCTTACGTAATATCGTCAATTCTTCCGTCAGACTCGTCTTCATCTGTCAGATAGTGTCAGTTGTGTGCTGACGTGCCGCAACGCGTCTCCCCAGAGAGCAGCACACGTATTCTATGGGATTTAGGTCGGAGAAACATGTTGGTCAATCCATCCGCTGAATGTTTTCACTTTCCAACTGCTCATCAACAGCCACTATACGATAGGACGTGACGTTATCGTCCGTTAACACGAACTGTGTGCCAATACAACCTTGGAACAGACAAATGTGGGGAAGGATTACCTTATTACAGCAGCGCGCACCGGTTGCGCTACCTCCTTCCAGTATTTGAAGCTCCATACGTCAATCTAGAAGCATGCCTCCCTATACCAGTACGTGGCGACCGCCATATCTATCGCTTTCAGTAACGTTTTCGGGGCGACACCGAATGCCTACCTCACGCCAGATTAACTGACATCGAGAATCACTAGAGAGACTAAATCTACTCTCATTAGCAAATCATGCCGTACCCCACCGTTTTGCTGGCCAGTCGTTATGTTCGCTGGGCCACTGTAAACAGTGTCTCCGGTGAGCAATTTTTAATGGAAACAGCCTATTTGACGTCAGACAAACAGTTCATTTTTGTGTAGTCGCCTGCCTACTGCAAACAACGATGATGTGCGTCCGGTGTTAATGTTATGTTATTTTGCAAGATTACTTGATGTCCGGTGTCGATTCTTCTTGCCTTGTAAGAGCAGATAGGGTTCTCACGGGGGTTGGTTTTGAGTGGGAGACCATCACCGGTCTTTGGCACAGCTGTACTTGGGATCATGAAGGCCGACCACGCGCGCGATACGATGCTATGGGCGATACCGAACTTTGGGGCCATACTCATCACAGCTCACTCCTCCTCGAGCCTCCCAATTATTCGACCAGGAGTAAAATCATCAAGATGTTCTCGACTAGCCATTGCGTCGTTTCTAGCACACAACAAACAGAATATTACAGGTTAAAACATCTATAACACTTACGCACACCATCCATTGACTTCCTGTCCATCGATGCTACTGGACTGCGTGAGCGCATTTTGTTCTCACCTCACGCAAACCACACATCATGCTTCATTATTAGGCATGTGCTGTTGCTCCTGTTCCTAGACAGTGTCCTGAGTTAATTTGTGTTTGGTTGCTGTGATTATTTACGACATTATATTTTACTTTTTCTACTTCGTCGTTAGGTTTTCCAGTCTTATTTATACCTATTTTACATTTATAATATTATGTATTTCTAATATGCTCTTAGAAAAATAGTGTCGTTACATTATTCTTTATTTTTCCAATGAGATACTTATGGCTGATGCAAACTAGCAAACTTTTGAATATCTAATTTCATTGTTGTTAGACATGAAAGATCATCTCTCTTCATATTATCAAGATGGTTACTAGGTTTTGATAACAGCTCGACTAAAATCAGATTCGACCAGATAAAAAGTGGGAAATCCAATAGTAAAAGCAATTTAGGCATTGACTTATGTTGGAATTAGCTGGAGTGATTTGCCACAATTTATTCCATTACTTATCCAGAAGTTCTGTTAGCCGTTTTCGAATTTAGATTGAGCTGCTACATCAGTCTGCAGCTTAATCAGGAACTCTTGTAATGTATTGTCAACATCACTCGCATTCACCTCAGATGGAACCACCATCTAATCTGGAATATTCATCTCCAATAGGTCGTTGAACAGAAATTGCATATCACTACACAAGTGTTTCAAATGCTCACTACACCCAAAAAGATCATCATCTTTCAATTCTGTGTAAAGAGAAGCCAGTGCTGGTAATTTCCTTAACTTGCGACGTCCAATATTACAGCAGAACAACTTATGTTTTCCGAGGAAAGCTGTGATGTTCCTTTGTAAGATACACACATTGTCATAAAAATCCACACATCAAGAAGGGAGGCTTTAGATTGAAATGAGATTTTAGTAGGGAGATGTGTGTGGTAATACCAAGGACAGAAGTGATTACAATATCGCAGCAGCAGGAAGATTTCCCGCGGACATACGGCACACCTTCCGGTCAGCGTTAGTACCGCTTCGGACTGCCTTGTGCTCGGATATATGTGATGATACGGTCCGGCATGGAGTCAAAAAGACGCCGTATGTTTCCTTGGGATAGATTGGCCCACACTTCTTGCAAATGACGCTCTAAATCACGAACACTGGGAAATGAAGAAAGCTGGCGTCCTATCTGGTCCCACTCGTGCTCGATGGGCGAGAGATCAGGCGATTTGGCAGGCCACGGAAGCGTCAAAGCATGAGGTAGACAGCCCTGGGAAATCCAAGCCGTGTCAGAACGGGCGTTATCTTGTTGGAAAATGTCTTCAGGCCGCCCCGCCAAGAAAGGCAGTACGTGGGGCAGCAGAATCTTCTCTACGTAGCGCAGGGCTGTCAACGTCCTTCGGATCACTGCGAGAGAAGTCCGGCTGTCATACGCGATGGCTCCCCAGACCATCACGCCTGCAATTCGGGACATGTGCCGCTGTACAGTGAGGTTGGGTTGAATAAATGATGATAAACGTGCTGTTAAAACTGATAAGATATATACAAAACCATCACACAAATAATCAACTCGAAACAGCAAGTACAGCTAACTCCGCAGTAGAAAAAACTTTAATTAAGAGTTAAAAGTTAAAAGCATATTTACACTCCCGTAAGGCCTTTCGGGAACACCGTGTTCCCATCTTCAGACAGATTCTGCGACTCATCGAGTCTCCGTATATATACACCAGACGTCACGCTAATGACGTGCACCAGGGAACCAGACATGCGCGTAAGAAGTCAACAAATCATCATAGAAGTGAATTATGCAGTAGGTGAAACCGAAAATGTTGGTTATGAGGATCAATGCTAACCACCCACTACACCTTGTCATAAAATAAAGATCCAAAATTACATAAAAAATGGGTTAGGTAAAAAAACATTGTCACATAACACACAGAAGTACTAATCAATTCACACAAAAATTAACATCAGACTGAGTAGTCCGAAAGTGAATAAGCTATTTTTAGGATGAAGGCATATCACATGGGTATGTATCACTACAGCATAAAACTCTATTATCATAAATACTCAGATTTTCACTTACAGTATGATGGAATGTCAGAGTGTGTAGACAGAAGTTAGGTTGGGATTGTAGCGCTCACCTGCGGTCTTATACACTCTGACACGGTGATCGTCCGTTCCCATACCGAAGCTGGATTCTTGTTCGCTGAACACTGTACGTCACCAGTCCGTAGCATACCACGTTGCTCGCTGCTGACACCACTGCAATCGACGCCGACGATGGTCAGGTGTTAATAGCAGAAAACGTAAGAGCCGTCGAGAGTGTAGATTCGTCTCAGCCAGGCGTCTGGAAATGGTTCTGGCGGCCACAGGAGTCCCTTTTACAGCGACCACATGCCTCTGGATATTGGACAAGGACGTCGTTGCATCTGTGCGTGTCGCTCTCACGATCCTACTGCCTTCTCTGCTGGTGGTGTGTCTGGGTTGTTCCCGTGTCCATTGCTCCCAACACGATCGCAGCGTACTCTCCGACCGGCCCAAATGGCGGCCGATTAGGCGCGCCGGCCTCTCTCATCCAGACGATACGGCCTCGTTCAAACTCCATCAGTTGCCCGTACGCACATCTACGGCGACTCCTTGGCATGTCTATCGCTCAGGGATCTCACATGACTCTTACCGTGCACTTCGGCACGAATGTGGAACCCCCAGCGCGGCGCCTTATAAGCTCCAAGGATTGCGATCGCAGCGCCGGTCTTGGACGCGCGGGCATGCGGAATCGCACGAAACTTTAATCATTTGCATGACTGCCTTCCCCGTATATATTCGCCGATTTTCGCGTTAATCACGCGGTTTTTTCTTGGTGCGCGGATTTTTATGACAATGAGTGTATAAGATTAGTTTTTACTTGAAACCGTTAGTTCAACAAATTCAGGTCCTTAAATATATAATTGATAAAATATTAAAATATGTCACACTAAATAGCAGCGATTGTTTTTAAAGTTGCTTATCGGTTAGAAATGATACAATACTTCCCCAAAGTGCTTCAAAGCGACAAAGATAATTATCTTTGTCAGAACGGAGTAAACAGTAGCAATTTCGTTATGATTTCAGAAATTTCTAATTTGACCACAAAAATTTATCGCCCATGTTTATGGAACCCCAGTATCCCATACGCAACACATTTGTACATAATTCCACTAACTTGGAGAACAGTTCAATTGTATGTTTGTGATCAACAACCGATGTTTTCTCATAATTTTTCCCAGTGGTTATTCTATGATAACTTTTGTACCTTCGTGATAATACATTGTTAAGTTTGTGAGAGTGAACACGTAGTCCCTTTGAACGCACAACATTGCGTGAATGTAAATAAATATAAAAATAATACATAGTATACATGATATATTGCACAATTTACTGTAGTCAGACATGGAAGAAATACATATTTTCATCAATAAAATGTTCTCTTTTTCCATAAAGTGTCATTTTCGCATTTTAATTTCAGGAATTATCAGCAGCTTTCCCAGGCGTCGCACATGAACACATCATTTTCATCCTAAGAGTTTTATCATTTCATGAGGTACTATATCACGCAAAATCAACATTGAACCCACTGAGCTCCACTTCGTTACAGTTGTGTCCACAAAATTCGCCATCGCAGTTTTTGTCTTCTCTTTGCATCGGCATGTTGATAAAAACTGTATATATGAGACATATCTTGTTATACACTCACGGACAATGAAATTTGCGCACCTAGAAGAAAACATTTTACAACCGCAAAACTTTGCAGATACCTAGAGTGTGTGCTGGTATGCAAATGATCCACGTTTGGTACTAGTGCGCATGACCGCACACACTGTGGTGGCGCTGCAAGCACAACCGGCAGCCTTATAAATGGGTGTGTAGTCGATGCCCCATGAAAGCGAAAAGCACCGGCCGACGCAAGCAAGAGTACAGAGTGACAAGAATGGCAGGTAGATGCCAGAGACGTCCATTTACGCATCATCGGTCTGAAAAACGCAGGGTGGTTGGCGTGCCGTATAGCCCGCCAAGTGGATTGTTCTGACCATACCGTCAGACTGTGTTGCGAGCAGTGCACACGTGGCGGCACTGTCACATGGCGGTGCGACTCCGGACGGACCAGGAGGACCACCGGTAGAGAGTATCGATGGATCGTGTACTAGGCACGAACGGATCGCACGGGGACCCAGTCCACTATACAAGGCATATCTAGCGGCTCCTTGTGCCCATGAACCACTTTCCGATGCCTCGCGGAAGCGAATCTGCGATCCCAGCGCCTTTTACGTGTGCTGCCATTAGCACTGGAACATTGCCGGCTCCGTGTGTATTGGTGCCAGGCCAGAGCGACGTGAAACGCTTCAGACTGGCGACGTGTGGTGTTTAACGGTGAGTGCCGCTTTGTTTTAGGGACAGATGATCATCGTGTCCGAGTGTGGAGTACCCCGGGTCAACGGCACAATCCCAACCTCGCTATCGAGCGCTACACCTCCCCCAATGCAGGGATTATGGTCTGGGGAGCCATTCACTACGATATCCGATCAGCTCTAGTAGTGGTACGTGGATCATTGACGGGCCAGTGGTATGTGGATGAGATCCTACGGACCCATGTACTCCCATTCCTAGCCGGGATTCCAGGTGTGCTATAGCTGCAGGATAATGTTCGCCCGCACACGGCTGTGGTTGCCCAGGAATTTCTGCGTCATGTCCAGACACTTCCATGGCCTACCCGCTCCCCGGACATGTCCCTTATCGATCATGTGTGGGACCAGTTGAAATGCCGGCTGCCGCTGTGCCGCACTCTCCGGGATTTGGAGCACACCGTGCAACACGTGTGGGTCAGTCTGCCACAGGACAACATCAGGCTTCTGTTTCCCCTCCGTGCCGGACCGTATTGCATCATGTATCGCCGCACGAGGCGGTGCGACGCGCTGTTGAAGATGACCGGACTGCGTGCCACAGATCCCTCTGTAATTCTCCTGCAGCTTGGTTTTTGCCATCATGTGTATCATTCATCTGTATCATTACGTCCATAAAATTTCAGTTCAATCCGATGCTCCCTTCTTGGTGCGCAAATTTCATTGTCCGTGAAAATATTTCAATTACATCAACTATTACGTTTCACGTAGTTACCACCTGTAAGTGATAAAATCGTGATATCTTGATTACTTCGTGGCAGGCTAAAATTAATTAAAAACAGGAACTGAAGTGTATTTGAACCCCTACTATCATGATTGCTATTCAGGAATCAGACATTGTAGTTTAAATTATGGAAAAAAATTTATTTTTTTAAATCAACATTAATGCCTGAAAAAATTAACTCCCCAAATCTAAGAATAATGCGGCCGTGGCTAAACCTCTAGACGCTGTAGAATGCTGATAAATGACGTGTAAGTGCATTTATAAATTAGGCAGCGATCTAATCAAAAACTAAATTAAATATTGTTTGCTTACCTCTATTTTCCTTCTTGAAATTCGCTCTTCTATTTTGTATACTAAACAATATCACAAAAGACTATTCGATTCTCGCTACAAGTTGAAAAACTTTCTCTCCGATGCAAACAAAACAACTTACTACCGACCTCCTTCCGATTTTAGAAACTGGGCATCTGCCGCCGTTTCTGAAAAAAGTTGAAACTAATTACGACAGTAGTTACTCTAGGAATAGCAGCTTACGGTATATCACGAATTTACTTATGCCACGAAATTACCAATGTTTACCTTGCCTTTTGATAACCATAGAGCCTCTGTGTGCATTAGTATGCGTGTAAAATCTTCATTTTCTTCATAAAATTGTCGGAAAAGATCTCGAAGTGCATTTGGTTTTATGAAGTTGTCAGCTTTTACTGCAAAGGCAAAGCTATCATTAAACATCCTCTCAAGCTTTTTGCTCCAAGTGTTGACGGTGAACCATGCATACAGTAAATGTATTCAAAACACTTCAGGAACAGCATTTTTATATGAGTAATTAATCCTCTGCGCCTGTCTGTCATTTAAATATCGGTATCTGTTGCAGAAACCATTATGCACTGTAATAACAAACTACAAGGTAATAAAGGATGGTGCAACACCTACCAAATAACGTGTTGCACCACCCTTTGCCTTCAAAACACCTTCGATTCAATGTGACATGAATTCAGCAAGGTGCTCATATCATTCTACAGCTATGTTCAGCCACGTGAACGTGATGGTGTCCCTCAATTGCTGAATATTCGCTGGACGACGATCTCTATTACGAATAGCTCTCTCAATATCATTCCACAGGTTCTCAATTGAGTCAAGTTCTGAAAACACATAACAGCACGTAGAGACGTGTGGCATGTAAAAACACACAGTCATAGGGGTAATAAACATTTCATAACAGCATACACTCATTGTCATAAAAATCCGCGCACCAAGAAAGAACTGTGCGATTAACGCGAAACTTGGCCAATAGCTACGGAAAAGGCAGTCATGCAAATGATTAAAGTTTCGTGCGATTCCGCATTCCCGAGCGTCCATGGCTGGCACTGCAATCGCAATCCTTAGAGCTTATAAGGCGCCGCGATGGGGGCTCCACATTCGTGCCGAAGTGCTCGGTAAGTGTCACGTGAGATCACTGAGCAAGACATGCCAAGGATCCACCGTAGATGTGCGTACGGGCAACTGACGGAGTTTGAAAGTGGCCGTATCGTCGGGATGAGACAGGCAGGGTGGCGGGCGCGCCGAATCGGCTGCCATTTGGGCCTGTCGGACAGTACGGTGCGATCATGTTGGGAGCAATGGACACGGGAAGGCACCCAGATACGGTGGACTGGCTTTGGATGACCCAGACACACCATTAGCAGAGAGGGCCGTGGGATCATGAGAGCGGCACGCACAGATCAGATGCAACGACGTCTTTGTCCAGTATCTAGAGACATGTGGCCGCTCTACAAGGGACTCCTGTGTCCGCCAAAACCATTTCCAGACGCGTGGCAGAGGCGAGTCTGTACTCCCAACGGCTCTTACGTTTTCTGCCATTAACACCTGACCATCGTCGGCGTCGATTGCAGTGGTGTCATCAGCGAGCAACGTGGAATGCTACGGACTGGCGACTTATAGTTTTCAGCGACGAATCTTACTTCTGTTTGGAAACGGATGACCACCGTGTCACAATGTGGAGGACCTTATGTGAGCGGTACAATCCCAACCTCACTGTACAGCGGTACATGTCCCGAACTGCAGGCGAGATGGTCTGTGGAGCCATCGCGTATGACAGCCGGACGTCTCTCGCAGTGATCCAAAGGATATTGACAGCCCAGCCCTACGTACAGTAGATCCTGCGGATAGCAGCACATGGTTGCGGTATTAACCAGGAAAGGCAGCACATGGTTGTGGTACTAACCATTTGCTGCATTTCCTGGCTGGGCAGCCCGAAGCCATTTTCTAACAAGATAACGTCCGCTCGAACACGACTCGGGTTCCCCAGGACTGTCTACGTCATACTTCAACGCTTGCGTGGCTTGCCAGATCTCTTGCCCATCGAGCACGTGCGGGGCCAGATGGGATGCCAGCTTTCTCCATGGTCGAGTGTTCGTGATTTCGAGCTTCAGTAGTGAGAAGTGTGGGCCAATCTGTCCCAAAATAACGTACGGCATCTCTTTGACACCATGCCGGACCGTATCAGCGCATGTATCCGAGCACGAGGCGGTCCGACGTGGTACTAACTCTGACCGAAATGTGTATGTATATCCGCTGGAAATCGTCCTGCTGTCATTGATATGTGCCATCTCACTACTAAAATATAAATTCAATGTGACGCCTCCTTCTTGGAGCGCGGATTTTTATGACAATAAATGTACAAATATTTACGCATTTTGCGTATACAAGATTACATCCGCAAATGTCACCAAAATGAGATGTAACAGTGTAACCTAAAAATGTCTTAATAAGGAATGTGTTCGCCTCGTACGGACAGACAACTGTCGCAACGACGATGCATACTCATCACCAGGTTGTTGATAAACTCTGAAGCCAAAGAATGCCATTCCTCAATAAGATTGGGAAGGGTTCTAGGTGGGGAAAAAGAGCTGCTAGGTGTCATCCCAGAGCATTCCAGGCCTGCTCTATAGGTTTCAAATCCGGAGACTTGACTAGACAGTCCATACGTCGAGTATCCTCGCTCTGCAGAAAATCCTTGACAAGCTGACCTCTGTGCGGGCGAGCATTGAAAAAGTATGACATATGAAAAGGTATGACATATGCTCAAGGATCTTGTCTCTGTAGCGCTCAGATTTCACATTGACTCCTACGAGCACTTGGAGTGGTGTGCGACAGTTAAACATAATGTCGCACACACAATCAGGCCACCGCCTCTGAAGAAGTCTCATTGGCAGACGTTTGCAGCATCATTACGGGTTCCCTGTCCCCTCCAGATGAAAAACCAACGAGAATCCCTTTTGTATTCTGAATCTCGACTCGTCTGTAAAAGGAACACCGGCCCACTTGACTGGACTGCAGGAACGATGCTTCCTGCACCAGTGCAAGCGAGCACTCCTCTGAGATGTGGTTAGCGTTATAAACACCATGGGTCTGCTGCTGGCGTAAAGACCTATTGTATGAAGCCTTCGATATATCTTAGTCCCAGTGAGAGCAGGGTGTACCGAAGACAATTGCCGGGCTGTATACGACCTATGACGCCTTGAGATTAAAGCGTCATAATGGTCCTCACGAGGACATGTCTTGAACGACCTTGGCTAGGCTTTCGTGACACCCCACCGGTGTTGGTGAATTGCTTCCATAAGCGTGAAACCACTCTGGGGTGGATATATAAGTCCCTTTGTGCTTGGACCTGAGACTAGCCTGTTTCTTGTCGTCCTCTGGTTTGCCAATATACATCGTCAGATACGCGTATATGAGACGTAAACAAAGCATTTACAGCCATCGGAACGCTTCTTTCACACTCTGTCAACGAGAAATGCCAATGCCGCTTCCCTTTGGCTTGAATTATGCAACTCAATTTACATACTGGATAGCATTTTCCTCACAGTGCCAATTTGCATATGTCCTGTGAACATGGTAATATTTCATTGAGCACTTTGTATTATTGCCTTCCAAGACTTTAATTTGGACACCAATGTAGTTCGTGGGTTGACTAGGGAAATGGGACTCCACGGCACGAGATGTCGGTTTACTGAATTTGTGTTGTCCTTGACTCTCTAAAGACAAAGTTGTCGTTTGTGTAATTAAATTGCCTACACAAAAAATCTAACCACCCTGTATTCTTTAGTTTTTTAAACAAACTGCTTCTGAGTAGTTCCACGATTTGACAGAAGAAAACAAACGTGATAATCATTTATTATACAGCACTCAGACTTTCGTGATAACTAAACTATAATTTAAAGTTCTCAGAAAATGTAAATGGCTTTATTCAATCGTTAAGATGCACGGCATGATTACTTTTGTAAATATTAACGAGAAAAAAATTATTAGCTCAAATATATCTCAGATTAAAACTCGGAATCATTATGTCGTACTTCATGGTATTTCGAAAATTCAGGTATTTACAGAATGTAATGCTGTGTTTTGGTCATGGCACATAAATCGACATGATACACTGGTGCGCAAAACGTAGGAACGAAGTGAAAAAACTAAAATAGCACCATAAATAGCAGCAGCACCCACACATAAATTAACTCAGGACCGTGTCTGGGAATAATGCAGCATAGCATGTGGTTTACGTGACGTGATTACAAAATGTTCTCACATAGTCAAGGAGCATCAGTTGAACGGAAGTCACTGGACGGTGTGCGTAAGTGTTACAGACGATCGATTGTGTTTGTTGGGTGCTAGAGACAACGAAATGGCCCTTCGAGAACATCTTCATGATTTTACTATTGGACAAATAATTAGGAGGTTCGAGGATGGATGAACTGTGATGAGTGTGGCCCAAGAGTGATATATCGCTCATGGCATCGTATCACGTGCGTGGTTGGCCTTCAGAATTACAGGTGCAGCTGTACGAAAAATCGGTGGTAGTCGTCTACCAAAAACCTTTCCCAGTGAGGACCGCTATCTGCTCCTACAGGCCAAGAGGGATCGATACCGGACAGCAAGTAACTTTGCAAAACAACTCAACATGAGCACAGGACACAGAATATTGCTGTTTACAGTGGTCAGGACACTACACAAAGGTGGACGGTTTGCCCGACGACTAGTACGCTTTATTCCATTAACAACGGCTCACCGGAGACACCGTTTACAGTTGTCCAGTGAACATAATGACTCCATAGTAGAATGGTGGGATACGGTACTCTTTACTAATGAGAGAAGATTTAGTCTGATTCTCCACGTCAGCTAATCTGGAGTAGGGTAGGCACTCGGTATCGCCTCGAAAACATCAGTGAAAGGAACAGTTATGGCGCCCGCAGTGTTCTCATATGGGGAGCTATTCTGACCGATTGACGTACGGAGCTCCAGATACTGGGAGGAGGTACTGTAACCGGTGCGCACTACTGTAATGAGGTAATCCTTCCCCATGTTCGTCCTTTCCGAGGTGCCATCGGCACACAGTTCCTGTTAATGGACGATAGCGCCACATCCCATTGTATGGTGGCTGCCGATGAGCAGTTGGATAGTGAAGACATGCAGCGGATGGATTGACTAGCACGTTCCCCAAACCTAAATCCCGTAGAACACGTGTGGGGCGCTCTGGAGAGATGCGTTGAGGCACGTCAACACACCCCGGAAACTATCCAACAGCTGAAGATGGTGATGACGAAAGAATGGGTGATGTTACCGAAAGAACTCATCAATAACTTCGCGTAAAGCATGGAATATGCGAATCATGCATCGACGTTAAGGGTGATCATATCCCCTACTGAGGACCTCATCTTCCCTTCGTACCGTTTAGGCAGTGATGCATCTGTATCATGGCACCCAGTCTGAATAAAACTACACTATGTTTTTTAGTATCTGCAGATGTGTCATATTGTTACCGTTATCATTTCGGTAAATACTGGAGTCCCTACGGTTTGGATTTCACATATCCAGGCAGTTCCTGTGCGACGCTATAGGTCAAAACCTGGCTCGTACTTAAAGTAAACTAGTGTACTAGTTTTTCTTGAAAATGCTTTAAAACGTTAATATCGGTTTCTTTTTTACGCTTTCCAACCGTCTGTTGAAGAAGCGTATATGCTCCAAATTTGTCCGTCCATCTGTCAGTCGGCACGATAACGCATAAAAACGGTTCGATTTCGATGAAATTTTAGTATGCGGTAGGGGACCACCTGGGGACGAATCCTATTCAAAATGGACGAAATGGGGTCAAAGGCCACGACATAGGAGCGATTGCCCTTATGCGGCATAACTTGCGTAAATATGGTTCGATGTTGATGAAATTTTTACATGTGGTACGGGACCACCTGGGAAGGAACCCTATTCAAAATGGGTGAAGTGGGGTCCAAAGTCAGGACAATAATGCGGGATGCATTTCATTGCTCTTATGCGTCATAACTTGCGTACATATGGTTCGATTTCGATGAAATTGTAGTATGTCGTAGGGTACAATCTGGGAATGAACCCTATTGAAAATGGGTGAAGTGGGGTCATAGGTCAGGACATAGGAGCGGTATGTATTCCTTTGCCCTTATGCATCATAACTTGCGAAAATATGGTTCGATTTTGATGAAATTTTAGTATGTAGTAGGGGACCATTGGGAATGAACCCTATTGAAAATGGTTGAAGTGGGGTCAAAGGTCAGGACATAAGATCGGTATCCATTCCATCGCCCTTATTTCATACTATTAAAGGAGCACTTCTTGTATGTATGTAAATTATATTTTGAAAACGGCTCTAAGGATTATGATGAAAGTCGTTAACCTACCGTTTTCTGGTACTAGAAATCGATTTAGCTTGATCTCGACTTTAGGAAAATTCGTTTAGTGCGTTAAATAACCACCCTGAATTACCAAGTTTCTAGTGTCATGGCGTCGTCCCATTACTGTTACCCATGCTTAGAAATCTTATGACGTCACAATCTCGCGATTGAGATGTTGGCGCCCGGTCACGCCATCTCTCTTATTACGTCACGCGCTGTGTGTGGATCCTATTAAAGTTTTATGACGTCACACTCTTGCGAGCAGATGGTCGCGATTCCCATCTGCCTCATTACGTCACGCGTTGTGTGCGTATGCCCGTCCGCACGATGATTCGTGTAAAAATCGTTCGATTTCGTTGAAATGTTAGTATGTGGTAGGGGAACACCTGGGAAAGGGTGTCACGTCAATTCGTCGCGTGCGTCAATTCGTCGACTACGTCAATTCGTCGCCTGCGTCAATTCGTCGCGCGTCAATTCGTCGACTACGACAATTCGTCGCGCGTCAATTTGTCGCATGCGTCAATTCGTCGACCACGACGATTCGTCGAGCGTCAATTCGTCGCGGACAAATTCGTCGACTACGTTAATTCGTCGCGGACAAATTCGTCGACTACGTCAATTCGTCGCGTTTAGAGATTTTGGTTACATACAAAACGAATGCAGGAAAACGTACGATTTCGAACGTCTTGCTCCCTGATCAAATTTATAAAGTTTGGACACGCAGACAGGATAGGAATATTACGTTTTTCTTTGGCACTAAAAATATTAAACGGTAAACGGTTTTTGGAACGGGGCAGGGCCCGGTTGGTCAGAGCCCCCATATACAAAATTTTCGTAAAATCTACAGTTTTCAATTCAGAACCACCTAATCTGGTATACTATCTCGTGGTATTCTAACTTAGACTGTAGACGGATTTTGGAAGCGGTTGCAGACGGGGTGGGGGGATCAGAGCCCCTCCCCTTACAGAATTGCCGTAAAATGTAGTTTTCAATTTAGATCTACCAAATTTGGTATATTATCTCATGGTACTCTAACTTAGACGGTAGACGGTATTGGGAACGGGTCAGAGGCCCGGTTGGTCAGAGCCCCCCCCATAAAATTTCTTCGTAAAAACAAGAGTTTTCAATTTAGATCCACCAAATTTGGTATACTATCTCACGAAATTCTAACTTAGACTGTAGACGGTTTTTGGAAGCGGTTGGAGCCCGGGGGTCAGAGCCACACCCCCCCCTACAAAATTTTCGTAAATTCTACAGTTTTCAATTTAGAACCACCAAATTTGGTATACTATCTCATGGTATTCTAACTTAAACGGTGGATGGTTTTTGGAATAGTCAAGGCGCGGGGGTAAGAGCCCCCACATACAAAATTTTCGTAAAATCTATAGTTTTCAATTTAGAACCAACAAATTTGGTGTCATGAAACTCTAACTTAGACTGGAGACGGTTTTTGGAACAGGTCATAGCGCGGCGGGTCACAGCCCCCCCCCCCCCCCGCCGTACAAAATTTTCGTAAAATATACCGTTTTCAATTCAGAACCACCAAATTTTTTATACTATCTCATGGTGTTCTAACTTAGACGGTAGACGGTTTTTTGTAAAGGGTCGGAGCCCGGGGTTCAGAGCCACCCCCCCTCCCATAAAAAAATTCGTGAAATTAACAGTTTTCAATTTCAAACCACCAAATTTGGTATACTATATCATGGTACTCTAACTTAGACGGTAGACGGTTTTCAGAACGCGTCGGGGCACGAGGGTTTGACCCCCCGTCAAAATTTTCGTAAAATCTACATTTCAAAATTGCCTTTATTCTTCAGTAAAATAACATTTCTATGTACATGACAATGGAATTCTGCCAATAAATACAGCGGTATATACATCAGCTGGAAAGTTCCAGTGAAACGTAAAACAAAATATTGTTAAAATCATAAAAAAAATATTTCGCCACGTAGGGCGAAGGAGAGGCAGACAATAAAGCACGAGCGATACAAACGAAAATGTTTACCTACAGTATTGTAGACAGGGCAAGACATGATTCTATACTATGCACAAATTCCAATTAAGCATTACTACCATACTAAAGATTAAACATTAGGTACTAATTCACAGAAATGCAACAGTGATGCTACATTCAAAATTTACAACATATGTACAGAAGTATTCAGTGACAAGGGGAAATAACGCTAAATGTACTCAGAAGGGCATCTTGTTACATTATATTATACACACAGTGACTAATATTTTAAAAAAATATTCAACATAATAAAGGGGACATTGCGTGGGCAGTAAACTGTGCAGAAGGAAGAATTATATACAACATAAAACCCAACATTATCGAAGAGAACATGGGAAACATGGTGAGCTATCTTCAATGGCACATTAAAACAGAAAAATCACAAATAGCGAAGCACCAAAATTAATACGTAAAAACATGATTTGTTACAGTGAACGTGGGCGACAACAAAAATCCCACTTATAGGTTGAGATGTAACTGCAAATTGTGGATATGGAACCACCCAGCCGATTGGGCCCAAGTGGATTGAAAAACGCTATCGGTGTTTGTTGAGGCAGCACGAGAGTGCTCCATTTGGAGGCGAGTGGTTAACCGTGCTAGGAAGCGTCTCCGAATGATAGCACTTGCCTCCTGAGGAGGTGGAATAAGAGCGGGAAGCGTTGTTGAAGATGGAAAGCATAGACAGTGAACTTCACAAGAAGAAAAATATAACGGCACACAGGAGGCAAGTGAGTAGGTGGATGCTTTGTTTGGAGTAGCCAAGCATATGCAAGAAATGGTAACGATCGAGCACAAATTCGATCAGCAAGACGAAATGCTGTGTTTAGGACTGGCAGGAGAACGGGGCAGAATAGGTATTGATGTTGGACGTCGCTGACTTCAGGGCAAAAGGAGCACTGCGGAGAGGTGAGAAGGGTCATGCGAAACAGTACTGATGGGGCGGGGAGACGAAGGTGAAGAAATTGCCAATGGACATTGAGTTCAAGAGGGGAGGAAAGGGGAGGTAGATGCTGTCCAGATGGCGGGGAGAAGAGAAGGAGGAGCAGAATGAACAGAAAGTGGAAGTGCGGGAGGGGAAAGAAGAAGCCAATAAAGAGAAGAGGAGGAGAGAGAAGTAACTAGAACCGGGGAGCTACGAATGAGGAGAAAGAACGGTAGGGAAAGAGGAGCAGAGGGGACCGAGAAGGAGACCATCAGGTGAAGCGAGGAGTGGAAAGAAGGCTCCAAAGCGCTGTGCGAAGAAGAAGATATTCGTTAGCAAGAGTAATGGTTGGAGATAGAAACAGGGAAGAAAGAGGTCTCCAGGTTAGATCAGAAGTTACGAGATAACGGACAGTTATCACACCAGAGCGGATCCAATGAGGAAAGTAAAAGTAAGGGAGGTTAGGAGGGTGAATAAGAGATGAGAAGAAGAGGTTCATCTAGGAGATCAAGAGTTGAAGAAGGAAATGAACGGAGAAGAGGAAGCGAACGCAAGAGAGAGAAAGGCCCTCTCGCAGGACAGGAGGGAGGTGGGACGGGAGAAGAGAGTATGCATCCATCTTCAGAAACAGTAGGAAGGTGAAAGATGGGTCACGGAAAAGAAAGCTAGAACATTCAAGGTAGTGGTAAGGGACGGAACAGTTGAAGTGGCAAGGCGAATGAAATGAATAATGCGATGTGTTTTATAAAGGAAAGCTGGATCAGGAAGCTGGATGCCACCCAAAGAGGCTGGCAGATGAAGCGTGGCAGGTTTAACCCAGTGATGTGAAGACCAGATGACGGAAGTTGAGAGGCGAGTGATGGTCATCATTTGTGACACGGGCACAACCGTCGACATCCAAGAGTATTCGCATAGAGAGATAAGTTGTCGACGAACAACGGCTGCTCGTTGACGGAACGATGTGAAAGGGCGGGCCTTACTCCAGTAGGCAGCAGTCCGTTGTATCCGGGGAAGAAGAGCAGTCCAGGTGGCAGATGCAGAAGCCAAGGGCAATCCGACATACGCACCGAGGATCTTCTGTGTAGTGGCTGTCCACTGCGCACCCCAAGGAGCATCAGTGCGGGCAGCCCATGCCCCGCACCATAAGCCAGTACTTTTAGTGGCATTCAGCGCTGCTCCAGATAATGCAACATACTGTTGATATACAGAATACAGGCGATCAAATTGAGATTCATCCTGGACGCAAAAGGTCACATCATCAGCATAGGCGGTGAAAATTATTCGATGATGACGAGTACTAGCCACTGTCGGCGGTAGGACATCCAGGAGTGATCTTCGGGCTGCTAACAGGAAAGGCTCAAAAGCGAGAGCGAATAGCTGGCCGGAGAGCGGACATCCTTGCCGGATGCCTCGCTTAAACGGAATTGGAGCGGTTAGAAATGTGGCCGCTCGAACATGGAAACTAGCTCCCTGATAAAGGGCCAAGAGTGCGGAAGAAAAGGTAGGAGGAAAGCCAAATTGTGAAAGGACAGCAGAGAGATAAAAATGAGAAACGTTATCAAAAGCGGACTTTTGATCCAGATTGAGGAAAGCAAGAGGTTCACAAAAAGAGCGAGCGAGGAAGTGAAGATGAAGGAGAAGAGAAACGTTAGTGGAAATAGTCCGACCAGGCACAGTGTATGTCTGGTCAGGAGAAATAGCGAAAGAGAGAACAGAATTAAGGCGACGGGATAAGATTTTTGTATAGAACTTATAGTCAGTGTTTAGGATGGTGATAGGGCGCCAGTTTCCAAGATCCAAGAGGTCACCCTTCTTAGGAAGGAGGATGGTGTGTGCCAAAGTAAAGTCGGGCGGTAACGCAGGAGAGGAAAAAGCAGACGAGAAACACGCAGACAGAAAAGGTAGAAGGCACGGTAGAAAAGCACGATAAAAGGACAGAGGAAGGCCGTCAGGTCCAGGAGCGGCATGAGGATTGAGAGTAGCGAACGCCTCGCGGAGTTCGCGAAGAGAGAAAGGAGAGAGTAAAGAAGTAGATAAAGTAGAGGGGACCTGAGGAAGAGAGGAGAGAAGAGGAGACGCTAATGAGGATGAAGACTGCGTTACCGCACTGTACTTGGCGATGAAATACTGTCTGGTGAAAGTGCATAGCTTCGATGGGTTCGAAGTGATGGAACCATCCTGGAGGCGAAGATGACACAAAGATGTAGCAGAACGATGTTGAGATTCCAAGGCGGTTAAGTAATCGTGAGAATCAGCTGTAGGGGAGAGATGCAAGAAATGCATCCTGCAGGCTGCATCGGATGCGCGAGGAAGAAGCAAAGCATGGAGATCTGCCAGATAGCCGGGGTATTGCGGATCATCAAGAGAGAGCATCGACAAAAGAGCACGTAGATTCGCAATTTTCATATCGCTCTCATTCCGAGAGGCATGGGAGTAGCGCCGTACAAAAAGGACCAAGTCATGTTTGACACTGAGCCACAGTTGCATCGCGTCGGACGTAGTATCAAGAAGGGGCTGACGACTTCGGAGGAACTCACGCACAGGAACACAAAATTGTTGATCATCCAGGAGCGAGTCCGGAAAAGTCCATACTCGTTGATTCCTTGAAGGTGAAGGCGAAACACACACCGACAGACTGACAATACTGTGGTCTGAAGCGGCGGAAGGATGATGGGCAGCAGCTGCGATCGACGGGAGAAGAACCAATCGAAACATAAAATTTATCCAACCGTGCTGCCGTAGTGCTGCCATGGATGGAAGAGCGCCAGGTAAAGAGATTTCCGACGGGTGTAGATGCCGGAACGCATCAACCAATTGAAAATCATCAACTAGCTGGGAAATCTGTAATACACGTTGTCTGCGGTATTCTCCAACGGTTGAATTGCGGTCAAGGGCCGGCAACAACGTACAATTGAAATCTCCGCCGATGAGAATGTATTCAGACGGTGGGATGCATGACAGCTCTGTACGGAGTGTGGAGAGAAGATCAGGTAACAGACGTTCATCACAGGGGACATATATGTTAAAAACATGATAGGTCACGTTTTCAATGCAAAAGACAGCGACCTGGAGGTTGTCCACATGTAAGGCACGAATCACTGGCGTCGAAATCAGAGGGAGTAGGCGGTGATGGATCCCAAGTGCAAGGCCACCATTCCGTCCAACTCGATAAGCATGGTGAAAATCGTAGGGCCAAGCCCGCCAACGAGAGAACAAAGTGGTAGCAGAGCAATTGGTCTCTTGGAGCAAGAGAAGATCTGCGTGTAGAGGCGCCAAGTCCTCATACACTAGAGCATTTCTAGGAGAAGCAGAGAACCCTCTGCAGTTAAGTGTGACCACCTTGAATCGGTAGGTCCTTCCCAGGTCGACACGCACGTGCGCTGGAATCTGTTATTTTCTTCGCTTGCTTCTTCATTCTGTCAACACTAAATTTGAGATCGGGATAGGAAAGCACAAGATTTCGATACACAGATATCACACTAGAAACTTGGGTTAGAACAGTAGGAAGATCAAGCAAATGACGTGCAACAAACTGATTAAAGAATCTAGGATGTTTATGAGAGCATAATACTTCATATATTTTATGAAGAGAAAGCGGACCTACCGGTATATCCGCCCTCGCTTCAGCTAGGTATCGGAGAAAAGAATCTAGGGAAAGCACTGGGGGTGGAGTCTTAGAACCTTTAATCACAGCAGGGTGTCGACTTGTTCGTGGCGAAGTACGACGTTGAGAGGAGGAGCGGGAAGATGAGTCAACAGAACGACCTCTTGCAGCACCGATGCGAGGAGGGAGCGGAGTCTGCGGAGCACTCCAGGACTCCCGTCGAGCAGGCTTGCTGGTAGTTGTAGGGTCAGAGTGATTGCCAGAAGTGTCACTAGCAGTAGGGCAGTCCATGTCAGTAACTGTACTTGGAGTGTCTTCATCCGAAGGAAGATGAAGGTCAGCAGTCAGGTCAGCTGGAGCTGCAAGGAACGTGGGCGGAGCTGTCGGTACCAGATGAGGAAAGTCCTCTGTCAACAATTGTGGGGCAGGACCCCGTTAAGGAAGGCCCGATGGCAGAGCAGGTTGAAGTTCTGAAGACACCTCCTTAGAAACGGTAGGGGTGGACGACACAGGGCTGTCACGAGTGACGTTTGGTCCCGAAGACTGAGGTACAGCAGGGCGGCGGAAGCACTCACTACGTTGATGGCCATACGCCTTACAAGTCTGACAATGAAAGGAGGTTAAAACGTCGATGCGTCGGATTTGATCTCCACATTTTACAGTGAATAGAGTAGGAAAAGACTTGATATGTTCATCCGAAGAGAATACTACTCGCGCAACTCGTCGGGCACTTTCAATCGAACGATCATCCTCGTCCTTTGGAGCAGCGGAGTGTGTGGTAATGTTACCCACAACACGACCGGATTGCATAAGAAAAGCACAAAGCATAGCATCTGTGACTTCAGGATGTACTGGGTACATCGAGACCGTTACTGGTCTCTGGGCGACGAGGCTCAGGAAATAATTGGTGATCACCAACAACCAGCCCAGTCTGTAAGACAGAGGTAGCATCTGCCGCATGAAAAAAATAAACAATGACACTCGGCCCTCTGCGCGACATATGACGTATCGCTGACGGAGAGAACTTTTGTTTTAGAGCAGTTGAGTACATTTTGAGTGGTGTGTCCGGCAGCGCCTCGAAAGCACACACCCAACTCAGTAGCTGTGGTGAAAGAGGCACCTGCCGGAGAATCCACTGGAATTTCGAGCACAACCTTATTACCAGAGCGACGGACATGAGGTTTTAAAGCTGCGGCTTCCGCTCGCATGGAATTAGACTTGGGCTGAAGCCTTTGGGAAGTTACCGCTGAAGAATAGGAACGAGGAGCAGTAGAAGTGGAGGTTGAAGGCAGAGGAGCACCGCCATCCATTGAAGGCAGAGGAGCATCGCCATCCATTGAAGGCAGAGGAGCACCGTCATCCATAGTGTCCATGACGTCAACTGTCACTATATGAGAAGCAGCTGGGGCAAGAGCTGTAATAGTGACGTCAGGGGAGGACAACGATACGCCGCCAACGGTTGACGTCGACCCGGAGGGCAACGTGACAACGCCACCGCTGGGCAAAGTGCCGTGATCACCGGAAGTGATGTCAGGGTTGACAACACCACCGGATGACGCCATTTTAATGGCGCCGAGATAAGTAGGCTTCTACCAGCTCGGTAGGAATTTTACAGTTTTCAATTCAGAACCACCAAATCTGGTATTCTAATTTACACTTCGTGGTATTCTAACTTAAACTGTAGACTGCTTTTGGAAACGGTTGGGGCCCGGGGGTCAGAGCCCCCCCCTACAAAATTGCCGTAAAATCTTGTTTTCAATTTAAAACCACCAAGTTTGGTATATTATCTCATGGTACTCTAACTTAGACGGTAGACGGTTTCTGGAACGGGTCGGGGCCTCGGGGGTTTAGAGCCCCCCATACAAAATTTTCGTAAAATCTACAGTTTTCAATATAGAACCACCAAATTTGGTATACTCTCTCATGGTACTCTAACTTAGACGGTAGACGGTTTTTGGAACGGCGTCGGGCGCGGGTTCAGAGCCCCCCCCCATAATTTTTTTCGTAAAAACTAGTTTTCAATTTAGAACCACCAAATTTGGTATACTATCTCATGGTACTTTAACTTAGACGGTAGACGGTTTTTGGAATAAGTCAAGGCGCGGGGCGTAAGAGCCCCCACATACAAAATTTTCGTAAAATCTATAGTTTTCACATTAGAACCACCAAATTTGGTATCACGAAACTGTAACTTAGACGGGAGACGGTCTTTGGAACAGATCGGGGCCCGGGCGGTAAGAGTCCCCTCCCTTCCCCCACAGAATTTTCGTAAAATATACCGTTTTCAACTTAGAACCACCAAATTTGGTGTACTATCTTATGGTACTCTAACTTCGACGGTAGACGGTTTTTGGAACGGGTCATGCGCGGGGTATGAGCCCCCCCATAATTTTTTTTCGTAAAAACTAGAGTTTTCAATTTAGAACCACCAAATTTGGTATACTATCTCATGGTATTCTCACTTAGACTGTAGATGGTTTTTTGGAAAGGGTTGGAGCCCGGGGTTCAGACCCTCCCCCTCCCCTCATAAACATTTCTTGAAATCTACAGTTTTCAATTTAGAACCACTAAATTTGGTATACTATCTCATGGTACTCTAACTTAGACGGTAGATGGTTTTTTAGAAAGGGGCGGAGCCAGGGGTTCAGAGCCCCCTTCCCCCATAAAGAATTTCTTGAAATCTACAATTTTCAATTTAGAACCACCAAATTTTGTATACTATATCATGGTACTCTAACTTAGACGGCAGACGATTTTCAGAACGGGTCGGGGCCCGAGGGTTAGACCCCCCCCTTCCGTTCAAAATATTCGTAAAACATACCGTTCCCAATTTAGAACCACCAAATTTGGTATACTATCTCATGGTACTCTAACTTAGACGGTAGATGGTTATTTGGAAAGGGTCGGAGCCCGGGGTCAGAGCCCCTCCCCATAAAGAAATTTCGTAAAATCTACAGTTTTCAATTTAGAACCGCCAAATTTGGTATACTATGTCATGGTACTCTAACTGAGAATGCAGACGGTTTTTGGAAACGGGTGGAGCCAGGGGTCAGAGCCCCTCATGCCAATTTTTGTAAAACCTACTGTTTCGAATTTAGAACGACCAAATTCGGTACACTACCTCATTGTATTGTAACTTAGACCGCAGACGGAAAGGGTCGGTGCCCGGTGTGAAGGGGGCCCATTCAAAATTTTCGTAAAAATTACAATTTTTACTCTTAAGAACTGCATCATAATACAGCACTTCATTATCTCACCTACGGTCTAAGTTAGAGGCCGTAGATAACAATAAAGTGAAAAAATATCCTGTTCATGGTGTATTAAAAACACAAATTAATAAACGTTAGCTTTCACCACCAACGGTTGCCTTATCAGGCAGAAATACAATGTAATGTTAATAGTGTAAATTCTTTTTTGCTTCGTATAACTAAATTAACTAAATCAAAAAATTTAAAATAAGTTTACTGGAAATTTACGGAAATAGCTTTTTCATTCATTAACTTTCACCCGCTGAACTTGGTGATTTTAGAAATAGTAATATTTACCTGAGAAATACCGGGTACCCCTGCTAGTAAGAACTAAAGATAATGTTACACTTTTAGTCAGGTACGAAACAATTATTAGAAAGCCCTAGGACTGGGCCTGTTTAGCAATTTTCAGTCTGCCGTGCTCATTTTCATAGGGTTTTTATAGAAGTCCAAGATTTTAGCAATGCGCTTTTCTGAGGTTGGAACTATTAAGCAGACCCTAGGCCTAGGGCTTTTTGATAGTTTTCAGTCCTCCGAGCTGATATTTATGTAGTTGTCATAGAAAATAAAATGAATTCTGTTTAAATGTCACTCGAGCACAAAGCATTAATAGATACGCCCAAGACCTAGACATATGCATTTATAGTAATTTTTATAATGCTGTGATCATATGAGGTTTGCATGACAAATTAATTTAAGAGTGTTACGCTTATCAAAAATTATTTAAAGGCCTAGGCCTAGCGGCCAATAATTAGTATTTGGTGCTTAAGTGAAAGCGCAACATTATTAACTTGATTTGTAATGCAAACCTTATAAATATGACCACAGCGATTAAAAGTTACTAAAGAGTCCTTGTAAGTAATATTTTTTGACCGAGTGCAAGTACAATTTACGAAATGTCAACAGGTCAAAATATCTAAAGTAACAATGAAATTTGGAATATTTCTTTTTTTCTTTCTTTTTATTTCAGTTTTGACACTTGTATTAAGTTTTAAAAACATATAATTTATCCTATCGTTTACCTTCATTGTGCTTTCAACAGAATTTCTTGCCATGTTTTGGGTATTTTGTTTTGTGTGGTTGCAGTGTTTTTAATGTTTTGGGTATTTCATTTTGTGTGGTTACTTGTTTTTATGTTTTGGGCATTTTACTTTGTATGGGTGTTTTTGTTATGTTTTTGTTATTTTCTTTTCTGTGGTGGTTGTAATGTCGACAGGATGAAAAGGGGAAACTGTGGACAGTTACGATGCCTACTTGCTTATAATTTTTTTCAAATACAGCACATGATTTTGTATTGATTTATACCACTTACTCATTAAGCGACTGCAGGTTTCTTTAAATATGAACTTTTTCTTAGAGCCTTTTGTTTCCTCTACCTAGCTTTTTCGGCTCGGCAATTTCTTTTTTGGTTTTAGAATATTTTCCTTATTATTAATCTATTTTCTGATGCAAATTCTTTATGTAAGGTATGTTTATTCTATCGAAGTATTTTGCAATTATACGTCAAGCCCTGTTGCTGAAGTAAAAAAATATTTCCAACTGAAACAACGCAGTTCAGATATTTTCCCGCTGTTAACTCAAAGAATGAAAACAAAAACAACAAATCTGTGCAATGGTTGAGGCATGAGACAGTACTTACTGGTAACCAGGCAAAGTTTTAAGGAAGAATGAGCTTAGGAATTTCTAACTGCAACAAAAAAGATCATCCGCACGGTATCCCTCCCCATCCCCTAGTGCCGGCCTTTGGACGTCTTTAAAGAGAAGTCCTAAGGACACATCTGTATCGTAACTGCCTAAGCATTCGCGACAATCTTCTGGTGTCGCAGTAGAAAAACACACTTCCTACTTCGCCTAAATTGCTTGGATGTAATGCCAACGAGCAAAGTTTTGCTCTCGTATTGGATTTCTGTTGCTTTTGATGGATTACTTTTCACCTGGGGTTCACCGCTTTCAGTATAGTCTTCAGGACACACGGCAATACACACATCCGTAAAACACCAATTTCACGGCAATTAACTGCAATTAGCGAAAGAGAGGGCGGTACAGGAAATAAGTCGAACGAGACAGATCTGAACTTTGAAAGTCGGGGGAAGGTGTTGCATGAAAAACTGTGTTTGTCTTACAGATCATTTGGCACGTAGGAACGTAGGTTTCGTTTAATACGTTACGGGGTAAACAAATTGTCTTTTCAGTATAATAATTTTCTTTCATACGCATGGTGCAGCACAGAAAAAATTTGAATTTATTTTTGAGAATTAGCATGACGCCTACCGGCCCAGAGTACAGCTGCCCAGTCCGCGCCTGCTGCCGCCTCCGGAACCTGGCTCCCGGGTTCTTCGCATCTGTTGATCCCCCGCCTGGAGCGTCCCAGCTGTAAAATACATGTACTTCTGCGTTTTGGAAAAATAAAAGATAAGATGCCGATCCTTAAAATTAACTACTTCTTGTGACCGCAGGTACGAAAATATTGAACTTCGCTTAACCCCTAACTTTAGGAACAAGCTTCACATGATTGTCTGTATTCTGAGTGGTTTATTGAATGGTTGCTCATCAGTTCGTAGTTGACTGGAGAACAGAGAACGTGCTTGTTGAAACCTTTGTTGTGCGTTGTCAAGTGATAATAGTGGAAATATATCATTCTAAATATTTTGGAAAGAGAAAGTGCATTGTTTTCCGAAGGCACTATGCAGATGAAGAATGCAACATAAATAGTTAACTCACAAAAAGAAAATGATTTGCTGAAATGGAAAGGGTATTTATTTTGCCATAACAGAGTGCGAGGTGATTTACGGTATTGTCACTGTATTGAAAGAAGTTATGGAAATTGTACTGACTTTGCTAGTACTATTCTTATTGGAGATGAACACAAAATGCGCAATGAGAAACCACATAATCGTGCTCCAAGACCGGAGAAAAGTGATGTTGCTGTTGCAAGAGCGCAAATAAAAGAACGAGCGAGAAATACGGACGAAGCCCCTGCACAGAAATACGGACGAAGCCCCGTGACAACGTCAATGGCTACAGTAAATGCAGCTTACATGCCTAATATGGATGCACTAAGGCAAGTTGTAAAAGGAATACGAAGCGACGACATGCCTGCAGAGCCTACGACTTCAGAACGGATCGATGCCTTAATAAATTTACTGGAGGAGATGGTGCAAAATTTCTTGGCAGAGATAGCGCATTTGGACATCAAAGAATTATTTTATTTTTAACAGAGAATAATTTACGAAAGCTTAAAAAAGCACCCCTCTGGATTATGGATGGGACATTTGAAACTTGTCCAATCCTTTTTAGGCAATTATGTACCATTCATGCTATGGGTGAAACGAATCCAGAGATGAGCAGACTTGTCCCACTAGTTTACGGGTTACTTTCCAGCAAGTATAAGGAATATAATACTATTATACAGTATTTTTGTAGGATTTGCAAGACTATGCATCAGACTATGATATTCAGCTTGCACCACAATATACGCATGATAATAGATTTTGAAATAGCTACCGTTATAATGCTGCTAAAAAGGAATTTGGAAGCAGCACACACAAATGTTGTTGGTTTCATCTCGGAAAAAAATGTGCTGAAGAATATCCATCCTCTGGCATAGCCTTGGAATATAGGGAAAACAGTGAGTTTGCTCTCAAAGTCAGACATTTGCAAGCACTCGCATTTTTTTCATCTGATGAAATTAAAGCTGCTTTTGAAGAAGTGAAATCAATTTTACTAGAATATGCAGATTCTGTAGTTCAGTGGTTTGAGGAAAATTATGTTCTTGGAAAATTTCGTGGAAGCAGAAGAAACAATCCGAGCAGAAGCCCTCCGCTGTTCCCGCCAACAATTTGGTCAGTAAGTGAAAACAATTTATTTGGCTTTCCAAGAACACAAAAAGAACTTGAAAGATTAGACAGACGCTGGAATACAATTCTGGGAGAGAAAAAACTGTGACTGTACGAAATAATCAGTAAAATAGCGAAAGAGCAGAGAACAACTATGGCTAAAATCGAAAGAGTGATAGTACAGATTCCAACAAATCCACCCAGAAGAGAAACGCTGGCAAGATAAAAAGGAATTCGAACTTCTTTGGCGCACAGATACAATGTTAACATGCTGGACTTTTTAAGAGGAATTTCATATAATTCTACCCTTTACTAAAATGTGCTGGTGTTTCTCACTAATTGAATTATACCTTTTACTAACTTGTATTTGAATTTTTCTAGAATGTAATTCCGCCGAAGATGCAAGAATGTAAAACACAACGCAAAATTAAAAAAGACAAAATTTTCAAAATAGCATGTCAAAAACATAAAATGTCAAAAAGTAATCCAAAATGTGAAACAAATAAAAATTCAAAATGCAATCACAAGTCACAAGCATTGCAAAAATGCGAAACGCTATGTAACAAGTACAACACAAAATAAAACAAATGCCAAAACAAACAAAAAATGCATACGCTTTGTAAAATGTACAAAATAAAATAAATGCCATATTCATAAGGATTTCATGACAAGTCAAGTTAAAAATGAGCTTTTACTTAGACTTCAAATAATAATTACTAGCCTCTACACCTTTTTAAGTCTTTAATAAGTGCAACATCATTAACCTGACTTGTCATCAAACATTATCAATATGACCATAGCATACAATCACTTAAAAGACTTGTTAATGGATGAATTGAGGAATCACCAAGTTCAGCGGGTGAAAGTTAATGGCTGTTTATAGTTTTGTACTCGAGTAAATGCGCAACACAATAAACTTGACTTTCTCTGAAAATTTTATGTATATGATCACGGTTGATTGAAAACTGATAAAAAGGCTTAAGGCCTGTTTATTAATTTTTGTGCCTCAGTCAAAACGCAGTACCATAACCTCGGCATGTTTTCGAAATCTTATGAGTACGTCGGACTAAAAATTCCTAAAAAAGTTTACGCCTAAGGTCTTGCAACTAAAGTTTTGTGACAGGGTAAAACTGCAACATTAATAACTTGACATGTTATGTTAACGTTGTGAATATGAGCACGGTGGATTAAAGATTTTAACAAATAGCTTTTGGGATTAATGTGTTGTAGCTGAGTAAAAATGTAACATTATCTTTATTTTCTATATAAACCAAACTACGTGCTGAAATGGCCCAACTATATATACGTATACTTCAACCATATACGGAAGCCCTGACAAGGTGAAAACAAAAGTGCAATTTTGTACGGTCCCCTAACATTTTATGGCCAGCCTATATGGAAGTAGACACGTTGATATCAAAAACATACTTTTTGTACGGTCCATAACAAATAGCAATGGACACGTCGCAATCTTTTTTTTTTTGTTCGGGTTTAACGACCACCGTGATCAATTCAGTGGGCTATAAGCAGTCGGACGTTCCCAATTTTGGGCCACTGGTTCCTGGGAAGGGAGACAGCCAGTGCCAGAAGTCAATCACAACGTCCATGATTCACCGGGATTTGAACCAGGATCCTTTTCGACAAGTGGTCAGAAGCAAGCGCCTAGATCACACCGCCGCCGTAGCGGCACACGTTGAGATGTATTTTTCATACGGCCCCAAACGCTCTTATGGACATACTAGATTGAACTGGACACAAATAAGTCATTAATATAATTTGTATTAGCAGGGATACCAGTTATTTGCCAGGTACATATTACTATTTGTGGAATCACCAAGTTCAGTGGGTGAAAGTTAATGAATGAAAAAAATATTCCTGCAATTTTCCAGTAAACTTATTTTAAATTTTTTGATTTAGTTAATTTAATTTTGCGAAACAAAAAAGAAAGAAAAAGGATTGGGAATACTTACCTTCTAGGAGACATGTATAGAACTGCCGTACATCTGGCATGTGCTTCTGTGAATCCCGCGACACAGAAATGCAATGTACCTATGTGATGTCGCATGCGTACGATTTCACATTGGCATTGATCATCATTTTCTTACCGTTTTGAATTTTGAATATCTGGAACTCTCTATTTACATTACATTATATTTCTTTCTGATAAGCCGCTCGTTGGTAGTGAAAGCTAAACTATATAGCTTTGTGTTTTTAATACACCATTAAACGCATATTTTTGCACTTTATTGTTATCTACAGTCCCTAACTTAGACCGTAGGTTGGTTAGTTGGTTAGTTGATGGTTTACGTGCAAGGCCCTCAAAGGGCCAAAGAGCGCCTTAGAACGTAGATAGATTATTCTTAAGAGTAAAAAACGTAACTTTTTACAAAAATTTAGCATGGGGCTCCCTTGACCAGGGCCCCGACCCCTTCCAAAACCGTCTACCGTCTAAGTTAGATAACCATGAGTAGTATACCAAATCTGGTTGTTCTAAATTGAAAACTGTAGATTTTACGAAATTTTTATGAGGAGGGGGGTGGCTCTCACCCCCGGGTTCCAACCCCTTCCAAAAACCGTCTAGCGTCTAAGTTAGAGTTTCATGATACCAAATTTGGTGGTTCTGAATTGAAAACTGTAGTTTTTTAGAAAATGTTGTATGTCTGTGTGTGTGCGGGGGGAGGCTCTGACCCCCGGGCCTTAACCCGTCCCAAAAACCTTCGACCGTCTAAGTTAAAGTACCATGAGATAGTATACTAAATTTAGTGGTTCTAAATTGAAAACTAGATTTTGCGATTTTTTATGAAAGGGGTCCTTACCCTTTTCACAAAAAAATCTGCAACCCCTTCCAAAATCGTCTAGCGTCTAAGTTAGAGTACCATGTGATAGTATAACAGGTCTGGTGGTTCTGAATTGAAAACTGTAGTTTTTCAGAAAATTTTGTATGTGGGGGCTCTGACCCCCGGGTTTTGACCCGTTCCAAAAGCGGTCTACCGTCGAAGTTAGAATACCATGAGATAGTACACCAAATCTGGTTGTTCTAAATTGAAAATTTTTGGCTTCTGCATCCGCCACCTGGACTGCTCTTCTTCCCCAGATACAACGGACTGCTGCCTACTGGAGTAAGGCCCGCCCTTTCACATCGTTCCATCAACGAGCAGCCGCTGTTCGTCGACAACTTATCTCCCTATGCGAATACTCTTGGATGTCGGCGGTTGTGCCCGTGTCACAAATGATGACCCTCACTCGCCTCTCAACTTCCGTCATCTGGTCTTCACATCACTGGGTTAAACCTGTCACGCTTCATCTGCCAGCCTCGTTAGGTGGCATCCAGCTTCCTGATCCAGCTGTCCTTTATAAAACACATCGCATTATTCATTTCATTCGCCTTGCCACTTCAACTGTTCCGTCCCTTACCACTACCTTGAATGTTCTAGCTTCTTCCCGTGACCCATCTTTCACCTTCCTACTGTTTCTGAAGATGGATGCATACTCTCTTCTCCCGTCCCACCTCCCTCCTGTCCTGCGAGAGGGCCTTTCTCTCTTTCGTTCGCTTCCTCTTCTCCGTTCATTTCCTTCTTCAACTCTTGATCTCCTAGATGAACCTCTCTTCTTCTCTTCTCTTATTCACCCTCCTAACCTCCCTTACTTTTACTTTCCTCATTGGATCCGCTCTGGTGTGATAACTGTCCGTTCTCTCGTAACTTCTGATCTAACCTGGAGACCTCTTTCTTCCCTGTTTCTATCTCCAACCATTACTCTTGCTAACGAATATCTTCTCCTTCGCACAGCGCTTTGGAGCCTCTTTCCACTCCTCGCTTCACCTGATGGTCTCTTCTCGGTCCCCTCTGCTCCTCTTTCTCTACCGTTCTTTCACTTCATTCGTAGCTCCCCGGTTCTAGTTACTTCTATCTCCTCCTCTTCTCTTTATTGGCTTCTTCTTTCCCCTCCCGCACTTCCACTTTCTGTTCATTCTGCTCCTCCTTCTCTTCTCCCCGCCATCTGGACAGCATCTACCTCTGCCCTTTCCTCCCCCTTGAACTCAATGTCCATTGGCAATTTCTTCACCTTCGTCTCCCCGCCCCATCAGTACTATTTCGCGTGACACTTCTCACCTCTCTGCAGTGCTCCTTTTGCCCTGAAGTCAGCGACGTCCAACATCAATGCCTATTCTGCCCCGTTCTCCTGCCAGTCCTAAACACAGCATTTCGCCTTGCTGATCGAATTTGTGCTCAATCGTTACCATTTCTTGCATATGCTTGGCTACTCCAAACAAAGCATCCACCTACTCACTTGCCTCCTGTGTGCCGTTATATTTTTCTTCTTGTGAAGTTCACTGTCTATGCTTTCCATCTTAAACAACGCTTCCCTGCTCTTATTCCACCTCCTCAGGAGGCAAGTGCTATCATTCGGAGACGCTTCCTAGCACGGTTAACCACTCGTCTCCAAATGGAGCACTCTCGTGCTGCCTCAACAAACACCGATAGCGTTTTTCAATCCACCTGGGCCCAATCGGCTGGGTGGTATCCACAATTTGCAGTTACACCTCAACCTATAAGTGGGATTTTTGTTGTCCCCCACGTTCACTGTAACAAATCTTGTTTTTACGTATTAATTTTGGTGCTTCGCTATTTGTGATTATTCTGTTTTAATGTGCCATTGAAGATAGCTCACCATGTTTCCCATGTTCTCTTCGATAATGTTGGGTTTTATGTTGTTGTATATAATTTTTCCTTCTGCACAGTTTACTGCCCACGCAATGTCCCCTTCATTATGTTGAATATATTTTTAAAATATTAGTCACTGTGTGTATAATTTAATGTTACAAGATGCCCTTCTGAGTACATTTAGCGTTATTTCCCCTTGTCACTGAATACTTCTGTACATATGTTGTAAATTTTGAATGTAGCATCACTGTTGCATTTCTGTTTCATGAGAAGCTGCCCTTCTGGGTATGTTTAGCGGCTTTCTTCCTTGTCACTGTATTGTTCTGTACATATGATATGAAACTTGTGCATGGCATTACTGTTCGATTTCTGTTTTTTTGTAAAGTTGCTCTCCTGGGTTCGTTTAGCATATTTCTTTCTTGTCACTGCATAATTCAGTACATATGATAAGTATTTGTGCTTATTTGTTTCTACCATTACTGTCATATCTCTAAATACTGTTGCACCTGTTAGTTCCTTCTCACCCATGGTCTTTTATGAGAATTAGTACCTTGTGCATGTTTAATCTTTAGTATGGTAGTAATGCTTAATTGGAATTTGTGCATAGTATAGAATCATGTCTTGCCCTGTCTACAATACTGTAGGTAAACATTTTCGTTTGTATCGCTCGTGCTTTATTGTCTGCCTCTCCTTCGCCCTACGTAGCGAAATAATTTTATGATTTTAACAATATTTTGTTTTACGTTTCACTGGAACTTTCCAGCTGATGTATATACCACTGTATTTATTGGCAGAATTCCATTGTCATGTACATAGAAATGTTATTTTGCTGAAGAATAAAGGCAATTTTGAAATGTAGATTTTACGAGATTTTTATGGGAGGGCGGGGGCTCTGACCCCTTCCAAAAACCGTCTAGCGTCTAAGTTAGAGTTTCTTGATATCATATTTGATGGTTCTGAATTGAAAACTGTAGATTTTACGAAAAAAAATTATGAGGGGTCTCTGACCCCCTGGCCTTGACCCGATCCAAAAACGGTCTACCGTCTAAGTTAGAGTACCATGAGATAGTATATCAAATTTGGTGGCTCTGAATTAACAACTGTAGACTTTACGAAATTTTTATGAGGGGGACTCTGACCCCCGGACCTTGAACCGTTCCGAAAACGGTCTACCGTCTAAGTTAGAATACCATGAGATAGTATACCAAATTTGGTGGCTCTAAATTAAAAACTGTAGATTTTACGAAATTTTTTATGAGGGGGCACCGACCCTGAGGGCTCCAACCCCTTCCAAGAACCGTCTAGCGTCTAAGTTAGAGTTTCATGATACCAAATTTGATGGTTCTGAAATAAAAACTAGATTTTACGAAAATTTTGTATGTATGTGGCGATGGAAAGCTCCGATCCCCCGGGCCTTGACCCGTTCCAAAGACCGTCGACCGTCTAAGTTAGAGTACCATGAGATAGTATGCCAAATTTGGTGGTTCTAAATTGAAAACTACATTTTGTGATTTTTTTTATGAAGGGGGCCCCTTACCCCCCCCCCCCCTCCACCGGGCTGCAACCCCTTGCAAAAACGATCTACCGTCTAAGTTAGAGTACCATGAGATAGTATACCAAATTTGGTGATTCTAAATTGGAAACTGTAGATTTTACGAATTTTTTAATGGGGGGGCTCTGACCCCTGGGCTCCAACCCCTTTCAAAACCATCTAGCCTCTAAGTTAGAGTACCATAAGATAGTATACCAGATTTGGTGGTTCTAAATTGAAAACTGTAGATTTTACGAAATTTTTATGACGGAGGGGGGGGGGCTCTCACCCCAGGGCTTCAACCCCTTCCAGAAACCGTCTAGCGTCTAAGTTTGAGTTTCATGATACCATACTTAATGGTTCTTAATTTAAAACTGTAGATTTTACAAAAAAAATTATGGGGGAGAGGGGCTCTGACCCCCGGGCCTTGACCTCTTCCAAAAACGGTCTACCGTCTAAGTTAGAGTACCATGAGATAGTATACCAAATTTGGTGGTTCTAAATTGAAAACCGTTTCGGACATCTCCCGAAGTGGTGAGTGCCTTTTTTCGTTTCTTATCGTCGTGTTTAAAATTCCTACCGAGCTGGTAGAAGCCTACTTATCTCGGCGCCATTAAAATGGCGTCATCCGGTGGTGTTGTCAACCCTGACATCACTTCCGGTGATCACGGCACTTTGCCCAGCGGTGGCGTTGTCACGTTGCCCTCCGGGTCGACGTCAACCGTTGGCGGCGTATCGTTTTCCTCCCCTGACGTCACTATTACAGCTCTTGCCCCAGCTGCTTCTCATATAGTGAAAGTTGACGTCATGGACACTATGGATGACGGTGCTCCTCTGCCTTCAATGGATGGCGATGCTCCTCTGCCTTCAATGGATGGCGGTGCTCCTCTGCCTTCAACCTCCACTTCTACTGCTCCTCGTTCCTATTCTTCAGCGGTAACTTCCCAAAGGCTTCAGCCCAAGTCTAATTCCATGCGAGCGGAAGCCGCAGCTTTAAAACCTCATGTCCGTCGCTCTGGTAATGAGGTTGTGCTCGAAAATTCCAGTGGATTCTCCAGCAGGTGCCTCTTTCACCACGGCTACTGAGTTGGGTGTGTGCTTTGAGGCGCTGCCAGACACACCACTCAAAATGTACTCAACTGCTCTAAAACAAAAGTTCTCTCCGTCAGCGATACGTCATATGTCGCGCAGAGGGCCGAGTGTCATTGTTTATTTTTTTCATGCGGCAGATGCTACCTCTGTCTTACAGACTGGGCTGGTTGTTGGTGATCACCAATTATTTCCTGAGCCTGTCGCCCAGAGACCAGTAACGGTCTCGATGTACCCAGTACATCCTGAAGTCACAGATGCTATGCTTTGTGCTTTTCTTATGCAATCCGGTCGTGTTGTGGGTAACATTACCACACACTCCGCTGCTCCAAAGGACGAGGATGATCGTTCGATTGAAAGTGCCCGACGAGTTGCGCGAGTAGTATTCTCTTCGGATGAACATATCAAGTCTTTTCCTACTCTCTTCACTGTAAAATGTGGAGATCAAATCCGACGCATCGACGTTTTAACCTCCTTTCATTGTCAGACTTGTAAGGCGTATGGCCATCAACGTAGTGAGTGCTTCCGCCGCCCTGCTGTACCTCAGTCTTCGGGACCAAACGTCACTCGTGACAGCCCTGTGTCGTCCACCCCTACCGTTTCTAAGGAGGTGTCTTCAGAACTTCAACCTGCTCTGCCATCGGGCCTTCCTTAACGGGGTCCTGCCCACAATTGTTGACAGAGGACTTTCCTCATCTGGTACCGACAGCTCCGCCCACGTACCTTGCAGCTCCAGCTAACCTGACTGCTGACCTTCATCTTCCTTCGGATGAAGACACTCCAAGTACAGTTACTGACATGGACTGCCCTACTGCTAGTGACACTTCTGGCAATCACTCTGACCCTACAACTACCAGCAAGCCTGCTCGACGGGAGTCCTGGAGTGCTCCGCAGACTCCGCTCCCTCCTCGCATCGGTGCTGCAAGAGGTCGTTCTGTTGACTCATCTTCCCGCTCCTCCTCTCAACGTCGTACTTCGCCACGAACAAGTCGACACCCTGCTGTGATTCCAGGTTCTAAGACTCCACCCCCAGTGCTTTCCCTAGATTCTTTTCTCCGATACCTAGCTGAAGCGAAGGCGGATATACCGGTAGGTCCGCTTTCTCTTCATAAAATATATGAAGTATTATGCTCTCATAAACATCCTAGATTCTTTAATCAGTTTGTTGCACGTCATTTGCTTGATCTTCCTACTGTTCTAACCCAAGTTTCTAGTGTGATATCTGTGTATCGAAATCTTGTGCTTTCCTATCCCGATCTCAAATTTAGTGTTGACAGAATGAAGAAGCAAGCGAAGAAAATAACAGATTCCAGCGCACGTGCGTGTCGACCTGGGAAGGACCTACCGATTCAAGGTGGTCACACTTAACTGCAGAGGGTTCTCTGCTTCTCCTAGAAATGCTCTAGTGTATGAGGACTTGGCGCCTCTACACGCAGATCTTCTCTTGCTCCAAGAGACCAATTGCTCTGCTACCACTTTGTTCTCTCGTTGGCGGGCTTGGCCCTACGATTTTCACCATGCTTATCGAGTTGGACGGAATGGTGGCCTTGCACTTGGGATCCATCACCGCCTACTCCCTCTGATTTCGACGCCAGTGATTCGTGCCTTACATGTGGACAACCTCCAGGTCGCTGTCTTTTGCATTGAAAACGTGACCTATCATGTTTTTAACATATATGTCCCCTGTGATGAACGTCTGTTACCTGATCTTCTCTCCACACTCCGTACAGAGCTGTCATGCATCCCACCGTCTGAATACATTCTCATCGGCGGAGATTTCAATTGTACGTTGTTGCCGGCCCTTGACCGCAATTCAACCGTTGGAGAATACCGCAGACAACGTGTATTACAGATTTCCCAGCTAGTTGATGATTTTCAATTGGTTGATGCGTTCCGGCATCTACACCCGTCGGAAATCTCTTTTGCAACCTGTAGCTCTTCCATCCATGGCAGCACTACGGCAGCACGGTTGGATAAATTTTATGTTTCGACTGCTCTTCTCCCGTCGATCGCAGCTGCTGCCCATCATCCTTCCGCCGCTTCAGACCACAGTATTGTCAGTCTGTCGGTGTGTGTTTCGCCTTCACCTTCAAGGACTCAACGAGTATGGACTTTTCCGGACTCGCTCCTGGATGATCAACAATTTTGTGTTGCTGTGCGTGAGTTCCTCCGAAGTCGTCAGCCCCTTCTTGATACTACGTCCGACGCGATGCAACTGTGGCTCAGTGTCAAACATGACTTGGTCCTTTTGTACGGCGCTACTCCCATGCCTCTCGGAATGAGAGCGATATGAAAATTGCGAATCTACGTGCTCTATTGTCGATGCTCTCTCTTGATGATCCGCAATACCCCGGCTATCTGGCAGATCTCCATGCTTTGCTTCTTCCTCGCGCATCCGATGCAGCCTGCAGGATGCATTTCTTGCATCTCTCCCCTACAGCTGATTCTCACGATTACTTAACCGCCTTGGAATCTCAACATCGTTCTGCTACATCTTTGCGTCATCTTCGCCTCCAGGATGGTTCCATCACTTCGAACCCATCGAAGCTATGCACTTTCACCAGACAGTATTTCATCGCCAAGTACAGTGCGGTAACGCAGTCTTCATCCTCATTAGCTTCTCCTCTTCTCTCCTCTCTTCCTCAGGTCCCCTCTACTTTATCTACTTCTTTACTCTCTCCTTTCTCTCTTCGCGAACTCCGCAAGGCGTTCGCTACTCTCAATCCTCATGCCGCTCCTGGACCTGACGGCCTTCCTCTGTCCTTTTATCGTGCTTTTCTACCGTGCCTTCTGCCTTTTCTGTCTGCGTGTTTCTCGTCTGCTTTTTCCTCTCCTGCGTTACCGCCCGACTTTACTTTGGCACACACCATCCTCCTTCCTAAGAAGGGTGACCTCTTGGATCTTGGAAACTGGCGCCCTATCTCCATCCTAAACACTGACTATAAGTTCTATACAAAACTCTTATCCCGTCGCCTTAATTCTGTTCTCTCTTTCGTTATTTCTCCTGACCAGACATACACTGTGCCTGGTCGGACTATTTCCACTAACGTTTCTCTTCTCCTTCATCTTCACTTCCTCGCTCGCTCTTTTTGTGAACCTCTTGCCTTCCTCAATCTGGATCAAAAGTCCGCTTTTGATAACGTTTCTCATTTTTATCTCTCTGTTGTCCTTTCACAATTTGGCTTTCCTCCTACCTTTTCTTCCGCACTCTTGGCCCTTTATCAGGGAGCTAGTTTCCATGTTCGAGCGGCCACATTTCTAACCGCTCCAATTCCGTTTAAGCGAGGCATCCGGCAAGGATGTCCGCTCTCCGGCCAGCTATTCGCTCTCGCTTTTGAGCCTTTCCTGTTAGCAGCCCGAAGATCACTCCTGGATGTCCTACCGCCGACAGTGGCTAGTACTCGTCATCATCGAATAATTTTCACCGCCTATGCTGATGATGTGACCTTTTGCGTCCGGGATGAATCTCAATTTGATCGCCTGTATTCTGTATATCAACAGTATGTTGCATTATCTGGAGCAGCGCTGAATGCCACTAAAAGTACTGGCTTATGGTGCGGGGCATGGGCTGCCCGCACTGATGCTCCTTGGGGTGCGCAGTGGACAGCCACTACACAGAAGATCCTCGGTGCGTATGTCGGATTGCCCTTGGCTTCTGCATCTGCCACCTGGACTGCTCTTCTTCCCCGGATACAACGGACTGCTGCCTACTGGAGTAAGGCCCGCCCTTTCACATCGTTCCGTCAACGAGCAGCCGTTGTTCGTCGACAACTTATCTCTCTATGCGAATACTCTTGGATGTCGACGGTTGTGCCCGTGTCACAAATGATGACCATCACTCGCCTCTCAACTTCCGTCATCTGGTCTTCACATCACTGGGTTAAACCTGCCACGCTTCATCTGCCAGCCTCTTTGGGTGGCATCCAGCTTCCTGATCCAGCTTTCCTTTATAAAACTCATCGCATTATTCATTTCATTCGCCTTGCCACTTCAACTGTTCCGTCCCTTACCACTACCTTGAATGTTCTAGCTTCTTTCCGTGACCCATCTTTCACCTTCCTACTGTTTCTGAAGATGGATGCATACTCTCTTCTCCCGTCCCACCTCCCTCCTGTCCTGCGAGAGGGCCTTTCTCTCTTTCGTTCGCTTCCTCTTCTCCGTTCATTTCCTTCTTCAACTCTTGATCTCCTAGATGAACCTCTCTTCTTCTCTTCTTCTCTTATTCACCCTCCTAACCTCCCTTACTTTTACTTTCCTCATTGGATCCGCTCTGGTGTGATAACTGTCCGTTCTCTCGTAACTTCTGATCTAACCTGGAGACCTCTTTCTTCCCTGTTTCTATCTCCAACCATTACTCTTGCTAACGAATATCTTCTTCTTCGCACAGCGCTTTGGAGCCTCTTTCACTCCTCGCTTCACCTGATGGTCTCTTCTCGGTCCCCTCTGCTCCTCTTTCCCTACCGTTCTTTCTCCTCATTCGTAGCTCCCCGGTTCTAGTTACTTCTCTCTCCTCCTCTTCTCTTTATTGGCTTCTTCTTTCCCCTCCCGCACTTCCACTTTCTGTTCATTCTGCTCCTCCTTCTCTTCTCCCCGCCATCTGGACAGCATCTACCTCCCCCTTTCCTCCCCTCTTGAACTCAATGTCCATTGGCAATTTCTTCACCTTCGTCTCCCAGCCCCATCAGTACTGTTTCGCATGACCCTTCTCACCTCTCCGCAGTGCTCCTTTTGCCCTGAAGTCAGCGACGTCCAACATCAATACCTATTCTGCCCCGTTCTCCTGCCAGTCCTAAACACAGCATTTCGTCTTGCTGATCGAATTTGTGCTCGATCGTTACCATTTCTTGCATATGCTTGGCTACTCCAAACAAAGCATCCACCTACTCACTTGCCTCCTGTGTGCCGTTATATTTTTCTTCTTGTGAAGTTCACTGTCTATGCTTTCCATCTTCAACAACGCTTCCCCGCTCTTATTCCACCTCCTCAGGAGGCAAGTGCTATCATTCGGAGACGCTTCCTAGCACGGTTAACCACTCGCCTCCAAATGGAGCACTCTCGTGCTGCCTCAACAAACACCGATAGCGTTTTTCAATCCACTTGGGCCCAATCGGCTGGGTGGTTCCATATCCACAATTTGCAGTTACATCTCAACCTATAAGTGGGATTTTTGTTGTCGCCCACGTTCACTGTAACAAATCATGTTTTTACGTATTAATTTTGGTGCTTCGCTATTTGTGATTTTTCTGTTTTAATGTGCCATTGAAGATAGCTCAATATGTTTCCCATGTTCTCTTCGATAATGTTGGGTTTTATGTTGTTGTATATAATTCTTCCTTCTGCACAGTTTACTGCCCACGCAATGTCCCCTTCATTATGTTGAATATTTTTTTAAAATATTAGTCACTGTGTGTATAATTTAATGCAACAAGATGCCCTTCTGAGTACATTTAGCGTTATTTCCCCTTGTCACTGAATACTTCTGTACATATGTTGTAAATTTTGAATGTAGCATCACTGTTGCATTTCTGTGAATTAGTACCTAATGTTTAATCTTTAGTATGGTAGTAATGCTTAATTGGAATTTGTGCATAGTATAGAATCATGTCTTGCCCTGTCTACAATACTGTAGGTAAACATTTTCGTTTGTATCGCTCGTGCTTTATTGTCTGCCTCTCCTTCGCCCTACGTGGCGAAATATTTTTTATGATTTTAACAATATTTTGTTTTACGTTTCACTGGAACTTTCCAGCTGATGTATATACCGCTGTATTTATTGGCAGAATTCCATTGTCATGTACATAGAAATGTTATTTTACTGAAGAATAAAGGCAATTTTGAAATGTAGATTTTACGCGGCATTTTTATGAGGGCTCTCACCCCCGGGCTCCAACCCCTTCCCAAAACCGTCTAGCGTCTAAGTTAGAGTACCATGAGATAGTATACCAGATTTGGTGGTTCTGAATTGAAAACTGTAGTTTTTAAGAGAATTTTGTATGTGGGGGCTCTGACCCCCGGCCTTTACCCGTTCCAAAAACGGTCTGTCGTCTAAGATAAAGTACCATTAGATAGTATACCAAATTTGGTGGTTCTAAATTGAAAACTGTAGATTTTGCGAATTTTTTTATGAGGGGGCCCTTACCCCCGGGCTGCAACCCGTTAAAAATAGTCTAGCGTCTAAGTTAGAGTACCAGGAGATAGTATACCAGATTTGGTGGTTCTGAATTGAAAACTGTAGTTTTTAAGAAAATTGTGTATGTGGGGTCTCTGACCCCGTGCCTTGACCCGTTCCAAGAACGGTCTACTGTCTAAGTTAGAGTACCATGAGATAGTATACCAAATTTGGTGGTTCTAAATTGAAAACTCTAGATTTTACGAAAAAGTTTTTATTCGGGGGGTCTGACCCCCGGGCTCCAACCTCTCCCAAAAACCGTCTAGCGTCTAAGTTAGAGTACCATGAGATAGTATACTAGATTAGGTGTTTCTGAATTGAAAACTGTAGTTTTTAAGAAAATTTTGTATGTGGGGGCTCTGACCCCCCGGGCCTTGACCAGTTCCAAAAACGGTCTGCCGTCTAAGTTTGAGTACCATAAGATAGTATACCAAATTTGGTGGTTCTAACATGAAAACTGTAGATTTTACGAAATTTTTTATGAGGGGGTGGGGGTGAGGGCTCGGATCCCGCGGGCTCCAACCCCTTCCAAAAACCGTCTAGCGTCTTAGTTAGAGTTTCATGATACCAAATTTGATGGTTCTGAAATGAAAACTAGATTTTACGAAAATTTTGTATGTATGTGGGGGTGGGGGTGGAGGGACTCTGACTCCCACGGGCCTTGACCCGTTCCAAAAACCGACAACCGTCTAAGTTAGAGTACCATGAGATAGGATACCTGATTTGGTGGTTCTGTAGTGAAAACTGTAGATCTTACGAATATTGTGTGTATGGGGGGCCCTGACCAACCGGGCCTCTGACCCGTTCCAAAAACCGTCTACCGTCTAAGTTAGAGTACCATGAGATAATATACCAAATTTGGTAGTTCTAAATTGAAAACTAGATTTTACGGCAATTCTGTAAGGGGAGGGGGCTCTGATACCCCCCGTCTCCAACCGCTTCCAAAATCCGTCTACAGTCTAAGTTAGAATACCACGAGATAGTATACCAGATTTGGTGGTTCTGAATTGAAAACTGTAGATTTTACGAAAATTTTGTATATGGGGGGCTCTGACCAACCGGGCCCTGCCCCGTTCCAAAAACCGTCTACCGTCTAATATTTTTAGTGCCAAAGAAAGACGTAATATTCCTATCCTGTCTGCGTGTCCAAACTTTATAAATTTGATCAGGGAGCAAGACGTTCGAAATCGTACGTTTTCCTGCATTCGTTTTGTATGTAACCAAAATCTGTAAACGCGACGAATTGACGTAGTCGACGAATTTGTCCGCGACGAATTGACACTCGACGAATCGTCGTGGTCGACGATTTGACGTAGGCGACGAATCGTCGCAGTCGACGAATTGACGCAGTCGACGAATTGACGTAGAACCCTGGGAAGGAACCCTAATGAAAGTGAGCGAAATGGGGTCAAAGGTCAGGACATAAGAGCGGGATCCATTCCACTGCTTTTATGCGTCATAACTAACGTAAAAAAGGGCCGATTTCGATGGTAGGGGAGTACCTGGGAACAAACCCTTTTGAAAATGGGCGAAATGATGTCAAAGGTCAGGACATAGGAGCGGAATCACCTCCATCGCCATTATGCGTTATAACTTACGTAAAGATGCGTCGATTTGGATGAAATGTTAGTATGTTGTAGGGGCCTGTCTGGGGACGAATCCTATTGAAAATGGGTGAAATGGGGTCAAAGATTAGGACACAGGAGCGGGATCTATTCCATAGCCTTTGTGCATCATAACTTGACTAAAAATGCTTCGATTGCGACAAAACTTTATCATGTTATTTCGGAGGTATACTGAACCGGTTCTGTTGAATATAATCGAAATGGGATCAAAGATCAGGGCACAGGACCGAGATTTATTCCGCAGCCATTATCCTCATAACTTGAGTAATGATTTCCGGTATGTTGGAAAGCGTATTAAAATCAATGCATTGCATGATTTTAATATGAATGCATTGCATGATTTTACTAACTTGTTGATCTCTACTTTAGAATTTTTTATTTCGACGGCAAATGAATGCGGTACTACGCCGAAGCCAGCTGTTGTGGATTCCAGCCGAATTTCGCTGCTGAATATAGTTATTACATTTAAGAAATTTACAGCATTGTAGTCATTTTCAATTAAATTTTCTTTCCAGATGTTCATTTTAACAGCTAAACTTTGATCATATAATTCAGCAATGTGGGAGGTCAATTTTTTTCCGAGTTTAACGACCACTATGAGCAGCACATAAGTAGTCACCTGTCACACACTGTAGGGAGTCGCCCATCCTTAATTTAGAACCACTGGTTAAAGGGAAGGGACAGAGCCTGCGCCATTGGACAAATGCACCACCCATGCTTCGTCCAGGTTTTGAGCCCGTGGCCAAACTCGGGCGAATAGAGGCCAACACCTCAGACCACTCGGCTACATGGGGCGGCTGCAGGAAGTCCATCACGTGCCGTATGTGATTTGCATCTTTATGTAACATACATGCAAGATCTTTATTTAAAATCTCAGAATGATCCAGTGGTCTAGATCTCGGACATCTGACCACTCCGACTGAATCTAACCTACATAGCCTCACTCTTGTTTTGTTGGAATCCCGAAACAAAACATGAGTGCTGTGTTTTTCTTTCGGGTTCTGGTTTTCACCCTTGCTTGGAATCGGTAACCCTAAATTAGGAATGGGAGATTTCTTTAGCCTCAGGTGATCGTATGGCTCGTTTATCTTCGAACTTAAAAAAGCTGAGGCTTCTCTTTACATTGCTATTTGTTTATTGATTAAAAAAACATAATCGCCGATATTGGGAAATTTCAAGAATGATTCTACTCTACCTTGGTGAGGAGCGTTAGGTAATAGATTCGGTGCCCAGTTTGGGCATGATGTTTGATATTACCTTCGTACTATCAGTTTAAAGAATGTAGAATCAGGTTTAAGGTGGTTCTATCTAAAATCTCTGCCTCATGTTTCCAATGGTAAAACTCCTTTGCCGTCCCGGTGGCGCAGTGCTCTAAGCGATGGCTTCAGACCATTCGTCCGAGATGAGTCCGCGTTCGAATCCCGGTGAGGCATGGATGCTGTGTTTGTCTTATGACACTGGCTCCCTCCTTTCCCTGGAACCAGTGACCCTAAATTAGGGACGGGCGACTGCTTATAGTCCATTGAGTTGCTCACGGTAGTTGTAAAACCTCCAACCAAAAAAAAAACTTCTTTACATATTTTCTTCGCAATTAATGTTCCCAAGGATGAAAATTTGCACATCGATAAAACTAGCTTTCGGTTATAGCATGGAATACTTAATACTTGCAAAAAGATAACCGTATTTAAGCAACCCAACATTTGTTTGTCTGCTGACATTATCAATGTACAGATCGCGCCATCTATTAACAGGTCTGGACATTACTCAAAGAAAAATGGTTGATTTTTAATATTATTATGGTTATGTTTTAGCAAGTACTAAGTATCCCATGCTATAACTTAAAGTTAGTTTTATCGATGGTCAAATTTTCATCCTTGGGAATATATTAATTGCGAAAAACATATGTAAAGAAGTTTTACCATTGGGAACATAAGGCAGAGATTTTAGATGGAACCACCTTACAAAACAGGGGTTAATCAATATAATAATAACTTCTCGTTCTAACATTTTTAGAAATTGAGTACGAATAATACGCAGAACAGGGAGAATATTGCATTCTGGAAATTCCATAGATAGAAAATCGCGACGGAAAACAATGAAAACGAGAAAACGTTGAGTGCCAAGATTCTAAATCGGAATTTCATTGTATTCTATAAGCCCATGAATATGTTGGTTTAACCTTTGATATTTTAACGTGAATACTAACGGCAGATACAGAGGATAAATACGCTAATCGTCTTATAAACTCCGAAGTGCGTTGCAGGATGCGTGAATATTTTGAATGTGAGCCGGTGGCCCTTTTATTGAGCACTGGAAGTTTCCAGAGTGTTTATTCTGTGGTAAGCCATCTATTTCTGTAGAAAATTTAATCCTTTGCAGGAAAGGTCAGATCGACATCCTCTTTTGTGGGAATTTAGGTCACCAAACGTCATCCTGATTTAGTAGCAATTATCTCCAGTCTTGATGCCTGAGTTAATGATTAGCAAAGCTAAAAGCACTGCCTGCTATATTCTCCGTCTCCAAATTATGTGTACATGGGTGGTGAACTTTAAACTTACACACAAGAGCGTATAATGAATTCACTGTACTATCAAGTTAATCCGAAACGTGGCATCAGACACAAAAAGCAAACGCAAAATTAATTAAATGCAAAGAAAAAAAAGATTAGTTAGTAGCATCGGTGGTCGAGTGGTACGAAGTGCTGGCTTCTAATTACTCATCCGAGGAGTGTCCGGGTTCAAATTCCAGGCGAAGCATGGATGGTGTGCTTGTCTTACGGCTCAAGCTCTTTCCCTTCCCTGGAATTAGTGGCTCTAAATTAAGGAAGGGCGACCGCGTGTAGCCCATTAAATTCCTTATGGTGATCCTTAAACATCCAAACACAAAACGTAATAACTCTAATGGAAAAAGAAAATAAACCCTAGTACTTAATTCGACTTTTAGAAGATAAGACATCGTTTTTGTAAACCGGTAGGAGAAAGTGTAGAATCACATGCTATAACACATGTATTCCTGTACTAGATGTAATATTGCCTCATTCCGAATACAATACGCCGTGGTATTGTTTTCGTAGGAATCTTGATTCATGAGTGGACGCATGGACAGACTCATCCGGATGTTGTGCGCATGTGTAGAAATAATTTTTGCAATCTGATGCATTGAAGTAACGATATTATTTTTGCTGACAAAGGCAAATGAAAAACATCCATAATGAAACTGACATACTTTCTGAGTCCAATTGTTTATTCAAATAAGAAATGGATGTGTGATACTACTTGCTTTCCTGTTAGTAAAGCTTCTTCCCGGAGGAAAAACAACAGACTCCAAATATTAATAACCGCAAGCTGTAAACTTTGCAAATATAATAAAATGGTTTCCAGTTCACATGGATGACACGGAACCATGTCATTCTACTGAGCAAAAATGTGATAATTAACCTTCATACATGTGGTTAACCCTTTAGGAAAGTTGAAGTGTTTTTCTCTCTAGAAGAACGACGCAAATATTAAGTTTTCGGAACAGCTTGCCACATGAATTTCGCTATTTGGGTGTCAAAATAATAAGATCGGATAGTTTTTCTTTCACAACTGGTACATAACCTGATGCTGTTCAAATATTTTCCCACTAAATATTATTCGTTTAAAGGAAAAGACGGGAGTTAACACGTAAAAAAGACAACTCGGGAAAAATCGATCTCATCCCTGGATAAAAAGAAAACACAAAACAGATAGATACGCACATACACTGGTAAGCTACAACGGACAAGAGAAGGCGCGAAGCAAAGGATCAGAGATACAGTATAGTTGTCGAACAAGAACCGAACTGCCGGGTCAAAACACAAACTAGAAATGTGTGAAAAGCATCTGTAAAGCCGGGAAATCTTTCGAAGGCTGAACTAGCAGCAATATAAAACAAAAACCAATTTTAAATGCCACTGTTAAAAGCCGCTGCTTAAAAATAGGGTTGCCGGACAAGATCGAAATCATTGAACACCACTAGAAATCAAAAAGCAAACTGGCGAACAAATCGCAGACTCAAATTTTCGACGCCGCACAAAAAAAAAATAAGCAAATAAAGGAAGGAAGGGAAACAAATTTTGAAATGATACAAGGCGATATCAAAACAACAAAGAGGCTGAATGAGACAATACGACCAGTAAAAATTGGTTCCATCCCTCAGACAACAACAAACATTAGCACTGCAAAGCAAACAAACTTACAGAATAAGAGCTCTGTGCAAAATATTCTACCCAGTGGTTTGTAAATAACAGTTTTGTATACAAAAAACCTAGTTTTTCTGTAGAAAATGAGAGCCACCCAAAACCAAAATAAATTATCAATAAAGCTAAGACAGAGTTATCCTGAATAAACAAAGACATCGGTCTTTCCACGTTTATCAACACATAGCAACCGAAAAATTGTTATCTAGCCGGATAACGATTCTGGGTTAACAGATTTGTTGAATAGCTCTATTTTGTGCAATAACACGACTTCTGGGTTGCGGGTCACGCTTAGTAATGTTTTTGTCGGGGTATTATATCGGGCGCTATACGTAGAGGTGAGAAAGTCACCTTAACAGAAACTTTGCTTTTGTTCCCCCAAGTTTTGTGTCTTTGTCATGTACAATAATAGAGCAATTCGGCATGAATTGTCTAATTCTAATCCCGTATTGGACATTTGATTTTATTTCGAGGTTTTAGGTCCACCATGAGCAACTCTGCTGGCTATAGGAAGTCACAGGTCTCTGATTTGTAGCTACTGATTCTGGAGAAGAGAGAGAGCCAGCGCCGCAAGACAAGCGTACAATCTATGTATCATCTGTGCCTAGATCGGACGACTAGTCAGAAGCCTACGCCTCTGACTACTCGTCCACAGGCGAAATTATTACGCACGGTTCTGGGTCAATCCTTCTCCGAATACAGTAACCCTAGATTAAGAATGAAAGACCTCTATTCAACTTACACTTCTCAGAAGGATGGGACAATTTACCAAATTTCCCTTTGTTTAAAAATGCTTTCTTTTTCATTTAGCGCTGTTTTTCTATTGTTAATAAGTTTCGATGCCGTCATTCTGTCTTTTGATTGCGATCTTCCGTAAACGCTTGCTTTTTTCTGTTTCATATCCAAAGAAAATGAAAGCACAAAAAAGTTCCCATTATTTGTTAGACGTTTTAGGGGCTGTATTTATTCTGCGATAACTTGATTAATTTATTCTGCGATAACTTGATTAAGAACAAATATGCATGTTCTCGCTAAATAATTTTGCAAGATTTTGAAGCCAGTGCTTGCAAGGCTTTTAAATGTTTAAAGAAGTTTCGGCTGCAACGCCTAAATATCTGAAGACTCTTCTGCTAAGAAGACTGTACAGCCAAAATGTATGCTGATTAAATATATAGCATATTTCCTAAAACTGAAAAAATGCAATATCGTTTAGGGACAGTTTCTTTCCAAAATGTCTATGCACAAATTCTCAAACAAGAAACCGAACGATTTGTGTAGCACAGACGTGCTTCTTGTGTTAGAAAATAAATTAAATTAAAAAGTCATAATAAATACTACGAATGCACATCAAACGCAGCCTTCTTGTAAATACGGCATCTGAACTTTTCCTTGAATATTTCATCTTCCCATGCAAATTTAATGTCCATGATTTTAGATTTTTATAATCATGATTTTTATTATTTTATTAATTATCTTGTTTGCTGCGTGATTGTTTTATACATGAGATTACAGAGTTAGAGAGGACTAACTCGAAGTTAGCTCCCAATTGTGGAAATCGAGTCCGACATTCACTACATGAGTTAGCAGAGGTGCAGTAAGGGTGGGACAGGTTGTCCCGCGGCAGCTGTAGAGAGGAGACAAAAATCAGTACTTACAATCTGATTAAAATTAGAATTAAAGCTGTTGCACAGTTTCCGGCATAATGTTTTTTATCGCTATGCTTTGCAATTTGTTCATTTGCCGAATTTTTTTATAATATGTTGCTCCAGTATTGGCAGTCTTAGCAACTTAAAATTCACATTTCTCCCTCAAAATGTTTAGGGGATGTTAGTTGCTTTCGTGGAAAAAATGAAGGCTCGGTTGTGCGTACGGTGAAAGATAAGGATGTCGTTCGCGTTATTGAAGGTTCTATGGGGGACTATTTGATCATTTTTGAGCCCCGACTTCTAGTACCATTCGACTCGTTTGATGTGGTACCGAACATCCTAAGTCCGTAGTACCTGGGAAAAGACGTACAAACAATCACAATTCGATTGTGCCTCCCCTATAGATAGAAATAACATTAGGGTGTGACGCTAATTTTGTTTTGTCCAGTAGTATACATTTATATGTACACTGTTAAATTAGTAATATACCCGGTGAAATCCCGTCAATAATGACGGGTGAAAATAAGATGAGTATGTTTTTAATAACCAGGTATTATTTTTGTTTGTAATGTCCAAATGTCAAAGTATGTTTCATGAACATTACAACAATAAAAAAAATTATAGTGGTGTTAAGGCAGTAATTTAACAATTAAAAGAGGCAATGGTTCTCATTTTCACAGTGTTCGTTTGCCCCACACCAGCTGTTTCTACAGGCAGCTGATGAAACATCGAAAACAAATAACAGCTGCCAGTCGCAAATTTCCTACTTTTTTATGAAATCGTTAAAAAGCAAGCCTTGTCAATGGTCCTCGTCGTTCAAAACTTCACAAAAAATGTATAGTGGCCCAAAAGCGCATTGTTTCATTTATTGTGAAAAAAATCACACACATAGCAAGCAACTACATTCACTTGGGCAAAAGAGTGTTAATATAATAAAAGCATTTTCGGAAACTTAGAATTGCGCAGTTGCAAATGTTAAAATATTACGGTAATTCATGCACACACGTCATTTTTTTTTCTTTTTTTTCTTTTTTCTACCTTTTTCATTTCTTCTACAAATATAAATATAAGAATACCTGTGTAAAACAAAGCAAAATTTTGAACTAAAAAAACAAAAAAAGATCAGCAATCACCAAATCCATCACCCGAACCAGGCTAGCTTCAAGCGATGAAAACATACCGAGCATAAGAATGCAGGGAAGCATATTAATGACTGACTCATTGTCGGCTTCGTCAAGGGCAAGCAACAAGAAAATCACTCACTAATCTACTGAGACCAGAGAATTGTGGGTTTCTGCTATTTTAGTTTGCTAAAAGGACCAATTAAATTTAGGGGAATAAGTCAATAAAAGGGATTACTAATAAAAACCCGGACCCAGCAAATTAAAACACATTTGCCCGACCTCACAACAAAAAATAATAAAAATGAATAAAGAGGGTTTTTGTTTATTCACTATTTTGCTATAAGAATGCCTGGTTATATTCCTCGAAAAATTTTTTTATTATAATCTTAGAATTTCATGGTTTAAGGAAAAAGAAAGTTCCTAAATCATGTTTTTCAGCATAAGCATGAAATAATAATAACACACTGTTACGTACTGTACCGGAACTCTCAATTTGACTTAAATGAGAAACGAAACTGGTCTGACAATCTAAAATATTCATGTTAGGTTCGGAAGGGAATCTTAAAATTAAATTTCATACGATAGGATTCTAAATGAAAATTTCTATATGTCGTTTATGAACGACTAACAGTCATGCCCGTTCTCCGAATGGTGAATCTATAAAATCATCTTTTAAACATAAATTTAAAGAAAGAATAAATTAATAAGGGAAAGATAAGTATTTTAAAATCTGTAAATATTTTACGATTTAAAACTGGATCGGGACGTCAATGCGTACGGTTTGGCGTAAAACGGTAGCGGGCTTTGGCGCCCCTTAATTTTAAATTAAAATTTCACGGATTTTTTCAGCATTTCAACGTTTCTGGCATAATTATCCTTAAACCTATCAGCAGTTTGAACAGTGAAGCTAAGCCACCCTTCTGAATTTTTTGGCTTTCAACCCTTTCTAGATGTAGAAGTGGTAGAAAAATTCAAGCAGACAATTGTCCAAAGCCGCAATTTTGCGTTATTTCCGGTTCTTGGAGTTTTCAAGATATTCAGACCTTAAGACCTATCAGCATACCAATTTTCAGATCTCTAGGTCATTTTGAAATGGTCGAACAATTCGAGAATTCAAGCAGGCAGTGTTCCAAAACCGCTTTTTTTAATTTTTTGGCTTTCGGACTTTTCTTGGCATACGAACGTTAAGACCTATCAGCACACCAGTTTTCAGATCTTCAGGTCATTTAAAAGAGGTCGAACAATTCGCTGACTGAAAAACTCTCATTTTCTCACTTTTTGCTTTATACTGTATATATAGACAAAGTAGAACCGAAATTCTTGACGTAACGTTTTCCTGTTTCTAAAAAGTTGGCTGTGTGACGTAACGCATCTCTGACGTCATGTCAGAATAATTTGGATGAGGTGATGTTATACCAGCAAACGCCACAACAGTGAGACAAACGTTCAGACGTTCATAGAAAGAAACTAATGTTGTTTTAGATACACTATCTACCAACAAGTAATTGAACACCTGTGATAGCAAAGGAAAACGAAGTTTATTCACCTTCAATAGTTGGTGGAGCCTCCACGAGCGGCCATTACAGCTGCGACCCCCGGGGCATACTCTAACCAGGCGTTCTACGACGGCTAGCGGTATTTTCTTCCACTCGGCTTGGAGAAGGCAGGTCACTTCCTTCACCGATTGCGGACGGTGGGGGCACCCCTTAAGTCGACGCTTCAACTCGTCCCAGAGGTGCTCGGTAGGGTTAAGGTCCGGGATCTGCGCAGGACAGTCCATTCTATTTACCCCATTGTCACCGTATCAAGCCATGGTGAACCTCGCAACATAACAGGTGGCATTATCATCCTTAAAGTAACATGGGTCCACCCCGTAAAACTGCCACAACGTAGGAAGCGCATGGTCATCCAAAAGGGTGCAATAGGTCTCGGCGTTGAGTCTACCAGGAGTTGCGACCAAGGGTCCCGTGCCATACCAGGAGAAACACCCCCATAGCATAATTCCACCGCCGCCGAACTTCACAGTTGGCACAATACATTCCGGCAGGAGGCGTTCTCCAGGCAGACGCCAAACCCAGAACCTGTCATCCGAACGGTAGAGGGTGAACCTTGATTCGTCTCTCCAGAGAACCTGTTTCCACTGTTCAACGGTCCATTGTCGACGTTCTTTGCGCCACGTTAGCCAAGCAGCGCTATTGGACTTGGTGATAAAAGGCTTGTGGGCGGTAGCACGTCCATGATAACCGATCAGATGGGCTTCCTTACGGATGGTATTTATCGAAAGAACACACCCGGATTTCGTTGAAACTCCTCACGGATGTGTCCCATCGATTTGGTGCGGTTCTTCCGAATTTCTCTGGCCAGCACCCGTTGGTCTCTAACTCCCAGTTTTGTGGGTCTGCCGGGTTGGGGCACATTCCGACAGTCACCTCTCACCTTCCACTTGCCTATCACGTAGGCCACTGCCAATTTTGGGTACTTCAACTTGCTGGATATGGCACGTATGGATCGGCCATTTCTGTGATGCCCGACGATTACACCTTTCTCGAAATCAGAGAGCTCCGAACTGCGTGGCATCTTGCATGTGACAGGTTGCGTTGTTGTTTCCCACACGATATTTAACGGCGGCGGCCGTGACGTGTATCAGGACCGCAGATATCGTCGATTGCGGGGATGTCCAATTACTTGTTGGTATATATATATATACATATATGTAATTTTTAATAACCAGGTATTATTTTCGTTTGTGATGTCCAAATGTTAAAGTATGTTTCATGAACATTACAACAATAAAATAAAGGAATATTTGTTGTGGCAATGATTCGACAATTTCCCAGTGCGCCACCAAAGTGGGACAAATGTTCAGGCAGAGGAAATTATATTTTTCTTGATATAAGAAATTTAAGAGATAGATGTGGAGCGCAACATTTTGTGCTTTAGCCAGGGTGCAGAAATGCCTAGTTACGCCTCTTTCAGTTAGTATCAAGAAAATTTAATTCAACGACATCAAAATCGGGTTCAGTATTTCTTTTATGCACATATCAATATCTACGGTTTGGTTTAAGACTTTCTTAGTTCATTTTATATGTAAAAAACAATAAATAAGGAAATTCGACAGTTAGATTTCTGTAAACGCAATTTATGCAAATTTATGTACAGTATAAAAGTTCAAATGAAAATAGATTCATTCGTCTTCATATTTCATAAGCCACGTATTTTCTATTAAATTATGTGTTATGTACGTCAATAAAGCAGACGTTTTACACTAATTCGAAAACCGTAGTATGAAATGCCTGTTCGAGGGAATTTCAGAGTCATTCCCAAAATTGTTTTCTCCGTGTATACCAATGTCTTTTGGTTTGATATAATTTATTTTGTAATTACTGCAATTAATCTAGCGTATGTACAAACCCATTCTGACCATTAGGTAAATTTTATATCTGGCTTTGAAATATACCGTTGGCGTTATTGGCGTTATCCTGACGCGGAATGTGGAAAAGCTGCATCGAAACCTGATCAATAATTTTCCAGAGAAACATTTCATTCCATAGCTAATTTAGTTAATCTCGTAAAAGTACACAGATATCTAAAACGTGGCGAAAACCAACTCCAATAACTCTGTTTAAATGCGTAATAAAGCTTAAAGCTGAAAGGACATCGGTTTGATTGATTCCATTGTAAACTCCATGAACGCTTTTCTTGCGGATTTCTTGAAATCTAGCTTACGCATGCATTCAGGTGTAAAGATGTTCAGTTACTTAAAAACCGAAACTCACAAGCATTTCTAAAAAGCATTTTAAAATATCAAACTGAGAAGAAAAGCTTCTCGCAGTCAAGCAGCATCGTGAAGAATTTTAAGGCCATTACAGGACTCCGCAATTGTATCGCGATTTGCTGTACGTATCGTTTCAGAACCGTTTGGGAGATTAATATAACTGATTCCAACCTTGTATCTGTTGCCTTCAATTTTCCTTTCCCGTATTGTTTTCGGAAAGAAAAAGTAATCCAGTTTTAGCACCAACTCTCTTCTTTTCATGCTCTCAGTAACAGTTCAATTTTTTTCGATATCACTTCGCTTTTCATCCAAAATTTTAAACTTTCTTCTGCAGCACTTTATATCATATGCATCGATTTATTTTCTCATTCTTCGTATCTGCAAGTAGCTCAAGAAAAATAAATGCACTCCTAATGCTCAGTTTTGTCTTGTTCGTAACTTAGCTGAGTTGGCAAATCAGAAACAAGGATTTTATCAACAACCAATCTTTTTCTTTTCTCTTTTCAAATTGAATCGAACACTTTTATTAAAACCAGCAATGATGACACCTAATTATTGCATGTGAGAACGTATTTTGAATATTGGGAATCAATTAAAATGCGCAGTGTTTTGCATTTTTCTTCATAGTGAAAGGAACCGGTTAAAAAAGGAATTTTGTCAGCTAAATTCCAGGAAACGGTTAAACATTTGCAGATACACACACCGGCATCTGAATTAAAAACATTTACGCAGATGTGCGTAAACGTCCCTACGCAGCGTATATACAAAATACATGGTCACGTGCACATGGTCCAGGCAACTATTTAAGTCTGCTGCTCGTCAGTAGTGTTGATTGCAATGGAAAAAACAAAGGATCTTTCGGAGTTCGATAAAGGGAATGTCCGTCTGGCTGGAACGACGATTTTGAAAACAGCAGAACTGACTGGTGAAGAATATCGGTATTAGCACTCGTATGCCTATACGGAAACCACTGATTTCGTTGAAAAATCGGAAAATTCGTTTACAGTGGTGTCAGGAACACCGTGATTGGACACTGGAAGACTGGAAAAAGTTATGGGGTCCGACGAGTAGTGGCACATCTTGTTCTGTACCGACGGTAGGCAGAGAGTTTGGCGGGAGCCCCATGAAGTAATGGACCAAACTTACCTTTTAAACACAACTCAAGGTTATGGAGATAGTGTCATGTTGTGGAGCACGTTCAGTTAGCACAAAGCAGGTTCTCAAATATTTCTGGAAGGTCGGGTGTCATTTCAAGGATTATCTGAACATTGTTTCGAATCAAGTCCATTCTGCAATATTGACTAGCACGTGACGGTTATTTCATGGACGACAACGCTACTGTCCAATCGCACAAGATGTGTTCGAATCAAGTCCATTCTGCAATATTGACTAGCACGTGACGGTTATTTCATGGACGACTACGCTACTGTCCATCGCACAAGATGTGTTCGAATCAAGTCCATTCTGCAGTACTGACTAGCACGTGACAGTTATTTCATGGACGACTACGCTACTGTCAATCGCACAAGATGTGTTCGAATCAAGTCCATTCTGCAATATTGACTAGCACGTGACGGTTATTTCATGGACGACAACGCTACTGTCCATCGCACAAGATGTGTTCGAATCAAGTCCATTCTGCAATATTGACTAGCACGTGACGGTTATTTCATGGACGACAACGCTAATGTCCATCGCACAAGGTGTGTTCAGCAGTGATTCAATGAGCATGACAACGACGTCCAACATCTTTCCTGTGGTCACTACAGATCCTGAATCTGAACCCCATTGAGAATGTATGGGACATGTTAGAAAAACTGATCTGGGAGCAAAGTCCATCTCCGTCAAATCTGAGCCAGTTAAGAAACTGTCTGGTGAACGCCTGTTATACTGCAGACGTAGATACGCTCCAACACCTTGTGGAATCTATGCCAAACGGCATACCTGCTGTAATTCGGATAAAGAAGGACCAACCTAGTGTTAAATAAAAGTTTCGAATTCAGTGGCGGTATGTGTATATGTAGTAATATGCGCCCACCAACGGCATAAAGGTAAACTAAGAACAATCACAAATGGTGTGTGATGTATGACAGATATGAAAACATGTGTCAAGACGACAAATCTGCAGCGAGACATTCTGTCCGCGTAGCTCAGTTGAGAGAGCGACTTACCCCGGAGTGAGGGGGACACCGATTTCATGCTTGTTGCGGGCAAACTTGTGTTTTCACATGTGCGAAAGTTCTTCCTCATATGAGAACATCGCCGAAGCAAAAATGAATTTTCAAATCGAACAGTTAAAAGCAGAAATATAGAGCAAAAAGTAATATAACTTCAGGCCCTTTAACAGGAAAACTCTGCGTTATTTTAAGATCAAATGGAGCTCCAAACGTCCTTCATAGGAAAGATATCGTGCCAAGAAAGAACCTTTTTCCATCGGATATTTAGAATCGAAAATGCTCTTTCAAGCAGAAATATGGATTAATGCGGTGACATGAAAAGACAACAGAATTTGCCATAACTAATCCTTATAATAAATAAATTATTCTATTCCTTTTGCAATATCTGGATGTCCTCTCGCGCTCTTAATCTTGTGCTTTTCATGGGAAAATGTATTTTGTTCCAGGACACTGCAAGCGGGCAGATGCGTGACCTTGCCTCGTCGCAGCATCGGGGAGTACCTGATTCTTTTCCATCGTCTGTTGCTGTGCAGAGTGGAAATGAAAAGGGAACTTATGAAAGTGCTTGGCGAGTCTGCGAAAAGAAACAAGTTTCTGGGTGTTTTTGTGTTAGAGCAGCAGGTCATGGCGGCATTGTGTTTGAAGTCTCTTCACGGAGAAGGACCGATCGATTATACCTACATTAATAAAATTACCTTATCTGTTTAACTCTCAGTCGTCTACATGGGAAAATACCAAACGTAGATTTACAATTTGGCACAAACCTTCAAAATAACATGGCAGTGTGCGCCTTGAAGCCATTTCTGGTATCCGAATTTGCAAATTTTTAATTACATTACTTCTTTTCTGAGACATTCCCCCATTGTTGAAATTTCATGTTGCGATGTGTTGTGCCACAAGCTCGCTAAACAATAGTTCATTTTATTGTTACGTAATATTATTTTATTACATTATTGCACAACAGTTACACAGAAGAGCAACTGAATTAGAGACATCTGTCTAGTAACGTGTAGCACCACCTTTCGCCCTGATGACGGCGGCGATTCATCTCGGCTGGGACTCGACAAGACACCGGAAGCGTTGGGAAGCCATACGGATCCACGACCCCTGAACCAGCTCCTACATTTCACGAAGATTTGATGGAGGGGGTCAGAACCTCGAACATCTCTCTCGATGGCATCCCAGATGTGCTCGAAGGGATTGAGGTCAGGTGACCTATCTGGCCAAGGAAGCGAAGTCATGACAGTGGAGTGTTCATCCAACCATTCGGATATCATTCGGGAGCGATGGCACGGTGCATTGTCTTGTTGCAGGATGAGGCCCCCAGTGGGATGTTGAAGACGCACAAACGGGAGCAAATGGTCGTCCAGGGTATCCCGGTAACATTGACCTGTAAGGGACGATGCCACTCGTACCAGAGGTCCCATTTCAGTCAACGTAAATAGTCCCCAGATGAGAATACCATCCCCACCAGCTTGAAGAGTACCCTGCTGGCAAGAAGGATCCATCGCTTCATGTGATTTGCGCCGTACTCGTATCCTGCCATCTGCATGTACCAACGTGAATCTCGACTCATCAGTCCAGGCAACATTTTTCCAAATGTCTAGGGTACAGTGGCGATGTTCCCGCGCCCATGCTAATCTTTGTACCCTGTGATGTGCGGTCAGCAGCGGTACCCTCGTGGGACGATGGCTTCTGTACCCCATAGCAAGGAGATTGTTCTGTATGGTGTGGCTGTTTATACGTTTTTGTGCACCAGCGTTAAATTGCCGAGTGATTTCTTGCACTGTGGCCCGTCTATCCGTTGTTACAATGCTAGCTAGCCGACGATGACCCCGCTGGGAAGGTTTTACCGGATTTGATGTACTCACGGTGCACCCATGACACAGCGGCTCGTGAAAATCCCAGTGCTGCACGACTTCCGAGATGGAGTGACCCATTCGTCGGGCCCCGACAATTTGCCCACGATCAAATGCTCTTAGATCCTTTGTCTTACCAATACGGCTTCAAACTCTTACTGATTCCCGTTGCATCACTCCTTATATTGTCGGATCGCTGCATACGTCATGTCGTTTCCGTTTACAGGGCCGCCCACAGCGCCACATTTGCTTAACGCCAGCTGTCTCTAATTCAATTGCTTTTCATAGTATTTCATTAAACTTTACATTGGCGTAGTAATATTTCGTTGCACTCTTGAGTAAACTACGAGAACCTCAATACAACGTAATAGAAGCTATTACAAAAATCCGTATTGACGTAGCAACTGATATGTGCTAATTTTTAATACAAGTACGGTTGGCTTTATTGAGGAAGATTAATTCTACAAACTTATGCTGGAGAGCACCTACGGTATGATAGGCGCTACAATATTAATGGGTTGCACCAATATTTGGGGGATGTATTTCCGAAGCATTACGTGTATCCATCTGGCGCAGGTTGCCACCGGGTTTTCTTACGTTTCAGACCGCGACTCTTGCTATTTTACTACCAGATGAAAATATTTCCACTATTTAAAAAAACGATTATTCCTCAATTCTTTCAGAGAGGAAGTAATTATATATTTCAAAATGCAAATAGAACACAAGAAATGAAAATGGGAAATTTCTCACACTTCAATTCTTCAAAGTTTAACATTACTATTCCTTCGTTCGAGCATTCTCTCGCCTCATCTCGACGGTCTGTTTATTTTATTTTGAAGAAATCTAGATCAACCGATACCAATATAATCCGACTGACTGTCAAGAAATCATGCAAAATGCCATCGAAATTTTTGTTCCACGCATCCCAATCATCCCATCTTACCTTTAATTTCCGTTTAAGCACTTACAGTTTCTTGTTCGTTTTAGTTTCTATATGGGTATCAACAAGCACAGGGTAAATCGTTAAAGGTTGATGGACTCATCTGCAACACCCATGCTGGCTAGCTCTAGGTTAGTTGCTGCAGAGTTAGCAAAAATTTAAACCACTTCTGCTGTGGGGGCTTTTGGATTGCCCCGCGTCATTATTAGTAATAAGGGTAATCACTCGAATCTCAAAAACTATGTTTTCCCAGTATTAGAGAAAACACAGGCTCGCTATTCGAGGATGGGCGTTGTGTTTCACCCAGCCGACGTTCCGTGTATCGGGGTCCGCTGAGTGCCGCAATGTTTTAAAGTAATCGTCTAGCTTTTCATTTCTTTTTGAATAATTCGTTAACTTACAAATTTTGATTTGTTTACTAGCACTGATGCGTAAGTTACTCAGTATTGCACTGGAGGATTTTTCTGAACATTCATCCCAAATCATTTATTCACACATCCAACACTCAATCGTTATTAACCCCCTTTTTTTTTTTTTCTTTACAAAATTGTACACTCAAATGAAATGTAGCCGACTCATAATAACGGGAAAATAAAATATGTTTATTTTGCCTGATGAAGGCTTGAAATCTAGTAAAATATACACTCATTCATATGAAAATGCTTGAAGACCCTTTTAGCAAAATTATTTATTTAAAGGTTAACTTTTAATTTCTTATTTTCATTTAATATAATTCTGAAATATTTCGAAACATAATTTACTAAAATTGATTCCCTATACTACACAATTTCCTGCTCTGATCAATGGTATTTACTTTACTCAACCATTTCATTATTCTTCTATTTCTGCCCTACTTTTCTCAGCATTAGTTTAGAGCTGGTTTTACTTTCAACCTTAACCTAGTCTACTATGCTCTTCTTAAATTTTCGGTTCAACATACTAATTATGTAAACAAGAGGAAACTTTAATGTCGGATTATCCTACCTTCTATCCCACGATGAGGGCTGGAATATCATTCTAGCGAAGTTTTTATGCTATCTCCTCTCTTCCTGAAGTATTCATGCCGACTCTGACTTCTGTCATCCTTCTTTCGCAGTATTCATGCCGACTCTGACTTCTGTCATCCTTCTTTCGCAGTATTCATGCCGACTCTGACTTCTGTCATCCTTCTTTCGAAGTATTCATGCCGACTGATATATTTTTTCGCTCCTCTTCCTGTCCTACCAAAAATTTGTTCTTCCCGGATCCTCCTACCAATTTACAGATTGGTCAAACAATTATCATTTCCAGATCTGATTTGCTCTGGGTTTCCCGCCATTTCTCTGACTTGCCATCCTTCGCCCCGTCCAAAATCTGTGTCCGCCCTCAAATTCTAGGAACTTCGTTGCCTACGGATCTCTGAGGTCGTAAATCTTACTATCATAAAACTGCTATAGTATTCCTTGGCCTGGCGTCAAGCTATTCTTTTCTTCCAGACCTGGTGCATCAAATCTCAAGACGACTGGCGCCGAGCTCCAATAAAATGTCTACCCGCTATTTCTCTGATTTGAATTACTATGCCTTACCCAATATTGCTGGCTCGTAGCAGTTAGGAAAGGATGCCCCGCGGTCCCATGCCACAGCAAGCGGACTGCTGGAAACCCTTCGACTCTGAGAGAAAGAGAGAGAGGGTGGGGTGGGGGTGAAGGAAGAGCGGTACTTTCCTGACCTTCCTAGGCGCGAACCCACGGAAGAAAAGCTAAGGGGAAAATTAAATTGTGAAATGCAGAGCGTCTGAAGAGCGTGAAGTTTATAAAATCCTTATTTTAATAATTCTTACACCAGCTCCCCAAAATCTCTCCCATTCATTTGATTAATTTTTTTTTTCCATTTCTTTTCCGCTTTTCCGATTACTTCTCAATTTCCAATACAGTGAAAAGGTGCGCACTCGCTCCCGAGTGATGCAACATTATCTCCCTTCGCAGAATTGAAAGACTGAAATCAGGGCAAGAAGACCCTGAGTTAGAATATCCCGTCTTCATTATTTCTGCCGATGCCCTACGTTGATCAGAGCAAGTAAATAACATAATCACATACATCACACTGCAATACATAAATGCACAATTTTAGAGTTAAATGACTATAAAGAATGGTTATTAGGGTCTTGCATAATTAATTGAAATATATGTACAGGTAGTCACTTTTTTTTTTTTTTCATTAGTAATTGACGATGACAAGTAACACACTGCTTAGGTATGAATCATCTAAAAAGTGTTTTTTTTTTTTCGTGAACGCACCATGCGCTTATCAGCATCGCACAACAATTAGAGTAGTGTTTTTTTTTTTTTTTTTCTTTCACTTTATCTGGTGCTCAGATTCAGCACAGAATTCGAAATCAGTGGACACTACGGTCACACTTGGAATGTCACACCACCTATTCCATAAATTCCAGGATAAGTGTACTTCACAGTTTTATAATACAATGTCCAAGACCACCACATTGAGTGGTCCGTAGTAACGTCATCTCCGTTGCTCAGTTCCACACAGGATACACGAAATTGTCCGCTCCAGTCACTCTGAGTAACATTTGCCGTATTCCGTCCGTACCTTCCCGCAGTTCGTTGATCAGTTTGAATGCAGCGACGGTTGTTCAGTTCGAATGAAGCGTCGGTAACTTCAAGTGCCGCTGAAGTTCCTGGTTAATGTTATTTGCACAAATTTATAGCACTCGCTCCTTCAGGCGAAGCCTTTTTTACGAAAACCGCAGACAGTATATCGTCTACACCAATGACAGTAGAGGTCCTTTATACCTCCACAAATAGCAGTAACAACGCGAACTGATGCTGCCAACACTACATAGTTCATGCACACTGTTGATTCCGAACGGCTTGCACAACACTATTATCGTAATATTTCTACTGGAAGCTCCTTCTTTCGACGCTTTTCCGTCCTCGGATATTGACTGTCAGAGGAAAGAAAATTTTCCTCTCTTCTTTTCGCTGCGTCCAGAGTCCTGGCAGACTCACTGCGCTTTGTACGCAAATTCCACTGAGAGGATGAGATCACTCACTTTCACAAGTCCCTTTGTCATCTCTCGGTGGCGCTTCCACTGTCCCCACAATAGTGGTAGGAACGCTCACACTCTGGAGAATTGATTCTTTCATTCATAAGCAATGTCTGTCAAAGGGCATTGTCCCACAGGAATGTATATTTAGTGTTCTTTTCTCTTTTTTTTTTTCTTTCAAAGCAGCGGTCCGAATACCTCGACACGGACAGCTATTGGGATGAAGCTGCTATATGTGTCTGCACATAGTCTCTGCTTTGCATGTAGCCACTACTCTGGTTATTGCTGACCTAGCCCTGTAAAAAAAAAACTTCAGCATAGAAATAGGACACTCCGCCATACGGTTCCTCTTTTTTTTTTTTTTTTTTCTCGATTATTGTTAGAATTATGCCTAATCTGTTTAACCTTTCCTTCTGGAAATCAATATGAGCATAGTAGAACAAGCTTATATCAAACTAACACATATCTCTTTTTTTTTTTCGTGAATCCGTGGATTCTTAACATTACCTTGGCGCACGGCCACTAATCTCCTCGTTTTGACTCGGCTCTCCTTTTCTCTTTGCTTCTATTTTATTTTATTCACTTATTTCTTTTTATTATTATTATTATTATTATATTGTATTTTATTTTTCTTTTATCCTTTCATGTAAGTGTGCATTTTTGCGATTACGATTACAAGGAAATGACAAGAAATTTCGATGCTCTATAATTAAGCCAAAATCACTCAATCATTCACACACACACATCCATTTCACACATCACCTTCACCTAAACAAAAAATTTATTCCTGAAACTCCCATCGTCGGCGCGCAGAATGTACACGACCATGCTTCCGAATCAACACTGAATTTTCGCATAAGACACTATTTCTTCCATTTAACTATTTTCCCCTTTTGTGATTTATACTTTTACTTTAAAATATTCTCCTTTATTTGTTTTACTAACTGCTTAAGTGTTTAGCCCTCTACATCGATTTCGCTCTAAACACCCTTTTCTTTAGCTGGGTCTGAGAGAAACCCCTTGCTTGCGTTCGGGGGTCATATGAAGTCACCCCTTTCGCTCAGGTACTCACGCCAAAAGCTGGGAGTCAATCTTGACCTTTCCACCCAAGGTTATTACAACCCGTTTCCTGCTTGCCTTTTTCTGGTCCATTGGGGCTTGGGGTGTAGGAACGATAGGAATTACTTCCTGTCGCCGTTTCCTGTTTTTTTACTCCTTCTTCCAGAAAGGAAGCCCCGTTGACTCTGCCACGCTTTTTTTTCTTCATTCTTCTAAAAGACACGCCGCATGGTCTTACGCTCTTGTACGTTATGGTCAGATACCCTTTGCCAAAGTGCCTTGACCATAATGTCACCCAATATATATATTTTTTTTTCTTTCTACCTTATTTCCCTTACACATGTTTTTTTTTTTTTTTCTTTTTTTTTTTTTCAGCTACATTATTTGGATTACACTGGATACACACAAGGTAAGTGAACCTTTATTTTTCGTAGGGTATCCCAGGCGTGCTCCGAATTATTATCTCTCCCATTCATTATTCTTAGCCTAGTGAAACCACTATTTTCGGCTTAACTGCCCTAAGCAAATCTCCCAAAAGGTAATACTCTCCTGATATCCTCTACTCACGTGCTTGTCAAGAAAATTACTAATTTGCTTTACAATACCGAGAATATATATCATTACTGAACTGATTGAAGAATTAGCGATGAATTATTCATTCGCTACTGTAAACTGCGAAATGCTGTCGAGAGTTGACATCGCTAACTATTCTTACTATCTTTACTACTCAAAATTGATATGCAACTGAATGTGCTAACTTTTAATAAGTATTGGTGACAATTATTATTCTATTATATAAGTGCCTCCCACAGCAGAATGTCCATCTAATAAAATTCCGAACACTACGGATACTACTCTGATGCGAATTACTGTTATTACCTTTATTCTTATCTAGGTAACTGAAATTTACGCATAAATAAGTTGATACTACTTAACCTATTTGGACAATTATGTTAATCAATAATCAACGTAGCGAACATAATTTTAACCTGAAAGCACTGAACTCAATCATTTTTCTCCTGCAACTAAAGTACCTAAACTATTCCTGGCTGATGAGTACTTGCCTTTCACGCAATCAATATATGCACTGATAGAACTGTTGGCTATTCAAAGTTACACCTTCCCAATTTATCGCATGAGAATTAACAATTACAAGTGATATACGCAGTGAATTAGAAGAAATATACCTGAAGAAAAGTGACAATTATCATAAAGTGTGACAAATCATTAACATTATTTGCAAAAATGTTTTCAGAGGAAAAAAAAAAATATTTTCTCTAAATTTTATCCCACAAGTTACCCAACCTTTACGAATGCGTCCGTGAAGACAAAATAACTCTGACACACAGGTTTTTTTTTTTTGTTTTTTTTTATACAATGAAATTTGATACCATACTCTGGTTATCAATAATACCCTGCTGTGCTAAACCTGCTGAATTGCCAATACTGAGTGCGATTAAAATGTAGGCTTCTACTGATTTTGATTTTCAGCGTTCACAACCAAAATTGAGCACTCAAGTTTTTTTTTTTTTTTTTTTTTTTTTTTTGGCTCTCCGCTTCTGCCTAGCTCTCCATGCTATACCCAAGATTCCTGGGATGTTCGTCGTACCTCAGCATACTTCGGATACACATACCGTACAGTATCATCATTCGAATTTTCTGCTGTCGAGTTCTCGCTACGTTCTGAATATCCTGTAAGCAATTTTCCGCCTGCTCGATCCACGATTCTCCCGATGATTTAGGTGCTAGCTTCAGTTGAGCAATAAATTTCCCTATTAACTCAGCCTTGTCCGTGGCTCCAAACTTTTGATTCCTTTTAGCCATCTCCTGCTGCTCTGGTTTTGTGACACTCACACCTTCCGGTATATTGCTATATACTGGAGTATACACCGTTTTAGGCTTCGTAACATGATTCACGGTCGGCTCTGGTTGCGAGTTACGGTTTCTCAGCATGTACGGTTCTCTAAGGAACGGCGTCCTTCTCACCTTTTCGGCGATCGGATTGCTAGCTTGCTGAGGCGTGCTCTGCACTGCCACCGCTGTCGGTGTAACCTCCAAATCAAATTGAGGAATAAATTCGTACTCTTCTGTCGAATCCGAATGAGCTGTTAAATCTTCTAACTCCTCATTATCGTTTTCTGCTTCTTCGACGTGCTCTCGCTCCGGTGAGTTATTCTCTAGGTGATGTCTCCGTAGAGGTGCTTTGAATACGCGGTTCTTATGCACTACCTGTTGTTTCCTCTCGTCCTTCAAAGATACTAGTCGCACATTGACGGCTGATGGAAAAGACACAATTTTCCACTCACCGCTGTTTTTTCTGGCAATTTTATCAGAAAGACCACGGTCGATATAAGGCGTATGCAAAAATACTCTGTCACCAATTCTCAGGTCCTTTTCTCTGGCAAACCTGTCTGCATACTTTTCCTGCTTAGCTGCAGCCTCCTGCAGATTTCCATGAACCAACTCGTAGGCTTTCTCATCTTATTGTTGAATGCCTCTACATAATCCTCTTCACTATAATATGTTTGTCGGCGAGGCGGAAGTAAAATGTCGGATGGAACCGTTAAATCTCTTCCCAAACACCAAATAGCTTGGAGCATATTTGGTTGCTGAATGGTTTGTAGTATTATATGCTAGTCTTATCATAGGAATGTACGTGTCCCAGTCGTCTTGTCTCTCATTAACTAGACAACTTAATGATTTGTTAAGAAACCTGTGGCTAGCTTCGTTTTGGCCATTACTCCAGGGTGCAAAGGATGTCGTATTCAATCTTCTTATGCCCAATCTTGCCAATAAATTGGTGAATACCTCAGAGATGAAGCATCCACCGTTATCTGACAAATTAGTTTCCGGCGTACCATAAATACTTATGACATGGTCGAAATATGCCCTTGCGACTGTAGTTGCTTTTTGGTCTGGCATAGGCACTAAAACAGCATACCTGGTGAACGAATCAATCATGACAAGTAGGTATTTATTTCCGTCAGCAGTTGTAGGATACGGGCCACAAATGTCTAAAGAAATTTTTTGAAAGGGTAAGAACCCGTTTCCACTCGCTGCAGTTTCTCTACTCCTTTTAGTTTGTGGTTTGTCCTTTCATTACATTTTTCGCAAGAAGCTACATAATTTTTAACATCCGCATACAAGTTTATCCAAAAATAACGTTTTCTAACATAGGAGACAGTTTTGTCTCCGCCGAAGTGTCCTACCGAGGGAATATCATGACAACGTTTTAAAACTTCATGTATCATAGCGTGAGGAACTACAAGCTGCTCCCAAAATTCATCTCCAGATGCGCTCCTGTCAGGATATTGGAAATGATATAACAATCCTTCAGAGTTTAGGAAAAACTATCCTTAACCCTATGTTTGCCTACTGGGATGCGTTGTTTTTCCAGCATGTCAATGATCGGAGCGAGATCGGCGTCTGCTCTTTGCAGTGCTTTAACACGAGCTGTTTCTGATTGGTCCTCTTCAGCGGTCAGAAGAGACACGCCCCTGATTTCTCCTTCAGCGCTCTCCGGTGACTCAACTCCGTGCTGCCTGCTCAAATAATCAGCCACGACATTTTGCTTCCCTTGTTGATACAAAATTTTGTAAGAAAATTCACTAAGAGCCATTCTCCACCGATTCAATCTGCTATTTGCGTCTTTGATATTTTGAAGATACGTAAGAGGACGATGGTCGCTAATCACATAGAACTCTTTTCCTAGCAAATAATGTCTCCAATGCTTTAGGGCACAAACTACGGCCAACATCTCCTTTTCGATAACTGGGAAGTTCATTTCGGCTGGATTTAATTTCCGTGACATAAATGCGATTGGCTGCAATATGCCATCAGATGAGTATTGTTCCAAGACCGAGCCCACTCCTGTATGACTTGCGTCACAGTGAAGGTAAAAAGGTTTGCTGTAATCAGGATGAATTAATACCGTGTCACTTAATAGACAATTCTTGATTTGAAGAAATGCTCGGTTGGCTTCTGGTGTCCAATTAAATTTCCCTTGTTTTGTCAAGTCGGTCATGGGTGCTACAATGTCAGAATAGGATGGTATAAATTTCCGGTAGTAATTGCATAAACCCAAAAATCCCCGTAAGCTCCTGAGAGTCTTAGGAGTTCCAAAAATATTGACCTTATGCAGATTACTGGGATCTGGACGAATTCCTTCTCCACTAACCACATGACCCAAAAATTTTACTTCCGTTTTCATAAATGAGCACTTGTCCGGCGTTAACTTCAAATGGTGTTCTCTGAGACGTTTAAAAACAGCTTCCAATTTGATAAGGTGTGTCTCTTCATCTTTTGACGCGATAAATATATCATCTATGAAACACATTATGTTAAAATCTGCCAATCCGTACAGAAGAGCATCACTCAATCTCTGAAAGCTATTCGGAGAAGTTTTGTAGCCAAAACACAACCTCTCGAATTGAAACAAGCCCCATGGGGTAGTGAATGCTGTTTTGTGCTTGTCGCGCTCCGCTATCTCCATCTGATTAAAGCCTGCTTTCATATCTAACGTGGTGAAGAATTTGTTGCCCTGAGCCTGCTCTAATAAGTCTTCTATTCTAGGCAAGGGATAGCTATCGGGTATAGCTGCTTCATTTAAAGCCCTGAAGTCTATACATAAACGAAATTGATAGGATGCTTTTTTAGCAACGAGCAACATTGGTGCTCTGTAGGGTGAAGCGCTCTCCGTAATAATGCCGGCATCCAACAAATCCTTGATTTGCTGTTGAGCTTCCTGCCTGAGGTGATGTGGAACTCTATACATTTTTCCTACGATTGGCACGTCCGTGTTCAGATTGATCTCATGGTAGAGTAAATTGCATTTACCCAACTCGCTCATAGAACGGGCAAAAACGTCTCTATAATTCATTATAAGAGAAGCGAGTGGTCGCCTCCACTTTGGATCCACTTCTTCAAGATTAAAATCCTTAGGAGTAAGCGGAGGTAATTTTTCTCTTTTACCCTCCTGGAGCGTCCCCCGCATCAACGATAGGCTGAATGTACACTAACTTCGTGCTTTTGTTAAGGTGGAAGGGTTGCTCTGTTAAATTAGCCATTAAAACTGGAATTTTACCCGAGGTTCCTAGAGTATTCACTGAACGCCCTACCCTAACACATCCTTGACTAAATTTTTCCACTGGCTGCACTAACACTTGCCCTAAATAATTCCTCGAAAAAGGTGGGCAATTGACCCAAACGATTTTCTCTGCGCTCGGAGGAATTATTTCCTTCCTAATTAGCTTTCCTGCTTTGGTTTCATCCGGAGGATAAGTAATCTCTTTCCTCTTTATCTGCTCTTCTCTTCTCACCACTGGTGCAATCTTATTCACACGAGCTGCCCTACGTTTCTCTTCTCTACGCTGCTTACGGGCCCTCCTCTTCGATACCGGCGTTCTTCTCTCTAAAATCCCTGACCCTGCATCAAATGCAAAACCGTGGGCCTTTAGAAAATCCCACCCCAAGATAAGCGAATAATCTGGGTGCAACTTCTTCCGAGTAACGTGATAGGTATGTTTAACAACATCCTTCCCTATCTGTATTGGTAACTCATAACAGGCTGCTATTTCTAAAGGGGTTCCAGTTATTCCTGAGATTTTCATTAATGATTCCTGAGGCCTGCACTGCATTCTCTTACAAATCTCCTGCAACGCTGTAGGACACAAAATTGACACCCCTGCCCCAGAATCCAGTAAACTGCGATATCGATGTCCTGCAATTTTTACTTCAATCAGTGGCAAAGCTTCGTGCTCCTGGATTGAACAAGTGGTTAACACTACAGAGACCTTTTTTCTTTCTATTTCTCCGGCCGAGAACGGTCCCGTTATCACGACCTCCACCTAGTTTAAATTCCTCTGTCCTTGCCTCCTATCATTTGCTCTGCCAGAATAATTATCCTGGAAGTGCACCTGCTGATTCTGCCTACTATATCTTTCCACATCATTTCTCCTTGAATCGTATCCTCTATCCCGGAAATTTTCGTGTTCTGCTCCTCTATCGTAATTCGCCCTGCGCCCGCTAGGATAGCTGCTGCGTCCTCGAGTTCCTCTTACATCTGGCGGAGGAGGCGAATGCACCGAGCGCCCTCCCGTAGGGAAATCCTGCTCCCGATGGCTGCCTTGGCTTAATGGGTTAGCCGTTCGCCTTTCCCCGGAAAAACCTTGCTCCTAAAAATTATTGTCTCCGGCATATCCATATCTCCTTGAATTATTTCCTACGTATCTATTACCAAAAGATGTTGGATTGCTAAGAGAACATTCCTTTAAAAAGTGGTTTGGGCTTCCACACCTAAAACAAATTTGGTTCGGATCCCTTCTATCTACTCTTTGCTGATTATTGTTTTCCTCTAGCCTTCTAATTCTTTGCACATGCTCCCGGTGTGTCCTCTCCGCTTGTTCTAACCTCCTGTTTAACTCCGTTGCTTCATTTCTCAACGTATTGACCTGTGATTCGTGGTCGGCCATCTGACGGGCAAGCAAGTTGCATAATTCAGATACCGCACTATCTGTGTTATCTTTCGGTACTCCTCTCCGAACTCTATCTTGGTTCCACTCTTCGGTGTCTGTTACGTTTACACTAGAGGCAATAAGTTCATTATTCTGCTCCTCTAAGGTCGCCCGCTTGACTGCTTCAGCGAAAGTGTTCGGTGCAAATGATAATACCGATCTTTTTAACTTCGGGTCTAGCCCGTTAAGGAATTGGGACATTTTTGCCTGGTCTGCCATTTCCCTTACCTCACGGTTCGACTGATCTACCTGCCCTAGGTATTGCGAGCTAGCCCCCTCAATCTGGTCACGTATTCCGAAACTTTTTCTCCTGCTCTTTGACGGCACGTTGTAAACTTATGCATACGGACCATCACCGGTTGCTGGGATTCGAATCTTTCAATAATGGCTTCTTTGAACTTCTTATAACTGGTCTCCCTCCTGATATCAGCTACGTCTGTCAGAAATTGGCTCGCCGCTGCCCTGCATTTTGCTTTCGCCGCCAGAATTTTAACAGCGTCCGTCCATCCTGCTACCTCAGCCACACTATCAATCATCTCGAAAAATTGTTTTGCATTGATTCCCTCATCGGTATTTCCTGAAAAATTTGGCAAATAAGATAGCATTCCGCCATTGATTGGATGGTTCTTTGAGTATTTCTAGTTGCGTCTACTTGTCTATTGCTGTCTTCTTGAATCTCGTTACTTTCTGCTCCCCTAGCTTCGTTTGAATTTTCCTCACCATCACTATCCCCCATCTTCATACAATTAGAATTCTTACTGTTCCACCGACACTTTATTCAATAACAAAATTCCTTGCTACTCACTACCACATTTGCTACGCATATAAATACTCTGCAGTTACTACCCAACTAACTTCCTGCCTTGCTTACTAGTACCCAATTATTTTTCTCAATACTTACCTGAGGATCAAAACATAACTCTTAGGTCACCCCTAACCCAATTCGACATCTGGGGAAAATTCCTATACTTATCATGAAGTACTGCACTTTACACACTATACAGAAATACAAATTATATACATACACTTATCAACTGAATGAAAAATTGAATTTTTCTCTTCTCGTTAACTCGTCGCCTATATATTTCCATTTAATCTTCATTTGTTATTCCTATGTTGATTATTCCGAACTATTATCGTGAACTGTATTCTCATCACTAATATCAACCAACAAACAAATTTTTATTTTTTACTTTTAACTTCTAATATTTCCTTTCCAGTCCGCTATAAGTCATGGTTCGAAAAATCCTGGTGACACGGCACCATTTAATGCTGTGGGGGGCTTTTGGATTGCCCCGCGTCATTATTAGTAATAAGGGTAATCACTCGAATCTCAAAAACTATGTTTTCCCAGTATTAGAGAAAACACAGGCTCGCTATTCGAGGATGGGCGTTGTGTTTCACCCAGCCGACGTTCCGTGTATCGGGGTCCGCTGAGTGCCGCAATGTTTTAAAGTAATCGTCTAGCTTTTCATTTCTTTTTGAATAATTCGTTAACTTACAAATTTTGATTTGTTTACTAGCACTGATGCGTAAGTTACTCAGTATTGCACTGGAGGATTTTTCTGAACATTCATCCCAAATCATTTATTCACACATCCAACACTCAATCGTTATTAACCCCCTTTTTTTCTTTACAAAATTGTACACTCAAATGAAATGTAGCCGACTCATAATAACGGGAAAATAAAATATGTTTATTTTGCCTGATGAAGGCTTGAAATCTAGTAAAATATACACTCATTCATATGAAAATGCTTGAAGACCCTTTTAGCAAAATTATTTATTTAAAGGTTAACTTTAATTTCTTATTTTCATTTAATATAATTCTGAAATATTTCGAAACATAATTTACTAAAATTGATTCCCTATACTACACAATTTCCTGCTCTGATCAATGGTATTTACTTTACTCAACCATTTCATTATTCTTCTATTTCTGCCCTACTTTTCTCAGCATTAGTTTAGAGCTGGTTTTACTTTCAACCTTAACCTAGTCTACTATGCTCTTCTTAAATTTTCGGTTCAACATACTAATTATGTAAACAAGAGGAAACTTTAATGTCGGATTATCCTACCTTCTATCCCACGATGAGGGCTGGAATATCATTCTAGCGAAGTTTTTATGCTATCTCCTCTCTTCCTGAAGTATTCATGCCGACTCTGACTTCTGTCATCCTTCTTTCGCAGTATTCATGCCGACTCTGACTTCTGTCATCCTTCTTTCGCAGTATTCATGCCGACTCTGACTTCTGTCATCCTTCTTTCGAAGTATTCATGCCGACTGATATATTTTTTTTTCGCTCCTCTTCCTGTCCTACCAAAAATTTGTTCTTCCCGGATCCTCCTACCAATTTACAGATTGGTCAAACAATTATCATTTCCAGATCTGATTTGCTCTGGGTTTCCCGCCATTTCTCTGACTTGCCATCCTTCGCCCCGTCCAAAATCTGTGTCCGCCCTCAAATTCTAGGAACTTCGTTGCCTACGGATCTCTGAGGTCGTAAATCTTACTATCATAAAACTGCTATAGTATTCCTTGGCCTGGCGTCAAGCTATTCTTTTCTTCCAGACCTGGTGCATCAAATCTCAAGACGACTGGCGCCGAGCTCCAATAAAATGTCTACCCGCTATTTCTCTGATTTGAATTACTATGCCTTACCCAATATTGCTGGCTCGTAGCAGTTAGGAAAGGATGCCCCGCGGTCCCATGCCACAGCAAGCGGACTGCTGGAAACCCTTCGACTCTGAGAGAAAGAGAGAGAGGGTGGGATGGGGGTGAAGGGGAAGAGCGGTACTTTCCTGACCTTCCTAGGCGCGAACCCACGGAAGAAAAGCTAAGGGGAAAATTAAATTGTGAAATGCAGAGCGTCTGAAGAGCGTGAAGTTTATAAAATCCTTATTTTAATAATTCTTACACCAGCTCCCCAAAATCTCTCCCATTCATTTGATTAATTTTTTTTTTCCATTTCTTTTCCGCTTTTCCGATTACTTCTCAATTTCCAATACAGTGAAAAGGTGCGCACTCGCTCCCGAGTGATGCAACACTTCATCTTAGCTCCAAAAGGAAGAACACTCATCGTCGTTGACCCACAGGCTTCTCAAAGATAAACATATTTGCTCTCACAGGAACTGTACCTTGCACTTATCACAGCACAAAAAAATTTAGATGTTTCAAATATTTCAAACTTCCTATGCTCACAGCGAATGAAAACTGATGGTTTCATTCAGCTGAGCTAGCAGAAGTATAGATTTTATTGTCTTTTTTGAATTCCTTTCTTAATTACTAGATCATGCTCCAATAAAGTGTTTCCTTGCAATATATGTTAATCACAATTCCAGGAAAACTCGGTAAGCGCTGGACCAAAACCTGACAGATGAATTTTTTAACGCGAGGTCCCTTTGCTAGTATTATATACACTAGGTTATCAAAACTATTCAGGCAGTACCAAATATTTGCATAAGTGCAAAGAATGGTTGCGCAGGATGGTGCGCTCTGAGTGGAGAGCTTTTCCGCGCATTCTGACAATTCCGATGGTCCCTTCTGGTACTCATCTTTTCTTTTCAGCTGACACTAACGGGATTCTACTTACTTTGCAAAGGGCAGCTCTAGAAGAGTAAGTTACCCAAGGCAAAGCAATGACACTCAAATTATGTGATTTACTTGCCTTGCAAAGGGCAGCTCTAGAAGAGTAAGTTACCCAAGGCAAAGCAATGACACCCAAATTATGTGATTTACTTGCCTTGCAAAGGGCAGCGCTAGAAGAGTAAGTTACCAAAGGCAAAGCAATGACACTCAAATTATGTGATTTACTTGCCTTGCAAAGGGCAGCGCTAGAAGAGTAAGTTACCCAAGGCAAAGCAATGACACTCAAATTATGTGATTTACTTGCCTTGCAAAGGGCAGCTCTAGAAGAGTAAGTTACCCAAGGCAAAGCAATGACACTCAAATTATGTGATTTACTTGCCTTGCAAAGGGCAGCTCTAGAAGAGTAAGTTACCCAAGGCAAAGCAATGACACCCAAATTGTGTGATTTACTTGCCTTGCAAAGGGCAGCTCTAGAAGTGTAAGTTACCCAAGGCAAAGCAATGACACTCAAATTATGTGATTCACTTGCCTTGCAAAGGGCAGCTCTAGAAGAGTAAGTTATCCAAGGCAAAGCAATGACACTCAAATTATGTGATTTACTTGCCTTGCAAAGGGCAGCTCTTAAGCATATGATGCGCAGTGCTAACAAAGTATCATCTTTCCAACACATTTAAGTAAAATTAATTCAGTTAAAATCACTTCTGGAAATTAATGATTGCGCAGATCAATAACTTAAAATACCAAATTAAAAACTTAAAGAAAAGTCATTTAAATCAGAGAATGAAACTTAGCTTTTCAACTACTTAGCATTTAGCCAATGATAACGCATACACTCTACCTCTAATTTTTCAACTGTTACTTTATAGCTTTCCTATCTGATCATCTGTTCATTTCTAATTTCAAGACGATTGTACTTCCTGCGTCAAGTCTTTCCTGCCTGTTAAGATTCGTAAGAATTGTATGCTGGCGACTAAATCTTTTGAGGGAAACAGCAATCGAAGGCTGCTTTCAAAGCTACTGATGCTTCGCTTCAAAGATTTGAATCTTTGATTCTTGAGATATTCTATCCGTGTTATCAGTAACTTTGAAGCGGATATACCGCGTAGATATGAACTTTCCGATTTCCAGAGTGGGCTGGTCATAGGATGTCATTTGAGTAACATTTCCATGCGGAGCATTGCAGCTAAACTAAACATACAAAAATTGACTTAAGTGATGTGAAGAGATGGAAGTAGGACGGTGCAACTACAGCAATCATTCGTCCGGTTCAGATCTCGGTGAGGCATGGATGTTGTGTTTCTTTTTCGGCACTGTCTCTCTCCCTTCCCTCGGAACAGTGGCCCTAAATTAGGGACGGGCGACTGCTCATGGCCCACTGAGTTGCTCACGGTGGTCGTTAAACCTCCAATCAAAAACAAAATTCAGTAGAAAACGTTCAGGAAGGTCGCACAAACTGACGAAACGTGACAAAAGAGTAATGGTAAGAACTGTTAAGACATCCCGTTCTTCCTCTGCCGTTTCCAATGCTGCTGAAGTAGGAAATACTTGTAATGGCTCAGTTTGTTCCGTAACTATCCGCAGATAGTTTCACAGTGTGGGTTATTACAGTAGAGCAGCGGCACACAGGCCACACATCACTACCGTGAATGAGAAGCGCCATTTGGAGTGGTGAGTCTGGCGTTGGTCCTGGACTATGGGCGACTGGAAAGCTGTTCATTGGAGTGATGAGTCACACTTTTCACTCTTCAAATCTTATTGGCGTGTTTGGATTTGGCGACAGACCGGCGAACGATTCTTGTCGAACTGTGTTCTTTCAACTGTAAAGTTCGGCGGAGGCTCCATCATACACTGGTGTGCAAAAATTAAAGACGATATGGTTTTTTTAATGTAACGTCGTGCAGAAGTGCTCCACGTCGACACAAATCATACCATAAGATCCCCAAGATGTAAAAATATGGGATAAGTGAGCAAAACTGTCCAAGCAAAGAATCCAAAGGATAGAAATGCAGTTTATTGAAAAGGTAGCTTCGAGCACAACTGGACAGAATACAGAAACGTGCATGAGATGGGCGGATGCCAAGAAAAATCCAGTCTTTAGTAGAGGATAGGATCACCCCTGACTGCCTTGCAGGATTTACCACGTCTGTCCACGCTGAGGACGAGGTTGTCAAGGAGCTGTTGAGGCATGGCTGCCAATTCCTCTTGTAGTGCCAATCGCAGCTGCGGAATCGTTGCTGGTGGCTAGTGACGTGCTGCCAAGCGTCTCTCGAGAAGGTCCCACACGTGTTCGATTGGATTTAAGTCCAGGGACCTTGCAAGCCAATCCATGCGTTGAATATCTTCACTCTCCAACAGCTCTGCGACAGTCACTGTACGATGAGGTGTAGCGTTGTCGTCCATGAAGAGGAACTCAGTACCTCCAGCACCTCTAAACAGACGCACGTGAGGCAGGAAAACCTCGGTACAATAGCGGACACCAGTAACTGAACCTCCTTGGAAAATGTGGAGGTCAGTACGGCTACCAAACATGATACCGCCCCAAACGAGAACTCCGCCACCTCCAAACCGGTCCCTTTCGATGATGTTGGAGGTGTGATTGCGTGTCCCCTGCTCTCTCCAGATGTGTATACGTCCAAAACCGCTCGTCAGACAAAATCAGCTCTCATCCGTAACGAGAACTCGACCCCATTGCTGATGTGTCCAGTTCTTGTGTTCCTGGGACCACAGAAACCACCGTCTCCGATGAGCAGGCGTTAATGGCACACACCATAATGGTCGTGGTGTAAATAGACCACCTTTGTCCAGCCTCCTGGCTACGGTAAAACGCGATAAAGGACGTCCAGTTGTCTGTTGCATGTGCCTTGCGATTTCTCCCCCTGTCTGCCGTCTGTCTCTTCTCGCCTGTAGGACAATATACCGGTCGTCCGCCGCCGTGGTTGCTCGTGGACGGCCACTGCTAAACTCTCGGACAGCTGTTCCTGTCGTTTGAAATGCTCTCCAAGCTCGTGAAACGATGCTGTGAGCGATCCCGAACTCCTCGGCCACACTAGTCACACTTCGACCTTCTTCCAACTTCCCAATGACGCGACCTCGGGTAAAGTAATCTAGATGTCGTCTACTGGATTGCCTGTTGGACATATCACACGGTGGCAATAACTAGACGTCGTTCAAACCGATGTACACCGTGCAGTAACTTTCACCGAATTGCTGAGCGTACACCGCCCGTTTGCTTTATACCCTTCCGACCCCCCCCCTACGCCATGCTGCATATAAGTGCATGCCCTACCGTACCGAACCCTAGTCTATCTCCTGAGTGGTCTTTCGGTCCGTTCTGCCTGCTCGTTCCGCTGTTATGCTAATTTCTCCTCTTCGTCCGTTATTTTCGCACACCAGTGTAGTATGAAATTTTCGTGGATGGGACTCAGCCCATTCGTTATTTTACCACAAACCATGAAATGTGAAGTGTACCTTGACGTTCTGGCTAATTCTGCTCTACCAACAATGTGACAGCATTATGGAAATGACCGTGTCTCCTCCAACGCGATCGAGCTCCCTGCCACATTTCACAGCTTGTGCAGGACTTGTTCCTTGAAAATGAGGTGGAATTGTTAGACTGGTCTGCTCACAGTCCTGATCTTAATCCCACTGACCACCTTTGGGAAGAACTGGAACGACAGATACGAAATCGACCACAGCGGATGCTTTCGCTCTCCACTCTGGCAGCTGCTTTTCAGGACGAACTGCGAACTATTCTTGTCAAGACCTACCGGAAATTGGTTGATAGTATGCCTCCACTTTTTGTCGCTGTCATACAAGCAAAAGATAAGGCGACTAACTACTAATTGTGGTAATAAAGCCATTTGTCCCAAAACATTGTGGTATCCGATTACTTTTGACAAAGTAGTGTACGTGTTTATGACGTCATGTCGGTGTACTGTCATTATTGCTGATTTTACGTATTAAATTCATGTGGTTTGTCTCTTGTTTGTCATGAACATTGACTGGTTCAACTGAACCCACCTTAGCTACAATGAAGAGACTGATGAATATAAAAAACTCTCAACTTGGCATACTCTACCCGATTCTAGTAAACAAAACAGTTCATCACGAGTGACTTTCCCTAGCGGCAGAACTGTGTATTATAAAACAGTGGAAAATATGCAAAAAACATTCTTTATTGCGGGAGCAATGCGATGGAAGAACAATATTTCAAAAACGACTTTTAGAAGAAAAGACAGCGAGGAAAAGGTTTGTGCATAGAAAAGGCTAATGACTACTAGGAAAACTTTGCATCATTTGAAGTGGATAATGTTCGCAATTCTTAACACAGAAAATGACATGCAGTGCAAAAGGAATTTTTTCGATGGAATTTTTAAAAGCAATATGTGGTAATATATATTTTAAATTTAATAGCATTTGCGCCCCATAGTGGTGAAATTTTACATCGGAAAAATGCCAAAGCTCGTGGATTATCATTCTCGCAGTTTAGGCTTGCCAATGCGCTGTGGTAAAAATTCAAATTGGACTAATTGGTGTAGGGATGTGCAATCCACAGGCGGACGGATGGACACAGTGGTAACATAAGCCCGTACTTTTCTTCAAAGACGTGCTAATGAAGAATATTCATAGGAGAAAATAACGTACTAAAAACTCATAGTTGTAAGGAAGAGACTACATCCCAATATGCCAGGAACGAACGCTGCCCACATCCCTATCTGTTACCAACCTCTGAAGGAAGTGAGGCCAACCTGGATGTAACTAGCTTGCGTAAAATGAGGTTTCTCATAAACTAAAGTTTTGTAGATCTCTTGGACTTCGTACAATCATCCCTTGTTATTCGAACCGCATATTATAAAAAAAAAAAAAAAGAATTTGAAGATATGTCAAAGTCCAGTGATTCCGTGGGAGGTCATTGTAGAGTTTTGTAAATTTCAGCCCATGAAGTTATTTATGTGCATAGTAATATTTTAAGTATTAAATGCATGTGTTAACTATATGCTTTGGGTGATGTTTGGAACTGCACTTGGTTTTCTGGCGAACAAGTGTATCTCCGCCGGCGATAAGGGACCAGATGTTTCCGACGTGGCTGCTCTTGTCCTCTAAGTGTGTGTAAAGAGGCAAGATCTTCGCCCTCGGCAAGTTCGGGTAACTTTCGTAAGAGCATGGCTTCCAGAGACTGGGGAATAAAGGGGAGAATAGGAAAGCACCTGTATGAAAGGAGTAAGGCTGGTTGGGTTCGGGGCTTTGTGACTTTTGAGCAGTTTTGGCTTGGGACCTTGGGTGGTGCATGCCTTGGGTGGTGCATGCCTTGGGTTCCGGGCATTGGATGTCGGTAGTGTTTGACCAAAAACCTCCTCGTTGCGAGGAAGGTAGCAAGTGTCTTGATGCTAAGGGTTCTGTGGAGGTCAATTGGCCTGCCGGAGATTATTTTCCATGACCTATTCTCCTTGTTATCATTACCAAAGACTGGTCATTGGCGTTCTCTGCTTCACTCAGCCATTTACAGCACTACACGTGTAAAGAATCTACATCGGTAGCATTGCGATTATAAAACTGTAAGGTTCAGAAGTAGATGAACTCAGCGGGTCCCGACAGTCATATTATTCTGATACGACCGTGTATGTATGCATTTTGCTAACTTCAAAAAAAGTGAATTTTTCAGAAATCATAATTCAACAAATGTACTGATGGTTGTACACTTGCTTTATTCCAGCTAATTGTCCCATTGCAACTGCTAGGGCGACTACTTATGTAAGCCTACTTTCTTTTACGGTACAAATATTACGTTTTCTTTTAATCTTTGAGCTGTAAACAATTGCACTTGAATATAGAGAAAGCTAATTTTGCCTTTTGACTTACTTATTTGCTGGCTTGTTTCCTCATTTATTAATGCTAATTTGCTAATAAAGTGTATGTCGTATCTTATGTCATTATATGTTGTATTTTTGCTCTTGAAAATATAGCTGTCCTTTAAAATTCTCACTCATTTTAAAGCTCGGCGCTTTTGGAGCGTAATTCTTTGGTTCTGAAAGATAATTATGTATGATGAACAAAAATCACATTTGTTTAAGTGGATTTCATTGAAGTCACGAAACTTTTATTCGAAGAGAAAGCCGTGTTTGCCTTAGAAAGATTTTAAATTGTAACGAGTTGTTAAATACACGAGAAAAATGAATACAGCTTTTTTTTCGGTGAGGGGGGGACGATTTCAGAAAAGCGTAAATGAAGCATAAAACCCATTACTGTGACGCTAATGGAGTTTGTTCTCACCAGAAAATTATTAGGAATTTTTATGTTTCATTTTTTCTGTCATGTCTCATTTAATTGTTATTAATTCCGAAGTTCATTTTCTTAAGTACGGCTTCAACTCAGACAAATTAATGCATCCATTTACTTACTATTGTTCTAATTGCATAATGCCTCATTTTTAAGGTTTGTGGCAATTTCCGGTTTCTTCAACAAAGAGTTCCTTTTCATCTGTTACGACCATATTATTGGTTTATTTCATATCATGGGGTGTCTTCTGAAGCAACAAAAGATGGTAATTACCTTTTAGGAAATCAAATCTTGTCAAATTTCTTTGTCTGTTTCTCTGAAAAGATAAACATGCATAGAATAAATGACTGTACAAATGACGCAAATGTATTTTTCTCTGTGACATAATAAGCACTTGTTTAGCACATGAAAAGGACGATTGTGTCTTCTCATCGAAGCATATGTTCATTCAGTTGCGCCCTCTAGCGCTGAAGAATGCAAATGAGGTAGTAGGAGTCAGATCCTGCTACAAATACCTGTGGAAAGAAAACAATGTGTTTCAAGCAACAAGTTTGTCTACAAAATACACTGCCGGAAAGTGCAAAAAAGAACACCATTAAAAATTGCAGCTGCATCTATGAGATTTATGTCGTAGCAACAACTTGTTAAAAAAGGAAAGTGATCACACGTGTAAAGTCATTCAATGTTTATATTACCTTTTAATGCGTATTACAGTGTACAGAAGGCACATTTTAATAAGGTATTGCACCTCTCCTCCAACAGCAACACAAGCTTCCAATGTGGCATACAATCGGTCGTACAAACCCAGCAAAAACAGTCTTGTAGGGCCAGCACTGGGCCATTACTGGCAGCCAGCACTGCCAACAATGGCCCAGCACTATGTTGCCGCTGCCGAACCGTCAATAAAATATCCGGCGGCCAACAGAAGGGCCAGCAGTTCAGGCCAACAGTTGGCACCCCATCAGTTGTCATGTGCCAGAACAGGGCCATCAGTTGTCCATCACAGGCAGTAGCTGCCACAAGTGGCCCTTCAGCGGCCTTGCAAGTACGTGCCAGAAATAATGGCTAGCCTAATGTGGTCCGCTAGTTTGCCGGTAGTGGCAGCCGGCAACCATGTGACGTAACTGGTGGCTTGCCGAATCTTGTCCGCCAATTTCCCAGTAGTAGCCATAAAAAAAAAAAAAAAAAAGGATAACCGCAGTTCTCCAAAGCTACAACTTTTTTCTACCCTTACGAAACTTCTGAACTTTAGCACTGCGCTGGAGAAATTTTCTCGACAGACCGGAAAAACGCCTGTTTGAATCTGAGTGGATACGAACCAAGGCCGTTTGCGTGGGAGTTGAGCTCTCTACCGACCGGACTAATTTGCCACGCACGCCCGTGTGCTTCAAGCTGTCTGTTTCGTGCGGGATATGTAATCGAATGGTTCCTTCCCTCTTTCATTTTACAATATTGCGAGGTATTTTTCATAAAAGTCAGTTTCATATAATTCATAAATTTATTTTTTCAACGTAACGATAGTTTTTTTTTTCACCCTTACGAAACTTCTGAATTACAGCACTGCGCTGGGGATATTTTTTCAACAGACCAGAAAAACACCCGTTTGGATCTGGGTAGAAACGAGCCAGGGCTGTCGGCGTGGGATGCGAGTTCTCTACCGACGGAACTAACTTAACAGGCACAAGCGTGTGCTTGAATCTATCTCTTTCCTGCGGAATGGATGATCAAATGGTTTTCTCTTTCATTTTACAATATTGCGAGGTAATTTTCATAAAAGTCAGTTTCATATAATTTATAAATTTATTTTTTCAACGTATGATTTTTTTTATCTTAATGGAACTTCACTTTTCCAAGGAGTGTACATACTTAGAGTCGCTTTCCAAAGTTTTGTACTGTCGTTGTCATCTTGAAAGAAGATTGTTGAATTTATATATATTTACCCGGGTTCATATCCCATTCTGTTGCATTTTTAACGTTGTATCTTTCCTTTCCATTGTCCAAAGCTACATTTGTTTTAAAGAGGAAAGATATTTTATTTTACTTCTCGTTATTTTTAGAAGCGAATTCCTCCCAGTCTTGTGTATTCAGCCCATGGATGAGTACATTATATCCACATAGCGTTGCTTTTTTTTTTTTTCAAGTAATTATTAAATTTTGTAGGCGTATAATTCTTTTTTTTTCCAACAAACGTTTTTTAATGGTTTTCCAGGACATTTGTTTCAAGCGGTTTCAAATTTTTTTCTTCTTATTCACCCACTCCATTCCATGAATTGTTATTCATGGGAATGGAGTGGGTTTATTTCATGGCTGTAATCTACTGTTTCGTGGCTTCATCTGTTATCTTCGTCGACGTGGAATTTCATTAGGAAATTAATTCGCCTATCTACATATGGATTTTTTTTTAACATCCACTAAAATAACACGATAGCGATAGCGTCGTCTTCAACTAACTGGTACCATGAGAGACACAGCAAGTGTTGCTTCTGCGCATGCACAGTTGCTTCCACCTGCTGTTGGGGTTGCATTGGTTGCCAGCAACGGGCCACTAGTGGCACTTGCTTGGAGGCCCACAATTCGCGGTGATGCTGCAGGGCCATCAATGGCTCGCCAACTGACAGCGCTGCCACCAACGGACCGCTACCGGGCCGTGAGCGGCAGGTAGCGGTCCGTTGGTGATGGATATCACGCTGGGGAATAGCATTCCATGCGCTTTCAACTTGGACGCGTAATTCAGAGATGGTCGCTGCCTACCGATATCCGCGGAAAAGTCCTTGTCTAATCCAGTCCCAGACATACACTATTGAAAACAAATTCGGAGAGTGTGCTTGCCAAGGGAGTTGATGTACAGCCTGAAGATCATGTTGAGTTGCCCGGAAGCAGTGTGTGCGGGCGTTATCCTGCTGGAATATTGCATCGGAGATCGCACTCAGAAATGACAAGACGGCAGGCTGAACGATGTCGGTATGTACGTACTGCTATTCAGTGTACCCCATACAAACACCAGACTCGTACGAGAGTGATAGCTAATCGCTCCTCACATCATGCTGCCTAGCGTGAGGCTTGTGTGTCGTTGGCGGATGCACGATGGCAGAAGCCTCTCACCTTGTCGCCTTCGGACGCCTACACGACTGTCCGACGCTCCCAAGCAGAATCTGCTTTCATCATTGATGACCACTGACCGCCATTCTTTCCTGCAATGAACTCGTTCTTGACACCACCGAAAACGTGCTCGACGGTGACCAGGAGTCAGTGGTAACTGTGCCAACTGCATGCGTGTCGTAGTCCTGCTTCCAGCAAACGATTCCGCATCGCTCTCGTAGATACCTTTGATATGGCAGAGGATCGAATTGTGACGACGTAGCCGCCCGCTCTGGCAACGCCGCGCTCCTGTTACGACAATCCTCTCGTGCGTCCGTAACTCTGTGTTGCCTAGAACTACGTCTGCGAGTGTGCGAATGCTCCCCCGACCACCGACGCCACCATCTTACCACGGCCGATACCTCTCGTCCCACTCTGTTCGCAATTTGACGGAAGGGCCAACCTCCTTCCCGCAGACCCACTATACGGCCCCGCTCAAACTCCAATAACTGATCAAATGTTGCGCGCGTGCGTCGTCCATGCATGGTAGCATCTTCAACGAGCACTGAACAACACGACACCAGACGAATGACTTCGTTCTGCACGCCCTAGTCCTTAAATACGCGTTGCATACATTTGCATGTGTCACCCGCAGTGACGTCATTATTTCATCTAATGACATTCCAACTTGCATCGCAGTTTCTGCTGCCCTTAACAATTAACATGTTATAATATGACATTCCTACCGGCATTCCTTCTGGGTGTTTCTTTTTCACTTTCCGGCAGTGTAAATAAAGGCAATAACTACAAATGCTAGCAAACAACTCTCTACATTTTTTTCTACACTAGTTCAAAAATTATTCAAAATAAAACAATATTTTCGATGCAACTGAAATAGAACGAAGAGAATTTAGTTTTTCACCCTTTCAAACCTCTTTTTCTTCACCACTGTCGGATATCTTTGAGTAACAAAGCAGATAAAGTTATTTGGTGTAAAATCACCATAATGAAAAACACAGCGTCCATGGCTTAAAAGTAACCATCCAGTCTTCGGTTTTGTGCGAAAAAGCTGGTGAAAAGTGTCGCTTCTTGAAATTTCGGAGCCACCCTGGTGGTTAAGTGGTCTAAGCGCTTGCTTCTGACCATTCGTCTGAGATGGGTACGGGTTCGAATCCCCGTGAGTTATGGATTTTGTAATTGTCTTACAACACTGGTTCTCTCTCTTCTTTGGAGCCAGTAGCCCTTATGGACGAGCGACTGTTCATAGCCCATTGTGTTGCTCACGATGGTCGTTAAACTTCCGAACAAAAAATCGGGCATATGTTTTTAGATGCTGCAGACTCATCACATTCTCTCCATAGACTTCAAGTAATGGGTTGATGCATAAGTTCATGCCGTTTTATTTCACTAGTGTTTTCCAGGTCAGTTGTGACGGTGCAGATGACCAGTTGTATATCAAAATGCAGCCAATAACATCGTGTATCTAAATCATATTGCGTTGTGTGATTGTGGCTAACGGTTTTTTTGATTTTCAGGTCCGGAAGTATGGGGTATAAAGAAGAGAGGAATGAATATTTCCGACATCTACACCTCTACGAATTTAACAAGGGATCCTCAGCCGCCGAGGCTACTCGATAAATTTGTGCTGTGTATGGTGAGGATGCTATTGCTCCGAGGACAGCACGCAAACGATTTGAGCAGCGGTTTTGAGGTGGCAATTTTTACCTCAACGACTCTCAATACTCAGGTCGTCCATCTCACTTTGATGAGGATCGTTCGAACCATCTCATTTCCTTGGATCCGCGACAAACCACACGCGAATTGGCCACTAAGATGGACTGTGATCAGGCCATAGTGGTGCAACACCTGAAACGTATGGGAAAAGTCCAGAAATTGGGGTCTTGAGTGCATCACACTCTCACCGAGTACAGCAAGAATCAGGGTATTGCCATATGTGGTTCCTTGCTCGCCCGTTATCGCGAATGTTCTTAGCAACACAAACCCTACCTGTCACGTATTGTTACTGGAGATGAAATGTGTTGCCTGTACGTGAATTTCAGACATCGAAGGGAAAGGGTAAGCCCAAAGAAGACGACGCGCACACGACGTTCAAAACATGACCAACATCCAACGAAGATCATGTTGTGTATCTGGTGAGAAATGGAAGACATTATTCAGAGGGAAATGCTGTCGAGGAATCGAACCATCAACGCTGCACTCTATTGTCAGCAACTCCGTCGTGCGGAGGGAGCAATTCTGCAGAAACGGCCATATCGGCGCCATGGTGTCCTTTTCCAGCACGCCCTCACAGTGCAAACATGACCAAAATGGCCATTCAGGACATGAAATGGCAGATCCTTCCGCATCTAGCCTATTCCTCAGATATCACCCCTTCAGACTATCACCTGTTTCTATCTCTGTCGAATGCACTCCGTAGCATAACGTTCAACAATTATGTTGATCTCCAGAATTTCCTTGATGATTTCTTCACAGCAAAACCAGCACGTTTTTTTCAAGAATGGCATTGCATTGCAGACCTATCCAGACTTTGTGACACCATCGTAAACAGTGAGGGGGATACGTCGTTGATTGATTCCGTTTTTCTTTCTGATATAATACATTCCTGTAGTGCGGTGAAAAAAAACGGCAAGAACTTATGTATCAACCCAATAGATGATTATGAATTTCAGCAAATTAAATTCTTCTTCCAGCCTAAATATCAAACGGTATCATACCTTCCTTTCGCAATCGTGTTTATAAGAGAGAAACCTGTAACCTTGCCTTAGGAAAGAGAGATTCTCTTAATTCTTGATGTTAAAGGGGTGTCCCGCTACCACAAAACGTAAGTTCGAATGTTTTTCTTCCTTAGGTTTTGGAAATGCATGTATCAAGGTGTGCGTAATTATTTGCAGAAGGGCTGAGCAGGGTAATACCTGGGACGAAGTCAAGCATGTACGTCTCTTTTCTTGAACTTTTTCTAATGTAAAACTGTCCTTCTTTTTAACTACGCATTCATGGCAAATTGCGTTCCCTGCTGGTGATGGCCATTACCAACATGATAATGCCCCATGCCTCACTGCCAGAATCGTCAAGGAGCGGTTCGAGGGACATGCTGGTGACTTTCCAGTAATGCCCTGGCCTACAAATTCCCCTGACATGAACCCAATCGAGCCTTTCTAGTTCGACTTGGAGAAGCGGGTTCGCGCTGAATCACCACCATCCCGAAATGTACGGGAACTGGAGGACATGCTCTTGACATTATGTTACCAGATACCCCAGGATACCTATCGCCACCTCATCGAATCGATGCCTCCCCGAGTAGCCGCTGTTTTGCGAGCTAAAGGAGGTCCTACAGCTTATTAGATAGGTAGTCATAATGTAACGGCTCATCGGTGTATATACGAGTATATTGACAAAAAAGTACGTATGCAGAAAATAAATTCCATGTGCTGTCAAACTCTCATACATCTTATGAAGAACATCAATGATATTCTAGCAACAAAAATCTGGAAAGAAAAGAAGAATTGTTGCCAAGATATTTCTCCTGATTCTCTCAAATAAACTGTTGCACCCGAAGAAATGAAAGGTGTTTGCTGTACACAACGCAACTTCTGATTGTTTTATTCCATGTGATGTCCTTTGAAATTCCACTGTATACACACGAATGACATATGTAATATATTCAATACTGATGGAAAATCTTTTGAGCATTCGAAGCATGTAAACATTTTCCGTTCAAATTTCAAGGTTACTGGTTCCAGAGAAATGTGGACAGTGAATGTCACGTTTAGCACAATTTCTCCCTGACACCAAAACCCATACTTGAAGCAAGAAATTATTATATTAATCGTTCAGTCAAAGAGAGACTGACTAGCCTACGAAAGCGCGGTTTTTTCCATCCTGGTAAGGAAGTAGTCTAGACACTGGCTTTTAGCTCTTTGTCTGAGTGTCTAAGATGAGGCATGGGAGCGGTGTGTCTGTCTAACGGCACTGGTTCTCTCTCTTCCTTGGAATCAGTAGCCAAAAAACCAGGTCGGGCACCTGCCAATAGTCGTTAGGCTCACGGTGGGCGTTAAACCTTGATACAAAAAAGCACTGTTATTTATAGGGAAACAAAATATTTTATCACAACTGCGATTGTCTGCAAATGAGTAAATTTATAATACAGAACAAAAGTGTTTTTGAAATGTTCAGTGTTTGAATGTACAATGTACATTTTCACTTTAACAAGAAATTTATCTTGTGGTACATGAAATCTTTAAAAAACGATTTGCTATTTCCATTAGACTGACCTTAATGTAATGGAAGGCACAGTCGTGGTTCATTAAACCTTGACAGCATTGCAGAAATATCTATTCAAACAAAATTTAGACATCTGGCAGAATAATTGAAGTTCCACTGCATCATGCAGAGCGAATGCATGCTGAGGATTAATGAATAATTTATCTTAACTAAAACATCTGTAGTATACAGATTGCCAAATAATTCTCAGATTCTGAAATCAATCTTAAACAAGAAAGATGACACCAAATTTTCGGGTGTAATAAGCACGTCTTTTGAATCCGTTCTGACGTAAATTAAATTTATCAGAGCTATTCAAAGTCAATGGAATCGGTATGGAAAACAATAGTACCTGACGGAAGAAAGAAGTTTTCCAGTCGGGTTTTTAATCCCTCAGATATTGCTGTAAACGGAATCGTGAGCTTACGAACTCTAGTTGCAGACTTTTGTGTTAAGAAAAACATGAATTTATATGATAAACATTTCGCACCGGAAACGCTCTCCAACACAGAAAGAATTTTTCAAATCGGACTCTTAGAAACAAAGATATCGACAAAAATAAGATGTGACTTTACGCCCCTGGTGGGAAAACCATGCATTATTTTAGGAAGAAAGTATTCACAAAAGGTTTATCCATATGAGCGGTATCGGTGCAAGAAAAAAAAAAATTAGTCGAGTTTTCAGCAGCCCAGATTTTGCTACAAATACATCAGAAGCAGAAATTAACACTTATGACCCCTGGTGGCCAAACCATTCTTTACCAAACATTAGAAATTATGTGCAAAATATTTTCCATCAGGTCTTGTATGCGATACAGGAAGAATTTTTCAAATCGGAGTTTTAGGAGCAGAAATAACGCAGAAAACGCAATTTACCTTTGTGCCCCGTAGCGGAAAGTCTATGATTTATTTGAAAATTTTGAATTTGTAGGAAAAACATTTTGCAGCGGAAACACTATCCAACAAAGAAGGAATTTTTCAAATCGGACTCCTAGAACTAGAGATATTTACAAAAATAAGATATACATCTACGCCTCCTGGCGTAGAAACCATGCATTATTTTAAGAAGAAAATGTTCCTAAAAGATTTGTCGACATGAGTAGTATCGGTCTACAAACGACTTTTTTTCAATCGAGGTTTTAGAAGCTCATATTTTGCTGCAAATACATCAGAAGCGGAAATTAAGACTTACGCCACCTGGTGGCCAAACCATTTTTTACAAAAATTAGAAATTATGTGCAAACGATTTCCCATCAGGAGCTGTATCCGGTACAGAAAGAAGTTTTCGAATCGGAGATTTAGAAGCAGAGATATACGGGGAAACGCAATTTACCTTTAAGCCCCCTAGCGGAAAGTCTATGAATTCCTTGAAAATTTTGAAATTATATGAAAAGCATGTCACACTGAAACCACTATCCAACAAAGAAGGAATTTTTCAAATCGGACTCCTAGAAGTAAAGATATTCGCAAAGATAAGAGATACATCTGCGTCCCATGGCGTAAAAACCATGCATTATTTCAAGAAGAAAATTTTCGGAAAAGGTTTATCGATGTGAGTGGCATCAGTCCACGCAAGATTTTTTTCAATCGATAGTTTAGAAGCTCAGATTTTATGGCAAATACATCAGAAGCAAAAATTACCACTTACGCCCCTGGTGGCCAAAGTATTCTTTACCAAAAATTAGAAATTATATGCAAAAGATTTTCCATCAGAAGGTATATCCGCTGAAGAGAAAAGTTTTCAAATATTAGTTTTAGAAGAAGAGTTATCCGGAAAAATGTAATTTACTTTTACACCCCTAGCGGAAAAAATATGCGTAATTTGAAAAAGTAACTATATCTAAAATACACTTCGACATAAATGGAATCTAAAGATAATTTTTTTTTAATCGGATGTTTAGAAGCAAGTATGTGGAATAAAACGTATTTTTGAATTCGACATCATCTGCATTTACGCCCTCTAGCGGCGGAATTGTACATCGTAAAAAAACGAAATAAGGGATCATCATTCGCATATTTCAAGCTTCCCAATGCAAAAAGAATTTTTCAAATCGGACTAATAGTTGCAGATATATCGGGGGTACATACGGACGAACGGACGGACAAACCGATAACATAAGCACCATCCTTTTTTACAAAAGACGTGCTAAAAATGATGCCGGTGTCGGGGACTCTAGTGTAATGTGCAAGTCCTTTGTGAAAAAGGAAAAAGGAGACTCAAACTTATAATATTCCGCAGTATTCGTATCACGTAGAGCATTGATAGCAAAGATATAACGATCAAGTTCGTTTCACACTTGCTTCTGATATGAAAATCAAATTTTCCAATCCATCTTCTAGATGCAGAGATACACTGTTAAAAATTTGTGGCATGTTGCATCAAAAGTGGTGCAACATTACCATCTTTTGGGACAAAAACAAAATATTGGCTGAGACATACAACACAAAAAACATGATGCAACTATGCAACATTAAATCTCCAACTTGATTGGTGTGAAATTGCTTCCATTTCACCATGTTTTTTTATGATGTTTTATGCGCTACACAAATGTGCGCTTTAGCCCCAAAAGGTGGTGCAGCTTACTGCAATTTTTTTTAACAGAGTAGTGTAAGAAACACAAATATGAATTTCTGTCATATAACGGTAGAAGAGTATTCCCCGAATATTTTATAAATCTCGGTATGCTTAGCTCTGTCCGACAGGAAAAATATTTCTCAAATCCGTCTTGTGGAAATAGACATGTGGTGTCTAATGTGGGTGCATATTTATCAAGTTTAGTTGAAATAATCTGCCTGCTTCCCCCCCCCCGGAACAGCATTACCTTATATAAAACAGTGACAGTTCGAAATTCATTTTAAAACACTGTTTGAAAAAAAAATTAGCATTGCAATTAGTTTTTTGAATTGTGTATGTGCAGTCACCTCAGTCACTGTTTAGAGGGTGAAAAATATATTTAATATGTTAAATATTAAAATGAAATATTCATGCACCAATATCGAAATTTTCTGTTCACTTATAAAATATTTCAAATTAGGTCCCTGTAATAGATTTCAGGTAGGTACGTTTGTTACCCGTTAAAAATCTCCGATTTCATTATACACTGCCGGACAATTGCTAAGGACGGATGACAATAGCAACGATAGCAACCATAAAATGCCGCCCCGGTGGCGCAGTGGTCTAAGCGATGGCCTCTGATTATTCGTCCGAACGGGGTCCAGGTTCGAATCCCGGTGAGGCATGGATGTTGTGTTTGTCTTACGGCACTGGCTCTCTCCCTTCCCTGGAACCAGTGACCCTAAATTAGGGACGGGCGACTGCTTATAGCCCATTGAGTTGCTCACGGTGGTCGTTAAACCTCCACTCAAAAAAAAAAAAAAAAAAAACCCATAAAATGGAAGGCAGGAAAATGTGGAAATTAGCATAAGTGCGGGATACAGTAAGACGTGTTGTGCGTATGCAAATTTTGGATTGCCGAACTTGTTCGTGTCGTCATAGCGCTGATAAAAGATATGAAGGATTTGACGCGTATTGACCGTTGTTGTTCAAACGCAAAGTTGAAAGGGAAAGAATCAATTGACGAACTTGCAAGTTTCAGTATGTCTTCCCGACTTCACCTAGATGATTTTACGCGTGGCCGTATTATTGGCAAGATTGAAGAAGGGCGAAAAATAACAGATTTGCCAGGGAGTTCGACGTCAGCCACAGTGTTGTTTCAAGGCTTTGGAAATCATTTCAAACAAATGGAGAGTGTAGCAAACGTCACGGGGGAGGTCGTGTTCGCAGTACGACACCTGCAGAAAATCGGTACATAGTGCTATCAACAAAAAGACACCGGCGCAGCACAGCTAGTGAGGTAGCAAATCAGTTTATGGCTGCTACTGGCAAGCGGATTTCCCGAAAAACTGTCTCCAGACGTTTGCATGAAGGAGGACTATACGCCCGCCGTTATGTTGTGTGCATCCCATTGTCCAGACGTCACCGTACCGCCCGTTTGCAATGGTGCCATCAACATCGCAATTGGACTGATAACGACTGGTCTGCTGTCCTCTTCTCAGATGAGAGTAGATACAGTCTATCGTCTGATTGTCGACGACAACTGATCTGGCGTGATAGTGGTACTGCATATTGTCCAGCAAACATACAGGAAAGGGACCGATATCCGACATGTAGTGTCATGGTATGGGCTGGCATCATGATCAATGGCCGTACGTCCCTCTATGTACTTCCAACTGGGACTATGACTGGCCAACGATACATGAATGATGTTCTGCTACCTCATGTTCGCATGTTCCGTGGTGCTGTCGGTGATAGATTCATTTTCATGGACGACAACGCAACATGTCATCGAACAGTCGCTGTCCAGGAGTGTCTTGAGAGCGAGGATATTCAACGGCTCGTATGACCTGCACGTTCTCCAGATCTGAATCCCATTGAAAATGTGTGGGATGGGGAGGAGTCTTGCTGGTCGCCAATTCGCTCCTATAAACAAGGACACTCTCATCCGTGCACTGACAGAGGAATGGGAAAAATTACCCCAACAGCTGCTTGATAATGTTGTGCAAAGCATGACACGACGTGTGGAATCTTGCATCGCCCTCCATGGTGGCCATATCCCGTATTGACATCTTACGCCGGAACGCCTGCGGATAGTAATTACATTTTTTTCACGTTTACGTATTCTGCACAAAATGGCCTGTTTGTCCCTTGAACACGTTCCAAAGCCTTCTGGATTTCAGAGCACAATAAATTGTCTTTCTTGTAATGTCCTGGCATTCTGACATTATTTTATTTCACTTGGCATCCAACCACACTTACTTTTTTATGCGCTATATAGCCGTTTATGATCCGTCCTTAGCAATTGTCCAGCAGTGTAGTATTAATAGTAATCCAGTTCATGTTGTTTTAATTCTAGCATATACCTAGATTTAAAAACTGCGAAATTTTTTTGTGTCCATTTGCGCAGTGGAGTACATATGGGAAATTTCAATATTTCTTTCATGCTGTGGGATTGGTGATGCCAAGTTTTGGTTCCAGTGAGTTTCTAACAAAAACTCAGTCGATCTTAAATCCTGTCTGCGTAATCCATTACATATGCGTCGAGAGAACGCAAAAAACCAGTAAACATAAACTTAATATACTACCCATATTTGACATCAGATGATGACAATCTCTGTTACATTTTTGAATCAAAAGGCTGCAGAAGTTAAAAAGCCCATTCCGATTATTAGTGATCACGTTGTGACGTATGCTCTAATATAACTTTCCACTTTATTTCCTGTATCTATGCAAATTTTGATTCGTTCTGCTTAAACGGTTTCGAAACTTAACGCTACATTTCTCTCTCGAATAAATGTATTTCGGCAACCTGAATTGAGGTCAGAATTTGACTTTGGTCAGATGCTTTCCAGCTGATTTCCGTCAAAGTGCTGCTTTTTCTTGGATATATACTTTGCAAATAGCTAAGTGCGTGCTGGTATGCAAATGATCCACGTTTGGTGCGAGTGTGTATGACCATACACCCTGTGGTGGCGTTGCAAGGACGAACCGGCAGCCTTATAAACCGATGTGTAGTCGATGCCCCATGAAAGCGAAAAGCACCGGCCGACCAAAGCAAGAGTGCAGAGTGATAAAAATGCCGGGTAGATGCCAGAGAGACGTCGATTTACCCAACTTACGGAATTTGAGAGAGGCCTGATCATCAGGCTGAAAGCCGCAGGGTGGTCGGCACAACGTATAGGCAGCCACGTGGCTTGTTCTGACCATACCGTCAGACTGTGTTGCGAGCAGTGGACATGTAATGGCACTGCTACACGGCCGCGCTGCTCCGGACGGACCAGGAGGACGACCGGTAGAGAGGATCGACGGATCGTGCTCCAGGAACGAACGGATCCCACGGAGACCCGGTCCACTATACAGGCAGATGTAGCGGCTCCTGTGTATCCACGAACCATTTCCCGACGCCTCGCAAAAGTGAATCTGCGATCCCAGCGCCCCTTACGTGTGTTGACGTTAACATTGGAACATCACCGGCTCCGTCTGCAGTGATGCCAGGCCAGAGCGACGTGGGACGCCACAGACTGGCGACGCATGGTGTTTAGCGATGAGTGCCCCTTCGTTTTAGGGACAGATGATCATCGTGTTTGGGTGTGGAGGTCACCGGTTCAACGGTACAATCCCAACCTCGCTATCGAGCGCCAAACCTTCCCCACTGCAGACATTGTCGTCTGGGGAGCCATTGTCTACGATAATCGATCAGCTCTAGTAGTTGTACGTGGATCATTGACGGGCCAGCAGTATGTGGATGAGATCCTACTTCCCCATGTACTCGCATTCCTGGCCGGAATTCCAGATGCGCTATACCAGCAAGATAGTGTCCTCCCGCAAACGGCTGGTGTCACCCAAGGCTGCCTATGTCATGTCCAGACACTTCCATGGCCTGCCCGCTCCCCGTACATGCCCCCTATCGAGCATGTGTGGGACCAGTTGAAACGCCGGCTGCCGCCGTGCCGCACTGTTCGAGATTTGGAGTACATCGTCCATCACTTGTAGGCCAGTCTGCCACAGGACAACATCAGGCGTCTGTTCTCCTCCATGCCGGACCGTATTGCAGCATGTATCGCCGCTCAAGGCGGTGCGACGCGCTATTGAAGATGATAGGACTGCGTGCCACAGATACCTCTGCAATTGTCCTGCACCTCGGTTTTCGTCATCATCTATATCATTCATCTGTATAATTACGTCCGTAAAATTTCAGTTCAATCCGAAGCTTCCTTCTTGGTGCGCAAATTTCATTATCCGTGAGTGTATATTGCTAGTTAGATGTTTTGAGACTCGAGTTTATTAGAAGTTGATTGTTATATTGCTTCGGGCTCACAGCATTAAACGCTTGAAAAGTTTGCAGTACTTGAAGAGTGCCACACGCTGCGATTATTATGTTGAAGTGTGCTAATCGTTAAAGTGGCCAGTTTTGGATGAAATAAAGAAGTTAAGAAGAAGACTTGTTATTTACTGGCTCTTCAAGCCAACCACTGTGTAAGAAATGTCTGTGTGAAATATTTAGCTATTCAAGGCATCATATAAAAGCTACTGAACGTTGAAATCACTTAGTAGTATTCTGACACACGTAATATAATTTTCTAATGAGACTCACCTTTCTTCATACATGTAATTAACTAAGAACATCACAATGTTGCTGATCTTTCTCTGGGGCGAGAGAGGTCTATGGGCAGCCACCATACCTTAATTTCGGATTGCTGGCTACGGTGAGAAAAGGACGTCAGTAATATCATGGGGGTACACCTCCCATGCCTCATCCGGGACTCTGGCCTATTCTGGGTGAAGTATCAGAAGCCAGCGTCTGAGACCACTCGACCACCCGTCGGTGTAACTGATTTCTGAGTAATAATTAAAATTGAGGACTGTAGTCTAAGATAACTGCTATAAACTAAACATGCAAACCTGCAGGTTGCTTTACTATTTTAAAGTGTACTACAAGATCTTCATTCTGTTGCACATTACCATTGAGAGCACTTACTGAGAAAAACAGCGAAAACATTTAGTCACTTCAATCGTTAAATCAGTTTTTTTAGGGGAGGGGCTTCACGACCACCATGAGCAGCTCTTAGGTCTATAAGAAAGAATGCAGAAATAAAAGTCAATTAAATATACACAAATAAAAGTTAATTATCAACGGCATTAAGATATGTCGATGATTTCGGCGCGAAAAAAGAAAAACACGAGCGAATTCGCTTCTTTCGACTATGAGAATCAGTCTGGCGAGCGATGACCAACTACATAATGCCAGCATGCCTTCGAGAGCCTTCGCTGTTCTGATGCGAAGAGCTTCGATACACTCGACTGCTAGCGTTTTCGTGGCAATATGAATGCGCGTAGGGAGGTGAATTGAACATTGCTTTGCGCAACGGTTCCCACAGAAAAAGGGAAACTTGGGCTATCTCAGTCACTCGCATGCTTCCGCGTGTAACAGCGCGTGTTTCGCGAGAGTTGTTTCAGTTTGTGTGAAGTGTCAACGAATTGAAGTCAGTGATATTACACTATCTACCAACAAGTAATTGGACACCTGTGATAGCAAAGGAAAACGAAGTTTATTCACCTTCAGTAGTTGGTGGAACCTCCACGAACGGCGATTACAGATGCGACCCTCCGGGGCATACTCTCAACCAGGCGTTGTACGACGGCTAGCGGTATTTTCTTCCACTCGGCTTGGAGAAGACAGATCAGTTCCTTCACCGATATCGGACGGTGAGGGCACCCATTAAGTCGACGCTCCAACTCGTCCCAGAGGTGCTCGATAGCGTTAAGGTCCGGGCTCGACGCAGGCCAGTCCATTCGATTATCCCCAATTGTCACCATACCAAGCCATGGTGGACCTCGCAACATGACAGGTGGCATTGTCATCCTGAAAGTAACATGGGTCCACCTCGTAAAACTGCCACAACGTAGGAAGCGCATGGTCATCCAAAATGGCGCAGTAGGTCTCGGCGTTGAGTCTACCAGAATCTGCGACCAAGGGTCCCGTGCCATACCAGGAGAAACACCCCCATAGCATAATTCCACTGCCGCCGAACTTCACAGTTGGCACAATGCATTCCGGCAGGAGGCGTTCTCCAGGCAGACGCCAAACCCAGAACCTGCCATCCGAACGGTAGAGGGTGAACCTTGATTCGTCGCTCCAGAGAACCTGTTTCCACTGTTCAACGGTCCACTGTCGACGTTCTTTGCACCACGTTAGCCGAGCAGCGCTATTTTACTTGGTGATAAAAGGCTTGTGGGCTGCAGCACGTCCATGATAAACGAGCAGATGGGCTTCCTTACCGATGGTATACATCGAAAGAACACTCCCGGGTGCCTGTTGAAACTCATCGCGGATGTGGCCCATCGATTTGGAGCGGTTCTTCCGAATTTCTATGGCCAGCACCCGTCGGTCTCTAACTCCCAGTTTTGTGGGTCTGCCGGGTCGAGGCACATTCCGACAGTCACCTCTCACCTTCCACTTGCCTATCACGTAGGCCACTGTCGATTTTGGGTATTTCAACTAGCTGGATATGTCACGTATGGATCGGCCATTTCTGTGATACCCGACGATTACACCTTTCTCGAAATCAGAGAGCTCCGAACTGCGTGGCATCTTGCATGCGACTGGTTGCGTTGTTGTTTCCCACACGATATTTAACGGCGGCGGCCGTGACGTGTATCAGGACCGCAGATATCGTCAACTGCAGGGGTGTCCAATTACTTGTTGGTAGATAGTGTATATCTTAAATTCGTGGCATTGTTGGATGCTTTGATAAATTTTGTGAAAGCTCCCCTGAACATCTACTGTCAGAACTTAAAAAACTATGCTTCAAATTTTTATGCAGCTCCACTGAAAAATGAACTGAAGATGTTTTATTCCCTTGATGAATACAAAACAAATTAGTAAGACATTACTTGTTACATAAAGTTGAATAAATTGGATATAGTGTTTATTGAGGTGTACAAATTAGCAGACCTAATGTTAAACTTTCCATCAGCAACTACAACTGCCGAAATAAGTTTCTCTGTATTAAAAAGAATCAAGATATATCTTAGAGCCACACAAGGACATGCACATTCGACCAATTTGGCTGATTTGTCATTAGAGAAAAACATTCTTTTTAAATATGAAAAAGTACTCGGAAGAAACATTTTTGTGAAAACGTAACACTCAAGTTCACACAAAAGGAAAGAAGAATGGAGTTCATGTACAAATAAGTGTTCAAATCCTAATTCCCATAATTATTTGGTATCATGTTAGCAATAGCATGTACCTAAAATTAAAAAAAAAAAGTTACTTTTATTACTTAACAATTAAAAATTAAACTTCGCAATTAAAAAAAAAGCGGTACTATGGGAGTGGGAGGACGGGTGAGATAGCCCAGGTCTCGGACCCAAGATACGCCACTAGTGGAAGTACAATACGGATATCGTGACTGCAATAGTTATAGCAATCCTAATAAAGCAGTAGGTCGTGTGACATCTGAAGAAACTGCATTAAATGAATCTTGCAATTTGTGTGAAAGAAACGGCAGACATGAAAACATGGAAACATAATTCTGTTTATTCACATTCATATGGAAACAAAAGTTTTTTCTATGGCGTCAAGAACTAAATAAGACATTCGATGTCTGTGATTGTTTGCATACCACGAGGGAAATGTTATGGAAGGAAACATAACTTGAAATTTTATTTTTTTGTACCGCTGCTTCAACCTCTGAAGATCAGCACTTGAATGAATGCAGAACTTTAATGAATGCAGCACTTGAATGAATGATGCACTTCAATGAATGCAGCACTTGAATGAATGCAGAACTTCAATGAATGATGCACTTGAATGAATGCAGAACTTGAATGAATGCAGAACTTGAATGAATGCAGAACAGGAAATTACGCAGAGCTTTATCCTTCCCCTCTATAGAAATTAGATTTATTTGAAAAATAAAATGTCACTTAATCCATGTATAAATCTCTAATTTAAAAATATTCTGCTGCCACCTTGACAGAGAAGTGGAATGGGAAACCACTCGTGATACGGGTGTTAAATCTTTCGTCTTCTTTAACCACATGGCTATGCTTGACACAGTGTTGTAATAATAAGCTCTGTTTGAAAAGCACTGGTTACACATGGAGGCAATTTCTATTTCTCTTTTTTAAAACACTGCGCTAAAAATACATTCTGAGTAGAACTTCACCATTTTCAGTGACCCATCTTTTTTTTTTTTTTTGATTGGAGGTTTAACGACCACCGTGAGCAACTCAATGGGCTATAAGCAGTCGCCCGTCCCTAATTTAGGGTCACTGGTTCCAGGGAAGGGAGAGAGCTAGTGCCGTAAGACAAACACAACATCCATGTCTGACCGGGATTCGAACCCGGACCCCTTACAGACGAATGATCAGAGGCCAACGCCTTAGACCACTGCGCCACCGGGGCGGCATGACCCATCTTGAGAACAAGGAGTGATGAAACGAGTAGTCTGAATACCACAGGGTATGTTTTTTTTTCGTAGAACATTCAAGTAATATATCAGGTTGAGATATTACAGAATCGGTGCATGTAATTCACCTGGTGTGCCAAACAATTACACAGCTGAGCTTACTCATATTTGTTCCTTTTTCTTTTTCCATACTAATGCTCTCTGTTTGGCAGCCCAAAGTCACATCGCGTGTTTGTGCGGTACAGCCTGATGGCACATTCACTCGTTGGATTTTTGGACACAAAACATAAAAGTTTTCACTGATATTGAAACAAACTACAGATATGTATAAATGAACTTTCCCTCTCATCTCTTGAATCTTAGCGATTCATATTTCATTTGTACGTGTTCATTTCATAATCATTTAAATTCAGCTGTTCCAATACCATGATCATACTTCCTAAAAGCTTTTATGGAGACTAAATATCAATATAACTAAAATTATTCGTAAAAAACCGAAATGGCAAAAATTCCGCTGTATTGTAAATAACGAAACTAAAAATCCTTTTCATGATACCAGAGAAATCTGACAATATTAATAAAGGTATCTGTTTTTAGAAAAAACAAGAAAAGTATTTAAATTAAATTGTTCAAAATTTCAATGAGAATCAAGCATCTTCTTTCACAAAAATAAAACTGTTATCGCAGAAACAGGTGCAATAACAAAAATTTGTATATGTGTTGCAAAAGAAAAGAAAACTATGAACGAAACACATAAAAAAGAATAGGTCAGTTTTACAGAAGCATTGCAAAAATATCAAGAAATAATCCATTTCCAAAGCACACAATTGAGCGATCACTTTTACATGGGTTCCGTCTTATGGCTGTAGTAGAATGGGGGTTTAACGACCACTGTAAGCAATGAAATGGGGTATAAGCTCTCGCCCTTCCCTAACTTAGAGCCACTGGTTCCAGACAAAAGATAGAGCCAGTGCCGTAAGACAAACACAAAATCGGAGCCTCACGGGATTCGAACCCGGACCCATCTCGAACGAATGATCAGACACCAGCGCTTAGAGCACTGCGTCACGAAACAAATAATTTAGTAGATAGGATTCAACACTACTAAAAAAGAAAGAACGCAAACCGTAAAGACAGAACCTGCCAAATACACCTAGAGTGAGACCCACTACAGTCCTCCATTCTGGCAGCTTCGAGGAAGGTTCGCTCTAAACTTAATCACTCAGCAACAGAGATTCTGAAATTAGAAAGAAAAGAAACCTTTGCGAGGTGGAACCGGATCTGCGACCAAAGTACAACCACACCCAAGATCATTACAGTCCTTAGCTTTGTCACATGAGTTAATGACGGGCGTACACTCTCGTTCGGAGTAATAATTACTTTTAAGTACGAATTCAGAGATACTAAAGCGGAAACCCTTCGTCCAGCCGGAATCGAACCAGCAACCTAAGGATAACTACAGCTACTCCCACTACAGTCCTCCACTCTGCCAACTGAGTTATGGAAGATTAGGAGTGGTTCTTTGGAATGGCAATTATTTTCAAGACCGGAATCAGAAATAACTAAAACCCTACGTGTAGCTGGAATCGAACCAGTTACTTAAGGATAACTACAGCGACGCCTACCACAGTCCTCTGGTCTGCAGCCGAGCTATGGACGAACGGAACTAGTTCTTTGGAATTACAATTACTTTCAAGTTCGGATTCAGAACATCTAAAACTAAAACCCTCCCTCAAGCCAGAAGCCTAAGGATAACTGTAGCGATTGATGCCCACTACAGTTCTCCGCTCTGCCAACAGAGCTATTGACAGTTCTTTAGAATTACAATAACAATGGTCTGTATTTTGGATTCAATTTTACGATGTTTTCAAAGAAAGTGATTCCTAATCATTTTTTCACACTGATTTCAAAACTGTAAATCTTTTGTGTGTGTTTATGTTACGTCAGAATTTTTCACAAACTGGGAAAGAAAATATTTGCATTTTAAATATTAAATATTTTTATTCAATATTGGAAACAAATAAGTTTAAAATAAAACTGAAAATAAAATAAAAACTAAAAATATAGTGTGCCTACCATACAAAAATTAAGGAATATAAGATACCGTTTGGTAAATATTTGTTAAATAATATGAATTTCAACATATATATATTCATAATGATAGATGAAATTTCCGGTTCTTTCATTACCTAGCACAGCTATTTTCGTCAGACGCGACTTTCGTCTTGACCGTCCAACAGTAATCCTCTTTCATATTTACATAAAATTATTTCTGATATCTTTTTTCCATTTCTTTAATGTCTTGATTGAATATTACTCTTACATATAAATGTTTTGGGAAGCAGTTCAATAAACAGAATCAAAGAATGCGTGTTCATTCAAGTTTTTCAAAGTTTTTCCACGTGTCTTTAACAATAGTTCTGTAATTGGATCTGTTTTGTTTCCCAAAAAGTTTCAATTACATTTTTTAAGCTTCTCCACGTTTATTTCTCACATGCATTCAGTGTTTTCTAAAATTGTCTACTCATCATCAGTTTTTGAATTTGAAGCCCAACAAAAGTGCTCTCTTGAAGTTTTTCATATACGCTGGCGGAAAGTGAAAAAAGAACACCAAGAAGGAATTGGCGGATGATCATGAAATTTACATATGTGAAGGGGATCGAGTTTACGTAGTTGTGATGTTAATATTTCGTAACCAACCGGTCAGCACTTACGCCACAGCACGGCATAATATGCAAATTACTGTCGGTGGTATTTAAGGAGTACGGCGAAGTGAATGTAATCAGTCGTCGGCGTACGGACACGTGCGAAGACCCTGAAGAAGCTGCAATGCCTGGACATGGAAGACGTGTACGATTTCAGCAGTTATCGGACTTTGAGCGAGGTCGTCTAGTCGGACTCCGCGAGGCCGGGTGGTCGTATCGTCGTATTGCGGAGCGAATTAGACGGGAAGTATCGGTAGTGGTACGATGGTGGCGTAGATGGTCCGACGAACATTCCCACACGGGAAGACGTGGAACCGGGAGTTAGAGACGGACTGATGAGCGGACCAATCGACGCATAAGAAGAGCGGCGTTGTCAAGCAGAACTTCCACTGTGACTCAAATCCGAGCTGCCGTTGCACCTGAGGTGACTGTGCAAACAATCCGCAACCGTCTGCTGGATGCAGGACTACATGCACGTGTGCCTCTGGCATGTGTACCTCTGACTCCAGCCCACCGTCCGGAACGGCTGCAGTGGTGTCGCCAACGTCTGCACTGGAGAACGAAATGGCGATCTGTCGTGTTCAGCGATGAAAGCAGATTCTGCTTGGGAGCCTCCGATGGCCGTACGCGTGTTCGCAGACGCACAGGTGAGCATCTCCGCCCTTCTTGCATCCTCCAGCGACACTCAGGGCATACACTTGGTCTTCTGGTGTGGAAAGCGATCAGCTATCACTCCAGTACACAACTAGTGTTTTGTACCGGGTACGTTAAACAGCACCTCCTACATCAACAACATCATTCAGCCCGTTGTTTTTCAACTTGTAAGGTCGGTCCACCGTGGTGTTTTCCAGCAAGATAACGCACGCCCATACACGGCACGTGCAACGCAACATGCACTTCAGGGTGTGAGACAACTTCCATGGCCTGCACGTTCACCGGATTTGTCCCCCATTGAGCATGTGTAGGATTTTATGGGACAACGACTTATCCGGTCTCCACGAACATCCCCGATTTACGCGCCCAGGTTGAGGATGCTTGGAACTCAATACCCCAAACTTACATCCAACATCTGTACGACAGACTCCATGCCAGAATGGCACAGTGTGACGCAGTTCATGGCGGTTCAACCTCGTACTAACTAGGTTACATGGAAATGTTCTTTTTCAGTTTACCAGCAAATACAGCTGTATTTTGCCACAAAGTTTTGATCACGTTATCCTCTGTATTCCCTTATTATGCTGTATAAATTTCGTTGGTATCAGACGTCTCCTTCTCGGTATTCTTTTTCACTTTCCGCCAGTGTATAACAAATCGGAATTTCTTGTAAATGAGTTTTAAACAATCACCCTCTCCATCCAACGCTTTAACAAACTGCTTCATTAAACGCATTTTCAGGCGTAGAGAAGAGAGTAACACTTGTGTGTAATCACCAATGGTTCGTGTAATATGCGTTTAGTAACCAGACAGTAAACGCACATAGTAGGTGTCGTATTCCTCACTTTCTAGTGCTTGCTTTTAGCCCGGCTATCCCACTTGCACGCTTGCACAAAAAAAAAAAAAAAATTGTGTTGTCAGTTTGTTGCCCAAGTAATAAATCAATCACTTTAAAACATCCACACAGATACCACGCGTGTTCCTCATATTTTATCCAAATTAACAGAAACTTGAGACACTCACAGAACTCTTTTAAATGCGTAGAATGCGCCACCTGAGATATAGATGCAGATACATTTCCATTACATAACAAAACACCTTTTAAGCTTCTCTTAGAAGGGTCAATGATGAAATGCCAATCAGCAGGGCTATAAACACTATCAAAGGGTTTCATTATTCTAGTTATGTTATAATAGTGTACCAAAGACTCCTCCTCAGAAAAGCATTGAACTATTGCCGCAGTAATGGAGTCGTGGTAATAGAACTAACTTTCGTTCATGATGCCTGTATCATGAAAACCGTGTTTCTGGTTTTAAAATATAGGAGGGTTTTTTTTCGGATAAGTTCAGATCTTGCACAAGAACTTTGGTCTGGGTAAACAGTTGTGGAATGTTATTACTAACCTTAGTCAGTAGGCTTCCAATTCTGTTTCATTGTTCTCTGCTGTTACATTCTCCAATCCAGTTGGTGGACAAGATCGTATCCATGAGGCACTGGCCTAAATGCCGAAATAAACACAATATCTTTTTCTTTTCTTTTTTCCTCCTTGCACTTTTGCCGGAAACTTTTATCAAGAAAAAATAATGGCTTTCTGCATATATAATTTTTAGGCTCTCTCCGTACCATAAGAATTGTAAATGGCATAGCTGTTCGCTTACAATTCTTTTCAGTCTTAAACCTTCACCATGAGTGTGACATACTTTATGAGGCGCTCGTGTTGTGTCTTGATCTCCTAATACAATTTTAAAATAGGCAAAGTATGCTGTTTTCACAAAATCTGTAATATTTTGCATTGTCGAAATATAACATAGCTTCCACACATTTAACGAAATGCGTCAAGATTATTTAAGCATCTATGAGAAGCAATTTCTATGGAAAATCAGTCACTAAATGCTCAGCATTTTCAGTTGTTAACATAAAGCTATTTGTACACAATAGTTTTTAACAAAGAACCTGAGCTGTGGAGTAACTGGAAAGAAAATTCAAGCTTAATTGGTCATGTGACTACGGTATTGCATACATTTGGAAATTATTGCCAAACATTGTCTCTATCATAAATGCTTATTTACTAACTTTGTTGAAATAAGTACCGCTCATATTATAAAATCCTGACGTGACAGATAAAATGGAATACGTTTCTGAGACCAGCAGGAAAAATCGGCCTAGAATAACTAACTCAATTGTAAACATCAAAATACATGCAGACCAGTTTTTCTTTGAAGTCAGGATTCAGAAATACTAAAACAGAAACTCACCGTCGAGCCAGGGACCTACGGATAACTTCAGCGATGCCCACTATAATCCTCCGCTCTGCCAATCGAGCTATGGACGGACGGAGTAGTTCTTCAGAGTTTCAATTACTTTCAAGTCCGGATTCAGAAATACAGTACTAAAACCGAAGTCCTCCGTCAAGCCAGGACCCAAGAATAACTGTAGTGATCGATACCCACCATAGTCTTCCGCTCTGCCAGCCGGGCTATTGACGGACAGGACTGGATTTTCGGGATTACTGTTACTTTCAAGTCCAGATTCAGAAATAGCAAAACGTTTCCTTCTAGCCAGTGATCTACGGGTACATGCAGCCAGTGATCTACGGGCTCACTGCGGTCCTCTGCTCGGCCAACTGAACTATCGACGAACAAAGCGTGTTCTGAGGAATTGAAATTAATTTCAAGTTCAGATTCAAAAATGCTAAAATGAAAACCCTCCGTCGAGCTGCGACCGATCCAGCACCTCGGGGTGCCCCCAGTTATGGCCACTACAGTTCTATGCTCTGGTCATCAATCTGCGGAAGAGAGCATCACGTAGCTCAGAAGAAATTACGTCAACCTGAAACCAAAATTTTTCTTTCGTTTGCAGTTTTAGCTATGATTTTATTTGCTGGCAACTCATCATCCGTCCAATTGCTTTCGGCTAATGTACTCATTGTCGTTTAATCAAGAGTGTCTCATGAAAAACTTTGCATGATTTAACATGTTAATATACGTGATAAGTGATTTCAATTTGTAAAGTCACTAAGATGTCCATGCAATCGTTTTCATGCTAGCAAACAATTTGATTTTTCCGTTGTAGGTTGGTAAAGAAAAAGATGAGGAGATGGTCTGGAAAATACTCAGTGGTAAATAAAATTTCAATAGTCTTTTAGGAATGCATTCTCTTTTCATGCCGAATAGTCTTTTAGGGATGTCAATAGCCTTTAAGGATGCATGTCAATAGCCTTTAAGAATGCATGTCAATAGTCTTTTAGGGATGTCTTATCCTCTTCATGTTTAGGATTTTATATAGAAATTCAGTTTGTGGAATAACAGAATAGAATTGACATCAATCAGAGAAAAAGGCAATTAGAACAATTACGCGTCGTTCAACAACGAGATAGCAGAGGCGATATTTTCATTAGAGTAAACTAAACACAAGTGCACATATTATGTACTTGGTTTGTACGCTATCGGTATCCATCATGATAGTGCATCTTTCTCACGGAGACAAAATGACAGAAAAAACAGTAATTAAGTTAAACTTCCATTAACGGACACTTCTTAACATCGGACATCTCTCTACAGCAGATAATTTCTCATTCCCCGCAGAAATGCAAGGCTTCTTATGTGGCATTCACTTCTTAATAGCAGACATCTCTCTATAGCAGACAATTTCTCATTCCCAGGAAGAAATGCATGGCTTCATATGGGGCATTCACTTCTTAATAGCGGACATCTCTCTGTAGCAGACAATTTCTCATTCCCCGGAAGAAATGCATGGCTTCTTATGGGGCATTCACTTCCTAATATCGGACATCTCTCTATAGCAGACAATTTCTCTTTCCCCCCAGAAATGCAAGGCTTCCTATGGGGCATTCACATCTTAATAGCGTGCATCTCTCTGTAGCAGACAATTTCTCATTCCCCGCAGAAACGCATGGCTTCTTATGGGACATTCACTTTTTAATAGCGGACATCTCTCTATAGCAGACAATTTCTCATTCCCCGGTAGAAATGCATGGCTTCTTATGGGGCATTCACTTTTTAATAGCGGACATCTCTCTATAGCAGACAATTTCTCATTCCCCGGTAGAAATGCATGGTTTCTTATGGGGCATTCACTTCTTAAAAGCGGACATCTCTCTATAGCAAACAATTTCTCATTCCCCGCAGAAATGCATGGCTTCTTATGGAGCATCACTTCTTAATAGCGGACATCTCTCTATAGCAGACAATTTCTCATTCCCCGGAAGAAATGCATGGCTTCTTATGGGGCATTCACGTCTTAATATCGGACATCTCTCTATAGCAGACAATTTCTCATTCCCCGCAGAAATACATGGCTTCTTATGGGACAGTTACTTCTTAATAGCGGACATCTCTCTATAGCAGACAATATCTCATTCCCCGGCAGAAATGCATGGCTTCTTATGAGGCATTCACATCTCTCTATAGCAGACAATTTCTCATTCCCCGCAGAAATGCAAGGCTTCTTATGGGGCATTCACTTCTTAATAGCGGACATCTCTCTATAGCAGACAATTTCTCATTCCCCGGCAGAAATGCATGGCTTCTTATGAGGTATTCACTTGTTAATAGTGGACATTCTAAATAACGGATGCGGACACACTTAAAGTACAATACAACGGACAGTTTGCTTTCGCTTCTAGGAATTCCTAGGGGTGTGACTCGCCCAAACTCGCAAAAGTTTTCCTTTTTGTTATTTTACTCTTCCTCGTTCTCTATCTTAACAGTTTTGTTCCCGAGGCCTAGTAAATTTTAAGATGTCTATTTCTATCTGCCCCGGGTAAGTTTCCGAAATCCCTGGAAAAAAGGATTAGCGTTCGTGCTAGCCAGACAGTCCGATCCTCTCTTTGCATACATACATCTGACCAGGAGAAACTGCCTTCTAGCTCTCCAGGTGCTCCCAATGGGGTGAGACCTCAGAAACGGGGACCATCGCTCAGGGCCGGCTAATTCGGGAACGTTAATCGGATTGAAACATATGCAAACACGATTCAGGTATAAATGGAAGGGACTCACCTTTGGTTATTTAGTAAGAGCAAGGTCAGTGCACAGGGATCAATTTCAAGTCCAGATTACTAGAAATCACATTTGTTTACAATAATCATGTAGGTTTTTCTCATCAAGCAAGCTGTGAAGCAAAGATTTCTCAAACATCGATTTTAAAATGTCGCACTTGACTCTAAAAGAAAAAAGTTGAAATAGTGGAGCTGAGTGAAAGGGAAATATTAAGTGTGCGCGTTTTAGAAGATAAACTGGGCATTGGAAAAACGCAAGTGAGTGAGATCTTGAAAGTCTTGGCAAGATTGTAATGGCAACCAGCAAATTAGGAGAGCTTTCTCTAAATCTGATGTTTTAGCTGTGGACACTCTTACCTTTGAATGGTTTTGCCGCGCTAGAGCCAACAACATTCCTTCTACTAGGGGTTTATTTCGTCAAGAGGCTTTAGAAATCGCAAATGAATTAGGATTCACAGAATTCAAAGCTTCAGGTGGCTGGCTAGAAACTAATTTAGAAAACAAAATTTCACAAGAATGTAATAGATAAACAACAATACTTGATTATTTTGCTTCTTAGGTTTTGGTGGATATTTTTTTAAATAAAGGTTAGAACAAGTATGTATTGCATTTACATACTTATATTTATTTAACTTCTAAACTGCTTTTATATATAAACATAGCATGCTCTCATAAAGCATGATTTTCCCAATAGCGGACATTTCTAAATAACGGACAGTTTTTCTTTCCCCTTCGACGTCCGCTATTCGGAAGTTTTACTGTAATAATAATGTTTGTTTTTCGGGATTTAAAAAATACCCTGCCCCTTTTTAAGTTTAAAGCGCTTGTCATCGAATATTCAAACGCACAGAAATTTAATGCGTAAATCAGTCTTAAAATTGTAGATTTCTTATGTTCACCTATTTCTCAGAAGGACATGAAAAAAATATCTTAAAATAGTTGGTATAGTTCTTTTTTTTTTTTTTTTTTTTGGTTCTCATCCGTAATTTGGGGACGGCACTAGTTCCAGGTAAGGAAGAGGCAAACACACCCTCCATACAGCCCCCGTGTTTCAAGCCCAGGCTCATCTCTGACGGATAGTTAGAATTTCTAGAAACCGCTCGATCACTGGAGCTGCAGACTGTATAACGAAGTAAATTTCTTCGTCATTTTTGTCTACGCCGGCCATCGAGCCCGGGTCCCCTCATCCTGGAATGAGTCGCTCTTCCAACTGACCTACGCGGACGTATGATCTCGCGGCTATTTGCCTTTACCTCATGTGCGACCTGCGGAGCAGACACGTCATATCTACCCCCCCCCCGAGGGCCGGGAACATGGTCCATGGGTCAACCGGGACCATGTCCTGTACCACTGTAGGCAGTCATCCGCTGAAGAACGTACATTGGAGATCTCCCAGTCAATTTGATGTGTGGAACGTAACATCACACACATTTATTTTTCGAAGCGCTGAAGAAGGGATTCTCCTATTTTTCCTGTCTCGCGGTGTGGAAAGAACATCACACCATTGCGAGAACTTTAACGGACATGTCATTCTTGAAGTTCGGGCGCCAATATAACGAAGTAAATTGCTCCGTGATTTTTGTCCCCGCCTGGCATCGAACCCAGGTCCCCTCATTTCTGAAAAACTCTCCCGACTGAGCTATGCAAACGTATGCTCTCGCTGCCATCTGCCTTTATTCATGTGCGTCCTGCGGTGCAGACACGTCGCAACTGTAATTTGTTTTTGGCAAAATTATGACCAGCATGTGGACACATTATTATCGCGTTTTTAATTAGGCGCTCATGCTGTAAATGAGGCACATGCATTTATAGATTTGTCCGTCTGTCAGTCTGTCTTAATAAATAGATAAATTATTTTTGTCTGATACATATTTCCGAACTGCAAAGTTTCCACATATTTTCCGTTTCGTAATGAACACAATTTTCCCATAGGCATGTGTACATAATCATTACACTAGTCAACATTTTTAAATTTTATTTTCATAACATGGGTGAAATAAGGTGTTTTTAACTAATTTTGGGGTGCTGAATTCAAATATGACTCTAAAAGCTCACCATCACGTACAGTTTTTTTTAACATGAACATTTGCTATATTTCCAGAAATATACAATGCAAGATGTACACATTGCAACTTCACATTGTAATGTTTTACAACTTCGCATTGTAAATGTATTATAGCATTTATGTGTCTTGTTAGTTATGGAATTAGTGTTACAAAGTATAAATACCATATTTACATATCACTTCATATGAGACAGCAAAAGAAAAAAAGAAATCAGTATTAAAACAAATGTAAATGTATACACGCATACTCGTATACCCGTACAAGTAGTTCATTTTTTCTCTTATGTGCCGTGTTGTCCTTCTTCTGCAAAAACCAGCAGCAATCACTCATCATTGAGGGATACCACCTGCCCTGATACCTCTTATCCATCGTTCGGGTATCTTGGTGGAACCTTTCTCCTTGTCCATCGCTGACTGCTCCTAGGTTGTGTTATCAGGTAAGAAGTCCAGATGTGAATGGAGGAAATGTATTTTTAAGGACATATGGCACCCTAGGTTTTTATAGTTCTTCAGAAAGTTGTGAATCAGCTGTTTGTAGTTGCCCTCTTTGTGGTTACCCAGAAATCTCTTAACCACAGATACGAAAGACTGCCAAGCGGCAAGCCCCGTGCTGTTTAGCTTTTCGGTAAAAACATAATCACGCAGTAGTTTCCGTATCTGAGGACCAACGTAGATGCCTTCTTTGATTTTTGCATCACTTAATTTCGAAAATGTTTGCTTTAACTGCAAGAAACTTGATCCAGATTTATCCATAGCCTTTAGAAAGTTTTTCATCAGCCCCAGTTTAATATGAAGTGGTGGAAGCAGCACATCAAAGGGATTAACTAGGGGCTTGTGACGAACGTTACTCTCTTCATGAATGAAAACATCTCGTTTAGGACAGTCTGTCCGTTTGTAGTGTTCTGCTGTGGCCCGATTGCCCCACATACAAAGAAAACAACAAGATTTGGTGAAGCCACTTTGAAGCCCGAGCAAGAGTGATATCTCTTTCAAATCATCGCATATTGACCACCTAAACTTGTCACATTGTATTACAGTGAGAATTTTGTCCATGCTTTCATACTTCTTCTTCATCCCTACAGCATGCGTTATTGAAATGGAAGGCTCCTGGTTTCAATTGGACAAAAGAACAGCTTTCGAACTAACCTTGGATGAGTCGATAAATAGACGCCATTCCGTAGAACCGTGAGATATTCCTAATTCTGTCACTAGCCTAGTAATATCTGAACAAAAACACATACTATCCTGTATTTCATACAAAGAACATAGACCCAAATTCCTCTTGCTGAGCACAGACACACGTGAAATCTTGGCTAGCAGGTTCCACTTTGCAGACGAGAAACTAAAAGTTCCGCTTGTTGTTTGGAAAGATGTAGGTCTCGAATGAGATCATTCAGTTCCTTTTGCTCAAACAAGTGGGGCTCGTCTAAGTGTTTAGGAGTGTATGTAGGATGTGTTTAGGAGTGTATGTAGGATGTGTTTAGGAGTGTATCTCTTAACGGTTCAATGGAGGCTTTGTTTGGTATAGGAAGATCTTTCCCATGCGGAACAGGCCTTAAGGCTGATAACAAATTTGAATACTGTGTTTTACCTTTATTCTTCTTTGAAGAGCCACTCACTTTGGTTAAACAGAAATAACAATCTTCCACGTGTCATTTGGCTAACGCCAAATCATTGGAACTCCAAAAGGAATGGATTTCAGCTTACCTTTCAACCATTCGCTTAGGCCAACAAAGCAGGAAATGCAGCTCACGATTTATTTTGATCTCCAAGATTGCATTCAAAGCACAAATAGTTGGCTTTTCTTACAGTCTTTGTCAATGGACGACTCTGCGATTTTATAATATACTGTCCGCACACATAGCAGAATTTTTCCGGAACATTAACACATCCGCGACGATCCCTTTCCTCCATTTCGCCAACTTTTTCTCTTAAATATGCAGCGCGTGTTTCTCCTTCAATGTAAAACAAGAAAGTTGACACCGAATTTTCGGGTGTAATAAGCACATCTTTTGAATCCGTTCTGACCCAAATTAAATTTATCAAAGCTATTCAAAGTCAATGGAACCGGTATGGAAAACAATAGTACCTGACGGAAGAAAGAAGTTTTCCAGTCGGGTTTTTAATCCCACAGATATTGCTGTAAACGGAATCGTGAGCTTACGAACTCTTAGAAACAGAGATAACAACAAAAATGAGATGTGACTTTACGTCTCCTGGTGGGAAAACCATGCATTATTTTAGGAAGAAAGTATTCTCAAAAGGTTTATCCGTATAAGCGGTATCGGTCGAAGAAAAAGAAATTAGTCGAGTTTTCAGGAGCCCAGATTTTGCAACAAATACTTTAGAAGCAGAAAATAACACATATGACCCCTGGTGGCTAAACCATTCTTTACCAAACATTAGAAATTATGTGCAAACGATTTCACATCAGGAGCTGTATCCGGTGCAGAAAGAATTTTTCAAATCGAAGATTTAGAAGCAGAGATATAGGGGAAACGCAATTTACCGCTACGCCCCTAGCGGAAAGTTTATGAATTACTTGAAAATTTTGAAATTATATAAAAAACATGTCACACGGAAAACACTATCCAACAAAGAAGGAATTTTTCAAATCGGACTCTTAGAAGTAGAGATATTGACAAGAATAAGATGTACATCTACGCCCCCTGGCGTAGAAACCATGAACTATTTTAAGAAGAAAATGTTTCTAAAAGGTTTGTCGACATGAGTGGTATCGGTCAACAAGCGACGTTTTTTTCTATCGAGAATTTAGAAGCTCATATTTTGCTGCAAATACATCAGAAGCGGAAATTAAGACTTACACCCCCTGGTGGCCAAACCATTTTTTACAAAAATTAGAAATTATGGGCAAACGATTTCCCATCAGGAGCTGTATCCGGTGCAGAAAGAATTTTTCAAATCGGAGATTTAGAAGCAGAGATATAGGGGGAAACGCAATTTACCGCTACGCCCCCTAGCGGAAAGTCTATGAATTATTTGAAAATTTTAAAAATATATGAAAAACATGTCACACGGAAAACATTATCCAACAAAGAACGAATTTTTCAAATCGGTCACCTAGAAGTAGAGATATTGACAAAAATAAGATGTACATCTACGCCCCCTGCCGGAGAAACTGTGGAATATTTAAAGAAGAAAATATTCTGAAAAGATTTATCGATGTGAGTGGCATCAGTCTAAGAAAGAACTTTTTAATCGATATTTTAGAAGCTACGATTTTATGGCAAATACATCAGAAGCAAAAATTAAGGCTTACGCCTCCTGGTGGCCAAAGTATTCTTTACCAAAAATTTGATATTATATGCAAAAAGATTTTCCATCAGGAGATGTATCCGCTGAAGAAAAAAATTTTCAAATCGGAGTTTTAGAAAAAGAGTTATCGAGGAAAATGTAATTTACTTTTACGCCCCCTAGCGGGAAATCTATGTGTAATTTGAAAAAGTAACTATATCTAAAATATTCTTCGACATAAATGGAATCGAAAGATATAAAATTTTTTTCAATCGGATGTTTAGAAGCAAATATGTGGAATAAAACGTGTTTTTGAATTCGACATCATCTGCATTTACGCCCTCTACCGGCGAAACTGTACATCGTAAAAAAAACGAAATAAAGGATCATCATTTGCATATTTTAAGCTTCTCAATGCAAAAAAAAATTTCAAATCGGACTAATAGTTGCTGAGATATCGTGGGTACAGACGGACAGACGGACGGACAAACCGATAACAGAAGCACGATCTTTTTTTACAAAAGACGTGCTAAAAACGGAATAGCGGTTGGGTTGCGGTTAGATATTCTCTACCTGTCAGATCTGAAATCAGCACTCAAAAAATAGTTAAAAACAGCTGCATTTGTTCATATTATAAAAACATTGTAGACCAGTGTTATCAAACACCTCAATCCACTGCTGTATGAAGGTCTACTCAGGTCCCTTTCACAGTTGTCTGCCTTAAGAAAATTTCCTTCATGCCGCTCCTGTATATTTTCGAATTTTATTCACCCGTCTCTCACGTAGTCTTCTGCTGGTTCTTTCCCTGTCCTTTGGTTTCCAGTATTTCACTTGTCTCACGGTGGTCAATTCTCTTAGCAATATGCCCAGTTCATTGCCACTTGGGAGTATTTAAGTTAACCGTGATGCCATCCGCTCTGTTAATTTTTCTGATCCATGAATCTCGTTCCCTATATTTCTTTGTTTCACCAAGCATTCATCTCATTCATTTCCTTATGCTTGTTTGATTTGTCCGCAGCATCTGTGTGTCTTTTTGTTGTTGTTGTTGTTTTTGTTAAGGCTCATGTCTCTGATCTATAAGTAGGAACAGGCCTAATGCATTGATCAAACACTTTTCTTTTAAGACGTAATGGTAAAATGCTCTTGAAAAGTGTATTGTGTCTTCCAAAAGCTCCCTCTCTCTCTCTATTCCAGCCAAGTTTCTGAATCCTATTAATTTCTTCCTTGATGGATCCCTTGCTTGATATCTGTCATCCAAGATGTAGCCTTTTCGCTGCACGAGCACTTCGCTTTCTTTTTAGTCTAAATCAAACACATTTCACTGAATTTCTCGTTTGTAAGTGCAGACATTGATTGTAAGGAAAATACGATCGTACACAACCTTAGTTACACGTACGACCATAATGACAACTGAACATAAACCGTTGCTTTCGAGCATAACACACTAATTGACAACATTGAATACATCGCACACACCTTTAAATATCGTTCTGAACTAGCAGTTCTCGCAGAAGTGGAAATTTACGCAAATTTGCTGCGAACAGAGGGAATCACAGAACTGTCTGATGCTGTGGACTTTTGAGGAGTTTCTTTAATCTTTAGTCTCGGGACAAACGCATTATGTACCAATTTTGCGACGCTCTGAATGTTTGTAACTGGTTTCATTTCTCTATCTCCAAAAAAAAAAAAAAGGAGAAGATAGCCCCCTTATCTCCCTCACTGGGGGAAAAGAGTTCAACGTTGCTTCATCATCTAGCGCTATAGGGGTTTCATCATCTAGCGCTATACCTGCATAAAAAGTAGAGCACCACCATCTCTCACGTGGTCGTCTACTGTCCTTTCGTGGTCGGGTCTTTCCTTGTCCTTTGGTGTCCAATCCAGTATTTCATTTGTCTCACGGTGATCAGTTCTACTAGCAAAATGTTCAGTTCATTTTCACTAGGAAATCTTTCATTTAATCATGATGTCATCTACCCTGTCCATTTTTTTTTCAATCCATGAGTCCCGTTTCTTACGTATTTCATTAGTACAGCAATCATGCACCTTTATATGCTTCCTTTTCTCGCAGCCTTTTTTTTTTTGAGTCTCTGATCCGTAATTAAGAACAGGAACGATGCATAAAAAACAGAGCACTATCTATCATATTTTTCGAGATACTGGGCTAGTCTATGACTTTCCTTTCACCCTGTATAGTTCTTTCATTCAATAACTGGAAGATATACAAAAACGTTTTGACACCTTTGAAGTGACAGCCTTGAAAAAATCTGTGAGAACGAATTATGAGACGAGATGAAAAAGAATAACAAAAAATCTCTTATGAGACTGTCGGAAAGGTGCCACTGAACTTCCAGGGCGTGATCATTTCAGAGGGATACTTTCGTTCCTATTCTTGACAGTCTGCGATCTGAGCTGGAACAGCGCAATAACGCATATGAAGCTTTCCTAATAAACTCAATATTTTGTCTAAAATACCTGTTTTAGATTCAGCTGTTGTATCAAGTTAAGCTCAGAAGCTCCGTGAATACTTTATGGAAGATATGGAGGATTCTTTTATTGATGACCGTCTTCATTTCAGAAGACATCTTTCGAGTACTGCAACGAAGGAAGAGTAACTTATTTATATTACGAAGACAGATAAAAATAAGAATGAGCATAAGCAGCCTTTGAAGACGTTTCATAAATAATATATATGTATTTTTTCACAATACCAATCTTGCAAGACAGCAGCACTCAGCAAGATAATAAGATGTACTTTCGATGGGGGAAGAGAGTTTCCGGCGAATTCACTTGGAAATTTTGCTTATCGATCTCCGTTTTTGTGTGATTCATATTTAAATACGAGGGTTGTACCGAGAGTAATGCAAAAGTGGACATAACTTTTTATTAACTGACAGAAGTCTTTCTAATTGCACATGCTGGTGCAGTAACTCTTCCTCTATTGTAACCCTTCTTCTTCATTGCAGGTAAGTAATGGATTCCAAGCATAAGCAACGTGCCGTCATTGAGTTCTTGATCACGGTGTATGATTAGTCAGGTGATACGACTCTCCGTACTGTCAACATTTTGAACAAGAAAGATGACACTGAATTTTCGGGTGTAATAAGCACGTCTTTTGAATCCGTTCTGACGAAAATTAAATTTATCAGAGCTATTCAAAGGCAATGGAACCGGTATGGAAAACAATAGTATCTGACGGAAGAAAGGAGATTTTCAATCAGGTATTTAATTCCTCAGATATTGGTGTAAACGGAATCTTGAGCTTACAAACTCTTAGAAACAGAGTTATCGAAAAAAATAAGATGTGACTTTACGTCCCTTTGTGGGAAAAACCATGCATTATTTTAAGAAGAAAGTATTCTCAAAAGGTTTATCCATATAAGCAGTATCGGGTTAAAAAAAAACATTTAGTCGAGTTTTCAGGAGCCCAGATTTTGCAACAAATACATCAGAATCAGAAATTAACACTTATGGCCCATGGTGGCCAAACTATTCTTTACAAAACATTAGAAATTGTGTGAAAAATATATATTTTCCATCATATCTTGTATGCCATACAGGAAGAATTTTTCAAATCGGAGTTTTAGGAGCAGAAAACGCAATTTACCTTTATGCGCCCTAGCGGAAAGACTAAATGATTTACGTGAAATTTTTGAATTTATAGGAAAACCATTTCGCATCGGAAACACTATCCAACAACGAATGAATTTTTCAAATTGAACTTTTAGAAGTAGAGATATTGACAAAAATAAGATATACATCTACGCCCCCTGGCGTAGAAACCATTCAATATTTCAAGAAGAAAGTGTTCCTGAAAGGTTTGTCGACATGAGTAGCATCGGTCAACAAAAGACTTTTTTTTCAATCGAGATTTTAGAAGCTCATATTTTGCTGCAAATACATCAGAAGTGGAAATTAAGACTTACGCCACCTGGTGGCCTTACCATTTTTTTACAAAAATTACAAATTATGTGCAAACGATTTCCCGTCAGGAGCTGTATCCGGTGCAGAAAGAAGTTTTCAAATCGGAGGTTTAGAAGCAGAGATATAGGAAAAAACGCAATTTAGCTTTACGCCCCCTAGCGGAAAGTCTATGAATTACTTGAAAATTTTGAAATTATAGGAAAAACATGTCACACTAGAAACACTATCCAACAAAGAAGGAATTTTTTAAATCGGACTCTTAGAAGTCGAGATATTGACAAAAATAAGATATACATCTACGCCCTCTGGCGCAGAAACCATGCACTATTTTAAGAAGAAAATGTTTCTAAAAGGTTTGTCGACACGAGTAGTATCGGTCTACAAACGACGGTTTTTTTAATCTAGAATTTAGAAGCTCATATTTTGTTGCAAATACATCAGAAGCGGAAATTAATATTTACGCCCCCTGGTGGCCTAACAATTTTTTTACAAAAATTAGAAATTATGTGCAAACGATTTCCCATCAGGAGCTGCATCCGGTGCAGAAAGAATTTTTTCAAATCGGACTGCTAGAAGTAGAGATATTGACAAAAATAAGATTTACATCTACGCCCCTGGCGGCGAACCTGTACAATATTTTAGGAAGAAAATATTGCATAAAGGTTTACCGATGTGAGTGGCATCAGTCCACGAAAGAATTTTTCCAATCGATATTTTAAAAGCTCAGATTTTATTGCAAATACATCAGAAGCGAAAATTAACGCTTACGCCCCCTGGTGGCCAAAGTATTCTTTACCAATTTGAAATTATATGCAAAAGACTTACCATTAGGAGATGTATCTGCTGAAAAAAAGATTTTTCAAATCGGAGATTTAGGAGAAGAGTTATCGGAAAAAATGTAATTTACTTTTACGCCCCCTAGGGGAACATCTCTGCGTAATTTGAAAATGAAACAATATCTAAAACACTCTTCGACATAAATGGAATCGAAAGATAAAATAATTTTTTCAATCGGATGTTTAGAAGCAAATATGTGGATTAAAACGTAATTTTGAATTCGACATCATCTGCATTAACGCCCCCTAGCGGAAAAATTGTGCATCGTAAAAAAAACGAATTGAAGGATCGTCATTCGCATATTTCAAGCTTTCGAATGCAAAAAGAATTTTTCAAATCGGACTAATAGTTGCAGAGATACCGTGGGTACAGACGGACGGACGGACGGACAAACCGATAACAGAAGCACGACCTTTTTTTACAAAAGACGTGCTAAAAACGGAGTGTTACAGTCACAGCTAGCGAGGGGGCGCTCAGGAGTTGTGGGTCGATAGTTCATGCTAACCATCATAGGATTACATGGTGTTTATCATTTCATCAGTGCTAAATCGGTATTTCTCTGGAGTATTTTTAGCACGTCTTTTGTAAAAAAAGATCGTGCTTTTGTTATCGATTTATCCGTCCGTCCGTCTGTACCCACGGTATCTCTGCAACTATTAGTCCGATTTGAAAAAATCTTTTTGCATTCGGAAGCTTGAAATGTGCAAATGATGATCCTTTATTTCGTTTTTTTTTACGATGTACAATTTTGCCGCTAGAGGGCGTAAATGCAGATGATGTCGAATTCAGAATTACGTTTTGATCCACATATTTGCTTCTAAACATCCGATTGAAAAAATTCTTTTATCTTTCGATTCCATTTATGTCGAAGTTTGATTTAGACATAGTTTCCTTTTCAAATTACACATAGATTCTCCGCTAGGGGCGTAAAAGAAAATAATATTTTTTAAGATAACTCTTCTCCCAAAACTCCGATTTGAAAAAAAAATTCAGCGGATACATCTCCTGATGGAAAGTCTCTTGCATATAATTTCGAATTTTTGGTAAAGAATACTTTGGCCACCAGAAGGCGTAAGTGTTAATTTTCGCTTCTGATGTATTTGCCATAAAATCTGAGCTTCTAAAATATCGATTGAAAAAGTCTTTCGTAGGCTGATGCCACTCATATTGATAAACCCTTTCAGAATATTTTCTTCCTTAAATATCCCACAGTTTCTCCGCCAGGGGGCGTAGATGTATATCTTATTTTTGTCAATATATCTACTGCTAGCAGTCCGATTTGAAAAATTCCTTCTTTGTTGGATAGTGTATTCGGTGTGACACGTTTTTCATATAATTTCAAAATTTTCAAGTAATTCATAGACTTTCCGCTAGCGGCGTAAAGGTAAATTGCGTTTCTCCCTATATCTCTGCTTCTAAATCTCCGATTTGAAAAATTCTTTCTGCACCGGATACAGCTCCTGATGAGAAATCGTTTGCACATAATTTCTAATTTTTGTAAAAAAATGGTTTGGCCACCAGGGAGCGTAAATCTTAATTTATTCTTCTGATGTATCTGCAGCAAAATAAGAGCTTCTAAAACCTCGATAAAAAAAACGTCGTTTGTAGATCGATACTACTCATGTCGACAAACCTTTTAGAAACATTTTCTTCTTAAAATGGTTTCTGCGCCAGGGGGCGTAGATGTATATCTTATTTTTGTCAATATCTCTACTTCTAAGGGTTCGATTTGAAAAATTCCTTCTTTGTTGGACAGTGTTTCTAGTGTGACATCTGCTTCATATAGTTTCAAAGTTTTCACGTAATTCATAGACTTTCCGCTAGGGGGCGTAAAGCTGAATTGCGTTTCTCCCTATGTCTCTGCTTCTAAATCTCGGATTTGAAAAATTCTTTCTGCACCGGATACAGCTCCTGACGGGAAATCGTTTGCACATAATTTGTAATTTTTGTAAAAAAATGGTTTGGCCCCCAGGTGGCGTAAGTCTTAATTTCCGCTTCTGATGTATTTGCAGCAAAATATGAGCTTCTAAAATCTCGATTGAAAAAAAAGTCTTTTGTTGGCCGATGCTACTCATGTCGAAAAACCTTTCAGGAACACTTTCTTCTTGAAATAATGCATGGTTTCTACGCCAGGGGGCGAAGATATATATCTTATTTTTGTCAATATCTCTACTTCTAAAAGTCCAATTTGAAAATTTTCCTTCGTTGTTGGATAGTGTTTCCGATGCGAAATGTTTTTCCTATCAATTCAAAATTTTCACGTAAATCATTTAGTCTTTCCGCTAGGGCGCGTAAAGGTAAATTGTGTTTTCTGCTCGTAAAAGTCCGATTTGAGAAAATTCTTCCTGTATGCCATACAAGACCTGATGGAAAATATTTTTCATATAATTTCTAATTTTTGTAAAGAATGGTTTGGCCACCAGGGGTCATAGGTGTTAATTTCTGTTTCTGATGTATTTGTAGCAAAATCTGGGCTCCTGAAAACTCGACTAAATTTTTTTTCTTGGACCGATACTGCTCGTATGGATAAACCTTTTGCGAATACTTTCTTCCTAAAATAATGCATGGTTTTCCCACCAGCGGACGTAAAGTCACATCTTATTTTTGTCGATAACTCTGTTTCTAAAAATTCGTAAGCTCAAGATTCCGTTTACACCAATATCTGAGGGATTAAAGATCCGATTGAAAAACTTCTTTCTTCCGTCAGATACTATTGTTTTCCATACCGGTTACATTGCCTTTGAATAGGTTTGACACATTTAATTTGCGTCAGAACGGTTTCATAAGACGTGCTTATTACACCCGAAAATTCGGTGTCATCTTTCTTGTTTATTTATTACTTTGTATAATTACTGTACATTCTATGAAGTTCCAGACGTTGCAGTTTCTGTACAGAAGGTAAAGTACGTTAACTCTACTTTTTATTTAACGGGAGACAAATTTATAGTGCAGCTAAATGTCGGACTAGGATCTGTTCAATTCTGTTTTGGGTATGGGGCGAAAGTGTTTTGTACCGAACAATCGGTTATTGGACAGGATATGCGACATATAAAGGACTTTTATCAACTGTTAATGACCCAACAGTGTTGGGAAAATGGCGGCAAGCATTAGAATGCGATACATATTTCCACAGCTCACAATGTGGAAAAATTTTATGTTAAGAGCATTAATCGTTGTTTAAATGAAAGATCACTAATTGTATTCCTTGATATCAAATGTATTCATCGTAGTATATATGCACGCAGGTCGGGGAAAGCTCCGCCGAGAAAAAGCAGCCATTTTGCTGTGATGCACTTTCTCTGTCGTCAGCAGATGGAGGGAGAGCCTTATTCATTTGTATGATTAGGTACAAAAGTAAAACAAATGTGTAAGATATATTGCTTATTACTAAATGAAAGGGTCAATAGTGAATGATTTCTGAAGGGGAAGATTAATCCAAATAATGTTTTGCGAAAACTTTGGTAAGTTTTCAAAACCAGCAGTTTCCGTTAACGATGCTCCGATGACTTACGCAAAAACTGATATTCCGTGTTAAAATTGCTCCTCCGAATGTACAGCACTATCTCATTTTACAAGAAGTACACATTTTTTGACGATAAAGGGTCTATTCTTTATTACCTTAGTAAAAAACTCAGCATCGCTTGCTCAGAAATTTTCACGTTATAGTACTCACTCTGTGGCTAAATACACTGCCGACCACCCAAATCCAAGAAGGAAGCATCCGATTGGCCTGAAATTCGCAGCATGCGTCACCCACGAGAGGACATTCAAACGATTAGCATTGCAGGGCATATACAAATCATGTGCGCCCGGCACGACACCGAGGAGCACTATAAGAAGGGTGCACAGAAGGTGGGGTGTAAGTCGTGGAAGTGTGTTGTGCTCCCGGACCTGTGTGTGGGAAGTTTCCTGATGCCTCGTCGCACAATACGGCAGTCATTCCAGCACGTTTCGGAGTTCTACAGAGGACAAATAGTGGCTTATCGCGACAGCGGTTTATCGTACCGAGACATCGGCGCCCGTGTGGCACGGCATCCAGCCACAGTGAGGCGAGTATGGATTCAGTGGGTGCAGGAGGAACGGACGGACCGACGTGAGTGATTACCGCAGCCGCGGCACACCACCAAACGAGAGGACCGGCATGTTGTGTGGCGGGCATTGACGGCTCGCACCGTCATGTCACGAACGTTAGCGCAGGAATTAGGGTGTGTTGCGCAACAACCAGTATAAGCACGTACCGTTCGACGTTGTCTGCAGGAGCGGGGACTTGTCGCACGGTGCCCATTGCTCCTATTACCATTGACGTCACACCACCGGCGAGTGCGGTGGCAATGGGCCGTTGAACGCCGCACCTGGACTACGGAATGGCATGGCATTGCCTTCTCCGACGACCCCGCTTCTACCTGCAACACCACGATGGTCGGATCCGCGTGTGGCGGCACCGCGGTGAGAGACTGTATGACGCCTGCATTATGCATCGCCATACCGGTTCGTCGCCTGTCATTATGGTTTGGGCGCAATTGGATATGACACCCGCATCCCTCTGGTACGCATCGCCGTTGCATTGAACAGCCACCGCTACATCTCTGACGTTTTGGAGCCTGTAACGCTCCTTTACCTGCAGAACCTTCCAGCGACCAAGTTTCAACAGGACATTGCGCGCCCGCACGTGACACGCATCGTGCAACAATTATTCACGGCCCACCAGGTGTCACTGCTGCCGTGGTCCGCCTGTTCTCCCGATATGTCCCCCATCGAACACGTCTGGTCGTTGATCGACAACCGAGTGGCCTGGCAAGCACCATCCGCGGCTACGCCTGATGAACTATGACGAAGTGTGGAAGCAGCTAGGACCGACATACCCCAAGCCCACATCCAAAGCCTTTTTCGTTCGATGCCACTGCGTGTAGCGGCCGTTATTGCCAGCCATGGGGGCCCCACGAACTATTGATGTGTGCGTGTTCCGCAAGTCGCACGGGCCTATAAGCTCAATCGTTTCATCTTTGTATCTGTTGTTATGTGTCCAGTAAGTCTGGCTTTGCTATCTCGTGTCCTTCTTGGTGTTGCATTTTAGGTGGCCAGCAGTGTGTGTATATATATATAACGTTTATTTGATGAATTCCATGTGATAGGCACAAAAGTGTATGTTCACGAAGCGTTCCAGGTTATTGTTTTTTTAATTCCAAGCAAAATAGCATTTGTAAAATACGAATGTTTCTGCCGTTTCCTCCCATAAGAAAACCTGTGTTCTGTCAAATCATCTGCCCACACGTTCGTCGCGCCATCTAGTGTCAAGTAACATTAACGGGCGATTTTTGTTTCCACAGTAGTATCACCTTACTATCATACACCGTGGTTCTTGACGAAAGAAAGCTGCAGGCTGTCCGACATCTACATAAGGCTACAGAATGTTTTTGGAGATGACACCATGACAAGAGCAATGTGCACAGATGGATGAAGAAGTTTAAAGAAGTGAAACCCAGCACTGAAGACAAACCACGCAGTGGGAGACCATCATCTGCGACCACTGAGACGAATCGTCAGCGAGTGGATGAACTGATTGACGCGGAGAGACGAGTCACAATCCGTGAGCTTGTTGCACAACTGGACTGTGGTCGCAGTGCCATACAGAAGATGATGGAAGACTTAGGGTATTGGAAAGTGTGCGCAAAGTGAATACCTCTGCAGTTGACACCCGATTTCAAGGAGAGAAGGGTGGTAGTCTACTCTGTTCTGCTGGAAGCGTTTGAAGCCAATGAAGACACGGTTTTTTTTCGATCTGGTGACAGGGGTTATCTTTACGATCCGGAAACGAAGAATCAATCCATGGAATGGTGTCGCACCTTTTCACCAAGGCCTAAGAAGTTTAAGAGCCAGCGATCAGCACAGAAAGTCATGGCGACTGCTTTTTGGGATGACAGGGGGTGTCTTTCTCCTTGATTTTCTGGAACGTGGCAGTACCGTGACCAGCGAGCGGTACATTGAGACACACGAGATGTTTAGAGAATCCATAAAGGGGAAGAGACAGAACAAGAATCTGAAAACGATCCACATTCACCATGGCAATGCGAGACCACACACATCTTTGGCAAAAAATCAGGCGATTGGTAAATTAGGCTGGTCGGTGGCCCCTCATCCACCGTACAGCCCAGATCTGGCACCCTCCGACTTCCACTTGTTCGGTCCAATGCAGGACAGTCTCCGGGACCAACGATTTGATGACACAAGCGAAGTGAAAATGGCTGTGAAGAATTGGGTACAACAGTCCACACCTGAATTTTTCAAAGAGGACTCGAAAGTTGGCTTAAACGATTGTTTCAAATGCATCGCTTGTGATGGAGACTATATTGAGTAGTACCTTTGTATAGATAAACAGTTACTCTACCACCATGTGCAAAACGACCTACATTACTATAATATTTGTTCTTCTATTATGTGTCGAAGCCATGGCGCGGCCACTCAAAACATAAATATTAGCAAGATCATTTTTCATTGCTGAAGTACTGTGGAGAGCATATCTGGTATTTGAAACATACAATTGCTATTAAGCACTGCACTGCTAGATATTTATTATGAGTAACAACACAGTAATAGTTTTAAGTATTTGTAGGGCAATATAAAACGTAAAGAAAATCATTACTTTATATGCATAGGTACTGAAAATTATTCACTTACGAGGTAAATGCCTGCATCAATGGCGTATCCTGTCGGAAACTTGGATGTAAATACAGACTAATTGTGGTAGAAAATAACAGATTCTTATGCTGTATTACGGGCAACAAGGATAGTTACTCTAATTGTAATTATATTTTCAAAACATGTGATCAAAGCAATTAAGAATATATCAATATGTATTAAGTACCAGATGAATTTTGTGCTGTCTAAAAACGTTTTTTAACCATGTCATTTCCAAGTATTGCAGTTTTTCTTCTGAAGAGCACACAACGACAAAAATTCCCAACATAAGAAAACATTCAATCTTTATTTTGGTTGCAAATGCCATTGGATGTAAAAAGATTTTTAATGCAATAAAAAATAATATCTATAAATTCTCCAGTCAAGAATGGAAATGCCGCCTGGGTGGTTCATTGGTTTAATCACTGGATTCTGACCGTTTGTCGTAATGGTCCCGGTTTCCAGCCCCTGATGGGGCATGGGTGGTGTGTTTGTCTTACGGCATTGGCTCAACCCCTTCCCTGGAACCAGTGGCCAAACATTAGAGAAGTGCGACTGCTTATAACCCTCAGATTTCTCACATTATCGTCAATCCCCTTCCTTTCCCCCTAAAATAAAGAACGCGAGTGGATTTGGAAGCTCCCACCGAGAAATATGACGGACAAATGGAGACCGAAAACGCACAAAGTTCTGCGGTTTCGATGGATCTGACGGCCAACATGGAAGGTTTTTGTGATTTAACTGAAATGTTTTTGTGATTCACAACAAGATAACTTTAAGAATTCCAACTTTAGAAATTCCGATTTTCAGATATCTTAGAGGGAAACGTACACTCAGTGCCGAATTACAAGTAACTACCAAATACTACGGAGGGAGAACGAACGATACATGGCGTGACACCGACTGCATGAGGTGCCTGTACAGTTATATAGGGATCAGCAACCAAGCTGTTAGTACTGCGGTTCAATACTAATAGCTTGGTTGCTGATCTCAGGTAAGGCAGTGTATCCAACTGCCTTACCTGGTGTTCCACGACATCCCACAGATGATGGATTGGATTGAGATCAGGCGACTTTTGTGGGAATTCGAGATGTCTTATATCAGTTTGGTGTTCGTCGAACCATTTCTGCAAGCGGCTGTCTTGATTATATGGAGCATTGTCGTTCTGGAAGAACCCATAATCCACTAGGTGAAGGTACATCATCTCAGATGTACATCCATCGCAAGACTTTCCTGTTAGTAGTCGGCGTCCACATATTTGTCTTCACACACCAGTGTTCCTAATTCGTGTCATCTAAACATGTCTTATATCATACAATCTCCCCCACCGGCCTCAATGAATTTCTCATGTTGCTGATACCACAAACGGACTAGGTCATCGTCAAAATGGAGTAGATATCGTGATTCATCGGATCAGCACACAGACTTTGAATTTTCTGTCTCCCATTTCGCATGCTATTAGCATCAGGAGAGCAGTTTACGTCGATGGTCTGTTGTTAAGAGAAAATAGCGTATACGGCGTTTGCTGTTTTAACCCGTACGTGCCAGCGTACGACACATAATGGGGGGTATTGTTTTTTGTTGACCCGTATTGTATTCGGACGTCAAGTCCGAAACTGTGTCACTCGGATTTCCCTGTACAATGTGTCACATCCGTCGTTCTCCTCTGACTCCACCATTCTCCGCTCTTTACAGTTGCATCGTGGGTTGGTTGATTCGCCATTTTCGGATTCTCGTACACTTTATCCACGGAAACATTGGAAAAATCTATGAGTGCCTACGTTTCTGAAATGCACGCACTAAGCCTTCGTGCTCCCACAATTTGGCTTTTCGTAAACTCCGATAAATCCTTCGTTTTGCCCATCACGTCCGCTACTTCGCTCTTATATACAACCCTTTAGATCAAAGAACCTCCTACGCTTATACAGAAGTCACTTATATATACCTATTCAGACTATAGGGCCCCCTCCTTCTTATTACGCTAGTATCAGTCGAACTCACTTTGAATGGGGCTGGTTTTAATATAGTGAGCCCTCAGTGCATGAACTGTTGATAGCTCACCAGCAAAGCCTAGGCGTGAGGTGCAGAAAGATGCTACATAGGGTTTTTCTAAACCGGCATTGTCTCCAAACTTCTGGTCGTTGATTTTCTTAAACAGCAGTTGCATTCATATGCCTAGAGGTTGTTCAGGAAGCAAATCTCCATATTTACACTGCTGGCCACCCAAAATGCAACACCAAGAAGGAAGCATCCGATTGGCCTGAAATTCGCAGCATGCGTCGCCAGCGAGAGGACATGCAAACGATTAGCATTGCAGGGCATATGCAAATCATGTGCGCCCGGCACGACACCGAGAAGCACTATAAGAAGGGTGCACAGAAGGCGGGGTGTAAGTAGTGGAAATGTGTTGTGCTGTCGGATCTGTGCGTGGGAAGCTTCCTGATGCCTCGTCGCAGAATACGGCAGTCATTCCAGCGTTTCGGAGTTCGACAGAGGACAAATAGTGGCTTATCGCGACAGCTGTTTATCGTACCGAGACATCGGCGCCCGTGTGGGACGACATCCAGCCACAGTGAGACGAGTATGGATTTGATGGGTGCGGGAGGGTCGGACGGACCGACGTGAGCGATTGCTGCAGCCGCGGCACACCACCGAACGAGAGAACCGGCATGTTGTGCGGCGGGCATTGACGGCTCGCACCGCACATCACGAACGTTAGCGCAGGATTTAGGTGTGTTGCGCAACAACCTGTGTCAGCACGTACCGTTGGACGTCGTCTGCAGGAGCGGGGACTTGTCGCACGGCGCCCATTGTTCTGATTACCATTGACGTTACAACGCCGGCGAGTGCGGTGGCAGTGGGCCGCTGAACGCCGCACCTGGACTACTGAATGGCACGACATTGCCTACTCCGACGAATCCCGCTTTTGCCTGGAACACCACGATGGTCGGATCCGCGTGTGGCGGCACCGCAGCGAGAGTCTGTATGACGCCTGTATTATGCATCGCCATACCGTTCCGTCGCCTGGCGTTATGGTTTGGGGCGCAATTGGATATGACACCCGCACCCCTCTGGTACGCATCGCTGGTACACTCAACAGCCACCATTACATCTCCGACGTTTTGGAGTCAGTAGTCCTCCCTTACCTGCAGGATCTGTCAGCGGCCACGTTTCAACAGGACAATGCGTGCCCGCACGTGGCACTCATTGTACAACAATTCTTCACGGCCCACCAGGTGTCACTGCTGCCGTGGCCCGCCTGTTCTCCCGATATGTCGCCCATCGAACACATCTGGTCGCTGATCGGCAACCGAGTGGCCCGGAAAGCCCAACCCGCGGCTACCCCTGATGAACTGCGGCAACGTTTGGAAGCAGCCTGGCCCACACCCAAAGCCTCTTTCGTTCGATGCGGCGGCGTGTAGCGGCCGTTATTGCTAGCCATGGGGGGCCCCACAAACTATTGATGTCTGCGTGTTCCGCAAGTCGCACGGGCCTGTAAGCTCAATCGTTTCCTCTTTGTATCTGTTGTTATGTGTCCAGTAAATCTGGCTTTCCTATCTCGTGTCCTTCTTGGTGTTGCATTTAGGGTGGCCAGCAGCGTACATACAAGCCCCGTGGCAAGCTATCAAACTGAAACAAAACAAGAACTAAGCTCAGAATTTCTACTTTAATTCACATATTTTATTTTTCTACATAGTCTCCGCCTCACGCTGGATGCAGGTAAACCAACGTTTAACAATTTTTTTTTTAAATCCGTCTTTGTAAAAATCTTAACGATGTTCTCGGAACCATTTCTTCGTAGCGGCTTAAACATCTTAGTCGCAGGTGAACTGAATTCCTTTCAGCTGTCTCTTGAGAGCAGAAAACAATCAGAAGTCTGACAGCTTCATATCTGGGCTGTAAGTAGAGTGTTCAAGAACCTAAAACCCCTATTTTCTGTAATGCCTCTGAAGTGAAAGCACTGGCAGAGGTTGCTTTGTCGTGTTAAAGAATCATTGGCATTTTTTCCTACAGATGCGGTTTATTCATTGCTTTACTTTTTTAAGATATGCACATAGCTCTCAGAGTTGACAGTCGTACCTTTGGTATTGTACTCCTGACGAATAACGCCTGTGTAGTCCCAGAACGCAGTGAGCACCAGCAGAAGTTTAGGTTTTGTTTTTTCGCTCGAGGAGAAGATGGGTGTCTGTATTCCAGCGATTCATTTTTCATTTCTGGGTCATAATGTTCAACCGAACCCTCATCCTCAGTCAAAATGTCTTGGAGAAAATCACTTCCATATTTTTTATATCGAGGAAGCAACCTTTGGCGTGTTCCAAGTCTTGATTTCTTCATTTCAGTCGTTAGGTGACGCGGTACCCAACCAGCGCACACTTTGTTGTATCCTACAACGTTAACAATGTCATTGACACTACCTAAATAATCTTCAGCTCACATGCTATGGTTTTCTGGGTTATTCTTCGCTTTTCACTGATGAGCTCATCGACTTTTTGCCTGTTCAAATCACAAGTTCCTATTACGGGACTCTCACTCCGCGGCTGATCCTTTACAGCCAACATTCCTCCACTGTCTTCTGATTTTCATACACAACGATGAAGAGTGCTGATGTTCAAAGTTGCAGGACCATAAACTGCCACTGATCTAGCGTGTATTTCTTTGAGAGGTACATTTTCAAGAGTTAAAGCTCTATAACTGATTGTTGTTTGACACTCGTCGACACGGTTGAAAAAGAATCATTCATTTTAAACACAATTAAATACGAACAAACAGATGTACGGAGTTCTATTACTCAGTAAAATGAAGCTAATGGCACAAAGAATTGTTTGCAGTCTGACTGCTTGCTAGGCAACAGGCCACGCGCGAGATAACTGCGAGGAGGTATTGCTAACTGAACACGCCTCGTATTATTGCAAAACTTTACGTTATCATTATTTTTGATTGGTCAGTTCTACTAGTTTTCTTTGGAGTTATGATTTTCACTGTAGATTTCACACAAGGTTGGGAAATGCGGATTTGTGTAAATAGAAACTGCACAAAGAATTTCAAAGTTTGTGTCTTGAGATTTTCCTTCGAAATTTGTTTCATTTTTGTCAAGCTGAAATTTTTACTGCTAATTGTTTGGCCCTTTCTTCATTTCAACAAAATCTGATGAAACCTTGTTGTTATTAGTGTTTTTCGAAGTTTGTTGGTATTGCAAGAAGCAAATCCCCTGTGGAGTCCTCTGTACAACCTCAATAGCTTGGCAGATCATCATATACGTTTTGCCTGCTGAATTGTTTCCGCTTTCGTTTTTACGAAGGTTTTTATTTGACGTAAAACACATACGAAATGTCGCTTACGTTATGACATACTACTCCTCATTCTCGAAGCTCTCGAAAATATTTCTGTATTTGTTGACTCTAAATTTTTCTGTTAACAAAAGCATATCACAATCCAACAGTAAAGTTATGGAGGGTATCAAGAGAGATAAATATCAATTGCACTGTTATTTTAGAGGTTCAAAACATTTATGGAGAAAATCAAAGGCAAAAGCTAAAATAGGCCGAAGAACATGAAAAGGCTTTTCAGTTACCAGAAGACTTAGACAGGAACGTTGCATCTCTTGTACTTTGTTTAAGATTTATGTGTAACAAGCATTGAAAGAGCGGAAAAGTAAATGTCGACGAGGGATTGGAGTTAATCTCAATGGAACATAGATTTTTAGTTTGCAATTCGTAGATGACCAGGCTCTGTCGGTAGAAAATAAAGAAAATTTGGAATATATAGAAAGAAAAATAAATAAAGGTTATGGAGAATGGGGATCATTTATGTATATAAATAGAACAAAGTATTTGTGTGTTGGTGGTGATGCAAAAGCCGACAAGTAGATGATGATGAGGAAATTACCTTATGTAACCATTATTATTTCAGAAACGGACGAAACAGGTAGAGTTTCACGGGGGTGAGAAATAGAACTGTGTTAAATGATTTAATGAAGTTTTATGGCCAGAATTAATAATTAGAAAAATGAATCTGAATATTTATAATGTTTACTGTGAAGAGTGTTTCACGGGGGTGAGAAGTAGAACTGTGTTAAATGATTTCATGAAGTTTTATGGCCAGAAGTAATAATTAGAAAAATGAATCTGAATATTTATAATGTTTACTGTGAAGAGTATTTCACTTTTAAGATCTGACATTTAGAGACCCTCAGAGTACGAGGGCAGAAAACTAACAGCAGTAGGATGAACACTTTGAGAAAATCATGAAGGGTATTATGAAAATATCAAATGAAAGGATTAAAGAGATAAACGGAAAGGAAACTGTATTGGAGAATATCCAGAAGACATTATTGGTAAGGTGGTAGAAGAAGGAGTGATGAGAGGTTTTCAAAAGTTGTTATCGAATATACACCGAAGAGCCAAAACAATATAGCCAATGCTTCATTAAGCAAACCGAAGTAACTGGAGGCGCACGACCACGCTTGTGAAGGTCATGAAACGGTGTATATGTTATCGTTAAAGTATGAAATCCGTTATTTCATAGAATACCTAGTTATTTCATGAAATAACTGATCAAGTCAGTTAAGCGTAAAACTCACTTGTATTCTATGGTTTAACTAGTTATTTCATAGAATAATGATCTACACGCCGTTAAAGTGTAAAATAACCGAGTAAATAAATCCTAAATTCAAAAGGCTGTAAAGTGAGAACTACTGGTCAGAAATAGCACACCATTTTCAACCTACTATAAAGTGTTATATAATAATAATGATATTAACTTTTATGTTTCGTTTAAGAGTATGGAAACTCCTATTCCGAAGGGAGAACAACTCCTATTCCGAAGAAAGCATTTGATTCACTAGATGACGAAGATCAATTACAAGGTGCTTTGACTGGAATGAGTACTTCGTCTCAACCTGATAATGAAGTGCTGGTTGAAAAAACAAGGTTAAATAATGCCATTAGTAAAGTATGTATAGTTTGTTCACAAGAATGCAGTGAAAACGTAGTTTGTTCGAAATGTAATGAGCCTGTCGACATGTCATGTTTAGAAGACTATGTTTTGGAAGACAAAGTTGTACAGAAGATCTACAAATTGTGTTTTAATGAACTGAATGTTCAGAGGAAAAGAGGAAACTCTAAAGAATGTCTGGAAATTCAAGCTAAGAAGATAATATTAATGTCAGATAAATCTCATTCTGAGACCTCTGTGGGGATTACAGTCCGTATCCCAGACTTAAAGTTGACAGAGGAAGGGGTGACGCCAGATCTATTTTTGCTGTTAGCATGAAAATAACGGAAGAAGGATTTTTTCAATTGGGAACAAGAAACGGCCGCATAAAACAACTATATTCCCGATCCCAGCTCAGCGTCTGTCAACAAAAACTAATTCAGATCGAAGAAGTGCCGGATATAGAGATCGCTCCGGTCGGTTGCTACAGCTCAAAGTTTGGGTACCGGTCAGGGATCTAAAAAATGCTCGTGTAAAACGCACTGTGTCAACAAAAATGTATTTGTTTTAGAAATAATATTCTATGCAATTCCAAATGCCATTTTAGTCATCCGTGATGTAACAAATGATTTTATTGTGTCTTTATATAAATAGCATTTTGTATGCTGTATAATCCAGTGAAATTGTTTGTTTTACACTTTTACTGTGTATCATTAGTTAATTTATAGAATACCTAGTTATTTCATAGAATAGCTACAAAGTGTGGAAATATTAATTTATTGCACGTTTTAACTAACTTGATCAGTTATTTCATGAAATAACTAGGTATTCTATGAAGTAACTGAATTATGCACTTTAACGGTAACATATATATATAACACCTCACACTGAGCTCTGTAAATCAATATTAATCTTGTTCTTCAGATAAGAAAGACAGCGAACTTAAGCGAATTTGATAATGGCCAAATTGTATGGGCCAGACATCTTTGTCAGACAAATTCTGAGACGAAGAGGCTTGTGGGGTGCTCCCTGCCAGCCGTGGATAGTATCTTCAAAAGGTGGTTCGGGGAAGGAAAAAGCCATGAACCACCCGGCAATGTGTGGGCTGACCACTGCTCATTGATGCTACAGGTGGGAGAAGACTATCCTAGATGGTGCGAGCCAACAGAAGGGGTACTGTGGCTCAACTCGCCGGAAATTTGAATGCTGGTGAGGAAAGTAATGTGTCACAAAATAAAGTACATCGAACTCTGCAGAAAACGAGGCCGCGTGGCCACAGACCGCTCCGAGTGCTAACCCAGGTTCACCGTTGAAAGCGCCCCCAATGGGCAAGCGAGCATCAAAACTGGACCTAGAATGATTGGAAGAAGGTCGTCTGGTCAGACGAATCACGTTTTTGTTTTGCACCATGTGGACAGCAGGGTACGTGTGTGACCTTTACTTGGGGAGGTGTGTTTGCAACAGGATGGACCATGGGACGAAAACAAGCCAGTGGAAAAAGTATAATGTTTTGGGCAATGTTCTGCTGGGAAACCCTAGGTCCAGTCATTCATGTGCAGGAAACTATGACGTCTACCAACTACCTAAACATTATTGCAGACCAGACACATCCTTTCATGACAATGGCATTTCCCTCCGGTAGTGCCTTCTGTCAGCAGGATACCGCACCATGCTTTTCTCAAAAATATAAACTTGACGTCTACCACCAAACTATGACGTCTACACCTACCTAAACATCATTGCAGACCAGATACATCCTTTCATGACAATGGTTTTTCCCTCTAGTAGTGCCTTCTATCATCAGGATGACGCATCGTGCTTTTCTCACTAATTTACACTTGAATTTCCTTATATTTTCATTGATATTTTTTCTCACGGTCTTGTATAGTATCTTTATTTATCCTCAATTTCCTTCTTTTTTGTATCAGCATTTTAGTTCTGTCTCATGTTTTCTTCGTATGCAAATCTTTCTTAATACCACCTCAACGCCACCTATTTTTTGATATTCTTAATACCACCTATTTTTGTTACTGTTTGTCATGTCAATAGATTTCGTTTGTTTGGAGCTTGCCACGTTCGAGTTTAGTGTTGAGGGCATCTTACATCACACCATTCTATGGTCACTACCTGTGTTGAACCTGTTTAGCAGACGGCAGTCTTTGACGACAAATTTCCTCTTACACATAATGCTGTACCAAAATCAATTTCATTAGTCATCCCATTGCGGTGCCTTCATGTCCATTTCCTACGTGGCTCTTTCTTGCAAAAGGAGTTCATGACGAAAAATCTTTCTGCCTCTCTAAACTCGACGAGAGTATTTTCACGCTGGATTCTGTTGTCGTAACCGAATGTACCTACCGGAATTACGTTCTGTGGTTGTTGCCCTATTTTTGCATTGAAATCCCACATAACGATCTTCAACTGTTCATTTCCCTTGTTGTTTATTTGCCGAATTTCCTCGTAAAATTCTTCAATTTCTTTCTCAGGATGATTTTTTGGGGGATGTGTAAGACTAAGTGATCTGAATCTAAGTAGAGGGAAAGGGAGAGTTCTGCCTCAGGGACAGCCCCCATAGACTTAACATTGGCTGTCCACGAGGCTGTCTCCGTGGCTGTCACCGGCTGTCCTCGAGGCTGCCCCAGCTTCCCACGAAGCTGTCCCCTTGTCATACTTTTGTCACGTGATCGTCATCATGATGTGCTGCCCCCTAGCGGTGCTTCTTGGAACTTTTGATGGATCTTTGTTTTTGAGGGATGGCAACGACCGAGTGGGAAAGGGGTTGGATATAGAGGGATATCAACTCGAAGTGTTGCTCCTAGCGATGCTTCTTGGAACTTTCGATGGATCTTTGAGGGATGGCAACGACCGAGTGAGGAAAGGGGTTGGATATAGGGGGATGACAACTCGATGCTGATGTGCTGCCCTCTAGCGGTGCTTCTTGGAACTTTATTATTTCGATGGATCTTTGAATTTGGGGGATGGCAACGACCGAGTGGCACTGCGTTGGTGTTAGATATGATGGTGCTTCTTGGAACTTTATTTTTTCGATGGATCTTCGATTTTGAGACATGGAAAGACAAAGTGTGGAAAGGGGTGGACATAGGGGATGTGTACTTGATGTGCTGCCCCCTAGCGGTGCTTCTTAGAACTTTCGATGGATCGTTGAGGGATGACAACGACCGAGTGGAGAAAGGGGTTGGATATAGGGGGATGTCAACTCGATGCTGATGTGCTGCCCCCTAGCGGTCGTTGTTGGAACTTTATTATTTCGATGGATCTTTGATTTTGGGATATGGCAACGACCGAGTGGCACTGCGTAGGTGTTAGATATGATGGTGCTTCTTGGAACTTTATTTTTTCGATGAATCTTCGACAGAGTGGGGTCCGTTGGGATTTTTTTATTTATTCCTGTGGTTTTCAAGCGGGATTTTTCCCCCGCTTCGATGCTATTTTTCCCCGGAGGAAATTTTTACGTAACGATGCTTGGGAATTTTCTTTCCAAGGGAATAAAAATGCTCGGATGGTCTCAGCTAGGTTCTAACTCACGATGATTTGGTTTTAAAAAAATGGTCGAGTGGTCAAATGGTTTTCGTGTATTACGTATTCACTCTATTTTTTGTTTAATTCCTTTTACGTTTTTTCTTCATGTGTTTTTATATATTTTTTGTATGTTTTGAGGGAGTTTTTTCGTGTAGATGTAATGAATTTTCTGGGGAACTTTTCTTTTTCCTCCATTTAATTTTATTTCAGACCATGAGACGAGGAAAGGCTTCTTTAGAAACGATATCGTTCCTGTTCGCAGTAACTATTGGACTTTGACAAAAACTTTGGGAAATCAAGCGGAAATGTAGACATGTTAATTCTGAGTCTTTCGTCCTTCCAATATTTTTTTCTAGTCGTAATGTTTTCATGTAGTATGTATTCCCTCTATTTTTTTATAACTTTTACGCTATTTCTTCATGTATTTTTTTCATATTTTTTGTGTGATTTGAGGGAGTTTTTTCGTGTAGATGTAATGAATTTTCTGGGGAACTTTTCTTTTTCCTCCATTCAATTTTATTTCAGAACATGAGACGAGGAAATGCTTCTTTAGAAACGATTTCGTTCTTGTTTGCAGTAATTACTGGACATAGACTTCATGTTAATTCTGAGTTTTTTGCTCCTGCAATAATATTTTCTCGTATACAGGGTGATTCCTAAAGTCCTAAGTCACCTCAATAACTTGCGAACAAAGACAGCTAGAGCTATGAAAGTAAGGTATGGTTTAGTAAAAAAACCTTGCGCTATAGAATGAGGGTAACTGCAGCGCCCCTAGTGGCAAAATGTGGAAGTTAGCACTCCTATCTCGGAAACCATGAGAGATACGGGAAAGAGATCAATTAGAAACTTGTACAGCATCAACGAATTAGAAAGAAATAATATATGGTAGAAACAGCTGGGGTAAGAAGAAGGCTGGAAACGTGAGGGAAACACAAGGTATATTATATTCAGGCATGAATACAAATGGAGTACATTGGTCGTATTTAATGCAACAGCGGTACTTACAAAACGTTGCGTTTAACGTAAATAGGGTTCAATATGGCCACCATCTGCCACAATACATATTTGAATGCGAGACAGAACTTTCCGTTGTACGTTCACCAGCATAACAGGTGTCACGCTCTCACACGCAGCGACGACACGCAGTCAAAGATCGTGGAGACTCGTCGGTTACACCATGTACACGTGATCCTTTAGGTAACCCCAGAGGAAGAAATCCATGGGAGTTAGATCCGGGGATCGTGGAGGCCACGCTACGGGACCACCATAACAGTTGATTGTTGCCCGAAAGTGTAGGACAGGAAGGCCTGTACCACTGTTGGTTGATGTGCCGGGGCGCCGTCATGCGGAATCCATAATGAGCGTACATCTTGCAGAGACAGATCATCTAACCACTCAAGTAATATGCTTTGTAACAGCTGCAGGTATCTTCGTCCATTTAATGCGCCCACATAGAACACAGGCCCAACAGTTCGGTCCTTCCAGATGCTACCCCAGACATTGATCAACCAGCGCACCTGATGATTCATTTCCCGTGTAAAACATAGATTCTGAACTGCCCAGTAATGGGTGTTTTGTTTGTTCAGCACCCAGGCGCGTGTAAACTGCGCCTCGTCAGTCCAAAGGATGTTTGATAGAAAGGCTGCATTTTCTTCTACGGTGTTCATTACAAAATTGCACCAATCTAGACGTCGTTGGTTATCCCCTGGCATCAGTACGTGCAGCGGTACTGTATGGTATGGGTGGGCACCATTCTGATGCAAAATGTTCCACACACGGGATTGTTATAAGCCACATGCCATACTGACTTCCCTCGTACTGGTGAGTGGGTTGGCCAAAACGTATGCCAGAAGGTCGACTGGTTGTACATCCCTATCCAATCCGGTGGGTCGGCCCGAACGAAGACGCGCTGCAATACTGCCTGTCTCTCGTAGCCGTCGAACCGCGCTACTGGTGGTCCACGCTGTCGGCGATGGATGAATCGGAAATCGTAAGCCATACTGGCGTGACGCTTCACTCGCTTTGCGTCCGAATTCTCCATATAGCAGTACCATCTCGCCATACTGTTCATTCGAATAGCCTGCCAAGCTCTTTCTTTACCCGATACTCACGTTACGAATGACATAACTCCTGACCAACGATTCTTTATACATTGCCACGCCGCGCCTGATACGGCAGGTGAGACATTATGTCACAAAAGAATTTGCATATGACAATCACAGGCGTGCGGTCGCATACGTCATACATTTCTCTCTGCTAGACTGTTACCGCGACAACGACACGAACCGGCTTCACACAAGTTCGCGTTTCCAGCCTTCTACTTACCCTAGCCGTTTCTATCATATGTCGTTTCCTACTAATTCGTTGATGCTCTACAAATTTCTAATTGATTTCTTTCCCGTATCTCTCATGGTTTCCGAGATAGGAGTGCTAACTTCCACATTTTGTCACTAGGGGCGCTGCGGTCACTCTCATCCGATAGCACCTGGTTCTTTTACTATACCATACTTTACTACCATAGATCTAGCTATCTTTGTTCCCAAGTTATTGAGGTGACTTGGGACTTTAGGAATTATCCTGTGTATATATATACACTGGCGGAAAGTGAAAAAAGAACACCAAGAAGGAATTGGCGGACGATCATGAAATTTACATATGTTAATGGGGTAGAGTTTAAGTAGGTGTGATGTTAATTTTGCGACCAACCGGTGAGCGCTTACGCCACAGCACTGCATAATATGCAAATTATCGTCGGTGGTATTTAAGGAGTACGGCGAATTGAATGTAATCAGTCGTCGGCGTACGGACACGTGCGAAGACCCTGAAGAAGCTGCAATGCCTGGACATGGAAGACGTGTACGATTTCAACAGTTATCGTACTTTAAGCGAGATCGTCTAGTCGGACTTCTCGAGGCCGGTAGTCGTATCGTCGTATTGCGGAGCGAATTGGACGGGAAGTATCGGTGGTGGTACGATGGTGGCGTGGATGGTCCGAGGAACATTCCCACACGAGCAGACTTGGATCCGGGACTAACAGACGGGCTGATGAGCGGACCGATCGACGCATAAGAAGAGTGGCGTTGTCAAGCAGAACATCCACTGCAACGCAAATCCGAGCTGCCGTTACACCTGAGGTAACTGTGCGAACAATCCGCAACCGTCTACTGGATGCAGGACTACGACTACACGCACGTGTGCCTCTGGCACGTGTGCCTCTGGCATGTGTACCTCTGACTCCAGCCCACCGTCGGGAACGGCTACAGTGGTGTCGCGAACGTCTGCACTGGAGAACGAGGTGGCGATCTGTCTTGTTCAGCGATGAAAGCAGATTCTGCTTGGGAGCCTCCGATGGCCGTATGCGTGTTCGCAGACGCACAGGAGAGCGTCTCCACCCTTCTTGCATCCGCCAGCGACACACAGGGCCTACGCCTGGTCTCCTGGTGTGGGGAGCGATCAGCGGCTACATGCACGTATGCATGTAGCCGCTGATCGCTGATCGGATTGTTCGCACAGTCACCTCAGATTCAACGGTCTCCTGGTGTGGGAGCGGTCCCGTACACAACTAGTGTTTGTACCGGGTACGTTAAACAGCACCTTCTACACCAACAGCATCATTCAGCCCGTTGTTGCGCCATTTGTAAGGTCGGTCCATCGTGGTGTTTTCCAGAAAGATAACGCACGCCCACACACGGCACGTGCAACGCAACATGCACTTCAGGGTGTGAGACAACTTCCATGGCCTGCACGTTCAACGCAATTGTCCCCCATTGAGCACGTGTGGGATTTTATATGACAACGACTTATCCGGTCTCCACGGCCAGCCACGATCATCCCCGATTTACGCGTCCAGGTTGAGGATGCTTGGAACTCAATACAACAAACTTACATCCAACATCTGTACGACAGACTCCATGCCAGAATTGCACAGTGTGACCCAGTTCATGGCGGTTTAACCTCGTACTAACCATGTTACATGGAAATGTTATTTTTTAGTTTACCAGCAAATACAGCTGTATTTTGCTGTAATGTTTTGATCACGTTATCCTCTGTATTCCGTTATTGTGCTGAATAAATTTCGTTGGTATCAGACGTCTCCTTCTTGGTGTTCTTTCTTCACTTTCCGCCAGTGTATATCATCATCATCATCATCATTGTCAACCATTATCAATCCACTGCTGGACGAAGGTCACCCCAAGTTTCCTCCACAACGGTCTGTCTTGTGCCAGTCTCCTCCATGTCACCCCTGCATACTTTCGAATTTCATCCACCCATCTCCCATGTGGTCTTCTTCTGGGTCTTTTCCTGTCCCTTGGGATCCAATCTAAAATTTCGGCTGTCCATCGATGATCTGTCCTTCTGGCAGTATGTCCAGCCCATTGCCATTTCAGGGATTTAACTCTGATCATGATGTCCTCCACTCTTGTCATTTTTCGGATCCACGAGTTTCGCTTCTTATCTCTCCTGGTTACACCAAGCATGCACCTCTCCATGCTCCTTTGAGTTGTCTGCAGCCTTTGTATGTCTCTTTTAGTTAAGGTCCACGTCTCTGCACCATACGTAAGCACTGGAAGGATGCATTGATCAAACACTTTTCTTTTAAGACATAATGGCATATTGCTTCTGAAAATTATGCTGTTTCTTCCAAAAGCCCTCCAGGCAAGTTTTGTACGCCGATTAATTTCTTCATCAATGTGACCCTCACTTGATATCTGCTGTCCACGATAAACGTACGTGTCTGTTATCTCCAGCTTTTCTCCATAAATCGATAAATCTTCATTTCTTGTAAAAGCATTGAACATCACTTTTGTCTTCTGAAAGTTCATTTTTAATCCCACTTCTTTACTCTTGTCAGCAAGTTCCTGGATTATACTCTGCAGCTCTGATGGGGTAGTTGAAAAAATGACTCTGTCATCAGCAAAACGAAGGTGGGTTAGATACTCTCCATTAATCTTTATCCCCTTGTTTTCCCAGCTCAGTGACTGAAAAACACCCTCCAATGTGGCATTAAAGAGCTTCGGAGATATGGTGTCACCTTGTCTCACTCCCTTTCCAATTTTTATGTGTGTTGTATTTTCAAACAGCCTAATCTTTGCACTTGCATTTTCATAGATGTTATTAATAATATTAATGTATGCATCTTCAATACCGCAGGTTTTCAGAGCCATTGTAACTGCTGATGGTTTCACCGAATCAAAGGCTTTTTCATAATCGATAAAAGCCCTGCACAATGGAAGTTCATATTCCCTCGCTCTTTCAATTAGTTCTCTCAGCACATGGATATGATCTATTGTGCTGCAGCCACTCCTGAATTTAGCTTGTTCTCTCGGTTGAGCCATGTCCAGTGTTACCTTCAAGCCGTGTGAAAGAACTTTAGTGAAGATTTTATAAACTACTGATAGGAGGCTGATAGGTCTGTAGTTTCCGAGATCCTCAATGTCACCTTTCTTATGTAGCAGGATCATTGTAGCGGTGTTCCAATCCTCAGGAATCTTTCCTTCATTAAGGCATCGAGTGAAATTTGGGCGAGTACTGTTTCGATTTCTCCACTTGTTTCTTGTATGATGTCTACAGTAATTCCATCTTCTCCTGGAGCTTTTCCCCGCTTCATGTTCTTGATTGCATGTGCAACTTCTGCTGGAAGGACTGGAGGAACTCTGGTACTGGTATCTGTCATGATGTCTGGAGTGCATGTATCATCCCTTTCATATAATTTGGAGTAGAAATCTTTCACTCTTGTCAAAATTTCGCCTCTATTTCTTGTTACAGAACCATCTTCTTTTCTCAGTGCCATAGTCTGTTTTTTTCCCTTACTGAGATGTCCCTTTGCTATCTTTAGGCTTTGGTTGTTTTCAATTGCTTTCCTTACTAGTTCACAGTTGAATTTCCTTACGTCTTCAGTGATACTTTTTCGTACTGTTTTGCACAGCTCTATATATTCCACTTTGGAAGTCACATCTTCTTTAGTTGTCCTCATCGCTCTTCTTTTTTGCATCAACATTTTGGTTTTTCCTGATAATTTGTTCACATGCAATTTGTTCTTAGACCCAGCTAATTTTGTTGCTGTTTCCATAAGAGCTTTGGTTACTTTTCTGTTAACTTCAGAAATATCTACTTCTTCCGATGTTAGGCCTTCTAAAGCAGAGAATCTGTTCTTCAGTTCCAATTTGAAGGTATTATGGTGTTTTTTAAAGTTGGTTATGTCAATACATTTTGTTTGTCTTATGAGCTTGCTACGTTAGTTTAGTGTTGAGGTGCATCTTACATCTCACCAATCTATGGTCACTGCCTGTGTTGAACTTGTTTAGCACACTGCAGTCTTCTATGACGAATTTTTTGTTACACATAATAAAATCAATTTCACTTGTCGTCCCATTTGGATGTCTCCATGTCCATTTCCTGTGTGGCTTTTTCTTGAAAAAGGAGTTCAAGATGAAAAACCCTTCTGCCTCTGCAAACTCTACGAGAGTATTTCCACGCTGGTTTCTGTTGCCGTGACCGAATTTACCTACTGAAGTTTCATTCTGTTGCTGTTGCCCTATTTTTGCATTGAAATCCCCCATAATTATCTTCAAGTGCTGCTTACCTCTATTATTTAGATCACGAATTTCCTCATAAAATTCTTCAATTTCTTCTTCAGCATGACTTGTGGTGGGTGCATAAGTTTGAATAATCTGAGCCTGGTATCTTCTCGAGAGTTGGATAACGAGTCGTGCAGCTCTGTCAGAGGACTTTCAACTTCTACAACTTTATCCTTCAGTTTCTTGTTTATTATAAATCCAACACCACTAGTTCTGCCAGTATCTGTCCCACGATAGTAGAAGAGATGTCCACTTTTCAGTTCAATGAGATCTTCTCCTTTTCTCCTTACTTCACTTAGCCCGACGAGGTCCCACTTGATCCTTAGTAGTTCCTCTTCCAATTCAAGAAGCCTTGAATCAGAAGATAGGGAGCGTCCGTTATACGTAGCCAAGGTCAGCATCAGATGGCAGCCTAGTCCGGTCCACCGGGGATTCTTAGCACCCTCTGCCTTCATGTCGCACTGGCCGCTGCCTTGGCCAGGTACATTCCAGCTGCCGGAGACTGAGGGCCAAGATTTAAGTTGTGGAGTCATTTTGGAGGGGTTTGGCCATAACTCACCACGCTGGCCAAGCGGGTTGGTGAGTGTGGGATAGCATTTCCTCTAATCCCGATTGTATAGTTATACCGCTATTGGCGGTCGTCAGAGCCCCTTTACTGGGAACAGGATGTATCACGAGAAGGCGGGGTTGACATTTGTCAAGGAGAGGCTGTGATGGTACGCATCACCTGACCTTACATCCCTAACCCACCTTCGTTTTGCTGATGACATAGTCATTTTTGCAACTAGCCCATCAGAGCTACAGAGTATGATCCAGGAACTTGCTGACAAGAGTGAGGAAGTGGGATTAAAAATGAACTTTCAGAAGACAAAAGTGATGTACAATGCTTTTACAAGAAATGAAGATTTATCGATTGATGGAGAAAAGTTGGAGATAACAGACACGTACGTTTATCTTGGACAGCAGATATCAAGTGAGGGTCACATTGGTGAAGAAATTAATCGGCGTACAAAACTTGCCTGGAGAGCTTTTGGAAGAAACAGCATAATTTTCAAGAGCAATATGCCATTATGTCTTAAAAGAAAAGTGTTTGATCAATGCATCCTTCCAGTGCTTACGTATGGTTCAGAGACGTGGACCTTAGCTAAAACAGACATACAACGGCTGCAGAAAACTCAAAGCAGCATGGAGAGGTGCATGCTTGGTGTAACCAGGAGTGATAAGAAGAGGAACACATGGATCCGAAAAATGACAAGAGTAGAAGACATCATGATCAGAGTAAAATCCCTGAAATGGCAATGGGCTGGACATACTGCCAGAAGAACAGACCATGGATGGACAGCCGAAATTTTAGATTGGATTCCAAGGGACAGGAAAAGACCCAGAAGAAGACCACATGGAAGATGGGTGGATGAAATTCGAAAGTATGCGGGAGTGACATGGAGGAGACTTGCACAAGGCAGACCGTTGTGGAGGAAACTTGGGGAGACCTTCGTCCAGCAGTGGATTGATAATGGTTGACAATGATGATGATGATGATGATGATGATATATATATATATATATGTGTGTGAGGGATGTAAGGTCAAGTGATGCGTACCATCACAGCCTCTCCTTGACAAATGTCAACCCCGCCTTCTTGTGGTGCATCCTGTTCCCACTAAAGGGGCTCTGACGACCGCCAATAGCGGTATAACTATGCCATCGGGATTAGAGGAAATGCTATCCCACACTCACCAAACCGCTTGGCCAGCGTGGTGAGGTATATCCAAACCCCTCCAAAATGATTCCACAACCTAAATCTTGGCCCTCACACTCCGGCAGCTGGAATGTACCTGGCCAAGGCAGCGGCCAGTGCGACATGAAGGCAGAAGGTGCTAAGAATCATCGGAGGACCGGACTAGGCCGCAGTCTGATGCTGACCTTGGCTACGTATAACGGACGCTTCCTATCTTCTGATTTAAGGCTTCTTGAATTGGAAGAGGAACTACAAAGGATCAAGTGGGAAGTCGTCGGTCTAAGTGAGGTAATTAGAAAAGCAGAAGATGTCATTGAACTGAAAAGTGGACATCTCTTCTACTATCATGGGACAGATACTGGTAGAACTAGTGGTGTTGGATTTATAATAAATAAGAAACTGAAGGATAAAGTTGTAGAAGTTGAAAGTTCCTCTGACAGAGCTGCACGACTCGTTATCCAACTCTCGAGAAGATACCAGGCTCAGATTATTCAAACTTATGCACCCACCACAAGTCATCCTGAAGAAGAAATTGAAGAATTTTATGAGGAAATTTGACATCTAAATAATAAAGGTAAGCAGCACTTGAAAATAATTATGGGAGATTTCAATGCAAAAATAGGGCAACAGCAACAGAATGCAACTTCGGTAGGTAAATTCGGTCACGGCAACAGAAACCAGCGTGGAAATACTCTCGTTGAGTTTGCAGAGGCAGAAGGGTTTTTCATCTTGAACTCCTTTTTCAAGAAAAAGCCACACAGGAAATGGACATGGAGACATCCAAATGGGAAGACAAGTGAAATTGATTTTATTATGTGTAACAAAAAATTCGTCATAGGAGACTGCAGTGTGCTAAACAAGTTCAACACAGGTAGTGACCATAGATTGGTGAGATGTAAGATGCGCCTCAACACTAAACTCGAACGTAGCAAGCTCATGATCAATGCATCCTTCCAGTGCTTACGTATGGTGCAGAGACGTAGACCTTAACTAAAGGAGACATACAAAGGCTGCAGACAACTCAAAGTAGCATGGAGAGGTGAATGCTTGGTGTAACCAGGAGAGATAAGAAGAGGAACTTGTGAATCCGAAAAATGACAAGAGTGGAAGACATCATGATCAGAGTTAAATCGCTGAAATGGTAATGGTATTGGTATTGGTAACTGTGGGTACCATAGTGGTACCCAGTTTATTGCTATAACGAAATACAGACATAGGAGATTCATTAAAAGCTGCAGTACAGAAAACAACAGTGCGGAAAGTCAGTATATCCACGATGCAGCACAACGTTACACAGAAAGGAAATGAATATGCACACGAACAATGAAAGACCGAACGGCATGTCAAACATTATAACACATGTGCACTAATGCATGAAATGTACTATGATTCAACCGAACGGAACAGAAATGTGGTTAGAGCGCAAAACAACATTGAGTACCTCAGCAACTATATAAAAATAACAAAGGTAACAAACGTACCACTATAATAATCCGCGATAGAAGAAAGCACTAACACAGCAACACTCACAATTATAGGTAATTTAAAAACAGGCACAAATTCAGGAAACAACAGATAAGATAATGATGAGATAATGAGGAGATCACACAAGTAACGAGACTGATTAGTTGTGAAAACACAGCAAAAACACGCAATTATCGCAAATTTAAAATACATTACATGTGAAACACCGCCAAACACACAAATAAAGCAAATTTACAATACATGACTCGTGAATCACAGTAAAAACACACATGGAAAACATCAGAATCAACATGCACTAAGTCTGCAAAACCAGGGAATCTGCGAACGGGTTCGCAAATCCTCTAGCATTGAGAGAACAAAAAGTAATCGGCGTTAGGAAGATAGCTTAAGGTCATCGGTAAAAGGATAGAAGGTATCACATATATGCTTCTCAACGAGCTCCTTCAAGGAGGCGAGACGGCGCGTGTAACGTCTCAAAAAAGCCTGAAACCGAGGATCGGTGGCACACAGAGATTTAAAAAGTGACACATAAGCTTCGAATTGCGTTACCGCTGCATACAAGTCCAGATCAGGTGAGTGAAGGAATTCTTCAGAACCAACAATCGTACGTGCAGGTTGAAAAAGACGTAAAAGTTGCTGTCTGGACAGTGGGCCAGGAACTGGAGGAAACGTATCAACTGCCTGTAGAACCTCAGCATCAGAGAGAGGATTGACAGGACCTGAGCGGAGAAGCATACTGTTTGAAGAAACATCAAGTGGAGAAACACCGGAACCGGAAACCTCGAAAATTCTAGATGAATCCTCATCTAGAATTCCCGAGGAGAATGTGGCACAGAAAGTTGTTTTAACTTTTTCTGTTTTACAGCGCCTTTGGAAGTTTCCAATCCGCTTCGAAGAAGAAGCTGAGGCGGATGTATCCATTAGTGGATCAGGCTTACCTCCCAAGTCAGGAGACGAGGAAACGAACGTCGCCGAAGAAGCAGTACGTAGCTGAGCTGCCTTAGTGGAGACTGGTACACCAGCCGAGGCTTCAGGAAGATGTTGCAACAAGGGTATGGTAGACAAGGTTGTAAATGGAGATCCGATATCCGAGAGGCTAGGAGAAGAGCCAGACGGCCGATCCTCCAAACCACCACTCAACACACCCGGATCGGAACACTCCGCTGTAGACACATCTGTAGTCGAAGACAACTCTGTCAATCTTGAAGGTTAATGCACAATCGTACGGTTCGGGAGAGGAGGAAAAGCAGCATTGTCCGTGACGGAAATGTTCGTCTGACGGAGAAACGAAGAATTCGCGTCAGGCAAACTACCGGTAGTGGGGATAGTAGAAAGACCAATGTGGTCAGCAGTGGGATGCGAACTTGATGAACGTCCACGTCGAACGCGGTCACAGGAGGCAGTGGTGTGATTTTGTGTTAAACAGTGTGTACAATAGTGAGCAGTGAAAATCTTGAAACTGTACGTTCGTGCGCCAATTTCAACAGTAGCTTCTGTAAGGCAATCCGCCAAGGCTGTCTCGGTGGGAAAGACGACCAATAACTGACGGCGAGGTCCTGTAGCATGTGCAAATCGAGTTCCGCGGGGAGCGTCAGAAAGGCGACGGACCTTGCCAACAATTTTACAAACATGACTGACAAGGAGAGGAAGTGCAGTGTCCGGCACTTCCTGTGGAACAGGATAGAACGTGATGTTCACCGGTCTCTTGGAAAGAGGCGACGGGATGAGATGGTTTGTCCCAATCGAAAGTCCGTTAGCTAGAAAAAAGTCAGCATCCTCCTTGTGATTGAACTGTACCGAAATACCCCGAGGAGTACGGGAAATTCCTGCAATGGACGCAGACGACACATGTACAGAGAGAGCTTCCATGTAGCGTGGCAATGGAGTATTTGGTAAAGCATGAAAGAGCACACCTCTATCCAGGAGGTTATGGAACTCACGGCCAATCTGCGAATTGTCATCAATTGTTACCTTCACCTTGTGGTTGGATACCTGAATAATAGGTGTTGCTTGCAAAAGACCATCTGGTTGAGAGGAATCGGACGTAGAAGTAGCGCCTCGTTGCACTTTAGAGGCAAATGACATCCTCGGAAGAGAAGTCTGTTCGGATCCGGCAGGCACAGAAGGCTGTGAAGGAAGAGAAGCACAGGCCGAAGGCAAGGCAGTAGAATCAGTAGTACCCAGGGAGGGCACCGAGACAGATGCAGGAGCTGAAGAAAGCGTAGCCAAGTCCAGTGAAGGCACCGGTGCAGGAGTACTAGAAAGCTGGGAAGGCATCTGAGAAGACACATCTGAGGACGAGAGTATGTTAACTTCCACGGACGTGGGAAGTGTGACGTGACGTGCATCCGCCACGCCCATAGATGATAACGAAATACCGGAAGCCGCCATGTTGGCAGCTTCCAAACGTAAACAAACGAGCAAACGATAAGAAAACGGATGAATATTTTTTTTTTTTTTTTTTATTGGAGGTTTAACGACCACCGTGAGCAACTCAATGGGCTATAAGCAGTCGCCCGTCCCTAATTTAGGGTCACTGGTTCCAGGGAAGGGAGAGAGCCAGTGCCGTAAGACAAATACAACATCCATGCCTGACCGGGATTCGAACCCGGACCCCTTACGGACGAATGATCAGAGGCCAGCGCCTTAGACCACTGCGCCACCGGGGCGGCGGGATGAATATGAACTAATATGAGGATGAGAACGCTAGAAAAGTAGCTCAAAACGTACACAGTACCTTTAGACAGCCGGGCCACGCAACAGGTGAGTGAGGGACAAGGTATTCCACACTAAAACTCATAAAATATTGGAGCCACCAACACTACGTCTATCACGAACGAGCAATGGGCTGGACATACTGCCAGAAGGACAGATCATCGATGGACAGCCGAAATTTAAGATTGGATTTCAAGGGGCAGGAAAAGTCCCAGAAGAAGACCACATGAGAGATGGGTGGATGAAATTCGAAAGTATGCAGGGGTGACATGGAGGAGACTGGCACAAGACAGACCGTTGTGGAGGAAACTTGGGGAGACCTTCGTCCAGCAGTGGATTGATAATGGTTGATGATGATGATGATGATTACGATATATATATGTGTGTGAGTGTGTGTACACTGAAGAGCAATTGAATTAGAGATACCTGTCTAGTAACGTGTAGCACCAACTTTCGCCCTGATGTCTGCGTCGATTCGTTTCGGTATGGGCTCGACAAGACACCGGAAGCGTTGGGAAGCCATACGGATCCACGATCCCTGTACAAGCTGCCACAGTTCACCAAGATTTGATGGAGGGAGGTCAGAGCCTCGAACGTCTCTCTCGATGGCATCCCAGTTCTGCTCGATGGGATTGAGGTCAGGTGACCTAGCTGGCCAAGGAGGCGAGGTCACGTCAGTGGAATGTTCATCCAACCATTCGAATACAATTCGGGAGCGATGGCACGGTGCATTGTATTGTTGCAGGATGAGTTCCCCAGTGGGATGTTGAAGACGCACGAACGGGAGCAAATGGTCGTCCAGGATATCCCGGTAACATTGACCTGTGAGGGACGATGTCACACGTACCAGGGGTCCCATTTCAGTCTACGTACACAGTCCCCAGACGAGAATGCCACCCCTACCAGTTTGAAGAGTACCCTGCTGGCAAGAAGGATCCATCGCTTCATGTGGTTTGCGTCGTACTCGTATCCTGCTATCCGCATGTACCAACGTGAATCTCGACTATCAGTCCAGGCAACATTTTTCCACATGTCTAGGGTCAAATGGCGATGTTCCCGCGCTCATGCTAATCTTTGCACCCTGTGATATGCGGTACGCAGCGGTACCCTCGTGGGACGATGGCTTCTGAACCCCATAGCGAGGAGATGGTTCTGCATGGTGTGGCTGCTTACACGTTTTTGTGTACCAGTGTTAAATTGCCGAGTGATTTCTTTCACTGTGGCCCGTCTATCCGCTGTTACAATGCGAGCTAGCCGACGATGACCCCGCTCATCCACACGCTGTTGTCCACGTCAGCTGGACCTTGCAGAAATTGTTTTACCGGATTCGATGTACTCACGGTGCACCCGTGACACAGTGGCTCCTGAAAATCTCAGTGTCAGCACGACTTCCGAGATGGAGTGACCCATTCGTCGGGACCCGACAATTTGCCCACGATCAAATGCGCTTAGATCCTTCGTCTTACCCATACTGCGTCCGACTCTTACTGATTACCGTCGCATCACTCCTTATATTGTCTGATCGCTGCATACGTCATATCGTTTCCGTTTACAGTGCCGCCCACAGCACCACATTTGTATAACGCCAGCTGTCTCTAATTCAATTGCTCTTCAGTGTATATATTTAAACATTTCGTGCATTTCTGTGGCTGTTTGTAAATTTGTGGCAAACCCACGTAAAATTTTATAGTTGCTCTTTGCTCCAGTTTTAAGTACATACTCGGTTACAGAAACACGTCTGAAATCTACTCCCTAGCGGAACGCTGTTACGACACATCGTCACGTCACTGACCTTGCTGTTATTCCGACACAAGCAGCTGCATTTTTTTGCACGGATTGGTTTTGGCGTTATGACGTGCCTTATTTTTTTAATGACCTGCGTATATACACTGCTGGCCACCCAAAATGCAACACCAAGAAGGACACGAGATAGCAAAGCCAGATTTACTGGACACATAACAACAGATAGAAAGATGAAACGATTTAACTGACAGGCCCGCGCGACTTGCGGAACACGTAGACACCAATAGTTCGTGTGGCCCCCATGGCAGGCTATAACGGCCGCTACACGCCGCGGCATCGAACGAAAGAGGCTTTGGATGTGGGTTGGGGTATGTCGGTCCAGGCTGCTTCCACACGTTGTTACAGATAAAAAGGCGTAGCCGCGGTTGGTGCTTGCCGGGCCACTCAGTTGCCGATCAGCGACCAGACATGTTCGATGGGCAACGTATCGGGAGAACAGGCAAACCACGGCAGCAGTGACACCTGGTGGGCCGTGAAGAATTGTTACACGATGCGTGCCACGTGAGGATGCGCGTTGTCCTGTTGAAACGTGGCCGCTGGAAGGTCCTGCAGGTAAGGGAGGACTACAGGCTCCAAAACGTCGTAGATGTAGCGGTGGCTGTTGTGTGTACCGGCGATGCCTACCAGAGGGTTGCGGGTGTCATATCCAATTGCGCCCCAAACCATAATGTCAGGCGACGGACCGGTGTGGCGGTGCATAATGCAGGCGTCATACAGTCTCTCGCCGCGGTGCCACCACACGCGGATCCGACCATCGTGGTGTTCCAGGCAGAAGCGGGATTCGTCGTAGAAGACAATGTCGTACCATTCCGTAGTCCAGGTGCGGCGTACAACGGCCCACTGCTGCCGCACTCACCGGTGGTGTAACGTCAATGGCAATCGGAGCAATGGGCGCCGTGCGACAAATCCCCGCTCCTGCAGACGACGTCGAACGGTACGTGCTGACACAGGTTGTTGCGCAACACAGGTTATTGCGCAACACACCCTAAATCCTGCGCTAACGTTCGTGATTTGGCGGTGCGAGCCGTCAATGCCCGTAGCACAACATGCCGTTCCTCTCGGTCGGTGGTGTGCCGTTCCTCTCACTCAGGTCGGTCCGTCCGTCCCTCCTGCACCCACCGAATCCATACCCACCTCACTGTGGCTGGATGTCGTCCCACACGGGCGTCGATGTCTCGGTACGATAAACCGCTGTCGCGATAAGCCACTATTCGTACTCTGTCGAACTCCGAAACGTGCTGCAATGACTGCCGTATTCTGCGACGAGGCATCAGGAAGCTTCCCACGCACAGGTCCGGCAGCAAAACACACTTCCACTACTCACACCCCGCCTTCTGCGCACCCTTCTTATAGTGCTTCTCGGTGGCGTGCCGGGCACTCATGATTTGCATATGCCCTGCAATGCTAATCGTTTGCATGTCCTCTCGCGGGCGACGCATGCTGCGAATTTCTGGCCAATCGGATGCTTCCTTCTTGGTGTTGCATTTTGGGTGGCCAGCAGTGTATATATTAGGAATTTTCCATATATATATAAGTATATACACACCTGAGTTCGTCCTGCTTGCAGCTAAAAATCTTAATGAGTAAAGAAAGTCATACACGTATACGCTCACGTTATTCTCCAAAGTACAGGCAGTTGTTTTCTATAGTACTTTGCCAACATTGCACCAAAGCCACAGTCACACGCCGCTATCACTTGGCATATTTCGAAGGCAAATACTCCCGGGTCATACCAAACATGCATATCACAATCCTCCTTTTTCTCTCTATCTACCACTGAAGCGAAGTGCCATCCTTATAGGAAATGGGCCACGGAGCCAAGCAGGTGGTTGTCTGATGGGACAAGCTCCGCACTGTTCAGAAGATGGGGTATTATTTCAAGCTCTTTCAATTCCTGTAGTTTTCGGAGGACAGCTGCGAAGGTACAACTTGGAGTGTTATCCAATTGCAGGAACGCCCGCCTCCTATAGATGAGCGCCGGGTAGCGTTGGTACTGAGCATCATGGACTCGCTGCAGTTGTTCTGCATAGAGATTCCCGCCTACAGCCTGGCGATCTGGCACACGATCAGAGAACACAGAATCCTCACAATTCTAACAAATGTACAGCATGACTTTCCTCTCCAACCGCCCTGTTTGCACCACTGGCTGTGCTTCCTAGTGCGGCCTCAACCACTGGTTCCCATTGGTATGATACCGTAGGAATATCCATCTTTCATCACCTGTGACGGCACGACGCCAAAACCTATCATCCTGTGGATTTGACTGGAATCTACGACAGAAACTTTCTGGGGTGTCAATTCTTGGGGAATCGTTCGTTGGCGCTTGGAGGAGTAACCAAGCTGATGCAAGACTTCACCTCAGCTGCCAATTGTCGTATTTTGGTACATGTATTCGCAGTTTCAGCTCCGACCAGGTGTCAGTATAGGTGATCGGTGGACGTTCTGACCTCGGCTCTTAATAAAGACTGGTGTCCCCAGCTTCGAAACGCCGCCGGGACTATTTTCGTGCAGTGCTGCTGTCCACTATTTCTTCGCCTTCATCTGCTCAAATTTCTCTCTCTCTCTCTCTCTCTCTGATGTTCCTGTAGTCATTTGACCTTGAAAATGTTCAGTTTCGCCTTTATTGCAATAATGGTGCAGGAGAATCCCAACATCCATCCTCACCTGATAACGCAATGTGGCTCCGTGTCAAATCCACGTTATCGCGCTACCCAATCGACTCTGGCGCTCGTTTCTTACAGGAGTAGAGAGACCTGTGCGAAATCTGTAGGTGTAAACTGGGTAAATTTTTAACTCACCATGTATTTATATTTGAAAGAAAGTAAAACAAGGTGACATCATATCTCACAAGCTCTTTGATGCCGTATTGCAGAATATTTTTCAATCGTTGAACTGTGAAGACAAGAGTATAAAAGTTGATGAAGATTATTGAACATAGCTACGTCTTGTTGACGAATAGTCGTTTTGCAAGGACTCCTCAGAGCTGCGGATTATGGTACAGGAACTTACTGACAGGAGTAGAGTAGAGTGTGATCTAAAAATGGAAATGTACGTTCATTTCTAAGCTCGTAAATGGGTTTAAAAATGAACTTGAAACAAAATTATGTACAATGGTTTTACAAGATTTGAAAATTAGTGATTGATGGAGCAAATCTAGATGTAATCGATGGCTATATTTACCTCGGACAACAGTTCTCAAGTAAGAGCCATATCGAAGAAAAAATTAATAGGTGTAAAAAACGCGGTTGGAGAGCATTTGAAAGAAACACTACGGTTTTCAAGAGCAATTTACCGTCGTCTTAAAAGAAAAAAGTTTAATCAATGCATCCTTTCAGTTCTTAGTTATGGATCTGAGACACAGACCTCAGCTAAAAAAAGACATCCAGAGGCTGCAAACTACTGAAAGATTCGTGGAGAGGTGCATGCCTGGTATAGCCAGAAAAAGTAGAAAGAAGAATTCATGGTTCAGGAAAATGGCAGGTGTCGATGACATCATAATCAAGGCAAAATTCCTTATATGGCAGTAGGGTGGACATACTGATAGAAGAACTGACCAATGTTTGACAACTGAAATACTAGACTGAGTTCCAAGAGGCAGAAAAAGACCCAGTAGAAGATAATGCGGAAGATAGATGGACCAAATTCGAAGAATGCCGAAGTGACATGGAGAAGACTGGCTCAAAACCAAATGCCATGGAAGAAACTTAGGTACACTCTCATGTATATAATTATTTTACATTCAGAGCGCCATTATTCACCAACTTATTTATTTATTTATTTATTTATTTATTTCCCCCTCTTTATTACGAACTAACGTTCAACGAGCAGGATAGTTAAGGGAGGATTCATTGCAACAAAATTGATCAAATATGCTATGTTAGATTGTAATAAAACACGCATTTTGAATTTCACTGCAACTCAACAAATCGAACTGTGTATTACTAAAATATCACTATTCTTTAGTGATGTGCAATTGGGTTTGTAAATGAAAAGCATTAAACATAACAATGCTGCGCTCTTCGTGGGGGCGTGTGTTGTTCTTTATGAGGAGCCACTGGTTGTAACAAGTTGATTTAGTTTCAGTTGAAAAGGATTTCTTTTTCTTCTAGGGTTTTATCACTCGATATAAACCAAGGTTTCATTAGCTGTTTTTCTTTTCTTTCTTTCTTTTTTTTTTTTTTTTTTTTTTTTTGAAGAATGATTACTTCCATATCAAAGTATTGTTTTATTATCTTTGAAAGTGAGTTTAGGTGAGAGTCATCCGAGATTGAGTACCTGCTGGCACGTGGAGTAATTAATTTATTTCTGAGCGGAGGTGTCAGCTAAAAGCCTTCTGTTGACACTAAAGCTCTGCGGTGCAAAGAGAGCATCCTAAAGTTAACCTTGATTTATTTCCAATAAATTGAGCGATCTCTGTTCCACCGAGTTACGATGTTTGCAGAACATCGACCTTATACGCCTACGGCATGTCATTATAAGGGTCGCCTAACAAAACATAAATCCCACGCTCTTTTGCAAATTGCGTCTTCAACGGTAATCTTCCTGGGAGAGTAAGGTTTGCTCAAAAATGGCCAACTTCGACAATTATCTTCGAAACACCGAAACTAATTAACACTATTGGGATTCAGACGACGTTGCCTACTCATTTTCTCATGGTTTTAAGAACTCTCAAAGTCTTTCTGTGAATTCATGATTTGGAATCAAGTCCTCAACCTAAATCAATTTACTTAAACTTAAAATGTAAAGTGCAAAAGTTATGCATAGCTTTTAATTTTTTAAATATGTGAAAAATTTATTCACACATTGTATTTAATGTTACAAATACGTAGGTAGATCCGGCAATTGAGCCAGCTAAGGCGTTGCCTTCTATCTTCTCGTATTTCTGGATTTGGGTTCGAATCCTAGAAAGGCTTGGATGATGGACTTATGTGCTGGAGTCTATCCCTTCCCTGTAAACAATCGCCCAGAATTTCTAATTGTCAATTTCATGAGGCTTTCGATAATCGTGGAATCTTTAAACTATGAGACAAAGAAAATACACTCATTGTCAAAAAAAGTTGCATCCAGAAGGAGGCAACCGACAGGAATGAAACTTGGTGGGTAGGTTTGACATCGTAAGACATGCAAATGATTCAAGTATCACGCTCGGCCGCTCATGTGACGCCAGCGAGGAGGGGTCGTAGCGCTGTGCTTGACCGGCTATATAAGGTCGTCCCTTTGCGCGTGCTTGCTATTCTGACTTGTGCTGTTGTGTTGGTTGCATCCCTTGCAGGTGAAGTATACCTTGGAGAAAGGTTCGGAAGCAATTCGAGCAGTTGGAGGTGTTCGATAGGGGCTGCATCGTTGGACTCCCGGAAGCGGGATGGTCTTATTGCCGTATTGAGCGCCATACTGGTCGTGCGGATATCACCATAGCACGCAGTTGGCGGCCGTGGATAGAACAAGGCACGCAGCAGCCACAAGAAGGGTCTGGGAGATCTAGATGAACAACGGAGAGAGAAAACCAATGGGTTGTCCGACACGCGCGGAATGACCGAGCAGCAACGATTGCGGATATCCATGCATCGTCATATTAGTGCCAACACCATTGGCAGACGGCTGCACGACGTAGGACTACACGCACGCAGACCGTTACGACGACTGCCCTTAACACCATTGCATCGTCGCCAAAGACTGCAATGGTGTCGTCCCAGACTGTCAAGGAGCCACTGAGAATGGCTGCAGGTGACCTTCAGTGACGAGTCTCGCTTTTGTCTTGGAGGAGACGACCAACGAATCCATGTGTGAAAGCACCATGGTCAGCGCCAAGATGAACGGTTTGTTGTCGAGTGTTACACGTCCAGAAGGTCTGGTGTCATGGTGTAGGGTGCAATTGCCTACAATGCCAGATCACCTTTGATGTTCATTATACGCACTTTAACAGCCTAACGTTACGTTAATGAGGTTCTGCAACCTTTGTCCCTACTGTTTCTGAATGTTCACTCAGGTGCCATTTTCCAACAGAACAACGTTCGTCTGCATACTACTGTTGTCTCGAGAGCTTGCCTTCAATGTACTGGTACTCTCCCATGGCCAACCGTATCGCCAGACCTATCGCCAATTAAAAATGTGTGGGATGCTATTGAACGCACTATTCCCACTCCACCCTTACCGCACAAACTGCAAGAACTGGGTGAGATGATTTAAGCTGCATGGGATGGCTTATCGCAGGACACCATTTGGAACATGTACAGCTCCATGCCGAGAAGACTGACATGCTGTGTGAGCAGACATGGCGGCCCGACGCCATACTGAGGGACACTACTTATTGCGTGGAGCTCAATAAATGTGCCCATATCAATCTCAATGTTTAATCATTTATTGTTCCTGGTAACCTTTACCTTCCTCCCGAAAAGCATTGCAAGCCGATACGTCTTTCTGGGAGCAACTATTTTTTTGACGATGAGTGTATATCGATTTTGTAATTCTAAACATGAAAATGTACGTTTAGCAGAAAAAGGCGCCCTTCATCAGTTCTGTGAATTAGAATTCCCGTTTGTAGCAAACTTTAAACTACTTATTGCCCATTTTTTAAACATTTCTCAGCCACATTATTATTATTTATTTTTTTGATTGAAGGTTTAACGACCGCCGTGAGCAACTCAATGGGCTATAAGCAGTCGCCCGTCCCTAATTTTGGGTCACTGGTTCCAGGGAAGGGAGAGAGTCAGTGCCGTAAGACAAACACAACATCCATGCCTCACCGGGATTCGAACCCAGACCCCTTTCGGACGAATGATCAGAGGCCATCGCTTAGACCACTGCGCCACCGGGGCGGCCACATTACTTTCCTATGAGGTCTTACAACCAGTGGCCGAGCGGTCGGAGGTGCGGATTTCTGAACAGTCATCCGAGGTTTAGAAATCCGGTTGGAAATTCGGTCCCGGGAGAAGCATGGAAAATATGCTTTTTGTGTGTTTATCCGACAGATCTTATCCTATCGCATCCAGTCGCCCTGAATTACGGAAGGGTGATTCGTGAACCAAATGGTGGCTAGTGTCGTGTGGAAGGAGGATTATGATTAGTTTGTTTCCCGTTGCCTTCTTGACTAAACCTATAGAGATGACCCCCAAAGAGTGGGTTTTTCCTTTACATTTCATAATTGATTTCAAAGATCTATCCTTGCATTCGCGTAGCATTCTCGAAAGCCCTGGAAAATCATGAACTGGATAGTCTGCAAAAGGACTGTAACCCACAGCTATCGCCTACCACGCAGACATAAGTCTGGAATTTAGCCGATTGCGCCACGCCAGTGGTTATCCAGAATCACTTAAAAATTTAAACTACTTAGTGCATGTACCCTGCACATTCTTTTGAAAATAGGGTGACTCTTGCCAGTACCAGTAGCTTGAGAGCTCATACAACAGCTGACGTTAACACAAAACAGTATAACTTGGATTATCATAAGTTGTTCACTAATTTGTTTTACCATCTCACTCAACATTTACTGCACTGACTACCGATTAATGAATGAATCATACGAATATGTTATAGTTCTGCTTCTTTCCCTGCACTGGTCTCAAAGCATTATGGCCCCTGGGATTATAAAGGAACTATGAAAACACAATGAAAACACGAAATTGGGCATCGCCAAATTATTCAAAGAAAAACCAACTGATAACACCAGGGATTAAAATGTGTTAAGAAATGTGTAAACAGGATTGATAGTGACCAGAGGCGTACTGATAGCTCTCACAAACCCCGCAGTGGGGGGGGGCTCTAGCCTCAGCAGAAAGACTCTTCAGTTTTTTTTTGGTTTTTTTTTGAATGAAGTAATTAAAAGGAAGACAATTTTTGCCTTTTTTTTTTAGTGAATAAGTAAAACCTTTAGAAATCATTTTCATTGCTTTAGTTCATAAAAACTGAATGACAGAAAAGCAGCTATTCAAAAGAACTTGAGTCCCCTTTTCAGAGTCCTTGCAATAGTTTTTATGCATGTATGTTAACAAGAGAATGTGAAAGAAATGTCAGTTCGATGAGTAAAATTTTATAACAATGAGGATAAGGTTTGTGATACAGTTCTTCTTTGCACGTAACTACGCATCCTACAGAATATAATACGTAGAATAAAATGTTCTTCGCGGGATAGAAAAGTCAGAGACTTGTGATTTTTTTATGTAACAGAGTCAAAAGATTTTTTTTTTTTTTTTTTGCTTTGTGCAAAACATTGTGGCATTATGTTAAGTGTGTTTTTTATATTGCAGAGTATATAATTTAAGTAGTTTTACGTCCTTTGTGCTACGGTTCTTAATCTTTACTTAGTTATTTGCTCACTTATGTTTTGGCACTTCTTTAGACACTCTCACACGACAGTTGTATATTTTGTGTGTGTAATCGTCTAGGCGTTTGAAAGAAGATAGCTTTGGTTCTTTAAAATAATAAATTTTGCATGCTATGGCTGAGTTTGACCTAAGTATTTTGCAGTAATTTCTATCGGTATAAAACCAGGGCAATCATTTTAATTACAATGTACACATTTGTGTTTCACGCAATAAGATGGAATTATTTTGATTTTAGGAAAAATACTCATTGATTCCAAAGAATTTGATTTATTGAAACACCCGTAAAGCCTAGTTAATAATATGGGAAGTTAAAATTTTTGAGTAATTGAAAACTAATGGATTTTCGCAAAAGGCCCTCGAAAATATTTTTCGCAGGGGGGGGCGAGTTTTTCCGGTAGGCCACTGACAGTGACAACACCTTCTTGTTTTCTTTTCCAGCAAGTCTTGATAAGAACTGCATTTATTGTTCCTTTTTCATTTTATAGTCTCAATATGTACTTTAATATGCTTAAAAATTAGGTTCATAATACATGAAATGAGATTAACAAATCTTTTGATTATGTTCATCTATCTTCAAAAAATCTTCGGCAGTCTGTCGAACGTATTTTCTGCTTCGTAGCCTGAGAACAAAACATACCTTAACATGATATAAATAAAAAGAAGAAAAAGAGACAGGAAAAAAAAAAGAAACCTTTTCCCGAAGGTCATTTGTCTGCGTGGAAATAATGCATCAGATATAAAAAATTGTCAATCAACTTACTTTGGGGAGAAACAATTTTCTTGAAAAAGTATATGTAATATACACTGAGTGCCCACTTTATTATGACCACCTGACAGCTTTAAGCACATGAGCTATGGCTGCACGCTGTTGCCGCCAGAGGGCGAGGCTAGTATAAAAAGGGAAAGCTTGGTGCTTGCGACAGTAGTAGAAGTGATTTTTGGGTGACGAGATGCGTAAAAAATGCGATTTGACGGACTTTCAACGTGGGATGATTGTAGGAGCTCGGAGCCATGGAGCGAGTATCCCCAAAACCGCCGCATTCGTGAAATGTTCCAGAGCAGCTGTTATTAAAGTGTTTAAAGACTGGACTGTCAACCAAAAAACTGGCTCTCTACGTGCAACGTGTGGTCGTCATCGACTAGTGACTGTTCTGGCGGAACGGAGAGTGTCCAGACTGGTAAAAGACAACAGAAGGGCAACAGTTCAGCAAATTACAGACCATCTTAATCAAGGATCCCCTCAAATGATCTCTGCACGCACTGTTCGTCGTATACTGCATCGGATGGGATATGGCAGCCGAAGGCTTGTTCGAACACCTTTGCTGTCTGCAGTTAGCAAGAGAAAACGTCTCCAGTTCGCACAGGAGCACAAGGATTGGACAGTCGATAATTGGAAACACATTATGTGGTCCGATGAATCACGTTATCATTTGCACCATGCCGATGGCCGAGTGAGAATTTGGTGGAAACAGCACGAAAGCATGGACCCCAAATGTATTGCTACAACCCTTAAAACTGGTGGAGGCAACGTTATGGTTTGGGAAATGTTTTCCTGGCATGCTTTGGGCCTTTAATTCGTGTTGATCAACGTCTGACTGGCACATCATATCTAAACATCGTTGCGGACCAAATGCATCCTGTCATGTGGATGGTTTATCGCAATGGCGATGGCTACTTTCAACAAAATAATGTGTCCTGCCATAGTGCTCGTATTGTACAGGATTGGTTTCAGGATCATGCCGGTGAGTTTACTTTGCTTAGGTGGCCCCCACAATTTCCAGATATCAACCCCATTGAGAATTTGTGGGATGAAGTTGAACGAGTCATCAGCAGGCTGGATCCACAACCATGCAATCTCACACTCCTGAAAAGTGCTATTCATCAAGCATGGTCTTAGATTCCACAAACCACCTATCAACATCTCGTGGAGTCCATGCCACGAAGAACTGACAAAGTATTAAAGCCAAAAGATGGCCCAACGAAGTACTGAGGGGGTGGTCATAATAAAGTGGCCACTCAGTGTATAAGACGTATCTGCCAAAATGCTTTCTTCCTTAAAATATTTTTCCAAAAAAATTATCGTGGATCACACAATCTACATTCATTAAAAATTACAAAAATTATAAAAAAATGCAATTTATTTTTCCCTTTAGCTTTAGTGCTTAACATGATTTACTTGTTATTGCAATACAACTTTTTTTCTAAGTATACATTTGTTAAAAGATATTAAAATTATCAAAAAGTTAGTTCGGTTACAAGATTCACTGCTTCGAATTGAAATTTGGGTCCCACTGAGCCCGCTGATGTTGCTCGTGTCTTTTTCAGATTCGCCTTTGAAAGATGGCAGTTTCGCTTTCATTTATAAGCAGGAGCATTCATTTCTGCTTGACGTTGCAGTCGAGAGATCATGGCTCGAGATGCATATAATTCTGAAAGAAAATGGTTCGGTTAAGGAACTTAGTGGATTACAAATGCATTCAAGAAGTTCGTTAAATGAATAACAATAGCCGAAGTTGAAATTCTGCAGTAGAGCCTGATTTTACGTAAGAAGAAGAATGTAAGTTTTGTAAAATGTTATCATTTGTGATCATTCAGTAAAAGTTGAAAACGTAAAATTGTTGATATATACAGTATGTTAGAGTGAAAACCCGAAATCCGTTATTTCGCGAAATTTCTAGTAAGAACGCCAGCGTTTGTAATTTCGGATTTTTACTAGTAATATCTAGAAATGACTAACATCCTCAGTAAAATGCAGAATAAAAAGTTTACGTCGGGCATTTACTTAAGTTTTTAGTCAAAACCCGTTTCACTAGACGCGGAATAGAAAAAAATCCGAACTACAGTATTGTGTTCTATACAAATATTATTAACCAATTGGGTGGTCCCCTACATCCGAACTACAGTATTGTGTTCTATACAATATTAACCAATTGGGTGGTCCCCTACTCCAATTGGTTAATGCGATCACGTGTCCTCAATCATACGAGCAGCACGCGATGCAGCTCCAAAGTTAGAACGTTGCCGTGTGACACAGTGAAGTCGTAAATTTTATAACACGTGTTGAGAAACTTTTTCAGTTTAAAATCTGTGTTAGTGTTTCAAAATGAATCATTCTTCGCTTGTTGTGTGGAAAAAAAAAATTATAAACGATTTATTAACTAGTTCTGATGCGAAGCTTTAAAGTACACCATTTTAACTAGGGAGCAGTACGGAGAATTGTTAAACGAAATTAAACAAGCAAGATTGGCCCCTAAAAGTACTTCGTTGCAATATAAACGCCTGAATTGCTTTGATGAATTGGAAATAAGAGGTATTCAGCGAATAATCGCAAAATCGAACAGGGACTCCAAATGCCACAATAGTGGGTCATGCAATAACAAGTAAATTGTAATGTTCTTATTTTATGATTTTCCAACAAATAATTTTTTCTGTATTTCATTGAGTGATCATATTTTGTGATTTTAAAATAAAAAAATTTCTGTATTTTATTCAGTGTACTTTATTTTTTCCATACGAGTTCATATCCATTGTAATCATTTCGGATTTTTACTGTTCCGCTTCTAGTGAGAACAGATTTTGACTAAAAAATTAAGTAAATACCCGATGTAGACTTTTTATTCTGCATTTTACTGAGGATGTTAGTCATTTCTAGATGTTACTAGTAAAAACCCGAAGTTACCAATGCTCGTGGACACTTCGTGTTCTTACTAGTAATTTCGCGAAATAACGTATTTCGGGTTTTTACGGTAACATATCCGCGCACACTGGCATGCCTGTTTATTGGGCACACCTACTCTCATCACATAAATGGCTCACTCCAACACGTGAAACTCGGTAACTTTTATAATTGTTTCTAGCAGGTAAGTGTTAAAATTACACGGCAGATAATGATTTCTTAGAAGCCCAGTGATGCAGTTTTCTAAGTGCTGATTTCTGATAATTCGTCCGAGATTAGAGCTGCTTCCAGTCCCGCATGAGGCAGTGGTGGTATGCTTGTCTCGCGGAACTGGTTCTCTCTATTCCCTGGAATCAGTGGCACTACGTTAGGGTCGGACGACCGCTTATAGCCCTTAGAGTTCCTCATGGTGGTCGTTTAACCCCGAATTAAAAACAAGTTAGTAAAATCATGGAATGCATTGATTATGATACGCTTTCCAACATACCAGAAATTATTACTCAAGTTATTACTCAAGTTATGAGGATAATGGCGGTAAAATAAATCTCGCTCCTATTCCCTGACCTTTGACCCCATTTCGATGATATTCAACAGAACAGGTTAAGAACTTCCCGAACAACATGATAAAGTTTTGTCGCAATCGAGCATTTTTAAGTACGTTATGACGCATAAGGGCGATAGAATGGATCCCGCTTCCATGCCCTGACCTTTGACTTCATTTCTCCCATTTTCAATAGGGGATGTCCCCAGGTGGTCCCCAACCACATACTGAAATTTCATCGAAATCGAACCATTTTTACGCGAGTTGTCGTGCGGACGGACAGACAGACAGACTGAAGGACAAAGCTGGAGCATTTACGCTTCTTCAACCAACGGTTGGAAAGCGTAAAAAAATTATTTCTTAACAAAATCTATCTACGGTACGCAAATTTAACATGTATAGCGTAAAAGCCATTTACCATGGTGATCATCGAAACAACATCCTTCGGCTCCGGAGCCGAATGCTTTCTCAATTAAGCTACACTGACGGAGTTTGTCGCTGCAACTTCGCCGTCTTGACATGTGCATCACCTCTGAGGTAGGTACGCCACGTATAGCCCCTCCATGAGAAAGGGCAGGAACGGAATCTTAGTTTTTCGTGTCACGCGGCAAACCACGCTTGATGTAACTAACTCTCTGTAGAAGAAAGAATTCTCACTATTCCCGCGATGTGTAGAAGAAGCATCACACTTTTTTTCGAAGCGAAGAACTAATTTTCATTAATTCTACATGAAACATTACCCATTTTTCGAAGAACCCAAAGGCCAGGAGTTTTTTTTTTTTTTTTATATATTCGGGCACCAATCTAGCGAAACACAAATTTGCTGGTGGTTAAATCAATTCCGCATCCTTTCGCTCCGAAGCATCGACGAACTTTGTCGCTGCAATTTTGCCTTCTTGACATATGCTTCACCTCTGAGATACGTACGTCACGCACGTCATTTACGTAAGTAACAATATGCCGAATTTCGGGTATACGATTAGATTATTTAATTCATCAAAAAGAGATCTCTCTAAGCGTGAATAAATCTTACACACACATGTTGGGATGTTGAGTGCATTAATTAACATTATTGTAACAGTTATGCATTTTCTTTGCCACTTTGGTTAAATTTGGAAATATAGTTCAGATGATGGGCAAAGCAACGCAGTTCGTAATTACACTCAATGGGCAAATCATTAGAGATACTTACCTAATAGCATGTTTCCTTGTATAAGGGAAAAGGTAATCAGACTGAATGCAAGAACTATCGTGGTATTAGCCTACTGAGTGTGCCAGGGAAAGTGTTTGGTAAGATTGTTATTGAAAAAGTACGGGTTTTTACATCAGAGAAAGTGTGGGATGTTCAGAGTGGTTTTATGCCTGGTAAAGGCTGCACTAACCAGATTTTTGCATTACACACGATGATTGAAAAGTATCTGGCTGTTGGCAAGAAAGTTTTTGCTGCCTTCCTAGAGTTAGAGAAAGCTTACGACCTAGTGAATAGGACACTTTTGTGGAAGGTATTGAATGAATATGGTGTTACTGGGAATCTACTTAGTAGTGTAAAAAACCATGTATGCGGGTAGTAGAGCTTGTGTACGAGTGAATGGTGTTTTATCAAAATGGTTTTCTATTGGTGCAGGAGTAAGACAAGGTTGTGTAATGTCACCATGGCTGTTTAATATATTTATGGACGCGTGCATGCGTGATACCAAAATAGATGGCAGTGGTTTATGTCTTGGTGATATCCGTGTGTGCAGATTGCTGTATGCTGATGACACTGTACTGTTGGCAGAGAGCAAAAGTGATGTGCAGGGTATGTTGTGTCGGATGTACGAAGTTTGTATGAAATTCAAACTCAGTATAAATAAGGGTAAAACCAAAGTTATGGTTTTTGAGAGAGGAACTATTAGCACTGAATGTAATGTAAGTGTAAAAGGCACAGTTATTGACCAGGTGAGTGAGTTTATGTATTTAGGAAGCATGTTTGGCAAAGAGAACAATTGGATGGTGAAATTAGTAAGTGAGTGAATTCTTCATCGAAAGTCATGGCTGATCTGAGAGGTTTTCACAGGAAATGATGGGTTCTCAAGAGAGTCCCGCATGGCTGTGTATGAAAGTGCAATTGTTCCTACTTTAATGTATGGCAGTGAAACCTTGGTACTGCAGAAGAAGCATAGGAGTCAATTGTGTGCTGGAGAAATGCGTTACTTATAAGGGGTTTGTGGCAAGACACGGTCTGATTGTGTGAGGAATGAAGATGTGTTGCAGTTGTGTGATGTGAAGCAAAATATTGTTAGCAAGGTGGAGACCAATATGCTTCGGTGGTTTGCCATATTGAAAGAATGTGTGATGAGATACTTACTAAGAAAATCTTTTTAGCCCAAGTGGCAGGAAGGAAAGACAGAGGAAGACCAAGGAAGACATGGGTGGATCAGATTCAGGAGTGTCTGCATGAGAAAAAGATTATGAGTATGAAATATAAAAGATCTTGTGTACGGCGTGTAATGGATATCAGTGAAGCACGCGTTGTATGTCAAGATCGCTGTAAATGGAGAAGTTTGATACGACTGCAGTAAGTAAAAATATATCTGGTAGTTTGTATTTCTTTTTGGAGTTAACCTCTGAATCCCAGAGAACAGCTTTGTGATATGTATGTATGTATGTATGTATGTATGTATGTATGTATGTATGTATGTATGTATGTATGTATGTACCTAATAGCATGTTGGTCCTCCTTTAGCGCGAATAACAACCTGTATACGCCGAGGCATCGACTTCTTCAGATGCCGGAGGTTTTCCGGACATAATGCCTGTTGTAGCATTCTCCACAACTCCGCCCGAGACATGTCCATTATTCTAATGTTCCTCTCCACGACATAAGGCATTGCAAACCATCACAGAGCCGATCTGGCACGATGGGGCCCCTGCCTCACGTTGTCAACGCCACACCCGCACCCTCTGCAGCAGAGGTTCAGTTTTGATATTCCTGGTACCAGGCGAGCTGTTATGTCAGATGACAAGCAGTCAACACTGGCACACGAGTAGGACGTCAGCTCTTGTAACCCAGGTATGCAGCGTGTGCAGTACCACTTACTTGCTGACTGACGTTATTTGGGACTCCGACATTTAACCTGGATGTGATTTGCGCCGCCGTTGCAAAGCGGTTGGTCTGTACAAACCTGGAAAGTCTACGTCGACTCCGGACATCAACGGCGTTGGTCAGCCACCGTTTGCTCACTGGGCAATGGTACGTCCGTCGATGGTATACTCGCGGAACACCCTTGATACGGTTGCTCTCGGGAACCCTAGTGTTCTTAGGACTTGGGCGATAGAATGACCCAACTGTCTTGCGCCGACAATGCATCCACGATCAAAGTCGCTCAGATCCCCACGTTTACCCACGTTCGTCGATTGCGATCCACTGTTGAGAAGCCCTGTTCTCCACCTCTTTATTGCCTGCGTTTTGTTCGGACCTGTTCCACTCTGAGCGGGGAATGCCCATGTCACCTGCACATCACACCTATGTCTAATGTTTTTTCTACTGAGTGTATAATATGTTTCACCACAAGATTATCCTAGAGATTTGAAAAATTTAGCAACTAGTTTTAACTAAACAAGGCAGAAAATATAAAGTCTAAAAACTGATTTTTAAAAAGACAGGATGATACACCAAAACGAAAAACTGAAGGAGAATAAATGTTTACAACGTAGAAACACGCCGGATTTACCTTCTTTTAATTCTTCAACCTCATTTTTCAGCTTTTCAGCTTCCTCGTCATCTTCATCGGGGAATTCGAAGTCCTTGGAATCGACTGTGTCTCCCTATGGAATAATTACAAAAAATATTAGTACCTTACCTATTGATTTATTTACGCACGTAGGAGCTGATACCCAGTAAGAAAAGGAATGAGATAAAACATTTTACAGTCTCACAGGCAAAACAACAATGGTGTATCATGTCTCTTACAATAAATGCACGTGTGAGGTACAGTTGAAAGCAAATTGATTAATTGATATAAATACATACAGAGTGCTCAATGAATTACGATAACCCCTATGCAAAATAAGTTACACCCGATACTAGCTTAGGGAAGGATCTAGCCTATAGCTAAAAGAAGTGTTATAAGAGGTTGGTGGTTCGGTTGAGAGCGAAGCTACGGATGCGATGGGTAAAGCCAAGGGTTTATCGAAGTTTACAAATGGCCAAATTGTGATCGTACGAAGATTTGGTATGATGATATCGGAAACGTCGGCACTTGTGGGTTATTCGAGGGCCTCCGCGGTCAAAGTTTGCCTGACGCGCCAAAATGGTAAAACAACTACTCTGCGACAACTACTGTAAAGCGCGAAAGGGGGATTCCAGAAATGAACGACAAGTGCATATAGGGGAAATGGAGCCACACATTTTCGCAGTTGGCGGCCAAATACAATATGGGTCAACCAGATACAATATTCCGCGCGTCAATGTGTCACACGCAGACGCAGATGGGCACGCGAGTGGGCTACAAGACCAAACGTCCTACGCGCTACCTGTGAAAACAGCCCAGGAACGTATACGGTTCTCCTGGTACCAAAAGCATGAAAACTGGACGATATAAGATTGCAAGCAGGTATGCTGGTCGTCCAATGGATCACGATAGGTACTCCATTCTGCCGATGGTCAAATTCCTGTTTTGGGGTCAGCAATATGAGGCTGTTGATTTTTCATGCATGGCATCGATTATCCAGGCCGGTTATGGCGGTTCTATGATATGGGACATGTTTAGCTGCCATTAACTATGACCCTTGGTCCGTGCGGATCAACGTATCGATGCCAGCTGCTACTAGGAACTGCTTACGGATTATGTACACCCCCCACAGTGTAGTAATTACATCCAGAGGGGAATCAGTTCTTCCAGGACGATAATGTCAAATACCATCGGGCTTGCCTCGTACAGAAATGGTTCGACGAACACATCTCAAATTACATTCAACTTCGCCTGATCTCCATCCAATTTAAGATCTGTGAGATGTTGTGGAACTCCAGGCAAGGCAATTGGAAGAACCACCCAGCTCCATATTGGAACTACACACTGCAATACAAAAGCCTTGGTTGTAGATCCCACATACAACTGTACATACACTTTGTTTAGTAGATTCCACGCCAGATGGCTGTAGTTCTCCTGGCTAACAGTGGTAGTAATTCAGTGAACACTCAGTGTATATATATGTATATATAAATTTTTCAAACTAGTTCCCTTGCCTTGAAAAATATCAAGAAATTGTGGTGCGCATGTTTTCTGTTGCATTATTGTTAACAAGCTTACTTTGAAAGCAAATTGTCAACAACTGTGTACAATTGGTTGATTTCCACTAAAAGAAGGATAGCAAAAAATAGGCTTCAACACACACACAAACACACGAGAGACAACATATGAACACCAACGTTAAACAAATTGTCCATACGATTCTGACCACTCACTCTTATCCTCAAGCACTCGAACATTAGAAATTTTGTCTGTACTGTCGTCAAAAAATATAACCTTGACATTTAAACAAGATTTAAAAACGGATACAGTAGTATTGTTGGAAAATAGGAAAAAGGAACTATCATTTGTTATTAAGTAATATACTAATGAATTGTTCTAACTTTTCATGGAAAGTGCATTTTATTTTGCATGCGTTCAACTTCCCACATTACGGTTAACAAATGCAAATCAATTAAAGTCGTAGTTCGTTTCAATTTATTCCTTTTTTATCGTTACTGTTGATACAGGCGTTGAGTATCAATGTACCACTCAAAGGTGGTGTCATGTTAGAGGATTTTAGTGGAAATACGGAATCTGATGCTTTTTAGGTTAAATGAGATTTGAGAAGACCCGCTAAAAACAAAGCAAACGTAAGTAGGGATGTTAAAAACAAACATGTTGGTTTCCAAGCAACCCGGAATGACGTATTGTTGTATCATCATCATCATCATTGTCAACCATTATCAATCCACTGCTGGACGAAGGTCTCCCCAAGTTTCCTCCACAACGGTCTGTCTTGTGCCAGTCTCCTCCATGTCACTCCCGCATACTTTCGAATTTCATCCACCCATCTTCCATGTGGTCTTCTTCTGGGTCTTTTCCTGTCCCTTGGAATCCAATCTCAAATTTCGGCTGTCCATCGATGGTCTGTCCTTCTGGCAGTATGTCCAGCCCATTGCCATTTCAGGGATTTAACTCTGATCATGATGTCTTCCACTCTTGTCATTTTTCGGATCCACGAGTTTCTCTTCTTATCTCTCCTGGTTACACCAAGTATGCACCTCTCCATGCCTCTTTGAGTTGTCTGCAGCCTTTGTATGTCTCTTTTAGTTAAGGTCCACGTCTCTGCACCATACGTAAGCACTAGAAGGATGCATTGATCAAACACTTTTCTTTTAAGACATAATGGCATATTGCTCTTGAAAATTATGCTGTTTCTTCCAAAAGCTCTCCAGGGAAGCTTTGTACTCCGATTAATTTCTTCATCAATGTGACCCTCACTTGATATCTGCTGTCCAAGATAAAGGTACGTGTCTGTTATCTCCAGCTTTTCTCCATCAATCGATAAATCTTCATTTCTTGTAAAAGCATTGTACATCACTTTTGTCTTCTGAAAGTTCATTTTTAATCCCACTTCTTTACTCTTGTCAGCAAGTTCCTGGATCATACTCTGTAGCTCTGATGGGGTAGTTGCAAAAATGACTATGTCATCAGCAAAACGAAGGTGGGTTAGATAATCTCCATTAATCTTTATCCCTTTGTTTTCCCAGTTCAGTGATTGAAAGACATTTTCCAATGTGTCATTAAAGAGCTTCGGAGATATGGTGTCACCTTGTCTCACTCCTTTTCCAATTTTTATGTGTGTTGTATTTTCAAACAGCCGAATCTTTGCACTTGCATTTTCATAGATGTTATTAATAATATTAATGTATGCATCTTCAATACTGCAGGATTTCAGAGCCATTGCAACTGCTGATGGTTTCACCGAATCAAAGGCTTTTTCATAATCGATAAAAGCCATGCACAATGGAAGTTCATATTCCCTTGCTCTTTCAATTAGTTCTCTCAGTACGTGGATATGATCTATTGTGCTGTAGCCACTCCTGAATCCAGCTTGTTCTCTCGGTTGAGCCATGTCCAGTGTCACCTTCAAGCGGTGTGAAAGAACTTTAGTGGAGATTTTATAAACCGCTGATAGGAGGCTGATAGGTCTGTAGTTCCTGAGATCCTCAATGTCACCTTTTTTATGTAGCAAGATCATTGTAGCGTTGTTCCAATCCTCAGAAATTGTCCCTTCATTAAGGCATCGAGTGAAAATTTGGGCGAGTACTGTTTCGATTTCTCCACTTGCTTCTTGTATGATGTCTACAGTAGTTGCATCTTCTCCTGGAGCTTTCCCCCGCTTCATGTTCTTGATTGCATGTGCAACTTCTGCTGGAAGGACTGGAAGAACTCTGGTACTGGTACCTTTCATGATGTCTGGAGTACATGTAGCATCCCTTTCATATAATTTGGAGTAGAAATCTTTCACTCTTGTCAAAATTTCGCCTCTATTTCTTGTTACAGAACCATCTTCTTTTCTCAGTGCCATAATCTGTTTTTTTCCCTTACTGAGATGTCCCTTTGCTATCTTTAGGCTTTGGTTGTTTTCAATTGCTTTCCTTACTAGTTCACAGTTGAATTTCCTTACGTCTTCAGTGATACTTTTTCGTACTGTCTTGCATAGCTCTATATATTCTACTTTGGAAGTCACATCTTCTTTAGTTGTCCTCATCACTCTTCTTTTTTGCATCAACATTTTGGTTTTTCCTGATAATTTGTTCACATGCAATTTGTACTTAGACCCAGCTAATTTTGTTGCTGTTTCCATCATAACTTAAAATGCTATTGATCAAGTCGATTATCGTGGGTTTTAGTTTTTCATTTCAGGAGTAATAGCGTGGAAAATTCCCATCCTGGTGGTGGTACTCGTTTTCAGACAGCTTCGGAAACATTACATTTCTGCGGCCATGTGCTCTCCTATCATTCTTTGCAAATTTCTAAGCCGTTTACCATACGGTACGAAAGCAAATACAGATTTAAGGAAACAACAGGATCTGTTTTAGTCAGATATTTTAGAAGCATAATGCAGTAATCCAGTTTACTTACTCTATAACGCAATGTAATGCTTAAGTATTACAAAAATCAGAAATATTCTAACTCCGGATGGTTCAGGTCACAAGAGTCGTAATGCACCGGGCGAACCAAGACTATATAAATCCACGACAGTTACAAAGTAAAGCCTCCGTTCATCTCGAATGAAGTCGATCATAATGCAGTGCACAGAAACGTCGCTCTCGATTCTACTGGTAAGGGTACAAATTCAGAATAATATAACATGGGAAAAATTACTCCTGTAACTGGCATTTCAGGCGCAGATTTATATTTTTGTAGAGCAATATATTATTCCTATGAAAAACGTTACAAATTTATAAGCATAGTATATATTATTATGCAGGTTTTGCCTTCCTCACTTTCTTGAAGTTTTAGGTTAAGTTTGTTTAATTTGTCACAGATAGTAATCTGAAAAATGTAAAACGGACTATCCAGTGGGGACCGGGCCACACACAAAGACATTCCAGAAATTATGCAGCATACGTTTGCTGCTATGTTCCAACTCGGCTCACAAAACATAAAATATGGGGCAGCATTTTGTGGTGTTCAAGCGCTTGCTAATATCTCATCCTGCTGCTGGAAGACGTGATGTAAATTGAATGAACAATGTCAGAAATGCCCCTTTTTGACGGCTAGCATATCTATAGCACATGGAAAAATAGTAGAACAATGTCTCCTCAAACTCGTGTGATAACAAGTTCAACTATGTTCTCAAGTGCCAGATATTGTTTTCTGCTCCCGTCACTCTATGCAGCAAATACTATAGAAAATATGCCCTTTGGTGCAAATTCATGGCTGCATTAATACTTACTGTCGTATATAAGTTGTTGCATAGTATCAAGTTGAATGATATGCCGCTGTGTATTTGGAGCAAATACTCGTCGTACTGAGACGCTGACAGCAGATGTAGTTTCAGTTGTGTGCTGCGATGGTTTGTTTAAAACCAAGGATGTATCATTAGTCTTCGTAAAACTTCTTGGAAGTGGCATCGTAGTACTGGCGTTGTGAAAAATTGACAACAAGGAAAAAAGTAGCTATTATCGAATAATCTCCAACACTTTGATCTATTGCATGAACTCACACTTCTGATATGAACAATATTACCAGTTCGGTGTTTCAACAAAAATAAAGCAACTGGCACACAATATGTAAAGGTACAAGCAACACAGAGTCATACTACTGCCTGTAGCTGATGTCGTATAATAGTGGAAACGACAAACTTAACGGTCTACGTAAAGCGCTGATAATACCTACAGCAACAAAATGAAGCCAGTCTCGCCAAATAACCCGAAAATGAAACTCATATCCCATGGAAGTTTCAGTTACTCTCGTGCGTCATAGCGACTCCTGGTGAATTGGGTATTAAAATGTTGAATGTCAATGCTTCAGTGACACGCTTGTTGGCGAATAACAGTTGAAAGCTGCAAAAACATATTCTCATCTGTAGGAATCTGTCATTATCATGAATTACATGAGGCATGCTTCAAGCAATATGGCAACAAGTTTTGGAATCCCATATAACCGGCTAAAGCAAATGGATGAATATGACAAAAGACGACACTGATATTTGGTGACATCGATAAAAGTGGGCACTGCGGATACATATAGCACAGAGAATGCAATTTATAGCATACCGTAAAGGCGTGATGTCTATGCATAACCCCTAGTCACAACTGGCTACATACGTTTTGTCCTGTCATATTCAGCTCACGGACTAAACTCGTGTTCTAAGAATTGGAGATATCTGCAAAATAGTACACGTGTTGTAACATCCTGAACTTTCAAACGCAGAATTCGGATTGATACAGAGAACTGTTGGCTCGAGACTTGAACTTCCACGCACGAGAGAGCAGAATGACATATTGACTATTGATTATTGGAGCGTGGAGTGTGATGTCCAACGTGTGCTGCAGAGTTCGTGGGCCAGTTGTGTGTGAGATTTTGGAATGATGAAGTTAGGCAAGTTGAAGTGTTCTAAGATTGTACAATGAAGTAGAATGTAATAGTCACAGTTAATAGTTTTTGTACGAGATAGATGTAAATAAATTATTTTGTTTTATAACTGGTAAGTCTGTGATGTTACAGACGAGAATTATTGGTGACAGCAGCGAGATGTTCGAACATTGGCAGCGTCTTTGGAAAAGACCAGGATTCCGATGAGAGTTCGAAGGAGTCAACATGGCTACTCTCGCTTCGATAATTGCCGTAGAAGACTGAACAAAATTCTACATCTTGTTAAGAGGTGTAAAGTAGCATAAGTAGGCAAGCCATTGTCGGACTGTTATATTGTGGATAAGAGTAAGTTATATTGTGGATATAGAGTACGTGAAAATGAAGATGTCAACTGTGTCCCAATTTTTGGAGCGTCAAATAGTACAAATTCCGAGTGGTATTCAGACATAACTTTTATGTTTATGTAAGTATTGGTTTTTTTTGGCCTCAAAAAATTATCACGGGGAATAATATAATAATACAAAGATTTTAGAAGTTTCCGGTCACGGAACTGAATAACTGTTTTTAGAAACAAAGAGCAGTATTTGAGTGTGAAATAGAACGTTGGAGTAGATTTTTTATGCACAAATCATTTTGATGAAAGTAATTTCTATCAAGAAATAGTATATTTAGATCAACTGATTGAGACGGTAGTGTAGGTAAATGGTAGCAATCTTGTTGTAAACAAAGGTCATATAATGTATACACACATACGATAATAGGTAAACTAATAGGTAAACATATTGTACACATAGTACTTGTTTGAAACCAGTGTAATTCAAAATGGCCTTAGGAAGAGCTCGCAAAGAAGATCTTCAGCAGCTAGCGAAAAAATTCGGAATAGAAGTTACACCTAATATCAAAGTTCTAGATTTAAAAAATAGAATTGTCAACTTTGAAGGTTATGAAGAGGATTTTGTGAAAGAATTTTTAGCAGGTATTAAAGAGCGTAGATAAACAGAAGAACGCATTGAAATGAAGAACGTATAGAGAGAAAACGTATCGAAATAGAATTTGAGCTTGAAAAGCTGAGAATAGAAGCCGGACGTCAGTCGCCAAGAGGCAAGGTGGAGCAAAATTAAAATCCTCATAAGACGAGATTAGAACTTTGTCATTTCATGAAAACATTTGACCCAAAAGAGAGCGACATAAGTATTTGCGTAGTTTTATTTGAAAGGCAAGCACAAGCAGAAATAAAAAAAGATTGGGTAGCAAATTTAATAGGACTTTTGCCCTATAAAATGTCGCAATTGATTGCCAAAGAAAATGTAGAAGATGCGAAAAATTATGAATATGTTAAAATGTTACTTCTTAAAAAATACAAGTTAAGCCCAGAAAAATTTAGATTGACATTTGTACACCACATGCGTACATCAGAGAAGGCCTGGAGAGATTTCGCATTTAATTTAGAGAATTACTTTAATGAATGGATTTCAGGACTTAGACGATTTTGAGAAACTAAAAAAATTAATGATCACCGATCAACTGAAGCAAAACGTACCTATGGAAATAGAACATTTTATTGATGAATGGCCTAATATTGTTTCATCTTCGGTATTAGCAGATATGGTAGACAATTATGAAAGTGTAAGAGGGGGAACAAAGAACTATTTGTCGAATGAATTTTATGCATCAAAGAAAATGCCAGACAGTAAGAAAAGGTTTGGAGATAATTATGATTCGGGAAATTCCAGGAAAAATGGATTTTATGAAAACAATTACAATAAGTCAGATGCAAGACAAGGACGGTCGAATCGGAGTGCACCTCTGATTGAGGAAATGTATGATCGAAGGCAGAGGATCCAGTGTTTTGAGTGTGGATCATATAATCATATCCGACCTCAGTGCCCGGAGCTAAAATCTCAGAACTCCGGAATTGTAAACAGAATCAGAGGTGAAGCTGAAGGGAATTTCGTGGCACCCTATACCTTTAAAGGAAAAATAAATGGGGTTACCACATCTATTCTTTGTGACACAGGTTCTTCAATTGATATCATTTGTCAAAAGCATGTGTCGCCAAGTATGTTTACTGGGGAACGTGTATGGGTGCAGCATCTTCTTGATGAAGAAAAGGTTTGTTTACCATTGGCAGAAGTTGAACTAGAATGTCAATTAGGTCATATTATCATTAAGGCTGCAGTAATAAGCAAGTCGCTAGACCAAGGTAGCTGTTTGCTTGGTAATAAGACTGCCGCTTTATTAAAGAATGTTGACATGGAACATCAATTTAATTCAGAACAAGTAAATGCTGTTGTAACTCGATGTCATGAAAAAATGAAGGAAGTGATTCAGTAAAGAATGATTCAGAAAAGAAAGAAAAACAGGTCCTTGAAGAAGTTGTGGTTTTAGAAGTACCAGATAAATTAGAAGAAGAAATTCTGCCACTAGGGCGTGATGAAGATAAAGTCAGGATAGATTTGGTTCAAATAGATTAGAAAGGCTTCATGGAAGCTCAACGGCAGAGTGTGGAATTGAGAAAAACTCTCAAAGAAATAGAGTCCACAGATTCTAAGAAGGCAAATGGTTCTTCTATGCTAAATCAACCGATGGTGGTGAAAACGAAGATGGAAGAGAGCACTTTTTATAATAATAAATAAATACATCGCTCTTTTCACGTTCCAGAAACACATAGCAACCAACGAATTGTTTGTTTTCAGCCGCCGCCGGGAAATTGAATCCACGGATCTCTCGATATCTAGTCGAGCGCGTTAGCTTTACACCACGGTGGCCAACAATCCACGGTGCTATGTGTATTTTTAAGTCAGCTTCTGACATCATAAATCCGTAAGATTGACTCAGCTACTGAGACGTCTCCATCTGGTGGGTATTAACGGCACTGGCTATATATATTGTAGCAGTTAAATCCAAATGGCGATATCCAAGTTGAAAATCCTCCAAATACGTGGCGTCAGTAAGTAAATAAATACATCGCTCTTTCCACGTTCCAGAAACACATAGCAACCGAAAAATTGTTTTCAGCCGCCGCCGGGGAATTGAATCCACTGATATCTCGATATCTAGCCGAGCGTGTTAGCTTTACACCACGGTGGCCAACAATCCACGGTGCTATGTGTATTTTTAAGTCAGCTTCTGACATCATAAATCCGTAAGATGGGCCCCCCTTTGGATTTAACTGCTATAATATATATAGCCAGTGACGTTAATACTAAGCAGATGGAAACGTCTCAGTAGCTGAACCCATCTTACGGATTTATGATGTCAGAAGCTGACTTAAAAATACACATAGCACCGTGGATTCTTGGCCACCGTGGTGTAAAGCTAACGCGCTCGGCTAAATATCGAGAGATCCGTGAATTCAATCCCCGGCGGCGGCTGAAAACAATTTTTCGGTTGCTATGTGTTTCTGGAACGTGGAAAGAGCGATGTATGTATTTATTTACTGACGCCACGTATTTGGAGAATTTTCACCTTGGTTCTCGCTTTTTGGATTTAACTGCTATAATATATATCGCCAGTGCCATAAATACCCCCAGATGGAGACGTCGCAGTAACTGAGCCCATCTTACGGATTATTTATGTAAACGAAAATTTGAAAAAACTCCCTATTCTTAAATCGCCTGACAATTCCGAAACATCTGAAGAAGTGCGTCTTTTACAAGTGATGTTGTTGACAACGATTGTAGATCACTCTTCAGAAAATGCTTTAGTTCGATTTTTAAATGATATAGTCTTCATATTAGCCCCAAAAATTGTGGATCCTTGTCCAGAAGTTAAGAGACAGAGTTGTTTATGTTCTTCTACGATGGCTGACAGATTACAGTCCAAATTTTAAATGGATTCTGAAACTCTAATTAAACCTTTGTTACAAACTATATCACATAAGTATTCTAAAACTCGTGTGGCCTGCATTAATACAATACGGTCCGTGCTTAATCATGGGAATAACCAACATGTTCAAGATGTTGTGAGTCACTTTGTTCAGCGTCTGTTTGATTATTCACTATCTGTTAGACTTGCAGTTGGGGAAGTCGTTGGAAACTGGTTGCTTAAATTACCTGATCGCTATTCATTCTTCTACCGTTTGATTCCACTCTTTATTTTCTTCACTCTCTGATGATGTTAAATATATGAGTTGCAGAGCTAAAATTGTTGGGAGTGATGTCAAAATACAGTATGTAGAGGAAAATATAAAGGATTTTAAAGATCGGGTAGTTTTACCTACACCTGTTCCAGATGATTACCCATGTGAAGATGGCCAACCTTTAGATTGTCTGTGTAATAGTTGGCCTCCGTTGCTGCGTGACCTGAAGGATTGGGTACGTGAAACCTTCTACGCTGCTATGCCAACTCTTACTTCGTGCTGAGAGCAATGCTACAGGAAATTTGCAAATTTTTCTACGAGGAATTTATTTTGCAGTCAAAACCCAAGAGAAGAAAGCTGTTCTAATGGCACTGAAAACTGCAGAGCTTGTTGAATAGTTCATTGAGCCCAATCTATGGTGCAAATAGTTTCTTCCGAAGGTTCGAGATACTCCTACAGCTGTGCATCTGAATATATTGGCTGAAATACTCAGAAGTTGTGCTAGAAAAAATATTGATGATAATTATGAATCGGCATGCTGTGTTCTTGCTGAACCTTTTGTATACCGCACCAGAACAAGTGATGAGCAAACATATTTGTTACTGTGCGTAAAAGCTGTTCTTTGTTCAAATAAAGTAGATTCATCTACAAACCAAATGCTTTTTACAGTTTTGGTTTTTGTATCAGCATTATCATGTACAGATAGAATTACAGAGAAAGCAAAGTGTCTTAATGAATACTTAGCTGACATTCAGTGTCTGGAATCTGCTATTCATCTTTTTCATGTTTATACTATGCCACTTTTGAAGGAGGTAACTGAATTACGGACTCCTTTAAGTCCAGAAGTTGCTGTATTTCTTTGAAGTTGTTTGACTCCTTTAAGGCCAGAAGTTGCTGTATTTCTTTGAAGTTGTTTGACTCCTTTAAGTCCAGAAGTTGCAGTATTTTCTTTCTTGATCCAATCATGTGACAACATTGAGGAAATTTCTGATTTTTCCATTCCTGTACTGATTAAAAATCTAGACCCATGGAACTGTTGTGACTGATTTTCTAGAGAAGCTGCCTGTCACACAGAAATTTTCTGCAAATTAAATCTCCCTTATGCAGCATGGTACCTTTCAGAACTTAAAATGGCAAGCAGGGAAAATAGCCTCTGCTTTTAGAACTTTCACAATTACTTGCCTTTGGAAAATTATAAATGGCAAGAAATTTAGTGAAAATATGATGTCTGTTTATGGTGATGAACTTCTAGCCAAACTTGTGCCTCACAGAGATGATGGATCTGAACATCCTGTTATCTATCTAAGCAGAAAATTTTCTAAGGCAGAGAAGACGTACAGTACCAGCGAAAAAGAATGGGCTGCAATCATATTTGCGGTAGACAAACTGAAATGCTACCTGGATGGTCAAAGCTTCCTCATACAAACTGATCATAACCTTCTCGTTTGGTTATGTACTATCGCAAGCTCAAATGCTCGCTTAATGAGATAGGCCCTTGCTTTACAAGCATATGAATTTGAAATAATTCAACGACCTGGAACTATGCACAAAAATGCGGATGGACTGAGCAGGATCATCACCCCCTTGTAGCTTACAGGAACGCACACCGGATTGTGACTCCACTAGGGTAGTCCGTAGTCGGAGAGAGGGAGATGCTGGAAGCTGTACGGTGATGTGTGAAGTGAACGCGTCTTAATGTACACCAACGATACAAGTCAAGCGTTATTTAGAGTTTCACTGCATTTAAATAAGGACTTCTGAGTTAGATATTTTTAAATAACTACAGAGTTTGCACGTGTGTTTTATAACCTTTCAAAATGCAGAAGAAAAAGAAATTACGGCGTAAATCTAGCGTAGTAATAATTTTGACGTAAAAGTGTAAGCAAGACAGCTTCGTCTACTTAATGAAATCATCGCTGTCATTTCATTGGAAGTGATAAACCATTCCTGTATTCGAAATTATAAATTGACGTCATAGTTTCACTTGAAGTTTTAGTGTCGTCACGGTTCACCGAATCATTCTTGTACTTGAAAGATTAGTTTGAGGGTGCATTGCGAAGTACCACCGTCGTTTCAAAAAATGTCAGTTGACGAATTTAAGGAATCAGATTTTTCATTCATTGCGAGCTTACGGCTACGAAATATTAACTAATGAAATAATTCCTTCAGTGAAAATGTATTTTCATATTAGACAGTAACTAGCAATTTATGTGCAATTCATGTTCACTAATACACTGCTGGACAATTGCTAAGGACGGATCATAAACGGCTATATGGCGCATAAAAATGTAAGTGTGGTTGGATGCCAAGTGAAATAAAATAATGTCAGAATGCCAGGACATTACAAGAAAGACAATTTATTGTGCTCTGAAATCCAGAAGGCTTTGGAACGTTTTCAAGGGACAAACGGGCCATTTTGTACAGAATACGTAAACGTGAAAAAAATGCAATTACCGTCCGCAGGCGTTCCGGCGTAAGATGTCAATACGGGATATGGCCACCATGGAGAGCGATGAAAGATTCCACACGTCGTGTCATGCTTTGCACAACATTATCAAGCAGCTGTTAGGGTAATTTATCCCATTCCTCTATCAGTGCACGGATGAGGGTGTCCTTGTTTATTGGAGGGCATTGGCGACCAGCAAGACTCCTCCCCAAAGCATCCCACACATTTTCAATGGGATTCAGATCTGGAGAACGTGCTGGCCATACGAGGCGTTGAATATCCTCGCTCTCAAGACACTCCTGGACAGCAACTGTTCGATGACATGTTGCGGTGTCGTCCATGAAAATGAATCTATCACCGACAGCACCACGGAACATGCGAACATGAGGTAGCAGAACATCATTAATGTATCGTTGGCCAGTCATAGTCCCAGTTGGAAGCACGTAGAGGGACGTACGGCCATTGATCATGATGCCAGCCCATACCATGACACTACATGTCGGATATCGGTCCCTTTCCTGTATGTTTGCTGGACAATATGCAGTACCACTATCACGCCAGATCAGTTGTCGTCGACAATCAGACGATAGACTGTTTCTACTCTCATCTGAGAAGAGGACAGCAGACCAGTCGTTATCAGTCCAATTGCGATGTTGATGGCACCATTGCAAACGGGCGGTACGGTGACGTCTGGACAACGGGATGCACACAACAGGACGGCGGGCGTATAGTCCTCCTTCATGCAAACGTCTGGCGACAGTTTTTCGGGAGATCCGCTTGCCAGTAGCAGCCATAAACTGATTTGCTACCTCACTAGCTGTGCTGCGCCAGTGACTTTTTGTTGATAGCACTATGTACCGATCTTCTGCAGGTGTCGTACTGCAAACACGACTCCCCCGTGACGTTTGCTACACTCTCCATTTGTTTGAAATGATTTCCAAAGCCTTGAAACAGCACTGTGGCTGACGTCGAACTCCCTGGCAACATCTGTTATTTTTCGCCCTTCTTCAATTTTGGCCAATAATACGGCCACGCGTAAAATCATCTAGGTGATGTCGGGAAGACATACTGAAAATTGCAAGTTTGTCAATTGATTCTTTCCCTTTCAACTTTGCGTTTGAACAACAACGGTCAATACGCGTCAAATCCTTTATATCTCTTATCAGCGCTATGACGTCACGAACAAGTTCGGCAATCCAAAATTTGCATACGCACAACACGTCTTACTGTATCTCGCACTTATGCTAATTTCCACATTTTCCTGCCTTCCATTTTATGGTTGCTATCGTTGCTATTGTTATCCGTCCTTAGCAATTGTCCGGCAGTGTATATAAAACAAGAAAGATGACACCGAATTTTTGGGTGTAATAAGCACGGCTTTTGAATCCGTTCTAACTCAAATTAAATTTATCAAAGCTATTCAAAGTCAATGGAACCGGTATGGAAAACAATAGTATCTGACGGAAGAAAGAAGTTTTTCAATCAGGTCTTTAATCCCTCAGATATTGGTGTAAACGGAATCGTGAGCTTGCGAACTCTTAGAAACAGAGTTATCGACAAAAATAGGATGTGACTTTACGTCCCCTGGTGGGAAAAACGTGCATTATTTTAGGAAGAAAGTATTCGGAAAAGGTTTATCCATATGAGCGGTATCGGTCCAAGAAAAAAAATTTAGTCGAGTTTTCAGGAGCCCAGATTTTGCTTCAAATACATCAGAAGCAGCAATTTACACTTATGACCCCTGGTGGCCCAACCATTCTTTACAAAACATTAGAAATTATGTAAAAAGTATTTTCCATTAGGTCTTGTATGCGATACAGGAAGAATTTTTAAAATCGGAGTTTTAGGAGAAGAAAACGCAATTTCCCATTATGCGCCCCAGCAGAAAAATTATGATTCACGTGAAAATTTTGAATTTATGGGGAAAACATTTCGCATCGGAAACACTATCCAACAAAGAAGGAATTTTTCAAATCGGACTTTTAGAAGTAGAGATATTGACAAAAATAAGATGTACATCTACGCTCCCTGGCGTAGAAACCATGCATTATTTCAAAAAGAAAATGTTCCTAAAAGGTTTGTCCACATGAGTAGCATCGGTCAACAAAAGACTTTTTTTTCAATTAAGATGTTAGAAGCTCATATTTTGCTGCAAATACATCAGAAGCGGAAATTAAAACTTACGCCACCTGGTGGCCAAACCATTTTTTTACAAAAATTAGAAATGATGTGCAAACGATTTCCCATCAGGAGCTATATCCGGTGCAGAAAGAATTTTTCAAATCGAAGATTTAGAAGCAGAGAAATAGTGGGAAACTTTCTATATATAGAGAGAGAAAGTCTATGAAATACTTGAAAATTTTGAAATTATATGAAAACCATGTCACGCGGAAAACACTATCCAACAAAGAAGGGATTTTTTAAATCGGACTGCTAGAAGTAGAGATATTGATAAAAATAAGATATACGTCTACGCTCCCTGGCGGAGAAACTGTGAAATATTTTAAGAAGAATATATTCCGAAAAGGTTTATTGATGTGAGGGGCATCAGTCCACGAAAGAATTTTTTCAATCGGTATGTTAGAAGCTCAGATTTTATGGCAAATACATCAGAAGCAAAAATTAACACTTGCGCCACCTGGTGGCCAAAGTGTTCTTTACCAAAAATTCGAAATTATATGCAAAAGATTTTCCAGCAGGAGATGTATCAGCTGAAAAAAAAATTTCAAATCAGAGTTTTATGAGAAGAGTTATCGTGAAAAATTTAATTTACTTTTACGCCCCCTAGCGGAAAATCTATGCGTTATTTGAAAAAAAACTGTATCTAAAATACTCTTCGACATAAATGGAATTGAAAGATATATTGTTTTTTCAATCGGATGTTTAGAAGCAAATATGTGGAATAAAACGTAATTTTGAATTCGACATCATCTGCATTTACGTCCTCTAGCAGCGAAATTGTGAATCGTAAAAAAAAAACGAAATAAAGGATTATCATTCGCATATTTCGAGCTTCCGAACGCAAAAATAATTTTTCAAATCAGACTAATAGTTGCAGAGATACCGTGGGTACAGACGGACGGACGGACGGACGAACATACCGATAACAGAAGCACGATCTTTTTTTACAAAAGACGTGCTGCAAAAATCCAAGAAGAAAAACTGAATTTTTTCCTGTGTGTTTTTAAATTATTACCAAAGGCTCAATAAAACACTTTAACATACATACGGTGAATTGCTGCTTGATCCACTGATTGTATCAAGTAAATTAATTAAGAAAATTACGCAATTGCTACATTATTAAATGTACCATAACGACATTTTAATGACGTAACAAGTTTTCCTAATTTTAGTACCATCTAGTTACATGTTTGGACAGCTTTATTTTGGTAAGCAAATGTAAAGTTTATAATTTTTGTCTTCCAGAGCACTATTTAAAAAAGTTACCTTGTCAAAGTTTACAACATTAAGTATATTAGTATCGTTAAACAAAACTATTTAGATCCAGAATATAAACATTATTTTTTATCTGGAAAAATACGAGTACGTATTTGGCATAAATTTCCTGAAATTTGATTTTCAAGAAGTATTCAGAAAAACTGCCAATGTACAAATAATTATGTTTGTGTAACTTTTTATGTATCACAAAAGTAATTTAATTATTTGTCCCTTAGCTGTTCCTTGAAGAATTTCAAAGACAAATTTCTAAGAAAATCTAAAATTTGTTCCAATAAGTTTTTAATAAAATATTTTTCCAGATAAGAATTATATTTTTTTGAGAACCTGTCAAACGCACATGCAGTTATTGTACTGGATAAACCTAAACGACTGTTTTGGTACTATAGGATGTTTTTCAGAAGGTGAACATGTCTCATTATAAATTGACTAACTGAATGTACCATTTTCTCAGAAACTATAAAAAGCAATTGCATAAAGTTCTGTGCAAATGTTTTGTCATTACTAAAGCTATTGAAAAGTCCGTTTCTTCTATTTTTTATGATTATGGGTTCAAAATAAGTTCTATGAAGGATTGGAAAAGATTATCTCGATACAAAGATTGAATCCCCCCCCCCCCCCCGCGCCTTATATTTGGAAGCACACGTTCCAGTACTTATCGGATAATATGAGATATATTAGGTCCAGTTATTATAGCTGTAGCTTGTGAAGAAAAGGTGCAGGAAGCCTGAAAACAGATAAGTGATAAGTTTAGATAAATGAATCGAAAATTGATCTCACATTTTAGGTAGATGTTTTCCAAAAAAAAAAATACGAGTATATATTTCTACTTGTATTTTAAAAAATCTTGTTTGTTTAGAACATAGTTTCCACAATATGTGGATTCATTCCCATTCAGGTACTTTTTTTTTCTCTTAAAAATAACAATATCCTGGGCTTGAAAATACATAGATACCCGGGGCATGTAAATCATTGCCCTGGGCTGGTAAATAAAAAGTCTAGCTTCCCACGCTAGGCAACTAAATTTTAAGACAAAACAGTTTGTAATAGAATTTCCTACTACGCAAGAAAAAAGACAGTCGTCGCATGTCGTGTCCCATTTCATTGCTAATTACCACAAGTTGTATTATTGTTACGAAGTGCCAAGGAAAGACAAATATCACATCTTCAATTATATGTATTATGCTCTACGCCCAGAAATTGGAACCATATGTAGTTTTGCTCTAAATGCTGTTTATAATCAGCTACGGGAAGCATGCCTCAGTTTAAGTTAGGTCCACAAAAGGTTTTCACTTACCATAGAGTTTTGTCACTTGAAAATGTTCCCGCTTGATTGAAGTAATTCATTTTCTTATGAGGCCCCCGTTAGTAGGGAATTTGAATATTCTGACGATTTTTAGTAACCACATAAGGAAACAATAACACGTGGTCCATAATATAGCACGTGGTCCATAATATAGCACGTGTTCGTCGTCATAATTACCATGACAGTGGGGTACGCTGCATGTAAACGGCATAATGAATTTTCTTCTGGAGTTGTTTGTCCTAAAAATATTCCTTTACGAGAAGTTTTAATAAAGTATTTTAATTCACAATTTGACAACGACAGCCACGCACATTGACAGTGACGCTTATACAGGGATCATATGTAGAGGATTTTAGGAAGGGAGTGTCTGACCCCAGGTTTTAAACAACCCTTAGAAATAGGAAGCTAGAAGATTTGGGCTAGAGTGCCCAATAGAAAAGTGACACGGAAGCGAAGTAGAAAGGGGGAGGAAGACGCCCTTATTTATTACCGGGTGGCCAGTACCCGGGGTCCGACGGCTTAACGTGCCCATCCGACGCACGGTTGATATTTAGTGGATCGAACCTGAGGTCCTTTCCGTGGCAGTCACGAACGTTGCCCACTAGGCTACCCGCGGCCCTCTTGTACAGGGTGCGAGCATGCTCGCCAGTTCAACCACCCACCACGGATTATCAGACTACCCTTCCCTACGCCACCCAGCTTCCGGTATTCGGTGCGCGGGCCTGTAAGTTATCAGGGGGTAATGGCAGCATCTCTATTTTAGATTATCCGCCTTAAACATGTTATGCACATACTATTGTAAACAAATGTAACATCCTGAACCTTCAAACGCAGAATGCGGACTGATACAGAGAACTGTTGACTCGAGACTTGAACTTCCACGCACGAGAGAGCAGAATGACATATTGACTATTGATTATTGGAGCGTGGAGTGTGATATCCGACGTGCGCTGCAGAGTTCGTGGGCCAGTTGTGTGTGAAATTTTGGAAAAGAGAGACGTGAAGAAGCTTGCCAAGTTGAAGTGTTCTAAGATTGTACAATGAAGTAGAATGTAATAGTTACAGTTAATAGTTTTTGTACGAGATAGATGTAAATAAATTATTTTGTTTTATAACTGGCACGTCTGTGACGTTACAGACGCTCACAGACTAAACTCGTGTTCTAACAATTGGAGATATCTGCAAAATAGTAAACGTGTGAAGGCTTTAGCTGATGGGAAGCAACATGGTAGCAGATAAGCATCTATGTGCACTGACTGACCTCTGACCTTTGTTTTAATTAATGGTTTTAATAACTAGAACGTAATATTTAAGTAAATTTGAGCATAAGTCCAGTTATAATGATACAGGGATTGCCCTACCTCAAAATGTTTCTATTAACCTATCCCATGCACCATGGAATATATATTGCTGCTGATATGCAGCTTATAGCAAAACACACATTCATTAAATCAGAGAACTAAATACTTTATTGCTATATTTTCACATTAAGACCGTAGGTATCGATCACATATGACAAAATAGGCAAATAAATGGCTGAAAACAACTTAGCTGTACACCAATGGCTATGATGCAAACAAGCTCCTCCCCGTAACCCTCCCCTAGTGTGGTCACGTGACCCAAACCTGCCAAGTTCGGCGAGTAAGTCCCATGAATATCCGTTTAACGGTAAGCTCTGTAGCACATTGAGACTCGAATATTTCAACGCCCCAACACACCCTGCCCCCCAATAATGTCGCGTAGCTATTTCAATATAAAATAAAAAAATAATTTTTTTATAAATTTAAATTTTTATCTTTTTAATTTACCTGCTATTTTCCCACTAAATTGCAAAAGGAACCGAAATATTAAATTTGTGAATATCCTTTCAGCTGCCCTATTACATGCGTACGTGCGAACAGACGGACGTGACGATGCTCATAGATGACTTTGTACTGTAAAACGTCCCTAACAATGGATACTAATGCAGATATATTTCATTCTTTGTTTGACGTTTCATCTTTTACAATTACTGTTTTGTTAGTACAAACGATCTTTCTTCACGTTTCACAGCATCAGGTCAGAAACGCGCTTTTCTCAGTGCAGGTTAAATTACTGCAAAGAAGCACTTTTATCGTAGCGGTAGGACATGATACTTCTGCAAGGCACCCTATGCAGTGCTTTACTGTGTTTTACTATATTTCAACGAGTTTTCATGCCATATTTCTAGTACTGGATTTAGAGATTTTATAATATTTTGCATTCCATGATCCATAAATTAGATATGCTCAGAATTCAATTTGTTTTTATAATCATGTACCATAATTCCAGCATACACTAGCTCTGTGTCTTTACTCATATTAATTGGGTTTCTTTACTTTATGCTGCTTCAGCACCAAATCCCTCGTATCTGTTGTAGTAGAAATTATATTGATCGAAAAAAACGTTGATGTTTAACATTAGCTTCATCATTTTTGCACGGCATACTGCAACTGGAAATTCAGATATAAGGGATTTTGAATGTGAGAAATCGAGAGCATGCAAAGGCAAATTCATTTTCTACGGAAAAGTTAGGAGATAGAGTGTTAATTAACGTGTTAGGTTAATTAGCATATTTCTTAAGATCACATGATAGTTCTTATGATGTGCTTTCGTACGATACCTTTTTTTTCTAAATGCTATAAAAGCTGCGGAAGTTAAGGAGGATGCCGTTTTTTCTTGGGCGACAATACACACACTGGTGTCAGAAACTTAAAGACGAGGTACATTTTGACCAGCTAAAATCGGAAAAAGCAGTTTTACAGCTAGAAGTGGTATCGATGGCAATAGCAATAGTAAAACGAAACCCACGACACCAAAAAATTGCGAGTAATGTATAACTGAGATGGAAAGAAAACAAAATATTACGAAGGGGGTACAGTCTAACCTGTCCTCCAGTGACACTCTCACATCAGCACTGTATAAACAGACTGAAAGGGGAAATTCTCAGTAGAGGATATGTCCACCCTGCACCGCAATGTGTGTTTTTCACCGGTGTGTCATGCTTATCACAGAGTGGTTTAGGAGATACAGTATTAGAATATACTGTTCCACTCCGACTGAATGATCTTGATAACTGTTCGATTGGTTGGTGGTGAGGAATTCTTTTGGGCAACACGTCTCCCAAAACCGTCCCATGCATACTTGATGGGACTAAGAACAGGAAAACGCGCTGGTCACTCCATTTGATGTATATCCTTAATAGCTAATATTTCATCCACTGCATTGCGGTGAGGAAGAGCTTTATCGTCCAGAAAAATGAAATCGGCGCTGACACCACAGAAAAGAAGAAAAGTGGCAAATAATCACGTAGTTTCAGTGCTACTGCTCAATGATTTACTTTTGATCTATTGATCCATTTGTTCGATACGGCTATTACTGTCCCATGTCATGGTGTCGTGACTGCTATATATGTCTCGTTCAACGATATTCAAGGTATTATACGCAGCCCCACGTTCCCTCCAGATCAAATACCGCTTGGAATCTGACGAAAGACTAAAGCTAGGACACTAACTTGTCCCATTTGTCCGAAGACAAGTCGGCGTGAGATATAGATTATTGATTGTGGGCTATACGATGCGCTGTAGATGGCGGTAGACAGCGCACTGACTTCCGGACATATAGTCCTGCTGCATTTGCACACCTTGGCAGGGTTTGGTGAGAGATTCGCACCCCTGTGCCTACTTTAAAACGATTAGTCAGTTGGCTCGTAGGGATTTTTCAACTCCGTTTTCACATTACTGCCAGGTAGCGGTCATTCTGCTGGCGTACAGGGGGACGACCTACAGCAAAACAACTAGCAGTGGTTCTGAGTCTCCTGAACACTGACCAAAGCCGCGATACTATGTTGTGTGCTACCCCCAATTCTCTGGTGAAATCGGTCACAGCCTGACCTTCTTCAAGCTTTCTGATAATTCGACCTCGGGTATAATCATCTATATGATGTCTCCGAAGAAAGTAGTACTATTGGTTTTGAAATGTGCGTTTGTCTCCAGATTCCACAGATATACGGACGGACGGACATTTTGATAGGGGAGGATAGAAGTTGCTTCGCCTCCTACAACGCGAGTGAGACTGGATGAAACTAGAAGTAATTTCAACTTTTTTTCACACAAATATGTTACGAGAACTATCTTGCGTAAATCACAATTTAAACTTTGCTGCACCAATGTGAAGAAACGTCTTTATTAATATTTTCATTGTTTCGCTTGACTTTTTATATGTAGAAATTGAAAAAAATTAGCAAAAAGTCAATAAGAGTAAACATTTGCTAGCGGTATTTGTGCAAAATACCATAGTTTACAAATCGACAGTCTCCCTTCCCTAACTTGGGACTCAGCTATAGCTCTGAGACATAATATTCCTCTTTACCTATTAGTCGAATAGGAAAACTTCTTTTTCTGTTGGGTAATTTCTTTTATGAGAATGAAGCTCTAATCTTGCCGCCAGGGTGTGTAAAATGCATATGGCCATTTTTTCGTAACATATCTTATTAAATATTACTGCTTCTAAAATTTCTAAATATTACTGCTTCTAAATATTACTGCTCCTAAACTTTTTGCATCTTATATCATTCACTATGAAGCACATTTTGCAAGTAGGTGGTTCAAGGTTTACCTGGACTTTTTCTGTACAAAAGAAATAAATAGCAATACACTTAGAAAACTATGGGTTCTTCTCCAGGAAGTCTCCCTTAATATTATAACGCGTCTTCAGTCTCATTGAAGACTGTGTATTCCAGCTATATAGAAAGACTTGGGTTGCTGTCATAGACACTCTAGGATACACTCCTCTAGTTGTTCATCTGTAGTGAATTTCTTCCACCCTAAACGCTAATTAAGTAAGCCAAGCAGATGAAAATTACTTGGAGTCCAGTCCGAACTGTAGGAAAAATAGCTGAATGCTTCCGATCCCATTGAGGTCATAACTACCGTTGTTATATGAGCCATGTGTGGCATGGCTTTTTCATTCAAGTGGATGACCTGTTTCGACAGTTTTCCTGGCATGTTCTTACGGATTGCAGGTCAAAGCTTCTCTTTTACAAAAGTATCTTAATACTGTGCATTCAATGATTTTCTTCGTGCAAGGAATTCTAGTAGCAGTACTCCGTTTGCATCCCAGAATACATTAGCCATTACTTTTCTTACAGACGGCACCTTGAACTTCTTTCGTTGTGTCGCCATGAACATCTGGCTTGCTTGGTTTCTGGAGTAAAATAATTAGCCCAAGTCCTCGTCGCTGATCACAATCTGCCGCAGAAATGCGTTTCCCTCAGACTTTTAAAGCGATGGAAAAGCTCTGTGCAGGTGGCGACACGAAAAGATTTCTGATTGAGTGTCAACGCCTTTGGTACCCAACGAGCACACCTACTTCTGAAAAGCGGGTGCTTATGGATCATTTTTTCCGCACTACCAACACAGATGTTAACTATTGCAGCTATGTCACATCCTCTTTCTCCCCTGTTTACCAGATTAGCCTGTTGAATATGATCGATATTTGCTTCAGTCACATGCAGTACCTGACACATGTCCACCGGTTCATTAGCTACCCATTATCGGCCCTCGGAAAACTTGTGCCACTTGTAGAAATTTTTTGACGGAATTTTATCCCCATGACTCGCAATCTTCACGTCGGAATTTTATCCCCTTGGCTCGCAATCTTCATGAAATTTCAGCTGGTTTTATCTTCTCCTTCATAAGAAATTTCATAATACGACGCTGTTCTACACTCAATGACACCTCTATAGACTGCACACTTCTCATACTGCACCTCGCATGCGCCACGTGAATTAAACCTATGTTGGCGCAAAGAGAATGTTCACATGTATTTACCGTACATATTCTGTCGCACTTGGTAAAAAACACATAGAACTACAATAAAAGATCCAGGTCAATCTTGAGCCACTTCGTACACACTTTGTACTCTAAATTTTGCATATTTTTTTCCCATCGCTGTCTTAAATATATATTCAATTTCTAGAAATTTATCAATCACCACTTCTAAAATTCTGACTTCAAAATTTTTACGTGCCGGATTGCGTCGTGTATGCAAAGCAGCTCGTGTACATTTTCTTTTTTTCACAATACACAGTTCGTCGACAAATTGCATAAACGCATACTACCTCTATTTAAAACTCGACTTTTGGTTTCAAAATATCGATTGATATCAGCCACTGGGACAAATATCTAGACACTATTTTCCCTCTGAAAAATAGTGCTAAATTTTTACTTCAGATTCAGCTCTCTATGACGAAAATTTCGGCAATTATCTTAAACCCTTAGTTATAAGATGTGATATTACATGTTTGATGGGTACTACTTTTTATATTACCACACTTCTTTTCGGCCATGTTAAAAAAACCATGATCATTACACCAAAAGTCCGGAGAAATTCCTGGTGTTATTCATTTATATAGTTTTCATCCGGTGCCCTTACCACCGACGTTTTCAAATGTTTGAGAACTGCTTGCTCGCTATGGTCTCCTCATGATATTCCTCTTTTCTGTGTGTATGCATAGAGTGTTGTTGTTGTTTTCATCTGAGACGAATTTTGCGTCTCCTCTTCTGTCAGTAACACAGGCCTTAGTTCGTCCACTTTCCAATACATTATTTTCACATTCGGAGTAGCCTAAGATTTTCTTTAGCTTTAAAACCTTATTGGTTGCAACTACTTTCATTTACTAACAGTTTGTTCTTCGACTATTGCATCCTGTATATAGTTAGTTTCAAGTAAATTTAATTTTCCAGACCTCTCGATTAATTATTTTAAGGAAATCAAAGCATAGTCCGCAAAATAAAAACATTATTTCAATTTAATATATTAATTCACCTGGACGTTTGGATAATTTGTATTGTTGCGCATGAAACCCATTGGATTAAGAAAATGCTTGTTATTTTGGAACAACTGTTTTCTTATATGGATTAATAACTGATTAAAATTTTAACAGCGTTCTGTGAACTTGCTCGTGTTCTCGTTTGTCCAGTGCAATTATTTCTTTTAAGAATTTCGTTTGAATATTCACTAGACCTCAGCGTACGTTCTTGAAACTAAACGAAAACAGTTCTTCAAAGTAAGGGATAAATATTATATTGGAAAACAAATACCACGACGAGAACTAATTTTCCAGCTGCACATAATCCACATATAAGTTTTGAGGAAAGAAAATAAGTAAAGACATCGCTTTTTCCACGTTTTAGCAACGCACATGCAACCAAAAAATTGTTATTCGGTCACTGCTGGGGAATTGAATCCCAGATTTCTCGATATCTAGCCGAGCGCGTTAGCCTTACTCCACAGTGGCCAACAATCCACGGCGCTATGTGTGTTTTTCTGTCAGCTTCTGACGTCATAAATCGGTAAAACAAACACACATAGCGCAGTGGATTGTTGACCACCGTGTGTAAGGCTAACGCGCTCGGCTAGATATCGAGAAATCTGGGATTCGATTCCCCAGCGGTGGCCGAATAACAATTTTTCGGTTGATGTATGTTGCTAAAACGTGGAAAGAGCGATGTATTTGTTTAATCACTGTATTTGGAGAATTTTCACTTTGAAGGAAAGAAAACTTAATAGCAATAAATACCTTTTCTAACTTTAATCTTTTCTGAAGAACCCTACAGGTACTTTTCAGGCAGGCTTCATTTGACAGCAAATCCAAAAACCGGTGTAGCACACTGCAAATAATATTGAAAATGCTCAGAAAATTATTTTATTAAAATGCACACAGAAGAGGTAGGAAATTTTTGCTAAACGAAACTGTTGTGAATTGTGTTCTTCGGATATTCTAATGCTTATCACGTGTTTTTTTTTTGTTTTTGTTTTTGTTCTTTTAGCACCGAAAAAGTTAGTTCCTTGACCCAGATCAGACCAAACGATATCTACTGCTTAAGTTTAATTAATTTGTTCACCTTTGCTGTTTTCTTATTCACGTAATTACGAGGAATGAATTAACAAAAAATTACCATCTTAAGAATGAAAAAAAAATCGTTTAATGAAACTATTTCACTGTTTGTTTTATCGCATAATGCAGCATGTGAATATATTTGACTTTTTATCTAGTTTACTGGCATTCTCAAGTTGATGATCGTGGATATAAATCTTTCGCTGCGGATGTTTGACTGGATTACACTTAACCTACTTTCGGCGTCTCTACTTGCACTACTTTAGTGTTGTCAGAATACTCTAATAATAGGTATTCCTTTTAATTTTATCGAGCCGTGAAACACAATAAAGTTTTAATTACGAAGTGACAGACATTTTCTATAGAAAGTTTATATTATACTCTGACTAGCTAGTTAAAAAATAGGTTAATTATGTTATGACTCAAATTTTTCCGTATTAACAAAATTACTGTGTTTCTCTGTCTGTCTGTCGGTCACCTACAGAAAAAATACTGTACGTAGAGACTTTAAATTTAGTACGCACACAGAGATTAATGGGACATGATGCACCTCGAAGCTTGATTTTTAAAATCCGAATTTACGGATTATTTTATTAATTTACTAGCTTTTAAAGCATTCGATCATTGTCGAAAAAAACATTCTTGAAATCTGATGCGATCCTCTGAAGTAACAATAGTTAATTTCCTTGTTACCTGATAATATATTTTACTTAACTATCGCTAAACATTATTTCATCACGTTTTACATAAACGTAACTAATGTACATTTCATTGCAATCTGCGTAAATTACGCGAACCTCATGATAAATAACGTTTATTCTTTGTGATAAAAGCCATCAAAAATGCATAGTTTTATTGGCGTAGAACTTATAAATGCGCCAAACTTTCACACATTTACGGGTGACCTCATCAAGACAGACTACACCGATGAGTCATTGCATTATGACCACCTATCTAATAAGCTGTAAGAACATCATTTGCCAGCAAAACAGCGGCCACTCGGTGAAGCATCGACTCGATGAGGTGCCGATAGGTATCTTGGGGTATCTGGTACCATAATGTCAACAGCAGATCATCAGTTCCTGCACATTTCGGGGTGGTGGTGATTTAGCGCGAACTCGCTTTTCCAAGTCAAACCACAAATGTTCGATTGGGTTCATGTCAGGTGAATTTGGAGGCCAGGACATTAACAGAAAGTCACCAGCATGTTCCTCGCACCACTCCTTGACGATTTTGGCAGTGTGGCATGGCGCATTATCCTGTTGGTAATGGCCATCACCACCAGGGAACGCAGTCGCCATGAATGGACAAACTTGATCCGCAACGATGTTCAGATACCTGACAGCTGCCAAGGATTGTGCTATTGGGATAATGGGGCCTAACGTGTCTCAAGAAAATATCGCCTACAGCATAAGACCGCCGCCGCCGGCCTGTTTCCACCGAACAGTGCATCCAGGTGCCAAAGCCTCTGTTGGCAATCGGCGTATCCGCGCTCGGCCGTCTACGTGATGTATAATGAATATGCTTTCTTCTAAGCTTCTTCTAATGCTTGTTGTTTTGTTATATCATGAATAAACTTTCCTGCTAGTGATGTAGTAATAATAATGAACAAGCTTATAACTGGTAGTAATGTTGTAGTAGTAATTAAGATGTATAAAGTCTTTTTCTGGTTGTTACTAATAACACTTAATGAAATAAACCTAACAGCCAGACAGAGGTCTGACAAAACTATGAACTGAGAAAAACGTACTTACTAAAACAACTTTTTATTAGGGAAACTCTTGATATGATCCGACATACACTTCACCGGACACACAGCTACTCAATAAAACGTAGCTCCTTGCACATGAACGAAGCTCTACTCACATAAACGAAGCTCTCCTTACGCATATAACGAAGATCTCTTTACACATGAAACAAAGCTCTCCCTACGCACATCAACAAAAAGCTCTCACACGTAACACAAACAAAAGCTTTCCTAGGTATCGTTGAACGTGCCTATTTATACTGGCTACCACCACGTCATGACTTACACTCATTGCCAGATCTCATTCAGCGGGAGAAATAACATCTCGTTAAGTCAGAAGATAATTTACATAAAAAAATAAAATAACCAGAGATAGTAAAATCAAAAGGAAAGTGAATCTAGAGTATACGTTACAGATGTACCAGGGATCTTTATTCGTCAGACGAGGCCAGTTTCTTCCAATCATCCACAGACCAACACGATGATCTTGGGCTCATTCCATGCGTTGTTGGCAATGACGTGCAGTGAGCGTGGGGGCCTTGTTGGGTCTTCGGCTACTAAGGCCCATGGCAGAAGGCTCAGATGAACTGTGTGCTGTGATGCATTGCCCTGATAAGCTCTATTGTAGCTGCGAGTAATTTGTCGCACTGTCGCCTTGGGGTTGCTGTAAACGATGCGCGACAGTCTCCGCTCCCCTGTGGTATCAATGAGCTACGCAAGATGCACGGGTGAACGACGGTTCGACGTTTGGCCATCTGCGCAACACTTTTGATACGTACTCACTACAGCAGCACGTGAACAACCCACAAGGCGCGCCGTTTTCCAGATGGTAGTTTCGAGGCGCCGTGACATCACAATTTGTCCTTTATCAAACTCCGATAAATCAGCAGCCTTTCTCATTCTGACTCCGAACACTCTACTAACCCAAAGCCGGTCCTCGTGTTGTATATATACTGCTCTGTAAACTTCACTTGCGCCACCTTTCGGTCTCCAGGCGTGCTCATTTCTCTAGGCTGGGGTGGTCATAATGGAATGGCTCATTGGTGTAATACTGTAGTACTAGTCTGTCTCGATAAAGCCACCCCTAAATGTGTCAAAGTTTGGCAAATTCCGTATTTTATGAAGGCAACTTATGTGGGAGAACATGATCGGAGCAATAGAAGAGATGATATCAATAGGTTGCGCCGAAATTTTTTAGGATGCACTTCCGAAGTGGGACTTGCATGGTTTTTCAGCAGTTGCAGGTCGGCTTGTTTCAAACAGCGGCACTGTGAGTGTTACCATACACTTTATTACGTAACAGTGTGAAAAATATATTGCAAACAGAATTTAATGCATTCTTACTAACTTAAATGCAATAATTCCGTATTTTATGAATGCATCAAAATTACCAATAATTTAATTTGTGTGACATTTCTTCAAAAAATTTGAAGAGCATTTATTTCATTACATTAGAGTACGTGTTGTGAATTACTGACTTAGAGTACGCGATAAAATCTTTGTCGCTGGCTGCACACCAAGAGATCTGGGCTTCACTCGTACGGAACTTGACACATGTACACATACCCGCCACTGAATTGGAAACTTTCATTCAATACCGGGTTGGACCTCCTTTAGCCCGAATACATACAGCACGTGTACGGTTTGGCATAGATACCACAAGGTGTTGGAGTCCATCTGCGTCTACAGCAGACCAGGCGTTCACCAGAAAGCCCGTTAACTAGCTCAGATTTGATGGAAGAGGACGTTGCTCCCGGATTTGTTTTTCTAACATGTTCAACACGCATTCTCATTGGGGTTCAGACCCGGGTTTTGTGGTGACCAGGAAGATGGTGGAAATCGCTGTCATTATCACTGCTGGACGCATCTGGCGCGATGGACAGTAGCACTGTCGTCCATGAAACAGCCGTCACCTGCTGGATAAAAAGTCAACATTGCAGGACGGACTTGATCGGCAACAATGCTCAGACAATGCTTAAAGAACACCTGACCTTCCAGCATATAAAGGTACCCATTCAGTATCAGCAGAACGCGTCCCACACTATAACACCACCTACAGAACCCTGAGTTGTGTTTACAAGGCAAGCTGGATCCATTGCGTCATGGGGCTCCCTCCAACGTCTCTACCTACTGCCGGTACAGGACAAGGTGTACTGCGAATCGCAGACCAAATGACTTTTTTCCAGTCTTTCAGTGTCCAGTCAAGTTGCTACTGACACCACTGAATGCAAACTTTCTGGTTCTTCGCAGAAATCAGTGCTTTCCGTATAAGCATGCGACTGCCTATACCAATCCTCTTCAATTCCGTTAATATAGTTCGCTGAGATATGGGTCGGAAACAGCTTTCATTGAATGCTTCGGTAAATTGCTGCACACTAAAAATCCTGTTTCTCCGTACAAACCTTCTCGGGCGACGGCGACCTTCCTCCTGACACATTGTAGCCGCGCCACAGTTACACCACTTAGAAAAGCAAGTGTGTTATTTTTCCACTGATTAAAGACCCTGTATATCTCCCCTTTTGAGAAACTAGTCACCTCCGCTGTTTTCAGAATCGTCGCTCCAGCCCGACGAGCAGCAGCAATAAGCCTTTTATCAAGCTTCGAAAGATCTTTTGTTTTTCCCATTGTGATTAAACACTTCTGACAATTACTGATGAGGAGCAATCTTAAACAGTTGTCAAGATCACGTGGTGACGCACGTGACAAAGTATTTTGTATACACGCTGCGTAAATGACTTTTAAATACATCTACATAAAGTTTTGAATTCAGTGGCAGGGCAGGTGTGTGTGTACTTCATATTACGGAACAACTGTTTTAGACTCGCCCAGTTTTCTTTCTTTTTTTTCCGAAGGAATGTAAGATCTCTCCTTGAGTCCAATCCAAAACAGTGGCAACATAGTAACAGAAGTAGATATAACCCGTTCTTTTATTTCGTAACATCAGTAGAAACAGTAGCATTGTTTGTCATAAGAAATTAAGAACAACAAGTTAGTAAAATCATGCAATGCATTGATTATGATACGCTTTCCAACATACCAGAAATTATTGCTCAAGTTATGTGGATAATGGCTGAGGAATAAATTTCGCTCCTGTGTCCTGACCTTTGACCCCATTTCGATGATATTCTAAAGTTTTGTCGCAATAGAAGCAGTTTTACGCAACTTATGAGAATAATGGCTGGGGAATAAATCTTGCCATTGAGCAATGACCTTTGACCCCATTTCGTTGATATTCAACGGAACCGGTTGAATATCAACTACTCCGGAACAACATGATAGCGTTTTGTCGCAATCGAAGCATTTTTAGGTAAGTTATGATGCACAAGGTCAATGGAATGGATCCCACTCCAGTGTCCTGACCTTTAACCCCATTCCGCCCATAATACGGTTCGTTCCCAGTTGGTTCCTTACCACATACTAAAATTTCATCGAAATCGAACCATTTTTACGCAAGTTATGACGCATAAGGGCAATGGAATAAATCCCTCTCTTATGCCCTGCCTGACCTTTGACCCCAATTCGCCCATTTTCAATAGGGTTCGTGCCCAGTTGGTTCCCTACCACATACTAAACTTTTATCGAAATCAAACCATATTTACGCATGTTATGACGCATAAAGGCAATGGAATAGATCACGCTTTTATGTCCTGACCTTTGACCCCATCCCGCTCATTTTCAAATGGGTTCGTCCCCAGGTAGTTTCTTACCACATACTAAAATTTCATCGAAATCGAACTATTTTTACGCAAGATTATGACGCATAAGGGCAATGGAATAAATCCTGCTCTTATGTCCTGCCTGACCTTTGACCCCATTGCGCCCATTTTCAATAGGTTTCGTTCCCAGGTGGTTCCTTACCACATACCAAAATTTCATCGAAATCGAATCATTTTTACGCAAGTTATGACACATAACGGCAATGGAATAAATCCCGTTCTTATGCCCTGCCTGACCTTTGACCCCATTTCGCCAATTTTCAATACGGTTCGTGCCCAGGTGGTTCCCTAACACATACTAAAATTTCATCGAAATCGAGCCATTTTTACGCAAGTTATGACGCATAAAGGCAGTGGAATGGATCCAGCTCCTATGTCCTGACCTTTGATCCCATTTCACCCATTTTCAATAGGGTTCGTCCCCAGTAGTTTCCTACCACATACTTGAATTTCATCGAAGTCGAACCATTTTTACGCAAGTAATGGCGCATAAAGGCAATGGAATGGATTCATCTCCTATGTCCTAACCTTTGACCCTATTTCACCCATTTTCAATAGGGATCGTCCGCAGGTGGTACCTTACCACATACTAAAATTTCATCGAAATCGAACATTTTTTACGCACGTTATGACGCATAAGAGCAATGGAATGGATCCCGCTTCTATGTCCTGGCCTTTGACCCTGTTTCGCCCATTTTCAATAGGGTTCGTCCCCAGTTGGTCCCCTACCACATACAAAAATTTCGTCGATATCGAACCATTTTCACGTGAGTTATCGTGCGGACGGACGGACGGACGGACGGGCGGACAAAGCTGGAGCATATACGCTTCTTCAACCTACGGTTGGAAAGCGTAAAAAAGACTTCGTTAAATAATTAAATTTTCACCTTTGATAGTACTGCAGGATATACCTATATCAGCCGTCTACATTCATTATCTTTCGATCCTTTTGTATTGAAAACATGGTTTATGAACTATGCCCCTTGGAGTCACGAGGGCTCAGTGGTCTAAGCGCTGGTTTCTGATCATTCAGCCTGATGGCTCCAGGTTCGAATCCCGATGGGGCATGGGTTTTGTGCTTGTCGGCCCTGGTTCTATACCTTCCGAGAACCCAATGGCCTTAAAGTAGGGATGGGTAACTGCTCATATGCTATCGAGCTCCTCATCGTGGTTGTTAAACCCACCAACAATCATGGAAGCGAACAAATCTATCACAATCCGACAAGTGACCAGATAATTCAACATTAGTGAAGGGATGCGTCATCTCCGAAAGAAGCATGTATCGGACCATGTCGTGAATCGGGTACAACAGCCAGGTAACCAGACTTTTTTGACCTCTCTGATCCATCAGCTGTTTTCGTTCACAGGATTTCCGATTGCTGGAAGTTTTTCGCATTTCGCATCATTTACGGTAAACTCTTGCTACCGTTATACGTGAAAAGCCCAAGAGAAATGGCCCTTCGCGAAACGTTCGAACTGCATTTATCAGTCACGTTCAAAGTCGCTCAGATCACTCCTTTTCCCATTATGATCCCCGATCGATAGCTAACTGATGCTCAACCAGCTAATCTTCCTGATGTACCGTATATCACGTTCACGTATCGCTTTACTTGTTGGAGTGAGGCCATTTATGTGACGATGGCATAGGTTCACATGATAAGTTGGCATATAAATGTATGTGTTTGTCACATACTGTAAAAGCACAGCTAAAATTTGAAATTTAAAAACCCTGCTGGGCGAAGACTAAGTTTGGACCACTAAGGTGCAGTTTTTCGTAATGTCTACATCTTCCAGTTATTTTCAAGAAAATTTATAAGTGAATCTTATGAAAACTATATCAATATTTCAGTGGTTATTCCTAATGCAATACAAATTCTGTATTTTTGTTGTTTCTCGAGCGACCCAGTTTCGGCTTAACATACGAATGAATAGTTTCATCACACGGTTTCATATGCACAAAAAACACATTATGGTTCTTTCACTCTTGCGACACTAAAACGGGAAATAATGTCTCAAAATTTCTCTGGCAAGCTGTTTTGCTTCGATTTGAAGGCTCACATTATCAGTTACAGTTCTTCGATAACTTCACCGATGATATGATTCCAATAAAGGGCATTGTATGAGTGTGTCATTTCCGACATAAAGAAAGTACGTGTCATCAACAATCTTTCTTACAACTAATTTCGCTGATGCGATTGTTTTGTGTATCATTTTACTGATAGGACTTTCTTGATAGATGAAGCAGCGAGCTCTGAGAAAAACACATTATCTCACATGTTGTTAAGGATCCTTTAAAAACTCCATCATTTCTCTTCAAACGAATGCTACGGTACCTCTACTCAGTGTCATTAAGAATGTTTCATGGTATTCAGAGTGAAAACTAAGTACTGATCTGCTGAAACATTCAAGGAACTGAAAATTTTAAAAATTTGACAAAAACGAAAAGCATAAAGGTATTCTGAAAACTCAAACAGTTTGTTAACGAAAATTAATCATTAAAACTCTTTCCTTTTATCAAAACTTTTTGGAGCCATTTCAACAAAAAGAAATTCTGAGAAAACATTTTCTCTGTAGTTTTTCCGAAATGTATTTTACATATTTTCCGCAAACATATATTTCCTTTAAAAATGACTAAAATACAGGACATCGTCAATTTTATAAAACTTTCTGCGTTCAGGTAATACTGGACATTAAATATTACTAAGGAAAGTGAAGGGGTTTTTTTTAGTTTGTGGGTTAGTCCTTGTGATCGCAACCACTCAAAACCCCACCTAGTGCTGCGATTACGAATAACTAAGCTGCAGTGGCAATAGTACATGAAAATGTCTTTCTGACTTTTTTATTGCTTTATTGTTTCTTTCAAGTAAAGTTTTGTTAGTCATTTACTATTCAATAGCTGTAAGCACTCTGAAAGGCAAAGGTCGTGGAAGATTTCGTAGTGTTTGAGACCGAAGGTAATAAGTAAAAATAAATTTAATGAGAAATTTAACTCAGATGATGAAAGCACTTGAAAAAGCACTGAGGATGTCAAACACTGCTGGAAAAATAGGAAGAAAACTTAAATGCAACATTAGATTTTTATCAAATTTTCAAAGTTGGGTGTCCAAATTGGTGAGCTTCTCTTTTCTAGTGTAGGATTCTAATTCTACACAGATGTTGTACATGAATGATTTAGACTTTTTACAGCTTTTAAGTCTCTGTTAGATCCCTTCTCTAGGTGTTTTTGATATTTACAAATTTAAGTTTAGATTTTTGCATGAAAGTGTTTCAGAAACTTATGGAATATAATTGTTTAGAGTTCGTTAAATTTCATATTTATCTCTTAGACCTAAATTGGCATATCATTAGATCTAAATAGAGAAGAATGTTGTATATTATACAGTTTGCAACCAAAAGCTTTGGACTATTCTCAGTCATATCTGCAATGAATATACACTCTAAATTAATTTCTGACGTAACACTTCAGCACTTATCTTTCCTCCCATCCATGAAAAATGTAACCCTGAGCAGCGTCAATAGAAACAGCAGAGATGTAGATTTTTTCATACCGTTATTTTTTGTGAAACGAATTCTTATTAAGATCATAATGAGGAGTTTTTGCATTCTTCAACGTGCATATACAGGACACCACCGACAATGACATACACTCTAACTCTAGTATTTTGTGGTTGGACTATTCTTTTGTCACTACGGAGTACCTGTAGTTCTTATGAATGACGTCACGTGGGCCTGTGTTGCTTATTCACATCCCCTTGTCTTTTAACCCAAAGAAAATACACCAAAGAGCCAAAACATTCTGACCAGCGCAGCTTCATGCAAATCGAAGCAACTGTAAGTAAACGAAGGCGCGTGTAAAGGTCATGGAACTGTATAAATAACACCTGTACTGAGTTCGGTTAATTAGCGTTATATTTAAAGAATGAAATACATGATTACACCACTGTACAATACAAATTTGGAAGATGTGAATCAGTTTTTTGATGAAAATATGGAAGATGTGAATCAGTTTATTGATGAAGAACTGTTACCACAAGACCTCTTTAGAAATCTAGTAGCGTCTATCTCTCGCCAGGTAAGAACTTTAACCACAAGACCTCTTTCAAAATCTAGTAGCGTCTATCCCTCGCCAGGTAAGAACTGTTACCACAAGACCTCTTTAGAAATCTAGTAGCGTCTATCTCTCGCCAGGTAAGAACTGTTACCACAAGACCTCTTTAGAAATCTAGTAGCGTCTATCTCTCGCCAGGTAAGAACTGTTACCACAAGACTTCTTTAGAAATCTAGTAGCGTCTATCTCTCGCCAGGTAAGAACTGTTACCGCAAGACCTCTTTAGAAATATAGTAGCGTCTATCTCTCGCCAGGTAAGAACTGTTTAGGTGGCGCCTGGAAGACCAACATCATATTAGGCAGGTGTTCATAATGTTTTAGCTCTTCTGCGTATCCGTGAAGAAAACTGAGGAAAATAATCAAGAAAATAAAACTGTGTAAAGCAGTGTAAAATAGTCATACGAAAGACCACAATATGTGCACATTGCATATGATTCATGGCCGCAGCTGCTATTCATGTGAATGACAATAGCCTGGTGCCGTGTTTTAGTGTACAATAGTCAGACGACGTTGATCGCATCCTGAACTGATATCACTCGCATTTGCTCAAAACTACAGTTTAAACGCTACATTAGGAGAATCATTATTTCTCATACAGACGGCACTACAAGCGATCCTCCTTGCCTCTCCGGTAGATAAGTGGTGAGAGGAGGGATGTAAGGTCAGGTGATGCGTAACATCACAGCCTCTCCTTGACAAATGTCAACCCCGCCTTCTCGTGGTACATCCTGTTCCCACTAAAGGGGCTCTGACGACCGCCAATAGAGGTATAACTATACCATCGGGATTAGAGGAAATGCTATCCCACACTCACCAACCCGCTTGGCCAGCGTGGTGAGTTATGGCCAAACCCCTCCAAAATGACTCCACAACTTAAATCTTGGCCCTCAGTCTCCGGCAGCTGGAATGTACCTGGCCAAGGCAGCGGCCAGTGCGACATGAAGGCAGAGGGTGCTAAGAATCCCCGGAGGACCGGACTAGGCTGCCATCTGATGCTGACCTTGGCTACGTATAACGAACGCTCCCTATCTTCTGATTCAAGGCTTCTTGAATTGGAAGAGGAACTACAAAGGATCAAGTGGGACATCGTCGGGCTAAGTGAGGTAAGGAGAAAAGGAGAAGATCTCATTGAACTGAAAAGTGGACATCTCTTCTACTATCGTGGGACAGATACTGGCAGAACTAGTGGTGTTGGATTTATAATAAACAAGAAACTGAAGGATAAAGTTGTAGAAGTTGAAAGTTCCTCTGACAGAGCTGCAAGACTCGTTATCCAACTCTCGAGAAGATACCAGGCTCAGATCATTCAAACTTATGAACCCACCACAAGTCATGCTGAAGAAGAAATTGAAGAATTTTATGAGGAAATTCGTGATCTAAATAATAAAGGTAAGCAGCACTTGAAGATAATTATGGGAGATTTCAATGCAAAAATAGGGCAACGGCAACAGAATGAAACTTCAGTAGGTAAATTCGGTCACGGCAACAGAAACCAGCGTGGAAATACTCTCGTAGAGTTTGCAGAGGCAGAAGGGTTTTTCATCTTGAACTCCTTTTTCAAGAAAAAGCCACACAGGAAATGGACATGGAGACATCCAAATTAGACGACAAGTGAAATTGATTTTATTATGTGTAACAAAAAATTCGTCATAGAAGACTGCAGTGTGCTAAACAAGTTCAACACAGGCAGTGACCATAGATTGGTGAGATGTAAGATGCACCTCAACACTAAACTCGAACGTAGCAAGCTCATAAGACAAACAAAATGTATTGACATAACCAACCTTAAAAAACACCATAATACCTTCAAATTGGAACTGAAGAACAGATTCTCTGCTTTAGAAGGCCTAACATCGGAAGAAGTGGATATTTCTGAAGTTAACAGAAAAGTAACCAAAGCTCTTATGGAAACAGCAACAAAATCAGCTGGGTCTAAGAACAAATTGCATGTGAACAAATTATCAGGAAAAACCAAAATGTTGATGCAAAAAGAAGAGAGATGTGGACAACTAAAGAAGATGTGATTTCCAAAGTGGATATATAGAGCTATGCAAAACAGTACGAGAAAGTATCACTGAAGATGTAAGGAAATACAACTGTGAACTAGTAAGGAAAGCAATTGAAAACAACCAAAGCCTAAAGATAGCAAAGGGACATCTCAGTAAGGGGAAAAAACAGATTATGGCACTGAGAAAAGAAGATGGTTCTGTAACAAGAAATAGAGGCGAAATTTTGACAAGAGTGAAAGATTTCTACTCCAAATTATATGAAAGGGATGATACATGTACTCCAGACATCATGAAAGATACCAGAGTTCTTCCAGTCCTTCCAGCAGAAGTTGCACATGCAATCAAGAACATGAAGTGATCAAAAGCTCCAGGAGAAGATGCAATTACTGTAGACATCATACAAGAAGCAAGTGGAGAAATCGAAACAGTACTCGCCCAAATTTTCACTCGATGCTTTAATGAAGGGAAAATTCCTCAAGAATTGGAACAACGCTACAATGATCTTGCTACATAAAAAAGGTGACATTGAGGATCTCAGGAACTACAGACCTATCAGCCTCCTATCAGTGGTTTATAAAATCTTCACTAAAGTTCTTTCACACCGCTTGAAGGTAACACTGGACATGGCTCAACCGAGAGAACAAGCTGGATTCAGGAGTGGCTACAGCACAATAGATCATATCCACGTACTGAGAGAACTAATTGAAAGAGCGAGGGAATATGAACTTCCATTGTGCATGGCTTTTATCGATTATGAAAAAGCCTTTGATTCGGTGAAACCATCAGCAGTTGCAATGGCTCTGAAATCCTGCGGTATTGAAGATGCATACATTAATATTATTAATAACATCTATGAAAATGCAAGTGCAAAGATTCGGCTGTTTGAAAATACAACACACATAAAAATTGGAAAAGGAGTGAGACAAGGTGACACCATATCTCCGAAGCTCTTTAATGCTACATTGGAAAATGTCTTTCAATCACTGAACTGGGAAAACAAAGGGATAAGGATTAATGGAGATTATCTAACCCACCTTCGTTTTGCTGATGACATAGTCATTTTTGCAACTACCCCATCAGAGCTAGAGTATGATCCAGGAACTTGCTGACAAGAGTAAAGAAGTGGGATTAAAAATGAACTTTCAGAAGACAAAAGTGATGTACAATGCTTTTACAAGAAATGAAGATTTATCGATTTATGGAGAAAAGCTGGAGATAACAGACACGTACGTTTATCTTGGACAGTAGATATCAAGTGAGGGTCACATTCGTGAAGAAATTAATCGGCGTACAAAACTTGCCTGGAGAGTTTTTGGAAGAAACAGCATAATTTTCAAGAGCAATATGCCATTATGTCTTAAAAGAAAAGTGTTTGATCAATGCATCCTTCCAGTGCTTACGTATGGTGCAGAGACGTGGACCTTAGCTAAAAGAGACATACAAAGGCTGCAGACAACTCAAAGCAGCATGGAGAGGTACATGCTTGGTGTAACCAGGAGAGATAAGAAGAGGAACACGTGGATCCGAAAAATGACAAGAGTGGAGGACATCATGATCAGAGTTAAATCCCTGAAATGGCAATGGGCTGGACATACTGCCAGAAGAACAGACCATCGATGGACTGCCGATATTTTAGATTGGATTCCAAGGGACAGGAAAAGACCCAGAAGAAGACCACATGGAAGATGGGTGGATGAAATTCGAAAGTATGCGGGAGTAACATGGAAGAGACTGGCACAAGACAGACCAATGTGGAGGAAACTTTGGGAGACCTTCGTCCAGCAGTGGATTGATAACGGTTGACAATGATGATGATGATGATCTCTCGCCAGGTAAGAACTGTTACCACAAGACCTCTTTAGAAATCTAGTAGCGTCTATCTCTAGCCAGGTAAGAACTGTTTAGGTGGCGCATGGAAGACCAACATCATATTAGGCAGGTGTTCATAATGTTTTAGCTCTTCTGTGTATCCGTGAAGAAAACTGAGGAAAATAATCAAGAAAATAAAACTGTGTAAAGCAGTGGAAAATAGTCATACGAAAGACCACAATATGTGCACATTGCATATGATTCATGGCCGCAGCTGCTATTCATGTGAGTGACAATAGCCTGGTGCCGTGTTTTAGTGTATAATAGTCAGACGACGTTGATCGCATCCTGAACTGATATCACTCGCATTTGCTCAAAACTACAGTTTAAACGCTACATTAGGAGAATCATTATTTCTCATACAGACGGCACTACAAGCGATCCTCCTTGCCTCTCAGGGTAGATAAGTGGTGAGAGGCGTGTGTTCCTGCCTAATTGTCCCAGCTAGGCTACTGCTGGAGTCCCGGATGAGTTTGTACGATTTGCACCCTCTCCACCCCCTGAAGCCTCCATCGTAGCCAATGACCGAACATTAATGGTAGGAAACTTCCCACAACCTTAGATGCTCAAGAGGATCGTTAAGCACAGAAAAAAAAAAGAAAAACAGGCTGTCCTGTGATTTCGTGCAACTGCTAAGTGCATATATGTTGTACCCCCAAATGAGACTTTTCTGCGTCAGCTAACGAACAAAAATGTTAACTATATTATGAGAGGAAAAATAGAAGCGTTTAGAAAAAAATGTTTGAAAAGTATGAAATTCATTTCAAAATCTTCAACCAATCTCTAGGGGATGTATGCCGCAATGATATCAAAATACTTAAAACAGAGAATATATCCATACTTAACTTCGTAAAAAGTTATTAAGTTATTCAACTTAAGTTCAACGGGACTTTGTCGCCAGTCGTGAAGATGTGATTGAAGGGATTGCATGTCATTCAGAGCCCAAGTCCAGGAAGCTTATGAATGAACTGAACTTTTTCGTCAGTAGTAAAGATGTGAATGAACTGATTATATATCATTCACAGCCCATGTCCCGTGAGTTTATGAATGACTTGGATTTTTGCGTCAGTAGTGAAGATGTGGATGAAATGGTTGCATGTCATTCAGAGCCAGTGACCAGTGAGCTTATGAATGAACTGGACTTTTTCGTCAGTTGTAAAGATGTGAATGAACTGATTATATATCATTCAGAGCCCATGTCCAGTGAATTTATGAATGACTTGGATTTTTGCGTCAGTAGTGAAGATGTGGATGAAATGGTTGCATCTCATTCAGAGCCAGTGACCAGTGAGCTTATGAATGAACTGGAATTTGGCTCCAGTAGCGAAATGACTTCATCTCATTCAGAACTCATGTCCAGTAAACATCCATTGGACATGCAAGAGTCTTAACAGTGAAGAAAAAAAATGAAGTTTTCATCTTGATAAATATTTCAGAAAAGCTAGTAAGACTCCATTTGCAAGTACTTCTTCCCGACATTAAAATCACCTACAAGTTTATGGTGGGAGATAAAGTGATGAAGGATGAAAAATCTTTAATTTCGTATTCTACCAAGAAACACCGTGTAACTAGACCATTTAGCTTCACACACGAAAGGGAAGTTCGTTTTGAGTTTTTTTGTTTGCGTCGTTAAGTTTAATTAGGACTTCCACACGCCATAACGTTTTTTCTCGAACACGAAGGCGTTTTCTGAGATCATTTTTAAACCACAAAGGCTTAATTATCTTCATGTTTATGTGTGCGTGTATGTGTTTAGGAAGCATTTTATGTCAAGGGGATGAAGAAACATACAAATTATGAACCTACATAACAACTTACATAATAGTATTAAATGCTAACCTAATAACTCACATAAAAAGCTTGAGCGACGTGAAGAGATTTCCACGAAACTCATTGAAAATATCTTGCAACTCTTCATTAACTTGCAAGTAATATAATTCCAATCCTAAAAAGAGACGATTGTGTAAAATAAAATACAAAGAACAAGTAAAAGCAAAATAATTACATATAATTACATGATATAGAAACATTCATTAGGCCACTAACTAAAGTAGGAATCATTGAATTGTGATGTATAAGAAGAATCACTTACACGAAATTGCTTTTTGCTGTAAACAGGCAGCATTCTGTGATCACGGAATGTTTTGCGAAGAAGAGTTTAACGTCAACCAAGAGCAGCTAAATGTAATTTACAACTCCTGGTTACAGAGAAGGATGGAAATCAGCGCCCGAAGGACAGCCACAACACCCATGTTTTTCCCTAGGATTCCAACCCAGACCTATGCGTACAAGAATTCAGAAGTAAGTGCCTTAGGACCACACGACAGCTGTGCAACATAATGAAATTTTCCCATCTGCAATTATCAGGATACTAGCGTGGAGCATTTGGCTCATCGCTAGTCTCCAGTCAGTGCGTTAGTGCCGGTCGTGGGTTCAAATTTCGTGCTGCTAACCATCCAGTTTGCGGGTCTTCTGGGTGTCTGCTAATGTCTCGTGGATAAATTCCCAAACTCGACGTTACACAGTTTACGATAGTAGATCTCCTGGGTAATATGCGAAAGCCAATTTAACTTACCGGGCATAATTAACCCCATGTTACTGTATGTTGCGATAATATTTACTGGAAATTCGCTCTCTCTCTCTTTATCTCGTCCACCCATGATGGGTTTCATCCCGCAAAGACGATTATGCGCCTTTGAGGTTTACTGGCAAATTAATGCAGCCGGCTTGCCTTACCTCTGCTGCATGTGGGTAAGGGGTAAAGTGCGTCCGTAGCCGACTTCACTGGCAACAATCTATGCATTCGCGTCCCCGAGCCTAGGGAGTCAGCGGAAAACCCCAGAAAACCGCTGACCAGATGGCAGGCAGGACCTGGATTTGCAGGAAATTACTCCACTAATATTTTTGCAGAAAAATATTTCTTCCTTTCTTAGGGCTACATTTCTAATGCACCTGAAAAATCATCTGAATTATGCAGGATCCAGCCATATTATGACATTTGTCGATTACTGAGCATGTTTTTCACATTGGCAGCAATCTTCAGGTCTGTCCTCCTCCAGCGTAAAACAGATTTGCGATAGGAACCAAGTGCACGAGACGTGTATTGTGTGCAACCTTTCAGGACAAATGAAAAATTTCTGCATATAAGTGTTGCTGCTCTTGCGTTCTTTTAAATATTTTCACTACGTAATGATACGCAAACTCTACATAATTTTGAATGATTAAGGTCATTGAATTGTACTTATTTTGATACGTATGAATCACGTCATGTCCTTTCTAGATATGAGCCTGTTTTTATAAGAGTTATAACGTAAACGTCTTTTCGTATTGCTACGTTATTTTAAAACATCACCATACGATGAAAAAGTTTCTAAATTAAACCTTAACGGCCAGACGAAACATTTAAAAACAGAAGTCAAACTTACGGAAAAGATGCTTTATTTCTCCAGCACAGATGTAGCATTTCATATAACAAATCGGTATCAACACTCCATGTTAAACACACCACACGCCAACAACGTTACGTCTCACAACGCTTCAGATTAGTCGCTCCGCAACGCTCCACAAACAACAGTTTACTAGTAGTTTATATCTCTCGTTCTTATCTAATAACAGGCATACGTCACGTTCATTCAACCACAATTATGTTGCCAACAGTATTTGTTTGAGAGAAAATATATCACGTTAAGTGTGAAGTATAACTGAGAACAAACTCAAGATTTACATAGGGAATGAAACTAAAAAGGAAAGTTAATTTAGAATATATGTCACAGAGTGTTTGCTCTGATTTTGGATGTAGCAAATTCATCACAAATAGCTGTTTACATCATTTCCTCACCCTCTTCATAACAACTTATTAAATTGGGTTCCGTAACATTTATAAAATTATGGATACAAACAACCCTTTCAGAAAACCTGCAAAAAAAGGGCTCGAGAACTGCTTTGTGTTTTTAGCCGCAGCAGCACATTTCTGGCGTCATCTTGGTACATTTCTAATCTTACTCTTCACGTGACTATTGATAAACATTCCCAAATGTGAAAGTTAGTACGCATCGAAACTGAAAAGGCACGGACAAAAGGGAAAACCCAGGAGGGGCCATCTTTAAATTCTAAAAAAAAATGCCTTCTACGAACTTTTTAAAACTTATCTCTCATACCCCCAATTCTTTTCATTATCTCTCAAACTCCCAATTCTAGGATTCTGGTAACACTATCGAAAATATCGCACTACGCTAATGCTGCCTGTACCAAACTTCATTGTCCGGAAGATACACCCCGGAAGGTACCTTTCTCTCGACATCTTCCACATCCAGGAAACACTATCAGACTGGTAGATTGTGTACCGTGACTCTTCAGTCCCAAGCACAGTTTCCATCAGTCTACAGCCCAAGATTGGTGTTCGTTACACCACTTTAATCGGCATGTGGCATTAGTCAAAGTAATTAGCTGCTTGTTGTGGCTGCGTAACTATAGTGACCCATGTCTTACAGCATCTTGCGCACTGTACTAGTGCTTACATTAATCCCAATAGTCTCACATATGGATTGTGTGATTTGAGACAACGTTGATTAGCGTTCTGAGCGGAAAGTCCTTTGCAAAGCTCTCGTGTCACTTTCTGTTAGCTTCGTAAGGTCGTTTCTTGGTAGATTCAGCCCCAAACGACTCTTATTTGTATATTTCACCAACAACCTTTGACCCAGACTCTTCACTGAAGCTGAAATGTCACGTACGGAGAGATTGCTTATGTGGCACCCTATCATCAATCTGTGCTGGAAATCAGTTAACTCTGTCGATCGAAGCATCTTGTATTCACAGTCGTGCAAATTTCTCGTTTTAGCTCTAGGAGGATATTTATAGTTGGATCTGTGACGGAGTGCTGGAGTAAGACCTACGCATAATTCACTACCAATAGAGAGATGTTCGGATATTCGTAGTAGGGCATTGTATATGCATATCACACAATTTTTTACACCCACCTGTGCTGTGAAGGAACGTGTTAAAGATGCAGGCAGGAAGTCTTTTCTTTGTTGAGATTCTAAGTTAACTTCGGAGAAAAACACATGTTCTCGGTTATCAATCTTGAGGTCTAAAATTATGGAATGCTAAATGCAGCTATACCCAACTGAATTGATGAACGAGAAGATGGTATAGTTTCTGAGGAAAGAAGTATTTAATGCGGATTAGCGGGATGATAAAAAAAGTTATAGCAATCCTGGTGGCCGAGTGGTCTGAGGCACGGGATTCGTCCGAGATGGACTCGGGTTTCAGCCCCGATGAGGCATGGGTGGTACAACGGTCGGATGGTTCTCCCCGCTTCTTGGAACCACTGGCTCCAAAACAGAGACGGGTAACTGCCTATAGCTCTTAGAGTTGCGAGTTGTTCACAGTGGTCGTTAACCCCCCTTCCCCTCCCGATAAACAGAGGAACATCAGGTGGACGCAAGTGGACAATGTATTAAATCACACTTTCAATCAGAGGACAAGCACAATGCTTGAGCAAATCCTTCTGCCTGTATCAACTAAATTCCCGCTTTCAGAAGTTCATGCCTTAGAACAGAAAAATTCGTTCAAACCCATAGTTTTTATTTAGTTGGGTGATCTATATTTGAATTTTTATACATGGCCTTGCATATGGCTACGGTTTTCTGGATATAAAATTATATTAAGTGGCCCCGAACAAAACGAACTGCTAAATTTCATTTTGTTCAAAGCTCCAAACAAGTAAGTTTTTTCTTTTCTCCATAAGTTTCTGCTTTTTGATATGTCAACAGGTTTTCTTTAATCCATGGTGCAGTGTGCTCAGGAATTTTCTCAGCGTGCAACTTTGAAGCTTCGGACTGCGCGTTTATGATATTAATTACCCCCACTAAAAGCTATGTAAGGAAACGGGAATAATTCGTAATCAATTACATCCTACTTAAAAATTCAAAGGGCTTTTAACGAAAATAAAGAAAAAATCCCTCTTGTTGCAAACACTACCATCAGTGGTTGCCTGCTAACGAATCTTTGTCAACTTCACGTTAATTTGCTCATTTTGCTCTGAAAATGTGACAGCCACTAAGAGAATGAAGACACTTTTACATTTAAAACATGAGAGCAAAGTTGTAATTTGCTATCTGAAGATTAAGTCATAGGCGTTGCCTTTTGTGGGCTTTGAAAACATTGTATGGTAAACAATGCAAATCAGAAAAAGTGATGATGAGATGTGATGTTTATCACAGTTCCATTTGCATTTTACAAGAAAGATTTAGGAAAATTTGGGAAACTGAAACACCTGCATTCCTTTGATCACACTACGAGTATAAAAATGGAAAAATTACGAATGTACATTTTGCATAATCCGGTGCATAATCAAGTAATCTCCCGAAGTGAAAAACAACGAAATGAAAACCGGAATATCTTCAAAATGTTACCTCGTAGCATATATTTTTAACTAAACAAGAAAATGTTCACATAATACAAAATGTGAGCTGTCTGTTGTTTTCAGCCTGCATGAGAAGGCAATTCCGGATATTGCAAAATGAAAAGGTGCTCAACGTGGAAAGGTCGACATACTGCTCTTATAATGCAGCTTCGGGGCTATTGTCTTAAATAGATGAAGTTTGAAGTTCTAAAACTACAACAAAAAATTAAAAATATTTTCCTCTTTGATGGAGATGAAATCAGTTCTCAAAATATTGAAATGCAGCTTAAAATTTGGGTGAGATACAATGGAAATAGTTATCTCGTAGAAACATCTATTTCATTGTGATAGTACCTGAGAGTTTGGCAGAACTGTTGCCAGTGCCAATGATGATATCAGAAAAAAGAATTAACGCTAATTTAGTGTTCTTTCTCTTGAGTCTGATGGTGCTTCAAATTCTTCCGGTAATACAGTTGGGATTCGTACAAAATTATCGAAGAAATCAGACAGGGACATACCGTATTTTCATTGCCATGCTCATGTATTCAGTTTCTTGTGGAGCGAATAAAAACCATAAAAGTGAAATGTTCTTTTTGTTTTGTTTTCCTTTTCACATTTTTACTCCGCATATCTGGATTTGTTAGGAGATATATGTGTTTTTGCTTGCGGGTGTTCCTTCCTACTACAATGAATAAAAATATGTATTTTTCAGAATAATATATATTATATATATGTATATATACACACCATTGAGCCATTGCATTATGACAACCTACCTAATAAGCTGTAGGGCGCAGTGGTCTAAGCGATGGCCTCTGATCATTTGTCCGAAAGGGGTCAGGGTTCGAATCCCGGTGAGGCATCGATGTTGTGTTTGTCTTACGGCACTAGCTCACTCCCTTCCCTGGAACCAGTGACCCTAAATTAGGGACGGGCGACTGCTTATAGCCCATTAAGTTGCTCACGGTGGTCGTTAAACCTCCAATCAAGAAAAAAAAAAAAAAAAAAAGAAGCTGTAGGACCCACTTTAGCCAGCAAAACAGCGGTAACTCGGTGAGGCATCGGTTCGATGAGGTGGCGATAAGTATACTATGGCATCTGGTACCATAATGTCAGCATCAGGTCCTTCAGTTCCCGTACATTTTGGGGGGGTGATTTAGCGCGAACCCGCTTTTCCTAGTCGAACCACAACTGTTCTCAAGTGAATTTGGAGGCCAGAGCATTAACGGAAAGTCACCAGCATGTTCCTCGAACCACTGCTTGACGATTCTGGCAGTGTGGCATGGCACATTATTCTGTTGGTAATGGCCATCACCAGCTGGGAACACAGTCGCCATGAATGGATGAACTTCGTCCGCAACGATGTTCAGATACCTGACAGCTGCTAGGGATTGTGCTAAATGGGATAATGGGGCCTAAAGTGTCACAAAAAAATATCGCCCACAGCATTACACCGCCGTCGCCGGCCTGTTTCCGCCCAACAGTGCATCCAGGTGCCATAGCCTCCGATGGAGATCGGCGTATCCAAGCTCGGCCGTCTACGCGATACACCAAGAATCTTGATTCGTCAGACCAGGCCACTTTCTTTCAATCACCCACGGTCCGGTCTTGATTATCTTGGGCCCATTTCATGCGTTTTTGGCGATGACGTGGAGTGAGCATGGGGACCCGGCTGGATCTTTGATTACTTAGGCCTATGCTAAGAAGGCTGTGATGAACTCTGTGCTGTAACACATTGCCTTGATTACCACTGTTGTAGCTGCGGGTGTTTTGTCGCATTGTGGTCCGGTGGTCGCTGTGAACAACGGGCGACAGTCTGCGTTGCCTTCTGGCATCAATGAGCTGAGGACAACACATGGCTTGACCACGGTTCGTCGTTTGGACATCTGTGCACCACATTTGATTCGTACTGACTACAATGGCATGTGAACCACCCACAAGCCGCGCCGTTTCCTAGATCGTAGTTCTGAGGCGCCGTGACATCACAATTTGTCCTTTATCAAACTCCAATAAATCGGCAGCTTTTCCCATTCTGACTCTGAACACTGTACTAACCGAACGCCGGTCCTCGGGTTGTATATATACTGCTCTGCAAACTTCACCTGCGCCACCGTTCGGTCTCCTGGCGCGCTCATTTGCCTAGGCTGGGGTGGTCATAATTGAATAGCTCATCGGTTACACTGGCGTGCAAAAATTAATGACGACACGGTTTTTCGAATGTAACGTCGTGCAGAAGTGCTCCACATCGACTCAAATCATACCATAAGATCCCCAAGATGTAAGAATATGGGACAAGTGGGCAAAACCGTCCAAACAAGGAATCCAAAGGATACAAAGGCACTTTATTGAAAAGGTAGCTTCGAGCACAACTGGACAGAAGACAGAAACGTCCATGTGACAGGCGGCGGCCAAGAAAAATCCAGTCTTCAGTCTTTAGTAGGGGATATTATCACCTATGACTGCGTTGCAGGATTTACAACGCATGTCCATGCTGAGGACGAGGTTGTCAAGGAGCTGTTGAGGCATTGCGGCCCATTCCTCTTATAGCGCCAATCGTAGCTGTGGAATCGTTGCTGGCGGCTGGTGACGTGCTGCCAAGCATCTCCCGAGAAGGTCCCACACGTGTTCGATTGGATTTAGGTCCGGGTACCTTCCAGGCTAATCCATGCTTTGAATATCTTCACTCTCTAACAGCTCTGCGACAGCCACTGTACGATGAGGTGTAGCGTTGTCGTCCATGAAGAGGAACTCAGGACCCACAGCACCTCTAAACAGACGCACGTGATGCAGGAGAACCTCCGTACAATAGCGGACACCAGTGACGGAACCTCATTGGAAGATGTGGAGGTCAGTACGGCTACCAAGTATGATACCGCCCCAAACGAGAACTCCGCCACCTCCAAACCGGTCCCTTTCGATGATGTTGGAAGTCTGATTGCGTGTTCCTTCCTCTCTCCAGATGTGTATACGTCCAGAATCGCTCGTCAGACTAAATCGGCTCTTATCCGTAAAGCGAACTCGACCCCATTGCTGATGTGTCCAGTTCTTGTGTTGCTGGCACCACAGAAACCGCCGTCTCCGATGAGCAGGCGTTAATGGCACACATCGTACTGGTCGTCGTGCAAATAGACCTCCTTTGTGCAGCCTCCTGGCCACGGTAAAACGCGATAATGGACGTCCAGTTGTCTGTTGCATGTGCCTTGCAATTTTTCCCGCTGTCTGCCGTCTGTCTCTTCTCGCATGTAGGACAATATACCGGTCGTCCGCTGCCGTTTTTGCTCGTGGACGACCACTACTAAACTCGCGGACAGCTGTTCCAGTCGTTTGAAATGCTCTCCAAGCTCGTGAAACGATGCTGTGAGCGATCCCGAACTCCTCGGTCACACTAGTCACACTTCAACCTTCTTCCAACTTCCCAATGACGCGACCTCGGGTTAAGTCATCCAGATGTCGTCTACTGGATTGCCTGTTGGCCATATCACACGGTGGCAGCAACTCGACGTCGTTCAAACCGATGTACACCGTGCAATAGCTTTCACCGCATTGCTGAGCGTACACCGCCCGTGTGCTTTATACCCTTCCGACATTCCCCCCCCTCCCTGAGTGCTGTTTCGATTCGTTCTCCCTGCTCGTTCTGCTGTTATGCTAATTTCTCCTCTTCGTCCTTAATTTTTGCACACCAGTGTTTATACAGGGCGCATAAGAAAGTCCCTTTAGCCTGGAATAACTTGCGAACGGACAGAGATACAGTGATGCAAGTGAGATAACGGTATAGGTAAAGCGACTACGCCCAATCGAATGCAACCGATAGCAGCTCTCCTTGTGGTAAAATGTGGATGTTAGCCATTGAAAATCGAAAACGAAAAGAGATAGAGCAAAAATTTCCAATTACAAAGTTGTAGAGCATCAATTAGTACAAAACGACATTTGTTTCACACGGAAAAGATAAATTTTCCCCTGAATACCCTAAAATGTCCGAAATCGATGCGCGACCTTTTGTGTGAACGTTTGAAGGGAACAGGCATAGGTATGAGCAAATACACACAATGTATTGCATAAATGCGTACTTAGGTTAATACAGTTTGAGGACGTCAGACAAAACAAAAACAAAAAAGGCAAACTGGCGCACAGTGATAAAAAGTTAATGTCGGGTATGTTCGAAGAGTTCGCCATTGCCCACGATACACATTTGTATTTATGAAAGTAACTACGCATGCACATTTATCAGCATGGAAGGTGTCACACTATTGCAAGCATCTGTAGTACGACGACGTAGATCCAGCAGACTTGTAGGCGCTGTTGCATACACCTTATTTTTTACGTAACCCCAGAAATCCAAGCTCACAATTCTCACACAGCGTACTTAGACCTAAACTTCTGATCAGGGTACATCTTGCTACTGGTTTTTATATCGTAGGTACGGTACAACGTCACAATCTGAATTTGCATACGGCTACATTTGTGAAATGTGAATATGCATATTCGAATCGTCGCGCATCGATTTCGAACATTGTAGGGTATTCAGGCGACAATTTATCTTATCCGTGTGAAACAAATGTCGTTTTGTACTAATTAATTGATGCTCTACAACTTTGTATTTGGAAATTTTTCTCTATCTCTTTTCGTTTTCGTTTTGCAATGGCTAACTTCCGCATTTCCCCACTAGGGGCGCTGCTATTGGTTGCATTCGATCGTAGTCGCTTTACCTATACCGTTATCTCACTAGCATTACTGTAGCTCTCTCCGTTCGCAAGTTATTCCGGGCTAAAGGGACTTTCCTATGCACCCTGCATATACATTTTCCTAGATGTTGTATATATATGTACAATTGGGACATACAGAGCAGCATCTAACATCTATGAAAATGCAAGTGCAAAGGTTCGGATATTTGAGGATACAGCACAAATAGGAATTGGAAAGGAGTGAGACAAGGTGACACCATATCTCCCAAGCTCTTTAACGACACATTGCAAAATGTCTTTCAATCATTGAACTGGGAAAACAAAGGGATAAAGATTAATGGAGATTACTTAACTTACCTTCGTTTTGCTGATGACGTAGTCATCTATGCAACTGCCCCTTCAGAGCTGCAGAGTATGATCCAAGAACTTGCTGACAAGAGCAAAGAAGTGGGATTAAAAATGAACTTTCAGAAGAGAAAACTGATGTACAATGCTTTTACAAGAAACGAAGATTTATCGATTGATGCAGAAAAGCTTGAGACAACCGATTCCTACATTTATCTTGGGCAGCAGATATCAAGTGAGGGTCATATTGATAAAGAAATTAATCGGAGTATAAAACTTGGATGGAGAGCTTTTGGAAGAAACAGTACAATTTCTAAGAGCAGTATGCCATTATGTCTCAAAATAAAAGTGTTTAATCAATACATCCTGCCAGTGCTTACGAATGGAGCAGAGACATGGACCTTAACTAAAAAAAACATACAAAGACTGCAAACAACTCATGGGAGCATGGAGAGATGAACGTTTGGTGTAACTAGGAAAGATAAGAAGAGGAACTTGTGGATAAGGAAAATGACAAGAGTGGACGACATCATGACCAGAATGAAATCACTGAAATGGCAATGGGCTGGACATGTTTCCAGAAGAATGGACCACCGATGGACAACCGAAATTTTAGATTGGATTCTGAAGGACAGGAAAAGACCCAGAAGAAGACCCCATGGGAGATGGAAGGATGAAATTCGAAAGTATGTTGGAGTGACATGGAGGAGACATGCCCAAGACAGACAATTGTGGAAGAAATTTGGGGAGACCTTCATCCAGCAGTGGATTGATAATGGTTGATGATGATGATGATGATATATATACACACACACACAAATTTATTCAAAGAAATTTCTTGCCAAAAGGACAATAGAAGAAGCAACGGAATGTGATTTTTCTAATCAGTTAAACTCCACCTATCAGAGATCTATACAATGAGTGGAAAAGCTGATGATTTCAGTTGGACGTACTCTGACGCCGCCATGTTATTTGCGTTCTCAGCTCATGAAATCGCAACAGCGACTTTCATTAAAAGCATAAAACGAGTTTTAGTGTTATGAAGAAATGATAGAGTGCTATAAGCATTGCCTGGAAGATCAGAAACTTCAGCCATTCCAGGGCATGAGATCAGTGTAAGGTTGGGGCACGCGATAATTTTACATTATACATTAGGATGTCGTGTTCACATTAATGGCTCACTGCAGGTTAAACGAAAGAAAAAAAGTTCCATTGATACTTACCTATAATATTGAGCAACACGATAACAATGGCGAACACAATGTAGACGACCATAGTTAGCTTTCCAGGAAACCCCCATTTTCTCAAGTAGTAAAATATTTGACCTACCCTTGAAAAAATCCGAAATTTTATTGCTAACAGAAAGAGCAAAACAATAATCAAATAAACAAATGTAAATATGTTATTATCATCTGAAATATAATATTCCATCTGTTTTAAAAATGCATTACATGTAACGTCAAAGTTAGAGTATATTGTTACGTGGCTTAATTAATTAATTCCTTTTTCAATGAATGAATTACGGGATTACTCCATTGTACTAGTACAATGCAAATTTGGAAGATGTAAATCCGTTTGTTGGTGTAAATATGACATAGATCCTGTGATGGTTGTATTCAAATTAATCGGATGCTTGAAACTTGGTTGTTCTGGGTAGCATAGTGGTTAGCATACTCGGGTGCTATCCTGTAGACGCGGGTTCGATTCCAGCTCCAGGACGATGAAATTTCAAGTTTTTGGATATTATCTTATTTACTGTCATATTTACACCAATAAACGGATTCACGTCTTCTGAATTTGTAATTCCCTTTTTTTTTTTTTTTTTTTTTTTTTTGCAGAATGCGGAAATAAAGTACGAGAAATCATCTTAAGTGCTTTGCTGCGTTTTGATAAACAATGTGTTGTTCGAAGCCAAGCTTGGAGTTGAGAACAAGAGTTAATGTGCCACTAAGTTTCTTGGTTACCACTGTCTTCTGTGCCGCTCTCTGATCCAAAGGTAGAACTCGACCGTTCCGGTTTCGTCCTGTGCGCTGTGTCTCGAATCGATTTCGGATTAGGCCACCAGAGACGTAACTATACATGACGTGGGTACTATATAACTGTGTTTCCAAGAAATTTTGGAGCTTAAACCTCGATAGACGTGTACTTTTCACCTTCCTTTAGAGTTTCTGTTTTCTTACGTAAATTTAGTTAGCCCTTGGTTAAGCATTTTCCAGCTGAACAGCACATTACTTCCCCGAACAGCTTGTACCATTAGCAAAGCTGACAGTGAGCCAGAAAAAAATAAAATGCAAAACTGAATGTGGGGAGCGGAGTTTTGAGGAGTTGTACAGGAGTAGACTGATATTGACAAAGTGACAAAGAGATCAAATCCTGTTAGGTATATATGTCATAGACGGATGCGTTATGCTTTCATAAAGTTGTGATCTGAGTTGAGACCAGCGAGAGATAAATTTTATCAGTGGATTATATTGATGTTCCTTTGAACTGCCTCTGAATGGAACCAATGCAGAAACAGGTTGATTTGATTCTTTCTACCAGGACGTTAGTATTTAGTTAGATATTCAAGAAGTGTGATAGACGTTGTACCAAATTAGTTAGCTACTTAGTTAATCATGTAGACAACCGATATCAAACGTTAAAACTCTACGTGACACAATAAGGAAGCACTGTCCGTGTGTAACTCGATGTTATTAGGTTTTATTTGTAGGAGTATTTTCTTTAGAAAATTTCTTCTACTTAGGAAGAATTTATTGAATTTGGTACGAGAAATGAAATATATGGAGAAAAGAATTTGGTGGCGCTGTCTATAAGAAGAAAACGTACGCAGCTGTACATTTAAAGTAAATTGTTAATCAACAGAAATGGAAAGGCAAAAACAGTTCAAGATTCAGTGGAGTATTGTCATCAGTGCATCTAAATTGAGTCAAATGAAAGTTGTGTCATGAGTTGGAATTCAGGATTTCACATCCTCAGGAGAGTGTGGCTCTCCGTGTGAAAAATTCAAATATTAATGCTTTATATTGAGAGAAAGAGGATGAAGCATTGAAGTTCAAATTTAACATTTGCATACGTAAAGGAACGTATACTGGACTCTACTAGGTACTTACATAACAACCGAACATATATTGTACTCCACTAACAGAACATATGTGATGTACTTGAAATACTTCTCAGCAAACGGATTAATTAGTCAAACCCTAGAATCACACCTCGATGTGTTTACTTTTCATCATACGAATTCTACGTAATTTCGCATAAATATTATGGCCCTGTTCCGCTCTGGGTTGCCGGCAGAGTTTTGGGCACTTCTAGATATGAAGCAAAAGGCAAAAAAAAAAAATTCTCGGTACTCCGGTGCAAATGGTGATCTCCTTTTTAAGTTCATATTTAGTTTTCTGGTGTTTAGTTTTTCGCAACGTTACGTCATGAATTAATGCTTCCGTGAATCTTCGATACACACACCTTCAACATAAAATAACGCATATAACTTTATTGCGTATCACCAAAAGAACTTAAGGTCGTATCTCTCTCTTTACAACGGCGTATTCATAACAAGTCCCAGACATATTTTTATCTTACTTTACGGCAGTCTTTATTTCCCAGAAAAGCCAGCTTTTATTCGTCCCTGGAGGTCGTTTCACATAAACTTTTCTCCCCGTCTACCAGACGATTTCTGTTGTCAACTGATCCTATGTGACAGTATCTTTTTCTTCGTCTCCTGTTTTTCTTCATTGAATCTGAGAGTGAAGGTCGATAAGGTGAGCCCAATACTGGCAACAAAGAAATAAAGCATCAGCTGCTAGTACAAAAGTTAGGAACAGAAGGCAGTGATAAACAATTCGGACACTTTGTTGCTTGTAGAGGGGGGTGCTGTTAGGAACAAAAAAAAAAGAAAAACTGAGTACACTAATATTATATGCCAAAATTAATCGATCAATAGGAAATATTTCCCCTATCTTCACATATTACGAAAAAGTGATGAGTAAAACAAACAATTATATTATCGAAATGTTAATCCTCGGATTTTCGTAAACTTGTATGAAAGAAATCCTGGTGACGATGGGCACCAGAAAGAGGTGAGGGTAACAAGCCAGGCGAAGTGTCATATGTATTCCAAGGTAGGGCAGAAACACAATAATCTTTTTAATAGGGTGTAGGGTAACCATCTGCCTGTATTACAGTATTTTATCTACCTAGAAAATTTTCCGCATGCTTCTGACAAGTTTCGGGGATTAACTAACATTCTTGGGATTCTGTAAGTAATAGGAACATTCTCTTTATCTTCCTGTACAAATCCTTTCACTGTGCAATTTTGGTTCTTCAAGAGGTTCGGATTTGCACCTCCATCATCAGAACAATATCGATGAAAGCCACTTACTCCATGCCATAGAAAATATCAACGCTATCACACAGCATTCGTGCTTAGTGTAGCTCTGCTTTGGATGGCTCCAGATCCTAATTCTGGTGTACAGAATTTTGAACTCTTTTAGCTGTAGCTTTAAATGGTTAACTGATTTGCTAACTATAAATGGCTAATGTTCTTACATAGCTTCTTTGAACATAAATCACACTTTGTAAACCAATAGCCAAACCACTAGGTAAAAAGAATCAGCAATTCTGTTATATACATAATTAAACAAGTGTATGCGGTAAACACGTGTACTTGGCTTCAAGATCATCTCAAACACGTGTACTTGGCTTCAAAATCATCCTAAATACGTGTACTTGGCTTCAAGATTACCCTAAACACGTTTACTCGGCTTCAAGATCACCCTAAACACTTGTATTCAGCTTCAAGATCATCCTAAGCACGTGTACACTGTACATGGCTTCAAGGTCATCCTAAACATATTATTCGATAAACACGTATTCAAGATTATCCTAAACACGTGTACTTGGCTTCAAGATCATCCTAAATACGTGTACTTAGCTTCAAGATCATCCTAAACATATTATTCAGTAAACACGTGTACTTGGCTTCAATATCATCCTAAACACGTGCACTTAGCTTCAAAATCATCTTAAACACCTGTTCATCTTAAACATGGCTTCCCGTTCATCTTAAACATGTGTACTTCGTTTCAAGATCCTCCTAAACACGTGTTCTTGACTTTAAGTACATCTCTTAACAGAGTGTAATCTCGCTGGCTGACACAGACATCAATCTCATAAAAATGACATTTTTTCGTCGATCACATGTATCTCAACAGATTTTATATCAATTTTTAACAATCCACTCGTCCAGCTCTCTCTCTCTCTCTCTCTCTCTCTCTATCTATCTATCTATCTGAAATCTTTTTCTAAACTCACATTATACAAAGTGATGGAAACACTGTTTGTGGATAAATTTTTATTAATAAGATGTAGGCTCATCTCCTGCTTTCGAAACACTTGGAATGGACTTTTATACATATACAATAATGGAATTTGGGACCATTCTTCCTGTAAAACATGTACCAACTGTGCCAGTGATGTTGGTGGAGGAAAATGTGAAATGACTTCTCTCACAGATGTTCCCACAAATGTTCGATAATATTCAGGTCTGGAGAGTGAGGTAGCCAGGGCAGCTGCTGTATGCTTTCAAACCACAGCCCGACACAAGTTGAAAAACTAATTGTGGCTTTCCATTTGTTTGATTGTTTGACACGAGTTAAAAAGTTGATTGTTGATTTCCATTTGTTTGGGCAGCTGAAAAAACATCTGGATGAACGTCGGTTTCAGAGTGACAAGAAGGAGCAAAATAGATTTTGGTTAATTGCACTCAAAAATCGCAAATCAAAATCTTCCTTAGATACTTTTCCTATTCTAAGGCATAAGGCAATTGCACTCATAGAGTCATAAACGGTGTATGTGTGTGTGTCCAATTTGTTCTTTCTTCTTGCACATGCTATACATTATGTATATGTAGGCTTGAACTGCTATCTGCTGCAGGCAAAAAGCGTTATCACGTGGAATTTGACTTTTCAACTATCAAATGGTTTTCTTACGTTGATTTTTTTTTATATTTCGCATTTATTTTTAGCTCTATAAAACTTTTCCTAATTTGCTTCGTTTTTAGCATTTGTATTCCATGACTACTATTTCATTTTGCCCTTTATAAAAAAATCATGTCTTGCAGTGGCAGAACATACATTTTACGAATTAAAATCTTGAAGCTGATCACGTTTCCTAGTCCTGTGAAAACATTTTGGTCTCTCTTCTTTTCTAATAGTTTAGTTTTGCTATCTGCTTCTCTGCTCCACTGGTCGCTAATATCCACTTTCTAGTAAGCAGACGTGAGTGATTTCGGTTGATCCCTAATGTTGTCTCCCTTCTGAGTACAATTTAAGATAGCAAGTAGTAAAAGTTAAGATGAGTGAAATAGACCCTACCCAGTAAAAATGTCGTTCATTAATGGTTACGAACTCAAAGACCTGCATTTATTTATGATGGAAACTGTTATATCGTCCAGAGATGAAACAAATACATCAATGTCCTTAGAAATCATGCGCAAAAAATAATGTATGTAATATGAAAAAAGACTGAAACACACTATATTGACAAAAGTCACCGGACACCCCTCCAAAAGCAAATTAACGGATCCGCTGCGTTCTTAAGATGTGCGGTACATCTGCAAACTGTATAAAAACAAGTCTGCAGCTGACCGCGATCATGTCGCACTGTGAGGTTGAGTGAAAATGTCGCGACGGGGGAAAACTGCCTTTGAGAACGGCATCAGGGTGTTGTCCATAAGAGAAACCGAGAGGCGTTTAAACCTACCCAAGTCAACTGTTTTGGATGTACTGAATAAGTGGAATACACATGGTGTGCCTGAAGCAGCAAAAAGTACCGGCAGACCAAAGAAAATCAGTGATAGAGGACGTCGAAGCCTCAGGAGAGTCGTTACAGCTAATCGACGGAGTACTGCACAAAACCTCAGTGTACAGGTGAGAAAAAGTACTGGTATCTCAGCATGTACACGTACCATTCACAGAGAACTTCATTCCATTGGTTACCGTGGTCGTTCGGCTGCTCATAAGCCTTTCATCTCCACTCGGAATGCTACTAGTCGTTTAGCATGGTGTCAAGAACTTTTATCGTGGACCGTAGATCAATGGAAACGGGTCCTGTGGACTGATGAATCCAGATACATGATTCATCAGTCTGATGGCCGTGTGTAGGTATGGTAGTAGCCAGGGAAACGCTATTTACCACAGTGTACTGTTCCTACAGTTCCGTTAGGAGCTGGCAGTGTACTCTAGTGAGGGTGTTTTTCATGGTATGGTCAAGGCCCATTGGTTATCGGGGACAAACCTGTTAACCAGCACGTCTACCTCGATATTCTGGACAATTATGCCCTACCAACTCTGTGGCGATACTATGGAACCGAGTCTTGTTAGTACCAGCAGGATAATGCACCGAGCCATAAAGCAAGAACTGTTACGGCGTGGTTTGACGATAATTTCGTATCGTGTGTGGACTGGCCAGCACAGAACCCTTATCTTAATCCCATACAGCACCTATGGGATGAATTAGAGCGCCGCACAAGAAATTTGGAACCAAGGCCTACTACTAAACAACAGTTAGCAGCAGCATTATGGAAGCGCAGGCCTATCGCTGTGTTCCAAAACTTTGTCGAAAGCATGTCTCGAGGGGTCAGTGCATGCATTAAGGCCAAAGGTGGACCGACACCGTACTAATGTATGTCAATAAATGCTCTGTTGTGTTTCTCTTCTTGGTGTCCGGTGACTTTTGTCAATATAGAGTATAACTGATGCATTTAACTCCAAATGCGGCATGTTTTTGAAACTCCCTAGGAATCCTTTGCATTACTTGATCTGGTACGTAGTCTCCCAGAGCAATTACGTATATCACTCGCATCGCTTCTACGCGCAAGTTCCTTTCATCATGTACATTTCTTCTGGAATGGCTTCACAATTTTCGCCGTACAGTGTACATGTGAACGAAGATTCACTTCATTTACAGCAGTATTTCCAGTAGTTAGGAAAAGGTTTCAAGCGTTATGGAGCAGTTGATAAATGCTAAATTATGATGGTTACTATGCCTTTAACATTTTCACCTCTCATGTAATCTTGAAGGGCAATAGTTGGTCAAAGGAGCCCTACTAATTAAGATGAAAAACTGAAATGAATTAGCAAAGATCACCTGGAAATGGAAAAAACGTCATCATCAAGACACTAGGAACGAAGTCGAAGTTTGGTTTTTAGTAGTTTTTACCTTTCCATTTTTATGAGTTTTTTTTAACTTTCATTTTTATTTCTTGAAATGGTGACAGCTATAAGAATACTCTCCTTGTGCTTCTTATGATGTGTTAATACCAATAACACACAGCCCTGGTTGGAAACAAAATTCAATTGAACACTAACTTGTGAGTACATTGTGAAATGAAGTTGAGTTTCTTCCAGAACGATGAAGAAAAGACCGTTTCGTTTGATCCTAATAATATGTATTTCTCTCTGACGCACTGGAGAAGTTTATCACATGTATTACGGCTGTGGGACCAAACCGTGGAAAGTCACCATCCTACAGCCCGTATAGATACCAAAGTCATCATAGAAATCAAGAAAGAAATATGCTTCATAAATATGGTGCACTCATATTCATAAAAAAACAAAACACCTGAAAGGAGTCGAGCTACGACTTTGATTTTTACAGATTGTGTTCATTAGGCAATACAGAACAAATGATTAGGGTTTCGATTTTATACGTACTAGTTGCGTCGATGTAGCTAATAATAGGTGTGGCCATTTCTGGCTTGTATCACCTGCTGTATCCGAAAAGGCATCGAATCAAATAATGTGTAAATGGGTCCTGTGGAATAGCCATCCAGCCTGTATTAACCCACGTCCAGAGTTCATCAAGAGTTGCTGGAGGACTGTCGTACCGCTGTACCTGTCGTATGAGCATGTCCCAGAGATTTTCTATGGTGATAAATCAGGCGAGCTAGCCGGCCATGACAGAAGTGGAATGTTGTCATCCCTGCAGAAGGCACGGGTCGTCGCTGCAACATGCGGTGTGGCATTGTCCTGCTGAAATATGACCCCACGGACTACCTGCAGGTACGGAATGGTGGGCGGCCAGCCGGCCGGCCGTCGAATATCATTTACGTAACTGGCACTCGTTATGGTGTTTCGGATTCTCACGAGAGGTGATCTGCTTTGGTACCCAATAGCACCCCAGGCCATAATACCTCGTATTGGTGCGGTATGCCTGGTGCAAATACACTCTTCCCGACGTCCCTGCCCCTGTCGTTGCCGGTTACAGATGTGGCCATCATTTTGGTCTAAACAGAAGCGCATTTCGTCCGAGAACATGAAATTGTGCTATTCGTCAAGCCACTTCCTTCGTTCAATGCACCATTGCAGCCTGGCAGTCCGTTGCTCTCGTGTCAAAGGTAGCCTGCAGTCCAAACTGCAGTCCAAACTGCAGTCCAAACTGCAATGTGAAAATCCTCTAAATACGTGGCGTCAGTTGAATAAATAAATCCATCGCTCTTTCCACGTTAAGCAACGCACAACAACCGAAAAATTGTTATCCGGCCGCCGTCAGAGAATTGAATCCCGAATCTCCCGATATCTAGTCGAGCGCGTTATCCTTATACCACAGCGGCCAACAATCGAGAGATTCGGGGTGTAGTTCCCCGACGGCGGCCGAATAACAATTCTTCGGTTGCTGTGCGTTGTTCAACGTGGAAAGAGAGATGGATTGATTTATTCAACTGACGCCACGTATTCAGAGGATTTTCACTTTGGATCTCGCCTTTGGATTTAATTGCTATAATTAATATATAGCCAATGCCATTAATACCCACCAGATGGAGACATCTCAGTAGTTGAGCCTATCTTACGGATTTGTGGTGTCAGATGCTGACTGAAAAAGGAAAACACACGTAGCGCCGTGAATTGTTGGCCGCGGCGGTGTAAGGCTAACGCGCTCAGCTAGATATCGAGAGATTCGGGATTCAATTCCCCGGCGATGGCCGAATAACAATTTTTCGGTTGCTATGCATTGCTTAATGGGGAAAGAGCGATGGATTTATTTATCCAAACTGCATTAATTGGCGACGTACTGTTACAAGCTGACATGGTAGAATGCGTCACAGTCCGCCAGTGCTGCGCGAACGCCGTTGATGATGAGTAACGGACATCTTCACGATATGACGGTTGTCTCCATGCGTTGTCTCTGTGTGATCTCCAGAACCTTCTCTTCGTGACATACTCCCTTCTTCGCGCCATTGCCTGCACACTCTTACCTCAACGGACACACTACGCCACACATAAGCGACAATCCGCCGGAGGGAAGCATTGCAGTCTCTCTTGCCGGTAATGCAATTTCTGTGGAACTCGCTGATATGACTGCACGCTTGTTTTACACGACGACGAGGCATCCTAACATACTGCTGACCGAGCACTTCCATGCCGACCCACGCAGTGCATATAACAGAAAAACGGCCGATTTCCGGTCTGTGACGTTGCGCGATCTGATTTGCCCAAGAGCGGTACACGTGAACTTACAATGCCGAAGTACTAATCATTTCTACGATATTGCCTGATTAGCATATCGTATAAAAATCAAAGTCGTAACTCGACTCCTTTTAGATGTTCTGTTTTTTATGAACGTGAGTGCACAAGGGAATTCACAAGCATTTTATTTTGAGCAATCAGATTTCGATTCTTATTTTTTATTAATACAGACAATTGACGTGGATTAAGAACATCAAACAGAAGCCATCGTTCTTTCCACGTTTATAAGTGAGTCACGGAAAAATTCTCATCGGCCGCCACCGGGAATCAAACCCAGTTCTTCCAGTTACGCGCCGGACATGCTACCACTGCACCACAGCGTGTGTTAGTCTGGAGGAATTAAATTCAAGGCCGCGGTGGTACAGTGGTAGCATGTCCGGCGCGTAACTGGAAGAACTGGGTTTGATTCCCGGTGGCGGCCGATGATCATTTTTCCGTGACTCACTTATTAACGTGGAAAGAGCGATGACTTCTGTTTGGTGTTCCTGATCCACGTAGGGTGTACGAATTTATTACTTATTTGTCTCCTAATTGTTTGTTCAGTTGCTGCTTTCCATCTTTGGTGAATCCCCAGCATTGTGCGGGGCTCCATGAAGCAACTTGCCATGTGGTTTGGCAGTTAATCACATGTGAATCTGGAGAATTCGACGCCACTAAGGTGCAGTGGTAGCGTGTCCGGCGCGTAACTGGAGGACCCTGGGTTGGATTCCCGGCGGCGGCCGATGATAATTTTTCCGTGACTCACTTATTTACGTGGAAAGAGCGATGACTTCTGTTTGAAGTTTTAAAACGTTATTTTATGGTACGGAGACAACGGAATAAACGTTTATCCACGTATTCAACTCTTCCCGGTCCAGAACGATACAATTTTAATGTTTTCAGAAGGGCGGGTGAATGATATTTTTTTCCAGAGGCTTTATGCCATAAATGTAGGGTGCCCGAATAATGACTGCACTAAATGTACAAATTGCAATAATGTAATAATAAAGAAATTTGGAATGGAATTACAGTAGAAGTGATCCGCCACGTGGAAGTGCTCTGTGTCTGGTAAATTTCCATGTCTCCCCACCCCGAGGTGCCCGCAGCTCTTATTCCGAGCGAAGGTCATTCCCGAGCGCTTTGTCGACGGAGGCAGACGTGTCGATTGATGACTCGTCTCGGCACAAGGACAATGGTTTTGACGGTTCAACAACGAATGTTTTTGGAGGAACATGTCTTTCGCCATGACGACAAGTACACGAACGAAGTGCAAATCAGTTCGCTAGGAAATTTCGCGATGCAGACGTCCCCCCACCATAATGCGGTACGTCAGCTCACAGCAAAGTTTCGGGAAACTGGCAGTATTCTGGAGCCCACGCCCCAGAAGGTCATCCACAGCAGACGAGACCGTACAGGATATCCAGGACAGGATACAGAGGAATCCACACAAGTCCGTGAGGCGGCTGTCACAACAAGCTAATGTGCCAAAGAGTACAGCCCACGGTATTCTGAAAAAGAAGTTGCGTTTCCACCCGTACAAAGGGTCTGCCGTGCATCATCGATAGAAAAAGACCACGAGGTCCGTGTTCAGTACATCAGGTGGTTCCAAGAGTTCCTGTCTGAAGAAAATGAGGACATTCTGGACGTGACTTTCTTTACAGATGAAGCATAGTTCCACCTGTCCGGGTACATCAACAGCCAAAACACTCCCTGTTAGGTACTACCGCATATACTTTAAGAGCTACAGGCTGCAATAAGGACCCCACATCCAACAAATCGCACCACATGCCCTGAGAAAGGTCTTCACCAACAGGCAGGAGCGTGTGCAGACATGTTTGGATGTCAGTGGGGGCCCATTCCAACACCTCTTGTAGGAATCAATTCTACATGGTAAGTGTTACTTTCAGTGCACGGTTATTTTTCTGACACCCTGTATTTTTACACCCTCCATATGAATAGATTATTTCTAAATAGTTTTCTGCGACGTTTAAATTTGAAAGCTTTTTTCGGAAATAATGTCAACAGCTTTTCCCTCGAGTTCTTTATTAACGTATGCGAGAATACAAAGACACGAAACTGCTTTACATATTTGCCTCCGTACCCTATTATTAAACGAATTAGGGGGGGGGGAATCTTGAAGTTGAAAGATAATGAAACATTTCCCGAAGCAGATAAAAAATAAGTCATCCAGAAAACCATTTCATTTTACCTGGTTAACTAATTTCATAGTATCAAGTTGTCCGATAAGCAGTGTCAGTTTCATTGATAAGATTCCGACATGATAATTCCGTCCCTCTTCGTGGACAGCGGTTTGGTTAACAGGCATCTGACTCCTCATATAACAGGAGCTGAATTCGAATTCAGAGTAAGTGCTGTGTGTTGTGTTCTTTTCTTTACGGTAGTGGCCTACTTTATAAAATCAAAAGAAAGGGGAGAAAGTACGAATCCTCAGGAGTAAGCGTAAGAATAAGAGAAGTGTTGGTTTATGAGTCGCGAATGTAACTGTAAATTTTGTAGTCTATTTAATTTTGCAGTAATCCTTCAGTTATACCTAATGTTTTTAAAAAAGCGAATAATCACAGTACAAGAAAGTTCCATCTTGAAGTAGAACCATAGCTCGGTCGATGATACACGGTCAGGCACACCTGTTTAATTCTCACCAATAACCTTCTGATACACGGTCAGGCCCATTTCTTTAATTCACCAATAACCTTCTGATACACGGTCAGACCCAACTGTTTAATTCTTTTTTTTTTTTTTTTTTTTTTTTTTTTTTGATTGGAGGTTTAACGACCACCGTGAGCAACTCAATGGGCTATAAGCAGTCGTCCGTCCCTAATTTAGGGTCACTGGTTCCAGGGAAGAAAGAGAGCCAGTGCCGTAAGACAAACACAACATCCATGCCTGACCGGGATTCGAACCCGGACCCCTTACGGACGAATGATCAGAGGTCAGCGCCTTAGACCACTGCGCCACCGGGGCGGCTCTGTTTAATTCACCAATAACCTTCTGAAAGCTCCAGTGAAAGTCCGTCTTAGTATAATAGTTAAACAACTCCGTCAGCAGTTTAGTTCCATCGATAAGACCATACCTGGTAACTTAATACGCTGGTCCTCTACGTGTCTCCAAACTAATTCTTACACGATGAGGCATGAATGCTACAAGATTTCTAAAGGTGTCTTGTGGTATCTGGTACCAATACTTTGCCAGCAGATTCTTTAATTTTTGAAAGTTACGCGGTTGAGCCGCAGCATATCGGATTTGCTGTTCCAACACAAATCCCAGATGCTCGATTGGATTACCATTGGGAAATTTGGAGGACAGAGAAATACCTGGAAGTCTTCCTCATGACCATTCTCGAACAATCCAGGCGGTGTAGCCTGGCGCATTATTCTTCTGAAAGAAGGCACTACTAGAGGGGGAATACCGTTGCCATGTACCTCATATGCAATTATGTTTAGGTAGGTGGTAGACGTCATAGTTTCCTTCACATGAATGACTGGACCCAAAGTTTCCCAGCACAACATTGCCCAAAGCCTTACCCTTCCTCCACCGACTCGCTTTCTTCCCTCGGGCCATCATGGTGCAAACGCTTCCCCGGGTAAACGACGTACACGCAACTAGACGTCCACATGGTGCAAGAGGAAACGAGATTCTTCGGACCAAACGGCCCTCTTCCAATCATTGAAGGTCCAGCTTTGGTGCTCCTTGTGTCCGTTGTAGGTGCTTCCGATGGTGAACCGAGATTAGCATGGGCACTCGGAGCGACCTGCGGCTGCTCAGCCCTATTTTCAGCAGGTTTGGATGTTCTGTGTGTTGTGATACATCACTCCCGTCATCAGAATTCAGATTATCGGCGATATCCCTTCTGTTGATTCGTACCATACCATACCCTTCGCTCACCTTAGCATCGATGAACCGTGGTTGGCCCACACCTTGTCGGCGGTTCGTAGTTTTTACCTCCTCGGACCACTTTTTGAAGGTACTAATTACGGCTAACCGTGTGCACTCCACAAGCCTTGCCGTCTCGGAAATGCTCTGACCCAGTAGTCTAGCCTTTGTCAAATTCGCTTAAGTCCTGTGACTTTCCGGTCTGAAAAGCAATATCAACACTGATCAACTGAGCTCAGTACCAGGTGTTATTTACACCGTTTCATAACGTTCACACGCGCCGTTGTTTACCTACTGTTGCTTCGATTTGCATAAAGACGCAGTGGGCATAATGTTTTGACTCTTTGTTGTATGTACACACTTTCTTGAACAAAGGATAGGTATCTGTGCTCCATAGTACTTCAGATAATTTGAAACACTGCTTTTGGGCTGAAAAATTACTGGGGACAAGTAATAGATTCTGCTATAGATATGCGTTGAGAATGAATGAAAGATAAGTTGGGAAGTGGAGTTACGAATACAGAAAAAGCGGAAAAGGGAGAGACCTAAGGTGAGTAGATTATTGTTTAAACCATGGAATGAATGAAGGTGATGGAAATAATGAGGTGACATACACTGGAGTGCCAGAAAAACTGGTACACCAGTTTAATACTTGGTAGGTCCCCCACGGGAGCGCAGGACCGCAGAAATACGACGAGGCATGGACTCCACTAACTTCTGGAAATATGCTCTAGGCAATGCACACCATACTTCTGCAGAGCGTTTCACAATTCAGGTGTATTCCGAGGTCTCGGATTCCTGTGATCGATAGCACGGTGCATGGCATCCCAAATGTGTTCTACCACTTTCAGATCTGGAGACTTGGGTGAGAATGGCAACATCCCAAACTCAGATGAATGCTCCTCTAACCGCAATGTTGCGTCCAGGCACTTGTGTGGAGGTGCATTGTCCTGTTGGAACAGGCCAAACCCATCAGCATGAATGCAGGACATGAACGGGTGCACCTCGTCAGAAAGGTTGCGTACATAGCATTGGCCGGTCACAGATGTTTGTAGACGTACCAGGGGTCCCAGTGAAGTCCAGGTAAACACTCCTCATACCATTACGGACCCTCCACCAGCCGGTACAGTTCCCTGTTGACAGACGGTATCCATGGCTTCATGGGATTTGCGCCACACATGAATCCTTCCATCTGCCCGATAGAGTTGGAAACGCGACTCGTCAGACCAGGCTACTTGTTTCCAGTCATCAAGTGTCCAGTGGCGGTGTTGCCGTGCCCAAGCGAGGCGCATAGCTCTGTGTCGTGCACCCATCAAGGGGAGTCGAGTTTGGGGTCGGCTCCCAATGCCCATGCTTGTTGAGGCTCCAACATTGAATTCCGATTATACCTGCGAGAGTGTTGCACGCCTATCGCGTGAAACGATTCTTGACAGCAGACGATGGTCACGCTCACCCAATGTCTCCTTACGGCCACACTGGTATTGCAGGTTGGAGGTTTTGCCGGAATTCTTGTAGTCACGATACAATGGTCGTCCGTGAAAATCCGAATTTCGTTTCTACCTCCGAAAGACTATGGACCATCTCACGAGCGCTAAGTATGACACCGCGTTGAAAATCGCTTAAATCGTTATTACTTGTCATTCTCATGCCGAAAACAGCTCTGACAGCTGGCAAAGATGTCTATCACTTTATATACGCACTGGCGGACGCAACCGAGTACGAGCATAGGTGATGTTGCTATTTATTTCGCATAAGTTCGTCTATACTAGTTTTTCTGGCACTTCAGTGTAATTCTATATCCATCACTTTCAAAATCTCCTATATCTTCCCATCTAACTTCACTTAGATCAACCACATCTAGTTTATTCCTCTTCATTTCTTTCTTCAAGTTCTCTAGTTTTTTAGCTCTCGACACTGTTCTTACATTCCAAGTTGCCATTCGTATAGCTTCTGTCTTATTCTCTCCTGATCGCTTTATCTTATTCCTATTTTTCTCTACACTTTGGATCCCATCTCAGTTGTCTATGTAGGGGTTTCGTAGGGTAACGACCTGAGAAGCCCCATAACTTCTCCTGCCAGGCATGGCATCCATCGTTTGCCGATAAACCCCGTTTTTTCCAGTTGTGGAAACTACATTTGCTGACTTTACCATAATTCTTTGAAAAAATACTGAGGTCGTTTTCCGTTGCCTTCCTCAGGAGGCCATTATGGTATGGTCCAAAACCTAGGAGAGTAGCAGACTCCCACTGCAGGATAGTAAATAAAGTAAATAGAAAAGATTCAGCCCCTTTCCTAATACCATTTTAAATTCTTAGACACTTTGTTACGTATTGATAACGTTTATTTTATTTTACCTTTTATCGATGCTGTTCAGCCTAGGTGCTGGTGTGCTAATTACTCAAGCTGGGGCTGTTACTATATAGGTACATAAGAAACTTCACTGAAAGAAACCGTAGGTACTGGACACTTTTAATATTATACTCGTACATACAGAAATATTTTAAACTTATGTATGTGTTAACAGTCGTAGGGGTTCGCGATGAAAATGTAATATTGAAAGCGGTTTTCGAGTGGAAACAAAGTGGGAATTGCTAGTATAGCGTATTAAACCGGCGCTGTTGGAGGGCAATAACTCGTGGTATTTCGGGCTTCTGTTTTCAAACTCCGCGGGAGTTTGAAACGTTAGAGTTAGTTCAGTCTGACGATTAATTAAAGCAAATTACCTTTTCGTCGGAGCCCATGGTATAACAAGGAATACGACGATAAGCTCCTCCAGAAGAATAAGCAGACTCAGCGCAGTGTTCAAAAGCACCATGCCGAAAACCGTGGCTGTGAAAACCAAACAGGAAATCAGTACGGTTACAAATATACTTGAAAACTTTCACTATATTTGAGAACAACATTAGTAACATGAATAAGAATCGGAAAACATAACATAAAATTGAGTTATGTTTGAGACGGTTTTCAAACACGTGAAGGAATTTTAATTATTTGAGACAAAGATCACGGTAAGATATTACGTAGCTTTGCATATTATTAAATAAGCATTTTCGTGCAAAATTAGATAATTACATTTATGTAAAATTTAATTTCTTAGACAAAAATTTATAATAAGCTAAAACGTATAAACAAATATTTTCAGTGATTCTTGTCTTATCGTAATAAAAGTAACCCCTATATGTTTCTACTTTTTTAATAAACAAATTCCAGAACTTCAAATTAATATAGTAATCATCATTGACAAAATAGTATCTACTCGATAGGTACAATTGGGAATTTCTAATTAAGAAACTCATGTTTCTAGCATTGTGGAATATTTTTACGTCCAACGAAAATGATCTAAAACGCCCTCTACATAAAAATTAAATTTTCAGACGCTTTGCTATGTTTCAGAATTCGTTTCAATCAGAAGCCCACTTTTGTTTCATTGGTTTTCATGGTTTGTTTTAATAAAATCAGATAATATATTTAACACTGGTAATCCATTCCAGTTGATTTTTGCTTGAGACATAAAGACATTAATCTTTTTGTTTTAACTTTCTTTCACTGCTTCAAGTTTGTCTGAAAGGGGATTTTTAACAGTGGTGATGATTTTAGAGAAAATTGGTGTCATTGAAATAACAGACTGTAGCTGTAATGTACCGGGTATTCCGCTTAGACATATACTAAAAGAAAAATTGATAACATACAAAGTACCAGTTCGAATGACAGAAGGTAGGCGCCATTGTTAAGAGCAGCTGCGAAATTTATAAACCAAGCGAATGTCGGCTCGCAGCGCATGCGTAGAAGAAGGTATTTTAGTCCAGTTACCGTAACCTCCGCAAAAATAAAGGAACCGATGATTTTGTCCTTTATGATTGCACACCAAACATTGCATGTTAGAGAATTCCGTTCATGCTCATGAACAACGTACGGATTTAATGAACAATTTTCCAACAAGGTGGGGCCCACCCGCTCTTTGCCAATGATGCCCGCACATTCTTGGATGACCAAATCACTACATGATGGATTGAGAGAGGATCAACGAACATTCATTGCGTGGCCCCCAGACGTAACTCCACCTGACTGTTTCCTGTGGGGATTTTTTAAGGACCAGGAGTACGCTACACCGGTGCGTAATCTGGACTACTTACGCTACCGAATTTGTGCTGCATTCAACAACGTGACACTACAAATGTTTCTCAACACGTGGGCTGAGGTAAAATGCCTGTTAGACCTTTGCCACGCCACCAGTGGAACTCACGTTGAAGTTTACTAGACATGCAAAAAAAATTCTCAGTTTCTGTATCTGGAACAATACGTATCGCTAATAAATTGTGGTAAGTTCAGAATTTATGATACCTCCTTTTGTTATACGTTTAAGAGGAACAACCTGTATATCCCTCTCACCAATGTATTCTCTGATCCAACATATTCCGCCATAAAAGAATACAAGAAAAGAGAGAAAATAGAAGAAATTTAACTTGACTTAACTTAATTTAATGACCCACATTGTCAATGCACGATGATTTAATATTAAAAAACGACAAATATTTACAAGTTAAAAACCCCATGAGTACTTTCGGGGTGACAATCAGCCCGTCTTTAGATGGAAAAGAGTAGTGCTATATATGGGCACCAATATATACAGTGGAACACAATGACGTATTGTGGGTAAAGCTCCAGCACAGGAGTGTCTCATCTGTTGCCATCGCAACACAGCTAAAACACTCATGAAAGTATACCAATGTGGGTACATGATATATTGGGTATATATGATACAATAACATGTTCAAGTTATTAAAGTGCATACGTTAACTATGATTATTGCCATTAAAGTTCATAGCCACAATGTGGCATTTCCATATTCTAGGTAAGTCAATGGGACTGTTGTCATTGCAACAGCGGTCCCCAAAAGCCTCGATGTACAAACTTTCTCTAATGTGTAAGGAATGTATGGATGCAGGAGTATTTAACAGTTTGACATTAGTCCAATCCGGTTGAACGGTCCCGCATACAACGTTCCTAGCGAGTGCTGTGATCGCATGGTCGACATGAATATCATACCTGTGCTGTTGCACTCGAATGCCGAAGCTTCGTGTTGTGGATCCCGCGTAATTGCTTACATGTTCACCGGTGGATGAGTCCAGCAGGGGAATATTATATACACCCCATTTACACAATGTGTCCATCCTTTCACGATTCTTTTTAACGAAGGAAAGGAGGTTCCTTGATCGAATGCCGAACTGTATGTTGTATTTCGAGCAGATACGTGACATTACATTTGTGATGTATGGGTGCTGTTCTAACGGGCATACATATCTTTTTGTAGGATTAGGGTCTTTAGTCAGACATGTGGATCTATTATTCAATATTCTACGGTAGATTCGATTAACCAAATATCTGGGGTACCCGTATTTAGCGGCCAAATTGAATATAAACTCTATCTCAGACTTTAGTAAATAATCAGTAAATGAATGCGTGAATGCTCTTCTAAGTAAGAAGTTAATAGCAGACAGCTTGTGTGGGATGGGATGGGATGAGTTAAACGGAATTAGTCTATTACTAGCAGTGGGTTTGCGATAGAAAGAAAAGGAGATATTGCAAGACTCAGGGTTACGAAAGATTTGAAAGTTCAGAAAAGGCAAGGAATAGTTAGATTCAATTTCTATCGTGAGCGCGATAGTGGAGGAAAACAGATGAAAGCGCGTCGGGGAACTTAGTTAAATCCTCCTGTGAATGAGGCCAAAACACTAGGATGTCGTCGATGTATCTAATATACAGACTGGGTGTAAGGGGAAACTCATTGAAAACTTTGATTTCAATATGTTGGAGCAGACTTTCCGCGAGTACAGCGGAAAGTAAAAAGTTTTGGTCACGTTTTTAATACGCAAAGCAATGCATTTAACTTTGGTAATAGAATATTATTAAGCTAAAGGATATAAAATAATAATGATAATAATAAAGAAAACAGTAAATTCCTGTTAAAATGTGGACATAAAGCTAGAAAGCACTTCAGGATTTAATGTGATTGTGTCAAATGAAGTTGGAATTAAATGAAGTTGTTATTACCAAATAAAAAAAATTGCTGTCCAATGCTGTTCGAATTAGAGCTGAGGTTTCTTTTTTTTTTTTTATGTTTTTACGCAATCCGTCATGGCCATAGAAGTTATTATGATTCTATAATTCCTTAATTGATTCCCTGGAGAAAAGACAGAAACCACAGCCGAAGCCAAAACCTTTCAAACACAGCATCGATCCCCATTCACGGATTCCTTGGTTTATCTACTGTTTCCTTGCATCTTAAGTAGTGCTCCCTGGAAAACAATGACATTTCCCAGAAATGATGCATTAATTTCTTTGAAAATTTTATATATAATACTTCAATTAAGGGAGGAGGAAAGACAATAAAAAACAATAGTGTCAGCATTGCCTCGTCTGTATCGATTTGGAACACCAAAAAAGCTGCATACACCGTTTCTAAAACATCAGTACTACTTTAACATAAATTGTTACTATTCACAGGTCAGTTACAGGTTTATCAGATTCGAAGGACTGTGAAAGATAAATAACGGGAATAGTGTAAAATGGAAATATTTGTAATAAAACAGAATCTAATCTCAAATCTTCAAAGCCGTAACTAGGGTACGGCCAGGGTGGTCTCCGCCATAAGTGCCAATTAAACGAACAAGCCGGGGGTTGGTTAGTTAAATAAGCAATAATTAGCATCTGTTATACTTGAAACAGTAGCAATTAATTAGCATCTGTTATACTGTCTATTTATTTGCATGTTTGTTTGTTTTTATTATTTTTACATATGCTTGAATGTTGCATTTTAGCGGCGACATGAACTGTTGTTATTTCTCCAGAAGTTGACCTGAAGTCTTTCATTCACTAGAGAACGATAACAAAAATTCCTAACCTTTTTCTTTAATGCCGAACAAAGCTGATATTGTCCCGGATAATAACCGCGGAACTACCATGTATTTTGCGTTCCTCGACAAGTGGAGCTTGTCCGGTAAAAGTCCACGCTCTGACCTAGAACTTAACCTAAACTATTGGTGAACAGGGCGTGAATTATGCAGGTGACAAAGGCAGAAGGAGGATTTTTCGGTTAGTCTGCAAAACGATTTGTACGAATATGTACAAAATCATTAAACAGATCGTGTACAGAAAGAGATTTTGACGTTGTTGATCAGAGATCTGTAAAATTGAAGGAACGAAAAGTTAAGATTAGTTTTATTTGTACATATTTCTTTATTTTGTTAATGTACAGACATCAAAAAAAAAAAGGAGCCATCCCCCTTAACTTTGGAACCGTTCGCCGCATATAAACAAGTAAGGTACCGTTGGAAAGGACTCGCAGGGAACTATCACATGATGCGAAGAAGCATGTTAATTAAGCTAATTAACATGTTAATTAGCTCGCTATCTCCGATTTTTTTCCATATAAAGGATATGTTATTTTATGCGCATTTTATTTAGTACATCAAAAAAACCCCAAATATTAAATATCGTCTAAATCGGATGATTCATAGCGAAGATATTTGCAAAGAACGTTAGAGGGACCACCCATAAATCTCCATCTGGGAAACACCTGTAATGCTTTCTTCCTTACAAGAAGAGCGATAATGCTGGAAAGCTGCATCTTGCCCGAATCTCCGACAAATTGAATACAGAGCACAGGTGAGCACAGGATCATGCCCATAATCTGTACAATAACTTGGACACAGCCCATCTAGGGACGGGGTTCATTTACTCTTGTTGTTTTCTTTATAACAACTTCATTTATTCGTGCTAATGATTTGAATTAGTGTCAGAGTAAACAGTATATATTTTTCTAATTATCGAAAACCCGAATTTGTGCAAGCTGAAATTTGTTTCGAATATCCTTGTTTCCGATCATTCCATTTTCTCGGGGCACTGAGTATTCACTTATCACTGAAAGGTTGTTTCATAATAGAAAATTGAAGCAGAACCAGGAAATCCGTTTTCTTAGCGTCTTTTGTAAAAAATATGGTGCTAATGTTACTGGTTTGTCCGTCAGTCTGTGGACATCATATCTCTGCAAATATTAGTCCGATTTAAAAAATTATTTTTGTATTGGGAAGCTTGAAATGTGCGAATGGTGATCCTTTATTTCGTTTTTTTTTTTTTTATGATGAAGAATTTCGCCTCTAGAGGACGTAATAACGGTAATCGAATTCAAAATGCATTTCATTCTATATATTTTCTTCTAAACATCCGATTAAAAACATACTTTTACCTTTCAATTCCATTTCTAGCGAAGACTATTTTAGTTATAGTCACTTTTCCAAGTTAAGCACTGATTTTACGCTAAGGGACGTAAAACTAAACTGCGTTTTATCCGATATCACTGCTTCTAAAACTCCGATTTAACAATTTCTTTCTGCTGTGGATGCAGCTACAGATAGGACATCTTTTGCATATGACAACTAATTTTTGGTAAAAATGGTTTGGCCACCAGGGACCTAAGGTTAAATTTTTTGCTTCTGATGTATTTACAGTAAAATCTGTGCTTCTAAAATCTCGACTGAAAAAATTCGTTCTAGGACCGATACCATTCACATCAATAAACATTTCGGAATATATTCTTCTTAAAATAGTGCACGGTTTCCCCTCCACGGGGAGTAGATGTACGTCCTATTCTTGTCAATATCTCTGCTTCTAAGAGTCCGATTTGTAAAATTCCACCTTTTTTGGATAGAGTTCCCTGTGCGAAATGCTTGTCATATAATTTTAAAATTTTCAAGTAACCCATAGACTTTCAGCTAGGTGGCGACAAGATAAATTGCGTTTCCGCGATATCTCTGCTTCTGACACTCCGATTTGAAAAATTATTCCTGTATCGCATACAGCTCCCGATTGAAAATGTTTTGCATAAAATTCCTAATGTTCGGTAAAGAACGGTTTGGACACCATGGGGCGTAAGGGTTAATTTCTAGTTCTGATGTATTTGCGGCAAAATCTGAGCTCCTGAAAACTCGATTGAAAAAATTATTTCGTTGACCGATACCACTCACATAGAACCTTTGGAGAATACTTTCTTCGTAAAATAATGCACACTTTTTCCGCCAGATGGCGTAGCGTATATCATATATTTGTTGATATCTTTGCTTCTGAGAGTCCGATTTGAAAACTTCTTTCTTTCTTAGAGAGCCTTTCCACTGCGAAAGGTTTCTCATATAATTTCAAATTTTTCTTACCGCGCAAGTCTGCCACCAGAAGGCCTGAGTTCACATTTCGTTTACAGCAATATCTGCGGGACGAAAAACCCGATTGAGAAATTTCTTTCTTTGGTCAGATACTACTAACTGTGAAAAACTCTGTGTGCGTATTTTCTTCCCAAAATATTGTACAATTTCGTCTCTAGGGGACACAAATGTCTGATCTGTTGTCAACAATATCTCTGCTTCTACATGTGCAATTTAAAAAAATTATTTCAACACCGGAACCATTTACTTTGTAGAACACTTTAGTCAAGTATATGAGGAATTTTACAATTCACAATTCTGCCGGTAAGTTGTGTTTGTGTTCTTTTGTTTGCAGCTGTATCTTCGCTTCTAAACACCCTATTGAGAAATTTCTAGTTTTACTGTAATGCCATTCACGACAAAATGGATGTGGACCATTATCCTCTTTAAATAGTGCACAGATTTCCTGCTAAGTGGAGTAAGGGTTAATACATTTCTCTTTTTTCCTCTATCTCTGTTTGCGGGAGACGTAGCTAAAAAGTTATTTTTTCTTAGCAGACCTTTTTCCTCAGCAGATCTTTTTCCATGAAGAATATTTTAAGCTTGTTTTCAACATTTCCATTATGAAGAATTCTTCCGCTAGAAGGTGTAGAATTATATCACGTTTCTTTCTGCATTTGTTCTTTTAACTGTTCGATTTGAAAATCTGTTTGCCTTCGATATCCTGCTATGAAAAAAATTTTGTGTGCCATTCGTTAATTTTTGTAACATACGTTTTAGCCGCTGTTGGAAGTAATGTAGCTGTTTCTATTCTGGATGTTTTATCGACTGTAAACATCCGGTTGATCTTTTCTAACTGCATGTATTGACTTTGAAAAACATTGAAAAAGTTAATTCGCGTCAGAAAGGATTTAAAAGATGTGCTCACTATAACTGAAAATTTGGTGTCATCATTCTTTTTATTTCAAATATTTTGAAGGCACAAATATAGAAAACGAGGATGTATTAGGTGCATAAATAAGTTTTAAAGCGTTTTAAGATGTATTAGGTGCATAAATAAGTTTTAAACAACGCAACATGTAATTTGAGAGAAAACAACAATACCTTTACGAATCAAAATATGCACCCCCATTACCAATCACCTTCCGCCATCGTCGGGCAACTGACGAATTCCAGCCATGGAGAATACTTTGTCGTGTGACGCGATAAAGTCGTGAACCATTTTTATACTTTGTCACATGTCCGGAACCGTACAGCAGACAAACCATGTTGCATCGATCGGAACAAATCATAGTCTGAAGGGGCTATGTCGGGACTATACGCCGGGTGCTCCAAGACGTCCCAGCCAAGCGTCAATAACGCTTCCTAGACCGATTTCGTGACATGTAGCCTAGCATTGTCACGCAATAATTTCACGGGACGCAATCCTTTGCTTGTGAATGGACGTTTCGGACAGATTTCCTGGTTCAATCGCAGTAATTGTTGCTTGTAGAGATCAGCAGTAACAGTTTGACCCTGTTCCAATAGTTCATAACAGAACACACTTTTCATATCCCACCAGATGCACAGGAGAACTTTCTTGGAGTGAATATTGCGTTTCGTTGTCGACGCCGTTACTTTACAGGGATCTACCCAGTGTTTTTTGCGTTTGGAATTGTCGTACCATATCCACTTTTCATCACCCGTAACGATTTTCCACAGGAAAGACTTTCAGTGTTTATTTAACAGATTCAAACATTTCATGACACGCTCATCCTTGTTCCTCTGGCTCATTTCATGTGGCACCCATTTTCCTTCCCTCTGAATCTTTCCCATTAAGCATAAACAATTGGAAATGGTTTGTTGAATTAGCCCCAGTTGTTGAGTTAGTTTGTTTTGCATTTGAGACGAAGCTTTATCCAGAAATGCTTGCAGTTCCTTATGTGCAACCTTCTGTGGTGCGCCTCTACGTTCTCGATCGCTAACATCAAAATCGCCTGCTTTAAACCGTCTAAACCAAAACCCACACGGGCTTTTCGATATAATATTCTCTCGCAGAACAGAACAGATCGATGCTCATATTTTTGCAGCACTTTTTCCTTGATGAAATTCGTAACGAATGTAGTGTCGGATAAGTGCAGTATCGCTTGCCATCTTTCATCTACCGATGTGCAAGTGCGTTTGACTGTTGGGCAAACTTCTGTGTCACATTTTAGACTCTGGACCAGTTAAGGTCACGTGAAAATAACACGGGGGAATGTCGGATATGTAAATTGGCGGTACGGTATACGTCACGCAAAAACGCTTTAAAACTTATTTCTACACCTAATAAATATCCAATATAACTGTAAATACGTATAAAATTATATGCTGCTTGTCATTAGTCACGTATTACGAAAACCAGCTGAAAAGTCCACATTCGAGCCGGACACAGCCACACGTGAACAAGGAGTCCAAATACGTTGTCGACATTCGGGCAGGGAATGGTTCGACCTAATGAAATAAACCTGCAAATATAGTTTATGCTGTACTCTGATACTGTATATATACCATAGCATAAACAAGGACTGGAGCTAATGTTAACCAACTGAATGCATAGCAGATGAATATCTATGTGCACCAAATGACACATGACATGTTTGATGTCAAGTTTCACTTAACCAAAACCCACTATTTAAGTAAATTAGTGATTTAGTACAGTTAAAATGATGCAGACGCTTGAGCTAACTGTAAATACGTATAAAACTGTACTTCGATAATTTATTTTCTAGCTGTCCGTGGCATTTCGGAATATATAGCACATCAATGTGTTCCAACATTGATGAGGAAAGGTTGACAACTCATTCGGAACACATCCAGAAAGTAATTCTGAAAAAATGCGTTCGCAGTGTGTTACGACAGTGTTCCATGCTTTTTCCACGTAGTGTTCCGAATGTGCTGTGGCCGCCCCGGTGGCGCAGTCGTCTAAGGCGTTGGCCACTGATCATTCGTCCGTAAGGGGTCCGGGTTCGAATCCCGGTGAGGCATGGATGTTGTGTTTGTCTTACGGCACTGGCTCTCTCCCTTCCCTGGAACCAGTGACCCTAAATTAGGGACGGGCGACTGCTTATAGCCCATTGAGTTGCTCACGGTGGTCGTTAAACCTCCAATCAAAAAAAAAAAAAAAAAAAAAAAATGTGCTATGTAAATATATTGTCTTCTATCATAAAATATTTTGTGGAAGAGAGAGCATTGTTAACACATGCAGAGAGCATCGATAACATATAGACATACGGAACACCTTGGGAAAATATGAGGAACGCAATGATCACTCATTTTTTTGGAAATGGCTTTCACAAAATGCTGCAAAAGTGTGCGATCTATTCCAAGTGATTTGTTACATGGTTTTTTCCACCTCAAATACTCACTTTGCTTCCATATAGTTATCGGGCTCAACACATGAATAAATGGGAACCTCTATGTCTTGTAATTTAAATTTACACCTCTGATATTAATTCCTCGTGACAATCTAAAACAATATAATTTTCTTTGTTTGAACTTATGAACGTTTGTCCCATTCTGTCGTGTACAGTTAACGTGTGTACCACGTTGCTTTGTTGTCATAGAAACACAGACCAATTTTTAACAGCTTCTGGTGTGAAGCCACCTCATCTAAATCATTCTCACATGACGTCATAGATTCATTACGTCCCATGATCAAATCTTTGGAAACACAAAAACGCTACGTAAGGAATTTTGGATCTACTTTCTCGTTCATAAACGACATATGGAATGTTTCATTTAGAATCCTATCGTATGAAATTTAATTTTAAAATTTCCCTTGCGAACCTAAAATGTTTATTTTAGATTGTCAAACCAGTTTCTTTTCTCATTTGTCTAAAAATTGACAGTTCTAATAGAGTAGGTAACAGTGTCTTTTTATTATTTCATGCGTATACTGAAGAATCATGATTGGTTACTTTTTCCTTAAACTACGAACTTATCGGAATATAACTAGATTCTTTTCGCAGAGTGTAACCAGATATTATTTTATTTATATTTGTAGAAGAAATGAAAAAGAAAGAAAAAAGGAAAGAAAAGAAACCATATTTTTTGTGGTTCTGCGCATGAACTACCATAATACTTTTACATTTGCAACTGCAGAGTTCTAAAATTCCGAAGACACTTATTATTTTAACACTTTTCTGCTAATCTGGCAAGAGCAAGAACAGGAAAACGTAATTGCTTGCCATATGCGTGATTTTTTTATTTTTTTTTTTTTTTTTTTTTTTTTTGCGTTATACATGAAACGATGCGCGTTTTAGGGGCCTTTTATGAGAGGTTTTTAAGAACGGGAACCACTAAAAAGGCTTGCTTTCAAACGGTTTCACAGAAAAATGTCGGAAATATTATTATACAACTGGCTGTAGCTTTTGTTTCTCACATATTTCATGAGCTCCCTATAGAAACATTTGATGTGCAGCAAACAAACACTGGGAAAATGCGAGCGGTTGCCGATGTTGATTGTTGAATCACTACCAGAACCAATAACGTTTTTTTTTTCTCTAAATAGTATAACTATGCTAATTATCCGAATTTCTTGGCGTAGAATAGAAATAAAACTTTCAAGTTTTATTTCTATTCTACACAAAGAAATTCGGATTATTAGTATAGTTATACTATTTGGAGTATAATTGGTGTACGGTTCCTACTTATTAATTGCTTTCTTTTTTTTCATTGTTGCAATGTTTATGAAACATACTTTCACAGTTGGACATCACAACAAGAAAAAACAAAATATGAATATTAAAAATTACACATCTTATTTTCCCCCGTTATTATTGACGTGCTTTCACCTGCTCAATTATAATTGATTTGTAACATTGATACTGGTTTCTTTAGTTCACTGAGATATATTTAGTTAAAAACTTATTTTTGCGAAAGTTATCTGTCCACACACTCGCCTACGGAAATGTAGCGTGACATCTAGTTTGACCTGAAGCTAGAATTAAACTAACGGTAACTCTGCTTAGGTATTCGCTGTATTTTAACCTGAGGAGACATAGCAGTAGATATATTCTGCGGCATTGTGGGACACAGGACCAATGTACAAAAGTCAGCTATGTAGCTAATAAAAATGATTAAATATGTCACTTCACGAAGTACGTCGTACGTTAAGTTATATTTGTGCAAAATTATTAATTTATAATGCTCATGATAAATTAATGGCGTGCTGTCTCCGTACGATGTCATCAAACCACCATCACTAATTGTACAATAAAAACTTTATTTACAATAAAAGATATGATTTAAAAATATTTAAAAGGGCAAGATCTTTCGGGGCTACACTAGCACCCGTCCTCAGGCCACCCAACAGTGCCACAGAGCACTCGGAAGCGCAGCAATATATATAACCAGTCCCCCAAGGAGACCCACAATGCATTTGTTCAAATCACAGGTGATGCCAATTGAGGAAAACAGCAAAACAGAAAGTAATACAAATAATATAGTTGATTAATTAAGTAAGGTCCTCTTCTTCAGTAGGTTGAAGGAAAGAAGTAATTATTTTCCTCCATTGTCTAGGAACAAAAACTGGTAAGTCCAAGTTACAACAGGTAGTACCATAAGAAAAAATATAAAGACACTCTGTAAAAAAGACGGTTTGTTTGTTAACAATGGAGGAAAGTGCTATTGTATTAGGCCAATCGGGAGAATAACCTCCCTGGCGAACAGCTGTAGTAAATGATGTAGAAATGGAGTCAGTTCGAAGTGCATATTTGTGTTCTGACAATCTAATGTTCAGACTTCTAAGGGTAGAACCTATGTAGTATTTAATATCATCGTTAGAGGCAGTGGGAAGCAATGGGATACGATATATTCCTGCTTTATTCAAAGTTGCGACTGGATCTCGGCCGTTACGTATGGTTGAAAAAATGTTTTTAGTGCAAATTCCAAATTTAATATTGTATTTATGACATACTTTCCGCAATATGGAAACCACGGGAGGGATGAAGTCAACTTTACCAACGTACGTAGGAGATACGACCTCCGTTGACAACGTCGTAAATCTTAGTCTTTGAAATTTCTGTAGAAGTTCCCGAAAGAAGCAGGCGGAATATCCAAAAGATGTGGCCAATTTCTGTATAAAAGCTAGTTCGTCCTGACGAATCTGACGGGTTGAGGAATGAGTAAACGCACGCTTAATTAAAAAACGTAAGGCTGAAGCTTTATGTTCGGGTGGGTGGGAAGAAACAAAAGGTATAAGACAAGGTATGAAGGTCGGTTTTCTATAGACAGATAATTTGATAAGATTAGATGTCAAGTCACGAGTCAATAAGATATCCAGGAAGGGTAATATACCATTTTGTTCAAGTTCCATTGTGAAGGTGACAGTAGGATATCGGTTGGAAAGACAGGTGGTAAATTCGTTCAGAAGTAACATGGAGTGATGCCAGAAGACCAACATATCATCCACGTATCTTAAGAGGAGTGCCGGTTGGTACGTGAATTGGCTCAGTACTTTTTCTTCCAATGACTGCAGTAAAATTTCCACCAGAAAAGGGGAGAGAGGAGACCCCATTGGTGCCCCCTCCATTTGTTGGTAGAATTTGCCATCAAATTTGAAATAAGATCGTTTTGCAACCAATTTCAAAGCAGAAATGATTGCATCGACCTCCAATGGGGAGATTGAGTAATCAGCAAGTAATTTCCCTTCAATAATTGAGTGGACTACTTCAAATGGAACGCTTGGAAACAGAGACACCACATCAAAGGAAGCCATAACAAATGAGTTTCCCTTGTGATCTAAAGATTTTATTCGTGTTAATGCCTGGGTAGAATGTTAATGGATACTGATGAATTTGTAGTAAGTGGTTTTAGGAAAGTTGCTAAAGCTCTCTCCAACATACGGGTGGGGCTGGCATACCCCGAATTCAACAGTCTGAGGGAGCGGTCAGGTTTGTGGGTTTTGATTTTCCCAAACAACTCAGGGACTCTTGTACCAAAAGGAGGTTTCATTTTGGTAGAAATGGACGTAGGCAAAAGACCCCCGGTTCCTGAGTTTGCTTAACTCAGCGACAGTCGCATTTGTCGGGTCAGAACGGAGTACTCGATGTGGAGTCAAAGCTATAGCTTGGTACATCTTATCGTTGTAATCTTTGCGATCTAATAAGATAATTTGCTGGGACTTGTCAGCACTGATGATTGAAAGATCCGGGTTTCGAGAAAGTTGTAATAATTGGTTGCGTTCATATTTTAAAAATGAAGAGTTTTTATCATAATTTGAAAGGGAGTCTGCTAAGGCATGTTACTTCTGAACGAATTTACCACCCGTCTTTCCAACCAATATCCTACTATCACCTTCACTATGGAACTTGAACAAAATGGTATATTACCCTTCCTGGACATCTTATTGTCTCGTGACTTGACATCTAATCTTATCGAATTATCTGTCTATAGAAAACCGACCTTCATACCTTGTCTTATACCTTTTGTTTCTTCCCACCCACCCGAACATAAAGCTTCCGCCTTACGTTTTTTAATTAAAACGTGCGTTAACTCATTCCTCAACCCGTCAGATTCGTCAGGACGAACTAGCTTTCATACAGAAATTGGCCATATCTTTTGGATATTCCGCCTGCTTCTTTCGGGAACTTCTACAGAAATTTCAAAGACTAAGATTTACGACGTTGTCAACGGAGGTCGTATCTCCTACATACGTTGGTAAAGTTGACTTCATCCCTCCCGTGGTTTCCATATTGCGGAAAGTATGTCATAAATACAATATTAAATTTGGAATTTGCACCAAAAACATTTTTTCAACCATACGCAACGACCGAGATCCAGTCGTAACTTTGAATAAAGCAGGAATATATCGTATCCCATTGCTTCCCACTGCCTCTAACGATGATATTAAATACTACATAGGTTCTACCCTTAGAAGTCTGAACATTAGATTGTCAGAACACAAATATGCACTTCGAACTGACTCCATTTCTACATCATTTACTACAGCTGTTCGCCTGGGAGGTTATTCTCCCGATTGGCCTAATACAATAGTACTTTCCTCCATTGTTAACAAACAAACCGTCTTTATACAGAGAGTCTTTATATTATTTCTTATGGTACTACCTGTTGTAACTTGGACTACCAGTTTTTGTTCCTAGACAATGGAGGAAAATAATTACTTCTTCCCTTCAACCTACTGAAGAAGAGGACCTTACTTAATTAATCAACTATATTATTTGTATTACTTTCTGTTTTGCTGTTTTCCTCAATTGGCATCACCTGTGTTTTGAACAAATGCATTGTGAGTCTCCTTGGGGGACTGGTTATATATATTGCGGCGCTTCCGAGTGCTCTGTGGGACTGTTGGGTGGCCTGAGGACCGGTGCTAGTGTAGCCCCGAAAGATCTTGCCCTTTTAAATATTTTTAAATCATATATATCTTTTATTGTAAATAAAGTTTTTATTGTACAATTAGGGATGGTGGTTTGATGACATCGTACGGAGACAGTACGCCATTAATTTATAATGTTCCATACGTACGAATTTTTAACAAGTATTATAATGCTTACAATTAAAAAAAAAGTTGCAATTTTTAATATAGTGGTATAATAACTGATTCCGCATCCCATGGTTTTCTTCCTTGCAACCAAAATCAGTATCAGTGTCACGTAGAAACACTTTCTCCTTAGTGTTTTCAAATACTGCCGGGTAAACTGTTTTACAGTAAGTAGAGGAACATATGTTTTTTTTATGCACCGCCCCTTAATCGATGAATGCTTGAGTTTTCGCTTATATCTCAGTAAGACTTTATGATATCACGCTGTAACTTCGGATTTACCGATTTAAAAATATTGCGCATAGAATGGGCTATTAATGAGATACGGTCATAATTAATTTTTTTTCATGATCATATTCCATAATTTATAATTCTACTAATATACCAGTTCTGTCGTTGCATAGCGGCTCATATTGTCTGGGTATCTTAGTGTTTTACTGTTGCAGCACCAAATCATTGTATCTCTTCTCGATTAAATGATACAAATCAAAATCGAATTCCACAGTTTAACATTAGCGGCATCTCTTTTCCGTAGCTCACTGTAAACGTATTTATTGGTCGATTTGTATGAAATTTGGAGTTTAGGGGTTTTACTATGTGCTGAATAAAATGCGCGTAAAATAACATACGTCTTATATGGAAAAATACGTAGATAGATAGCTAATAAGTATGTTAATTAGCCTAATTAGCATGTTTCTTTGCATCATATGATAGTTCCCTTCGAGTCCTTTCCAACGATACCTTATTTGTTGATATGCGGCAAACGGTTCCAAAGTTAATGGGGGTGACTCCCTTTTTTTTTCATGTCTGTAAACTGAAAACAGTAATAAAGTTCGTCTATATCTTTATTGTTTATAAGGAAAAACTGTAATTATGTTTTTCTTCGATAAGTTATTTTTTATACATGAACTTTTGATATTATTTAGTGGTCTTTGCGTTTTACATTAATATGTATTTCCTTCATTAAGATGCGTCTTAATGTATGGCCTTAAACAGCCAAATGGCTCTCCAAATCATGATACTGTGACGACGTAAATTTGTTTCGGCTAATTACCTTTGTCGCTCTTGTGTGGAACAATGTCCTTGGCAAAAGGCTTTCTTTAACAGATCAATATTCCTTTGACAAATCGATATAGTACTGTAAGTGCAACGTAAAGATTTCATCTTTAAGAAGTTAATAATGACATCCCATCATGCATCATTGAAGGTAACTAATTTTTAAGGTGGCTGAAAAAATTTCCAAAACAGGCACCTGGACGTTATTGAGTACTCAATTTAACTAAATCCGGTGGCGACAGAAGCACTAACCCAGGTAGCACAAACTTTCAATTTAACGCAGGCCCAACACTGAGCCACCGTCTTTTAGGAATAGAAGACAATGACTCAGTGTTGGGCCTACGTTAAATTGCAAGACTGTGCTACCTGGGAAGACACAGAAATATGATGTAAACAGTCTACGCAGTATCAAGTTTTGTTGAAGGTCACTGTGAGGTGTGTGTGTCTGTGTGTGTGTGTCAAGGTGAAGTTGTGCTCCAGCATGATCCCAGACGTGTACCAGATGGCAAGAAATCAAAATGCAAGGCTTCCACTTCAGGCAGACTTTTTCTTATCACACAGATAGAGTGTGAATGAACATTATTCTGGCGTAGAAGGTCTAACCCCAAAAGTTTTTGTGCGGTATTCTTTTATGCTATGCTTTCACGTGCTCCCGACCACAAATTTTCTGCTCTGTTTCCATCAAAGTTAGAACGACTGCGAATTTTATGGCTTTATGGATCTCCATTCGTTTCTCGACGTTCCAACGGAATCATCTTGTTCCGTAAAAGAAGAAACGAGCACTGTCAAAACGTCCGAAAACTTACGTCGTGTAAATGACGTAGATCAACTAGTTATACAGAGCATTAACAGCTGCCTGGAAACCACTTTGTGTTTACTCATTTTATTTTAACTCTCTTTTGAAGACCATTCTTCGGAGTTGGAGATCCTCGCGAGAAGTCAGCATGGTTTATGGATCAGGCACTGCCATCATGTTTGGTTCTGCCAAAAATTCAATTATCGCGTTATATACCTGGGTACGTAGTTTCTGCATTGTAGCAAACTCGAGTGGCAATGGCTATTATGGATACTCCAGACTTCCTCGGATTTTTTCTCGTTGTTCTTGTTTGACAGAATTTCTTGTCGTAAGAGCCAAATTTGGTTATAAAGCTACAAATATGCATAATTTGAAACAAAGGTGGCTTGAGCCTAGGGGACAGTTGCCATCAGTTGTAAATATGCGAGAGCTGTCGAAATGTAACAATTGTAGTGTTTTTATTAGTTGAACGTTGGTTTTAGTTGAAGATAACTAGTGTATTGAACTAAACGTGCTGTCGAATGAATGAAACTAATGTCCTTAATTAATTCGTCGAACATATATCTCACACTTTAGAGATAACTATTTGAATAAAAACGGTCAGGGTGAAAATATCAGCAAAAACTTACGTAACGTCACTTGTCTGTTCTCCACGCACTAAGTTCAGGTCGCCAATGCACCATAAACATGAAGTTGTACCACTTACATTTAATAACGAGCTGTTGCATCAATATACGTGTAAATCTCAATCAGGAAGCTATAAACTTATTCGTCGATGCACATAAGCCTTCAAACACTTACGGCAGTCCAAGTATATCGGGAACATATCCACTATATAAACTACCTCCACAGTTTTACATTCTCACTGAGAACGATGCTCAGATGTACATGCTTTTCGGGGCAGTAAGGGCCATTTCGTGAAAAAATCTTACACCGAGAAGTAACGAAATGTGCATAAGAAATCAGAAACTCAAAAGGAAGGTTAAATAGAGGTATACGCCACAGCAGCGCTTATGCAAATTTCGAGTACGAGTCGCGCCCGCTCAACTGATCCAGTAGTCTTTATCATAAATACTGTTACAAAGTATTCAATGAAATAACAAAAGAATTTTAAAGTTTTTTAATATACCTGCGATATGACGTAAGTATAATAGTACACTTGTGAATACATAGCACCAATCATTTCTCAAAATGGCGTCCTTTTGTCTACACAGAGTCCTTCAGTCTCTGTGGCCATTCATCAATAGCCTTGCGCTAGGTCTGCACAGGGAAAGCTGCTACCGCCCGCACCAAAGAGCTTTTGAGACTGTCAATACTAAGGTGTCTCTTTCTGCAGGCCATGTTTTCCAGTATGGCCCATAACTTGTAGTCCAATGGGTTGAAGTCTGAGCTGCTTGAAGGCCAATCAGCTGAAGAAATGAAGTCTGGCATCGCCTGAAGCCACTCCTGGGTTGACTTGGCCTTGTGGGCAGGTACAGAATCCTGCTGAAAGCTCCACTGTCGATTTTGGAAGAGGGTGTAACTCACATTTCTCACCAATGGCTCCAAAACCCTGTCCCGGTAGACTTTTGGCGGATGTTTTCACTCTTTTCTCACAGAAATGGAGCTCCGTTACCCTCCGAGGACACCCCCAGCAAACCGTGACAGAAGTAGGATGATGTCCCCTCATGATACTTGGAGCTTTCTCCTGAGCTTCTCGTGAGGTTGACGCATACACCCTGTAATTTTGTCGGTTGAAAGCCTTATCAATAGTGATAATTTTTTCATCAGAGAAAAGGGTCTGTCTGTGGCAATTCTCTGCGTAACGCTGGAGCAAACGTTTCGCTTTTACAACCCTCTGCTGCTTCAGTTGTGGGGTGAGGAAATGCCCTGTACGCCGCCTGTAAGCTCTCACCCTTAGGTCACTCCGCAGTACGTGTAACATCGACATTCTTGAAATGTTCAGCTCACGAGCCATTACTAATTGTTTTCTGGCAGGATTTCGTCGAATACAGGCTGCCACTACTTTCACTAGGCGAACAGTCCTCACAGTACCCGGCCGACACTTTCTGGGGCGGTCAGCGATGGTCCCAGACTCAAGGAATTTTTTTATGGTCCGGTAGACAAACATTCGCCTAATTTTCAGCTTCTCCAGCATGTTGCGAATCTCTGAATCTGATTTCCAACTTTATGCAGCGCTATTATGGGAACAGGATTCTCATAATGGCCCCCACTCCATAGCAAGTACTTCTCGAAACACGTTATCTCTTCTGTGAATGAACGCACAATGATTCATTAGCTGCTTTATGCCTTCTAGCTGGTCGGTGGCGTTGCACACCGGTTGCGCGCCATCTGTCGAACGTTTGTTACAGTATTTATGCTAAGACTGGTAGGTACAAAAGCAGACCGCAGCAAGCGCGTTTCCCTAATTGCATCACGCGAATACAGGTAATGTGGCATTGCTAGCGAGTTACTATGTCACGCGGCAACAAACGAAATCTTTATGTACAGTTGTTGCACTATGAGTGAGGCACAATTTTAGAATTGCAGGAAGACACTTTGTCTTTTGTGATAAGGAGGTCGTGTCGAAAGAAGCAAGCACAGTGGTGCGAGTGTGGGAACAGTAGAAAAAGAAGGGTAGAACGCACCGACGTGAGGAGCCCTGAGCGCAGCATCGTACCAATGAACGGAAACACCGGCACCTGTACCGTACAGCATTGGAGGACCGCAGAGACACCTCCTCAATATGGGCGCAATAGTGGAAATCTATCACACGTCAGAAGATGTTCTCAAGCTCTGTTTGATGCCACTTTCTACAGAGAGGACTCACCTCTCTCCATGCGTTACTGAGGCTTCCACTGGCCCTATACCACGGACGTCAGAAACTGCAATGGTGCCGAGAACGGAGATACTTGCATGACGAATGGCATCGCATAGTGTTTACAGGGAGTCATGGTGTAACCTTATTCAACATGATAGACATCCTCTATAGGAGATGCTCTTGTGGATGGCTATTGGAGGAATGCATTTTGGTGCACCATGTGGCCTTGATACGTGACATTACTGTGTGGGGTACTATTGGGTTTTGTTCATTTTTTTGCCTCATATACATTGCCGGGAGACGACATCCAGCAATACATAGAATATATTTTGGAGGCTGAAGCCTTACCGTATCTGCAAACGGTCACTGGCTGTGTCTTTCAACAGGATAGCATCTCGGCCACATGGGGAAAGGAATATCCTATATCTCCAGGATGCCCGATATGTGCCATTTCTTCCTTGATGTGCACGCTCCCCACATTTGTGGCCCGTTGAACATGCCTGGGATATGGCGTTCGGCAACTAGCTCCTCAGGCCACCCGGCATTTACCGACCTTTGGGTCCTAATAGGGGCAGCATGGCAGGCCAACAAAAACAGACGTGGCAGGCCAACAAAAACAGACATGGCAGGCCAACAGATACAGACATGGCAGGCTAACAAAAACAGACATTCGGGACCTCATCAGTTCAATGCCACGCCGCGTACACGTCGTTAGCGCAGCTCTTGACGGATACATTGAATATCAAATATTGTATCTTCCTCTGCCCCTATACACTGTAATTATAATCGTTCATGCCTTAAAAGTAATCTGCCATATGAATTGCACTTTGTTACCTCGTTTCTATCTCGGTGTTGCTTTTATCTTGTGTCTGTGTAGGTGTCGCAATTTCTACAAACAGCAGTGTATCGACAGCATCATGTCGGAAATGTAGTTCCAATATATTCTTTAATTATTACTGTTATGTTTCTTTAGAAAAGTGTAACCTTATATTACACATATTATCGGTATTCAATACATGTTATTTTCTAATAAAAAAGCGGTTAGAATTTCATAATTTCTTCTATTTTTTATGCTGTTATCAGTTGAAATACAGATTATTACAGCTATGTAATTATCTGTAGAATTTTTCATCAGTACACCTTTAATGCAAAATACGTACAGTATAATATAAACATGCAAGAGTAACATGGAGAAGAGTGGCTCAAGACAGACAGTTGTGGAAGAAATTTGGGAAGACCTTCATCCAGCAGTGGATTGATAATGGTTGTCAGTGATGATGGTGATGATGATGGCATAAAATTTATGATCCGTGATAATTTAAAAAGTTGATTGCTCATATTGAATCAAATATAGCAAAAGATACTGTGGAGCATTGCCAAATGCCAAACATTGCCAAACACAGCTCTGGAATATTATAAGTTATTAATATTTTTGTCGTCTGGTACAATCCACGTCAGATGAGTCGGAACTTTCAATGATTCTTCTTTAAAACATTTTGAAATCTGATCCTTACTTTGGAAGAATTACCGCTGCCCTGTGATAAATTCATAAAAATAACCGCGATAACAGAAGCTATCCTGGGTTAATAAATTTGTAAAAACAAAAAACAAATTACGTCATGAATACTGTATTTACTGAAGTCCAAGTTGGAAAATGATATTTTGCAGTAAACGTGCTGTTTATTGTTCCAAAACCACATCAGCAATTAATTGCGCCATCTGTTCACGAATAGTTTAGCTATATCACATACAATCAGAATATCGGGTTTCTGCTTTGCTTCATGATCATATTCAAAGTCCATGATCCACAAAAAAGCACGCAAGTTGTCCCAGAACTAAACAGAGGACTATAATTATAAGCATCAGACAAGTGAAATACGCAAGAAACAAAAACTGAAAAAATAAAGATGAAAAAAGTACCACAGATAAGCGATTATGGTGAAAGAAAAAGTGACAAGAAAGATGACACCGAATTTTCGGTTGTAATGAGCAAATCTTTAGAATCCCTTCGGACGCGAAAAAAATAGATCAAAGTTATTCAAAGTCAATGGAAGCCACTGATTGGTAAACTACTTTTTAAAAGTAGCTAGCTACTACTACAACTGCATTCTTGAAAAAGTAGCTTGCTACAGCTACAATTACTTTTTCTGAAAAGAAAATGTTTTACATATAATGAATGCACTACTTTTCAGCTACTTTTTTATCTTTAGATTTAAATTAATGATGCAAATTTTAACGGTGATACTTTTACATACATTCTTACATATGGCACTGAGAGCAAAATACCGACACAAGTTGCACAAGAAATTTACATTTGTATTTGCCTATTAGCTGCAGTCATCATATGCAAAACTTTTTAATATACACTGAGTGATCACTGAATTATGACCACCTATCTAACACTTCGTAGAGCCTCCTTTCTCCTTGAGTACAGCAATTATTCGAGGTGGCATCGATTCAATAAAATGCCGGAAGCACTTGGGAGGTATGGCCAACGAAGCGGTGTGTAATGCGCCCTTCAATGCAATTATGGAGGAGAATAGTGTGTCCAGGCGCCTGATATGCTGCTCTATAGTGTCCCACAAGTGCTCTGTGGGATTGATATCGGAAGCCAAATCAATATGCTGGAAATGTGAACTGTATTCCTCAAGCCATTTCTGCACTACACTGGACCTGTGGCTCAGAGCATTGTCATCTTGGAAGACACCGTCGCCATTCAGGAAAAAGGGCAACATTACTTTAGCAAACAATCCACGATAGTGGGCACCAGTCATATGTTGTTCCACATGCACCAGTGGTCCAAGTTATTGCCAAGTAAACATTCCCCACACCATACAACCACCTCCACTGGCTTGCAATGTGGAGCCAAGAAGGATGGATCGAGTGTCTCATGTTTGTTTGCGCCAAGTACGTACACGACCATCCATGGAGTGGAGTACAAAAACGCGACTCTTCGTACCAGTGCACTTTTTTCAAGTCATCCGACATCTAGCTTGCATGACCTTTGTACCAGGAGAGTCTTTTGCGCCGATGAACCGTATTTGAGAGAGGATGTTGTCGGAGTCGTTTGCTGTTGTAGCCCGTACGTGCAAGCGTGCGACTCATGGTCATGCCTGTTGCTGTTCCAGGTTGACTCCTGTTGTACTGGGTAGTCAGCTGTTAAACAGTACTGCGTCTGTTTCTGTTACAAGTTGACTCCTGTTGTACTGGGTAGTCAGCTGTTGAACAGTACTGCGTCTGTTTCTGTTCCATGTTGACTCTTGTTGTACTGGGTAGTTAGCTGTTGAACAGTACTGCACCTGTTGCTGTTCCATGTTGACTCTTGTTGTACTGGGTAGTTAGCTGTTGAACAGTACTGCGCCTGTTGCTGTTCCAGGTTGACTCCTGTTGCACTGGGTAGTCAGCTGTTAAACAGTACTGAGTCTGTTAACCTGAACGAGTCATCGGACCAGGCGCTCACCTCTCACAACAACCTTTCTCTTTCCTGTGCTGTTTTACCTCCGGGTCGTTGTTTGACCATTTTCACGCCAGTCCCTACACACTTTAGCTACGGCGGTTCGCGAACAGCCCAGCAGTTCAACCGTTTGGAAAATCAAGGCACCCCATCCCCGAGCTCCCACAATCTGTCCTTTCCCGAAGTCCGATAAATCGTCCCGTTTACTATCACGTTCCGAATTTTACTACCTACTGCTCCATTTATACCTTATACACTGAGTGGCCACTTTATTATGACCACCCCTCAGTACTTCTTGGGCCACCTTTTGCTTTTAATACTGCGTCGATTCTTCGTGGCATGGACTCCACGAGATGTTGATAGGTGGTTTGTGAAATCTGAGACCATGCTTGATGAATAGCACTTTCCAGGAGTGTGAGATTGGTGGGTTGTGGATCCAGCTGTCTGATGGCTCGTTCAACTTCATCCCACAAATTCTCAATGGGGTTGAGATCTGGAGATTGTGGGGGCCACTTAAGCAAAGTAAACTCACCGGCATGTTCCTAAAACCAATCCTGTACAATACGACCACTATGGCAGGACGCATTATCTTCTTAAAAGTAGCCATCGCCATTGGGATAAACCATCCGCATGACAGGATGCACTTGGTCCGCAACGATGTTTAGATATGATGTGCCAGTCAGACCAAAGCATGCCAGGAAAACATTCCCCAAACCATAACGTTGCCTCCACCAGCTTGAAAGGTTGTAGCAATGCATTTTGGGGTCCATGCTTTCGTGCTGTTTCCGCAAAATTCTCCCTCGGCCATCCGCATGGTGCAACTGAAAACGTGATTCATCGGACCACATAATTTGTTTCCAATTATTCACTGTTCAATCCTTTTGCTCCTGTGCGAACTGGAGACTTTTTCTCTTGTTAACTGCAGACAGCAAAGGTGTTCGAACAAGCCTTCGGCTGCCATATCCCATCCGATGCAGTGTACGGCGAACAGTGCGTGCAGAGATCATTTGAGGGGATCCTTGATTAAGATGTTCTGTAATTTGTTGCACTGTTGCCCTTCTGTTGTCTCTTACCAGTCTGGGCACTCTCCGTTCCGCCCGAGAAGTCACTAGTCGATGACGACCGCACGTTGCATGGAGAGTCCCAGTTTTTTGGCTGACAGTCCAGTCTTTAAACACTTTAACAACAGCTGATCTGGAACATTTTACGAATGCGGCTGTTTCGGTTATACTCGCTTCATGGATCCGACCTCCTACAATCATCCCACGTTGAAATTCCGTCAAATCGCATTTTTTTACCCATCTCGTCACATAAAAATCATTTCTACTACTGTCGCAAGCACTAAGCTTTCTCTTTTTATACTAGCCTCGCCCTCTGGCGGCAACAGCGTGCAGCCATAGCTCATTTGCTTGAAACTGTCAGGTGATCATAATAAAGGGGCGTCTCAGTGTATATGCTGCGTCGGTCGACAAATTGCGCCCTCTCAAAAATCACGTGATCAACGGGCCGCATCCACTTTTGATAGGGGTGGTCGTGATTCTAGGTGTATTAATAAAGGAACTGTACATTCCTGAGGGTCAATATACTATATGTAAAAATACTGATAGAAATGTGTACCTTTTGGACATTACATATGAAATTATTCATCATTTTTTTAGGGGAGGGGTGAACGACAAGCCTGAACATCCAAGGGCTATAAATAGCCTCCCTTCCCTAATTTGGGGTCATTGGTTCCAGGGATGGAAGTGAACTAATGCTGTAAGGCAAGCAAATGGCCCATGCCTTATGTGGAATCGAACCGGGTACGTCCCGGGCAAATGGTCAGAAATCAGCACTTCGTCACCGTAGCAGTTTATCCATCATCTGGATTTTATAGTTTTGTATGCATACACATGCATTCTTGTCTACAACGCCTTCTCTGTGGCCAAGTGGTCTCAGGTGCGGGCTTCGTATCATTCGTCCGAGAAAGACCAGGGCCTGCGTCCCGCATGGAAAATGGGTGCGTGGTGTATTTGTTTGATGGCACTAGCTCTCTCACCTCCCTGGAACAAGTGGCTCTAAATACGTAAAGGCAACTGCATTTAGCCCTTTGATTTGTTCATGATGCTTGTTAATCCCCGAAACAAACGAAACACTGCATTTACTCAGTGGATTTTAAGAAAGATGTTGTACTTCAAAGTCGAATGTACACTGGCGTGCAAAAATTAAGGACGAGACGGTTTTTCGAATGTAACGTCGTGCATAAGTGCTCCACATTGGCTCAATTCATACCATAAGATCCCCAAGATGTAAAAATATGGGACAAGTGAGCAAAACCGTCCAAACAAGGAGTCTAAAGGATACAAAGGCACTTTATTGAAAAGGTAGCTTCTAGCACAACTGGACAGAAGACAGAAACGTCCATGTGACAGGCGGCTGCCAAGAAAATCCAGTCTTTAGTAAGGGATATGATCACCCCTGACTGCGTTGCAGGATTTACAACGTCTGTCCATGCTGAGGACGAAGTTGTCACGGAGCTGTTGAGGCATCGCGGCCCACTCCTCTTATAGCGCCAATCGCAGCTGCGGAATCGTTACTTGCGGCTGGTGACGTGCTGCCAAACGTCTCCCGAGAAGGTCCTACCCGTGTTCGATTGGATTTAGGTCCGGGGACTTTGCGGGCTAATCCATGCGTTGAATATCTTCACTCTCCAACAGCTCTGCGACAGCCACTGTACGATGAGGTGTATGTAGCGTTGTCGTCCATGAAGAGGAACTCAGGGCCCACAGCACCTCTAAACAGAAGCACGTGAGGCAGGAGAACCTCGGTATAATAGCGGACACTAGTGACTGAATCTCATTGGTAGATGTGGAGGTCAGTACGGCTACCAAGCATGATACCGCCCCAAACGAGAACTCCGCCACCTCAAACCGGTTCCCTTTCGATGATGTTGGAGGTGGGATTGCGTGTTCCCTGCTCTCTCCAGATGTGTATACGTCCAGAATCACTCGTCAGACTAAATCGTCTCTCGTCCGTAAAAAGAACTCGACACCATTGCTGATGTGTCCAGTTCTTGTGTTCCTGACACCACAGATACCGCCGTCTCCGATGAGCAGGCGTTAATGGCACACACCGTACTGGTCGTCGTGCAAATAGACTATCTTTGTGCAGCCTCCTGGCCATGGTAAAATGCGATAATGGACGTCCAGTTGTCTGTTGCATGTGCCTTGCAATTTTTCCCGCTGTATGCCGTCTGTCTCTTCTCGTCTGTAGGACAATATACCGGTCGTCCGCTGCCGTTGTTGCTCGTGGACGACCGCTGCTAAACTCTCTGACAGCTAGCTGTTCCTGTCGTTTGAAATGTTCTCCAAGCTCGTGAAACGATGCTGTGAGGGATCCCGAACTCCTCGGCCACACTAGTCATACTTCGACCTTCTTCCAACTTCCCAATGACGCGATCTCGGGTAAAGTCATCCAGATGTCGTCTACTGGATTGCCTGTTGGCCATATCACACGGTGGTGGCAACTCGACGTCGTTCAAACCGATGTACACCGTGCAATAGCTTTCACCGAATTGCTGAGCGTACACCGCCCGTCTGCTTTATACCCTTCCGACACCCACCCCTCCCCCTACGTCATGCTCCATATATGCGCATGCCCTACCGTACAAGACCTTAGTCTATCTCCTGAGGGGTATTTCGGTCCGTTCTGCCTGCTCGTTCCGCTGTTATGCTCATTTCTCCTCTTCGTCCTAAATTTTTGCACACCAATGTATATTTGACACTCAGTTCTGAACCAAATGAAAAATGAGAAGATAGTAATTTCTTTCGCACCCTGCGAGCAGTATAATAAAGAATCAGTACATAGTGATGTTTTATTAAACAGCTTGTAGATGGAAGCAGAATTTCTCCACATTTAGTGAGAGGGAATGTTTACCTCCACATTTCAAAAAGTTCATCTGGCTATGGTTTCAACACTTTTGTTAAGTGGTCGTTTTTAATAGAAAATATATGTGTTCAGCAGTCGAAAATGTATAAGGAAAACAAGAAAGATGACACCAAATTTTCTGTACATAATAAGCAGAGCTACGGCGTATTATGAAGCGACACGCAGAATCGCATAAAGCTCCTGAAGAATTAATGATAGAACTTTTCTCAGCACCTCCCTTCTTCAGTGCAAACCGTTTTTGCTGCTGTAACACCACTTAAATAGATAAGGCTTCAGAAATAGCGGATAGGATCATGGAAGTAAATCAGGTATCCATGCTTACCGCTTCCATTTCCAGTAATGTTCCCAGCACCACTGAAGAAAAATTGCTAAGTGAAATCAATAAACTGAGTAAGCGACTAGATGACAGACATCATTCTTTCTCATTCGCGAAATCTAACACAGAACAAAAAAATGAGCAGTAGCAAATTTAGTTCTATGGAAAAGGAACTTTGTTGGTATCAGACGTTTTTGTACCAAAGCTAGAAACTGCAGAACTCCATGTAATTTTCAAAAACACTAGCTCAAAAGATGGTAGCGGCATATATACGGTATACGCCTTGCTGAACACATCTTGTCGCTTCCTTATTAGAGACAGGCATTCGAACGTCAATTTCCTCGTGGACACAGGCTCCAACGTTTCGGTAATACCTGTCACCTCTAATCAAAAGAAAGATCACTCTTACAGACTTCGGTAGACTAATCAAGCATTCACGTTTATGCCCAGAAGTTGTTGACACGTAATTTTCGTCTTCGACGTATTTTCAAGTGACCGTTTTTAGTAGTAGATTTCTCTGTGCCAATCATTGGTGCTGATTCCTCCGCTATTGCTGATTACTGTCTGATTTTTGTAACAAACGACTGATCGACTTGAAAACACAACTCAAGACACAGAGTCAAGTATTGCTCACTTCAGTGCATTCTGTAAAGACCGTGATAGGCAGCAGTATTTATCACCAGTTACCTCAAGAGTTTCCCGAAATTACGAAACTCACAGGTCCTAACCAACAAATTAAGCATAATGTATTGCGTCACATGGAGATAGTTGGCTCACCTGTTTCTGCAAACCCTCGCGCAGCCTAGCTCCTGACCGATTAAAAATAGCGAAAGCTGAGTTCCAACAGATGATTGATTTAGGTCATATGCAACAATCTAAAAGTTGCTATGCTTCACCACTACATATGGTTCCCAAGAAACATTCACAAGACTGGAGACAAGTAGGAGATTATAGAGAACTGAACACTCAAATAGTGAAGGATAAATACAATGTACCAAACTTTTTGGATTTCGCCTCGGAACTGCATGGGAAAACAATTTTTCTCATATTGACCTAGTGACAGCATATCATCATATACCGATCAACTCAGCTGATGTACACAAAACTGCAAAAACAACTTCTTTTAGTCTATATGAAAGCACCAGAATATGCAACTCTGCTTCCACTTTTCAACGCTTTGTAGATGAAGTGACATGGGATCTTCCATTTGTCTATGCTTTTGTTGACGATTTGCTCACAGTATCCACCACATCTGAAGAACACTTTACCACCTGAGGGCATTATTCTCATGATTAAAGGAGTATGGACTCAGCCTAAAGTCATCTAAGTGTATCTTCGGAGTACCAGTGATTGAATTTCTATGATACAAAGTTACCTCATCTGACATAGAACCTCTTCCAGACCAAGTTGGTATCATTCAAGATTTTTCACGTACGACGACGATCAAACAACCTAGAGATTTCTAGGAATCTATAATTTTTATAGATGCTTCATTCAAAAACCTGCTCAAATTCTCGCTCCCGTAAACCAGTTCCTTGAGAAAAAGAGAAATAAAAAGAAGACAAAACGACGTATATCAAAACCCGAAGAGCAACTGCGGTGGTCACATGAACCTAGTCAATCATTCCTTGATGCGAAAGAAACACTTGCCAATGCTACTTTTCTTTGTCATCCCATTCCCGGAACAAAGCTCATCATACGGTTGAGGCTTCTGACATAGCTCTTGCAGGTTCCTTGTTGCAACACACTTCCTCTGGTTGGGAACTAATCGCCTTTCTTTCAAAGAAGCTTAGCTCCAGCCAGCGAAAATGATCCACCTATGGTTGAGAATTGCTTGCCATTTACACACCTGTAAAACAATTCTGGCACATTACTGAAGGTAGAGAATTCATAATATTTACAGATCAGAACCTCTAATTTACACTTTCAAACAAAAGCCAGACAAATGTAGTCCACGTCAACTTCGACATGTTGGCTATACAGTATATTTTAATTTTCTACTGACATCGTACGTGTGAAGGGATTAGAAAATACAGTAGCTGATACCTTGTCTCTCTCATAGAGACGGATTACATATCTTCTGCAAAATCCCTTAATTTTGAAGAAACCTGCTGATTTGAAGCAAGATAATGATACGTGTCGTCCTTTTGTTTTTTAGGAATTATTTGTTACAGAGATCGCAGTATGTTCAGATTCGTGGCATTCGTTCTTCGGCTCGTGGGGTAAGTTGCGGAGTTCCTCAGGGATCGGTGCAGGGACCGGTTCTTTTTTAAATATACGTTAATGATATTTTTAATGTTACTTCGGGGGCGCACCGTGTGCTGTTTGCTGACGATGCCAGTTTATTCTTTTCCGGTAATTCTTAAATGAAGTTGGTACCTTTAGTTAATTGCGATCTTCAGGAGTTCTTTCGTTGATTCAGTTGCAGTTATTTAACTATAAATCAAGATAAAACTAATGATCTCCTGTTTTCACGTCATTTTTATTGTTCGTCTGCCCAACTGGTATCTTTGTGAATGGAGTTCCCATTACATTTAAGACGACTGTTAAATTTCTGGGTGTACTTATTCAGGAGTCTCTACGTTGGGATAATTATATTAAGTATGTGGCAAATCAGCTCAGATCACGTGTAGGAATGGTTTATAGAATTTCGGGTATGTTGACGATAAGATTAAAACTAATATTGTATTACTCGTTCATATATCCACTTCTTTCGTATCGTCTACTGTCCTGGGGTCAGACCACGTTGGGTAATGTCAATAGAATATATATTTTACAAAAGAAATACATTCGCTTATTGGATACCAATAGTGCCACGGCTGCTGTTTGCTGTTCATATAAAATCATCCCATTTAATAACATTTATATATTTCGATTATTACTTTTTATGCACAATAGAATTTATGCTAATAAGTTTATGAGTCTTCTGGAATTGCACCAATTTTCGCATTCTCGTGATACCAGGGGTAATGCAAACTTCGTTATTCCCAAGGCATATGTAAATATTTTACATTACAGAGTTATTGCAGCAGGTCCGCGACAGTGGAATGAATTACCTTTGCACATTAAATCAATTGTTAGCTTCGGGGCATTCAGGAGAGTATTAAGTACTGAATTATTGCCTTGCTGATATGATTTGATTTGATACCTTGATTTCTTTTCTGGGATATAGTGGCACATTATTTTGTCCTGTTGATTTTGGTTTGATTATTGCTGCATGATTGTTTAATGTGCTGTACAGATATTCTTGGGATGTGTATTTTCCGGCTGCATTGGTGTGGTGTATATATATATGTAAATGTCCTCACTAAATCATTCATTGTTTTGTTATACTTTGCTTATCAGTGGTTATGTTGGCATGTGTTAAGATTACTACGTATTGTAACTGTATTGTCTATATGCCACCTAATTTTTAATTACAGTTGATTATCATCATGTATTCCTTAACTTACCTGTACTATTATGATGATTCGTGTCTCACTGTGAATTTCTGTGCACTGTGTTCTTGGCCTGTCACACACTTCTTGGGGACCGGGGGCTCGTCAGGCTTTTTCTTTAAAGCCTTTTTCCCTGGCTCCATATCATCCACATACAGTGCTATATGTGGACATAAATTATTTTTTTACATTTCTTAACATCTACTTCATACATTTTGGTTTAATTGTTGTGCAAGTTCTTTAATTGTAATTAATGGAATGTTTACTGTAATTGTTTTATAACATACTACGGATACATTACTGAAACTGTATTTTGTTTTGTTTAACTACTTAGCACAGATTTACTGTAATAATGTATTGTTGTGTTGAATTCTGCCATGTATGGTATTGCTATGATGAATGGCAGGATATTCAACAAATTCAAATTCAAATATACAGTATATTCTATAACTGAAATGTGAACTTACGCCCTACAGTGATACAGTTGGGCTTAAGAGAAATTTGAAATTATGTACAAAACATTTCGCACCAGAAACGCTCTCCGACAATGAAAGAAGTTTAAAAATGGGATTCTTAAAAGTAGCGATATGTCAAAAATGATATATATATATATATATATATCTACGCCTCAGGGCGGAAACACTATGCACTGCTTCAAGCAGAAGTTACTGTAAAAAGGTTTTCCGTGGTGAGTGGTGTCTGACCCGAAAAGAATGTTTTTAATTGAGTTTTCAGAAGCGCACATATTGCTGCAAATACATCAGAATCAGAAATATGCCCTTGTGCCACCTTGAAACAGTTCTTTACTAAAAATTAGAAAATACATGCAGAACGTTTTCGCCCAGGAGCTTCATATGATGTAAACCGAAATTTTAAAATCGGACTTTTAAAAGCAGAAATATCCGGAAAATCGCGATTTAACTTCAAGCCACCTAGTGGGAAAACTCTGCATCACTTCAAAAAAAAAGTACCCAAAGTAGTCTTTGTCATAAATAGTATCGAATGGAAGAAAGAAGTTTTCGATCGAATATTTAGGAGTAATACCATGGAATGAAATATTTTTTTGAATTTGATAACATCTGCATTAACTCTATCTAGCTGCGAAGTTATGCATCGTAAAAAAACCCAGAAAGCAAGGGTAATCTTTCTGAAATTTCAAGCTTTCCAATGCAAAAAGATTTTTTTCAAATCGGACTAACAATTGGAGAGCTCACAGACGGTCAGTCGGAGAGACGAAGTGATACCATAAGCACGTCCTTTTTGGATTTTTTTGCAAAATATGTGCTAAAAATGGTTAACTATTTGGTTAGTTTGACAATGTAAGTCCAGTCAGGCGCATGATTATGGATAAGATTAACTCAGCTCCTGTTCAAACCAATTATGCTTCAATAAATTCGGAAAAATCACGTAATTTGAGGAATTGTTTTTCACTTTTTTTAAGTAGCGCAGTTTGTAGCGTAATTTCCCCCTGCAAACTACTGGATTTAATAGCCAACTACTTTTTTTTATTTGTAGAGGTGCTACTTATAACGCTATTCTAAGAGTAGCGTGCTACTTCCTATCACTGATGGAACCGTTAGAAAAAATCAACCGGATTTCTGCAATCTTAAAACACCCAGAAACAGAAACGGCTACTTACTACTTCCACCAACGGCTAAAAAATACGTTACGAAGACAAACAAATGGCGAACAAAAATTTTCTCATAGCAGAAGGAAATATCAGAGACAGAAGAAGTTTCCAAATCAAACAGTTAAAAGAAGAATAAAGAAGGAAACATGATATAACTCTACGCCTTCTAGCGGAAGAATTTTGCATAATGCTGTTGTTGGGTGTAAGACTGTAGAAATCAGTTATTACTCATTATTTATAAAAAAAAACTAAACTATATTCTTCAAAGAAAAACTTTGATATAAGGAATATGTTAAATATCATCTTGAAAATTCCAGTAACCTTGTAAGGAAGATGCACTTAAATTCGTCGTAAGGACAGCACTACCACTTTGTGGCTATATCACAGGAAGAGTTCGCTCAAATTCTTTTTCTTTTTTAAAATCCAAGAGTAAACTCACACACTCAGAGAGTTATTTTCAAATATTTCACGAACAGCTCCAAAAACACACCATAACCATCACATTTCCTAAACACAGGTTTAGATCGAATGTTTCTAAGCTATTGGTTCGGCCATTACAAAGGGAAATGTTATAGCCTTCAAGAGTCTACTGACGTCTGACTGTACGCCGCATTCTGCTCAGGATACACGTTGAAAAGAGGGAACAGACAGGATATGTTGACAAGACAGGGGACAGGACGGACAGGAGGCAGTTTGGGTCGCGTGTGGCCTAGTGGTCAGCGTTCATGACTGCCATGGAGATAACCTCAGGTTCGATCCTGGACAGGTACGAACGTTCGAACCACTAAATACCCGCCGTGCGTCGGATGGGCACGTTAAGCCGTCGGACCCCGAGTACTGCCCCCCGGTAATCAATAAGGGCGTCTTCCTCACCCTTTCTACCTCGCTTCCATGTCACTTTCCTATCGGGCACTCTAGCCCAAATCTCCTAGTTTCCTATTTCTAAGGGTTGTTTAAGACCTGGGGTCAGACACTCCCTTCCTAAAATCCTCTACATATGATCTGATCTGATCTGATCCTACAGGTGGTCATCGGCATTTGACCATGGCGCTATTCGTTAGCACACACTGTAGTTAGCTGCCAGGTAGTGAGCACAGGCCAGTTTAATAAACGGGGGTGGAGAGGAGTCACGTGCTGGAAGTATTTTATTAAAAGTGCGGTTGGGTCTTCCCCAATTTTTTATAGCGTTAATGTAACGCTGTATATTTTTTATTTGAGTGTGTGTGTGTGTGTGGCTGAATTATAGGATATGCGGAGGTATTCAGAATAGGCTCTTTTAAGTTGCAAAGATACTACAGTTTTGTACTGTAGTTTCTTAAAGATATTAATATTGGCTTTCCTACGGCAATAGCTTAATGCTGCAATTTCGGCGAGTGCCAAAGTTGTATATGGTATACAGTACACAGTTACAGAGATACATATTTTGTACATTTGTATTACAAAGGTGTAGTAACCATAGTGTATGGTAAACATGTAGGAAAAGTTGCAACGCATGCACAAGTACGGGTCATTTAGGGAGCAAAACCATCCAGTATAAACTAGAAAGTTTCTAGCAAGCAAAATTGTATCAAGTTCCGTGGCACACTGTGTGAGTCGCACCAATTTTTAAAGTGATAGGAACAGATACAACCATATATGAGCATGGACCCAAGTCCCAGCATTGATAACTAAGCCCAGGTTGATAATGAAATAGAAAAACAATTTCATTAAATAAATTGATATTTAGTGAGCGACAAGAATAACAGACACGCTCGATTGAGGTGTGTATCGTATAAGGTGAAAACACGGACTTCGAACGATCAGGCAGTAATCAGTGTATGCCTCGGATGAAAGCATGGATAACAGCAAGGCAGACCGGTGCAGCGAGATATTTGTAGGATACAAATTCTACCAGAGATTCCAGGGGTAAAAACGGCTTCCAGAGTAACACATTTAGTAGGTCTCAGGATGTTTAGGTAAATACTTCTAGAATCTTGTACGTATTTACCTAGTTAAATAACGTTACGGCGCAAAAACTGAAAAATGACAGTGCCGGAGTCAGCTAACTGATTGCAATCTGCCTTAGCTAATGAAAAATATATTTTGTTTGATTGGTGGAATCAGTATCTAGTAGTTTAATAAAACTAGGGAGTAGTATACAGGCTGGTCAGAAGGAGAGTTAAGAACACGGTTTAAATTTTAGCATTGTGACTAAATATTTCTTGTGGTCAAGTTAAAACCTCGAAACAAATTGATAGTTAGTGCAACTATTAATACAGTACAGAATATGCATGTTTTGCATCCATCACAATGGTACAAGGGAGCATTAAATAAGTTTATATAGTACTGCAATGAAAGACCAGCTTGATAATAATTAATGCGAAGCAAACATAGCAGGTAGCTATGTTTTAATAGCATAGTACGTAGATATTGGAACATAACATACGGTTTGAAATTGAATTTTTTATTGAATTATATTTTATTTTTATTAAAACATGACGAGTAGCATAAACAGGAAGTTTTTATTTCCCCCGTTATGTAAAACTAGCAAATAACGCATGTAAAAAGAAATAAAGTGAAGCAAGGTAGAGAAATGTTTTTTAGATTTTTTAAAACATAGCACATATCATAAAGTAGATTTTCTCCTCTTTAATATAACCTGTAGAATAAGGTAGGAGTTTTTTTAAGACTGGCAATGGCACAAATAAAAAAGAAACCAAATAAAGTTAGAAAGAGCGTAATACACAAAACTAGTGAGCCAACGTAGGAGGCCAACTCCTAGTAGTGTACTACACAGAAGAGCCATATGTATGCTCTGTGAAATATACGCGGACCTTCGTGGAGGTCACTTCTATATTGGTTCTATATTCTGTAAATTTGTAAGAGCAACTGAAACATCTGAAGTGTTTCAAACCCATCCTGGGAAATCCATGCAACAGACACAATAGCGCACAACCAGTTGTATAGACGACAACCAGCCAACCACGGCCGATGCATAACGCAAACGGCGTGCCTGCGCTGCAAGACGCACATGAGATAAAGGCAGATAGCAGCGAGAACAAACGTCTGCGTAGCTCAGTTGGTAGAGCGACTTATTCCGGAATAAGGGGACTTGGGTTCGATGCCCAGCATGGACAAAAATGACGGAGAAATTAACTTCGTTATATTGGCGCCCGAACTTCAAGAATGACCTGGTCGTTAAAGTTCTTGCAATGGTGTGATGTTCTTTCCACACCGCGAGACAGGAAAAATAAGAGCAGCGCTTCGAAAAATAAATGTGTGTGATGTTACGTTCTACGCACCAAATTGACTGGGATTTCTCCAATGTACGTTCTTCAACGGATGACTGCCTACAGTGATACATGGTCCCGGCTGACCCGTGGACCATGCTCCCGGCCCTGTGTGATGTTGCGTTCCACACACCAATTGACTGGAATTTCTCCAATGTACGAACTTCCCGGTCAGTTTCAACAAGTGAATTAAATTTTTCCTCAATAGCATTTTACTTTTCTCTCTGAGATTTTGGCAGCAAATCAATATCTCTCAGATTTTCTGGATTTTTGTTGTGCTGTATTTCAAAGTAAAAAGAATGCACACGAAAAATACCCATAAAAAATGCTTTCCGATATAAAGAAAGTATTTTAACTTGGATTTTCAGAAGAGGAGAAAAACAAGGAGGGAAATGTGCATTTACGTCCCATAATGAAAACATTGCACAACATTTAAAATGCAAAATGCAGTATTCTTCATAGTGAATGAAGAATACTAAATTTTCAGATTTTTTTTTCCATCGGCAATATACTGTATTTGCAAGAAGTTATTTTGCCGTTACGCCTACCAGTGGCAGAACTGTAACTTATGAAAAATTAAAAGAAAAAAGTTTAAAATCTAATTCCGTTTTCACTTCGTTGACTTGTAGCGTTCTTAACACTTTGAACCGTATGTAGTCTCGAGAACACTACTTAAGGTTTCCTCTTATTTTTTCTCTCTCGAAATGAAACAAAACACTCAAACAAAGTTTCAGAAAGTCTTACTTACTGTTAACTCTTTTACTCCATCAATATCGAATAGGTGACCTATACTTCCATATTCCAAAATACTTGAGGAACTAATCACAGTAGTGGCAATACTTAAAAACTAGTTAACTAAAGTTAGTAAGCAGAAAACTAGATTAACTCCAAACGCTAAATATATAACAACACCACTCTAATATGCAACCTTCGAATAGACACAGGCTGCTGCTTCGACATTATATATCTCTAGTTCTTATGTGTCAACATGCATACCTCACGCTCTCTGACCTCAGAATTATTCATTCCACGAGAGAGAAGATATAACATTAAGATTAAAAACGCTAAAAGAGAATGAATTGAAATTTACATAGAGAAAGCAACTAAAAATGAAAGTTAATTTAGAATACGTCACAGGCTTTAGCAACTAAAACACCTGGTATTCCTTTTCCAAGAAATGTTTACATGAACAGAGTTATCAGCTTCTCGAAACCAAATCCAAAACTAGCTTTTGGAGCCATTCGTTGCTACAGCGGAGATGAGGAAGTTCGAAACACAGTAGATTCCGGTTAATTAGGACTCGAACTACAGGAGGTTTCTGGTTAATCGGGGATAGAAAACTTTGGCCCAATTAAGCAGCTAGCTGCAAAATATGCCCCAAATATGCGAAGCTTTATCCCAAAAAGCTAATTTGGACTGTTCTTCAACAATTTTCCCAAATAAACGGCTGCCGAGATTAACCGATGGCCCAATTAACCGGAATCTACTGTGTTTATTTACATATTTGTGGATGGAGGACTACCTTGTCTGTGTTTAAGTATAGAAGTGAAAAAGCATTTACATTTGTATCAGAAGTATTTAGTTAGGCCGAAACTCAACCATGAGAGGAATTCCTACGAGAAATGACACGTATCTTTGTATGACATTTCCTCTACAACTAAGACAGTTTTGTTTAGTACAGCACCACATTTGTTTCTCTATACCTGGGAGTTTTCAAACTTTTCTGAATCGCGCGCAATATAGCAAAACGAAATAAGACTCGAGGGCCACATGGAAAGGAAGAGTGAAAGTGCATGTGCTTATTATGAATATCGAATATTTCTGAGAGGTTTTGAATCCTAAAACTTAACTTTCGGAAAAATAAACGATGCAGTTATCATGAAATCTACGCTACAAAGAATTCCGAAGTAGGTACCTAATACGACTATATTTTTCAGTACTCTTTCAAATTTTCTCTTGTGTGTGGAGATGGGTGGATATTCATTTCTCCATTTCGAAAATGTGTTTTCTTTCATTTTAGAATGTACTTTGTGGACACCGTCTCGCGGTCCATTAAAAAGTGTTCCGCGGCCCACGGGTTGAAAGTCCCTGCTCTAAAGGAAGAATTGCGTTATTTGCAACAAATGGCGGAGAACGTTTGATCAAAGTCCCAAACGGGTCGGGCTGGGCCGGGCCGGGCCGGGCAGTAAACTGGAAATTCTGAGCCGGGCTTTCCAAATTAATGCCCTTTCAGACCTCTAACTTGCACAACAATACAGAAAAGAAATACTAAAAGAAAGTATGTATTTCTTCAAATTTTAGTCGAAAGCTAAAGCTCTATCTATCTATCTATCTATATTTATCTATCTCTACTCAAAAAGTAATAGATTCGTGTTTAACCGACATGATCATTGTGTTTTTCAATCCAAGTGATATGCACTAATTACAATTTACAATCACAAATAAATATTGTCATAACAGTTTGATAATTTTTGGGCCACCTCGTAAATATTAGCACATACGGCCACGCAATACTCGGACTGTTTTGGTCATTTAATCTCAGTTAATACCAGTGCATGTACCGGATATGAAATAAAAGTTACATGTCCTTCTTTTGTTCCTGGTTGTGCTGTCCATAACAAGATTTTATAACGAATTTAGTAGGAAACTGAAGTTGTTCAAAGCTGCAATAAGTAACACAACTTATGAAGTTGGCATTTCCAAAACGAATTTAATAATGAAATGTAATTTTTAAAAACAATGAAAAAGGAAGGTTTTTAAAATTAAAATAAATTTGCAGGTAATAACAAATCACTGTCTTTCAAAATAGATTGAATTTCTTATCTTTAATGAACAAGAAATGTCAATTATTGCATCAGCTAGACTTCTTGGAATAAATGCACGGAATTGCTTCAGTGAAGGAAAAAGAATGATGAATTTACGCAATTCCGGGGAAAACAAATTCGTTTCTGGTAATTATTGATTTATTGCTCTGATTTCCTAATAAATTCTTTTTCGACTTCATTAAAACAACTGATTTTATTTTATACTTAGAATTTTTAATAACGATAAGAAATCCTAAGTTTCTTTGCGGCAAATGTTTTCATAATCACGTATGTTCCAAAACTTAGAATTTTTATGAAATCATCTTGTTTGGCCGTCTATGGATGCGATGTCTTAGCTTCTATAAGTCGGTTTAGTTTTGTTAAACCACCCGGTTTATTTTCGCCGTAAAACAACTATTACGGCGAGAAAGACATCTACAAGTTTTCCAGCTTCCCAGGTCCAACAATATTTTGTTAGACGGAGAAAACTTACATTTGTATTTCTGTTTTTTCAGTAATCAGATTAAAGCATTTCTTTTTTCTTCGGATAGCTGTAACTATGTTCATGATAATGCACATATTTTATCTCTGCCCTATATAGATTTTTTCACTATGACCTTCACTTCTTTGGAAAGTATTAACTATACACCTTAAAATAAATGCCTTTGAGTACAAACTCAAAAACATTCAAAACGGTCGAATCCAGTGGCGGATTTAGAGTTACCGGGACCCGGTGCACAGCATCAGTTTTTGAGCCCCTTTGCTAGCCATCCTTGACGAAAAAAATATTTTTTGTCTTTTGTTTCCACATTCCCCGCTCTCATTTCTGCTTCTTCATACTAACGTATGAGAAAGTACTATAATCGCAAAGAAAAAAATTTGACTTCGAGATTTCAACAGAAATATGCATTTTGAGTTCCCCAAAATGTTATTTGACTATTTTTATGGTGGTTTCGGTTTGCTAGTCTTTTTGTCTGTGAGGTTTGTTACCGCCATAACTCAAAAATTGTAAAAGCTATCAAAACGAAATTTAATATTTATGGGTTTCATGATACCTTGATAGGAGAGAAATATCGAAAGTTACAAGTAAGAAAATTCGAAACTTTTAGATTGATGGCCACTGAAGCACAGAACTAGCATTCAGCATGTTCAGGGCTTAAAAAATATCTGAAAAGTTACATGCCCAGCTGGGCATGCGCAGAAATCATTTACCTGTCCAGGTAGTAAAAGCTGGATGCCCAGGAAAATTTATCTTTTAAGATAACAAATCAGAACCCTCCTTTTTTTTAAGTTAAAAAACATGAACCTTTTTTTGGACATGTTTTGCAATTCGTTTTAAAGTCCGTATTTCAAATGTTCAATGCACAAAAGCGTGTATTTAACGTTTTAAGATGATGATGCTAATTGGTACAAAATGATATGATGATAAAATTGATATTTGAGAAATTTAGTGATTCTGCCATGCTCCTTTCGTCGGAGTTTTCGCCCTTTGTCACTAAACACCGGAGGCTAGTTCCATCACAGGCATGCATCCCGTCGCTAACTATAAACAACATTTGGAGCAAAGCTACGCATGGTTTAAATTTCTGGACCTAGAGCGTAATATAATTAAAGAAGTGATATTTTTCTTTCCTTGGCACTCCGTAACAATAACACAACTTCCAGTGATTAGCATTGAAATGAAACACGACTGTCTTTTTTCTTGTACATTATAGGAAATTATATTTTACACTTTTTAATTTTTAAATCTAGTTGCTCGGTCCGGGCAACTAGATTTTTTATTTACCTACCCAGACCAATAATTCACATGCCCCGGGCATCTCAGACATGGTATTTTTCAAGTCCTGAATTGTTATATACAGTTTGGCACTGCTTTAATTGACAAAATTTATGTTACATTAGATGTGGGATTTGCTGTCGCATATCATAAGATTCTTTCGAGCTGACAGTTTACCTAATGATCCCTAATGTGGATGAAATCTAGTAGCGTATCTCGTAAAACCAGTTTTTCCAATGCCAGTTTGCTCGTAATTGCATCTTAGACTAGACTGAGTGAGGAAAAAGAAATTTTAAGGTTAAGATGGGCAGTCATAATAAATACTAAATTAGAGAGCAAAATGTTCATTATATTTTATGAAAATTGGCCAGAAACTACATCTCAACTTTGAGCGCAGTTGTAGTATAGTACTAAAAAATATTACCCTCGAAATGTGTATGTGCGAGTTTTAGTCAGCTTGCATCTACAGTAAATTAATACCTGTAGCTGACAAACTTCGAGTGCGGGCTGAATCATGCTTCCAAAACCCAGAACAGCGAATTTATCCCCTACTCAAAACTTTTGTTGCTGTTGTTGTTGTTGTTGAGAGGAAAACGAAATAAAAAGAAAAAAATTATGAAATTGTTATTTGAGGTCCCCCTTCCTCTGTATCGCAGGGCCCTGTGCCTGGGCTTCGTTGGTTCCAGTAAATTCTCTCCTGGTCGAACCGATATAAAATCAAACATAAAAATAAAATGTTGAGAGAAGACCATCTTATTTGCACGTTTATATATATATATATATATATATATATATATAGAGAGAGAGAGAGAGAGAGAGAGAGAGAGAGAGAGAGAGAGAGAGAGAAATGTGAAACCAATGAGCAAATTTTGAAGGAAAGGAAAAATAAAACAATAAATTCTGGGATCGAGAAGAAGAATAACAATCACCACTTTCCAACCACCCGAGGCAGGCGAGCTTCAAACGATAGAAAATTAACAAACAGAAGAATGCAGGGAAGCATATTAATGACTTATTCTCTGTTGGCTTCGTCAAGGGCAAGCATTAAGAAAATCACTCATTAATCTACTGAGACCAGAGGATTGTGGGTTTCTGCTATTTTAGTTTGCTCTAAGGACAGATTAAATTTAGGGATAAAATTGTCAAATAATTTGACAATTTTATCCCTAAATTTAATTGTCAATGATTTGAAAATTTTATCCCTAAATTTAATCTGTCCTTAGAGCAAACTAAAATAGCAGAAACCCACAATCCTCTGGTCTCAGTAGATTAATGAGTTATTTTCTAAATGCTTGCCTTTGATGAAGCCAACAGAGAATAAATCATTAATACGCTTCCCTGCATTCTTCTGTTCGTTAATTTTCCATCGTATGAAGCTCGCCTGCTTCAGGTGGTTGGAAAGTGGTGATTGTTGTTCTTCTTCTCGTTCCCAGAATTTCTTGTTTTATTTTTTCTTTCCTTCAAAATTTGCTCATTTCTATTTTATTTGATCTTTCTTCTATGCAGCCTCTGGAGCTTTGGAATTTCAAATTTGTTCTTGGTTTTTGCTTTTTTTCCTTTGCATGATTTTGCTATATATATAGCAAGACAAAACCAATAGAAAGAAAAACAGCCCAGTTGGATTGGAATGAATAGGAAGTATTCCTTCCTATTCGTTCCAATCTAGCTCTACAGGGGGTTTGTTTCTGTTGTTGTTTTTTGGTGGTGCTTTTGCCTTGTTTTTCAGCTTGATGTCTTTGTTTACTTGTAGCTCTTGAAAATTCTTTTCAGCAGCTCATGCGCGGTTAGATTTTCGATGCTTTGGTTTTGTTGTTTTTGTAAGGATTTTTTATTTAACCTGCCATATCATCATCATCATCATCATTGTCAACCATTATTAATCCACTGCTGGACGAAGGTCTCCCCAAGTTTCCTCCACAACGGTCTGTCTTGTGCCAGTCTCCTCCATTTCACTCCCGCATATTTTCGAATTTCATCCACCCATCTCCCATGTGGTCTTCTTCTGGGTCTTTTCCTGTCCCTTGGAATCCAATCTAAAATTTTGGCTGTCCATCGATGGTCTGTCCTTCTGGCAGTATGTCCAGCCCATTGCCATATCAGGGATTTAACTCTGATCATAATGTCTTCCACTCTCGTCATTATTCGGATCCACGAGTTCCTCTTCTTATCTCTCCTGGTTATACACAGCATGCACATTTCCAGGCTACTTTGAGTTGCCTGCAGCCTTTGTATGTCTCTTTTAGTTAAGGTCCACGTCTCTGCACCATACGTAAGCACTGGAAGGATGCATTGATCAAACACTTTTCTTTTAAGACTTAATGGCATATTGCTCTTGAAAATTATGCTGTTTCTTCCAAAAGCTCTCCAGGCAAGTTTTGTACGCCGATTAATTTCTCCATCAATGTGACCCTCACTTGATATCTGCTGTCCAAGATAAACGTACGTGTCTGTTATCTCCAGGTTTTCTCCATCAATCGATAAATCTTCAATTCTTGTAAAAGCATTGAACATCACTTTTGTCTTCTGAAAGTTCATTTTTAATCCCACTTCCTTACTCTTGTCAGCAAGTTCCTGGATCATACTCTGCAGCTCTGGTGGGGTAGTTGCAAAAATGATTACGTCATCAGCAAAACGAAGGTGGGTTAGATAATCTCCATTAATCTTTATCCCTTTGTTTTCCCAGTTCAGTGTTTGAAAGACATTTTCCAATGTGGCATTAAAGAGCTTCGAAGATATGGTGTCACCTTGTCTCACTCCCTTTCCAATTTTTATGTGTGTTGTATTTTCAAACAGCCGAATTTTTGCACTTGCATTTTCATAGATGTTATTAGTAATATTAATGTATGCATCTTCAATACCGCAGGATTTCAGAGCCATTGTAACTGATGATGGTTTCACCGAATCAAAGGCTTTTTCATAATAGATAAAAGCCATGCACAATGGACATTCATATTCCCTCGCTCTTTCAATTAGTTCTCTCAGTACGTGGATATGATCTATTGTGCTGTAGCCACTCCTGAATCCAGCTTGTTCTCTCGGTTGAGCCATGTCCAGTGTTACCTTCAAGCGGTGTGAAAGAACTTTAGTGAAGATTTTATAAACCACTGAGAGGAGGCTGATAGGTCTGTAGTTACTGAGATCCTCAATGTCACCTTTTTTATGTAGCAGGATCATTGTAGCATTGTTCCAATCCTCAGGAATCTTCCCTTCATTAAGGCATAAAGTGAAAATTTGGGCGAGTACTGTTTCGATTTCTCCACTTGCTTCTTGTATGATGTCTACAGTAATTCCATCTTCTCCTGGAGCTTTTCCCCGCTTCATGTTCTTGATTGCATGTGCAACTTCTGCTGGGAGGACTGGAAGAACTCTGGTACTGGTACCTTTCATGATGTCTGGAGTACATGCATCATCCCTTTCATATAATTTGGAGTAGAAATCTTTCACTCTTGTCAAAATTTCGCCTCTATTTCTTGTTACAGAACCATCTTCTTTTCTCAGTGCCATAATCTGTTTTCTTCCCTTACTGAGATGTCCCTTTGCTATCTTTATGCTTTGGTTGTTTTCAATTGCTTTTCTCACTAGCTCACAGTTGAATTTCCTTACATCTTCAGTGATACTTTTTCGTACTGTCCTGCATAGCTCTATATATTCCACTTTGGAAGTCACATCTTCTTTAGTTGCCTTCATCTCTCTTCTTTTTTGCATCAACATTTTGGTTTTTCCTGATAATTTGTTCACATGCAACTTGTTCTTAGACCCAGTTAATTTTGTTGCTGTTTCCATAAGGGCTTTGGTTACTTTTCTGTTAACTTCCGAAATATCCACTTCTTCCAATGTTAGGCCTTTTAAAGCAGAGAATCTGTTCTTCAGTTCCAACTTGAAAGTATTATGGTGTTTTTTAAGGTTGGTTATGTCAATACATTTTGTTTGTCTTATGAGCTTGCCACGTTCGAGTTTAGTGTTGAGGTGCATCTTACATCTCACCAATCTATGGTCACTACCTGTGTTGAACTTGTTCAGCACACTGCAGTCTTGGATGACGAATTTTTTGTTACACATAATAAAATCAATTTCCCTTGTCGTCCCAATTGGATGTCTCCATGTCCATTTCCTGTGTGGCTTTTTCTTGAAAAAGGAGTTCAAGATGAAAAACCCTTCTGCCTCTGCAAACTCAACGAGAGTATTTCCACGCTGGTTTCTGTTGTCGTGACCGAATTTGCCTACTGAAGTTTCATTCTGTTGCCGTTGCCCTATTTTTGCATTGAAATCTCCCATAATTATCTTCAAATGCTGCTTACCTTTATTATTTAGATGACGAATTTCTTCATAAAATTCTTCAATTTCTTTTTCAGGATGACTTGTGGCGGGTGCGTAAGTTTGAATAATCTGAGCCTTGTATCTTCTCGAGAGTTGGATAACGAGTCGTGCAGCTCTGTCAGAGGAACTTTCAACTTCTACAACTTTATCCTTCAGTTTCTTGTTTATTATAAATCCGACACCACTAGTTCTGCCAGTATCTGTCACACGACAGTAGAAGAGATGTCCACTTTTCAGGTCAATGAGATCTTCTCCTTTTCTCCTTACCTCACTTAGCCCGACGATGTCCCACTTGATCCTTTGTAGTTCCTCTTCCAATTCAAGAAGCCTTGAATCAGAAGATAGGGAGCGTCCATTATACGAAGCTATGGTCAGCATCAGATGGCAGCCTAGTCCGGTCCTCCGGGGATTCTTAGCACCCTCTGCCTTCATGTCGCACTGGCCGCTGCCTTGGCCAGGTACATTCCAGCTGCCGGAGACTGAGGGCCAAGATTTAAGTTGTAGAGTCTTTTTGGAGGTGTTTGGCCATAACTCACAACGCTGGCCAAGCGGGTTGGTGAGTGTGGGATAGCGTTTCCTCTGATCCCGATGGTATAGTTATACCGCTATTGGCGGTCGTCAGAGCCCCTCTAGTGGGAACAGGTTGCACCACGAGAAGGCGGGGTTGACATTTGTCAAGGAGATGCTGTGATGTTACGCATCACCTTACCTTACATCCCTAACCTGCCATATACGAATATATATATATATATATAAGGTTCATCTTTCGTTGTATATACACTATATTGACAAAAGTCACCAGACACCTAGAAGAGAAATACAACATAGCATTTATTGACATGCATTAGTACGGTGTCGATCCACCTTTGGCCTTACTGCATGCATTGATCCTTCGAGCCATGCTTTCGACAAGGTTTTGGAACACAGCGATAGGTATGCGCTTCCATTCAGTACATAATGCTGCCTCTAACTGTTGCTTAGTAGTTGGCCTTGGTTCCAAACTTCTTATGCGGCGCTCTAATTCATCCCATAGGTGCTCTATAGGATTAAGATCAAGGCTCTGTGCTGGCCAGTCCACACACGATACGGAATTATCGTCATTGTAACAGTCCTTGTTTTATGGCTCGGTGCATTATCCTGCTGGTACCAACAAGGCTCAATTCCATAGTATTGCCACAGAGTTGGTAGGGCATATTGTCCAGAATATCGAAGTAGATATGCTGGTTGGCAGGTTTGTCAACGATAACCAATGGGCTGGGACCATTCCACAAAAAACACCCCTACACGAGTACACTGCCAGTTCCAAACTTGACCGTAAGAACAGTACAGTGTGGTAAATAGCGTTCCCCCGGCCCAACCCCGGCCATCAGACTGATGGATCGTATATCTGGATTCATCCGTCCATAGGACCCGTTTCCATTGATTGTCCAAGATAAATGTTCTTTACACCATGCTAAATGACGAGTAGCATTTACAGTCGAGATGAAAGGCTTATGAGCAGTCGCACGACCACGGTAACCCATGGAATGAAGTTATCTGCGAATAGTACGTATACATACCGAGGTTCCAGCATTTTTACTCACCTGTAAGCTGAGGTCTTGTGCAGTACTTCGTCGATTAGCTGTAACGACTCTCCTGAGGCTTCGACGTCCTCTATTACTGGTTTTCTTTGGTCTGCCGGTGCGTTTTGCTGCTTTAGACACGCCATGTGTCTTCGACTTATTCAGTACATCCAAAACAGTTGACTTGAGTATGTTTGAACGCCTCTCAGTTTCTCTTAGGAACAACCCACTAAATAACACCGAACAATCTTTCCTTTCTCAAAGTCAGCTTTCTCCCGCCACGACATTTTCACTCAACTCACAGTGCGGTATGATCGCGGTCAGCTTCAGGCTTGTTTTTATACCGTTTGCAGCTGTACCGCGTATCTTAAAAACGCAGAGGATCCGTTCATTTGCTTTTGAAGGGGTGTCCGATGATTTTTGTCAAAAAGTGTATATATATATATAGCTATCATACGTGTTCCAATACAAGATTTCATAAATAAATAAATGTTTATTAGTGAATTTGATTTTTATTTCTTTTGCTTTTTGCGGAAACCTAAATAATAAGCATGAATCTTTCGAACCTTTTGTTTATTTACTGATTTTCATATCATATGAAACCGCCTCCAAATTACAGAAATTATCTCTAAGAAATGGTTCAGCTTCCTTTGGTATAATAAGAAAATTTACGCTAACGAAAGATAAACCTTTGTTTAGCCATGGCTTTCAGTTACTGTATCTTGATTACATCGCATTACACAGAATTTTATTTCGTTTTGCACTTTGTACGATTACGCACACTAATTACAACATAGGAAAATGCAATACTTTCAGATCGACTGAACTTTTCAACATGACTGTTAAATTAATTTTAAATATGGTAATTATTCAGTTTGTTGGTTATCACTCTACACTGAAGCTGCATTTTGCAACACCGCTGCATGCTCCGGTGTTTATTTAGGGGCGTTAACAAGGCTGACAGAACGTCAGTTCGTAATCAAAGTTATCAGTTTTAAAATTCGATCCTTCAGGCAAGCGGAAATACGATAAAAGCTGAATAAGAATTAATTTACCTGCTCGAAATAATCTCACACAAAGATCTAGAGACCACCAAATTCGTTGAAGTACATATTCCACTGGTTTTGTAGCGTAAGAGATCAAATCATCCATGCCTCGTTCCGAGGAAATACATTGATTGCCTTCTCGGTTCAGAAGTCCACATGTTCTTGGCGCAACAACAGATAGCAGCGAAACACGAAAAAAAAAAAAGCTGTAATGTTAGAAGAGGAAATATTTTGTGAAGATAAAACTGTAGCGACGCGGTGCGAAAGTGTTTCACTTTAACAACAGGAAGTAGAAGCTAACTGAAACTGTCAGCCTGACTATTACTTGTACGTGCTTTAAATGAGGAAACTATACAGTCCAACCTTTTTAATCCATAAGTGGCATAATGCATATTTGATACGTAAAGAGAGTGGTGCGGTCTGGAGGGCCGCTGTATGTACTGCACTACAGATGAACATCTATTTCAGAAGGAACGATATTGACTATCGCTTTGGGTTTTCATAACACCCTGACGGCGAAATGTGACGAAAATTTTAATATTTTATAACTGAAAATCACGAAACTTTTGTTGGAGCACAAAGGTTTTAATCTTGAATTGGACATACGTTTTAAATTATTTTGAAAAAAAAATACGTGCATATATCCTGTTGAGGAAATATTCTTCATGAAAACTAAGCATTAAGACCCTCCAGTTAGAGCTTCTAAAAATCTTCAGCCGTTCAACCCACATTAGCTTCAACTCAACTTCTGGAATCAGAGATCGCACACTGAAGGCACGTTTTTTGCAATACTCCAGGCATTTTGGGGTGCTGTAGGGAGAACACAAATAAGCAATTCTGTGATTAACTATTTTAAATAAGCAGTTTTTTTGTTTGTTTTTTTTTTTGTTTTTTACGAAACTACCGCCGAACAGTATTTTGTCACTTTTTACATAAACGTAACAATATCTGATTGCAATATGACGTAAATTGCCAGAACCTGATGCTAAACGTGATAGAAGTCATTACCGAAATGCGTTTTTTATGGACGTAACAACTTTTATGTGCCAACTTTCACAGATTTACGCGTGGCTTCATCGAGGCCGTTTAATACTACAAACATATACGGTAAAACACCTACCAGACAATAAAAGTGACTGTATTAATAGGTTGAGCCGAAATTGTTTGGGATACACTTCGATGTTTGAGGTGAATGGTTTGACGCAGTTGCAGGCGGGTTTGTTTACGTATTAGACCGTGCCACTCCGTGTGTCACCACGCACTATAAGAAATTCCAATCTATTTCTGCAGGAAGATTTCGACTAGGTTGCTTCAACCAATGTTTAGAATTTGACATAAAGCGCGCGATTTACAATTTGAAATTTTATCTTGCTGTTTAATGTATTAGACTTCCGAAGTGTGTCCTTCCGTAGGAGTGGTCCGCTGGTTTTTTTATGTTTTAGACCGTTGCCCCATTGTGTAACTACGCATTATGTACAGTACCAACAGAGGCATAACTAGGCATTTCTGTGCCCGGGGCAAGATACATATACCCCCCCCCCCTCCCACCGACGTCGTTAAGACAAAAAAAGATTTAGCGCTTGAAATATTATAACCATGCTTGTTGCATGAATTTTCAGAGCAGTAACACTGGTCTTGCGTGTTGATTACGCACAGATTTACGTTATTTAGTATCCAGACGCATACGCAATTACAAATTTTTAAAATAACTAGACATCGGGAATGGCTTCTGACGTTTCGCTTCATACCGAAATTTATGCTATTTTTTATCACATTCTCTTGTAGTTAATTGATAACTAATAATCATTAACGGTTGTGCAATAGATCTTAAGAATAAGATAGTTTTTCGGCGGACCAGAGGAAGAACTTGACGAAGTTACTGCAGCCCTCGTTACCATCTCGTTACCAGTTCAACAACCTAACACTTAAGTATTTTTATTGGGGTATGATACAGTAAATCGGGTATCCAGACGGGAACGGCATTTTACCCTCATGAATGTAAGAAGTGGGTGGCAGAACTCAGTAGAAGAGTTTCGTACATTTCGTTTCCCTAACTTACAGCACCTTTTGTATTTTACAGCTCTAAATGGGCTGCAAAATACAAAAGGTGAAAATAGTGATGAGATTCCCAACTGCTTTAGAGTTCGGACCTTTGGTATCACATTAAATGCAACTTGTTGTAGAGTTGTAATGATCGAATTGCCCCCAGAGAATCTTCAGCAATGTGAACGAGAATCTTCAGCATTTTAGACTGCAAAGCTACCGAAACTGGCAAAAGATATTGTTGCTACACCCCGGGGCGCTAGATTGTCGAACTGACGACCCGGAGGTAGACATTAGAATTTAGAATAATTATTTGTGAGCTTTTTTATCGCCGAAATCTTATGTACTGGTGAAGAGAATTTAGCTTGCAATTTAGCCAATTAAAACCAAAAAATTCTGACACTCATTAATTATTCATGCAACTTCAGGACTGGCACGAGACAACAGACATTTAATCAATTTACAATAAAACATGAAGATAACGATGAAGGCGTCTGTATACAGAGGATGGTAAAGGAGAGGCGTCAAATAGACTCGCCCCTTTCGGGATAGCTCTGAGGCTGAATTTATCATTAAAGTCAATGATTATTTGTTGGCCTATACAGTCCGGCTTTAAAAACAGTTCTCAGCCGACGAAAGTCTATTGGCTGACCGGAGCCAATAGACATAAATTCAGTACTTACAGATATGCAGTTTACTCGGGTATCCATGTTTAGGGCACTCACTAACATTTGATGTGTTTTGGAAGCGTACCTGTGTGACGACACGCCCATTTCAGTGCGCGCACTATAACCAACAGAGAGGGGAGTCGAACCCCATCTCCCACTTTCTCTCGTGCACGGCATTCATCTGCATGAAATCAGGGACGCATTTATGCGCACCAATGTCGTGGTGGAACGAAGCCGCTGACGTGATAGAAGGATCCGTTCGTCTGCTCGTCACAGCTGATCCATCCGTCTGTCCAAAGGTGATTCGCATGCATCACCGTTCGTGCATCTAAGTCATTCGGGGCTGCAATTCCATCACATCGTGTGACCTCCAAGATGCTGCTGCATTTCTCGGTAGAAAATTACATCCAATACTTCGTGCAATCTAGCACCAGGAAAGGAGGTATCCTCCTCCCTCCTATTTTCCTCACGGTAACGTCAACCGCCGGCATCTTCGGGCAGAATCTTTTCTATTCCCGTAAAAGTACCGCGCCGCAGGATCTCCTCTGGTCCTTCTGTATCCGAATCCAGTTCCTTTTTCCTTCACGGCTTTCAACCAGACTACTCTTTTTTGCTTGTTCACATCGTAACAGATTCCTTGCTCTGTCGTTAGGGGTCTGTTTTAAATCTCTTTTCAGTCTGATTATTTCCTAAAAGCATTCGGTACGGTAAAGTGGTAAGAAATGCACGTCTCTGCATTCGGAATATTTGGTGGGTCCACTCCCCGATAAGTACGGAAAACACATAACTTAACTAACACTTCTTTGTCCTGCCAAGGTTCGGATTAGCAAACGCCATTACTTTCCGATCTGGTGACACTCTTCCCAAACATCTTGTACTTAAAGGGCCACCCACTGACCACCACGCACTTAGGGGGCGACGCATCGCGTTCCCCACACCAGACTAAGATTTCTCCCTTTCAAGAAAAGGAACCTTTATCTCTTCTCCTCTTTTGCAATGCGAGAAACCACTAGCTGTTAATTTTCAACCAATAATTAATGCTGTTCCCGCCTCTTTCAAAACCTGCTAATCGAATTCATTACCGTACCCCAAAGTCGTAACACTGCCCCCAACCAAACAAGCGAATGTCCCCATTCGGCCTATAGGTCTACCTCTGACCACTCAGGTGCCAACCATTGGGTGTTACCTTCTAAAAGGGTGGAGTCTGTTAATTCAATCCACACGGCTCGACCAATCCCTTCATTTTTTTCCTCACAGCATGTTATCACTTTCACTTTGGGCGCATGCGGCTCCTCCCAAATTCTTTTCCCAATTTGGGGAACGCCCCTTAAATCTTTTCCAAGGCCATCAAGATATATTCACAAATTTCCCCTTCAACTAACGTTGAAGTGTTACCACACCATAAAATACAGCACCATACAAGCACTACACCAGCACTATACGAGAAACACTGAAGGAAAATACCACACTAGGCCAAGTTCATAGCACGTCACAGCAAAATAAACGCTTTGCTCTTTGCTTGAGATTCCTCATCTCAACGCCCTCACCTCCGGAACCATCAGGGGGAAATTCAAACATTAGGATCTCCACAGTACCCACACTGAACCACTGGCGCGACAGCTACGTTTCCAACACCTGGCAAACCACATTGCCTACGCAAGGAAATCAACCCAATTTCCTTAAAAGCCTAATATCAGGATGCTTCCGACATCCAAAATTCACACCGGGCTCACACCCTGAAAACCGTGTAAACACCCATACACAACAAATACATTGCTAGGTACGTTTCAGACTCAACGTCTATGGCTGAACAAAATTAGTAGTGCGGTAGATACGGCATCGATATCCGTTAACTTCGCTCGCATCGAAATTTCGACAGCTTACCTAGAACACCTGTCTTCTTCCGACCCAGCCACTGTACCACGCCCACGAGAGAAACCTCTACCTCATCCATCCGTGTACAGAATTTCCTTATTGGTGGTCCAAGCGTCCACCATTCCGACACGGAGAAAAGTCTTGACCAATCCAGGATTGGCAGGATAGGTCGATGTCGATCAGTAATACACACGACGCCATTTCCAGCGCATGGAAATTTCTTTCGTCCGAGCATTCCACAGTCGGCGGGTGCGAAACACGTCGAGAGTGGCCAACACCACAGCTCAGAGACGAACACCTGTTGCGTCGAACAAGCCGAAACCATAGCTTCGCCACAAACGCTATGCCTTCACATACTTCGCAATACACTTCGGGTTAAACCGACCCATTCCGTGTTTCGAAATTCACCTGCTGGAATGATTAACCTGAATGGACTGACTCTGCCGTTTGGGTTAATTCTCGATCACTATTTCTTTCAATCCATAACTGGTATGTCCAACGACTAACAACTGCGCTTAGCGACTACCGATTCTCGTTCCTCGAATAGGCTTGCCACTGCTATTCCGTTTCCTCCTGGGAACTACGTTTTCTCTTGGACTGACATCTGCCAAGACGAAGAACCTTTCTCTCTCTACATAACTCACACACATTAGGCTTACAACACATTCAGTACATCATTTAGTACTATCCGGATTATATCCTGAAAAATTATAATCCCAACTCCTGCACACGAATTTAACCCTTTTCTTTACGATTTAACCCTTTTCCTACGCTCCGCGACAGACATGAGATACTTGCCTAACAGAAGCAAACAAAAATACAAATCACAAATATTTATAAAAGCAAATATTTACACACGAAGCCTAACACACAACGCTTCGTCCGATGCAACTCGATATTCCACAATCATAATTCTTTTTCTCGGTCCTCTTCAGTTCCGAAGAATAAATACACTTTAACAGTCATTAGTTTCTTCGTTTGAAACATTTCTTGCGGCGGACCCCCTTCACGTTCCATCGCATGAACTGATCGAACCCTAACCTCGTTTCATCACCCTTGCGGTGTTTACTGACACCAACGCGACAAGAAAAACAGCCAACTGAATTTTTATTTTTATTTTTTCGTCTACCCTTCTCCCAAAAGTCACTTTCATCGGTTGGGGCTCCGCGGTAGTCGGTACTACCACTCATCTCATCTTCACAGGTAGAACTCTTCAACACGGGGAGCACATCTTCAATTATGGCTGCTTCTCCCTCATCCCCCTTTATACTCGGGATGGTTTCTACACAGCTGGGCTCAAAGACTCTGACAGACAACTTTCCTATTACTCTGTGGACTTCCCAATCCAGATTCTAGCCCTACGCCCGTCAGTAAGATCGCATTCTCATCCCCTTCGAAATTTTTATCTTCAGTGAATTCTCCTTTCACTCTGGATCCCTGCACCGCAAATTCCTCACGCAGACTGTGACATGCATTGTGCATTTCAGCATTCAATTTAACTTCATTATTATTGACATGCTCATTAACAGCTCAGAATTTGCTTCTTCTCTGGGCTGCAGTATCTCTGTAGAGATTTCAAACTTCTGTACCTCTTGTGACGCTTCTACATTTTCTGTCTGTGTCTCCGTCTGAAGTGCCAAGTCCAGTTCCATACCCGAAATTACTTTGCCCGTGGCATCATTGGCATCACGCAATTCGTTCAGCATGAATTTTAGTTCTTCAATTTCTGATTCTGTAAGTTCTGACATTATTTTGTCTTTCTTCTTCTACTGCGGTTAGAATACAGTGTCAGGAATTTTAGCTCATGAATTTTGATACCAAACAAATAATTCTTTCACCTAAAATTTCTATCGGCATTGCTACCAAATTAATTTTGAATAAGCCTAGCGATATCCAAATGTTAGCCATCAAATAATGTAGCATATGCCTAGCGATATCCAACTTCTGGACACCAATTGTTGCTACATCCCGGGGCGCCAGATTATCGAATAAAAGAAAGTTTCAAGAATTTAGATGTCAGGATGTCAGGCAATGTCTGACGACCCGGAGGTAGACATTTGAATTACAAATAATTACTTGTGAGTTCTTTTTATCGCCGAAATCTTAAGTACAGGTGAAAAGAATTTAGCCTGCAATTTAGCCAATTAAAACCAAAAAATTCTGACACTTATTAATTATTCATGCAACTTCAGGACTGGCACGAGACAACAGACATTTAATCAATTTACAATAAAACATGAAGATAACGATGAAGGCGTCTATATACAGAGGATGGTGAAGGAGAGGCGTCAAATAGACTCGCCCCTTTCGGGATAGCTCTGAGGCTGAATTTATCATTAAAGTCAATGATTATTTGTTGGCCTATACAGTCCGGCTTTAAAAACAGTTCTCAGCCGAAGAAAGCCTATTGGCTGACCAAGCCAATCTATTCTACAACTGGCATGCATACATAAATTCAGTACTTACAGATATGCAGTTTCCTCGGGTATCCATGTTTAGGGCACTCACTAACATTTGATGTGTTTTGGAAGCGTACCTGTGTGACGACACGCCCATTTCAGAGCGCGCACTATAACCAACAGAGAAGGGAGTCCAACCCCATCTCCCACTTTCTCTCGTGCACGGCATTCACCTGCATGAAATCAGGGACGCATTTATGCGCACCAATGTCGTGGTGGAACGAAGCCGCTGACGTGATAGAAGGATCCGTTCGTCTGCTCGTCCCAGCTGATTCATCCGTCTGTCCAAAGGGGATTCGCATGCATCACCGGTCGTGCATCTCAGTCATTCGGGGCTGCAATTCCATCACATCGTGTGACCTCCAAGATGCTGCTGCATTTTTTGGTAGAAAATTACATCCAATACTTCGTGCAATCTAGCACCAGGAAAGGAGGTATCCTCCTCCCTCTTATTTTCCTCGCGGTAACGTCAACCGCCGGCATCTTCGGGCAGAATCTTTTCTATCCCCGTAAAAGTACCGCGCCGCAGGATCTCCTCTGATCCTCCTGTATCCGAATCCAGTTCCTTTTTCCTTCACGGCTTTCAACCAGACTACTCTTTTTTGCTTGTTCACATCGTAACAGATTCCTTGCTCTGTCGTTAGGGATCTGTTTTAAATCTCTTTTCAGTCTGATTATTTCCTAGAAGCATTCGGTACGGTAAAGTGGTAAGAAATGCACGTCTCTGCATTCGGAATATGTGGTGGGCCCACTCCCCGATAAGTACGGAAAACACATAACTTAACTAACACTTCTTTGTCCTGCCAAGGTTCGGATTAGCAAACGCCATAACTTTCCGATCTGGTGACAATCTTCCCAAACATCTTGTACTTAAAGGGCCACCCACTGACCACCACGCACTTAGGGGCGACGCATCGCGTTCCCCACACCAGGCTGAGATTTCTCCCTTCCAAGAAAAGGAACCCTTATCTCTTCTCCTCTTTTGCAATGCAAGAAACCACTAGCTGTTAATTTTCAACCAATAATTAATGCTATTACCGCCTCTTGCAAAACCTGCTAATCGAATTAATTGCCGTACCCCAAAGTCGTAAGAATATTATAAGCAAATTCTGTAAATAGACAAACTACAAAGTATGGCGGTAAAAGGTGCACCAGAAACTTGTGCAAAAGTTTCGATTCCATTCCGGTTTTAATCAGATTGTACGCAGTGATTTTTGCGCCCTCGAGCTGCAGCCGGGATAGCAGCCGCGCCTGCCATGCCCTAGTTACGTCTCTGAGTACCAAGCGAGTTTTACGGAAAGGTTTTCACTGGTTCCTTCAACCATTGTTCCGAATTTGACATAACGTGCGGTTTAAAATAAGGAACTTAATCTTTCTGTTTACTAATTTTAGGCTTCTAAAGTGTTTTGTTTATTTGGAGGTTTAACGACCACCGTGAGGATATGTCAAGATACATATCCAGGCAAACAAGTCATCCTGAAACTCCTAAGCGATAAATTCCAGAAGGCTTGTTCCGTCGTGACATGACTTTTGGAAATAATTCTTGCTAGTAAATTAAATTTAGCATTTCTCACTGTTTCGTAGAATTCCCACCTATAAATTTCGCCAGATATATTTTTCTAGGTTTCTTGAAAGATTGTTTTCTTCTGTCAGTACATATTCTTCGCTAAAACACACATTATCTGAATCTACGTGAAAACTAGCAATACTGATTTCTTTTTCATACGGATTTACAGAAAACCCCACGCAACATCCCGAAATGTGGCGTGTGATGCCGGGTGGCATCGGGCCAGGTCATGCAGAAATACCCCATTTAGGAAAAGTAAGAATAATATAGCGATTAATCCAGCGATCCGCGCCAGACAGTATGAGGCGCGACGCTACGGATGGTTTTCAGCCAACCCAACTTTTCTTTCAGGCCATCATTTAGCCCCACCCACCAACCACCACCACCAACTAAAAACAAGAAAGATGACACCGAAGTTTCGGTGTCATCTGAATCCGTTCTGACGCGAATTAAATTTACCAAAGCTATTTAGTATCTGACCGAAGAAAGAAGTTTTTCAATCGAATTTTTGATCCCGCAGATATTGCTGTAAACGGAATCCTGAACTTACGCCCTCTGGTTGCAGACTTGGGCGATAAGAAAATTTTGAAATTATATGAGAAACATTTCACAACGGAAACGCTCTCTAACAAAGAAAGAATTTTTCAAATCGGACTCTTAGAAGCAGTGATATCGACAAATATAAGATATGCATCTACGCCCCTTGGGTGGAAAAACATGTATTATTTTAAGGAGAAAGTATTCTCAAAAAGTTTTTAGATGAAAGCGGTATCGCTCCTTTAAAGAATTTTTCCAGTCGAGTTTTCAGAGCTCAGATTTTGCTGCAAATGCATCAGAAGCAGAAATTAAAACTTACGCCCCCTGGTGGCCAAACTATTCTTTACAAAATATTAGAAATTACATGAAAACATTTCCATTCAGGAGCTGTATGCGATACAGGAAGAATTTTTCAAATCGGAGTTTTCGAAGCAAAGATATCGGGAAAACGCCATTTACCTTAATGCCCCCTAGCGGGAAGTCCATGAGGTACTTGAAAATTTTGAATTTATATGAAAAACATTTCGCACCAGAAACGATATCCAACAAAGAAGGAATTTTTTCAAATCGGACTCTTAGGAGTAAAGATATTGTCAAAAATAAGATATACATCTACGTCTCCTGGCGGAGAAACCATCCATTAATTTAAGAAGAAAATATTCCGAATAAGTTTATCGATGTAAATAGTGAGTAGTGTCGGTACACAAACAAATTTTTTCAATCGAGATTTCAGAAGCTCAGATTTTGCTGCAAATACATCGGAAGTAGAAATAAGCCGAAACCATTTTTTTTTTCCAAAATTCAGAAATTATGTGCAAAAGATTTCCCATCAGGAGCTGTATCTGGTGCAGAAACAATTTTTTAAATCGGAGTTTTAGAAGCAGAGATATCGGGGGAAATGCAATTTAACTTTACGCCCCTCAGCGGAAAGTCTATGAATTAATTGAAAATTTTGAAATTATATGAAAAACATGTTGCACCAGAAACGCTATCCAACAAAGAAGGATTTTTTTTCAAATCGGACTCTTAGAAGTAGAAATATTGAAAAAAATAAGATATACATCTGTACCCTCTGGTGGAGAAACTATGCAAGATTTTATGAAGAAAATATTCCGAAAAGGTTTCAACCTGAGTGGCATCTGTCCACGAAAGGATTTTTTCAATAGAGATTTTAGAAGCTCAGATTTTGTGGCAAGTACATCAGAAGCAGAAATTAACACTTACACTCCCTGGTGGCCAAACCAAGCTTTACCAAAAATTACAAGTTACATGCAAAAGATTTTCCATCAGGAGATTTATCCGCTGCAGAAAAAAATTCGAAATCGGTGTTTTAGAAGTAGAGATATCGGGGGAAACGCAATTTACTTTTACTCCCCCTGGCAGAAAAATCTATGCGTAACTTCAAAAAGTTAATATACCTAAAATACTCTTAGACATAAATGGAATCGAATGGTAAAAGGATTTTTCGATCGGAAGTTTAGAAGCAACTACATGGAATAAAATGTATTTTGAATTCGATATCATCTGCATTAACGCCCTCTAGCGGCAAAAATGTTCATCGTAAAAAAAAACGAAATGAAGGGTCATCATTTGCATACTTCAGGCTTTCCAATGCAAAAATAATTTTTCAAATCGGACTAATAGTTGCAGTGATATGGTGTGCATAGACGGACGGACGGATAAACCGATAACATATGCACGATCATTTTTTACAAAAGACATGGTAAAAAATATTTTAGCAGTTGGAACACATGGCGAGTTCAATCATCTAAGATTTCAGTAGACTTGGATACACGTATGTGAATTTTTGGAATTCACAAAAATTTGTGTTATGTAAAATGAATTTTTTGTTCAACTTTGTACTATTCTGTGAAATGGAGGGAGTCTGAGAGAATATATGGGAGTATATAAACACAGTTTTTGTAGTAATTGTTTAAAAAGATGAGAGAAAGAGAGAGAGAGAGTGAGATTTCTTGTCAGTTTGCAAACTAAAATTCATAAACAGCCTTTGACAGCAAATATTAAAAAAGAAAGATTTTAAAAAATGCCGTAATATAAATTTGCGAAGATATAGTAACTTGTTAAGATGTCATGGAGGTCCGAATAACCTTTTCAGCTGAGGAAGTATCAAATCATATTTTAACTTTATGGCAGACCGTAGCTTATTTATACCCTTTACACTGAAATAAAGTCGCATTGCTTCAGGACACAGGCAAGCTTTGGAGGATTAAGATCGCAGAACCCTACTGGCCAAGGTTAATGTACAAAAGTTTTCATAAATGGAGGTGAGATCAAAGGAGGCGAATATTAATGCCAGCTAAAGGGGATCTGTGTTATTCTGCAAACGCCTAATATCTAATATCGGAAACAGGCGAACTAGTTGCACAGTCTTTTGTCGTCACCATCTTCTCTAATATGAATTTATAGCGAAAAAAGGTCGAATGAAAGCTACCGAGATCTTTGAGCGCCTTCGATGTCATAACATCACCGTAACTTTCTCCGTCATAAAAAAGGAATAACAAAAATGTTTGAAAATTTAACCAAATGAACGACAACAAGATACTAGCTAGATAAACCACTTTCCTGGTAAATCGTAATGAGTGAAATTTTAAAGGAAAGTTGAGGCTCTTCAACTCAGGAAAATTAAAAAAAAATGCTTAAACCATAGATTTCCGACATGGAATAATGTACTCACGTAAAGGGACCTGGAAAAGTTGGGTTTCTCAGATCAGAAAAAACTAAAGAAATATCAAAAAAAAAAAAAAAAAAAAAAAAAGCTTTCGGGAAACAGAATTTATACATCTTTTTTAAAAAAATGATCACGCAGTGTCTAACTAATAAGTTTGGGAAGACTGGGGAATACGAAGTTTAGGGTTTAGGGAGACTGGGGGGTTTCAATTAGGCAGAATCAAAAACAAAATTGAAAGAAAAGAAGGAAAAACAAAATACTATATCTGCAAGCAACCTCTTCCGGATAAATATTTTTTTCATCAAATAATCGCCGTTCTTACCAAATGAAGCTGTAAACAAAACGGATTTTAGGGCTGGGAGATTATTTAAAAAAAATCCCAGCAAATACCGCAGATAAAAGAATCAAGAAATATGATACCGAAATTGTGTCGGAAAGTACACGTCGTTTGGATACTTTCCGACATGAAAATAATATTTTCAAGTAGATTTTAGGGGGGGTTCAGCAAAAAAGATAATGCATTCACGCGTCCTAATGAAGAAAAACTAAGCATTATTTTTACGAGTAATACGAAATGCGACCAGCAGGGGCGGATTCGGTCGACTAAACCAGACCTGGAATTTCAGTTTTGTGGTCCACTTACAGAAACACGCGTACCCACAAGGAGACACAACATAAATCCCCTCATGAAAAAAATATCTGTTAACTCCTGGATGAAACAGAATTGCTGAAACATGCATTGTGAAACTATTTCAGCCGTGAAAATTTTTTAGCAGCAATTCAAAGGTTTAGAATTTTAAAAATCAACTCACGATTGAATGCAGCATATATAACTTATGACTACAAACTTGTGGTGGTAAGATAGAATTCGTCCTGATGATGACGAGCCAAACGCTCTGCGAAACTATAGTCGATGTATAATAAACATTTTATTGTGAGAAACGTTGCTATTTTTATTCTACACTGACGGAAAAAAATCCCAACACCACGAAAAAATAGTTGTAGAGGAATGAAATGGCGGCAATACATTTGTATAGGTAACATATTTAATCGATTAAGGTTTCAAGATCACAGCTTAATGTAAGCGCGAGAAGAGCCATTTTAAATGTCAAATGCTGGTACATTAATAACCGGTGTAACCGCCAGAATGTTGAATGCAAGCATGCAAACGTTCATGCATTGTGTCGTACAGGTGCTGGATGTCAGTTTGTGGGATGGAGTTCCATGCATGTTGCACTTGGTCGGTCAATACAGGGACGGTTAATGCTGGTTGGGGTGACGCTGGAGTTGTCGTCCAATGATGTCCCATACGTGCTTGATTGGTGAAAGATCTGGTGATCCAGCAGGCCACGGCAACATGTCGACACTCTGTAGAGCATGTTGGGTTACAATAGCGATATGCGGGCGAGCGTTAGCCTGTTGGAAAACACCCCTGGAATGCTGTTCATGAATGGCAGCACAACTGGTTGAATCACAACACCGACGTACAACTGTGCCGTCAGGGTGCGTGGGATAACCACGAGAGTGCTCCTGCTGGCTTAGGAAACTGCTCCCCAGACCATAACTCCAGGTGTAGGCCAGTGTGTCTCGGCCGCAGACAGGTTGATTGCAGGCGCTCACCTGGCCTCCTTCTAACCAACACACGGCCATCACTGGCACCCAGGCAGAACCGGCTTTCATCAGAAAACACAACAGATCTCCACTCCGTCCTCCAATGAGCTCTAGCTTGACACCACTGACGTCGCAAACGGCAGTGGTTTGGAGTAAGTGGAATGCACGCTACAGGGCGTCTGGCTCGGAGCTGTCCTTCAAGTAACCGATTTGTAACAGTTCGTTGTGTCACTGTGGTGGCTACTGCAGCTCGAATTGCTGCCGCAGACGCGGTAGGATGCGCCACGGCCATTCGCCGTACACGGCGGTCTTCCCTCTCAATAGTGCCACGTGGCCGGCCGGAACCCGGTCTTTTTGAGGCAGTACCGTCCCTTGACCACCGCTGCCAACAATCATGCACAGTGGCTACATTCCTGCCAAGTTGTTCTGCAATATTGCGGAACGAAAATCCACCTTCTCGTAGCCCTATTACACGACCTCGTTCAAACTCCGTGAGCTGTTGATAATGGCTTCTTCGTCTTCTTAAAGGCATTCTTGACTAACATCAACACACTACGTCGAATCTCGACGATAACTAACGCTCACGAACGTTACAGCGCGTATTTACAGCAAACCTGCTTTGCATGTTCCGAGGGGCGCTACCAGCGCCACACGTATGCGCCGAGCGCGAAATTTGCATAAACGTCGTCTTACAGATGTACTCTCACCGCCTACCAACTGTCGTTTATCTAACACAACCCCTTCTTGGTGTTGGGATTTTTTTTTTCCGTCAGTGTATGAATGTGGCATGTCAAACCATATGCTCAAAACGAGGTGTTGTGCCAAAATAATTATATTTATTTGGTCACTGATTGCCTATTACGCAATGGTATTCGTACCCCCTCCTTGAATATACACCTTTTTTAAGCTACCCATTATTTTGACTCATGAACTAGCATTTTGATCCATGAGCCAGTACCGGTAAATCACTGTTTCTTTTAAGATAAATGTGGGTGGGATACGGATTTACGAATATCCCTGCCGAAGTGTCGATTCGGGGACTGTGCCTGTACGTGGATAAGGGTGTGGAGATGATGGACACCAAAGTTGTTACTAGTGCCTCCTTAAAGATTACAAGAGGAGGGTAGGGCCGACCAATGTTACTTTGGCTCCGAATCCAACGGTCTACGCTTTAGCTTAATTTATTTAAAACAGCGTGATTAGTCTAGCGGCAAATTTTTCACTGAAGTACAGAGAATTTTGCTTTGTCATTTCAAAGCAAACGCCCAACATATATGTATATAGATAGAATGAAACAACAATTTTTTTAAGAGCATAGCGTCTTAGATAGATAATATAAAGCTCAAATAAAGTTAACAATTCTTATCCATAAGTACCAAAATAATTAAACTTTTACAAATTATACACAGAATGTTTCACATAGCGGAAGATATATGAGGCAAAAGGATTTTTTTAATTGAACCGTTAGAAGAGATTTGTGGAGAAACGTCATACAACTTTACACCCTCCAGCGGGAGAGCTGTGCTTTATTCAAAGAAGAAAATGGGACAAGTATGTTCATAAGGAAGAATATCTGCACCAAGAAAAGATTTTTCCAAGGGATTCTTGGAATTGTAGATAATCTTTCAAATAGGAATATGCACTGGTGCCCCTTGGTGGCGGATTTGTGAATTATGAAGAAGCCGAAAATATGCGCAAAGAGGGCTCTGCATTATTTAAAGAGGGAAATGTTCACGACCTTTACAATAGCGAATGTCATTCATTATACAGAACAAAATGCATTTTTCAATAGGATGTTTAGGAGTGGAGATACAATTTTAAACAGAAATACACACTAACGCCCCATAGAGTCAGACTTGTGCACTATAAAAAAGGCCAGGAACATTATCAAAATGACACACATCGGGAAGAATATACGGTGTTAACTTTTCAAATCCCACTTTCAGAAGAGATATTGAGAAAAACACACAACTTTGCGACACCTAGTAGGTAATATTTATACGTATTATTTGGTCAGGTAATGCGCATAAATTGCTTCCGTAGTGAGCGGTAACTGACCAACAAAGAATTCTTCCTCTCGAGTTTACAAACGCGCAGATGCCACCCCGGTGGCGCGGTGGTATAAGCGTTGGCTTATGACCATTCGCCCGAGAAGGGTCCGGGTTCGGATTCCGATGTGGCATGGGTATTGTGTTCTGTCTTTCTCCCTTCCCTGAAAGCAGTGGCCCTAAGTTAGGGACAAGCGACTGCTTATAGCCCATTGAGTTGCTCACGGTGGTCGTTAAACCATCAATAAAAAAATGCTAAAAATCGTATTTGTGTTCGTACGAACAGACGAAAGTGGCAGCACGGGCCTACTCAACATCGCTCCTACGATTGACTAGAATCCCCAGTAAAGACATTGCAGCCTATATGTAGAAGTTTTTTAATTATGTAAACTTTGCTGTGTAGTTGCATAAGATATAGTTGCAGTTGCCAAATATGCTAAGTGAGTACATTATTTGAATTCAATATTTAATTTGTAAGATGTAGTAATTACTAAACCATAATTTTTCCACTTACACAATAAATTCAACACAGTTCCCGGAAAATTTGGCTCAATGTTTGTTTCTAGAAGATATTCACAGAACCCCGTTTATACGTTTCACACTTATACGTTTTTCTCATTTATACGTATAATGTCTCCTCTTCAAAAATTCTGAATTGCCTTCAAAGTTAAATTTTATAAATTATATACCTTAATATCAGATAACCACAAAAGTATTTGCCGTTTTTCGAGGAAGCAAAAGAAACACTTTGTCATGATTAAATTTTCACAGAGATGACGTTCCGCCCGCGGTATATCATCAGCTGAAATACCAAGATGTCCTGTGCATATGAATTAGATGAGTAAGCAGTTTGGTAGTATAAAAACGTGCGATTACAATGGCGGTATCATTAGAGATTATTCGTGAGTGTTTGTTATACGAATTTAAACTCGCTTCATCTGTTGAATAAACAACTCGTCGCGTTTGCTTGGCATTCGGGGAAGATGCTGTGAAGGAACGCAAAACTCGGAATTAGTTTCAAAAGTTCAGAGACGGAGATGAATCCCTTCAATGCAAGTTCTGGAGTGGTCGTCCTGTCAACCTTGACAGAGAAGCCCTGAAAGTTGCTTCTGAGCAGGACAGTAGCCAAACATTTCAGGAACTACCCAGTCATTTGATGTTAGTGATGAAACCGTCCGAAGGCAACTGCATGCAATAGGTTAGGCATACAAATTGTCTAAGTGGATCTCCCACGAATTGTGTGCAGTGAACAAATAGCAACGTGTCTCAGCCTGTCTTGCATTGCTGTCTTACTATGACAAGGAACCACTTTTGGATAGAGTACTCACATGTCATGAGAAGTGGGTCCAGTACAGCACCCCAAAACGTTCCAGACATTGGTTTTTCCACCAGTGACTCAATTCTTCACACATCGAAGCCAGCACTGCATCCCCGTAAAGTTATGCTGTGTATATGGTGAACAGCACGTGGTGTTGTTCATTATGAACTCTTGCAACGCGGCCAAATGATCACCGCTGCAGTGTACCGTGAACAACTGAAACGTGTGCATGAGGACCTGAAAAAGAAGGAAACAGCAATGGTTAATAGAAAGGGAGTTCTGCTCCTTCAAGATAACGCTCGTGCCCATTCCGCTTCATTGACCAGAGCACTATCAAAGAACTTGGGTGGGCCGTCCCGGTGGCGCAGTGGTCTAAGGGATGGCTTCTGATAAGGACAAGTAGCATATTCATAGAGCTCCCGAGTGATAGTCGATTCTTGCTTGTCCTTGGATTTTTGTATTGGTTTGAGTGTTCCTGGTATCGTTTTGTTGTGTTCTACACACAGGTTTGTGGTTTTATCTTTTTGAGTGTTGCGAGGTGCAGCATTCGCTCACATTAGGGTTCGTGTCCGAGATGGCCGCAACCTCTGCTACCGTCTCTGCCGCTTCATATGCGTCTTCATGGTCTTCTAGTTCTGCAATTTTGCATTCACCAGCTTTGAATGTGCCTGCTTCCTCACCTGTGCTTCCTGATATCTCTACTATGTCTTCTACAAGCAACGTCCCATATACTGATGGAACGCACTCTAGTGTTAGGGCTAGTGATACGTGTCCACCCCCACCCCCCCTTGCATTTGCGACTGTTGTTGTTGACTCATCTCAGCGGGTTACTTCACTCTCCGGTAACATTGAATTTACCAGAGTGGATAAAATATTGAAGATTTTGGTTCCTGAAGAATCTCATGAAGGTAAGCAGTATAACTTTGCATTACTTCTTAGTGTATTTTTTCAATCGTTGAACGACACCCCTCCCACTTTATCCAGATGCTATTTATAAAGTTGTTCCCGAAAAACAGATAGTGTCTATTATTCGTATGGGAAGTGGAATTATAGTGCAATTTACAGACCCCACTACTGTTGATAAAATTCTTCAGTCAGGAATTGATATTAGACATTTCCATTTACAACCTATTCCTGCTTCACATAGGCCTATTACTGTTACCCTCTCGCCGATGCCGACAGCGATCCCGGGTTCAATACTAATTAAAGCATTAGGGTCTTTTGGACGAGTGATTGGTAAAACGAAAATTCTTCCAGCTTTAGGTCGCGACTAGCACTACAGTTCAATGCAAGGAGGACGTCGACAGTACCGTATCATATTCCCTAGTAATGCAGCTATTGTTGTTCATCCTACATCCATGGAACTCAGCATTGGCACCCGACATTCGTTTTCAATGTGTTTGTGGGTGTCCAGTGCCTTAAGTGCAAGGCTGAAGGGCACGTCGTATCTGAATGTTTACATCGTGTTCTACAGGACAGTTTTGCTGTCGCTGCTACTTCTATTTCCAGCCTACAGAAACCTTCATCGGCTTTGTTTGCTGCTCAACCAGGAACTGCAGGAAAACCACCTGTAATACCTTCTACAGACTCTACTTCTACTGGTAGATCCTGGATCTCGTCAATTTGATAATGTTCGACCCGGTCAGACTTTGACCGCTACTGCAGTGGGTTTACATAATCCCCTTGATATGGACACCTCAAATTTTCCACATCTGCTACCACCTCAACAGGCCACCCATTCTCAGACACCTAATAAATGCTCCTATTCCCCAGCTTCATCACGATGTACTCGTGCGTCTTCTCGTTCCAGTTTACGACAAAAAAAACGCACTTTAACCCCGCATTCTCGTCGTTCTTCTGCTTCACCTAACCAGGACAGTCAATACGATGTTTCCACATCCAACACCTATGGCATCCTTACCGATTCGGCAGAAGACAGCATGGAAACTGCCCATGATAGTGAATCGCAGCCTGCTTCTTCAGAAAGTGAATGCCCCCTTCCCCACACCCTTCTTGACTTTCCAGAAGTTTTCCAGGACAGCACTGTCCCCAATTCACCATTTACTCTCCCTGAATTAATGTCCCACTATCAGTGTCCGAAAAAGAGCAACATTATGGATATACCATGTGTGCGAAGGAATTTACAGCGACTACCCGAAATGGTAAAACAACTTGCAGCGTTCGAGGAAGTCTTTAGTAATGTCTCTCTATCGTCTTGGGCCATCCAATATGGTAGAAGGACAAAATATATGCTTAAGGTTTTCATGTCTAAGCTTGCAGACCATCTTCAACCTTCCCAATGAAGAAATGCGCCTGTAGCAACATTTCAACGCTCTTCTTTTGTCCATACAAATGGACGGGCACACCATTTTTTTTTTTTTTTTTTTTCGTTTTTTTTTTTTTTTTTTTTTTTGGTAACCAAGGTGTTTTTTTTTTGTTTTGTTTTTTTGTTAAGAACGTCTTTTTGTAGTATATGCTTATTGTGTTTTTTTTTCTTTCATCACCAGAAAGTGTGACTAGTGTTTCTTTCTCGTGATGAGAATGCCACATGTTGTGTTATGTCTTCCGGGAAAATAAGACTGATCTTTTTCATGATGTTTTCAATTAAGCTTCACTTTTTGTGCTCAGCTGTGAATGAGTCCTTGACCTCGATAGTTTCCGAGATCTCCTGGACCTTGCTCATTCTTCTGTCCTTGCCCGGTTTGCTGCATTCGTGTTCCATTCTCTCCAGTGATCGCCGTGAGTGAGTCTGTGACTGCACCATACTATTTGGTCATCATCTCGTCCTGACTGCTTGATGTTTGTCATCCTTTTTTCACCTTCTCATCACCAATGTTTCTTAAATACAACATTGTCGAATCGTGTTGTGCGTAGTCATCGCTGAACTTTTTGCGTCTTCTTATGATGAGCTCCTTCCTTCACAGTGACTTTCCACGACGGACTTTTTCTGCGAAGCCAGCACCCAACATCAAGCTGGCTTTTTTCTCCTTCTTCATCAGTGTTTTTCCTACATTTCTTCAACAATTGATCACTTTGTGTTGTTTTTTTCCTCCGAAATTTGAACATTCCCCGACTGAATTTTATGAACAGTCCTATATAAGCGTCATTTTTTGTTACTTCTGTTAATTGCTTTGTCAGGTGAAAAGTATAATGGGATCACTAAAGCGCGACGACAATCCGGTGATTGTAAATACTTGTATATATTTGTTTCTCAATAAATGCCATTTGAATTCTGGTCATTCGTCCGAGATGGGTCGGGGTTCGAATCCCGGTGAGGTGTGGATATTGTGTTTGTCTTGCGGCACTGGTTCTCTCTCTTCCCGGGAACCAGTGGCCCTAAATTAGGAACGGGCGACTGCTTATAGCCCATCGAGTTGTTCGTTGTTTGTGCTCCAGTTTTGTGCCTGAATTAGTGTGTTTCCAGAGTGTGTCATCCATTTCTGTTGTGGCCGCCCCGGTGGCGCAGTGGTCTAAGGCGCTGGCCTCTGATCATTCGTCCGTAAGGGGTCCGGGTTCGAATCCCGGTGAGGCATAGATGTTGTGTTTGTCTTACGGCACTGGCTCTCTCCCTTCCCTGGAACCAGTGGCCCTAAATTAGGGACGGGCGACTGCTTATAGCCCATTGAGTTGCTCACGGTGGTCGTTAAACCTCCAATCAAAAAAAAAAAAATTCTGTTGTGTGTCCCTTCAAGACGAAGGTGAGAGCTTTCTTTTGGTTCGTCTCACAAGGTGGTGAGTAACTTATTATTTCTGTAATCAGCATTTAAATTTTCGTTCGAGCTGATCGATTCTTTCGTTAACCCTCGCCATTAGCAATGGCGGCTATAACTGATAAGAGTGACGTTCACGCCCTTATCAGCAAGGCTGCTTTAACTTCCTACTCAACCTCTGGAGACCAATAATCTCCAATGCTTGTCAGTGACGTAGTGCGCACACAGGATGTGGCGCGCGACTCCTCCGTAAAGGCTCAAGCTGCTTGCCCTGTCCAGGATAGTGACGTCGCCTTGACGCATGTCTCCGGTACTGCAGACGAGGCCATGGATGTGACTGACGGCACAGATCCGCTGCCTTCCACTTCCGCTCAGTTCAAAAAGCCGCTTCCAGCAACTGGCGCTGTGTCGCAGCCCTCTCTCGTCAGTTCTCCTTCTCGTACATATTCCAAGGTTACCTCCGGAGCGAAAGCTCCTTCTAAGTTTGTAGCGAAATCTTTCCAGACTCCTACGTCAGTGTTGGCGGCAATTCCGCTACCATTGATATCCCGGAGGACTCCCCAGCAGGAAAACAATTTATGTCTACCATGGACTTCGGCGTCTGTTTCGATGCCCTACCTGACACGAAGCTCAAAGAGTACACTCTTGCACTTAAGCAGATGCTTCCCGCTGGTGCCCACATTACTCATATGGCCCGCAAACCACGGGTCGTATTGGTGTATTTTGCTCGTAAGGAACATGCCGATCTCGTAATGACTGACGGCTTGTCCATCAAAGATGTTCATCTTCTACCTGAGTCTGTTGCGCAGCGGCCTATCCAAGTTACTTTTCATCCAGTTCCTCTCTAATGTTGCACTGTGTACCTTACTTAGCAAATTTGGCCGAGTAGTGGGACTGGTGACGACTCTCTCAGCGGCGCCTAGAGATCCAGATGACAAAACCATTGGAGGGTTTCGTCGTAGTGCCCGCGTCATCTTTCCGTCGGATGAACATCTGCTGGCATGCCCGAAAATCCTCAAAGTGCGCTGTGGACAACAGCGTCGGAGAATCGACGTGATTACATCCCTACACTGCACACTATGTCATGGCGAAACTCATCTTCGAGTGCATTGCCCCCATCAGGTTCCGCCGGCTCCAACTAGCTCTCCATCAGCTTCTGCAACCCCCTCGAAGCGAACCCCACCATCCACCTCAGCACAGCAAGCCCTAGAGCTGAGATTCGACAAAACTCGTCGACTTACAGCCGTTGGTCAACGAGAAGCTTCCACAGCCGCTTCCTATGATTTACAAGAGGATTTTTCAACAATTGCCTCAACACTTTCCCAGCGTCATCATTCGGCTTCTGAATCCCCCTCAGAGGGTTTTCAGTCCGCTTTTACTACTGGTACCTCCGTCGCAGCGGATACAGAGTCCATTGGCTGAGAGTCTCAAGGTGATGATGATTCGACTGAGCCTCCGCTGAAGCGCCGTGGTTCCTCCCGTCGGCGATCAGCGAAGAAGCAGAACTCAACTTCACCCAGATCCGGCAGTTCTACCCGCCATACCTCCCATCCAAAGCTGAAGTCTCCTTCCCCACGGTTGAAGACTTTGCTGCATCTCTCCAGAAAGCCAATATACCTCCCGTGCCACTCTCCTATGAAGATCTCCATGCATATTTAACGAACAAGACCGGCTACACTATTGCACATGCCTTAGCCATGAAGAATCCTTCACTTCTCCATCTCGTGCCAGATCAGATCTGTAACCTGTCACACTTTTGCTGTCAGAACATACCTGCCCACTCGTGGGCGCAAACCTTTTTCAACAGACTCAAGTCTTTCCCTCCAGTCCTGAAAGATCTTCAGCAAGCATTAACTGAACCTCATATTCAAGATCGTATCACTTATTTGCAGGGGATTCGCATCCCCCTCAATAATGCCTTGGCTTATGAAGACCTCAACCCGTTAGGGGCAGATCTTCTCCTACTCCAGGAAACGAATTGCAAATCTACCACTCTCTTCTCTAGATGGCGGCCGTGGAACTATACGTTTCACCATGCATTTGGATTATCTCCTCATAGTGGCCTCGCAATTGGCGTCCGCAACACCTTCAACTCTACTGTCACCTCCCTTTCAGTTCGCAACCTGTGTCGAGATCTCCTACAGCTTGCAACTTTCACCATTGAGTCAACTTGTTACCATGTTTTCAATATCTACATTCCATGTTCTACAGCCTTCCTGTCAATACTATTCACCCGTCTTCGTCGTGCTTTATCTCGCATCCCTCCTACAGATCACGTTCTCATAGGAGGTGATTTTAACTGCACCCTCAATCCTCAACTTGATCGGTCCCCTTCCATCAGAGAGCACCGAGTGAATCTTTAATCACCGAGTGAATCCTTGGTGAATCTTCTACAGTCAATTGTTTCAAACAACTCACTCACTGATGTTCACCGCCACTTCCATCCGACGACGACTCTTCACACCTGGCGCTCATCCCATGACCACAGTCCTTCTACAGCCCGTCTTGACAGGTTTTATGCCTCAAGTACCCTTCTTCCAGCTGTGACTGAATCGTGCATTCATCCCACAGCCTCTTCTGATCACTGCGCTATTGCTCTCACCGTCCATACTGCTCCGACAAAACTCAGGACAATTCGTCCTTGGACTTTTGATAATGCTCTTCTCTCAGACCCAGATTTCTGCTCGTCAGTTCGATCATTCCTAGAGGAAAGACGACCACAACTCCAATCTGACTCCTGTGGTCTAACTTTGTGGATGGAGATCAAACAACACCTTGTTCTTTATGTCCGCAACCTTTCTTTCACGGCAAAGACGATTCAGAACATGCGTCTTGACCATGTTCGCTCAATGCTCTCTCTTCTTAGCCTAAGTGATCCTCTCTTCTCCTCCTATCAAGCAGAACTTCGATCTCTTCTCCTTCCACTGGCTCAACAAGCTCTGTGTCGACTCCGTCTTCAACATCTGACGCCAGACGCGCATAATTACGAGTTTCTTACATCAGTAGAACGCACACGACGAGCATCGAGTGCATTTCATCACCTTCGCCTTTTTTCTGGTGAGGTGTCAGACGACCCGATCACTCTTTGTTCTCATGTCCGTAAGCAATATACTGAAAAGTTCTGTGAACCTCCTCCGCCATCCCCTACAGCTATGGCATCTCTCCTTTCTAATTTACCACAAGCCCCCCCCCCCCATCTTGCTACCACTCTCCTTCTCCCCCCCCCCCACTTTCCGAACTCTCCTCCACATTCCTTTCCCTGAATTCCAGTGCCGCTCCAGGTCCGGACGGCCTAACTTTCTGCTTTTACAAAACTTTTCTACCTCTACTTCTTCCGTTTCTCTCTGCTTTTTCAGCTGCCTTTAATGTCTCCCCCTCCCGAGGAGATTTACAGCCGCATATGTAGTCCTTTTCCCCAAGAAAGGTGATCTCCTTGACTTGCAGAACTGGCGCCCTATTTCCCTACTAAATCTTGATTACAAACTTTATACTAAGCTTCTTTCTCAACGACTCAATCCCATCCTCACACACATTCTCTCCCCCAACCAAACTTACACAGTCCCCGGCCCCTATCTTTCTCACAACATCCACCTCCTTAACGACCTGATCCACCTCGCTCGACTCCGCTCTGAACACCTCGCCCTCCTCTCACTAGATCAACTGGCAGCCTTCGATAATATCTCCCATTCATATCTTTCTGACACACTCTTTTCTTTTGGGTTTCCTCCCTCTTTTGTTTCCCTCCTCTCCTCCCTCTATCAGGACGCCAGTTTTCAGGTTAAGTTACCCACCTTTCTCACAGCGCCGATTCCCTTCCGCCATGGAGTGAGGCAAGGCTGCCCACTCTCCGGCCAACTCTTTACAATAGCCATCGAACCATTTCTTCGCACAGTGCACCGTTCCTTTCAAGCTACTCTGCCACCACTCATCGGCCGCACGAGACATCATGGCATCACCTCCGTTGCATATGCAGATGATGTAACCTTTTGCGTTCGTCTCGAATCACAGTTCACTCAACTGCAAAGTCTCTTCACAGAATACGCCTAGTGCTCCGGCGCAGCGATTAATTCTTCCAAAAGCACAGGCCTGTGGTGCGGCTCCTGGGTTGATCGTATGGATTCCCCTTGGGGTGCCAACTGGTCTTCCATCTCACAACGCTTCCTTGGCGTCCATCTTGGTTTACCGGGCGATGCCTCCCTTACCACGTGGAATACCATTCATCCACGCTTGCACAAGTTAACTGCGTTTTGGCGCAGAGCCCAGTTCTGCTCATCCTACTTCCAACGAGCACGTCTCACCCGTACTTACCTACTTTCTTTATGTATTCACTCCTGGCACGCAGTCAAAACTCCACTCCTTCGTCTTCAAGGCATCACCCGTTGCATCACTTCCGTAATCTGGACTGGCTATCACTGGATCAGCGCCCCAAAGCTCTGTCTTCCTCCAGACCACGGTGGCATCGGCCTTGTCGACACACATTTGTATTACAAGGCTTTCAAGATTACTACGTTCCTTCGCCTCATCACGTCACCTGTACCTGATGCTATTTCTGTAAGAGATGTCATCACTAATCCGAGCAACGTCAGCTTCTCTTTCCTTTCCCTACTACTCATGGACCGTCGATCTCTTGTTCTCTCCCGTTGTCCCCCTGTCTACCAAGAAGCTCTCACTTTACTCCACTCTCTCTCCCTTTCTCGCTCCCCGCCTGATTCTAATACGGAACTTCTCGCCGAACCCCTCTCTTTCTCGTCTCTTCTCCACCCTTCACATCTGTCGCACTTTGCCTATCCTTCCTGGCTCCGTGCAGGAGTCGTAACAGTCAGCGACCTCACTACTTCCGACCTTTCCTGGCGTCCTTATGCCAGTCTTCCCTCCGCTCTTCTTCTATCCCCCTCCTCTCGCTCTCTCTATGATTCCCACCTTTCTACTATTATCTCTCAGTTCCCCCACCTCGCCACTCCCTCTGGCCTTACCTTTGTCCCGTTTGCTTCCCTTCCTATTCCATTCTTTCTGTCCGTCGCCGGCACAACTCTTCCACTCTCTTCCTTGTCGACGTCGGCTCTCTACCGTTTCCTTTCCATGTCCCACTCCTCTTCTCCCATCCCCATTCCAGACGTTCCCCTATCCTCCACCACCGCTGTGTGGTCCGCCGCCCTCTCTCCTCTTTCCGCTCCACTAGAGATCAACACTCATTGGCTTTTTCTTCACCGCCGTCTTCCCGTCCCTTCCATCCTCCACCGCATGACCCTTCTTGATTCACCTCTTTGCCCCTTCTGTGCTCAGGAAGCTGATGTCTCACATGTATACCTCCATTGTGTCATCTTACTGCCGCTCCTGCATTTAGCATTTTCCATCGCCCAATGCTCAGTTACAGCTGATCTCACTTTCGACGCCTACAAGACACTGCTGCTTCAAGTTTCTCCTCTAGTCAAGCTACCATTGGTTTGTTCCTACATTTTTGTTTTAGTAAAGCACGTTATCTACGTGTTTCACCAACGCTGCCGAGATATTACCACTCCTTATACAGTGCCTCAAGCTTCTGAGATGTTAATGTGTCACTTTCGAGACTGCCTTCTTTCTCGTCTCCGCTTCGAGAACCAAGTAGCTGTTACTCAGCACTGCGAGAGTACGTTTCTCTCCACATGGTCTCCGGCTGCCTCTTGGTTTGCTGGCTCGCCGATGTCGCTACAACTGACGGTTGGCCGACCATGACTTCGACTATATCTGCCTTTGATGAGTTTTTTTAAATCTTCATGATCAGCATTGCACTAGACCTTTCGTGTTGTTTCTCCTCAATTTGAATCTTATGTAATTCTTGCAATACCGTTTTTGTGTTTAATTATTGTAGTCTCTATCATCCACGTGAATCTTACATATGTTGAGACGAACAACTCCCGTCTGTCTTATGTTTTCACATTAATGCTTCTTTGTTCTCATAGTGATTTGCACAATGTTGTACTTATATTATAATTTCGTTCTGTTGTTTGTTATCACCATATTGCATCTTTCTTTTGAGACGGTCTGTTTGTCCGCCTCTTTCATTTGTTCATCGATATGTGCGCCCTCTTCACTCTTTTGTTTAATTTGGCCATTGCAATGTGCTGTATATAAATTGTACAATGTTTAGAATATCCTTACTCCTTTACTACATTTCACTTGTATTAAGTAATACTCGTCGGAATGTTTCCTAAATCATACTTTAATGAAGTTGCTTTCTTATACCGAATGTATTTCTAAACTGCGCAATACTGTACATGTGTAATTAGTTATCGCCTTCACTATTGTTGATTGCGATATCTTAGTTCCGTTTTGGCTCAAGTTTTTCCACGTCTATGTAATGTGCTCATGTGTTGAGACGATCAAGTCACGTCAGTCTCATGTTTTCACATTATCTCTATCTTCATTTCAGTTGTGAATTGCACAAAGTAGTACATATCTTGTAAATACGTTCTGTTGTTTGCTATCGCATTACTGCGCCAGTCACCATGAAATGTCATGTTTGTCCATCTCTTGTATCAGTTTATCACTATGAGTGCCTTCATCATTATGTTGCTTATTTTGACCATTGCACCGTACTGAACATAAATTGTACAAAATTTAGAATCTTGTTACATTTTAAACTGTATTTCACTTGTATCCAGATATACTAGTCAGATTGTCATCTAACTCAAACTGCAATACCACGTTGATTTCTTATTAGCAATGTTTTCTTCAATTGCACAATGCTGTACATGTGTATATAATTCTTGTCTTTACTATGCATGATACAAAATCCCCCAGTACTGAGATATTCTAATTTCTTTTCGCACAGTGCTCAATTATTGTACACCTGCACTGTTATCTGTCAGCACTGAATTTGTACCTTTACTCTGAGATGCACTGTTACGCCAGTCTTTTATGTTCTCGTGCAAAATATGAATGCACCCTTCACCACGATGCTCCTTTGTAGATCATTTCACCTTGCTGTATTTAAATGTACATAGTTTTTAGAATTTTGCCTATTTTACTGTATTTAACTTGTATCAGGACGTTCTAATTAGTTCGCTTCCTGAACCCTACCTTGAAAATAAAATCGATTTGAAACCATTGAGTTGTCCACGGTGGTCGTTAAAATTCCAATAAAAAAATAAAAACAAGACTTTGGGTAGGAACTCTTACGTCATCCAGCTTACTCATTAGATATCTCTCCTTCAGACTATCACTTGTTTCTTTCACTCGAAAATCACTTTCGTGGACACCACTTCAACTTTAATGAGGCACACGCTGCCTTCCAAAACTTTTTCTCTTCCCATGACCCGGCATTTTATGGCAGGGGTATATATAAATTGTTAACACGTTGGCAGAACGTTATTGATGCCCATGGTAATTATTTTGATGAATAAATTACTGTTCTACTACGTATGTGTTATATTTTTTTTCAGTCTCAGAAAACGGCAAATACTTTTGTGGTTACCTGGTAGAATCAATTTCCTCCTCATATATACGTTAAATTGTGATGTCGTGAATTAGAAATTCAAAAAAAAGCAAATTCCGTTTGCCAAATTTTCTCCCCCTTCGCCTCGAATTCCATTTTACATTTTTCGATCCAACTCCGCCCCACCTCCTTATTTCCTGCATTATGACTCACTCAGCGGAATGAGCTCGCTCCTCCTGAGTTACCATTAGTCAGCTGAGACCTTCCTTTTCAGAATCTTCAACCCAAGCAGTATCGTTTCGTGATCTGACTGGAATGTTATAACTGAAGATGAGTTTAACTTCCAAGATTGCGTCAGTTGTGACTTGGACGCGGATTTTGCAACGTCACCACTTATGACTTTTTTTTTTTTTTTCGATTGAAGGTTTAAACACCACCGTGAGCAACTCATTGGTCTACAAGCAGTCGCCCGTTCTTAATTTAGGGTCACTTGCTCCAGGGAAGGGAGAGAACCAATGCCGTAAGACAAACACGACATCCATGCCTCACGGGATTCGAACCCGTGTAGCGAGGAAATCTTAAAAGTAAATTTCATCCTATTGTATGAAATTTACTTTTAAGATTTCCCTCTTGAACCTAAAATGATTACTTTAGATTGTCAAACCAGTTTCTTTTCTCATTTAAGTTTAAAATTTGAGAGTTCCAATACAGTAGGTAACAGTGCGTTATTATTTCATGCTTGTGCTAGTTTGGGAAAAAGAAAGTTTCCAAATAAATTATATTTGAAAACTTTCTTTTTCCTTAAACCACGAGATTCTCAGAATATAACTAAAAAAATTTTTCGCAGAATATAACCAGGTATTCTTTTATTTATATATATATAGAGAAGAAATGAAAAATAAAAAAAATAAAACATACTGTTTGTGCTTCTGCACATAAACTACCATAACATTTGCAACTGCGCGCAATTCTGTCTCCGAAAATGCTTTTACTATTTTAACACTTTTCTGCTATCTGGCAACAGCAGAAACAAGTGAATGTAGTTGCTCGTCCTATTGTTTTTACAGTAAATGAAACAATGCGCACTTTTTTTTTTGATTGGATGATTGGAGGTTTAACGATAACCGTGAGCAACTCAATGGGGTATAAGCAGTCGCCCGTCCCTAATTTAGGGCCAGTGACCCCAGGAAAGGGAGAGAGCCAGTGCCGTAAGGCAAACACAACAGCTATGCCTCACCCGGATTCGAACCCGGACCCATCTCGAACGAATGGTCAGATGCCATCGTTTAGACTACCGCGCTACATGGGCAGCAACGCGCACTTTAGGGCCACTAGGAATTGTTTTGAGGGGTTTTGAAGGACGGAAACCACTGACAAGGCTTGCTTTCTAACGACTTCATTTAAAAAACTAAGTCGGGCTATTGCGACTGGCTGCTGTTATTTGTTTTCGATATTTCATCAGCCGTCCACAGAAACACCTGATGTGCGCGAACGAACACTAGGAAAATGCCAGAATTTGCCTGTTTTAATTGTCCAATTCCTTCCTCAACCAATATACTTTTTTATTATTATTGTAATGTTAATGAAACATACTTTCACATTTGGAAATCACAAACAAAAAGAATACCTAGTTATTAAAAATTTAAAATTACTCATCTTAATTTTCCGCCGTCATTATTGACGGGCATTCATCCAATTTATTTATGATATGTATCACCAGTTTTGGTAGCCTTGGAAGCCTAAATTCGCATTTCTTCCTAAAAACGTTCAGTGGATGTTAATTGATCCCATTTGAAAAAGAAAGCACGGCTGTGCATACATTGCAAGATACAGATGTCTTTCACATTGTTAAGACACTCTTTTTTTTTTTTTGATTGGAGTTTTAACGACCACCGTGAGCAACTCAATGGGCTATAAGCAGTCACCCGTCCCTAATTTAGGGTCACTGGTTCCAGGGAAGAGAGAGAGCCAGTGCCGTAAGACAAACACAACATCAATGCCTGACCGGGATTCGAACACGGACCCCTTACGGACGAATGATCATAGGCCAGCGCCTTAGACCACTGCGCCACCGGGGCGGCGTTAAGACACTCTGGGGGCGGCTATTCGATCATTACTGTGACTGCCAGTTACAACTGCCACAGGCAGTTGGTTCGTTTGATGTTGCACTGCACCAAAAGTCCAAGCTCCAAAGTGCCGCCCCGGAGGCGCAGTGGTTTAAGCGATGGCCTCTGATCATTCGTCCGAAAGGGGTCCGGGTTCGAATCCCGGTGAGGCATGGATGTTGTGGGGTTTTTTACGGCACTGGCTCTCTCTCCCTTCCCTGGAGTTAGTGACCCTAAATTAGGAAGGGGTGACTGCTTATAGACCATTGAGTTGCTCACGGTGGTCGTTAAACCTCCAATAAAAAAAAAACTCGGAAGTACACCATAGTGGGGTGCGTCGTTACATTTGTTGAGCAGTGCGTGGGTATAATTATTATTAAATTATTAATATATGTATGTGTATAAGATGGAAGGGATGTAAGGTCAGGTGATGCGTAACATCACAGCCTCTCCTTGACAAATGTCAACCCCGCCTTCTCGTGGTACATCCTGTTCCCACTAAAGGGGCTCTGACGACCGCCAATAGCGGTATAACTATACCATCGGGATTAGAGGAAATGCTATCCCACACTCACCAACCCGCTTGGCCAGCGTGGTGAGTTATGGCCAAACCCCTCCAAAATGACTCCACAACTTAAATCTTGGCCCTCAGTCTCCGGCAGCTGGAATGTACCTGGCCAAGGCAGCGGCCAGTGCGACATGAAGGCAGAGGGTGCTAAGAATCCCCGGAGGACCGGACTAGGCTGCCATCTGATGCTGACCTTGGCTACGTACAACGGACGATCCCTATCTTCTGATTCAAGGCTTCTTGAATTGGAAGAGGAACTACAAAGGATCAAGTGGGACATCGTCGGGCTAAGTGAGGTAAGGAGAAAAGGAGAAGATCTCATTGAACTGAAAAGTGGACATCTCTTCTACTATCGTGGGACAGATACTGGCAGAACTAGTGGTGTTGGATTTATAATAAACAAGAAACTGAAGGATAAAGTTGTAGAAGTTGAAAGTTCCTCTGACAGAGCTGCACGACTCGTTATCCAACTCTCGAGAAGATACCAGGCTCAGATTATTCAAACTTATGCACCCACCACAAGTCATCCTGAAGAAGAAATTGAAGAATTTTATGAGGAAATTCGTGATCTAAATAATAAAGGTAAGCAGCACTTGAAGATAATTATGGGAGATTTCAATGCAAAAATAGGGCAACGGCAACAGAATGAAACTTCAGTAGGTAAATTCGGTCACGGCAACAGAAACCAGCGTGGAAATACTCTCGTAGAGTTTGCAGAGGCAGAAGGGTTTTTCATCTTGAACTCCTTTTTCAAGAAAAAGCCACACAGGAAATGGACACGGAGACATCCAAATGGGACGACAAGTGAAATTGATTTTATTATGTGTAACAAAAAATTCGTCATAGGAGACTGCAGTGTGCTAAACAAGTTCAACACAGGCAGTGACCATAGATTGGTGAGATGTAAGATGCACCTCAACACTAAACTCGAACGTAGCAAGCTCATAAGACAAACAAAATGTATTGACATAACCAACCTTAAAAAGCACCATAATACCTTCAAATTGGAACTGAAGAACAGATTCTCTGCTTTAGAAGGCCTAACATCGGAAGAAGTGGATATTTCTGAAGTTAACAGAAAAGTAACCAAAGCTCTTATGGAAACAGCAACAAAATTAGCTGGGTCAAAGAACAAATTGCATGTGAACAAATTATCAGGAAAAACCAAAATTTTGATGCAAAAAAGAAGAGAGATGAGGACAACTAAAGAAGATGTGACTTCCAAAGTGGAATATATAGAGCTATGCAAGACAGTACGAAAAAGTATCACTGAAGACGTAAGGAAATTCAACTGTGAACTAGTAAGGAAAGCAATTGAAAACAACCAAAGCCTAAAGATAGCAAAGGGACATCTCAGTAAGGGAAGAAAACAGATTATGGCACTGAGAAAAGAAGATGGTTCTGTAACAAGAAATAGAGGCGAAATTTTGACAAGAGTGAAAGATTTCTACTCCAAATTATATGAAAGGGATGATACATGTACTCCAGGCATCATGAAAGGTACCAGAGTTCTTCCAGTCCTTCCAGCAGAAGTTGCACACGCAATCAAGAACATGAAGCAGGGAAAAGCTCCAGGAGAAGATGGAATTACTGTAGACGTCATACAAGAAGCAAGTGGAGAAATCAAAACAGTACTCGCCCAAATTTTCACTCGATGCCTTAATGAAGGGAAAATTCCTGAGGATTGGAACAACGCTACAATGATCTTGCTACATAAAAAAGGTGACATTGAGGATCTCAGGAACTACAGACCTATCAGCCTCCTATCAGTGGTTTATAAAATCTTCACTAAAGTTCTTTCACACCGCTTGAAGGTAACACTGGACATGGCTCAACCGAGAGAACAAGCTGGATTCAGGAGTGGCTACAGCACAATAGATCATATCCACGTACTAAGAGAACTAATTGAAAGAGCGAGGGAATATGAACTTCCATTGTGCATGGCTTTTATCGATTATGAAAAAGCCTTTGATTCGGTGAAACCATCAGCAGTTGCAATGGCTCTGAAATCCTGCGGTATTGAAGATGCATACATTAATATTATTAATAACATCTATGAAAATGCAAGTGCAAAGATTCTGCTATTTGGTAATACAACACACATAAAAATTGGAAAAGGAGTGAGACAAGGTGACACCATATCTCCGAAGCTCTTTAATGCTACATTGGAAAATGTCTTTCAATCACTGAACTGGGAAAACAAAGGGATAAAGATTAATGGAGATTATCTAACCCACCTTCGTTTTGCTGATGACATAGTCATTTTTGCAACTACCCCATCGGAGCTACAGAGTATGATGCAGGAACTTGCTGACAAAAGTAAAGAAGTGGGATTAAAAATGAACTTTCAGAAGACAAAAGTGATGTTCAATGCTTTTACAAGAAATGAAGATTTATCGATTGATGGAGAAAAGCTGGAGATAACAGACACGTACGTTTATCTTGGACAGCAGATATCAAGTGAGGGTCACATTAGTGAAGAAATTAATCGGCGTACAAAACTTGCCTGGAGAGCTTTTGGAAGAAACAGCATAATTTTCAAGAGCAATATGCCATTATGTCTTAAAAGAAAAGTGTTTGATCAATGCATCCTTCCAGTGCTTACGTATGGTGCAGAGACGTGGACCTTAGCTAAAAGAGACATACAAAGGCTGCAGACAACTCAAAGTAGCATGGAGAGGTGCATGCTTGGTGTAACCAGGAGAGATAAGAAGAGGAACACGTGGATCCGAAAAATGACAAGAGTGGAAAACGTCATGATCAGAGTTAAATCCCTGAAATGGCAATGGGCTGGACATACTGCCAGAAGAACAGACCATCGATGGACAGCCGAAATTTTAGATTGGATTCCAAGGGACAGGAAAAGACCCAGAAGAAGACCACATGGAAGATGGGTGGATGAAATTCGAAAGTATGCGGGAGTGACATGGAGGAGACTGGCACAAGACAGACCGTTGTGGAGGAAACTTGGGGAGACCTTCGTCCAGCAGTGGATTGATAATGGTTGACAATGATTATGATGATGATGATAAGATGGAAAGATAAAAAAAGAAACACAGTATTTTGTGGCTTCCTGTGGATGCAGAAATGCCTGGTTATGTCTCTGTCTACAGAGCACACAAAAAAAGTAAAAATCTGTTTTGTTTTTTGTTTCCAATTTGAGACTTTTAGGCTAGATATCAGAGCACTCAGACATTTACAGTTGTTGTTTCAAGGTTTAATGACCACTCGGAATATCCCCACTGGTTCCAGGGAAGGGAGAAAGCCACAGCCATATGACAAACATACCACACATGCCTCATACAGGACTCAAAAGTCAGACCCAACTCAGACAATTAGCCAGAGATTCTAAATTTAAAGTTCAGACATGTATGAACTATGCTACAAATGAACACATAACATTAGAGAAGAAATGATTCAGTTCAAGAGAAATTGCAAGATTTCAGTTAAGAAGTTATTCAAGCTGTGGGCAAATAAAACACCAATCAAAAGCTTCCTTCTAAGCCAATTCTGATTGAATACAAAGAAATCACCACTTCCTTACAGATTCATGTGCATCATAAAAGAGTTTAATTACGAAAACCATTCCCATATTAACTTTTGCATGAACAAAATAGACTCAGTGGTCACAACATCAGAGATAGGGATGATGGGCATTTAACGGCATCTCCTGCGCAGAGTGGAACAAATCCAAACCAAACGCAGGCTATAAATAGGTGGACAGCGGAGCTTTTTTATTTTATTTTATTTTTTTGATTGTTGGTTTAACGACCACCGTGAGCAACTCAATGGGCTATAAGCAGTGTTCCGTCCCTAATTTAGGGTCACTGGTTCCAAGGAAGGGAGAGAGCCAGTGCCGTAAGACAAACACAACATATCCATGCCTCACCGGTATTCGAACTCGGACCCCTTCGGACGAATCATCAGAGTCCATCGCTTAGACCACTGAGCCACCGGGCCGGCCAGCAGAGCTTCCCAACAGTGTATCGCAATTGACGAACGTGGGTTAACGTGGTGATCTAAGCGACTTTGATCGTGGACGCATTGTCGGCACAAGACAAATGGGTCATTCTATCGCGCAAGTGTTAAGAACCCTGGGGTTGCCGAGGACAACCGTATCACGGTTGGACTGCTAGTATACCATCGACGGACGTACCAGCGCCCAGAGAGCCAGCGGTGGCTGACCACAAGCCTTTGATGACAGGGGTCGATGTAGACTACCGAAGCTATTACAGACTGACTGCTTGGCAACGGCGGCACAAATCACATCCAGGTTAAATGTTGGAAGCCGAAGCAGCGTCAGCATGCGAACCGTACGGCGCTCTCCGCATACTCCGGGTTACTATATATTTATTTTGTGCTACTATTGACTGTTCATCATCGGATATCACGCCTCGCCTGGTGTTAGAAATACCAAAACTGGACCTCTGTAGCATGGCGTCGCGTTGTGTGGTCAGATGAATCGCGTTTTCAGCTCTACTGAGCTGACGGAAGGGTGTGGGTGTGTTGTCGACAGAATGAGGCCATGGCTCCATCATTCCACTTCGGCTCTGTGATGACTTGGGAAGATTTCTCGTGCGACACATTAGGTCTTTTATAGTGTCAGGATAGGTTCTAGGTACTACAGGTACTGCGCGCTATCAGCAAGTGCTGGCTGATCACATTACACGCTTTCACGGCCTTCACGCATCCTGGAGCCGATGGTCGGTTCCCGCAGACAATGTGACTCAAGAGCGTGTCACCCAAACCTTACCACATTGGAGGAAGTAAATCCCAATCCCTCCAATTGGCGTTCTCCTCTAGAATATGATACGAATCGCTAATAATATCGATCGAATCTCGAATCATTTGCAACATATGTGTTTCTGGGTAATCATAGCGGTACGATAAAGCGGTAGTTCGCAAGATCTTATTTCCAGACAAAAGCGGTATGATAAAGCGGTAAGTTCTCAAGATCTTGTTTCCGGATAAAAGCGGTACGATAAATTCTCGACAAGCTCCTGTGCAGTGCAATGGGAACTTCACGTTTGTCTCAAGCTTCTGATGCTTTTTGAAATTGTTTATGGATCAGAAATAATAAAGTGTTTAGAAAATATTGTTAAAGCAGTGTTCTGAAGGGAAAAAATTGCTCCTGTCCCCAACAAACACATCACTTTAATTCTGTAGGCACTTCGAAAATTGTGTTTCCAGGGAAATTATGAAAATTGCAAGCATAATTTCTATCAGAATTTCTGGTAACTGAAACTCTAAGAATGAACACGTGTTAACGTATAGCATATATGAGACTGACGAAGAAAAAAAGCTGAACTTTTTTTAACTGGGTGAAAAATAAGAACGTGCTGCGAAACAACGTGAATATAACACGGCATTATGCAAAACAGAATTGTTCACTGAAATTTATTTATGTAAATATTAAACTGGGGCACATCACTGAATTCGAAATACACTGCTGGCCACCCAAAATGCAACACCAAGAAGGAAGCATCTGATTGGCCTGAAATTCGCAGCATGCGTCTCCCGCGGGAGGACATGCAAACGATTAGCATTGCATGGCATATGCAAATCATGTGCGCCCGGCACGCCACCGATAAGCACTATAAGAAGGGTGCACAGAAGGCGGTATGTAAGTAGGGGAAGTATGTTGTGCTGCCGGACCTGTGCGTGGGACGCTTCCTGAAGCCTCGCGCAGAATGTGGCAGTCATTCTAACACGTTTCGGAGTTCAACAGAGGACGAATAGTGGCTTATCGCGACAGCGGTTTATCGTACTGAGGCATCGGCACTCGTGTGGAACGACATCCAGCCACAGTGAAGCGAGTATGGATTCGGTGGGTGCAGGAGGGACGGACGGACCGACGTGAGCGATTGCCGCAGCCGCGGCACACAACCGAATGAGAGGACCGGCATATTGTGCCGCGGGCATCGACGGCTCGCACCGCCACATCACGAACGTTAGCACAGGAATTAGGGTGTGTTGCGCAACAACCTGTGTCAGCACGTACCGTTCGACGTCGTCTGCAGGAGCGGGGACTTGTCGCACGGCGCCCATTGCTCCGATTACCATTGACGTCACACCACCGGCGAGTGCGGCGGCAGTGGGCCGTTGAACGCTGCACCTGGACTACGGAATGGCACGACATTGTCTTCTCCGACGAATCCCCCTTCTGCCTGCAACACAGCGATGGTCAGATCCGCGTGTGGCGGCACCGCGGCGACAGACTGTATGACGCCTGCATTATGCATCGCCATACCGGTACGTCGTCTGGCGTTATGGTTTGGGGCGCAATTGGATATGACACCCGCACCCCTCTGGTACGCATCGCCGGTACACTCAACAGCCGCCGCTACATCTCTGACGTTTTGGAGCCTGTAGTCCTCCCTTACCTGCAGGACCTGCCAGCGGCCACGTTTCAACAGACAATGCGCTCATGCACGTGGCACACATCGTGCAACAATTCTTCATGGCCCACCAGGTGTCACTGCTGCCGTGGTCCGCCTGTTCTACCGATATGTCACCCATCGAACACGTCTGGTCGCTGATTGGCAACCGAGTGGCCCGGCAAGCATCATCCCGCGGCTACGCCTGATGAACTGTGGCAACGTGTGGAAGCAGCTTGGACCGACATACCCCAAGCCCACATCCAAAGCCTTTTATGTTCGATGCCGCGGAGTGTAGCGGCAGTTATTGCCAGCCATGGGGGGCCACACAAACTATTGATGTCTGAGTGTTCCGCAAGTCGCACGGGCCTGTAAGCTCAATCGTTTCATCTTTGTATCTGTTGTTATGTGTCCAGTAAATCTAGCTTTGCTATCTCGTGTCCTTTTTAGTGTTGCATTTTGGGTGGCCAGCAGTGTATATACAGTTGAACCCGCTTAATGGAATATCGGATAGTGAAATATCCCGCTTAGAAGAATAAAACTCCTGTGTCCCAAACCGCAACCTTTGTACATAATGATAAAATGCCCCGGTTAATGAGGATGTAGCAGACACATGACTTTCAGCATGGCAACAAGCCTTAGTAACGTTAATGAAGAACAACCAGTCCCCGTTGAAATGATGGCGTCTTACTTTGAAAGTTTAACTTTGGAGTACAAAATGAGGTATTTAGAAAAAATGAAAGAGATTGAAGTAAATGATCCCTATGTGCTGAATGCAAGTATCTTCGAAGGTGACGCGAAAAGTTTTCCGAAATTGCAAATAGTAAATATTTTCTATTACTTCGTCTTTGGTCGAAGCATACCCCGGGTTACTGCAGAACAGTTCGAGGCATATAATCAATTATTATTTTCTAGGAATCGTCGATTTCTTAATAAAACTGGCCCTTGAAAGGTTCTCTGCCTTTTGAAGAGTCTAATTCTTCAATAAAAAGTGTTTATCTAAGATCTGGGAAGCAATTTCCAAGACTTAGAAAAATTCAGAGCAAAATCGGGTTTTTCACGCAAAATTGTAGTAAAAAAACACAGTACTTTTGTTGGGATTTGCGCCTAATATATTTATCCATAAATAAATTTAACAGCATAATCCCGGTATGTAAACAAACCAAAACACCAAGACAATTTTTATTTTGGCAATAATGTTTGCCAATTTTTGCATTTTTCCGCAAAAGTGTGCTCCAGCTCCAGATAAAAATCCAGGTGTATTAAAAATTAAATCAACGGTGGTCTTGGGAGGAAATATCATATAGAACAAATTAGTAAAATAGAAAAAACTCCAAAACCGATAGCCAAATAACCTTAAAAGTGAAAATACTAACTGAAAAGCTGAAAACTCGCAAAAAAAAATTAGTCGGGGGAACGATGTGCTGCAGCTCTCTTAAAAAATCTAGAGAACCCAAGGAGATTTGATTCTGGCTAATAAACTAGCTGTTTTTCCTCTGAAAAGTTTCACCCCCCCCCCAATTTCCTAGATCAACCAGGAACCTTCTGAATGGAAGTCCCTGGAGGTGAAGAGCCCACGTGCACGGTAATACCGACTCGGTAACGAAGCGTGGATTTTAAAAAAATTCCAACTCGCAGACTGATATTTAAATGTGCTCTTTAAGAAAATTGCCAGTAGCAATAAAATCTACGCCAAAAAAGAAAAAAACAGCCAACACTTGCTGAATTCAACAAGAAACTTAGAATCAAAGATTGAAACTCCTGATTCATTAAGTGCACGCCAACAACACTGAACAAGTAAAAGAAGTTTACTGCCTATCCAGGAATCACCGATTTCTGCATAAACCTGACTACTAAAAGGTTCTCTGCCTTTGGGAGAGTTTAACTCTATAAAAAAAGTGCTTTCAAACCTCTGGGAAACGAATTCTAACACTTAGAACAACTTAGAGCAAAAAATTCTTTCAAAATTGTAAAAAAAAACAGAATTTTTTTTTATACGTGTTTTCAAACGAAACCAGAGCTACGTTTCGTTACAAAGGTAGTTCATAAACAAACAACGATGATTACATTTTGAGTAGAAATTAAGCACCTTCCTAAATTAACTTAGTAACATTTGGATAACTGTTGTTGACAAAACAGTCAAAATCTGATTTCGGGGTAAATAGAAATTGCAGGCCTCGTGGTAACATTAAAACTAATGCCAACATGCAGTTAACGATTACAACAATAACATACCACAAATAAAGTGATCTTCACATATCCATAAATATTTTTCTTTGGTAGCCGTCATATCTTTTCTTTTAATGGTATTCAACCAGGTCTCCCTTCGTTTGGCAGATAAGCGAATCTTTTCGGTACTGCCTTTAGAGACAGCAGCTGTCAGCCTAAAAAAGTGCTTTCAGTCTCGATTTCCTCTACTCCCGAAATTAATAATGCCACAAAATCTAAGCATTTTGGCTTCAAATTTGTATAAACACCGACCGCTAATGATCGCACTTTACACACTAACCTGCAGGACAGCTAGCTATGCTTGTCCTCCAGGAACGTGCAGGGATTGTTTCCGCTTCACTTAGACTTCTCGATGACGTCACGTGCTACATCCTTATAGAGTAAGAATATTATATTAATCCCGGTTATTGGAATAAATATTTGCTCTTAAAAGGTTACAAAGGAGAAAAGCAGTTTCTTTATTCAAGGCATCTTTCTTGGAATTTGTGTTGTGATTGTTCACAGACAAAAACACACGTACAAAGTGTGGTGGCCTAAGAACGGGCCACCTCCCAATTGTAAACAATAGTCAGGTTAAAGTGGGCATTCCCCCTACCCCCAGACGTCGACCTTATCTCACCCTACTGAAAAAAGTGGTGAAAAAGATCGTTTGCTGTTTGGATTTTAATGATATGCTGCTGAGGCTGGTGACATTGCTAAGCAAATATCAGTACTTACTGCGGTTCACATGATGAATAAATCATGGAACGCAATTTCAATAGAAAGCATAAACAAGAAAGATGGCACCGAAGTTTCGGGTGTAATAAGCACGTCTTTTGAATCCGTTCTGACACAAATTAAATTTATCAAACCTATTCAAAAGGAAGAAGTTTTTCAATCGGGTCTTTAATCCCTCAGATATTGCTGTAAACGGAATCGTGAGCTTACGAACTCTTAGAAACAGAGTTATCGACAAAAATAAGATGTGACTTTACGTTCCTTGGTGGGAAAACTATGCATTATTTTAGGAAGAAAGTATTCACAAAAAGTTCATCCATATGAGCGGTATCGGTCCAAGAAAAAAATTTGGGTCGTGTTTTCAGGAGCCCAGATTTTGCTGCAAATACATCAGAAGTAGAAATTAACACTTATGACCCCTGGTGGCCAAACCATTCTTTACCAAACATTAGAAATTACATGAAAAATATTTTCCGTCAGGTCTTGTAAGCGATACAGGAAGAATTTTTCAAATCGGAGTTTTAGGAACAGAAAACGCAACTTACCATTGCGCGCCCTAGCGGAAAGTCTATGATTCACTTGAAAATTTTGAATTTATAGGAAAAAACATTTGGCATCGGAAACACTATCCAACAAAGAAGGAATTTTTCAAATCGGACTTTTAGAAGTAGAGATATTGACAAAAATAAGATATACATCTACGCCCCTGGTGTAGAAACCATGCATTATTTCAAGAAGAAAATGTTCCAAAAATGTTTTTCGACATGAGTAGTATCGGTCCACAAAAGACTTTTTTCAATCGAGAATTTAGAAGCTCATATTTTGCTGCAAATACATCAGAAGCGGAAATTAAGACTTACGCCACCTGGTGGCCAAAACATTTTTTACAAAAATTTGAAATTGCAAACGATTTCCCATCAGGAGCTATATCCGGTGCAGAAAGAATTTTTCAGATCGGAGATTTAGAAGCAGAGATATAGGGGGAAACGCAATTTACCTTTACGTCCCCTAGAGGAAAGTCTATGAATTACTTGAAAATTTTGAATTTATAGGAAAAACATGTCACACTAGAAACACTATCCAACAAAGAAGGAATTTTTTAAATCGGACTCTTAGAAGTCGAGATGTTGACAAAAATAAGATATACATCTACGCCCCCTGGCGTAGAAACCGTGTACTATTTTACGAAGAAAATGTTTCTAAAGGGTTTGTTGACATGAGTAGTATCGGTCTACAAACGATGTTATTTTCAATCGAGAATTTAGAAGCTCATATTTTGCTGCAAATACATCAGAAGTGGACTCTAAGGTTTACGCCCCCGGGTGTTCAAACTATTTATTTACAAAAATTAGAAGTTATGTGCAAACGATTTCCCACCAGGAGCTGTATCCGGTGCAGAAAGAATTTTTCAGATCGGAAATTTAGAAGCAGAGATATAGGAGGAAACGCAATTTACCTTTACGCCCTCTAGCGGAAAGTCTATGAATTACTTGAAAATTTTGAAATTATATGAAAAACATGTCACACGGAAAACACTATCCAACAAAGAAGAAATTTTTCAAATCGGACTCCTAGAAGTCGAGATATTGACAAAAATAAGATATACATCTACGCCCCCTGGCGGAGAAACTGTGGAATATTTTAGGAAGAAAATATTTCGAAAAGGTTTATCGATGTGAGTGGCATCAGTCCACGAAAGAATTTTTTCAATCAATAATTTAGAAGCTCAGATTTTATGGCAAATACATCAGAAGCGAAAATTAACACTTACGCCCTCTGGTGGCCAAAGTATTCTTTACCAAAAATTCGAAATTATATGTAAAAGATTGTGCATCAGGAGATGTATCCGCTGAAAAGAAAAATTTCAAATCGGAGTTTTAGAAAAAGAGTTATCGGAAAAAATGCAATTTACTTTTACGCCCCCTAGCGGAAAATCTATGCGTAATTTGAAAAAGAAACTATATCCAAAATACTCTTCGACATTAATGGAATCGAAAGATAAAAGATTTTTTCAATCGGATGTTTAGAAGCAAATATGTGGAATAAAACGTATTTTTGAATTTGACATCATCCGCATTTACGCCCTCTAGCGGCGAAATTGTTCATCGTAAAAAAACGAAATGAAGGAACATCATTCGCATATTTCAAGCTTTCGAATGCAAAAAGAATTTCTCAAATCGGACTAATAGTTGCAGAGATACCGTGGGTACAGGCGGACGGACTGACAAACCGATAACATAAGCACGACCTTTTTTTACAAAAGACGTGCTAAAAATTGTTTTCTTAAGTGTAAATTTTTGGTAGATACTACTCTTGAAGAAGTGAATTTACCTCTCCTCGTTCCCGCACCTGAAGGAATGATGGAAGATGGCTTTTCTAATTTTGTAAACTTTGATAATGACTTAGAGGTGTTTGGAGAGTTGTGATAGTGAAATCCTGCAAAATGAGATTATAGAAGATGATGATGATCGTCATGTGGATATTGAAGTACCTTCTCATACGGAAGTGAATAATGCGTGCAGCATTTTAAGACGCTTTTTGGAAAATAAGAATAATGTGGACCTCCGCATATTATAAACGAGAAAATCAGGTAAATTTATTAAATTCCGAAAAAAGTAATGTAAAATATATAACTGATTATTTTGCCAAGCCACGAATGTTACACCTACAGTACTGTACTATGTACTGTGCTGTATTTTATCAAATTGTACGCTATATGTACAGTACTGTATAAAATTTTAAGTCGCTATAAAGCAACATTTAACTTAGTTTTTATCCATTCTTCATACATTTTTTTCTTCACTACGTATTTACGTAGTTATACGTACTGTAAATGTGAATTTATTTGGAGACCCCGGTGTTACGTCCTTGTTATGTAGTTGTTAGTTTGTAGCCACTATTTGTTTAATCCTTATTTTATAGTTGTTGTTTTTTTTTTGTTTTTTTTTTTGCATCTATGAACCATCTTATATAGTATATGTATATGCACTCCGGTAGAATTTTTACCTTGTATTGAGAATATTTTTACCTCAGTCATTCGCTGCCACCAGTCCAGAATTTGACTGTGAAGCCTGGACACTTTATTCGCGCTCTATTACTCACCTCAGAGGCGTAGCGAAGGATCAAGCATTGATGACAGAGCTGACATCTTCACAGACATACCACTTTTAATCTATATACATTCCGTTACAGTTGCGGCAATATTTACAATGATGATGGAGACTCATCAATATTGAAGTTAATTTGTTGAGGTATTTAACCCACACAGTTCCTTTTCAAAAATCTAGGTCACACACACACACAGCAGTTAGTGTTCACTGTAGGAATACTCACTGTCCACAGTCAGTTATATAAGTCAAGATGATACCCATATCTTGTTTGTCATCAGCGATATCGCACATTTTTTTTATCAGATTATTTCTCAGGTTATTTTACCATATAGTAGCTATTTAAAACACAGGGATTTCTCTATTGGAGGTATATTTTATCCACTTATTTTAGATTTCTAGACCGCAGCCTATTACCTCAGTAATTAACAAAAGATCGACCACTAACTTCGGCTAGTGATAAAGTATACTGGCGACCCAACCGCAGCTGAGCGCTCAGACTTTTTAGGTCTCAAAATGCATCCTGAGAGATGACCGAACATCCATTCCTCTTGTTAGCTGAACGAGAAGTTCCGCCAAAACTCCTGCTCGCGCTTACCTCAACTTTCTGCAGTGACCCTGGACAGCGCACAACCAATCATGGGCCTGCATTTTGACCCCCCCGAGTCCTAATGCATCCTGCGCTCTCAGAGTCCTATCAGGTCGCAGTCCCATGACGTACCCTAACAGCAGGAGGGTCCCGCTTGGGCTGCGCAGTATCAGACGCGGTTATTTTAAAACCACGCATGACGTAGGTGTGGACGCTGGACGCTCAGTCTTTCGACTTCTTGCATCCCTGTTGTTTACAATTGGTGTGCTGGAATTTTCTCCATTAACGCAGTTGATTTTCAACCGCTTGAAGTTCGTATTGTATAGTTTTATGTTTTGTTTATTTTGATATTTTCACGTATTTATCACTAAAATTCATTGCTTCTGTGTTTCCAGTGTCCTGTTGTACTACGTACAATAGGAAAACCAAGAACACTGACATTATGTACCATGTATTTCTCAAGGATTTATTACTACAAAAATTGTGGATTCAGAAATGTAAGCGTCAGGACTCCTTCAAAGTTTCCAATGCAAGAGTGTGTTCTCAACATTTCACACGGGATGACTACCAGTGTGACTTAAAGGCAGAGTTACTTGGGTTAACTAGCAGGAAAGTGTTGAAGCCTGATGCAGTACCTACACTACATCTTCCCACAAGCAATAATACTGGTATAAATAAGGTCGTGCTGTATGGAAGTAATTACAAGTAACACACACAAACACATGCTTCCCCAATACTCAAATACCAAATAAACGAGTTTGGGTGCTTGCAGATGTTCCACACCTTTACATGCTGCTAAGAAATCATTTTCTCGATGATGGTCTAACACTTCCAGGTAATAAAATTACAAAAGCTACTATTGAACAGCTCCTTACTCTAGATTGCAGTGAGATGAAGATATGCCCCAAGTTGTCACATTAGTGTGAAGGGCCGTGACCGCCAACGTGTATATTTGGCAACTCAGCTTTTTTCGAACCACACTGCACAAGGAATACGCTTTCTTATGATACATGAAGAACACGTCGCGAAATTTGTTCAGCTTTTGAACGACTCGTTTGATGTGCTAAATTCAAGAAGGCCTACAGATGAGAAGTCTCTGGCATGTGGATTTGGAACTCATCGTGAAACCCAAGACAGGATTCTACGACAGCTGCATGCATGCATCCGATAAATGAAGGTAGGTAATGCAACACATCTGTTACCATTTCAGAAAGGATTCATCACAACAATTCGCTCATTACTGGGACTCTTCACTGACCTGAAGCCTCTGAACATAAAATACATCCTAACTGCTCGACTCAATCAAGACTGCTTTGAAATTTTTTTTTCACAAATACGTGGGCTTGGCCACTTCTATGATCATCCATTGCCTACAGAAGTGAAATCCCGTTTGCGTCTCTTGCTTCTAGGTGCCAATGTAAGTGACATTCCATTTTCAAGTGCTGCTCCTGTTGCGCATGGTGGTGGTGATGATTACTTTTTGACATCTCAATTGTTTAGTGCCGTTTTACCTGATATGTCAGAACCCTGGCAATGATTGAACGTGAAACTGAGATTCGGGATATTACACTACAAGACTCTACAGGTATTCAGGTGCCACCTGCTACTCCCTTTGGCTCTGATTGCTCTGTAGAAGGCTTTCGTTACCTTGCAGGTTACATAGCTTACCGAGGAAGAAAATATGACGGATCGCTGGGTACGCCAACTGGCCAGCTAATTAATCCACCATCAACTACAGAATCAGTACCTGTTGGCTGGATTGAAACCCTTTCACGAGGTGGCCTGCTTGTTCCATCAGATCCATGGTTGGAGAAAGTTAGCCAGTTTGAGTTGATGTTTGCAGAAGTGCATGGACATGACTCTTTATCCCAGGAACACAAGATTGTACACAAACTATGTGTGAAAATTGGTCAGAGGTTTCCAGATGTTCCTACAGAGGTGATAAAGTTATATGTTAGAACCCGAACCTTTATACGGCTAACACATTTAAATGCAAAAGCAAAAGTTAGGAAGGCAGAAGAGGCTCAACCCAGAAAAGAACGTAATTGGCAGGCTTCATCAGAGTGAAAGTTTCCTGGATGCACATGACCAAACCAGATTTTTCATGCCATGGAGAAAATGTAAGCAGGAATAATGCCAAGGAATTCTGCCATCAGAAAGCTAAGTTTTTTTTTTTTTAATTTCAATTTTTCATTGTTTGTATGCAAGTATTTGCAATTTTTCTGATAGCTATTATATATACTCATCTGAGAAAGAAAAGTTTTATTTCAATACATATGTCATGGGCACATTGTGTTAAGGATCAAATCTAGTAAAGGAAAAGTTGTAGAATTGAATTAGCACAGCATCAGTGGTAATGAGTATACTAATTTATTTGCTAGTCATTAACATAAAAAAGAAAATTTTAAAGATGAAAAATTTTCACCATTCCTTCATGGTGTGTGTGTATATGTATATATGGTGTGTGTGTATATATATGTATATATGGTGTGTGTATATGTATGTATAGATGGTGTGTGTATATCATCATCATCATCATTGTCAACCATTATCAATCCACTGCTGGACGAAGGTCTCCCCAAGTTTCCTACACAACGGTCTGTCTTGTGCCAGTCTCCTCCATGTCACTCCCGCATACTTTCGAATTTCATCCACAAATCTTCCATGTGGTCTTCTTCTGGGTCTTTTCCTGTCCCTTGGAATCCAATCTAAAATTTCGGCTGTCCATCGATGGTCTGTTCTTCTGGCAGTATGTCCAGCCCATTGCCATTTCAGGGATTTAACTCTGATCATGATGTCTTCCACTCTTGTCATTTTTCGGATCCACGTGTTCCTCTTCTTATCTCTCCTGGTTACACCAAGCATGCACCTCTCCATGCTACTTTGAGTTGTCTGCAGCCTTTGTATGTCTCTTTTAGCTAAGGTCCACGTCTCTGCACCATACGTAAGCACTGGAAGGATGCATTGATCAAACACTTTTCTTTTAAGACATAATGGCATATTGCTCTTGAAAATTATGCTGTTTCTTCCAAAAGCTCTCCAGGCAAGTTTTGTACGCCGATTAATTTCTTCACCAATGTGAACCTCACTTGATATCTGCTGTCCAAGATAAACGTATGTGTCTGTTATCTCCAGCTTTTCTCCATCAATCGATAAATCTTCATTTCTTGTAAAAGCATTGAACATCACTTTTGTCTTCTGAAAGTTCATTTTTAATCCCACTTCTTTACTCTTGTCAGCAAGTTCGTGGATCATACTCTGTAGCTCTGATGGGGTAGTTGCAAAAATGACTATGTCATCAGCAAAACGAAGGTGGGTTAGATAATCTCCATTAATCTTTATCCCTTTGTTTTCCCAGTTCAGTGATTGAAAGACATTTTCCAATGTGGTATTAAAGAGCTTCGGAGATATGGTGTCACCTTGTCTCACTCCTTTTCCAATTTTTATGTGTGTTGTATTTTCAAACAGCCGAATCTTTGCACTTGCATTTTCATAGATGTTATTAATAATATTAATGCATCTTCAATACCGCAGGATTTCAGAGCCATTGCAACTGCTGATGGTTTCACCGAATCAAAGGCTTTTTCATAATCGATAAAAGCCATGCACAATGGAAGTTCATATTCCCTCGCTCTTTCAATTAGTTCTCTCAGTACGTGTATATGATCTATTGTGCTGTAGCCACTCCTGAATCCAGCTTGTTCTCTCGGTTGAGTCATGTCCAGTGTCACCTTCAAGCGGTGTGAAAGAACTTTAGTGAAGATTTTATAAACCACTGATAGGAGGCTGATAGGTCTGTAGTTCCTGAGATCCTCAATGTCACCTTTTTTATGTAGCAAGATCATTGTAGCGTTGTTCCAATCCTCAGGAATGTTCCCTTCATTAAGGCATCGAGTGAAAATTTGGGCGAGTATTGTTTCGATTTCTCCACTTGCTTCTTGTATGATGTCTACAGTAATTCCATCTTCTCCTGGAGCTTTTCCCCGCTTCATGTTCTTGATTGCATGTGCAACTTCTGCTGGAAGGACTGGAAGAACTCTGGTACTGGTACCTTTCATGATGTCTGGAGTACATGTATCATCCCTTTCATATAATTTGGAGTAGAAATCTTTCACTCTTGTCAAAATTTCGCCTCTATTTCTTGTTACAGAACCATCTTCTTTTCTCAGTGCCATAATCTGTTTTTTTCACTTACTGAGATGTCCCTTTGCTATCTTTAGGCTTTGGTTGTTTTCAATTGCTTTCCTTACTAGTTCACAGTTGAATTTCCTTACGCCTTCAGTGATACTTTTTCGTACTGTCTTGCATAGCTCTATATATTCCACTTTGGAAGTCACATCTTCTTTAGTTGTCCTCATCTCTCTTCTTTTTTGCATCAACATTTTGGTTTTTCCTGATAATTTGTTCACATACAATTTGTTCTTAGACCCAGCTAATTTTGTTGCTGTTTCCATAAGAGCTTTGGTTACTTTTCTGTTAACTTCAGAAATATCCACTTCTTCCGATGTTAGGCCTTCTAAAGCAGAGAATCTGTTCTTCAGTTCCAATTTGAAGGTATTATGGTGTTTTTTAAGGTTGGTTATGTCAATACATTTTGTGTCTTATGAGCTTGCTACGTTCGAGTTTAGTGTTGAGGTGCATCTTACATCTCACCAATCTATGGTCACTGCCTGTGTTGAACTTGTTTAGCACACTGCAGTCTTCTATGACGAATTTTTTGTTACACATAATAAAATCAATTTCACTTGTCGTCCCATTTGGATGTCTCCATGTCCATTTCCTGTGTGGCTTTTACTTGAAAAAGGAGTTCAAGATGAAAAATCCTTCTGCCTCTGCAAACTCAACGAGAGTATTTCCACGCTGGTTTCTGTTGCCGTGACCGAATTTACCTACTGAAGTTTCATTCTGTTGCCGTTGCCCTATTTTTACATTGAAATCTCCCATAATTATCTTCAAGTGCTGCTTACCTTTATTATTTAGATCACGAATTTCCTCATAAAATTCTTCAATTTCTTCTTCAGCATGACTTGTGGTGGGTGCATAAGTTTGAATAATCTGAGCCTGGTATCTTCTCGAGAGTTGGATAACGAGTCGTGCAGCTCTGTCAGAGGAACTTTCAACTTCTACAACTTTATCCTTCAGTTTCTTGTTTATTATAAATCCAACACCACTAGTTCTGCCAGTATCTGTCCCACGATAGTAGAAGAGATGTCCACTTTTCAGTTCAATGAGATCTTCTCCTTTTCTCCTTTTTGTTTTGTTTTGTTTCTTTTAGCTTGCTTATGTGTTATATACATTCACACCATGAAGGAATGTTGAAAAATGTTTCAAGAGTGAATATATAGAGACAGAATAGTTTTCGTGTTGTTCACAGTATGGAACTGATTGATCAAAAATGCCAACAAAGGCGTATCGCCGCCTTTGTTGGCATTTTTTGATGAAGTAAATTTCAGAAATAATTTAAGTATCAGTGTTTAACCTTAATTCTTGTAGTTGTTTGTTTTGTAGTGGCTTGGCGGTAAGTATTAAAATGTGAGTTCACATATATGCAAATAAATTTGGAAATGTTGTGCTACACGGAAGGTAAATGGTTTGATTTTATGATTTTGATTTATGTATGAGCAGTTTTTTGCACTTTTATTTCGTTATTATCACAATAAGTGTGATTATTACGATCATTTCGTATGCCGTAACCCAAAGCCACAAGACGCTAGAAGGCTGCCATGTTGGCTGCCGAGCCCCGAGCGTCCACGCCAACGTCATTTCAGCAGCCAATGAGAGGCTGACATCGTGGCGAGCCCAACCTTATACTATACTTATACCATGAGATACATCTAAAGACCTTGCCCTAACAACCCTTTTCTGCTGTAACAATGGAATCTGCGAATTACTCGCTCCAAAATTCCTAAAAAGTCGCAACCTATATCTGACTCTTGTGACCTTGTCACAAAAATGGCTGCAGTTTCATCCTCTCTTCGTTCTTCTCGATATAATGGCGTCCCATTACCAGAGTTCAGAGTTTTCTCCCTTTACCTTGTTGTTGTTTTTTCAGCATTACCACTGATTTTTCTGTTACTAGAGGGAGTTTTTTCTCCATTTTTTTTTTTTTTTTGACATCACTCCACGTCACCACACCCAGATAATGGAATATACCGCTTATTGGAATATTTTTCTTATGGCAAATAGGCTATTCCATTAAGCGGGTCCGACTTCAGTTTTAGGAAAGTTTTCCTCCATTTTCAAGCTGCAATACAAAGATTTATAGAATAAAATTATATTCAACACTACTGGGTAGAAGAAACATCGCGAGAAAAAAGAATTACGATTACGGGAGAAATCTTTACTCCGTCTAACTTCCGTTGCCGAAAGTTTTGAAAGTCGGAATTCCGTCCTCTGACGGAAAACGACCCCCCCCAATCCCGTTCGAATTTCCGTTTAGTTCTGCATCGATCGCGAGAACCATCCAAATGATAATGGAAAAGGCGGAATTCTTCGAATCCACGGAAGAATATCGTGCCTGAAGATTGCAGGGAAAATTCCGTTCTCGGAAACTTTTCTTCCATTTTCACGAAGAAATGCAAATGTTTATGAAATAAAATTATATTTAACAATAATACTGCGCAGAAAAAACACCGCGAGAAAAAGAAATCACAATTACGGAAAAATGTTCACTCCATTTAACTTTCGTTTTCCAAAAGTTTTGAAAAACAAAATACCATCCCCAGACCAAAAGACCACCTCTCCCCCAACAAATCCTCCAAAATTTCTCTTCAGTTTTGCATTGATCTCGAGACTAACGCAAATGACGACAAAAAAAGGGGGAAGGGGGGATTCCGCGAAAGAATTTCATGTATGGTATAGGCAGTGGCGGACTTACAGATTTGGCTCCCACAGGCACAAATTCTCCAAGCACCCCCTGCGGAGGAGCTCATCAATCGTACACCCGTTCTGATATCGGGACCGGGAGAGTCGTACTCATGGGGGTTCAGCTCCAGGTGGTCTAGACCCCCCCCCCACCTTCCTAAATGTTCGACGTCATGGTCAAACATATATATTCATATATCGGGTGAGCATATACGTTTTTGTGCTGAACCCCTTGGAGCTTGGAGCCTCTTCGAAATTAAGTTCTGCGTACGTGCTTGGGGCCCGGTTTTTAGCAGGATGTGGCTGCGCTGCGTCCCCCCCATCCCCACCACTTTCTAGGCAAAAGTTTTATAGTTTCGTGCTCCCAACATGTCCCTATTCCTAAAATGTACCTTTTTTTCAGCTTGGTTCATAAAAGTCCGTAGTTTTAAAAATGCCACTTCCTTTCCATGAAATGAAGGTCCTCCAAATTTTTATCAGAATGATCAAATTTTTACATAAAAAAGTTCAGTTATGTTTCAATATCTGAATCAACAATCAACAGAAATATCTACATGCTTGTAGCTATAATATTGTACGATTATAAATTGGTGATTTGTAAAGAAACACTACAAGCAAATATAATTTTTATTTAAGAAAAGGAATAAAAAATTATCCGTTTATTGACGTAAAAATATTACTATTAAAGCGTAAGCTTTCAACACCAACGGGTGTCTTCTTCACACTTATGCGTGGAGAAAGGCAAGACAAGAGAACTAAACAACCGAAAATTTTTAAAAAACAAACATGAACAGTATATGAGAACATGCTATGTTGCGTCGCGTGCGTGCGACAAAGAGAGATGACCACAAAAACGTACTAAGCGCAAAGAAAAGTGCGCCATATTTGGGGAAGCTCAAGTGAGACGTCATTATTGCAGACCACAGGGTTAGTCAATATCTAGATGGTTTCCCTGAGGGCAGTGCCTCTGGCGGTAGTATAAGGAGCCACTCGCTTGATCTGGTTCCACTTCGGGATGGCGGAATGGGTAATCACTTCCCGGTATAGGGCGGTTGTCGATTTTCTGTGCGAGACGTCCCGCTTTTGTTCGACCAGTCAAAGAGCGTTTTGTCATTCCGATGCAATGTTTGGTGGTACCATCCGGGTATCCCAATGGTATGGAATACACTCCCGCATTAGTCAGTGAGGTGTGGGTGTTCCTGAATGATAGCAGGTGGCATGATATCGATCTTGGTGGGCGTATTCCAAAGCTAAGCCAGAGTTTCTTTAAGGTGTTCAAGAAGTAGGCTTTTCAGCAGCTTAGTTTTCCTTCCTTTTTGCAATCGCAATTTTTCGATTCTGAGACCCACTGAGTTTTTGCACTCGTCACTCACCGAGATTTCAGCACAGCATAGCACACACACACTAAAACAATCTTGTTCAAACTTTCTAGTAAAAATCTAAAATGGTACAACTCACCGCAGAAACTGCCGCAAACGCTAGGTTAATTACGAGTATGACACTTTGATACACTTATAGCTCTGACCAATTCCAGTTCCCTGAGCTTTGTCATTGTGAAGCGCATTTTCATCTGGATGGGGATTGTGGGTACACGTACACGCACGTCGAGCTATTCAGATGAAAGCAATTTAAAAAAGTTTGTCTTCGACCACATATGGTATGGTAAATGGGTCTCACACGGTCACACCCATGCCCCCTCCAATGGGACTTCCTGGGAATGAAGTATGTCTTGTCCCTTTCCTTTCTTTTTTTTTTTCTTTATTCGTTGTGTCGTGGTCATCATCAGGGGAGGGAGGGGGCAGGACAGACGTCGCGTGCCCCTCTACCTCCCCCCGAATACGTCGCTTTTCTTTTTCTCCTCAACCTGTTCGGGTTTCGGTCGGAATGATCGGATGAATCATTTCCGGCCATGCCTCCTCCATTGCAGCAGTAGTTCCGTCCAAGAATATGAGCTGGGACTCACTCCGACAAAGAAAACTCCCTCCCCCGTTCCGTGCGGTGGTGCCCCAAAAGCGCTGGTAGTGTTGTTGCCTGACGCACACAAACCTCAAAAATAAATTTTAGGGAACGCTGCTATGTCCAAACAAGACTCTGCCTAGCATTGTTCCCAGTCCCACCACAATTTTACACCCTAACTGAAATTTTTGCGCCCATAGGCACGTGCCTACCATGCCTAATTGGAAATCCGCCACTGGGTATAGGTAGCGAAAAATAGATACAAACCGTTTTATTTTTATTTCTGTTCGAGTGACTAAAGCTCTAAGAACGTACACGTGTTAACATAGGTAATGAAAAGTCAATACGATGGATTTCATCAATAACATTACCGATTCGGGATTCGATCGAGAACATTATGATTCGTATCGTATTCTATAGGACAACGCTAATTGGAGGGATTTGGATTTACTTCCCCCAATGAGGTAACATTTGGATGCACGCTATTGCACGAGAAGCTAGTAGGATTTCAAACCTGTGGAAGCTCTTCGGGATGCCGTGGAGCCAGGGGGGCGCCATTTCAATGTGCAGTTGCAGTCTCCGTTTTCTCGGATTTGCGCATGACGTGATACTGGGAGCAAACGCCGCCAAAAACGACGCCGCACAGAATCTTTGGCTTGTAAACTCAAACTCGTTCACGTTCTTAGAAAAAACCAAGGTTATTAGATGAAAAAGCATTTCACTTTGGTGAATAGACCTGCGTGGATGTTTTGCAATTACTGTGTCTTCGTAATTTGTAAATATACTTTATAATTACTAAGTAATCTAGGCGGGTTTAAACTTGTTCACATGCTTAGAAAAGCATTTCGCTTCGTTGAATAGGCCTGTTGATATTTTGCAATTCATTACTTTTCGTCATAATGGGTAAATATACTTCATAACTAGCTATTTTTTAACATCAGTTGTGCATATCATTGTCTTATATAAGTGTAGCACAATATGCCTGGATGTGCAATAGCAGGATGTTTATCCTACAGTACGAAGACTCAAGGTTCGAATATTATTTACATTCTTTTCCTGCAAATCGTGATTTGGAAAAACTGGTTACTAATATGTAAACGAAAGGATAATTTTAAAGTTAAAAATGCAAGAATTTGCTCGAAACATTTTACTGTTGACAGTTATGTTCGTGACTTAAAATTAGAATTACCTGGCAGAAAGAAATTGAAAGCAAATGCTGTACCTATAGTCAATCTTCCAGGTCAAATTGGCCATGAGCGTATTACAACTGCTAATCCTCATGAATTGTCATCCTCCATTCCCAGCGTTCTGAATGTTAGTATTGCAGCAACTAGATTACATGGACGTGAAGTAAGAAAACAAGCATTGGAAACCTTTCACAATGTGTCTCCACAGAAAACAAAATTGATAAATCTGTGTCAACTGATATTATGTCATCATCTTCAGCTGATGTTCAACTTCTGATGACGAAGAAAAGGCTACTGGAAATAAGAAATAAAAGATTAAGTGTTGAGTGCACCAAATTAAGAGTGCAAAATAAATGTCTTAATAACAAACTTGCATCTACTTGGAGGGATTTGCGTGAATGTCTGAATAACTCAGCTTCACAAGTGGCAGCTGACGTGAGGAAAGTCTTACGTAAAATATTTACAGAAAACCAGATTCGGTGTTTGCTTTATAACAAAAAAAAAAAAAAATGTGCACTGGGTAAAGGATGACATATGTAAAGCAATTACATTGTGGGCCATATCTGCTAAATCCTACAACTTTTTCCTCTGTATTAAATTTGAGATACCAAATCTAAGTTAAACAATTGAGTTCACAAAATTATGTTGTTAATTTTTGTGTGTGCTGTCAGTAGCTTAATATCATGCCAACTTAACTTAAAGCAGTCCCTTTCTGTGGATTTGAGCTAGCATGGGTTGGGAGGAGGGTTTAGGCAGGGAAGGACCATGGCACACTATCATAAGCTTTATTTTTGTTTTCATTTAAAATCTGCATGCCATTGCAATAGCATTATATAATTTTTGATAGCTTTTTATGCTTTAGTGCCACCTGTTAAAATAAATTGAAAAGCGAACATTTTGTACGAATTGGTGTTTGTATTTGAAGGCTACTAAGTGGAATTCTGTAAACAACAATAAGACTTATTTTGCAAAAATGAAATGCTGAATGACGAATAACATATTTACTTCTTGTTTGTTTAGCCCGTTAACGGGACTACTTGTTGCAGAGATAATCGAAAGGCTAGACTTTAAATAGTTTGGATTTTTAAGAATTTATTTTCTCACTGACAATAACTTTTTGTAAACATAACTTCCTGCAAACTACGGAACTACGAAGTTCAGCAAAATGTTTGTTTACAGCACTGCCCTTACATTTCTTTATACAAAAGCTGTTAATTTATTTTGTTTTCAAAATTAATTAATTCATGAAAGAGGAAATAATAGATCACTGATAAATATGTTAATCTTTGAAGTTTGAAATTACTAGTATTTGAAAACAGTTTCCTTCGCGTTTATTTACATTACTTGCTAACGTCTAAGATGTAGCAGCCAGCGGCGATGGCTCTCCCCTCTCGCTGCTTTGCTCCCAGTGCGTCATTTCGCCAGCCAATGGTAGCTCTTATCCTAAGTGGCTCAACCTAAAGATATATCTAATAACCTTGCGTGGAGCGAAACATCAGATTCATGGATTCTGGACCAACATCACGGGCGGAGTTTTGGACAATGCTGCAACAGGCATGGCTGGCATTACCTCCAGGACCTGGTGGAGTCAATGCCTAGGCGTGTCATCATCATCATCATTGTCAACCATTATCAATCCACTGCTGGACGAAGGTCTCCCCAAGTTTCCTCCACAACGGTCTGTCTTGTGCCAGTCTCCTCCATGTCACTCCCGCATACTTTCGAATTTCATCCACCCATCTTCCATGTGGTCTTCTTCTGGGTCTTTTCCTGTCCCTTGGAGTCCAATCTAAAATTTCGGCTGTCCATCGATGGTCTGTTCTTCTGGCAGTATGTCCAGCCCATTGCCATTTCAGGGATTTAACTCTGATCATGATGTCTTCCACTCTTGTCATTTTTCGGATCCACGTGTTCCTCTTCTTATCTCTCCTGGTTACACCAAGCATGCACCTCTCCATGCTACTTTGAGTTGTCTGCAGCCTTTGTATGTCTCTTTTAGCTAAGGTCCACGTCTCTGCACCATACGTAAGCACTGGAAGGATGCATTGATCAAACACTTTTCTTTTAAGACATAATGGCATATTGCTCTTGAAAATTATGCTGTTTCTTCCAAAAGCTCTCCAGGCAAGTTTTGTACGCCGATTAATTTCTTCATCAATGTGACCCTCACTTGATATCTGCTGTCCAAGATAAATGTACGTGTCTGTTATCTCCAGCTTTTCTCCATCAATCGATAAATCTTCATTTCTTGTAAAAGCATTGAACATCACTTTTGTCTTCTGAAAGTTCATTTTTAATCCCACTTCTTTACTCTTGTCAGCAAGTTCCTGCATCATACTCTGTAGCTCTGATGGGGTAGTTGCAAAAATGACTATGTCATCAGCAAAACGAAGGTGGGTTAGATAATCTCCATTAATCTTTATCCCTTTGTTTTCCCAGTTCAGTGATTGAAAGACATTTTCCAATGTGGTATTACAGAGCTTCGGAGATATGGTGTCACCTTGTCTCACTCCTTTTCCAATTTTTATGTGTGTTGTATTTTCAAATAGCAGAATCTTTGCACTTGCATTTTCATAGATGTTATTAATAATATTAATGAATGCATCTCCAATACCGCAGGATTTCAGAGCCATTGCAACTGCTGATGGTTTCACCGAATCAAAGGCTTTTTCATAATCGATAAAAGCCATGCACAATGGAAGTTCATATTCCCTCGCTCTTTCAATTAGTTCTCTCAGTACGTGGATATGATCTATTGTGCTGTAGCCACTCCTGAATCCAGCTTGTTCTCTCGGTTGAGCCATGTCCAGTGTTACCTTCAAGTGGTGTGAAAGAACTTTAGTGAAGATTTTATAAACCACTGATAGGAGGCTGATAGGTCTGTAGTTCCTGAGATCCTCAATGTCACCTTTTTTATGTAGCAAGATCATTGTAGCATTGTTCCAATCCTCAGGAATTTTCCCTTCATTAAGGCATCGAGTGAAAATTTGGGCGAGTACTGTTTCGATTTCTCCACTTGCTTCTTGTATGGTGTCTACAGTAATTCCATCTTCTCCTGGAGCTTTTCCCCGCTTCATGTTCTTGATTGCATGTGCAACTTCTGCTGGAAGGACTGGAAGAACTCTGGTACCTTTCACGATGCCTGGAGTACATGTATCATCCCTTTCATATAATTTGGAGCAGAAATATTTCACTTTTGTCAAAATTTCGCCTCTATTTCTAGTTACAGAACCATCTTCTTTTCTCAGTGCCATAATCTGTTTTTTTCCCTTTGAGATGTCCCTTTGCTATCTTTAGGCTTTGGTTGTTTTCAATTGCTTTCCTTACTAGTTCACAGTTGAATTTCCTTACGTCTTCAGTGATACTTTTTCGTACTGTCTTGCATAGCTCTATATATTCCACTTTGGAAGTCACATCTTCTTTAGTTGTCCTCATCTCTCTTCTTTTTTGCATCAAAATTTTTGTTTTTCCTGATAATTTGTTCACATGCAATTTGTTCTTAGACCCAGCTAATTTTGTTGCTGTTTCCATAAGAGCTTTGGTTACTTTTCTGTTAACTTCAGAAATATCCACTTCTTCCGATGTTAGGCCTTCTAAAGCAGAGAATCTGTTCTTCAGTTCCAATTTGAAGGTATTATGGTGTTTTTTAAGGTTGGTTATGTCAATACATTTTGTTTGTCTTATGAGCTTGCTACGTTCGAGTTTAGTGTTGAGGTGCATCTTACATCTCACCAATCTATGGTCACTGCCTGTGTTGAACTTGTTTAGCACACTGCAGTCTTCTATGACGAATTTTTTGTTACACATAATAAAATCAATTTCACTTGTCGTCCTATTTGGATGTCTCCATGTCCATTTCCTGTGTGGCTTTTACTTGAAAAAAGAGTTCAAGATGAAAAACCCTTCTGCCTCTGCAAACTCTACGAGAGTATTTCCACGCTGGTTTCTGTTGCCGTGACCGAATTTACCTACTGAAGTTTCATTCTGTTGCCGTCGCCCTATTTTTGCATTGAAATCTCCCATAATTATCTTCAAGTGCTGCTTACCTTTATTATTTAGATCACGAATTTCCTCATAAAATTCTTCAATTTCTTCTTCAGAATGACTTGTGGTGGGTGCATAAGTTTGAATAATCTGAGCCTGGTATCTTCTCGAGAGTTGGATAACGAGTCGTGCAGCTCTGTCAGAGGAACTTTCAACTTCTACAACTTTATCCTTCAGTTTCTTGTTTATTATAAATCCAACACCACTAGTTCTGCCAGTATCTGTCCCACGATAGTAGAAGAGATGTCCACTTTTCAGTTCAATGAGATCTTCTCCTTTTCTCCTTACCTCACTTAGCCCAACGATGTCCTACTTGATCCTTTGTAGTTCCTCTTCCAATTCAAGAAGCTCATACAGGCTCTTATTTGCACTAGAGGAGAACCAACATGAAATATATTAGGTATCTCTAATGATTTGTCCATTGAGTGTATTAGAGCAGAACAGAAAGCAGTAGAAACTAAACACAGTTTCCCCACCTTGAGATACCTCTTGCTTTTACTTTATTCCATTTGCAACGCCGATGGCTTTCAAAAATATAGCATTAACAAAGAAAAGCATGAAAACCATGTGAATAATTTCCTGGTAGCCATACCAACTATCATACATTGCAATTAGTCAAACAAACAAAAAATAGCTTTTACGATATGTGAATATAAAACACTATACATAAGATAAAAAAATCTTAATCACAAATGAATCCAAAAAAACCTGTTCATTTTTTATTTTTTCAATATAAATATAAATACATCACCAGGATAAAATTTAATACAATAAATTTGCATAATTTGTAACATTTCACAGTTTTATGTTATAATAACAGACACAGATAAAATAATATGTACAAATGTTTCAAGCTTCAAAAAGGCTATGGTCACATTTCAATCCCCTGATACATTAAGTTTTGAAGCAAAGCTAACTTAGCTACTACTACTTTTTGTGCCATTTTCATTTGCACAACTATGTTTATGATAAAATTTTCAGAATCGCACATTTCCTTTTGGTATGGTTCCAAAGCTACAGAGGGTGAGCAAGATCCAAAGAATAAATAGATAAATAAAAAAAATAAACCAAAATGTACTAAAACTAAAAGCACATGCAATGTGAGAATTCAAAATGATTTTAAATCACAGTGAAAAACAAAAATGAAAGAAATCTGTGTAACCAATAATGAAAAGACAAAACAAAAAATTGGTGCACATTACAGTGTATGTAACAAATATAATGAAATGAAACATCTTGCCTGAAATCACAAAACAGTGCTTTTAAACATGAGTATCAATCAACAATGCAGAAATATAAAAATATACACAAAAATAATTTTTCTCTCAGTAAGACCTATGGTAGTCTACGTGATGTGTTTAATAAACCAGAAATACAGTAGATCGACGCTGGTGTATATATGATGTACAAAAAATACTGTGGCTCGAAAGTATTGCAAAAGCCATCACCTTCAGCAAGTCACTAAGGCAGATATGAGCGAAATGTAGCTCAAAATTTTTATCTAGCCTTCAATGGCATCCAAGTTTTGAGTTTTCTTTCATTGCTTTATCAATTTATACAACAAATAAAAGTCCCAATACCCAAGAACCAACATGAAAATACAAATGTGCAGACACAAACATTCACAGACAAACACATACATACTAAGTTTATGATACAAACCAATGCTTACAAATCAGAATTTGTGCTGTATAAAATAACTACTACATCATAGGACTATTTTCAATAAAAATTTGCATGTATTCTGACAGATCAACTTCCTACTTCAGTGGTAAGTCTCAAAGCAAACCCACTGAGCACATACAAAAACCATAAAACATCAGTTTGATTTTTTGGGTACTCTTAAGTAAAAAATCTGTTAAAATTAGGTCCTCCAATGGTTTGAGCTAACATATAACTCAATGAAAGTAAGAAGTTTTAATTTACTTTTAATATGAGTTGCCTTTGAACATCAAAATTATGTTCACAGAAAATTTCTGTTGAGTTTAAAAAAATTTCACTTATCCTTTGGAACACAAGCTTCACATGTTCACAACAGATCTAACTACACACCAAACATGAGTATTGGTTAAATATGTTGTTCATTTATTATATTTAACCAGATTTTTAACAGTAATCACAATACAATGGAGCTCTACTTTCAAATGTCTTGAGTCTACACACAGCAGATTTTTCTGATTACTTCATCTGTTTTATTTTAACACTTAAACAAAGAAATTGAGCAAAGAAAAGAGATTTTACTATAGGTTTGTAATAAACTTTGTACTTTTCTAATAGTGTATTGCTTCTTTGACAACTAAAAATTGGGTTGGTGCTCAACCTCTTAAACAAGTTAATACAATTTCCAAAGTGCAAGGTTATTTTGACAGAAAACAGAAAATTTTCTATACCAGTAAAAGGGTTAAACATTGCTCTCTAACTACACATTTATTTATTTTTTGCTTTATCAGCAAAAAAAAAAAAAAAAGAAATCTAAAAAATAGACAGAGTGATTGACTGATTTCATAGTGCAGACACCATTTGTGAACATCCAGGTATATGTGTATTTAGGGAGTGCCAATATTACCACCAAATTGGAAGATATTCTGGAGGGATAAATTTAGAGCCACTGAAATTTTTTTAGCTTACTGATTAAAAGAGAAAGGCTTAATTCCTGAATTCAATTGATATCCATCATTGTTATAATTTTACAAACTCCAATTCTGTTCCAGATAGGGTCAAATAAAAACTTCCAGTAAGAGGGAAAGATAAGGACTAGAATTTGTTCAGAGCTGAACTGCTATTTAACTGACTCCTACATGTTTTCAAGTAATTGACCGTATAAAACGCTGGAAGAACCATGCACAAGATAACTGGCCACCTAAGAGATCAAACTTTAAATCAATCAAAATTTAAACATTAAAATATTGTGCTCATACTAACAACTACATTGTAATGGAGATATTTATCTACATGTGATGATGGTAGTATTTAACGAGTCCTCTTACATGCCATAAAATAAGAAATGTCCATAACATATTCTATGAGACATCTGTTTAGCCTCTTCAATCAAAAGGACTAAACAGATACTTAAAAACATTACATTAAAAAATTATCATCTGTCATGCTGACCAACAACAAAGGACTTTAAAGTCAGATCTAGTTTCTTAGCATAAACAATTTAGTGAAAGAAACCATCTTATGTCTTTTTATTATAGAAAACATCCAGCCCATTCATTTTTTTACAGCCATGTTAGGCTGAAGCTCTCAAAATGTATATCTATGGAGTTAACAATGCATGCAATACCCATCATTACTAATTCCATAAACAGCATATAATCAAGCAATACAAAACAGAAAATGAGCCCCACTCATATTTATATCCACAAATACAGGGTGTCCAGAAAATAACTGTGCACTGGAAGTAACACCATGTAGAACTGGTTCCTACTGGACGTGTTGGAAACGGGCCCCACCGACGTCCAGACATGTCTGCACACGCTTCTGCATGTTGGTGAAGATCTTTCTCAGGGTATGTGGTGTGATTTGTTGGATGTGGTTTGTTATTGCACCTTGTAGCTCTTGAAGTGTATGCAGATTACCTGTGCACACCTTTATATTAAGTGCTCCCCCACAGAAAACAGTCAGGCAGTATCAGATCCACTGACCGAGCAGGCCACAGTCCCTAAGAGATGATGCAATTCCCAAAGAAATCTTCCAGAAACTGTATTAATGCAACAGCGGTGTGAGCAGTTCCACTGTCTTGCTGGAACCATCCTTCGTTGATTTCCCGTTTTATGAGTTCGGATATGAATGGCTGTGGCAGCCACCTCACAAACTTGTGTGTACTCCTCAGTATCCTGTCCGGTCTCGTCTGCCATAGATGGCCTACCGGGGCAGAGGGCATCCAGAACATTGCCAGTTTCCCCAAAATTTCCCTATCACCGGACGTACCACATTACAGTGGGGGACGTCTGCATCACGAAATTTCTTAGCAAACCGTTTTTGCACTTCATCCGCGCACTTGTCGTCATAGTGAAAGACATGTTCCACCAAAAACATTCTCTGTTCTTCTGTCAACACCATTGTCCTTGTGCCGAGATGAGGGATCAATCGACACATCTGCCTCCGCGACCAAGAGCTCGGGAATGACCTTCGTACCTGCTCGGAATGACAGCTATGTGTGCCTTGCCGATGGGGAGACATGAAGGTTACCAGACACACAGCACTTCCACGTGGCAGGTCACTTCTACTGCAATTCCATTACAAATTTCTCTATTATTTCATCACTGCAATTTGTACATTCAGTGCAGTCATTATTTGGACACCCTGTACTTAGGGGGAAATCTGTGTTTCATGAGAGAAAAACGGAACTCTTCCAATTCCAAAGCTATATTATCTTTAATGGTGCTCTAACTTTTAAACTGGTTATAGTAAAGAAAAATATACTTCCCACATTTATTTTACAAAAATTTTGCTGATATGCAAAAGTTACTGAATATAACCTATTACATGTCTATGAAAAATCCTTGTGGCATAGCATACACTAGTCACTTACTCTTTGTGTTTAATTTCAAAAAGTTAAATGAACATACGTTAGATATATGTCATATCGGCAATGGATACTGCACAGAACACTATTTTATCTTGCTATGGAAGACATTTGCTGAACTGAGGCACAGCTCACTTTTTTAAAAATTAACTCAATTCCATAAAATTCAGAAAATCTAAAAAAGTGAAAGTTTACTAGGGTTGTCAACCACCAACAGATTTACAGACTATGAACTAAAATTTGCTAAAATTTCAGTGTCAATAAATAAAATTGTAAATAGCACACACACATGACATTTCTATACTTATAAAAGCATATGAAATAGCTATTAAAAAGAAAAAAACAAGAACGGAATAATAACATCAGAAGCCAAATGAAATTTTATATACAATAACATTCAGCTGTGATAAGTTCCTCTATAATGTAGGCATGTGGATGGCATACTGATTTGCTGGAGCAACACCAACAACAAATAAGTGGACATTTTTATGCTATCAGAATGTTTTTCAATACAGGATACCATTTGCAGTAACTACCCCTAAAACCAGAAAATTATTAATTAATTTCCTACACATTTATATGGTATATCAAGAAATAAATAACACATACAAGACTTGCAGAAAATATATTCTGAACTAATATGTAAATCCACTAAACTCCCCACTCACTGAGCTGCAAAAATGTTCTCTATGTTACATGGATAGACAGATGTATATGCAAACCTACATACACCATTTGAATTCTTTGGCCGTCTGCTGTTCCAAGACCACTAGAAATTGAGTCAGACCATCAAAATCCAAATAACTGTGGTCGGTTGAACCAGTCACATTTTTCATGTAATGTTATTTCATAAAAAAAGCTACAGTATTTTTCTCCCCCATAAAGCGAAGATGCAAAATATTTTTTGTTCACTGAGAATAGCAAATAACTGATTAGTTATTATTATTATTATTATTACACTCTGCAAAATCCAGTGGATGAAAACGGAAAATTCAAACAGCTAGAATAGAGTTGATTGGATTTCCTTCAAAGAGTCATTGTACTTTTATAATGCAGAGAACAATCAATTGTCATGGGAAAAGATGCATTCACAGTATCATATCGACATGGAAATATTTTGGCTAGGATTTTTCATTTATTTTTCTATTATTTGCACATCAGCTGAGAGTGAATGGGAGGTGGTTCAGAAATAAGGGAAACCAAACATGGCAAAACAAACTCAACACTGAAACTGTTTCAGACTTAATGAGGGTATTACTTGATACCCCTGATATTGCACAATTTGATCCACTTCCAGCAGATCCAATCAGAAGAAAATACTGCTACTAAACCTTACACCTGTCAAAATACTAATTAGAGTTAAAATGTAACTTACATGATCATTAGTTGGCATACAAATTGTAATCAATGTGAAAATGTTTTGTAATACTTGTACTATTACATATTATTTATTTATTTTTAAATTATATAAAAGAGTTTATTCTTTACCGTACCATGCCTTGAAGAAGGGTAATAAAACTAATACAATGTGCATTTTAAATGTATTAATATTTGCCATTTGCATGGCAGTAAAAATGGGTGTGGGCCACCAACTTCTGGTATGAACTGATCTGCAGGACCATTTAAGTTCTTTTGTTGTTTTTTTCAAAATTCTACCTCTGCCTACGTGCATACATAGAGATAATTTTTTTTAAACTTTAATAAATTTAAAATTGAAAAACACCTCTCAATTCACCCAAAATGAAGGTTTTTAATATGCATTATATACAGTACTCAAAATTTTATTCAGTATTTTTCCTCATGGTGTACAAGTCATGATTGAAGATCTCATGATGGTCAAAAGAATATCCAGGAGCATTTACCCTATTGGAGGCCAATAAGTAAATATCCATTCTTGTGAGAGATGAAGACCTGCACCAATCCCTCATTTTTTAAAAATATTTTAATTAATGTTAATGCATTTTGTAAGTTCATATTTTACAGTTACAGACAAGTGATACTCAAAAATGTTCAGTGTCCAGGTGGCTGTTTTTTGCAAAGGCTAGACTTTTATACATTCTTTAAACCTAAATTTTAGCTTTCAGTTTAATCTTTTTAAATTTATATGAATCAATCTTAAAATTATGAAACATTTTAAAAGTTACTGAAAAGGTGTTAGTTTGTGTAAATGTTACTAATCACTAAAACTTAGTGAGACTGCAGGATAGTGTATGCACGAAAATTGAAAAAAAAATGTGCTTTTCAATAGGTGTTATTGGGGCAATTTTTTTTCAATGAATTTTTTAAACACATCATGCCAGAAGTCAACACATCCTCCCAGGTACAGCATAATAGTCTGCAACAACTTGTGAGAATGATCACAAAATCCTTCAGACATAGCACCTAGTCTTGCATAAGTATCCTGGTAAGGTATCTATCTATCTGAACACGGGTACCACTGAGTTTGCTAAAATGTGTTCAAAATATCATTTTCTTAGAAAATTTTACAATTTATTAAAAATTCAACACATGATTTGGTCATGTCATGGATTACACAAGTGCACTCTCTCTCTCTCTCTATCCACTGCATTGAGAATTGCAAAAATATGCAGAATTATGAGATTATACAGTGCAAAAGAAAAACTCATAGTGGATACTACTGAGTGCTATCCAGACAACTGTCACAATATTTAAAAAAAACTGTAAACAGGGATTAGAAGTACAGTATGTCAAATTTCTTTAGTATTCTGCAAAGATAAATCTGTATAAAATAGTCAACTCAGTGCTAAGATAACACCATCACAAAAAAGCTTGGTAAAAAAAATTAATGAGTATAAAAATGTAACAATAACTTCCATAAAGTTAGGTATATAGTAACATACTGTATGCTTTTGTATACCTGTTCTTCACATATATAATTATTCAACACAACATTATTTGCATCAACTGCTAATATGTACAGGATAAACTTATGTCATTAAATAAAACTTTCAAAAACATTAAAAACTTGGTTTACCTGATTTCTTCTCTGCTATCCTTTGTAACAATTATTTTTTACAAACCCACATCTGAGAATTTAATCAAAGCATATCAGAGGAGCAATGAAGAACTATCTTTCTTAACAACTTATTAGAAATGCAAAAACAACAATCTCACAGAAAACAACAGAAAATGCTTTTAAAAAGTGTATTTAACAAAAAATAAGTTCATCCTGCACATATTAACAATTGACATAAATAATGATACAATGAATAAGTATTTATGTAAAAAAGAACAGGTATACATAGGCATATACACTGAAGCGCCAAAAGTCATGGGATAGCAGTATGGAAATTTTTAATTGGCGATGCCGTTGTATAAATGCTTTGATGCATGCCACAATTTTTATCAGCTGCGAGGTGTAATCTTATGAATCGGGCTGAACAACCGCCAGTAGGATTATGGCAAACCGACATGTATTATTGGAGTTTAAACAAGGCATCGCAGTGGGAGCCAGACGGATGGGATATGCAATTTCCAAAGTTGTGCAAACATTCAACATCCAGCGATCCATGGTGTCACGTGTGTACTGAGAATACCTCATGGAAGGCTTTACCACCCACCATGGACAGTGCAGCAGGCGACCATGGGTGCAGAATGACCATGACCAGTGGCATCTGACCAGGATTGTCCATGCTAACAGACAAGCGACACTGGCTCAAATAACATCCACATTCAATGCAAGAGGTATATATCCATCAGGTCTGTACAGTGTAATTTAGCATCAATGGGGTATGGGAGTAGAAGACCCACCAAAGTGCCTTTGTTAACACCACAGCATCGACACAGCAGCTCACCTGGGTTCGTGAACACTGTAATTGGACCCTAGAAGACTGGCAACGCATGTCATGGTCCGATGAGTCATGCTACCAGTTGTTACGAGCTGATGGTAAGTTTCGAGTGTGGTGCAGACCACATGATGCCACGGAAACAAGCTGTCAACAAGGAACTATGCTGCTGGTGGTTCCATACATGTGTGGGGTGGCTTTACATGGTGCAGTTTGGGTTCTCCTGTTCTCGTAAACACCTCATGAACTGGTAATCGCTTTGTTGCTCTACTGGGTGACCATTTGCAGCCCTTCATGGATTTCATGCACCCCAACAATGATGGGATTTTCCTGGAGAACAATGCACAATGTCATCGGGCTTAAGTTGTCCAAAGTTGGTTCGAGGAACATTCTGAGCAGTTCCGACAGATGGTGTGGCCACAACATTCGCTCGACATGAACCCAATACAATAGAGCATTTCTGGGACATGGTGTAAAGTTCCATTTGTACCCAAGATTCTGCACCACAAATACCAGGGAACTGGGGGTGGCTATTCAGATGGCATGGCTCAACATCTCTCCAGAATCTTCCAGCCACTTCTGGAATCGAAGCCACGTCAAGTTGCTGCACTTTGAGGAGGTCCACACGATACTAGGTACATATCACATGACTTTTGGCACTGTAGTGTAGAATGTTACTGTATGCCAAACTTTATTAAAAACCATCCATGTCACCAACAGTGATTTTATTCCTCATATAAATCAAATTTACATAGAACTTTCAATCATACAAATTTAATAATCACTTTGTTCAAGGTTGATGTAATATTAACAGAAGAGCTAAAAGTTTCTTAGTCACAAGAGCAGCAGCAGCTCCTGATGAATACTGACAGCAGCTTATTAGACAAATAATTCTCAGGGTAAAATTCTACATTTCATAATATTATTACAATATTGTTACACTCCTATAGAATTGCTCAAGTGAGCATGCCTTTATTTCTTGTTTTTTATTCATTTATTGATCACTTGATCTCCTCAGACAAATGCAAAGCATGAATTGTCCATTCCTATGTCAAAAACATTTACTGACTTCATAAAGCAAATCTGGGAAAATTATTACACAAATGGTTGCAGCATCAGCTGTGACCCACAAAGAAGAGAACTCTGATGATGAAAACATGGTAAAGATAATAATTAATGAATATGAAAACCTTATCACTTTGGTCAAGGTTTGTGTAACATCACCAGAGAAGCTAAATGTTGGTCCATTTTCTACAATACTGTAGCACAGTTATGAAACACAATGACATCCATTAAACACTGAATGCGAGGATTTAGATCCATCCTTTTTTATGACAACAAATAAATGGGAAGCAAGGGACTTGCTGGGAGGCTATATGCTAAGGGCACGGAACATGAGAACAGTGGGTGGATTCACTGGCAGAAATATTATCAGTAACGCAAAAATCTGAACTCAGCTAGGTACTTCAGTAGAAGAAACAGTTAGCAAGGTTATAGAGGTGGTTTGTGAACTAAAATGTACAGGGTGTCCCACTCACTACCAAACCTGGCATCTTTAAAAATATTAACATCAATGAAGATATTGCAACAAAATTTGAAGTGGACTTACCTCATTTCGTGCGAAATGTGATGACATCACAACACGTGCTGGAAGTGGCCACCATTTCCGTCCAGACAGCATTGAACCCGGTGGTGTCCACCAGCCAGCAGGAGTGCTCCTTAATGGCAGACACATTCCTAAGTGTGGCGCCACTGAGGAGCAGTTCACCAGCCAGCCGGACACGCCTCTCTGCTGCTTTGTTATGCCATTTTGCTGAATGTGTCTACACAATACAGTTGTTGATAGCGAGTGCCCGTGCTCGTAGCTGTTCGTGTGAAAATGTATCAGTATACTGTGGAGGAGCGAGTGTTTACTGTTCAACTTATTGAAAAACAGAATCGACAAAGTCTTGTCAACAGCAATTCCTGGAGAGGTTTGCAGGCAGACAGCTGCCTAGTAAGTCCACCATTTGGGCGTTGTCGAAGAAATTGGAAACCAAGGGGACTTTATTAGACGACCATGCAAGAGGAAGTCCACAAAAGTCCAAGGAAATGATCCATAATGTAGAGGGCTGACTACTTGCGTCTCCCAGGAAGTCACTTCGCCGACTGTCACAGGAAGCAGGGTTGTCCAAAATCACTTGTCAACATCCTGTGAAAAAAGCAAAGCTTCATGCGTACTGTATCTCTGTGGTCCACGAACTGAAAGAGCCTGACCACATGAAACAAGTGACATACTGTCGATGGTTTCAGACATTATTCTTCAGGAAAATCTGTGTATTCTGGACTAAACGTGTTTCTCGTGCGAGGTGTGGTTTCACCTGTCCGGATACACCAATTCTCAAAATTTCCATATTTGGGCCAGTGAAAATCACAACGCAATACATGAAAAAACCCTTCATTCACGGAAAATTGGTGTTTGGTGTGGGGTGACCCGGCACCGCATAATTGGACCCATCTTCTTCGATACAACCATCACAACAGTTGGACATTACGAGCATGATGGAGCGACATCACACACCAGTATGGCCAAAATTCAGTCCTTTCTTGGTGACCGCGTCATTTCGAAGGGTCTATGACCACCGCGTTCGCCTAATTTGATGTCTCCTGATTACTTCTTATGGGGATATCTAAAAGGGAGAGTTTACCAAAAGAAACTGCAAACCATAGATGCCTTGAAAGCAAACATCACTGAAGAAATTTAGGCAGTGACTGCGGACGTACTGGCAAGGACTTCCCACGATATGGTGCGCCGGGCTCAATGCTGTCTGGACACAAATGGTGGCCACTTCCAGCACATGTTGTGACGTCTTCACATTTTACACAAAATGAGGTAAGTCCACTTCAAATTTCGTTGCAATATCTTTATTGGTGTTAATATTATTAAAGAAATGCCAGGTTCGGTAGCGAGTGGGTCACACTGTATTCGATAAAAATTCATTTTTGGCTTTACTCAGAAACAAATTATGTTCAGTTAAAGTAGTCCCCAATTATCCTTTTCCACTGATCTTTTATTAATCAGCAGAGTTTTTTTTAAATACTTTAAATTCAGTTCTTAAAGTTTGCTGACACTGAATGCAATTTAAATTGTTGCCAGATTCCACTTAAGATATTGTCCATGCTAAACAAAAAACAATATCAACTCATTAGACCCATATATTTAATTTACTTATGAATTGGGGCAAAATGGTTTCCTCCATTTTTAGATGTGCTGGTTATGTGGGAGAAGATTTATTAGTCACTACTGCTATTTAGAGCAAACCATTTGCTGTTAGTACACCACCTCAAACAAAATCAAACCATTCCATCCAACATGAAACCAGTGCCGTTTACACACACACACATATATATATAGGTGACCGCCAATAGCGGTATATAACTATACCATCGGGATTAGAGGAAATGCTATTCCACACTCACCAACCCGCTTAACCAGCGTGGTGAGTTATGGCCAAACCCCTCCAAAATGACTCCACAACTAAAATCTTGGCCCTCAGTCTCCGGCAGCTGGAATGTGGAATGTACCAGGCCAAGGCAGCGGCCAGTGCGACATAAAGGCAGAGGGTGCTAAGAATGACCGGAGGACTGGACTAGGCTGCCATCTGATGCTGACCTTGGCTACGTATCACAGACGCTCCCTATCTTCTGATTCAAGGCTTCTTGAATTGGAAGAGGAACTACAAAGGATCAAGTGGGACATCGTCGGGCTAAGTGAGGTAAGGAGAAAAGGAGAACATCTCATTGAACTGAAAAGTGGACATCTCTTCTACTATCGTGGGACAGATACTAGCAGAACTAGTGGTGTTGGATTTATAATAAACAAGAAACTGAAGCATAAAGTGGTAGAAGTTGAAAGTTCCTCTGACAGAGCTGCACGACTTGTTATCCAACTCTCGAGAAGATACAAGGCTCAGATTATTCAAACTTGTGCACCCACCACAAGTCATCCTGAAGAAGAAATTGAAAAATTTTATGAGGAAATTCGGCATCTAAATAATAAAGGTAAGCATCACTTGAAGATAATTATGAGAGATTTCAATGCAAAAATAGGGCAACAGCAACAGAATGAAACTTTAGTAGGTAAATTCGGTCACGGCAACAGAAACCAGCGTGGAAATACTCTCGTTGAGTTTGCAGAGGCAGAAGGGTTTTTCATCTTAAACTCCTTTTTCAAGAAAAAGCCACACAGGAAATGGACATGGAGACATTCAAATGGGACGACAAGTGAAATTGATTTTATTATGTGTAGCAAAAAATTCGTCATAGAAGACTGCAGTGTGCTAAACAAGTTCAACAAGGGTAGTGACCATAGATTGGCAAGATGTAACATGCACCTCAACACTAAACTCGAACGTGGTAAGCTCATAAAGACAAACAAAATGTACTGACATAACCAACCTTAAAAAACACCATAATACATTCAAGTTGGAACTGAAGAACAGATTCTCTGCTTTAGAAGGCCTAACATCGGAAGAAGTGGATATTTCTGAAATTAACATAAAAGTAACCAAAGATCTTATGGAAACAGCAACAAAATTAGCTGGGTCTAAGAACAAGTTACATGCGAACAAATTATCAGGAAAAACCATAATGTTGACGCAAAAAGAAGAGAGATGTGGACAACTAAAGAAGATGCGACTTCCAAAGTAGAATATATAGAGCAATACAAGACAGTACGAAAAAGTATCACTGCAGACGTAAGGAAATTCAACTGTGAACTAGTGAGGAAAGCAATTGAAAACAACCAAAGCCTAAAGATAGCAAAGGGACATCTCAACAAGGGAAGAAAACAGATTATGGCACTGAGAAAAGAAGATGGTTCTGTAACAAGAAATAAGAGGCGAAATTTTGACAAGAGTGAAAGATTTCTACTCCAAAGTATATGAAAGGGACGATACATGTACTCCAGACATCATGAAAGGTACCAGTACCAGAGTTCTTCCAGTCTTCCCAGCAGAAGTTGCACATGCAATCAAGAACATGAAGCGGGGAAAAGCTCCAGGAGAAGATGGAATTACTGTAGACATCATACAAGAAAGAAGCAAGTGGAGAAATCGAAACAGTACTCGCCCAAATTTTAACTCGATGCCTTAATGAAGGGAAGATTCCTGAGGATTGGAACAATGCTACAATGATCCTGTTACATAAAAACGGTGACACTGAGGATCTCAAGAACTACAGACCCATCAGTCTCCTATCAGTGGTTTATAAAATCTTCACTAAAGTTCTTTTACACCGCTTGAAGGTAACACTGGACATGGCTCAACCGAGAGAACAAGCTGGATTCAGGAGTGGCTACAGCACAATAGATCATATCCACGTACTGAGAGAACTAATTGAAAGAGCGAGGGAATATGAACTTCCATTGTGCATGGCTTTTATCGATTATGAAAAAGCCTTTGATTCGGTGAAATCATCAGCAGTTACAATGGCGCTGAAATCCTGCGGTATTGAAGATGCATACATTAATATTATTAATAACATCTATGAAAATGCAAGTGCAAAGATTAGGCTGTTTGAAAATACAACACACATAAAAATTGGAAAGGGAGTGAGACAAGGTGACACCATATCTCCGAAGCTCTTTAATACCACATTGGAAAATGTCTTTCAATCACTGAACTGGGAAAACAAAGGGATAAAGATTAATGGAGATTATCTAACCCATCTTCGTTTTGCTGATGACGTAGTCATTTTTGCAACTACCCCATCAGAGCTGCAGAGTATGATCCAGAAACTTGCTGACAAGAGTAAAGAAGTGGGATTAAAAATGAACTTTCAGAAGACAAAAGTGATGTTCAATGCCTTTACAAGAAATGAAAATTTATCGATTGATGGAGAAAAGCTGGAGATAACAGACACGTACATTTATCTTGGACAGCAGATATCAAGTGAGGGTCACATTGATGAAGAAATTAATCGGCGTACAAAACTTGCCTGGAGAGCTTTTGGAAGAAACAGCATAATTTTCAAGAGCAATATGCCATTATGTCTTAAAAGAAAAGTGTTTGATCAATGCATCCTTCCAGTGCTTACGTATGGTGCAGAGACATGGATCTTGACTAAAAGAGCCATACAAAGGCTGCAGACAACTCAAAGCAGCATGGAGAGGTGCATGCTTGGTGTAACCAGGAGAGATAAGAAGAGGAACTTGTGGATCCGAAAAATGACAAGAGTGGAAGACATCATGATCAGAGTTAAATCCCTGAAATGGCAATGGGCTGGACATACTGCCAGAAGGACAGACCATCGAGGGACAGTAGAAATTTTAGATTGGATTCCAAGGGACAGGAAAAGACCTAGAAGAAGACCACATGGGAGATGGGTGGATGAAATTCGAAAGTATGCGGGAGTAACATGGAGGAGACTGGCACAAGACAGACTGTTGTGGTAGAAACTTGGGGAGACCTTTGTCCAGCAGTGGATTGATAATGGTTGATGATGATATATATATATATATATATATATATTTCAAAATGATTTTCACTCCTGAAACTATGACAAAATGTTCTACCAAAAAAAAAAAAAGCACACAATTCCTGACAGAAATTTTTGTGGAACATATCACATCCCTTGTCACTATGGCCTATCATACATGTCAGACATGAAGATCTGTTAGATCAATGGTTCATCACTTACGAAAAAGAAAATAAGTCCACATTCACAGTTATCTGATTGTGAACTTTAGGTGGCACAGTTGGTAGTGTCCGATACTGAAAAGACTGAGTTGCACAAAACATTTAATCAGAAAAAAAAGCAAGATGATGTGGTTAGACACAACCAAATGCAGACAGAATCACACACACAAAAGAAAACAAATGTTGCTACAGTTTTCTATGCATACAATGATCCCAGTATGGACGAAAGAAAAATCATACTCAGGAACCTTACTGACAATTTCAGTTAGGGCATAAGGATGCCAATTACAAGCAAACTACAGCTCCTGTGAGACTCGATGTTGCAAATAATAATAAGAGACACCCTTGGGTTTTGCTGGGCACCAGCTAAATGGCTTAAGTGGCATCCTAATAAACATAACTGTTTTTATTTTTACTGCTGTGCATTTACCAAAAAACCGATGGAAAAACAACTAAAACAGTTCTCACATTTATATTTTAGACAAGCCAGATCATTATTATTATGCGCCTGTAACATGAAAACAACCAGTTATTACCCACAGGACAAATTTATTTGTTCCACAAACCTATCACAGGGTTTCAGAATATTAATAATCATGCAACACAATCTTATTCCCAGTTATTCTGCACATTAACTAAAGGAAAAACAAAGCATTCAGTTTTATTTAGCCCATTGAATTTCTCAACAATACATTATAATATATTTCAATTCAGACACATCACACTAAATGTTCACACTTCTTAAAAATAAAGACTATGACACACTATTAGTAGTAGCATGTAATCCTGGAGTGACAACAAATAACCCATTTTTTGTAGCAGTCAGCATGCCTCAGGAATCTTGACAAAGTATTAGTACATTTAAACACAAAATCCAAAGAAACCATGAACTTGAAAAACACAATAATTATATAGATTTACAATAATAATGAGCATTAACACAAATATGCAAAAACAAATCATTTTGAATATCCAAAATGTAAACAGACAGTATGCTTATGTGATATATACATGTAAATCTATATATTGTGTTCATGACAGCAAAGTTTCAAAGACACATTTTTGTTAACAATCACCTTAATTCATGGAATATTTTCTATCGCATGTGTGCAACTGAAAGAAACTTATAATAATAAGTGAGAACACAGAGGAAATAATTATCAATGAATGATGAGCTTCTAGCTAAGTTTAGACCTAATTTACCCTAATGTACGAATTACTGGTGTTTCACATATTTATAAGAAAGTGCAAGAGTACCTAAGGCATTTTAACAAAATCACACAATATCCATATTTAGCTCCATAAGTACACTGAGTTAGCTTTGCATTAGGAACACCTCTACATCCCACTGTTTTACATATTTGAATCGATAACGAAGTACCATGTGATATCATCACATGCAGCTACTACAAATCATACACACCTATCCTCTGCATGTAACTGGCAAACATTCAACAGTAATGGGGAAATATGGCAACATAAGCCCATTTGACCTTGACAAGATAGTTGGGGCCTGGAAGGCAGATGCCAGTATTTCAGAAACCACTACACTTGTCGGCTGCTCCCATACAACTGTATCAAGGGTGTACCAGGACTCGATTAAATATGCATGGACATCCAACAGAAGGGCTCATATTGGTCGGCTTAGTGCGGTTGATCTTTTGTGGGTGGGGGGGGGGTCAGGTGTCATGACTGGTATCTCAGCAACCACATGCAACAGTTACTTACCCACCAGTACAATGGCGGTGCAGTTCAACCTATTTCCATATGTACCATGCGCAGCAGCTTGCGTCACCTGGGATTCCACAGCTGGAGACCAACAATGATACCCATGATGACGTCCAGTCATCGCAAACAACGCCTCGCATGGGTTAAGGAATGTTGACAACAAACCGTCGACAGATGGAAGAAGGTTGTCTAGAGTGACGAGTCCCATTTCCTGTAGCACCATGCTGATGGCTGGGTTCGCATACAGCATAAGCAGCACGAAGCCCCATTGCCTGGTTGCACAGTTGGGGTTCAGCAAAACGGTGGAGGTGGTGTTCTGGTCTGCAGAGCTTTTTCCTGGCAAGCCCTAGGTCCATTGGTTATCCCACAAACACTGAATGGTGGAGACTACAAGGACCTGTCAGCGAATCATCTCCATCCATCTCAGCAGGAGGTTTACCCGGACCACAAAGCCAACTTTCAGCAGGACAATGCACCGTGTCATCAGGCTCGTATAACTACTGAGTGATTGGAGGAACACAGCGAATTCGCCACACTGCCAATTGTAACCCAACTGAACATTTGTGGGATGTGCTAGAATGGGGTGTGAGAACTGCTGATCCTTCTTCACAGAATGTGCATAAACTGACAGAGTTGCTGCAGCAGACATGGGTCAAGTTACAAATGGAGAAATTGACACCTTGTAGAATCTGTTCCTAGGTATCTACAAGCTGTGATTGTACAGTAAGGAGGACCAACGTGTTCTTAGGTAGATATGCAAAATGCAAAGCTAACGCAGTGTATTAATAATGAAGAATAAATAGCATTCCAATTTACAGTAGCTGAAGCAAGCATGACTTCAAGCCATCTGTCCATTTCCAAAGAAAAAAGGATCTATTTGGAAAGGAAATACTAAACACAAAACAACTTCACATTGCAGGAAAAAAAAAAAAAAAATTATCAGTACACGTATCATAACATCACAGTCAAAATAAACTGACATTTACAAAACTTATTTAACACCTGTCTTTTACAAAATTTATGTGTCTGTCATTTAAAAAAAAGAATTAATAGTTTTTAATTGGCATAAGTCTTTATAAAAATTAAGTCACAAAATTGCCACTCCAAATTTAAAGTAAAGCTAGTTTGATCAAATAAATGCTTAGAGTAGCAACACACATATATCCTTACTTATAGCTAAAAGATGTAAACAGATTTAATAATTAATAATGGATGCCATCCTTTGGCAATTTTGCAAAACTATGATATATTTTGTTTCAGAGACAAATTATTTTAAATTTTTTTAAATATTTGTCATTTAAATAGCATATTTATAAATACAGTATCTCATTATATATAAATCATTTGCAAGCTTAACAGAAAACAAGAAGTTTGCATATCTAAAATTTGCATACAGTCAATAGTTGTGTCTATTTAATTATTCTTATTCTACCTGTACATTTTCACAATTGATTACATGATTTCCTTTGTGCTAATTACAGCACATGACACCACTTTTTCACTGTTTCATGATGTATGAGTATGTGAAAGCAACCTCTAAATTTTTAAGATACCAATGTATCTGAAGCCTGTTTTGCATACAAATACCAAAAAAAAAATAATGTTACAAGTATGCTATGTGCAGGCTGCTAACAATCTGTGGCTTACATAACAGTTTCATACATATGTTTGCTAAATTCTAAACTTTCATGCTTTTGGTCCCAAAGACAGCAAGCAGATTGTATCTTTTCAAAGTAAGAAAATTTAAGCAGAACCAACTTGGTGGAAGTTGGATCTTTACATCATAAATAAATAAATATTAAAGCCACTGAACATACCTAACATACAATTTTGATAAAGAATTTTATGATTATGCCATCTTAGAAAATAAAATACACTAAATGAATCATCTGAGAAAGTTACAATTTAAAAGAGCGGTGAGTTTAATTAATAACATTTAATAATGAGGAACATTTATACAGAAAAGCATTAAACATGGTACATCTACACAATCATCCATATTTCAGAACTCAACAAGGGGTGCAGAAAATTGCAACATCAATGAAGTGAAGATTTTGAATAATCAAAAAATCTGAAGGTTATCAGTGATTGTCACAAACATCAAATGCATTACAAATGACAGCAATTTATATAATATGAAATTTTTAATATAAAAGCACTTGATAGAAGGAATAAATTACATTTTTCAGTTCAACATTTTTAATAGTTGTACTGGAAAAATTCTTTTAACGTCTTTGCTTGACCAGTATAAAATGCTTACTGTCCAATTTTTCCAGATGCACACTTTTCCACTAGAGTGCATAACAATATACTGTATGTGCATTTATCACTATATCAGCACTTCTAAAAGTTTTCTTTTAAGAACTGTTTTTGCACCTGATTGGTGTATAATATCAACAGAGATCTATGCATTTACCAAGTTTTCTGAAATGAAATTCTGGTGCTATATAGCATTATATTTTTTTCCTTTTTTGAATGTCGCTAACAGCATAGTTAAAAAAAATGGAAAATTATGCATTGCAGGTTTGAAACTTTCTCTCTAAAGACACATATAAATGCATATTCAGTGCAGCTTTTCTTGTTAAATTAATTATAATTCAATGAATAATTTTCAATCTTTAAATCTGTTTGCTATATACCTACCCTTCAAAAATTTTATGCTATTATCCCTTTGTGAGAGATGTTCATTCTATCTACAATGCTCTGAATACTGCACCAGACCTTTTTGGGATCATCTGAGCACTTAAATTCACACAATTGCTGATGAATAAAGTCTATGCTGGAATGAAAGTTAAACTTACACATCTTCAGTTCTGCATTGTTTTATTTATACATCTCAGCTTTCTCGTCAATTTTAATGATAATCCAAAATATTAAATTCCAGTAGAATGAAGACATTAAAAGCAATAAAATAATATATATTGACACTACATAACATGCAATAAATTGTCATAGATAAACTAAGTAAGATGTTGAAGTTATGCAGGAATTAAATATTATCTATCTATCTATCTCTCTCTGCCTTGTCATTCCTCTGCTGCACATGGGTAAGGGTTAAAGTGCATTAAATTAAATATTAGGAAAACAAAATGTGGATGAATTAATGAATGAGAATTCCAATTCTGAATAATACACTACATGATCAAAAATATCTGGACACTGCTTTTGAGTAGAGGATTTGCTCATACAGCCATGGCCCACACACGTTGAAAAAGGTGTATGTGGCCTGGCACACATCATAGACAAGCATGGACAGTAGAATGGGCCATATGGTAGATTTCAGTGACTTTCAACGTGGCACAGTCATAGGGTGCCATCTTAGGTTCTGTCCAGCACAAGTGAAAGTGATGTTATTGTGAAATGGAAATGCCAAGGAGCAAAACATTGCAATCACAACCTCGTAGGCCACGTAAAACGATAGAGTGCTGCAACAGGTGGTGCGACAAAATCACTTGTCCTTGGTTGGAACACTCATCACTGAGTTTCAAAATGCCACCGGAAACAACTCCAGCACCATAATGGTTTATCGAGAGCTGAAGGAATGGGTTTCCACAGCTGAGCAGCAGCATACAAGCCTAACACCAACAAGATCAATGTCAAGCATCGATTGGAGTGTTTAAAGCTAGCGAACCCTGGAACAGTTGAAATGCGTTATCTGGTGCATTGAATCATGCTTCATCTGGAAGTCGAACGGACGAGTCTGGGTGTGGAGTATGCCAGGTAAATGCTACCTGCTGAACTGTAAAGTTTGATGGAGGAGGCCCCCATCATGCTCTTGTGCTGTTCTTCATGGTTTACTTGGGGTCCCCTAGTTCCAGTGCCAGAGAATCTAAAAGTTAAGCTCTATGGTGACATTGTCAACAATTATGTGCTCCCAACATTATGGAAACAATTCAATAAAGGTCCTTTTCTTTACCAACAGGACCATACCCCCCATCCACAAAGCGAGGTCCAGGAAGGAATAGTTTGATGAGATGGGTGTGGAACTACTTGACTAGCCTTCACGTAGCTCCAACCATGGAACACTTTTGGGATGAATTGGAATGCAGACTGCAAGTCAGGATAAACTGCCCGAAATTGGTGCCCTACACCTGACCAATGTTCATGACAGAATGCAAGGCAATCCTTGCAGCAATGTAACAAAATCTCATGGAAAGCTTTCCCAGCACAGTGGAGGTTGTGACAGCAGCAAAGGGTAAACCAACTCTATATTAATTCTTTTCCTATTACAAATATGTTAGCTAAATACTTATAGATTGTATTTTCTTTCACATAATTTAGAATTCAAGCATATGGCACAATTGTTGAATTGTGATATGTTTTTCACTATTTAATTACAAGGAGTTTGTAGATAGGCAAGTGTCCCAATACCTTTGATCAGATAGTGTATATAATTAGGGTCTTTGCAGCTAATCATAAAACTGACAGCTAAAAACATTCTACAATGCTACAATGCTGTATCCTTACCCAACTACATTATAAACTAATTAAATAATGAAAAGCATATCGCAACTCAACAATTGTGCCATATGTTTGAATTCTAAAATATGTGAAAGACCATTTAGTTTCCTTCTAAAAGACTTTTTATTTGCAAAAATGAGTAACTTTTTTTCACTCCTTTTCAGCTTTAAATTGAAAGTTTCTACAATACTAGATTAACACAGTGATCAAGCAATCAGGAAGTTTGCTCCTCAAACAGCCGAAACACACCAGGTATCAGTTTTCCAATTACACGATACTTTGGCTCTAGTCCTCTTGCAATGGCCCCTTCCCTCCCCCATCCAGTTTAGAGCTTATCCTAAAGAGGTGCAACTCCTTATATTCTTCAGCATTCATGATCTTTAAATGAAGAAAAAAATGGGGAGTGAGAAATTTCGTTTATTTGAAGTGTAATTACTCCATATGAATTACACTTGCACATTTAATGCTGTCCTTGTTAAATTGGTTACAATCTGATAAGTATTTACCTAACATCCATGAGCAATTTTCAACCTTAAAGACAGTTCACTAGATAGCTACCCTTTGGAAATTTCTTGGCATTATCCCTTTACTAGAAAAACTCATTCCATCTACAACACTCAGAATTCTGAACTAAAGTTTTGAATCATCTGAGCACTTAGATTCATAGGATCACTGATCATTAAAACCCATAGTGAAATAAAAGTTCATAACTTACACAATTTTCATACTGCATTGTTTTATATATTTTAGTTTTCTTATTGATTTTAATGGTAATCTGAAATACTACATTCAAGTAGGAATGAAGAAATCAAACACAGCATGTAATATGTACTGATGTTACGTAACATGAAATATAGTAACATAGATTATCCACCACAGATAACTGCAGCACAGGGAAGTATATTTTCACAAATTATGGCACGCACACCATTGCTGAAATAAATTGTTACAATAAAAAATATGCAAAGTACTCACATTGATTGGCCTTTACTTAATAGCATGCGTGCACCTTGGGCAGTGACATATGACTGCACATGGTCAGGCACTGAGTCAACAGGGCTGCCAACTTTTCAAAATCAAAAACCGGGACATCAAACCGTGTTTAGTGGTGCTTGTATTCAATTAATAAATAATAAAATTATATGTTTAAGACTGCCCCCCCCCCCAAAAAAAAAAAAACAGCTTCTCTACAGTCTTACACCGATCTCGAGAATGATCCTAATGGTGCCAGAAAAAGTGGAATTCCATGAATCCACAGAAGAATCTCATGTATGAATAAGTAAAAAACACGAATTTGATGGAAAATTAAATGTGAAAAATCGATAGTGCGTGGCTTACTCTGCCGTGAAATGATTTTATGGGGAACGGAAATGGCATGGACTCCACCACGGACAGATTAAATACTGATATAAAAATTTAATTTCTTTTAATAAACTACGTAAAGTCCGTAGTACTTGGGAGTTTCTCAATCTTTCTTCCCACCTCATGGTCTTACTCAGCGTCAAACGGAATGGTGTGCACAGAGAAATTTACTGCGCCAAAGTCCCGACTGCTCTCTATTGATTAGTTTTGAAGAAGTATACTTTAGAAATAGGGAAATCTGCATTTCATTAGAAAAAGTTCTTAAAAAATACAAAGTCACTCCTTTTCACTATTAACATACATAAAAAACAACAAAAAATAAAAACATAATCAGGCAAGTCGGAAAAGTTTAATATGCAAAAACTGAAAAACAACGTGACATTCTCATCGCTGCAACAACAGTCATTTTCTATGTGATTACGAACATTTGCAAGATTCGCCGACTTTTTTCTGGTTTTTTCAATCGAAACATCTTGAAAATACAAAAAAACACTTTACACAGACGTTTAATAATGTTATTTCACTGAGATTTCCGATTTTGATAGCATACTCAATGTTTTCCCGGGTCCGTAGTAGACAGAAGATTTCCACAGTAACTACGTAAAGTCTGTAGTACTTGGGATTTTCTCAATCTTTCTTCTCATCTCATGGTCTTACTCAGCGTCAAACGGAACGGTGTGCACAGATATATTTACTGTGCCAAAGTCCCGATGATGACGACCGGTCACGGCAGTTCTGTGCACAATGGTGCAAGATCTGCTTTTTGTAGCAAGATGGCGCAAGATTTTTGTTTTGGTGCACATTGGCACAGAATTCCCATCGCGGCACGAGGCACCACACAAGGGCTGTGGATGTGACATCATAAACCAGTATTTCAACTTTCCAAACACCACTGTCTTGCTACCATCGTGGGGCTCATTGACCTTGGTGCTTGAAGTGCCGTGGATTAACAAAAAAACATTTGTCTCCATTCATTACAGACTCCCACAGCGGGCATGACGCTGGAGAAAAATGATCGCTGATATCATTAATGAGGAAAAAAATACCCATGCATAATAAATAAAAGAAAAAAAAATAGGAAAGCCACAAAACTGAATTATTTGTAGAAAAAACGGATTTCCGTAAAATATTTTTGAAATCGGAAGGAATCCGAGTAAACCAGGACACTTGGTAGCTCTGACAGGGATATCAATGATTTCCATTGGTATGATGCACTTCAAGAGATTCTGCACATATTTGACAGGGGACATGTCCAAATAATGTGTACATCATAGAGAATGCTAACCATTGATACAAGTGCTATATGTAGATAGAAAAGGTCCTGCTGCAATAATATGCCAAAGCTCATATGAATGGCCTGCTGATAGGTTACCTCCAGTGATAAGAACCAACACAAACAGGTTCTGGTTAGGACAACATAATTAGTACACAGTTGTGTAAAAGAATCCAAAGGAGTGGTTTGTGTGAACACTCACAGTCAGATACAGCCCTAGCACAAGGTGTAATGCTGTTGGATGACACTATATACAGCACTCAACTCATTAAATGCACTATATAGACAAAAAAATTCAAACACCTCCCCATATGCAAATAAATGTGCATTTGCAGAACTGCATGTGCGGGGTGTGTAGGGTGCTGCATATAAAGGGGAGTGTGTTGGGACACCTGTAAGACTTCGCTGGAAGTTGCTAAGCCACAAGGACCTGAACTGATAGATTTTGAAAGTGGCATGGCAGTTAGATGCCACCTGAATAAGCAATCAGTATGAAGAACTGTCATTCTTCTGGGATTCCTCTCACCGATATTTCTAATTCACTGTCACTGATGTTCTTCATTAATGGGAAGCAGATGATGCGACTACAACAAAGCTGCACAATCTGAGTGATCACGTCAAACAAAGCTTTCTGCGGAATGTGAGGGCACACACATCCTCTGCCACAGACCTGGTTGACATCACACAGGCCACTGGAACAGCTATTCGCATCAGCACACTCCTTTGAAAACTGCATGCCTATGGTTACCATCAGCTGCACACATGGCCTACATCACTTCAGGCAATGCCAGATGATGATTGCAGTGGTGCCTTGCACATCATTCATAGACAACAGGAGAGTGAAAGGTGGTTGTGTGGAGTGGCAAATGATGCTACAAACTGTTTTGTTCTGATGGGTGTATTTGGGAGAGGCATTGGCCAGGAAAACACTGTCAGGCACGCTATTGTCCCACCAGTCAAGTTTGGCAAGAGGTCTGTGATGGTGTGGGTCTGTTTGTGATGAGATGAACTATCTTTTTGCTGTGGCACCTTCCAACCTAATGACCACCAGGTACATAGATATTCCAGCAATTCTACAACATCTACACTGTTGAAATACTTCAGCACAGATATCTGCCTGTTTCAGCAAGAGCAAGTGATTTACCACATTGCAAAGTCCGTCCAGTCCAGGTTTGAGAAGCAGGATGTCCAAGTGTTGGATTCGCTGGCCCAACAGAACATTTGTGGGACAAAGTGGAATGCTGAATCGAATCTCAGCCTGTAAGACCTTCCTCTGCAGCAGCTCTGGCACAAGCTTTGCAGGAGAAATGGAGGAAAAGCTTGCCCAGAAGGGTCACTGCCATCAAAACATCCAAAGGTAGGCCAACAATGAACTGATTTCAGCTAATAAATGTTCTTGTTTTTGTTCGACCAAGGTGTTTGAATACATTAATCTAAATAATGTATATCTTTATCTTAAGTTATATCACTATGCTGTTCTGTGAGATTAGCTCCTCAAATAAAGCTTAAAATTGATGGGGCTAAGGTTTGCTTACTATTGATGTACCAAAATGTCTCCATTTACAATTATATCAGCAGGAAACTTGAGCTTCACTAACGTCCATCACGTCTCACACAAGATTATTTCTACTTCACACTCACTTTTGCTCATGCAGACATTCCTTAATCTGGTCATCCCATCAGCTTTGGGGGATTTCCTTTACCTTTCCTACCACTTGGGCTGAATAATTCTCTTAGTAAATATCTCATCCCTCATTATTTCAGTACACCAAACCCTCTCAAAATATTTTCCACCTTACTAGCAACGTTTTGCTTCACATTACACATTTGCAACACATCTTCATTCCTCACATGCCCATAATGTGTCCTGCAACTAATGCCCTATAAGTAACACACCTCTCCAGCACACAAACTACTACTCCTATGTCCCTTCTGGAGTACCCAGAATTCACTGCTGTACATCAGAGTAGAAACAATTACACTTTTATACACAGCCATTCGAGACTTTTTTGAGCAGCCATCATCTTGTGAAATTCTCCAAATGCAGAAATGACTTTCAAAGATGAATTCACTTGCCTACTAATCATCTAATTTATTTTCTCTGTCAAACATGCTTCCTAAACATACAAATTAATTTGCATGGTCTATCTCTCAGCCATTTAGACTTATCTTGCATTCAGTAATAGCAGTTCCTCACTCAACTCAAAAACCATAACTTTGATTTTTCCCTTTTTTTGTACTCAGTTTGAATTTCACACAAACTATACACCTGGGACAACATACTCTGCAACTCACTTTTGATCTCTGCCAACAGGACTGTGTCATGAGCATACAGCAATCTGCACACATGAATATTACCAAGACATAAACCAGTATTGTCTATTTTGACATCATGCATGCATCCATAAGTATATGAAACAGCCATGGTGAAATTACATCTGATTCCTGCACCAATAGAAAATCATACTGATAAAACACCATTCACTCTTACACATGCTTTACTGCTATAATACCTAACTTTCACATTTTTAAGCAGATTCTCAGTTATACTATAATTATTCAAGACTTCCCATAGAATTTTCCCATTTATTCGGTCGCAAGCTTTCTCTAAATCCATAACAGCCACAAAAACTTTCTTATCAACAGATACACTTTTCAATTATCACACATAATGAACCAGGCATAAAACCACTCTGTACATCTCACACCTTCTGTAAGACCTTGTACCTTATCAATAATGACCTTTCCAAACACTTTGCCTGGCACACTAAACAGGCTGATAGCATGATAGTTCTTGCATTCAGTCTGATCACCCTTTCCCTTATACAAAAGAGAAAATAATAGCATCCCTTCAATATTGAAGGACCATTCCTAAATTCCAGCACAAATGGCAAATTTCAGTTTTAACCAGTCAATTAGAGTCACCACTATATTTTAACATCTTAGCAATTATGCTATTCACTATAAAACCCTACCATTCTGAAGAAATGTTAGAGTTTTACAAACATCTTCCTTTGAGATCCCTGCTGTGCCTCCTCTCACTGTGGAATCATCTGCTTCTATCTCCCAATCACCAGCTCACAGAAATATTCACCCCATTTTTAACTCATTATGCAGCCATATCATTTCTCTCATACTATTCTTTACACAACTTCGAGATTTATATATGTTACTTTTCTTACGTCTTGTATACTTCCAGAACGTATTCCTATCTTTTCAAAAAGCCAATTCATACCATTTTGCCTTATTCTTCTTATTTTTTGCCTTACTCTGACGAACCAGCTTTGATGCATCACTCATTTCACAGCTATATTTGTTCTCAGAAACTCTACCTTGCAGCATTCATAAATATGCTTCCTTCTTTCTCATTACCATTTCTTTAATTTCACTGTCCCATCAAGCATCACATTTAATGCTACCCACCATGGCAGTACCGATCTCTTTGGTGACAGTGAAAACACAACTCTTAAAATGTGTCCACTTCTTTTCCACATCCCTCTCACATACTGTAAGTTCAACTAATTCAGTCATTCACTGAGTATTTCACAGTAACACTGATATTTATCAGGAAGTCTTTCAACCTTTATTCTTTTCATCAGATGCATCTACCTATTCCTCTTTCTCCAAACAACATTTACTTCATTTGTCACACTAAGAGGCAATGAACAGAGTCAATGTCTGCACATCTCATTACTTAAGTGTCACAACTAAGTGTTTCAGATGCTGATCATAAGCAACAGAATATATTACTCTTTTCCCCCAGAGTACAATTCTCTTAAGTATAATGTGGATACACTTTGTGGTTGAAAAACATATTAGATGTGTGCAATCCATTCTCAATACAGAGTTATATTAATCTTTTGCCATTATCATTCACACCAAGATCATTAAACTTACTCAGAACATTATCAGAAATCTCATTCTGAACACCTAAGAGCACTGAAATAACCTACTCCTGCTATAACTTTCTCTTTAGCAACAAACTGGCTCAGTTTTTATATATATGTGATGCACTAATCATTAAATTTTAAAATCACTGCAGTAATATAATGTTTCATCATTTCTAATCCTTGCAAACACAGGATTTATTGTTGATCACAAAATTACTGTACTGATAAACCACAAGGCTCTAAACCTAAAACCATAATTCCACCATATTTCTAGGACCACGGTAAAGTAGAATGCACTGGAAAAATTTACATGTAATCAGCAAAGCTGTGTTGAGTCAGCAAGCCTCACCATCTTGGAAGAAAAGGTTAACATTATGCCACTTGTTTGCAATGTAGTAAAGAATGGGAAATTCCTTGCTGTTGCATTCATAAATCCTGCACCTCTGAGAAAACCAGCTGCCTCTTAGAAGAAAGCTGTCAACAAGTGCAAAACATAAGAAACCAGGAAAAAGGGGAGAAAGTTTACTAAAATTCATATTTTTAAGACATGCAACTTTGTTTTCAAGCCTTTAGCATAGTTACATTGCATTCATTGGCACACTTCTTTGTGTCTAAGAAGTCGAGACATTTCAGACTTAAACACAAAGTAACGCTCATTTTGAATTTTTTTCTAAAAATAATGGCTAAAACTTCCATTATGAAAAAAAAAAAACTTATTTCAACTTCTGATGTAGCTGAACAAAACACTACAGAAACCAATGAATCCCTCCATTACCAGAATTTGCAACACATTTTTCAGACAATGTATTTTTCAAACATTTTGTGACAGAATTGTTTCCAGATATATTTACTGCATGCATAACTACACAAGCACAGAAAGTCAAATGCATGTGTGGATGAAATGTTCCATCACAATGCACTCAAAGTTTAACATATTTCCCTGAATTCATGTCTCTCATAGCAAGAGCACCTTTTTTTTCAAATTTACGCATGTGAAGCAATGTGTCTGCTCCTGACAGAAATGAAATTACATGAAGCTGTACTTGTATGGCATCAGGAGGAGATGAGAGGATAGAAACAAGAAGCCATTACAATACTGAACCGGGACATTATTTAGTAGTACCTTACATTTTTTTTGCTTGCGAGTGACAAATGCACATATATTATAATTAGCCAGTTTATCACACTGGAACATTTCAGAATGCACTTAAGGAAAAGCACCCATAAAAATTATTTTCAAAACACTGCAAACACTTAACTTATTCCACAAGCACTTTATCATTAGTCTGCTGGTAATTACAAATCTAAATTTTTTATTTAAAATACAGAAGAATCACCAAGAAAATTACCATTGAAAAATATACATGGAAAGTGGAATTTTTACTATTGTCTTTGCCTTCCATGAGGAAAATGAAAAACACTAATACATTTTTTTTTTTTTTGCGTTTTTAAAAATGGTGTTCCTATTTTGATTTAACTTATCTATTGCTGAACAGTGAAAAGGACAATAATTTATTTTGTGTAAGCTCACTTGAGAAATGGGTCAGTAAATTTAGTTTCCTAAAAGGTGATGGAATGTTTCAAATATATATATAAAACAAAAAAAAATCACTAAGTTACATGCTGACAGAGTTACTTGATGTGACATAGTGATTAGGTAACAATCTATTTCATATTATTTGATCATTTCATAGTTGGCATAAATAACTAAAACTGTATGTTCATTGGCATATGAGGAAAACAATAATGCGGGTAAATAATTCATACACTTCAAATAAACTTTATCTTTGTTCTAATTCTTGCACATGAACAAAAGAGCAAATGTGATTTTTTTGTACTTTGTTTGTCTCTCCTAAGTCACCCCTTCATAAATTTCATACTTGTTTACTACTCATTATTAGACAGTAAATTACACAAGCAGAAAATCACAAAAGCAGAGGGCAAAGAAAAATGAACAATCAGTTTGATAGCTCTAAACTTTTCTACAGTTGACTTTTGTATCTAATTATTTTCACAGCACTATTCATTTTTGCTCACTATAAAATACAATGGTTTGTGTCTCACTCTGTGTGACTTTTAATAAATACATCAAAATTTTCTCCCACTTGCCAACAAAGTATGTGAAATTTTAAGAAGTTGCCAAGAAATAGTAAAATTCTTGAGTAGTCCATCAAGCTGTTGACATGTATTACACAATTCAAGATAAAATAATCATTTAAAAACAATGCAAATTTTAATTATGTGGACAAAAGAACTTTTTACATGAATCAGAAATTCAGGATAACAAAGCACTTTTTCTATGTTACAAAGAAACCTCTTCCTTCACCAGTTCATAACCTTTGTCTTGCTCAAATGATCCTTAACTGGGCCATATGCATCAATCAACACACATAGTTTCTATGATTCTATTAAATTTGCAGAGTAAATCTCTAATAATAAAAAGAGAATACACAACAGTTAAGAATAATATTTAATTGTTTGTTTATAGCAGAAACTTTACAACAGACTTCATGAATCAGATCCTAGAAAATGTGACAAACCTCTCTCAGAAATATTGCTAAACTGCTGGTATATGGAGCTTACAACTAGTCATTCAACAAAACAAAAGGCATTACTAATTACCAATTAAATTGAAACTTGATTACACAAGAAAATATTAGAATGCCACATTTGATAAAGGCATTTAAAGGCATAAACATATGCAACAAAAAATAAAGTTATGACTGTAGAATTAATAAGATTACTTAGTAGCATGGAGTTTACTGAATAACTGCCATGATCCTAAATGCAGGACCATTATCAGTACAAGCATCAAAATGATATTTCCCGAACAGGTAAGACAACTTCATTACCATTAATAAGTCAGGACTTCATACATGGATAATTATACCAACCACAGATAATTTTCCCACTGTTCTCAGTGTCACTGAATATGTTGGGAAAACAAAGTAAATAAAATAAGTAAAAAAAAAAACAAATACAATATTAGCTTTGAATTACACTGAATTTCTAGTGAAAAAGAAGCTAAGATGCTCACTTCTTGCACAGACAGTAATTGGGTAAGACACTAGTTTGCATTTGTTCTTGGTTTGGGTTTGCTCAATTCCATGAAGTCAGTAACTCAAAATTAGGTAAAAAAACTCCTAAGTGTCACATGGTTAGTAACTCTTTAGTGGTTTTCTGCTGCGTTCTGCTAACACTATGTACACTGTTCCATTTATAACAACCGGAATTTGCAAGCAAGCAAATGATTTTTATACTGCTAGCTCAGTAAAAATTGCTTAGTTATCAGTACAAAGGATTTTCAAACAAGATTCTGCATTGTAATGGGGAAACATTTCTTTCTTTCTGATGTACCTGTTCCTATACCAAGAAATACTGATTAACAGCTAAACAATTTAACTTCTCTGAAATCTATGTAAAGTGCTAAATGCAGGACCAGACATGAGTAGATGGACAACTTTAGTATTCTTAAACACACAAAAAAATTAAGACCTATGAAATGTGTAATTTGCATAGTTTTGCTTTAAAAGAGAATCCTTGTTCCTTGAATGCTAGAGATGATATAAAAATTCACCCCAACTCACACATGATAAACAACAGTTCAAAATATAACAGTAAACAAATACAGACATCACATAAAAGGGTGGTCTTGGTTGAAATCTAACTTTAGTTTATTAAGTGTTTACTAGGAATGCAGTTTTAAAATCCAGATGTGATGGGTTGAAACCTAAATGGACACCTAAATCTTTATCTAAACTATTAACTTGGTAACTGCAGATTACAACTACATATGACATTACATATGTTGAATATTACTATTCTCTTGTTACAGAAACATACTGAATACCAAATCAATTCAGTTGGTAATTTTAAAAAAAGCATTGATGTTACACATAAGCAAATATGAAAATACACAGCCAACAGTGGGTGCCATGTTTCACATTGAAATTAATGATCAAGTATTTAAAGTATTTACAAACATAGGCAGAGAGACACACAGAAAGAGAAACAGACTAGTTGTTTTATAAAGAAAAGCACACCCTTTGGACTTCAGGACAGATTGTGTGATGCAAAAATTACTGCATAAAAATTACAAATAGCATTTCTAATTCCTATCAATCCAATGTCTCTAAACATATGATACAAAGACAGATTTTATCAGAAATGCTTTTATTATTATTATCATAATAATAATAATAATAATTATTATTATTATTATTGTACAGTAGAAGGAACACAGATGAAACACTGGACCCCCCAATGTATGTGAACTTCAAAGTGCACTGCAGCCAGAATTTATAGACATTTCTCTCTTTAGGGTAATAGGTTGTACGAATTCAACAGCATATTTCAACTAGTCTTAAACTAATGAACTTAAACTGAGTCCAGTCTTTGCAATTCACTAAATCAATTAGTACATTTTGTAGATTCACACAATTTTTTTTTACACTTTACGCGAAACATGTACATAGAAAAGAAAAATGATTTTCGGTGCATATGTGGTACATATTCAATTGCTAACTCTGGAAAATTGCAATAATACATGAAACAAAATATGCACAGTTACCAGAAAGCACATGTTTTGCAGAACATTAATTACCTTATCACAAAAAAATCAGCCATAAAAATAAAGAACATAGAGATGCAAGTGAGGAACTAAAAATACTTACTTTGGGGATGAAATGGGGTAGGGTAAGATACTGGGTAAATTCATTTATGCAGTATTTACCAAAGTAAAGCCCAGTTAAAACCAGAATACAGCAAAATGTGAGAGGGAATGCTAAAACACAACTCATTTCAGCATAAATATAACATGTAAATCACATTTCAATGACAACTACAGCTTTAAAAATTAAGAGTTACTTTGTATTGCATTAGGAGCAAACTGCAAAAGTTACAGCATTCAAAACAATTAGTAGAGCTTTCTTAAAAACTCAAGAACAGGAGAAAGATATTAATACATCACACAAACTGCTATGCATTTATTATACAGTCAAACCCATATCTAATAAAGCTGAAGGGACAGTTAAAAACATTTTGATATAAATGAATTTTGTTATAACCTCACAGACCAGAAAAGTGAAATTTTTTGCATATCACATTGTGTCGTGTTAAAACTAGTCAATCATAATAGCAATTAATCGAGGTTAAAAAATGCTTGTTAATTAGAAACTGTTGCTAGCAATAAAAATATGAATGAAATCTGCAATAAGTAAAACATTTAATTTATGTAAAATTACGAGTTCAAAAATTTTAAATTTCACCTGTTACACTTGCTTTATTGTTTACACACTACACAGTACAGCAATTAAGTAATGAGATGGATTTTTCTTTAAAATCATGGTAAAACACATGGGTTGGGAAGTCATGGTTTTGGGATAAGTTGTTTATCAGCTCTATGCAGTGGCAACAGCATCTGCATGAGAATTGCACAGATGATTATTTATGCCGTGCATGATATCATTCAGTGGAAGAACATTGTCACAGCTCTGTCATAAAGAGAGCAAATATCCACTTCCGTTTGAAAATTCGTAAAACTGCATCTAAGACAGTCGAATTCTTGCGTGGGGCACAAATATCCCGATGGTATGCACGTTTGGCGGGAAGATTTGGAAAATGATGAAAGGCCCGGTTGCCTGATTTCAGTACATACGTCTAAACTCATTAACAAAGTTTGCGAAAGGATAAAAAGTTATTGTTGCGTGACCTTCAGGATGCTGGAATGTAAGCTCAATGTTAAAAAAAGAGACGATTCGTCAAATTTTGGTGCAATTTTGGTGGAGGGGGTTGTGCTCATTTTGTTTTCCACATGCTATGTCAGATGACCAGAAGCGTGCATCAGTGCAGTATGCAAAAGACATCCTGGAGACAGCAGGAACAACGCAAAAGTTCCCCACAGCAATGTAGCAGGTGACAAGATATGAAGGTTTTATTATGATCCTGAAACCAAGCGTCGGAGTGCTCACTGGAAGTCACCAGTCACCCAAAAGAAAGATCAGGTTAGAGAAGTCAAAAATCAAGACAATGCTTGTGTGTTTTTATGGCAGCAAGGGAATTCTGCATCATAAGTTTATATCAGAAGGTACAACTGTCACTGACAATGCTTACACATTTTTGGAATGATTGTGGAAGAAGACTGTTTGTGTCAGGACTGAGTACAAAAACAGGAAATAGTTCCTTCTTCATGATAAAGCACCCGTACACAGAGCAATCGGTGTACAGCAATATTTGGTACGAATAAATTGGCAGCAATTTTTGGTGTGTGTACTCAACCATGCCCCGATTCTCCAGATTTGTCACCATGTGACTACTTTCTATTCCCTAAATTAAAACTGCCATCAAAAGGAAAAGTTTTTTAAAACATTGAAGACAAAGAACTGTGGCATCAGCTCTTCACCTCGCACCAAAACATGACTTATGCGATTCCTTCCTTTTATTGACTGATCATGCCACTTCTTGTACTAACACAAGGAAAATGTACTTCAAATAAAATATATTCATGTAAGTCTTACTGCTTTTCCATTTTTTTTTTAAATTATCTCACATTACTTAATTGCTGCACTGTGTACATCAGAAATATTAGTCAAATACTGCTTGTTATGATAACAGCTAGTAATTTATTTCATCATCCTCAGCGCAGTGGATAAGATGTTTCTAGAAGCAAAATAAACTAAGATTTTTTTTAACTTTCAATGGCAAGTCTGTTTAAAATACTTTTTACTTCTCCCTATAGTGATTTTGCCATTGCTTGATTGATCATTCTTGCCCTGAATGTGCTCCACTATGTCCACATCTGTGTGAATTCCCTCACAAATAACTTTTTCTTTAAACATTTTACAAACTACTACTGAATTTCAGTTTCATGTCATCCGTATTTTCTAAAATTGCAGAAAGAGGATTTGATGGAATTTCGAACTTTTTTGCAACTTGAAAATTTCAACTCCTCCTCTTTGCACTAAACTGATTGCTTCAATATTCCCACCAAGAGTTAAAGTTTCATGCTTGTTTAAAGCCATGATTTTTTTTTATTTTCATATGCACACTGCACAGGCTGCTGAGCAACTGAGAAGTCCAAGTCCACCTGAATTTACCAAATGTGACCAAAATTATTTGTTACAGATGTGAGTCTACTTGCACAATACCCACTGAACAGCAGGGTGACATCCCTGAATGGATAAGATATCCCAGTAGGGAATGCCATCCCTTGGGTGACATATTAACCCTGAGTCCAGGCCTATATGAACATGTTCATGGTAGCCCCAAACTGAAATTAAATGACTGGAAGATGATAAAAGGAGAGGATAAAATATAGCATTTGCCCAGGAAATGTGGGTGTGACAGGGGTGGAAGTTAAAGAACAGAAACATTCTTGTCTTCATACAAACTGGCCTGTGTGAAAGGGGAACCATGGTGTATTGTAAAAATCCTTAATTTTCCAGTGAAAGAGGAAGCGGTAAAAACTGGGTGAATGACACTTATTTTGTTTATGGAAAACACTGTGGAACTTCGATATATATGCAATTCTTCCAAAAATTGTTCATAATATACATTTAAAATAACAAGGGGAAATGTTACAAAGCTCAAGGGACCTATAAAATTTTCAGTTTATGTGGAACTTCATCTTATGTGAGCTTGTTATATGTGGGTTCAACTATATATTGATATTTTAGTAAAAGTGCCAAGGGGAAAAATTTAACATTCAGTATTCTGAAACTCCATTTTTTTTTTACTTTTTAACTGTTTCATGGACAAGAAGTAAATGGTAAAAAAAGCCATTCATCTCTAAAAGAAAAAGGCTCTAGGAAGAGGAAGGAATTAAATAAACATATAAAACGAGCGAAACACACAGAGTCACGTACGGTAAAAGGTTCGTTTAGCGGTAGCTTTCGGTCATCCTACGACCTTGATCACCCGCAAATCGACTGGATGCCATAACTGGAGTTCTAGCATCCAGTCGATCGCGGGTGATAAAGAACTACAGTTCTGGCATCCAGTCGATCACGGGTGATCAAGATCGTAGGATGACCGAAAGCTACCACTCAACGAACCTTTTGCCGTACGTGACTCTGTGTGCTTCGCTCCTTTTATATGTTTATGTGTTATTGTTGCGTGAAGCTTGAGTTTTAAACCAGGAAGGAATTAGAACCAAAGAACAAAACACTGTGGCCATATGTAATCAAAGAGCACAATACACAGGACATTATGCAAAAGAATAACTAAGTGACCAGTAACAAAACCATTCTTAATTGAGCGAAGCGAGGCCAAAGGCCGAGCAGAGCTCTTTACGAGACTCGAGAGAATTAGTTATTCAGGCATAGGTATGAGATGACACATCCGATCACCGTGGTTTTTTTTGCATGTGATTGGCCATTGTACATGGTCAGGTTTTGACGCCTTCCGATTCCCGAAATTCCACGTCATTGAGGAATAATCGTCCAAAAACTTCCATTTTTAGGGGGTTTCCGGGTTTTGAGAAGGGGTCGTTTGTTACCTATCTCCTCCAAATATCTTCAGCCGATTGCGGTGACACTTGCCACAGAGAAAGGGAAGGACATGGTGAGGGACATGGGGTTGGTATCATGGTGATTGGTCGTGTTGTATATAAATAATGACCATTAAAAACTGGCCAATTTTAATAATAATTGAAAAAATCTGCTCTCTATACGAGACTCAGGACAATTAGTTGTTCGGGCATAACTACGACATGACACATCCGATCACTGTGATTTTTTGCATGCAATTGGCCATCGTCAGTTTGTGATGCCTTCCGATTCCCGAAATTCCGTGCCATTGAGGAATTTCAATTAAAACTAGGTGGCCTTTTACTTGAATAGTTTCACAAAAGTCGGCTCACTAACATTAATTTAAAAAGATGGTTTCAATTGAAAAACGAAGAAACGGGAAGACTTCGTCTGTTAGCTCAACACTTGCTTAATCTATAATAACAAAGAAAATTTGTGTATGTGTGTATCTTTCATGATACAAAATGAAAAGCGTACTTCCCGATCTGAGTGTGTCTCTCCGCTTTGTTTACATGCAACCTGATCACAACCAACGTGAAGCGTGAAGGAAAGTAGTCATGATAAATTTTAGACATTTCTTTTTTAGAATGTTTTGTACTTTTGTTCTGGAAGTCATAAATTTTACGCATTTGTTTTTTAGAATTTGTTATAATAGACACCTTAATGAGCTTAGATTTTACAATAGCTTCACTCAAAATTTGCCAGCTGTACCCGCTCTTGAACAGTCACATGCAAGAGTGGGTACAGCATAATCATATGCTCTTGAACAGGTCAAAGGAAACTAAATTTGTCTTTGTGATATTATTTACTGCTTTTTGAGAGGCATTTGAAATAAACGGACATGACCTTTCTATTTCAACCCTTATTAATTCTACAAAGATCTCTGCTGATGTCTATGGGATGGAATGAGAGGCTATGATAGATGAATAAAAGGTTATTTCAGATTAGTTTTGCCAGTGTTTTGGTAAGTAACAAGTGTTTGCATTTCTTCAGAAATATGAGAATCAGCACTGAAGAGAAATCATAATTCCTGTGCATCACACAGTTGCTGATACTTCTTGCACCAAGCCTAGTATTCAAACTCAAATTATTGACACCAGAAGCTAGCACCATAACCATTCAGTCATTGACTGAAAAAGTAGGGAAATAAAGAACGAGATTGCTCTTCTATTCCCCTAGAAAACAGAAACTGCTCCACACAGTCATTATCCATGTAAGACCAATTTTTCTTCAGTGACTAATTCTTTTAATGGCCTGTCTCCCATAATAAGTAAAAACACTGATGGATTGTGACAGCAACTGACATACACAAGTAGACCTTAACATAGCTGTCCTTTTTTTTCCCCAGTCAGCATGTGGTAGTACACTTTCTGCATAGTAAAAATTACATTGGCACTTGATTTTAAATGCATGGCATTTTGGTTAGTTTATGCATTAAATACTTCTCTGTTCATAACTTTGAGTTGTTCATCACTGAACTTTTATTCATGCTCTAAATACTATATAAATTACACAACAAAGAAGGTTAACTAATAAAAACTTCTGAGAAGGCACTACTCTTAATTATATTGTGCATATGAGCATGGTTAGTACCACACCAAGGATTATGACTGATTAACATTCATCCCTTCACAATTTACATAACAATAAAGATTTTCACTCACTAAATAAAAATGAATATTATAAATTTTATCAATATTTAATATGTGAAAAGCCATTGTCTCATTTTGGCTTTTACTAATTGTTTTGAGCAGTGTAAGGAAAATGCATCGGAATTTAATATTTGAAATTTTAAAATTTTAAAAACATGCAAGATTTATTTTCCAAGTTGACAAATCTCTTTAAAAATATTCCATATCCAACAAATTCAAGTTTCATCAAAGTTACAATTTCTAAGATAAAACATATTCTTGAAAGATGACATGAATACATTACTAAAACTGTTTTACAAATGCTTGAAAACTTCCAAAAGGCATCACAGCTAATAAAAAAAAAAAAAAAAAAAAAATCATGATTCTGGCCATACGAGTGACACAGTTCTCTGCAAACAGTTTTTAAGATATGCATAATTTTCAGGGTAATTGGACACACATAAAAATGACAGATGTCTGATGTATATCACTTCATTATTACTCTCATGTAGAATGATTACCACAAACTGATGTTACAATAGGTTTCCTTTTCTATTTTTCCCTTTTTTCTTTTTACATGTCGGTTTATGGAAACATGGTTAACAGCTAAAATTTCAATCAAATGAAGTAATGATTTTGTAACAGTGAGTAAAATCCTACATATATGTTTAAATTTGAATTTTTTTTTCATGCTAAAAACAATGAAAGAGCATAAAGAACTAGCAACATCATTTTCAAAACTTATTTCTAAAACATGAAAATAACATTTCATAAAAGCTGAGAATAAAAATAGTGTGGTAGTATCAATGAAATTTAAGGTAAAAATGTAGCAACACACAAGTAGCTTTTTATGTTCCCAAATGGTAACAATTACAATTATTCCCAATTTGTGACCAATGATATTTTTACAGATGGTGGCTATACAGCAGAATATTATATATATATATATATATATTTTTTTTTATATTTATATATGTACACTTTTATATCAACAGAGCAATATATGTACATTATATGTTTAGGCAGTAAACAGCAACTGATAAATAGTAACGTCAAGTATAAGACTGTCTTTAGGTGAACAATCACAGATTCAGGTATCTACACTGCAATAGTCTCTTGCTTGCTGGCAAGACATATAATGGATGGACTTACTATTCCGCTGAGGCAGGTGTATAATAAAATGGGCTTGTTCTGAAAATCACCGGGATTGCTTTGTGATGAACACATTATATCAGTTTCCCTTTCTCATTTGTATTTCCCTTCAGCATTAAAAGAACTGTCCTTCACAGCTTTGATATTAAACAACTTATATATATATATATATATATATATATATATAATTTATTTATTTGAATGTAAATAAATAAATCTATATATATATATATATATATATATATATATATATACGCACATAATAAGAACTTAAATAATTCACTTTACATATGACTTAAACAGAAGTGGCTTAAGGATACTGTCCCTCTCTTGTTCCATTACTAGTAATAAATCTCTCAGATTTACACGTTTAACACGAGGTCGTGCCTAAGAAGGGAAAAATATAAAAATTGTTAGGACACAATACAATACAATGATATCTCACTGCACTGCTGCTCTTATGAAGCATGAATATCAATAATTTGTTTTCATACAATACAATGTAACTAATTACAACAGCACAACATAAAAGGGAAAAAAAAAAAAAAAAAAAAAAAACACTTTAGCACCATTTTCTTATTTCGAAAAATTATCAGAAATTTTCTGCAGTTTCATCCTCTTCTGAATGAGGGACTTCATATATTTCTGGCCACATCATTACAATAAAACTGAATCCAGTACGAAGATAGTGAGATACTGTGAAGTTACCATCTAAAAATATATCAGCAAAATTGAATTACGAGAACCCTTATCACTTTCTTGGAAAAGTAAATGAAGAAAAAGGTGCAATCTGTGTGTTCTCTAAATGAATCTCTATGGGTGTAAGCATTCTCACAAATCATTCAGCGTGAAATTGATTAAGAATACAGCTTATGATCTGTTTGCAATGAATCTGACAAAAAGTCATCCCACTACCAATTTTGACATTTTTCATGCTGGTAAATTTGTCATACACCAACCTGGATTTTTACAAATCTGAGGGGGAGGGGAGGGAAGGGGAATTCAAGGCTTTTCAATACTAAAGTAAAAAAAATAATAAAGGCACTTTCTAGCAAAGCCTACATAAGAAATGTGTATAACAGCTAGTAACTCGGCATGGTTTTTTTTTTTTTTTTCAGTACCTTTACACTCAGGATTTGTTAAAACAAGGTATGGGGCATGTTAAATTAAAAATTAAAAAAAAAGACATTTAGTGAAATATCTGCTATGAAAAATATTTCCACTTTTTTTTTAACTACTGGTTTCCTAATTTGATAGGTACCAATATGATTGTACTGGCCAAAGGAAGTATCATATTTTGCTTTGTATAATCCAAGGTCGCAGGTAACGAGTAGACCATGAAATTTAGGAAAAAATAAAAAATGAAAAAAAAATCAATGTATAATTCACACCTGCAATGTTGATCCCGAACTGCAATTTCCTATAGTAAAGTTGTGATTCACATGATGAACCAGCAGTCCAAAGAAGTGATAAAAACAAACCTCATATTAAAAAAAATATTAACTCATTTTTTAAGTGCTTCTGTGTTACATTCAAGAGAATAAAGCGAAAAAATTATAATTTTTGTCACCATTATCACAGTTTGACCTGTAGCACCCACAAATAAGAGTGAAGCTGAGCTTTCCACAGCATGTGATCATCAGTGAGAGCAAACAATACTGCCTCCTATGCACTGTATTCTGTCAAAATGTTCCTAAGTTCAAAAAAAAAAAAAAATAATAATAATAGTAATAATTCTTTCCAACTGTTTTCCCACTTCTATCTTTGTATTACATTGCATTTTGTTGTTGTTAATGCATTTTTTTGTAATTTCCCAAATATAAGAACTTCGATGACAATTATGACGGATTTTTTAAAGATCAAAGTGTGGCAAAAAGTTTTTTTTTTTAAAGGGCATATCTGCATATCCTAAATTTATCATTTTTTAAACGGATTACGGTAGTTGCCCAAATGGCATTGGCCTTGCCTAATGAGTTATCACTCTGGTTATGAGTTATGATTATCAAATTTGACCTTGTACACAATGGGGAAGATTCTAAACAAGTTCACTAGGGAATACATATAATCACTGCATATATTGTGTGGCAAGCTCACATTATTGCATACATACATATCACTAAGCTATAATCTGAGATTCAGATGTTAGCTCCACAAAGAAATACAAACTACCAGATAATTTTTACTTACTGTTGCTGTATCAAACTTCTCCATTTACAGCGACCTTGACATACAATTTGGGCTTCACTGACATCCATCACACGCCGTACAAAAGATCTTCTATACTTCATACTCATAATCTTTTTCTCATGCAAACACTCCTGAATCTGATCCTCCCATGACTTCCTTGGCCTTCCTCTGCCTTTCCTTCCTGCCACTTGGGCTAAGAAGATTTTCAATACAGCCAAACCAAAGAAGCATATTAGTCTCCACCTTGCTAACAACATTTTGCTTCACATAACACAACTGCAACACAAATTCCTCACACAATCAGAACATGTTTTGCCACAAACTTCCCGTAAGTAACACGTTTCTTCAGCACACAAACTACTCCTATGTTTCATCTGTAGTACCCAGGTTTCGCTGCCATACGTCAAAGTAGAAACAACAGGGTTTGTACTCTTTTTGGGGGAAAAATTCAAGGACTTTCCAGGCCTTTTCCAGGCCATATACAAAAAAATTCCAGGATGATTACTACGCTTTACAGTATCATGCTCAAATTAGTTTTTAAAAGCAATTTCAGTTTTAAGTCATAAAAATGATGAAAGATGCAAATGGATGAGTGTGCTTTTTTACCCATTACATTTCTTTTTAATGTTTTTAATTGGCGAATTACCCAATAATGCTAAATTGAATCATGATGCAATTACCACAAGGCTATTCAGAAAATCCTTTCCCTCAATCAGAAAATGATTAATTCAATCAGTCATTTTAGCTGCATCACTATTCTGCACTATCTTCCATGTAATCAGACTATTATTGATAACAACTGAAATTATTATAAAATAAAGTGAGGGCAGATTCAGAATTTAAGAATGGGGAGGGCGCACGTCTAACAGAGGACTGGTAAAAAAATCTCTGAGATTTATTTCCTCCAAAAAACACGGTGGTAAAACATGGAGGACCCATAAGGGGGAGATGGGGTGCTTGCCTGTCAGAGTACATCACAAACAGCAGTTCTGAAGTACTGCTGTGTGGATCACTGAAAAGTTCGGGCCAATGTAAGACAAAACGTGGAGTTGCAAATCCATAAGTGAAAAAGTGTGATGTCATACATGGGAATTATTTTTTTTTTTTTTTCTTTTTAACATTCCCAATGACTGCCACTGGTGGATGCATATTGGGATGTGACTTTTGAAGGCAATGAAAATCTTAATTACTAGACAGAATATGTTCCAGACTTAAGGAAAATTTCATCCAATTGTAGTACAGTTATGTTAAATCAAAAAGCATAAGCCACGGAATCACTATGCACCTCAAGAAATGATTCGGGAGTGGACGATCATAGAAAGGTGAACCAATAGAGTTTAAAACAGAAAGTGTAATTTTAGGAACATGGCAACAAATTTCAAATAAGTTTCATCATAGAAGTCAGAAAGTCCTGGCCCACCACCCAACCCAAAAGAATCTAACCACCTTTATGTCTACCAGTACACTTGCCTCATATTACTTTCCAAAAATTATTTTTCATATCAAACAAGATTGCCTCAATTTACTTTTATTTTTTTAAATCAAAATCACTGCTAAACAAAATTTATGAAGTGCTACCCCAAAATGTGGAACTAGCTAAACTATTTATAAAAACCTTAAACATAAAACAATTTCAGCTTTTTATTGGTATAAATTAGGATATTCTTAAGTATTTTACATAAATGAAAAATGATGAGCATAAGGAATCTCTACCTCCAGTTAAGCTTCAATCATAACCAGAATCAGAATAACCACTTTTGGTTCAACTCCCAAAACATAAGACAATTATATGAATTAAGTTTTTAAAAGCTTTTTTTAAAAAAATTGAAGTTTGTCAGTTATATAAACCAAAATCTGATCAATGCATTAAGGACAATTGATTGAATTGTTTTGGCCACAAATTCATAGTAAAATGTACAGCAAAAATATGTTTTAGGAGCCCATGAGTATTTACTGTACAAGTATATATAAGGTTTTATATTACTTACCAAAGTTTTAGTCCAATAAGAAGCCCAATTGTGGAAGTTAGTTGCAGAAAGTTATAAGTTTTTGGAACAGAAGAGTTCATTAGTCTATTTACATGAACTTCATATGAAAAACACTAAATAATTATGAAGATATAAGATCAAAACTGGTTTGAAGTTCAACATGCTTCAAAGAAAAAAAAAAGTTCATTTCTATTGTAAATTGTACAAATATAAAAATTTTATGTTTTAGTATTAATTCTCTATATGCTTGGAAGATACCACAAATATGGAGTATCAATGGATGGTTATACAGATTTAAGATTGCTGACTTTGGTTTCAAGTTCCATATCCATTTTTTTAAGAACTGCTCTTTTCTCATGAGCAGTTTTTCTAAAGCTATTAGATTTTACAATGTATGTAATGTTATTTGTAGTTTCAGCTTTTAAAGCTAAATCATCAGCAGAGTTAAGTAATTCTTTGACTTCTCCTTCAATGAGTTTCCTTTTCTTTTCTATGCTATCAATTTCATCTAAAATAGCTTTCCTTTTTCCACATATGGCTGCTTTTTCCTTTTCTTTGGACTTATCATCCACATAATGTATGTATTTTTGCCTTGCAGCTCCAACTGATAACAGAAGGGATTTTGAGATATTTACCTTATCAATACCACCTACATAGGATATATGATCATAAATAATTCTCTGTGCTACAATTGACTCCTCTCTCATGTTTTCTACAATGAGCTCCTTATTGACTGAAAAACCCCTCTCAACAGAAGCTTGCCCATGTGACAACAGTAAAAGAAGTTTCACAACTTTCCACAGTTCACTAAAAGCTTTAGTAGAAGACATGTATTCATACAATAATGTGTCAACTCTTTGTTGTTTATCTTCTGGATCAAAGTTTATGAATGAAGATTTTACTGCTGCAACACTGGTCACAAATTCCTTAAACTGCCATATTACACCATCACATAATTCTGGTTGTATTCTATGAGCATCAACAAGAAGTGTGAGAATGGATGTTAGATTCTCAATACAAGTCTCACTATTTTTTGACATCAACCGAGGATCTAAACACTTCATGTGGCGAACAAGGGAGTACTTAAGTGGATTTTTTTCCAATAGCTTCACAACTAGCTTTTGCAAAAATATTCGGCATTCCATTCTAAACTCCATAAGTTTGCGTTCACTAATGTTCTTAGCACTTAATTCTTTCAATACCTTCTCTGTTTGAAACCCAACATCAATTTCTTTATAATGACAACACTGAGATGCATCTGTAAGGTCTACTTGTAACAGCTTTAAGGCAGAGTTAGCTTCTGCCATTACGGTTCTTTTAACAAAGCGATTCATCATATTTCTTAGCATCTTTTCAAGATCTGTGGCCATAAAAGGCATCATTGGCTTATCTGACTGATATGCCTTGAGAAATGGTACCAGCTGTTTTGAAACTGAATTGAAGAAATGCAGTTTAGCCAAAACAAAAGGATCTTTAGTGAAAGTTTTGATAGCATCAAATGATACAGTGTGGGGATTCTTGATGCACTTCTTTTCAACTTGGTTAACATAATTTTCAATGTCTGCCCAAATTTCTAATGCTCGCTCGCAGGCAGGAGTATTTTCTAGCCACCTGTGTGGGCAGAATTTTAATGGCATCTTACTGGCTAAAATTATTTTAGAAAAATCTTCCCTCCTTGCAGGTGAATCTTTAAAAAGCCTAAATAATGATGAAAGCAACTTTTGAATTTCCCACCGTGTTGCTGAGGCTCCATGTCGAAAGGCATTGTTTACAATGTGAAGTCCACAGCTCCCTGTGTTTAGGAGTTGGACATTTGAGTCAGCACTAAGTGTTGATTGCAGCATATCAAAAAACTTCCAATTAACATTGGGTCCATCCATTGATAACTGCACAATGTTACACAGTGGGAGGCACGCCATGCATTCAAGAAAATTTTCCATCATTATGTCTGCACTAGCATGACCCAAAAAAACTGATGACAAATATCTGGTTGAAACTGTTCCTTTTCCCCATAAACGAACATGTATATCCATTTGTTTTGACTGACTAAACTTGTTTAAACTTTCGTCAAACAAAGTCACAAAATTTTCATTTTCAGTTTTGACTTCCTGAACCAACACTGATTTAAAGTGAGGTGCCTAACCAAAGCAACAAATGTAGGAACATTTTTTTTCGCCACAGCTGAAGTTTCCAGCAATTCTGCTGTCAGAAAACATTAGGCGGAATAAAACATCATTACAATACCTGCACAAGACCTGTAAGAGTAATGGGATTTAACCACTTTTAAACACCACAATGCTTCTGCTTTAATGGTTGCATTTTTTTCAAGAGGAATATGCAGAGGATTAGATGTGGATGCAATAGGCTGTACTTGTTTATCACTTGATACACATAGCAATTTATCAACAGTTAGTGGAACATTTTTACAGCTTTCTGTCAACATACTATGTTTTTTTCCTTTCATGTGGCTTCTTAAAGCGGATTCCCCCATATTCGAAACATCTATTATTTTAATGGATAAAAATGCATTTTGCAACATGGCAATTGCTTTCATCTTTTTTAATTCATCCAGCATATTTAGGATTTATTAGCCAAAGATCACTAAAAGTACACTTACCCATATTTAAAGGGGGGTGAAAAAATGGGTAAATCAACTGAAACAGTAAATGAAAACCAAAAAATATCTAAGATCAGGAACCACACAACTAAAAATTGAGAATTTCCCCTGAGTAAGGGGCTACACATGTGACCAATTACTATAGGCCAGATTTTAAGTAATTACAGAAAAAGGGGTCTTACTGCTATGTTCTTTCCTGCTCCCCCAGCTTTGTCCTTTAGGCAGCCTGGGTTGCAAATGCTTTGGCATTGATTTAGTCTTCATTCAAAACAAGGAAACAACACTTAGTGAAGTTACTGTTTTATGACCTGTATGCCAATCAGTAGACAGAGTGTTGTGCTAAAAGACTGTTACAAAGCATCACCTCTTACAGCTGGGCTCCAAACCAGAGGAAAGGAAATGTTAACAAACACTTAGTGCCTGAGGGAAGCAAAACTTTGTACTGGGTCTCCTCCTCCAAGTCTCAAATCTTTCATACTTACCCAGCTGGAGAGTGGACGTAGGGCTTCAAGCTTGGAGAATGAATACTGCTCTTATATCTATGCCTTTGAATTTAATTTCGACCATTTTCAACAGGGTAGGTTCCTAGGTTGTACCTAACAGCATACTAAAATTTCGCCAAAATCCAACCCCTTTTACGTGAATTATCGTACGGACAAATGGAAAAAACCAAAGCATAAACGTTTCTGCAACCTACAGTTCGAAAGGGTTAGTAATTTCTAAAATAAAAACATAACGAACAGCGTGAAAACTAGCTCATACACAGAATATTTGAAACTACAGTATGCGCTCTCAATTATTAGGGATGATAGGGGGAAGGGAATAGAACTGTCCATAATTAGCATGTTCTCGTTGCGCTAGGCGCTTAAGCACTGCTGAATTCCGTCAGACCCCCAATGGTCAAATGATTGAAATGTGCTGATGTTCATGGAATGAAATGGTTGATCAGCTATGATAACCGCATAAAAGTTCGAAGGGGGAGGAGGGGGGCGATTTTTTTTTTACTTTATGCAACATTCTACATTACTCCAGTATTTATCTTGTCATCATCAACAATAGCAATGTAACTACCACTTACGATCGCGGATATCGGCCAACTGAAAATCTGCCATACAACTAAGGGATACAACACACAGGTATCATGTTACAGTGTATTGTAATTGAAAAAAAAAAAAAAAGATTTCAGAAATTAAAATCGAAAAAAAAAACTTTCAGAAATTAATATCATCAAGTCATGGTCTTTCAAAAATCCGCTTTCCTTTATAATGTTTAAAAACATGTAATGTTTTTTCTTTTTTACCTGTCGTGTATAATAAAATGGGTTGATTTTTTTATGGAATCAGACGTCCATATGTCTGATTGTCTTCGTCCGAGTTCACACGTTAGCTACTGTGTACAAGTAAACATATTTTTTCAGCTCAAAAATATGTAGTTTTGTATGTATTCACAGTATAACTCATTCTGTATTCCCACAGAACAAAATTCAGCAGATACAAATGAAGAACATCAAGAATCGCCCAACACCATGTTTCCGATTGTCTGCTGTTTATATTCAAGAAATGCGAATATGGATCAATGGTGAATGCAGCAACTATGGTTTTTATTTATTACCAAGAAAAAAAAAAAGGAGCCTGAAAGCTGTAAAGCTGAAACGGATATTTCTCCCCCTCCCGAAAACATTCCGATTAAGTTCAAACAGCAGGAGCACGCGTCCACGCACACTCAACCTCTGGAATGTCCTGATGGAACGGCTTCTTTTCATTTGGCACATCGCCATAAATCACCACCTGCAGCTCACTGAAGTGTCTTCCTCCTTCACCTTAACTATAGGAGAAAACGTAAAAAAAAAAAATGCTGCCCAATTTTCGACAAAATGACCAAATTTACGTCATAACGTTGCAATTTACTAATATACGTTTATCTGCTGAATTTCGCCTAAATCCATTGAAAACTTTTTAATTATAGATTTTTTTATTAAAACAGTAACTCAGACATCTGAATAAAAATGTATGTTTGTAATTAAAATAGAGTCCATATCATCACAGAAACAAAATTTAAGGATCACTCTGTTTAAATAAACCATGGCATCTAAAAAAAATAATTTGCTTGCTTTTCCCGTAATTTATAATTGCCGTTTCTTTTTTTAATCCGATTTTGCAACGGAAGATTTTTTTTTTTTTTTTTTTTTTTTGCATCTGCTAAAGTTTCAAACGGAATTCGGCGAAATTTGCCCTAGAACTTTATTGTGATGTATTTTAACCACTGTAAAAATTTTACTGTGTTATTTTCAAAATTCCGGAAAATGGATTTCTGAAAATATCTCTTAGTCCTTTTGAGCCGTGGAAGTGATAAACAGGTGTTTGCTTTCTTCCCAACCAAGGGCTTCGGATCAGCGCTCCCAGCTGTCAATCAACCGTTGCTATGGTAACACACTTTCTGCTCAAGGCTCGCTGTCTAAAGAGGCACACATAATAAAAATTTCCAATGCTAACTTTTTAAGTTTTAAACCGATTCAAATGGAATTTTGGGAGTGAACTTCTGTAATCCAATTACAGTAAATGTAAAAATTTCAGCCACTTTTGAGAAAAATTCGCAAAGATAGTTTTCTTATTTTTTATCATAAGTAGCCGAAGTCTCTCGAGGGGTGGGCCGGAAGCAAGCGTCTTAATGCAATAAACAAGGAGCAGATGAATGTGTTGTTCAGGCATACTCTTCACTGGTGGATGCCAGCTGACTTGGTAAACACGCAACCCCTTGCAAATGCTAAATGTCTCTTCTTTCCCCTTCTGTTGTTCTCAGTAGTTGTCGGACGGACATCAAGCTCAGGGCTAGAGAATGCATCAAGCTCCCCTTCCCTAACAGACCTGCTAGTAATCATCCAATTTTATTGCACTGGAAGTAGTGCTTCCCCCCCCCCCCCACAGCCAAATTAGGATTTGGGCACATCCGAAACACCACTGTAGCCGGCGGTTTCTTTGAGAACAGAGGAGAGGAACTTAAAAAAATTAAGGGGTAACAGTCAGTAACACGATTTCCTAAAATGGCATTTTTTTTAAGCACTAATTTCAAATTTCAAGGCTTTTCAAGACAGCATTAAAAAAATACCGTTTTTCCAGGATATTCCAGGCCTTGAAAACGTAATCATGATTTTCCAGGACTTTCCAGGTTTTCAAGCACGCGTGCGCACCCTGAAACAATTACACTTTCATACACAGCCATGACTTTCAATGAAGAATTCCCTCACCTACTAATTTCACTATCCAATTTGTTCTTTCTGTCAAACATGCTTCCTAAATACACAAACTCATTCACCTGGTCCATCACTGTGCCATTTAGACATATATTACATTCAGTGCTACCAGTTCCTTTCTCAAAAACCATAACTTTGGTTTTTCCCATAATTATACTCAGTTTGAATTTCATATGAGAGGTGCCAGCTAGTTCTGTGTGGCATTGGCAAAAAGACCCCAACTCACTGGGTTTTGTTCCAGAATCCTTTGGTTGAATGACCAACTGGAACCATTAGCTGTGAGCTAATCCCCACACTGATGTACTTACCTGATTAAAAAGACAAAAAGAAATGCTAAAACGGACTTAAGTGTGGGATATGGTGGACCTACCACACGTGAGAAGGATGGTCTACCACGGTATTGACCTGGAACTGGAAGAAGGAAAATCAGAAAGAGATCTCAGCTGAGTGAGTGTAAGATTGGTGAATGGAATACTAGAGGCATAAATGGCAACATGAATCAGGCATTGAGAAGATGAATAAGTGTTGATTGGATGTGCTGTGTGTAAGTGAAACCAAAAAGAAGAAAACTGGGATAGAAGAAGTGAATGGAATGGTGAGTGTGTGGTCTGGAGTATTGAATAATGTGAGAGGAAAGGCTGGTGTAGGTGTGACAGGGTTCCCACTCAAAAGTAATAAAAAAAAATTCCCTGACTTTTCCAGGTTCTCCAGGTGGTTTTTAAAGTTTTCCAGAGTGGCATGTTACAAAGAATTGTTACATTTCATTCCATTCATTTTTCTCACCAAAGCACACACTTGTAAATTCTTTATGTAATTTGTCTTTATAAAATTACCTGCTTTTCATTAAGAACAACTAACTGTGCACATTATTTTCTGTACCAAAGTTCCATGAACTTTTGTGAATACTACCCACACGGAATTTGTAAATACATTCCCACAGAAACGGGTCATATGTAACAAAAAATCTGTCAGTTGAATAGTTTCAGTTTTTCTATAACACAATGCAGCTACGCTTAATGATGGAATGGCTCTGTTCAAAGAAACATTGTTTCAAGAGAACCAACGGACAAAGGACTTTGATCCATCATTTGGTTGGTTCTCTTGTGAAGTGTTTCTTCAAAGGAGCCATTGTAACTAATTGTTCCATGTTATAACAACTGCCTGCAGAAATTTAACAAAAGCTTAATAACTGGCAATTTCAAAAATTAAATTTTGCATCTTTTTTTAGAGAATAAAGGAAATACTTAATATAACTGAAAGTAGGATCTACCAAATTCTAGGCTGGCAGTAATTGCAAGCAAGTTTGAAATCTTGAAAAAAAAGGGTAATTTCCCTTGAGTTTTCCCTGATTTTTATAAAAAATGGTAACTTTCCGTGAGTTCTCCCTGATTTTTGGAACCATTTTCAAATTTCCTGAGAATTCCAGGTTTTCCCTGTTTTCCAGGTTGAGTAGGAGCCCTGTGTGATTTTAAGTGAAAAGATGAAGAACAATTTGATTCACTATAGTTGCATCATACATGAGACCGACCAAGAAAGGAAATAGCTGAATTTTTTGACCGGATGAAAAAACAGAACATGTGACGAGCAAGTGTGAATACAATGCAGCACAAGATGGAATTGTTTACTGTAATTTTATATGTAAATATCAAACTGGAAGCACATGCTGTACTCACAATATAAAATTATCGAATTCAAAACAAAATAATATAGTTTTAAAAGACATTGCTTTAAATACAGTATTTTTTTTTTTCTTGTACTTCCCAGAAAATCAGCTCAAGTTTCCTCTTGTATGCTTTCTTCTCAAGAAGTTCCATGGCCATATTTGTCTTTTGTTGACTGTGCAGCTGAACAATTCATTGTTTAATTTTAGTTTCTGTTCATATGATTCCCTTCCCATTTCTTCATTGTTGCTTCTTTTTTTAATTACCTCAGATGACTATTTTATCCATCATACGAAAGCGCTTTCAGCCAGAGGACCATGAATACATGATCATATGGAAGCTTTCACTATTTTAGATAACTTTGAGAATATGAATACTTTAAACACAGTGAATCAATTCGTACAAATCTCACCTTCCTTATGAAGCTTAAATCCAAACATTTATGAAGAAAAGTAACATTTAACAACAACACAGGATAGTGAGAACATCGGGGGTGGGGGTGACATTACAATTACGGAAGAAATCTGAGCTTCAACCGACTTCTGTTTTCAGAGACTTTTTCCCCATTTTTAAACTGAGAAACAAAATTTTTTTGTTTCTCAGTTTAAAAATGTTGACTGTGCAGCTGAACAATTCATTGTTTAATTTTAGTTTCTGTTCATATGATTCCCTTCCCATTTCTTCATTGTTGCTTCTTTTTTTTAATTCCCTCAGATGACTATTTTATCCATCATACGAAAGCGCTTTCAGCCCGAGGACCATGAATACATGATCATATTGAAGCTTTCACTATTTTAGATAACTTTGAGAATATGAATACTTTAAACACCGCGAATCAATTCGTACAAATCTCACCTTCCTTATGAAGCTTAAATCCAAACATTTATGAAGAAAAGTAACATTTAACAACAACACAGGATAGTGAGAACATCGGGGGGTGGGGGGGTGACATTACAATTACGGAAGAAATCTGAGCTTCAACCGACTTCTGTTTTCAAAGACTTTTTCCCCATTTTTAAACTGAGAAACAAAAATTTATGGAAAAGATGAATATTTAGTAACAATACTGGGCAGAAGGTATATTACGAATATGACAGAAATCTTCACCTCCGTCTAACTTCAGTTTCTAAAATTTTGAAGGACGGAATTCCATCCTCAAACGGAAAACGAACCCCCACAACCTCCAATCCCCCCGTAATTTCTGTTTAGTTGTGCATCGACCTCGAGTATGCCTCAAATGATAACAGAAATGGTAGAATTCCTCAAATCCACGGAAGAATATCATGCCTGAAGACTACATGGAAATTTTCGGGCAATCTAAACTTCTGTTTTCGGAAATTGTTGCCCACAGTTTCATGCTGAACTGAAGTACAAAACATATTTAACAACAATACTGGACAGAGGCAACATCGTGAGAAAGAAGAAATTATGATTACGGGAAAACCCTTTCATTTTCGAAAGTTCTGGGAGCAGAATACCGTTCCCAGATGAAAAACTAACCCCCATTCCCCCCCCAAATTTCTCTTCATTTTTGAAACGATCTCGAGAATTATCCAAATGACGACGAAAAAAAGCGGAATCCACGGAAGAATCTCATGTATGTTGCATAAGTGGGAGAATTCTTTGGATTCGTTTAAAAGTGAAACTTCAGAGAATAGTAATTGTTGTAGTGTATGCTCTATGTAACTCGGAACCTTCTGATAGGAAGGAAGATTTCTGGAATGAGCTAAAAGCTGTTTTGAACCAGTTTGGTGCTAAAGAGAAAGTCCTAACAGCAGGGGATGGATTTCAATGCTATTGTGACATTATATTTTCATCATGAATACTACTATATAACAAAATTTGAGGAACAACAAAAATCATGCTGCAATCCATTTCAAGTTCATAAAAAATCTGTTAGAAGCTTTCTAAGGATGGTCAGTCTATGATTAGCAAAGGAATTTATGCAAAAACATGTTAATGTCAAACCTGGGCAGAAGATCTGTTGTAACTGTAGAAATAGGGCTATGAGACTAGAGGAAGCAAGCTCTGAATCTGGTTTAGACATCACAGCTGCACAGTATTAAAGTGAAAGCACAAGTGACAACGAATTAACGCTACTACAAGAATCGGTAGAAAAAAACGAACACTGGACGAAATCAATATGGGCACGAGTAATATTGGCTGTTCTCCTTTGAAGCTGCATTCTGTACCACAGCACAGAAGATTGTCATATGGAAAAAGGAAAATAAAACAAATACAATCAAGTGTTAAACATAAAGTTGTTCGTGTACTGCAACATGATTTTTCAAGCTCTGAAAATGAAGATACCCCTGAGACCAGTGCAACAAAGCAAAAGGCCTAGGAGTTAGATAAGCTTGTGGCTCCGATGAAAGAGAAACTTCCCACATTGAACAGGCAAAAAAAAAAAAAATCTAAATGCTAACAATGGCACCTCGTCCTGGTCCCAAAAGATGATTATTAAAACATTTCAGGTGTCAGAATATCTAGTGCGACAATCTAAAAAACTGATTAAGAAAACAGGAATTATGTCACTTCTAGAACCACGGATAGGGAAAAAATCTGAGCAATGAAACATTGCAATTAATTCAAGGATTTTATGAAGATGACACTTCTTTTCGGCAGATGTCAGGAAAGAAGGATTTTGTAAGCATCAGAAGAAATCAGCATGTGCAGAAGAGGCTAATTTTGTGCAATCTTAAAGAACTGTATAGCTCTTTTAAACAGCAATATCCTGACAGAAAGGTTGGATTTTCAAAATTTTGCAGTGTAAGACCAAAATGGTGTGTTTTAGCTGGTGCTGCTGGTACTCATTCTGTATGTGTGTGCACTATACATCAAAATGTTATATTCTGAATGCTGCTCAGTTCAAGGAATTGTATGAAACACTAATGGATTACTAATTTACATGGTTTGTTGCTTGAAAGATTGTAACTGCCTGCTCAGACACTGCAAAAACTGCCCATCTACAGATAACTTAGCAAATGTTTTGACAACAAAATTTGAAGACTATGATGAAAATGATACCATAGAATTCAGTCAGTGGGTATCAAGTGGAAGAACAGAATTAATTAAACAAACTTTAACAATGGAAGATTTTATGCAAATGCTATTGTTGAAGATGGAAAAACTTATCCCACATGCATATATTGTGAAGGAATAATCCAGGTTTCTAAAGGAACTCAAAGAAATGCTTATGCCAGACATGGCAATTGTTCTTATGGACTTCAGTGAGAACTACTCATTTGCCATACAAGATGAGGCACAAGGCTATCATTGGACATCAGGGGAATGCACAGTTGCTTGAAATCTCCAATCACTGCTTCTTTTCTGACGATCTGGACCACGATGCTTGTATGGTGTAAAGAATTCAACAAACAACAATGCAGTACATCAAGAATAAATATCCAGAAGTTGTATAGGTTCACTATTTTACAGATGGGTGTGCAGCACAATAAAAAATTCACAAGCATTTTTTGAATTTGTGCAAGCATGAAAATGATTTTGCAATATCTACATCATGGTCATTTTTTCAGGGTTCCCACTCAAAAGTAATAAAAAAATTCCCTGACTTTTCCAGGTTCTCCAGGTGGTTTTTAAAGTTTTTCCAGAGTGGCATGTTGCAAAGAATTGTTACATTTCATTCATTCCATTCATTTTTCTCACCAAAGCACACACTTGTAAATTCTTTAAGTAATTTGTCTCTATAAAATTACCTGCTTTTTATTAATAACAACTGTGCACATTATTTTCTGTACCAAAGTTCCGTGAACTTTTGTGAATACTACCCACACAGAATTTGTAAATACATTCCCATAGAAACAGGTCATATGTAAGAAAAAATCTGTCAGCTGAATAGTTTCAGTTTTTCTATAACACACAATGCAGCTAAGCTTAATGATGGAATGGCTCTGTTCAAAGAAACATGTTTCAAGAGAACCAACAGACAAAGGACTTTGATCCATCATTTGGTTGGTTCTCTTGTGAAGTGTTTCTTCAAGCAGGAGCCATTGTGTCTAATTGTTCCATGTTATAACAACTGCCTGCGGAAATTGAACAAAAGCTTAATAACTGGCAATTTTAAAAATTAAATTTTGCATCTTTTTTTAGAGAATAAAGGAAATACTTAATATAACTGAAAGTAAGATCTACCAAATTCTAGGCAGGCACTAATTGCAAGCAAAAGTTTGAAATCTTGAATTTTTTTTTTTTTTTTTTTTTTGGCAAAATAAAGTATCCATTTATTTTTACAAAAAAAAGGGTAATTTTCCCTGATTTTTACAAAAAAGGGTAATTTTCTCTGAGTTTTCCCTGATTTTTGGAACCGTTTTCAAATTCCCTGAGAATTCCAGGTTTTCCTTGTTTTCCAGGTTGAGTGGGAATCCTGTTTTTGCCACTAGCCACAGGAAATCAGCTTATGATGGTATTCGTGATACAGTGAATCGAACTGTAAGCAGAGCAAGCCTGCAACAACCTATCAAAAATCAAATCACAAAACCGATGGATGCCTTTAATTTTTGTGTTGCAAACATAAAAAACATTTCCACTTTATATCAAAGCCTGAAATTGAAATTGTACCAAACAACCTATGGGAACGTTTTTTAGAAACATCAGTTATTCCAGGAACCAGGAGTTTTCACTATTTTTGTCCACTTTCATCAAATACCATAGGAATGAAGAGGATAAGTAGAGATGACAAATATTGTTTGATATTTAACTTCAAAATTAGCACTGAACTTATAAATTGGCCACAGTTGCACATTCAATGCTATGTAGCATGCATAATAACTGGTTTTTTTTGTATGATCAGTGATATTGAAAAGGATGAAGACGTGAAAATTAAGTTTATGCATCCACATGGTCTTGCAAAGTCATTTTACTGGCCACTTCATGATGATATATGCTATGTGCCTATGCAGCATATATTGTGTACAGTGCAACACCCAATGATGACAGGCACGGCCCGATCATATTATTTTCGTAAAGAAGACATGAAAGCTGTTCAGATTAAGTGGTGTGCAGCACAGAAAAGTTCCCTACAGTTAGAAAAACTCCAACTGAGGCATGCATCAGAATAAACTGTAGAACAACATCTGTTATGCGTGTAACTGAATATTATAACATTCAAGCAAGGAATGAATAGCAGCTTAATATTAATATGCAGATAATTATAACTTATTCCACCATTGATTCAGGATAATGCAAATTGTAGTAATTTTTTTAAAAACAACTGATTTTTTCTGGTGGTATTTTTACAGCTACTTGAAAAATGGCACTTATTTTAAACATATGATTTTATTTCTTACTCATCACTTCAGTTTAATTAACTGTTAGTAACAGCATTTATTCATACTAAGCACTGTGGTTACAGGACCGAGCTCCTTATGCATCTTACGCTTAAATAAAAAATATTTAAATGTTTGGATTTATGAGCCAGCACTGCACTCAGTAACTGTACATTTACACATGTTTTCAACTTAAAAGGTACCATATAATAGACTCCACAAGTTGAAACAGGATCAGTTTGCTGTTGAACGAGTGGTTAGCCTAACTTTCGAGTGCTGTATCTCGGAAACTAAGGAATATGGAAGATAAAAAATTTGCAGTGTTTTGCAGCTTTTTTAGGTAAACCTGCATGCTAATTTTCCACAAAATCCAAAACAGTGTGTCAGGTTTGTAGAACAAAATGGCTGAACTGTCGAAGGAGAGCCCTCTACGAAATTCAGATAATTTTAACCATCTGAGAAAATATGCTGATAACCACCATTTTTTTTTTCAAATATGTTATAGGATGTGTTAAACAACAATATAAAAAAATATATATATTTCCCTTATACCAGAGCAATATTCTACAGAGCCTCCCATAAAATGTCAAAATTTTGCTGTAATTTTTCACTTCACCACTAGGTGGCGCTCACTTAACTGGTGTTTTAGGTAAAATGAAAAGTGTTTTCAATATATAGGGACCCTTTTCCATGTGATTCCAAAGTTTCATTCTCCTAAATTCAGTAGCACACAAACTACATCATGTTATGTAAAAAGTGGCATGCTACTGCACAGCTGCTAAAGTGGGTGTTCGGCTAAATTTTGGAGCACTGTATTTTAAAAACTATGATGTTTAAAAAACAAACTTAGAAACTTAGGATTTTCCCATATCTTTATCGGGTATATCTACCTACCTAGTTTCATTAAAATCCGAGTCGGTGGGTTACATTTTGCAAAAAATATCGGTGATTTGACATGGAATGACCCCCCCCCCCCCCCATAATATTGACCTCACCAAAATCCAATCGTGCTGAATAACACCAAACAATGAACATGCCGTTTTATGCATGATAAAACGACAAAAATGACATTTAAAAACCTTTAATGATATGTTAAAACCAATTTCATTAGTACTTTTTATATTAACCTGTGTGATTACTTGCATAGCGAAAAAAGAAAAAAGATTTAAAATATTTCTTGCGAGGAAATGTTTTAAATCTTGTTTTTTTCCGCTACGCAAATAACGATATCGTTATCGTGTTTATTGATCATGTTCATTTCATCTGAGGATGGTCCTAAAGTAGGGCCGAAAGAGCTAATGAAACTGGTTTTAACTTAACATCAGGGATGTACAACCTCCGACCCGTGGTTCGAAATGGCGTCATGATCTCCAACTAGAGATCTGCGCCAAAGCAAAACACGGCGATGACGTGCCGGCTAGATTTTGGCAGCGGCGGCGCAACCTTGACTGGGGATGATCGATAGTAGCATTCGTATAAAAATCGATTAATCGATGTAAAAAATTTTATTAGTGATTTTCAATGTCGAAGTTTTCGGGATTTTGACGATTTCCCAGAACTTCATTGAGCGAATCGCCCCGCCGATTCGCCCTATGCAAAATACGATATTGGTATTGTTAGCATTGGGCGAATCAGCGCACCGATTCGCCCGGTGGCGGCGCAGTGAAAAAAGTCGACATCCGGCGCAGACTTTTTTCACTGAGACTTATCTCTTCCCAACGCGGAGTCCGATATTTCCTTGCGAGAAATCTTCAATAACGATACCGATATCGTTACTTGCATAGCGAAAAAAGAAAAAGATTTAAAATATTTCTTGCGAAGAAATGTTTTAAATCGTTTTTTTTCCGCTACGCAAATAACGATATCGTTATCGTGTTTACATATCGTCGGCAATGAGTGTTTTAACACGTAGTTTGGAAACAATCTCCAACGCGGCGTCGGATATTTCCTCGCGAGAAATCTTCGATAATGATACCGGTATTGTTATTTGCATAGCGAAAAAAAAAAGATGTAAAACATTTCTTGCGAGAAAATGTCTTAAATCGTTTGTTTTTTGTTTCTCTAGGGAAATAACGATATTGATATCGTGTTTACATATCGTTATCATGTTTACATATCATCGGCAATGAGTGTTGGAACACATAGTAGTTTGGAAACAACAATCATGGCACCTGGTAAAAAACGCAAGGTGGATTCCGAAAATAGCCAGTTTCAAGAAGCTTGGACATATAAATATTGTTTTGTACAACAAAACGATTCCCTTATTTGCCTCTTGTGCAATGCTGCAGTAGCAGCTCCAAAAGAATTCAACTTGAAGAGGCATCATGAAACACAGCATAAGGACTTCGTCATGCAAGGTCAGGAACGTGAGCAGAAAATTGAATCTCTGAAGCGGTCACTAACCAGCCAGCAAAATATCTTTAAAAAACAATCTACAGAACTGGATGCAGCTGTTGAAAGTAGCCTAGAAATTTCTGCTTTAATAGCAAAAAGTGGGAAACCATTCAGCGATGGAGATCTAATAAAAAAATGTCTCATTATCGCCAGTGATAGGATGTGTCCTGAAAAGACAAAAGTGTTTCAAAACATCAGTCTTAACCGTATGACAGTACAACGAAGGATTTCACAACTTGCATCAGATATTACTGGTCAGCTTCGTAATTTAGCCACACGATTTGCTTACTTCTCATTGGCTGTAGATGAGTCGACTGACATATCATCAACAGTGCAGATGATTGTGTTTATCAGGAGTTTCATCTGATTTCACTATAACTGAAGAATTCCTTGGAATGGAATCACTTAGTGACCACACAACAGGTTCCAAATTTTTAAATGCTTTGTTGACTGTTTGCATTAAATGTGAACTCAATCTCAACAACTTATCCAGTGTTGTCACAGATGGGGCGCCGTTCATGATTGGATGTGAAAACGGCATGGTGACCTTGCTGAAAAGCCACCTTGAGAATAGGCAGAAGGAGTTAGTTCAGTATCATTGTATAATTCACCAACAACAACTTTGTGCAAAGAGACTAGGATTTGAAGCCCTTATGAAAGATGTTACCCAGACAGTGAACTTTATCTGCCGTCATGGTCTGAATCATCGTTTGTTTAAATCATTTCTAGAAGAAATAGAAGCTGAATATTCTGATGTTCCTCTGTATACTGAAGTTTGGTGGCTCAGTAAAGCAGCAGTTCTGAAACGTTTTGTTGAACTGTTAGAGCCTATAATCACTTTCCTCAAGAAGCATAGTAAACATACAAGGCATTTAAAGGGACAAAGATGGCAGTGTGACTTAGCTTTCCTTGCTGACATAACTGCCCATTTGAATCAACTTAATTTGCGATTGCAAGGACAAATGCAACTTGTTTCACAGCTATCTGATATAGTGAATGCGTTCATTACTAAATTAACCCTTTTCAAGTCTCAGATGCAATCAGATAACTTTGCACATTTCCCACACTGCAAGGCTATGACAGAAAAATACCCACACATGAAGGTGGATTATACTGAACAAATTAGCAAACTTCTTGCATCATTTAATGAAAGGTTGCATGAGTTCAAAAAATACAAACTTCAGCTGCAGTTGTTTTCAAATCCGTTTTCAGTGCAGCCAGAAGAGGCACCTGAAGATTTCCAATCAGAATTGATCGACATGCAATGCAATGGTGAACTGAAATCATCATTTATGAATCTTGATCTTCTAAACTTTTACAAGCAGTCGCCAGAAACATTTCCAGTGGTGAAGGACAACGCTCAATTTTGTGCAAGTATGTTTGGAAGCACATATGTATGAGAGCAGGCTTTCTCGATTATGAACTTAAACAAGTGCAAAGTGAGGAATCGTATTACGGACGAAAACTTAGAAAATATATTGATTGTATCCACGTCTAACATCACTCCAAACATAAAAAAAATTGCTACCGGCATTCAGTCCCAGCCATCGCACTGAGTCCGGCCTTTCGTAAGTTTTTTTTTTTTTTTCATTTTGCCCTTTCCTAGGAAAGGTTGTGCGTCCCTGCTTAACATTAAAGGTTTTTAAATGTAATTTTTGTCATTTTATCGTGCATAAAACGGCATGTTCATAGTTTGGTGATATTCAGCAAGATTGGTTTTTGGTGATGTTTGACGCCGTGTTTTGGTATGTATGCTTCAAATACTCACGTTTTGGAGGTCATTCATAAAAGATAAAATTAAGAATTACCGATACTTTAAAATAACACTTGAAAAAGAACAGACACACTTGGCATACTACTTACATTGTAGAGACTTGCAGGTACTGCCGAAATATTTAACCATAAAGTGCGGGTGTTAGTTTAGATGGGATTCATGTATTATTTTTGAAGCGGAAAAGAAAAGACTTAGAGCAGAAATACGCTAAAAAAGATCACATATCGACTGTCTGCAACGCAAATCTTATTCAGCATTCCAGGACCTGACCTTTAATTGTCACCCAGTCATATCTGACAGGTTGATTATGACTTTCGCGGCGGTATGTCGGAATGTGGTTAATGAACTAGTTCGAACTCATATTGGTAAATTACATCTTCTGGTGGCGAAAGAGGTGGAATCCAGGAACCTCGTCAATTTAAACAGGACTAGAGTGGACAATGTACCTAAACCTAATTTTAATAATCAAAGTGATTATAGGCTCAGTGAGGTTCAAAAAGCGGTGTTAGGCTTAAAAGTATGCTTACCATAAGGAAGCATGCAATAATTATATTGTTATCCCTAAGGTGGAACAAGTCATTAAAGCTTTACCTTTAGAGACACAAGACATATCCTGCTTGAGGGTGGCAAAATCTTTTGGGAGTCTCCATAATCAAGGTATAAGACACTAGTCCAAACTTTATTACGAGGAACAAAAGCAACTTAAATTACTGAAAGAGAACCCAGAATTGGCCATAGTGGTGACTGACAAGTCGTCACAGGTGGTCCTTTTTTACAAACAAGAGTATTTAGTTAAGATGGGTGAGACCATAGCTGATTTCCCTCATGTCAGGGCCAACAGGGATCCTACAGCAGTAATTTTAAGAGCAGTAAACTATATAAAAAACCATGGAAATCTTCCTAAGGAGATTGCTGAACTAATACACTCCACGCCAGGCCCAAGGATCCCAGAATTGTTCGGGAGAATCAAGACACACAAAGACGGCCTTCCGATTCACCCCTTGGTTTCGAGCCGGTCCAGCCCCACTAGACTTTTAGTCTAGGTTTTCTATTTCTAGTTCCATACAGGCTCTTGAAATATTGAGTTCTTTTAAGTTTTATGGCAAACCCTTCCATTTGGTCTCTCTGGACATCATTTCGTTATTTCCTAATATTCGTCTTGATACAGTTCACATCCTCATTAGGTCTCTGCTGACATCTTTAGGATTTTTCCCAGAGCCAGAGATTCTAGCTGTTTACCAGGCTCTTCAGTTAATCAAAGACAAGTCTTTTTTCAAGTTTGATAACTAAATATATCGATAGTTGGAAGGGGCCCCTATGGGGTCCTCTCCGTCTCCGGTTTTGGCAAAAATTCTGCTTCAAAATTTAGAAAATCAAGCTCTTAGACAATGTAGACTTTCGACAATTCTTTACATGCGATATGTTGATGTTTTACTTTTCTGGCCATTTACCAATGATGATTTACAAGAATTTGTTGACTTACTTGGTTCTTTCTATCCTTCCATTAAGTTTTCAGTAGAAACAGAAAATAATTTTTCCCTTCCTACGAATTTTGGAGAGGTGCCAGTTAGTTCTGTGTGACATTGGCGAAAAGAACCCAACTCACTGGGTTTTGTTCCAGAATCCTTAGGTTGAATGACCAACTGGTACCGTCAGCTGTGGGCTAATCCCCCACACTGATGTACTTACCTGATTAAAAAGACAAAAAGAAATCAATACCCGGACTCAAGTGTGGGATATGGTGGACCTACCACACTTGAGAAGGATGATCCACCACGGTATTGACCTGGGCTTTCAAAACGGCGTATGAGAAAGAGATGTTGGCTGAGTGAATGTAAGATTGGTGTATGGAATACTAGGGGTATAAATGGCAAGATGAATGAGGTGATTGAGGAGATGAATAAGTATAGATTGGATATGCTGTATGTAAGTGAAACCAAAAAGAAGGAAATTGGGGTAGAAGAAGTGAATGGCACAGTGAGCGTGTGGTCTGGAGTATTAGATAATGTGAGAGGACAGGATGATGTAAGTGTGATTTTAAGTAAAAAAATGAAGAACTTGATTCACTATAGTTGTGTGAGAGAATTCTCTGGATTCATTTGAAAGTGAAACCAGAGAATTGTAATTGTTGTAGTGTATGCTCCTTGTGACTCGGAACCTTCTGCTAAGAAGGAAGATTTCTGGAATGAGGTAAAAGCTGTTTTGAGCCAGTTTGGTGCTAATAAAAAAGTTATAATAGCAGGGGATTTCAATGCTAGAGTAGGTGTGCAGAATGCAATTTCTGATAATGTTCTGGGCAAGTTTAATGATCCTTGTGTGAATGATAATGGTGAAAGATTAATTGAACTCTGCATTGAGAATAATTTTTTGTGTGTATCTAATACATTTTTCAACCACAAGTATATCCACACATATACTTGGAAAAATCGTACTCTTGGTCAAAAGAGTATGATAGATTTTGTTGTCTACGATCAGCATCTGAAACACTTAGTTGTTGACATCCATGTGATAAGAGGTGTGGCTGTTGGTTCTGATCATTACTTGGTAGTGTCACGAGTGAAACTGAATGTTGGTTGGAGGAAAAGGAATAGGAAGAGGCCCAGGGTAAAATGAATAAAAGTTGATAGGCTCCTTGAAGATCACCAGCATTATTCTGACTTACTCGGAGATTGGCTGAAGGAGCTGAAGTCTGGTGAGAGGGATGTAGAAAAGAAGTGGGAATGTTATAAGAACTGTGTTGTCACTGCTGCTAAAGAGGTCTGTGAAACCACAATAGTGGGTAACAATAGAGGTGATGCTTGGTGGAATAGCGAGATTGAAGAGGCAGTAAAAAGAAAGAAGGAAGCCTATTTGGGGATGTTGCTAGGTAGAGTTTCTGTGGATGAATATCACTGTAAAAAAAAAAAAAAGCAGATAAGCTGGTTTGCCAGAATAAGGCAAAAGATAGGAAGGAGAAGGTGGAAAGGCATGAACTGGCTTTTTGGAAAGATAGGAAGTCCTTCTGGAAGTACATCAGACTCGAAAAATAGGGGAAACAAAGTTGTAAGTTGTGTGAAGAATAAGATCAGGGAAATGATATGGGAGCCCAATGAGTTAAGTGAAAGATGGGGTGAATACTTCTGTGAGTTATTAGATCAAGAAAGCAAAGATGATTCTGACACGCAGATGATGTCACAGTGAAGGACGGAAGCACAGGAGGGATCTCAAGAGAAGAAGTGTGTAAAGCTCTAAAATCTCTTCAGAATGGTAAGGCTCTGAAAGTTGCCACAACTGTCGAGATGCTGAAATATGGTGGTGACTCTGTAATTGACTGGTTAACTGAAATTTGCCAGTTGTGCTGGGAGTTAGGAATGGTCCCTCAGGATTGGAAGGATGCTATTATTGTTCCCTTGTATAAGGAAAAAGGTGAACAGACTGAATGCAAGAACTAGCATGATATTAGCCTACTAGGTCTGCCAGGAAAAGTGTTTGGTAAAGTTTTTATTGAAAAAGTACAGGGTCTTACATCAGAGAAAGTGTGGGATGTTCAGAGTGGTTTTATGTCTGGTAAAGGCTACACTAACCAAATTTTTTGTTACAAATGATGATTGAAAAGTATCTGGCTGTTGGTAAGAAAGTTTTTGCTGCTTTCATAGATTTAGAGAAAGCTTACGACCATGTCAATAGGACGCTTTTGTGGAAGGTATTGAATGAATATGGTGTTACTGGAAATCTACTTAATAGTGTAAAAGCCATGTATGCTGGTAGTAGAGCTTGTGTACGAGTGAATGGTGTTTTATCAAAATGGTTTTCTATTGGTGCAGGAGTCAAACAAGGTTGTGTAATGTCACCATGGCTGTCTAATATATTTATGGATGTGTGCATGCGTGATGCCAAAATAGATAATAGTGGTTTATATCTTGGTGATATCCGTGAGTGCAGATTGCTGTCTGCTGATGACACTGTCCTGTTGGCAGAGAGCAAAAGTGATTTGTAGAGTATGTTGTCTTGGATGTACGAAGTTTGCATGAAATTCAAACTGAGTATAAATAAGGGAAAAACCAAAGTTATGGTCTTTGAGAGAGGAACTGGTAGCACTGAATGTAATGTAAGTATAAATGGCACTGTGATTGACCAGGTGAGTGAGTTTGTGTATTTAGGAAGCATCTTTGACAGAGAGAACAAATTGGATGATGAAATTAGTAGGAGAGTAAATTCTTCATTGAAAGTCATAGCTGTTCTAGGAGGTTTTCACAGGAATGATGGGTTCTCTAGAGAGTCCCACATGGCTGTGTATGAAAGTGTAATTGTTCCTACTCTGATGTATGGTAATGAAACCTGGGTACTACAGAAGAAACATAGAAGTTGTTTGTGTGCTGGAGAAATGCGTTACTTAAGGGGGGTTTGTGGCAAGACACGGTCTGGTTGTGTGAGGAATGAAGATGTGTTGCAGTTGTGTGATGTGAAGCAAAATGTTGTGAGCAAGGTGGAGACTAATATGCTTCGGTGGTTTGGCCATTATGAAAGAATGAGTGATGAGATGCTTACTAAGAAAATCTTTTTAGCCCAAGTGGCAGGAAGGAAAGGCAGAGGAAGGCCAAGGAAGACATGGGTGGATCAGATTCAGGAGTGTCTGCATGAGAAAAAGATTATGAGTATGAAGTATAAAATATCTTGTGTACGGCGTGTAATGGATATCAATGAAGCCTGAGTTGTATGTCAAGATCACTGTAAATGGAGAAGTTTGATACGACAACAGTAAGTAAAAATATCTGTTAGCCAAAAATTGCATATTGATTTTGGGGTGAGGACAAAAAACATCTGTGCCCTGATCTGCAGAGACTGAGATTCTGTGAAAGGCAAGGACAAATGGGGAATTTACAATAGTCCATTACGTTCCAATGATGCAGGTAACTCGAAGTCTGCATACATCGGCTCTACCTCCAGGAAATTACAGACTAGAATTATGGAACACAAATACAGTGTCCGCAATGGTGCACGAAATACAGCATTGGCAAGAACTGTTTGCGGGGGGAGGATATGAACCAGAATGGGACAAAGCGGCTGTAGTGGTGACCCCATCAAGTAAGTCATCTTTGTTATTTACAGAGAGTTTGTTAATTTTTAAGAATATGAACCAGTGCTGCAATGATGAGGTTCCGGTATCTGTATTGGGAGTGTGGAAGAACCTCATACAGTCAGGACGTCACAACCCTATCTTTCATCGTGAATGCCGACTCTATTTCATAGGACATTAATTGCTTATGTTAATAGTGTGTTGAACCTTAATCATGTGTATACGGTAATCTGGCAATGTGTATGTTATATTAACCTGTGTGATCTCTAGATTGTGTTCATTTCATCTGAGGATGGTCCTAAAGTAGGAACGAAAGTACCAATGAAATTGGTTTTAACTTATCATTAAAGGTTTTTAAATATAATTTTTGTCATTTTATCATGCATAAAACAGCATGTTCATAGTTTGACCATAATATTGACTTTGGTATTAGAACTAAAAACATTTTTCCTGTGGTCAGAAGCGAAAGACCTCCTAAAGACAACAACCAAAGGTACGGTGTATACTGAGTTCCACTTATATTAATGGATTCTTCCCTTGCTAACACAGTGTATGTGGGATCGACCTTGCACTCTTTGAAGACAAGGTTGAATGAACACAAATACACTGTTAAAATGTGCTCCAAAATACTGCACTATTTCAACTAACTTCACAGGGATCTCACCAGCCAAATTGGGAGGGGAGACACATTCTGACCACCCACACATCGAAGTCCAACACCCTGTTTGCAGAGAGTTCGATTATTTATGAATTTGGGTTCTTGCTGCAATGACGATCAACCTTTGATTATTCCTGCCATATGGAAACTTGTACTAACAGTCAGGAATAACTCATCTCTGAATTTGAATATACTACAGTGAGCCAAAATGGTTTTTTCCTCTTAGTTTGTTTGTGCATACCAACTGTGTCATCTAATCATGTGACGAATTCCTCGATGTATATATATTACTGTTGCTCCAATTCTCCAATTATTGTGTATTAATGTTACATTTAATTATGGTGCTGATGCGGCCTCAAAAGGTCTTATGTCTTTAACTGTAATTTTAATTGTACTTAGTTAAGTCTTTTAATATGCCAGCGGATTTTAACTTCTCATATTTTTTATTGTGCAGAAACAGTATGTGTCTTGCTTAGTTTCAGACAAAACCTTCCATTCCCAGCAAAGCTGGAAATAATTCTCCAAGTTGAAAGTGATGAAAAAAATTTTTAATGTAGCAAATCTTTTTAAGATATCAAAGAGAACTCTTAACACAATTTTAAAAATAAAGGGGATATTAAAAGGAAATCAAGTGTATGTATGAAGGCTGATTATGCTAAGTATGTGCACACACTTGCATACGGCAAAGTGGAAAAAGTCCTTCATAAGTGGTTCATGGACATCAGAGCTCATAATATTTTGGCTTCTGGGCCCAGTGTTGCAACAGAAAGTGAAGAATTTTGCATCTTGATTTGGCAAGAGGGATTCTAGTGCAAGTACCAGATGGTTGTAGCAGTGTAAAGATCGCTACGGTGTTGTCGAGAAAGCATCAGGAGAAAATGAAGTGGTCAATTCAAAGGTGGTTGAAATAAAATTAGGCTCATGCACAATTGCAGTATCACGCCCAAGACATTTACAACATGGATGGGACTGTACTGTTTTGACAGCTACTTCCAAACAAAATGCTATCTTTTCATGACAAAAAGTATCACCGCAGAACATTCAGTAAAGTTTGTATTATAGTGTTACTGGCAGTCAATCTGGATCATTCCATGAAAATCAAGGTTTCAGTCATTGGCAAGAGCACATTTGAAAGATGGTTTAAGAATTGTTCTCTGCTACAAGTGACTTTTCCATCTAACAATATGGCCTGGATTGCTACAGTTATTTCTGACTTAGCTTCTTGACTGGACTAAATAAAGGGCTGACAAAACAAGAGAATAAATTTTGCTTACTTTTCAAAGACAGGTCTGCACATCTTTGTGGTTTGAAAATGAGAAATATCAAACTAAAATTTCAGCCAACAAATACGACATTTGTTGTCTAACCATTACACCAAGGTGTCATTCATTATTTTAAATGTAGCAATCAAAAGCTCATGGTGGAGAAAGATTGCTCACAAACTTGAATCTAAATGGCCAGCTAAAAGCTTTTCTTTAACTAGCACCTAAGCGAAAGTTGAGGAAAGTTTTATTAAAACTTTATTACTTTTTTATTTTTTTTATAACTTGCACCAAGTTAAAAAAATAGACTTACTAAGCAGTAGAAATGAAATAGACTTACTAAGCAGTAGATAAGCAAAGCTAGGAAGAATGTTTCTAAAGAAGCACATGATTAAAAATTGATCAAGTTTTCTTTTGGGGACCTAACTGTTGAATCTCACAGAACAGCTTAGTGATATGTATGTATATATGGTGGGGTTTTTTGACAACAGAAAGCCAAGCAGTGGTGAAACCTTAGATGCGCATTATCTCCGAGGAGTTTGGTGAGATTTACGTGCTGTTTGATAAAGCTGTGCCTGAAGAAGCACAAATTTAATATTTTTTGGAAGCAGATAAAGATGTTCAAGTTTCATCTGAAAGAACTGATGTTGTTGTCGTTGTAAATGTAGCAGAGACAAGTGAGGGAGACAGCAATGAGGGCGCTTGGTGCAGCGGTAGTATTGTTCAGTTGTTGATGGTAGTGGATAAAAGCATGCTTGGTAAAATTCAAGTAGTAGAAAGCTGCATGCTAATGTAAGCGTCAAATGTAAAAAGCAGACAAAGCTAACATTTATTTTCTGCATAAAAAAATAAAAAGTTCAGTGTGGTTTGTCTTTTTCTTATTCAATGTAGCTAAAGCCCTTCTCCCATATCATGTTAGATCTACATCAGTTTGCATTTTTACAGCGCACTTAATAAATGCATGAAAATAAATGAAGCTCAATTTTCAGACAATTTTAGAACCATGTACTGTGAAATCACAACAGTTCAGTGGACATGAGGCTCGCTTGCTAGCATGAAATGTTATAAAAATTGCAGTAACTCAGGAATTTCACAATTTGGCTAATTTTCAACAGCCTTTTTCTGACCTATGTAAAATTTGTTTAATTGAGTTGCTGTATATCAAATGATTATGTTGAACTGTTTGGTCCTAGCTAGGTTTCGTGTTCTTTATTAAATTCACACCAAAAACATAATTATCATGTGACTATTCTTCTTATGCATACTGTGCCACATAATTATCAAAACATACTGGAACTAAAATACATGAAGAAGTCATAGTAATAACAGAGAAATCAAAATAGAGTTAAATTATGAAATCAAATTAAACTGATAATTTTATATATGTACATGTTTAATCCATGCTACAACAACAGTTACCACATGTAATCAGCTATTTACAAGAAATACATACCTGAGGTTTGCTAATTGAACTGCTTCCCGTGGTTGAGGAATTACCGCCATTTTGCTAAAAACAGGAAGAAGAAAACCATCATACATCAATAAAGCAATCAGCTGATTAAAGAAAACAATGACAGTATCTTAGTAACAGCACAAGCTACCATAGCCATCATTCTTTCTTCTGTTGAAATAAAACAAATATAAATATGAAACTAACTTGTACAGAAAACTAGCGGATAATGCTTACCTTGGCATTCCTTTCTAGCGACGGGGACATTTCACGCACGTGTTTTCCGGTCTTTGTTGAGGTTATTGTCCTAAAGTCCGTTGTATGCGATGACTGGCTTTACTTCTCACACTTTTCGCTGGGTATACTCATTGGATCTTTGCTTTAGGATTCAAACATCAATTTTTACCGTTCTTTATACTCGAAATTTTCGCCCATACTCTGGGCATCTTCAGGAGCGTGGCGACTACCACCGATGTTCGTGGTTAACTTCGCGCTAATGGAGTCTGATACTCCTTGTTGCCATTCGTCGGAAAAACTTTCCTGGATATATTTCGTTATCAAGCCCGGCTGGCGCCATCTATGTTTCGTTAAGAACACTTTTTTTTTCCGTATTTTTTTTTTTTAATTTTTTTTTAATTTCTTCTCCTATCCTGGTTTTCTTGTCTTTTTTTGCCTGTTTTTCTTTTGTTGTTGTTTTTCTTGTCTTATTAGTTCTTTCCACAGGCCCGATAATGTGCTAGGGTCGTTCTGGTTACATACCCTTGCTTTATTTTTGTAGATTAATATTGCTTCTTCCCTCCTCATTATCGGGCCTGTGGAAAGAACTAATAAGACAAGAAAAACAACAACAAAAGAAAAACAGGCAAAAAAGACAAGAAAACCAGGATAGGAGAAGAAATTAAAAAAAATTAAAAAAAAAAAAAAAAAATACGGGAAAAAAAAAGTGTTCTTAACGAAACATAGATGGCGCCAGCCGGGCTTGATAACGAAATATATCCAGGAAAGTTTTTCCGACGAATGGCAACAAGGAGTATCGGACTCCATTAGCGCGAAGTTAACCACGAACATCGGTGGTAGTCGCCACGCTCCTGAAGATGCCCAGAGTATGGGCGAAAATTTCGAGTATAAAGAACGGTAAAAATTGATGTTTGAATCCTAAAGCAAAGATCCAATGAGTATACCCAGCAAAAAGTGTGAGAAGTAAAGCCAGTCATCGCATACAACGGACTTTAGGACAATAACCTCAACAAAGACCGGAAAACACGTGCGTGAAATGTCCCCGTCGCTAGAAAGGAATGCCAAGGTAAGCATTATTCGCTAGTTTTCTGTACAAGTTACTTTGAAATATCGCACGTAAAAGAGAATAGTACAATAATTAGAGCTATATAATAGTCAGAATTAGAACTACTAAGCGGAAAAATATGAAACTGATTCACACCCATTTATATTGTCACTGTCAAATTATAAGAATGCACATATTGCCTGGTTTAAGATCAGACAAGCCAAACAAATTAATTAACACTTTCAAGTTTGAAAGCTAAATTTGTAATACACAATGTAACAAATATATAACCCACATTTGTTTAATGATGGTCAAATCATGTACATTAATTTTTACAAAATTGAAATAATTTAGTTAGCTGCAAAATTTAGAACTACTATAATACATGAGAAGTAGCATAAGCAACATAAATACTGAGTGGCAACAAAAGACAGTCATTTACTATGGAGTAATTTTGTTATAACTTTCATAACAAAGGCAAAGTTTACAAAAATACAGATGGTAAATATTACAAAAAACGTGCACTGTCCATGGAGAATATCTGTGAACCAATCTAACTTTATTGCTCAGTATAAAAAAAAAAAAAAAAAAAAAAAAAAAAAGGATTCTTCATGCACACTACTTTTAATATCCTCATAGTTAAAAAGGCAAATGATCATAATTGTGAAAGACCTACATCAAATTGGCCATGACCAAAACCTGTGTTATGTAAGTAATAGTCTTACCCAGCATCCAGGATATGAGAACAGTTCCTGTATTAACTGAATATGTAACTCTTGCCCCCCAGAGTTACATTGCAATTCAAAGCTTTAACCATTCCACTGTTCATATCTGGGAGGGGAGTACCAAATTTATAAGGAATATAATTACAGTTGCTGTTTTCAATTTCAGTTTGTGAGGATCACTAAAGGTATTATCTACACCAACAGTTCTCCAAGAGTGGTCTGCAAACACTGAGGGTTCCTGAGACTTTCTCGGGGTCTGCACGGTCAAAATTATTTTCATAATAATACTAACACATTATTTGCCTTTTTCAGTTTCATTCTCTCATGAGTGTACAGTGGAGTTTTCCAGAGGCTACATACATGGCTTTGATGACATCACCACTGTGATGGCTAATTAAATGTAATGTGTACTTGTGTATTCTAGTAGTGTTTTCTAAGGTAGTAGGTGCAGGGTACAAAATTTGTGCATTTTCAGAGATTTTCTCACTTTGTTTACAGTACTTTTACTGTGATCTTACTACCGGATGAGATTGGTGGTAATATTAACTCAAGAATGTTTACATATATTTATACACTCACAGACAATGAAATTTGCGCACCAAGGAGGAAGCATTGGATTGAACTGAAATTTTATGGACATAATGATACAGATGAATGATACACATGATGGCAAAAACAGAGCTGCAAGACAATTACAGATGGATCTGTGGCAAGCAGTTCGGTCATCTTCAATAGCACGTCACACCGCCTCGTGCGGCGATACATGCTGCAATATGGTTTGGCATGGAGGTGAACAGACGCCGGATGTTGTCCTGTGGCAGACTGGCCCACATGTGTTGGATGGTGTGGTCCAAATCCCCGATAGCACAGAACAGCTGCAGCCGGCGTTTCAACTGGTCCTACACATGTCCGATAGGGGACATATCCGGGGAGCGGACAGGCCATGGAAGTGTCTGGACATGACGTCGGCAGTCCTGGGTAACCCGAGCCGTGTGCGGGCGGGCATTATCCTGCTGGTATAGTGCACCTAGAATCCTGGCCAGGAATAGGAGCACATGGGGCCGTAGGATCTCATCCACATACCGTTGGGCCATCAATGATTCACATATCACTACTAGAGCTGATCAGCTATCGTAGGCTATGGCTCCCCAGACCATAATATTTGCAGTGAAGGAGGTGTGGCGCTCGACAGCAAGGTTGGGATTCTGCCATGGACCCGGGGACCTCCACACCCGGACACGATGATCATCTGTCCCCAAAACAAAGCAACATTCATCGCTAAACACCACACGTCGCCAGTCTGTGGCGTTTCACATTGCTCTGGCTTGGCACCATTGCACACGGAGCCGGCGATGTTCCGGTGTTAATGGCAGCACATGTAAGGGGTGCTAGGAACACCGATTCACATCTGCAATGTATCGGGAAATGGTTCATGGCCACACAGGAGCCGCTACATCTGCAGGTATAGTGGACCGGGACCCTGTGGGATCTGTGCGTGCGCTCCGTCGATCCTCTTTACCGGTCGTCCTCCTGGTCCACCCGGAGCCACTCCGCCATGTGGCAGTGCTGTCACGTGTCCACTGTTCCCAACACAGTCGGATGGTATGGTCAGAGCGATCCATGTGGCAGGCTATACGGCGTGCTGACCACCCTGCGGTTTTCAACCCAATGATTAGGCCTCTCTCAAAGTCCATAAGTTGCATAAATCAACGTCTCTGGCACCTACCTGGCATTTTTGTCACTCTGTACTCTTGCTTGCGTCAGCCGCTGCTTTTTGCTTTCATGGAGCATCGACTACATGCCGGTTTATAAGGCTGTCGGTTCGTGCTTGCAGCTCCACTTCAGGGTGTGCGGTCATGCGCAATCGCACCAAATGTGGATCATTTGCATACCAGCACGCACTCTAGCTATTTGCAAAGTTTTGTGATTGTAGCATGTTTTTTTCTAGGTGCACAAATTTCACTGTTCATGAGTGTACATATTAGGGTGGGTTGAAGAAATCGAATTTGGGAATTTCAAAATGAAATAGTGCGGAAAAGCTGCCTTTCCCCTTCCTTAATAATTAAACAGCATAAAATTTAAGCTCAATCACTTTACATCTTCTGCCACCACAAAGGAGTCAAAAATCTGGAATTTGGCACAAAATTGACATTTCTTTATAATTTCTTTTAAAATACTAAATCATATGATGGGGTAGTAATAGTGCTAGTTAATTATCTTGTTACGTCATTAGTACATAACTACACATTAAAAATTTAATTAAAATTCACACATTTCTTCTGTTGCCACAAGAGTCCTGAAATGAAGGCAAAAATTGTTAAAAACAACATATTTCTAACTTGTAGTTATATTAGTTTTATATTACATAATCAAACCCAATGTACGTAAGTAAATAACAGGAAAATTCACTTACAAGTTCCTTGTACTACACACTACACAGGAAAAATGTTTTGTTGCTATTACTTAATTGAAGACTGCAAGAGTGTAATTCAGTTCAAAGAATTGTTTTCGTGTGTTAGAAATGTTTAAAAAATTGCTCAGTTTTAAACAACAGTGGCTTCAAGGGCAGTAATGCCTTCATTAATGAAAACAAATTACCACAATCTTGTTATATGGGCTATAAAACAGTTAAATTAAATCACATCTGTAAGTTATGCATTACACAAACTTGAATTTTGCTTTATGTTCAAATGAAGGCATTACTGCCCTTGAAGCCACTGTTGTTCAAATGAAACCATCTCTTCTATCTATCCACAGACTTCACCAGTCACCTCTGTGACAATCTTCACACAACATTCAACCGCCTGTATGTGGCATCGGAATTTCTTTAAATTCAAGTACGCGATCGTATCATTCTTGGCAAGATCAAGAGTCTTGAAATCTTCAGTAGCGATGTGAGCAAGGACAGGAGGTTCGGAGACATCACACTTTTGCCAGTCTATGACATTAATGTAGTCCCTACATTCGAAGTTGAGTTCTGGCTTCTGAATCCTTTGAACTGCAAGTTAACTGGTATGAGGCCTTTCATCAACCAGCCTGGTCAACAGCGTATTCTCCAGTCGAGCAAAGTAGCATTACAGGAAATAACTTGATCATCTATGAGTGAGTGAGTGAGTGAGTGAGTGAGTGAGTGAGAGAGAGAGAGAGAGAGAGAGAGAGAGAGAGAGAGAGACAGAGAGAGAGAGAGAGAGAGAGAGAGAGAGAGAGAGAGAGAGAGAGAGAGAGAGAGAGATTATACTCATTGGGTCAGGAGATGTCTCTCAAGAGGCTCTTTCTTCGTCCCATTGTTATCTCATGAATTACATATTTCGTACTATATAAAACATGGGTGTGCTAGATGCAGCTGAAAATGTTGGAAAAGATTGAATTCTTTCTCTGTTTGACTTCTCTTATAACCCTTAAATTAAAATAAAAAAAAAAAACTCTTAATTTACTGCTATTTCTGTGACTATATAGGTTTATAAAGATCCGCCCTACCAATCTCTATTAAAATATCCTCTTTTCAAGAAAAGAATTGTCAAATTTTGAAATACTGCAACATTGTCCAAAGTTTACACTCCTGTATCTCGAAAAAAAGGTATAGAGGAAATTTTTAGACTTTGCACAATAACTTTGTTATATGTATGAACTTTATTTTCTTCAAACTGCAAAATGTTTATATTCCTGGCTTTTGATAAATTAATTTTGCCTGGCTTAGGCTACTTCACACTACTCAGGAAAAGACTCAGCAAGTTGAGATTTTGAGCAGAAAATTCATCCAAAGAGAAATTGCAACCTTTATGATTAAGGGGCTGAGAAGAAATTAATGATGATGAATTATGTTTAAAGTTTCTGAATAACTATGTTTACATTTTCTCATTTAGTTGAAATATTAATGAACAATAAGAATAGGTTTGAACAAATTATTTTTATGATGTCCCAAAAATTGTTATAAATGAAACTTAACACCTCTGCTATTTACATTTTCCATTAGGACAAATTATTCTGTAAAATAATATAATACAAATAGTAATTATTATTGAAACATTTAGAAACTTAATTAACATTTACTTCCCTAAGCATATTATAATCTCATAAAAGAAAAAGTGAAAACAAAAATTTTAGAAATCTGTTATCTACCTGACTAGGCCCTGAACTATTTAAATCAGTTTTCTGTTTTTTTCTTGGTCCTATAGCAAGTAAGGCAGTCATGTTTGCTTCCCTCTGTCTTAATTCTTCAATTTCTGCTCGTTGCATCTATGATGTGAGAAAAAAATATTTTTTAAACAACCTTGCGAGAAAAAATCAACATTCTAAATTCATTTTACAAGATTGAAATATACAATAAACAATCTCTGAAGATACCAAATGAATATAATCATATCCATTTTTAGATAGCATGTAGTTAACCTCCTTCCACAATATTCACAAACTGCTGTCACTGACCAATGCACAGGATCACATAAAATCACCACAACACACTGATCAAAGAAAAGTTAGAAACCGGGCAGCACATCCTGATGAAGATGTCAGAGCAACTAACACTGCTAGGCAAAATCAAACTGACACATAGCTGTGGTGTAAAGGCTTTCGATCGTGGGTGCCAAATAAAAATTAGTATCCAATATTTCCCCCATAAACAACTGGCAATCACATTTGACATAACATCCCATCATAAATACAGAGATTCTACAAATATTGATAAACACACAAATTGGATGAGAATCCCATGAGGAACTTCAGAGATGAGTGAAACCAACCATACCCATCACCCAGCATTTTACTCTGTCACCCTGCAGAGTACGCAGTAGGAGCACTCTCTTAATGAAGAGACTAGAGGGGAGAACCAGAAGCTATATTGGACTGGGATATACCTATCCAAGCCACTCTTATCATGAACATCCAAGCTTAAACAAATCTGTATACCATCATACCCACAACTGAATGGTGCTGGGCTTAAACATTATTACAATTTCTTTAGGAAACTCCATTATAATCAAACTTCCATTAAAGAATTGTGTCAACTGCTTTCCCCTGCTCATTCACTAATTATGGATAAAATTATTTCTAAAATAACATATCGATCTGCAAGAAAAGCACAAACAGAATTGCCACATAAGAATGAAAGCACACTCACATCGAGGTGCAATGATTAAGAGGGAATAGCAATTCATTGAAGAATTGAAAATACTCAATGTACATATGGTAGTCATAAGAAAGACCATACAGTGTGTGCCAAGGGAATGTGGTATTGGTGCCACATTTAGTATGATCCATTCAGCTGCTAAAAAGGATCAAGCACAAACTAGTGAGGCCTAAGCTTTTGATAATAAAATAGCTTAGGAGACTTGAGTTCAGAACAGATGGAATCCCTTTTGGTTAACATTATTAAAATTAAACATAAAGATGCTACAAGGGCCATCCAAAAACTTAATATTCTAACGCATACAGAAACACTGTGCCATTGTGATTCCTTTATTGTTCAGCATAGTCCCTGGCCACTGCAACATCTTTATCATGATTTTTCAACCACACGCACATGCACACACAAGCTGTGAACTGAACCAATTTCGGCATGTCCATTCATTAATAGCACTTGTCTTGTATACAGCATATTTGTCCCTATATGCCTCGGCGCCCATACTTTTTAATTTTATTGAATGCAAAAACCTGTGACAAATATGTATTTCATGAAAACTCATGTTAATATCTCATATGCTACAAACTGAATGAGTTGCAATTACCAAAGCTGCTGTTTTTATCCTAATGAAGCTTGCAACCCTGATATATGCTTTGGAAGCCTTCCTTGCAAGGCAACTCAAAACAGTGAGAACTTCTGCACTTACCCAACAGATGATTTGCCATAAGTACCAGGTGGGAGATGGAATATACTCATTTGTTACATTTTGTGATTTTAGGACCAGGGTACTAGATCATGTGGATTGAAAGTATAAAATCTGTCATTAGAGATCAACAAAGCCAAATGCTTGAAGCAGAATATTGTTGCAACAGATGGGGAAAATTTATGGCAAACCAATTTTTTTTTTTTTTTTCACTTTTTAAATGGTCCATATGAATAAATGCCTCCCTCGTGCTGGTACATAGGAGCAAGGTCTTCACACAAAAAGAATTGAAGTTCAAAATCGGAACTTCAACTCTCTGTCGCCGTCTTTCATTACTTGTTAAGTAATTTTCTCTGCATACAATGAACATGATGTAGTGTTTTTGAACATTAATTTCACTTTTAACAAAAGAAAAAAAGATGCTTGCTCTGCCCCTTCAAATAGCAAGTGACTAAGGAATGGGAAAATAAATTTTTTAACTGAAATTAAATGTCAAAAATTGGTACTGTCTAGCTCATTCTGCAGTGGAAACAATTTTACAGGTCACTCAAAAGGCTCAGATTCCATCACGGGTGATTAAGTGCTGATTTTGAAATTTCATTTCACTTTAAAAATGGGAAGGGGCAGTGGATGCTTGCTCTACTGATTGGTTTTGATGAAGAAACTGTTAGAAATATGAAAACATGCACTTCATTAGCAAAAATTCTTAAAAAATAAAGTCACTCTCTTTCACTATCACGAACGATCTTAAAAACAAGGAATGTGATCAGAAAAATATAAAAAGTAAGAATATAATTAGGAAGAGGAATGGAAGAAGAAGAAATGCAGCTTGGCCAGAAAAATTCGAAATTCCGAAATTCATGGAATATTCTTATCACTGCTAGAACAATAATTTTTGGTGGATCCAAAGACCTTTGGCTAGCAGACGATGTGAAGATGTACAAAAAACATGAAAAAAACAAATCAGAGAAATGTCAGCATATTAAAAACATCTACCAAACAATCCCAAAAATATAATCATTGGCACTGATGCGCCGTATTTTAACTGTTGTCCACGTAGCCACTCTTTCAGAAAACTTTAAAATTACATTGCCCTGGAGCGGGAATCGAACCTGCACCTCCCGATTACCGGCAGAGCATGCTATCCATTACACCACCCATGACAAGGAAGTTCCAAGCAATTGAAGCTAAGTTTTCCAAGCTTCAGTTCCAAACAACTGAAGCTAAGTGTTCCAGTGCTTCACAGAACAACATACATAAATGGGAAATTCGTTTCCCATTTATGTATGTTGTTCTATGAAGCACTGGAACTTAAAAGACCTACATCTGACCCCGGATGTGAGAAAAGGTCATTGGGACGCTACAATGAAGCTTATAGTTGCTTCAACTAGCGCAAATCTGAAATGTTCTCAGATTTCTAAGTTACTTCTGCTTAGCTTCAGTTGCTTGGAACTTCCTTGTGTTGGGTGGTGTAACGGATAGCATGCTCGACCAGTAATAAGGAGGTGTGGGTTTGATTCCCACTTCAGGGCAATGTAATTTTAAAAACTTCTGAAAGAGTGGCTACATGGACAACAAAAACATGCCAATGATTATATTTATATCACCTTCCATGTATTTGTGAAGAAAATATATATATATATTTTCATCTTGAACTCCTTTTTCAAGAAAAAGCCACACAGGAAATGGACATGGAGACATCCAAATGGGACGACAAGTGAAATTGATTTTATTATGTGTAACAAAAAATTCGTCATAGAAGACTGCAGTGTGCTAAACAAGTTCAACACAGGCAGTGACCATAGATTGGTGAGATGTAAGATGCACCTCAACACTAAACTCGAAAGTAGCAAGCTCATAAGACAAACAAAATGTATTGACATAACCAACCTTAAAAAACACCATAATACCTTCAATTTGGAACTGAAGAACAGACTCTCTGCTTTAGAAGGCCTAACATCGGAAGAAGTGGATATTTCTGAAGTTAACATAAAAGTAACCAAAGCTCTTATGGAAACAGCAACAAAATTAGCTGGGTCTAAGAACAAGTTGCATGTGAACAAATTATCAGGAAAAACCAAAATGTTGATGCAAAAAAGAAGAGAGATGAGGACAACTAAAGAAGATGTGACTTCCAAAGTGGAATATATAGAGCTATGCAAGACAGTACGAAAAAGTATCACTGAAGACGTAAGGAAATTCAACTGTGAACTAGTAAGGAAAGCAATTGAAAACAACCAAAGCTTAAAGATAGCAAAGGGACATCTCAGTGAGGGAAAAAAACAGATTATGGCACTGACAAAAGAAGATGGTTCTGTAACAAGAAATAGAGGCGAAATTTTGACAAGAGTGAAAGATTTCTACTCCAAATTATATGAAAGGGATGATACATGTACTCCAGACATCATGAAAGGTACCAGTACCAGAGTTCTTCCAATCCTTCCAGCAGAAGTTGCACATGCAATCAAGAACATGAAGCGAGGAAAAGCACCAGGAGAAGATGGAATTACTGTAGACATCATACAAGAAGCAAGTGGAGAAATCGAAACACTACTCGCCCAAATTTTCCCTCGATGCCTTAATGAAGGGAAAATTCCTGAGGATTGGAACAACGCTACAATGATCTTGCTACATAAAAAAGGTGACATTGAGGATCTCAGGAACTACAGACCTATCAGCCTCCTATCAGTGGTTTATAAAATCTTCACTAAAGTTCTTTCACACCGCTTGAAGGTGACACTGGACATGGCTCAACCGAGAGAACAAGCTGGATTCAGGAGTGGCTACAGCACAATAGATCATATCCACGTACTGAGAGAACTAATTGAAAGAGCAAGGGAATATGAACTTCCATTGTGCATGGCTTTTATCGATTATGAAAAAGCCTTTGATTCGGTGAAACCATCAGCAGTTGCAATGGCTCTGAAATCCTGCGGTATTGAAGATGCATACATTAATATTATTAATAACATCTATGAAAATGCAAGTGCAAAGATTCGGCTGTTTGAAAATACAACACACATAAAAATTGGAAAAGGAGTGAGACAAGGTGACACCATATCTCCGAAGCTCTTTAATGCCACATTGGAAAATGTCTTTCAATCACTGAACTGGGAAAACAAAGGGATAAGGGATAAAGATTAATGGAGATTATCTAACCCACCTTCGTTTTGCTGATGACATAGTCATTTTTGCAACTACCCCATCAGAGCTACAGAGTATGATCCAGGAACTTGCTGACAAGAGTAAAGAAGTGGGATTAAAAATGAACTTTCAGAAGACAAAAGTGATGTACAATGCTTTTACAAGAAATGAAGATTTATCGATTGATGGAGAAAAGCTGGAGATAACAGACACGTACGTTTATCTTGGACAGCAGATATCAAGTGAGGGTCACATTGGTGAAGAAATTAATCGGCGTACAAAACTTGCCTGGAGAGCTTTCGGAAGAAACAGCATAATTTTCAAGAGCAATATGCCATTATGTCTTAAAAGAAAAGTGTTTGATCAATGCATCCTTCCAGTGCTTACGTATGGTGCAGAGACGTGGACCTTAGCTAAAAGAGACATACAAAGGCTGCAGACTACTCAAAGCAGCATGGAGAGGTGCATGCTTGGTGTAACCAGGAGAGATAAGAAGAGGAACACGTGGATCCGAAAAATGACAAGAGTGGAGGACATCATGATCAGAGTTAAATCCCTGAAATGGCAATGGGCTGGACTGCCCGAAGAACAGACCATCGATGGACAGCCGAAATTTTAGATTGGATTTCAAGGGACAGGAAAAGACCCAGAAGAAGACCACATGGAAGATGGGTGGATGAAATTCGAAAGTATGCGGGAGTGACATGGAAGAGACTGGCACAAGACAGACCGTTGTGGAGGAAACTTGGGGAGACCTTCGTCCAGCAGTGGATTGATAATGGTTGACAATGATGATGATGATGATTATATATATATATATATATATATATATATATATATATATATATATATATATGTGTGTGTGTGTGTGTGTGTGTGTGTGTGTGTGTGTGTGTTTCTTTGGGGAAATTTGTTTCCCGTTTATGTATGAATCCCAAAAATGTTTAATAACTGTTAGAAACTTGAAAACATGGAATTAAACTGTACACAGGAGATGAATAACATTATAGCACAGAAATTTTCGATTTCCACAGTACATTCGGTTTCCCATAGTCTGAAGTGGACGGCGATTTTTGCAGTGACGACAGAGAATCCGTAGCATTTGGAGCAGTAGCATGTGGTCGTTGTAGCAATGCATGTGTTACATACCCTAAAATTAAGTACAAAAATTTGCTCTCTGATAAAAAATATTACATGAAGAAAAGCTTTGTGCTGAAATTTTTTTTATCGGAAATTTAAACTAAGTACCTGGTTTATAAGTTTTATTTAAAACCAAATTCACATATTTGTGTATATTTTAGTTAGAACTGAAACAAAGCGTGAATGCAAACTTAACTTCATATCATCATGCCCAAACTCATGTGAGATTGTGCCGTGCTTGCCAGGGACATAGCATTTGGTGTGATATCAGCAGTTGCATTCAGGGCAGTCAACAAATCAGATAACCGGAGTCTGTTCCCTCTATCCCCACCGTTTATTCCCACTAGGTTTGGGGCCTTTGTTAACTGCGGCTGAAAAACGTGTCAAAATGTGAAAGAGAATGTTGCATCAACCAATGGAAAGCTTGATTTCTTTTGACGGTATCTGTTATCTAGTGCGTAATTTCGGAGGGATCCTTTCTTATTCAGCTGGAAAATTATACAGCTACATTTTTGTATATCCCTTGCCTTTCTGAAGTACTGAAATGTTTCAAGATAATTTAAGCAAACTGAAAAAGAGGGATAAGGAAATGAATGATGCAAAATTAATGCCTTTTGATTCCCAAAATTTTATAGAAAAATCCGAATGTGTAAACAATGAAACACCAACCTCAAACTTGAGTCGCTTAACATCGTCGTTAAGTATACAGGTTAAACATAAAAACTAATTAATATTTCAATACTTCAATTTACCAAACAGACAAGATTTGTAGTGTTTCAAATCTCCAAAGCAAACTGTTTGTTGGCTGTGTTTATTATCTTGTAATGAAACAGTTTACCCTATCCTAAAGAAATAATAATAAAACCTCAAAAATTGCAAAAATTCAGATTCAAAACAGTAAAACTATACTAGTAATCCATATTTATTGGTGTAAAACAAAGTTGAAAGGTTTCAAGCTTTCACACATCAATCAGATGGCTCTTTCAACGAAGGTAGACTCCCAGAGAGTAAAGTCTTTCCACCTGGTATTTTCCAAAACCATAATCATCACCCCATAACTATTCTATATGGAAAGCTTATGGGCTCAAAAAACTGTGATACAAAAAGCATCAGGTTTCTCGAAGTGAGCCTGAATTCACTCAAAGAAACATATCCCACTCGTTTTGATTTCGTTTGGTAAAAAAATGAATTGAGTGTTTTTTACTCTTCCCCTATATTAAGCAGTAAAACAATCTGCAAATTGCTCAAAGCTTCGCATGAACTTGGTTTGGATAAATGTTTGAGGGAATTAATATGTTGTGCCATTAAATAGTGTGAATAAAATTCTATTCATGCAAGACAAGACATATTATATGAAACAAATTTAATAACAATTGAAAAAGTTCTGAAAATTTTGATGGTAATGCCTATATTTTAAAACAAAGTAACAGAAGAATTAAAAAAATCACAGGATGGAATTCCGCTGTCTCGTTTTTTTTTTTTTTTTTTTTTTTTTTTTTTTAATTTGCATGCACCTACACATAACGTTCACAGCATGCCACTGATTTGGAGTGCCTACTTCTTTCTGGAAGCAATGCTGAGGCATGAGACAAAGTTTATCCAATAATGCCTGTTGCTCACCTCATCAGGAGAGGGAGACTGAGTGCATGTCAGCTATGAAAGGTGATGTGATCAAAATAGCTCCTGGCTGACAAAGCAAAATCATGAACTTTGAGAAAAATGAAGAAGTTCACCTTCCACCTGCTAAAGCAATGGAAGATTTCCAAAAACCCTGAAGTACAATAATTTCCAGAAGTGAAATTTAAATTTAAGGACTTTTTTAGGAGATTGAGGACAAAAGGGGGAGGGGGGGAACAAAAAAAAAACATTGAAGATGTTCTTAAATTCAAGGAGGCATGTGATCCTACAAATACATACATATCACTAAGCTGTTCTCTGAGATTCAGAGGTTAGCTCCAAAAAGAAAAACAAACTTCCAGATATTTTTGCTTATTGTTGTTGTATCAAACTTCGCCATTTACAGCGATCTTGACATACAACTCGTGCTTCACTGATATCCATTACACGCCGTACACAAGATCTTTTATACTTCATACTCATAATCTTTTTCTCAGGCAGACACTCCTGAATCTGATCCACCCATGTCTTCCTTGGCCTTCCTCTGCCTTTCCTTCCTGCCACTTGGGCTGAAAATATTTTCTTAGTAAGCATTTCATCACTCATTCTTTCAACATGGCCAAACCACCGAAGCATATTGGTCTCCACCTTGCTAACAACATTTTGCTTTACATCACACAACTGCAATACATCTTCATTCTTCACACAATCAGATCGTGTCTTGCCACAAACCCCACGTAAGTAACGCATTTCTCCAGCACACAAACGACTCCTATGTTTCTTCTGCAGTACCCAGGTTTCACTGCCATACATCAGAGTAGAAACAATTACTGTTTCATACACAGCCGTGCGGGACTCTATAGAGAACCCATCATTTCTGTGAAAACCTCCCAGAGTAGCTATGACTTTCAAAAAAGAATTCACTCGCCTACTGATTTCACCATCCAACTTGTTCTCTCTGTCAAACATGCTTCCTAAATACACAAACTCACTCACCTGGTCAATCACAGTGCCATTTATACTTACATTACATTCAGTGCTACCCATTCCTCTCTCAAACACCATAACTTTGGTTTTTCCCTTATTTATACTCAGTTTGAATTTCATGCAAACTTCGTGCATCCGAGTCAACGTACTCTGCAATTCACTTTTGCTCTCTGCCAACAGGACAGTGTCATCAGCATACAGCAATCTGCACACACGGATATCACCAAGACATAAACCACTATTATCTATTTTGGCATCACGCATGCACACATCCATAAATATATTACACAGCCATGGTGACATTACACAACCTTGTTTGACTCCTGCACCAATAGAAAACCATTTTCATAAAACACCATTCACTCGTACACAAGCTCTACTACCAGCATACATGGCTTTTACACTATTATGTAGATTCCCAGTAACACCATATTCATTCAATACCTTCCACAAAAGTGTCCTATTGACTCGGTCGTAAGCTTTCTCTAAATCTATGAAGGCAGTAAAAAATTTGTTCCCAACAGCCAGATACTTTTCAATCATCATGCGTAATGCAAAAATCTGGTTAGTGCAGCCTTTACCAGGCATAAAACCACTCTGAACATCCCACACTTTCTCTGAAGTAAGACCCCGTACTTTTTCAATAACAACCTTACCAAACACTTTCCCTGGCACACTCAGTAGGCTAATACCACAATAGTTCTTGCATTCAGTCTGATCACCTTTTCCCTTATACAAGGGAACAATGATAGCATCCTTCCAATCCCGAGGGACCATTCCTAACTCCCAGCACAACTGGCAAATTTCAGTTAACCAGTTAATTATAGAGTCACCACCATACTTCAACATCTCTGCAGTTATGCCATCAACTCCTGGAGCCTTACCATTCTGAAGAGATTTTAGAGCTTTACACACTTCTTCTCTTGAGATCCCTCCTGTGCTTTCATCCCTCATTGTGACATCATCTGCATCTGTCTCAGAATCATTTTTGCTCTCCTGATCTAATAACTCACAGAAGTATTCGCCCCATCTGTCACTTAACTCATTGGGCTCCCATATCATTTCTCCAATCTCATTCTTCACACAACTTACAACTTTGTTTCCCCTATTTTTCCTGAGTCTCATGTACTTCCAGAAGGACTTTCTATCTTTCCAAAAAGCCAGTTCATGCCTTTCCACTTTCTCTTTCCTATCTTTTGCCTTACTGTGGCGAACCAGCTTAGCAGCTTCACGCTTCTTACAGCGATATTTATCACAGAGACTCTATCTTGCAACATCCCCAAATAGGCTTCCTTCTTTTTCTTTACTGCCTCATCAATCTCACTATTCCACCAAGCATCACCTTTATTGTTACCCACTATTGTGGTGCCACAGACCTCTTCAGCAGCAGTAACAACACAGTTCTTAAAACATTCCCACTTCTTTTCTACATCCCTCTCACAAGATTTCAGATCCTTCAGTCGTTCTCTAAGTAAGTCAGAATACTGCTGATTATCTTCAAGGAGCCTATCAACCTTTATTCATTTTACCCTGGGCCTCTTCCTATTCCTTTTCCTCCAACCAACATTAAGTTTCACTCGTGACACTACCAAGTAATGATCAGAACCAACATCCGCACCTCACATCAAACGGGTGTCAACAACTAAGTGTTTCAAATGCTGATCGTAAAAAACAAAATCTATCACACTCTTTTGACCAAGAGTACGATTTTCCCAAGTATATGTGTGTATATACTTGTCGTTAAAAAATGTATTAGATACACACAAATCATTCTCAATGCAGAGTTCAATTAATCTTTCACCATTATCATTCACACAAGGATGATTAAACTTACCCAGAACATTGTCAGAAATTGCATTCTGCACACCTACTCTAGCATTGAAATCCCCTGCTATTATAACTTTTTCTTTAGCACCAAACTGGCTCAAAACAGCTTTTAGCTCATTCCAGAAATCTTTCTTCTTAGCAGAAGGTTCCGAGTCACAAGGAGCATACACTACAACAGTTACAATTCTCTGAAGTTTCACTTTCAAACGAATCCAGAGAATTCTCTCACTTATGCAACTATAGTGAATCAAGTTGTTCTTCATCTTTTCACTTAAAATCACAGCTACACCAGCCTGTCCTCTCATATTATCCAATACTCCAGACCACACACTCACCGTGCCATTCACTTCTTCTACCCCAATTTCCTTCTTTTTGGTTTCACTTACACACAGCACATCCAGTCTATACTTATTCATCTCCTCAATCACCTCACTCATCTTGCCATTTATACCTCTAGTATTCCATACACCAATCTTACATTCACTCAGCCGAGATCGCTTTCTCATACGCCGTTTAGAAAGTCCAGGTCGATTCCGTGGTGGACCGTCCTTCTCAAGTGTGGTAGGTCCATCATATCCCACACTTGAGTCATTCTTAATATTTCTTTTTGTCTTTTTAATCAGGTAAGTACAAGGTGATCCTACAACTTATGATCCTAGAACTGATTCTGATTAAACCACTATTGAGTTATAAATGAACTTGGAGGATTCCGTATAACACAACATGCTACCCTGGGGAAAAGAATACATACGATCTATTAATATTTAATCTTATCAAAAAAATTTCCAATTATCAGAAAGCATTTCACAACAGTGAAGGAAATGTACAGGTATGATATGATAATGAACAGCAGTACATACAATGTTGTATTGCCATGTCTCGAAATGTTTTTACATATAGAAAAATTACCAAATATGGAATAAGTAACTGAATAATTACTGAAAAGTACTGAAAAGGATATTACCTCTTTAGCTTTCTGTTTTAGTTTCAGTTGTTCAGGATCTTCTAGCTTGGACCGACTCTAGAAGTTAAAAAAAAAAAAAGTTTTGATTTCACACATCATGACAAATGAACAATCTGATGAAATTATGTATGACAAATGGTGTGATACTAAATACACTATTCAAACACCCTAGTAACAACACTGAAATTCTGTGGAATAGCATCAAAAGCAAATTTACCAAAAAAAAAATTTATCACAGTTATACAGAACGTACTTGTTGTGAAAATGCAGCATACTCCACTGGCTAAAAATGATAGTAAAGTTTATACAAGTCCTATCACACTTAATTGGAAATACAAGTGAGCAAGAAAACATAATTTAAACATATAAAATAAAAATACATCATACATACATATCGCTAAGCTCTTCTCTGAGGTTCAGAGGTTAGCTCCACAAAGAAATACGAACTACCAGATAAATTTTTAACTGATTATTTACTTACTCTTGCCATATCAAACTTCTCCATTTACAGTGACCTTGACACACAATGCGGTCTTAACGGGCATCAATCACCCGATGTACACAAGACCTTCTATACTTCATACTCAAAACCTTTTTCTCATGCAGACACTCCTGAATCTGATCCTCCCATGACTTCCTTGGCCTTCCTCTACCTTTCCTTCCTGCCACTTGGGCTAAAAAAATTTCTTAGTAAGCATCTCATCACTTATTCTTTCAAAATGGCCAAACCACCAAAGCATATTAGTCTCCACCTTGCTAACAACATTTTGCTTCACATCACACAACTGCAACACATCTTTGTTCCTCACACGATCAGAATGTGTCATGCCACAAACCTCCGTAGTAAGTAACACATTTCTCCAGCACACAAATGACTTCTGTTTCTTTTGTAGTAGCCAGGTTTCACTGCCATACATCAGAGTAGGAACAATCAGGGCCTGATTATCACAGGGGCATATGGGGCACGTGCCCCAGGGCCCCCAATTTGAAGGGGGTTGGCCAAATTTGCAATTTTTATAATAATGTTATGTTATAAATTTCTTTTTGTTGAAAGTTCCATTTTGATGGGACGAACTATCAAGAGGACTAATAAAATTTCTGAGACACTCGTCTTAACTAACTCAGTGAGGCATTTTAAACATTTCAGATTGTGAGCTCCAACTTCTATCTATTGCTACCACGTCCACTATCGTAAAATGTGATACGTTGATTGGCGCAGAATCCTAAAGTCCTTGGATGACGCTTTCAGTCTGCAGTCTCACGGATGGAAATATTTGCTGAGGAAAATGGCAACACATTTATAAAACAAACACTTGTTTATAGCATGTAGTTCTACCCTGAAGCTTTTAGCGTTGGTTGTAGCGAAGCTCTCAATTTTACTTTTTTCTTAGTGTTAGCATATGGTAATAGTTTGAAGTGAGATAATTTTGTAGTTTTTATCAGAATTTTAATTAATATTGTATTTGTTTAAAATGTAATACCGTACTTTTTAAGTGATGCCTCAACAAAAGTATCTGCCCGGTTCTGCTAAAAAGAAATTAAAGACTGGAAAAGAAGAATCTACCAAAAAACTTGCAGGATCGCTGTTAAAGTATTCTGTTATGGTCAGTCAAAAACCGTATATTTCTGAGAATAAAATGATTATTTCTTGTGCACCAAGTAATGAACATTGTAATGAAATTTCGATGCATCAGCAAAAGAATGCTAAGACTGATCCATTTTTTAACATTTTTTTTTTCAAGAAAAGGGGTTTGTGCCATTAAATATGAATTGTGAGCATAATTACCAAATAAAACTGTATTTTAATGATGGTATTAGATGGAGATGCAACATATCTTCATGTTGCAGCAGAAGTTTTCATAGTGGAACATGGTTTGAGAACTGTCGATTGCCTTTAATAAAATAGCCCTGAAAATGTGATTTGTGAACCATATTTGGCGATTTATCACTTGCCCCCGACTAACAGAAAAGTAGCGTTTATTTTTAATAAATACTATTATGCATATTAAGGAGTAAGTCTGGATTTTTAATTCGTTATACCTAGTATATTGTTATTTAAAACTGTCATTTTTGTTTGCATATGGCTTTGAAACATTACTTTTAAAGTTTCATACATATGCGGTCTTTCTGTGACAGAGTAAAAATATCATGTGAGGTGGGGGGGGGGGGGCATGTAGACTTCTGCTCAGGGCCCCGAGTTATCATGATCGGGCGCTGGGAACAATTACACTTTCATACACAGCCATGCAGGACTCTCTTCAGAACTCATCATTCCTGTGAAAACCTCCCAGAGCAGCCATGACTTTCAATGAAAAATTCACTCACCTACTAATTTCACCATCCAATTTGTTCTCTCTGTCAAACATGCTTCCTAAATACACAAACTCACTCACCTGGTCAATCACTGTGCCATTTAAACTTACATTACATTCAATGCTACTAGTTCCTCTCTCAAAAACTATAACTTTGGTTTTTCCCTTATTTATACTGAGTTTGAATTTCATGCAAACTCCATACATCCGGGACAACATACTCTGCAACTCACTTTTGCTGTCTGCCAACAGGACAGTGTCATCAGCAACTATGAGGAAATAGTTCTGAGAACAACCTGAAAATTTCAACTAGTTAAACATTGGCATATCTGTATCAAGCATGAGGGGGGGCTATGTAGAAAAATAAAATATGCGAATTAAAGTAGAAATTCTGGAGCTTTGTTCTCGTTTTGTTTCTGCCTCCACATTTATATACAAGCCACTGGGCTTGTATATAAATATGGAGGCATTACTTTTTGAACACCCTCTGTAGGTAGTTTCTCTGAAGTTTATTTTGTATGAGAAAGGGATTGTTGTTAAATCATTCTACTGGTAACTAGGAACAAAATACTTTATAATATTGTGACTCATGATCTAGAAAAGAAATAGTAGTAGTGGAAGGATTTGTGATGAACTGGTATTACTTGTCAAACATCTGTTTATCAAAATCCCCTAATGTCACTCATATTACATGGTTCATACTCTCATTCAATAACAGAATTCTAGGTCAATACCACAACTTTTGAATTTTATTCCTTAGGACACATGATTCAAATACTCCTATTTAAATCTAGTGAAATCACAGGTCTATGCAACCTGTAACCTACAAGAAACAACCCCTACAGGCTTGCACAAACTTAAATACAAATTCTGAATTTTGAAAATGATGTTTTCTGCACCTAATAAAAGACTTACAACCATAGACAAAAACTGAAATACCAAAACTGCTACTGAAAATGTAACCAGGGATTTAATTTCTACAAAACTTTTATGTACACTATGCTATAATAATTTTGAAACAAATATGTTTATACTTTGGCTTTAATTAAATTATTGAAGCAAATTATAGAATAAAAAACCCATAAAACTTATAAACAGAGGTATTAAAATTTACAGTCAGATCATGTGCCATCACTCTTAAAATGTTTTCAAATGCCACAAACTAAATTTAAATATTTTGAAATAATACTTACATTGGAAATTTAAGGATAAGGAAAAACGAAATATGGGATAAACATATTCCTTTGTTAAAGCAAAATTCAAATCGAAAATTGTTACTTCACTTGTTCTCAGAAATTGCTTGATTCCATGACTTGTACAATTGTTTTCACGGCAGGGTTGGGAGTGGCATTATTGCTTAATAAAGTTATATTTCTCTGAAAATGCATGGTTTCCTATTGCTTAGTAACATCTTGCTATATCAACAAAGTACACATATTTTTTCTTTTGTTCACAAAAAAAATTTAAGTTCAAAATAGGAACTTGAACACACCATCACCACCTTTCATTCTCCATAAAGATTTTTTCCCTGCATGGTGTACACAGCAGCATAAGTGAACATAATTTCTCCTTAAACAAAGGAAAATATGCTTGCCCACACATTTTAAGTGAAATTAAGTATAAAAAATCAGTACTGCATTCTTCACTCTGCCATGAAAATGGATGGTTCAGATTCCCCAGCTTCCCACAGACAAGTTAAGAACCAATTTTGAAACTTAATTTTGCGCTAAAAAAAGAGAAAGGAGCAAACATGTTTGCTCTACTGATTGGTTTAAAAGAAGATACAGTTAGAAATAGGAAAACATGTATTTCATTACAAAGAAACTTGAAAACATGAAGATGCTTTTTTTTTTTTTCACTATTACCAAAGACATTCCGATGTTTCCCTACTCCATAGCACTTGTAGTTGTCTGTAATGTTAGTAAATGGGAAAAACATTTCCCATTTACTACCATCAAAGCTTTTATATTTTGGCTTATAATACACGTTGATGTAATGACTATTATCCTTGTGTTTTACCTGAACCCTTACCGGGAAAACATTTCCCATTTACTACCATCAAAGCCTCTATATTTCGGCTTATAATACACATTGCTGTAATGACTATTATCCTTGTGTTTTACCTGAACCCTTTCCGGGAAAACATTTCCCATTTACTACCATCAAAGCCTCTATATTTCAGCTTATAATACACGTTGCTGTAATGACTATTATCCTTGTGTTTTACCTGAACCCTGGAGCAATCTTATTGGGAAGGACAGCACAATAACTATTGTTTTTGTTGAGTAATTTCCATTGGCTAATTATGCTTTTTTGACTGTCTTGTTATCTGGTATATCATGTGACACTGACATTACCTTTCCCATGATGCACCTGCTCCACGTACTTAAGACCAGCATGTAACCACATGGTGAAATCACATCTGATGAAGGTGCCACTGTGACACCGAAAGTTCTCGTGTTTTTTAACATGTACATAGATTTCGTTTTTTAGCTGAATAAATATCATCGTGCAACAAGACGGATTTCTTTTAATACTAGTATTTATGCACGAATTATAGTGTTTACAGTAAATGGGAAACACATTACAGCAAAACATGAGTAAAAAAATTTGATTTATTAAACTGCCACAAAATACAGACATTAAAAAAAAAAAAAAAAAAAAAAAGATTTCCACACACTGAGTTCAAAATCTGGACAAAATCCTATTAAATTCAGACACTTGGCAGCTATGTATAAGTTACAATACTGGGAAAATCTTGAATTGCAACCCATAATGTATGGCCAAAAACCGAGAATGGATAAAATTCCAAGACATAGAACAGAAATTTTTGAGCAATTCCAGAAAAATGTAGAATTTCAGTACTTTTCAGGATTTCCATAACAACTACAAAACCATGATATTATTTGTCATTTAATACATTTTTTTTTTTTGTTTACAGATGCTGAAACATTCATTGGAAGACCCATTTACAGTTTATATTATGTTTCAAAACAAACACAGCAGCTACATTTCATCATGGCACAGAAAAATTCATAAAGATATCCAATTAAGATGTCTGGAAAAGTTCATACTACAGTAGACTCTTGCTAATCCGGCCCTCAATAATCCGACCTCTCCATAACCAGGTCTCCTTCTCCTTGCGTGGTTTTTGGTTGCAAAAATCGTGTTAATATTAGACCAGAATTAATCATACATGAGTGAAGTTTTCAATTTTAACGTTATGTTTTGTTTTGAATCGGCACTAACTTTCATGTAATTCAATTTAAAATAAAAGTAGGAAGGATCCTCAAAATAATTAAGAATATTACAAATCCAGCATTTTCTCACACATCGGCAGCAAGTTGTGATGCAAAATTAGAAACATTTGCAACACAAAATGCATTGCAATAGCCTTGAAAACCACCAACTTTCTCACGGTTTACGCGTCCCTGTGAAGTCACGAGCGTGGGTTATTTTTATACAATTTGTTGCTACCCAGGTGGCACTGTAACGGCACATCATGCCGGCAAGTGTGAAAGGTTTTAGTTTACATTTACGAGTGCGGGACAAGTGGTCGGCGCGGCGTGGTGGCCTTCAAATTATGGCTTCAAAAAGAAAACCTGTTACGTTACAACTGCCGCAGAAATAGGAAATTTTAGAGAAGCTAAAGCGTGGTTGTTCCCAAAAAGCCATCGCTGCTGAGGAAAACGTTGGACATGCCACTGTTTATGACATAAAAATGAAAGAGAATGAACTTCGACAGTACGCGAGCCAAATGGACAGTGTGTTGCGATAACCAAAGGTTACGCGAAAGGGTGAAAGCGATCAACTTGATGCAGCCATTTACAGATGGTTCATACAGCAACGCAGTAAAGGATTACCAGTCAGTGGCCCGATAATCAAAGAAAAAGCACTGGCATTTAAGAAAAAACTTGGCAGCAGTGAACGGTTTGCAGCAAGTGTGGGCTGGATATCAAAGTGGAAGAAAACACATGGTGTGCAGCAGCTGACAATCATTGGGGAAAGTCGCTCAGCAAACGAAAAATATGCAGAAAAGTTTAATAAAAAGTTGAAGATGATAAAGTAAGAACCAACTCCTGCTGCCGTGTACAATGCTGATGGGACCAGCCTCTTTTTTTAAATGCTCCCTTCAAAAACCCTTGCTGCCAAGAACAAAAAGGAAGCTCATGGGTATAAACAATAAAAACAATGTGTCACATTGATGGCATGTTGTAATGCCAATGAGAGTCATAAACTTCCCCTCCTGGTGATTGGAAAAGCGCAACAGCCACGATGTTTTCAACACAGCGAGATGGATAAACTACCGGTAGATTATCGTGCTCAAAAGAAGGCGTGGATGGAAATTTATATCGGTGGTTCTATTATAAATTCGTACCAGCTGTGAAGGAAGAACTGAAGAAAAAGAAACTTCTGTTAAAAGCCATCCTCCTAATTGATAATGCCCCCAGTCATCCCTTCAACTTGTCTCTGAAGTCAGGTGATATACGAACTGTCTTTCTTCCACCAAATGTGACAGCTCTGATCCAACCTATGGACCAGGGAATTTTTGGAATCAATTAAGCACCGCTACCGACATGCGCTTCTTACCTCCCTGTTGGATGAATGTGAAAACGATTCCACCGAGGCTATGCTAAAGGCGTGAAAAGCGATCAACAGGCGTGATGTTGTTTTCCAAACAGCAGAAGCATGGGACATTGTGGAGAGCACTACCATACGGAAGTGTTGGAAAAAAGTGTGGCTGTCGATTGGCACTTAGTTGGAGTCAGCATCAAGTGGCAGTAATGAGCCAGTCAATTCAGAATCATCAATTCCAGATGCTGTGTTCGTTGAAAAGTTCTACAAGCTTCCAGGAGGAGAAGTTGATGAAGAGGATGTTGCTAAGTAGCTGAATGAGGTAAACTGTGGAGTAGACCAGGCTTTAACAGATGAAAAAATCATCAAAAGTGTGCAGGAACAAAAAGATGAAAGCGATGAGGAAGAGGGCACCGCAGAAGCAGAGAGCACGAAGATTTCTCACACTGCTGGTGCTGAATGTCGACATAATGTCTGGTTGTTGCATTATTCCTGCAGTACATAATGCAACAACTAGACACGTGCAGTACCAACGTAACGTTAGTACAGCGATTGTGTGACAAAGCATGCCATCGACAAGCATCTTCATTAAAGCACACAAAAATTTTTGACATGTTTTAAAGTGACCACACTGAGTAGAAAATGCAAGATTTCATCCATGATGTATTGCAATTGTATGTTTCTTTACTGTGTATAGTATGTACACATACATATTGTGCTTTACTGTACTGAAAATATGAAAAGATCCTTTTATTGTTGTAAATGAGACAGTATAGTACGTACTGATTGTGTTCTTTTACCATTATCATATGCTTGACTCTTATTATTATTTTTTTTAAATACATATGTGCTACACATAGTAAACTTGTAATTGTAACATTAAATTTAATGAAGAATTAAATTGAATTTGTATGCACTCTCAGTAATCCGGCACTCTCGCTAATCGGGCACCCCTCTGTGCAAGGAATGCCTGGATTAGCAAGAGTCTACTGTACTAATATTGGAAGAATTTTGTTGTAAGTAGCATATACTACTAAAATATGAAATTAATGTGGACCTGATTCCATTTTAAAAAACGAACACTGGCTTCATTGAGAAAGGAAATAACGTGCAATCCTTCCATGATACAAAGAAATAAACTTTATTTCTTAAGGACTGCTGGGAGGAGTGAGGGGACATACCCACCACAGGCCTTACTGGCTTATTTTTTGTTGGGGATACTGAACTTCAAGTAATGGTTTTAAAGACCAATAAAAAAATGTAGCTGAGATATCCTCAAGGAAATGCATAAAGCAACTTTTTAAGTCTTTCTGTGGGATTTCTAAGAGTAGTTTGTAAAGTCTGATTTAATGGGAACAAAAGTACTTTTTGGACAGCCTCTACTCTTTTTTTTTTTTCTTTCTTCATTTTTACCCACTGGAACAGGTATAGCACCTTTCAAAAAACATGAGCATGTATTAATAAAAATATTTGTGTGGGTATCCAAAAAATCACCTGAATAACATGGATGCAAAAGCAATGGGATTGTTTGTGTGAAGATACAAACCTATCATATGCTGCAGTAAGGCTAATCTAACTGGTTGTGATACTCTCATTTAGCACTCCCTGTCTGCCAGTTATTTGATGCTTCAGAACTTCTGCATGAACCATCTAAATGTGTGATACTATACAATGAATAACTTCTAAATAAAGCAGCTCATTGCACAAAATACTGTGGAAAAATAATGAAACTGTTTTTTAATAGTAATAAGAATGTAACAACAGCAACATATGCTACTACTAAAAGGATTAGTACAACATTCTTTAAAGGAAACTAATTCCCCAGAACCAGTCACAACCAAATTACTGAGCAACGGTGATTACAAAAACTATCTTGCTACTATGATAACACCTAAATACAGAGATGCCAACCTGTTTCAGATATTTTCAGTAGTACTCATACAAAGTTTCAGTAGTTTTGGCCATTTTTCAGTAGTCATACCAAAAAGAATCATTTTAACCAAGGAAAACAACTCATTTAATTTAATTAGCATTTTTTTACTTACTTATTCATTTATATACATGAAAATCTGTATCAAAATATTCCAAATTTTCACATGGAAAATAATATACCCATGACTGATACATTTTTTTTACAACAAAAAATTGATTAAACAGCTTTCTTTAGTGATTTTGCTGTACAGTGTTTTGCAGATTTGAGTTCCTCAGCAGAAAATATTTTTTCATAACACACTTGCCCAGAGGAGAACATATTCATTTTTGCAATAAGAAGTGCTTCTACAGTTTCTAAACCTAAATTAGGTTGGAAACGGGCTTAATTTTTTTTTAACTAAACTAAAATCTCTCTTACTCACAGCATTCGAGTGTGGAACTACAAGTATTGCAAACATTACTTTCGAGAGAATAGTATACTTAACCGCTACATTACAGCCTCTTAATTTTGAGATTTCTGACCAAGTGACATCTATTCTATCTGTTACTGCTATGGTCTCTAATTTGTCAGCTTGATAACAAGGAATTCCACTTCCAGTATATCAAGTTCATTTTCAGTTATTATAAATGGAAGGCGTTTGACTATGTGTAATACAGAAGTAAATGATGTTATGGCTCTAAGTGAAGGATCTACTACTTCTGCAACTTCTGCATGTTTTAAGAATTCATCATAAATCAGTATTTTTTCTTGAATATAAGAACATTCTTCAATGTGAAATTTTCCGACAGATGTATAGAACTTAGAAAGACAGATGTATAGAACTTAGAAAGACAGATGTATACTGCTATGGTCTCTAATTGTCAGAACTTAGAAAGTTCATTTTCGTTTATAAAATGATTTTGCTTTAATACATTTTTGTTTTTTACACCAATTACCAGTTGTGTCCTTTCTGATTTTTCTTTTTTGAAAAACTGTTATTTGAAAAATTAAGCTCAACATCACCATCAGCTACGACAGTAGGCTTCACATACCCCTTGGATGCCATGACAATTTTATCCATCACACTGAAAGAACTTTCAGTTTGAGGACCATGAATGCACGATAGCTTTCACTATTTTAGATAAAAGGTAGTGTAACTTGGAGAATATGAATGCTTTTGAATATCATGCATCAATTCTTACAAATTTTTCAGCTTCGTCACTTTTGTTTTCGGACTCTCCCCCTTTACCAAGCTGAAATGCAAACCTTTTTTGGGGGAATATGTAAGAACACAGGATACACGTTCGGAACATCGTTGGGAAAAAAAATTACAGTTACGGGAGAAACCTTTGCTACGTCCGATTTGCATTTTCGGACATTTCCCTTCCATATTCAAGGTGAAATACAAATATTTACGAAATAAAATGAAATTTAACAACTATACTAGGCAGAGGAAACATCGCGTGAAAAATGAAATTACGATTACGGGAGAAATGTTCACTGTTTCCGAAAGTTTTGAAAGACGAAATTTACGTTTTCGAAAGTTTCAGGCGGAAAGCATTCTTCACCACTACCAATTGCCTCAAAGTTCTTGTTTAGTTATGCATCGATCTCGAGGATAACCCAAATCACGCTGAAAAAGCAGAAATTTCTCGAAGCCAAAGATTGCACAGTAATTTTTGCGCCGTCGAATTTCCGTTTTCGCAAATTTTCCCTCCATTTTCAAAGTGAAATACAAAGATTTATGGAATAAAATTATGTATAACAACAATACTAGACAGAGGCAACATCGCAGGAAAACGATTTTACGATTACGGAAGAAATCTTTACTTCGTTCACTTCCGTTTTTGAAAGGCGAAATGCTGTCCCGATGCGTATTTTTACGCGTTGGTAAAATTCTTCGACGCATAGTTTTACACATTTCTCGATGTGTGTTTTTTGCGAGTTGATGCATATTTTTACGCGTTTCTCGATGAGTATTTTTACGTGTTGATGCGTACTTACGCGCTTCACGACGTGTATTTCTACGCATCGCGAAAAATTCCCGATGCATATTTTTACGCGTTGGTAAAATTTTGAAGCATACTAGATGCGTAATTACGCATTTTGGCGAACTCTGCAACGAAATCCAAGCATACTTTTCTGCAACGCGAGAAAAAAATTCAAAATAATAATTACTGACATGAATGGTCGACGCACGATTTAAAAAAAAACCTCCGATGCCAGGCAATGACACTCACGTTCTGCACCAAACGATTTTCAACAGCTTGTCGCTGCACTGCGAAAGAGCTTCAGGTCAAACTCTGCCCACGTCCACCAAAGTGAGCTATGCTCAACGTCCCCAGAATGTTGCATGCTGGGGAGGGAGGGCTTTCACTTAGAATGACTCACAAGCAAAGATGAATGACGGATCGTCAAGTGGCCGCCGTTGCGAAGGGGAACAAGCAAAATAAAAATTAATAACTTCCGTTAATTTTTCGTAGAAAAATCACGGTTTTCGATATTCAGTAGTACAAGAGCTTTTTCCGTAGGAACTACGGAGATTCCGTAGTTGTTGGCATCTCTGCAAATATATACCTGCCAACATGTCAATTTTGAAAATCTTACAATTTTCATGCATGCACTGACACAAGAAATATATACAGTTTCAGCAAAATCTATCCAGAATTAAATAGTACTAAAATTTAAGAACAATTTTGGCTAATGAGAGCAACGTAATGCACACATTTTAAGATTTTGTGGCCTGCAACATTATACATTAGTGGAAATTCCTTAAACTTTTCTATAATAAAACATATGCACTATAAACATATATTACCATTGCTTTATATCCCTCTCTTATCCCAGTGGTTAGCAATGTTTGGTCTTGCTATTCAGTATTTATTAAAGAAACTTGCAGTCTTGGTGTTTTCTGTATATATATATACAGTATATTCAGGCTGTGGAACATGCACATGTACACACACGCACAACAGACATACATACAAAGGGTGGACAACAAAACTGAAACACCTGTGCAAAAGCACCCCACGTGTCATGCCACTGTACGCAATATCTGGAGGCCAGCCTGCATCTATTTCGCAGTCAATCAATGACAGCGGAGTGTGAAGGTTGCATTAGCAGAGCAGTAGCACAGCTGGACTTCAAATAGTGCGATCCACACAACATAATGGGAGACATATACGAGTTTCAAAGAGGACAGATTGTTGGTGCACATCCATACCCGAGACTGACCAAGGAACAAAAAGCTGAACTTTTTAATCGGGTGAAAAAAATCAAAACATGCGACAAGAAAGTGTGAATATATAGCAGCACGAGCAAGATGGAATTGTTCACTGTATTCACAATATAAAATTACTGAATTCAAAGCAAAATAAAGTGATTTTAAAAGACACTGCTTCAAACACATCTCTTTCTCTCCTTTTTTTTTTTTTTTTTTTTTTGTACTTGCTAAATCATCAGTTCAATTTTACTCTTGTGTTGCTTTCTTCTCAGCAAGTTCCATAGCCATATTTGTCTTTTGTTGACTCTGCAGCTGAACAGCAATCTTTGCTTAGTTTTTCTTTCTAATGATATAATTCCCCCTTCCTATTTCTTCACCGCTTTTCTTTTCTCCTCCCCTTTTATTCCCTCAGATGACAATTTATCCATCATGCTGAAAGAACTTACAGCATGAGGACCACGAATGCATGATATTAAAGCTTTCGCTACTTTAGATAAATGGTGTGACTTTCAGAATATGAATACTTTTGAACATCATGCATCCATTCTAACAAATTTTCAAACTCTGTCACTTCTGGAAAATTTTCCCTACCCTATCAAGCTTAAGTGCAGACATTTATGAAGGAAAGTAACACTTAGCAACAACACAGGATAGTGAGAACATCGCAGGAAGAAAAAAAAAATGCGCTTTCGGGAGAAATCTTTGCTCCGATGGACTTCTGTTTTTGGAAACTTCTTCCTCCACTTTAGGTTGAAATGCAGTATTTGTGGAATAAAAGGATATTTAAGAACAGAACAATACTGGGCAGAACGAACATCGCGAGGGGAAAAAAACAAAAGATTATGGGAGAAATCTTCGCTGCATCTAACTTCTGTTTTCGAAAGTTTCGTAAACCCGTCTTCAAACGAAAAACGAATCCCTCTCCCCCATCCCATCGTCAAATGAAAAATGAATCCTTCTCCCCTACCATTACCCCCTAAAATTTCTGTTCAGTTGTGCATTGATCTCGAGAATGCGCAAAATGATAACGGGAATGTCGGAATTCTTCGAATCCACGGTAGAATCTTTGCCTGAAGACTACAGGGAAACCCTTCGCACCGTCTTAACTTCTGTTTTTGGAAATCGTTGCCCACAGTTTCATGCTGAAATACGAACATTTATGCAATAAAATGACATTTAATAACAATATTGGGAACAGGCAACATCCCGAGAAAAAAGAAATCACTTTGAATAAAGCTCATGTTGAGAAATGGCTTCCTAGTTTAATTGAATTAATAATCTAAAGCATTTTTTATGGGAATTTTACTAGGAAATTTTTTACATTAATAGCAAATTTTCGGAGAAAACTCTTCTCAGCCTGAAGAAGGAGAAGAGTTTTCTCCGAAAATTTGCTATTAATGTAAAAAATTTCCTAGTAAAATTCCCATAAAAAATGCTTTAGATTATTAAAGAAATCACGATTATGTGAAAAATAGTCACTCTGTTGAAACTTCCTATACTTTAGTTTTTTAGTTTTCGAAAGTTTTGAAAGACGAAATACCATCACCAGACGGACCCCCCCCCCCCCCATTTCTCTTCAGTTCTGCATCGATATCGAGAATAAACCAGATTATGACAAAAAAAAAAAAAGCAGAATTTCGCGAATCCACGGAATTATCTCAGGTATGTGCACATCTCGCCGGTGCATCTGTGTTCAAGACGCAAGCCTTTAGGGTGTATCGCAAGCCACAGTATCCAGAGTCATGTCGGCATTCCAGCAAGAGGGAAGAACCACATCCAAACTGCCAAGGTAAGAGGAAGTTGTCTGGCAGGAATGTCTGAGTACTAACATGGATGGTAGCCAAAAAACATAAAACCACAGCTGCCCAACTCACTGCAGAGCTGAATACGCACCGCAACTCGTATGTTTCCATCAAAACTGTTCGTCGGGAGCTTCAGCGGGTCAACATTCACGGTCATGTTGCTATCGTCAAATCCTGGATCACCAGTGTGAATGCCAACTGTCGGTTGCAATGGTGCCAGCAGCGTAAATTGTGGACATTGCACAACCTGAAATGTGCATCATTCTCCGATGAATCGGCAAGCCTTTGTGGTGTCTTTCCCACAACCGAGAGAGTTTATGTGTAGAGACATCTCTCATAGGCTTACCACCCGGACTGTTTATTGCCCACAGTGAAGCACGGAGATGGATCGGTGATGGTTTGGGCAGTAATATCGTGGCAGTCTGTCAGTCCACCAATTGTTCTTGAGGGACACATCACTGCCAAGGACTCTCAGACAATTCTGGAGGACCAGGTGCACCCAACGGTTCAAACATTGTACCCTGATGGTAGTGCCATGTAACAGGATGATAACGCACTGATACACAGAGCCAAACTGGTGGAAGTGTGGTTTCCTGAGCATGAAAGTAAGGTTGAACATTATGGCCTGCACATTCACCCAACTTGAGCATTATTGAGCCACTCTGGGGTGTTCTGAAGGAGTAAGTGAGGAAACGTTTTCCTCCACCAGCATCACGTCGTGGACTAGCCACTTTTCTGCAAGAGCAATGGCTTCAAATCTCTCTGGCCAGTGTACAGGACTTGTATCGGTCCTTCCCATGACGAAATGCAGCTGTATTGGCCTCCAAAGGAGGCCCTACACCGTACTAATAAATTGTTGCGTCCTATTCCCATGTGTTTCAGTTTCGTTGTCCACCCACTGTATATTAAATAGGGGGAACACTATGCCCCCCTTCTTTTTTCAGTAGAAAAAGTGCCCCCTGCTGTTCTGCTAGCAACAAAAAAGTCTACTCACCATACTTTGAGTGCACTTAAAAGTAAGCAGAAATACTCAACATTTTGCTACAAGATTTCATTAGATGCCCTTCTTTAACATTTATACCTGAAAAATGCCCGAGACCAGAGGTAGCATAATGTAAATTGCTAAATTGATCTCAAAATTTTGTAAACAACATTATGTACATGCATTCCTATGTGAAGGCATTTTTTGCTCTATCAGTTTTCTTTGTGGAGGAGGGAACAAAATGCCCATCCCCACCCACCTTAATTTTTTTTTTTTTTTTTTGACATTTAAATCATTAGATGGATTGCACCTTATGTGGTCAGTGCATGAAGAATTACTTCAGATTTTTGCCGGAAAATGAAAAATTACTAAAAATAAATTCATGACCCCAAAGCAAAATTTGTAACTTTTTTTGAATTCATGACTGTTTTGTGACTTTCATGATTTTCATGACTAGTGGAAACTCTGCAAGTGTTGATAAATGGCTGATTTAGCCATTGTCAAAACTTTTTAGTAAATTTTTGTTCATAGCAATGTCCTTTTTGCATACTTTTGGTAATCAAAATATCTTCCAAGTTTTCGTCAGATAAAGACCTGCGAAATTGTGTTCTTGTTTTTTGTGCACTGCTGAATATTCTCTCACATTCTGTATTGCTGTGTGGTATTTTTAAAACACACACCATAACACTAGAAGTCTGCTATATTTTAATATACCATTTGCTAATATAAATTTTTCAAGAATAGCCCACTTTCGATCCATCCTCTCTTTTTTAACTACTTCTTCAGGCAGATCATCAATTTGGAATGCACAAAATTCAGATTGAAGTTGATCTCCCACTTCAGCTTCATTTTCATCGATTTTCCGAGGAAGCATTAAGGGAAATTTACTTAAAAGTAATCTATATCCAAAAAGGACTTGCTAGCAAATTTCTCAATGTCTGAAACCTCTGCATGCTTTAACAAATCGCTGTTTATTGGAAACTTAATTGCAGCAGGTCTGGTAGCATAATATTTTCTCATGGCTGAATAAAAAGTTAATTTTTCGTCATCCTGTAACACCTAAACAATTTTGAAAGCAGCACTACCAATCACTAAGTCATCATCATTTTTCTGGTTACATTCATCAGCATACTTCACATCTATTAAAGAACAACTTTTAATAACATCTGGCTTCAAAAATTTTGAAAGAAGTTCTTTAAACATATCTAATAACAAAGAGTTTAAAACTGGGGAATGCAGAATTAAATTTGTATTTTCAAAATTTGGAATTATGAAGTCTAAAAATAAACAAAAGGCTTTATTAAAGTCGAAAACCAAACACAAACATTCTTTCCTCTCTTGTCAATGGACATACAGCTTTAGAAAGGTAATTTATCAGATTTATTAATTACAGCACTGCATCTTTCTTCAACTTTTTTATTGGTTGATTGTCATCACATGCAGAGTCTCTTGTTTGAAGATCCATGTTTTCCACAATCCATATTTTCCATAGGCTGAATGTTTTTTTGTTTTTGTTTTTTCAGATGCATCATTACAGTCTTCTTTTATTGGTTTCAGTCGAATGCAATACATCTCAAGGAAAAAAAAAGTTTTGTCAATCTTGTCAGATTGCTTAACCTGTTTCTTAAAAAAACTGACAGGTGGATCTCATTGTTCTATCAATCATTTTAGACTTTTGCCTAATGAAAGCCACCTAGTACACACATTTCAGGATTTTGTGGCCTTCAACATTATATAGCGACTGCAATTCTTTTTTTCTTTTTTTTTAGGTTCCTTCTTTTGTTTTGCACTTCTTTGTAAGTAATAAAACACATCAAATTAGAATTTCATTAAGTTGGCTCCTTTCTCAGCAGCTAAATTGATGAGGTAACAAAGGCAACCCATCACTAACAGCTCTTCATTTTTACTTTTTAGATGAGGTGCAATACCGTTTTTAGAACCTATCACCACAAGTGCATAGTCTGCATTCAGAGCAACGCAGTTTTTCTTTCAATGTTTCTTGACTGAAAAGTATCTACCAATACTTAAGTTAGCAATATTTTGCCTGATTGAATTTCCAGACAAAACGGGTACTGCAAATAATGTGTTCTTCTATTTTGCACTCCTGAGCAGCAAAGTAGGTTACAACAACTTGATATAACTGTGAATTAGAGTCATTGCTGTCATCAGTAGAAATAGCAAATACTGTATTCTGCAACAGACTGATCAGTGACTTTATTTTTAGATGCCATTTTTTCAACTATTGTAGCCGTTTTTGTTCTCCCAGAATCATACCTTTTTGCAGTCTCACATTTCGGGAACATTTTCCTGAAGAGAAGTCCTGCATGGTCTGCCACTGCAATTGGCAAATTGTGTCCCAAAATAAAAATAGTAAAGAAGCATTCAGCATTTTCAGAGAGTGAGTCAAAAGTTTTGCAATATTTGCATAAGCACATGCTGCAGCAAGTATATCAGGTGTTTAAACTACACTATCTTCCAACAAGTAATTGGACACGCCTGCAATCGACAATATCTGCGGTCCTGATACACGTCACGGCCGCCGCCGTTAAATATCGTGTGGGAAACAACAACGCAACCAGTCACATGCAAGATGCCACGCAGTTCGGAGCTCTCCGATTTCGAGAGAGGTGTAATCGTCGGGTATCACAGAAATGGCCGATCCATATGTGACATATCCAGCGAGTTGAAGTACCCAAAATCGACAGTGGCCTACGTGATTGGCAAGTGGAAGATGAGAGGTGACTGTCGGAGTGTGCCCCGACCCGGCAGACCCACAAAACTGCGAGTTAGAGACCGATGGGTGCTGGCCAGATAAATTCGGAAGAACCGCACCAAATCGATGGGCCACATCCGCGAGGAGTTTCAACAGGCATCCGGGAGTGTTCTTTCGATGAATACCATCCATAAGAAAGCCCACCTGCTCGGTTATCATGGACGTGCTGCCGCCCACAAGCCTTTGATCACCAAGTCCAATAGCGCTGCTCGGCTAAAGTGGTGCAAAGAACGTCAACAGTGGACTGTTGAACAGTGGAAACAGGTTCTCTGGAGCGACGAATCAAGGTTCACCCTCTACCGTTCGAATGGTCTGGGTTTGGCGTCTGCCTGGAAAACGCCTCCTGCCAGAATGTATTGTGCCAACTGTGAAGTTCGGCGGCGGTGGAATTATGATATGGGGGTGTTTCTCCTGGTATGGCACGGGACCCTTGGTCGCAATTTATGGGAGACTCAACGCCGAGACCTACTGCACCATTTTGGATGACCATGCGCTTCCTACGTTGTGGCAGTTTTACAGGGTGGACCCAGGTTACTTTCAGGATGACAATGCCACCTGTCATGTTGTGAGGTCCACCATGGCTTGGTATGGTGACAATGGGGTTAATCGAATGGGCTGGCCTGCGCAGAGCGCGGACCTTAACCCTATCAAATACCTCTGCCCTTAACCCTATCAAATACCTCTGGGACGAGTTGGAGCGTCGACTTAAGGGGTGCCCCCCCCCCACCGTCCGAAATCGGTGAAGGAACTGACCTGTCTTCTCCAAGCTGAGTGGAAGAAAATACCGCTAGCCATCATACGACGCCTGGTTGAGAGTATGCCCCGGAGGGTCGCAGCTGTAATCGCCGCTCGTGGAGGCTCCACCAACTATTGAAGGTGAATAAACTTTGTGTTCCTTTGCTATCACAGGTGTCCAATTACTTGTTGATAGATAGTGTAGTTCAAGTTATGCACTGCAGTCAGTCGAAAGGGATATAAAGTGGTAGTCATTGCTGTGAACAGCATTCCATGTCGTCGTTCTGTCTGTGATTGGGACGCCTAAAAGATGAACAACCACAACCGGGTAATTAGAGAACTTTTACTTTATGAGTTTGAACTCGGCCGTAATGCTGCTCAAGCAACACAAAACATTTGTCATGCAAAAGGGGAAGGTTCCGTGGACCACAGCACCACAACCACATGGTTTAAGAAATTTCGCTCAGGTGACAGAAACCTTGACAATCAGCCAAGGTCATGTAGGCCGCAAACTGTGGGTTCGCAGACCATGCGCCAGACCATAGAGGCAAATCTGACAACCAGCATTCGGAGATTATCAGGCGAGCTGGGCTTATCACAGACCACTGTGAATCATCACCTTCAGGACCTTGGCAAGGTCTACAGAAGCTGCCGCATTGTCCCTCGCGAATTGATGCCAGCTGAAGCAAACCACCGAGTGGAAGTGTGCACGAAACTCCAAGAAAACCCGTGCGATGTACACATTTCATCAAGAGAATTGTTACATGCAATAAAAATGGATCTATTTCCATAATCCTAACACACAACAGCAGTGGTTGAGCCTGGGCCAACTTCCTGAATCTGTTGCCAAAAGTGGCACTTCAAGCACTCTGCGTCTGGTTTAATTTCGAGGGAATAATCCATTATGAATTTGTTCCAGAAGGTTGGACAATCAACCCCAATTTCTACTCTGAACTGCTGGAGCAGGTGTATGCTCGTTTTGGAGAAGTACCCGGCACTGGTGAACAGAAAATGTGCTCTCCTACAGCAGGACAACGCTCGGCCACATACTACACAAATGACCCGAGCAAAACTCCAGGAACTTGAGGTCATCGAACTGATGCCACACCCAGCATATGGTCTGGACCTTGCCCTGTCAGATTATTACTTGTTCCGGTCCATGGCCCACTTCCTTCGCGGGCGACACTTCAACAACCAGGAAAAGGTGGAAGCTGGGGTGAAGGGGTTCTACACCTCGAAGGACAAGATTTGGTACCCCTGTGGAAACGAAAAACTGGCAGACAGATGGCTAAAGACGGTGCAGTGTGATGGCCTATACTTTGAATGCTAGTCAACTTTCATCGTAAAGGTACGTATGAAGACATAAAGTGATCTAAATATTGCAAAACTTTCAACTCACCCTCTGTATAATTTCATTTTCATTTCCTCCAGGATTAAAGAAAGTTTCAATTTTTGAAGTTTTTCCTACATTCTTCATAAAATCACTGTGTTTCTTAGACTTCACATAATTTTTAATGTCACTTATACCACCATAAGCAATTTCAATATCACCAGTGCAAACGGAGCAGCAAGCGAAATTCGGTCCTTTTCGCGATTTTCCAATGCATGGGAATTCTTATGCATAAGAATCAAAAAACTTTATTATACTGTTTGACTTTAGCTTTTCCCATCACCTAATAGTAATATTAACACTATCACAAATTATGAAAAAGAGACAATCTCAAACTAGGTGTACAAGATGCAATATTCTCTCACCATGTACAAGTTTCCAAAGCAATCCAAGCCACAGGAGCAACACAGCAAATTCCTGCTCCACTGCATAGAAGTACCATTGCCAACGAGGGGGTGTAATTTTCTTGGTGAACTTCTTTTTAGGAACTCTATCCAATGGTGTTAAAGGAACTCCACAGTTATGGCAATAGCTGCCACATGACCATGGAGGAAAAACTTCCTACTCCATACGTGGGACTCTAGCACCAGTGAATCACGATTGAACAGCAGTCAGCGAAAACACTTGTGGCACCAACACATTTCTCCTCTACTGTGAATTAAGGTTTCCCCCTCCCACTACCACCACAATAAAGGTGCACGCATCAGGATTCTGCAGGGTGTTTATATATATATATAAAACACCCAGAATGAATCTCATTTACGAATGAATCTCAAAATATTTATTTACTCTCTCTCAACAGACAGACAGACAGACAGATTATAGATTAAATAAAATATTTTAAGATTCATTCGTAAATTTTGTTAAAAGTCATACAATTTAACCATACATCAGTACAATCTTATAATTCAACCAAAATCTGTACATTGTACAACAAACCGTACAAGTTGGCACGTATACAAATATATACAAAATAAAAAATCAGAACAAGCAACTAACCTTAGCAGCCCTAAGTAATATTTCCCTTTCTTGTTCTTCATGCCTTTTCTTTTCCAACCTATCTAATTCTTCTAGGAACTTGATTTGGCTTTTTACATCCTGAGATACTTCATACATTGCGTCTGCCTGAAAAAAAAAAGTAAAAAAAGAAACGCCTAAATCGTGCGAATGAAGAACAATTGTAGTTGTAAGTTACTGCATTTTCTTAAAGAGGACATTCAATATTGTATACAATAGCTACTGTCATAAAACTTGTAGCTTACACATTCTTTTAAGAGTTAAAGCAAAAAATAATTTCTTGACCATTTCCCCAATTTGCTACCGTCATAAAAACATTTCACAGAGAACAAAAAAATGTGCGTACATTAATTTAAATTTTAAATTTCACATACTGCATTTAATTCAGTACCATCTTGAGGTATAATTTACATCACCAATAGTTTCTATTCCTTACATATGACACACACATGGGTTGAAAGGTACTTAACCTGGAAGGATATTCACATGCTCAACTTCATGAAAGAAGAGGGGGAACCAGTATGACTGATTTTCTAGATTCCTAAACCTCTTCATGGGGGGAGGGGGCAAAGCAGAAGCCACCTGTGTTTAGTACAGGGGCAGCTTGTCTATAGGAGAACATTAGCCTGTGCTCTAGGTGATGTACTCAATAGCATTTTATTAGTCAAATGAAAAAAGTGAATACATAAATATTACAAAAAATAAATGTGCTTTAATTAGCATAATCAGTTATACAACAAAACAATCGGTTTGTCTGGGAGAGGGAACATACCTTGTATTGTGGTGTGTTTAACAAAATTCAGTTTTGTTCAGTGCAGAAAAAATCCTTTTCACTTGCCACTGTGAACAAAGAAACACTGTGCTCCTTTGAATGAGCCTTTAAACATACGTAGTTCAACGCCATTCTTAAAGGTTAACAGTGGGCCATATGATAGCATGGAAACACACTTCAGATGTAGCTCAAGTTAATTTTGTTTCTGGGAAAGAATCTTATTATGATCCCTGTTAGTATTTTTGTCTGATATACCAGAGTTGCATGAAGGCTTCAAACAATATTTCTAATGAGTGTGCCAAAAGGTCCATGATGTGTAAATACTGGGATACTTTCCTTAAACTAGTCAACCTGATCAAGTTTCTAATAGCAGCATTGGCAGCAGTGGGTACCACTGGGTACAGGGGATATGCATGCATGCTGAGAAGGTTCTAGGAGGCCCAGGCAGAGTACTGTGTGAGAGGATCAGCTCATAGTTTGACAAGCCTGAATCTCTTTAACAGCTTCTCTATCCATCATCCAATGAGATGATGTGTCCTTTAGGCAGTATCCTGTATCACTGTTCACCATTGTGGGATGACTAGCAAAGCCAGAATCCATTTTCGTTGCCCCTTCCAAAGTCTTCCATTAACCATCTTACACCAGCAGCCCCGTCTGGAATGTTGTCATGCCGAGGAATTGTGGTCAACCCCAAACAAGAATTAATTGTTTTTAGTGACAAATCCAGCTTCTATTTTGGAGCAGATGACCACTGCATTTACATATGGAGGAGGACCAGGTAGCACTCACATCCTGACTCAGTTATGGAGCCACACATTGCTGTCAATAGTGGTGTTATGGTGTGAGGAGCCACCTCCAATGGCAGGTGGTTGCCCCCTAGTTATGGCAACAAATGTTAACAGCAAAGCATCATGTGCAAGAGATCCTCCAATCTGTCTTCTTGCCTTTCACATCATGTCTGCCAGGGGCAATTTACGAGCAGGATAATGCCTGACCACACAGAGCTCACATATCCCAGAAGTGCCTCTGTAGTGTTGCAGCCCTCCCATGACCAATCAGGTCCCCAGATTTTTCTCCTATGAAGCATGCCTGAGACATGCTGAGAGGGGTGTCATCTGCAGCCATCACAAAATATTGGGGATCTTGTGATGCAATTAAAAGACTATTTGAACAATCTATCACAGGACATCATCAAGGTTTTGTTGGACAACATACTATGCTGCATATCAGTGTGCATCATGCATCACAGTCAGAAGTGGATTTATGAAGCTTTGATCTGTAAAGTTTTGCTAAGACTCATCCAAAATAAAGAGTTTTACAGCTGTAATATTGTATTCACTTCTTTATCTCTCCCTCAAAAATGTAGTGCTAAATTTCATTACAATAGGATGCTTGCTTTAAGCTGTGTTGATGTTCTGTTTAAGAGTGCATTTTACAAAGTACATAAACATACAGCTGTTATTATGCATATTACAGTCATATAGGCATTAATTTTAGTTTGGCTCTTGTATACACTGAAGTGCCCAAAAAACTGGTACACCAGTCTAGTACTTGGTAGGTCCCCGCTGTAGATAATGCACACCATACTTTCTGCAGAGCGTTCCACAATTTGAGTGTATTCCGAGGTCTTAGATTCCTGTGTTCGATAGCGCATTGAATGGCATCCCAAATGTGTTCTATCACGTTCAGATCTGGGAACTTGGGTGGGAATGGCAACACCCCAAACTCAGATGAATGCTCCTCTAACCATAATGTGGCATCCCGACACTTGTGTGGAGGTCCATTGTCCTGTTGGAACAGGCCCAACCCATCAGCATGAATGCAGTACATGAACTGGTGTACCTCATCAGAAAGGATGCGCACATAGCATTGGCCGGTCACAGACATGTGTAGACATACCAGGGGTCCCAATGAAGTCCAGCTAAACACATCCCATACCATTACGGACCCCCCACCACCACCACCACCACCACCAGCCTGTACAGTTCCCTGTTGTCAGGCGGGATCCATGGCTTCATGGGGTTTGCACCACACATGAATCCTTCCATCTGCCCGACACAGTTGGAAACGCGACTGGTCAGACTAGGCTACTTGTTTCCAGTCATCAAGTGTTCAGTGATGGTGGTTGTGCACCCATCAAGGGGACTCGAGTTGGGCGCTGGCTCTTAAAGCCCATATCGATGCTTGTTGAGGCTCCAGCACTGAATTCCGATGATACCTGCGAGAGTGTTGCACGCCTATCACGTGAAACGATTCTTGACAGCCGATGATGGTCAGGTTCACCCAATGTCTTTTTACGGCCACACTGGTATTGTAGGTTGGAGGTTTTGCCGGAATTCTTGTAGTCACGGTACACACTTGCAATGGTCGTCCATGAAAATCCGAACTTCGTTTCTACCTCCGAAATACTATGACCCATCTCACGAGCGCCAACTATGACACCACGTTGAAAATCGCTTAAATCGTTATTACTTGTCATTCTCATGCCGAAAACAGCTCTGACAGCTGGGAAGGATGTCTATCGCTTTATATACGCACTGGTGGACACAACAGAGTACGCACATAAGTGACGTTGCTATGTATTTTGCATAAGCTCGTCTGTACCAGTTTTTCTGACACTTCAGTGTATTCATTAAAAACTTACACAACAAAGTGTACAATGCAAGAATGTGATACTGCAAACCACAGTAAAGAAATTAGTGACCTGCAATCATCATCATCAAAGACTGTCTTTTATAGAAATGTTTTGTTGATTCTGATTATGACATTTAATAAATAAGAAATAAAGAAACTAGAGGGAAACAGTATTATCTGTACTTAAAAAATGAACACAAATCACAGTGCGCATTTCAACTTTAAAGTGAATGTAAGGAAACTTACCTTTATACTTTCTAAACGATGTTCAGCAGTTACACCTAATTTTTCTACTAGGTCCCTTAGCTTTGCTTCAGCAGCATGGGATATTAAGGCAACAGCATCATTTGCAACTTCCCCTAAGCCACAGCTCACAGCTAAAATAAATAGTAAAAATAACACCACATATATTTTTATGTAAAACTGATCTACAGACAAGTTACTTGTAATTTGATGCAATCAAATAAAACTTAGAGTAACTGTAGCATGAATGCTTTTATACATTATGATAATTACAGTGTGTTACATTGTTAGGAACACTGTAATACAGTATTATGTCTATGAAAAGGGATACTGAAACAATTAGTGTATTGGGTAAATGGCAAAAGTTCTCACCATTGGCATACATGAAAACAAAGCTTTTTCATTTACTTACACAGTGCTTCATTTCAGATTGTTGCATAGTCCCTGTTGTTAGCAATGACCAGCCATTGTTCACAGTTAGCTATTTAATTTCCCAACAAAGAAAATGGTGCTCTTGGAGTCAAAAACCATTTTAAATGCTGTATTATTTACACAGCAATCAGAACAGCCTCAATTGCCTAGTTTAATGTTCAATATGTAACATTGCATCAGAAAACTTGAAAATTACATTTTCCACCTGGTTTAACTGTTTAACATGTAACACTATATTAGAAAACTTGAAAATTACATTGCTATTTTTCAAGTTCTCTGATATTATGCTACATGTTCAGGGTGGCTATAAAATCATGAACAAAAAAATTCCCTGACTTTTCCAAATGAAGTCAACTCTTGATAACTCTTAACTTTGATAACACTGAATTTCTGATAACTCAAAAAAAAAAGTAAAATTCCTTGCAAGTGCCCTAGGCACATAATGAAGTTATGGTCTTGATAAGTCAAAAAAAATTTAGTGGCCAACATGATAACTCAAAATATTCTTGTTTAAAAATAAAAAATAGCCCATAAAATGCAAACAACATAAGGATTTGATGCACAACTCATTCATAACAATAGACAACAAAAGCAAACATTGCACGCTGACCACTTTAACCTTGGAAAGTGACCACCCTCTGAAATAATTCTGCCACCACTCAGCCAGGGACAGACTGCAACTACACTCCTTGCAGCACATCTTCAATTCCACCAATAAGTAATCAAAAAGTCATCTTTAATTAACATTCAAAAAGAATTTCAGACTGGCATCTCCCCATTCGACCTAATAGACAGAGGGTGTTCAGTAGCACTTTTTGTTAATTTTATGTTGCATATTCTTGTTCTGAACAAATTCAAGCTTTGTTTCATAAAACTTATTTTTCTAAACTTGTGGCTTCAAATCAAAAGTTGAATACATTGTCCTTTGCTGATAAAATCAGTTATTAATAAAGATGTTGAAGGCAGCCAAAAAAAAAATAATAATAATAATTGTACAGCATTTTGTAATACTGGAAAGCACAATGTCTACAATTCTAAAAAAGTGATTTAGATTAATTTTTTTTTAAGGAAGCCTCATCAAAAAAAAAAAAAAAAAAGAAATGTGCAGGTATTAGAATATTTGAGGGATGCTTAACAGATATGAAATATGTATTCAGCGTAGAGATAAAAATGTGAATTCGATACGTAGAGATAAAAATCAGAATTCCACAATGCTTGACAGACAGGAAATCCAAGAAAGCGAACGCACAGTGCACGAACCTCCACTTACCATATTATCATACTGCCTCTAAATTTGTAGTTTACGACAAGGTGAGACCAAAGAAGGGGGGGGGGGTGAACATTTTAACTGGTGAAAAATCAAAACAGACAGCAAGAATACAGACTACTGTTAGTCTGTCTTTTGTTGACTCTGCAACTGCACAGTATCGATTGCTTAATTTTTCTTTCTGCTGCTATCATTCTCTCCTTACTTCTTCATTGTCGCTTTTCTTTCTTTTCTTGATTTTTGTGCTCCCTGATAACAACCATCAGCCTGAGGACCATGAGCACATATTATCAAAGTTTCAACTATTTCAGATAAATGGTGTAACTTTGGGAATATCAATACTTTTGAACACCATGCATCAATTTTGACAAAGTTTCCAACTTCGTCACTTCCGTTTTTGAGAATTTTCTTCTTCCCTTATCAAGATTAAATGCAAAAACTTATGGGGTGGGGGATATTTAACAACGCTGGAGAGTGGGAACATCACGGGAGGGGGGCAATAGCGATTACGGGAATTCCGTCCGACTTCCAGTTTTGGAAATTTTTCTCCTATTTTCAAGGTGAAAAGCAAAAATTTATGCAGTAAATTATTACTTAAAAATACTGGACACAGGCAACATCGTAAGAAAAAAGAAATTACGATTACAGAAAAAATCTGAACTCCGTCGACTTTCCGTTTTCGAAAGTTTCAAAAAGATGGAATTCCGTCCTCCGATGAACATCTATTCACATACAGACAATTCTGTTTACTTGTGCATCGATCTCCTGAGTGGCCAACATAACAAAAAAGGCGGAATTTCTCGAATTCGCGGAAGAACCTCAAGCCTGAAGATTAGGAGGCAATTTTTGCGGCGTCTAACTTCCGTTTACACAAATTCTTGCCTACAGTTTCAAGCTGAAATACGAACATATATGCCATAAAATGATATTTAACAAGAATAATAGACACAAACACAACATCCGGAGAAAAAAATTACGATTAGGGCAAATTCTTTTTCTCCATTTAACTACTGTTTTCGAAAGCTTTGAAACACGAAATACCGTCCCCATATGGAAAATGACCCAACCCCCAAATTCTCTTCAGTTTTGCATCAATCATGATAGCGATCTAAATGATGACTAGAAAAAAAAAAAAACCCGGAGAATTCTGCGAATCCGCTTAAGAATCTTATGTATATCATAAAATAATAGCAAAATATTTTTTTTAAAACAAATGAAAATTCGTAGAATCCGTAGTTAGACAACGAAATCGGTAGATAATACGAACATTCCGTGGTAATTGGCATGCATAACAGTCGTATAATTGGCACCACGTGATCTGCACCTATCATGTTAATCGTGAATCGTAATTTCGGACAGAAAACTGCGATTCACAGGACCGACTCACAAATCCAAAGATGCAAGAAAAAAATGACAGTCTTGTTGAAACAGTAACTGTCATTTTGAAGTACTATTGTGTTACTTTTAAGTAAAAAAAGAACTAAAATCGTTATCTGTTGCCACATTATCGCAGTTCATTAGTTAGACTGTCCGTTGAAATTGCGGATAGTCCATAGCATTGTCTTATTTCTGAATACATTTCAACTGAATACCGAAAAAACCTTAACTAAAACAATCAGCGCACCCAAACTAGGCAATGTGATTCGCAGAATGGCTACACGCTACGGAATAGCTCTGCGCAATTCCCGAGAGTCACGGATTCTCACACCGCGTAGGCTTCCGCACACGCTAATAGTAGCGCCTTCCTTGCATCATATTTTCTGTCAAAATACTTCTTAGTAAAAGAAAAAATATATATTCTTACAATCTTTTTGCAGTCTTCTATCTCGCTGTTATGTTATATTTTTTTCTGTTACCGCATTTTTGGTACTTTCCCAATAACAGCACTTCGCCTGACAATTATTTCGCAGACTTTTTAGAACAACGCACCATTTTTTTTTGTTTTTTTTACCGGTGTCCGCAGCACTTAAATTTATAACCTTTTAATAGATAATCTATGGATTACACAACAGAAATTACGGCATTTACTGCAATATATTACGAAATCTCAACTAAGAAGAAAATTAGGCGCCACGGCCCAAATTTTAGGCGCCTGGGCGACCTGGCGCCCGGGATTTGTTGAGCTCTGGACATACCGATAGCAGAAGCACAATCTCTTTTTACAAAAGATGTGCTAAAAAGACAAAGCTTGCAAAATTTGCTGAAAACCCAGCTGGTCTTGCACAAAGGATGCCTCCTCAAGGTCACTCCTAAAGCCGAACAAGAGAAAATGCGAAGCGTATGTAACGTCATGATCTACAATATCGAACTTTTGTACCCAAACAATCAGAAGGAAAAAGAAATAATGCACACAGCAGGCATCCATCCAATGCAAAAGGTACTTCAAAGCACACAAAGTAAATAATTTATACTATTACACTTCGTAAATAAAAGAGAAAATACGACCTATAAACATGAATTAAAAACAATCTGATTCCGAAATTGTTTTCTTCCTTTTTTTTTTTTTTTAACACATTATTATATCTCTTTTTGATTTTTTTTTGTGTGCACACATAATTCAGTCTGAATGATGTATATTTACAACATGAAGCCATTCCAGAAACATCGTGCTGGCATTAGGGGCAGATGCGGAATTGTGAACTGATTGAACAAGGGTGCGTTGGAGCCAGAGTCAAAGAAAACATGGCCATTTAGACAATAAAACTACATCGTTTTAATGAAATATTAATAGTATGCAGACATAAAGCTCGCAAATATATTTGGCTACAACAACATCCAATGTTTTATTATTTTATTGCTGGCAAGATGAGCTAGGACGACGGAAATAAAAATTCCAGACTTCGTTCGATTTGCCACAAATTTCCCTGACTTTTCCCGATTTTACATATTTTCCAGGTCTGTCGCCATCCTGATGTTGAACAGTAAAACAGGTAATTCAGGCTAATCTCATGGCAGTGTAAATAATCCTGTAGTCATTCCATGTATTTGTGAAGAGTATTTCTTTTGTATCATCAAATAGAAGCCATCGCTCTTTCCGCCTTTATAAGGGAGTCACAGAAAAATTTCTCATCGGCTGCCACCGGGAATCAAGCCTAGGGTCTTCCAGTTACGTGCCGGATATGCTTCCACTGCACCACAGCAGTCCCGAAATTCTCCAGACTCACAAACGACAAACTGCCAAACTACATGGCAGGGTTGCTTCTTTGGAGCCCCGCACAATGCTGGGGATTCACCACAGATGAACAGCAGCAACTGAACAAATAACTAGAAGGCGAATGAATGATAAATACACAGTTGACGTGGACCAGGAACATCAAATAGAAGCCATCGCTCTTTCCACGTTTATAAGTGAGTCACGGAAAAATTTCTCATCGGCCGCCACTGGGAATCAAACCCAGGGTCTTCCAGTTACGCGCCGGATATACCGGCCGATGAGAAATTTTTCCGTGACTCACTTATAAACGTGGAAAGAGCGATGGCTTCTATTTGATGTTCCTGGTCCACGTCAACTGTGTATTTATCATTCATTCGCCTTCTAGTTATTTGTTCAGTTGCTGCTGTTCATCTGTGGTGAATCCCCAGCATTGTGCGGGGCTCCAAAGAAGCAACCCTGCCATGTGGTTTGGCAGTTTGTCATTTGCGAGTCTGGAGAATTTCAAGGCTGCTGTGGAAGCATATCCGGCGCATAACTGGAAGACCCTGGGTTCGATTCCTGGTGGCGTCCGATGAGAAATTTTTCCGTGACTCACTTATAAACGTGGAAAGAGCGATGGCTTCTATTTGATGTTCCTGGTCCACGTCAACTGTGTATTTTTCATTTCTTTTGTAATTTCTGTTTTAATTGTCATTTTGACCTCAACATGATCTCTCATGGTTTTACCAGCCACACAACTCTGCAGTGACTGGAAAAAGTGAAAATCTGGTGGTGCTAGGTCTGGTGAACACTGAGAAAAGGAAAAGTTCCCAGCCATGTTCTTGTAACACAGGCCTGCAAAATTTGAGTCATGAAAAAGTGTTTGCAATGTAATGACTGATTTTTATATTGTTTGGTGCGCTGATTTCAAATATGACATCCATTTTTCTCAATCACGTAAGGATTTTTCACAAAATGAGCTTGAATATATGGGGAAGAAAACCTATTTTACATATTCTGGTGAAAAGTAGGTCTTTTCAAAATATTTTAAGTGTTTTATTTACAAATTTATTATTTATCAAACTATTGGAAATGATTTGCTAAATTATATTAATAAGAGCAGTTACCATTGTTAATACATCCCGGTATTCATAGGTCCTTATGCTGTCTTTTCCTTTTCCCCTGAAAGCTCCTTTTGGCACTTTGTCTCTTGTAGGCAAGGCAGTATGCGGGTCTTCTCTGTGCAGCATCCAACAGTAGTCCGCCATCATATTGACGTTCCACCTACCTTGGTATCTACGCTCCATCTCCTTTATATCTTGGTGAAATCTTCCTCCTTGTTCTTCACTAACAGCACCAAGATTTTCGGGAAAGTAGTCCAAATGAGATTTTAAAAAATGCACTTTCAAACTCATCGAACAACCCAAGTCTTTGAATTTCGTTAACATGTTTTCTACAATACATCTAAAGTTGGGGTTCTTAAAGTTCCCAAGGAATTTTTTGACGACTTCCTTAAAAGCTCCCCAAGCCTCTTTTTCACTCAAAACCATTTTACTTTCAAACACTTCATCTGTAAAAAGTTTCCGAATATCTGGACCTACGAAAACACCTTCCTTTAGTTTTGCTTCTGACAGCCCTGGAAACTTGTTGCCAAGGTATTTAAAGCACTCTCCTTCTTTGGATAGAGCCTTAACAAATTGTTTCATCAATCCAAGCTTGATGTGAAGTGGAGGCAAGATGACTTTACTGGGATCAACCAAACTTTCCTTACTACATTTTTGTTTCCAGGTTTTAATGCTTTCCTATGCGGCCACTCCTTTTTGATCCAGTGATTGCCCTTATCCTGACTGTCCCATTCACACAAGAAGTAAGGGTACTTGGTGTATCCTGCTTGTTGTCCAAGAAGCATGGAAAGCACTTTTAGATCACCGCATATCGTCCATCCAATATCTTTATATTTCAATTTGGTGAGAATCAAGACTAAATTCTCGTAACATTCTTTTAGGTACACAGAATACCCTAATGGCACTGAAGCATACTTGCTGCCATTATGCAGAAACACGGCTTTGAGGCTTCTTTTTGATGAGTCAATAAAGAGCCTCCACTTGTTCACGTCCTACTGTATATTAAACATCTCCATCAATCCAGGGACATTGCTACAGTAAACCAAGCCACTATCTTGAGAAAAGTATGGAACGAAATATGTTTCTCTCTTTCTGAACCATGAGAAAGAGGTACCAGGAGCCAATAAATTATTTTCCTTTAGCCTAGAGCCTAAGAGTTCTGCAGATTCTTTAGAAAGGCCCAAATCTCTGACTAAATCATTCAATCCCAGCTGGGAAAAAGGTTGGGGCTCGTTGCTATCTGAAACACAATGAAAGTCCTCGTCATAAGCCTGACCTTCGTCTTCAGAGTCTTCAGGAATGTCTTCTAGTTTCTCAGTAGGTTTAGGTACAGGTATTTCTGAGCTATGAGGAACAGGGCGTATTGCCGATGGGAGGTTTGGTTAAAATAGTTCTCTCTTATTAATTAAATTGTACCCCTGCACATTACATGAACAGAAGTAGCAGTCATCACTATGATTTTTAGGTTCCCTCCAGATCATAGGGATTCCAAAACGGAAAGACTTTTTCGTGCCTTTTGACCACTTTCGCAATTCTTCTACACAAGGGTAACACACTTTATGTGGGGCCCATGAGTTATTCTGGTCACCAAGTTTTACACCAAAATATGCATAATATACTTTCTTCACAAAATCTGTTATATTTCTTTGATGTTTCTTCACTACAAATTCCCCACAAATATAACAAAAGGAATCAGGTGAATTAAGACAAGCCCTTGCTGCCATTTAGTACATTTTATAGGTTAAAACTTTAAATATGAAAACTATAAAAATGAGTATACTCATCCGCTGCGGGGAAAAAAAAATTTAACCTCTACAGATATAACACCTTGAGAAAAATTGCACTGCTCAGCACACAACCGTTTTACTCAAAGATCAAAGTACAACTGAGCAGAGAGCGGGAAGCGTGGAATAGGGGAGAGGAACGAAAGGGAGTGAGTCATCAACTAACTCATTTTCGGTCACATTTTATGTTCCTGGAATTCTCCTCATGATAACAACTGGTGAATCATGGTGATTTTTAATGTAGGCTCTCAACGAATAAGAGCCATTTTGAAGTAAAATCTGTCCAAACAAAACTTTTTTAGGACATATTATTACTTGAAAATTATTATTTTATTTTTCGTACCAGAGACTGCCCTAAAAATCTCCAGTTTTCGCCAGTAATGACAACTTATGACACTAAATGCTCATCCCCTTCCTTAGTAGATTATAACACAATGGATTGGTGGCTACGAAAATCAAAATTTTCAATTTGTGAAAAAATGGTACGTGATGGAATTTTTTGACTATTTTTCCTGAAATCAGCATCCAAAAATCTATATGCAATCTAACATTACCAATGTAGAAGATAACACCTTTCTGATTCACCAAACTGGGATGCTAAAGACCAAGGCCTCATTTACTTTATTAAGTTTCTTCCAGTAAAGACCTGCAGTGATCATTTGATTAGGCGCCAACAGCTCATGATCCAATCCCACCAAATTCTGAGCATAACTTTTTAAGGTAGATCAGCTTTTGAACTCATTCCAAATGCTTCTTCTTTTTTATTCCAAAAAGATTTGATGTATTTAATATTTATGTATAGCATCCACTAGTTGTCTCCTGTCACCATTCAACTCAAGAACGAATTGGTTTTGTACCCAACTTGCAGTGATATACTTTTATTGCCATTCTATTCGTTTGGTTTTCATCTGATTAAACTGTGTAACAAAATCTGAATAATTTTGTGTTCATCTGAATATTTTGATGTTTCTTTATTCATTTTGGTGTGAGGAATTCAAAATTGCTGCTATTTTTGGTACAGCATCAATAGTTTTGCCACAATTCACGATACTCCAAAATCTATACACTTGTATAATGTATGATGTATATTACTATGCATTAGGAAGATCAGGGGGTGTAAGAGTGCAAATCATGAATAGCATCAATACACAGCACAAATTCAAATAATTAAAGACAAGAAGTAACTCTGTCTTAAAAAGTAACTTTGGACAGCCTTTGCCTCTTATGAACACCACTAGCATGGCACACCAAATTCAAGATGTAGTCTTCCATCATGGCTTCATCCTATCTTCCATGATAACCCTATTCCATATTTTGCATACCTTCATGAAACCTCTCACCATGTTCATTACTAACTGCTCCCAAATTTTCTCTCAAAAATCAGGATGTGAGTGCAGGTAATGAAGTTTCCCTGACATTCTGTACACCCCATTCTTCCAAAATTGTCTACTAAATTCTCCACAAGATGCTAGTAATTTGTGCTCTTCCTATTTCCAAGAAATTCAGTCACAACAAGATGGAATAACTGCCAAGCATCCTTTGCAACATCAGTCATTTTACTTTCTAGTTTTTCTGAGGTCAGTGCTGTCTTTATATGTGGCGCCTCAAATATACCACCTTTTACTTTGGCATCCGAGAGATTTGGGAACATTGAGTGAATGAACTAGAATGTTTGTCTATTAGTATTCAATGCTTTCACAAACTGCTTCGTCAGTCCCAACTTAATATGCAGCAGGGGTAAAAAGATTTTCTATACTGGAACGAGGGAGTTGTGTACGACATTCTGTGTACCAGCTTGCAACTCAACACTGAGATGCCATTATTTTGTTTTGTAATGTTTGCTGACTGTTCTGCTGTCCCGCAAGCAAAGGAAACAAGGATACTTTGTAAAGCCAAGTAGCAGGCCCAAAAGGAACCCACTCATCTTAAAATCAGTGCAGACTTCCCAATTGTATTCAGGATATTTGATTTTTTTTTTTTTTTCTAGAAGAAGCTTGACATTGGTGGTCTTTTTTCGTGCTCATGGAGTGTGCTACTGAAATTGAAGGGCATACATTTCTATTGTGCAACAATAGAACTATCCGAACTGTCACTGTCATCAGACTTCTAACCGAACTGTCTATAAAGAGTCTCCATTCTTCAGGTATGTGAAGAATGCCGATGTTCTCAAAGGGTCCATTTATATTGAAGCAATGGCAAAGAGCATTGCTTCAATACAACATAATATTGTGCATATGTTTCATGTCTTTTTCTGTACATGATCAATTTGCAGCTGGGATCCAATAAATTCCACTCCTTCAGACAGTAAGTCAAATTTCTGCATTTGATTTTGTTACGTCTCATATTAAATCATCTAGTTCTTGTTGATTCAGAAAATGTCACTGAGCACTGCAAGATGCACCTTGGAAGTCCATATCTTTGTTGTCCTCACCATCACCGCCAGACTGGACATCTTCTATTGTCTCCACACTTTTTGGCGGTTGTGTAATGAGAAGCTCCTCACAATGTGGAACTGGTGCAGTAGATGATGGTATGTTGGAATATTTAATGACATTCCAGTCTCTAGGCTTCTTGTACTTGGAAATATCCACCATACAAAAGAAACAGTTATCAAGATGATTCTTTGGTTGCCTCCAAATGGCAATGCTTTCCATGCACCATGAAGCCAACCTTCCAACAGTGCCCCAACGTTGTCTTGGTCTCTCACAGACATTCCAAAGTAAGCTTGATATGCAATGGAAAACTTAGTCCCTGTGATAATGTTGTGCTTGACTTGCTAAAGACCAATATAGTACAGACAAACATAACAGAAAGAGTCCACGGAGAGCTTACAACCTCTTGTCATGGCCATGTTTACCCTGTAACAAAGGCGAATGACAGTGTATTAATAAAAACACAAAATTTAAGATAACTAAAAAAAGTTTTGATGTTGCAAAAAAAACTGAGACCACAGTTGGAATCAACACCTCTGAATTGTATAGGAAAACAAACAATTTTGGAGTTATACAGTGTTATTGATGTGGTGCCCATTGTTCAGTTTTCAGACCATTCCAATAACCTGAATTCTCCTCATGGCAGTTGTTCATGAGCTGAAAGTCTATAAGCAATATCCTCATAGATTTGATGAGGGTTGAACTCAATTATTGCTTTTTTTTTTTTTTTTTTTCATAACACAGTTCAGAAGGGAATCCAAAATGGGGCTTATCTTGAAGCATCTTATCACCCAAATGAAACTTCACCAACTAATCTTGGCATTCTTGTTTACTTACAGTGCCAATCCTGTACACAGCGTATAATATGTCCCAATAGCCAAACTTTTCTTATCAAATGCAAAAAGCAAAGTGACGAACGTGCACTTTATCAAAACTCATGTTATCACCTCCAATGCTACACACTAAATGAGGTGCAATTGGCAAAGTTACTGTTTTATCAAAACAAAGCTGCAGCCAGAGAACAGCATGGTGTTGCAACCTGCTCTATGCTTTGGAAGCCTAAAATGAAACTTCCTTGCCAGGCAACCTTAAATGAGAGTATTTATGTGCTTACCCAATAATATTATAAACCACGGTTTTGTGAGGTGCAATCAGTTGAGCAGGACTCATAGAATATTTAGAATGGAGATAAAGGTGGAGAAGTTTAAATTTATGGTTTTCAGTTGAATTGTTAAAAATATTAATTGTGTAGTCCAGAGGGAGGTGCTTGAACAGGTATAAGTTCTTACTATTTGGGTGTTGTAATTTATGAGGCAGGTAAGCCTGATTAGTAATTTTCACAACAGAGTTGAGAAAGCAGAAGGTCTCCTATCAGCTACATAAGATTGCCAAGACCAAAAAAAAAAAGAAAAAGAAAAGAAAGAAAGTTGGCTGTTTAGAACACACTATTTAGATCCCTGTTCTATGTTGTACAAAGTTTAGTTGGATACAAAGTACAAGTCTCATTAGGTAGACTTTACACATATCCAATATGAGAGTGGCAAGAGGAATAACAAGAAGGAGTATGTGGGTTCAGTAGTGTGACAGGGTTAGTAATAAGACAAAGTTAATGAGACAAAGTTTTCATAAATGAGACAAAGTTAATGAAAACATAGGTAGGTGGTTCAAGCATGCGTGTCATATGGGGGAGGAAAAATTTCAGCAATAAGTGTTACATTCTGAAGCAGCTGGTTGTAGACCACAGGAAAAACCTAGAACAAGATAGATTGATAGCATAAAATTGGGCATCAGTGATAGAGGAAGTGATTTGTCAGAGGCAGAAAATTTTGTAGCGAAACGAGAGAGAGAGAGAGAGAGAGATGAAGAGAGAGAGAAAGTTTGGGAAGTAATTAAATTTTTATTTCGTTATCATATTCTGTATGCATATGTGGTGCTCCATCAACCTAAACTCCCAACTTTAGGTATACACGAGCAATAAAATAATTATTGTTTTCAATATTTCTTTTAGAATCAGAAATATTATTTTGAATCACCCATTAAGCGTTACTGTTATTACAGAAAGGAAAGCAATTCATAATTGTTCACACTTTACAAATCTTAGAATTCTCATTTCTAACTTTAGTTTTACAATCACTCATTTCTAACTTTAGTTTTACAATCACTCATTTCTAACTTTAGTTTTACAAAGAATACTAGGATGCATTTTGTTGTTGCTGTTACCAATTTTTTTTTTTTTTTTTGGGGGGGGGGGGGGTTGTTCCCCAACCCATCATCAGGACTGACTCAAGAGTATAGGCATTACCACTCATGAGGTAATACCAGCCTTTGTGTTCATTACTTGTGACTCCTCTTCATTGAGTTTTTACATCTTCTTCTTCCAAGTTCCTTTTCATAAAGTGCTGCTGATGTGAGAGAATGATGGGATTAATGGTAGCATGCGATATGTTTCTAACTTTGATATATTAAGTGGACCTCACACGATCAATAATACTGTCGTTACTTTCAAGTAATAACAGTATTATTGAACGTGTAAGGTCGCTAGAGAAGAGATGTAATGACGGCAAGTAATGATGCGGTAATGACGCAGATCCTGATATCGGAGCGTCAGTATTTGCGGTTGGGAGGAGTACTGTCATTAATACTGATCATGTAAGGATGCACGCATCATTACTCAGTTTGAACTGCAGAGCAGTGATGGAAGGAGAGAGGAAGGTTGTGTCATCATTGACAGTGAGCAGTCCGAGTGCAAAGTCCACGCAAATGAAGCCACTGAAGAGGGAAATGATTCAAGAAAAGATAAAGTTCTTCAGAACCTCATTGAAACATATATATGAAACAACAAAAATCACGAGAACATTTCTCACATGATGGCAATCCATTGGTAACACTGTTTATCAATTTTATAGACATTTAAATATGTCTTATTGCTTTAATTTTGTTTCATATTTCTACATTCATACATGAGACTGGCCGATGACAAAAAAAGCTGAACTTTTTAACTGGGTGGAAAATTGGGACACGCGAACGCGCGGTGAGCAAATTCAAATACAGCATATATACAATATTTAGGAGTATGCTAGCCATATGGAATTATTTTCTGTAAATTATGTAAGTAAATATTAAAGTGAAGCACATTATTATATTCACAATAGAAAAGTAGGGATTTAAGAACAAAATAAAATGAAATATTTTAAAAAATCAGATTTAAAACTTACATGTGAATCTTTACTAGCTAAATCCTGAGGTGAAAAGTATTTGTCTAGGAATGTTTGTGAATTTAGTCAAGCAATTAGAAACTTGCAAGAATTAGAAACATATAGCCACAGCTTAGTTTTTAGTCATTGAAGAAGTCAATAAAGTGTTTCTCAATGTAACCTTATAAAATGGCTTGCAAAATTTTTTGCTTGCATTGTGAATATGGTGACATGAATCTCCATTTAACCATTTTAAATCTTGTTGGATTTTGTCTTTCCTTTGATAATTTTTTGATAACATCTTCATTGTAGGGAATTAAGACCTCAGTTTTTGGTATTTTTTGCTCATATGCATACCTAATACCTCTGTTGAGTGCTTTGACCTGCAAAGACGTCAACTCAATTTTAGATTTATTGATGTACGTTTGCTTGTCTTCTTGAGGTATTATTTTTCTTTTCTATTATTTTTATCCTTTATTAAATTCTCAATCTTATGAAAATGTTTTCTTCGATATATTAACTGCTGTGGGGAGATTTTCTCTGCCGAATTCTTGTTTTTCACCCTGTTTTTGAGCCTCCCATGACACATTCTTTCCACTTAGCTTTCAAACAAGCAAAACAAATTCCTTCTTAGAAAGAAAGAATAAAATAAAAAGCAAAAAAAAAAAAAACGGAAAGCTGCGTCACGAACTTTTTAGAGGCTTCGGCCCGACGTAATAACGGCCCGAAGCCGTGCCGCCCCCCCCCACTTAGCTTTCAAACATGCAAAACACATTCTTCCTTAGAAAAAAAAAGAAAGGAAAGAAACAGAGTTGCGTCACGAACTTTGTTCAGCGGCTTCGGGCCAACGTTATCCTAGCCGGGCGCCGTGCTTTCTTTCCACAAGTTTTCAAACAAGCAGAACACATTCCTCCTCCTTAGAAAAAAAACAAAAAGGTTCGTCACGAACATGGTTCAGAGGCATCGGGCAGACGCAATTCCGGGCAACAGCGAAAGCACCTCCGAACCAACGTAATTCCGGATCACGGCAAAAGAAGTACGTCCGAACCAACGTAATTCCGGATCACGGCAAAAGAAGCCCGCCAAGCCTACATAATTCCGGCGTGGCGCCATTCTTCCTTTCCACTTAGCTTTCAAACAAGCAAAACAAATTCTTTCTCTGGGGGGGGGGGGGGGTGTAGAACGAATTTAAGAAAAGAAAGCTGCGTCACGAACTTTATTCAGATGCTTCAGGTCGACGTAATCTCGGGCCACGGCGAAAGAAGCACGACGAGCATTTTTTTTTCACACTTTGAAACAAGCAAAACAAATACCACCACCTGAGAAAAAAAAAAAAAAAAAAAAAAAGACAAAGGGCTGTGTTACGAACTTTGTTCAGAGGCTTTTACGTCGATTATTTACAAAATCAGTAAAACTTTCTTAACAACAGCGAAAATCTGAATATCCATAATTTTTTTGTTAGTCACCCGTAATCCCGGGGGAAATCCGTAATAATTACGGAGATTCCGTATTTTTTGGCATACTCCGTAGGAAGAGGATTCACGAGTGCTTCGATTCTCGAACGATCTCAGAAAAGCGGGAACACATTCGGGTATATTTGCAAATTACAAGAGAGAGTTTTTGGCGATGACGTCACGGATAGAATTAGGCAGATAGTTTGGCCCTGATAGAATGCAGAGTGGCGATTTCCCGCAAGACACGGAAAGGGCTGCCTGCAGTAGTTTCCCTAACGCACGAAGTAGGCGGAGCTTCCACCCTTTGCGCTGCGATGCTCAAGTGACTGACATTCCATCCATTGTTGACAGCAGTAAACGAATTGAGCTCCTGCTCTACCCTCAAACATTTCAACATTTCTTCTTGCCCCCGCGTCTGCTCCAAAAACAACGCTTTCAGCTAGGAAGCGCTTAGTTCTTTTACTCCACAAAAAAGCGGAATTCCGCGATTCCGCTTTTTTTAATTTTTCTATAGAACGACGACCTCCCCCCCCCCCCCCCCTAAAAATCCTGAAAAATTTCTCTTCATTTTTGCAATGACCTCGAGAATGACCAAAATGATGCCGAAAAAAGCGGAATTCCGCGAATTCGCGGAAGAATCTCATGTATGTACATTACGTGGTTTTTAAGTGTCAACAACGTTTTTGAAGTAAATTGATTTCTACGTAGTTGCATTGTTAGATTTCCAAATCTCAAATTTCACACGCACACGAGCATAATAACATTCAACAGAGAAATCAATTTCGGGTTTCACTCATCCATTCGTTCCAGAAAATACAGAGAAAGTATAGACTTATTCATATACTCTTGCAGCATGTATATGAGCACTTCGCAGGTTTCAAGAATGGCAGTGCTTATTGCAGCCGGTGACATTATAGCTGAAAACTTCATATCTTCAAAGTTTCTGCCAGTGGCCAGCCAGATACCTCAGGGTTAAGGCCAATCTTTCATTCATCGGCAAACTACTCTGCATAACAGTCTCTCTCTTGCTTAAAAACGGTTCAATCATTCACAGTAACTTGTTAAATGTCTCTTCATTTGTGCGGAAATAATATTCGTAATCATCCACTTCTGTAGCACTTATTTCCTTCAACAAGACAACACATGAAAACCTAGCCTATTTTTTTAGCCATTGCTTCATCCAGTACTGTTGCTTAACATGATGTTTCATTCCTAAAGCTAAAATGATAGCTAAACACACTTTTTGCACATCCATTCTCAAATGCAGACAAAATCAGTGTACTGTACTCTCCATAATGACTCGACTGGTATTGAAGCAAAGTAATGACACTTCATAATGATAGTGTAAAGTGTGAAAGTAATGACTGAGTAATGTTGGAGTAATGACAGCGCAGTAATGAAGCAGGAATGACAGTGTTATTGACCGTGTGAGGTCTGCTTAAGGCTTTAGTTAGAGTAGATCAAGAATTTTTCTTTGAAGTTAAATTTTCTGCAACATTCTTCTTTATTTAAAGTGTGACATGAAACCAGTTTTCCAAGACCAGGGCTGCCACTCATATCGGCTTCAAAAATTCCCTGAGTTTTCCAGAAGATAATTTTGCGAGGAATTTCAGGTAAAATTTACAGATTATGTGTAACTCCATGATAATATACATGCTAAATGCCACATCTATAATGCAATATATTTAATGCAAGAAGAACAAGAAAGACTACACCGAATTTTCGGGTGTAATGAGTACATCTTTTGAATCCATTCTGATACAAATTAAATTTATCAAAGCTATTCAAAGTCAATGGAACAAGTCTGGAAAACAATAGCATCTGACTGAAGAACGAAGTTTTTCAATCGGGTTTTTAATCCCGCAGATATTGCTGTAAACAGAATCGTGAACTTACACCATCTGGCTGCAGACTTGCGCGTTAAGAAAATTTTAAATTTATATGGGAAACATTTCGCAACAGAAAAGCTCTCCAACAAAGAAAGAATGTTTTTCAAATCAGACTCTTAAAAGCAGAGATATGGACAAATATAAGATATGCATCTACACCCCCAGGCAGGAAAAACATGCATTTTAGAAAGAAAGTATTCTCAAAAGGTTTTTCGATGTGAGCGGTATCTGTAAAAGAAAAAAAAAATTAGTCGAGTTTTGGGAGCTCAGATTTTGCTGCAAATACATCAAAAGCAAAAATTAAAACTTATGCCCTTTGGTGGCCAAACCATTTTTTACCAAATATTAGAAATTATATGAAAAACATTTTCTACCAGGAGCTGTATGCGATATAGGAAGAATTTTTCAAATCTGAGTTTTAGAAGCAGAAATATCGGGGAAAATGCAATTTACCTTTGTGCCCCCTGGCAGAAAGTTATGATTTACTTGAAAATTTTGAATTTATATGAAAAACACTTTGCACTGGAAACACCCTTTAACAAAAAAGGAATTTTTCAAATCAGACTCCTAAAAGTAGAGATATTGAAAAAAATAAGATATACATATATGCCCTCTGGTGTAGAAGCCATACATTACTTTAAGAAAATATTCCTAAAAGGTTTGTTGATGTGAGTAGTATCGGCCCACAAATGAATTTTTTTTTCAATTGAGATTTTAGAAGCTCAGATTTTGCTGCAAATACATCAGAAGTGGAAATTAAGACCTACACCCCCTGGTGGCCAAACCATTTTTTTACCAAAAATTAGAAATTATATGCTAAGGATTTCCCATGAGGAGCTGTATCCAGTGCAGAAAGAATTTTTGAAATCGGAGATTTAGAAGCAGAGATATCGGGGATACACAATTTACCTTTACGCCCCCTAGCGGAGTGTCAATGAATTACTTGAAAATTTTGAAATTATATGAAAAATATATCACACTGGAAACTATCCAATGAAGGAAGAATTTTTCAAATCAGCCCATTAGAAGCGGAGATACTGACAAAAATAAGATATACATCTACGCCCTGGTGGTGAAACCGTGAAATATTTTTAGAAGGAAATATTCTGAAAAGGTTTATCGATGTGAGTGGCATAAGTCCACAAGCAAATTCTTTCAATTGAGATCTTAGAAGCTCAGATTTTATGGCAAATATTAACACTTACGCTCCCTGGTGGCCAAAGTATTTTTTACCAAAAAATGAGAAATTACATGCAAAATACACTGCCGGAAAGTGAAAAAAGAACACCAAGAAGGAGACTTCTGATACTAACGAAATTTATACAGCATAATAACGGAATACAGAGGATAACGTGATCAAAACATTATGGCAAAATACAGCTGTATCTGCTGGTAAACTGAAAAATAACATTTCCATGCAACATGGTTAGTACGAGGTTGAACCGCCATGAACTGCATCACACTGTGCAATTCTGGCATGGAGTCTGTCGTACAGATGTTGGATGTAAGTTTGGGGTATTGAGTTCCAAGCATCCTCAACCTGGACGCATAAATCGGAGATGGTCGTGGCTGGCCGTGGAGATCGGATAAGTCGTTGTCCCATAAAATCCCACATGTGCTCAATGGGGGACAAATCCGGTGAACGTGCAGGCCATGGTAGTTGTCTCACACCCTGAAGTGCATGTTGCGTTGCACGTGCCGTGTGTAGGCGTGCATTATCTTGCTGGAAAACGCCACGATGGACCGACCTTACAAATGGCACAACAACGGGCTGAATGATGTTGTTGATGTAGGAGGTGCTGTTTAACGTACTCGGAGCAAACACTAGTTGGGTACGGGAGCGATAGCTGGTCGCTCCCAACACCAGGAGACCAGGTGTAGGCCCTGTGTGTCGCTGGCAGATGCAAGAAGGGTGGAGACGCTCCTCTGTGCGCCTGCGAACACGCATACGGCCATCGGAGGCTCTCAAGCAGAATCTGCTTTCATCGCTGAACACGACAGATCGCCATTGCGTTCTCCAGTGCAGACGTTGGCGACACCACTGCAACCATTCCTGACGGTGGGCTGGAGTCAGAAGTACACATGCCAGAGGCACACGTGCAGGTAGTCCTGCATCCAGTAGACGGTTGCGGATTGTTCGCACAGTTACCTCAGGTGCAACGGCAGCTCAGATTTGCGTCGCAGTGGATGTTCTGCTTGACAATGCCACTCTTCTTATGCGTTGATCGGTCGGCTCATCAGTCTGTCTGTGACCCCCGGTTCCACGTCTTCTCCTGTGGGAATGTTCCTCGGACCATCTACGACACCATCGTACCACCACCGATACTTCCCGTCCAATTCGCTCTACAATACGACGATACGACCACCCGGCCTGGCGGAGTCCGACTAGACGACTTCGCTCAAAGTCCGATAACTGCTGAAATCGTACACGTCTTCCATGTCCAGGCATTGCAGCATCTTCAGGGTCTTTGCACGTGTCCGTACATGGACGACTGATTACATTCTCTTCGCCGTACTCCTTAAATACCACCGACGATAATTTGCATATTATGCCGTGCGGTGGCATAAGCGCTCACCGGTTGGTCCTGAAATTAACATCACACCTACGTAACCTCGACCCCATTAACATATGTAAATTTCATGATCGTCCGCCAATTCCTTCTTGGTGTTCTTTTTTCACTTTCCACCAGTGTATTTTCCATCAGCTGTATCCGCTGAAGAATTTTTTTTTTAAAACGATGTTTCAGAAGAAGAGATTCGGGGGAAGCATAGTTTACTTTTACGCCCCTAGCGAAAACTCTATGTGTAACTTGAGAAAGTAACTATACCTAAATACTTTTCGACATAAATGGAATCGAAAGATAAAATATTTTTTTCAATCGAATGTTTAGAAGCAAATATATGGAATAAAATGTATTTTGAATCCGACATCATCTGCATTTACGCCCTCTTGAGGCAAAATTGTACAACGTAAAAAGAATTAAAAAAAAATGAAACGAAGGATCATCATTCACATATTTCAAGCTTCCCAATGCAAAAAGAATTTTTCAAATCAAGCTAATAGTTGCAGAGATATGGTGTCTACAGACGGACAGACAAACCGATAACATAAGCACAATCATTTTTTTTATAAAAGGCATGCTGAAAAAGCTATCACTTGAATTGCTGGCCGAAATTTTCGGGTTTTCTATGTTTGTAGCGGAACAACAATTTTCATAGCATACTTGATATTTTCCATCGTCTGTAGCGGAACAACGATTTCCATAACATACTCGATGTTTTCCGTCATCCCTAGCGGACCGACGATTTGCATAGCATATTCGATGTTTTCAGTCATCCGTAGAGGACCGACGATTTCCATAGCATGTTCGATGTTTTCCGTCATCCGTAGCGGACCAACAATTTTCATAGCATACTCAATGTCTTGCGTCATCTGTAGCGGACTGACGATTTCCACAGCATACTCAATGTTTTCCGTCATCCATAGCAAACCGACAATTTCCATAGTAACTACATAAAACCCTAATTGTACTTGGAATTGCTGAATCTTTCTTCCCAATGCTTGGTCTTACTCAGCGCCAAGCGGAACTTGTTGCGCACAGAGAATGTAGTGTGCCGAAGTACCGACGGGGCACGGCGGTTCTGGCGCACATTTCCCATCCCTGGTAACTGCATACGCGTTACACAAAAAATTATCAGTTTAATTTTCACTGACTTTTCCAGCTTTTTGCAAAAAAAATTATTTTTCCCTGAGTTGTCCTTGATTTGTAGCCTTATTTTCAGATTCCCTGATTTTTTGCAGTTTTCTGGTTGGCTGGCAACCCTGAAGACATCAGGCATGCTTGAAGCAGTAATAAGTATACCACCCCCACAAATCATTGAAATCTTAAGAAATGCAAAGAATGAAATTTGGACACACACAGTCCAATAACTTAGTTTTCCAGCAATACCTGCAGAAAATTTCACTGAAGTACTTAAAAGTACTTTGGTGATATGCTTTCAAAGAGGACGGGATTTTCAGGTTACTTTTGGTATTTTGCAAGGTAACTTTATGAATAATACAAGAAAATCAAGCTCCAGTTCGTAATTGCAAATTCCAGTTTGTGAGTCTCAATGGTTTAATGTTCAGTGAATAGCATCAGCTAGCTACTGCATATGTAGTTCAACAGGAAATGGGTTTCGCTACACATGGTTAAAGAACAATATGAGTGATTTCCACTATTCTGACCACTTTTGGTTCACACAGAAAATTCTGTAATGGAACATATACTCATCTGATTAATACACATGAACATCCTTTCTTTCACACTCCTTGTTTTACAGTAAAAATTATAAGAAAGATAAAGAAAAAGGTTTAGTACTTAAAAAACTTAATACGGGTGAGAGGTAAGTAAACATTTCAGCAAATTACCTATTTTCATTATCCTTCCCTGGAGTGGTCCACTAAGTAGTAAGTTTTCATCCTTACAGGAACGTATCTGAGACCCAATTAACTCTGAGTTGGATAAAAGAATTCTTTGGCTTTCTTCGATTAGATTTACCCCACCCATGGCAGCAACATCGTTAATGTCGTCATCATCTCGACTACAAGATTAAAAACAACAACATTAAATAAAGAAAAAATAATGTATCAAAGTCAAATACATAAGGTGAAAGATTCTAAGAAAGAAAGGAAAAAAAAACAGTTCACAGCTTGAAATTATTTAAATTTATTATAAGCTGTTTCCACACATTTTAGTACAAATTATATTTGATATAAAAATATGGATACAATAAGACATGAAACACTATCTTAAGAAAATTATACTGCATAATCTCATTGTTGAAGCAAATGAGGCAACTGAATTCATATCTAATCATCTAAGACATGAAATCTGTATGTACATATAAATATGATAGAACCTGCCAACACAGTTTCAACAGCAAAACCTTAAACAAGTGTGCTTAATTGAACACTGATTTCTAATTTATATGTACAATATCACTTGTAGCTCCTTAAAACCAGACTTTTCTGCACATTTTTGGGGGGTTTAACCTAAGACTACCACTCAATAATCTCATTAAATTTTCACAAGTTGCTTGAACTCCTGAATAATACAAACACAAAAAAGCTGATTTCTTTGCATGCTTAATCATATATTACCTAAATGTGCTTGAAAAGGAGTTGGAGATCATGAGCCAAAATTTTTCATCACTTCACTCATGACAAAGTGCAGCAGGAGTTTCTGAATTTCAAACAAAATGTTGCAATGCACAGCAAAATGAGACAATGATTAAAATGTGTTGAGTGCTAGTGGCAGAACACAGAAAGGTCTACCCAGAAATTTTAAAACTTCCAAATACAGCTCTCTCTTTACCTGTAACTAATGTACAACATTAATTTAGCCAGTAAAACCTTACAAAGACTGCCATAATCTAAATACAGTCAACCCTCGATGCATCACCCCTCGATTTACTACAAGCTTTGCAGTAACGCCATCCCTTGGGTCTGAACAGATGTACTCTATATAAAACATACCTTAATATACAGCCACACCCTTAGCATCCACCAATAACCAATATGTATTACTTTACCAGCCTGCTTTTTCCAACACAAAACACATCTGATGTACTGCTACTTGCAAGCTGTGTGAAAATTCCCATTCCATTTTTTCAGACCATCATTCAATTGTGGTAAACCTTAATATTATACAGTCAAAGATGTGAATCAGTGGCTTTTAGCATTATTAAAATTCTTTGAAGAAAACTCACAGGATAGTGATATTTCAAACTCATAAATTAGATTTCTGGAAATATTTGGGTTAAAATATAAAACACAAATGAAAACAGACGAGATTTTTTAAAAGCACCTAACGTATATAAAATTGTTTTGTGTAATGCTATTAGTTTTTACTTGATAAAATTTTGGTGATGTAACATGATTTCTCTTTTCATTTCCTTATAGTTAAAATATTAACTATAAGGAAATGAAAAAAGAAATCATGTTACATCACTAAAATTTTATTTCTACTATGCAAAGTAAATTTCCATATTTAATGCATACCAGAAGATTCCAAGATGGAAGCTGACATTTTGAACTATAGTGTGCACTAAGTACACAACATATAACTGCATTTCTTCTAATTAACATGATTTTAACTTAATGCTAATTATGATTTTTGATGAACCATAATAAACAAAATTTGGGTTACTTAAAAATAATTGGAAAATTTGATAGAACGTCACCCTTGATATACCACCACAATGTAACGAAACAAACTGTGGCAGTACATCAAGGGTTAACTGCATCTAAGTAATTTAGACTGGTTGATAAGAATACAAGAATACATTCAGAAAGAAGAGACTATACAAGCTTTGATGTTGTGCATGCATTTAATGCATGCTCTGGAGATTGCCCTGGCGGACAAGTGATCTAAAGGCGCTGGGGCTTCAGAACATTTCTAAGATGAGCCCATGTCTGAGTCCTGGATGATGTATGGGTATGCGCTTATCCGATGGCATTAATTTTGTCCCTTTCCGCAAACCAGTGACTTATAGCAACAGCTCAATGAGTTGCTCATGTGATTATTAATCCCCCTCCCCCAAGCACTGGAGTAAAAAGTCACAAGATAAATTTATATGTTTGTTAGGGATGGTAAGAACGGCATACATGCAAAGTATTTATTGACAATTTATCTATAAAACAGTTTTACACAATATTAGTATAATGATCAGATCAGATCATATGTAGAGGATTTTAGGAAGGGAGTGTCTGACCCCCAGTCTTAAACAACCCTTAGAAATAGGAAGTTTTGGGCTAGAGTGCCCGATAGGAAAGTGACACGAAAGCGAAGTCAAAAGGGGGAGGAAGACACCCTTATCTATAACCGGGAGGCCAGTACCCGGGGCCCTATGGCTTAATGTGCCCATCTGATGCATGGCAGATATTTAGGGGTTTGAGCGTTCGTACCCCTATATGAGATTGAACGTGGGTCCTCTCCGTAGCAGTCACGAATGCTGACCACTAGGCCATCCGCAGCGCATATTAGTATAATGATAGCCATAGTATCAGTATTAATTTTTTCTAATTTTAAACTGTGATTTATGCTATCATGCAATGACTTATTTCGGGTAGCTATATTGTGGAGGTAACTTATAGATGAAAAGTCTCAGAGCACATATATGCATTATTAGTACCGAATTTATTTTATTTTATATACTTTAAAAAACAGGCTACAGAAGAAAAAAATGCTAAAAAAATAAATAAAATGGTTACTGAAGAAAAAACATCTGCCTAAGAAGTGATTAAAAAATTTGCATACAAAATGACTAAAGAAGTAATTAAAAGACCAAGAAGAACTGGAACATAATTATGTTTTCCATTTAAGAAATGTCATCATATCTGTTTTTGAACACAACTAATATCCTCATCACTGTAGTGTTAAAAGTGGACATCAAAAGCAGTTATGAGTACTGATTAGCTTAAATGACCAAAAGACCTCTGGCATGCTCTGGTCTACATATTATTATTAGCTCGTTTTATTTCCTTTAATTTGATGGTTAGGTTGTGCAAATGCTATTCAAACATTTCATTTATAAAATAATTCCAATGTAATCAGAAGGAATTAGGCTCCATCAAATATTCATTTACTGAAAGGCCAAAGTAATTTTTACATGTATGGTGATCTTGTGTTTTGATTTCACATATGATGTAACCATAAACCTTAAATAATGAAATATAACACACAACCTGACAGAAGAAAATATCCTTTTCTCCTTTTCTTCTGAAGAGACTGAAGACGCTGCAGAGATGGAGATGACTTTCTTGTTTGCTGCTGTTGAAAGTGAATTTAAGGTTCCACGTGTCGCACTTGTCGTGATACTACTAGGTGGCAGTTGTGATGAAATGGCAGAACTGCTGTTTATTTGACTGAGAACAATAGGTGAGACACATGGCTGAAAAAATTAAACTTATGTTAATTTATAAAAAGAAAAAAAAAGTTTATGAACATTAAATTAGCAGTTATGGGTAAATCACACTGTACCTGTACCAAATTAGTACAATAGAGGAAGGGTTGTACATACATCATTAGCCTGAAATACACACCATCAAACTACCTAGATATACATTTGAAAACAGTCCATACATACATAGTAGAGACAGTTAACAAAGCAATTACAGTTTATCAATGTCACTTGTTCCTAATGTTACATACTTTCCTGAAAAAGGTTGGTTGGTTAGTTTTGCATTTTGGTGAGCTGGACACAAAGTAAAAGATTTAAAAATAGAGTGCCTAGACCAGTGGTTATCAAACTGTGTGCCATAGAAATAAATGTCTTAGAGGTGCCACAAATCTTTAGAAAATTTCCTACTTTAAATGTGCGTGAGTGTGTGTGTGTGTGTGTGTGTGTGTGTGTGTGCATGCGCGTGCATGCGTTGTGTGCACGTGTTGTGTGCGCGTGTGGTGTGTGCGTGTGTTGTGTGTGCACGTGTTGTGTGAGCGTGTGCACATGCTGGTGTGCGCCGTACACTGAGTGATAACTGAATTACAACCACCTGCCTAATACTTTAATACTTTGTGGGCCTGCCTTTCACCTAGAGAATGTCCACCACCTAGCATGGTATAGATTCCCACAAGTTGCTTGTACAGCTGAGTGGGGATCTGCAACTAAGGTGTTTGTATTGCGGTCTACAGTTCTGATATGGCACTGAGTGATGTGTTCAACTGCCACAAATGACATTCTACAATGTCCCACAAATGTTCAATTGGGTTGAGATCAGGTTAGTCTGGGGTGACATTTGAGATCTCATATCAGCATTGTGTTCGTCGAATCATTCCTGCACAAGGCAGGCCCAATGACATGGCATTATCATCCTGAAAGAACCCATCCAGCACTGGGTGCAGGTGCAATATTGTGGGGTGTACATGGTCTGTAAGTAGTTCCTGGTGGTAACCGGTATCCATACATAGGTCCACACACACACACCAAGGCTCCCAGATCATGTTAGCTAAACATGGCCCATATCATACAACTACCTCCACCGCCTTGGTCAGTAAATCCCATGCATTACAGATCTATAGCCTCATGCTGCTGAAGTTAAATATGGGCTCAACCATCAGCAGAATGGAGTACATATTGTGATCTACTGTACAAGCACACCTGCTAACAATCTTCTATCATCCAATCAACATGCTGTTGGAAACAGGGGAGTCATTTATGTTGTAACCCAACTGTGCCAGCATGCAAAGCATAATGATGCTGTGTATGTGTGCATGTGTTTCTTTGGTTGGTCCATATTGTACTGGGCCATCAACCACAAAACTATGCTGCACCAATTTCCCTGTAAAAGGCAATGCCACCCATTTTGTTTTTCACCTGTGGAATCCACATTTTACCATCATTTACAATTATTTCACCATTTTGGCACCACTTCCAGAGATACCAACCGAGAAAAGGGTCATCAGTAAAAAAATCCGAAGTTTTCAGTATAACCCTTTGACCTTCAGTAAGATTTTCAGTATATCAAAAATATTTATTTTAAAATCTCAATCATTTATAAGACTTTTAATAAAATGAAAAAGTACCAAAATATAGTTTTATTTAAAAATTCTGCAGTAGAGGCAACAACTTAATAGTGAAAGTTCAGCTCTAGCTTGTCAGCCCTGACATGCGAGCTATAGAGGTATAATCAGCGTGGCAGGCGAAACCCGACCTATTCGGCAAAAAGAATGTCTCACAAGCCCCGACATACGAGCTATAGAGGCATCACAGGTGTGGCAAATGACACCCGACATGCGATCTATACAGCAAAAAAAGAAATGCCTCGCAAGCGCCGGTGTGCGAGCTATATAGGCGTCATAGACATGGCGGATGACACCCGACATGCGAGCTATTTGGCAAAAAAGAAATGCCTCGCAAGCACTGACACGCGCACTGTTTAGTGAAAAAGAAATGCCTCGCGAGTGCCAACATGTGAGCTATAGAGACATCATCGTCATGGTGGGTGACACCGGACATTTCTTTTTCTCTATTTGGTGAAAAAGAAATGTCTCATGAGCCCCGACATACGAGCTATAGAGGAGTCATCGGCGTGGCAGGGGACACCCGACCCGCAAGCTATTCGGTGAAAAAGAAATTCCTCGAGAGCGCCGACATGCGAGCTATAGAGCTGTCATCACCATGGTGGGTGACACTCGAAATGCCAATGACATTTTTTTTTCTCTATTTGGTGATATATTATTTTTTCTCTATTCGGTGAAAAAAAAAATGGCTCGCGAGCCCCGATATACGAGCTATAGAGGCGTCATCAGCCTGGCGGGTGACACGCAACCTTTCGGTAAAAAGAAATATCTGGCGAGTGCCGATATGCGAGCTATAGAGGTGTATCGGCAATGACGCCTCTATAGCTCAGAGGCGTATCCGAAAAGCTCGTGTGGCGGGTATTCGGCTATTTTGTAATGTCGGGTGTCACCCGCCACGCAAGCTATTCGGCTATTTCGTAATGTCGGGTGTCATCCGCCACGCAAGCTATTCGGCGATTTCGTAATGTCGGGTGTCATCCGCCACGCAAGCTATTTGGCGATTTCGTAATGTTGAGTGTCATCCGCCACGCAAGCTATTCGGCGATTTCGTAATGTCGGGTGTCACCCAACAGTCGAGTGGAAAGGGTTAAAATGTTTGCACAGAAATTTTCACGAGCACAAAGCCACATGTAATCAGTGTAAAGAGTTTGCAAAAGGTGCTGAGCTGAGCTCCCTCTCGGCTTTTGCACACAGCATTCTCAAATGGCTGTACGGGGAATCACATGACAAACAGTGTATGAGGAGATGCTCTGCCTCCGTTGGCAAGGGAAGTAAGAACATCGAAGGCATAAAAGGTCTACCTTTAAAGTGTGTTTTTTCAACCAGAAGTCGGTAAAAATTACAAAATCGTGTATGTGGGCTTTTCCGTAGTTTTTTGGGCGACTTCTGTAAAACCGTAAGATGGAGAAAAAATCTGTACAAACTACGGAAAATCCATAAAAGTTGGCATCTCTGCACTTTTAGTACACTTTAACTGTGAAGGCCCCCAAATAACCCATAACTGTTGACGTTTTTGAAGTGGACACACTAACCCTTCCTGAGCCTACAATTTGGCCTTTCCTGAACTCAAATAAATTCTTGGTTTGACCTTTCACTTCCATAATTTCACTCTCAACTGATCCCAAAACCTCTTTTATACATCCTTTCAGCCTACAGGTCACACCCTGCTCTTCATTATGCCAGCACCAGGTAAAAAGCCTTAGTTTAAAGAACACTCAGTGTATGTATCATGCGTATGTTTGTGTGTATATATGTATACTGAGGTGCCAAAAAATACTGGGAAGAGTGCTACCATTTCCATTACATACCACCACACCCATGCACTAAATCAGGAATGCACAACCGCTTAACACCTGCGGGCCAATTTAATTCCAGATTGACTGAAAATGGCTGGCCACAGGGAATAACAACCCCCCTCCCCAACCCCCAAAAAATTTTAGATCCCAAAACCAAAAAAATAAAAAATAATAAAAAAACCAAAAGAAAGTGTACAGAAGTTGATTACAAAAAACAACTTTCTTGCTCGAAAAATATGCAGGTGTTGCCAAAAACTTTTTATTTTTTGTAGGTCTATAGTGAAAAATTTGACAAGGTTTTTTTATTAGTCTTTCAATATCTGGTTCAATGTTGCACACATTGATTGCAGGTTACTCTCCAAGTGTTCATGAATTAGGCAAGAAGGACTGTGTTTCTGAATAATGTTACCGATTTTTGAGCGTGGATTTTCAATCTCTTCATTTCACCAGGCTAGTAGTTTATGTAATATTCTAAAGAAACTGCAAATTTAGTCCTCAATTTGGAATTATTTTGAAGATCAGCAAGCCCCCATCTGAAAATTGACAGACACAGTTTCAATATCAGTTGTGAATGGTATTGCAAACACATCATTTGTGTGTACCCCATAAAATGTTCATATATATATATATATATATTTGTATGTATCGCCAGTTCCCTATAAAATTTTCATATCTTTATAATTTTTCATTTTTTCTATAAATATTTGACTAGTTTCCACTTTGTGCCCCCTAGGATTTTGTGTGCACAGGCCACATAAATCAGGCCGAGGGCCGCAAACAGCCTGCGGGGCTGCAGGTTGTGCATGTCTGCAGTAAAAGGTATCTTCACCAAACAATGTATAATTTTATATAGAAACAGATTTCTCTGCAAGCTCAAGTAGTAGCATTCAGTCAAAATGGCAGCTTATCAGGATTTTAGCAATTTCAAATGTAGTATGATAGTCACGCCTGGGAGATGGGTCACTCCATCTCGGAAATTACCACAAAATTTGGATTTATGCAGTCAACAATTTCAAGGGTGTACCTAGACTACACAAGCTCAGGGAAAACATCCAGAGTGAGAGACTGGTGTGGTTGTAGGAAAGCCCTGAAGGATCGTGGACAGCGGTGTCTGGCATGCATCATAACATCTGCCCAGCATGCAACGGTGCAATTTAATGCTGGAGCCAGTAATAGCATCAGCATTCGGGCAGCAACATTCCCTGTGTTCCATGGGGGTTCCAGAGCCAATGGCTAACCAGATGACACAAGACTGTGTGCCTTGCCTGGGCTCCAAAATGCCACCATTGGACTCAAGATGACTGGAAATGTGTAGATTCATTTAACAAATGGTGGTACCAAGTGTTTCAGGCAGATGAGCAACTCCAGGTGTGGTGACAACCCCATGAGGCAATGGATCCCACATGCCTACAAGGGACAGTGCAGGCCAGTGGTGGCTCTGTTATGGTGTGTGGAGTGTTCAGCTAGCATGTATTAAGGCACTTCATACGTATGCAGACCGCTCTGACTGGTGGAGGCTACATACCATCCTCAGGGATCACTTGCACCCATTCATGTCATGCAACCACTATGACTGGTGCAACCTCTTTCAACATGACAATGCTCTACCGCACACATCCACAGTCACCCAATTATGGCTGGAGAAACATTCTACAGAGTTTGAAATCCTGACTTGGCTTCCTCGTTCACCAGATTTAAATGCCATTGCACACATTTGGGATGCTGTTCAACGTGTCCTCAATGCCAGGAATCCTCCACCGGCGAATATTACGGAATTGTGGGACGCTCTTCGGGAAGCATGGTGTGCACTGTCTCCACAGTATGACAGAGAGCTTATGGAGTCCATGTCCTATTGCACTGCTGCCATAATCCAATTGCGAGCAGGACTAATGCAGTATGAGAGAGCTATCCCAGATTTTTTGGCACTTCAGTGTATATGTGAGCAAGTGTGTGTGTGTATCCTAAAACATTGAAAGTTTCTTTTAAATATTATTTGTGTTATGGGCCAGTTCTCCACATGTGAACATAATATAAGGTTTCAGAGATGAACAATTTTCTTCTCTGAAAGTCAATATTCTGTTTACATAGCCAGTGATGGCTCATTTCATATTGGGCAATGTTGTATCATCAATTTAATAAACCTGACTGCAGTGATAATTGAACAGAGAGGTTGTCAATTTAAACAACTGCAGTTTTTCATTCAGAGTGGGTATCTAAGTTTCTCATGATCATAAGCATGAGCAAACACCACTGTGATCATAATAATTATCAGAAAATGAGATAAAATGGGACATGCAACTGAAAAATTAAAAGAATGTGTAAATCAAATTAGTAAGAAAACAGAAAACAAACTGATAGTCAGAGATGTTAAAACATCTTCAAAACAAGGAACTATATATCTCAATGATATATGATATTTAGAAATGGGATTTAAGTGATGCCAAATTTTGTCCCTATCCTACATGATGAAGTACTAGCAAATGAAGCCATGCTTCCCAGTAAACTACACTACAGTGAAACCTCTGAATAACTTGTAATTACCCCATATATTGGACACATGTCCAATATTGTAAGGTTTAAATTAACATGCAATAATTTAATAATACATTTAGGGCAACTTACCATTTCATGGTCTTGCTCAAAATTCGACATTTCCAGCACATGAGTTGTGATCACAATGTCACTTGTTTCTAGAGGTAGCATGGGGCTCTTCACTTTTGTCGGCTGAAGTCATTCACTTTATTCTATTCTATTCTATTCTTGGTTGTATAGGTTTTTTTGGGGGTTTTTCCCCCTCCCTCTGAAGGCGTCATATAGTAATCTTCAAGTACTTCATTTTTTTACCAAAACGTAGTCACATCAAATATGCACACTAGACACACTCCCGGTCTTATTGGCATATCAACATTAAAAAAAAACATCGTTTTTTTTTGTCATACATACATACCACACATTCATACATTTCATTATACACTAATGACTATACAACCAACAAATGCACTATATACAACCAACAATTGCATGTAGTGAGTTCATAGAGCATTTGTTGGTTGTATATAGTGTATAATGAAATGTATGAATGTGTGGTATGTATGACGAAAAAAAAAAAAAAGGTTTTTTTTTTTTTTAAATGTTGATATGTAAATAAGACTGCAAGCGTGTCTAGTGTGCATATTTGACGTGACTATGTTTTGGTAAAAAAATGAAGAAGTACTTGCATGATGCCTTCAGAGGAAAGGGGGAGGGAATAACCCTATAGGACCAAGAATAGAACAAAGTGAATGACTTCAGCCGACAAAAGTGGAGAGCCCCATGCTTCCTCTAGAAACAAGCTACATTGTGATCATAACTCACGTGCTGGAAATGTCGAATTAGGAGCAAGACCATGGATGGTAAGTTGCCCTTAATGCATTATCTCTGAATAACTGTTCTCGCTCTGACCAGGAAAAAGTTATTGTTGTTGGGAGATGGTCGCTGTTTGGAGGTTAGGACTAAATTAATATTGTTTGTCAGTTGTATATGGGCTGCATAAATCTTAGACACTAATGCAGAATTAGAGACAGGTGTGGACAGTGATTATAGCGATGCAAAGACCAGAATGCAGACAGCATAATATGTTAGCCTATAGAAAACAGCTTAGTCCAAGAGCGAAAATATCCAGATTTAGAACAGTAAACACAACAGATGGTTTGCAGCTGAATTTTTGAACCAGGAATAGAAGTTCAAATGCAAGAATTTTTTCTTGTTATCTCCCCTTACAGTTCACTAGCATTGGATGGTCTACAAGTAAACTTTAACAATTAATAATGGTGTAGAGGATTTTAGGAAGACAATGTCTGACTCCTGATCTTAAGGAGCCTTTAGAAACAGCAAACTAGGAGATTAGGTTTAGGGTATTCCATAGGAAAGAAAATCTTAAGAATTTTACAGATAGTGATGTGTAACTACACAGTTAGGCTCCCGTGCCTGAAAAAGCAGGAACAGGGCCCACAGGTACCAAACGAAGAGACAGTGCCATCAATATTCCAGGCACCAGCACCCACCAGCACCAGCTTTAGTGGAGGAATAAGACACACATGGATGCTGGAACTGGCCACCATCATGCGTAGAACTAAATTTTAACTTCCCCCTCCCCCACTTTAGCATGCCACTGTGCCCGCCATAATGCAATCCAACATACTCCAGGCACAGTTTTTTTTAGCAGCATTCTTTGTCTCTTCTTACTCACTCACCAAAGTTTCAAAGGAGCTAGGTAAAATTTTAAGGGACAAGGTATCCATCAGATGACCTCCTTCCAGAATGACTGGGGTGTCTGTTCACAGCAGTTCATAGGTTCCATTGTTTGGTAGTTATCGCAAATGTTAATCCTACCACAGCTGTCTGTACCAACCAAAACTTGTCATTGTTTGGAGGTTACTGTTATTCAGAGGTGTCCGTCAATGGAGGTTCCACTGCACAATCAAATAGGGGACGTGTAAATGAAGAATTAAAAGAATAGATGAACCAAAAATCGGAAAGGATGTGTGGATCACATTGGTGAGAAAACAGAAACAAAAACTGATGGTAAGAGATGTTAAAATATCTTCAAAAAAGGAACTAAATCTCAATTATATAATGATAAATGATACTTACTAAGAAATGGGATTCATGTGGAGTGATGATGAATTTTGTCCCTATCCTATGAGCATAGTATGTGGTGAAGTATTAGCAAATGAAGCCATGCTTCCCCAAAAAAAAACTATTCTAAAAATTGTCATTAAAATACGATTATTTTTCTGGAAAAGCAGCAGTTTATTTTAAAAGACTGAGTTTCTCAGGAACACTCAGTACGGAAAGCTACTTTTCGGAAGTTAATATGAGAAAATAGGTATGGTTCTCTTTAGCTAAATTTTTTCAATCACTCACAATACTTAACGCAGTACACTAAGTTGCTTTTTTGCAATGGGGAAAATGAAAAAAAAAAAAAAAAACTGTCAAATTGTGAAAACTGGATTTCAGGTACATACCCTATTTTAAATTTTAGTTAAAAAGAAATATGAATTTATATAAATTAATATTAAGAGGCAAGTGAATTCTTCATTGAAAGTCATAACTGCCTTAGAAGGATTTCACAGAAATGATGGGTTCTCAAGGAAGTCCCAAATGGCTGTGTATGAAAGTGTAATTGTTCCTACTCTGATGTACAGCAGTGAAATCTGGGTACTGCTGAAAAGACATAAGAGTAATTTGTGTGCTGGGAGATGCGTTCCTTACGGGGGGTTTGTGGCAAGACTCGCTGTGATCATGTAAGCAATGAAGATGTGTTGCAGATGTGTAATGTGAAACAAAATGTTGTTAGTGCAGTGGAGACTAATATTTTTAGGTGGTTTGGCCATGTTGAAAGAATGAGTGATGAGGTGCTGACTAGGAGGATTTTTTCAGCCCAAGATGCAGGAAAGAAAAGTAGAGGAAGGCCAAGAAAATCATGGGAGGACCAGATTCAGGAACGTCTGCTTGAGAAAAAGATTATGAGTATGAAGTACAAAAGGTCTTGTGTGTGGCGTGTGATGGATGTTAATGAAGCTCGTGCGGTGTGCAGATATCATTGTAAATGGAAACATTTGATACACCAACAGTAAGTAAATTCTAGTTCTATCAGTTAAATGTGTACTAGACAATCATGGTCTTTCTTTGAGGAGCTAACCTCTGAATCTCAGAGAACAGCTTAATAATATGTATGAAATATGAATTTGTTAGATATTTAGACCATTTGTTCACCAATTTGACTCTCAGTGTTCATAACTGAGTAATAACTATGATTTAAATCTGAAAGCTGTCTGTATGAGAAAAAATAATTTTAAAGTTCACACATCATTCTTGACAACAATGCACATAACAGGGAAGTTATGATTGAATGCAGGGATGTTAGTGTAAATAATTATCATAACAATTTTGAAATAACATAATAGTCAATATATTGACACACATGCATGATCTTTTTGAACTCTACTCCACAAATACCACATCATGTACATATTTGGTACTCTTGAGTTCACCTGACTGGCAATCATATAAAAACATCTTCAATATGTGCACCATTCTTATCACATGCCACTTACATATGACACTGGGAATTTTGAACAACAAAAGCCACAGTTTCTTCAGTGATGTTAATCACTGCTGATAATTTCTTGATGTAGTTCATTAGACTGAATTTATGAAAAACATATGCTACATCAAGATAATTTCTTGATGTAGCATATGTTTTTCATAAATTCAGTCAGAACCTACATTAAAAGTAATCATAGGGATCCAGTTTTAGATAGTATGATGGCCCAGACAATTTAAGATAATGAACAGAAAACATTATCTCATCAGAATTATTGTGGAGTATATCCAATAATGCTTTGACAGTATATGGCCAGGTCACAATCTACTAAAAAATATTTCTCAAAAAGTTCCCTGAAAAAAGAGAAACTCTCCTTGCACTATGCAAAAAGGGAAATTAAGAGAAAAATTATCGATATTTCTAAATTGCAGTTTTAACTGTAATTAAAATCAGCAATGCACATTGAGAATGCTCAATATATGAATTGCAATGTATTGCTGATTTTTAGAATATGTATTATATGTTGGTTCACCATACTGATCAAAGACAAAGAAAAATTAAATTAATTCTTCAATTGAATAATATCTCAAATAACTTAATCTTTGAATAAAGCCAAAAGTAAATATTTTTCCTAATTCCAAATTTTTTTTATATAATGCAAGAAAGTGTGTATTATGGAAGATGTAACACGATTTCTGTTATGGTATAACAATGCTCGCTGGCACACGCATGCACATTCTGTCTGTTTACATTCAATTAATTCAAATGAAAATGGGCTTCATATTTATCAACGCTAGAGCGGTGATTGCATTAAAACCTAGACTTCCTCCATCACATGCATAAAGATTCACAATATATTGCATTATAAATTACGTTACTATTCAGGAAGTATCAATCAGTGCAATGTAGCAGCCAGAAATTCCAGTGTCTGAGTAAATTTAAATAAACATATAAATTTTAAATTCAGAAGAGAATAAACATAAAAAAGAAAATTGCAGAAAATACATTTAAAAGCAAGTTTATTCTTAAACGTACTTACATGATTACATGTTAGTACATGAAATCAAAGAATCCAAAGCAGCAACTGAAGAAGAGAAGAACAGTGATGCAATTCAAAGTATGGGATGTAAGAATGCATCTTTTGTAAATTCATCAACAAGTACCACAAAACATAGACTGCAACCAATTAGATTAGCAGCCATTATAGAAAAATTATGGATAATTTTAAATGGCATTTTTTCAAACTTAATTAAAATCAGCAATGCACTTTGAGAATGCTTAACGTATGGAGTGAAATGTATTGCTGAATTTCGGAAGCATGTACTACTACTACTACTACTACTTTAGTTCACCATGATGATCAGTTAACAAGTAAAAATTTTCTTTTTATACAAATATTTTGAGCTTTCTTTCACTGAACAAACTGTGCTGATTTAATGTCTATAATACAAGTACATTAAAAAAAGAAGAAGAAGAGGAGGAAGATAGGCATCAACAGCAAACAATAAGACAGATTACCTTTTCCACCAAACAGGGGTGGGTTTGGGGATTATGCCACCCTGGGCACCTCTCAATTTGCCACCCCTCTACTTCCAGTCATGGCACTACATGTTTGTATAAAATAATATTAAGTGTAGTTGTTACTTATATCTCCCAAATGGCACTGAATCCAGCACAGTCATTTTGGATGGGGGAGGGTATTTCTGGGGGAAATACTAAGACAACCTGATGGGGGGAGGGGGATATAAAGGGCATCTTATGTGAGATCAAGGAATCTGAAAAGCTCAAGGTGGTTTCCATTTTTCAGGAAGACTTCCCTCCTGGTCATCCCTACAATTTGATATGTTTTCTAACTACTCATGGCTTTAATTAACCTATTTGATATAAAAAAATGCTAAAACATCAATGACGTACACCATATTTTCTTCACGCTTGCATTGCCAATTCGGCCAGATAAAATCCTTAAATGAGAATAAAAAATTATACATAATCTACAAGTGATTTTAAATTTACTGGACAAGCAATATCTACTAAGAATTATAATGCATTAGGAAAACTTGCGAATGTCTGGGAGTACGAGGCCACCAAAAAACTTAGTCAAACTTAACCGTCCTCCCTTTCAATGCAATTCTTGCCACCTCCTAACTTTTACCATTGCATTAATTATATGTATATTTTTTTTTTTTCATTCTACTTCTATGTGAATCTTTTTTGTTCTTTCAATGTTCTACCACTTCTTTTTTTTTTTTTCGATACTTTCTTCATTACCTCCCCCCACACACACACACACACACAATTATGCCACCCTGGACTGTAACCCACATAAGCCCATTGGTAAATACAGTCCTGCCTCCACCATTATCATTACCTGCTGTTTATTCCTAGCTTCATTTTCTCCCCAAGATGCAATGCCTCACATTTTTCATAATCTTATGTATAGATTTGTCATATTGTACCAGCAAATAAATCATTTTTCATGATAAGGAAAAAGAATGAGCAAGTAATGAGTTACAAAATGCTTACAGCAACCAGTCGCTGGTGGGCTGCAATAGTTGACACTGGTGGCTGAGAAAGTTGGGCAGTTAAGGCACTTCCTGTGACTGAATTCACCATGCGTACAGCAGTGACGGCAGACTGAACAAATGAAAGTTTCATCTGATCAGGCTGTGGACATTTCAATAAAACATTAAATTTCAAATATGATACAAACTATAAGATACCACATAAGTAATACAGTTCCACAAAATTTCTAATTTAATTTATACACTCTTTTACTTATTTATACTTATTAGGTACAAAGGTCTGAAGGCAACAGCATCAATTAAAATTAGATGAAATCACATTTCTTTTAATGTGCTTTATGACATTTTGGGTGAGTTTATACATATTTAGCACCAGTGTGGAGGATTCACAACATACACAAAAAATGCAAATGATCAGGAATCTAGGAAAGAGCTTTTACTTATGACTGAAGAAGGTAGGTGGTGCCATATCATCATCTCCACTGTTGCTGTATCATTGGATACCATGAACAGGAGTCTCCTTCGGTTCACCCAGTGATGGTCTGCAAAATGTTATTTACGTATTCAATAAGCTGCGAGTTGTGCGAGCCTGTTCTTCGTTGTATGTGCTCATTCGTGTGAAATTTGACATGTTGCCTGTCCTTGGTGTATTCAGTATTTTTCATGTTTTTTGATTCAGTGTGCTTTCTGTTATATTTGTCTCAAATGTGGAGTATTAGGTATTTATCACATATAAGAGAGGAAATTTGTGGAGGTGAAGTTCTGTGCAACACATGGTGTGCGTGTGTGTACAAATAGGATTACTTCCTGCTACCAGATGCTCAGTAGGCCATGAGATGGAGCTAGATGTAAAGCTCTGCAGAACATTAGGGCAATTCAGACATAACAAGACACTTATAAGGGAATATGAAGTGGTCTACCAAAGTGTAGGAACGTGATTTGAGAAAGTTGTCCATATTTCTTCAAATAAGGTGATGATTTTTACATTCTGTTTCACAGGAAACTCCTCATACAGAGGATAAGTTGAAAGTTTTGCAATATTTGGATCACTTTATGCCTTCATACATACCTTTACAACAAAACCTGACTAGCATTCAAAGTAATGGCCATTGTGTTGCACCGTCTTTAGCCATCTGTCTGCCAGAACTTTCTTCGATTGCACGGCGGTATCAGTTCCTGTCCATTGAGGTGAAGAACTCCTTCAACCCAGCTGCCACCTCCTCCGGGTTGTTGAAGTACAACCTGCGAAAGAAGTGGGCCATGGACCGCAGCAAGTAATAATCCAATGGGGCAAGGTCCAGACTATATGCTGGGTGTGGCATCAGTTCGATGCCCTCAAGTTCCTGGGGTGTTGCCAGGGTCATTCGTGCGGTATGAGGCAGAGTGTTTAATGGGCTTTCTGTTCACCAGTGCCAGATACTTCTGTCCCAAAACGGTATACACCCACTCCAGCTGCTCAGTGAAGAGCTTGGTGCTGATGGTGCGACCATCTGAAACAAATTTGTAACGGAATACCCCCTCGAAATTCTAATAGATGCAGAGCACCACCTTGTGTTCGAAGCGACCACGTTTGCCAACAGGTTTAGGAAGCTGGCCCGAGCTCAACCACTGCTGTTGTGTGTTAAGATTATGGAAATAGATCCACTTTTCATTGCACGTAACAATTATCTTGATGAAACGTACATGGCACTGGTTTTTCTAGGAGTTTCGGGCACACTTCCACTCGGTGGTTTGCTTTTAGCTGGCATCAGTTTGTGAGGGACAATGCAGCAGCTCCTGTAGACCTTGCAGAGGCCCTGAAGGTGACAAACCACAGTGGTCTGTGATATGCCCAGTTCGCCTAATAATCTCCGTGCATTGGTTGTCGGATTTGCCACCAAGGCCTGGCACAGGGCCTCTGAATCCACCGTTTGCGGCCTATCTGACCTTGGCTGCAGAATATTAAGGCAAGGTTTCTGTCTGTAAGGTGACTAAGTCAAGCTTCCAATAATTATTTTCATGTAGCAGCCTTTTCTGTATCAGTTTATTATTTCAAGTGTAATGTAATGCAAATTGCAACACACATGTAAGACACATGGTGCATTTCTTTTGTACACCGTATTAGGGAGTGCAGGGCCAGGCATGTGCCTAGCGGCATCCGTTGACCTTGACCTGGGCAACTGGGTCAGATGTATCAACAGTCACCACTCCCAGAGAGAGGCGAACTCCACGGAAACAGGATTCCAGAAAGGCAGGGGGGGATAAGGCTATAAAAAGGAGTAACATGTTCACTCCAGACGCTTCTAGTGTTTCACCTTCGACGTGGTCGGAGTTTGAGCTTGGAGTGTCGGTTAGACCTCTTGGGGATTTACGTTTTGGCTGACGGAATAGTCAGGGTTTTTCAGCGAGCAGAGATCGGCTGGGATTTGGATAGAAAGACTCAAGTTAAACATGGTGGAGGGTCTTCCGGGATATTTCAGTGATAGTAAAGTGTTTGCCATCTGGAAACCTAATGAATTTTGGCAAGATATCACAGAAATCCTGTCATTCTTCTGTTCCTCACGTTTTTTAAAAAGTTTGTTAAAAATCCCGATGTCCGGACTCCACAGCTTCTTATTTAACCAGTGGGTATCATACTAAGAGTGAATGATATATATATTAAAATATGAACCAAAAAACAATTAATTCTTAAAAATGAGGATAAAATAGCCTTGTTACCTTTTATCGGTCAGTAGCTTCTTCCTGGCTAGTTGCTTTTGGTAGACTTTCGTCATTACTCTTGACCTTCGATTGATAGATATTCTTCAAGAAGAAATTGATTAGTCAAGAGATTTCACAAACCAAAGTCTCATTCGAGCAATATGTAGGCAAAAGAAGGGTTTGTGGCTGGCAGACACTTCACAATGAAAACACAACAACTGACGATCGAAATATTTACGATAGCTAAAATCCGCAATAAAACTCAAATTGAAAAAACTATTCTTCCGACAGAGATCTGTAAGAATTAATCTAATGAAATAATAAAATTTAATTAAAATCCATTTGTCCAACTTCAACTTCAAACGAAAACGATATGCAAAACGCCAACTTTACCAAGGAATCCAGACATCGAACTTCCGACGCGTTTCGGCTCACATTTTTCGTGGCCATTCTCAAGGGCATTTCGTGCTGTACTGTTCCATGCATGTTAACTGCTAGCTAAGTCGACATTGCTGCCATCTCGATCGTCCACGTCACCTTCGTGCTCATCACGTAAAACATTGTTGCCGCCATCTAGTGTTGTCCTGTCTTTTATTCTTCTTTGCACTTGTCCACTTGATCTTCTTATTTGAATAATTCGTTGTTTTTCTTGTTTTATCATGTTCAACCATGCTGGTGATAATTTGACTGGGACATTTAAATTGCAATTATATGCTTTGGTCTTCTCGATCATAATGGTCTCAGTTGTCAGGATCTTTTTATGTGTGTTGTGAGAAGAAACCAAACTAATATTCTCCCAGTCGGGCGTGGCCTCGTTATTATGACAATATTGTATAAGTGAAGTTCGAATTTCACCCTTATTCCAGTTATTTAAGTATTCATGTAATATGATATCAACATTTCTTTTCGTACTACCTATGTAAACTGTTTTATTATCTGGGTTCTCGTTTACATAAATAAAAATAATTGGTATACGATATACACCTGCTTTGCATAATATGGAACTTTTTTATTGTTTGATTGCAAAAGTCTGCTGTTGTCGAGTACAGTGTCTGCAAATGAGTAATCTTGCTCTGTGGCATTCCTTTTTTAAAGGAGCAGATATAGGTGGACAATATGGTAGTTTTCCACAGAACCTGTTATGTATCAGTCAGATTCTGCCTTGGTCTATTTTGGTTATTCTGAATTTGTTTGTAAAGATCGTCAATCAATCTTTCCTGGTAGCCGAAGTCCCCAGCCAAAGTTTTGATCCATTTCAACTCTTTTTGCCTTGCAGTATTATTAGACGAAAGTACGAATGCTCTTTTTAAGTAATACCTGAATGCTGCTGTTTTAAATTTCCATGGATGATTTGAGTTACAAGGTATTATATTTGGGACAAATGTTGCCTTTCTGTATACTTCATAGTCAATTCTTGAGTTATTTTTAATGATATCAATATCTAAAAATGGTAATTGTTTATTTTTTTCCCATTCAGTGTTAAGACTGATAGTTGTATATATCTTGCTGTACGTATTAACAAATTCTTCCAGATCTTCTTCAGTATGCTTCCAAAATATCAAAATATAATCAACATATCTAACAAATAGTTCGGGATGTTTATTTGTAAATTTTTTGTCAGTAAGTATCTTTTTCTCGACGTCCTGGAGTATAACTTTGGCAAACAGTCCAGACAAAGGTGATCCCATAGGTGCACCAGATACCTGTTTATAAATCATATTGTTATATGTAAAAAAAGTTATTGTCGTTAATTAGGTTTAATGCTGACACAATGCTAGCTGTTTGGGTGATTGGTGTTTTGTTTGCAATTAACTTTTCTTCTATTAAATTAATAGCTTGACTAGTAGGAGTACTTGGGTAGAGTGAAACAATGTCAAGGCTCACCATCTCTATCTCTCTGGGTCCACAATAGGCCTCAATAGCTCTAACAATGGTGGTTGAATTTTTAACTGTGTATGCATGGTCTTTATAATATCTTTTAATAAAATGAAATAATGCTCGTTCTAGGTTAATGGTTGGAGCAATTTTCTTTGAAACAATAGGTCGCATTGGATGTCTGTCCTTGTGTACTTTTCTTTTTCCAAAGATTCCTGGGATAGTGGCACCCACTGGTGGGTATGTTTTACTTTTAATCTCTTCAGGTAAATCCCTGTGGCTTTTTAAAGCTGTGGAGTCCGGACATAGGGATTTTTAACGAACTTTTTAAAAAATGTGAGGAACAGAAGAATGACAGGATTTCTGTGGTATCTTGCCAAAATTCATTATAATAAGCCACGTAGTGACGTTCAAGTGGTTAGACATAACGATTTGAACCAATATTAGTATCTGGAAACCTGTTGGCACGTGGAGATAGCTAATTGAACAGAGTTTATTTTCTCATCTATTAAATTTTGTTACATCTAACAAAGGACTTGTTATTGGAGTTACTCGTTGTCTTAGATATTAAGTAATTTCTGACCTATGTCAGGCGCGTTTGAGAGATTAGGATTCAGTAAGGCCTAGTGGCGGATTGAACTCAGCGGTGCCAGACATATTGTGGTGCAGTCGGCAGGATGTGTAGTATCGGCATGTACATGTAATATTGCCAGGAATCCAGTGAGAACAGACGAAGGAACTTAGTGCACGTGGTGACAATTGCCAGCGATAGCGGACAAAGGAACTAAGTGCACATGGTGACAAGGGACAGGAATCCAGTGGCGACAAACAAAAGAACTTAGTGCACGTGGTGACACTGATGAACTTGGATTAACAGATAAAGCATTAACAGATGAAGCAGTACAGATGAAAAAGAAGGAGGCTCGAATGCTTCGGGTAATGTATCACTTTCTTGACCCTTTTTTTTTTCTGTTGTTTTAACCTGTGTCTAGGACAGGAAATTGTTAGGATATTTCCCTTCATGGCATTAGGGCTAAGGTAGAACAAAGATAGTACAAGTCAGATAGTCTTTATGCAAAGTGTTAAAAAGAATTTGTGTTTTTTTCTATTATGTTGCACACAATCAATCAGTCATGTGTTATATTGTGCTTAATTAATTAGAAGATACTGTGATATTTTTGGATAACCGAATAATGCTCGGAGAAAATAATTCACTGTTAGAAACAAGCAATGAAGTAGAAATAAATCAGGATAAATCTATTGTAAGTCAGGATAGGATGGAGGGCGAATTAAGACTAAAAGTTTTGGAATTAAAAGATAGGGAAGCAGAAAGAGAACAAAAAAATAGAGTTAGAAATGGTAGAGAGAAGAAAGAGTTAGTAAATAAGAGAGAAGAAAGAAAGTTTGAATTAAAGAAAATTGAGTTAATGAAAGATAAAGAAAAAGATGTTGATAGGAATAATAGCCATGATAAATTATCTGATTACATTAAGATCCTAGAAAAGACACTGCCTAGCAGTCCGAGTAAACCGGACGAAATTTTAGATTTATTTTTATTCTTTAGAAAGAGCTTTTATGTTACGTGAGGTTCCAGACATGTTAAAGGGTAAATTAGTAAATGCACTTTTTGACTCTGAGTGTGTGAACCATTTGTTCCGAAGACTGACATTGGATGAGTTTAAGGATTATGAGGTAGTAAAAACTGTTATTTTAGCAGAGTATCATCTAACACCAGATATCTATAGAAAGCAATTTCATAAGGTAACTAGAGTAAAAGGGGAAAGCTACATGCAACTAGCTGGGAGATTAAAAAGATCATTAACATACTATGTTAACAGCAGTGAGGTCAAAGAATTTGACCAATTAGTTAATCTCATTATATGTGATAAGTTCAAGACCTTGATATCTCCTGAGCTAAAGACCTACATTTTGCAGAGAGGAGCAATGGGGAAGCTAGAGAAAATTTATTATCTAGCGGAATTATGTGACCTATTTAAGAGTCACGTAGGGTTAAGGGGAAGCGAGGAAGAAAAACCCAGACAAGGATACAGCAGCAGGTTTGTAGGGAGCCAGGCTAAGGGTAGCAGACCGGAACGCAGCTATGGGCCTAAATTTCCTAATCAAGGAGCAAAAATAGTTAGTAAACCGGATAGTTCTGAGAAGATTGGTAGTTTTGAGAAGACAAAGTTTGTTGGACGATAGAGCTGGAGAGTGCATTCCAGCAGTTAAAGGGTAAGCTATGCCAGGCACCAGTGTTTTACTCTCCCAATTTAGACAAACCTTTTTATTGCATACCGACACTAGCGCTTTCGCGGTAGCATGTTGTTTATGTCTGCATGACGAGGAAAGTCAGATTCGACTGGTGGTGTATGCCAGCAAAAAGTTTAGTGATACGCAGGCACGGTGGGCAGCAAGCCATAAAGAGGCATATGCTATTGTCTGGGGGTTGCAGAAATTCGAAGGGTGGATCTTCGGGCACAAGATCGAGGTGATGTCGGATCATAATCCGCTCACATTCTTTACTAACTCAGCCTCTCAGAGTTAGAAACTGCAACGGTGGATTTTAGCCATCTCACAACTTAATTTATGTTTAATGCACGTGCCAGGAAAAATTATACCATATACTGATGCATTGTCACGTCTGAATTTCGTTGACTAGGGCAGCACCATGATAGGGTAAGCCGAGAGAGCCGTATGTTATATGGCAGAGGGTCATGAGAGTGGCACCTGTGGCTTACTCCCAATGACAAGAAAATATTACAAGTGAAGTGAGCACAAAATGCCGCAAGTGTTAGGCATGTTTCATGTACTAAAGAAAAAAATTATATATATTTTTGTTGTTTCCATGATTTCTGGCAAGTTGATAATTTGTTAAAGGTATTTTGTTTGTTATTATTCTTGCATGAAGAAAGAAAATCATGTGTGCACAAAATGTGTACCTTATTTCAACTATGTATGCTCAAACATGCAAATAAGCATTTGCAGCTGATAGTGATGTATCAACAGCAGCAAGAATATTTCTTTTTTGTAGAATGGCAACAGTTCTGTTGTCTTGTGTTATCAGTAGGCGTGTTTGTCTGTGATGTTTGGTTTTTCTGCTGGGTGGATTGTCTTTTTATCTCACTGCCATGAGATGTGTTGTGTGGTGGTAATTGTCTTGTTTTCTGCTGAGTTAAACCTTAAACATGTTTATCTTTGGAGTAACATATGGTATTAAAAGCATTATATACCTATTTTGTTGCAAGTTTCATGAACTGAGTGAAGTGTGATTTTTTCCCTAAATAAGGATATTACATTTCTGTTATGGGTCTATGGATGGAACCTCCAACAACAATGGTAGCAGAAGTCCGTGGTTTTCCAAAACAAGTTTTGGTAACTATTATCAGCAGATATTTCAAGAACTGTAAGTAGAATTTTTTTTTTTTGTTTTCAGTTAAAACAAAAGAAGACTTTGTGTGCAGCATGGCTTCTCTTGAAGGTTCAACAAGCATACTGAGTTTTGCTAAACTCAATAAAGATAATTTTTGTCAGTGGAAATGTAATATAAAAATGTTGCTTTTAAACCAAGGCTTATTTGGGTTTGTTGATGAGCCAAAGCCTGATGTTTCTGCTAAGGATAGGTGTCAATTTGACATTGGTAGTGCAAAAGCCTTGGCTACCATTTGCTTAGGTATGAAGAAGATTTAAAGAATCTTGTGGTAGAAGTAATCACTGCTAAAATGGGTTGGGAAGCAATTTGTAATGCATTTGAACTGACCACATATGCTAGAATTGCTGCTTTACAAACTGAGTTTATGAGTATTTGGTTTAAACCCCCTGAGAAAATGAGTATGTATTTAGACTGTTTACTTAGAGTAATCAAAGATCTTAAACTGGCAGGGGAAATATCTCAGATGATTAAATAGCATATCAGATGTTATTCCAGTTACCACAAAATTATGATAATGTGGTTATACAACTATATCAATTATCTGATAAGGACTTTACCTCTTCAAATGTAAGACAGGCATTATTAGCAGAATATGATAGGAATCAGCATAGAGATGAGTTTACAAATAGTTCTGTTAAAAATAGTGCTTTTATTTTTCATGAAAAACGGGACACTAGGGGTGGCACACCTTCATTTATGCATGAAAAATATCGGGGAAACTAGAAGATGTTATCAGTGTGGATCAGTTAAACACTTGGCAAGAAATTGTCGAAAACCTAAAAGAGGTTTCAACAAGCAAATGGGTAAAAGTGTACCAAATAAATGTGACTCTGCTAGTTGTGCATTTTTTGCATCAGCACATATGTCCACAGCATGTACAGTACACTGGATTATTATTACAGCAGCTACAGAACATTTCTGTAATGACAAAAGTTTATTTACTGGTTTTTGTGCCACACCTGATAGAGAAGCAACTACTGCTGAGGGGTCAACAAAAATCTTGGGATATGGAAATGTGCAATTATCTGTTTTACAAGATTGGGGCAAAGTATCACTACTTTTGAAAAATGTATTGTATGCTGCAGGGATGAGTGGACACCTAATATCAGGTAGATTGATTGATATAGCAGGTTATAGTGTATTTATCAAAAACAAAAATTGTTATTAAGAATACTAAAAATTAAATTTCTTTAAAAGTGCCATTAATTGATAAGTTCTATATAATTAAAGCATATGTGATAAAGAAATCAGCTACTGTTGAAGCTCATGTGGCAAACAGAAATAATGTTATGCTATGGCATACAAGATTTGGACAGCAGAATGCTACAGCTTTAAATGATTTTTCCAAAACTAAGAATGTTTTTGGTCTAGAAAAATTAGTTGGTATCATTAAAAATTGTGAGGTATGTAATCTAGCAAAAGCAAAAAGAGCATCATTTAAAGGTATTGAACATATCAGAACCTCACAGGTTCTTGAATTACTGCACATGTATGTTTGGGGTCCAGCACCTGTGACATCTATGGGAGGTGCTCAATATTTTTTCACAATCATTTATGATAATTCTAGATTTTCAGTTGTCTATTTCTTAAGACAGAAGAGTGAAGCATTCAAGTTTTTTAAGACATAAATCTGAAATGGAAAGGTAGACAGGAAAAAGATTAAATGTATAAGAACAGATAATGGAATGGACTTCTGTGCTAAGTATTTTGAAAATTATCTGAAACATGAAGGTATTAAGGTTGAGAGGACAAACCCCTATCTCCCCCAAGATGAATGGAGTGGCAGAAAGATTTAATCACACTCTTGTAGAAGGTGCAAGGGCATTGTTATCACAAGGTCATTTACCTAAGTCATTATGGGCTGAAGTGATACATGCACAGAATTATTTACGAAACAGATTTCCCCACAAGAGTTTAAATGCCAAAGCTCCAATTAATGTATGGTCTAGAAGGAATTTTCTGTTCGACATTTTAAAACAACAGGAAGTTTATCGTATGTTTTCATTCCAAGGCAGCATAGAGATAAATTAGATAGTAAAGCAAGGAGCTTTGGTTGGATATGCTCAGAAAACAAAAGGTTATAGCATTTGGTTTCCTGGTACAAGTGAAGTTGTAGAAACGAAACGTGAAATTTAATGAGTTTGTTTGGGGAAATAATTGTGAGTCTGAACCAAAACAGGACCTTAACAAATCCTTATCCAGCATTACACCATTGACAGATTTAGAAAACTCAGAGTTTGAAGATGATAAAACCTCAAAGTTTGAAGCTGGTGAAATCTCAAAAATTGATAGTTAACTTGTGTCATCTGAAAAACCTATTAACTGGGAAAGATGAGTTGTTGCTCGTCGGTCGGGAAAATCTACTGGGAAAAGGATGTCTATTATTATCCCGAAAAATGTGTGCGACTAAAAAGTAAAAATGAGGTAAAAGACTATTGTGAAAAGAAAATTATTATTTTTAATCCAGCAGAATTTAATTTTTCACCCAGGCTTGACTATAATGAAGAACCTCAATTGAGTGACCAATGTCTAACTCTGATTCAGAGGCACATTGTATTGAGGTAAAAATTCTAAATACTTTTTCTGAATCTCAGAAGTTACCAGAAAAAAGGGCATGATATAAGGCAATGGTTGAAGAACTGGATACATTGAAATTGCGTGATGATTATTAAGCTGTTTCTAAACCCGTGGGAGGAAAAATTTTAGGAAGTAAATGGATATATACCATCGATCAAGAAAGATTCCGGAGGAAAAATTTGATGTTTTAAAGCATGACTTGTTGTTCAGGGTTTCAGGCAAGTTGAAGGTATAGATTATTTTGATACATTTGCTCCAGTTATTAGTTTTACACTAGTAAGAGTGTTTATAGTGCTATTGGTTATTTTGAAAGGATGGACTCACCGTCATCTGGATATAAAATGTGCATATCTTTACAGTACACTAAATGAAGTTATATATCATCATCATCATCATCATTGTCAACCATTATCAATCCACTGCTGGACGAAGGTCTCCCCAAGTTTCCTCCACAACGGTCTGTCTTGTGCCAGTCTCCTCCATGTCACCCCTGCATACTTTCGAATTTCATCCACCCATCTCCCATGTGGTCTTCTTCTGGGTCTTTTCCTGTCCCTTGGAATCCAATCTAAAATTTCGGCTGTCCATCGATGATCTGTCCTTCTGGCAGTATGTCCAGCCCATTGCCATTTCAGGGATTTAACTCTGATCATGATGTCTTCCACTCTTGTCATTTTTCGGATCCACGAGTTCCTCTTCTTATCTCTCCTGGTTACACCAAGTATGCACCTCTCCATGCTTTTTTGAGTTGTCTGCAGCCTTTGTATGTCTCTTTTAGTTAAGGTCCACGTCTCTGCACCATACGTAAGCACTGGAAGGATGCATTGATCAAACACTTTTCTTTTAAGACATAATGGCATATTGCTCTTGAAAATTATGCTGTTTCTTCCAAAAGCTCTCCAGGCAAGTTTTGTACGCCGATTAATTTCTTCATCAATGTGACCCTCACTTGATATCTGCTGTCCAAGATAAACGTACGTATCTGTTATCTCCAGCTTTTCTCCATCAATCGATAAATCTTCATTTCTTGTAAAAGCATTGAACATCACTTTTGTCTTCTGAAAGTTCATTTTTAATCCCACTTCTTTACTCTTGTCAGCAAGTTCCTGGATCATACTCTGCAGCTCTGATGGGCTAGTTGCAAAAATGACTACGTCATCAGCAAAACGAAGGTGGGTTAGATAATCTCCATTAATCTTTATCCCCTTATTTTCCCAGCTCAGTGACTGAAAAACACCCTCCAATGTGGCATTAAAGAGCTTCGGAGATATGGTGTCACCTTGTCTCACTCCCTTTCCAATTTTTATGTGTGTTGTATTTTCAAGCAGCCTAATCTTTGCACTTGCATTTTCATAGATGTTATTAATAATATTAATGTATGCATCTTCAATACCGCAGGTTTTCAGAGCCATTGTAACTGCTGATGGTTTCACCGAATCAAAGGCTTTTTCATAATCGATAAAAGCCATGCACAATGGAAGTTCATATTCCCTCGCTCTTTCAATTAGTTCTCTCAGCACATGGATATGATCTATTGTGCTGTAGCCACTCCTGAATCCAGCTTGTTCTCTCGGTTGAGCCATGTCCAGTGTTACCTTCAAGCGGTGTGAAAGAACTTTAGTGAAGATTTTATAAACTACTGATAGGAGGCTGATAGGTCTGTAGTTTCCGAGATCCTCAATGTCACCTTTCTTACGTAGCAGGATCATTGTAGCGGTGTTCCAATCCTCAGGAATCTTTCCTTCATTAAGGCATCGAGTGAAAATTTGGGCGAGTACTGTTTCGATTTCTCCACTTGCTTCTTGTATGATGTCTACAGTAATTCCATCTTCTCCTGGAGCTTTTCCCCGCTTCATGTTCTTGATTGCATGTGCAACTTCTGCTGGAAGGACTGGAGGAATTCTGGTACTGGTATCTTTCATGATGTCTGGAGTGCATGTATCATCCCTTTCATATAATTTGGAGTAGAAATCTTTCACTCTTGTCAAAATTTCGCCTCTATTTCTTGTAACAGAACCATCTTCTTTTCTCAGTGCCATAATCTGTTTTCTTCCCTTACTGAGATGTCCCTTTGCTATCTTTAGGCTTTGGTTGTTTTCAATTGCTTTCCTCACTAGTTCACAGTTGAATTTTCTTACGTCTTCAGTGATACTTTTTCGTACTGTCTTGCATAGCTCTATATATTCCACTTTGGAAGTCACATCTTCCTTAGTTGTCCTCATCTCTCTTCTTTTTTGCATCAACATTTTCGTTTTTCCTGATAATTTATTTACATGCAACTTGTTCTTAGACCCAGCTAATTTTGTTGCTGTTTCCATAAGAGCTTTTGTTACTTTTCTATTAACTTCAGAGATGTCCACTTCTTCCGATGTTAGGCCTTCCAAAGCAGAGAACCTGTTCTTCAGTTCCAACTTGAACGTATTAAGGTGTTTTTTAAGGTTGGTTATGTCAATACATTTTGTTTGTCTTATGAGCTTGCCACGTTCAAGTTTAGTGTTGAGGTGCATCTTACATCTCACCAATCTATGGTCACTACCTGTGTTAAACTTGTTTAGCACACTGCAGTCTTCTATGACGAATTTTTTGTTACACATAATAAAATCAATTTCACTTGTCGTCCCATTTGGATGTCTCCATGTCCATTTCCTGTGTGGCTTTTTCTTGAAGAAGGAGTTGAAGATGAAAAACCCTTCTGCCTCTGCAAACTCAACGAGAGTATTTCCACGCTGGTTTCTGTTGCCGTGACCGAATTTACCTACTGAAGTTTCATTCTGTTGCCGTTGCCCTATTTTTGCATTGAAATCTCCCATAATTATTTTCAAGTGCTGCTTACCTTTATTATTTAGATGACAAATTTCCTCATAAAATTCTTCAATTTCTTCTTCAGGATGACTTGTGGTGGGTGCATAAGTTTGAATAATCTGAGCCTGGTATCTTCTCGATAGTTGGATAACGAGTCGTGCAGCTCTGTCAGAGGAACTTTCAACTTCTACCACTTTATCCTTCAGTTTCTTGTTTATTATAAATCCAACACCACTAGTTCTGCCAGTATCTGTCCCACGATAGTAGAAGAGATGTCCACTTTTCAGTTCGATAAGATCTTCTCCTTTTCTCCTTACCTCACTTAGCCCCACGATGTCCCACTTGATCCTTTGTAGTTCCTCTTCCAATTCAAGAAGCCTTGAATCAGAAGATAGGGAGCGTCCATTGTACGTTGCCAAGGTCAGCATCAGATGGCAGCCTAGTCCGGTCCTCCGGGGATTCTTAGCACCCTCTGCCTTCATGTCGCACTGGCCGCTGCCTTGGCCAGGTACATTCCAGCTGCCGGAGACTGAGGGCCAAGATTTAAGTTGTGGAGTCATTTTGGAGGGGTTTGGCCATAACTCACCACGCTGGCCAAGCGGGTTGGTGAGTGTGGGATAGAATTTCCTCTGATCCCGATGGTATAGTTATACCGCTATTGGCGGTCGTCAGAGCCCCTTTAGTGGGAACAGGATGCACCACGAGAAGGCGGGGTTGACATTTGTCAAGGAGAGGCTGTGATGTTACGCATCACCTGACCTTACATCCCGAAGTTATATATATATATATATATATATATATCATCATCATCATTGTCAACCATTATCAATCCATTGCTGGACGAAGGTCTCCCCAAGTTTCCTCCACAACGGTCTGTCTTGTGCCAGTCTCCTCCATGTCACTCCCGCATATTTACGAATTTCATCCACCCATCTTCCATGTGGTCTTTTTCTGGGCCTTTTCCTGTCCCTTGGAATCCAATCTAAAATTTCGGCTGTCCATCTATGGTCTGTCCTTCTGGCAGTATGTCCAGCCCATTGCCATTTCAGGGATTTAACTCTGATCATGATGTCTTCCACTCTCGTCATTTTTCGGATCCACGAGTTCCTCTTCTTATCTCTCCTGGTTATACCAAGCATGCACCTCTCCATGCTTCTTTGAGTTGTCTGCAGCCTTTGTATGTCTCTTTTAGTTAAGGTCCACGTCTCTGCACCATACGTAAGCACTGGAAGGATGCATTGATCAAACACTTTTCTTTTAAGACATAATGGCATATTGCTCTTGAAAATTATGCTGTTTCTTCCAAAAGCTCTCCAGGCAAGTTTTGTACGCCGATTAATTTCTTCATCAATGTGACCCTCACTTGATATCTGCTGTCCAAGATAAACATACGTATCTGTTATCTCCAGCTTTTCTCCATCAATCGATAAATCTTCATTTCTTGTAAAAGCATTGAACATCACTTTTGTCTTCTGAAAGTTCATTTTTAATCCCACTTCTTTACTCTTGTCAGCAAGTTCCTGGATCCTACTCTGCAGCTCTGATGGGGTAGTTGCAAAAATGACTACGTCATCAGCAAAACGAAGGTGGGTTAGATAATCTCCATTAATCTTTATCCCTTTGTTTTCCCAGTTCAGTGATTGAAAGACATTTTCCAATGTGGCATTAAAGAGCTTCGGAGATATGGTGTCACCTTGTCTCACTCCCTTTCCAATTTTTATGTGTGTTGTATTTTCAAACAGCCGAATCTTTGCACTTGCATTTTCATAGATGTTATTAATAATATTAATGTATGCATCTTCAATACCGCAGGATTTCAGAGCCGTGGTAACTGCTGATGGTTTCACCGAATCAAAGGCTTTTTCATAATCGATAAAAGCCATGCACAATGGAAGTTCGTATTCCTCGCTCTTTCAATTAGTTCTCTCAGTACGTGGATATGATCTATTGTGCTGTAGCCACTCCTGAATCCAGCTTGTTCTCTCGGTTGAGCCATGTCCAGTGATACCTTCAAGCGGTGTGAAAGAACTTTAGTGAAGATTTTATAAACCACTGATAGGAGGCTGATAGGTCTGTAGTTCCTGAGATCCTCAATGTCACCTTTTTTATGTAGCAGGATCATTGTAGCATTGTTCCAATCCTCAGGAATCTTCCCTTCATTAAGGCATCGAGTGAAAATTTGGGCGAGTACTGTTTCAATTTCTCCACTTGCTTCTTGTATGATGTCTATAGTAATTCCATCTTCTCCTGGAGCTTTCCCCCGCTTCATGTTCTTGATTGCATGAGCAACTTCTGCTGGGAGGACTGGAAGAACTCTGGTACCTTTCATGATTAACTAATATATATCATCATCATCATCATTGTCAACCATTATCAATCCACTGCTGGACGAAGGTCTCCCCAAGTTTCCTCCACAACGGTCTGTCTTGTGTTAGTCTCCTCCATGTCACTCCCGCATATTTACGAATTTCATCCACCCATCTCCCATGTGGTCTTTTTCTGGGTCTTTTCCTGTCCCTTGGAATCCAACTAATATATATATATATATATATATAGTCTTCAGTTTTGCTCTTAAGTATATATATATATATATATATATACTTAAGAGCAAAACTGAAGACTAAGGAAAAAAATTTTAGAATTTAAAACGAAGGGTGCAAAATAACCTGAAAATCAAAACGCGCAACGCAGCAGTTTTGAAAATTCAGAATTCACATTCTATAAAGAAGATACCTAAGCAAAAAAATACATATATAATTTTGACTCACACCTAGTACAACATAGAAAAGGTTATGTATCTACCTGTGTGAGTAAAAGGAGAAAAGATAAAAAAAATAAAATAAAACAACTGAATGTAGAAGGTGTCGAGAATACTGAGCCTTGGCTTTATCAAGGACCAGCAAAAACTCTGCATTTTCTCACTTCCACAAAGACCTAGTTGGAAATGGGTTTCTGCAAGGCCATAGATGCAAGTAACATTCCCACCTAAAATAGTTTAAAAAATATATATATAAGTCATGTCCTCCGTAGAGTAGCATGACCTAGCACTAGTTAACAATTTCGCTTGCATCCATTAACCTTCATGGCCCGACCCATGCTCTTCATCTGTTTCTATGTTGTACTAGGTGTGAGTCAAAATTATATATGTATTTTTTTGCTTAGGTATCTTCTTTATAGAATATATATATATATATATATATATATATATATATATATATATATGAAACAACCACAAGAGTTTTCTATACCACATTTGGAAGATCATGCTTTAAAGTTAAACAAAGCATTTTATGGACTACATCAAGCAGAAAGAGAATAGTTTTTTTTAATTAGATAAAACCTTAGTTAATTTAGGTTTTGAGAAACTTCCACACTGCAATTGTGTATACATTTTCCAAGCAAAAGCATTAATCTGTGTGTATGTCGATGATCTTGCTATTTTTGCAGTTGATGAGAAAACGATAGAACACACAATTGCATTAATAAAACCCAAATATGATATCAAGGACTTAGGCTTGATCTCGCAGTTTTTAGGAGTTGAATTTGAGAAGAAGGTAAACTATTGATGTACCATCACAGTTATATTCAAAAGATGCAACACACATTTGATAAGATAGCTGAAGATAATTGTAAATTGCCTATGAACTGTGGAGTTATTGTAAAATGTTCAGGAGAACATGATCACCATGCAGAAGATGTGCCTTATAGAAATGTAATCGGATGCCTGCTTTACTTGGCATCTAGAACACGACCAGGTATTATGTTCCCTGTGATTTTGTTGTCTCAGTATTGTAGCCAACCTTCAGAAATGCACTGGAGAATATTGTGCCAAGTATTCCAATATGTGTTAAACACTGCTGACTATTGTATTGATCTGACGAATGCCAAGAATTATGAATTAACAGCATATTCAGATGCCAGTTGGGCATCGGATAGAGATGGTCGTAAATCCACGACTGGATATATTGTTTCGCTAGGAGGTGTACCTATTTCATGGAGAACTGTCAAACAGAAAACTGTTGCATTATCCAGCATGGAAGCTGAATTTATTGCATTGTTTGAGACTGTAGAAGAAAGTGTTTGGCTGTCTCGAATATTGAAAAACTGTTTGTGTTTTTCATTACCATTGACACCACCTAAAATCTATTGTGACAGTAAGAGTGCTTTATTCTTTTCATGAAATTTAGTTGAGAAACAAAGGACTAAACACATACATTCGTTATTTCTTTGTAAAAGAATATTTATCTCAGGGAATATTTGAACGTTTGCATGTTTCAGGAAAACAGAATATTGTAGACTTATTAATAAAACCTATGACTTCAGACAAGTTGCAAATGTTCTATAATTGGTTATTTGTGAAGAATACACATTGAACTAGTTTATTTAGTTATACCAGAAAATCCTGGAAACAGGGGTAGTTATGTTAGGCATGTTTCATGTACTAAAGAAAAAAATATATATATATTTTTGTTGTTTCCGTGATTTCTGGCAAGTTGATAATTTGTTAAAGGTATTTTGTTTGTTATTATTCTTGCATGAAGAAAAAAATCATGTGTGCACAAAATGTGTACCTTATTTCAACTATGTATGCTCAAACATGCAAATGAGCATTTGCTGCTGATAGTGATGCATCAACAGCAGCAAGAATATTTCTTTTTTTGTAGAATGGCAACAGTTCTGTTGTCTTGTGTTATCAGTAGGTGTGATTGTGATGTTTGGTTGTTCAGCTGGGTAGATTGTCTTTCTATCTCACTGCCATGAGCTGTGTTGTGTGGTGGTAATTGTCTTGTTTTCTGCTGAGTTACACCTTAACCATGTTAATCTTTGGAGCAACATATGGTATTAAAAGCATTATATACCTATTTTGTTGCAAGTTTCATGAACTGAGTGAAGTGTGATTTTTTCCCTAAATAAGGATATTACATTTCTGTCTGGGGTCCATGGATGGAACCTCCAACAGCAAGAACCATATGCACAGAACTTTATGGTGGTAACAAAACTACAATAACTTTCCTTTGTATGTTGTGTTATCAACAGTATGTTAACGATTGAACTTTATCATCGGACTTGGGCATTCACTTGTGGTACATTATAAATATCCCCACGAGCTCAAAAAGTGGGGAGCTGTAAGGTGACTGAGTCAAGCTCCCAATAATTATTTTCATGTAGCAGCCCTTTCTGTATCAATTTATTATTTCAAGTGTAATGTAATTTAATGCAAATTCCAACGCACGTGTAAGACAAGTGGTGCATTTATTTTGTACGCCGTATTAGGTAGTGCCCGGCCAGGCACGTGCCTAGTGGCATCCATTGACCTTGACCTGGGCCAGACATATCAAAGGTCACCACTCCCAGAGAGAGGCGAACTCCATGGAAACAAGACATTTCTAGTGTTTCGCCTTTGACGTGGTCGGAAGGCATGTTTGAGCCGGGAGTGTCGGTTAGACCTCTCGATGATTTACGTTTTGGCTGACGGAATAGTCAGGGTTTTTCGGCGAGTAGAGATCGGCCGGGATTTGGATAGAAAGACTCAAGTTAAGCGTGGCGAAGGGTCTTCCAAGATATTTCAGCGATGGTAAAGTGTTCGCCATCTGGAAGCCTGTTGGCATATGGAGATACTAATCAAACTGAGTTTATTTTCTCATCTATTAAATCTTGTTACGTCTAACAAAGGACTTGTTGTTGGAGTTACTTGTTGTCTTAGATATTAAAAGTAATTGCCGACTACAAGTTCCAGTACTTCAGCGATCGAGTTCAACTTAAAAGCATTCAAAAGAACCTACGTCAGGCCCATTTGAGATATATGGATTCAGTAAGGCCTATTTGGCAGATTGTTGAACTCAGCGGTGCCTGACACTGTCACCTGAGCGAAATTTCTTGAACCATCTGGTTGCGGTGCTGTGGTCAACAGAACTTTCCCCTTTCGCATGACAAATGTTCCGTGTTGTTTGAACAGCGTTATGGCCAAGTTCAAACTCGTAAAGCAAAAATTCCCTAATTAGCCGGTTGTGGCTGTTCATCTTTTCGGTGTCCCAACCACACACACAGAACAACGGCATGCAATGTTGTTCACAGCAACGACTACCACTTTACATTCCTTTTGACTGACTGCAGTGCATGACTTGAACTAGTTTAAACATGTGACATACTCGCCGCAGCACATGCATTTATGCAAATATTGCAAAACTTTCGATTCACCCTCTGTATTAGCAGGGCATTCAAGGAAGTTCTGAGGGGACTGATGCCACATCTCCTGCGACAGTTCACGAATGGTTTTAGAACTGAAGATAACTATTCCCAGACTGCTTAGTACAGTCCGGAACACTGAAGGGCAGACGAAATAGCTGTACAACATTGTCGAAGTGAACAGAGTAAAAGTCAGAGAGAAAGAACAGCACTGGCAAGCTTGTCAAGGGTTTTACTCAAAAGGGATTCAACAAAATTTATGGTACAAGTATATCCATATATAATTCTCAGTTTGTTGAAACACTGATTCCTCTAAACCAAAAACATGTGGCCCTGAATTCATTATGACAAGATGAATGGACCACATATAGACAGCAGGGACAGATGGGCTACAAATACCTAACAGCCAAATATTCTATAAATTTTGTAAATTCCTCTAACTGGGGCCTGCATACAGTCTCCACAGAGCAATTGGTAATGACTTTACTGAAGTTTAACTTAAGAGAATTGCAAACAACATTTAAGAGAAGACTTATTGGAGTACTTACCCAAAAGGAACAAATACTCCAATAAGAGTTTTTACAGACTTTCACTGGAACATCCTTCTGTAGCACTAATTTGCACTATTCAACTTCACTATTATGGAAAGAAATGAGCTCACTTCCTACTAGGGAAGTTTCACTCTGTTTCTAAGAAAAGAAATGTCACTTTTCTAACTGAACTAGTGCTCCAGCAAACGCAACAGAGATATACACACACACACAAGGGTGTACATACACAAAAAAACAAACTTTTAAGAGTAATCTCTCTATTCTAAAAAAGTAACTGCCGACGCCGCTGTTTTGGAAATTTCGTGGCACTCACACTTCTTTAGCTCGCAACACAAAAATATGAAATTTACATCATTTGTAGAGAATTGTTCGGAAAACATGTTGAAATAAACAGTATTTTGATTCTAGTGATACTTCAAGAGCTATTGTATTTCAAAGTTAAGGTACGCAAAAAAGTGCTATCAGTTCGCTTTCTGGACACACTAACAGCAACAGAACCACAAAACTTTGTAGGCATGTAGGGCCATGGCCAAATTTCTGTACCTCGTCACCCTTTTTTTGAATTTAGATTTAGTTTATGATAAATTAAATGTTTAAATTTCACGAAATTCTCTATTTCATGATAGGATCTATTTTAAAAAATGGATATATGGCAAACTATAAATCATAAGGCATTGCAATTTTTACAACATAAGCTCACAACTATTAACTATAAATCATAACGCATTGCAATTTTTACAGCATAAACTCACAACTATCATCCCTCTTTTACAAAAAAAAAAAAGGTTTTAAGGAAAAGTCATTTTCTGATTTTTAAGCAGTTTTTAAAGACTCAAAGGAAAGAAACTAGTGGCTTACTTTGCCACACAGGAAAGTTCTGGTCCCGTGAACTATTGCCATGGTGACGCAGCTATTTTTTTTAGCACTCTCTTGTCATTAGGTGAAAGGACATGCTACAATCAAACTAATAATGACACAATGCTTAATGACGAAGCGACGCTTTTAAAGTTCGGCGTTTTCCACCGGCATACATGAATACCTATGTAAATATAGGCTTTCGCCTCGTATATAAAAAGCATACATACATACATACATATCACTAAGCTGTTCTCTGAGATTCAGAGGTTAGCTCCAAAAAGAAATACAAACTTCCAGATATTTTTACCTATTGTTGTCGTATCAAACTTCGCCATTTACAGCGATCTAGACATACAACTCGTGCTTCACTGATATCCATTACACGCCGCACACAAGATCTTTTATACTTCATACTCATAATCTTTTTCTCATGCAGACACTCCTGAATCTGATCCACCCATGTCTTCCTTGGCCTTCCTCTGCCTTTCCTTCCTGCCACTTGGGCTGAAAATATTTTCTTAGTAAGCATTTCATCACTCATTCTTTCAACATGGCCAAACCACCAAAGCATATTGGTCTTCACCTTGCTAACAACATTTTGCTTTACATCACACAACTGCAATATATCTTCATTCCTCACACAATCAGATCGTGTCTTGCCACAAACCCCACGTAAGTAACGCATTTCTCCAGCACACAAACGACTTATGTTTCTTCTGCAGTACCCAGGTTTCACTGCCATACATCAGAGTAGTAGAAACAATTACTGTTTCATACACAGCCATGCGGGACTCTCTAGAGAACCCATCATTCCTGTGAAAACCTCCCAGAGCAGCTATGACTTTCAAAGAAGAATTCACTCGCCTACTGATTTCACCATCCAACTTGTTCTCTCTGTCAAACATGCTTCCTAAATACACAAACTCACTCACCTGGTCAATCACAGTGCCATTTATACTTACATTACATTCAGTGCTACCCATTCCTCTCTCAAACACCATAACTTTGGTGTTTCCCTTATTTATACTCAGTTTGAATTTCATGCAAACTTCGTGCATCCGAGTCAACATACTCTGCAACTCACTTTTGCTCTCTGCCAACAGGACAGTGTCATCAGCATACAGCAATCTGCACACACGGATATCACCAAGACATAAACCACTATTATCTATTTTGGCATCACGCATGCATGCGTCCATAAATATATTAAACAGCCATGGTGACATTACACAACCTTGTCTAACTCCTGCACCAATGGAAAACCATTTTGATAAAACACCATTCACTCGTACACAAGCTCTACTACCAGCATACATGGCTTTTACACTATTAAGTAGATTCCCAGTAACACCATATTCATTCAATACCTTCCACAAAAGTGTCCTATTGACTCGGTCGTAAGCTTTCTCTAAATCTATGAAGGCAGTAAAACCTTTCTTCCCAACAGCCAGATACTTTTCAATCATCATGCGTAATGCAAAAATCTGGTTAGTGCAGCCTTTACCAGGCATAAAACCACTCTGAACATCCCACACTTTCTCTGCTGTAAGACCCTGTACTTTTTCAATAACAACCTTACCAAACACTTTCCCTGGCACACTCAGTAGGCTAATACCACGACAGTTCTTGCATTCAGTCTGATCACCACCTTTTCCCTTATATAAGGGAACAATGATAGCATCCTTCCAATCCCGAGGGACCATTCCTAACTCCCAGCACAACTGGCAAATTTCAGTTAACCAGTCAATTATAGAGTCACCACCGTACTTCAACATCTCTGCAGTTATGCCATCAACTCCTGGAGCCTTACCATTCTGAAGAGATTTTAGAGCTTTACACACTTCTTCTCTTGAGATCCCTCCTGTTCATTCATCTCTCATTGTGACATCATCTGCATCTGTCTCAGAATCATTTTTGCTCTCCTGATCTAATAACTCACAGAAGTATTTGCCCCATCTGTCACTTAACTCATTGGGCTCCCATATCATTTCTCCAATCTCATTCTTCACACAACTTACAACTTTGTTTCCCCTATTTTTCCTGAGTCTCATGTACTTCCAGAAGGACTTTCTATCTTTCCAAAAAGCCAGTTCATGCCTTTCCACTTTCTCTTTCCTATGTTTTGTCTTACTGTGGCGAACCAGCTTCGCAGCTTGACGCTTCTTACAGCGATATTCATCCACAGAGACTCTACCTTGCAACATCCCCAAATAGGCTTCCTTCTTTTTCTTTGCTGCCTCATCAATCTCACTATTCCACCAAGCATCACCTCTATTGTTACCCACTATTGTGGTGCCACAGACCTCTTTAGCAGCAGTAACAAGACAGTTCTTAAGACATTCCCACTTTTTTTCTACATCCCTCTCACAAGATTTCAGATCCTTCAGTCGTTCTCTGAGTAAGTCAGAATACTGCTGATGATCTTCAAGGAGCCTATCAACCTTTATTCTTTCTATCCTGGGTCTCTTCCTATTCCTTTTCCTCCAACCAACATTAAGTTTCACTCGTGACACTACCAAGTAATGATCAGAACCAACATCCGCACCTCTCATCACACGGGTGTCAACAACTAAGTGTTTCAAACGCTGATCGTAAACAACAAAATCTATCACACTCTTTTGACCAAGAGTACGATTTTTACAAGTATATGTGTGGATATACTTGTGGTTAAAAAATGTATTAGATATGCACAAATCATTCTCAATGCAGAGTTCAATTAATCTTTCACCATTATCATTCACACAAGGATCATTAAACTTACCCAGAACATTGTCAGTAATTGCATTCTGCACACCTACTCTAGCATTGAAATCCCCTGCTATTATAACTTTTTCTTTAGCACCAAACTGGCTCAAAACAGCTTTTAGCTCATTCCAGAAATCTTCTTTCTTATCAGAAGGTTCCGAGTCACAGGAGCATACACTACAACAATTACAATTCTCTGAAGTTTCACTTTCAAACGAATCCAGAGAATTCTCTCACTTATGCAACTATAGTGAATCAAGTTGTTCTTCATCTTTTCACTTAAAATCACAGCTACACCAGCCTGTCCTCTCATATTATCCAATACTCCAGACCACACACTCACCGTGCCATTAACTTTTTCTACCCCAATTTCCTTCTTTTTGGCTTCACTTACACACAGCACATCCAGTCTATACTTATTCATCTCCTCAATCACCTCACTCATCTTACCATTTATACCTCTAGTATTCCATACACCAATCTTACATTCACTCAGCCGACATCGCTTTCTCATACGCCGTTTAGAAAGTCCAGGTCGATTCCGTGGTGGACCGTCCTTCTCAAGTGTGGTAGGTCCACCATATCTCACACTTGAGTCATTCTTAATATAGGGGAAATGCGAGTATGTTCATCTGCGAATTGTTCGACCACTTCTAAATGACCTAGATAGAGATCTGAAAATTGGCATGATAAGTCTTAAAAGTCCGTGTACCTAGGAAAGTAAGAAATTTTTTTCTATAAAATCAAAATGGCGGCTTTGGAGCATTGTCTGCTTGAATTCACAAATGTTTGACCACTTCTAAATTACCTAGAGATGTGAAAATTGGCATGCATATAGCTCTTAAGGTCTGTACACCTATAAAAGTACGAAAACCAAAATAAAAAAAAATAAAAAAAAAGAAAGTCCTATGGAACATTGTCTGCTTGAATTTTTCGCGAATTGTTTGGATACTTCTAAATGACCTAGCGATCTGAAAATTGGCATGCTGGTAGGTCTTAAAGCCTGCATACCTGCAAATGCACGAAAAGCAAACACCCCCCCCCCCCCCCCGCTTTTGGAACATTGTCTCCTTGAATTTTTCTACCACTTACTTCTACACCTAGAAAAAAGCCTGAAAACCAAAAAAATTCAAAAGGGGGGCTTAGCTTTACTGTTTCAAAAGGGGGGCTAAGCTTTACTGTTTCAAAATGCTGATAGGTTTAAAGATAATTTTGTCAGAATCAATGAAACGCTTTGAAAGTTTTGAATTTTGATTTAAAATTAAGGGTCGCCAAAGCCTGCTCCATTTTATTTCAACCATATGCATTGACGTCATGACACTGTTTTAAATTGTAAAACAGTTACAGACTTTAAATTACTTTTCTTTCCCTTAATTACTTTTCCCTTTCTTTAATTTTATGTTCAAAAAATTCTCTTATAGATTCACCGTTCAGAGAACGGGCATGATTGTGCTAGTTCCTAAAACAAAAACAAAAAATCTTGATTAGAGTGAGAACAAGACTGCCTCAGCAGGATACCAATGAACAAGTGTACACTGAAACCTAAGCCAAATGTAGAACAAGACACATGGCACCATCTACTGCCATCAACTGAAAGCAAGAGCACATTCCTGGATATTCTAAAGTTTACCCTTTGATATTACATGATATTTCAGACACACACTTTCTATATATTTGGTACCAACTAGTAAAATCCCTTTTGCACGAGACTGTTGTGACAAAAAAAACAAAAGTTCCCATGCATGCATAAAATTTTCTCACTATGATGTGAATATTTGGGTTATCTCCAATTCTAACATTTATACCAATATCATACTTAAAAACTCCCAAAACAGCAATACTTACTTGGCAGGGCTTGAAAAATATCTGAAAAGTTACATGCCCAGCTGGGCAAGTGCAGAAAATATTTACTTGCCCAGAAAAACTTATCTTATATAGATTGTGGGACGCTAACACCAGAAAAACTCTTTATAAATATAATGATCCGATTTATTGATGTCAAAGTAAGAAATCACACGAATTTCACTCAGCAAGCTTTCTCCATCAACAGACGGCTTCATCAGGTGGTTACATAGAGAATACAGAATCAAAATTGTAGACAGAATGTAAATTCTCATATGATAAATGAAATCATGTATGAAGACCATATGCATAAATAACCACGGAACGTGGTGAATACAAAATCTTAAAAGATAATGCAAAAGCAAAAATGTAAACTTTAGGAAGAAACTAGAATCATGAAGTCCATCTTGCGATGCCTAGCAGATGGTTCCAAGCTACCGGTAGTTCGAAAGAGACATCTGTGTTGCATTATAAATATAATTATCTGATTTATTGGTGTCAAAGTAACAACTGAAATATTAACGCGGCAGGATGTATGCAACACAGATGTCTCTTTCGAACTACCGGTAGCTTGGAACCATCTGCTAGGCATCACAAGATGGACTTCATGATTCTAGTTTCTTCCTAAAGTTTACATGTTTTGCTTTTGCATTAACTTTTAAGAAATTGTATTCACCACGTTCTGTGGTTATTTATGCGCGCGGTCTTCACGCATGATTTCATTTACGTTCTGTCTACAATTTTGATTCTGTATTCTCTATGTAACCACCTGATGAAGCCGTCCGTTGACGAAGAAAGCTTGCAGAATGAAATTCGTGTGATTTCTTACTTTGACACCAATAAATCGGATCATTATATTTATAATTAAAACTTATCTTTTAAGATAACAAAACAGAAGCCTCATTTTTTTATAGTTAAAAATTGTGATAAACTTTTTATACATCTTTTGCACGGCCATTTTGAAGTGTCTGCATTAAATGCACAAAAGCATATATCTCAAGTTTTAAGAAAGGTAATCGGTGGCATTTGAGAAATTTAGTGATGATGCTATGTTTAAGAATTTTTAATATATGTCCAGTGTTTTGCAAAAAAAATTAAATAATCATAGTTAACTGTATGGCAGTTTAAGTAGTTTTTAACAACAATTTTGAATGTGAAAATTTACCTTTTTCTCTTGTGCAAACAGAAGTAATTTTGCATCATAAAATATCCCAAGAATTGTTGTTTAGAAACAAAGGCAATCCCTGTCTTTGACTACTGTTGTATGAACTTATAGTTATTGAACATATATTACCACCTGACACCCCATATCCTTCAAAAAATTGCTAGTGATATCAGCAATTTTAGGATGGTTTTCGCAAACAGTGCACCACATAATAGTCTTGTCATCATTTGACTTTAGCCAATTAAATGTTTTTATTCAAGATTCCTCAACTGTGTGACAGTGTTTTCTTTTTCCGTACACTTTATCATAGCCCGCTTGCGCAAGTTTCCATTTTGCCAACGATGTAGAATCCGATTCTGAAATTAAGTCACTCAACCATGCAAAAGACGAATTTGTAATTACCGCTGACAGATCGGGAATTTCACATAATTGCTTACTATGAGATACACTGTCATTGCCAGATTTTTTTCCCAAAAAAACATCTTACATCCATTACTAAATACAACTTATATCCGCAGCTAACACGAACTACTGTTCTCTCAGATAAATTAAGTTATCGGCGTCGGCAATTTTTGCTCTTCTCTTGGTTAAGTGGAACGCATTGTGCAGGCTCATTCTTAAACGAAACCTAGCTTTTGTTTCAGTAGTACCGCTGTCAGATCGTGTGTGTGGACGTACGCTGGCGGAAGATTCCGCTTATGCCTTCTTCACTCGCGCAAGTTATATCAGGGACCCCACTCCACCCGTGGCTGTGCAATAAATAATCCATTGTCACTCCCTCCCCATAAAGTTTTTCCCCCATCAGTCTGCATCCTCCTGTTTCATGGCAGTTTACGCATTTGGCCACTAAACACCGTAGGCTAGTTTCATTAGAGGCATGCACTCTGTCGTTAACTGTAAACAACATCTGGAGCAAAACTACGTATGGCATAATATAATTGAAGCACACTTCTTCTGGCCTTGGCACTTATTCCATAACAATAATACATTTTCTGGTGATAAGCATACGATAAAAAAACATGTGACGATAGTCTTTTTTTCTAGAGTAGAAAATTTGTCATTCCAAACTTTTTTCTTTAAATCTAGTTGCCCGACTGGGCAACTAGATTTAAGGAAAAAAAGTGTGCCAGGGAAAGTGTTTGGAAAGGTAGTTGTCGATAAAGTACAAGGTCTTACATCAGAGAAAGTACGGGTTGTACAGAGTGATTTTATGCCTGGTAAGAGCTGCACGTTGTGTGTAGTGATCAAAAAGTATCTCTCTGTTGGTAAGAAAGTTTTTGCTGCCTTCATTGATTTAGAATACACTTACGACTGAGTAAAACAGCATACATCTGTGGAAGGTCTCGAATAATTATGGTATAACTGGGAATCTGCTTAAAAGTGTGAAAGCTACAGTATGTATGCTGGCAATAGAGCATGTGTGTACTAATGAATGGTGTTTTATTGAAATGGTTTTCTATTGGAGCAGGAGTCAGACAAGGTTGAGTAATATTGCCACAGCTGTTTAATATATTTATTGATGCCTGCATGTGTAATGCCAAAATGGACAATACTGGTTTATGTCTTGGTAACATCCATGTGTGCAGATTGCTGTATGCTGATAACACAGTCCTGTTGGCAGAGAGAAAAAAGTGAGCTGCAGAGTATGTTGTCCCAGATGTATGAAGTTTGTATGAAATGAAAACTGAGTATAAATAAGGGAAAAACCAAAGTTATGGTTTTTGAGTGAGGAACTGTTAGCACTGAATGCAAAACAAGTGCAAATGGCACAGTGATCGACCAGGTGAATGAGTTTGTATATTTGGGAAGCATATTGGACAGAGAGAACAAATTAAATGGTGAAATTAGTAGGCGAGTGAACTCTTTATTGAAAGTCATAGCTGCTTTAGGAGGATTTCACAGAAATGATGGATTCTCAAAAAGTCCCGAATGGCTGTGTATGAAAGTGTAATTGTTCCTACTCTGATGTATGGCAGTGAGACCTGGGTACTGCAGAAGAGACATAGTTGTTTGTGTGTTGGAGAGATGTGTTACTTACGAGGGGTTTGTGGCAAGTCTCGCTATGATCGTGTGAGCAATGAAGATGTATTGCAGTTGTGTAATGTGAGGCAAAATGTTGTTAGTACAGTGGAGACTAATATTTTTAGGTGGTTTGGCCATGTTGAATGAATGAGTGATGAGGTGCTGACTAAGAGGATTTTTTCAGACCAAGAGGCAGGAAAGAAAGGTAAACGAAGGCCCAGGAAATCTTGGGAGGACCAGATTCAGGAATGTCTGCATGAGAAAAAGATTATGAGTATGAAGTACGGAGTGGTTTACTCAGGACTTTACCCAAAAAAAGAGCTATAATTTTGAAAGGGGAAAACATTTCAAGCTGAAATTTAAAAATGAAGTGCCTTACCTTTTCATAATCATATCGATATCAGAGAAGATGTTGAAAGTGTCTGCCATTTGCATCCAAACAGAGATCAAATCATTGCTGCATACTATCAAATGTACGCCTCTAGCATGTTGGTATTTATTGCTTCAATATCCTGTGTGATGTTTTAAAGCTGCCGAATAGTCTCAGGCTTATTTGCTGTATACAGTACCTTTCAGATGACTCCATAAGAAGTAATTGGGTAAAGTTAAATCTGGAGACCTGGGCAGCCACAAACCTTTGGAGATAATCCGATCTCCAAAGAAACTTCGAATCTCAGCCATGCTGGCATCGGAAGTGTGACAAGTTGCACTATTCTGTTGGAAGAAGCCATTCTGCAGTTCAATACTATCCAGTTGGTTCATGAACTGCATGAAGATACTGAAATACGACATTTCCAGGATATATGACAGTATGTTAAATGAAAATGGGACTGATTATCTGGCTCTGTGAAATGGCGCACCATACGCTAATCTTTATGGGATGCATTTTCTCCTCATGAATGACATGGGGGTTCTCACTCGCCCATACCCATGTATTCTGTGAGTTCACATAGCCTGAAAGGTAGAGCCAGGCTTTGTTCGTTAACCAGTTAATGTGTAATACGCCTGAATTTTGACTGACAAATTCCTTAAACCACTGGTAGTAATGCATTTGCTTTGCCACGTCAATTGGTAACAGCTCATGAACAACTGCAACACAATATGGCTTCAGTTTACCCATTTTTGCCACCCTCTGGTAGTTGGAATATGAGTCCTGTTTCTTGCAACAGCCTGCATAACGATTTCTTTGGAGACTGTAACAACCTCTTTTTACACACTGCACAGTGTTTTCTGACATTGTGGGGTGCCCTCCTGAATGTGTATCAACAAGGCTACCTGTTGTCTGAAGTTTCTTCACAAGATTTGAAATCGTTGGCTTCATAGGTGGTTTGAAGAGCAGAAGGGCTGTTGCAAATAAGGTTAGCTCTGTGTATGTAAGACATTATAGCATCCAATTTGTATTTTTCAAAGGCGCAAAAATGGTAAGAGATTATATTATGGGTGGCAAAAGGTTTCCTGTAAACAGAGAGACCAAGTGAGAAGTCTGGGTTGATGTTGATATTAACATCCAGAAAACTAATATTGTTGGTGTTCTTGAGACGAGAATTTTATATGAAGGAATTTGAAAGTTATGGAGGACATGATTTATAACATATAGTGTTTCTGGTGTGGCCAAATGATGAAGATGTCATCAACATACCATAACCAAATGGTGGGTTTTAAGAGGGATGGGGCAACGATTAATTTTTCGATCTTCTGCAAATAAATTTCAGCAAGTAAGGGAGAAAGGGAGAGCCCATTGGTACATCTTGTTTTTGTTGGTAGTAGATACCATTGCATACAAGTATACAAAACCAAAACAGGAATATTTTTCTAATGCATCAAAACAGTCAAAGATCTTTGATGAGTTCCCCAGGAAGTTCTTGGTGCTCAGTTAGTTTTTTGACCATGAGCATGTAGGCATCAAAGAAAGGAACTGGAGAAAATTATGAATCCATGTCAAAGGTGTACAAGAAATCTTGAGGATTGATGGATGAAGGGAGTTTCTGGATAAAGTCCTTGGTCAACACAACAGAATAGGATGATTTTTTTGTCAGAACATTGCAACATTTGACCAACTGCCTTTCAACATTGACTGCTGGAGAAAAGGTATTTTCAATTAAGTGCCAAATAGGATGTCTAACTTTATGTAGCTTGAACTGTAGAAACAATCTAGGAGTACGATAATAAGCTTGGGAGGGGGAGTGCCTCCTAAGAAAGACTTCAGAGAACATTTTTTTGAAAACTTGGTAACAGCTTTACATAGTTTTTCAGTGTTGTCTGCATTGAGTCTCATGCAACTGTTTTTTTCGAGGAACTCTGCTACTTTGTTGTCCAAAGAATTCTTATGGATGAAAACAGGACATCCTGCCTTGTCTGCTTTACAAACTGCTAGATTATTATATTGGGTAAAATTTCTAAATTTCCTCAAAAAGCAAGAAGAGTATTTGAGCCTTGGGGTTTTGAACCTCGGAAATTGCAATAGCCGATTTTGCACAAATCGTCAGCTAATGTGTGTGATCAGTGTTTTGGATAGCTGCTTCCAGTAGTGAAATAGCAAATATCTTTACGACTGTTTTGATGCATTGGAAAAATATTACTGTTTTGTATACAATGGTATTTACTAACAACAAAAACAAGGTGTACCAATGGGCTCTCCTCCTTCCCCCTTACTTACTGAAATTTATTTGCAGAAGATTAAAAAATTAATCGTTGCCCCATCATTCTTAAAACCCACCATTTGGTTATGGTATGTTGATGACATCTTTATCATTTGGCCACACCAGAAACATTATGTTATAACTTATGTCCTCCATAACTTCCAAATTCCCTCATATAAAATTATCGTCTCAAGAACAGGTCGACAACAATATTAGCTTTCTGGATGTTAACATCAACCCAGACTTCTCTCTTGGTCTCTCTGTTTACAGAAAACCTTGTGCCACCCATAATATCATCATCCCTTACCATTCTTGCACCTTTGAAAAATACAAATTGGCTGCTATAAAGTCTTACATACACAGAACTAACCTTATTTACAACAGCCCTTCTGCTCTTCAAAAAGAATATCAGAACATCAACACTGGCAAATTGCATGGCTTTCCACCCCTCTTAGTACATAGATTATTTAAGAAATTTGAATCACAGAATAGATCTACTAGTTTACTGCCTGGACTTTCGACCACTCATCAGTTTGTTGGCACTTTGCCCTTTAGCCTGTCCTTCATTCATAAAGTCTGCTCTATTTTTGAATCTTTTGGCTAGAGAATTGCACTTAAACCACCTCCACGTCATCTTAACCCCATCCTTAAAGACAGAGATCCCAATAAACCCCTAGAGTTACAAGGTGTCTACTCTATCCCTGTCAACACTTCCACAGCCGTTACCCACTATATTGGTAGTACTTACCGCAGTATCAACCGGCGATTGATGGAACATATCGCCGGTGTAAAGAAAGGAAACCCTTCCACCTCCCTTTCAATTTTAACTATCAGCGTTGCATCGTGTTTGCAGGTTTCCATTCACACTGTGATTTAATTTATTTTTTGGACAGGCAGTGTATATTGAAATGAATGATTAACCTTATAAGACTCCTGAAGAGAGGAAATATTGCATAGCTGCATATATTTGCTTAAAGCAATACAACAATGAAGCTTCATTTTTTTAATTTGGAAACAATATTACAACATAACATTAATTTCCTGTAAATGTATGGGAAATATGGCTGAACTAATTTTCAGGAACAAGTACACCTTATGATGCAAACATCCTTATTTATGATGGTGCAAAGAAATTTGTAATTTTCAGTTGCTTTCCTTCCAAACACCAACATTTGTATTGAAAGTTCTCTTCAGTATCAGATTGAAAGTTATCTTCAGTATTATACATTTAAAGTTATCTTCAATATTATATTCCCTTTATCATTTTCTTTTATTTCATTGAATCTTTAATACTATAATATTTCCAAAGCATCTTTTGGGCTATGGATGTTCTTCTTAGCATTTTAAGCTACTTGTTCTTCATCTTTGACAGCAATGTTTTCGTCAGAATTTCGATGATTTCAAAGTCCTTTTACAACCCTGTAGTTAACTTTCATGCACACTTAGAAATTAATCTGAATGTAGCACAAGAGAACTTTAAAACAACAATATAAACCACCTGATGAAAGGTAAGTAGTCATCAGATGCATTCATTGCTTCTCACTACAAAGAAATGAATTCTGTTTAATGGGAACCATTATTAATCATTTTTATTTATTTATTTCATCACTTGTCACCATGCTTTACTTAAAAAACAAATGCAAGTAGCAAAATCCTAATGCAATTTTTCTTTTCACCTTTTCCACATTTTTTTATTAAAATCTCCTTGTGGCATTTGCACTTTAAAGGCTTGTGTGAAGTATTTTAAGTTAGATTCATAGTATCTATTGATACAACACTGAAAGGAAAGTGGAACTTATTAACTGCATTAAAGCCAGGGTTCATATTTTTAATGGCGGTGATACTTAAGCAATATCTCTGATAGAAATTCTCAGGATCAAAACAAGCAATGGTTTTTTTAACATTATAAAAAAGATGTCTAAATTGAAGAACCTAAGGACAAGTTCTGCTGTAATTTTTAAAAGGCACATTCTCAAACCTATAATTTTTGAACCAAAGTTAAAGGATTATCTGGGAAAATGACACTTGCTGACTTTCTTCTCTACTGAGGGTGGCATGTTTTTATTTAAGCTGGGATGGTGATGAGTCGAAGAACTTTTTTTCTAGTGACAGCAAAAAGTAAAACAAATAAAACTGCACAGTTTAATAAAAAAAATTTGCTACACAGATGTAACTATACAGTGTACACTCAGTAAAGTAAAAATTTGTAAAATACCCTAATTACAGCAGAAAACTAAAAAACTTTATCTCCCCACCCAAATTTAAATGTTGGGTGGAAAAAAGGATTTACATACCTGTGATGCTGAACTCATGGTCTGTGGAGGTAATATGTAAGCATCCAGTGGTGGAGGATTAATACCTTCTATTGTCATCTCCTTAGATAATAAAGAATGCCGCAAATATGGCAAGCTTTTCTGTAAAAGAAAATTTTTTTATAATGATGTACAGATACGAGTATATAAATGATGAGGAATTAAACCAGATTTCCTTTTAAGATTTCTTTTTGTTTTGTTGTTGTTTTGTATCACAATTTTATTCTTCTTTACCCCTCTTTTCCTAGACAGAATGCTTTCAGGAAACCATGCCGGTTGCTAACAGAGAAAATTAGACAGTGAATAATAAAAATGTTGCCTAAAAGATTAAAATTTGAAATGTTTGAAAATAAATTTTGAAGTTGAAGAATATGATACCAATTCTGTATGTAACCACAATATCTGACTCCATATCCATGCAGCTACTACAAAACAGAACCAGTTTACTCCCAATAATAAAAACATTTATTCCAGTACTCCTTTCCACTGCTGGATGCAACTATCAAACTCATTTTTGGAAATACAAAGCTTTTCCGTTATCAAACTGTTTGACCACTTTGACAAAACTTTCGTTTTTCAAGCTGTTCCTTAACTTTCAGAACCAGGAGGAAAAAGTCATATGGTTTCATTGGTTTCTGCACATTCAAGTAAGTCAAAAGCTTCACATATCCAGTTGAACCAGCCTGACATGAAACAAAAAGAAATTTCTAGTTCACCAGCCACTTTTCTGACAGTTAAGTCTTCAATTAGCTCAAGCTGCACTGAATGCTCACTGAATAACAACCAACAACCTAATACTTCATCCATCATCCTTTCATCCAGAGAATGGCTACCATCCAGCATGGCGACAACTCCATAAGGTGTCTGTACAGTTGTATGGGAGATCTGCAAGCTAGCTGTTTTGTATTGCAGTCCACATTTCTAGTATGGAGAGGAATGGTGTGTCTAACTCTGCCTCACCTGGCACTACATATCATTTTACATATGCTCAATTGAGCTGTGATGTGGGGGATTAGAGGGAGCAAATCACAACATAGCATGTCAGCACTGTGTTCTTCAAACCATCCTTGCACCAGATGGACCTGATGACACGAGGCATTACCATTATGGAAGAACGCATCGCCCTCTGGATGGAGGAATAACACTGTGGGGTGTACATGGTCCACTAGCAGTTTCTGATAATAGCCAATGTTCATGTCTTGGTCGACATGCACCAGGAGTCCCAGTGCATGCTGGCTACACATGCCCCATATATAACTGCCCACCACCATCCTGGACAGATGATGCCATGCATGAGGGATCCATAGCCTCATGCTGCTGACATCAAATACAGACTAGACCAGTGTTTCCCAACTGGGGTTCTGCAAAATTTTAAAAGTCAAATATTTACACTGGAGTAAACATATATGTTGCTTATAATATGTAAGAATAATGACAATCAAATGTAAATATGCTTTATTTTGTCTGTGGAGAGAGCACCATCCTGATGGTGCAATTTTTGCCTTGAGGGAAATCTCATTGGTCCACTTGCTACTACTACGTCAAGCCACGGTCAAGCACGGGAAAACACTTGTGGTGACTTGACTTGTGCTCTCTAGCACAGTACCAGTAGTTCCAGGAATTGGTAGGCCACCAGTACTTCCTGCTCACCAGCAATAAGGCACCCATCCTTCCTACAAAAATCCCAACTCTAGAAACATCCAGGTTCTTCACTTCTTAAGTTTTCGAACATTCCAGACCACCTCTATCGGCCCAGAGTGCTTTAATCAGTGATATTATACTTAAGTTCTGTTGCTCGTATAAATAACTTTTGTGAATGTCATACAAACAATTAAAACTTGTGTGTTTTGAAGATGTGGAAGTTCGTGAAATGTGTTTGTATGTCACAGGATCAAGAAGACGGTGCAGAGAACAGTAAACTTACCACTGACCAAAGTAAGGTAAGTGATGATAATTCGATGTCCAAACCAAGTACAAGTAGTGACAGCCGGGAGGTAACAGACTCTAGGAAGAATTGCCTTCATTGTGAAAGCTGTGTAGCAAAGGGTTTTACTTGGACTGGTGATGAACAGTGTCCCATTCCAGTGTGTATTATTGATGGCAAAAAACTAATTAACTAACTTAATAATATAATTTGTGTTAAAATCATTATGTATGTTTATATCTTTTTTTTTTCATTCCAATTCAATATTATATCATTGTATTCATTCTTTTTAAATAATCTGATAAATAAACTAAATATTACGGAAATGCCTTAACATCTTGTAGGCCTGATGTAATTATGTGAGCTGGGCTTCCGCAATGTCTGAAGACCTACTTCAAGAGTTCCACAGCGTCTAAAGACCTACTTCAAGGGTCTAGCAATGTTTGAAGGCCTACTTCAAGGGTCCAGCAATGTTTGAAGGCCTACTTCAAGGGTCCAGCAATGTTTGAAGGCCTACTTCAAGGGTCCAGCAATGTTTGAATGCCTACTTCAAGGGTTCCACGACATAAAAAAGGTTGGGAAATACTGGACTAGACCATTGGCAAAAACAAGTAAAAAAGGCTGGGAAACACTGGACTAGACCATTGGCAAAAAGAAGTAAAAACGATAGGGAAACACTGGACTAGACCATTGGCAAAAAGGTATACTTATCATGATTTGTCAGAACAGCACACCAGCAACCACCTCTATCATCCAATCCACATGCTGTTGGTGTCAGGAGAGTAGTCTACATACTGTAGATAGACTGTTATCAGAAGCGGATGGCATACACTGCATCTGGCTCTTGTAACCCATGCATGGGATATATACTCTTATGTGATATTGTTTCTTGTTGACCTATACTGTATTGAGCCACCAACTGCAAAACTGTGGGACTCCAACTGTCCCATAAAAGGCAAACACACCCTTCATCCACCTCTGGAATTCAAATTTCAACATCCTTTACAGTTGCATTGCCAGTTTGTTCTTTTGGCATTTTGGCACCACCCCTGATAAAATTGCACACAGAAGCCTTCAAACAGCCTAAAAGCTCACTATTTTCCAAATCAAGGCACTAATCCTTCCTGGCCTTTCACATACTCTAATAGATTCTTGGTTTTATCCATTGCATTGTTGTCTTTGCTTTCACCTAAACTCCCAACCTCTTATATACACCCCTTCAGCCTTCTGGCTACTCCCTCCTCCTCAATATGCCAGTATTAGATGTAACTCACTTTGCATACGGATGGTTATGATTGCACTTATGCTATCAGAATATACTCATTATATGTTCTCCAAGAATGTTTATTCTTCTCTAGAATGGGGAACAAATCACAAATTTTAGAACCTTATATACACAAGCAATTTTCATAATTTTAGACTAATATAATGAATTGTAATGCATGACAGAATGCTGCTACATCAAAGTTGCTTGCATAATGTTGAAGAAGGGCAATGTGCTGCTACACTGGGATTGCATGAATGTGTAAAAACACACTGACAGGTGACATTGTAATGTGTTGTGATTTAAAGTCAACTCAAATTTACTTTAGATACTTGATCAGACATATTTTCATATTGCATTATGGAAAAACACAACTAGGATGCCCTTTTTTTAAATCTGAAATCAAGATTCATGTGTAAATATTTTTCTTCACTACTGAAATATCTGACTAACATCTATGATGACTACAAAAAGCAATCCATTAACCACAGGTAAATACAGCATTTCTCTAGTACATACTATTTAGAACAGGCATTATACCAAGCACAAGGAAACACAAAAGACAGATGCAGCCATAGTGACTAACTGATTTGTTTAGATGGTGGGACTAAACAATAACTGGTCATCTACAGTATCAGACTGTAGATGTTCAGCTAAAATACTGTGTGGCAGTCCAGCCATCTCAACAAGATATCTAGCATCAAAATCTGCTATAAAAGATAATGCAGTTGAGCACAAAACACATGTGTGACTTACAGTTATTGCACAAAAGTACAAATATGCCATATCACATTTTGTGTGATATGGCATACAGTGAACTCTGGTCAAGGCCCACCAAAAAACACATATAAATATCTAACAACCAATCTATCGATACACCAAATGGTCAAAATGATGATTACGTGTAGAAAATATACGTCAATAAAACCAAACCGTCGATACACGATTAAAACTCATAGTTACAGTAAAAACTCCCTACAAGTACATGACAAACTTTACTAAAAGCTAAAAGAAGTACACCAAATGGTAAAACTTTTCTTTCACTGCTTAAATACCTATCAACAGGGATCCTTAACTACTGGCTGGAGATGAACCAAAGTCAGACAGCAGTCTGTCTGATGTGTTGTGGAAACAGGATGTCTAATGAATTATGGAAACAGAATTTTTTGATCTTCTACTTCATGCACTTCACACAAACAAAATTCTTGAACTTTCGAAATGTTCCAACATTCTTTATCTCAAAGACTACAGTCTTGTGATGATTGTATATAGATTAAGATAACACAACGTAGTTGTCACAAATGTTTATTTTTTCAAGCCGACCATGGTTTCGCTGGGTATTGACCTAGCTTCATCAGGACGAATGGCACGTAAATATTCAAATCGTATATGACATCATAAATGGTGTTTACAATCACGTGTTTTGGTTAGATGCTTCCACGCGCTTGATAGAAATGGCATGGATGTCATGTCATTAACAAGTTGCGAAGACTTCTGATATATATGGAAAGCTTCCAAAATATCAAATTTGGTGGTTGAATCTGGCTTTTCAATAAAGTTTTGCTTCTTCAAAGAGAAATTTGTGGTCCTTTTCGTAACAGTGTTTAGCCATCGACGACTTCTTTAGGTCACAATTCCGAATGTAGGTCTTGTGCTCCTTCAATCGAAAATGCAAGGCTCTACGGGTCTGTCCTATGTACGAAGCGCCACATTTACATGGAATTTGATAAATTCCCCACGAGTTATTGTCTTCAACATAGTCCTTTGATCCTAAAATTCTCATTTTGTTTATAGGCTTAAATAACACCTTAAAATTAAAGGTTTTGAGAATTTTTGTAATTTTGAAGGCAATGTCACAGGAAAAATGGAATAATGGCAAAATTCTCTCGCAATGGGCGCATCACAGGAGTCAATGTGGAGATGGGCTTCGGTTTCTGGAATTTTGTTAGAGCCTTGTCTATAATGGAAGGGTTATATCCTCGCTGTACTGCAACACGTTTAAGGAAATGAAGTTCTTTTTCCAAACTGTCCTTATCTGAACATATATGCATCGTGCGATATACGCAACTGTAAAAGGCGCTGAATTTTTGTTGATAAGGGTTATTAGACTTGGGATGTGGAGGTGAAAAAATCGCGAAAGGCTCACGATAAATTGTGGTTGCGAGAGATCCATTTAAGTGGGTTACCAGAACGTCAAGGAATGGTAGGCATCCGTTATTTTCAGTTTCATAGCTGAATTGAATGTGAGGATCAACAGAATTTATAAGTTTGACTAATTCCAGAATGTTTTCCCTTCCATAGAACGAAAGTATCGTCTACATATCTTATCCATAAGTCAAATGTCACGAGTTTGAAAAGTTTTTCTTCAAATCGACGCATGTAGATTTCACATAATATAGGTGACAGTGGGCTGCCCATGGCTAGACCTTCCGTCTGTTCATAAAACGTTCCACGGAAAGTAAATCTGCTCTGTTTTATGCAAATGTCCACTAGTCTTGTTATTTCCTCAACTTCAGGTTGGCTGTAATGATGCTCTACAAGACTTGATTTTAGGGATTCTAGAGCTTCTTTTACTGGAACATTGGTGAACATAGATACCACATCAAAGGATAGCATTAGTTGATCTACGTAGGGGTGTAGTTTGAGTCGATTGGTAAACTCAATGGAATTTTTCACAGATGTTTCACAAATTATCTACCTTGGCCACTCCAAACGAAACATCTGTGAAAAATTCCATTGAGTTTATAATAACAACAGTAATCAAGATCATACACAACAGAAGCCTGGAATTGATAGCTCAGGTTGTGCAAAGTGTGGACACATATAATGAGAAGCAAAAAAGTTTGCTTTTGCTGCTAGGTAAACTTTTAACAAGGAATGACTGTTTGAACTGCTCTTAGGGGCAATTATTACTGGCAATTTATGTGCAAAACAAGAAAGCATGATGTGGCCACCAGCAAACAGATAATGTACATGGCAAGTAAAGAGTGCAGTGTCCCGTGCAGGTCACCAGGTTAATAACAATGGCATTACATAGAAAGTTTTCACTCTGACAATGGAACAGATCCTCAACAGGATGAGGTATGACAGATCAGATGTTCATACATGGCCTACAAAATAAACACCTGCAACTTACACTGTGCCCAAAACTTCACAACTGATAGTCAGTGACATGGAAATGATTTGAGCACTCTCAGTTTGAAAAGCAAAAACCACATGAGGTCATGGAACTGTCTTGCATAATTGTGACAATACATGAAGCCAATGGAAGTGTCACAGTGTGATACATTTTTCTTTGGTCCCCTATGCATATGAAAAGTTGTACAACAGATGCATTCTAGCAACACTTTTGAAGACTAGATGTTCTTATCCACAATGCTGTTTCTTAACAGAGATGAACATCCGTGAAAGTAATACAACATGTAAACATGGGTTGAAATAAATATTCAACATCTGCATACTTAGCTAAGAATATCGGCCCAGAAACGTGAAAAGACTTGTCTGGTTGATTTTTAATAACGAATTTTGTAGAAATGGGCAGCAAATTCCTCAAGTTTAAATCCCTTCCTCATGGTCATCCACTGATGACATTCAACTGAATGTTAAAACACTTCCATGAGATTGTAACCCTCACACCACAATGTGTTCAATGAGATATCTGCACTCAAGACAGTCCAACCTAATATTAAAAATTAATGGTCATGATTCAGTAGCCTTGATTGATATAAACTACAGGGTGTCCGAGAATTATTTGACACATTACAAAATTATATAAAACAAAACATTAAACAGATAGAAAGAAACTGACTGTACTAACTTACAATGTAACTACACAAGTTAATAAATTTCGATGTGAGATCCCTTGGTTGCTCGTAGTACGTCCAAGCGATACTTGATTTCATGCCATGTATTGGCAAGCATCTGAGGAGCTATGGAATTAATAGCAGCTGTGATACGCTGCTTCAGTTCCTGCAAATCAGTACAAGGTGTCTGATAGACACGATCCTTCACATAACCCCACACGAAATAACCCAATGGAGTTAGATCTGGAGAGTGAGGAGGCCACGGAATGGGACCACCACGCCCAATCCATCTGTTGGGGAAATGCTCATTTAGGCACTTATGTACACATGTTGACCAATGTGGAGGCACGCCATCTTGTTGGAAAATGACGTCATATCTTTTGATCTGGGGTATAGCAAAATTTTCTAGCATATCCAAGTAAATGTTACTATTTATGGTTTTTTTGCAGAAGAAGAAAGGGCCAATCACTTCTCTTTTTGATAGGGCGCACCACACATTAACTTTTGGAGAATCACGTTCCAGTTCAATAGCAGCATGAGGCGGTTCACTGCACCATATCCTACAGTTGTGAAAATTCACAATACCTGATACATGAAGTGTGAATTCATCACTAAAAATTACAGTACTGAGAAAGTTTTCGTCATTTTCCACTCGATTCAGCATATCCACAGCGAAATCGTATCGCAGAGTGTGATCATTTACCTGCATCTTTTGCACTATTTGAATTTTATAAGCATGAAACTTTAATTTCTTGTGCAATATATCGTGAACTGTTGATTTCGGAATGCACAGTTCTCTGCTTGCTTTATGAACAGATTTCCTGGGGATTCGTCAGAGACTTTCATTAACTTGGTCAACCGTCTCACAGCTGATGCTAGGCCTACCGGCTCCTCCACGATGTTCCACATTGCCTGTTTCTTTAAACTGTTTCATCCACCACTTAATTGAATTCGTTGATGGAGGATTACAACCATATTCTAAACGGTACCGTCTTTTAACTTTAATGACAGACTTTAATTCCGCAAGACATAACACACACATTGCCTTCTGCTGTACGGATGACATGACTACTGATTGCGCATTTCTCATACATTCCTCATCAGGCCACACCTAGCGCCATCTATCGGATTCTGGGAATAACAATTCTGCAAAACAAAAATATAGAAACCGTGTTAGTAATATGTGACATAGAAAAACAGACAATGCTCATAGTTGTTTTTTGTTTTTTTGTACATAATTTTGTAATGTGTCCAATAATTCTCGGACACCCTGTATGTCTAATATGTTACATGCATGATTACAGGAAATACTACAAACACAAGTAGAAAATTACTTCTTCAGTATTCTAAACTGTACAAGAAAAAAGAAACCCACCTTTAAAAATGGAATAAGGCATGGCTGTGGTGAGGAGTTAAGCTCTTTTTGGAGCTGGGTGGTAAAATCTTCAGGAGTAACTGTATCATCCTACATGAGATATGCGAAATATAAATGTTACATTTAAAAAAAAAAGGAAAAAACAGTTAATTTTTCAAAGCACTGAGGGGATTAATTCCATAACAACACAAATCAAATGGGCACTAATCCACATTGCTCTTAAATTTTTGAACACAATTTTGCAAATGAAGTCCGCAGGGCAAACAAAAAACACAAACTTTTTCTGGTGAGTTCCACTGGCTTTCCTGATCATACAAATCCTTGAATCTTGCAGTACTTATGCAGCATACTGCACAAGATGAAATTAAATAAATTTACATGATTTTTACCTTTATATAACCTATTATGATTCTTCTAATCATTAACCCTGTACATCAGCCACACAGATCTTTACCATATCTATTCCTACAGCTTAACACGACTACATGCAAAAGGCCATAGAAGATACAATCTCAGTTTGCCACATTCCACCTCTAATAATTTCTACCATTTTTTAATTACTCTCACCTCTCTTTTTCAGTTACATTTAAACATCCTGACATCTGTCATCAACATTGATGAGAACCAGCTTTGTCACATAAACTAGTATAATTTAACTAAGCATTTTGCAAAAAATTTTCATTTAAACCCCTTTCCTAAGCAATAGAGTGATCTCAGATGCCACCAGTCAACCTGATGATTTTTCTGACAATGTCAGTTTACCACAAGGTATTTCAAATTAGATGATGCTTTCATGTGCTCTTTTACCAATACTTATTTTCCAAAGATCAATGTAAAAAGATGCAACTGAATGCGATAGAACAATATGCAAAACCAACCTGGGAAAAGGTAGCATGTTTTACTTACAACCATGGAAATCAAACACAAGGGGAAGTCAGACTACAAATAATTTCATTGTAACATGACAATGCTACTGATATTATGAATGGCACAGAGTTCTGTTTTCTTGAAATAAAACACCAGTCACAAAAGCACAAAAAAGTACTGCACCAAACTGGAGATGAATAGCTCAATCTTCTTTTCAGTCACAAATATCAAAATACCAAATATTTCACCACACAAAGCACAAAAAGATTGCTCACAAAGTGTTTGCAATAGTACCATGCTACTATGTGCATGAATAGATCAAAGCTGCTTAACTTTACTTGTAATGCCATTATTGAGATGTCAAAAAAAAAAAAAAACATTGTTTTTGATACAACAGTTTCAGGTATGACCCAGAATTTTGGAAAAATCCAAGCTAAATTTCAAAGTGCATGTATCATGTCCAATAGCAATAGTTTGAACCATCTATTTGCCAGTTGTTCAATTCCATCACGGTGCCAAGCATTCGGTTTAGTGGTAAAGGACTCTTGGCACTCGCATTCAACATCGTCCAAAGTAGTCAACTGCTTGCCACGGAGAAAATATGAGCCATCGCCCTAACAAGTGGTAATCTGAAGGGGGCAAGGTCAAGGCTGTATGCTGGATGAGGCAGCAGCTCAATTCCATGTACTTCTTCTGTATGAGATTTTGCATTGCCTGGTTGCAGCAGTGCTTGCTTTCAGTTGATTAAGACAAGATACTTCTGCTGAAGTTTGTCATACATTCTGTCCAATTCCTGATAATACAGTTCAGCATTGATAGGCAGACCATTTGGAATGACCATTTTTTTCAGACATCACAACGTTTTGCAGACCAAACATGAAATAAAGAAGACAACATACTTGCATAAATTACAACACAAATCACAAGATAAAGTCTGTATAGGAGTGACTGAAATGTAGATAAAGCCAACAGAAGCTGCAAGACACTACATGAGTAAGCTGCTCTGGCTGGACAGATTCTCAGCCGGTAAAAGAATTTCTCTAAAGATCACCAGCTTCAAAAAGAAAATCAATTTACAGAGGGCGAGTTGAAAGTTTGTAATATTTGGATAACTTTATGTCTTCACACGCACCTTTACAATGAAAGCTGACTAGCATTCAAAGTACAGGACATCGTATTGCACCATCTTTAGCCATCTGTCTTCCGGTTCTTGATTTTGTGGCAGTACCAGTTCTTGTCCTTTGAGGCAAAGAACTCCTTCACCCCAGCTGCTACCTCTTCCTGGTTGTTGAAGTGCCGCCCACGAGGACTATATGCTGGGTGTGGCATCAGTTTGATCACCTCAAGTTCCTGGAGTTTTGCCCGGGTCGTTCGAGCGGTATGAGGCCGAGCGTTGTCCTGCTGTAGGAGAGTGCACTTTCTGTTCACCAGTGCCGGGTATCTCTCCTCCAAAATGGCATACATCCGCTCCAGCTGTTCAGAGCAGAGATTAGCGTTGATGGTCCAACCGTCTGGAACAAATTTGTAGTGGATTATCCCCTCGAAATTCCACCAGACACAGAGCAGAGCATCACCTTGTGCTTGAAGCACCCACATTTAGCAACAGGTTCAGGAAGCTGGCCTGGGCTCAACCATTGCCGTTGTGGGTTAGGATTACGGAAATAGACCCACTTTTTATCACACATAACAATTATCTTGATGAAACATACATCACACGGGTTTTCTAGAAGTTTCATGCACACTTCCACTTAGCGGTTTGCTTCAGCTGGCGTCAGTTCATGAGGGACAATGCAGCAGCTCCTGTAGACCTTGCCGAGGTCCTGAAGGTCATGAACCATGGTGGTCTGTGATATACCCAGCTTGCCTAATAATCTTCGAGTGCTGGTTGCCAAATTTGTCTCTATGGCCTGGCGCACGGCCTCTGAATCCACGTTTCGTGGTGTACCTGATCTTGGCTGATCGTCGAGGTTTCTGTCACCCGAGTGAAATTTCTTGAACCATCTGGTTGTGGTGCTGTGGTCCACAGAACCTTTCCCTTTTGCATGACAAATGTTTCATGTTGCTTGAGCAGTGTTATGGCCGAGTTCAAACTCGTGAAGCAAAAGTTCCCTAATTAGCCGGTTGTGGCTGTTCATCTTTTAGGCATCCCAACCACAGACAGAACGATGACATGCAATGCTGTTTGCAGCAATGACTACCACTTTATATCCCTTTTGACTGGCTGCAGTGCGTGGCTTGAACTAGTTTAAACATGTGACATACCCGCCGCAGTACATGCATTTATGCAAATATTGAAAAACTTTCAACTTACCCTCTGTATAACCAGACAGAAACTTATATTTTAATTATTCACATATCTTTCAAAAAATGCTTATATAGCAATAAAAAAAAGTGTTTTACATTATTATATTCACCATACATCTGCTTTGTCATGATATCTCTGCATATATGGGCAATATGTGAAAAGTTATTTTTGTGTGTTGCCAAAATGATATAGATGATGATTCATGTGTTTTTAAATTTCTGAGATAGGTGATGGAAAACATCTTACATTTGGCAGTGTTTTCAATTTCGGATATAGATGATGGAAAAGCATCTTACATTTGGCATAATAACTCACACTTCTAAAGGTCAAACTGGAATTATTTTTATAATTCAATAGCTGGAACTATGTGCAAAAATTATCAGTTTTCTACTTTTCACAGTGTGCAATCTAACTTCCAAATGGCATAACTCATATTTCCACAAGGTGAGACAACTATATGCTTGCATTTGGCATCACATCTCCATTCCTTTCTAAATATTCTTTTTACATCTGATATCCATAATGACAATTCAGAATTTTCCTGCAGTTTGCAGCTTTCTCTGATGTAAAATGTTTTTGTTAGGTGATACAAGTTAAAATTTTAGTGCAACAATATTTCAACTTGCTGTGGTCAATAGTATAATGTTGATCATATAAATCTGAATACCTCCTAATTTTCAAATGCCTTATTTTTCCAATGGGAAGCAAAGTAGATTTCCATTTGTAAGTATATTTACACTTTTTAATTAAAACTCCCATCTCAAAAAGTTGCTTCTCCATCCGATAACTGTTGACACAGTTGCAATTTAACATGCATACTTAGTATAATATCTCTACCTGTACAAGTTACATTAAAAACACTACTTTTTATTGAATAGCTGCAGCATCTTGGCAGTATTTCTTATACTTCTCCAGCATTGTTTTGTGACACACAGTTATCTTCTTTGGTGGCATAACTATATACTTGTATCTAGCACAACACAGATTAAGGTGGATTGGAAAAGTATTTTGGAGCAGACAGCAGACAAAACAGCTCAATGTTACCACCATATTATTCTCAGGTTATACTTGATATAAAATTGGCTTCCTAGGAGGCATAAACATGTATTTATATTATTCACTGCATCTTTGCTTCTGCTTAACAAACTGGATAATTATTTTTTACATCAGACAGTTGAAACTAATATTTTACATGCATTTCCCGTCTTTCACTGTTTCATTTGAACTCTCTAGGCCATGCACAAATACTTTTATTTACTGTCCTCAACTATTACAAGTTACAATAAAGTAATTCTTTTTGTATTGGGCAATAGGAATTGCAACTAAGTTTACCCCCATGTCTAGGGTTCAAGTTTCAAAAAACCACTGATTGCATACTAAAATAATACCTTAAAATACAATAATACCTACACTTCAGATTTTATCAAAGAAATGCTTGATACTTCAGAATTCAATGTGGAATTCTTTGTTCTTTAGCATAAAACATATATTCTTGATTTCTGCATGTCATGTAATATTTTACTGTACTTACTTCACGAATGGACTCTACAGCACTTAGTTGAAGCAGTATGTCCATATAACTCATAAAATATATCATAGGGGCAGCCTGTATCATTGTCTTAAATAATAAACTCATGATTATATACAGAACCCTTTATAAAGTATCCAGAAACCTCTGTCATCATAATTCAGTATGTCCCCTTCATCAAAACATGCAAATTCAATTGGAATACAGAAATTTCACAGGTTTGCTTTACTCGTAAAGTCAAGCAGAGCTGACAGATTTTGTGTTGGGTATTACTGCGTTAAGTGAAATCACTGGCTTGTCAATTCGTGAAATCATATACAGCCTGCAACTACCAATCATGCTATTGGAAAATAGAGCATGATGGTACCATTACTGTCCAAACAACAATGCACCAGAAAAAGGTCATGGGAAACTCACACCACATGCCCAAAAGTGTACTGAGAAGCATAGTGGGTCACTTTCATCAGTCTTACATGCAACACATCAAAGAAGTGCTTTTGGCTTCAACTGAGGTGAAGGTTCAAATAAACAAACTAAATACATACGTAGTTCTACAATATGAAATTTGGGATTGACCATGAACTCAGTGAACTGACTTTCCACAGCTTTAGTTATAATAAAAGAATAGTGTGGTGGTGCATAAACAGAACATCAACTACACTCAGCTGCCTTCTCTGCATGGAGCAATGAATAGATCTTAACTGACCCCTAGAGAGGTAGATATTAGTACTATGGAATGATGAATCCTCTTACATCCTTTCCTAATCACAGTGGAGGAGGTAAGCATATGTGGGAGGGAGGATGTCTTCTGTTTAGAATCAATATTTAGTGATACCTAGATTGATTGCAAATGGACTAAAAGCAAGGGCTACCATACTCACAGGTCTGGGACATACACTGGTGTGCAAAAATTAAGGATGAAGAGGGAAAATTAGCATAACAGCGGAACAAGCCGGCAGAATGGACCGAAAGACCACTCAGGAGATAAGACTAGGGTACGGTACGGTAGGGCATGCGCATATATGCAGCATGACGTAGGGAGGGGGAGTGTCAGAAGGGTATAAAGCACACGGGCGGTGTACGCTCAGCAATTCGGTGAAAGCTATTGCACGGTGTACATAGGTTTGAACGACGCCGAGTTGTTGCCACCGTGTGATATGGCCAACAGGCAATCCAGTAGATGACATCTGGATGACTTTACCCGAGGTCGCGTTATTGGGAAGTTGGAAGAAGGTCGAAGTGTGATTAGTGTGGCCGAGGAGTTCGGGATCGCTCACAGCATCGTTTCACGAGCTTGGAGAACATTTCAAACGACAGGAACAGCTGTCCGAGAGTTTAGCAGTGGTCGTCCACAAGCAACCACGGCGGCAGACGACCGGTATATTGTCCTACAGGCGAAAAGAAATGGACGGCAGACAGCAAGAGAAATCGCAAGGCACATGCAACAGACAACTTCTCTTTACGGATGAGAGCCGATTTAGTCCGACGACCGATTCTGGACGTATACACGTCTGGAGAGAGCAGGGAACACGCAATCACACCTCCAACATCATCGAAAGGGACCGGTTTGGAGGTGGCAGAGTTCTTGTTTGGGGCGGTATCATGCTTTGTAGCTGTACTGACCTCCACATCTTCCAAGGAGGTTCAGTCACTGGTGTCCGCTATTGTACCGAGGTTCTCCTGCCTCACATGCGTCTGTTTAGAGATGCTGTGGGTCCCGAGTTCCTCTTCATGGACAACAACGCTACACCTCATCGTACAGTGGCTGTCGCAGAGCTGTTGGAGAATGAAGATATTCAACGCATGGATTGGCCCGCAAGGTCCTAGACCTAAATCCAATCGAACACGTGTGGGACCTTCTTGGGAGGCGCTTGGCAGCACGTCACCAGCCGCCAGCAATGATTCCACTGCTGCGATTGGCGCTACAAGAGGAATGGGCCGCGATGCCTCAACAGTTCCTTGACAACCTTGTCCTCAGCATGGACAGACGTTGTAAATCCTGCAACGCAGTCAGGGGTGATCATATCCCCTACTAAAGACTGGATTTTTCTTGGCAGCCGCCTGTCACATGGACGTTTCTGTCTTCTGTCCAGTTGTGCTGGAAGCTACCTTTTCAATAAAGTGCCTTTGTATCCTTTGGGTTCCTTGTTTGGACGGTTTTGCTCACTTGTCTCATATTCTTACATCTTGGGGATTTATGGTATGATTTGAGTCGATGTGGAGCACTTCTGCACGACGTTACATTCAAAAAATCGTCTCGTCATTAATTTTTGCACGCCAGTGTACTTAGGCCAAGATTAACTGCAAATGAACTAAATGAAAGGGATTCTATACTGGCTGACTTACTGCTCCAGTATATATGGAAGCCATGATTAATTGCAAAGAAACCAAAAGAGATGGCTATCATACTAGCTGAATAACTTGTTTGGGACATACTTAGGCCAAGCAACTTACACTGCCCAGACCACAATCCAAGCTATCATGTCTAGTACCATGACAAGAACTGAATTGCAGTGGGGCCCAACAGCATCACAAAGAATCTCTTTGAAAAGTCATGCAAAAACTCCATTGTAATCACCAGGTAGGTGGACTGTACTTTTTCCAAGAGATTTGGTGCTTATGAGAAATATTTCTAAAATTGTAAATTCTCTTTGGAAAAAGCTCCAACAAACTTCCCAAGAAAATATGAAGCAAGAATTGACTGCATTAATATACAGAGAATAAATTGGAAAGTACAATTAGCCAAGAAATGAGAAAGATTCAACTAAATGTGGTAGGCATCAGTAAGTTCAAGAACTGTATGTACTTCAGGAGAATGTAACACTTTGGGTGGCAGGTTTTAGTGCAATATGAGGGTTGTACCGAAAGTAATGCAAAAGTGGTCATAAATGTTTTATTAACAGACAAAGGTCGTTCAGATTGCACATGTTGATAGAGTAACTCTTTTTCTATACAAAGGTACTGCTCAACATAGTCTCCATCACAAGCGATGCATTTGTGCCATCATTGAATCCAACTCTCAAATCCTCTTTGAAAAAATTCAGGTGTGGACTGTTGTACCAACTTCTTCACAGCCACTTTCACCTCGGCTGTGTCATCAAATCGTTGTCCCCGGAGACTGTCCATCATTGGACCGAACAGGTGGAAGTCAGAGGGCACCAGTTCTGGGATGTATGGTGGATGGGGGACCACTGACCAGCCTGAATTGCTGATCGCCTGATTTATTGCCAAAGATGTGTGTCGTTTGCGCATTGTAATGGTGAATGTGGATTCTTTTCAGATTCTTGTTCGGTCTCTTTCGCCTTATGGCTTCTCTAAGCTTTTTGAGTGTCTCAAAGTATTGCTCGCTGGTCATAGTACGGCCGCGTTCCAGAAAATCAAAGAGAATGAGACCCCTGTCATACCAAAAAACAGTCACCATGACTTTCTGTGCTGATCGCTGGCTCTTGAACTTCTTAGGCCTTGGCGAAGAGGTGTGACACCATTACACGGATTGATTCTTCCTTTCCAGATAGTAAAGATACCCCCACGTTGCATCCTCTCTCACCAGATCAGGAAAAATGTGCCTTCATTGGCTTCAAACGCTTCCAGCAGATCAGAACAGACTTCCACCCTTCTCTCCTTCAAATGGGTGTCAACTGCCAAGGTACCCACTTTGCACACACTTTCTGATACCCTTAGTCTTCCACCATCTTCTGTATGGCATTGTGATGACAGTCCAGTTGTGCAACAAGCTCATGGATTGTGACTCTTCTCTCTGCATGAATCAATTCATTCACTCACTGATGATCCGTGTCAGTGATCACAGGTGATGGTCACCCACTGCATGATTTGTCTTCAATGCTGGTTTCCCCTTCTTTAAACTTCTTCATCCATCTGTGCGCATTGCTCTTGTCAATGGTGTCATCCCCGTAAATATTCTGTAGCCTTCTCTGGATATCGGACAACCCACACCCTTCCTTCGCCAAGAACTCAATGACGGCACATTGCTTCTGCTTGGAATCCATTATTTACCTGCAATGGAGAAGGGTTACTATAGAGGAAGAGTTACTCTACCAACATGTGCAATTTGAACGACCTCTGTCACTTAATAAAAAAGTTATGCCCACTTTTGCATTACTTTCGGTACAACCCTCATATATTCTGGTAAAAGGAAAGGTCAAACATATGCTTGATGTGGCATCAACTCTAATGATACAATGGCTTCTGGGCTGGATAAGTTTGTACTTGCACGGGAATGCATTGCAGGGGACTGTTTTGAAAACAGACAGCTTGGTCTTGAAAGTTAAGGCAGTCTAAGAACCAGCAGAAGGTCCTAGTTCTGAAGAAGTGGATTACTTTTTAGAGGATTTAGATGGGGTGTTTAAAACCAGACAAAGAGAAAAGATTTTTGGGTAGCCCATTGCAATTTCAATGGAAGGGATGGAAATGACAATATGGAAACTGAAGGCATATGGGTGAAACTGAAGAGAACTGTCTGGAAAATATGAATGGAGTCTTACTGAGTCTTACTATCTTACACACCAAAGTATTAATCACTACCTTTATGCACATAAGATTCCACAAAATCCACATGGGGAAAGAAAACACAAACAGGAAAAGTATACTTGATTATGTCATAATGAAAAGAAACATGATTAAGGATAGGTGATTTTCCGGAGGTTTTGAAAGAAAAAATGGTCGTTTCTTAAAAACACACACTTTTAAAAGTCAATTGTTCAGTAATTTTAAAGCCGATTAAGAGATAGTATCATGTATAAGGGTTCACAGACTGAATAATATATACGTAGAAGTCCAGCTGGATTTTCAGAAGTGAATTTCTAAAGGTTACAATAAAACTGAAGCTCGCCTGGTGAAAGCATTTAGGTTGAGTATCTGTAGGAAGACATTTGCAGATTGGGAGAATTACTTGGAGAACTCGCAACCTACTCTAAAAGTATTACGAAATCTTGCTAAACTTGTCAGAAAGAACAGAATGTCTGTTCCCCATAGATGACAAAGATGGCATCTTCTTATATCAGAGGAAAATATACTGAATAAATAAAGTAAATATTTTTAAGACCTGTTGAAGAAAAATTCAGGCACCAGATGACAGGCAACTATTGATGCAAATTATACTAATGATTATGACTAGGACTGGAACACAATAGGTGATCGCGAAACTGTAAGAGATGCTATTTTTTCTTAAAATGTGGTAAAGCTGCAGGTTGTGGTGAAATTAATCCATAATTGATTAAGCAAAATGGATGAGCAGATATCCTTTGACTATATAGAAATCATTAAGGTAGCATGGCAAACTGATTTGGTTCCTGAGGACTGGCATAAGATAGCCACTGTACCAATATGTAAGAATGGGAAGAGGAAAGATTTCTATAACTACCTGGATATCTCCGTGACTACTGTTCTTTGCATGATTTACCCAAATATTTTGAGTAATAAGCTTAGAAAGGTAATGGAAAGCCAGCTGAATGAAGGACAGTGTGGCCTTAGGAGGAGTTGCGGATGCCAGAGTAATTTATTATGTGCTTAGCTTTCTGAAAAATTTCAAAAGGTGAAAGAGATACGAAAAGTATACTTCTGTTCATTTAATTTTGAAAAGGGTTTTGACATTGCTTATCAAAAAAACTGTTTGGTGTACTAAAATGCTCTGGAGTGGAAGGCAGACTATCAAAATCAGTCACAATCTTGTAAACCAAGCACACTATAGTCAGGATGGAAAGAAATATTAGTGAGTACTTTGAAATTAACTCTGGATTAAGGTAGGGATTCATTATTGCAATGTTTGTTTGTGATCTGTAATGATAAATTCCTCAAAGAAAGTGAGTTAGTTTCTGATACTGAAATTCATGGTTCTAACAGCAGTAGTTTGCTGTATGCTGATGATGTAGTCCTAATTTCTAAGGATGTAAACAAGTTATAGCATATTCCCAATTGGCTGAACATGACATGTGGAAAATTGGGATGAACTACACTTCAAATTATTAATTCTGAAATTTAAGTTAAATCATACAGAACAGATGACAGATTTTAATTATTTGGGTGTGATTATTAATAAGATTGGAAAGCTTGATAAAGAACCAGACAACAAAATTGGCAAAGCAGGAAAATTTTCTGGGTAAGAATACTTTTACCTAAAAATAGACTAGTCAAAGAATTAAATTTGTATACAATGAAGATATTTAGACATACTCCTTTTTTTTTATATATATCCAGCAGCTAGAGTTGGGTTCAGAGTAAAGGGCTCTGTTGGGGGCTAGAAGCTGCAGATATAAGAATTGCAGAGAAATATCTAAGAAAAGCCGATGGTTTTAATGGCAAAACAAATTTAGTAATGCAGACATCAAAACTGAGCCGGGTATTTCTCTGTGGAAGAAAAAGTTAACGAGAAGGTATTGAGATGGTATGGACATGTGTTTGCCAAATGGGAAATGAAAACAAATATAGCCTAAACATCTGTGACATTTTATGATGACATAGAATTATACAAGAACAAGGGGGACTGAATCTGTGAAATCAGCTGCCATTAGTGATCAAGGAAGCAATATGGTAAAGACAGAAATTCTTACAATGGACAGAAAGAGATGATGTAAGTTTATTGCAAACAAGGGTGCATGTGCAAAGAATGTACACACAAGAAATTTCACTTTCATTACTGTATCTAAACAATCACACCACATCCTCAGAAGGGCAGTATCATTATTGCCTCATGCCAATGTACCATTATGGTGTTCAGGCATGTATTTAGCATAGAACTTATACAGGGTGTTTTCCAAATTCGCGGCTCAATTCAATAACTCGAGAATGAATTGGAACAGAAAAACAGGGTCAACAGGTATTAATAAGGAATGATATGATCTATTTAAGGGATATGTGAATTACCCCCCCCCCCCCCCCAGGCCCCTCTGATCAGGAGGCTTGGAGGGCTATCTCGTAAACAAAGCAAGTTAGAAAAAAATCCCAATTACAAAGTTTTACAGCGTTTTTACCTTAGTGTAAATCCGCAGAAAAATTTATAATTGCTCTCCAGGTTCGAGCTGTGCCCTCTTGAGCTACTGCACATCTACAAGGGAAGGTTTTCCCCGCAAATCTTGAAATGTTTCTGCCTTTTCCTGAGCTTCGTAAGAAAAGGCATCTGAGGGGATGATTTTTTCGTTGGCGAAACAAAGGGTTCGAAAGCCCCTCGCCCCCACTTCTCTCGCTTTTCGCCAAGAAGCTGTAAAGTTACCTAAACTTTGTGCAAAATGCTGCTGTGCAGTAAATTTAGGGTTTCAGTTTATGTATCTAGAACTTTAGAAGGAAACCTTGGAAATTATGGTCCTAATCTATCCCCGAAACAAATTATTGCCTATGGTAACCCCCCTTCAGGAGTTCAACAAATACAAAAATCAACAGATATTTAGTCTATCCAATGCCTAAAACTACAAACTGCTCCATACCAGCTGCTTATAGTTTTAAGCAATCATTTGGACTGTGTTGCCCTTATTACAGGGGCGTATAGAATTCTTTTTTGGGGGTCCGACAAAAAATGGAAGTTTAAAAATCCACCAGAATAAAATAAAATTTAAAAAATTTAAAACAATTACCCCTCCCCATATGTTGAGAAAATATTTAAACAAGTGCCAAAAAAGAAGCAGGAAAAAACCAACTTCAAATTCACCAGCAAAATTACGTACCACAAGGGACTTTTCGAGAAACTGAAAAGGATCGGAGCAAAATATAATATCAGGCTAGCTCCAGATCTTAAAAACAAAATAAAGAAATTCCTGCCAGCTTTAAAGCAGAAGAATTGGACATCCAATTGCAGGAAGGAGTAATTTACTGCATCGACTGTAACTGCGGACTCAGCTATATAGGAGAAACAGGGAGAAGTATTAAGGTCCGAATGAAAGAACACCAAGCAGCTATTAGGAACATTGGGAACAAAACAGGGCTAGACAGACATGTACAAGCAAGTGGACACTCCATAAATTGGGACTCAGTGAAAATAATCGCCCACCAGTCAAACTTAGTAAAGAGGAAACTAGAAGAAGGGATCGAAATAGCAAGAAGAAGAAGTACCACAATTAACGATAATTGCGGATGGACTCTTCCAATTGAGTGGCAGCAACTACTCCAGTGACATAGTCCTGATGACGAACTAGGCTTTAGTTCGAAAATTTGACAACCAACTTTCATTAAAAATAATCTCTATAAGACCCGTAAAAAAGTTATTCCACAATCACTATGAATAGAGGTGCCATAAATGCATTTACAACTAGGATAAAATTTAATGAAAAATACAAGAAAAAATTAATGCACCTTTTTCTAATGTAAGTTAAGGGGCTAAAGGGGAATCCCTTTAGCCCCCTTAACTTACATTAGTCCCATTTAAATACCCCCTGGCACTTACATTAATCCATTTAAATACCCCCTGGCATCTTACATAGTCCATGTAGGCTGTAGAATTAGCAGATGCAAAACTCGTGCTACAGTAGTGTGCTGTTATTGGCATTTCTCGACCTCTGACATCAGAAAATATGGGTTCTTCAATTCAAAATTTGTGAAATATAGCACAGTTAAAATTTACCGTTGCAGACCATGCTCTTTTACTTACCTTGTTACATTATCGAGAAAAACATTTGTACCGGAGTTGAATTATGCCCATCTCTTACGCTGATTCCTGTATCGTGCATACAATGGGTCAAATGCTTTTATTCCTGAACTCATTCAACGGGCCAAGCACCCACTCTATATCAAATCCCTCGGAAGTCTTGATGCATCAGGAGTTGAAAAAAAATCAAGTAAATGTGCATTTCCCTTGAGAATGTTTTCGTGGAATTTGTCAACTGGTAGAAAAGGACTGAAAACAACAAAAGAAACAGCATATGTTCACCTACACACACGAATTCCATACTGCAGCTAGTGACATAAGCAACAGTTTTAAAATCCCTCCCATTAAAATAACCAACTTATTATTTTTTCCTAATGTGCGGATTACAGTGATACGCTATCATTAATAACAGAAATAAACCATATTCTTACAAACTAGTTAAAGAAACAGAGTTTGGATTGTAATGAATAAAGAATATCGGTTAACAATTAATGCAAAATTATTGTGTTTTAAACTGGATTGCAGAAACATTCGGATCTGAAAAAGATGCTTATCAGAACAAAAGCAGACTCATATGTGCATATTTGTTCAGTTAAACCTTATAAGAACACAGGGTCCTAGCAGTGCCGTCAATTTCTCTTGGAGCTGGTGGGTGTCTTTTGTGGACAATGTGCTGCTTACTTATGCAAATACTTGTTAATTTGCACCCACCATATGATCATGGCACTACGCAAAGTTACTTTTTATTCTGAGAATAGTGTGCAACCGGACTTAAGACCAACCAGGTCACCGGACTTAACACCAATGGATTTTTATTTTTGGGGCCATTTGAAATCCCAAGTTTATGCAACACCACCCGATGATCGGAATGTTTTGAAACAACGAATTATTAATGCCTGTAGAAGTATTCCTTCGCGTCAGCTGCGCAAGTTGCCAGAAACTGTACTTCGTAGAATTCAAACATGCGTTGTAGCTGATGGCGGACATTTTGAATTTTGTGAATGATTTACATGTGATCTTTCCCGCACTATTACTGATGGTATTGTTATTAGAACGAGTTACTACATTAAAATGGCAAGTTTATACAGTTTAGCATGATTTTCGACTACAAGCCACTGTGACAAGTGAGAATAACTGCTTGGTTGAATTCAGCTATCAAGTTGATGGTAAAAAAAATCATCTACTTTGTTTTGTCCTGACAGATCAATCACTACTGCAAAGGTTTCTTACTGTGAATTGCTTTTCCCCAACCCCAAAAATATCTATTGATTTTTGTATTTGTTGAGCTCCTAGAGGAGGGGGGCTACCATAGGCAATAATTTATTTCGGGGATTTGGGGGGGTGGATTAGGACCATAATTTCCAAGATTTCCTTCTAAAGTTCTAGATACATAAACTGAAACCCTAAATTTACTACACAGCGGCATTTTGGGCAAAGTTTAGGTGACTTTACAGCTTCTTGGCGAAAACCGAGAGAAGTTGGGAAGGTGGGGACGAGGGGCTTTCGAACCCTTTGTTTCGCCAACGAAAAAATCATCCCCTCAGATGCCTTTTCTTACGAAGCTCAGGAAAAGGCAGAAACATTTCAAGATTTGCGGGGAAAACAACTTTTCCTTGTAGATGTGCAATAGCTCAAGAGAGCACAGCCCGAACCTGGAGAGCAATTAGAAATTTTTCTGTGGATTTACTCTAAGGTAAAAACGCTGTATAACTTTGTAATTGGAAATTTTTTTCTAACTTGCTTTGTTTAGCCCCCCCCCCCCAGCCTCCTGATCAGAGGGGCCTGGGGGTAATTCGCATATCCCTTTAATAGATCATATCATCCCTTATTAATACCTGTTGACCCTGTTCTTCTGTTCCAATTCATTCTCAAGTTATTGAATTAAGCTGCGACTTTGGGAAACACCCTGTATAAGTTCTATGCTAAATACATGCCTGAACACCATAATGGTACATTGGCATGAGGCAATAATGATACTGCCCTTCTGAGGATGTGGTGTGATGGTTTAGAAGGAACTTTGTGTCATGCTATGCATCAGACATTTTTGTACTAAGAATCGTGAATCCTGAAACTTACCTTAATGTTTTAGAAGATTCATTCTCCCTATGATGCGGCAGTTCTTTGGTACAGACCCATGTTAGAAGAAACACGATAACGTCCCCTGTATATAACACACGCCATTACAGAATGGTTCATGGACATAAAAAGGTGTAAAAGTCTGAGCAATGCAGATTGTGGTGTTCAACATGACTTGAACTCTATACGACAACTACAGGGTGAACTGAAAAGTCAGGTGAGGGGCTCAATCAACAATGCTGTTTTGGTACCTAACTTGGTAACTGCCCAACATGAGGGATGGAGGACAACACCTGCTGAATGCTATCCTGCATTAGTAGAAAGCCTACCCTCATGATTAAAGTGTGGCATTGAAGCCAGAAAAAAAGAAAGAAAAGAAAAAAACACAAACAACATGAATAATAGGTATGTTAATGTGAAACCAATATTTTTGCAGATACCCTTTGAAAGGATAGTACTGTATGTGCAACAACAGGAACATTAAAAAAAAAAAAAAGAAAAGAAAAGAAAGAAAGAAATGTTTCTTTCACTCACTATTAGTCCCTGAATAAGGCTTTTCACATTCACAGCAATCTGTTCAGGCTGCTCACCTGCCAATTTTATTAAAGTTGATAAAAAGCTTTTGCATTTTTTCTTCACTGTATTAGGTGACATCTGTTGAGAGAGACAATAAAAAAAACAATTTTATAAATAATTTAAATAACAGACAGACCATGCTATAAAAATTCTGAAATAATAAAACTACATAAATAACACGAAAGCCATTTCTCTTTTTGTCTAGAATTTGTCTAATCATAAACTAATAAATCAACTCATATAATTAAAAGACCAGAACTGTTTGTCAGTATGGAAGAACACAGTGACAACACTGCTGTGAAACTCTCACAACACGAATATGTAAAGATATCAAAATGTTCCTCGACACATGGTGTGATGTGAAAATAGAGCACCCACCCTGGCAGTGATAGATGGTATTTTAACAAAACTTAAGCAACCAACCTGTGATGTAATAGAAGGAAGAACTCTGTCATGTAGTGCAGGTGCCTGAGGTAAACATTATGTTTTGCTGTTAGAATTCATTGAAACAGGCAATCAAATTTTTCAAGTTAGGAAAAAGTGCCAAAGAAATGATATAATAATGTTCCTATAAGAAACTGACAATGAATGACTAGTATAGTTGGTCAACAGAAACCACTACAAGTTGAGTTCTGTAACACCAACCTTTCAGATCTGTCAAAATGGTTGTAAATGTAGAAGCAATTGTTATGCATAAATTGTGAAACACAACCATCCATCAGGTAGCACATGAATTGATTGCATGTCTACTACAAATGAGCCACTGTGATACAAGAACTGGGTATGTGAGAATTCTGTAAGAAGTTTGTTTCAACTGTAGGCAGATAAACAGAAAGCAAATCCCATTGTCAGCAAACCATCTGAGAAATAAATGAAGAACATGTGTGAGTTTCTTTCATAACACTGTTATAGGGGATAAAATTAGAGATCTCAGGTCAACATTTTGCAACTGCACAGGACCTGTAACATGCTAGCCATCCTCCATGCCATACCCAAGAATGTGTTCCACGGGTGCTTCAAAGAAAAGCAAAACCACTAAAGTGTGTATGGGCCAACAGGCATTCTTAAAAAGTTATTAAGCAGGGTTCTCGCCAGGGTTCCAGAATCAGGGGTGAAAATGTCCCCCAGGCTTTTTTCTGGGGGTGATTTTGAAAAATCAGGGGTGAATTTTAAACAATCGTAAACTTTGAGAAAAATACTACATTTATGGGAGGGAAAAACTAACAAACACAAAAATAATATAAATATTTTATACATATCTTCTAATTTTGTTATTAAATATTTCAGCAGCTTTGTGAAATGGAAAGCTTTCTAGTGTTACATTTGCTGCTGATATTCGAATCAAATTTTTTAAAGTTTATTTTTTCAGTCCGTTGCGAAATTTATCTTTTATTCAATTTTGTGTGCTAAAAGAATGCTCTACTGATGCAGAACTTATTGGTACAACCAAAGCAATTTCATACAACAACACTGTGCTTGGATACACATCTTTATACGTGCAGATGAGAAGTTCTGCAACATCTGCAAATTTAAAACTAGCATAGCTATTTTTAGCAGAATAAATATATATGGATATTCACTCAACAGGCATTTCAAATCTTCAAAATTTTTGAAGTGGTCTAACAATTTCAAAACAAATTTGCATGACACCAATGAGGATATTTACTTCCCATCCCAAAAGCGTTTGAGCTAATTGGCTCCTTTCACAACAATGAATAATAAAATAAACATAGGGACGTTTACAACGTCGAAAACAAAAAATCACTGTATGAGCCGTTGCTTTTAGCCCAAAAATTAAGACAGGATAAAAAAATCTCAGTGTCAATACAAGCATGAGCCAAATTTTAGAAAATAGTTCTTCAGATGAGAAAAAACAGACCATTTATATATTGATAAAATAATGAATGGCATTCACTTACCTTTTGCAAATAACGCTGGTTTTAATGACTCCTTGCAAAATGAACAAAACATCATAAATTGTTTTATTTTCGTCGGTTTCGACTTCAAGCCAGTCGTACATTTTGCGCCATTTCTCTTGAAAGTTAAGATTTTTTTTAATTTAGTTGGAGGTACAGCAGGAACAGCCTCACTACATTTCTCAGACAATATTTCACTGTTTAAAATCGTAGCATTCGATGCCGAACATGCATAATCGTCAGTAGAACGCTTCCTTTTTCTAATGAGGAACTTTTCCATTGTGTTATAGTAAAAACAAATATCAGAGCTGCCAACTTTTCAAAATCAAAGACCAGGACATCAACGCACGTTCAGCGGCGCATATTTACACTTTATAAATTATAAAATTATATATTGTAGGTTTCTCTATTTTTTATTACAGTTAATTATTTAATACAAATAAAGAAATATTTACAAAAAAAATTAGTATTTAAGTATAAAAGATTAACAAACCTTGTTAATGAGTTTCAATTTTAGAGAGAGAGACACTATTTTTTTCAGAGAGTCGCCAATTTTTCTCCCCACCACAACAGGAGTCGTATCACATAAGGCAAGACAGTTCATAAACGGAATACCAAGATACTGAAATTCTTCAGACACAAGTTTGGCAATATTTTCACCAGTTGAACTGGTTTCTAGGCATGGCAAAGAGAGCAGCATGTATCTCACTCGCTTGCAATGATTACCAAAGTATGTTACCACAATTGCCCCCCCCCCCAATTTCCTAAATCAAGAAGATTGTTTGCATAAATCAAGATTTACTATAAAATCAAGAAGATTTGAGACAGTACCAGAACTGTTAATTTATGATTATCTATTATTAGGGGAGAGCAGTAATGTATGGGATATGCTAGCAGTATGTTTTTTGATACTTGTATTCAATTATTTTTCTGTATCAGTCACTCATAGATGGAGTTCAGAAATTGTGATGATTTTCAAGGTTTTGAATTTTTTTTTAAACTGAATGATGCAATTTTAAAAATAATTTGATTTCATTTAAGCAATGACAAGACAGTGACTTTTTTTTTTTAATGCCCTTGAATGACAATTTTATCCATCACGAATGCACAATAGCGCTATTTTAGATAAAGGGTGAATAGTGTAACTTTGAGAATATGAATACTTTTGAACACCATGCATCAATTCTTACAAATTTTCAGCTTCTGCACTTTCGTTTTCAGGAATTACAGGAAAAATCTTAACCCCCCCCCCCCTCCCCCGCCTCTCTTTGTCAAGCTGAAATGCAAACCTTATTTTGGGAGATGGGGAATATTTAAGAATACAGGATATAGATGTTCAGAACATCGTTGGGGGGAAAAAATACAATTACGGGAGAAATCTTTGCTACGTCCAATTTTCGTTTTCGGACAGTTTCCCTCCATTTTCAAGTTGAAATACAAATATTTATAAAATAAAATGATATTTAACAACAATACTAGGCAGAGGAAACACCGCGTGAAAAATAAAATTACAATTATGAGAGAAATCTTTACTGCGTCTAACTTCCGTTTTCGAAAGTTTTGAAAGACGAAACTTCCATTTTCGAAAGTTTCCAGCGAAAAACATTCTCCTTCGCTACCAACTGCCCCGAAATTTCTGTTCAGTTATGCATCGATCTCGAGGAAAACTCCAATTATGACGGAAAAGGAGAAATTTCTCCAAGCTCTTGCACGCTCATGACTGAAAATTACAGGGAAATTTTTGCGCCGTCGAATTTCCGCTTTCGGAAATTTTCCCTCCATTTTCCAACTGAAATACAAATATTTTTGGAATAAAGTGATGTATAACAACAATACTGGACAGAGGCAACATCGCAGGAAAAAGAAATTACGATTATGGAAATCTTTCATTCGTTTACTTGCATTTTTGAAAGACGAAATACCGTCCCGATGAGTATTTTTACGCGTTGATAAAATTTCGATGCGTAAACACACTTTTTGATGCGTACTAGACACGTAATTACGCATTTTGGCGAACTCTGCATGACGCAGAATTTTAAAAAATTCGCACTTTGGCGCAATTAGCGCAGCTATTGCAACACTGAGGGAGAGCAAGTTTGGAAGGATTGGTGGGAGGGGGTGTGCGATCGCGCTCAGCTAGAAACATGAGATAACATAAGGTTCAATTGCTATGAGATCATAGTAAAACAAAAGGAGTTTACACAAAGCGACAATAACAACGATACCAATTTCCATCAGTAAAAAAATTAATTCACGAGCCATTTTAGCGAAAATCCGGAAGAAACTATTTTCCGACCGTAAAATTACCCAAATCTCCGTAAAACTTTCGGGAAATCTGGAATACTTGGCAGGTATGCGGACGTCATTGCACCGACATCGGCTTTTCCGACATATTAAGTAATATCACTTTGCCGTTCTTCACCCAATATCGGCTTTGCCAATGCATCCAATATCCTCTGGCCGTTCTTCACCCCATATCCGTCCGATATTGGCTTTGATGATATCTGAATTTCAAAGGCGCACACTTAGAAACGGAACCAATTAATAGTTTTCGCATTTGCGCGAAAAAACTATAAATATATTCGCAAAATGCGATTGCAGTTTAAACCGTGATTTTAACAAAAAAGGACACAAAATTCAGAACTTTTACGAAATACATCGAAATCCGCAATTCTTCCAACCTGTCCGTAATCATGTGGCCGAAACCTTAATGGTTGGCACCCTTAGCAACGCGCGGGCTTTCGTCTCGTTGCACTCTACGCGGATTATCCCGTAATCCGTTTATAACATGACCGGAAGGAAAATACTGGGATTGTACCATGACGTCATGAAATCGGCACGTGTGATTGTACCGTGACGTCGTGAAATCGGCACACGTGATCTAAAACGGCATTGCCTTCGTAGATTTTCCATGCTAATAGCTCACGATTGAAATCTTCCCGCACGCGCCCATTTCGCGCGTCACTTTATTTTTCTTGCGCAAATTCAAATTTCTTTGAGCAAAACGCGCGTCTGCGCACGCTATAGGGAACCCTGTTAAGGTTGCTGTATGTTGCATACCAGGAACATAGAAATTACAACTCCATCCTGTAAATTTACACAGACAACAATTTCAACTGTCTACTTATAATCTTGTTAAACTTTTTAGACACAATTATCTTTCTATCAGCCAATCATGGTGTGTAAAAACTTCAAGTATTGCAAGAGCGTGCCCAAGACAAAGGCAGAAATTTAAGTCACAATACCATTTCCAAAAAAAGGTTTTAGATTCATGTACTGGCAACCAAACTGAACATAGCAAAAAAAAGGGGGGGGGTATTTTCTTTACTATCAGAAAACATGGAATGATGTGGTGAAAATGTTGACTCTTTATTCATGAAAGCACAGTTGTGTCAAAAAAAAAAAAAAAAAACCCTCTGTCCAAATGTTTGAATCACCTGAGATGAGATACTTAAAGACACCACGCGCAGAATACTCACCCCCAACTAAAGGCATAACAGTATGCAAGGGGAAAGGGGGGAGAAAGAAAATATGTTGCAGAACCAGCAATCCTGCATATCAGGGTTAGAACAACAAGGGAAAAAATTATTCATACCCATATCGAGCATGTTGTCCAAAAAATAGATGCCTAAGCCAAAAATTTATGCGCCCAGCATTTTGCTGATGCAGTTTTAAATTGCCGATAGTTCTGGAGCCCAGGTAATTAAATATATTAAATATCACTATGTATGAGGGTTGTACTGAGAGTAATGCAAAAGTGGGCATAACTTTTTTATTAACTAACAGAGGTCATTCAGATTGCACATGTTGGTAGAGTAACTCTTTCTCTATACAAAGGTACTACTCAACTGTCTCCATCACAAGCGATGCACTTGCACCGTTGTCGAACCCAACTCTCGAATCCTGTTTGAAAAAATTCAGGTGTAGACTGTTGTACCCACTTCTTCACAGCCACTTTCACCTTGTCTGTGTCATCAAATCATTGTCCCCAGAGACTGTCCTTCATTGGACCGAACAGGTCGAAGTCAGAGGGCACCAGATCTGGGATATACCGTGGATGGGGGACCACCGACCAGTCTAATTTGCTGATCACCTGATTTGTTGCCAAAGATGTGTGTGGTCTCGCATTGTTATGGTGAATGTGGATCCTTATCAGATTCTTGTTCGGTCTCTTCCTCCTTATGGCTTCTTGAGTGTCTCAATGTACCACCGCTTGCTGGTCACGGTACGGCCATGTTCCAGAAAATCAAGGAGAATGACACCCCTGCCATATCAAAAAATAGTCACCATGACTTTCTGTGCTGATTGCTGGCTCTTGGGCTTCTTAAGCCTTGGTGAAGAGGTGTGACACCATTCCATGGATTGATTCTTCATTTCCTGATTGTAAAGATATGCCCACATTTCTTCCCCTGTCACCAGATCAAAAAAAAAATGTGTCTTTATTGGCTTCAAATGATTCCAGCAGATCAAAGCAGACTTCCACCCTTCTCCCCTTCAAATCAGGTGTTAACTGCTAAGGTACCCACATTGCACACACTTTCTGATACCCAAAGTCTTCCGTCATCTTCTGTATGGTATGGTGATCACCAAGTCTTCCGTCATCTTCTGTATGGTATGGTGATCACAGTCGAGTTGTGCAACAAGATCACAGATTGTGACTCGTCTCTTCGCGCAAATCAATTCATCCACTCACTGACAATTCGTGTCAGTGGTTGCAGATAATGGTCTCCCACTTTGTGGTTTGTCTTCAGTGCTGGTTTCCCCTTCTTTCAACTTCATCCATCTGTGCACATTGATTGCTCTTGTCAATGTTATCTTCTCCCTAAGCATTCTGGAGCCTTTTGTGGATGTAGGACAGCCTGCACCCTTCCTACACCAAAAACTCAATGAAAGTCCGTTGCTTCTGCTTGGAATCCATTATTTACCTGCAACGAAGAAGGGTTGCTATAGAGGAAGAGTTACTCTACCATCATGTGCAATTTGAACAACCTCTAGTCAGTTAATAAAAAGTTATGCCCACTTTTGCATTACTTTCAGTACAACCCTTGTACATAGCTTATAATTCAAAATCAAAACTAGAAAATCCGTTACTTTTAATGAAAAAAATATATCTAAAATAGGAAATAAATTACTTTTAATATTTCCAATTACTGTAGCCAAAACTGAAGTTTAATCACACCTACAAGATTTCCTCGCATTCTTCATCATGATTCAATTGAAGAGAGTGTCCACTAACATAACTTGTGCCTTTGGCAGCTGATTGCCAATGTTCAATGGCTAGTGATGGATCATAATTACAACTGTCAGGGCCATCAATGCTTATCTGCATCAAGTTGTTCATGGTTTCAGTCAAAAGGCGGAAACAAAGATAGGTTTTCACACGATTCATGAATCTAAAACCTCTTTCACATGCAGAGGTACTAGGAGAAAAGCAAAAACTAATTTCGACCAATAAAAGGATGTTGATCATGTCTTTCAGTTTCATCTTAAGAAGATATGAATACACAGTGAAGGGGCATGTTGATCTTACGTTTAACTTCTTACATTTAACTTGAAAGCTTGAAACCATTTCAGTTGAGCCAGTCTGATCTTCTCCTCGTCAAGAAATGAGATAAAATGTTCACATAATTGAGCGTTGTTTTTTTTCATTCTCATAAGCAGGGCTTGAAAAATACCATGCCCGAGATGCCCGGGGCATGTAAATTATTGGCCTGGACAAGTAAAAATTAAATCTAGTTGCCAGATTTAAAAAAAATAAATTTTGGAATGGAGAATTTTCTACTCCAGAGGGGGAAAAAAAAGACTGTTGTTGCGCGTTTTTCATTTTACTGCAAATCACCAGAAGTTGTATTATTGTTACAGAATGAGTGCCAAGATCAGGAGAATAACACTTCTTCAATATGCTCTACGTCCAGAAATTTGGGCAATACGTAGTTTTGCTCCAGATGTCATTACAGTTAATGGCGGGATGCATGCCTCGGACGAAACTAGCCTCTGGTGTTTAGTGACAAAATGAGTAAACTGCAATGAAACAGGAGGACGCAGACTGATGGGCAAGAAAGCTGTGTTTTATGGGGAGGGAGTGACAACAGAATATTTATTACACAGCCCCGGGTGGGTTTGGGTCTCAATACAACTTGCACGCATGAGGGAGGGGCAGGTGGAAGCTCTCGCCCAAACACACACGAACCAAGAGCGGTACTCCTGAACCAAAGCCTAAGTTGCATTAAGAACAAGCCTGTGCAATGCATTCCACTTAACCAGGAGAAGAGCGAAAATTACTGACGGCGATAATTTAGTTTATCTGAGAGAACAGCAGCTCATGTTAACTGCAGTTTGTTTTAGCTGCGTATATTCATGTAAGTTGTAGTTAGTAACAGATATACAATGTTTTTTATGGGGGAAAAATCCAGCAATGAGAGTGTATCTCATAGTAAGCAATTAGGGAAATTCCCGAACTGTCAGCGGTAGTTACAACTTCGTCTTCCGCATTGGTGAGTGAATCTACATCGTTGGCAAAACGGGAACTTACGCAAATGGACTATGATAAAGTGTACGCAAAAAAAAATGTTGCACAGTTCAGGAATCTTGGATAAAAAAATTTAATAGGCTAAAATCAAATGATGATAAGAATATTATGTGGTGCACTGTTTGCCAAAACCATCCTAAAATGGCCGATACCACCAGCAATTTTCAAGGAATGTGGGGTGTCAGGTGATAACATACGTTTAATAACTATAAGTGCACACAACAGTAGTCGAAGACATAAAGACTGCCTCTTAGCTGACTTAGCTGTAAAAAAACCTAATGCAACACCTATAGCAAAATGCATTCAGAGTTTGACAGAGCATCTGTTAAAAAATATGACTGTTCTTTTTAACACAGCATACTACTGTGCAAAAGAAGAAATAGCATTTTCAAAATTTCTCATATTGTGTCAGCTGCAAGAAAAAATTGGACTTTCAATTGGCAAAAATTATCAAAATAATAAACAGGCTCAAACATTTGCAAATCATATTGCAGAGGTGGAAAAAAATGAGCTGAGAGGAAATTTCTAAAGCCCATTTTATCTCTCTGTCTTAGCAGATGGGTCCACAGATGTGACTGTCAAAGAAGAAGAAATTATTTATGTGCAATATATAAATGAAGGCATTCCAGTAACTAAATTTATAGCATTAGTTGAAGTTCAAAATGCAAAGGCAGAGGGATTTTCAACGCTATAAATGAGGGCTTGAGCAAAAATGGAGAATCATGTGCCAGTAACAAGTTAGTATGCCTTAATCTAGATGGTACAGCTGTAAACATGGGCTACAAAAATAGAGTAAGGGCATTAGTTAAAAGAAATATACCCCATGTTTGTGTGTTTCATTGTGTTGCCCACATTGTGGAACTTGCTGTGTCAGGCTTTCTAAAGCAGTCCCCTTATTTAAAAGGCAAATTTGATGACACTGTGAAAGGATTGCTAGTTACCAAGAAACTGACCATGTAGAGCTGGGAACAGTTCAACAAATAAGGGGGTTGGCCAGTCATGATAGAGCTCTAAGAGCCATAGAAAAAAACTGGACCATTATTATAATTCATTTGGAAGACATTTCAAGTGGAAAATCAGACCTATTATCCAGAGCAAAAGGATATGTAAAGGAACTGAAATCCTTTAAATTTCTAAAATATTTATATCAGATGCTTGATATCTTAGAAATCCTTGTTCCCCCATCCAAAGAATTCCAAAATGAAGATAGTCTTATTGTAATTCTTGCACTCTGTGTCGAGAAATGTTTGTTGTAACTCCACGAGTTGGCTTCAATAAATGGAAATTGGTATACCAACTTCAAGACGTTATGCGAGGAAAACAAACACAAAGGGGTGAAATTACATGGCACGGCTAACCTGGATGATCCAGAACTAGTAGAACTAGTTAATGTTGCAATAAAAACAATTTCTCAGAGATTTCAATGTTTGCAGGACAAGCCAGTTTCACTACCAGATGTATTTAACTTCATATTTTGGCCTGTTGAAAGTACTCAGCTTTCCATACATGGAACAAATAAAATAAATGAAATTTGCAAGTATTATGGCTGCTGTTTTTAGTGAAAAAGAAATTGAATGCATAAAAAAAGAATAGCTTCTGCTGAAAATAACTGTGAACCATTTAAGAAAAGACAGTGTTGATGTGGCCCAAATTTATAGACATCTACTGAGAAATCCACCATCGAATTGACTAATACACTTCATGTAGTGGAACTAATGTTTACATTTTCTCCAAGCACAGCAGCATGTGAAAGACGGTTCTCTGCAATGAACAGATTGAAAACAACATTGAGGAATTCTCTTAGCATCAACTTTGTCAATGCATTATTATGTATATCACTTGATGGACCTCCTGCCCTTGATGGACCTCCTGTGGAAAAATTTGATCCATCTGCAGCAATCAACAATTGGCTGAGCACTACAAAAGGAAAACATCATATTTAAAGTTTTTTATTTTTATTTTTTTGTGCATTTTGTAAATATTTTTTTAAGCAGATAAATGTTTAAACAATTTTTTTTATCTCTATGATGTCAGAACTTACGTTTAGGCAGATAAAATTTAGTGTACTTCATTATGAAATCACTTCATGAACTTTTCATCATTTGTTTCTAAACAACAATTCTTGGGATACTTTTGGTTCAAGATCACTTCTGTTTGCACAAGAGAAAAAGGTAAATAATTTTTACATTTGAAATTGTTAAAAACTACTTAAACTGCTGTACAGTTACCCGATTATTTATTTTTTGTAAAACACAGGACATATATTCAAAATTCTTGAACATGGCATCATCACTAAATTTCTCAAATGCCGTCGATTAGCTTTCTTAAAACTTGAGATATATGCTTTTGTACATTTTGAATACAGACACTTTAAAGTGGTGACGCAAAAGATGTATAAAAAGTTTATCGTAATTTTTAACTTCAAAAATAAAGCTTCTGTTTTGTTATCTTAAAAGATAAATTTCTCTGGGCATGTAGATTTTACTTCTAGGCAAGTAGACTTTACTTCTGGGCAAGTAAATATTTTCTGCACATGTCCAGCTGGGCATGTAACTTTTCAGATATTTTTCAAGCCCTGATAAGTCGATAATGATTGAACACTGTTGATAGCCCAAACATGAAAATTAAAAACTTGGAAGTGTGACAATGGCCTTTTCCGCAGCATTTCAAATCTGCTGATGATTTGAAAGCCCTCATTTATAGCATTTCAAGGAGCCCTTTGCTATTGTTGACTTTGTACCAGCTTTTGCCACAGCAATATTTTCCAAATGCATGTCTATCATCACCAAATTATTTTGCAAGGCTACTAGAGTGTGTTGCTGGCTGGATAACCATGGTATTTGAGATACGCTACCCATCTGCATGGAAACAATTTCCATAAAAGTACTTACGGCAGTAAGCTGTCTGCATTGCTTTGGGGACTGACTGTAAAACTTGATCATGTGTTCGACAGTCAATTCAAAAACTCCTTTAATGTACTTATTTTTTACTACATCCATAACAACAAGCTCCACACTGTGGGCAATGCAGTGGAAAGCCACAAGTGTGGGATATCTTTCTTCAATAGTGCAGCGACACTAGCATAATGTACCATGTTTACAGACGCACCATCCAGATTAATCGCAACAAGTTCCTGCAGTCTTGTATCCTCATTTAGATGAACTTCATCCACAGTTTGTGTAACAGAACTAAGGACTCCTCATGCTCAACATACTCTAACTCACCAAATTCACAAATTTAATGATAGGATTACCAGGTGAAACATATCAAACATAAATTATGTTCTATTCAGTAGTGCTGCAATCTGAGCTGCCATCTGCCAATACACAGAAAAATCATACTTTTTCCAGATCTTCAGTGAGTTGACCTCTCAGTACTTATGCAATATGATGAACAAACATATGCCCACCTTTGTCATTCAGAATAGTTGGAACCACATACATGTCCATTCTTAATTTGAAGCTTACATAATTTTTCAAATTTGGTAAAAGCCAATTTCTTTTTGGCACAAAAACATGCTGTGTGAAAAAGAATGGTTATTTTTTGCACTGAAACTCAGTAAGATTCAATAAACACTTATTTAATGAAGTATCTTTGGGATTGTCTATGGCCAGTCTTTCCTGCATGCACGAAACATCTTTTTGTTTCGTTATGTGCCCTTAGAGAAGTAATTCGTATGACATTACTTACCAGTCCAGATACTTTGAAGTAAGAGTTTGATCCATCAGCAATATTAGGAAGATTACAGCACAATGTACACCACATTTTGGTCCGATTCTCTTGGTAGTCACGGCTGGTATATTCCTTTTTCCATTCATTCAAAACCAAATGTTTCCAATGTTTTTCATATTCACATTTTCTTTATTGCTTACAGATGAAGACTCTTTCTCTACACAATTACTAGCTCTTTTGTTTTGCAATCCAGTTGAAGAGCTGGTACCAGCGTTTTCCAGAAAAAAGTTTCGGATATTTATTAGTATAAGCAACAGTGAAAAATTCACATGCCCTGCCTACTGAACAACGCACATGTTTCAGCAACTTTCCAAAAAAAAAAATGTTCACCGATTAACACACAGGTATGCACTAGTGTTTCGAATAAGTTCTGGTTCCCCTATTCGTTCACGATGGATCAACAGCCAATGAATGAGAGGAAGAGTGGACCAGAGCTGCTTTGGTGCTGTGCCAGGGGCTTAAGCCTGCTAACTGGTTCTGTTAGTGACCTCATAGTCTCTCCATTAGCTGCGGCCTTGGTTTTCTCACCACAGCTATCTATCATGCTCTATTATCCATAGTCCATCGGTGAATAACTATTTTACTTTCTTTTCTTTTTTTTTTAAATCCTCCTCCTTCATGCGGCTTTCAATGTTGATCAGAAAACATTTGCAGTACAGTGCAGCACTGGTTACTCACTTTTGGCTACCAATTGGCCCAATAGGGTGAATGCTGAACAAAAACTTTCTTACATGCATGCCCGACTGGGTAAAAAATAATACATGCCTGACTGGAACTTTTATATGCCCCGGGCATGTTGGACAATAGGTTTTGGAATCCTGCTGTATACCTTCACAATGAAGAGTCATAGAAAAAAAAAACTGCTATTCTAAAAATAAGTTTGCTGTAGAAGTAAAACAGATATGGAGACAGAATGCAACCTTGTCACACTCCTGTTCTTAACTTAAGCCATTCAGTCTCACCAAGTTCTTCAGTTCTCACAGTGGCTTCTTGCTCATTATCAAGATTCCTCACAAAAATGATTAGGTGCCCTGGCACTCCCAGGAATCTCAAAACATTCTACCATCTTGCATGATCCACACAGTCAAAAGCTTTGCTAGAGTCAATGAAACAAATGTAAACATCCTTCTGAGATTCTCTTGCTCTATCCATTATCCATCTCATGTTGGCAATTTGATCCTGTGTTCCTCTGCCTCTACTAAAGCCAGCTTGTTGTACTGGCACTTCTCTCTCCATATATAGTTCTGACATTCTTTGTATAAACTTTAGAAAACCTTACTAGCATGAGGAATCAATGCAATAGTTCTATAAATAGACAAAGTCAGCGGTGCCGAAATACAATTTTTTGGTTGCTGTGTGTTAATTAAAGAAAAACATGGAAAAAGCGATGACTTTGTCTATTTACATTGTCTCTATGTATTTGGAAGATTTTCACCAATAGTTCTATAATTTGCAAATTCTTTGGCATCTCCTTTCTTATACAATGGAATAAGCACTGAGATCTTCCAATCAGAAGGCCACCTAGTGGTATTCCAAATTTGCTGGCAAAGAGCAGTTAGAACTTCAACAGCTTCCTTTCCTGCTGTCTTAAACAATTCAATGGGAATTGTATCTTCTCTTGGTGCTTTCCTGTTTTAAAGCTGTTCTAATGCTCACTGTACCTCGCTTTCCATTGGATCTGGAGTATACCTACTGTATACATATATATACATCAGGGTTTGAAAAATGTCATGCCCGAGCTGCCTGGGGTATGTAAATTATTGGCCTGAGTGGGGGGGGTAAAACAATCTAGTTGCTCAGTCCGGGCAACTAAATTTAAAAATTAAAAAAGTTTGGAATAGGATTTCCTACTACAAGAAAAGAAACAGTCATTGCATGTTGGGTTTCATTTCACTGCTAATCACCGGAAGTTTATTATTACTAAGGAGTGTACCAAAGACAGAAGAATATCACTTCTTTAATTATATTATGCTCAGAGTCCAGAAATGGAGCCATATGTAATTTTGCTCCAAATGTTGTTTATAGTCAGTGATGGGATGCCTGCCTCTGACGGAACTAGCCTCCGGTAATTCATTGTTTGAAAAGTCACAAAGGGCAAAAACTACGACGAAAGGAACATGGCAGTATCACTAAATTTCTCAAATGCCAATTTCATCATCATGTCATTTTATGCATTGAACACTTTGAATACAGACCCTTAAAATGGAAATGCAAAACATGTAAAGAAAGTTCATCATATTTTTTAACTTAAAAAAAATGAGGATTCTGATTTGTTATCTTAAAAGAAAAATTTTCCTAGGCATCCAGCTTTATACTACCTAGGCAGGTAAATAATTTCTGCACATTCCCAGCTATGCATGTAACTTTTCAGATATTTTTCAAGCCCTGTGAATTCTTCACAAATGCATCCATCACTCTATAATCTTGTTTGTACAGAGTTTCAGTGTAGTCTTTCCACCTATCTTTAACCACATTAGTCTCTAGAATATCTCTCTCCCTGTCTATTTCTGACCATTCCAAACTTTGCAGTAAACTTACCAGTGATTTCTCTTATCTTCTTGAAAAGGTCTCTTGTTCTTCTCTTCCTATTGTGTGCTTCTATTTGTTGACATTCTGTTTGACGTAACTTTTCTTGTCCTTTCATCCTTGATGCTGGAAATCTGCATTCAGTCTCCTCCGAGTCTCCTGTTCATTACCCAAAGCTTTCATGTTCCTCCTTTCAGCAACAACTCTGATAACTTTTTCAGAAAGCCACTTAGTTCTTTTTCTCTTATTGCCTATAGGAACATTTCTCTTTTCCTCAGTTATGACAATGTCCCTGGTCTCATTCCAAAGAACTTCAAATTCTCATCCACAAAGGTCAAGTCCATTGAATCTGTTATTTATTGTAATTGTATTTCCTGGAGGAATCTTCTCCAGACCCATACCTTAGAAAGTTCAACAGATCAGTTACATCACTAAGTTTAACTTGTATCTTTGTCACAAGCATTTCATGGTCCATTCTGCAATCTGCTCCTGGAAGTGTTTTAACTAACTGAACTGTACTTCTCCATCTTTTCCTTCCAATTATGTAATCAATTTGATTTTGATACAATCTATTTGGAGGTGTTCAAGTGTAGAGTCAACATTTATGTTGTTTGAAACAAGTGTTTCTTATAAACAAGGAATTTTCTTGGCAGAACTCACTTAGTCGCTTACCTGTTACATTACGAGTTCCCGAACCAAATCTTCCAGTGATTCCAGATTTTTCAATATCTGCAACTTTAGCATTACAGTCACCGACAAGTGATACAACATCGTTTCTTGGCACTACATCAGGAATATTTTGCAGCTGTCCACAGAATCCATCAATACTTCTCTGGCATCATTAGTAGAGGTACATTTGTATGGCACTAATGTTCACTGGACATCCACTAATTCTGATATGAATAATCCTGTTACTAACTGGATTATAACCAATCACATATTTAGCAATGCTCCTCTTAAGTATCAAAGTAGATTTATGTCCAGAATAATAAATTGTGTAGTCATTTGAATCGAAAATACCCATTCCAGAAATGTCTAGTTTGGTACGTCTCATCTCAGCCTTGACAATTTCAAGTTTTCCTTGATTCATGTTTCTCCCCAGGTACCATCCATGTGCAACCTTGCAAAGCAAGGCTTCTTTTCATTTCAACACTGACAACATCAGTAACCAGGCATCCTTTCAGCTATGGCCAATCTACATCATCATGACCAGATCTACACAAGGGAGAATGACACTCACCCTCAGTAGCAGGAAATGAACTTTCAGATCTGGGGTGCTCATCTTCCAGCACTATAATTTGTCTTGACAGAAGAGTTTCGCCTTCTTTAGAGTGTCTTATTTCATCTGGTCCCAATCCATTGACCAGTCCTGCTTGGAAGACCCTACCAGTAGCAAAGCTACTGCCAGCCTAGCTCTTCGGTCATGGGGGAGGGGAGGGAAGGGAACCGAACCTCACCGAACCGAACCGAACCGAACCGAACCTCACCCTCTCACTCTCTCTCTCTCACACACACACACACACACACACCACGACAAGGTCAAGACACCATGGGAGGGGGTTAGCTCTACTGATTTATTTTGAAGAAAAGACTGTTAGAAATAGGAAAACATGCATTTCATTAGAAAAATCTTAAAAAATACACACACTCTTTTCACTATTACCACACACATAAAAAACAAGGAACAGATAAGAAAAATATAACTAAGAATATAATCAGGACAAGAAATGGAAAAGAGTAAAAATAACCCACAGTGTGGCTTTAATTTGTCACCCAACATAATTTACAATAAAACCTCGAAAATCCGATATCCAGAAAACCTGCAACTTCAGAAGTCCGGCACTTTTCTGATTTCGTTTTCGTGAGAACATCTGATGTTTCACCAATAACCATGGAAATCTCCCGATGTACCGTCTCAACAAAACATTGCGAGATCATCCAATCTCAGCGTGAGAATTGCCAACGGCCGCCTACGTGTAACATTGGGAAGTTTTTCAAATTTGTCATCTCATTGGGCAGCGCTGAAGTGACGCAGACCAATGAGGTGCTGAATCGCTGTGTACGTTTGAAATGCGTGTCGAACGTGTGACGATGATCTGTGCTTGGTGGTGGCCGTATGTGGATTTGATCGTGTAATGACATCTATATCGGCTTTCATGATGCATCGCGGTAATCGCCTTAGCAATGTATCATAGTTTCGTCTGTCGAAAAAACATAACATCGATGCAAAATTCACATCGGGTTATCACGATGTATCAATACATCGCCCAGCAGAAGAGGTTGCTCTGGCTTTTTTTCAAGTTTTTGCCTAACCATTTGCCAAAACAATTTTTTCGACAGAGTTTTATGATAAATAATACAAAAAGGTAATCGCCAAACTTTTTTTCATCGCCCAAATTATTATTCTTTTGCAAATTGCGAAGAATGCAATCGGCAGCCCCCTGCATATTTAAAAAGCATAGACGTGCAAATCTTTGTTAAAGTGACCTGTTATGTGTAAGTATGTGCTTTATGTAACACCCATTACACAATTTTCGGATAACTTCAGAAATCTGAAATTTTCATAAATTCGGCACTCGTTCAGTCCCGTTGATGCCGGATTTTTGAGGTTTTACCGTATTTCCATAAATTTTTCAATTTCAAAAGCTTATTACTTCTAGAATTTAAATTAAAATGTAGAATGATTGAGAGCTACATTTTCTAATGAAAAAGTTTATTGTTGTGAAGTTATTTTTGTCTTCATACCAATGTGTGTGTAATGTAACTGCATGCGAACAGGATTTGCTGGATGATGTGGGTGGGCAGGGCATGCTATGAGCACCCTCTGGCATTGCATCCTTTCTAATGCTTCTTGCATTCTCCAGATGTTTTATGCAATCTGCAGACCCAGAGTGACCCGCATATTTTATGACAAGTCTTTCAATTAGCCCCTCTGTTCAATTATGATCTTACCGTTACCCAACGTGAGGATGACAGCAGGTGCCAGTGGTGATTTTCACTCTTCAATGAAAAATTGTTAAAGCTATATAATATACAGAGTGAGATTACTTGAAATATTTTGTTTAATCATAACAGCAGTCCCCATCTTCCCAAACTTCAGGGACAAGTCTACACCCACGGTCTGAGGGCAAAGAAGAAGAAAAAGACCCATTTAAGGAGTTCTTAAATTCCAGGAGGCATACAAACTCAGACTAAAACACAACTACAGTAACATGTCAGAATGAAAGCAGGCGCAGACCTGAAACTGTCCATGACACTGAGCAACCTCATCATACCTATAAAATAGAACATGTGTTGCACACTCAGAGCAATAACTACAGCTGTAAACACCATACTGGCACGTTTCGAGCACACCTTGCCCACTGGTTATGCGAAAAAAAGCACCAGCCTAATAATCCTTCAACAAATCTAGAATCATGTAATTAATTAAACACATCTTTGTTAACATTAGTGCTTTGTACCCCATGGCAGCTGTTTTCAGGAAGTGTGAATTCTGTACCCCACCCCCATCTAAAATATGCAGACCATTGAACCAATGCAGAAAACTGTGGTAACATCATTTGTCACATATTTGCAGTTCCCCAGAATGTAAACAAATCACCCACTGTTTAATCAGTATAATGTGTTTGTTTGCTCATTAATGAACTTAGTCATGGTTTTAATTTAAAAAATTTTTAGCATTAATGCTGCTTTTGCATTACAGAACATATCTAGAAATATGTGACAAGTTCACTAGCAGGAGCAGCAGTAGTTTCTTATCTGGACACAACTGAAAACATCAAAATCATGGGATATTTTTTAAGAAAATAATATTTAAACTTCTCTTTGGTTTCTACCACTATTTGAAACACATGAGAAAAATAAGTTAGCAAGTTCTTTCATGAACTGTTTAAACAACTAGTGCTGAATATTGTTATGGAGCTTAAACAATACTAAATACTGTGAAAGGTTGAATCCATGAAAATAAAAAACTGTATATAACACAACTACAAAAAATTCATATTAAAATGAGGGGCAGGACCACAAACTGTAAACAGTAAAAAAAAAAAAATATCATCACTCACTGAATTGCTATGCTTGCATGGAGTATCATTTTCTTAATTTGTGAATATGTTATTCAATTGCAATATCCTCATATGTACAGGAGAAAACTGCAAAATTCTTGCACCTATTGTATATATTAAACATTAAACTTAAAGTTGGCAATTAAAATTAAACAGTTTTATAAATTGAATGAAACTAACTTATAAAATATGCATGCTTATGTTGACATCAATGAGGTGGTTTAAACTAGAAACAACTAAAGCATGAACCACGCTGCTATTGGGAAAATGCAAAACACTCACTCTTGAACAGCAAGTAGTGTTAAGAACACTACATTGTAGTACGTCAGAGGATGGCCCTACAAAAAAGTTGAAAACCGATTCATGTCATGTCTTTTGGGAAGCTGCTTTTCTGAATCTGTAACTAGTGAAAGAGATGTCAAGCCTTATGTGAAATCTCAAACACTTTTTAATGTTTTTAATATTTTAAAGTTTTAATAAGTTTGGTTTGTATTTGATGGGAAATTTTGGAGTTATAAAACTAGATAGAAGGGGGAAGACATACATTTTATGGCGACCACATGGTTGAAGTGAGGTCAGTTAGCATGCAGTAAACAAATCTGGGGTTTTAATACTTAATTTATAGCTTCAGGCAATTTCAACAATTTTAAGTGTAATTATAAAGCATTAAATAATAATTTCATGAGTTGTGAAAAAGTTTCGTTGGAATTGCATGTGTGAGAAGCTCTTTCTCAAAGTTGAAAATGTGCAACAAATGATGACAAGGTTTCTTCCAATAAAGCCTAGTAAGTTATGATTATGTATATGATTGTTGGCTTACAAATAGTTTTAATGGAAATAACAGGACACAAAAAATATTTTCCGTGGAAGGTGCACTCCTGATTCACATTAAAATTCCACAAAGGATCAACAACAGCATGTTTTGTTGTTGCTTTAATATAACAAAAGTTGACCAACAATCATAGATGCAGCCTGCTAATTGCAATTACTACAATTTTAGTTGATTACTTTTTAAAAGATTTTCCACATTAAATACAACACAATAGCATTTTACCTTTACAGTAGCATTTTGTGAAGGTGCTTGAAGAGGTGAACTATTTCTTATGGTGTTGGCAGGTGCAGAAGGACCTTTTGGAGCAGTCGGATGAAGAATTGAAGTATTCACTACAGTATTAGCAGGAGGACCGGGTGCATTCTTAAAAAGAAAAAAATATATATATTGTACACACTAAAGTAGTATAACTCATATCTCTCCATAGCTAGAACCATCTTTATTTCCTTACTGGCAAGAATTACCACATTTGGACATTTAAACCTTCCCTCCCACACACACACACACACACACACACACACACACCAACAATGCTAGTAATTCTCTCTAATCATGTACAATTAATTCTTGATTCTTTACTGAAAGTGCTCAGTGATTAATTTAAAGTCATTTCATTTCCTTCATTATGAACTAAAGGTCCAATCATTATACACTGGGAAGACAACATGATTGTACTGTAATGCTCATATTTTAAAAAATACAAAAAAAAATGGTCTTTCACTTATATTTGTCCTGTCTTTCTACATTTCCCATTCTTCACAGCCAAAAAGGGGTGGGAAACAAAGAAAGTAAGATTTCACAAGCTCTAGTAAAAATAAGAACAGCAATAGTAATCCATGTTAATGAAAGAATGTCCATGTGTGTGTACATGTGTCTGTGGCAGTCAGAACTCATCAAAAGTTTTCAAACCCTATTCTCATGCACACTGGCGGCAGGGAAGCCAGATATCAATCTCCTTCAGTGAGGAAAGCATGTGCTTTTAATTAAGTATTGGCAACTTTGGACTTGCAGGAAGGTTTCCACATGCTGTTGCAACTCCAACTGCACATGACTGCCATATGGCAAGCCAAAGTCGCTGGAAATATGGCACTCAAACATCTTGCACTGTAGCATCACATGACATGAAAGAGATGAAATCACATCTCCACACTTCACAGAAGTAATGTCATTTCGAGTAGAGCCACAAAGAGCTAGAGCAAAGTGACGCAGTCGAAACATTTAGACAGTTTTGTTTCACTGCGAGAAAGAATTCCAGGAACTTTCACAGAAACATGAAAAATCCAGGCCTGGAAAAAAAAAAAGGGAAATCAAATTCCAGGACTTTTCCAGGATTCCAGGGTCCATGTGAACTTTTTATAAATAATTAGGAACTAATTATTGGGAATGGGAAACATTAAAAGCATAACAAAAGGGCAGAACTAAAAGAGGCTTAAGTGTTTTCAAGGAATCCCCCCTCCTCCCCTCCACTCACGGGGTAAAAGCTTTTTAAGGGACCACCCAGCCAGCTCCAACGGAATGTCAGGCACATAATGAGGCACTGACTCGAAGATGTAAACAAGTTCATGATTTGGTGCCAGCTGAGATGTGTCAGGTCAAAGAGGCTCAAGGAAATGAGCAGGGTTATGATTATGGGGTCAGAAATCCTGCTCAGAGAGCTAAATCTAACACAGATAGACAATGCACTCTGTATTCTATGAAATCCACTTGATGGTTGACAGAAAGCAGAAGGTTCTGTAAAGGAATGAAGGACAGAAAAAGAAAAACAAGTCAGTTATATTTGAATTTCTGAAGGAGGAAGAGAGAGATTCCACAAGCAGTTGTAAGTCTATGGCAAGGGGTTGTGTGAGTTGAATACTGTGCGTTATCTTGAATTTGGTCCTATTTCAGCGTTACTGGCAGGTGTGAGTATGCCAAACACACAAATTTCTACCAAGACTTACATAAGCCACGAAGGCTGTATTTTCTCTTCACCGGCAGTAGTCAGACCAGTGGAAAATCATCAACGGAGAATAGTTAGCCACTCCACTAAAGGCAAATCGCTGCATAAAGAACGTACCTAAAGCACAAAGTCTGACTAACAGCTTGGGGGGTAGTATGCAAAAAGAAAAAAAGGTGCTAAAGTGATTCCTTCATAACTAGCAAGTAAAGTCCGGCTGCAAATGGAGAGCATCCCCACAGCCAGTGAACAAAGGTCGGTGACCTTGCGGCACTAGGCGGCTGCTTCAAGAGCAAAAGTGGAAGATATATAAGGGGGGATCGTCACCATGGAGCAGTAGTACTAAACCCATGTGCTTCCTTCCTCCCTCCCACCTCTTTTCAAGTCCAGTTAGCGGAGAAAGTTTCTGTGCAGTGCGAGACCTGGGGAAAATAAGGAAGAAATTGAGTTAGCCTCAATAACAAAGGGGCAAGGCAAACCCCCTTTGGTCATACAAATGAAGGTGCCAGTGAATAAGAGTCTTGTGGAGATCCCTCCAAAAAAGTGCTGCTTTGGTTTTACCAATCAATGTGTGAGAGTGTGCTTCATCACTGTGGTAGTTAATAGCACACTCTGTACGACCGTTCAAACTGGATAATCAAAGGCTCACCCCAAACTTCAGTACAGAAAAAGGTAAAAATCCTCCAAATACGTGACGTCAGTAAATAAATAAATACATCGCTCTTTCCACGTTCCAGAAACACATAGCAACAATAAACAATTTTTCGGTTGCTATATGTTTCCGGAATGTGGAAAGAGCGATGTATTTATTTATTTACTTAAGTACAGAAATTGTGTTTTTGTGTCGTTGTTACACATAACTCAGAATTCTGCCATTCTGCCAGTCCTAAAACTGCGAGAGGTGGCATGTTTACCATAAGACCTTGGGTACATGACATGCCAGGCAAACTAGTACCATAAACACTCCAATACAAGACATAACACTCAATTGCAAAAAGCATCAAAATCGGCAAATTTAACCCTATTTCATCTAATTGTTCATCCATTTGTCTTGTGAATAACATATTTGTGATGGCTCTGGAAATTAATTAATGCATACCTAGCTCATTAGCATATGTAATTTGGCCACACCAAGTACAACCTCCATGAATCAAAATCCCACCTACTTAATTAACAGTATATGAAGGAACCACTTGGTATGTATCAGTATTTTACAGACCCTTAAAAATACCAATACTTCAGTCATAATTTTTTACTACACTGTAAATCTTTAAAATGGCCAGTAACATTTCACCTTTGGGATTATAATGATTTTCAAAGTATTACAATTTAAGAAGAGTAAATGCTAGAACCTGATTTCTTGTTTTGCTCTCTCTCTTCTCTCCCCTTTCAAGATGCTAAAAGTGTACACCTATTTTATGCTATAGTTATTCAAGTGCGACATGATAGAAAAACTAAAAATATATGAACAAGAGCAAAAGTAATATACTTCCACTGAGTGATCAATGAATCATGACCACCTACCTAATACTTCATAGACCCTCCTTTCGCCCTCAAATACAGCAGCTATGCGATGTGGCATCGATTCAGTAAGATGCCTGGAGCAGTTAAGAGGTATGACCAACCAAGCTGTGTGCAATGCGGTCTTCAATGCAGGTATGGAGGTGACTGGCGTATCCATCCAGATGACTGATATGTCATTTCATTGTTTCCCACAAGTGCTGTATGGGATTAATATTGGGGGAATTTGGAGGCCAGTCAATACACTGAAAGTCTTAACCGTGTTCCTCAAACCCTTCCTGCGCAACACTGGACCTGTGGCTCGGTGCATTGTCATCTTGCAAGACACTGTCGCCATTCGGAAAAAAATGCGACATTGCTGGGTGTACAGAATCAGCAAGTAATTCGCGATAGTGGGCACTAGTCATGCGTTGTTCCACATGAACCAGGAGTTGAAGTTCCCGCCAGGTAACTATACCCCACACGATACAACCGCCTCCACCGGCTTGCAATGTGGAGACCAGGAAGGATGGATCAAGTGTCTCATGTTTGTTTGCGCCAAATACGTACACGACCATCCATGGAGTGGAGTAAAAAACATGACTCGTCAGACCAGCACACTTTTTCATCATCAGACAGCCAACTTGCATGATCTTTGCACCAGGCAAGTCTTTTGTGCAGACAAACAGTGGTTAGGAGAGGATGTTGCCAGGGTCATCTGCTTTTATAGCCATACATAAGACCAACTAAGAAACAAAGAAGCTGAACTTTTTAATCGGATTAAAAATTACAACGCATGATGCAAAAAGTATGAATATAACACAGCACGAGGTGGAATCGTTCACTGTAATTTATTTATGTAAATATTGAACTAAAGTACATCGCTGTATTCACAATATAAAGTTACTGAATTCAAAACAAAATACTATGGTTTTAAGACATTGCTCTAAACACAGTATTTTCTTTTGTTTTGTTTTGTTGTTGTACTTTGCCAGAACATTTGCTCATTTCCTCTTGTATTGGTTTCTTCTCAACAAGTTCCACAGCCATATTTGTGTTTTGTTGACTCTGCAGCTGCAGAGCATTCATTGCTTAATTTTATTTTCTGTTGATATGAATGCCTTCCCATGTCTTCATTATTGCTTTCGTTTTCTTTCTTTCTTTTTTATTCCCCCTCAGATGATAATAATTTTATCCATCATGCCGAAAGAATTCTCAGCCTGGGGATCATGAATGCACGATATCAAAGCTCTTACTATTTTAGATAACTTTGAGAATATGAATACTTTGAACGTAATGCATCAATACGTACAAATTTTCCCTCCCTTATTAAGCTTAAATGCAAATATATGGGGAAAAGTAACATTTAACAACAACATAGGATAGTGAGAGCATAGTGGGGGGGGAGGGATTAAATAACGATTACGAAGAAATCTTAGCTTCATCCAATCTCTGTTTTCAGAAACTTTTTCCCTATTTTTAGGCTGAGATGCAAATATTTATGGGAAAAAACTATATTTAACAACAATACTGGGTAGAAGATACATCGCGAGAGAAAAAAATTGCAATTACCAAAGAAATCTTCACTCCGTCTAACTTCTGTTTTTGAAAGTTTTGAAAGACGAAATTCCGTCCTCAAATGGAAAACAAATCTCCCACCACCATCAATTTCCCAAAATTTCCTTTCAGTTGTGCATTGATCTTGAGAATGCCCCAAATGATAACGAAAATGGCGGAATTCCTCGAATCCACAGAAGAGTCTCTTGCCTGAAGACTGCGAGAAAATCCTCTTAACTTCCATTTTCGGAAATCATTGCCCTCAGTTTCATGCTGAATTATAAACATTTATGCAATAAAATCATGTTTAACAACAATACTAGGCAAAGGTGACATCGTAAGAAAAAAGAAATTACAATTGCGGGAAAAATCTTTAGTTCGTTTAACTTCCGTTTTCAGAAGTTTTGGAAGACAAAATACCGTTCCCAGATGGGGAAAAGACCCCCACCCCCCTTAATCTCAAAAAAATTTCTCTTCATTTTTACATCGATCTTGAGAATGACCCAAATGAAGAAAAAAAAAAACAGAATTCCGCAAAGCGGCAAAATAATCTCATGTATGTATAGCCCATACATGTGATGCATGGTCATGACAGATACTGTTCCGGGTTGACCTTATTGGTTAGTCAACTGCTGAACAATGCTGCCTCTGTTGGCTTGTACGTGTCATCAGACCCAGTGCTCACCTCTCATATCAACCTTTCGCTGTCCTATTCAAGTTGCCTTTGGGTTGCTTTTCGACCATTTTCATGCCAGTCCTGCCTGATACACTTTAACAACAGCAGCTCCCGAACAACCCACCAGTTCAGCTGTTTTGGAAATCGAGGCACCAGCTCTCCGAGCTCCCACAATCTGACTTTTCTTGAAGTCTGATAAATCTGTTTAATCATCACACTCTGAACTTTACTTCTTACAGCTCCACTCACACCTTATACATATATGCTACATCAGTCGACTAATCACCGCTCCCCCCCCTGGAAATCACGTGGTCAACGAGCCACATCCACTTTTGATAGGGGTGCTCATAATGCAATGATCACTAGTGTGTTTCTTTTGTTTGCCTTTTGTTTTCTTTTTTTTCTTTCCTTTTTTTCCCAGTGGATAGACATTTACAGCCAAAATAAGTCAAAATATTTGAACTTGCAATTTCGCATTTACAAAATATGCCAATTATTTCAAAAACCAGAATACTCTACTAATGTTACCTATTAAACAGCAAACTCAGATTATGGAAATTTTAAAAATAGGATTGGCATCTTAAACATCTGTAAATGCACTTTTTGTACATAACCTGTTAATGAAACAGACTGTCCACTCTTCATAAGACATAATGCAAACAATTTAAATTACCATGTCATATGCCCAACCAAGCTTCATTTTTATGCTGTGTTATTACAAAGCATCTTAAATTCCACATCACTGTTTGCCACAAATTTTTCTGTTTCTCATACATCTCATTATACATGAATATCATGAAAAGGAATACTATTATTCTGTGTGCTGCATGGTTTATCTTAAGTCACCCTTTGTTGTAAAACATGTTTTCAAATTGCAATATTAGAAATTCTCAAAAGTCTGCTCAAATTTAATACTACTACTTCAAAAAATATATATGAATTTGAGATTGCTTACATGATAAATTGCTTTCCCAGATGCAGCTGATGTTACTGGCACTGTAGCTGATAATTGCTGAGGAACTAATGATCGCATATTACTTGGTGGTGTTCCAGGCTGGAAGAGAATTATGTTAACTTTTTTACAAAAACTGCAATTCTGCATTTAAAATATCATCATGTATTTATCATTATCAACAACATGTATTGCGATTGATCAGAGACTTTATTTTTGCTTTTTATGCTTGCTTTCAGCACCCCAATTGAATCAGCCATTTCAACTGCAACAAACCAATATCACGGGTGCTTATTCTGCGAAATCAAATTTCCTGAAATCAAACCCAAATGTCCTGAAATCGACGTAGATCAATACTTTTACAAAGAAAAGAAAAAAGAGTCAGAATATGTGTTACATTCATAATTTATTTCCCAAGTTCTGATATTTTTTTATAGAACAGTGGCCTTTATCAAATTTTATTAATTGAAACTTTACAGTGTTTGACCCTTCAAAGCTACAATACAGAGAAAAAAAAATAATAAAGCAACTTACACAATTGATGCCTCCTTGCCTGTGTTACTGGTGTATTTTCTTGTGCAGAAAAAACTATGAAACATATACAACAAAGTTTGTTCAGTTTGTACTTTGCATAACTTATATATTCAGATAATAGGTCATAGCCTCCATAAATTCCCAATGAAGTTTTGGTGTAAGTAAAACTATGGAATAAACTAGTAGTAGCACTTGAATAAAACGCTTCAGTGAATGCAGAGCTGCCTTTATGTCTGTTGAACACCATAAATGTTGCTGATGAAGGCAAAACTTCATAATTCATAATGCTTCAGAAAATAATTTGGTTATTTTGTTTTTATTGGGCTGCAAATCCTTCAATATACATTTACTGCATCCATATTCCTGCTTTGGTATTGACAGATTTTGTGTTGGAAGTTTAGGGCTTACTACAATCTTTGTACCTGCAGAGCCCCCACACCCTTAAAAAAATAAAAAAAAATTTGACTTTGGTTTTAATTTTTTTTCAAGAGAAAAATGTAGAAAATTTCTAAGTAGACTGTGCAGTGCAGACAGTCTTGAACTTGGGTACTTTTATGTATAGGGTTTTTACACAATCTAAATAGTTGTATTTTAATCTTTCACGCTGTCTGCTCATTAAAAATCTCTTATAATATATATTTACTCATTAAAAATCTGTTATAATATATATTTACTCATTAAAACTGTGTTATATATTATACAGGACTGTTCTTAGGCCTGCTCAACAAGAATTTAAGATCTTTAAAGTTGTTTGATTTCTCAGTCTCAATCATCCAACTCCTTTAAGGCTTGTTAAGGCCATTGACTACTCTTCGTACTGCATACCCAGAATATGCATATTCATTATTTTTTTACATCCTGAAAAGAACAAAAAGATAATAGGATTTGATAACATACTAAGTGTGCATGTATGTGTGTCTGTTTTCAAGGGCTTTTACTGGCAAAAGCAGTGAAAATAACAGAAAACTGCCCACTAATTTAATTACCTGTCATGAAAATTTTAGAATTTCATTTTATCCTCCACATCAAGTTTCTTTGATTCAAATTTAGGCCATTTTCATTTTCTGTCAAATTTGAGCCTTTTTCTTTCTTTTTCTTTTTATTAGGAGGAGGGCTTCAAGCAAGCTAATACAGAGGGTGTATATGCATATAGTACTGTAGGTGAACATAACCTACATAGAAAAAAACAAAAACAGCACCAGATCTAGCTTAAAGTATTACAAGGCCTAGTGCAAAACAGAAAAAAGAACAATGTCTGAATGATGACAGGAAAACAGCTGCCATATTAAAAACAAGAAAGATGACACTGAATTTTCGGTTGTAATGAGCACATCTTTTGAACCCGTTCCAATGCGAATAAAATTTATCAAAATTATTCAAAGTCAATGGAATCAGTTAGAAAAAAAAAAAAAAAGAAAAAAAAACGAATTTCTACGATCGGTAAAACATCCAGAAATAGAAACAACTACTTACTTCCTCCAGCGGTTGAAAAGCATGTTACGAAAATTAACAAATGGTGCGCAAAAAGGTTTTCATAACAGAAGAACAGTATCGAAGACAAAGTGATTTCCAAATTGAACAATTAGAAGACATAATATAGAAGGATACACGATATAACTCTACACCTTCTAGCAGAACAATAATGGAAAAGTTGAAAATAGGTGAAAAATATTCTTTCCAGAAAAAGTTATGCTAAGGAAAAATAACTTTTCAAATATGTCTCCCAGAAGCAGAGATAGTGAGAAAAGGGTTTTGACCTTTATGTCCCCTAGTGGAAAATCTGTGCATTATTTAAAGATGATAATGCTCCACATCTCTATTGTAGTGAATGGCATACAGTAAAAAAAGAAATTTCTCAATAGGGTTTTTAAAAGTGGAAATGCAGCTGCAAATGGAAGTACACAAACACCACCAAGTGACAGAACCATGAACTACAAAACTCCTCAAATACAAACGTAGAGTGTTCCATAAGGTAAATGGCATATGGTGTAAAAATAATTTTTTTAAATTGCACATGTAGAAGCAGAGATATTGAGAAAAACAGATAAACATTGACGTCTCCTAATGGCGAAATTGTGCATTATTTTAGGTAGAAAATACACACAAAAGTTTGCATAGTTGTTAGTAGTATCTGACTAAAAAAGAATTTTTTCAATTGGGTTTTGGTCACACAGATATTGCTAAAAAAAAACGTGAACTCACACCCTTTAGTGGCACACTTGTGCATTAGGAAAAATTTGCAATTATATGAGGAACATTTCACATTGGAAATGCTCTCCAACAAAGAAAGAATTTTTCAAATCACTCTTAGAAGCAAAGATATCGACAAAAATATGATATACATCTATGCCCTTTAAAAAAAAAGTATTCTGAAAAAGTGTTCCAAGGAATTTTTTTCAATTGAGTTTTCAGGTTAGATTTTGCTGTAAATACGTCATAAGCAGAAATAAACACTTACACCCCCTGGTGGCCAAACCACTCTTTATGAAAAATTAAAAATTATATGCAAGACATTTCCCATCAGGAGCAATGCAGAAAAAAATTTTCAAATCAAAGTTTTAGAAGCCAAGTTACCTTTATGCCCCCTAGCAGAAGATCTATGCATTACTTGAAATTTTTGAAATTATGTGAAAAACATTTCGCACCAGAATTACTCTCCAACGAAAAATATTTTGCAAATTGGACTTTAAGAAGCAGAGATATCGACAAAATTAAGATATACATCTATGCCTCCTGGAGGGAAAACTATGCATTATTTTAAGAAAAAGGTATTTTCAAAAGGTTTTCAGAGGTGAGTAGTGTCGTTCTATGAAAGAATTTTTTCAATCGAGTTTTCAGAAGCTGAGATTTTGCTGCAAATGCATCAGAAGCAGAAAAAACACTTATGCCCCTGGTGGCCAAATCATTCATTACCAAAAATCAGAGGTTAAACTATAATCACTATTTTCATGAAATGCAATGAGTTAATCCAAAATGCGAGAGAAAAATTAGTGTCTGTAGCAAAATAGCACCTGCCCTTTAAATATCAACCCTCAGCAAATTCTGTTTTGGCTCTTGTACTTCTGCGAAAACTAAAATTTCCAAAATTCTAGCAGCAATTTGCACTCCACTAATGCTATTTTATTAATCCTTAAGGTATGTTCCTACAGAACTTGTTTGCTCAATCACCTCCTCCCCATCTGTACACTCTAGATCACTCTGAAAAGGGTGGGGTAAGATTACAGAAGCTAGAGGGATTAAATCTCTTCCCTCATTCAAAGTTCAAGTTTAAACCAGAGTCAGCTATGATGTCTATGACATTCACCCAAGGCCATAAAAACATTAGCTTTCCACTGATGTCCAAAGCACTGATGGTGTGAACAATTCAACTGGGGTTATGATTTTCCGAGCGACAAAAGTGGCTAACTACCTTTAGCATTTTACTACAACTTCTTTTTTCCCCATTATAGCATTTTTGCTTCAGCTTAAACTCTGCCAAAAATCAGAAATTATATGCAAAACATTTTCCATCAGAGCTATGTCCTACGCAAGATTTTTTTAAATTGGAGTTTGAAAAGCAGAGATAACATGGAAAACGTAATTTACCTTAATTTTTTTTTTTCAATTCGATATTTAGAAGCAAATATCCAATTGAAGGAATAAATTGTATTTTGAATTCAAAATCATCTACATTTACTCCATTGAGGGGTGTAGGTGCAGTGGCACCCATATGAGTACTTTCAGGAGGGGCAAGAAAAATTCTTACCTCCTTCAAGGTTGTCAAACATTTTAGTAAATGTACAAGATACTAAAATACAATAAAAAATAATTGATACAATCAATCATTAATATCTTATTATTCTTAAAAATGCTTTAAAAAAAAAAAGGTTTTGTCTATTTTAGTGTTTCGAATTTATCAAAAATTTGGCTATACTGACTGCTCCCCCCCTCCCCCATGGGCGCCTTTGCGTAGGTGTGCATTAGGGGAGAAAAACTGAATGCAATGATCCTCATTCTCACATTTCCAGCTTTCCAATGCAAAAAGAATTTTTCAAATCGGAAAAATAGTTGCAGAGAGTTATGGTGTACACAGACAGACGGACAAATCTATAACATAAGTATGATTTATTTATTTATTTATTTACAAAAGACATGCTAAGAATTAATTTATTTTTAAATTAAAATGTGTGTTCAGAAACCACATATTCTTAACTTTCACATAAGAACATCTCTACTGCCTTTTTTAGAGCATGTACTATAATGAATTGAGTAAACCTCCGAAATAATCACGATTTATTTTTTCTATGAGAGAAAAATGGCTGCTGTGATGTAATAAAAAATTTACATATTAAAAAACAGATATGTTTTCTGTCATCTGATGCACAGGATAAGATAAAAGCTTTTCACTAAACCAAACCTCGACTTCATCAAAATGAAAAATGCGTAAAACTTAAAACTTACATTTTAAAATTTGAGTTTGTGTGGAGGGGGATGTGTGTGTGACCCTGAATTAATTAATTCCTGAGATTGACCACAAAGATTTGCCAATCAGCAAAGCATGGCAAACACTTATATCAAGAAATCATTCTATTGCACATATTCTATGATTTATTTAATTGTTGGTCAATGTTTCTGAACCATTAACATTTCCATTCAAAGAATGGATTTTCTGCTAAAAACCTGACAACACTACAATACATTTTTTTTAACATAGTTTAGAAACCTTGAGAACAGGCTTGCAACTGACAAAGTTAAAGAAAAAAAAAAAACATTTACTAACAACTATTACATGGAGTCGTTCCATGTCAAATCAACGAATAAAAAATGATTTTTGGAGCTTGATGTCTCAGATTTCAATGATTTTTGGTTTATAGTTTGTATCTATGGAGTATAAAAACTAAATTTTCTTGATTTTTTGGGTCAGCGGTTTTTTTTATTTCTGATTTTCAAAAATGGCAAAAAATGCCTAATTTTGCAAGAATACTATTCACATACACACACACAAACAAGTCTGCAAGTAGTGATGCTAGAGTGCTCATCTATAGCTCTATTTATAGGATTTAATTTGAATATACAACACAACCCCCATTTGGAGCATAAAAAAATGTTTGGCAAATTTTCAAAGTTTTTGATCTTGAAAATCTCAAAAACACCACATTTTAATGTTGTAGTGTTTTCAAGATTTTCAAAATCTTAAAAACACCAAAAAAAAAAAAAACATGTTAATCTTACACATGTTAGGTAGAGGTATGCAAAGCAAAGTTTGAAGATGGAGAAATGATGGGGTTTTGAGAAACGGATTTTTGAATTTAAGAAGGTTACATGTAGTTATGATAAAGAGCAGTGAAAGTTCTTACATGCAGTAACTTGCAAGAACAACATGCAAGAGAAAGGAACAGGTAATAAATACACTAGTGTGCAAAAATTACGGACGAAGAGGAGAAATGAGCATAACAGCGGAACAAGCAGGCAGAACGGACCGAAAACCACTCAGGAGATAGACTACAGTCCGGTACGGTAGGGCATGCGCATATATGCAGCATGACGTAGGTGGGGGAGGTCGGAAGGGTATAAAGCACATGGGCGGTGTAGGCTCAGCAATTCAGTGAAAGTTACTGCACGGTGTACATCGGTTTGAACGACGTCTAGTTGCTGCCACCGTGTGATATGGCCAACAGGCAATCCAGTAGACGACATCTAGATGACTTTACCCGAAGTCGCGTCATTGGGAAGTTGGAAGAAGGTCGAAGTGTGACTAGTGTGGCCGAGGAGTTCAGGATCGCTTACAGCATCGTTTCACAAGCTTAGAGAGCATTTCAAACGACAGGAACAGCTGTCCAAGAGTTTAGCAGTGGTTGTCCACGAGCAACCATGGCGGCGGACGACCGGTATATTGTCCTACAGGCGAGAAGAGACAAACGGCAGACAGCGGAAGAAATCGCCAGTCACATGCAACAGACAACTGGACATCCGTTATTGCGTTTTACCGTGGCCAGGAGGCTGCACACAGGTGGTCTATTTGTGTGACGACCAGTACGGTGTGTGCCATTAACACCTGCTCATCGGAGACGGCGGTTTCTGTGGTGCCAGGAACACAAGAATTGGACACATCAAGCAATGGGGTAGAGTTCTTTTTACGGATGAGAGACGATTTAGTTTGACGAACAATTCTGGACGTATACACATCTGGAGAGAGAGCAGAGAACACGCAACATCATCGAAAGGGACCGGTTTGGAGGTGGCAGAGTTCTTGTTTGGGGCGGTATCATGCTTTGTAGCCGTACTGACCTCCACATCTTCCAAGGAGGTTCAGTCACTGGTGTCCGCTATTGTACCGAGGTTCTCCTGCCTCACATGCGTCTGTTTAGAGATGCTGTGGGTCCCGAGTTCCTCTTCATGGACGGCAAAGCTACACCTCATCGTACAGTGGCTGTTGCAGAGCTGTTGGAGAATGAAGATATCCAACGCATCGATTGGCCCGCAAGGTCCCTGAACCTAAATCCAATCGAACACGTGTGGGACCTTCTCGAGAGACGCTTGGCAGCACGTCACCAGCCGCCAGCAACGATTCTGCAGCTGGGATTGGCGCTACAAGACGAATGGGCCACGATGCCTCAACAGCTCTTTGGCAACCTCGTCCTCAGCATGGACAGACATTGTAAATCCTGCAACGCAGTCAGGGGTGATCATATCCCCTACTAAAGACTGGATTTTTCTTGGCAGCCGCCTGTCACATGGACGTTTCTGTCTTTTGTCCAGTTGTGCTCGAAGTTACCTTTTCAATAAAGTGCCTTTGTATCCTTTGGATTTCTTGTTCGGACGGTTTTGCTTACTTGTCCTATATTCTTACATCTTGGGGTTCTTATGGTATGATTTGAGTCGATGTGGAGCACTTCTGCATGACGTTACATTCGAAAAACCGTCTCGTCCTTAATTTTTGCATGCCAGTGTGTGAAGTAATGCTGATATTATTCAAGACACAACATGCAGAATAATGCCATACCTGCTTCCTATTTACTCTTGTAATGTTGCTTCCTGTTAGATAATGACTCCTCAAGAGCTTTATGATTTTGTAAAAGAAAACATACCAGGCATAAAATAAATTTCATGTACTGCACAAATGAAGAGTACTATGAAAATGAGAAAAGAGACTGTTTTCACATTTTGATGAGTCACAAACAGTGTATGGAAAACAGAAGATTCATACAATCATTCCTCTGTCTGACTCGCAAATGGTGACAAAGCCATATTCTTTCAGTACTCGAGAATCCATAGGGCACCTGCAGCTTCAGAAAGCACAACTGAGTTTCAAGAAGTTGAGTCTGGATTTGTCACAGTTGTTTATGATGGTTCTTGGTGGCGGCTTGCTTGTATTCTTGCTAAAAATCATGAATCAAATTATTACAAAGTTAGCTTTCTTTACTCTAAAGAGCCAGCTCCATCATTTCACTGTCCCAAACCTCGACTTGATATTCTGGATGTTCGAGCTGATACTCTCTTGAGAAAAGTAGATTCTTCAACAGCAACAGAAAGAATGTACACACTTACACAGGTAAAAATGTCAGCTTCAACAGCTATTTTAGAGAAAAAGTTACAAGCAATGTAGATTCACATCAACTTATTTAAAAGAAAGAACATAGAATTTGAAAATCTGTAACTTGTAAAATACGAGCCTTATTAGCTAATAATTATTTACTGCAAATATTTTTTGCTACTGGACTGCATGGCTATAAATGATATGAACTGTGTACATAATACAGTATAAGATGAAAAGGAAAATGTGTTTTGAATTTTAAAATATTTAGCTGCTGCCGCTCTGCTTCATTTTGAATAACTTCACCCAGATGATTTAGCCTATCAGGTAATAAATTTTTATTTTAAATTACCACAGTCACTATATGTATCTGCCCAGTATTAGAATAGCTGCCATGTAGTGATGAGAAACTAATCACAGTCGATATTTCCAATAATTCAGCTGCATACTTTAATAACTAGCTCAGTAACTACCGATAATTACCTATACAGTATACTACTCTTCAAAATTTGGTTTCTCAAATACCCATCATTTCTCCATCTTTATACTTTGCACACCGCTAGCCAATATCTGTAAGATTAACATGTGTTGTTGTTTTTGTTTTTGTTGTTGTTGTTTTTTTTAATTCAAAAGGGGTGTTTATGAGATTTTCAAAATCAAAAATTTTGAAAATTTGTCAAAGTGGGTTGTGTTGCATACCAAATTAAAGCCCATAAAAAGAGCTTTAAAAAGGGTTATAGATAAGCGCTCTAGCAATACTACCTGCAGACTTTTTTTTTTTTTTTGTGAATGACATTCTTGCAAAATTTGGCATTTTTTGCTGTTTTTAAAAATCAGAAATAAAAAATCGCTGACTCAAAAAATTTTAAAATTTAGATTTTTCATATACTCCATAGGTACAAACTGTAATCCAAAAATCATTGAAATCTGAGACATCCAAGCCCAGACTCCTCTTTGATACCCATGGGAAATACACTGATTTTTTTAATCTGATCAGCACCTGCCCAACAATTAAATCTCAGTAAAACCAAAAGTAGGTGTTTTGTTAACATAAATGTGTTTTGACAATGATCCTGACATATGATCCTGAAATCAGTTTTCAATGTTTCTCAAAAGAATGAAATACAATATTAAAAATTGCATATGTCATGGCAAAAATTTTAACCTCTGGTGAATTTCAGAAAGACCTGATCAATCTTTCTGTTGGTTTATCAGGGATTAATTAATGCAAAATTTTCTCCCATGACATACGTTAGAAGAAAATTCCTGGTTGAAAGGCAAAGGAATTCGTGCGCAAAATTCGCTTGTCTTAATCACAACCAGGAAAACAAAATTTCATGTTAAGAAAAAAAAAGAAAAAGAGAATAATATTTGATTTAACTGACTTTGGGGTTTTGGAAATAATTATTTTATCCGTTCTTTTATCGCGATAGGAAAAGGCGAGTAGGTGAGCAGCTCAGAGAATCAAAATTAATTTTACTTTCACATCACGGAATGGGGAAAAAAGCGATCTTCAGAGAAAAAAAAAGTTGTGAGGAAATCTTCTTTCAGATCAGCCATTTTAAGGGTCCTGTAGTTGTCGATCAGAAAATGTTGCAGTAATGCTTTCTTGGGTTGGCGTTGTTCTATCTCTGGGACAAGGTCACAGCCGCACATAGGAAGTTACTTGGTCCCTACGTGTGAAGGTCAAGAGTTCCTCTCCCCTGGCTGACCGAAGATGCCATGTGCCTGGAAACAATTTTTTTTTTTCTCGTTGAGAGTGCGGGAGGCTGCAACGATGCTTACGTGTGAAGGTCAGGGGTCACTCTCCAGGAGTGGGAAAGAAATTCCGTTGGGGGAAATGCTGTTGCCATGCAGAGGTCAGCCAATGAGAGGTCAGCAGTCTCAAACATCCCCAAGTGCTTTAGTAAAATTGTGACACTCTGGCTCTGGTCTTGGCATTTGAACGGTTAACGATGTAGAACGCCATTAAAGAGGCATCCCGCCGGCCGGGAACTTTGCCCTGGCAAGAAAAATGGCGGGGAGGAGACAGGCTAAGACGATGTCGTTCGTGGAGAGGGCTTAGCTGAAAAGGGACATGTCTTCTCCCTTATTGATATCCCGGAAAGAGAGGGCCCAACACATCTACAGCTTCTCCGTTCTGTTGCTACTCCCAAAAAGAGGCCTGCTTCAAAGGCCGGAGAAGAAAAAAAAAAAAAAAAAAACAGTTCCATCTCATCCCAAAGTTTCGGAAATGGTTACCTCGGCTATTACCAGTTTAAAGGAACGCGGAGACTCTTTCCTGCAGGCCATCAAGAAGCACATTGCTGCTAATCACAAGGTGGATATTGAAAGGCTCTCACCTTTCATCAAAAAGTACCTCAAGTCTGCAGCTGCCAGCGATGCCCTTGTTCAAGGAAAAGGTGCCCACTGGGTCAACAAGAAAAAAAAAAGACATGGAAGACGAACTGCAGAGACTTTGGTTGTTCCTGGACCGTGAACTCGGGGGGAGTTGTGTTGTGAGAAAAAAAAAAAGGGGGGATGCCAGCTCAAAGGTAATGTTTTAGTTCATCTCTTTTAGTATTAATACATAAAAGCCCACGCAAGTACCTGAGCTTCGAGCTGAGCATAAGAAAAGAAAAAGCAAGTTTTTTTTTGCCTCTGATTGTGGCTGTGTTGTCGTTCAGTTTTCAAAAATAAGATTTATTAGTTCCTCAGGTATGAGTTCAGAAAAAAGAAAGAAAAAAGAAAGGGAGTTGAAAATGCTTTCATTTATGTTTTTTTTTTTTTTTTTTTTGTGTGTGTGTTGTCATGTCTGGTGTTTTGGCGGCTCCATAGGCCAGTGGATTTTAATGTATCCGAAAAATTTGGTTTAATGTTTGAGCACAGTGAATTTTGGTGCATCGATTGTAGTTTAGTTGGGCATGTGATAATTGAAAAGCAGTGTTATTGTGATTCCGTGTGTGATAAAATAATTGAAACATTTCTCTCTAGCCTTTTACAGCGTTGAGTTTTTTTGTTTTTTTTATGAGTGAAGATAAATTATGGGATGATTTATATTGGGATTTTGGGAGCATATGTATAGTGTGAGGAAATTGGAAACCTAAAGTGCTGTTTACATTCTTGGAGTGTTGAGTGTCGAAATTAAGATTGTTGGTGTGTTATTTTGAGGACCAGTATTTTACATGCTCTAGAGGAGTGTTAATCTCCCATTTGAAAGGGGTGATCTTAGGGCAAGCCTGGGAACTTGTCCTAAGGCAGAGGGCTCTGAGTAGGGAATTTTCACCAGGATGCGATATGTGCAAAATAGAAGTTCAGGTATTTGGGTTCTCAAGTTTAATATTTCACAAAAAGAATGAACATCATGGGTTGAGAAGACACACTTTTGCTCACCAGTTCCAGTATTAATTGTTCTTTTCTTTGGCCTAAATTTTCTTGTTTTTCTAAAAGGTTAAGAGTCTAAATGTAATTTTAATTTTCAATAAGGTGAAAATATTTAGTAGGTTATGTAAATGGTCAGTGTTATTATCTGCAGTGCGACCTGCTCATTGCCACAGTACAGAAAAATTTCCTTGCTTTGTGATTTTTCCTGGGATATATGTGGATATTGTGATTTTGGATTTCTTGGGATATATAGAGATAAGTGATTTTTCCTGGGATACATGTGGATATTGTGATTTTGGATTTCTTGGGATATATAGAGATAAGTGATTTTTCCTGGGATATATGTGGATATGGTGATTTTGGATTTCTTGGGATATAGAGAGATTAGTGATTTTTCTTGGGATATAGTTGTGTTAGTTCTGGGCCGGATGCGCCTGGAGTATTTTGGGTTGAAGTACGACAGGCTCTTGCAGGCGTGGTTGATCAAGGTGGGATTGTGCATTGGTTCGAAAAGGGGAGCCTTGAGGACGTGGTTTTTGGGGGAAAACTTGTCTTCAAACCCCCAGTAGTTTCGCTGCCCACGGAGATATGTACTGCCAGCGAGGGTCGGTCGGGCGTTGCTTCAATGGATGTTGCGAGATCATGTTAGAGGAAATTCTGTACCTGATGATGTGTCGCACTTGAGGATTTTTTCCCTTTCCCTTTGCCTAGGCTGAAATTGGATTCACGACCCAATTTCACGCCTTCAGCCTGACTAGTATTCTCTTCCTGTGTTGGTTCTCAAAACCCAGGGTAGTGTCTGAACTGAGAGTATTTGCCTCACCGCTACCTCAGTAATTCACTGCAGGTGTTAAATTTAAGTTTTGTTTGGTGTGATTTAAAGTATCTAAATTAATTTGTTTATGATATGCTGTAGTGCTAGGGATGTAAATTCTAAATTCTGGTTGTTAGTGTTAGTGAACATGATATTTAGTTTGGAAATTTAGTTAATTGGTATTTTGAGCTTTTGTTTACAGTATAGAGTTATTAAGTATCTTGAGCTATTATTTGAAGTGCCGAGAGTGAGGGGATTTTTATGAGCAAGCTAGTGCAAGAAGATTGTTTGAATTTCTGAATTATGTTGATGATGTTATGAATAGTGATAATTTTTAAGTTAGTTAGTGAGGTTTCTTTATAAGTGAAGTAGGTTCCTTCAGTGTAGTTTCTATAGGTTGTGTAATGTTAATTAATGCTTGTGCTCAGTGTAAATTCTGTTTTGAGGATAATTTACTTGGTTTGTTTACTTGCAGATAGTAGATTTGGTTAATGTATAATTTGTGGCTCTTATTATAACTGTAAATTTAATTGAAGTCTTTGAAGCTGGTTTGGGGAGATTGCAGAGTTTGCTAGGGTTGTTCAGGTGCTGTAAATTTAAATCAATAAGTGTACAATTGTAAATTTGTCATTGAGCTAATTAGGTGAGGGAGAAGAGAGTACGTTTCAAAAGAACAGAACTTGTCCACCTTGGGGAATTAAATTAAAAAAGAATCCAGTATTTTTTTTGTGTGTGTAAATTATGTGAATCGTAGTATAATGTTGGATGCATAAAGTCAATGCCTAGTGTTCAAACCAACTGTGTTGAAATATGTCAAGTTGCGCTGTTCATAAGGCCAGTGGCCAAATAAAAAAAAAATTGAGATTCTGTTTTTATACTGCTGTGTGTAAGCAAACAAAAAAAAAAAAAAGAAATACCACAGCTGATTGTCCACTAAATTACCTTGTTAAGTTTTTAAAGATAAAAATAAATATAGGCAGTAGCCTTTCAAAAAAATCCAAAATTAATGCAGTGTGACAAATTTTGTGTGCTGTTGTCTTCCATGACTTGGTCCCATGTATTCACCTTAGCTTGACTAAGGTTATCGATCCGAATCCTGGTATTATAAGGTATTTCATAACTGCAATTTTTTTCCTGTCCTTTTAAATTGACTTTCACAGCCTCCACAAGTTGTTATTGAACGAGTACATTTTATCCTATGACTTATAGTGACACATTTTCATACACATGCAACAATATTCACTTATTTTTGCACTTTCAGATGACTCAACTCTGCGTGAACACAAACAACGCAAACTTTTCAATAACTGCTTTTGGAATGTAAATTTTTAGATGCATTTTTGTTTAGGATGTTCATGGTCTTCTAATACTTAGAAAATATTTTTTGTTTCGAAATGCATCTACCCATCTCCCAAAGTTAAATTTTAGTCTAAATTCAAAATTTCCCTTCAGGTTTACTTTTGGCTATTAATGATAATAACTTTATATAATGTGGCTAAGATTACCGCCACAACACATATTAGAATGCTGAATATTATGGTGTTTTTGTGTGGCATCTGTCTTTTTACCATCCATTCTCAGCCATCCCATAGCAACCTAAGTATTACTTAATAGAAGAAACTGACTCTTTAATAAAAGAAAGAAAAAACCTCATAAAGTTACATACTATGGTAACCTATAAGGTTCTTTCTTGTTGTTTTTTTTTTCAATTAAAATGTCAACGCATCATGGTATTTATTTATTTTGTGTCGGAAGCGTGAGCACTAACATCCATAAAATCGCAAAATACATCAGTACGAATAATCACAAAATCAAACTGATAAAAACATACGCAATACAATGCAAAAACTTAAGACATCTCAATTCAAACTATAATACACAACTAAGAAGTATTTAAACCATCAAACTGTAATGGCATGACAATTGTATTGCTTTTTCTGAACCAAACACTAAATCGTTCATATCACACCGCACTGGGCTCAGGTAACAGTCTAATAAATGGGACATTGTATATCCCTGCAATCACAGAAATAGTGTTCAGAACGAAGAAAACCCCATTTTACCAAATTGTCTCTTTATCTGCCTTGCCAGTCCTCAGCCTATTAAGAGTTCTCCACATAGTCCACCTGTATTGATGTCCAGGCGAGATGTCTTCCGCCGGCTTCATTCACTCCGCCAAACTGCCAAGTTCTGATGTCCATTGGTTCATACATACCCTGTGTGGTGGTTAAGTGATCTCTTCAGCACACTTCATAAAACTTCTCCTTGATTTCAACCTAGAACTTCTCCTTGATTTCAACCTAGAACTTCTCCTTGATTTCAACCTGGAACTTCTCTTTGATTTCAACATAGACAAGCAGGGCATATAACCATGCATAACATGTCTGAAATCCAAAAGATATTTTGTCATTCCACATGCGAGTGTATCTTTCTCCTTATTACAGGCGGGGCTATCCCTGCTACTACATAGAGTTTTTCTAAAGGCGTAGGTCTCAGACAGCCAGTAACAATTCTACAAGTATCATTCAGAGCGATGTGAACTTTCTTGGCATGCACCGAGCGTGCCCAAACAGGGCAAGCATATTCAGCGGCAGAAAAGCACATAGCCAGTGCCAAGGTCCGCACCAATCTGGGATTTGCTCCCCATGAGGAGTTAACAAGTTTACGTAGCAAATTATTTCTGGCATAAATCTTGTGTCTAGTATTCTCACAGTGCATCTTAAAAGTAAGAGCTCTGCCCAAAGTGACTCCTAGATATTTGGGTGAATCCGTATTCAGAAGTGAAGAGCCATTTAATATTATTTTAAGTTTTCTGCTTACTTCATGATTTCTCAGATGAAATGCTGTAACCTGGGTCTTGGCTGGATTAAGGGCCAACTGATTCTTAAAATAACATCCTTGACAGCAGTTAACGGCCCTCGTAAGTGCACTCTCAACCTTTCTAAAGTTGTCATACTGTGCAACCAATGCAAGATCGTCAGCAAATAAAAATGACCTAGAGCCCCGTGGATGGGGCTGATCATTAGTATAAACATTAAATAATACAGACCTGTATCACTCTCACCTGTGAGAGTACACTTCCCTGTGGTAAACTATTCTTCTGGTCTCTCCATCTGCTATGTTTATTCTGGAAATCCACAAAAAAATTCCCATTTGCTAACAAATTTGCAATAACTGTAGTTAGCTTCATATTCGCTGTCATATCATAAAGTTTACAGAACAATGCTCCGTGATTTACAGAGTCACGTGCAGCAGTCAGGTCCACAAACACCACACCAGTTATTTTCTTTTGCTCATATCCATCCTCAATATATTGAGTAAGGTTTAATACCTGTCCCATGCATGATTTACCTTGTCTAAAGCTTGCCTGTTCTAGAATGAGTTCTGGTTCTACCAGAGGTACAAGCTTATTTAAAATAATTCATTCAAAAATTGTGTGCAAATGACACAAAAGCGAAATTGGTCTATAGCTATGAGGATCATCAGGATCTTTATCTGGTTTCAACAGTGCTATTACTTTAGACTTATGCCACAACTTTGGAATTTGACAGCGCTTGACACAATTATTAAATAACACTGTAATCCATTCTCTCCTTGTGGTAATACAAAACAAAAATTAAAAAAAAAGTAAAAAAAATTGAACCAAAATTATTTTTCAAAAGAATTAAGTGGAATCTATAAAACATCTTCAAAAGTAAATTACCAAATTGCATACAACAAAGACACAATTCAAAGATTCCCAACCACATCAGATATATTGTAAGGCAGATTTTCTAAATAACTTCAATATAACTGTATCGGTTGGTACCTGCAGAAATACAACAAATAAAATATCTAGTCAACTATTTTCTTCCTATGATTCTCTTATTTTTCTTTATAGTGAGTGATCACAAATCTTAGTTTGAATGTACTTGAATCTGATGAGAAAGTGTAGCACATGACAATAAAAATAAATGAACATTTTTTTAATTCTAATAACCATACCACAGCAGTAACTCACCTGAACAGACTGTACTCTAAATGTAGCAGTCCCTGGTCCAGTAGATGCTGAAGATGTTGGATGTACACCAGGTGTAACATTGACTAGCTGGAACTGACCATTTTCTGTTTTCACAAAAAAAGTGCCTCTCATTCCAGGAGGAAATGCGAATGCATTCTACAGAGAAATAAAAAGCTATACAGTATTCATATGCATTCTTCACATAAAAATATTTTTTAATACAATCACTGCTTCATCATCTATTTAAGAAAACCAACAAAAAGTGCACACACTACACCCAGAAAGTGAGAATAAAGATTCAAAGGGAGTCCTTTAAATAAATTTCAAAACTAAAAACAAACAAAAAGGTGGTTTTTCTATGCTTGATAAAAGTTCAAAACTGATGGTACTACATTTTACTTACTCTTGATGTATTGAAACATCTCTATTGGAGATCTCACCATACAACTTAAGCTTCACTGGCATCCACCACGTCTCACACAAGACCTTTTGTATAAACAGCCATTTGGACTTTTTTGAGAACCCACAAAATATGTGAAATCCTCCTAATGCAGCCATGACTTTCAAAGATGAATTCCTTTGCCTTGGTATTTTTCTATTAACATGTTTAAAAAAATCAGCTTACATCTATTTTGAAAGTCCCCCCCCCCCCAGGTTTCTTTCTTTAACTCTTTACATGTATTTCTACCAGGACTAGACATGCTTGCTTATGCTAATGTTCCTGATAAGTTTCAGTGTTTCCTTCATTGGATTCCTCATAGTAGGTTTTGTGCCCTTTGAAACAAGCAGGGGTATTTTGGGGGTTTTTTTGCCAAAACTGACTGATCTTGTTTATTGATCTTCATATAAATTTTTGTTAGGCACAAGACATTTCACCAACCCCAATTTTCTCTGTCGTCAAGCTATCTGTTTTACTTTCTATGCTAAATAAAAAAATTAAAACATTTAAAAATACACTGAGATAGTAAAAGCTTTAAAGGATCTTACTGTAAATAGATTCTACACTGATCTTGTCAGTTAGTAGACTTTTTAGCACATCTTTTGTAAAAAAAGATCGTGCTTATGTTACTGGTTTGTCTCTCTGTCTGTACCCATGATATCTCTGCAACTATCAGTCCAATTTGAAAATTTTTTTTTGCATTGGGAAGCTTGAAATATGCGAATGATGATCCTTCATTTCGTTTTTTTTTTGTTTTTTTTTATGATGTACAATTTTGCCACTAGACGGCGTAAATGCAGATGATGTCAAATTCAAAAATATGTTTTATTCCACATATTTGCTTCTAAACATCCGATTGAAAAAATTATTTTATCTTTCGATTCCATTTATGTCGAAGAGTATTTTAGATATAGTTACTTTTTCAAAGTGCGCATAAATTTTCCGCTAGGGGGCGTAAAAGTAAATAACATTTTTCCCGATAATTCTTCTTCTAAAACTCAGATTTGAAAAAAATTTCCTTCAGCGGATACACCTCCTGATGGAAAATCTTTTGCATATAATTTCAAATTTTTGGTAAAGAATACTTTGGACACCAGGGGGTGTAAGTGTTAATTTTTGCTTCTGATGTATTTGCCATAAAATCTGAGCTTCTAAAATATTGATTGAAAAAATTATTTCGTGGACTGATGCCACTCACATAGAAGATTTTTGGAATATTTCCTTCTTAAAATATTCCACAGTTTCTTCGCCAGGGGGCATACATGTGTATCCTATTTTCGTCAATATCTCTACTTCTAGGAGTCCGATTTGAAAAAGTTCTTTGTTGGATAGTGTTTTCAGTGTGACATGTTTTTCATATAATTTCAAAATTTTCAAGTAATTCATAGACTTTCCGCTAGGGGCGTAGAGGTAAATTGTGTTTCTCCCTATATCTCCGCTTCTAAATCTCCAATTTGAAAAACTCTTTTTGCACCAGAAAGAACTTCTGATGGGAAATCGTTTACACATAATTTCTAATTTTTGTAAAAAAATGGTTTGGCCACACCGGGGGGGGGCGTAAATCTTAATTTCCGTTTCTGATGTATTTGCAGCAAAATATGAGCTTCTAAATTCTCGATTGTAAAAAACGTCGTTTGTAGACCGATAGTACTCGTGTCGACAAACCTTTTAGAAGTATTTTCTTCTTAAAATAATGCATGGTTTCTATGCCAGAGGGCGTAGATATATATCTTATTTTTGTCAATATCTCTATTTTTTAGGAGTCTGATTCGAAAAAATTCCTTCTTTGTTGAATAGTGTCTCCAGTGTGACATGTTTTTCATATAATTTCAAAATTTTCAAGTAATTCGTTGACTTTCCGCTAGGGGGCATTAAGGTAAATTGCTTCCCCCTATATCTCTGCTTCTAAATCTCCGATTTGAAAAATTCTTTCTGCACCGGATACAGCTCCTGATGGGAAATCCTTTGCACAGAATTTCAAACTTTTGTAAAAAAAAATGGTTTGGCCACCAGGGCGTAAATCTTAATTTCCGTTTCTGATGTATTTGCAGCAAAATTTGAGCTTCTAAAATCTCGATTGATAAAAAAGTTGTTTGTTGACCAATACTACTCATGTCGACAAACCATTTAGGAACATTTTCTTCTTGAAATAATGCATGGTTTTTACGCCAGGGGCGTAGATGTATATCTTATTTTTGTCAATATCTCTACTTCAAGTAGTCCGATTTGAAAAATTCCCTCTTTGTTGGATAGTGTTTCTGATGCGAAATGTTTTTCCTATAAATTAAAAATTTTCAAGTAAATCATAGACTTTCCGATAGAGGGCACAAAGTTAAATTGTGTTTTCTGCGTTATTTCTGCTTCTAAAACTCTGATTTGAAAAATTTTCCTGTATCGCATATAAGACCTGATGGAAAATATTTTTGACATAATTTCTAATGTTTGGTAAAGAATGGTTTGACCACCAAGGAGCGTAAGTGTTAATTTCTGCTTTTGATGTATTTGTAGCAAAATCTGGGCTCCTGAAAATCAGACTAAATTTTGTTTTTTCTTGGACCGATACTGCTGGTATTGATAAACCTTTTGAGAATACTTTCTTCCTAAACAAATGCATGGTTTTCCCACCAGGGGACGTAAAGTCACATCTTGTTTTTGTCGATATCTCTGTTTCTAAGAGTCCGACTTGAAAAGTTCTTTCTGTGTTGGAGAGCGTTTCCGGTGAGAAATGTTTCTTAACACACAAGTCTGCAATCAGAAGGCGTAAGCTCACGATTCAGTTTACATCAATATCTGAGGGATTAAAAACCCTATTGAAAAACTTCTTTCTTCCATCAGATATTATTGTTTTGCATACCAGTTCCATTGACTTTGAATAGCTTTGATAAATTGAATTTGCGTCAGAACGGATTCAACAGAAGTGTTTATTACACCCGAAAATTCAGTGTCATCTTTCTTGTTTATTGTTCTATTCCATTAGGTCTACATTGTTAAAATATTTTATCAACATTCAACACTTCTAGATACAATCTCAAGCATTTAAGAACCATTTAAAAACAAATAAAATCTTAAGACTGAAGAACTTGCTGCAAGTAGTTTCTAGCATGCTGTCCCACTTTCTGTTTGCAATCTGGCATGTGCTTCAGCATTTCAGCACTCATTGCATCTTCATCAGAGGTCTTCATCATGAGTGAAGACATACTGCTCGACATACATGAAGAAATACATGAACAAGTAAATGCCACAACATGAAGAAATACATGAACAAGTAGGTGGGAAAGAAGTGATTTAATTTCCAAGGGATTACATGAATGTGATGGGTGAGGAGACAGTAAGTATAATGTTGCAGGGATACCCCACAGATATGGTAACAAAATGGGCTGTCAGTACATTGTACTATGACCTCCATGCATTTGGCAAACACAGCACCTGGACACCTTGTAAGCACTGTCAGCTGATGTTGGCAGTGTGAAGGCAGGCATTATCTTGTTCTTAATCTGGGCATCAGAGATGCCACAGGGACACAACAACAAAATGGGCTGCAGCACTTTATCGACATATTGTTGTGCTCTCATTATACCCACTATGCATACACACAATGAATGGCTGTTGAAACTGATAGCACCCTAAACTATGCTGAGGAGTCATATGATGCTCACACATGGCAGCCAGATCAGCCCACTGACCACATCATCTCCACTCTCAATCAGCAATCATCAGTGCTGAAACATAAACGAGACCAGTCACTGAATACTACATGGTTCCATTCATCCTGGCACGCACGTCTGGTATGGCATACTGCAAACCAGAGCTGGATTAAGAGGGGGTGCCTAAAGGGGCTGCAGCCCAGTGCCCGGTTAGTTCAGGGGCCCACTCTGGGTCTGGTAAATGAGGCCTGAAGTTTTTGGAATTTTTGGTCTCCAACAAAAACATTATAAAGAAATAGCTAAAACATTAAGTGATAAATCTCCTGGAAGTTTTGTCAAATCACGATCAAATGAAAAATATACAAGTGGCAATACCTGTAATGAAACTATTGTTCAATGACGAAAAAAATTTGAAGTAGAAACATTTAATGTGATTGTTGATCAGTTGATTATTGTCTGTTAGCTTATAAAAATGTTCAGTCTCTGTTTCAGTTCTTAGTTAACTGTCAAATTTCTAATACTGTCGACCAAATGTCTCTAAATAACTATTTAGATTTTTACAATGAGAATTTGGATGAATCTTCACATAGTGAAATTTCACAGTTCTATGACTTTATGAAAAGTGTGAACGCAGCCGCTGCACAAAACACAAAGAAAAAGAAAGCAAAAAGAAGTTACTTGCCAAGACATTGCAAAATATAATTAATTTGATTGATGTTTTCCCAAATGTATTCACTGTATTTAAACTATATTTCGTAATACCAATAAGCAACTGTGAAGCAGAGCATTCTTTTTTCAAAGATGGCCTTGGTAAAAAAAAAATAACTTGCGATCGACAATGCTTCAACAAAGACTTAATGGTCTTGCTGTCATGTCATTAGAGCATGATATTGCTAAGCAGTTATGGTTTGACGATGTTGTGCACTTCTATGCGAGCCTCAAAGCAAGAAAAAAGCCATTTTAAAGACAAACTCCTGAACTATGCGCAAAATTTTATTTTTGTGCATTCATTTCTAATTTTTGTTGTCTATACAGTAAAATCTCGAAAATATGGCATTGACGGGACCGGACGAGTGCCGGATTTATGAAAATTCCAGATTTCTGAAGCTATCCACAAATTGCATAACGGGTGTTACGTAAAGCACGTACTTACACGTAACAGGTCACTTTAACAAAAATTTGTGTTTTTACGCCTTATAAATATGCACATATAAATAAATAAATAAATAAATAAATAAAAGCACTCTGAAAGAGAAACTAAATATTTATGTATTATAATTTCACGAATTACAAAAAATAACACAATGCAAAAGAAAAGTTGCCGACATAAATTTAAAACAATTTAAGTATACAGTGCATATGTACTATATTTAAAACATATTAAGTGTGGTGTTTAAGATTTACAAAACATCTCTGTTATTTCAACTGCTTCAACTGCTTTAAGTGTTTTGGTCTCTCATTTATCAATTTGTCTTGAATTCTGTAAAGTTGTAAAATTTCCAGCTCAGGTACACAACTTTGTTTTTCAAGTGGGGAAATTATTTGTTTACTTAATGTTATACACGAGCCTAATGACACCTTTCCATCTTTCGATTGCTCTTCATCCTCATTCTTATCAGAGTGATCGCATTAGTTCCATCTGCTTCACTATTGTTTAAAACTGCATCTGCGATCTTTGAATCTGTCAAATGATTCACGACTGGCACGTTCTCATCAACACTTAACCAATCCTGAAGATAGTCTTCCTGGAATTTCGTATCAGTTTTAGAAGATTTTGCGTATTCTAATAGTTCTCCAATCAAAACTTTCTGTTCTGAAACAATAAACCCAGGAAATTGAGAATCATAATCATTGCTTTAATCAAAAATTCGCACTGGCCATAAATCATGCCAGGAACTAAAGTGGAGGACAAAACTTCGTCCCACGATCACTTAATTGCCCAGATAGTATCTTTAATATTAAAATATTTCTTAAACGACCCGACATCAGTACCATCATTGCATGCATCCAGAAGTCGTCTCATAAACACAGTTTTATAATGACATTTTACAGACCGTAAATTACCTTAGTTCATTGGTTGTATGATTGATATACAGTTCGCTGGTAAAAATGCAACCTGAACGTTGTCTTTCATCAATGTCTGTGGGTGTGCCGCGCAGTTATCTAGAAGCAAAATTATTTTGCAGTCATTGGGTAATCCCACTGAATCACAGTGCTCGCGCACTTCTTTTACGAAGCACTTGTAAAACCAGTCGCTCATTATACCAGATGGCATCCACGCATGTTTGTTGGCTTTGTATATAACGGGAACACTTTCACACCTTTAAAGGCACGTGGATGCACGCTTTTCCCGTTTACGAGCAATTTGAGCTTATGCATTCCAGCAGCATTCACACACGCGAGAATAGTTAATCTTTCTTTTGAGTCTTTCATTCCCGAGACCGCAACTTCCTTTGCATCAGCAAGGGTTACTTTTAGCAAACAACGCCAGAATAACCCTGACTCATCAGTGTTGTATATTTGTTCTGGGGATAATTTTTTTTTTTTCATCACTAAATTCTTCAATGAATTTTTCCGCTGCTTTTTCATCAGCAGAAATTTTTTCCCCACTAACGGCTAATTTTCTTATTCCGTGGCGTACTTTAAATCGATGTAACCACCCTTGGCGTTAGTCACATGGCAGTTCAATTTTTAGCTCGTTGTGGTAGGCTTTTGCCTGTTCTATGAGCATAGGTCCTGATATGGGAATACCTTCGCTCCTCTGTCGAAACCATTCCAGAAGCATATATCGTTGTTCAATTTTCGCTAAGTTGCGATGAACATACTCCAGAAGCACTTTCTCAACGTCACCGCTTTTACTTTGATGTGTTTTTCTTTTAGCCATTTCCTTAGGCACATCACTTTTGGCATAAAAATTAAGAATTTTTTCTCTTTGCTTTTTAAGATCATACACAGTTGACGATCCTAATCCGTAGTGCTCACAAAGCTTCTTAACAGATTTTCCAGTTTTTGTAATAATTCAACTTTCTCTACTATTGGTAAACTAACATGTTTTCGCTTCACTTGTTTCAAGAGAGACATAATTATCATTTTGTATTAAAAGGAACAGTTTGCAAGGAGAAACTAAGTCAGAATAAAAGAGCGCAAATGTGTATCGCAGCAGTGGAGGGGAGAAATTCTCTTTCGTGGCAAGTGCCGTCCGAAGCTGGTGTTCAAAGGTCTTATTCATAAACGAGTGGGGGAGGGCAGGAGGTAGAGACTATAACCATACCTGCCAGGTTTTATTATTCACCCATAAAATTTACAGAAATGCGACATGTTTTACGGTTTTACGGGCAAAATATTTATTTTATGGATTTGGTGGTTCTCCCGGATATCCCCCCACCATTAAAACTATTTTTTTTATCTAACTTGATCCATTTAAAGTAGAGCACCAACGAGTTACGAATAAACTTTTCAGTTACATGTGTTTATGTGGGAACATTATGTCCCAAGTCTTCCCACATGTTTTAGGTTTATCGTTTTACCAAAGCTTGTGCCGCGCGAAAGCTGAACCGCCCCAGCTGGGCTTGTTTATCTTTCCGCAATGTTTACACCTTCCCTCAGTGCTGGCCTCAGAAGTTGCTAATAGTAGCAGCTTCTGAGCCCGGCATGGAGCATCCTCCCACATTGGAGCACCTGTTCTTTAAAACTCCCAGTTCAAAATGCTATCTCTGAACGTAATTATTGTAGAAAAAAATTCAAGCGAATTTTAAATCTGTGGAATTTTTAATCCCAGATCGATACCCAACATGACGAAATTAAACAACAGCTGCCAGTTTTCTGAAATAAAAAATGCATTTGGGGCACAGAAGCTCTATTTGGCAAGAATGGGGTGGTGTGGGGGGGTGGACAGGAAGGAGGGAAGACAGAATTATAAAATCAAAATCAGTGCCATTTGGAGGTATAGAGGATACCGCTAAAGGGGTTGGATTTGTAAAACTTAACGCTGCAAGGGGGATAGACTCCAGAGGATGGCGTTCATAATTAAAATCTAAACCTTTATTTCTAGATAAAAGAGCATTTCAGTTGATCCCAGCTTTACTAGTTGACCAGCTTGATTGGATAACTCTTACTGTAATCGGTATTTTTCCTCAGCGAATTGCAACTCTTTAAGCTGTTACTGTTTTACTATATAGCAGTTTTACTTGCGATTTTTTTCAAGTGTTAATAAATTTAGAAAACGTAAAAACCTGAAAATAAAAGTACAATTTTAAGTGTGATTAACAAATCGTAAAAAAAAAAAAAAAAAAAAAAAGAAGAGAGATCAGAAAAGTGTTGGACTTTTGAAGTTGCCGGTTTTCTGGATGGCGACTGAGGTTTTACTGTACTTCATTCAATGCAGTGTTTTTTTAGTATAAAAATTTTGTAAAATATGTTTACACTTGAAGAGATTTGGGGGCACTTTTGGGGTATACTAGCAATATTTATTTCTTACACAGAGTACACTTGAAAGATTTTTGAGGGTTTTTCTTAGCTCACTTAGAAGTTCTAATGTAATTACTGCCTAGCATCAGTGAGGGATACGTTCGTAAAACTTTCTACACAACTGCGTTCACACTAAAAGACACTTTTTAGGATACTCATTTTATAAATAAAACAACAAACAGATATTGCTACTGCTATTAAGAGCATTGGTAGTTTACCTGACATGTCTCGAGTTATGCGTTGGGGTGACGACATTTCTCTTATTTTTTTGGTAATTTAACGGAAAACACTGGCAGTTAAGCAAATCTTAATGAACAAATACCTGTGTACTGATATATTTCACTTAATTTTTAAGAAATTGAATGGCTCTGATAAATTCCCATCTTACCAGAGATGGAGCATACACACTGCTCACACGTGAATTTTTCAATGTGATAGTTTGTAAAAAAAATGCTTCATCTTTAAACAGACATTTTAAAAACAAACTTAAACTCCTGAACTATGTGTAAACTTTTATTTTTGTGCATTCATTTCTAATTTTTTTTACTGTACTTGATTCAATATTTGTGTTTCTTTAGTAATAAATATTAAAAATGATAATTCGATGTATCTCTTCATGTCTGCAAACCCATAAGATGTATTTTAAAAGGCGACAAGGCCTTAACATATATATAAAGGACATAGGTATCTTACATATGTATACGAGTATATGACATAAATATCTTTCATATAGAGTATAGATATTTTACAAGCACTTGTGCCCAGAAATAGGGACCCCAAAATCGTCAGTAGCCCAGGGCACCAAAAGCTTAGTCCAGCACTGCTGCAACCTCATGCAATGAAAATACTATGGTGAGTGGCAGTCATCACAACGCTGGCGAGAGCACAAACCTGACTCAGCCAATCTGCAATTCACAGTCCATGTTGATACATGGATGTCCATAACTGCCTGTACACCTCATTGAATGTCATCTGCTGTACATGGTAGGGCTGCTACAGCTTGCCATCAAATGTGGAAAACGAAACATTTGGATTCACAATAGTTACTGCAGAATGAAGATTCTGAAGTTTAATTTACTGTTTCACACATTATTAATTGTTCATATTTTCAAGAGGTAGCTCAGCACTGTATCATTTCATTAAAATTTGCATTTGTAAAGTTATAGTTGTCAGAGAATATATTTTGAACAAAACGTAAATCTTACCATGTATCTTCTGATCCAGAACGAACATGAGGCTGAGTGGAAATATGGTCAGTAGTCGTGCTTAGCTTGCTTTGAATAATGAAAAAAAGTGGAATGTGTAAGCTGGTAAACAGCTTTAATCCAGTAGGATATAACGTACAAGATAAATGTTCTAGATAATAAACATACCTCAGTTTGTCGAAGGTTGAACAAAGACAAGAGTTTGTAAGTCATAGTCCTTAGTAGCTAAATGCTAAATGTTATTTATAATGGCAAAAAACAATGATGTTGAAATCAATGAACATATGAAATGAAGTACAGTTGTCACTTTCTAGTTGAATAGTTCCTCATACTAGTTTCGGCTTTTTTTGTATAAGCCTTCGTCAGTGAGATTATGATGCTAACATTTTTTAGTTAGTGATGCTGTTAGTCGCTTTGCTGCGGCTATAATGACAAAGTTTTTTCGGTACTAAGTTGCCATCAGAGTTCAACGTCTTTCGTATTTTCTATCGTTTTTATCAATGTTCTTCTTCCTTATTGTCTTCATTTGTAGGTAATTCCTTCCTGTATTTCTTTTTTTGTTGTTGTTTGTTTATTCTTTCTTTTTCACCCTTGTTTGATAAGGAATTTCCAAGTGTAGGGCAAATCAATTGGAGTTGTGTTACGCTGAAAACATTTGGATGTCCGCCTATACGCATCAGTCACATTTTGGTAATGCAAGTTATCTTCCTCCAACCACTCCCATCACATTTTCCTAATAGTTGTTGCCAGAGTTATATAAAAATGAAATGTATCTGTGTACACAACCATTGAAATCGAAAATTTGCTGCAAACCAGCAAAATGCGAACCACAATAACAATAGAACTAAGGTAATTTAAGGAAAATTTAATGAAACAATAAATAATTATTAGAACATTACAGATTGTGATGAGGACAAAATAAGTATATTACAATTGAATGTGAAGAAATATGTGTGAAATGGACCGTTATGGCAAAATATTTGACTATGAACCTCATAAAAACAAGAAATTAACTGAAGATAGTTTTTATATCCAGAAAAACAGTTCCATCAATGAGCCTTCAAAAATTATAAATAGCATTTTTAACAACTTAATTCAAAAATAGTAGATTTACAAAGTACATAAGGAAAATATTTTAATTTAACAACTGCAAACTGCAAGAGGAACCTGGCAACATTCTTTTTGTGTAAACAAAACTTTTGATTCAATTCCTGTACATTGAGAACAGGCCTTGATAAAATCCAGAAGCCAGAAACATCTGTAAAAACAAAAGAACTAACAAGATGTGAAAAATAATTGTACGTTCTTCAATTTAAAATAGAATTAATTGCTGTAAATAACATTTTTATTTATTTTTTAATCTACCAACAAAAACTATCTGCAAAATCTAATAATTTGGAAACTATCAGTGTATGTCTACATTTTGGTACACTGGTTGTTGCATACCAACGCAATGCGATGCAGGTACCAACCAGTCACATGCAGCCCAGCGGCGGCTCGTGACCAAAATTGCTGGGGAGGCAAACTACTTTTCAGCCTGGATTCAAATAAAATTATTCAAATTTTGAAGATGGCAATCCGATTTTTGGCGTAAATGTGACAAGGATGGTAAGTCAGATAATATCCGAAAACTTGAAATTTTTCATCGTTCTAGGTGGTGTAGTGGTTAGCATACCCGGTCGCTATCTGGGAGACGCGGGTTCGAGTCCCGTCCAGGACGATGAAAATTTTCAAGTTTTCGGATATTATCAGACTTATTATCCTTGTCACATTTACGCCAAAAATCGGATTGTCATCTTCAAAATTTGTATTATATGGTGTAATGTCGTATTTCTTTCATGATAAATTTATTCAATTTAATGCCATTTTTTTTACAATATAATTTTTTGTATTTACTTTCTCATGTGCAAAGTATGAAATAAGTAACGTGACCCATGAAAAGATTTATAAAATTTTACCGGAAACGCACGTTTTACATGACTTACCAACACAAAACCTGTTTCTGTAAAGCTCCGGCCCTTCGCCTAAATATATTTTTTTCAGTCTGAATTGCTCTCTCGGACTATATGGAAACTGTTAAGCCAGTTTGAATATGAAATATATTGCATCAAAATAGATTTTTATTAAAGAGATCAACAGAAGATAAAAAGTAAGACTGAACTATACATCTTTTTCATCTCAAATGAAATTCTATTGTATGTACGCCACTGCCTTCACTGACGCCAAAAGAAAAAAGTCTTGAAGACTTCTGCACACAGCGTTTACCTATACAGCAAGAGAGAAAGCTGACCTTACGCTTATATTGTCTTGTATATGAGATCTATCTTTCGTTCTTTCTGTTTGGCGAAGTGATTTATTATATGGTCATACCATGTCTGTTCTGCTTCCATCCTCTTCACAAGCGCCTTCTCGATGGGCAGAACTGATAAACTTGACAACCTTTCTTGCCCAATGGAGTTTCTCTTGTAGTTTTTATCCTCTTCAGGCACGAGAAACTACGTTCCACAGAGGCCGATGTTGCAGGAATTGTTACTACGAGGGAAAGAAGTCTAAATAGCACTGGCAGTGCCTGTGCTAGATAATTATTGTATATGGCAGATAGAAGTTCTGTTGTACTTTTGGCATTGTTCAACAGATCTCTTTCTGCAGTTTGGTGCTGTCAAAGTATTTTTCACAAGTTTGAAGCAGAGCTTTAAAACAGTGTTCAGGAAAAAAATTCTAGAATGAGCTTCAAAGCAGTGTACATTGACCAGCTGAAGAAATTTTAATTTCTCAATGTCAGAAAACCGGCATTTTAACTGAGTTGTAGCATTGTCTATTACCTCATAATACAGTCTTCTGTATTGCACAGTGGCTGGAATATCATTGCTTCCTTTAAATATTTTATTTGGAGAACCAACCTCACTGCACACGTTACGATAGAGATCATCAAACTGTCTCTGATCTCAGAAGTACAACAATTTTTCACTCAAGCCAGTAATTCGTTTGTTACAAAATGTAACATCGGAACTATTTGATTGCAGTACAGAGAAAGTAACCTCAGTTAAATCAAATATTTTTTTATATGAGAAGAGAAGAAAAACGAAATTAAAATCTTGGAGCCACCGCTTTAGTCCTGCGGCTTCGTGAATTGTCTCAGCATCATAGTTGGAATCGTCCTCAATTTTTTCAAATACTTCAATTAGCAGGCACCTGTGGTCAGCTATGGTAGACACTGAACAAGATTTAAAGTTCCACCTGTCTGAGATACACGAGGTGGTCTGGGTCCACCAGCAGATTCTAGTAAATGAACACGCTTTGTCGATTTGGAAAAGAATGCACAAATTGCATTTAAATTTGCAAAAAAATTACGTGATTCCTTTAACACTGACGCTGCTCTGCTCAAAACTAAGCTCAGCCTGTGTGCGTGGCAGTGAACAAATAATGCTTGAGGGCATCACACTTCACTTTTGCTTGCAATCCATTCAGCTCTGATGCCATCACTGCTGTGCCATCATATGTCTGTGCAACTAGTTTTTCTTTGTAGCTAAATCTTTCCAGCACACGATCCAGTAATTCTTTAAGCAAAGTAGCACACCGATCAGAACTAACGTCAAAAAATCCCAAAAATCTTTCTACTGGTACTCCATCTTTCACGAATCGAACTATAATTGATACTTGTGCATGGGAGCTAATGTCTGTTGCTTCATCAATCTGCCAAGAAAAAACTGGGCATTTTTAATATCTGCATTGATTTAATTCCTAATTATATGAGCAACTGATTCCATTAAATCATTCTGTATTGTTTTTGAAGTTACTGAAAATGTTGTACTATTCTCCATAAACACTCTCAATGTTTCGTCACTCTTGGAGAGTAAATCAATCATCTCGAGGTAATTTCCCTTATTTTCAGAGACTTCGCTCTCATCGTGTCCACGAAATGGGAGCTGTTGCCGCGCCAGTAGTGTTGTAATATCCATCAACTTCTTCATTACATCACAATTCTTTTTACTTTTTCATTATGACGTAAGTCACTTGTTCTCTTCGCTTCGTTGAGAGAGTAGTCTATCCTTGTTTTACCTAGCAACTCTAATTTAACAACTACCAGAATGTGATCTTTACACTTTTTTGTGCCTGTCCAAAGCACGTGGTAAATTTTTCAAATCATTGAAGCCTTTCTCTTGCCAGACTTCATTGCCACTCACAGGAAACAGCAAACATGGCCAACAATATAGTTTGTTCGTTGATTCACTACCAGTTAGCCATTGTTCTTTTCTGTACCAGTCAATATTAAAACCTCTGTTTGAAGTTATGCCCTTTGAAGTCATCTTTTCATTTCAGGTGTAGGGTTACTATCATTTTTAATTTGATTCTTTTCTTCAAAATCTCTTCTACTGAAAGGCTTTTCCAGTAAGCTATCAACCATATTAGATATGTTTGAAGCAGAGGCCATGGTCTGATAAACAACTCTTCATAAAACATAAATGAAATTAGTTACACAAACATTAGTGTGAAAGAAAAGCAACTAGGAAGAAGACGCTATGTAATGACGCTCGAAGCTGTCAGAATGAGGAGTTAATACAGCGGAGGTGCTCAAACAGGGAAACAGCTGTTCCCATGAGGCAAAATAACATCTGCCTCACAGGAAGTCCACGGTGCGCTTGCGCTCTTTGTGTTGGCAGTTCCACCGCCTACCTTCGTATCTACTGATTCAGTGGGAGTAAACAGGTTTGGCGCAAAATGTACGAGAGGCAGTTTGCTTCCTGCGTCAAGGACGGATATCGCAACCTGAGGACAATTCGCAACTACGCGCTACCGATTGTTTTCAAAAAGCGTCAATTTAAAAAAACTGAATGAACGCTTAGACGACATTTAATTCAAAAGAGTTAACTAGCATAAACGTTTGCTCTCTTATACCCAAAAGTACAGAATGAACAAAACGAATAATTCTAAGTAAGATTCTTAAAATTCTGAGGAGGCACGGCTTCCCTTGCCTCCTCCCAAAAGCGGCCACTGATGCAGCCCTATGATGAAGCCAATGGTAAAGGTGTCCATGTGATTGTACGATTTCCGATAACGTAACCCAGGCATTCTTCCTCCTTACTGGTGCTTTCATCACCTACATCAGTTCCACATGTCCAGGTGAGAGTACAGCCAAACTTATGAGGGGAATTTAATAAGTTCTAAGCCTAACCTTGAAATTAATGGTTGGCTGCTGACGCAAGTATTGGGTCACAACGCAAGTATTGATGCAATATTTACAACACAAGTGTTGCATCATCCTTCAGTTACATAACAGCCAACACCACATTGCTGTGTCAGTATTTCAGATGGCACCGTTAGTTTTTTGCTACCACAGAAGTCTAAAAGGTGACAACGGATAAGTAACAGATGAAATTGCGAAACAGAGTGATGATTCAACTTTTGACAAAGGAAAGTGAAATGCCAAGCAGCAGTCACGAACGGATGGTCTGTGCATATGTGGATGGTGCACTTTCATGAGCCACAGTCAACAGATGGGCTGCTCTCTTTGGATGGGGAAGAGACTCGTTGGAAGACTACCCTCGCAAGGGATGCTATGTGGAGGTGACCACAGATAAAATGTGCCAGAAAGTGGAGGACCTGGTGATGTCAAACAGGAGAATCCATGTTGTACAGATTACTGAGGAAGTGAAGCTCAGTATTGGCAGTGTTTGCATCATTTTGCACGATAGGTTAAGGATGTCAAACATCTGCGCCATATGGGTTTCTCGCTTGTTGACACCTGAGATGTATGACCAGGTTGAATCAATGGTTCAATTTTACCGCATTAACCGTTATCCAGATGACTTCTATACTTGCATTGTGACTTGTGATCAGACATGCAGAGTTGCCAACTTTCGAAAGGGGCTGTCAGGGGGCAGAGTCGCGCACTCGGCGGGGTATTTTTTCGCATGGACAATTGGCTATGTTTTCACAAAAACAATGCAAATTATATAAGAAAAAACAAAATAAATTACTCAATAATTATATTTACCAGATAAACATTGCTTTGAAGTTTAGAAGCACCGCTGCTTCTTTGAAACATAAAAATTCAGCTTGTTCTTTTCATCCAGCTACTGCTTTCAAAGTTAGGGATTTGGTTTACACACTGGTCAGTAAAAAAGTGGGCTCGACTTCACCAATTCTTCTGCGGAGTTTACCGACAGGTTTGTTTACTAAGAGTTGAAGAAAAATTCTTCTCATAATACGTCATGATAATTAACACAGCAATCTGACATCGCCAAATTGACTGTAATTACTGTTTCACATGTGAATTAAATCACATCAGAAAATTTGAAAATTTCATCGCCGTGGAACGGGAATGAAGTTTCCCGTTCCACGGCGATGAAATTTTCAAATTTTCTGATGTGATTTAATTCACATGTGAAACAGTAATTACAGTCAATTTGGCGATGTCCGATTGCTGTGTTAATTATCAGGTTTGTTTACGTTTTAGACCTCTGTTTTTTGCTTGTCACCGTGCACTAGTTTTCTGACCTTTTCAAAACTATAGCTCAGTGGCACGATCATATCCTTAGCTATGACCCAAAGTTTAAATTCGGCAGAGTAACTAAAACGTTTCCTTTTCGAAGACATCAAATATCAATGAAGAAAAATATCAGCAGCAAAGACGGTCAAAACGGCGAAGGATGAACTAAACACAAGGCACGATGCCCTTGAAAGGAAGCCCGCATGTGTACGTTCAGGCAGCAAATGTGGTGCGTACATTTTTATTAGTTGGTTGATAAAGAGAGGGCACAAGCATTCAGTGTTTTGTCTTTCTCAACGATACAAAGACAAAATGACTCTTGCCGTCCCTCCCTACAACTTTCCCAATCTTTCATTATGGCATATCGTTTCTCCCTCCTCTCAGCTCCGTACAAACTGCTGAACTGAGAAAAAAAATTTCCAAGGGAGTTCCTTTTCCAATTATACCTCCTCTCCTACACAATTAACCTACAGATTTTTTTTTAATCAAAGGGAAGGAAAAACGTTTTTAAAAAAAAAACGGCGTATTATCCGCATCAGCGTACAATCCGCAGAACCTAAATAACTTTTTAGCAGCTAATCCGTGGATCATACGATGAAAATTACAGTACATGTTTTTGAGCGATGTTTTCTGTGGTGGCCCAAGCAATTTTTTGGTCCAGGCAACCACATTTTTCGACCCCTGGTGAAAGATACGTTGAACTCTGCATTGAGAATGGTTTGCATGTATCTAATATGTTTTTCAACCACAATTATATTCACACATATACTTGGGAAAATCGTACTCTTGGTCAAAAGTGTTAATGATTTTGTTTACAATCAGTGTCTGAAACACTTAGTTGTTGACACTCGTGTGATGAGAGGTGAAGATGTTGGCTCTGATCATTACTTGGTAGTGTGAAACTGAATGTTAGTTCGAGGAAAAGGAATTAGACGAGACCTAGGATGGACAGAATAAAGGTTGAAAGGCTCCCTGGAGATCATCAGCATTACTCAACATACTCAGAGAACGACTGAAGGAGCTGAAGTCATGTGAGAGGGATGTAGAAAAGAAGTGGGAATGTTTTAAGAGCTGTGTTGTCGCTGCTGCTGTTGTGCCATAGAGGTGCTGCTGTTGCACAACAATAGTGGGTAACAATGGAGGTGATGCTTGGTGAAATAGTGAGATTAAAGAGGCAGTAAAGAGAAAGAAGAAAGCCTATTTGGGAATATTGCAAGGTAGAGTTTCTGTGGATGAATATCACTGTAAAAAGAGAAAGCAGATAAGCTGGTTCACCAGAATAAGGCAAAAGATAGGAAGGAGAAGGTGGAATGGCATGAATTGGCTTTTTGGTAAGATAGAAAAACTTTCTGGAAGTACATGAGACTCAGGAAAAACAGGAGAAACAAAGTCGTAAGTTGTGTGAAGAATAGGATCAGGGAAATGACATAGGAGCCCAATGAGTTAAGTAAAAGATGGGGTGAATACTTCTGTGAGTTATTAAATCAAGAAAGCAAAGGTGCTTCTGAGGCAGAAGCAGATGATGTCACAGTGAAGGATGGAAGCACAGGCGGGATCTCAAGAGGTGTGTGTAAAGCTCTAAAATCTCTTCAGAATGCTAAGGCCCTGGGAGTTAATGGCATAACTGCTGAGATGTTCAAATATGGTGGTGACTGTAATTGATTGGATAACTGAAATTTGCCGGTTACGCGGGGAGTTAGGAATGGTCCCTCGGGATTGGAAGGATGCTATCATTGTTCTCTTAAATAAGGAAAAAGGTGATCAGACTGACTGCAAGAACTATCACGTTATTAGCCTACTGAGTGCGCTAGGGAACGTGTATGGTAAGGTCATTATTGATGGGTTCCATTTCAACTCAGGCAGGGTCGTACCATCATGGTCTCAGATTTCTCTAAAAAAATTAAGGGGTGTTCCTTGACTAAAATAAGGAGACCTATATTTCTTCTTTCGGCAAGAAAAAATTTTCCCTTCGAGATAGACTGTTTCAAACCTTGCACCGTCAAACAAGCTCTCTGGAAAACGGTTATTTTTCCTAACTTCAGCGAGTCATTGCAGCAGAGTTAAAAAAGATATTGTGTTCTTGTATTTTTTTTTTACATTGTGTGTATAACATATAATAATATATGGTGCTAATATTTGCTACACATCGTATGATTAAAAATTAAAAAAACCGTAAACTTTGTGATTTTTAAAAAAAATTGAATTTTTAAAGTTTTTTTAAACAGGTTTGGATGGAGTTTTTCTATATTCGTTTTTTTCGTTAAAGACATACAAATGTGCACTTTCTTTGTAATTTTTTGTGTGTCTGTGAAACTGCTACTTTCCGCATTTCGGCAGCGTTAAAAACAGCCGATTTTGAAAAATCTCTAACTTTGCCAACGATTTTCTCAAAAAGGCCAATTTTTAAAATTCTGAAAATTAAATCCCTGTTTGATTATCAACAGGAGAATATCTGTGTAAATTTTCACGGACCTAAAAATGCCCGTTTCCGAGTTAGACGTGTTTGAATTCGGTTTGAAAGCCTACGATTTCCCGTGTTCTAATGGCGCCATTTTGGAAAAATCTCAGGCGCAAAGTACGTACGTTATCTCTTACCCGAATCAAAGCGTTAGATATTCTTTACCCGAATGATGGAATGAGAGCATTGGGTCAGCTGGCCCTGGTTGGATGCATCCACCTCACCCTTCCCCGAGTGATGACATGCCTATAAAACTGTCGGGGGGGGGGGGGTAACCAATACATAAAGAAAATTCTTGCTGCTCCACTAACAAAGTTGAGTTGTGAAAGACAGCAGCAGTTGCTTGTTTGTTTACGTTATATACTTAAACATCGCATAAGAAAAGACTATGAAAGAGTAGAAAACTGTTGTGAAACAATTTTAAGAAAAAGAGTGCAGGCACGTGTACTGTAAGTTAATTTTCAATGGCTAAACACCCTCGAGTTTTTCTGGGAGTTGCTAATTGTAGGCTACTGTCAGAAGAGCAGTTGCTGTTTTGTTATAGTTGCTAAAATTAACTTCTCAGTTTTTCGTAATAGTAAAATATTCGCTCAGGAGAATTTTGTTCTCTGCAAACGGGGGGAGAAGGTGCAATGCTCTTGACCTCGCTGCTGGGTTGATAGCGCTGGTCGCTACCGAAACTCTGCTTACCTCCTCTCCAAAACGTAATGGCAATTGTCTAATCTACTAAATAAATAACAATTAAAACATACGCGTGCATGCTTATTCATAAAATGTAACTGAGTATATTTCCTGTTCAATCAGCTGATTTTACAAGTAAAATTCATATACAACTTATGCGCTTATAATGGTGTAAAGATTTTTATCTATTTAAAAGATATTCAAAGATTTCAATTTTTTAAGGGGGGGGGTTGTGTTCGCAGTGATCTCCACCTGGGCCACGATAAACCATGCACTGCCCATGGCTTCTGTTCCCTTAGAAGATAATCCTGGATCGATGGGAGACCAGTGGAGTTTTGACAACCCCTCCCTCTCACGTGGTGGTGAGGTGTCTCAAAGCTAGGTAGCTTTCAAACATGTTTCAACTTAGTTGGCTGGTAATAAGAGAGGGATTCCATTTCAACTCTGGCAGAGTAGTACCATCACGGTCTCAGATTTCTCTAAAAAAATTAAGGGGGTGTTCCTTGATTAAAATAAGGGTACCCATATCTTTTCTTTCGGCAAGAAAAAAATTTTCCCTTCGAGACAGAGGGTTTCAAATCTTCCACCGTCAAACAAGCTCACTAAAAAACCGGTTATTTTTCCTAACTTCAGTGAGTCATTGCAGCAGAATTAAAAAAGATCTTTTGTTCTGGTATTTTTTATTACATTGTGTGTATAACGTATAATAATATTTGATGCTAATATTTTTTACACATCGTATGATTAAAATTTAAAAAAAAATCGTAAACTTTGATTTTTAAAAAATTGAAATTTTTAAGATTTTTTCAACTGGTTCAAATGGAGTTTTTTTTTATCTATACTCGTTTTTTTGTTAAAGACATACAAATGTGCACATTATTTGCAATTTTTTATGTGTCTGTGAAACTGCTAGTTTCTGCAGCGTTAAAAACAGCCGATTTTGAAAAATCTCCAACTTTGCCAACGATTTTCTCAAAAAAGCCCTTTTTTAAAATTCTGAAAATTAAATCCCTGTTTCATTTTCAACAGGAGAATATCTGTGTAAATTTTCACGGACCTAAAAAGTCCGTTTCCGAGTTAGACACGTTTGAATTTCATTTGAAAACCTACGATTTCTCAGTGTTCTAAAGGCGCAATTTTGGAAAAATCTCAGGCGCAAAGTATATATTCTCTTACCCGAATGAGAGCGTTGGATCCGTCCACCTGACCCTACCCTGGGCGATAACACGCCTAAAAAACGGTCTTGGAAACAAAAATAACAAATCTATATATATAGATTTGAATGTATGTCTGCTAAACAAATTTACAGTTTTCAATTTAAAACCACCAAACTTGGTATACTATCTCATGGTACCCTAACTTAAACCGTAGACGGTTTTGGAAGGGGTCGGAGCCCGGGGTCAAGGGGCTCCACACAAAACTTCCATAAAATCTAGTTTTCAATTTAGAACCACCAAATTTGGAATACTATAGCATGGTACCCTAACTTAGACCGCAGACTGTTTTTGGAAGGGGTCGGAGCCCTTGGTCAAAGGGCCCCCACACAAAATTTCCGTAAAATATACTTGTAAACTATAGTGCCCTAGCTGAGACCGTAGATGGTTTTGGAAGGGGGGTAAAGCCCTGGGTGGGTGGGAGCCCGTGGTCAAAGGGCCCCACGCAAAATTTCCGTAAAATCTAGTTTTCAATTTAGAACCATCAAATTTGGTATACTTTTTCTTGGCACCCTAACTTTGTAAAATATTTTACGAAAATTTTGTAGGGATGGGGGCTTGACCCCGGAGTTCCGACCCCTTCCCAAAAGCGTCTAGTCAAAGTTAGGGCGCCAAGAAAAAGTATACCAAATTTGATGGTTCTAAATTGAAAACTAGATTTTACGGAAATTTTGCGTGGGGCCCTTTGACCCGGGCTCCCCTCTTCGAAAAACCATCTACGGTCTAAGTTAGGGTACCATGAGATAGCATACCAAGTTTGATGGTTCTAAATTGACTTACATTCAATTCTCTATATATATAGATTTGTTATTTTTTTCCCCAAGACCGTTTCTTAGGCATGTTATCGCTCAGGGTAGGGTGAGGTGGACGGATCCAACACTCTCATTCGAGTAAGAGAAAACGTACTTTGCGCCTTAGATTTTTCCAAAATGGCGCCTTTAGAACACTGAGAAATCGTAGGTTTTCAAACCAAATTCAAACGCGTCTAACTCGGAAATGGGCGTTTTTAGGTCTGTGAAAATTTACACAGATATTCTCCTGTTGATAATAAAACAGGGATTTTATTTTCAGAATTTTAAAAAAGGGCTTTTTTGAGAAAATCGTTGGCAAAATTGGAGATTTTTCAAAATCGGCTGTTTTTAACGCTGCGGAAACTAGCAGTTTCACAGACACATAAAAAATTGCAAATAAAGTGCACATTTGTATGTCTTTAACAAAAAAACGAGTATAGAAAAAACTCCATTTGAACCAGTTAAAAAAATCTTAAAAATTTCAATTTTTTTTAAATCGAAGTTTACGATTTTTTAAAATTTTAATCATACGATGTGTAAAAAATATTAGCATCACTTATTATTATACATTATACACACAATGTAATAAAAAATACCAGAACAAAATATCTTTAATTCTGCTGCAATGACTCGCTGAAGTTAGGAAAAATAACCGTTTTTTAGAGAGCTTGTTTGACGGTGGAAGATTTGAAAACCTCTGTCTCAAAGGGAAAATTTTTCTTGCCGAAAGAAAAGATATGGGTCTCCTTATTTTAATCAAGGAACACCCCTTAATTTTTTTAGAGAAATCTGAGACCGTGATGGTACGACCCTGCCAGAGTTGAAATGGAATCCCTCTCTTGTTACCAGCCAACTAAGTTGAAACATTTTTGAAAGCTACCTAGCTTTGAACACCTCACCAACACGTGAGGGGGTAGGGAGGGGGGGTCAAAACTCCGCTGGTCTCCTATCGATCTAGGATTATCTTCTAAGGGAACAGAAGCCATGGGCAGTGCATGGTTTATCGTGGCCCAGGTGGAAATCACTAAGAACATAATCACCCCCCCCCCCCCCCCGTTCTTTAAAAAAATTGAAATTTATGAATATGTTTTAAACAGATAAAAATCTTTACACCATTATAAGGGCATAAGTTGTATATGTATTCTACTTGTAAAATCAGTTGATTGAACAGAAAATATACTCAACTTACATTTTATGAATAAGCATGCACGCGTATGTGTTAATTGTTATTTATTTAGTAGATTAGACAATTGCCATTACGTTTTGGAGAGGAGGTATGCAGAGTTTTGGTAGCGACCAGCGCTATCAACCCAGCAGCGAGGTCAAGAGCATTGCACCTTCTCCCCCATTCGCAGAGGACAAAATTCTCCTGAGCGAATATTTTACTATTACGAAAAACTGAGGTTAACTTTAGCAACTATAACAAAACAGCAACTGCTCTCTTCTGACAGTAGCCTACAATTAGCAACTCCCAGAAAAACTCGAGGTTGTTTAGCCATCGAAAATTAACTTACGGTACACATGCCTGCACTCGTTTTCTTAAAATTATTTCACAACAGTTTTCTACTCTTTCATAGTCTTTTCTTATGCGATGTTTAAGTATATAACGTAAACAAACAAACAACTGCTGCTGTCTTTCGCAACTCAACTTTGTTAGTGTGGAGCAGCAGGAATTTTCTTTATGTATTGGTTACCCCCCCCCCCCCGCTCCCGACAGTTTTATAGGCATGTCATCACTCGGGGATGGGTGAGGTGGATGTATCCAACCAGGGCCAGCTGACCCAATGCTCTCATTCCATCATTCGGGCAAAGAATATCTAACGCTTTGATTCGGGTAAGAGATAACGTACGTACTTTGCGCCTGAGATTTTTCCAAAATGGCGCCTTTAGAACACGGGAAATCGTAGGCTTTCAAACCGAATTCAAACGCGTCTAACTCGGAAACGGGCGTTTTTAGGTCCGTGAAAATTTACACAGATATTCTCCTGTTGATAATGAAACAGGGACTTAATTTTCAGAATTTTAAAAATGGGCTTTTTGAGAAAATCGTTGGCAAAGTTAGAGATTTTTCAAAATCGGCTGTTTTTAATGCTGCCGAAACGCGGAAACTAGCAGTTTCACAGACACACAAAAAATTACAAATAAAGTGCACATTTGTATGCCTTTAACGAAAAAAACGAATATAGAAAAAACTCCATCCAAACCTGTTTAAAAAAAACTTTAAAAATTCAATTTTTTTAAAAATCACAAAGTTTACGATTTTTTTTATTTTTAATCATACGATGTGTAGCAAATATTAGCGCCATATATTATTATATGTTATATACACAATGTAAAAAAAATACAAGAACACGATATCTTTTTTAATTCTGCTGCAATGACTCGCTGAAGTTTGGAAAAATAACCGTTTTCTAGAGAGCTTGTTTGACGGTGCAAGATTTGAAACCCTCTATCTCGAAGGGAAAATTTTTTCTTGCCGAAAGAAAAAATATAGGTCTCCTTATTTTAGTCAAGGAACACCCCTTAATTTTTTTAGAGAAATCTGAGACCATGATGGTACGACCCTGCCTGAGTTGAAATGGAACAAATCTATTGAAAAAGTACGGGTTTGTACCTCACAGAAATTGTGGAACGTTCAGAGTGGTTTTATGCCTGGTAAAGGCTGCACTGACCAAATTTTTGATTACACATGATGATTGAAAACTATCTGGCTGTTGGTAAGAAAGTTTTTGCTGCCTTCATAGATTTAGAAAAAGCTTATGACCGAGTAAATAGTATACTTCTGTGGAAGGTGTTGAATGAATATGGTGTTACTGGGAATCTACTTAATAGTGTGAAAGCCATGTATGCTGGCGGTAGAGCTTGTGTACAAGTGAATGGTGTTTTATCAAAATGGTTTTCTATTGGTGCAGGAGTCAGACAAGGCTGTGTAATGTCACCACAGCTGTTTAACATATTTATGGATACATGCATGTGTGATGCCAAGATGGGCAATACTGGTTCATGTCTTGGTAATATCTGTGTGTGCAGATTGCTGTATGCTGATGATACAGTCTTGTTGGCAGACAGCAAAAGTGAGTTGCAGAGTATGTTGTCCCGGATGTACGAAGTTTGCATGAAATTCAAACTGAGTATAAATACGGAAAAAAACAAAGTTACGGTTTTTGAGCGAGGAACTGTTAGCACTGAATGCAATGTAAGTCTAAATCGTATCACATCTTTTTGCTAGTGTGAAACACCAAGTGATACATGTACTTTCACCAAGAGCTCACCGTTGCAAAATAACACATTTTAATTAAAGTGTGACCAAGTTCTTGGAGGTCCCATCCACTTCACTCAAAAAACCCTATGCTTTTCCAGTTCACACATTATAGAAGTTCACACATTATAGAAGTTCACACATTATACGTTTGTATTTATTCTTATCTCACAGTTACACCCTGTGCTTCCAAAATATCCAAAATCCTTTTAATGATACAATTTTTTACAATATCTTATTTTTCTGTTAAACTGCACATATTTTAATACACTGAAAAACACATACAAATTAATTGTTTTGTTGGTAATACTTTGTCTATGCTATGTTACCAAGTACAGTAAAAATTCACATACTCTACTGTAATGATATATATTGCTGAAAAATAGTTAAAATTTAACTACATACATACAGTTTCCTTGCAAAGTTCTTAGGAAATCTCACACTCTTGTCACGGACTTGTCCTTTGTTAGTCAGTTTCTATTTACACATGCAGCTGAAAAAAACCCGCACAATTCTATGTTCACTCACACCATGTGTATCCATGTAATCCTTGAGTGAGACAAATGAGCACTGTCCAAATTACACATATAACTTTTTATATTACTGTCGATTTAAAATTTATGTGTAGCACAAAATCTTGCAAGCAAAGTAGTCAAAACACTCCAACAATGTATGTATTCGTTAACGTTTTCGAACATAACCATGTTCATCTTCTGACACACACTTATCGGAGCACATTGAACCTGTGCTGTATTTCGTTGTGTGGTCTGTCTTCTTACCTAACATCTACAACAGTGTCGCCATCTGTATTTTGACTGCTGCATCTTTTTTTATTTTTCCCCCTCTCTTCTTATAATCAGCTTCTGTTTTTATTAGTGTTTTCCACACTTCTGGTAAAAAATGTGGTTCATTGCTATTGAAAGCACTATCTTTATTCTTCTCAATCATTACATCCTCTGAGTATCGTTGCTCCCATTTTGTTCTATATGCTCCACTTATTGATACATTTTCAAAATCTGGGCTTGTTCTTTCTTGTAAGCAATGTTGTATCATTGCTGTTTTTTCTTCTTGCTTTTCCCAATTATTTTTGTGCTGGTTAATTCTTTTTTTTTTTAGTCTATTCTTGGTACTACCATAATAACATTTCTGTGGATTTGTTTCTATTTTTGGTTTTATTGGTATTTTGTAAACACCTGCCGTTTCCATTAGCGGAGTTTTTTGTTTAGTGTTGCATACTAATTTATCTAATGTCATTAGTGGATGTTTCCTTTTTATCTAATGTTATTAGTGATATTCCCTTTTTATACTTTTTAATAGTCTTATTAATTTTTTGGCTGGCATCTTGTAAGTATGGGAACAATCCCACATATTGTATTTTTCTTTTTTTCATTTTTGTTGTCTTTGTTCTGTTTTTTTATGTCAACAATTTTTTTAATTAAGCTATTAATCACTTTATTAGGATATCCATATGTTCTAGCAATATTTCTAATCCATGCTATTTCGTCTTGTTGGTATCTTTTATTACTCATATGAGTAAATGCTCTTTTTATTTATTTAATGCATTCTTCTTTTGCGTTACTGGATGATAGGAGTCATATGTTGTTACAATTGGTACATATGATGTTTTTCGAAATACTCGATATTGAAAACAATCCTGTGTTTTTTATAATATTTACATCCAAAAATGCAATTGTGTTTTCATGTTCCATCTCTAAAGTTAAAAACACAATTGCATTTTTGGATGTAAATGTCATAAAAACACAGGAATGTTTTCAATATCGAGTATTTCAAAAAACATCATATGTACCAATTGTAATAACATATGACTCCTATCACCCAGTAATGCAAAAGAAGAATGCATTAAATAACTTAATAAAAAGAGCATTTACTCATACGGGTAATAAAAGATACCAACAAGACGAAATAGCATGGATTAGAAATATTGCTAGAACATATGGATATCCTAATAAAGTGATTAATAGCTTAATTAAAAAATTTGTTGACATAAAAAAAACAGAACAAAGACAACAAAAATGAAAAAAGAATAGATACAATATGTGGAATCGTTCCCATATTTACAAGATGCCAGCCAAAAAATAAATAAGACTAATATTAAAAAATATAAAAAGGGAATAGGAGCATCACTAATAACATTAGATAAATTAGTATGCAACATTAACAAAAACAAAACGCTAATGGAAAAGGCAGGTGTTTACAAAATACCAATAAAACCAAAAATAGAAACAGATCCACAGAAATGTTATTATGGTAGTACCAAGAATAGACTAAAAAAAATAATTAACCAGCACAAAAATAATTGGGAAAAGCAAGAAAAAACAGCAATGATGCAACATTGCTTAAAAGAAAGAACAAGCCCAGTTTTTGAAAATGTATCAATAAGTGGAGCGTATAGAACAAAATGGGAGCAACGATACTCAGAGGATGTAATGATTGAGAAGAATAAAGATAGTGCTTGCAATAGCAATGAGCCACATATTTTACCAGAAGTGTGGAAAACACTAATAAAAACAGAAGCTGATTATAAGAAGAGAGGGGGGAATAAAAAAAGATGCAGCAGTCAAAATACAGATGGTGACACTGTTGTAGATGTTAGGTAAGAAGACAGACCACACAACGAAATACCCCACATGCTAAGTCAGGAGACTCCGTGCATCTTGTCAAAATACAGCACAGGTTCAATGTGCTCCGATAAGTGTGTGTCAGAAGATGAACATGGTTATGTTCGAAAACGTTAACGAATACATACATTGTTGGAGTGTTTCGACTACTTTGCTTGCAAGATTTTGTGCTACACATAAATTTTAAATCGACAGTAATATAAAAAGTTATATGTGTAATTTGGACAGTGCTCATTTGTCTCACTTAAGGATTACATGGATACACATGGTGTGAGTGAACATAGAATTGTGCGGGATTTTTTCAGCTGCATGTGTAAATAGAAACTGACTAACAAAGGACAAGTCCGTGACAAGAGTGTGAGATTTCCTAAGGACTTTGCAAGGAAACTGTATGTATATAATTAAATTTTAACTATTTTTTAGCAATAGATATCATTACAGTAGAGTATGTGAATTTTTACTGTACTTGGTAACATAACATAGACAAAGTGTTACCAAAAAACAATTAATTCGTAGGTGTTTGTCAGTTTATTAAAATAGTGCAGTTTAATGTTCAGAAAAATAAAATATTGTAAAAAATTGTATCATTAAAAGGATTTTGGATATCTTTGGAAACACAGGGTGTAACTGTGAGATAAGAATAAATACAAACGTATAGTCTATAATATGTGAACTGGAAAAGCATAGGGTTTTTTGAGTGAAGTGGATGGGACCTCCAAAAACTTGGTCACACTTTAATTAAAATGTGTTACTTTGCAACGGTGAGCTCTTGGTGTAAGTACATGTATCACTTGGTGCTTCAAACTAGCAAAAAGATGTGATATGATCATATGCAAAGTGTGTTTTTATGATAGATTATAACTCACAAGATTATAATTTCAGACAATCAAGTCCCAAGTACCTCAGTGTTAAGAATCGTAGCATTCGCTGATTTTTGCCATGTTATAATTCTTACCACTCAGATACTTGGGATTTGGCCATCTTAGGTGGTGTAAGAAATAACTAAGTCTAAATGGTTCCAGGTGAATGAGTTTGTGTGTTTAAGAAGCATATTTGACAGAGAGAACAAATTGAATGGTGAAATTAGTAGGCGAGTGAATTCCTCATTGAAAGTCATAGCTGCTTTGGGAAGTTTTCACAAAAATGATGGGTTTCCAAGAGAGTCCCACATGGCTGCGTATGAAAGTTTAATTGTTCGTACTGTGATGTATGGCAGTGAAACATGGTTAATACGTATACTGTTATTTTCCTTACATAATTTGCAAAACACGAGGAATCCAAAATTGCTGTTTACATTTTACTTGACATGCTTTATTTGCTTTAACATTTCATAGCGCACAAATAAATTTACTCTTTTTTTGGGGGGGGGGGCTTAGCAGTGATGCTGTTGGAAGTTATGGCAATTCAATCTTGGAGGTTTAATGACCACCATGAGCAACTCAATGGGCTATAAGCAGTTGCCTGTATGTAATTTAGAGCCACTGGTTCCAGGAAAGGGAGTGAACCAGTGCCATAACTCATAAGACAAACACAACATCCATAATTGTTAACATAGCAATCAGACACCTTTGAATTGCTTGCATTTACTGTTCATCATGTAACATTAATCACATCAGAAAACTTGAAAATTACATCGCCCTGGAGCAGGAATCGAACCTGCATCTTCCAATTTCTGTTCAGGCATGCTATCTATTACACCACCCAAAACAATCAAGTCCCAAGTACCTCAGTGTTAAGAATCGTAACATTCGCTGATTTTTGCCATGTTGTAATTCTTACCACTCAGATACTTGGGATTAGGCCATCTTAGGTGGTGTAAGAAATAACATGCTTGAACGGAAATCGGGAGATGCAGGTTTGATTCTTGCTCCAGGACAATGTAATTTTCAAGTTTTCTGATGTGATTAATGTTACGTGATCAACAATAAATGAAAGCAATTCAAAGATTTCTGATTGCTGTTTTTAACAATTCTGACCTATTTCCATGTATTATGATAAGAATATTTCTTTCGCAGAATTCACAACATCCATGCCTCACTGGAAGTCGAACCCAGATCCATCTCGGATGAATGGTCAAAAGCCAGCGCTTAGGCCAGTCTGTGCCACTGGAGCAGCCAATTTTTGGTGTACCTGGATATCTGTAAGGTGTTGAAATGAACACTACAATTTCAGTGTTTCAAGAATAAACCCTACACACGAATAGCAACTGCTATTAACTGTCACCATCCTGCTATCACAAAAAGCACATTACAATATACTATGTCACCACAGTCAAACCTTTGCACTTGAATTTTCATGTTCAGAGTAGCAGAATGTAGACATATGCTGATGGTTTTCAAATTATTAGCAGATTTTGCAGATAGTTTTTGCTTGTAGATTTTTAAAAAATGTTATTTACTATAATTAAAACACTCAAGGCTTTACTCAGATTAATATCCTTAATTCAAACTTGAAGAACATTCAATTATTTTTCATATTTTCTCAGTTCTTTTATTTTTAAAAACATTTCTGGCCTCTAGATTTTATCAAGGCCTGATTCTCAATGTATAGGAACTCTATCAACAGCTTTGTTCACACAGAAAGAATTTAAATTTTATTGCCAGGTTCCTCTTGCAGTTGCCAGTTATTGAATTTGGTTTCCTTGTGTATTTTGGAAGTCTATTTTTGAATTAAGTTGTTGAAAATGCTATTTGTAATTTTTGAAGGTTCATTAATGGAACTGTTTTTCTGGATATAAAAATTTCCTTTAATTAGTCTTTTGTTTTTATGAGGTTCATAGTCCAATATCTTAATATTTTGCAATAAAGGTCCATTTCATACATATTGCTGCACATTCAATTGTAATGTACTTATTTTGTCCTCATTGGAATCTGTAATGTTTTAATAATTATTTATTGTTCTATTAATTTTTCTTTAAATCATCTTATTATATTTTTATTGTGGTTCATGCTTCACGGGTTTGCAGCAAGTTTTCTGTTTCAATGGTTGTGTAAGCACATATATTTTATTTTTATACAATTCTGGATATATTATCAGTAATTTTAACACAAGCATCTTCAACTGCATGATTTCAAATGCCTTATGATTGCTGTTACTTTCAAGGAATCAAAAGCCTTTTCATAATCAACAAAAGCCATACATAGTGGGAGTTCATATTCATTTACTCTTTCCATTAGTTCTCTTTGTACATGCATCTTTTTTTTTTTTTTTTTGATTGGAGGTTTAACGACTACCGTGAGCAACTCAATGGGCTATAAGCAGTCGCCTGTCCCTAATTTAGGGTCACTGGTTCCAGGGAAGGGAGAGAGCCAGTGTCGTAAGACAAACACAACATCCATGCCTCACCGGGATTCAAACCCGGGCCCCTTACGGACGAATGATTAGAGGCCATCGCTTAGACCACTGCGCCACCGGGCGGCGTACATGCATCAGTGTTTAAGCTATGGTCGCTATTTTCGCGAAATGAGATGAGTTAATCTAAAATGCGAGAAAAAAATTAGTATCTGTCGCAAAATTGCACCCGCCATTTAAATATTAACCCATCAGCAGATTCTACTCCGGCTATTCTGTTTTTGTGGAAACTAGTTTCCGAAATTCTGGCAACGATTTGCACTCCGCTGTTATTTTCTTAATCCTTAAGGTATAATATGTTCCTACAGTGTTCCTACAGCGATTGTTGAATCACTCCCCACCCCCTACATACACTCTAGAGCACTCCATAAAGGGTGGGGTAGGCTGGCAGGGTAAGATAGAGGCTAGAGGGATTAGACCCTTTCCCCCATTCAAGTCAACTGCGATGTCTACGGCTTCATTCCCACCCCCAAAGCCATAAACAACCCTTGCATTTGTGACCGGAGTGACCTTTCAAACTTCTATAGAGAAGGAACACATATTAGGAGAGATAAGTGTAAGCTAGGGATTGCTCTTGCCCCCCAAGGTGCCGTCCATCATACAACGTGCTGCGTTACAATGGATAAATTCATTAAGAAACACAAAGATTGCAAAGACAGTGTAAAATACCATATTTGAACTGCGAACTGTGCGTTGCAGCAAGAAAAAGCAATGTCCTGGCAAGTGATAAATTAAGTGAAAATTCCCAACTTCCAATTATTTTCATAAATTTGTTTTTGCACGTGGCTGCTAACTAATAAAAAAAATGTCCTACGTGGAAGGAGTTCGATTGAAGCATCAAACATTTAGGGCAATTAAAACATCAATCAATTTAGGTTGGTTGAAGCATCAAAACAATAATATGTGTCAACTTTTCATCGAACATGACAGAGACAACGCGTATGCGTAACTATAGAAGAAAAAAAAGTTTTAAATTTCAGTTTTAGCCAAAACCACTGCTTCCCAGCTGGAGAAAAAACCTCAGGAAATAGTTGCTTGTAAACAACTGCTAAGGGCACGCTCTTCACCTTAAGATACTGGAAGCAGAAACACACACAAGACCGAAATGAGAAAATAAAAATAAAGAATACCCGGCGGTCTAGATCCCCAGAAAATGTAAACACACTCAACAGTCTGTCAGACAAGTAAAGTTTCACCACGGATCGCGGGGGGGGGGGTACGCGTACCAAAAGCGGTTATCGAGCAAATTTTGCAGATAGTTTTTGCTTGTACATTAAAAAAATAAAAATGTTATTTACAGCAATTATAATACTTACTCATTGTCTCAAGGCTTCACTCAGATTAATATAATTAATTCAATTTTAATTTGAAGAACTTGCAATTATTTTTTACATCTTCTGAGTTCTTTTGTTTTTAGACATTTCTGGCATCTCGATTTTATCAAGCCCTCTCAGTTTATAGGAACTCTATCAAAAATTTTCTTTACACAGAAAGAATTTAAATTTTATTGCCAAGTTTCTCTTGCAATTGCCAGTTATTAAATTAAAATCTTTTCCTTACGTATTTTGTAAGTATTATTTTTGAATTAAATCGTTGAACACGCTATTTATAAATTATGAAGGTTCATTAATGGAACTGTTTTCTGGGTATAAAAACTTTCTTCAATTAGTCTCTTGTTTTTATACGGTTCATAGTCTAATATTTTGCCATTAAGGTCCATTTCACACACATTACTGCCCTTCAACTGTAACTTACTTATTTGGTTCTCATCGGAATCTAATGTTCTAATAATTGTTTTATTACTTTCTTTATAAATTATCTTAAATAGTCTCTTGTTATTGTGGTTCGTGTATCATGAGTTTGCAGCAAGTTTTCTGTTCCAATGGTTGTGTACGCAGATACAGTTTATTTTTATATAACTCTGTTGTTGAGTATAATTAACAATCACAAGGGGTAGGAGGTCTTTTTCTTTTCTTTTTTTTTCATTCTCTTTTCCGGCAGTACTAAAAAAGTTAAAACTAAATATTTAAAAAAATAGCATTATCTATTGTAATTAATCTTTAGTAATAGCAATTACAAAATTCCGTATTCAAAAAATATTTAACACTGCTATGTTAATGATTCCGAACAGACAGTTCTGTCTTCTGCAAAAATAGCATGAATTCAATGAAAGCTGAAGGACCAATTGTGAAAAAAGTTCTTGCCCGTGATCAGCAGAAATTACATGGAAGAGGTAGGAGCGGAGGAGGGAAGTTTGCCCACCCCCTCTTCTACAAGTGAGGAAGTGCGAACGCAGAAGAATGTTTTCACCAAAAGCTTTTTTTTTTTTTTTTTTTTTTAACGTTTGCTAGTAGATGTAAAATTAATGTGTGAAATACAAATATACTCACACTAAAATAATTGTAGGACTAGTACTATTTTCATAGCACGCTTTTTTGTTTTGCTGATTCACGATATGAACCACGTGTACTTCATCTTTGTTTGATATTAAAAAATAAAGATTTAGAAGGCTCAAATGGAAATATTTGGTTACATTGTAATTAAAATAATAGTTGGTTAGAGGAATGTATTGTTAAGTACTATTAATAAAAATTTAAATTTAACTGGTTTTAGAAATACTTTGATTGAGTAAGGTTATTGATGCTCAAAGACTTTTTTATTATTATTTATTTACACTTATATACCTTTTTTTATATATATTAGTTGTTTTTTAATGAACTTTAACCTAAAATACAGGTAGATGGAGTACACAGTAAGTTTAATCGCGAAAGCAGCTTATAATGTAACCCGGGTTTTCGGAGCGTCTCTTGACACCAATTAAATTTTTATTAATAGTAACAGTATTGGCATTTTCAATTAAATTTTTATTAATAGTAACAGTATTGGCATTTTCAATTAAATTTTTATTAATAGTAACAGATTGGCATTTTACTTATTCAATTCATACTGGTCATTAATCAAATCATTCATGCAAAGACAATGTTGTAACTCACAAAATCAAATTTCAGATTTGGATTTTATGCTTATTTAATCACAATATTAGAAAAAAAAATCTTTATCCTGTTTTACACTGCCCAGTACAGTTTTCTTTTAAATACACTGGTGGAAAGTGAAAAAAGAACACCTAGAAGGAGACGTCTGATACCAACGAAATTTATACAGCATAGTAACGGAATACAGAGGATAACGTGATCAAAACATTATGGCAAAATACAGCTGTATTTGCTGGTAAACTGAAAAATAACATTTCCATGTAACATGGTTAGTACGAGGTTGAACCGCCATGAACTGCGTTACACTGTGCAATTCTCGCATGGAGTCTGTCGTACAGATGTTGGATGTAAGTTTGGGGTATTGAGTTCCAAGCATCCTCAACCTGGACGCGTAAATCCGGATGGTCTTGGCTGGCCGTGGAGGCCGGATAAGTCGTTGTCCCATAAAATCCCACATGTGCTCAATGCGAGACAAATCCGGTGAACGTGCAGGCCATGGAAGTTGTCTCATACCCTGAAGTGCCTGTTGCGTTGCACGTCCCATGTGTGGGCGTGCGTTATCTTGCTGGAAAACACCACGATGGACTGACCTTACAAATGGCACAACAACGGGCTGAATGATGTTGATGTAGGAGGTGATGTTTAACATACCCGGTACAAACACTAGTTGTGTACGGGAGTGATAGCCGATTGCTCCCCACACCAGGAGACCAGGTGTAGGCCCTGTGTGTCGCTGGCGGATGCAAGAAGGGTGGAGACGCTCCCTGTGAGTCTGCGAACACGCATTCGGCCATCGGAGGCTCCCAAGCAGAATCTGCTTTCATCGCTGAACACGACAGATTGTCATTGCGTTCTCCAGTGCAGACGTTGCCGACACCACTGCAGCTGTTCCTGACGGTGGACTGGAGTCAAAGGTACACATGCCAGAGGCACATGTGCACGTAGTCCTGCATGCAGTGGATGGTTGCGGATTGTTCGCAGTCACCTCAGGTGCAACGGCAGCTCGGATTTGCGTCGCAGTGGATGTTCTGCTTGACAACGCCGCTCTTCTTATGCGTTGATCGGTCCGCCTGTGACTCACGGTTCCACGTCTTCTTGTGTGGGAATGTTCCTCGAACCATCTACGCCACCATCGTACCACCACCGATACTTCCAGTCCAATTCGCTCCGCAATATGACGATACGACCACCCGGCCTCGCAGAGTCTGACTAGATGACCTCGCTCAAAGTCCAATAACTGCTGAAATCGTACACGTCTTCCATGTCCAGGCATTACCGCTTCTTCAGGGTCTTCGCACGTGTCCGTACGCCAACGACCGATTACATACACTTCGCCATACTCCTTAAATACTACCGACGATGATTTGCATATTATGCAGTGCTGTGGCGTAAGCTCTCACCGGTTGGTCCCAAAATTAAAATCACCTACGCAAACTTGACCCCATTAACATGTGTAAACTTCATGATCGTCCGCCAATTCCTTCTTGGTGTTCTTTTTTTCACTTTCCGCCAGTGTATGTTAGTATTTTCCAAGCTAATTAGTTTTCCACTGCTGTTCAAGGCATTGTTGGAGCAAACAATTTATTTGATATTACAATTTTTCGAGTGACAAAAGTGGCTAACTTTCTTCAACATTCTGCTACAACTTTTTTCCCCATTTTAGCATTTTTGCTACAGCATTTTTTGAGCCAGCTTAAACCCTAATATGGATGGATATGATCCATAATGCTGTGTTGATTTGACATGGAATGATCTAGCTGTATATGCTGCTGCGGATTATGCACAGACTTTTTTATATTTTTTTCTGGATATCATGGCCTATGGAGTAAGGATTATACAAAAATAAAAATAAAATAATTTCATGGTTTGCCGATTATATGATGGCAAATACAGTCAAATACAGATGGCAAATACAGTCTTATGTGCAAATTTTTTTACTTTAACTAGAATTTTATTTTAATAAAATCAAATCTAAAATTACTTTTTGAGAGCACAAACTGAAAGAATGGGAAAAAATTACTGATCAAACACTAAAATTTTATTTAACAATATTTACCAATAAGTGGTTTGGGTGAAAAAATTAATTGGCAGCAAATATACTACTACTATATTACTCATTGTTACAGCAGCATCACAAGACATAATATGTGCCATTCTTTGAAATTTAAATCCATTTCACCTGGCTCACTGATCTTCAACATATTTTTACCAGCTCTGCCATAGTACAGGGTGATCCATTTAAACCAGTACCCTGAAAAAACCTTACATTTTTGCAAGGGATCGCACAAGGAACTTTTTTTCAATAGAAGCAGCAACTCCAGGAGAATGAAAACCGCCACCGTGAAGAATATTGTTAACCGTAACTGTAACTCAGCTCGTGATTTGTTTGTTGTTGCATTGTCATTCACTTGCGCGCATTCAGAAACATGCAGTACTCTGTTTCAGAGCGTGATTTTTTGGTGAAATCATATTGGGAAACCAATTCTGTCATCAAAACGCAACGAGCATTTCGAAGAGAGTTTGGAGTTCGAAAAGTGCCAAGCAAGTCAACAATTTTGTCGATGGCAAAAAAACTGGAGCAAACCGGTTCTCTTCTCAGCGGTAGCGGCAGACATCACCCTCTGATGCCCCAAACGCGTGTGGTTCGGCAATGTTTACTTCAATCTCCGATGAAATCGTTGCGCAGATTAAGCCAACAGACAGGATATTTATACGGAACTTGTCAAAGGGCAGCAAAAAGCGAATATTCGACCATTTAAAGTGCACGTAATCCATCAGCTGCAGAAACCAGACAAGGGAAAGAGAGTAACTTACTGCAAATGGTTTCAAAATTTTCTTATTTTGAGATCTGATATTCTCTCCATCACATGGTTTACGGATGAAGCCTGGTTTCACCTGTCAGGCTACGTCAATTCGTAAAACAGCAGATACTGGGCTGCCGAAAACCCACACGTTATGTGTGAAACACCGATGCATTCACAAAAGGTTGGTGTATGGTGTGCGGTTTTGTCTACGAAAATTATTGGCCCCATTTTTTTCTCTGAAACTGTCAACACTAATGTTTATTGCTGCATATTCAATGAATTAGTGGAACAACTTGATGACATTGAATTGACAGAGGGCTACTTTCAGCAGGATGGCGCTACGTGTCACTCATCGAAAGTATCAATGGAACTCATAACCAGCTTCTTTGATGACAGATTAATTTCAAAAAACATATGGCCACCCCGATCTCCGGACTTAACTTCCCCTGACTTTTTTTTATGGGGCTACTTAAAGGATGCATTGCGTGAAACAATCACGACTGAAATTGGCAATGTTATGGCTCGTACTCTACATGAGACATCACTGAATATGGTGCTGCGTGTTCCACTGTGTTTACAAGAAAATGGAGGACAATTCCAAAATTTGCTTTGATAAAATGATTCTCCAATACCACATGTATAATTCTCAACTTACTGTATGATTTTGTTGTTATTTATAAAAAAGTAATAAGTAAATCCCATGGTACTGGTTTAAATGGATCACCCTGTATTATTCAAACCAAAACAATTATCTACATGTCCCAGATTGCTAAATATAAATTCATGATACAGAGAAATCAATGTGTTAGAGTAGTTTGAGCCCAGTTCACTTTACGCTAGGCATTTAGTAGAACAGTCTGCATATGGGTCTCACCTTGCTGTTCATTTGCCTCACACAAATTTATGGCAAGAACAGACCTACAGCCAGATGGTTCATGTAATAAAGAAAATTGTCCATAGGTCACTTTACGGCATGCATTCACACTGGCAGAAAGTGAAAAAAGAACAAGAAGGAATTGGCGGATGATCACGAAATTTACATATGTTAATGGGGTTGAGTTTACGTAGGTGTGATGTTAATTTCGGGACCAACCGGTAAGCGCTTACGCCACAGCACGGCATAATATGCAAATTATCGTCGGTGGTATTTAAGGAGTTCGGCGAAGTGAATGTAATCAGTCGTTGGCATACGGACACGTGCGAAGACCCTGAAGAAGCTGCAATGCCTGGACATGGAAGACGTGTACGATTTCAGCAGTTATCGGACTTTGAGCGAGGCCGGGTGGTCATATCGTCGTATTGCGGAGTGAAATGGACGGGACGTATCGGCGGTGGTACGATGGTGGCTTAGATGGTCGAGGAACATTCCCACACGAGAAGACGTGGAACCGGGAGTCACAGACGGACTGATGAGCGGACCGATCGACGCATAAGAAGAGCGGCGTTGTCAAGCAGAATATCCACTGCGACGCAAATTCGAGCTGCTGTTGCACCTGAGGTGACTGTGCGAATAATCCGCAACCGTCTACTGGATGCAGGACTACGTGCAAGTGTGCCTCTGGCATATGTACCTCTGACTCCAGCCCACCGTCAGGAACGGCTGCAGTGGTGTCGCCAACATCTGCACTGGAGAACGCAATGGCAATCTGTCGTGTTCAGCGATGAAAGCAGATTCTGCTTGGGAGCCTCCGATGGCCGAATGCGTGTTCGCAGACGCACAGGGGAGCGTCTCTACCCTTCTTGCATCCGCCAGCGACACACAGGGCCTACACCTGGTCTCCTGGTGTGGGGAGCGATCAGGTATCACTTTCGTACACAACTAGTGTTTGTACCGGGTACGTTAAACATCACCTCCTACATCAACATCATTCAGCCCGTTGTTGTGCCATTTGTAAGGTCGGTCCATTGTGGTGTTTTCCAGCAAGATAACACACGCCCACACACGGCACGTACAACGCAACAGGCACTTCAGGGTGTGAGAAAACTTCCATGGCCTGCACGTTCACCGGATTTGTCTCGCATTAAGCACGTGTGGGATTTTATGGGACAACGACTTATCCAGTCTCCACGGCCAGCCACGACCATCCCCGATTTACGTGTCCAGGTTGAGGATGCTTGGAACTCAATACCCCAAACTTACATCCAACATCTGTACGACAGACTCCATGCAAGAATTGCACAGTGTGACGCAGTTCATGGAGGTTCAACTTCGTACTAACCATGTTACATGGAAATGTTATTTTTCAGTTTACCAGCAAATACAGCTGTATTTTGCCATAATGTTTTGATCACGTTATCCTCTGTATTCCGTTATTATGCTGTATAAATTTCATTGGTATCAGACGTCTCCTTCTTGGTGTTCTTTTTTCACTTTCCGCCAGTGTATGTTAGGCAGTTCAGGAAACTATTTCAGTAACATGAATAATAAAACGTTCATTATTCATATTACTGAAATACACAAGCATGGGCAAGAATAAACATAAACATTGGCCCCTACTTGCATCAGTAAACAGATGTGCTGTCACCTATGATTATCTCCCATAAACAACAGCAAATAGACCATCAGATAAAGTACAGTCAATTCTCAACGAAATTCAAGGGGAACAGAAAAAAAAATCGTAATAATGTATTTTCGTTAAAAAGTTAGTACGTACTACAGAAATTTTCGTTATGCATAAAATTGGAATGCTCTAATTGGGAAATAGTGCCCATAGAAACAAGCAAAGGTAATTTATTATTTGTAGTGGGAAGTGTTTGCTAAAGTAGTAATGAAATATATAATTTTTAATTAATTTATAAGTATGAAATTACATACTGTATATATTTTTACTTACATGTATGTATGCACATACTGTATTTTTTATCCTCTCTGTGGCCCCATGTTAAGAATTTCTCTCTCTTATACATCTTAATAAAATACTGTCATACGCTTCAAGAAATAATGTGCATACATATTGGCATTTCATCTTTAATTTTAAAGTACTGTAATTAAAGCAATTTATTTAGTTCCATTTTGATGCAAAAGTACATGTGGCAAACTCAAACACTTTAAACATACCTATTAGGTTTTGAAGTACTATGTAAGTAATGTGTCTTCATTTTTTTCATGATGTATTTAGTTATAACTGTATTCATAGTCAGTTAGATAGCTACTAATTTCTTCAGTATAAAAGTCCTCGGTTCTATAAATAGTATCCAACTTTCTCTAAACATTCAGTTGCATTTACTGGAGAAACATCAGAATATGAGTTAAGATTTTCCGTCTCATTTTCATAATTTCATTGGTTGAATCCTCATTTTCTTCAAAGTTTTTTGGTGAAACATGTCACTTTTGTTGGTGTTCCATGGCAGTTAAATTGCTTAGAATTTTAAAGAGGCAGAAATTCGCTATGTACTGAGCATTTAGTTTTGCTTGAGCATTTTCCCCAAAAATTTTACTTTTCAATAAGGTGTTTTTCATTGTAAACTGCTTCATCATAATGTTTTTACATTATATAAATATGCACAATAAACCAAACAAGTTCACAATTTTTTTCATTGTAATGTGCTTTTTGTTATATATTTCACTATAACGTTTTATACTTATTATAAATACAATGACAGGATTCCCACTCAAAAGTAATAAAACAATTCCCTGACTTTTCCAGGTTCTCCAGGTGGTTTTTAAAGTTTTCCAAAGTGGCATGTTGCAAAGAATTGTTACATTTCATTCAATTCCATTCATTTTTCTCACCAAAGCACACACTTGAAAATTCTTTACGTAATTTGTCTTTATAAAATTACCTGCTTTTCATTAATAACAACTGTGCACATTATTTTCTGTACCAAAGTTTCGTGAACTTTTGTGAATACTACCCACACAAAATTTGTAAATACATTCCCATAGAAACAGGTCATACGCAAGAAAAATCTGTCAGTTGAATAGTTTCAGTTTTTCTATAACACACAATGCAGCTAAGCTTAATGATGGAATGGCTCTGTTCAAAGAAACATGTTTCAAGAGAACCAACAAAGGACTTCGATCCATCATTTGGTTGGGTCTTTTGTGAAGTGTTTCTTCAAGCAGGAGCCATTGTGCCTAATTGTTCCATGTTATAACAACTGCCTGCAGAAATTGAACAAAAGCTTAAAAACTGGCAATTTTAAAACTTCAATTTTGCATCTTTTTTAGAGAATAAAGGAAATACTTAATACACTGAGTAGTCACTTTGTTATGGCCACCCCCTCAGTACTTTGTTGGGCCACCTTTTGCCTTTAATACTGCGTCGATTCTTCGTGGCATGGACTCCACGAGATGTTGATAGGTGGTTTGTGGAATCTGAGACCATGCTTGATGAATAGCACTTTCCAAGAGTGTGAGATTGCAGGGTTGTGGATCCAGCTGTCTGATGGCTCATTCAACTTCATCCCACAAATTCTCAATGGGGTTGAGATCTGGAGATTGTGGGGGCTACCTAAGCAAAGTAAACTCACCGGCATGTTCCCGAAACCAATCCTGTACAATACGAGCACTATGGCAGGACGCATTATCTTGTTGAAAGTAGCCATCAACATTGGGATAAACCATCCACATGACAAGATGCACTTGGTCCGCAACGATGTTTAGATATGATGTGCCAGTCAGACGTTGATCAACACGAATTAAAGGGCCCAAAGCATGCCAGGAAAACATTCCCCAAACCATAATGTTGCCTCCACCAGCTTGAAGGGTTGTAGCAATGCATTTGGGGTCCATGCTTTCGTGCTGTTTCCACCAAATTCTCACTCGACCATCAGCATGGTGCAACTGAAAACGTGATTCATCGGACCACATAATTTGTTTCCAAATTATCGACTGTCCAATCCTTGTGCTCCTGTGCGAACTGGAGACATTTTCTCTTGTTAACTGCAGACAGCAAAGGTGTTGAAACAGGCCTTCGGCTGCCATATCTCATCCGATGCAGTGAATGGCGAACAGTGCGTGCAGAGATCATTTGAGGGGATCCTTGATTAAGATGGTCTGTAATTTGCTGCACTGTTGCCCTTCTGTAGTCTGTTACCAGTCTGGACTCTCTCCGTTCCACCCGAGCAGTCACTAGTCGATGACGACCACACGTTGCACGTAGAGACCCAGTTTTTGGCTGACAGTCTAGTCTTTAAACACTTTAACAACAGCTGCTCTGGAATATTTCATGAATGTGGCGGTTTCGGTGATGCTTGCTCCATGGCTCCGAGCTCCTACAATCATCCCATGTTGAAAGTTCATCAAATCGCATTTTTTACCCATCTCATCACCGAAAAACCACTTCTACTACTGCTGCAAGCACTAAGCTTTCCCTTTTTATACTAGCCTTGCCCTCTGGCAGCAACAGCGTGCAGCCATAGCTCATTTGCTTAAAACTGTTAGGTGGTCATAATAAAGTGGCCACTCAGTGTATAACTGAAAGTAAGATCTACCAAATTCTAGGCAGGCAGTAATTGGAAGCAAAAGTTTGAAATCTTGAAAAAATAAGTTTTTTTGGCAAAATAAAGTATACATTGATTTTTACAAAAAAAAAAAAAAAAAAAAAAAAAAAAAAAAGGGTGATTTTCCCTGATTTTTGGAACCATTTTCAAATTCCCTGAGAATTCCAGGTTTTCCAGGTTGAGTGGGAACCCTGATTGAACCAAACAAGTTTATTTGGTTTTTTACTGTTGTAACGTACTTTTTGTTCTATCATATTTCATTAAAACAAGTTTTGACTGTAAAAGTTTTTTTTGTTATTGGTACTTAATCAACACATTCTTTCTGATCAGAAGGCTGCAATGAAAAACAAATACTTATTTGCTGATGAATTAACAGGTGGTGGGTGGTCTTTCATTTACAAACACTTTGGTAAATATGTAGTTTAGCATCCTAAATTATTTCGTACAAAATGTTGAATGATTTCGAAAAAGTGAGATGTACAGATTTTAAAGTATGCAATTTCATGGCAAATGGTGAAAAAATGTAATCTTTATAGTGCATTTTAAAGATTTTTACTGTAATATTTACAAGTAAGTACAACGCTGTGAACAGAAACTGTGGTAGGCCTAACACAACGCTGCCACGACTACATCAAGCTTCGCTCTGCTAAAACGATGGTCTCATCAGGCGGCCATTTTGCTGGCGGAAGAGTACAAGAGAAAGGGAAAGCGTTCCATTTTGTAGTGCTACACTACAGAAAATAGCTCATCATTTCTGTCTCAATTTTTTACATCACAGTCTGACAATTTCAAAGTTTTTTCGTGTACGATTGTTTGATGCGCAATGTATGAAGTCGCTTCTTCGTTGAAGTTTTTTTTTTTTTTCTTTTTGTAATCGAATGTGAATGAACTGTGAAGCACATCGTCAATAGAAGGAGCAAAACGTTAACTTTCCAACGCCATGTAACTTCTGTAGCAGAGAATGCGACATGTATTTTAACACTTTTCTAGAAGAAAGGCATCTGCATAAAACTGCGACAGAAATGAACTATTTTCTGTCAAGTGGCACTACAAATTGGAACACTTTCCTGGCAAGAACATTCCCTGTTATTCTTGTATTCTTCCGCCAGCAAAATGGCCACTGGAACGATACCTTCGTTTTAGAAGAGCAAACCTTGTATGGTCGCCACAGCGTTGTGTTAGGCCTGCCACAGCTTCTGTTCACAGCGTCGTATTTACATGCCCCGTAGCAGAATCGCTACGACAGTCAACATATGTTGCAGATTTATTTTGGTTCTGCAGACAAAAACGATATTCTTAGAACCCCATTAAATCCTCTTGCAGACTCCTAATCAGGGATGCAAGTTTTCCGTCTTTCAAAATTTCCGAAAACGAAAGTTACATGGAGTAAAAAGATTTCTCCCATAATCGTATATTTTTTTTCTCGTGTGATGTTCCAAGAGAGGATTATCCGATATTGTTGTTAAATGTCATTTTATTGCGTGAATGTTTGTGTTTCAGTTTGCAAATGGAGGCAACCACTTCCGAAAACAGAAGTCAGATGAAGCCCTGAAGGCTTCAATTCTTTTTCTCAAGATGCTCAGTCTGCCCAGTATGGTTAAATATAATTTTATTAGACAAATGTTTGTATTTAAGTTTTGAAATGGAGGAAAATTTTCCAAAAACGAATATTGGAGCAAAAATTTCTCCTAAAATGGAGGCAAAAAGTTTCAACAATGGAAACTAAAGGCAGAAAAAATTTCTCCCCCCCTCCTGCTGTTTTTCCTTGAACTGTATTGTAATTGTTTGATCATAATTTAATTACATAAATGTTTCAATTTGAGATTGGAAATGGAAGAAAATTTTCCGAAAACAGAAGTAAGACATGAATGAAAAGATTTTTCCTGTAATTGTATTTTTTTCTTTTTTTTTCTACGGATGCCTCTATCAGACTTTATAGTGGTTAAATATAATTTTATTCCATAAATCTTTGTTTCAGCTGATAAATGGTGACAAAATTCTAGGTACCAAGGGTCAGACTGTTAATGTTCCTACTCATCATTATTGCTGTAGTATCTAGAATAGACTTTTTTTCAGATTGAAGAAGTATAAGGTGGTCAGTTGTTTTCTCTCTTTCTTAAATTTCTACCTGTGCATATTTTTATTGTTTTTGGCATCTATTAGTCATTTTGCCTAGTGAACAACCAGCAGCATATTTTGCGGCACCATGTTATCTGTCGCAGACTGACCACAAACTTTCTGCTATGGGGCTTAAATGTAAATATTACAGTAAAATATTTGAATTTACCATAATATTTACATGTTCTGTTATGGGGCTTACATGTAAATGTTGCAGTAAAACATTTTTTCACCATTTGCAATGAAATTGCATACTTTAAAATCTGTAAGTCTCACTTTTTCTAAATCCTTCAACATTTCCGATGAAATAATTTAGGATGCTAAACTACACATTTACCAACACGTTTACATAGTGTGTGTTTGTATTGCTGGTTATGTTTATATTCAAGTCATGTTTACATATTACATTCAGCCTGCTCACACCCACCATCAAAAAGCAAAGGAGCTAGTTTGCGGTGCATTTTATGTGAAGCTTTTCTTATAATAACAATAGATTAGATGCTGTAACAACTCTCATTTTTTGAAGGAAGCAAACTGGGAATGCATTTTATGAAAGAAAGTTTAATATTAATAGAATGGATATTTGTGTGTGTGCAAAGAGCAGCATTTATATCTTTTGAGGAAGTTAAAGCTTAAAAATGCTTACTCGCTTATAATTAAATGCTATACTTCCAACCCTTCCACCTCTCCATGAATTATTGCTATTTATTGAGATTACAGATTGGCTGATAGATGGCAGCACATCAGTTCTTTCGCATTTCTTGCTTAGTAGTTATTAGTTTTTGAGTATTATGTACCGGGAGCATGTATTTTTTTTATTTTATTTTTTTACAATGCTTTAAGATGTGGAACTGGAAAAAATGAAATTGGTAGATTTGAGACTACAGGTATGTATTTCGTGGTGTGAATGCCAAGGATTACTTCCAACTTCAAGATGTTCAGTGGGTCACCCAATGACTCTCAGAGTGCATATGTCTCCTCAACAGTAATTAATTTCATGCATCAGTGATCCTAGTTATATTTTATTTTACCGTCTATAAACGATGAAGACTTTGAATCTAAATATTCAAATCCAAAAAGATCTTAAAACCACCTGCAACCAGATAAATATCTTTATTTGATCATTCACACACAACTAGATCTTTCAAAACGCCAAGCGTTTCATCTTCAGGTATTAGCTGATCAACAAAGATTAGAAACATTATGTTTATATTACAGCAGTTCAATCTTTTTCGGATTTGAATATTTAGATTCAAAGTCTTCATCGTGTATAGACGGTAAAATAAAATATAACTGGGATGCATATGTCTCGTTGTTTTGGACAATTCAGGTGTTGGAAGAAATCTCTTTCAAGGAAGGATGAGCTGCTTTTTTGTACACTTGGGAGGTGATTCCATAATACTCATATTCCTCTTGATATCATCATGACTCTGTTGATGTCTTGTTTCACCAAAGGATTGTCCTACGATAAGGCAATGGAGGAATTTTCACAGGATAATGTTACCAAGTCCAGTGAGACTCATACTGGTATCAGTATTGCAGAAAACTAGTCCCACAGTTCATGATAGCCTCCCAGTGTGACAAAGGAAGGCTTAGTGGCAAAGGAATCATCAGACAGTTCTTTCCTAGAATGTAATTAATTTATTTTAAATTCACATAATCAATTGATTTATTCTGCTAGACTGGCACCTTTCCATGGTTTAAAACTTAGGCTTCACACGACAATAACACATAAACATAGAAATCTAGCGAAAACACACAGTGTGAAATATGGTAAAAGGTTCGTTTAGAGGCAGCTTTTGATCATCCTACGACCTTGATCACCTGCGATCGAAAAACCATAAACTGCAAATCAGAGAGCCATCACCAAATCCCATTTATTTGGATCTCTACTAAAATCTGGCAACAGTTCTAACACCCCAACTTCAAATTGTAGTTCTGGCAAACAGCCCATCCAGTCATTCGGTGTGATTAAGGTTGCAGAATGACCGAAAACTACCGCTAAACGAACCTTTTACCATACGTGACTGTGTGTTTTTGCTTGATTTCTATGCTTAAGACACCTTTTCATTCATGAGGAAACGAAGCTTTTCCATTATAATAAATGTTTCAGAGTTTGGACACAATTAGCATTCATAAAAGACCTTTTAAGGGCCAGCCAAAATAGTCACGAACAGGATTATTACACAATGCAAGTGTGCTATATTTCGTGGTGGTCAATAGATGGCAGCATATCAGTGCTGACTCAAATTGCAGAGAGCGGGCCAGGGTTGGAAGTACAACAAAATTACATTCTATTTAACTCATTAAGTAGAATTTAATTACAAATTTTGAAGATGGCAATCCAATTTTTGGTGTAAATGTGACAAGGATGGTAAGTCAGATAATATTCGAAAACTTGAAAATGTCATCGTCCTGGAGCGGGACTCGAACCTACATCTCCCAGATAGCGCCTGGGTATGCTAACCACTACACCACCCAGAACGACCAAGTCTCAAGTTTCCGATTAATTTGAAACTTCAGACTTGGTCGTTTTGGGTGGTGTAGTGGTTAGCATACCCAGGCGCTATCTGGGAAATGTAGGTTCGAGTCCCGCTCCAGGACGATGAAATTTTCAAGTTTTCGGATATTATCTGACTTACCATCCTTGTCACATTTACACCAAAAATTGGATTATCATCTTCAAAATTTGTATTATATGGCGTAATCCCGTATTTCTTTCATGATAGAATTTAATTAGTTAAAACTTGTTATTCAATGTACATAGTGAAAAAATGGTCATACTTCTGAGGCCCACTTTCTTCAATTTACAAGTCGGCACTAGTGTGCTGCCATCTATTGGCTATTCAGAAAAATACTGCGCAAGTTGTGCAATAGTCCCATTTCATGATTATTTTTGGTTGGCCCTTAAAAGGACCTTCATCAATGCTAATTGAGTCTCTATTCCAAAACATTTATTACAAAATAAAAGTTTTGTTTTCTCATGAATGAGAAAGTGTCAATCTGGCAGAATAAATCAATTGATTACATGCCAGGAAAGAACTGTCTGATGTCAGTTACAGTGATTCTGCAAAATATCTTGCCAGATGTTAGGCAGTGTTAATCCCCTGCAGTCCTTTATGATGGAGTTCTGGTATTTTTCAATTTTAAGTCCCTCTTTCAATTTACATTTCAGGAAGTTGGTTTGAAGTCCAATGACTGTTAGAGCAGGGCACGAAATTTTCGGTCGCCAGCTCACCATTGGCAAGTGAAGAATTGTCATTGGCGAGTAAAACTTTTCTCTTTGAATTACAGCAATTTCGTTAACAGCCGCGGCTATTATGATGATAAAAGGTGTTTTTTTTGTTTGTTTTTTAAATATGCGGCGTGCTGCTGATATGCTGAATTTGTTTTCTGCAATTACTTTTTTTTCCCCCTCTGAAATTTCCACATTGGTGAGTAAACCTTTTCAAAGCATTTTTTTTTTCTCTTCCACAAACTGCTGGGTTCTCGGTGCTCGTATTAAGTCTGTAAAGATCACTCACTCTGCTGGCTTGTTTATGTGCCACTACTGTTAACTGACTCACTCGAATGAACTTCGGCCGTGGGGGTGGGGGGTGGGGTGAATCCCATCAATAGATGCAGGCAGGCCATAGCAAAGACAATACGTCTAAGAAAGAAAGAAAAGCAAAAATAAACAAGCTTCCTCAGATTTATGACACCCGCAATTGAGCTACTAGAACAAACTTTTAAGCAGTGCGCAAAAACACAAAACACCGGGTCTTCGACACTGCATTTTTTTTTCTTTACTTTTGATAGCAAAGACAACAACAGAGAAACTTCATTTACGGGAAAAAAATAAAAAGATGCACTATTTTAATCGTATTTTTAGAAACTGGGAAGAGCTGTGTTTTTCCTTAGCGAAAACAATTTTTGTAAGTATTTTACTGTTAAAAAAAAGTGTGAATCACTGTAGATACTAATTTTCTAAGAAAACTGCTCATTGTCAACGGTTGATCGGAGGATTTTCACCGTCATCGTTATATTCATGAAATGTTTACCAAATAGAAAAAATATTTGGAAAACGCGAATTAATAATAAAAAATTATAGTATGATAAAAATGTGAATTTAAAACCAGTATTTCTACCCTATGTAACCAAATGGTTTAACTTTAGGGATCAGCTCATAAAATGACTGTTTTCTTTGTGTTACCAGTTTAATAAGGCTACAGCTGTTAACGCGTGTGCAGCACATACGACAACATTTGCTCCCAAGGTGACTAAATTAACACTTTAGCAAACTCTTAAAATTTTATTAAAAATACCATATATACTCGCGTAAAAGCCGAAAGTTTTGGGAAGAAATTCTTTTTTTAAAGTGAAAATGTCGGCTCATATGCAGGTCCCCATTTTTTTGCCAATTTCTAGCTGTTGAACTAGGGGGCTCGGTTTATATGCGAGTATAATTGGAAGAGGAACTACAAAGGATCAAGTGGGACATCGTCGGGCTAAGTGAGGTAAGAAGAAAAGCAGAAGATCTCATTGAACTGAAAAGTGGGCATCTCTTCTACTATCGTGGGACTGATACTGGCAGAACTAGTGGTGTTGGATTTATAATAAACAAGAAACTGAAGGATGAAGTTGTAGAAGTTGAAAGTTACTCTGACAGAGCTGCACGACTCGTTAACCAACTCTCGAGAAGATACAAGGCTCAGATTATTCAAACTTATGCACCCACCACAAGTCATCCTGAAGAAGAAATTGAAGAATTTTATGAGGAAATTTGTCATCTAAATAATAAAGGTAAGCAGCACTTAAAGATAATTATGGGAGATTTCAATGTAAAAATAGGGCAACGGCAACAGAATGAAACTTCAGTAGGTAAATTCGGTCACGGCAACAGAAACCAGCGTGGAAATACTCTCATAGAGTTTGCAGAGGCAGAAGGGTTTTTCATCTTGAACTCCTTTTTCAATAAAACGCCACACAGGAAATGGACATGGAGACATCCAAATGGGACGACAAGTGAAATTGATTTTATTATGTGTAACAAAAAATTCGCCATAGAAAACTGCAGTGTGCTAAACAAGTTCAACACAGGTAGTGACCATAGATTGGTGAGATGTAAGATGCACCTCAACACTAAACTCCAACGTAGCAAGCTCATAAGACAAACAAAATGTATTGACATAACAAACCTTAAAAAACACCATTATACCTTCAAGTTGGAACTGAAGAACAGATTCTCTGCTTTAGAAGGCCTAACATCGAAAGAAGTGGATATTTCTGAAGCTAACAGAAAAGTAACCAAAGCTCTTATGGAAACAGCAACAAAATTAGCTGGGTCTAAGAACAAGTTGCATGTGAACAAATTATCAGGAAAAACCAAAATGTTGATGCAATAAAGAAGAGAGATGAGGACAACTAAAGCAGATGTGACTTCCAAAGTGGAATATATAGAGCTATACAAGACAGTACGAAAAAGTATCTCTGAAGACGTAAGAAAATTCAACTGTGAACTAGTAAGGAAAGCAATTGAAAACAACCAAAGCCTAAAGATAGCAAAAGGACATCTCAGTAAGGGAAGAAAACAGATTATGGCACTGACAAAAGAAGATGGTTCTGTAACAAGAAATAGAGGCGAAATTTTGACAAGAGTGAAAGATTTCTACTCCAAATTATATGAAAGGGATGATACATGTACTACAGACATCATGAAAGGTACCAGTACCAGAGTTCTTCCAGTCCTTCCAGCAGAAGTTGCACATGCAATCAAGAACATGAAGCGGGGAAAAGCTCCAGGAGAAGATGGAATTACTGTAGACATCATACAAGAAGCAAGTGGAGAAATCGAAACAGTACTCACCCAAATTTTAACTCGATGCCTTAATGAAGGGAAGATTCCTGAGGATTGGAACAACGCTACAATGATCTTGCTACATAAAAAAGGTGACATTGAGGATCTCAGGAACTACAGACCTATCAGCCTCCTATCAGTGGTTTATAAAATCTTCACTAAAGTTATTTCACACCGCTTGAAGGTGACACTGGACATGGCTCAACCGAGAGAACAAGCTGGATTCAGGAGTGGCTACAGCACAATAGATCATATCCACGTACTGAGAGAACTAATTGAAAGAGCGAGGGAATATGAACTTCCATTGTGCATGGCTTCTATTGATTATGAAAAAGCCTTTGATTCGGTGAAACCATCAGCAGTTACAATGGCCCTGAAATCCTGCGGTATTGAAGATGCGTACATTAATATTATTAATAACATCTATGAAAATGCAAGTGCAAAGATTCGGCTGTTTGAAAATGCAACACACATAAAAATTGGAAAAGGAGTGATACAAGGTGACACCATATCTCCGAAGCTCTTTAATGCCACATTGGAAAATGTCTTTCAATCACTGAACTGGGAAAACAAAGGAATAAAGATTAATGGAGATTATCTAACCCACCTTCGTTTTGCTGATGACGTAGTCATTTTTGAAACTACCCCATCAGAGCTGCAGAGTATGATCCAGGAACTTGCTGACAAGAGTAAAGAAGTGGGATAAAATATGAACTTTCAGAAGACAAAAGTGATGTTCAATGCTTTTACAAGAAATGAAGATTTATCGATTGATGGAGAAAAGCTGGAGATAACAGACACGTACGTTTATCTTGGACAGCAGATATCAAGTGAGGGTCACATTGATGAAGAAATTAATCGGCGTACAAAACTTGCCTGGAGAGCTTTTGGAAGAAACAGCATAATTTTCAAGAGCAATATGCCATATGTCTTAAAAGAAAAGTGTTTGATCAATGCATCCTTCCAGTGCTTACGTATGGTGCAGACACGTGGACCTTAACTAAAAGAGACATACAAAGGCTGCAGACAACTCAAAGTAGCATGGAGAGGTGCATGCTTGGTGTAACCAGGAGAGATAAGAAGAGAAACTCGTGGATCCGAAAAATGACAAGAGTGGAAGACATCGTGATCAGAGTTAAATCCCTGAAATGGCAATGGGCTGGACATACTGCCAGAAGGACAGGCCATCGATGGACAGCCGAAATTTTAGATTGGATTCCAAGGGACAGGAAAAGACCCAGAAGAAGACCACATGGAAGATGGATGGATGAAATTCAAAAGTATGTGGGAGTGACATGGAGGAGACTGGCACAAGACAGACCGTTGTGGAGGAAACTTGGGGAGACCTTCGTCCAGTAGTGGATTGATAATGGTTGACGATGATGATGATGATGATGATGATATACGGTATGTAAAATGCTGTTTTTTTTCCCTAGCAGCATTCTCCTTTCATGTGACGTCATGATCTTTGATCGGAGATCACAACCTTGGCAAAGTCTTTACGCATTGTGAGGTATCAAAGTTCTTTCTGAATTGGTGGAATCGTTAAAAAAATTTAAAAGGGATGTATATTATTGGATTTTTTTATGAAACCATGCTTGTATAATTGCGTAAACCAATGCTATCTGTCGTTTGGTGGACAAGGGTTCGAAATGCTAAAATGCCTGCCAGGTTTTATGATTTACCCGTAAAATTTACGGAAATGCAACTTGCTTTACCGGCAGAGTGTTAATTTTACAGATTTGTTTCTTCCAAATTTTTTTTTTTTCTGATGATTTTGCACCCAGCATTAAGACTTTTTATTTTACATTATCCATTTAAATGAAGCACCGATATAAGTTACAAATAAACTTTTCAGTTACTTGGGAACATTTGTCTGCAGTTTTCCCACATGTTGTTTTGAGTTGTTTCAAACGTTAAAGAACTTGCACCGCGCGTAAACGGTATGTAAACAGCTGCAGCTGGGCTTGTTTATTACTCGGTGTGTTGACAGGCGGGCGGGCATCCTCCATTGGAACGCGTCTTTATTACTCCTAGTTCGAAATGCTATCTCAGAGCGTAGTTATCGTAGAAAAATAATTCAAGCGGATTTTAAATCTGTGGAATTTTTAAGCCCAGATCGATACCAAACATGATGAAATTAAACAAAAGCTGCCAGTTTTGTGAAATTAAAAATCTATTTGGGGCATGGTTTCGTAACTTCTCTGGCAATAACTAACGAAAGAATGCAGTATTACATTAAGTTAAAAAAATCCAATGCTCATTCGACCCAGTGCTTCTCCAGCAATGCTTTATTTTGCTGGTCCTTTAGTCAGTAAGTTTTCTACGCTTTCCAACCGTAGATTGAGGAAGTGTAATATATGTTCCAGATTTGTCTGTCCGTACGATAATTTGCATGATGTCTTGGCTGGATTCAACGAAATTAGTATGTTGGGGTCCATTCTAATTTGTCGTATGACGTTCTATCTAAACCTTTATTTCTTGATGATAACTTTCAGTTGATCTCTGCTTTCCTAGCTGATCAGCTCGATCGGATAACTCGGTAGTCGGTATCCGTGATGCGAATTCTGCGAAATTCCCGTGTATTGCAAAATCTTCAAAAAATTAAAAGTACACATTTTGCACTACGTGTCGATGTATTTTCAGCGTTTCACGTGGTGGAATGATATTACTAATCATATTTCTAGTGCCAAGCATAAATCTAATGTCGACTGCGTGGGGTAAAAATACGAAATTAATTTTCTTTGTTAAAAGTTATTATGAACTGGATGCGATTCACGCAAAATGTTCACTTCGTTTTTACTTGAGCATAATTTACCAATAAGTGCCCCTCAGTCATTTATTTATTTCATTTGACTGTCTCATTGTTCGTCACTCCGCAAGATAAACCTAGTATGAAAATGGTTCGTTTTTGAAAACATTTTAGTTTGTTCCATGACAGCATGGGATACAATCCTATTGGATTTAGGGGTCAAAGGGTGGGACTTCCATAAAAATTAGTTTTTATCTCTTTATAGATCAAAAAGATAGCATAGTAATGAGAAATTATGTATAGATTCTATTTTAATCGAAATAAACGTGCCTATAAATTCAAATATCTGTAGACATATTATATCATTAACATATCGTTTTTTAATTGATATGTTCGATATATTTAATCAATACGTGCGACGAGTAATTTCATCAAATATATCGATTAAATTTTTTATGGATTTCGGTTTCTGAAAGTTCGCAGGTATGCACTAAGGAGTGGCAAGTGGGGGTTTTTTTTGGCGAGTGCATTTGATCTCGAAATTTCTCCCCTGGTTAGAGAGTCCCCATCCATGTGGTGCCCTGTTGCTCTAACATGTCTGTCGTTCAAAAAGTTTTTTATTGCAGCTTTGTGCTCAGTAATGTGAGTTTCCAGCCTATGACCAATTTCACCTACGTAGAATTTTCCACAGCTGCAAGATACTTTATAAATTACTCCTTGCATTTTTAACAAGTTTTCTTTAAATTAAGCATGGGCAAAATTTCTTAACCTTGTTGTCCAAATTGAAAGCTAATCTAATATATTTACTGCTTATTTTCTTTAAAGATTCAAACAAACCTTTATGATATGTAATTTTTCTAGTGAATTTAAACTCCTGCTTGTTTTTATTTTTTTGTTTCTCTTTTGTGAGTAACTTATCAATTTCATTTTGAGGGTAGTTATTTTCTGGTAGCAAGACTCCTAGTTCATCTACGTGGGCTTTTTTCAAATCTTCCAAAAGGACCATTTTATTCATTTTTTCCTAAAATTTGACTTGCAATATTCTTCTTTATTGAGTATGGATGTTTTTTGTACAATTTAGTTAGGAACTTATCTTCTTCTACATATACTGTCAAATCTAAGAAGTTTAATTTTCCCTCTTTTTGAACTTCTAGAACTTTAGAGAATCATCTAACTCATTAAAGCATCCAAAAATTTTTTTCCGGCAGATCATCTTTGCTATCTATAATGAATAAAATAGCATCCATATATCTGCCTAATAAGCAAAAATATGAAGGTTGAATCAGATCTTGTTTCTTCCAGCTTTCCTACATAGTAATTTGCTAAATGAGGAGACAGCAGGGAGCTCATTGCTAGTCCTGACTTTTGGAGGAAAAATCTTTTCAAATTGATAAAAGTTGTTTTTTAAAGAGAAAATAAGCATTTCAAATATCCCCACTAATAAATTCTTTGCCTGAAACACAATTTTGTCTGTCAGGTCATCTGCTAAAAACTCTATTATAAGTTTATCTAAATTCATACTTGTACACATTGAAACTATATCTATGCTACAAATAGCAATACCAGATTATAACTCCTATCATCCATAGTCAATAAAAAGAATATTGCAAGTCAATTTTTATTAAGAAATAAATAAAATGGTCCTCTCGGAAGATTTGAAAAAAGCTCACGTAAATGAACTGAGTCTTGTTAGCAGAAAATAACTACCCTCAAAATGAAATTGATGTTACTCACAAAAGAGAAACAGAAAAATAAAAACAAGCAGGAGTTTATATTCACAAGAAAAATGATGTATCAAAAAGGTTTGTTTGAATCTTTAAAGAGAATAAGCAGTCAAATATATTAGATTAGCTTTCAATTTGAACAAGGTTAAGAAATTTTGCCCAAGCTTAATTCAAAAAGAAGAAAACTTGTTTAAAATGCAAGGAGTAATTTATAAAGTATTTTGCAGCTGTGGAAAATTCTACATTGGTGAAACAGGTTATAGGCTGGAAACTCACATTACTAAGCACAAAGCTGCAATAGAAAACTTTTCGAACGACAGACACGTTAAGAGCAACAGGACACCACATGGACTGGGACTCTCTAACAGTCATTGGACTTCAAACCAACTTCCTGAAACATAAATTGAAACAGGGACTTGAAATTGAAAAATACTAGAACTCCATAAATGACTGCAAGGGATTAACACTGCCTAACATCTGGCAAGATATTCTGCAGAATCACCATAACTGTGAAGGTTAGCCATAATCGAAGACAGTGACGGGGATCTGATTGAAAGATGACCTGATGAAAATGAGTTTTCTCCGAAAATTTGTGACTTTACCTAGAAAAATCCTATAAGAAAAAGTTAACTAAGTTTGAATATATATTAATCTAGGAAGCCCACAAAACAAAAATAGTTTAATTTACTGTTTGATAATGCAAATCAACACCTGAAAGCGGTGCTCCGAGAAAAAACAATAGTTCCATCAAAATAAATATTCCAGAATATGGTATATCAAATGAATTTTTGATTTCCTCTATTAGTGTGTGTTTGAAGGGATGCAAATTAGTTCTCTGCAATACTGATGCGTCACTAATGTTTTTTTGCTGGGTTTTTTTTATTGGAGGTTTAAAGACTACCATGAGCAACTCAATGGGCTATAAGCAGTCGCCCGTCCCTAATTTAGGGTCACTGGTTCCAGGGAAGGGAGAGAGCCAGTGCCATAAGACAAACACAACATCCATGCCTCACCGGGATTCGAACCCGGACCCCTTTTGGACGAATGATCAGAGGTCATCACTTAGACCACTGCGCCACCGGGGCAGCTCACTAACTGTTTCAGTGGACGTGGTAACTTCACCCTGTGAAGATTCTACGATTGCCTCATCATAAAACAATCCTTTGATGAAACAAAACACCAGAATCATCACTAGTCCAAAATGCGGAGACACATCCACTCTGAAAGTTATTGGGTGACATACTGAACATCTTAAGGTTAGAAGCAATCTTTGGAATTCACATGACAAAATAAGCAAAGCCTTTTCCCTGCCAATTTCGTCGAAAAAATTTCCAATTCCACATCTTAGAACACAGTAAAAGGCATTCGAAACAAAAAAGAACTTACTGGCTCCCGCTAAAAAACACACACACGTTCAAGATGCACACTGGAAGTAACAGCTACTAAGCATGCCAGCGTGCTGCCATCTATCAGCCAATCTGTAATCACAATATTTCACGGAGAGAGGGGCCACGATTGGAAGTACAGTTTAAAAAAATTATTCTTAAAAATATTAAAAAACAGATTGTTCATCACTGGAGTTGTTCTGCTCTTTACGAAATTACTGCACAGTCCCTTTTTTTTTTTTAAGAACTTTGCAGCTGCAGAGTAGAAGGTAACAGTAATTAACAGCAAACTAATGGCCAATCAGAAGAAATGGACCCATGGAAAAATTTAATCAAATAAAACATGGATTTCATCAATATTCTATATTAGTTTGGTATAAAGCTAGCTGTAGTTTGGGGTATGAAAGAAATCTGTATTACAAATGTGTTGAAATTTTTTCAGCTTATAAAAAGCGTCCACAAGTAATTTATACAGGGCTACTTCTTTTGTTCATTGATGGTGGGAGTGAGCTGGCTTTATGTAAACATGATACAGTGGTACATGTAAACTATGTAAAAATAATAGTGACAGGAAGATCACTCGAATTAACTAAATTTAAAACATTCTGTACACAGAAATAGGTGCATGCAATGAAGTTGGGAAGTGGCACACAGCACCAATTAATTTATTTAGAATTAAACTGCATGAAATATCAAGTTCTTTTTTTCCTTGGAAGATGCTTTCACATTTATTTAGCATGTGAGATCACAGGAGAAAACTAATAAAATCTGCCATAAACTAAAACCTAAATCACCCATCATTACATAATTTAAAAATCAGAAGTTTATATTAATAATATCTACCTTATAACTCCTGTACAATCTGTGGTAGTCAGTGACAAAATTACTTTCAGGAAGAAAATCATATAACACACACCTTTTTTGGAACCCTGATATCCAATTTACAAGCATTGTTTCTTTTCTGACCATCAAAAATTGAAGTACAGAAGTGCTTACTATTTCTATCTGATGCTATTGATCTCCAAAATAACTCCTAGTTCATAATTACTAAAAGACTCAAAAATCTATTTCAAGATTTTTCAGCCCTAAAACTGTTTTAAACAAGTTATCTCATTCTCCTATGAAGAGTTGTGCATCAGGAATTATTGCAGAAACAAACAAATCAGTAAAATTATTTACTTTAGTTTTTGATTTTTTTAAACAAACTCAAAACAGTGCCACCAGTATAAATTTAATTCATTTAAACTAAGATTTCCCCCCACAGTTTCATTTTCGAAAATTTTTTGAGTGAATGACGACAAACGACGAGATGCAACAGTGTAAATATTTTGGGCTTTCTTTTTATATATGGTTTTCTAAAAATTCTTTATATTTTTTTAAAATTGAATACTAATCTTCTAGAATATCAAATGCATAATATTAATGGTGTTTTGAAATTTTCACTCAGAATTCTAAAAATATTCATGTGACAGCTAATCTTGAAATTTTGATGAAGCAAAAACCCAATTTGTGCACGATGTACTCCACTTTTGAAAAATGCATCACAAATTCATATTTCAAGTTACAAAATGACTTAGTACCTGAATTGGAGCTCCAGGTCTAGCCGCTATCATCTGAGGTGCAATACGTAAAGGACTGCCAATTACAACTCGGGGAGCAAGGGTTTTCTGTCCCTGAACTGCAGGGGTGCTTAGTCGGGACGAGTTAACATTAACTATCTGAACTGCTGGCACAATGCCTTGGTTGGCCATCACATGAGATACGACATTGATGGGCTGTCCTGGGATCTGTGTTGTCTGGCAGGGTTTTGTTGTTGCAGCTGGTGAAGGCATGCTGCCAAGAAGCTGGTAGTTACTGTTATTGTGACTAACTGATGTTGATGATACATGACTTCTATCCACACTGATATTTTGAACATTACCATTTTCCTGAATGTGAACTTGTGAAATCTGCCCATCCTTCAAGATGACTTGATGTGGCTTAAGGCCCAAACTGCTTTCCATCTGTTCTTTACTTAGTATCCTAGGGGACATGACACATTTATTGGAGTTTAGTGCACTCAGCTGCTGTTGCAAGTGGTTGTGTGAGGTCCTTATAGCACCCTGGTGGTGTGTGCCAGGAATTATTATGTGAGGTTGCTGTGAAGCAATATCAGCCAAGCTATGTATCGCACTTAACGTCGTTCCACTGGTTTGAACCTGACCTGAGGCACAGCTCACGATCGGAATACTCGACGACACTGCAGGCAATGCTTGACCCGATGTGTTGACAGCTACGATTGGGTTTCCATTCGATAAAGAAGTCATTTTGACATTATTCCGCGCCATATGTGCCGATGTAATCACACCACTGTTTACTATGGTAGAGTTAGGTGCACTGGAAAAGTGCACATTTGACGAATGGGGAGAATATACGAGCCTTATGTCAGCAGAGCTGCTTACGTGCCTGCGAACCACAGAATTCATCATAGCCTGTTGATTAGAGCTGACTTGGCTAGTGCTGATGTATCCACTAGCAGGCAATGCTGCCCCACTTACTGGCACCATTACTGCACTAGACAAGCCTGGCGATGGCATAGCACCCATAGTTAATAAATGAGAGGGTGTCAAAGTTTTGTTCGGGTTCTGACCTGAGTTTCCGTGCTCCAGTAAACTTCCCAAAATTTGAGCACCATGTTTATGTCCATCAGGAATTCGTGAATTGCAATCTAACGTTGTGGTGCTACTGATGTGATTGCTAATTACTGAAGTTGATGAACTGTCAGCTCGTGAAAAACCGACGCATGCTGATGAAAGCTGCGATTCCAGAGACCCGACTAGTGCATTCACTGCCGACTCATCAATGTCTGAAGACAACAACATGTCCTCTAAAGACTTAACTGACGCCATTTTCAACATAACTAAAAAGCAAAGCTGGGCATGCGCTCTGGACGGAGGCGCTGTCGTTCCCGGCGCACGCAGCGCACACGGCTGTTAAACAATCAGAGAGAGATCTGGCTGGGATGAGTGGACTGTATTAGAAGAGATGCGAAGAGCTACGGCGCCAATTCGGGGCCGTCGTGTGTTGATTGTTGTGTTTTGACAGCGAACTGGGACGTGTTTGGGAGCAGGAATTCGTTTAGCAACTATCTGGGAAGTCATGATTCTATGGCGTTTTTAAGCAGGCATGTTATAGGCCAGCAGATGATGATACAGTATTTTAAATATAAATATATTGGGCACGTTCCTTAAGCATCGTAAAAATGTTTCTAAATACGTTTGTGGTGTAATAGATTTTTTTTATGCGGTTGTCGAGTGCCACGACCTTAGAATTTCTGTAGGTTTCTTACGCAATGTTAAAGTATGTTGTTTACGAAAGCTAATTTTGTGGGAAAAGTGATTGCTGTTCCCTCAGATTTTTCTTTTTACTCTGTGTTGCGTGTTATGCTAAGTGATGTTTTGGTTACGTGAACAAATTTGTCCATGTGATCTCATTTTATTTGTTTCTTCTTGCATAGGTAAATACTCTATATACAAGGTTCCATAATGAATTTAGTTTGAGTCCACAGATAAAGGAATCAGCTGTTATAAAAAAAAAGTTTTGTTGTTGTTTTTATTATTATTTTTATGTTTTGAAATGAGACATGGATAATGTAACTGTTTTATGCACATGTGGAAATTATACTTTTGTTTGAATATTTGGCTTCTTTAGTTTGCCCAGTGCATAATTGCCATCTACATACACCATGTAGGCAAAAAATGACCATCAATATCAAATATACCCTTCAACAACAGTAGAAGTAGCATTTCCTATTCAGCCCATGAAAACACAAGATGAGGCTAGCCTTCCTTTTGTCAGTGCATCAAGTAGTTTTCCGTACATATCCTGCACATTTTTGTTTGAATTAGAACAGTAATAAGTAGAGTTCTGTAGAATATGATTTGTTTTGTAGGAATGAAATGTTGAATAACATCTATTTCTTGTTTCTTTACCCGCTAACAGAACTACTGGATGTGCTGATAATCGGAAAGGTAGCCCAAGATAGTTTTTAATTTGGTTTTTAAAAATTGCTATTTTAATAGTTTAGTTTAAAAGAAGCATGTTGATTTGTAATGGTTGTATTTTTCAGCTAAAAGGACTTATGTAAAAGTCCATGTCAGCAACCTTGTTATTTAAAGAGGGGGAAAAAGAAACTAATAAATTTGGATCATTTATTATATATGTAACTTGTAAGTAATGTTTTAGCTTTCTGTAACAGACACTTCATTAAGCGTTTGGTGACAACTATTCATGCTGATACCTCCAGGATAATTTTCATGTTTTGAAATTGACTTAAATTACATTGGGTAATGTATAGATCACAATGTGTATTGGGCTGTTGAACGTGGATGAAATTTTAAACAAAGATTTGTAACTAAAGAAGATATTTTATGTTAAACAGCATGAGATCTCATCACCTATAATTTATTTTAAAAGCTTCTATCTGTGATCAGCTTGTTCAGCAGAAATGGATTTTAGGCAATTTAGAAATCCATGATCTGGTGTTTAACTAAAGTTAATTGTTGACTTTTATAAGTTTTTCAGATTATTTTTGTAATATCAAGAGTGCAGCAGTTCCACTGTGGGAGATAAAATTGTCTGGTTAGTGAAGTGTAAATTGACTCAAATGGAGCAATATACATAACATCTCTCTGTTTTATTTCTGCTGAAATTTCATTCAAAGTTGAGGAAGTTTGGCTGTGAAGAAACTTTTGTTTGTAATAGCTGTGGTGAGCTAATTGGTTTTCAGTTCTGTTGTTGAAACTAGTTTCCTGGAAGTTAAAAATTATGCAGACTTTTAGAAGGTAAAAATTATTTATCTTTATTGATTGTAAAGCAGAGGCTTTGATTACTAGATAATAAACATATCTGTAAGAAATTTTTTTAATCGTAAATGGATTGAAAGGAACATTGGCATTTTTTTAAATTGGATGCTGTTTATTTATTTTATTTTTGTTTTGCATGAAAACTAGGTACACTGTTATAGATTTAACTGCCACCTGAAATACTTTTCCACTATTATGCACATTAGTATACAATGCTACTTATTACTGTTTCACACGTTGTATTGTTTCATTAACTAAACTAGTTTCAACTCTTCATTTTGCGAGTCATCCTCAGTAGCGTATGATGACCTCTTTGGAAAACGCAAACATCGTACGCTACTGAGGATGACTCACAAAATGAAGAGTTGAAACTAGTTTAGTTAATGAAACAATACAACGTGTGAAACAGTAATCAGTAACATTGTATACCAATGTGCATAATACCATGCAATTAGCCACGTATTGATGTAGAGCATTTGTTGAGTATTTGACTCACAAACCACATGCAATACTTTTCCAGCTTGGATAAAATTAAAAACAGTATCAGAAGACCAAGTGTTCATTTTTTTAGTTAAAGTTTTATGTAAAGCAAACTTACCTTCCATTATTTAGTCTTAAAGGTTATAGTTCCAATGTTAGCCATGATCTTGTATGGAAATAATGAAAATGTACAAGCCATGTATTCAGGCATGAGATTCATGGAATTTCATTTTTTGTCATTTGGGTCATTTTCGATATTGATGCAAAACTGAAGAGAAATGGGTACATGACAGAATGGGGTTTCCTCTCAAAAATGGGAACTGGATGGAGGGAAGAGTTTTCTCATAACATTTTTTTTTCTTTCTTGTGATGTTCCCTGTGCCCAGTATTGTTGTTAAATATAGTTTTGTCGCATAAATATTTCTATTTCAGCTTGAAAATGTGCACACAAATTTGAGAAAACTGATGTTCGACAGAGTGGGAATTTCCCTGTAATCTTAAATTATGTTTTTCCTGCCCAGTATTGTTGTTAAATATCATCTGATACCATAATTAGTTGTATCGCTATTTGAAAATAGATGAAAGATTTCTCCAGTAATCTTTTTTTTTTTTTTTTCACGATGTTCCCACCTTTTTGTATTGTTGTTAAATGTTATTTTTCCACCATAAATGTTTGCATTTCAGCTTAGTAAGGTAGGAGGAAATTTCTGAAAATTGAGATAATGAAGTTGGACAGTTTGTAAGAATTGGTGGATGGTGTCCAAAAGTATTAATCCTCTCTGAGTTATACTATTTATCAAAAATAGTGAAAGGTTTAAAATGCATTCATTGTCTTCAGGCAGAAAGTTCCTTCAGCGAGATGAATGAAATTATAGTCAGGGTTGGACAAATACATTCCAGATCTAGGCGCCAGGGGAAACACATTCAAATTTCAAAGAATAATACATATTGTTTAGTGATGATGCTGAAAAAAAGTATCGTTAAATAAAATTCCAATTTGGTCCATAATTTTCTTTTTCCATTCTTATTAGTCAATACTCTCAAAAAAATTAAAATCTTAGACTTTATTGAAGTACATTTTGCTGGTTAAATTTCAAACTCAGAGTTATTTTTAATTAGAATAATTCTTGACATCATATGCATAACTTACGTTAAAAACTATAAGTGGTGGGAGCCATGGAATGTCATTCAAGATCTGGGAGGATGGGTAAATTTCATATAGTGCATTTATTCTAGTTTTTTTTTGTGTGTTACATGGTTCACTGCCAATTCTTCTCACTATGAAGTTATTTTCATTTTGATAACCCACACACACACACACACACACACTGTGAAATTCAGAATTTACCCTCCTACATATAATCTGCGGTGATGTATAATCCACACATGCTATCAAATTCAGAAAATAATTGAAACAACTCCTGTGCACGATTCTTGATGGTGTGTAATCCATAAACCGTGAAATTCAGAAAAGAAAAAAACATAATTTGCACCACTGTATCCAAAGCAGGGTTCGTTGATTTAAATCACAAATAGAAAAAATCTCCATTATGTATTTGTAAAGTCCATTAAAATTAAAACTGCATGTGCTCAAATTAACAGTGCTAAACTTAGTACTGTTATTCATTAAACAAAATCAACTTCATGCTGAAACTAAACACAATATTATTTTAGCCATGAAAGTTAAAATATGTTTTGTTGTAAATGTGTTTTTTTCCCACAAAGAATTTTTCTTTGTGCCATTTCTTAATTGCAACCATAAAGGCATAAGGTAATTCTAAAACTTAACAAAAAGGAGATTTGTTCTTTTCCTCATAGGATTATTAAGTCCTAAGCTCCCAGGACCATTAATCTCTTTTCATGGAGGTTAGAAGTTGGGTATTGTCAATAGCAAAGGAATCTGACCTTTTGCATTCACCAGTGTTCCCTTTCTTGTACATGAATTCAGCAGGAGAAATTATTTTAGTGGGTGGTAGTAGACGGTGATTAACAGGGCTTGAAATATTTCATGCTGGTTTACCAGTCAGGCAAATAACTCAGTTGAAAATTGACAGCCCTGCAGGGCTCGCGAAAAAAACAATTCAGTACTAAAAATTAAAAGCTAATTGTTTACACGTTCAATAATATTTATGAAATTGTAAGCATTTCCAATAATATTTTATTGCTAACCTAATTTAAATTTTAATTACCATTTTATAATAACCAAACTGTTTTCTCCCTCTAGAGTAGGTGTTGCAAGAATCCTTCAATCTTTTAGAACTTATCTAACAACTCCGTGGAAAGACAGGAATCCATGTCTGCCCTTTGACCTATGACACCAATTGCTAATTAAGAACTGGCAACATGCATGTGACTGACTCTTGTACATTAAAATATCCTTCTTTAATAAGGCTTATTTTAATTTACAAAACTGATTTGTGACTGTGCGCCAGCATGGGGAATCAGTTTCTCTGTGAAAGAAATTGGACAGAAAATACCATGAGTCAAAACATCCAGTCACTGTGTGCTTAACAAAAAACAGGGAAGAAGCCACAAGCCTGGAGAGTGATTTCCCAAAATGCTGTGGGAAAAGATAAGCAGTGAAACACTGGTTATCTTTTCCACAGCGTTTTGGGAAATCATTCTCTGGGTTTGTGGCTTCTTCCTCATGTTCTTTATTACGTGCACTGTGCCCGATGTTTCGGCTCACAATAATCACTGTCCAATTTCTTTCGCGGAGAAACAGATTCCCCATGCTGGTTCACAGTCACGAATCAGTTCTATGAATTAAAATAAGCCTTATTAAAGAACTGATAATTTATGTATCCCACAATAAGCATAGCAACATTTAAATAATTGTCTATGAAATTTAAACTGCTGTACTAAATTTGTTACTTGTCAACTAAAACTTTTCACTTGTCAAAGACAACCACATTTTTCAAGCACTGGTGGTAAAGAACAGATAAACAGGAACCAATGCCAGTTTAAAAGTACCATTCTCAGTTTCCTGTTACACTGTACTATGTGGCTAAAGGTTTCAGTGCTTAGCTCATTTTAGGACAAGTGTTGAAGTCAGCCTGGCTGGAAGGAAAAAAGATATCATTTGGAACTATTTTGAAGAAATTAAAAATATGAGTGTCAGAGGTTCGCATGCTAAGTGCAAACTGTGTGAAAAAGAGATCCAGAAACTTATTGCACACATGAAAACCCATTACTCATTGTGTTCATTAAATACAAATGAAGTTAATGACCGTCAACCGAGCACTTCAACTGATTTAAGATATGCTGAAGTTTATGATGCTGAAAATAAGGAGTTCAAGAACCTTATTGAAATGTTTCATCCTGGCTATAAGCCACCAACAGAACAGTGTATAGCTGGTTGTTTATAGATGAGGTTTTGATAATGAAATAGAGAAATGTTCTCAGTCTTCAAAAGGAGTATAGATGGCTGGTCCAATGTAGATAATGAACCAGTTGTTTGTTCTTGTGTAACAACTTCAGATGGTGATGTCTATTTAGCATACAGTTTTAACACTTCTGGTATCCCCCATACAAGTGATTACCTTGAACAAATTTCTATGCAGTTTCAAATCACCAGAAAAAAAAAAAAATTCATTGTGAAGTTAGGAGTTTTGCAACAGACAATGCTTCAAATATCACGAAGATGAGGAAGTAAATGGAGAAAAATGTTGACGTTATCACATGCACAGCTCACATTTTAAACCTTCTTGCAAAAGATCTAGCCAATGCTCTTGATAGAGTCCAGAGGAACAATCGCAAAATTTCTGATGCAATTGTAGAGTGGAAAAAGTTAAATATTGTATTAAATGACATCTTTGATGAAAAGCAATTGTAGTTCTTTCATAAAAGATATGGTCAAGCTTTATCTTCAGTTTATTTTTTAGCCTTTCTTGTTGATCTTCACTTTCAAGTAAAAAACATATGGATGTGATTATTATGCCTGAAGAAAAAAAAGTTCTTTACAATTTGCCAGCTAAAAATATGGAGACACATTCCTGACTATTCTCATTAAGCTTCTGACAAAATCTGCACCATTCACTGGAATGATGATGGAAGAAAAAGTGCAGCTTGCAGTAAATTCTCTAGACTGGTGGAATCATTTTCCATAGTGAAAGAGTCAATAGAAAGAAAAAAGAACTGCAAAATATTTTGCAATTACCAACAACATCTGCTGCTTCAGCTGGAATTGAAAGAAGTTTTTCAACATTTAACATTGTGCATTCTAAATTAAAAAATAGGTTAGGAATTCAAAAAGCAGCAAAGCTAGTATTTTTGTTCAAAAGTGCTGAACAAATAGTTTCTCTCATCACATACTTTTTTTTTTTTAATTCAATTAAAATTTACTCAGGAATTGATGTTTTTCAATCAATATATTATTTTGAAGCTTTTATGATTCAAATTTCATGGGTAAGTTGTAGATTTTTTTAAACTACACCAGTAATATAATGACTAACACTTTGTCTGTTTTATGCATGTTGTGCACATTCAGATTTATCAGAATTATTACACAGCAATCAGACATCTCTGATTTGCCTGCATTAACTGTTCATCACATAACATTAATCACATTAGAAAACTTGCAAATTACATCGCCTGAAGACCTGTTTTCTACATATTATGAGAATATTTCTTCCACACAGACCTATTTCCACGTGTCATGAGAAGAATATGGGTCATTCCATGTCAGATCACCCAGGGTGTGTCACCCACCCATCTCAGATTTTTGTGGAAATTGGTACAAAGTATTATTGTACTGGTGAGATATAAAACCTGTTAAAATTTTAGGTCAGTCAGTCCAGTAGATCTTGAGCAATACCATTTTAAAAATTAGGTAGCTCTGCCTTTAAAGTTTTGGTGCTATGAGTTTTCACAACTGCACTGTAGGACAAAAAAAATTCATAACTTCACAACTAACTGTTGCAGCCACATAATTTTTTTCTTAAGTGATCTGCATGATCCATACATTTGGGAACAACTTGTTTCTGCACATATTTTGAATTAAATGAAGCCACATCTTTATTACACAAAACATGTCTTTTTTCAAAATGAGCCCCCCACTTCAAATTTGCTAAAAATATTTTCATGTGTGTACTACAACGTAACCTTTCAGCACAGCAGAAGAAAAAATTACTTTGGGCAACTTGCAATTTTGGCGAGGAAAAAATAAAAATTGGCTTGTTTTATATATGGAACATTCAGACATGGTATTACCCAATTTTTTTAATTAAGTGGTTGCTTGACCATTTTATGCACCCCCCCCCCTCTCCCCCTTAGTTTGATCCTATTGGTGAGTAGCTCAAAATAATTTTTATTTTATTTTTATGTGCCACCATTTTGGATATATATTTTCTTTTCTGCTGCATGCCAAAATAGGGCCTCACAATGGTTTTGAAAAAGGCAATTGCTTTCCCCTTAATGCAGATCGAAAGTTCTGGTTTTCACTACCTTAATGATGACATTTTAGGCTTACAGAAAATGTATAGAAATGATAGAAAATATTTCTTTAACCTTGCTTAAAATGGTGTTAAAATCTGCAATACTCGGAAGCATAAATCACCATTTTTGATGGACTGTTAAGGTAACTGGGATTTGGAACCCCAAGTTGGAAATTTTTGTGTAATAACCATGGTTAGTAGAGTTTTCAGCTATGAAGAACCTAAGTCTGGGTTTGATCCCCCCCCTCAAAGTTGCAAAATTTTCAACTTTTGGAGATTTCAAAATTACATATCTCAAAAGAGGGACCACATTTATTTATTTTTTTCCACCAAGGACACCCCTACTGGTACTTAACAAAACCTGTGAGCTTCATTTTGTGGTTCAAACTGGTTTAGAAGTTACAGGCTGTGAAATATTTGTGAATAAATGGTAACATTTCAGCACTTGAAAATGCACAAAAACAGATTAATAGTTATGCTTATTTCTGTTCTCAAAATATTTTTTAAGTCTTATGGAATTATATTTTAAACACCTTTTAGCTACCAAATAGCTACTATATGTACAATTTATGCATAAGGTAAATAAAAAAGCTAAGAAAACCTTACCAGAGCATATTGTACAGTTTGCGATACACAAACTTTAGCAGCAACACTTGTCTAGAGATGCCTTACTTCTGTGAGTGTGCTTGCAACTCACTATATTTGTTACTGTTGATTTTAATATTTTGACCAATTTAAATTTTTAACTGATCAAAATGCCAGCCTAGCCTGCAACAAAGCTGTGCTCACAATCGCCAAAGTTATTTTACAGTTACCATGCTTAAAAATAATCGCCAATTGCGAAAAATGCAACCGACAGGGCGACCTATGCTATCCCACGCTGTTTTTATAGGTTTGTTTTTTAAGAATACAAGCAACTGCAAAGATTAGGTCCTCTAAATTTCTTACTAATTTTAATAAAAATATAAACTAATGGAACATATCATTTTAAGAATTATTTTGACAATGAATGATACATTTATGTATGATTTATAAATGAACTTTTCCTTGGTTACATAAGAGATAAATGAATTCTTTTCTCTGTCAGTTTGAATTAAAACTAAACACCATTACTAATTTTCATATAAAAAAAAACTTTGATTGAACCAGGTCTTCAGCCTGTTTGGATAGTCTGTATGTTCTTCCTGTTGCAGTGTTTACCTCAACCAAACATAATGTATATGTCAGAGGTACTTCACAATCATTATTAGGCCAATAAAAAGATGGAGAAGGCCAATGTGGGTGCATGAGTCAAACAGTCAGATCACCTTCATCATAGTTAATCTTTTCAACAAATCCCACTTACCGACAGTAATCATATACACATGCTACGCAGCAGTTAGCATGTAACTCATCTTGAAAATTAGTTACACTGATTTTGGAAATAAAACTGTAATATTTATCAGAACTTAATCTCCTAGCACCAATTCTGAAATTGGGAAGTGGTGTAAAGCGATGCATTGTGCGTGTACCAGGAAGAGCTTTGCTTTCTCAAAACGGGGACTAAGCTAATTACGCACTTTGTTCATCTCTTTTGTGCATACAAAGAAAAATGTAATTTCCTTTATATTATCTTTGCAGAAGTTATAACATCATTGCAGCAGATGTTATTTGTTGAGCTAAAGGTTGCTGCAAACTGGCTTTTGTTGTTAGCCCTTTTACAGTCTGCACCAATACCATCACATGGTGACTTGCCATGGCTTGTTGCAAAAAATGACCACTTCCTTACCAATCTAAAAAAAATACTGTTCATGATAGCGCAAGGTCAGAAAATTCTTGCAGTTTTTATATTGTGCAGAACAATCATCAGTGAAATATTCAATATTTCTCACAGTCTAAAGTAATGCACAACCATTTTCCTAAACTGAAGGAAGTAGAAACATCCACAATGACTAGAAATTTTAGTAGGAGACAAAATCAGAGATTGCAAGTGAGGATAGAACTTCATTTTGAAGTCTTGTAAGGAGGAATGGTTTAGGGGTAGGGGAGGACTCAACATTCATTAGTACTTATGGCAAGCATCTCATTATTGATACAAAAAAATTTTGGTTGGACTTGTTTTTCATTTTCTTAAAAGTATTTACGTGCACTGGATGAAAAACTAACTAAAGAAATTCCTGTACCTTATTACAACTTTATATTCAACAGGTTAAATTGCTTTTATTTGATTGTACATTTAATATGAAAGTAGAATATTTCTCTTTGTTGAGTTTATGTACATACCAAAAAACTCTGAAGATCCAAAATAAATTATTCTATTTGCTGATGATTTGAAAAGCATGCATGCGAGCTGCCACGTGTGTGTGTGTGTTCTCCCAGACTGAAGTTCTCCATAGCTGAAAACTACTAGCCATAGTTATTACACAAAAAATTTTCAACTTGGGGTTCCAACTACCAGTTACTTTAACAGTCCATCAAAAATGGTGATTTATGCTTGCGAGTATTGCAGATTTCAACACTATTTTAAGCAAGGTTAAAAAAAAATATTTTCTATCATTTCTATACATTTTCTGTAAGCCTAAAATGTCCTCTTTAAGGTAGTGAAAACCAAAACTTTCGATCTACAATAAGAGGAAAGCAATTGCCTTTTTCAAAACCATTGCGAGGCTCTATTTTGGGTATGCCAAAATGAAAAGAAAAAGAAAAATGAACCTACATCCAAGATGGTGGCACATAAAAATAAAAAAATAAATTGTTTTGAGCTACTCACCGATAGGGTTACACTATGGGGGGAAAAGGTTTATAAAATGGTCAAGCAACCACTTAATTAAAAAATTGGGTAATATCATGTCTGAATGTTCCATATATAAAACACGCCATTTTAAAAAAAAAATTCCTCGCCAAAATTGCGAATTGCCCAAAGTAATTTTTTCTCCTGCGGAAAGGTTACGTTATAGTACACACATGAAAATAGTTGAAATAGTTCACAAAACTCTTAGATGGGTGGGGGAAAACTCTCTCTCTCTCTTTCTCTTTCTCTCTCTCTCTCTCTCTCTCTCTCTCTCTCTCTCTCTCTCTCTCTCTCTCTCTCTCTCTCTCTTTATATATATATATATATATATATATATATATATCATTATCAACCCACTGCTGGACGAAGGTCTCCACAACGGTCTATCTTGTGCCAGTCTCCCCCATGTCACTCCCGCATACTTTTGAATTTCATCCACCCATCTTCCATGTGGTCTTCTTCTGGGTCTTTTCCTGTCCCTTGGAATCCAATCTAAAATTTCGGCTGTCCATCGATGGTCTGTCCTTCTGGCAGTATGTCCAGCCCATTGCCATTTCAGGGATTTAACTCTGATCACGATGTCTTCCACTCTTGTCATTTTTCGGATCCACGAGTTTCTCTTCTTATCTCTCCTGGTTACACCAAGCATGCACCTCTCCATGCTACTTTGAGTTGTCTGCAGCCTTTGTATGTCTCTTTTAGTTAAGGTCCACGTCTCTGCACCATACGTAAGCACTGGAAGGATGCATTGATCAAACACTTTTCTTTTAAGACATAATGGCATATTGCTCTTGAAAATTATGCTGTTTCTTCCAAAGCTCTCCAGGCAAGTTTTGTACTCCGATTAATTTCTTCATCAATGTGACCCTCACTTGATATCTGCTGTCCAAGATAAACGTATGTGCCTGTTATCTCCAGCTTTTCTCCATCAATCGATAAATCTTCATTTCTTGTAAAAGCATTGAACTTCACTTTTGTCTTCTGAAAGTTCATTTTTAATCCCACTTCTTTACTCTTGTCAGCAAGTTCCTGGATCATACTCTGCAGCTCTGTGGGGTAGTTGCAAAAATGGCTATGTCATCAGCAAAACGAAGGTGGGTTAGATAATCTCCATTAATCTTTATCCCTTTGTTTTCCCAGTTCAGTGATTGAAAGACATTTTCCAATGTGGCATTAAAGAGCTTCGGAGATATGGTGTCACCTTGTCTCACTCCTTTTCCAATTTTTATGTGTGTTGTATTTTCAAACAGCCGAATCTTTGCACTTGCATTTTCATAGATGTTATTAATAATATTAATGTACGCATCTTCAATACCGCAGGATTTCAGGGCCATTGTAACTGCTGATGGTTTCACCAAATCAAAGGCTTTTTCATAATCTATAGAAGCCATGCACAATGGAAGTTCATATTCTCTCGCTCTTTCAATTAGTTCTCTCAGTACGTGGATATGATCTATTGTGCTGTAGCCACTCCTGAATCCAGCTTGTTCTCTCGGTTGAGCCATGTCCAGTGTCACCTTTAAGCAGTGTGAAAGAACTTTAGTGAAGATTTTATAAACCACTGATAGGAGGCTGATAGGTCTGTAGTTCCCGAGATCCTCAATGTCACCTTTTTTATGTAGCAAGATCATTGTAGCGTTGTTCCAATCCTCAGGAATCTTCCCTTCATTAAGACATCGAGTTAAAATTTGGGTGAGTACTGTTTCGATTTCTCCACTTGCTTCTTGTGTGATGTCTACAGTAATTCCATCTTCTCCTGGAGCTTTTCCCTGCTTCATGTTCTTGATTGCATGTGCAACTTCTGCTGGGAGGACTGGAAGAACTCTGGTACTGGTACCTTTCATGATGTCTGAAGTACATGTATCATCCCTTTTATATAATTTGGAGTAGAAATCTTTCACTCTTGTCAAAATTTCGCCTCTATTTCTTGTTACAGAACCATCTTCTTTTCTCAGTGCCATAATCTGTTTTTTTCCCTTACTGAGATGTCCCTTTGCTATCTTTAGGCTTTGGTTGTTTTCAATTGCTTTCCTTACTAGTTCACAGTTGAATTTCCTTACGTCTTCAGTGATACTTTTTCGTACTGTCTTGCATAGCTCTATATATTCCTGTTTGGAAGTCACATATTCTTTAGTTGTCCTCATCACTCTTCTTTTTTGCATCAACATTTTGGTTTTTCCTCATAATTTGTTCACATGCAACTTTTTTCTTAGACCCAGCTAATTTTGTTGTTGTTTCCATAAGAGCTTTGGTTACTTTTCTGTTAACTTCAGAAATATCCACTTCTTCCGATGTTAGGCCTTCTAACGCAGAGAATCTGTTCTTCAGTTCCAACTTGAAGGTATTATGGTGTTTTTTAAGGTTGGTTTTGTCAATACATGTTGTCTGTCTTGCGAGCTTGCTACGTTCGAGTTTAGTGTTGAGGTGCATCTTACATCTCACCAATCTATGGTCACTACCTGTGTTGAACTTGTTTAGCACACTGCAGTCTTCTATGACAAATTTTTTGTTACAGATAATAAAATCAATTTCACTTGTTGTCCCATTTGGATGTCTCCATGTCCATTTCCTGTGTGGCTTTTTCTTGAAAAAGGAGTTCAAGATGAAAAACCCTTCTGCCTCTGCAAACCCTACGAGAGTATTTCCACGCTGGTTTCTGTTGCCATGACCGAATTTACCTACTGAAGTTTCATTCTGTTGCCGTTGCCCTATTTTTGCATTGAAATCTCCTATAATTATCTTTAAGTGCTGCTTACCTTTATTATTTAGATGATGAATTTCCTCATAAAATTCTTCAATTTCTTCTTCAGGATGACTTGTGGTGGGTGCATAAGTTTGAATAATCTGATCCTGGTATCTTCTCGAGAGTTGGATGACGAGTCGTGCAGCTCTGTCAGAGGAACTTTCAACTTCTACAACTTTATCCTTCAGTTTCTTGTTTATTATAAATCCAACACCACTAGTTCTGCCAGTATCAGTCCCACGATAGTAGAAGAGATGTCCACTTTTCAGTTCAATGAGATTTTCTCCTTACCTCACTTAGCCCGACGATGTCCCACTTGATCCTTTGTAGTTCCTCTTCCAATTCAAGAAGCCTTGAATCAGAAGATAGGGAGCATCCATTATACATAGCCAAGGTCAGCATCAGATGGCAGCCTAGTCCGGTCCTCTGGGGATTCTTAGCACCCTCTGCCTTCATGCCGCACTAGCCGCTGTCTTGGCCAGGTACATTCCAGCTGCCGGAGACTGAGGGCCAAGATTTAAGTTGTGGAGTCATTTTGGAGGGATTTGGCCATAACTCACCACTCTGGCCAAGCGGGTTGGTGAGTGTGGGATAGCATTTTCTCTAATCTCGATGGTATAGTTATACCGCTATTGGCGGTCGTCAGAGCCCCTTGAGTGGGAACAGGATGCACCACGAGAAGGCGGGGTTGACATTTGTCAAGGAGAGGCTGTAATGTTGCGCATCACCTGACCTTACATCCCATAATATATATATAAATAGTACATAAATAAAACAAAAAAATTACTTTATAAATAAATTATTAAACACAAGAAAATTAGACTAATATCATGAGAAGCGCTGAAGGCAGCTAAACCTCATGTAGTAGCTTATATAGAATGAAAATATTACAGAACAAAAATACAAAATTTCAAAATAAGTAAAAAACTGGAACAGGTTGCTATCATCAGGGGAGCATCAACCTGTGGGAGTGGCCTTTCTAGTACCAACAAAACGACACGGCTAAAATTTTCAGTTGGTCATTCTCCCTAGGCCACAAAACCAAATTCTAATAAGCACAACAATTACAAAAATCAAATTTATGAAAAAAAAGAAAATAATTAAAAGCTTACCGGCAGAACAAAAACCGCCATGACGAAGAGTCAAACAAGACTGAACAAAGCACCCACAAGAACCCAAATATATACACTGATAAGAAAGGTGGTCACGGTTAAACAACTACCTGGTAAGCCAAAAAATGTGTGAATTGACAAGATGTGTATGTAGATAAGATCTTCAGCTATTAGGGACCCACCAAATAGCACTTTATGTTATCTATATATTTAAAATTGTTAGGTCCTAGGTTAATAAAGCATGTCAGTGTGTAATTTGAAACTTTTGGACACCGGATTAAAGTTAAAAATTAAATGGTTAAAATGATGCCTTAAGAAATTTTTAGGAAAATTGTTAGATTGCAATTTAGAAAGAAGAGCTTTCAGAATTTTTTCAAGTAAGAGCTGTGTAGAGCAAATTTTAGCCATTCTATGAAACTGGGAGAAGAGTAGATTGCGATGTATAACTTTTGAAATATTGGATGACCAGTGAGTGTAGTGAATGATATCAAACTCAAAAGAGTTTCTTTTATCAAATAAATTCACCACACCTCTTCCCTCCTCGTTTACCTGAACCTCTAAATCGAGGTAACAAACACAAGTAGACGACCTGTTGGTTTTTTCTAGGGTTGTCAGGATACAAGTCAGTGGCGCAACGCAAAAGTCCGGAATGTTAATGACAATAATGTCATCAACCGCCATTGACTTGTATCCTGATGACCTTACCGTAGAAAAACCAACAGATCGACTACTTGTGTTTGTTACCTCGATTTAAAGGTTCAGGTGGACGAGGAGGGAAGAGGTGTGGTGAATTTATTTGATAAAAGAAACTCTTTTGAGTTTGATATCATTAACTACACTCACTGGTCATCCAATATTTCAAAAATTATACATCACAGTCTACTCATCTCCCAGTTTCATAGAATGGCAAAAATTTGCTCTACACAGCTCTTACTTGAAAATATTCTGAAAGCTCTTCTTTCTAAATTGCAATCTAACAATTTTCCTAAAAATTTCTTAAGGCATCATTTTAACCATTTAATTTTTAACTTTAATTTGGTGTCCAAAAGTTTCAAATTACACAATGACATGCTTTATTAACCTAGGACCTAACAATTTTAAATATATAGGTAACATAAAGTGCTATTTGGTATGTCCCTAATAGCTGAAGATCTAATCTACATACACATCTTGTCAATTCACACATTTTTTGGCTTACCAGGTAGTTGTTTAACCGTGACCACCTTTCTTATCAGTGTATATATTTGGGTTCTTGTGGGTGCTCTGTTCAGTCTTGTTTGACTCTTTGTCATGGCGGTTTTTGTTCTGCCGGTAAGCTTTTAATTCTTTTTTTTTTTTTTTTTAATATATAAATTTGATTTTTGTGCTTATTAGAATTTGGTTTTGTGGCCTAGGGAGCATGACCAACCGACAATGTTGGCTTGCCTTGTCGTTTTGTTGGTACTAGAAAGGCCACTCCCACAGGTTGATGCTCTCCTGATGACGCCAACCTGTTCCAGTTTTTTACTTGTTTTGAAATTTTGTATTTTTGTTCTGTAATATTTTCATTCTATATATATATATATATATATATATATTTGTCTTGGGATGTAAGGTCAGGTGATGCGTAACATCACAGCCTCTCCTTGACAAATGTCAACCCCGCCTTCTCGTGGTGCATCCTGTTCCCACTAAAGGGGCTCTGACGACCGCCCATAGCGGTATAACTATACCATCGGGATCAGAGGAAATGCTATCCCACACTCACCAACCCGCTTGGCCAGCGTGGTGAGTTATGGCCAAACCCCTCCAAAATGATTTCACAACTTAAATCTTGGCCCTCAGTCTCCGGCAGCTGGAATGTACCTGGCCAAGGCAGCGGCCAGTGCGACATGAAGGCAGAGGGTGCTAAGAATCCCGGAGGACCGGACTAGGCTGCCATCTGATGCTGACCTTGGCTACTTACAATGGACGCTCCCTATCTTCTGATTCAAGGCTTCTTGAATTGGAAGAGGAACTACAAAGGATCAAGTGGGACATCGTGGGGCTAAGTGAGGTAAGGAGAAAAGGAGAAGATCTCATCGAACTGAAAAGTGGACATCTCTTCTACTATCGTGGGACAGATACTGGCAGAACTAGTGGTGTTGGATTTATAATAAACAAGAAACTGAAGGATAAAGTTGTAGAAGTTGAAAGTTCCTCTGACAGAGCTGCACGACTTGTTATCCAACTCTCGAAAAGATACCAGGCTCAGATTATTCAAACTTATGCACCCACCACAAGTCATCCTGAAGAAGAAATTGAAGAATTTTATGAGGAAATTTGTCATCTAAATAATAAAGGTAAGCAGCACTTGAAAATAATTATGGGAGATTTCAATGCAAAAATAGGGCAACGGCAACAGAATGAAACTTCGGTAGGTAAATTCGGTCATGGCAACAGAAACCAGCGTGGAAATACTCTCGTTGAGTTTGCAGAGGCAGAAGGGTTTTTCATCTTGAACTCCTTCTTCAAGAAAAAGCCACACAGGAAATGGACATGGAGACATCCAAATGGGACGACAAGTGAAATTGATTTTATTATGTGTAACAAAAAATTCGTCATAGAAGACTGCAGTGTGCTAAACAAGTTCAACACAGGTAGTGACCATAGATTGGTGAGATGTAAGATGCACCTCAACACTAAACTTGAACGTGGCAAGCTCATAGGACAAACAAAATGTATTGACATAACCAACCTTAAAAAACACCATAATACCTTCAAGTTGGAACTGAAGAACAGGTTCTCTGCTTTAGAAGGCCTAACATCGGAAGAAGTGGACATCTCTGAAGTTAACAGAAAAGTAACCAAAGCTCTTATGGAAACAGCAACAAAATTAGCTGGGTCTAAGAACAAGTTGCATGTGAACAAATTATCAGGAAAAACCAAAATGTTGATGCAAAAAAGAAGAGAGATGAGGACAACTAAAGAAGATGTGACTTCCAAAGTGGAATATATAGAGCTATGCAAGACAGTAAGAAAAAGTATCACTGAAGACGTAAGGAAATTCAACTGTGAACTAGTGAGGAAAGCAATTGAAAACAACCAAAGCCTAAAGATAGCAAAGGGACATCTCAGTAAGGGAAGAAAACAGATTATGGCACTGAGAAAAGAAGATGGTTCTGTAACAAGAAATAGAGGCGAAATTTTGACAAGAGTGAAAGATTTCTACTCCAAATTATATGAAAGGGATGATATATGCACTCCAGACATCATGAAAGATACCAGTACCAGAGTTCCTCCAGTCCTTCCAGCAGAAGTTGCACATGCAATCAAGAACATGAAGCGAGGAAAAGCTCCAGGAGAAGATGGAATTACTGTAGACATCATACAAGAAGCAAGTGGAGAAATCGAAACAGTACTCGCCCAAATTTTCACTCGATGCCTTAATGAAAGAAAGATTCCTGAGGATTGGAACACCGCTACAATGATCCTGCTACATAAGAAAGGTGACATTGAGGATCTCGGAAACTACAGACCTATCAGCCTCCTATCAGTAGTTTATAAAATCTTCACTAAAGTTCTTTCACACCGCTTGAAGGTAACACTGGACATGGCTCAACCGAGAGAACAAGCTGGATTCAGGAGTGGCTACAGCACAATAGATCATATCCACGTGCTGAGAGAACTAATTGAAAGAGCGAGGGAATATGAACTTCCATTGTGCATGGCTTTTATCGATTATGAAAAAGCCTTTGATTCGGTGAAACCATCAGCAGTTACAATGGCTCTGAAAACCTGCGGTATTGAAGATGCATACATTAATATTATTAATAACATCTATGAAAATGCAAGTGCAAAGATTAGGCTGTTTGAAAATACAACACACGTAAAAATTGGAAAGGGAGTGAGACAAGGTGACACCATATCTCCGAAGCTCTTTAATGCCACATTGGAGGGTGTTTTTCAGTCACTGAGCTGGGAAAACAAGGGGATAAAGATTAATGGAGATTATCTAACCCACCTTCGTTTTGCTGATGACGTAGTCATTTTTGCAACTACCCCATCAGAGCTGCAGAGTATGATCCAGGAACTTGCTGACAAGAGTAAAGAAGTGGGATTAAAAATGAACTTTCAGAAGACAAAAGTGATGTTCAATGCTTTTACAAGAAATGAAGATTTATCGATTGATGGAGAAAAGCTGGAGATAACAGACACGTACGTTTATCTTGGACAGCAGATATCAAGTGAGGGTCACATTGATGAAGAAATTAATCGGCGTACAAAACTTGCCTGGAGAGCTTTTGGAAGAAACAGCATAATTTTCAAGAGCAATATGCCATTATGTCTTAAAAGAAAAGTGTTTGATCAATGCATCCTTCCAGTGCTTACGTATGGTGCGGAGACGTGGACCTTAACTAAAAGAGACATACAAAGGCTGCAGACAACTCAAAGAAGCATGGAGAGGTGCATGCTTGGTGTAACCAGGAGAGATAAGAAGAGGAACTCGTGGATCCGAAAAATGACAAGAGTGGAAGACATCATGATCAGAGTTAAATCCCTGAAATGGCAATGGGCTGGACATACTGCCAGAAGGACAGATCATCGATGGACTGCTGAAATTTTAGATTGGATTCCAAGGGACAGGAAAAGACCCAGAAGAAGACCACATGGGAGATGGGTGGATGAAATTCGAAAGTATGCAGGGGTGACATGGAGGAGACTGGCACAAGACAGACCGTTGTGGAGGAAACTTGGGGAGACCTTCGTCCAGCAGTGGATTGATAATGGTTGACGATGATGATGATGATGATGATATATTTGTCTTACAGTGTAGTTGTGAGAACTACTACACTGTAGGACTCACCCTCTCTCTCCACACACCTGCCAGATTTTTGCAAATTACTGCAGGTCGGAAAGTGCTTTTGTTGAGGTTCTCACATTTTCTGGAAGTTCGGCATAAATGCGCATTTTAGGGGACATGAGAATGCTCCGTGTTTTGAATTTCTCTGAAGGAGTTTTTATTATTACTATTTCTCTTCCTGGATGTATTCCTCATTTTTTATTGTTTCCAATGATGTTCATTTATTTTTCCGTAACCGTGCAAAATAACAACTTCGCATTTTTAAATAATTCTTCTAAGCGGAATGCTTGCTTTCCTACTTCGTAGTCTCTGCTTCAAAATAAATCAGTGGGGCTTGCATTTTTACACTCCAATTTTTGTAAGCGAAATATTTCAAACTCTGTTCACGATGTGTCCGTGAAAGACTCGGTTTTATCTCCGTGACCCGTAAAATCGTATTCACGGCAGAGTGACTACTGCAGTACCAATTTTTGGAATTAATTTAACTTAAAATGCATGTTTTGCCATTCCTTAGTCATCTCTTGATACATCAAATCACAGAGCAGGCATTTTGCCATTTTCTTAGTGAAATTAAAGTTAAAAAAACCCACTACTTACTCATTGGGCAGAGAAAACTGTTTCATATCACTGTACACGGCGACGGACAGTTGAAGTGAAGTTCCGATTTTGAACTTTAATATTTGATTAAACAAAGGGAAAAACGCTCGTAACTTTGATTTCTTGATATAGCAAACAGTGATTAAGGAAATGCTGTGAAAAGAGCTGTATGGATCACCAAAATGGCAGTATTAAGTTTTTTGTCTTATCAACTCATAAAGTCGAGGGAGATAGTTAATTATATATATAACCCCCCCCCCCCCCCCCGCACCACCACCTTGTTAAATTTGAAAAATATTGTCGATCATGGAGAAGAATGTTATTTCATGTTTAGATTGAAGAATGAAGAGGTGTTTTAAAGTTGAACTGAAACACAACAGTAATTTAAATAAAAAAATTCCGATTTTTTTTAGACCCGGCCAAAGACCGTAAAATTCAGGAAGAAAAAAAGCATGCCTGTCTTCTTTTTCCAGAATTGTAATTTTCAACATAAAACTGGCAATTCACATGACAGGAGAGTCCAAATAATTAATTTCATGTTTAAAAAAAAGGGGGGGGGTGTAATATCATATTTTTAAGTGCTTTGTACAGGGGCTCACCCAGGTTTCTGACAAGAGGGGCAAGTGAGTTCAGAAGACACTGCCTTTGAGTTCAGTATATCATCATCATCAACCTTTATCAATCCACTGCTGGATGAAAGTCTCCCCAAATTTCTTCCACAATTGTCTGTCTTAAGCCTGTCTCCTCCATGTCACTCCAGCATACTTTCGAATTTCATCCTTCCATCTCCCATGGGGCCTTCTTCTGGCAACATGTCCAGCCCATTGCCATTTCAATGATTATACTCTGGTCATGATGACATCCACTCCAGTCATTTCCCTTATCCACAAGTTCCTCTTCTTTTCTTTCCTGGTTACACCAAGCATGCATCTCTCCATGCTGCTTTGAGTTGTGTGCAGTCTTTGTATGTCTTTTTTAGTTAAGGTCCATGTCTCTGCTCCATATGTAAGCACCATATGTGTGTTGTATTTATGTGTGTTGTACATATGGAGCAGGTCCATGTCTCTGCTCCATATGTACAACACACATAAAAATTGGAAAGGGAGTGAGACAAGGTGACACCATATCTCCGAAGCTCTTTAATGCCACATTGGAAAATGTCTTTCAATCACTGAACTGGGAAAACAAAGGGATAAAGATTAATGGAGATTATCCAACCTATCTTCATTTTGCTGATGATCCAGGAACTTGCTGATAAAAGTAAAGAAGTAGGATTAAAAATGAACTTTCAGAAGACAAAAGTGATGTTCAATGCTTTTACAAGAAATGAAGATTTATCGATTGATGGAGAAAAGCTGGAGATAACAGACACATACGTTTATCTTGGACAGCAGATATCAAGTGAGGGTCACATTGATGAAATTAATCGGCGTACAAAACTTGCCTGGAGAGCTTTTGGAAGAAACAGTATAATTTTCAAGAGCAATATGCCATTATGTCTTAAAAGAAAAGTGTTTGATCAATGCATCCTTCCAGTGCTTACGTATGGTGCAGAGACGTGGACCTTAACTAAAAGAGACATACAAAAGCTGCAGACAACTCAAAGAAGCCTGGAGAGGTGCATGCTTGGTGTAACCAGGAGAGATAAGAAGAGGAACTCGTGCATCCGAAACATGACAAGAGTTGAAGACATCATGATCAGAGTTAAATCCCTGAAATGGCAATGGGCTGGACATACTGCCAGAAGGACAGACCATCGATGGACAGCCGAAATTATAGATTGGATTCCAAGGGACAGGAAAAGACCTAGAAGAAGACCACATGGGAGATGGGTGGATGAAATTCAAAAGTATGCGGGAGTGACCTGGAGGAGACTGGCACAAGACAGACCGTTTGGAGAAAACGGGAAAACCTTTGTCCAGCAGTGGATTGATAATGGTTGATGATGATATCATCATCACCAACCATTATCAATTTATCAGTCTACTCCATATTACTCCGGACTGTTTTCGAATTTCATCCATCTCCGATGGGGGGGGGGGGGAGTTCTGCTTGGTATCCAGTCAAATTTTGGTGGTCCGTTCTTCTGGCAATATGTCTAGCCCATTGCTGCTTCAGGGATTTTACTCTGATCATGATGTCTCCCACTCTTGTCATTTTCCTTATCCACGAGTTCCTCATCTTATCTTTTCTGGTTACAGCAAGCATGCATCTCTCTGTGCTGCTTTCAGTTGTCTGCAGCCTTTGTATATCCTTTTTAGCTAAGGTTCATATCTCGGCTCCATATGTAAGAACTGGAAGGATATGCATTTAAGACATAATGCTCTTGAAAATTGTACTGTTTCTTCCAAAAGCTCTCCAAATTTTTTCATCAATGTGGCCTTTGCTTGATATCTGCTGTCCAAGGTAAATGTAGGTATCGGTTACCTCAAGCTTTTCCCCATCAATTGCAAAATCTTTGTTTCTCCTAAAAGCATTGTGCATCAGTTTTGTCTTCTGAAAGTTCATTTTTATTCCCACTTCTTTACTCCTGTCAACAAGTTCCTGGATCATACTCTGTAGCTCTGAATAGTTAATTGTGAAAATGATTACGTCATCAGCAAGACGAAGGTGAGTTAAATAATCTCCATTAACCCTTTGCACTCGACGGTCGGGCGACACCCGACATTACGAAATTGCGGAATAGTTCGCATGTCGGGTGTCGCCCGCCCTGCCGATTATACCTCTATAGCTGGTATGTTGGGCCTGGTGAGACGGGGTTTTTTGGCATCAAGCTTTTCAAAGTTGAACTTTTGCAGCTAAGTTGTGGAATCTACTGCAAAAAAATAATGTGAGTATGGGTGAAATGTTATTCAAGTGGACAGGGTTAATCTTTATCCCTTTGTTTTTGCAGTTCATTGATTGAAAGACACTTTGCAATGTGGCATTGAAGAGTTTAGAAGATATGGTGTCACATTGTCGTACTCCCTTTCCAATTTTTATTAGTGCTGTGTCCTCAAATATCCAAACTTTGCATTTTCATAGATGTTATTAATAATGCTAATGTAAGCATCTTCATTACTACAGGATTTCAAAGTCATTTTAACTGCTGATGGTTTCATAATCAATAAAAATCCATGATGCTGTAGCCATTCCTAAATGGAGCTTGTTCTCTTAGTTGAGCCATGTCCAGTGTTATCTTCAAGCGATGTGAAAGAGCGTTAGTGATGATTTTATAAAAACTGAAAGTAAGCTGATGGACCTGTAATTCCTGAGATCCTCAATGTTACCTTTTTTATGTAGCAGAATCATTGTAGCATTGTTCCAATCCTCAGGAACTCTTCCTTCATTGAGACATCTAGTGAAAACTTGGGCGAGTGTAGTTTCTATTTCTCCACTTGCATCTTGTATAATGTCCATAGTAATTCCATCTTCTCGTAGAGCTCTTTCCCATTTCATGTTCTTAATTGCACATGCAACTTCTGTCAGGAGGACTAGAAGAATTTTGGTACTGGTCTCTTTCTTAATGAGTGGAATAGGTGTATCATTTCTTTCATATAGTTTTGTGTAGAAATATTTCACTCTTGTTGAAATTTCACCTCTATTTCTTGTTACAGAACCATCTTTTTTTCTCAGTACCATAACCTGTTTTCTTCCCGTACTGAGATTTCCTTTTGCTTGCTTCAGCCTTTGGTTATTTTCAATTGCTTTTCTCACTAGTTCACAATTGAATTTTGATATGTCTTCAGTGATTCTTTTCCGAACTGTCTTGCATAGCTCTAGATATTCCACTTTGGATCATAATGAGAAGGATTGGCAGTGAAACATATAACACACACAAAATTAGAAGAATTCTTATTATCATCATATCACGTATAAGTTACGTTAAAAATTATAAGTGGCAAATCAGCCATTTCATGGCTGATGAAGGTAGAAGTCACTACCAAAATGTCCCACCTCTTATAATTTTTAACGTAACTTATGTGTGACATGATGATAATAAGAATTCTTCTAATTCCACTTTGGAAGTTAAATTTTCTTTATTTGTCCTCATCTCCTTTCTCATTTGCATTAGCATTTTAATTTTTCCTGATATTTTCTTCATGTGCAACTTGTTTTTAGTACCACCTATTTTTGTTGATGTTTCCATAAGAGCCTTGATGAGTTTCTTGTTAATTTCGATGTTCACTTCTTCTTATGTTAGACCTTCTAGAGCAGAGAAGCAGTTCCAACTTGAAGGTATTATAATGATTTTTAAGGTTGGTCATATCAATACATTGTGTTTAATTTATGAGCTTGTCAAGTTCCAGTTTTGTGTTGACTGCATCTTACATCTCACCATTCTATAGTCACAATCTCTGTTGAACCTGTTCAGCACACTGTAGTCTTCGATGACAAATTTCTTGTTACACATAATAAAATCAGTTTCACTTGTCATCCCATTGGGATGTCTCCATGTCCATTTCCTATATGGCTTTTTCTTAAAAACAAGAGTTCATGATAAAAAACCTTTCTGCCTCTGCAAACTGTGCAAGAGTATTTCCATGCTGTTTTCTGTTGTCATGCCCCAGTTTTCCTACCAAAGTTTTGTTCCGATTCCATTGCCTTATTTTTGCATTGAAATTGCCCATAATGATCTTTTAAGTGCTGCTTGCTCTTGTTTTTTAGATGCCAAATTTCCTCATAAAATTCTTCAATTCCTTCCTTAGGATGACTTGTGGTGTGTGTGTAAGCTTGAATAATCTGAGTCTGGTATCTTTTTGAGAGTTGGACAACAAATCGCACAGCTCTGTGTGAGGAACTTCCAACTTCTAGAACTTTATCCTTCAGTTTCTTGTTAATTATAAATCCAACATCACTAGTTCTGCCAGTATCTGTCCCATGATAGTAGAAGAGATGTCCACTTTTCAGTTCAATGAATTACTCTTCTTTTTTTCTTACCTCACTTAGCCCAACGATGTCCCACTTGATTCTTTGTAGTTCCTCCTCCAATTCAAGGAGCCTCGATTCAGAAGAGAGATTCTCCATTGAATGTAGCCAATCAATGTCCAGGGTTGCATGATTTAAATCTCCACGATTTAAATCAAATGGTTTTTACAAAAAAAAAAATCACTGATTTAAATCAAGGGATTTAAAAAAGAGTTCTTTTGGAAAATTTGCTGATTTAAATCATATTTAAATTATAAAATACAAAACTCTTTTCATTTAAAAAGGAATTTAGAACAATTAAAAAATCATTCATGTTTGTTTTTTCAGCATAGTGAGACATTTTTAGATATCTCAAGCAGCCAATAAAAATTAATATGCAGAATTTGCATTAAGACCATTCAAATTTTCTTTTCAAATCAAGTCTTTCTTTCTCAGGAAAAAAAAGGGGGAGGAGGAGCTAGTAGCTCCAAAGCACACAACTAGGTGAAATATAATCAGGTGATTTTTCCAGTATCCAGGTCCCCCATGTGTTGTCAAATTGCCACCCTTCATTTACCCAACCCTATCTCCAGGTAAAAAAGAGAAGATATGCCTATGCACACTTCTATAGAATACTGAAATTCCTTTCTACTTAGTCAAAGATAAGACCTTGCTCAAACTGCAAGGTAAGGAGCACTAGAAATACCTTCTATTTCCAAAGGAAAAAGGCCATTAGACACACCTCTAGGTGGAAGAAAAGGGGTATGTGTCAAGTTCCTTATCTTTTGTGATTTTGGTACTGGGGGGTTGGGGGAGGAAACAAAACCTGAGCCCTTTAGCTCCTTTTGTTGAAATAATCCCTAATCCCTTTGCTGCACCCAGTCCCCACAAGGCTGGAGGTAGATGGTACACTGAAGTTGCAAAATAAAGAAGCACTGGCAGTAGGAATGACCTTCCTATCCTTTATTTGGTCACTGTGAAGGGTGTATGTGTGCAGCAGTTATATCCTGCTCATGTTGCTCCCACTCGAGTAAGTTGGTGGAGGGCAGAATAAGTTATAGGAAATGGCAGGAAGAAAGAAATATGCTGTTTGGTTCTACTTTACAGAACAGCCAACAGCTTCTGGAAGAGGAGTAAAAGCCAAGTGTGAAAAGCAACTTATGGGGATTGTTGCTAGAATGAAAAAGCACATTGAAATGTGCTCTCCAGCTGTTGAAGGACAAGAGGATGACAAAATAAGTAAACAGTCGTATACTGATGGAAGCAGAAGTCATGGATCCTTGGTTTTAAATTCATGTCCTAGTAGCTCTGCTCAACAGGTGAAAAGAAAAGTCTGTGATGAAGATGAAATGAAAAACAGTGCAAGTGATGTTTCAAAGAAGAAAAACTTAAATGCATATGTTATTAAGACTACAAATGCTTAGAAGTTTCCCTTGATGAGCAAGTGGCAAAATTCATCTATGCTACCAATCCTCCGTTCCGTACCGTGGAACATTGTGAGTTTAGAAACATGGTTGCTGCCCTGCGCCCAGGTTACACTCCACCTACCCGAGCCGAAATTGCTGGCTAACTTTTACACAAGATTTTTAAAGAAGAAAAAGCCAAATGTTTAGGACTTCTGTGTGGAAAGACCGTCAACATGAGCTTGGATGGCTCGTCTAATGTTCATAATGAATCGGTTATCTGTGCAAGTGTAACTGCAAGCTCAGGTGAAATGTATTTGGTTGACACAATAGATACTTCTGGACATTCGCACACAGTAAAATACTTGTCTGAAATAGCAAAAGGAATCGTCATAAATGAGTAACTGAGTACCAATGTCATGTGTGCAGACAAAGAGCTAAATCTTTTTACGTATGGCTGTTCAGCACACCTATTAAATTTGCTGGCTCGAGATTTAAATAGCCGCCCCGGTGCCGCAGTGGTCTAAGGCACTGGCCTCTGATCATTCGTCCGTAAGGGGTCCGGGTTCGAATCCCAGTGAGGCATGGATGTTGTGTTTGTCTTACGGCACTGGCTCTCTCTCTTCCCTGGAACCAGTGACCCTAAATTAGGGACGGGCGACTGCTTATAGCCCATTGAGTTGCTCACGGTGGTCGTTAAACCTCCAAACAAACAAACAAAAAAAGATTTAAATATTCCAAATATGAAAGACCAGGTAGTTCTGGTTGTAAAATATTTTTGAAACAATAACTTTGCAAGTGCAAAGTACAAGCAGGAAGGTGGACTGAATCCTTGTGTACCTCAAAACATACAATGAAATACAATGGCTGGCTGTTTATCAGGCTACCTGAAAAACTGGTCAGTTTTGATGAAGGTATGCGAGGAAAACACAGGATAGGTGTGAATGTATACAATACCTACCAATTTTGGAGTGAACAGAAGTGCTGAAAATCTCCTGAAATGCCTCAAGCATATTTCAGTCGCACTTGGTGAGGCCCAAAAGAAAGACTGCAATGGCTGTCCATATTTGGAAGATACTTAAGGAGTGAAAATCTAGGTAAACAAGATATGATATCATTTTTGAATTGCTACAATCAAGCTGTAGGACCTGCAAATTTTTTGTCCTATCTGCTTGACCCTCGTTATACAGGATGTCTTTTAACTGCAGAGGGGGAAAGGAAGCCCTACAGTTTGCCAAAGTTAAATATTCATCTTCTATTATCCCTGTTCTGTTGAACTTCCTTGCAAAAAGTGGTCCATTTCATGACTTCTTCTTTGAAAAGGATTCCGTAGCAAAACTGAACCCAGTTGACTGGTGGAAGGTTCATGCTGTTGAAAATGATGCCACTGTTAATGATCAAGCTTTTTAAGTCATTCAGCAACTACTAACTGCAATTGCATCATCAGCATCTGTGGAAAGGACTTTTTAGACATTTGGTTTAATACAGACGAAGTTAAGGAACTGCCTGGGCATTGTGAAAGCAGCAAAGCTTGTATTTCTTTACAAAGCATTTAATGCAGAATAAGTAGTCACGTAATAAATCCAAAATGCTGTACAGTACAGTGAGAGTATGTATAGGAATTTTGTGATACAGGAAATTAGTGTAACAGTGAAATAACTAAAATGCAATAAATCTGGAAGAAACAGTACAGTTTTTAAGAACAATTTATCATTATATCTTAAAAGAAAAGTGCACCCTACCAGTTCTTACTTATGTATCAGAGACATGGACTCAAACTAAAAAGGACATACAGAGGCTGCAGACTACTGAAAAATTCATGCTTGATGTAACCAGCAAAGATGAGAAGAGAAACTCGTGGATCAGGAAAGTGACAAGAGTGAAAGACATCATGATTTAAGTAAAATCCCTGAAATGGTAATGGCTGTGGACATAATGCTAGAAGAACGTACCACCGATGCCCAACTGAAATATTAGACTGGATACCAAGGAGCAAAAGAAGACCGCATGGGTGGATGAAATTCGAAACATATTAGAGTGGCATGGAAGAGACTGGCTTGAGACAGGCAGTTGTGGAAGAAACTTGGAGACTTTCATTCAGCAGTGGATTGGTAATACATAGTTGACAATGATGATACCATTTATGCTGTTTAAAAAATGCCACTGATACCCAAAATTAGAAGAAACTCAAAATTTTCAAAAACTCTGTGAAACATAATTTGTTGTTTTTAGTATTTTTATTAATTTTTCATTACTACTTATGTTTATCAATTTGTGTTAAAATTACATAATTTGAGCACTTTTAAATAAAAGAATGTTACTTGGAAGAATAATGTGCAGTTTTTCTTAAGATTATAAGGTGGATGCATGAGATTTCTTTTGTTACCCATAAGAAATTGGAGAGTGAGCTCAGGGGATAACTTTTATGAGAGCCAATAGCTGGTAGTGAGCAGTTCAGTAGAAATGCCCTTCACTACCATTGTTTTCTCTCTGGTCAGTGCAATCTTAGCCCCACGGAGTATCCTTCTTATCCTGTATCTTTGTTTTGACTGTCATCTAGAAAAAAAGATTCACATTCTCTTTGTTCTATAACCTTATGATCCATGAGACCCCCTGCTGTATGATCGCACTGTAACATTTCATCAGTACAGTGTTTTTGGTTTGTTTCTAGGTTTAACAACCACCATGAGTAACATGTAATGCTATAAGCAGTCCCCTGTCCTTAATTTTGCTCTCCTGATTTCAGGTAAGGGACAAATCTAACAACATTGGCCACACATACCACCCATTTCTCCTCTTGGATTCTAACCAGGAGCTGGCTAAAGTGAATGTCAGAGGCTAGAACCTCAGATAACTCTGCCACCACAGCGAGCATCTCTGCACTATGAACATTCAGTTATGATAGGAGTATATATATGTGGCATACAGATTTCCCTAGTTTTGCATACTGATCATCTAAAAAAGTCCTTTGCCCAGTTTCTTTTGTCATCTAATTCTGAAGGTGCCTAAGCACCAGTAAGGCACGCTAAGCCCCTTCTTCATTATTGATATATACTCACATCACACCATATTAAATAGATACTAAAGGGCAAAATCATTATGAACTGCACACTTATACTTTGATGAGAATTACAGCAGCTGAGCTTGATGCTGCTTGCATATGACGCCATTTAGGATGGAGATTTAAAATTTCCAGGATGGCTTTTACGGACAGCAAGCAACTCTTCCATCACAGACCCAGTTAATACTTTGATGTCCATTTGTCAGTACATTCACCTGTTTTCGATAAATATCTGTGCTGTCTGGAACTGTTTGAAATTTTCTATTTGGCTTTTAAGGACCAGATGTAGTGGGCACATCATTTTTACACTTTGCTTGACTGTCTATTTGCTGGTACATCTGTTTGTCTTATGTTTTCAATGAATATCTCATAAGCAGTTTGAGATAAAGACTTAGAACTTTTCTGGATAGCCTTTAGGGACCGAAGGTAACTCGCACCACATGTAAATACTTTGTCTGTTTGACCATGTGTCAATGTATTTATTTACTGTATATGCCTTAATATGTATGAAACTGTTTCAGGTGGAAGTTGTAATGTTGAAATAAGCTTTTTATGGTACAGAATTAAGAGTAATAATCAAATGAACTTTTAGAAGTGCAATAATCATATGAGCTTTTAGAAAATGAGCTACAGTATAAAATTGAGTCTCTTTGTTGTTTTTCTCATTTCTTTCAACTCTTCATAACACACACCTTTAATTTTACTGTAATAATTTTAAGGGGAAGTCCAGAACTTTTCATTCTCCCATGTCAGTACACCACTACTTTTGTGTTACTCCCAAGTGAACTAACAAAAAAAATTCCTGTGGGGTTTTTTTTGTTGGACTTTTTTTTAGCATTAATTAGATCTAAAACTCTACAGAAATTGCTGACAATCCATATCATTTGGCATTTCTGAAAATGTTTAAGCCAAAGAGCTAACAAAAGCGTTAACTAATACAGCAAAACTAGCAATTTGTAAAATGATGACAAGTACGTGCTGTGTAGCTGAGCTGGCTTCCCACTGCCCATTGTCTTCTATGAGCTCAGATAGTACCTACTTCACTGCATCATATGCTCTTTCAAAATGCTCATAAATAAAAAAAATCTTTCAATCTCATTGTGACACTCTATCTCATACAGTGTTACATTTTTTCTGTTGTTCACATCCAATTTCATTTCAAATCAGGCAGAGGCCTGTCGGGTGACCCCCAAGAATATTCCTGTAAAAAATATATTTGAACGCCTTAGTCATATGATAACAGAAAATATTACTTTTATTTCCGAGAAAAAATTGAATGCAAATTATGACATTTTTAAGAAGGTGCACTGCAGTGAAGCTTTCGCAGCAGAAGAAAATTTCTGATTTTTAGGAATCAAAAACTTGAAATTTTAAAGCTACGGCTGAGTTTTTTTTTATTGGGTATATAAATAAGTTTTGAGAGATTTCCGTTCGGTGTCGTACTTATTACTGCTCGCATGTATTTTAAGCTGGCAACACTGCGATACCGCAGTACGAGATGCCAGCTGTCAAAGTCAGTATACGACGTTCGATTGAGATGCGAAGACGTGTTTGTTTTACTGGATGGAAAATGGCAACTTTCGTCCCGACAAAACATCATTTGCGGGAAGTGTTAGTGCATTACTTTATTGTCAAGCAAAGTGCTGCCGACAGCTATCGCTTAATGTCAGAAATCTATGGTGAACATTCCCCATCCATAAAAATATGTGAGTATTGGTTTAGACGATTCAAAAGGAATGATTTCGATGTCAGTGATAAAGAACGTTCTGGACCACCCAAAAAATTTGCTGATGCCGAATTGGCAGTTTTACTCGACGAAGATCCGTGCAAGACCCAAAAAAACTTGCAGCAGCATAAAATGTTAGTCAACCATGCATTTCACAACGTTTAGCTGCCATGGGAATGGTGCAAAAAGAAGGGATTTGCGGGTTCCATATGCTTTGCGGAAAAGAGACCTTAAACGTCGAAAAACCATTTGCGAATTGCTGTTTCAAAGGCAAAAAAGAAAGGGTTTTTTGCATCGTATTATTACTGCCGACGAGAAATGGATATGCTACGATAACCCTAAACGGCAGAAAGCATGGGTGGAACCAGGTCCTTCAACGCCAAAACGCAATATCCATGGTTCAAAGGTAATGCTGTGTATCTGGTGGGACCAGAAGGGTGTGATCCACTATGAACTACTGAAACCGTCAGAAACTATTACTGGTGATCGGTATCGAACCCAATTAATGCGTTTAAAACGAGCTCTCACGCAAAAACGGCCGGAATGGTAGAATAGACACAACAAAGTCATCTTACAGCATGACAACGCAAGACCACATGTTTCTCGACCTGTGAAAAAGTACTTAGAAGGATCCGACTGGGAAGTTCTACCCCACCCGCCATATTCGCCAGATATGGCACCATCGGATTACCATTTGTTCCGGTCGATGCAGTCAGCATTTTCTGGAGAACGGTTTAGTTCTTATGAAGATATCAAAAATTGGCTGGACTGGACAACTGGATCTCTTCCAAGGAACCGGAATTCTTCCTTCGGGTCATACGTTCACTGCCTGAAAGACGGGGTAAATTTGTAGCTTCAGAGGGAGCATACTTCGATTAATATTAAAATATTGTTTCTGTTCTCCAACAACGTGTTTTATTCACCTCAAAACTTATTTATATACCCAATAGTTTTTTTTTTCTTTTCCTGTAGGAAGCACAATGTGGGAGCTTTAATATGCACAGTTACTTTTAATATGGCTGGTCCTCATATTTATGCAAAAAAATAGCAAAGTGTAAAAACATTTTTAAAAATGCAATTATCGTTTTTTTTAATTACACAATTTTAAATTTCTAAGCAAAAGAATGTATGACTACACATACACTTACCCTACCTTCTTTGTAGGAATATCACTATATTTTAGCACGTTTACGTCAATTCGCGATACAAACGATGTGTACCTTGTTTTTTTATAATATAAATATATATACTTTAAAAGAATCGATTAGTTAATAATTTATTATACTGTAATCAAATATTATTTGTTTAAGAAAATACTGAACACTATTGACAAATTTAACTTAACTTAAAGCCACAAGGTGATGATGCATACTTACACCCACCTACTACTAACCATGTATACTTACATCATACTACCTTTAAGCACGTTAAATTTGCCTAAAAAACTTTTTAGGCATCTTTGACTATATCATTGAGTCAAAAACAACAGTAACAAAATTATGCAATTGTTTCACCTTGAAAATTCATGTACAGGGTGGTTCCTCTCTTTGCTCATGTTTGTTTAAAAAAATGCTTTGCCTGCAATTCAATTAACTTTTTGCAATGATATACATCCAAATATTAAAGAAAAAATGTCAAATTTCAAAAATTAATATTAAAAAAAGGCCATGTTTTAAAAATCTGGAAATTTGGTAGATGATAGTTGTTATATGCCAGTATAAGATAAAGCAGTAAAAAGAGATAATATTTCAGTTGTAAATTTTTTATACACAGCCTAACGTATGTTAACCAATACTGTCAATTATAATAATTCATGAAAAAATGTATAATTCATTGAAAGGTTTATTTTATATTAATAGCAGTCTTAATTCAAGTGTTATTGATGAAACAAAAAAAAAACTCTAAGAAAAGCTGCCCTTTTGGGAAATTTACTTTCTAAAGTGGTAGTGCTCAGAGATGTGGTATTTCAAAAAAAAAAAAAAAAAAAGATTAAGGAAAAGTTTTCGATTTGAAAACTTTTTCCTTAGTCTTTTCTTCTGGTTTTCCACTTAGCTGGTTTTGCGGAGAATTGTTATGTTATACTATAAAATTAAATCCAGACATATCACTGGAAAAATACAACCCAGGAGTCAATATTCACATGTACACTATCTACCATCAAGTAATTGGACACCTGTGATAACAAAGGAAAACGAAGTCTATTCACCGTCAATAGTTGGTGGAGCCTCCACGAGCGGCGATTGCAGCTGCGACCCTACGGGGCATACTCTCAAACGCGTTGTACGACGGCTAGCGGTATTTTCCCCCACTCGGCTTGGAGAAGACAGGTCAGTTCCTTCACTGATTTCGGACGGTGGGGGCATCCCTTAAGTCGACGCTGCAACTCGTCCCAGAGGTGCTCGATAGGGTTAAGGTCCGCTCTGCGCAGGCCAGTCCATTCGATTAACCCCATTGTCACCATACCAAGCCATGGTGGACCTCGCAACATGACAGGTGGCATTGTCATCCTGAAAGAGTTGCTGACGGTGGTCGTTAAACCTCCAATCAAACAAACATACTGAAAGTAACATGGGTTCACCCCGTAAAACTGCCACAACGTAGGAAGCGCATGGTCATCCAAAATGGTGCAGTAGGTCTCGGCGTTGAGTCTACCAGGAATTGCGACCAAGGGTCCATGCCGTACCAGGAGAAACACCCCCATAGCATAATTCCACCGCCGCCGGACTTCACAGTTGGCACAATACATTCCGGCAGGAGGCGTTCTCCAGGCAGACGCCAAACCCAGACCCTGCCATCCGAACGGTAGAGGGTGAACCTTGATTCGTTGCTCCAGAGAACCTGTCTCCACATGACGTTCTTTGCACCACGTTAGCCGAGCAGCGCTATTGGACTTTGTGATCAAAGGCTTGTGGGCGGCAGCACGTCCATGATAACCGACCAGATGGGCTTCCTTACGGATGGTATTCATCGAAAGAACACTCCCGGATGCTTGTTGAAACTTCTCGCGGATGTGGGCCATCGATTTGGTGCGGTTCTTCCGAATTTCTCTGGCCAGCACCCGTCGGTCTCTAACTCCCAGGTTTGTAGGTCTGCCGGATCGGGGCACATTCCGACAGTCACCTCTCATCTTCCACTTGCCAATCACGTAGGCCACTGTCGATTTTGGGTACTTCAACTTGCTGGATATGTCACGTATGGATCGGCCATTTCTGTGATACCCGACGATTACACCTTTCTCGAAATCAGAGAGCTCCGAACTGCGTGGCATCTTGCATGCGACTGGTTGTGTTGTTTCCCACACGATATTTAACGGCGGCGGCCGTGACGTGTATCAGGACCGCAGATATCGTCGATTGCAGGGGTGTAATTACTTGTTGGTAGATAGTGTATATATTACAGAGGAAAAGTTTGTTTTTTTTCATAGTTTCTGATGGCATGGGACCTGATTCTGTCCATGCTCTGCTTTTCAGCAGTAAAACTGAAGAGTAGGTTAAATCCAGTGTACAAATTTAATCAAACAGTTCACATTTCTGATGGGTGCTGCATGTATTGAGTTGATGCATAAGTTCATACCATTATTTTTTCACCGCACTACATGAATGTATTACATCAGAAGGGAAAACGGAGTCAATCAACCCCCCACCCCCCTCCCCATTGTTTGTGATGGTGTCCCAACATCTGGATAGGTCTGCAATGCCATTCTTGAAAAAACGTTCAGGTTTTGCTGCGAACAAATCATTAAGGAAATTCTGGAGATCAACATCATTGTTGAACGTTCTGCCACAGAGTGCATTTGACAGAGATCGAAACAGGTGATAGTCTGAAGGGGCAACATCTGAGGAATAGTTTGAATGTGGAAGGATCTCCCATTTCATGCCCTGAATGGCCATTTTGGTCATGGTGTGCGTTATCATGTTGGAGAAGAATATCATGGCGCTGATGTAGCTGTTTCTGCTGAATTGCTCCCTCCACCTGGCGGAGTTGCTCACAATAGAGTGCAGCGTTGATGGTCCAATTCCTCAGCAGCATTTAATGAAGGTCATGTTTTGGACGTGGTGTGGGCATCTGTTTTGGGCTTAACCATTCCCTTCGATGCCTGAAATTCACATACAGACACCACTCTTCATCTCCAGTAACAATACATGACAGAAAGGATTTGTGTTGCTGAGAACATTCGCAATAACGGGGGAACAAGGAACCACATATGGCAACACGCTGATTCTTGTTGTCCTCGGTGAGAATGAGAAGCATCCAAGACCCCAATTTCTGGACCTTTCCCATATGTTCCAGGTGTAGCACCACTTTAGCCTGATCACAGTCCATCTCAGTGGTCAATTCATGTGTGGCTTGACGCGGATCCAAGTGGATGAGATGGTTCAAACGATCCTCAATAAAGTGATATGGACGACCTGAGCGTGGAGAGTCGTTAGGTCAAAATTGCCACCTCAGAACCACTGAAACCGTTAGCGGGCTGTCCTCGGAGCAATAGCATCCTCGCTGTACTCAGCACAAATTTGTCGAGTAGCTTCACCAGCTGTGGATCCTTTGTTAAACTCGTAAAGTAGCAAATGTCGGAAATGTTCATTCCTCTCTACTTGAACTCCATACTTCCGGACCTGAAAACCAAAAAACCATTAGCCACAATCACACAACGTAATATGATTTAGATACACGATATTCATAGATGCCAACCTCTAAAAGTAGTTTTCAGTAACCAGCATGTTAATTTTTCAGTAATTTTCAGTAATATTTTTTTCAGTAATTTTCAGTAATCCAGTCTACAGCGGCAAATTTGGGTATTTAACACTGCAACAAATTTTAATCTGTCAGAACTATTAACAAAATAATAATAATAATACAATAAAAAATACTGTCTACCAGAAAAATATAATAAATTACATCCAGACATGAAGAAAAATTATTCCTTGGAATGTTGGTCAAATTATTATGATAAACTGGCTGTAGTTGCCATTTTGGCCTTCCTTAGTTCAATTTGCGAAAACTTCTTCTAATAGCATAGTTCACTGTGTGCGATGCTGTTTATTTTTTCTACTAATAAAGAAGACAGCACATGAGTACTTAAATTAGGTCTGAATTCATTCATGCGTTTTTTTTTTCACAATACAGAAAATTCTTTCTGTACTTGCATTGCTATGAGGGACTATTAAAATCATTTTCATAATTTTGCTTAATGATTCATACTTCAACTGGCCACTTTCATTTTTCATTAAAGGAATTCTGTGCCACACTTCATCCGTTCTCTCAGAAGTAACAGCACAGTTAAAATTTTCAAACTGGTAGTGAGCAAATACAGATTCCACCTTGTCAGATTCTTCTGGTTTCAAAACTGGAAACAGGGAACACATATATTGGACTGATGCAAAAGAAACACTTTGCCTTAATGCTACATCTGCAATTTCAGCATGACTCAGAAATTCATCATTAAGTGGAAATTTTCTTAAAATGTAATTGCAGCCTGCCTTGTAAAATTCCCTTACTTCAGAATAAAAAGTAGCCACTGTGTCTTCACTCAGATCTGCAGTTGTGCGTATATAAGATCTCGCTTTTGACCCAATTACGAGATCACAGTTTTCTTTTGATTTCTCCTTCTTCCAAAATTTCCATCTGCAGGAGATGTTGCTGTCACATCAAATGCTGATGGCTTGATAAATCGTACAAGCAATTCAGATAACAGACTATGAAGTTTTCTTTTTAATACATGCACAAACGGAGCTTCCTGCTACAAGGACACGTTAACAGATGTAAACAAAGGAAGAGTAGCAGATAAAAAATACAATAAAGTTTAGATGAAGGACTTCCAATCATACTTGCAAGGTTCTTATACTGTGAATTAGCTTCTTCATTGTCACTGAAATAATGTTCTAGAGCCTCCCACTGTTCTAAAATTCTGTCAATGGATTCCAAAAGTGATAACCAGCGAGTATTGACATGCTTTGGAATTTTGTGTGGTTTAGTACCACAAACAGCTTGACTCAGTTTTAGATTGTGTTTCCTCTTTGAACTTTTCTCCAAAAAAGTACAACTGTATCAGAAACTGCTCAACATTAAATCCTTTCAGTTGAGTAGCAGATTTCTGCGCAGCTAAATTTACTAAATGGCATGAACATCGCTGCACTATGATTGCAGGCTGAACCTTCTTTATGTGAGAAACAACACATTTTACTTGACCTATCATAGTGTTAGCATTGTCACAGGAAAATGACACACAGTTGCTCCACGAGATATTTTTTTTAACAAACTCGTTGTTCAAAACGTTGAATATTCCTTCACCTGTATTATTACTTGATTCAACCAATGATAACAAAACAGTTGAACTTTTCCCTATTTTTTTGTCAAAATATGTTATTGTAATGGGATACAGTTTATTTGCTTGAGCATCATTACTTCCGTCCGTAGATAGAGTAAAATGATTTTTTTTTTAACTTCAGATACGATGTTACTTGTAGAAACACTGGCCTTGTGCTGAATTAGTGCAGTAGCCTTGGTTCTTCCACACGAATATTTTTTTGCGATCGCTGAATTGGGAAACATGGCTTGAAATAACGGTTTTTCAAGCCTTCAGTTTTCGGAAATTTATCCAACATTTACAAGCTGAATTGACTTCAGTTTTCGGAAATTTATCCAACATTTACAAGCTGAATTGACTTCAGTTTTCGGAAATTTATCCAACATTTTCAAGCTGAAATACAAATATTTATGGAATAAAATGATATCTAACAATACTGGGTAGAGGAAACATCGCGAGAAAAAATTACGATTACCAGAGAAATCTTACCTCCGTCTACTTTTCGTTTTCGAAGGATGAAATTTCGTCCTCCGACGGAGAAAACGACCCCCCCCCCCCCTCGCCACCAATCCTCCCAAAATTTAAGTTCAGTTATGCCTCGATTTCGTACATGGCCCAAATGATAACAAAAAAAAGGAGGAATTCCTCGAATCAGCGTGAGAATCTCGTCGCCGAAGATTACGGGGAAATTTTCGGGCGGCCTAACTTCCGTTTTCGGAAATCGTTGCCTACAATTTCAAGCTGAAATTATGCAATGAAATTTCATTTAACAATACTGAACAGAAGCAACATCGCGAGAGAAAAAAAATACGATTACGGGAAAAATCTGCACTTCGTTTAACTTCCGTTTTCGAACGTTTAAAAAGACAAAACAACGTCCCCAGACGGAATACGATACCCCGAAAATTATATCCCGAAAATTTCTTCACTTTTGCATCGATCTCGAAAATGACCAAAAAAAAAAAAAAAAAAAAAAAAAACGGAGGGGACTCCGGGAATCCGCGGAAGAATCTCACTTACGGATTAACCGCTGAATCGATTTCAAATGCCGTAAGATAACGCTAAAATATCGATGACCTGTAAATTTTAACTTTTGGCCCAAAATTGGCGCAGATTTCGTCGAAATGGCGATTTTTTAGCAGAATGGCACACGAACAACGTTTTGGCGCGGACTGCCGCAATTGGCGCAGATCTGGCAGCCCTGAATGTAGCATTTAATTTTTTTCCCCCAGAAAAACTTGAAGAACAAACAAAAATTTTTAAGTTGATGAAAATTTGCTTTCTATCTCAGAAAATTAAATCAAATGGCGATTTTCCGTAATTTCAGCGGTGTTTCCGTACTTCCGTATAACAGCAACCAAAAATCCGTAAAATTACGGAAAATTCGTACTAGTTGGCATCTATGACGATATTACTGGCTACATTTTGATATACAACTGGCCATCTGCACCATCACTACTGACCTGGGAAACACTCGTGAAATAAAATGACATGAGCTTATACATCAACTCAATATTAAAAGCAGATGTCAATTTAAAGAAACGGCACTGAAAGGAAGTGGTTATTCAGTGCAACCAGCCATAGAAAAAGATGTAATGGTGATATGTGTCTTGTAATACACTAGGAAATTCAGCACAAGATTTTAAATCTAAAAGTATTTGACAACATAGGGAACAGCAATTCTTTTATGAGCATTGTTAGTAAGAATTTATCCAATATAGTTCTCCTGTGACATTCTCTGACAGATTAGAAAGAAACTGGGAATGTTGGAAACACATAAAAACCATGTCTGAAAATCAGGTCTTCATTGTATAGATTGCTGATAAGCCAATGAAAATAAAGACAGTAAACCATGAACTGGTAGAGGTGTTGATTGAATCTTGCCCTAAAACTAAGAATGCAGTAGTAATTAGTAGCTTAGCAAGAAATTATTTTGTTGCATGTATTGATGAAGAAAACTGATGGATAAGGCAAAAAAAAAAAAGTAGTAACAGTTTTGTATGAAAACAAGGATATAACAGTTAAATTTATGAATCTTCATAGCCCATCAAATAGCTGTAGGGGATCTTTACATTATGGTACGCAGGGGTAGAAAAATGTTCTGAAATCTGGTGGCCAACTAACTTTTTAGTGGGTAGAATCAGAACACTGGACCAGCAGGGGGTGTTTATATAACATAAAAGTCATGTACACTTTTACCCTCATGTTATTAGCTTCTCTCCCCTGGAAAAAGAAAAAAACAGTACTTATTTTTTGTTTTATCTGGGGCTCACAAATTTTTGAATTACATGTTCTTCAGTGATGTTTTCCATGGTGGCCTGGACAGTGTTTTTCTGGTTGACCAGACGACCTCATTTTTCAACCCCTGATGCTGTATCAAAGGGCAAAACTTTGTCAATGATACCTTCACCATTTCCAGTTGTTAGCAATGGAAGATTGTATGCCCTTTATGCTTCAGAACAGTCTTGTATGAACTCCTTTTTTGGAGAATCATGGAAGTATTAATGAAGTTATATGTAATTCCTTAATTTTAAGAGTTTCATGTAATTTTTCTGGTGCTTATATTATGTATCATCATCAACCATTACCAACTCACTGCTAGATGAAGGTCTCCAATTTTTTCCGAAACTTTCTATCTTGAGCCTATCATTCCAGCATACTTTCGAATTTCATCCACCCATTTCCCATGTGGTCTTCTTCTAAGTCTTTTCCTGTCCGTAGGTATCCTGTCTAGTATTTCAGTTGTCTGATGGTGGTGAGCTCTAGCAATATGTCCAGCCCATTGTTTTTATAATGGTTCTTCTAGCAATGTGATGGCCACTTAGGAGTCAACAGTTTAATCATGGTGTCATCAACTCTTGTCATTTTCCTAATCCATGTATTCCTTTCCCTATCTTTCCAGGTTACACCAAGCAAGCATGTATCTCTCCATACATATTTATTTACAATTTTCCTGAGCTATTGCTGAACTTTTCACTAGAAAAATTTTCCATGTTAAGCTGGGTATAAAAAAATTTACAACTGAATACTACCGGGTTTTTTTATTGCTTTATCTTATATTAGCATTTAACGACTATCATCTGCCAAATTTTCAGATTTTTAAAAAATGGTCATTTTTAAAGATAAATTTTTGAAATTTGACACTATTTCTTAAATCTTTGTTTTCTTCAATATTTGGATGTTGATCATTGCAAAAGTTAAGTTGAAATGCAAGGCAATGCATTTCTTTAACAAACATGAGCAAAGAGGGGAACCACCTGTACACGAATTTTTAAGGTGAAACAACTGTATGATTTTCTAAAAAAAAATAAGAATTGCATTTTTAAAATGTTTTTACACATTGCTATTTTTTTCGCATATGCATGAGGCACAGCCATATTAAAAGTAACTGTGCGTATTAAAGCCCCCAACCCAACATTTTTTCTCGTGGGTAAAAAAATCTCAGCTGTAGCTTTAAAATTTCAAAAGTTATTAATTCCTACAAAACAGAAATGTCCTGCTGCTGCGAAGGCTTCACTGCAGAGCGCCATTTAAAAAATATGCGTATGATTTATTTATTTTTTCAGAAATAAAAATTATATTTTCTGTTATCACATGTGACTAGGGCTTCCAAATATACTGGGTGTCCGAGAATCATTGGACACATTACAACATTATGTACAAAAAAAACTATGAGCATTGTCAGTTTTTCTATGTCACGTATTACTAACACGGTTTCTATATTTTTGTTTTGCAGAATTGTTATTCCCAGAATCCGATAGATGGCGCTAGGTGTGTCCTGATGAGGAATGTATGAGAAATGCGCAATCGGTAGTCATATCATCCGAAGGCGATGTGTGTATTATGGCTTGCAGAATTAAAGTCTGTCATTAAAGTTAAAAGACGGTGCCGTTTAGAGTTTGGTTGTAATCCTCCGTCAACGAATTCAATTAAGCGGTGGATGAAACAGTTTAAAGAAACTGGCAATGTGGAACATCGTGGAGGTGCCGGTAGGCCTAGCGTCAGCGGTGAGACGGTTGACCAAGTTAATTAAAGTTTCTGACGAAGCCCCAGAAAATCCGTTCGTAAAGAAAGCAGAGAACTGTACATTCCGAAATCAACAGTTCACGATATGTTGCACAAGAAATTAAAGTTTCATGCTTATAAAATTCAAATAGTGCAAAAGATGCATGTGAATGATTCCACTCTGCGATACAATTTCGCTGTGGATATGCTGAATGGAGTGGAAAACGACGAAAACTTTCTCAGTACTGTAATTTTTAGTGATGAATCCACATTTCATGTATCAGGCAGTGGCGGCTCGTGGCAACTGAAACAGGTGGGGCCAGTAGCCGAAATCAAACAATGAAATAAAAAAAACTCATTATTAGGCCAACTATTCAGACCCCCACCCTACCCCCAAGATTCCTTTACTCTGCCTCTGTTTACCCCCTTGACTCACAATAATGCTGAAATCAGGCAGGAATGTGTCAACTATTGTATTGCACACGAAAAAAATTTCCTCAGAATAGAATACATAATTATTAACAGAAAAATGTAAAACTCCTTAAATAAAATTTTTACCTTAAAACATATGAGCATTAATTTATGTTAGTTGTGCTTTGTGTTTCTTCAGATTTCTCAACTGAGGAATAATCACAGGATTCACAGGATAAAAAAATGTAGTGAAAAAATAAGAACTCCAAATATATGCAGGGAGGGAATGTTTTATGTATTTCGTCCCATATAGAATGAGTACAATACTACCATTTGCATTATTTAAAAGGTTTAACCTTTTTTTTTAAAGAACTTGTGAAACCTAAAAACATATATGTACTCATGTGCAAATTATACTTACAGGTTTTCTCATGTATTTATTTATTTTTAACATAGAAAATTCTCTCAGTTAAAACTGAAATTAGTTCTGCAAAGTGCTTTGTAAACTTCATACTCTTGGAAACTCAAATTCTTGGGCTGATAAGCACCGAGTTGTTTTTTTAAGTGAAGCTTTTCGACCCAAATTCTTGGGCTGATGAGCACTGTGTTTTTTTAAGTGAAGCTCAAACTAAAAATTCTTGGGGTGATAAGCAGTGAGTTTTTTTAAGTGAAGCTTTTCTTCCAGATTTAAAGCAAAGAACGCAGATTTTAAAACAATATCCACTCCATTCATTGTAATCGACAAGCAAAAAGGTCACGACACAAAGGAACAACACATCACCGAGAGAGAGACACAGAAAAAACAACTAAACGAACTTTGAGCTTGGTCGGGGTAAGCTTCTCTGTCAACCCACGGCGTTAAGGAAATGGATACTCTCCTGGCCAATCAAATTAGCGCGGGGCCAGATAGATCTGGCCCCATAGTTTGTTTTTGCACAAGCGTTAAGGCAGTGTTGTATGTAGGTCATCATACTGAATGAGACGGGGAGGAAATCGTCTCTTCGCTTGCGTAGTGATGTTACTGGGGCCTGTTGGAGCTGGCCCCAATAACCTCACACTCTGAACGTGATCTCTTTCTTCAGGGAATAGTTTTTCGTTTTTGAAGGAAACTGTTCCCTTAGGTAATGGTTTTTGAAGGGAAAGGTTTATCACCATGTAGTTAAGAGAGAGAATAAGAATCAGGGCAAAAAAAAAAAAAATATTTCTAAAAATAGAAATTTTTAGGTGGGGCCCGGCCCCTCTGGCCCCTAATGACGAACCGCCCCTGGTATCAGGTACTGTGAATTGTCACAACTGTAGGATATGGGGCAGTGAACCGCCTCATGCTGCTATTGAACTGGAACGTGATTCTCCAAAAGTTTATGTGCCGCCCTATCAAAAAGAGAAGTGATTGGCCCTTTCTTCTTCTGCGAAAAAGCCATAAATGGTGACATTTACTTGGATATGCTAGAAAATTTCGCTATACCCCAGATCAAAAGATATGACAACGTCGTTTTCCAACAAGACGGTCAACGTGTGTACGTGAGTGCCTAATGAGCATTTCCCCAACAGATTGGTCAACGTGTGCACGTAAGTGCGTAAATGAGCATTTCCCCAACAGATGGATTGGGCGTGGTGGTCCCATTCCGTTGCCTCCTCGCTCTCCAGATTTAACTCCATTGGATTATTTCATGTGGGGTTATGTGAATGATTGTGTCTATCAGACGCCTTGTACTGATTTGCAAGAACTGAAGCAGCGTATCACAGCTGCTATTAATTCCATAGCTCCTCAGATGCTTGCCTATACATGGTATGAAATCAAGTATCGCTTGAACGTACTACGAGCAACCAAGGGATCTCTCATCGAAATTTATTAACTTGTGTAGTTACATTGTATGTTAGTACAGTCAGTTTCTTTCTATCTGTTTAACGTTTTGTTTTATATAATTTTGTAATGCGTCCAATAATTCTCGGACACCCTGTATTTTTCCCCAGAAAATTCCTAAAGGTCACCTGACACACTCTTTGCAGAATTGCCTGAATTGAAATGGAGTGGGCCTCACATATTTTTGGTACTTTTCCTATACCACCTATTTTGATTATTATCACAAGTATTTTATACAAATTAAAATGCTATAAAAAGTTATTTACTCCTTTTTTTGAAGCAGTTTATTATTCGCAGAACATTGTCATAATGTCAGGAAAAATGAACGTCAAAACCTTATTGGCTTTACCAACTGTGAACAACAAATTAGAATGCAGGCTCAGTCCTCAGTTTAGTTCTTTAGTAAAATGTGTTATATGGGAGGAGCAGTTCATTCTAGCAATGCCAAAATCTGGGTCCATAGAGCAGGGGTGGTCGGCAAGCGGAGACTTTCTAAGCGGCACCAGCATAAAGTCACTTTTTGTAGTTTTAACAATTTATTAAACAAACCGGTTAACATGCTCATTAACACTATAGTTGGTTCTCGAACGCGCCTAGCACTTTCAACGGTCGCGGGTTTTTTTGTTTGTATGCGCAGGAGTGACGATCATTGGTGTCGTTAGACGAGTTTTTCGGGGCTCACCCCCCCCCCCCCAAGCACAAAGCCCTCCCAATCAAAATAAACCTTTTTTTGTATTAGCTTACCTTTACCTTTATAATATTTTTTCCTCTTAAAAGAAAAATAGAAGATTGGAATTTTCTTAAATATTTTGTTGTCAAAGCGAAAAAACCTCTTCCTTCAATTCCCTTTTTTTTTTTTTTTTTTTTATTCCGATGAGGGGGTCAGGTGCAACAGCATTAAGATAACATTACTCTAGTTGGGGAAATCTAGTCGCCTGGTCTTTGCAGGGGTTTGAGAACAATACGTCAAACAACTTAATCATTTACGGGGGTGGGAGTACCGTGTAGGCATGTACCATCAGTCCCAAGCTAACAAAAGCCCAAACCCGGAGAATCGAGAATCAGCCGTAGGCCAAAAGACTGAAGGAACGATGTACGACTACACAGCTTGTCGGAAACGGTAATATTGATGTGAAAAGGCGGCATCTTTACTAGGATTATAAAAAACAGCATAAAAGAGAGCAGGAGTTTCCACTAAGTGAAACCGTTTGTTTCACGGGGTAAACGGATTTCTGTGGGGTATTAGCGCATTTCTTGTTACTGTAGTTTATTGGTGGATGTATTTGGCCATCGGGCGGGAAATAGAATAAGGGCGTTGAGAGTGGAGAACTGTCGTATGATTGATTCTTTTTTGAACTGCACTTAATTAAGAAAAACACGTAGCAACAGCTACGTATTCTTAATTAAGTGCAATTGATATTTTTTTTTTTTGTCCACTGCAAGCTATAATTTTAGAGCTACTATGATGGAAAAAGTTTTAGAAATAGCACCGCAAAATACTTCTCTTGGAAAACAGCGTCAAACGACGGTCTTTAACCCAAGTAGTCACAGTGTGCACGAGCTCTCTAACACACAAGAAATGCATTCCAGACAAAAATGCTCTATTTATTGTTGATTACTTTAAGCTATACTTTCAGAGCTAGTGGGATGGAATTTTTTTTTAAATAGCACCGCGAAATACTTCCCTTGGAAAACAGCGTTAAACAACGGTCTTTAACCCAAGTGGTCACTGTGTGCACGAGCTCTCTAACACACAAGAAATGCATTCCAGACGAAAATGCTCTGTTTATTTTCGATTTTATTCAGTTTCAGACAATTGTCCTGTGATACAGAGGGAAATATATATAGCCGCCCCGGTGGCGCAGTGGTCTAAGGCGCTGGCCTCTGATCATTCGTCCGTAAGATGTCCGGGTTCGAATCCCGGCGCCGCCCCGGTGGCGCAGTGGTCTAAGGCGTTGGCCTCTGATCATTCGTCCGTAAGGGGTCCGGGTTCGAATCCCGGTCAGGCATGGATGTTGTGTTTGTCTTACGGCACTGGCTCTCTCCCTTCCCTGGAACCAGTGACCCTAAATTAAGGACGGGCGACTGCTTATAGCCCATTGAGTTGCTCACGGTGGTCGTTAAACCTCAAAAAAAAAAAAAAAAAAAAAAAAAAAAAAATCCCGGTCAGGCATGGATGTTGTGTTTGTCTTACGGCACTGGCTCTCTCCCTTCCCTGGAACCAGTGACCCTAAATTAGGGACGGGCGACTGCTTATAGCCCATTGAGTTGCTCACGGTGGTCGTTAAACCTCCGATCAAAAAAAAAAAAAAAAAGAAATATATATATAACGGATGGGCTTACCCCGCCCCCTTCTGTTCCATCATTCCTAGCGACGCCACTGGTCACGATAGGCTTCCCCCTTATTCAGCTTTGGTTCTCCTCCTCAGTCTTAGAACTGTAATGCCTGCTGTGTTGTGAATATGGCTCTGCGGTGGCGCAGTGTTCTGAGCGATGGCTTCTGATCGTTCGCACGAAAGAGGTCCGGGTTCAAATCCCGTGAGGCATGGATGTTGTGTTTGTCTTACGGCACTGGCTCTCTCCCTTCCCTGGAACCAGTGACCCTAAATTAGGGACGGGGGACTGCTTGCTCACGGTGGTCGTTAAACTTCCAATCAAAAAAATATATGTATGGCTCTGAGCAAGCCGTGTGATTCAAAAAGGAAATATGAAGATGATATTGCTTTGCGGGAGTTTAAATCTGAATGGGAAGAACAATATTTTTTTAAGAAGGGGAAGCCGCCCCCGGTGGCGCAGTGGTCTAAGCGATGGCCTCTGATTATTCGTCCGAAAGGGGTCCGGGTTCGAATCCCGGTGAGGCATGGATGTTGTGTTTGTCTTACGGCACTGGCTCTCTCCCTTCCCTGGAACCAGTGACCCTAAATTAGGGACGGGCGACTGCTTATAGCCCATTGAGTTGCTCACGGTGGTCGTTAAACCTCCAATAAAAAAAGAAGGGGAATTTCTCAAAGCCTGTGTGCTTTATTCGTGGAGCGTGTGTTGCAGTTCCGAAAAAATCTGACTTGGAGCGGCACTTCAAACATGCATGCAGATATAAGCTCACAGTACCCGATTGGTTCAGTAATGAGAAGAGAATTTCTAAATAAGAAGAAAGACTGTCTGAGGGGACAACCAACATACATTTTTTTTAAAAGAAAGAGGATCAGTTGGCGACAATAGTGAAAGCATCATATGAAATTGCCTTCATTATTGTCAGGAAAAAAAAGGGCGTACTCTGATGGAGAAGAAATGATATAACCGAGTCTCATCACCGCAGAAGCTACTGGAGATTCGAAGGTCATTAAATTGCAGGATGATGTTGCTTTTTTTTTTTTTTTTAAATTGGAGGTTTATCCCTTTAACCTGCTGGAACGAAATAACTCGGGGTTAGCAAAATGGGCAGAATTTAGCTCGAACGAATATATTCATTGTCTGAGAAGTAGGCAGAACGCGGCTGAAATAAGTAAACCTGAGCGTCAGAAATCGTTGCTTTTCCTTTAGGCATTTCATTGAAAGTAGTCCTTTAAGGGGATTGATTGCGATCAATGCTTTCTGTCTAATTACGTTTTCCGCTAAAAATGCTATAAAAATGGTGATAAGCTAAAAAAGGAGAGAAAAGATGTCTGAGTAACTTACCTTACCTGACATAATGTCTGAGTGACCTTACCTAGTGGTATGATGTCTGAATAACTTACCTTACCCAGTGGCGTGATGGCTGTGTTAGAAGGGAGTAGCCGTTCCTAATCATTCCTTGGGTCATAGAGAATAAAGGGCAATACAGGAATCAGGCTATAGACTAAGGACTTAACAGGAACTAAATCACCAGCGACAAATATATTGTCGACACTGCTGAGATGAGATTGGGACAGCAATCGTTTTGCTGCAGCTTTCGTAAAACCAGGCCCCTAAGTGAAGATGTCTGTTTGAGGATCGCCGAAAATTTTTGGTACCGTTTGGTTCAGGTACACCGGCCGCTTACAGGGTTAACGACCGCCGTGAGCAACTCAATGAGCTATAAGCAGTCGTCCGTCTCTAATTTAAGGTCACTGGTTCCAGGGAAGGGAGAGAGTCAGTGCCGTAAGACAAACACAACATTCATGCCTCACCGGGATTCGAACTTTCGGACGAATGATCAGAGGCCATCGCTTAGACCACTGCGCCATAGTGCTTTTTCAAGACATACTGTCATGAGGCGGATCAATGAGATGTCCGAGGACGTTACCAAATATTGTCTTGCACTCACTATAGTTTGGAGTTGTGATATAATTGATATTGCTCAGCTCTGGGCGTTGTATCAGCGAACAATTTGATGTGTCAGTAAAGCTTCTCGACTTGCGTAAGTTGGTTTCTACTAGAGGAAAAGATTTTTTTCAAGAATTATACACAGCTTTTGAAAATAGCAATTTAGACTGGGGAAAACTGGATTGTGTGCAGAGATGGAGCTCCTGCTATGATTGGCAATGTAATAGGTTTTATAGTTTTATTGGAAAATTATTTGCAAAGCAAGATTTTTAAATACGACTGCATTGTTCAAATTGCGCAGTGGTCTAAGCGATGGCCTCTGATCATTTGTCCGAAAAGGGTCCGCGTTCGAATCCCGGTGAGGCATGGATGTTGTGTTTGTCTTACGGCACTGGCTCTCTCCATTCCCTGGAACCAGTGACCCTAAATTAGGGACGGGCGACTGCTTATAGCCCATTGAGTTGTTCACGGTGGTCGTTTAACCTCCAGTAAAAAAAAAAAGAAACCCTCTCTGCCTGAGACGTGAACTTGTCTTCTGTAGTGAACCCAGTGGTTCGATGTATCAATAAAATCCGCGCACGAGCACTCAACAGGAGAGAATTCCGCACACCCCAAGAGGAAGTTCTGCTTTATTGTAGTGTCCTTTGGCTGTTACGGGGAACTGCATTGGAAAGATTTTGGGAACTAAATAATAACGTGCTGAAGTCTTTCGAAGAAAACGATGAACTTCCTGATGAGTGGATGCTTTTAAAGGATGGAATTTGGCTATGTGATTTAGCATTTGTGACGGACATCGTGGGCCACCTTAACAACTTAAATCTGCAAGCTTTTCCCGGTGTTATTCAACTCAGTTGAGGCATTTAAAGCAAAACTTGTTCTTCTCTGAATGCATCTTTCTCGGCATGATCTCGCATATTTTCCTCGAATGAAACAGCTGTCACAAATTGAGTTAGGTAGGATTCCAAACTTTTCTAAATATCAGCAATATACACTGCTAGGCCGCCCCGGTGGCGCAGTGGTCTAAGGCGCTGGCCTCTGATCATTCGTCCGAACGGGGTCCGGGTTCGAATCCCGGTGAGGCATGGATGTTGTGTTTGTCTTACGGCACTGGTTCTCTCCCTTCCCTGGAACCAGTGACCCTAAATTAGGGACGGGCGACTGCTTATAGCCCATTGAGTTGCTCACGGTGGTCGTTAAAACTCCAATCCAAAAAAAAAATACACTGCTAGCCACCCAAAATGCAACACCAAGAAGGACACGAGATAGCAAAGCCAGATTTACTGGATACATAACAACAGATACAAAGATGAAACGATTGAGCTTACAGGCCCGTGCGATTTGCGGAACACGCAGACATCAATAGTTCGTGTGGCCTACATGGCTGGCAATAACGGCCGCTACACGCGGCGGCATCGAACGAAAGAGGCTTTGGATGTGGGCTTGGGGTATGTCGGTCCAGGCTGCTTCTACACGTTGCCACAGTTAATCTGGCGTAGCCGCGGGTGGTGCTTGCCGGGCCACTCGGTTGCCGATCAGCGACCAGACGTGTTCGATGGACGACATATCGGGAGAATAGGTGTGCCACGGCAGCAGTGACACCTGGTGGGTCGTGAAGAATTGTTGCGCGATGCGTGCCACGTGCGGGCGCGCATTGTCCTGTTGAAACGTGGCCGCTGGCAGGTCCTGCAGGTAAGGGAGAACTACAGGCTCCAAAACGTCGGAGATGTAGCGTTGGCTCTTGAGTGTACCGGCGATGCGTACCAGAGGGGTGCGGGTGTCATATCCAATTGCGCCCCAAACCATAACGCCTGGCGACGGACCGGTATGGCGATGCATAATGCATGCGTCATACAGTCCCTCGCCGCGGTGCCGCCACACGCGGATCCGACCATCGTGGTGTTGCAGGCAGAAGCGGGATTAGTCGGAGAAGACAATGTCTTGCCATTCCGTAGTCCTGGTGCGGCGTTCAACGGCCCACTGCCGCCGCACTCGCCGGTGGTATAACGTCAATGGTAATCGGAGCAATGGGCGCCGTGCTACAAGGCCCCACTCCTGCAGACGACGTCGAACGGTACGTGCTGACACGGGTTGTTGCGCAACACACCCTATTTCCTGCGCTAACGTTCGTGATGTGGCGGTGCGAGCCGTCAATACCCGCCGCACAACATACCGGTCCTCTCGTTCGGTGGTGTGCCGCGGCTGCGGCAATCGCTCACATCGGTCCGTCCGTTCCTCCTGCACCCACCGAATTCATACTTGCCTCACTGTGGCTGGATGTCGTCCCACATGGGCGCCGATGTCTCGGTATGATAAACCACTGTCGCGACAAGCCACTATTCGTCCTCAGTCGAACTCCGAAACGTGCTGGAATGACTGCCGTATTCTACGACGAGGCATCAGCAAGCTTCCCACGCACAGGTCCGGCAGCACAACACACTTCCACTACTTACACCCCGCCTTCTGTGCACCCTTCTTATAGTGCTTCTCGGTGGCGTGCCGGGCGCACATGATTTGCATATGCCCTGCAATGCTAATCGTTTGCATGTCCTCTCGTGGGCGACGCATGCTGCGAATTTTAGGCCAATCGGATGCTTCCTTCTTGGTGTTGCATTTTGGGTGGCCAGCAGTGTATTTCTGATCTGAACTCCTTTGAAGCCAGGTTTTCAGACTTTCAAAACGAAAAACAAAAGTCTTCTCCTTTTCACAAACCCCTTCTCCATTTCTACCGAGGACATCCCTCACTATATTACTGACGTGCAGACTGAAATTTTCAAGCTTCAGAATAACACTGAAATTCACAGAAAGCCTAAGGAGGTGCTTGGAAATTCAGCAAGGAATTTGCCACTTTCTGGAAATCCCCCTTTCCTTTGTTTCCTGCCGCACGAGATATGGCCCTGCGATATTGCTGCAGGTTCGGGTCGACATACCTATGTAAAAATACTTTTTATATCATGAACTTGGCGAAAAATAAGTACCATTCAGCACTCACTGATCAGCATCTCAAAAATCTGCTGGTTCTTGCTATTTCATCTCTGAATCCCAACATTGAAAAACTGGGGAAGATCCAAAAGCCTCACTAAGAAGTAAACCGGGTTTGTTTCATGTGAATGAAAATGTAATCATACAATCTTGGAATGAATATGTTCCTTTCTTTGCAAGTAATTTGTGTTTCTAATATACTAGTAAACTAGTTCTTGAATTATTACTAGTGTTCTGTTACAATAGTATTAACTTAACAACATTTTTCTCTTCAGTACTATTTTATTTGAAGTATGCAGAGATACATAATTTTTGTATCCTTTCTGGCAACTGTGGAGTTAGGTTAAGGTGCAGTGGCACGTTCAAGATTATCTACATCAAAAGTGGCACGTGGCGATCTGTGGGTTGGCTACCCCTGTTATAGACAGTTTTGTGTTTCGACGTCAGCAATGTACATATGTAGAGCATACTGAATGCCGGGTGAACAAGGAATATAGTGAATGAAACCCCCGAAGGACAAACAACCATGCCTTACACGGGATTAGAACTCAGGCCCTTCCATTGGGCAAATGATGAGAAGCCATCTCTTAGATCACTGAGCCACCGGGCCGGCCGTATGACAAACACAACATCCATGCCTTCCTTACCCGGGATTCGAGCTCAGACTACTCCGGCCAATGATCAGAAGCCGTCGCTTAGACCACTGCGCCACCGGGGTGGAACATCAGTTTATCCATTGCTTAACAAGGAATGCGTTGCAGGATTTTAGGAAAATTACGATATTTTAGATATTTATTAACAACATGCCCATCTTTTGCTCACCGCAAAGTTGTGCTAACAAGTCCTGTCATATGAAATGTATAGAGGAAAAGATAACTTTTCATAAGTTTCCTTTGAAAAGGCCGGAACTCAAAAGAATGTCTGGGTAACATGAAACGTAATGATTTCCATCCCAGTGTGCAGTACTGAATATATTCTGCTCACCTTAATGAGAAAGAATTTGAATACATGGCACTATGAATCGGAGGCAGTTAAAACCTGGTACTTTTTCTTTGAATTTTAATTTCAAAAAAGGGGGAGAAAACTGATTGCATATTTGGATCGGCAAGTTGTGAATTAAGTTCTATGTTCTTTCCCCCAAAAAACCAAATATACTGTAGTTATGATTTTTCTTTTACTTAATGTTACGCATTCATTTTATATTTTATATTTAAGTGGATCGACTAGCGTGCGACAGTGGAAAGTTTTTATTGTTGTTTTTCAACCCCAGTTTGTTTCCATATTACGTATTTTTCTGGGCTTCTAAATGTTTTGCTTTTGCAAAAGAAAAAAAAATCCCAGGTTTTTGTTTGAGGTGTTTCGCCAATGCCTGACAATTCGTGAAAATTTAATACGCCATGTATGAAAAATGCTTCATTGAAAATTTCGCCGTGACTCACTGGGATTTTTCCTGCATCTGTTTTAAATGAACATCCAACACAAAATTGTTTTGGTATATCTTTGCAAAATGTTCTTTTAAGAAATTAATTTCTCCTTCTTTGCCTTGTGGCTCTTTAATGCGTTCGCAATCCAAGACGTTAAAATTTTAAAAATTGGCCAATAGTAAGGGATAATCTAATAGCGACAACAATGATTCAGCAGCCATGTTGGTCTGCAGAAATTCACTTCTGAAGTCACATAAATAAGGTCCATTGTGTCTATTTATTGAAACGTTTCTCGATTTTGTTGCTGTTGTTTCTATTGTTTAGTATTTATAAAATTTTCATTACCAATTGCTTGTATCAATCTACACTGACGGAAAAAAATCCCAACACCAAGAAGGGGTTGTGTTAGGTAAACGACAGTTGGTAGGCGGTGAGAGTACATCTGTAAGATGACGTCTATGCAAATTTCGCGCTCGGCGCATACGTGTGGCGCTAGTAGCGCCCCCTCGGAACATGCAAAGCAGGTTTACTGTAAATACGCGCTGTAATGTTCGTGAGCGTTAGTTATCGTTGAGATTCGACGTAGTGTGTTGATGTTAGTCAAGAATGCCTTTAAGAAGACGAAGAAGCCATTATCAACAGTTCACGGAGTTTGAACTAGGTCGTGTAATAGGGCTACGAGAAGGTGGATCTTCTTTCCGCAATATTGCAGAACGACTTGGCAGGAATGTAGCCACTGTGCATGATTGTTGGCAGCGGTGGTCAAGGGAAGGTACTGCTTTAAGAAGACCGGGTTCCGGCCGGTCACGTGGGACTACTGAGAGGGAAGACCGCCGTGTACGGCGTATGGCCGTGGCGCATCGTACCGCGTCTGCGGCAGCAATTCGAGCTGCAGTTGCCACCACAGGGACACAACGAACTCTTACAAATCGGTTACTTGAAGGACAGCTCCGAGCCAGACGCCCTGTAGCGTGCATTAAACTTACTCCAAACCACTTCCGTTTGCGACGTCAGTGGTGTCAAGCTAGAGCTCATTGGAGGACGGAGTGGAGATCTGTTGTGTTTTCTGATGAAAGCCGGTTCTGCCTGGGTGCCAGTGATGGCCGTGTGTTGGTTAGAAGGAGGCCAGGTGAACGCCTGCAACCAACCTGTCTGCGGCCGAGACACACTGGACCTACACCTGGAGTTATGATCTGGGGAGCAATTTCCTATGACAGCAGGAGCACTCTCGTGGTTATCCCACGCACCCTGACGGCACAGTTGTACGTCGGTCTGGTGATTCAACCTGTTGTGCTGCCATTCATGAACAGCATTCCAGGGGGTGTTTTCCAACAGGATAACGCTCGCCCGCATACCGCTGTTGTAACCCAACATGCTCTTCAGAGTGTCGACATGTTGCCGTGGCCTGCTAGATCACCAGATCTTTCAACAATCGAGCACGTATGGGACATCATTTGGCGACAACTCCAGCGTCACCCCCCCAACCAGCTTTAACCGTCCCTGTATTGACCGACCAAGTGCAACAGGCATGGAACTCCATCCCACAAACTGACATCCAGCACCTGTACGACACAATGCATGAACGTTTGCGTGCTTGCATTCAACATTCTGGCGGTTACACCGGTTATTAATGTACCAGCATTTCACATTTAAAATGGTTCTTCTCGCGCTTACAATAAGCTGTGATCTTGAAACCTTAATCGATTAAATATGTTACCTATACAAATGTATTGCCGCCATTTCATTCCTCTACAACTATTTTTTCGTGGTGTTGGAATTTTTTTTCCGTCAGTGTATAAAACAAATTGCGTACCTACCTCAAAAGTAACGTACATGTCAAGACGGGCATTGAAAACCCTGTATATTAATATTTATATCTATCTATCTATCTATCTATATCATCATCATCATCATTGTCAACCATTATCAATCCACTGCTGGATGAAGGTCTCCCCAAGTTTCCTCCACAACGGTCTGTCTTGTGCCAGTCTCCTCCATGTCACCCCTGCATACTTTCGAATTTCATCCACCCATCTCCCATGTGGTCTTCTTCTGGGTCTTTTCCTGTCCCTTGGAATCCAATCTAAAATTTCGGCTGTCCATCGATGGTCTGTCCTTCTGGCAGTATGTCCAGCCCATTGCCATTTCAGGGATTTAACTCTGATCATGATGTCTTCCACTCTTGTCATTTTTCGGATCCACGAGTTCCTCTTCTTATCTCTCCTGGTTACACCAAGTATGCACCTCTCCATGCTTCTTTGAGTTGTCTGCAGCCTTTGTATGTCTCTTTTAGTTAAGGTCCACGTCTCTGCACCATACGTAAGCACTGGAAGGATGCATTGATCAAACACTTTTCTTTTAAGACATAATGGCATATTGCTCTTGAAAATTATGCTGTTTCTTCCAAAAGTTCTCCAGGCAAGTTTTGTACGCCGATTAATTTCTTCATCAATGTGACCCTCACTTGATATCTGCTGTCCAAGATAAACGTATGTGTCTGTTATCTCCAGCTTTTCTCCATCAATCGATAAATCTTCATTTCTTGCAAAAGCATTGAACATCACTTTTGTCTTCTGAAAGTTCATTTTTAATCCCACTTCTTTACTCTTGTCAGCAAGTTCCTGGATCATACTCTGCAGCTCTGATGGGCTAGTTGCAAAAATGACTACGTCATCAGCAAAACGAAGGTGGGTTAGATAATCTCCATTAATCTTTATCCCCTTGTTTTCCCAGCTCAGTGACTGAAAAACACCCTCCAATATATATATATATATATATATATATATATATATATACTAAAGAGCAAAACTGAAGACTAAGGAAAAATTTTAGAATTTAAAACGAAGGGTGCAAAATAACCTGAAAATCAAAACGCGCAACGCAGCAGTTTTGAAAATTCAGAATTCACATTCTATAAAGAAGATACCTAAGCAAAAAAATACATATCTAATTTTGACTCACACCTAGTACAACATAGAAGAGGTTATGTATCTACCTGTGTGATCAAAAGGAAAAAAGATAAAAAAATAAAATAAAACAACTGAATGTAGAAGGTGTCGAGAATACTGAGCCTTGGCTTTATCAAGGACCAGCAAAAACTCTGCATTTTCTCACTTCCACAAAGACCTAGTTGGAAATGGGTTTCTGCAAGGCCATAGATGCAAGTAACATTCCCACCTAAAATAGTTTAAAAAATATATATATAAGTCATGTCCTCCTTAGAGTTGCATGACCTAGCACTAGTTAACAATTTCGCTTGCATCCATTAACCTTCCTGGCCCGACCCATACTCTTCATCTGTTACTATTAAACAGAGAGAAGAAGATTAAAGAGAACTCAAGCTGTGAGAGTGACATAATAATTAGAAATGATTTTCAACCATAACGAAATTCCAAGTTCGTTTGAGAGAGAATTTAAACCTGAAAAACAATGCAAAAGAAATCCAAATTTTACATTGCAATTAAAAAAGGAAATGTTAAATTATAACGAACAGATTTTTGAAAGAAAACTTGAGTCTAAAACCCCCTACTCTACAACTTATGACAACACGAAAACGAGAATAAGTTAAAGATAATAATTAACTAAAGAAAACTTTGTGAAAGTTATATACCTTAAACAGTTAGTTGCAATATGTACAAAGTATTTCAGCAGTGCTTTAAGTGCATAATTAATTAGTTATTAAGAACTTAACTACTTTGAAAAAACAGCGCATAGACAGCGCATAGAAAAGGAACAAGCTAAGCCCTCTTCTGTTCCTAGGTACCCCAAAAGACGCTCAAAGTTACAAAGAAAAGAAAGAGTTAAAACCCGCAAAAATGTTAACAGACAAACCAATGCCTAAAAGTTGAAAAGCTAAAAAACGACAGAGAAAAGGTACATGAAGTACAAACATTGAACTTATAAAACCTAGAATCCAAAAACAAGGAAGAGAGCTTACCTCTTGTGTTACAAAAACTTTTCTCCTCACAAGAGGTAAGCTCTCTTCCTTGTTTTTGGATTCTAGGTTTTATAAGTTCAATGTTTGTACTTCATGTACCTTTTCTCTGTCGTTTTTTAGCTTTTCAACTTTTAGGCATTGGTTTGTCTGTTAACATTTTTGCGGGTTTTAACTCTTTCTTTTCTTTGTAACTTTGAGCGTCTTTTGGGGTACCTAGGAACAGAAGAGGGCTTAGCTTGTTCCTTTTCTATGCGCTGTCTATGCGCTGTTTTTTCAAAGTAGTTAAGTTCTTAATAACTAATTAATTATGCACTTAAAGCACTGCTGAAATACTTTGTACATATTGCAACTAACTGTTTAAGGTATATAACTTTCACAAAGTTTTCTTTAGTTAATTATTATCTTTAACTTATTCTCGTTTTCGTGTTGTCATAAGTTGTAGAGTAGGGGGTTTTAGACTCAAGTTTTCTTTCAAAAATCTGTTCGTTATAATTTAACATTTCCTTTTTTAATTGCAATGTAAAATTTGGATTTCTTTTGCATTGTTTTTCAGGTTTAAATTCTCTCTCAAACGAACTTGGAATTTCGTTATGGTTGAAAATCATTTCTAATTATTATGTCACTCTCACAGCTTGAGTTCTCTTTAATCTTCTTCTCTCTGTTTAATAGTAACAGATGAAGAGTATGGGTCGGGCCAGGAAGGTTAATGGATGCAAGCGAAATTGTTAACTAGTGCTAGGTCATGCAACTCTAAGGAGGACATGACTTATATATATATTTTTTAAACTATTTTAGGTGGGAATGTTACTTGCATCTATGGCCTTGCAGAAACCCATTTCCAACTAGGTCTTTGTGGAAGTGAGAAAATGCAGAGTTTTTGCTGGTCCTTGATAAAGCCAAGGCTCAGTATTCTCGACACCTTCTACATTCAGTTGTTTTATTTTATTTTTTTATCTTTTTTTTCCTTTTGATCACACAGGTAGATACATAACCTCTTCTATGTTGTACTAGGTGTGAGTCAAAATTAGATATGTATTTTTTTGCTTAGGTATCTTCTTTATAGAATATATATATATATATATATATAGGGTGTCCCGGAACTTCGTGTACAAACTTTGAGGGGAGATGAAGCAACCTTTTTACTTGACGGGGTGTTCAATGCGCACAACGCGCACATGTGGGCCGACCACGAGCCGCACAACAACGCTTCACTGTTAATGTGTGGGCGGGTATCGTGGCGGACAGTTTAGTCGGGCCATACATCTTACCACCTCGACTGGACGCTCGTAAGTATCTCGTCTTTCTTCAGGAGGTTTTTCCGGAAATGCTGCACGATGTCCCCGCACATGTTCGACGCGGAATGTGGTTGCAACATGATGGGGCGCCATCTCATTACGCAAGGTGCGTACGTGACCATTTGGAACGAACATTTGGAACCAAGTGGATTGGGCGTGGCGGTCCCGTCGAATGGCCCCCTAGATCACCTGATTTATCTCCTCTTGATTATTTTATCTGGGGTGCCATGAAGAGCATTGTGTACGACACGCCAGTAAATTCTGAAATGGACCTGGTGGCACGAATCTCCATCGCTGCTGCTACGATCCGCGAAACGCCAGGTATCTTCGACAATGTTCGCCAATCCATGTCGCGTAGGTGTCATGCGTGCATACAGGCCAATGGGCGCAATTTCGAACACTTCCTGTGATGCTTGTAAGTCCTACATTGTACTCTTTTGTTGTGTAATAAAGCGTTTTACACTGCTTTCTGTATTGTGGCCTTACTGTGTCTTTGTGTCACTTTCTCACGTGAGGGTGACGTTTCCGCCCATGCTTTTCTATTTAATTCTGGTTCCTAACGCTGTTCTCTACCTCCCCTCCAAGTTTGTACACGAAGTTTCGGGACACCCTGTATATATAATCATCATTGTCAACCATTTTCAATCCACTACTGGACGAAGGTCTCCCCAAGTTTCTTCCACAACGTTCTGTCTTGTGCCATTCTCTTCCGTGTTACTCCCGCATACTTTCGAATTTCATCCACCCATCTCCCATGTGGTCCTCTTCTGGGTCTTTTCCTGTCCCTTGGAATCCAATCTAAAATTTCGGCTGTCCATCGATAGTCTGTCCTTCTGGCAGTGTGTCCAGCCCATTGCCATTTCAGGGATTTTACCCTGGTCATGATGTCTTCCACTCATGTCGTTTTTCTGATCCACGAATTCCTCTTCTTATCTCTCCTGGTTACACCAAGCATGCATCTTTCCATGCTGCTTTGAGTTGTCTGCAGTCTTTGTATGTCTCTTTTAGTTAAGGTCCACGTATCTGCACCATATGTAAGCACTGGAAGGATGCGTTGGTCAAACACTTTTCTTTTAAGACATAATGGCATATTGCTCTTGAAAATCATACTGTTTCTTCCAAGCGCTCTCCAGGCAAGTTTTATACGCCGATTAATTTCTTCATCAATGTGGCCTTCACTTGATATCTGATGTCCAAGATAAATGTAGGTATTGGTTATCTTCGGCTTTTCCCTATCAATCGATAAATCTTCGTTTCTTGTAAAAGCATTGTACATCACTTTGTCTTCTGAAAGTTCATTTTTAATCCCATTTCTTTAGTCTTGTCAGCAAGTTCCTGGGTCATACCCTGCAGCTCTGATGGGGTAGTTACAAAAATGGCTACGTCATCAGCAAAACGAAGGTGAGTTAGATAACCTCCATTAATCTTTATCCCTTTGTTTTCCCAGTTCAGTGATTGAAAGACATTTTCCAATGTGGCATTAAAGAGTTTGGGAGGTATAGTGTCACCTTGTCTTACTCCCTTTCCAATCTGTATGGGTGCTGTATTCTTAAATAGCCGAATCTTTGCACTTGCAATTTCATAGATGTTATGAATAATATTAATGTATGCATCTTCAATACCACAGGATTTCAAAGCCATTGTAACTGCTGATGGTTTCACTGAATCATGGGCCTTTTTATAGTCAATAAAAGCCATGCATAATGGAAGTTCCTATTCCCTCGCTCTTTCAATTAGTTCTCTCAGTACGTGGATTTGATCTATAGTGCTGTAGCCACTCCTGAATCCAGCTTGTTCTCTGTTGAGCCATGTCCGATGTCACCTTCAAGCGTTGTGAAAGAACTTTAGTGAAGATTTTATAAACCACTGATAGGAGGCTGGTAGGTCTGTAGTTCCTGAGATCCTCAATGTCACCTTTTTTATGTAGCAGGATCAATGCAGCATTTTTCCAATCCTCAGGAATCTTCCCTTCATTAAGGCATCGAGTGAAAACTTGGGCGAGTACTGTTTCAATTTCTCCACTTGCTTCTTGTATGATGTCTACTGTAATTCCATCTTCTCCTGGAGTTTTTCCTCGTTTCATGTTCTTGATTGCATGTTAACTTCTGCTGGGAGTACTGGAAGCACTCTGGTACCTTTTGTAATGTCTGGAGTACAAGTATCATCCCTTTTATATAGTTTTGAGTAGAAATCTTTCATTCTTGTCAAAATTTCGCCTCTATTTCTTATTACAGAACCATCTTCTTTTCTCAGAGCCATAATCTGTTTTCTTCCCTTACTCAGATGTCCCTTTGCTCTCTTTAGGCTTTAGTTGTTTTCAATTGCTTTCCTCACTGGTTCACAGTTGAATTTCCCTACATCTTCAGTGATACTTTTCGGTACCGTCTTGCATAGCTCTATATATTCCACTTTGGAAGGAACATCTCCTTTACTTGTCCTCATCTCTCTTATTTTTTTGCATCAGAATTTTGGTTTTACCTGATAATTTGTTCGTATGCAACTTGCACTTAGTACCAGCTATTTTTGTTGCTGTTTCCATAAGAGCCTTAGTTAGTTTTCCGTTAACTTCAGAGATGTCCTTTTCTTGGTACGTTAGACTTTCTAGAGCAGAGAATCTGTTCCTCAGTTCCAATGTGAAGATATTTTGATGTTTTTTAAGGTTGGTCGTGTCAATGCACTTTGTTTTATGAGCTTGCCACGCTGGAGTTTAGCATTGAGATGCATCTTACATCTTACCGTTCTATGGTCATTACCTGTGTTGAACTTGTTCAGCACACTGCAGTCTTCCATGACAAATTTCTTGTTACACATAATAAAATCAATTTCACTTGTCAATGAATTGGGATGCCTCCATGTCCATTTCCTTTGCGGCTTTTTCTTGAAAAAGGAGTTCATGATGAAAAACCCTTCTGCCTCTGCAAACTCTACGAGAGTATTTCCACGCTGGTTTCTGTTGCCGTGACCGAATTTACCTATTGAAGTTTCATTCTGTTGTCGTTGCCCTATTTTCGCATTGAAATATCCCATAATGATCTTCAAGTGCTGTTGGCCTTTATTATTTAGATGACGAATTTCCTCATAAAATTCTTCAGTCTCTTCTTCAGGATGACTTGTAGTGGGTGCATAAGCTTGAATAATCTGAGCCTGGTATCTTCTCGAAAGTTGAATGACAAGTCGTGCAGCTCCGTCAGAGGAACTTTCAACTTCTACAACTTTATCCTTCAGTTTCTTGTTTATTATAAATCCAGCACCACTAGTTCTGTCAGTATCTGTCCCACGATAATAGAAGAGATGTTCCCTTTTGAGTTCAATGAGATCTTCTCCTTTTCTCCTTACCTCACTTAGCCCGACGATGTCCACTTGATCCTTTGTAGTTCTTTCAATTCAAGGAGCCTTGAATCAAAAGATATAGAGCGTCCGTTATACGTAGCCAAGGTCAACATCAGCTGGCATGTAACGTATACTCTAGATTCAGTTTCTTTTTGATTTTACTATCTCTTGTTATTTTATTTTACTATGCAAATTATCTTCTCACTTAACGAGATGTTGTTTCTCCCGCTGAATTATATGTGGCAACGAGTGTAAGTCATAACGTGGTGGTATGCAGGCGCGCTCAAGTATACCAAAGAGCTTCGTTTTATATGTGATAGGTTCTTCCTGATTATTGATATGCGATTTACCTACTTTTCTACGATATTACGATAGTACGAAAGTTCGGGCTATCAGTAGTTGTGTTATTTTGGAGTGTATATTTGGGTAATACCAGGAGCTCCCCAATAAAAGGTTAAAAGTGAGTACGTTTTCTTAGTTCATTTTATTGTCAGACCTCTGTCTGGCCGTTAAGTCTATTTCATTGAGTGTTTACGTTAAGTTCAGGGTATATTGTGTTTACCGCTCTAATAAGGAGCCTTTAAGGTACTAATGTACTAAAACCGAAGTTATATTACTGATATTCAAGATAATGAGGAACGCTGAGTAAAAATAAATTCCATATTCTTGGAATTTATTGCACGTGCGTGTCTTACCTAAACAAACTCTAGCACTTTGAAGATTAAGCACACTTTAGTTACGTCAAGTAACCTTTCAATAACCCTAACGTGACTTAACGTAAGCTTTCCTGCACTACACGTCCAGCCGGAGAATTTTATTAATTATAGGCAGCCTAGTCTGGTCCTCCGGTGATTCTTAGCACCCTCTGCCTTCATGTCGCACTGGCCGCTGCATTGGCCAGGCACATTCCAGCTGCCGGAGACTGAGGGCCAAGATTTAAGTTGTGGAGTCATTTTGGAGGTATTTGGCCATAATTCGCCACACTGGCCAAGCGGGTTGGTGAGTGTGGGATAGCATTTCCTCTAATCCCGATGATATAGTTATACCGCTATTTGGCGGTCGCCAGAGCCCCTTTAGTGGGAACAGGATGCACCACAAGAAGGCGGGGTTGACATTTGTCAAGGAGAGGCTGTAGTATGTTGAGCATCACCTGACCTTACATCCCATTATATAGAGCTATGCAAGACAGTAAGAAAAAGTATCACTGAAGACGTAAGAAAATTCAACTGTGAACTAGTGAGGAAAGCAATTGAAAACAACCAAAGCCTAAAGATAGCAAAGGGACATCTCAGTAAGGGAAGAAAACAGATTATGGCACTGAGAAAAGAAGATGGTTCTGTAACAAGAAATAGAGGCGAAATTTTGACAAGAGTGAAAGATTTCTACTCCAAATTATATGAAAGATATGATACATGCACTCCAGACATCATGAAAGATACCAGTACCAGAGTTCCCTCAGTCCTTCCATCAGAAGTTGCACATGCAATCAAGAACATGAAGCGGGGAAAAGCTCCAGGAGAAGATGGAATTACTGTAGACATCATACAAGAAACAAGTGGAGAAATCGAACCAGTACTCGCCCAAATTTTCACTCGATGCCTTAATGAAGGAAAGATTCCTGAGGATTGGAACACCGCTACAATGATCCTGCTACATAAGAAAGGTGACATTGAGGATCTCGGAAACTACAGACCTATCAGCCTCCTATCAGTAGTTTATAAACTCTTCACTAGAGTTCTTTCACACAGCTTGAAGGTAACACTGGACATGGCTCAACCGAGAGAACAAGCTGGATTCAAGAGTGGCTACAGCACAATAGATCATATCCACGTGCTGAGAGAACTAATTGAAAGAGCGAGGGAATATGAACTTCCATTGTGCATGGCTTTTATCGATTATGAAAAAGCCTTTGATTCGGTGAAACCATCAGCAGTTACAATGGCTCTGAAAACCTGCGGTTTTGAAGATGCATACATTAATATTATTTATAACATCTATGAAAATGCAAGTGCAAAGATTAGGCTGTTTGAAAATACAACACACGTAAAAATTGGAAAGGGAGTGAGACAAGGTGACACCATATCTCCGAAGCTCTTTAATGCCACATTGGAGGGTGTTTTTCAGTCGCTGAGCTGGGAAAACAAGGGGATAAAGATTAATGGAGATTATCTAACCCACCTTCGTTTTGCTGATGACGTAGTCATTTTTGCAACTACCCCATCAGAGCTGCAGAGTATGATCCAGGAACTTGCTGACAAGAGTAAAGAAGTGGGATTAAAAATGAACTTTCAGAAGACAAAAGTGATGTTCAATGCTTTTACAAGAAATGAAGATTTATCGATTGATGGAGAAAAGCTGGAGATAACAGACACGTACGTTTATCTTGGACAGCAGATATCAAGTGAGGGTCACATTGATGAAGACATTAATCGGCGTACAAAACTTGCCTGGAGAGCTTTTGGAAGAAACAGCATAATTTTCAAGAGCAATATGCCATTATGTCTTAAAAGAAAAGTGTTTGATCAATGCATCCTTCCAGTGCTTACGTATGGTGCAGAGACGTGGACCTTAACTAAAAGAGACATACAAAGGCTGCAGACAACTCAAAGAAGCATGGAGTGGTGTATGCTTGGTGTAACCAGGAGAGATAAGAAGAGGAACTCGTGGATCCGAAAAATGACTAGAGTGGAAGACATCATGATCAGAGTTAAATCCCTGAAATGGCAATGGGCTGGACATACTGCCAGAAGGACAGATCATCGATGGACAGCCGAAATTTTAGATTGGATTCCAAGGGACAGGAAAAGACCCAGAAGAAGACCACATGGGAGATGGGTGGATGAAATTCGAAAGTATGCAGGGGTGACATGGAGGAGACTGGCACAAGACAGACCGTTGTGGAGGAAACTTGGGGAGACCTTCGTCCAGCAGTGGATTGATAATGGTTGACAATGATGATGATGATGATGATGATGATGATATACATACTGAAGAGCAAAACTGAAAACTAAGGAAAAACTTTAGAATTTAAAACGAAAGTTGCAAAATAACCTGAAGATCAAAACGCGCAACGCAGCAGTTATGAAAATTCAGAATTCACATTCTATTAAGAAGAGACCTAAGCAAAAAAAAATATATTTTTTTGACTCATACCAAGTACAACATAGAAAAGGTTATGCATCTACCGGTGTGAGTAAAAGGAGAAAAAATAAAAAAATAAAATAAAACAACTGAATGTAGAAAGTGTCGAGAATACTGAGCCTTGGCTTTATCAAGGACCAGCAAAAACTCTGCATTTTCTCACTTCCACAAAGACCTAGTTGGAAATGGGTTTCTGCAAGGCCATAGATGCAAGTAACAAGCCCACCAAAAATTGTTTTAGAAAATATATATATGTCATGACCTCCGCAGAGTTGTATGACCTAGCTCTAGTTAACAATTTCGCTTGCATACATAACCTTCATGGCCCAACCCATGCTCTTCATCTGTTACTATTAAACAGAGAGAAGAAGATTAAAGAGAACTCAAGCTGTGAGAGTGACATAATAATTAGAAATAATTTTCAGCTATAACGAAATGCCAAGTTCGCCTGAGAGAGAATTTAAACCTGAAAAGCAATGCAAAAGAAATCCAAATTTTTACATTGCAATTAAAAAAGGAAATATTAATTCTTTAAACCTCAGATTTTTGAAAGAAAACTTGATTCTAAAACCTCCTACTCTACAACTTCTGACAATACAAAAACGAGAATAAATTAAAGACAACAATTAACTAAAGAAAAGCTTTGTGAAAGTTATATGACATAAACAATTAGTTGCAATATGTACAAAGTATTTCAGCAGTGCTTTAAGTGCATAATTAAGTAGTTATTAAGAACTTAACTACTTTGAAAATACAGCGCAAAGAAAAGGAACTATGCTTAGATATCTGCTGGGCCTAAGTTTCCTAAAAGACGCGCAAAGATACCAAGAAAAGAAAGAGTTAAAACCCGCAAAAATGTTAACAGACAAGCCAGTGCCTAAAAGCTGAAAAGCAAAAAACAACAGAGAAAAAAGTACAAGAAGTACAAACATTGAACTTATAAAACCTAAAACCCAAAGACAAGGAAGAGAGCTTACCTCTTATGCAACTAAACTTTCTCCACACAAGAGAAAAACATGGCTGACCTCTTCCCCAAACGTCCTAACACTTCTGCCACTCCCTAGTCGCTGGGGGGCAGTGTGGGTGGGGCTGATGGCCTCCTCATACTGAAAGAAACCAACTCGCGGAGATTTTAACCGGAGAAAAGATATATATATATACTTAAGACTGTGGATCTGTATGATCAGAAAGAGCAGAATTAACTCTCCAGAATACATGAGAAATATTATAAAATACACAAGTGGTGTATTTAATAATCTTTGCATGTATTAAATCACCTTAGTGAGCTTCTATAGATTATTCAGAATCTTATTAATTTTAATGTTAGTTTTGCTATTTTTAGTATAGCTATCCTAGTGATGAATAACTAGTTTTCTTTTTTATTTGTTTTTATTTTCTTTTATAAACAGATTTTTAAGCTTTTTTTGTGATTTTGTCTATATTATTTAATTTTTTGTTTTAATAGGACCTTCATATCCATAGCACTAAGGTTCCTTTTAGTAGTTAATAGGCATCCTCTAGCCAACTTCCTTACGGCTTTGATTGGTCAGAATCATATTATTAACTGTGTAGAAAATTAAAGCAGATCTGCCAACCTTACTCTATTATTCAGAATAATTTTTCTTAAAGTTCTTTTGATAAAAGAAGAAGGAATTTCGTTCTCTAGAAAACTATCTAATAGTATATTAATGTGGTAATTGAAAATATAAACAAATAAAAAAGAAAACTAGTTATTCATCACTAGGATAGCTATACTAAAAATAGCAAAACTAACATTAAAATTAATAAGATTCTGAATAATCTATAGAAGCTCACTAAGGTGATTTAATTAATACATGCAAAGATTATTAAATACACCACTTGTGTATTTTATAATATTTCTCATGTATTCTGGAGAGTTAATTCTGCTCTTTCTGATCATACAGATCCACAGTCTTAAGTATATAAATATCTTTTCTCCGGTTAAAATCTCCGCGAGTTGGTTTCTTTCAGTATGAGGAGGCCATCAGCCCCATCCACACTGCCCCCCAGCGACTAGGGAGTGGCAGAAGTGTTAGGACGTTTGGGGAAGAGGTCAGCCATGTTTTTCTCTTGTGTGGAGAAAGTTTAGTTGCATAAGAGGTAAGCTCTCTTCCTTGTCTTTGGGTTTTAGGTTTTATAAGTTCAATGTTTGTACTTCTTGTACTTTTTTTCTCTGTTATTTTTTGCTTTTCAGCTTTTAGGCACTGGCTTGTCTGTTAACATTTTTGCGGGTTTTAACTCTTTCTTTTCTTGGTATCTTTGCGCGTCTTTTAGGAAACTTAGGCCCAGCAGATATCTAAGCATAGTTTCTTTTCTTTGCGCTGTATTTTCAAAGTAGTTAAGTTCTTAATAACTACTTAATTATGCACTTAAAGCACTGCTGGAATACTTTGTACATATTGCAACTAATTGTTTATGTCATATAACTTTCACAAAGCTTTTCTTTAGTTAATTGTTGTCTTTAATTTATTCTCGTTTTTGTATTGTCAGAAGTTGTAGAGTAGGGGGTTTTAGAATCAAGTTTTCTTTCAAAAATCTGAGGTTTAAAGAATTAATATTTCCTTTTTTAATTGCAATGTAAAAATTTGGATTTCTTTTGCATTGCTTTTCAGGCTTAAATTCTCTCTCAGGCGAACTTGGCATTTCGTTATAGCTGAAAATTATTTCTAATTATTATGTCACTCTCACAGCTTGAGTTCTCTTTAATCTTCTTCTCTCTGTTTAATAGTAACAGATGAAGAGCATGGGTCGGGCCATGAAGGTTATGTATGCAAGCGAAATTGTTAACTAGAGCTTGGTCATACAACTCTGCGGAGGTCATGACATATATATATTTTTTAAAACAATTTTTGGTGGGCTTGTTACTTGCATCTATGGCCTTGCAGAAACCCATTTCCAACTAGGTCTTTGTGGAAGTGAGAAAATGCAGAGTTTTTGCTGGTCCTTGATAAAGCCAAGGCTCAGTATTCTCGACACTTTCTACATTCAGTTGTTTTATTTTATTTTTTTATTTTTTCTCCTTTTACTCACACCGGTAGATGCATAACCTTTTCTATGTTGTACTTGGTATGAGTCAAAAATATATATATTTTTTTTTGCTTAGGTCCCTTCTTAATAGAATATATATATATATATATATATATGGGATGTAAGGTCAGGTGATGCGTAACATCACAGCCTCTCCTTGACAAATGTCAACCCCGCCTTCTCGTGGTGCATCCTGTTCCCACTAAAGGGGCTCTGACGACCGCCAATAGCGGTATAACTATACCATCGGGATCAGAGGAAATGCTATCCCACACTCACCAACCCGCTTGGCCAGCGTGGTGAGTTATGGCCAAACACCTCCAAAATGACTCTACAACTTAAATCTTGGCCCTCAGTCTCCGGCAGCTGGAATGTACCTGGCCAAGGCAGCGGCCAGTGCGACATGAAGGCAGAGGGTGCTAAGAATCCCCGGAGGACCGGACTAGGCTGCCATTTGATGCTGACCTTGGCTACCTATAACGGACGCTCCCTATCTTCTGATTCAAGGCTTCTTGAATTGGAAGAGGAACTACAAAGGATCAAGTGGGACATCGTCGGGCTAAGTGAGGTAAGGAGAAAAGGAGAAGATCTCATTGAACTGAAAAGTGGACATCTCTTCTATTATCGTGGGACAGATACTGGCAGAACTAGTGGTGTTGGATTTATAATAAACAAGAAACTGAAGGATAAAGTGGTAGAAGTTGAAAGTTCCTCTGACAGAGCTGCACGACTCGTTATCCAACTATCGAGAAGATACCAGGCTCAGATTATTCAAACTTATGCACCCACCACAAGTCATCCTGAAGAAGAAATTGAAGAATTTTATGAGGAAATTCGTCATCTAAATAATAAAGGTAAGCAGCACTTGAAGATAATTATGGGAGATTTCAATGCAAAAATAGGGCAACGGCAACAGAATGAAACTTCAGTAGGTAAATTCGGTCACGGCAACAGAAACCAGCGTGGAAATACTCTCGTTGAGTTTGCAGAGGCAGAAGGATTTTTCATCTTGAACTCCTTTTTCAAGAAAAAGCCACACAGGAAATGGACATGGAGACATCCAATTGGGACGACAAGTGAAATTGATTTTATTATGTGTAACAAAAAATTCGTCATCGAAGACTGCAGTGTGCTGAACAAGTTCAACACAGGTAGTGACCATAGATTGGTGAGATGTAAGATGCACCTCAACACTAAACTGGAACGTGGCAAGCTCATAAGACAAACAAAATGTATTGACATAACCAACCTTAAAAAACACCATAATACTTTCAAGTTGGAACTGAAGAACAGATTCTCTGCTTTAGAAGGCCTAACATCGGAAGAAGTGGATATTTCGGAAGTTAACAGAAAAGTAACCAAAGCTCTAATGGAAACAGCAACAAAATTAGCTGGGTCTAAGAACAAGTTGCATGTGAACAAATTATCAGGAAAAACCAAAATGTTGATGCAAAAAAGAAGAGAGATGAGGACAACTAAAGAAGATGTGACTTCCAAAGTGGAATATATAGAGCTATGCAAGACAACACGAAAAAGTATCACTGAAGACGTAAGGAAATTCAACTGTGAGCTAGTGAGGAAAGCAATTGAAAACAACCAAAGCCTTAAGATAGCAAAGGGACATCTCAGTAAGGGAAGAAAACAGATTATGGCTCTGAGAAAAGAAGATGGTTCTATAACAAGAAATAGAGGCGAAATTTTGACAAGAGTGAAAGATTTCTACTCCAAATTATATGAAAGGGATGATACATGTACTCCAGACATCATGAAAGGTACCAGAGTTCTTCCAGTCCTCCCAGCAGAAGTTGCTCATGCAATCAAGAACATGAAGCGGGGGAAAGCTCCAGGAGAAGATGGAATTACTATAGACATCATACAAGAAGCAAGTGGAGAAATTGAAACAGTACTCGCCCAAATTTTCACTCGATGCCTTAATGAAGGGAAGATTCCTGAGGATTGGAACAACGCTACAATGATCCTGCTACATAAAAAAGGTGACATTGAGGATCTCAGGAACTACAGACCTATCAGCCTCCTATCGGTGGTTTATAAAATCTTCACTAAAGTTCTTTCACACCGCTTGAAGGTAACACTGGACATGGCTCAACCGAGAGAACAAGCTGGATTCAGGAGTGGCTACAGCACAATAGATCATATCCACGTACTGAGAGAACTAATTGAAAGAGCGAGGGAATATGAACTTCCATTGTGCATGGCTTTTATCGATTATGAAAAAGCCTTTGATTCGGTGAAACCATCAGCAGTTACCACGGCTCTGAAATCCTGCGGTATTGAAGATGCATACATTAATATTATTAATAACATCTATGAAAATGCAAGTGCAAAGATTCGGCTGTTTGAAAATACAACACACATAAAAATTGGAAAGGGAGTGACACAAGGCGACACCATATCTCCGAAGCTCTTTAATGCCACATTGGAAAATGTCTTTCAATCACTGAACTGGGAAAACAAAGGGATAAAGATTAATGGAGATTATCTAACCCACCTTCGTTTTGCTGATGACGTAGTCATTTTTGCAACTACCCCATCAGAGCTGCAGAGTATGATCCAGGAACTTGCTGACAAGAGTAAAGAAGTGGGATTAAAAATGAACTTTCAGAAGACAAAAGTGATGTTCAATGCTTTTACAAGAAATGAAGATTTATCGATTGATGGAGAAAAACTGGAGATAACAGATACATATGTTTATCTTGGACAGCAGATATCAAGTGAGGGTCACATTGATGAAGAAATTAATCGGCGTACAAAACTTGCCTGGAGAGCTTTTGGAAGAAACAGCATAATTTTCAAGAGCAATATGCCATTATGTCTTAAAAGAAAAGTGTTTGATCAATGCATCCTTCCAGTGCTTACGTATGGTGCAGAGACGTGGACCTTAACTAAAAGAGACATACAAAGGCTGCAGACAACTCAAAGCAGCATGGAGAGGTGCATGCTTGGTATAACCAGGAGAGATAAGAAGAGGAACTCGTGGATCCGAAAAATGACGAGAGTGGAAGACATCATGATCAGAGTTAAATCCCTGAAATGGCAATGGGCTGGACATACTGCCAGAAGGACAGACCATAGATGGACAGCCGAAATTTTAGATTGGATTCCAAGGGACAGGAAAAGACCCAGAAAAAGACCACATGGGAGATGGGTTAATGAAATTCGTAAATATGCGGGAGTGACATGGAGGAGACTGGCACAAGACAGACCGTTGTGGAGGAAACTTGGGGAGACCTTCGTCCAGCAGTGGATTGATAATGGTTGACAATGATGATATATATATATATATATATATATATATATATATATATATATATATATATATATATATATATATAATAAAGGTAAGCAGCACTTGAAAATAATTATGGGAGATTTCAATGCAAAAATAGGGCAACGGCAACAGAATGAAACTTCAGTAGGTAAATTCGGTCATGGCAACAGAAACCAGCGTGGAAATACTCTCGTTGAGTTTGCAGAGGCAGAAGGGTTTTTCATCTTGAACTCCTTCTTCAAGAAAAAGCCACACAGAAAATGGACATGGAGACATCCAAATGGGACGACAAGTGAAATTGATTTTATTATGTGTAACAAAAAATTCGTCATAGAAGACTGCAGTGTGCTAAACAAGTTCAACACAGGTAGTGACCATAGATTGGTGAGATGTAAGATGCACCTCAACACCAAACTTGAACGTGGCAAGCTCATAAGACAAACAAAATCTATTGACATAACCAACCTTAAAAAACACCATAATACCTTCAAATTGGAACTGAAGAACAGGTTCTCTGCTTTAGAAGGCCTAACATCGGAAAAAGTGGACATCTCTGAAGTTAACAGAAAAGTAACCAAAGCTCTTATGGAAACAGCAACAAAATTAGCTGGGTCTAAGAACAAGTTGCATGTAAACAAATTATCAGGAAAAACGAAAATGTTGATGCAAAAAAGAAGAGAGATGAGGACAACTAAAGAAGATGTGACTTCCAAAGTGGAATATATAGAGCTATGCAAGACAGTAAGAAAAAGTATCACAGAAGACGTAAGAAAATTCAACTGTGAACTAGTGAGGAAAGCAATTGAAAACAACCAAAGCCTAAAGATAGCAAAGGGACATCTCAGTAAGGGAAGAAAACAGATTATGGCACTGAGAAAAGAAGATGGTTCTGTAACAAGAAATAGAGGCGAAGTTTTGACAAGAGTGAAAGATTTCTACTCCAAATTATATGAAAGGGATGATACATGCACTTCAGACATCATGAAAGATACCAGTACCAGAGTTCTTCCAGTCCTTCCAGCAGAAGTTGCACATGCAATCAAGAACATGAAGCGGGGAAAAGCTCCAGGAGAAGATGGAATTACTGTAGACATCATACAAGAAGCAAGTGGAGAAATTGAAACAGTACTCGCCCAAATTTTCACTCGATGCCTTAATGAAGGAAAGATTCCTGAGGATTGGAACACCGCTACAATGATCCTGCTACATGAGAAAGGTGACATTGAGGATCTCGGAAACTACAGACCTATCAGCCTCCTATCAGTAGTTTATAAAATCTTCACTAAAGTTCTTTCACACCGCTTGAAGGTAACACTGGACATGGCTCAACCGAGAGAACAAGCTGGATTCAGGAGTGGCTACAGCACAATAGATCATATCCACGTACTGAGAGAACTAATAGAAAGAGCGAGGGAATATGAACTTCCATTGTGCATGGCTTTTATCGATTATGAAAAAGCCTTTGATTCGGTGAAACCATCAGCAGTTACAATGGCTCTGAAAACCTGCGGTATTGAAGATGCATACATTAATATTGTTAATAACATCTATGAAAATGCAAGTGCAAAGATTCGGCTGTTTGAAAATACAACACACATAAAAATTGGAAAGGGAGTGAGACAAGGTGACACCATATCTCCTAAGCTCTTTAATGCCACATTGGAGGGTGTTTTTCAGTCGCTGAGCTGGGAAAACAAAGGGATAAAGATTAATGGAGATTATCTAACCCACCTTCGTTTTGCTGATGACGTAGTCATTTTTGCAACTACCCCATCAGAGCTGCAGAGTATGATCCAGGAACTTGCTGACAAGAGTAAAGAAGTGGGATTAAAAATGAACTTTCAGAAGACAAAAGTGATGTTCAATGCTTTTACAAGAAATGAAGATTTATTGATTGATGGAGAAAAGCTGGAGATAACAGACACGTACGTTTATCTTGGACAGCAGATATCAAGTGAGGGTCACATTGATGAAGAAATTAATCGGCGTACAAAACTTGCCTGGAGAGCTTTTGGAAGAAACAGCATAATTTTCAAGAGCAATATGCCATTATGTCTTAAAAGAAAAGTGTTTGATCAATGCATCCTTCCAGTGCTTACGTATGGTGCAGAGACGTGGACCTTAACTAAAAGAGATATACAAAGACTGCAGACAACTCAAAGAAGCATGGAGAGGTGCATGCTTCGTGTAACCAGGAGAGATAAGAAGAGGAACTCGTGGATCCGAAAAATGACAAGAGTGGAAGACATCATGATCAGAGTTAAATCCCTGAAATGGCAATGGGCTGGACATACTGCCAGAAGGACAGATCATCGATGGACAGCCGAAATTTTAGATTGGATTCCAAGGGACAGGAAAAGACCCAGAAGAAGACCACATGGGAGATGGGTGGATGAAATTCGAAAGTATGCAGGGGTGACATGGAGGAGACTGGCACAAGACAGACCGTTGTGGAGGAAACTTGGGGAGACCTTCGTCCAGCAGTGGATTGATAATGGTTGACAATGATGATGATTATATATATATATATATATATATATACACACACACACACACACACACACACTGCCTGAGAGAGAAAATGCCACACCACGTAAACGTGAACGCAGCGCCATGCAAATTGCAGGGTGGGTGCACACGTATTTCCAAGTTATGTAAATGATTGCATTTGCAGGCCAATCACACGTACAGCGCGCGGGATATAAGCGGACAACCAGCCTGTGAGGCCATCAGTTGAGACGTCACGGCGGGGAGAAGTGAATGGTTCTGCTGTAACCGTACGTATCTGGAGAAGGGACAAGGGGTGCCGTTAAGACGCCGTCGTACCCGATTTCGTCAAACGGATGCGTTCACGAGAGGTGCCTTCGTATCGCCAGATGGTTTTTGCGTCGTATTGCGGAAGAAGCGCAACATGATGCCACAACCGTCAATCGCATTTGGAGACAGTGGTTTCAGGAAGGATCTGTACAATGTCGTAAGAGGAGAGGAGCACGGAGATGTACGTCCGAGCGCACCGAACATCGCATCCGACGTCGTGCCGTTGCAAACCCACTGGCCACAACGGGTGGCATATTGCGAAGCGTAAGGGGAGGCTTGGATGCTGCGATATCGAAGTGGACAGTGTCGCACCGTCCGTTGCGAAGGCTACCCTTAACAGCGAGCCATCGTCGTCACCACGTGGCTTGGTTTCGCTCCAGAGCTGCGTGGGGTGCCGAATGGAACAGTGTGGTATTTGGTGGCGAATCGCGGTTCTGTCTCACGGATGATCGCCGTGTGAGAGTCTCGAGGCGACGTGGCCAACGGGCGGATTTTTCCACCATTGTGGAGCGTCATACGGCCTGACAATGTGTGATCATGTTGTGGGGTGCTATCAGCGCCAACAGTAGCTGGTACGTATTACGGGCACATTGACGGCACGCCGCTGTGTTGACGAGGTGCCCATGGCACTACCGTATCTACAGGGCATCCCAAACGCCGTTTTTCAACAGGATAACGCCCGGCAGCATATCGTTCGGATGAGTCTAAATGCTTTACACGGTGTGCGGATACTTCCGTGGCCAGAACAATCCCCCGACCTATCAAGCATCTGTGGGACACGATTGGATGTCGGTTGAATACCCTCCCACCCCCGCAAAATGAAGATGAATTGCAGACTCGGATCGATACCACGTGGTCCACGATACCCTAGGACTCTATCCGGAGTCTCGATGCCACGTCGGATTCAACGCTGTATCGCCGCAAAATGGGGGCCACACTCCTTATTGGTCATCCTGTATATTCGGCCACTGGAGCCTAATCTGTATGTTACAAATCATTTGTTCAGGACCTACTTGGCTATGTGTTTGTTTTCGAGCATTCCTTCATGGTGTGGCATTTTCTCTGTGAGGCAGTGTATGATGATTTATTTATATATATATCATCATCACCATAGTCAACCATTATCATTCCACTGCTGGATGAAGGTCTCCCCAAGTTTCTTCCACAACTGTCTGTCTTGAGCCTGTCTCCTCCATATCACTCCAGCATGCTCTCCAATTTCTTCCATCCATCTCCCACGAGGTCTTCTTTTGCGTCTTTTCCTGTCCCTTGGAATCCAATCTAAAATTTCGGTTGCCCATTTGTGGTCTGTTCTTCTGGCAACATGTCCAGCCCATTGCCATTTCAATGATTTCACTCTAGTCATGATGTCGTTCACTCCTGTCATTTTCCTTATCCACAAGTTCCTCTTATCTCTCCTGGTTACACCAAGCATGCATCTCTGCATGCTTCTTTGAGTTGTCTGCAGTCTTCGCATGTCTTTTTTAGTTAAGCTTCATGTCTCTGCTTCATACATAAGCACTGGCAAGATGCGTTGATTAAACACTTTTTTTTAAGACATAATGGCATATTGCTCTTGAAAATTATGCCGTTTCTTCCAAAAGCTCTCCAGGCAAGTTTTATACGCCGATTAATTTCTTATAATCAATGGGACCTTTACTTGATATCTGCTGCCCAAGATAAATGTAGGTATCGGTTGTCACAAGCTTTTCTCCATCAATCGATATATCTTCGTTTCTTGTAAAAGCATTTTACATCACTTTTCTCTTCTGAAAGTTAATTTTTAATCCCACTTCTTTACTCTTGTCAGCAAGTTCTTGGATCATACCCTGCAGATCTAAACGCGTAGTTCCAAAAATGATTACGCCATCAGCAAAACGAAGGTGAGTTAAATAACCTCCATTAATTGTTTTCCCAATTCAATGATTGAAAGACATTTTGCAATGTGGCATTTAAGAATTTGAAAGATATGGTGTCATCTTGTCTCACTCCCTTTCCAATTTTTATTTGTGCTGTATCCTCAAGTATCCGAACCTTTGCACTTGCATTAGGTTGGGCCGAAAACGCCGAAAATGCGCAGACCGGTTTGGTGTAGTGGGGAAAAGTAGTGACACCTCACTCTTAAACACTGTGCAGTAGTTTTTTTACTGTGAGTTAATATCTTCTGTTCCGACAACGGGTTTGAAATTTCGAAAATTAAGTTTAAAACAGCTATGAGTAATCGAATGTCTAATAAGCCGAAAGTTGGCAGACTGGTTTGGTGTGGTGCTAAAACGTTGTGACCCTCATCCTTAAACACTGTGCATTTTTTATTCAACTGTGAGGTAATAATATCTTCTGTTTCGGCAATGGGCTTGAAATTTCAAAAATTCGCATAAAAAACACCTGATGACACAGTCATTTTTGCGTAGTCATTTTGCAACTACACCATCAGAGCTGCAGAGTATGATCCAGGAACTTGCTGACAAGAGTAAAGAAGTGGGATTAAAAATGAACTTTCAGAAGACAAAAGTGATGTTCAATGCTTTTACAAGAAATGAAGATTTATCGATTGATGGAGAAAAGCTGGAGATAACAGACACGTACGTTTATCTTGGACAGCAGATATCAAGTGAGGGTCACATTGACGAAGAAATTAATCGGCGTATAAAATTTGCCTGGAGAGCTTTTGGAAGAAACGGCATAATTTTCAAGAACAATATGCCATTATGTCTTAAAAGAAAAGTGTTTGATCAATGCATCCTTCCAGTGCTTACGTATGGTGCAGAGACGTGGACCTTAACTAAAAGAGACATACAAAGACTGCAGACAACTCAAAGCAGCATGGAGAGATGCATGCTTGGTGTAACCAGGAGAGATAAGAAGAGGAATTCGTGGATCAGAAAAACGACATGAGTGGAAGACATCATGACCAGGGTAAAATCCCTGAAATGGCAATGGGCTGGACACACTGCCAGAAGGACAGACTATCGATGGGCCTATCGATGGGCAGCCGAAATTTTAGATTGGATTCCAAGGGACAGGAAAAGACCCAGAAGAAGACCACATGGGAGATGGGTAGATGAAATTCAAAAGTATGCGGGAGTGACATGGAGGAGACTGGCACAAGACAGACCGTTGTGGAGGAAACTTGGGGAGACCTTAATCCAGCAGTGGATTGATAATGGTTAACAATGATGTTGATGATGAGGTGGGAATGTTACTTGCATCCATGGCCTTGCAGAAACCCATTTCCAACTAGGTCTTTGTGGAAGTGAGAAAATGCAGAGTTTTTGCTGGTCCTTGATAAAGCCAAGGCTCAGTATTCTCGACACCTTCTACATTCAGTTGTTTTATTTTATTATTTTTTTATCTTTTCTCCTTCTACTCACACCGGTAGATACATAACCTTTTCTATGTCGTACTTGGTGTGAGTCAAAAATTATTTATGTATTTTTTTGATTAGGTATCTTCTTAATAGAATGTGAATTCTGAATTTTCAAAACTGCTGCGTTGCGCGTTTTGATCTTCAGGTTATTTAGCAACTTTCGTTTTAAATTCTAAAGTTTTTCCTTAGTCTTCAGTTTTGCTCTTCAGTATATATACATGTATATATATATATATATGCATGTATATAAAATTTGCAACCACTATCAATCCACTGCTGGATGAGAGACTCTAAGTTTCTTCTTCCACAACAGTCTGCCTTAAGTTTGTTTCTTTCATGCTTTCGAATTTCATGCAACCATCTCCCTCTTGTAATCTTCTGGGTATTGTTTTTTCCCTTGCTATCGAGTTCAATATTTCAACTCTCCGTCAGTGGCTCCTTTCTTCTAGCAATATGTCCATCTCGTTGCAATTTCAGGAATTCTGATCATAATGTCTTCCACTCTTGTCATTTTCCCGATCCACGAGTTTCTACACTGCTGGCCACCCAAAATGCAACACCAAGAAGGACACGAGATTGCAAAGCCAGATTTACTGGACACATAACAACAGATACAAAGATGAAACGATTGAGCATACAGGCCCTTGCGACTTGCGGAACACGCAGACATCAATAGTTCGTGTGGCCTACATGGCTGGCAATAACGGCCGCTACACGGCGCGGCATCGAACGAAAGAGGCTTTGGATGTGGGCTTGGGGTATGTCGGTCCAGGCTGCTTCCACACGTTGCCACAGTTCATCAAGGTCCTGTACGCTGCGGGTGGTGCTTGCCGGGCCACTCGGTTGCCGATCAGCGACCAGACGTGTTCGATGGACGACATATCGGGAGAACAGGCGGGCCACGGCAGCAGTGACACCTGGTGGGTCGTGAAGAATTGTTGCACGATGCGTGCCACGTGCGGGCGCGCATTGTCCTGTTGAAACGTGGCCGCTGGCAGGTCCTGCAGGTAAGGGAGAACTACAGGCTCCAAAACGTCGGAGATGAAGCGGTTGCTGTTGAGTGTACCGGCGATCCGTACCAGAGGGGTGCGGGTGTCATAACCAATTGCGCACCAAACCATAACGCCAGGCGACGGACTGATATGGCGATGCATAATGCAAGCGTCATACAGTCTCTCGCCGCGGTGCCGCCACACGCGGATCCGACCATCGTGGTGTTGCAGGCAGAAGCGGGATTAGTCGGAGAAAACAATATCGTACCATTCCGTAGTCCAGGTGCGGCGTTCAACGTCCCACTGCCACCGCACTCGCTGGTGGTGTAACGTCAATGGTAATCGTAGCAATGGGCGCCGTGCGATAAGTCCCCACTCTTGCATACGACGTCGAACGGTACGTGCTGACACAGGTTGTTGCGCAACACACCCTAATTCCTGCGCTAACGTTCGTGATGTGGCGGTGCGAGCCGTCAATGCCCGCCGCACAACATGTTGGTCCTCTCGTTCGGTGGTGTGCAGTCGCTCACGTCGGTCCGTCCGTCCCTCCTGCACCCACCGAGTCCATACTCGCCTCACTGTGGCTGGATGTCGTCCCACACGAGCGCCGATGTCTCGGTACGATAAACCGCTGTCGCGATAAGCCACTATTCGTCCTCTGTCGAACTCCGAAACGTGCTGGAATGACTGCCGTATTCTACGACGAGGCATCAGGAAGCTTCCCACGCACAGATCCTGCAGCACAACACACTTCCACTACTTACACCCCGCCTTCTGTGCAGCCTTCTTATAGTGCTTCTCGGTGGCGTGCCGGGCGCACATGATTTGCATATGCCCTGCAATGCTAATCGTTTGCATGTCCTCTCGCGGGCGACGCATGCTGCGAATTTCAGGCCAATCGGATGCCTCCTTCTGGGTATTGCATTTTGATTGGCCAGCAGTGAATTTGTAACTTTCCTGGTAACATCAAGCATGCATCTCTACATGCTACTTTCAGTTGTCTGCAACATCTGTATGTCTATTTTAGTTCAGGTCCATGTCTGTTCTCCATGCGTAAAAACTGGAAGGATGCACTAATTAATCAGTTTCTTTTTAAGAAATAATGCATCTGTCCAAGTTTTATAGTTCGATTATTTTCTTCATAAATGTGGCAATGTGTCCATCGCTTAATATCTGTTGCCTAATTTAGTTATCGGTACCTCTACATTTTCCCTATCAATCGCTAAATATAAAATATTATATATATATATATATATATATATATATATATATATATTATTATTATTATTATTATTATTATTATTATTATTAAACGGACAGCATCAGCACAGGCTCAGTAACTTAGCTTATTCGAAGCGATATCTACAAAATTGAGATCCCCCCCCCCATCTCAGCTTATCACGAGCCGCCACTGGAATAAACCCATCCCTGTTTGGTGCTCTGCAAACTTCCAATGATGCCTCTGTAAAAAACTTTACCATACATTTCACAGTTTGTGTGTGGCAAGGGAAATCAACGAAATTCTATTGTCGATGGATATCTTTCGCAGTTAGCATGTTTTGTAACAACTGAGAATCCATGTCGCTTAAAACCGAAGGGGTGTGCGATCGCACGTAGTACAATCAATTAGTTCCATGTAACGTTTGGCCTGAAAGTTTATCTGAGGTATGACAAATGTTCGAGCACCAACAGTTGCATCAGCAGCGTCTCTTGCCTTGAGGAGCCTTCGAATTCCAAGCTTTTGCACATGTGCTCTCTCATCTGTTAACATGCTCAAGAAAATGTTTTCTGGAGAGGCGAAGTAAGCGTTGTGTATTATCACTGGATCAATTACTTTCAGGTAGTTCTTCGGCAAGTATCTAGATGACCTGATGAATTCAAATAGGTACTTTGTTCCGTTCTTTATAGAATTCGGTTACTCATAGCTGTTTTAAACTTAATTTTCGAAATTTCAAGCCCACTGCCGGAACAGAAGATATTAACTAACAGTAAAAAAATTTTGCACAGTGTTTAGGGGTGAAGGGTCACAACTTTTCCGCACTGCACCAAACCGATCTGCGCACTTTCGGGTTTTTCAGCCCATCCTAACTTGCATTTTCATAGATGTTATTAATAATGCTAATGTATGCATCTTCAATACCGCAGGATTTCAAAGCCATTGTAGCTGCTGATGGTTTCACTGAATCATGGGCCTTTTTATAGTCAATAAAAGCCATGCATAATGGAAGTTCCTATTCCCTCGCTCTTTCAATTAGTTCTCTCAGTACATGGATATGATTTACAGTGCTGCAGCCACGCCTGAATCCAGCTTGTTCTCTTGGTTTAACCATGTCTAGTGTTACCTTCAAGCGATGTGAAAAAACCTTAGTGAAGATTTTATAAACCACTGATAGGAGGCTAATAGTCCTGTAGTTCCTGAGATCCTCAATGTCACCTTTTTTATGTAGCAGGATCATTGTAGCGGTGTTCCGATCCTCAGGAATCTTCCCTTCATTAAGGCATCGAGTGAAAATTTGGGCGAGTACTGTTTCAATTTCTCCACTTGCTTCTTGTATAATGTCCACGGTAATTCCATCTCCTGGAGCTCTTCCCTGTTTCATGTTCTCAATTGCATGTGTAACTTCTGCAGGGAAGACTGGTGTGACATTGATACTGGTACCTGTCGTAATGTCTGAAATACACTGGCGTGCAAATATTAAGGACGAGACGGTTTTTCGAATGAAACGTCGTGCAGAAGTGCTCCACATCGACTCAAATCATACCGTAAGATCCCCAAGATGTAAGAATATGGGACAAATGAGCAAAACCGTCCAAACAAGGAATCCAAAGGATACAAAGGCCCTTTATTGAAAAGGTAGCTTCGAGCACAACTGGACAGAAGACAGAAACATCCACGTGACAGGCGGCAGCCAAAAAAACAGTCTTTAGTAGGGGACATGATCGCCCCTGACTGCGTTGCAGGATTTACAACGTCTGTCCATGCTGAGGACGAGGTTGTCAAGGAGCTGTTGAGGTATCGCGGCCCATTCCTCTTGTAGCGCCAATCGCAGCTGCGGAATCGTTGCTGGAGGCTGATGACGTGCTGCCAAGCGTCTCCCGAGAAGGTCCCACATGTGTTCGATTGGATATAGGTCCGGAGACCTTGCGGGCCAATCCATGCGTTGAATATCTTCACTCTCCAACAGCTCTGCGACAGCCACTGTACGATGAGGTATAGCGTTGTCGTCTATGAAGAGGAACTCAGGACCCACAGCACCTCTAAACAAACTCACGTGAGGCAGGAGAACCTCGGTACAATAGCGGACACCAGTGACTGGACCTCTATGGAAGATGTGGAGGTCAGTACGGCTACCAAACATGATACCGCCCCAAACAAGAACTCCGCCACCTCCAAACCGGTCCCTTTCGATGATGTTGGAGGTGTGATTGCGTGTTCCCTGCTCTCTCCAGATGTGTATACGTCCAGAATCGCTCGTCAGACTTAATCGGCTCTAATCCGTAAAGAGAACCCGACGCCGTTGCTGATGTGTCCAGTTCTTGTGTTCCTGGCACAACAGAAACCGCCGTCGTCGATGAGCAGGCGTTAATGGCACACAACGTACTGGTCGTCGTGCAAATAGGCCACCTTTGTGCAGCCTCCTGGCCAAGGTAAAACGCGATAACGGACGTCCAGTTGTCTGTCGCATGTGCCTTGCGATTTCTCCCGCTGTCTGCCGTCTGTCTTTTCTCGCCTGTAGAACAATATACCGGTCGTCCGCCGCCGTGGTTGCTTGTGCACGACCACTGCTAAACTCTCGGACAGCTGTTCCTGTCGTTTGAAATGCTCTCCAAGCTCGTGAAACTATACTGTAAGCGATCCCGAACTCCTCGGCCACACTTCGACCTTCTTCCATCCCAATGACGTGACCTCGGGTAAAGTCATCCAGATGTCGTCTACTGGATTGCTTGCTGGGCATATCACACGGTGGCAGCAACTCGACGTCGTTCAAACCGATGTACACCGTGCAATAGCTTTCACCGAATTGCTGAGCGTACACCGCCTGTGTACTTTATACCCTTCCGACACCCCCAACCCCCGTCATGCTGCATATATGCGCATGCCCTACCATACCAGACCCTAGTCTATCTTCTGAGTGGTCTTTCGGTCCGTTCTGTCTGCTCATTCCGCTGTTCTGCTAATTTCTCCTCTTCGTCCTTTATTTTTGCACACCAGTGTATATGTACCATCCTTTCATACAGTTTTGAGTAGAAAATTTTCACCCTTGTCAAGATTTCGCTTCTGTTTTTTGTTACTGTATAACATCTTCTTTTCTCAATGTCACAATCTGTTTTCTTCCCGTTCCGAGATGTCCCTTTGCTCACTTCAGGCGTTAGTTGTTTTATACTGCTTTTCTCACTAGTTCACAATTGAATTTCCTTATGTCTCCAGTGGTATTTTTTCGCACTGTCTTGCATAGCTCTATATATTCCACTTTGGAAGTGACGTCTTTATTTGTCCTCATCTCCTTCTCTTTTGCATCAACATTTTTGTTTTTCCTGAAATTTTCTTCATATGTAACTTGTTCTTAGTACCACCTACTTTTGTTGCTCTTCCTATAAGAGCCTGGGTGAGTTCTCTGTTAACTTCAGACATATTCTTAAGCAAAGTCAAAGACAAAATTTTACACCTAAGAATTTAAAGAGCAGAGTCAAAGACAAAAGAGCAGAGTCAAAGACAAAAGAGCAGACAAAATTTTACACCTAAGAATTTAAAACTAAATTTGCTTAAGAAACAACCTGAAGATCATGACGCGCAACGCAGCAGTTATGAATATTCAGAACTCACACACTACTAAGTAGAGACAGTAATAAAAAATTATTTAACAAGTACTAAAACAACATAGAAAACTTCAAAGCCCAACAGGCATGAATAAAAAAGAAAATAAAGGAATAGCAAACCTGAATGTAGAAAGTGTCGAGAATGCCGAGCCTTGGCTTTATCAAGGACCAGCAAAACTCTGCATTTTCTCACTTCCACAAAGACCTAGTTGGAAATGTGTTAACTTCATATAATTTTTTCCAAAGCATCATTTTAATTTTTATTATTATTTTTTTGTTCTTGTGATGTCCGTTTTTGAGGTAGTTGTGGGTACAAAAATCCTGTTTACTCTCATGACACTGTTGAAAAATTTTTGATCTTTTGTTTTTATTTTATGGCATTTTAAGTAAAGCTTTTTTTCACCACAAAGAATAAGAATTTGTAGTACTTTTAGTACTGTTATTAAAGTTTAAATTCTCTCTCAGGCGGCTTGGTAGCTCAGCAATTTTTACTGAATAATTCTGATGATTTCTTCAGACCCTCTCACAACTTGTGATTTGTAATCGTTTTTCTGTTTTTTGTGGCAGATGACGAGTGTGGGTTGGGCCAGGAAAGTTATAGATGAATGCAAAAACTTTATCTAAATTATTCTTCATGCGACTCTGAGGAGGTTATGCTAATTAAAATTTTAGTGGGCTTTATACTTGCATCTATGGCTTTGCAGATACCCATTTCCAACTAGGTCTTTGTGGAAGTGAGAAAATGCAAAGTTTTGCTGGTCCTTGATAAAACCAAGGCTCGGCATTCTCGACACTTTCTACATTCAGGTTTGCTATTCCTTTATTTATTTTTTTACTCATGCCTGTTGGGCTTTGAAGTTTTCTATGTTGTTTTAGTACTTGTTAAATATTTATATATATATATTGACATTGAGGATCTCAGGAACTACAGACCCATCAGCCTCCTATCAGTGGTTTATAAAATCTTCACTAAAGTTCTTTCACACCGCTTGAAGATAACACTGGACATGGCTCAACCAAGAGAACAAGCTGGATTCAGGAGTGGCTACAGCACAATAGATCATATCCACGTACTGAGAGAACTAATTGAAAGAGCGAGGGAATATGAACTTCCATTGTGCATGGCTTTTATCGATTATGAAAAAGCCTTTGACTCGGTGAAACCATCAGCAGTTACAATGGCCCTGAAATCCTGCGGTATTGAAGATGCATACATTAATATTATTAATAACATCTATGAAAATGAAAGTGCAAAGATTTGGCTGTTTGAAAATACAACACACATAAAAATTGGAAAGGGAGTGAGACAAGGTGACACCATATCTCCGAAGCTCTTTAATGACGCATTGGAAAATGTCTTTCAATCACTGAACTGGGAAAACAAAGGGATAAAGATTAATGGAGATTATCTAACCCACCTTCGTTTTGCTGATGATGTAGTCATTTTTGCAACTACACCATTAGAGCTGCAGAGTATGATCCAGGAACTTGCTGACAAGAGTAAAGAAGTGGGATTAAAAATGAACTTTCAGAAGACAAAAGTGATGTTCAATGCTTTTACAAGAAATGAAGATTTATCGATTGATGGAGAAAAACTGGAGATAACAGACACGTACGTTTATCTTGGACAGCAGATATCAAGTGAGGGTCACATTGATGAAGAAATTAATCGGCGTATAAAACTTGCCTGGAGAGCTTTTGGAAGAAACAGCATAATTTTCAAGAGCAATATGCCATTATGTCTTAAAAGAAAAGTGTTTGATCAATGCATCCTTCCAGTGCTTACGTATGGGGCAGAGACGTGGACCTTAACTAAAAGAGACATACAAAGGCTGCAGACAACTCAAAGAAGCATGGAGAGGTGTATGCTTGGTGTAACCAGGAGAGATAAGAAGAGGAACTCGTGGATCCGAAAAATGACAAGAGTGGAAGACATCATGATCAGATTTAAATCCCTGAAATGGCAATGGGCTGGGCATACTACCAGAAGGACAGACCATCGATGGACAGCCGAAATTTTGGATTGGATTCCAAGGGACAGGAAAAGACCCAGAAGAAGACCACATGGGAGATGGGTGGATGAAATTCGAAAGTATGCGGGAGTGACATGGAGGAGACTGGCACAAGAAAGACCGTTGTGGAGGAAACTTGGGGAGACCTTCGTCCAGCAGTGGGTTGATAATGGTTGACAATGATGATGATGATGATGATGATATATAAATATATATGTGTGTGTATATATATATAAGGTCAGGTGATGCGTAACATCACAGCCTCTCCTTGACAAATGTCAACCCCGCCTTCTCGTGGTGCATCCTGTTCCCACTAAAGGGGCTCTGACGACCGCCAATAGCGGTATAACCATACCATCGGGATCAGAGGAAATGCTATCGTACACTCACCAACCCGCTTGGCCAGCGTGGTGAGTTATGGCCAAACACCTCCAAAATGACTCTACAACTTAAATCTTGGCCCTCAGTCTCCGGCAGCTGGAATGTACCTGGCCAAGGCAGCGGCCAGTGCGACATGAAGGCAGAGGGTGCTAAGAATCACCGGAGGACCGGACTAGGCTGCCATTTGATGCTGACCTTGGCTACCTACAATGGACGCTCCCTATCTTCTGATTCAAGGCTTCTTGAATTGGAAGAGGAACTACAAAGGATCAAGTGGGACATCGTCGGGCTAAGTGAGGTAAGGAGAAAAGGAGAAGATCTCATTGAACTGAAAAGTGGACATCTCTTCTATTATCGTGGGACAGATACTGGCAGAACTAGTGGTGTTGGATTTATAATAAACAAGAAACTGAAGGATAAAGTGGTAGAAGTTGAAAGTTCCTCTGACAGAGCTGCACGACTCGTTATCCAACTATCGAGAAGATACCAGGCTCAGATTATTCAAACTTATGCACCCACCACAAGTCATCCTGAAGAAGAAATTGAAGAATTTTATGAGGAAATTCGTCATCTAAATAATAAAGGTAAGCAGCACTTGAAGATAATTATGGGAGATTTCAATGCAAAAATAGGGCACCGGCAACAAAATGAAACTTCAGTAGGTAAATTCGGTTACGGCAACAGAAACCAGCGTGGAAATACTCTCGTTGAGTTTGCAGAGGCAGAAGGATTTTTCATCTTGAATTCCTTTTTCAAGAAAAAGCCACACAGGAAATGGACATGGAGACATCCAATTGGGACGACAAGTGAAATTGATTTTATTATGTGTAACAAAAAATTCGTCATCGAAGACTGCAGTGTGCTGAACAAGTTCAACACAGGTAGTGACCATAGATTGGTGAGATGTAAGATGCACCTCAACACTAAACTGGAACGTGGCAAGCTCATAAGACAAACAAAATGTATTGACATAACCAACCTTAAAAAACACCATAATACTTTCAAGTTGGAACTGAAGAACAGATTCTCTGCTTTAGAAGGCCTAACATCGGAAGAAGTGGATATTTCGGAAGTTAACAGAAAAGTAACCAAAGCTCTTATGGAAACAGCAACAAAATTAGCTGGGTCTAAGAACAAGTTGCATGTGAACAAATTATCAGGAAAAACCAAAATGTTGATGCAAAAAAGAAGAGAGATGAGGACAACTAAAGAAGATGTGACTTCCAAAGTGGAATATATAGAGCTATGCAAGACAGCACGAAAAAGTATCACTGAAGACGTAAGGAAATTCAACTGTGAGCTAGTGAGGAAAGCAATTGAAAACAACCAAAGCCTAAAGATAGCAAAGGGACATCTCAGTAAGGGAAGAAAACAGATTATGGCTCTGAGAAAAGAAGATGGTTCTATAACAAGAAATAGAGGCGAAATTTTGACAAGAGTGAAAGATTTCTACTCCAAATTATATGAAAGGGATGATACATGTACTCCAGACATCATGAAAGGTACCAGAGTTCTTCCAGTCCTCCCAGCAGAAGTTGCTCATGCAATCAAGAACATGAAGCGGGGGAAAGCTCCAGGAGAAGATGGAATTACTATAGACATCATACAAGAAGCAAGTGGAGAAATTGAAACAGTACTCGCCCAAATTTTCACTCGATGCCTTAATGATGGGAAGATTCCTGAGGATTGGAACAATGCTACAATGATCCTGCTACATAAAAAAGGTGACATTGAGGATCTCAGGAACTACAGACCTATCAGCCTCCTATCAGTGGTTTATAAAATCTTCACTAAAGTTCTTTCACACCGCTTGAAGGTAACACTGGACATGGCTCAACCGAGAGAACAAGCTGGATTCAGGAGTGGCTACAGCACAATAGATCATATCCACGTACTGAGAGAACTAATTGAAAGAGCGAGGGAATATGAACTTCCATTGTGCATGGCTTTTATCGATTATGAAAAAGCCTTTGATTCGGTGAAACCATCAGCAGTTACCACGGCTCTGAAATCCTGCGGTATTGAAGATGCATACATTAATATTATTAATAACATCTATGAAAATGCAAGTGCAAAGATTCGGCTGTTTGAAAATACAACACACATAAAAATTGGAAAGGGAGTGACACAAGGTGACACCATATCTCCGAAGCTTTTTAATGCCACATTGGAAAATGTCTTTCAATCACTGAACTGGGAAAACAAAGGGATAAAGATTAATGGAGATTATCTAACCCACCTTCGTTTTGCTGATGACGTAGTCATTTTTGCAACTACCCCATCAGAGCTGCAGAGTATGATCCAGGAACTTGCTGACAAGAGTAAAGAAGTGGGATTAAAAATGAACTTTCAGAAGACAAAAGTGATGTTCAATGCTTTTACAAGAAATGAAGATTTATCGATTGATGGAGAAAAACTGGAGATAACAGATACGTATGTTTATCTTGGACAGCAGATATCGAGTGAGGGTCACATTGATGAAGAAATTAATCGGCGTACAAAACTTGCCTGGAGAGCTTTTGGAAGAAACAGCATAATTTTCAAGAGCAATATGCCATTATGTCTTAAAAGAAAAGTGTTTGATCAATGCATCCTTCCAGTGCTTACGTATGGTGCCGAGACGTGGACCTTAACTAAAAGAGACATACAAAGGCTGCAGACAACTCAAAGAAGTATGGAGAGGTGCATGCTTGGTATAACCAGGAGAGATAAGAAGAGGAACTCGTGGATCCGAAAAATGACGAGAGTGGAAGGCATCATGATCAGAGTTAAATCCCTGAAATGGCAATGGGCTGGACATACTGCCAGAAGGACAGACCATAGGTGGACAGCCGAAATTTTAGATTGGATTCCAAGGGACAGGAAAAGACCCAGAAAAAGACCACATGGGAGATGGGTGGATGAAATTCGTAAATATGCGGGAGTGACATGGAGGAGACTGGCACAAGACAGACCGTTGTGGAGGAAACTTGGGGAGACCTTCGTCCAGCAGTGGATTGATAATGGTTGGCAATGATGATGATGATGATGATGATATATAAACACCGTTTTTCAATAGGATAACGCCTAGCCGCCTACCGCTGGGATCAGCCTGAATGCTTTACACGGTGTGTGGATTCCATGGCCAGCACAATCCCCCGACCTCTCGCCCATCGAGCATCTGTGGGACACGATTGGACGTTGGTTGAGTACTCTTCCACCCCCGCAAAATGAAGATGAATATTGGACTCGGATCAACACCTCGTGGTCCTCGATACCCCAGGACTCTATTCGGACTCTCGATGTCACGTTAGATTCAACGCTGTATCACCCAAAGCGGGGGCCACACTTCTTATTGGTCATCCTTTACAGTACATTCGGCCACTGGAGCCTAGTCTGTATGTGGCAATTAAACCATTTGTTCAGGACCTACTTGGCTATTTATGTGTGCAATTTTGTCTGTTAATACGACTCGCTATCGAACTCTCAAGAAGTCGTTAAACCTCCAAATAAAAAAATAAAAAGAAACTCTCAAGAAGATACCAGGCTCAGATTATTCAAGCTTATGCACCCACCACAAGTTATCCTGAAGGAGAGACTGAAGAATTTTATGAGGAAATTCGTCATCTAAATAATAAAGGCAAGCAGCACTTGAAGATCATTATGGGAGATTTCAATGCGAAAATAGGGCAACGGCAACAATGAAACTTCAATAGGTAAATTCGGTCACGGCAACAGAAACCAGCGTGGAAATACTCTCGTAGAGTTTGCAGAGGCAGAAGGGTTTTTCATCATGAACTCCTTTTTCAAGAAAAAGCCGCAAAAGAAATGGACATAGAGGCATCCCAGTGGATTGACAAGTGGAATTGATTTTATTATGTGTAACAAGAAATTTGTCATGGATGACTGGAGTGTGCTGAACAAGTTCTACACAGGTAGTGACCATAGAATGGGGAGATGTAATATGCACCTTAACACTAAACTCGAATGTGCCCAGCTCATAAAACAAACAACGTGTATTGACATCACCAACCTTAAAAAAGATCATAATACGTTCAAATTGGAACTGAGGAACAGATTCTCTACTCTAGAAGGTCTAACGTCGAAAGAAGTGGACATCTCTGAAGTTAACAGAAAACTAACCAAAGATCTTATGGAAACAGTAACAAAACTAGCTGGTACTACAAGTTGCCCATGAAGAAATTATCAGGTGTTTAATGAATGACCTCGGCCACTCGATCTACAATCCCGCTAGCCTAACGACCGCAGCCGTCAGGGGAAAATTCTTAGCATCTTTGCCCTTGGAGGAAAAACAAGAGAGTGTCCGCGAAATGTTCTGGGATCCTGGTCTAAAGCGCGATTTCACCGATTTCACCCAGCTCCCTCGCCATCAGTCAATCCGGTCAGTGCATTTGCTACAAGATGCATACTCCGGGGGTCTCATAACTCACCAACTGACACCTCTTTCGGACGTCCCGCTCCTGGGCAAGCTAGATGCGTCCCAGACACGCCTCTCTCTCTCTCTCTCTCTCTCTTTCTCTCTCTCACTCTCTCTCTCTCTCATACCTCTCGAAAGAGATCTCCTGCTCCATGTTATACAACATGACGCCTCACCCCTGTCTTTTCCTAAAATGACCTCTCCAACTTACTTTTTGATACGGGTTGCATTTCACCTCGCCACAGTAAGATCAAGATAAATGGTAAAATGGATATTACTAAGTATTTTAAAAAACATCGGTTTGATCCTGATATCGCTATAACACAGGTTGAGCATGCTCTATCGGCATCGACGAACGATACAGCTGTAAGGATGACTGCTGCAAATGCATTTCAAAATGAACCCATACCTTTACCGACTGTTGATGCAATGGATTTGGCAGAGTGGGATATTGGACGGTACACAGATAGAATTGGACGATTTTATTCGAGAAAATTTATTGCTCAGGTGTTGGATTCCATCTGAAACTTTTCCTTTTCAGCAAAACAGGTCGCCCGAAGAAATCTGACATTTCAGCTGTTCTGGTTAAATCAATTTAAATGGTTGGAGTATTCCAAACACCTTCAAGGAGCTTTTTGTAAGTCTTGCGTTGTGTTTTCTCCTGAACGGTGTGGTAAAGGAGGGCATCAACGTCTTGGTGCCTTAGTAAAGAAACCATATTCAAGGTGAAAAAATGCGAAAGATCATTTTATAAATCGTGCAAAAATGATGTATCGTCAAACATGTTGTGAGTATGCCGACAATTTTTTAAGTGTTGCAAAAGGAAAGCAGCAACATGTTCCAAACCAAATTAATAAATTATTTAAAGTAGACAAGTTTAGAAATACGGACTGTACTTAAATCAATTATCGAAACGCTGATTTTGTGCGGTCGACAAGAAATAGCTCTCCGTGGAACGCGCGACTACAGAAACGTCATCTTTCAAAACAGTGATGCCAATGATAGGAATTTTCAATCGCTGTTACGTTTTCGCGTGAACGCCGGCGATTTTATTTCATTGAAGCACTTAGAGCACGGACCGAGGAACTCGCGATACGCAAGTCCTACGATACAGAATCAATTAATCGGTCTATGTGGAAAATAAATCCAAGAACAGATAGTGCGCAAAATGAGCTCAGCCCGATATTTTTTCTGTTTTATGTAACGAAACGACAGATATTTCTGGAGTGGAACAATTAACTATATGCGTGTGTTATGTGGACAGAGAGGAACAGAAATTATGTGAAGGCTTTCTACTTTTTGCACCTGGGACGGATGTCACGGGTCATAGCTCATCTTCCTTGATACTTACAAATTTTAAATTCCTCAACATCAACTGCGATTATCTTGTACAGCAAGGATACGATGGCGCTGCAGCTATGAGCGGCTATACGTGGAGCTCAAGCTTACATTAGAAAAGAACACCCAATGGCCTTATACGTCCATTGTAAAGCACATTCTCTTTAGCTGGCACTAGGGTATTCTTGTACAATTGCATCTATACGAAACTGTATAGGCGCAATTCAGTCAGTTGGAACTTTTGTTAGTTCATCTGCAAAAAATAACAAAGCTCTTAAAGGTTTCATCAAGCAAATATTACCAGCTTCCAGGCACACGATGTTAATATCAATGTGCGGAACACGTTGGGTCCGAGAAATCTACGTTGCAATAGTTCTATCGTTACAAAATTTGCAAGATGTAAAAAATCGCGAATCCTTCCAAAAAGCTCATCACTCAAGGCCAGTTTGTAATCGCACTTTGCCCACTTGACCTTGTATTTTCGTGGACATTACCTCTGTCGAAAACTCTTCAAAGCGTTGACTGCGATTTGACTACATCACAGGAACGTGTTGATCTCGTAGTAACTTCGCTTGACCAGCTAAGAAGCAACGCCATCGATAAATTTAGAGTTATTTTTAATGCAGCGTCAAAATTGATCAAATAATTTGATGGAGTTTTCAACATGGATGCTAATTAAAGACCCGGTAACGCAATGGAGGCCTTTTTACAATGCGACTCAATTCTTTTCCACAACTCACACACGTTGTTACAGATTCTTGCTACAATTCCGATTTCCACAGCTACGTCAGAAAGGACATTTTCAACACTTAAACGATTGAAGACATATTTAAGAAACTCAACGGGGGAAAACAGACTGAGTGGATTAGCACTTTTAGCAACCCAATGCAATATTGAAGTGCAACCGGACGAAATTTTAAATCGGTTTGTTAAGTCTTCAAGGCGCGCTAATTTTTGATAAGGTGAGTGATAATGTAAACCGCATTTGTTCTTCTTAATGTAAAAATTTCTTGAATTTGCTGATTTGTACAAATTCTGTTGTATGTAAAATGTTTTAATGTTAGCCTTAAAATGTCAAACTTTCTATCAATACGTACTGTAATTGCTATTGCTTGTATCAAAACATTGGTTTAACATATTTTTAAGTCATTAAAAAACAGTTATCTAAAGAAATTACCTGCCCTTGTGTTTTATCTATGTTTATTGTAAGTTTATAGCTTTTTGAATTGTAAACTAGAAAATTTTAGTTTCCATTCAATCATCAAAAGAAATGAGCACCTCACCGTTGAAAAAATCCCCCCCGAAAAACTACTTTAACTAAAGTAGTGAAAAAAATTTAGCCCTGTTCAGCCCCACCTCAATGCTGTTAAAATACTTTTGATTCACATTCACTGTAAAAAAAGCATATTTTGCTTCATGTGAGAAGGTATAACGAAAAGGAAATAGAGCAGAAAATCCATTAAGATACATCACCAGACAGAGAAACAAATGATACAGGAATATACACTAAAGTCTCTATGAAGAACTTGTATTTTTCCCAATGCTATTTTTTTTAATTTAATTGATTTTTGGTGCATACCTATATTCACTCAAATACTATTCGACCGAGTATTTTATATTTCACTTTCCTACGCGATTTTCTGTTTTAGATATAAGAATAGAAAAATTCTAAGAAAGAAGAAAACAATATTTAATATTTTTGTTTGGTTAAAAATGATAATTGATCAGATTTACAAAGGTAGAATCTATAGAACAAAAATTTTACGATACCAACTCTTATTGTCCTTCAGAAATATGATGCACGTAAAAAGTATCAAATTAACATCGTCTAAATATGGCTTTATCTCTATCCTTAATTGTCTGAACTATATATATAAATGTAATAACTTGGAATTTTTAAATGTTACATTCGGTGAAATTTAGTCATTGAACTTGAAGTAATAACGAATATAAACTGTGTCTACTCACCCGCCTGTCTAATCTTTTTTACTGACACCTCTTACAGTTTAAAGAAAAGTTCTTTACGCAACAAAGCACTGTTTTTTACCCCTTCACAGATAACACTGTCACAATCTATGTTATGCAGTACATCTTTTTCAACAGTCATCAGGAGTAATGCTTCTAGATGAGCGTCCGTCAATGCACTACTTAACTGTGTTTTTACAAATTTTAGCGTGGAAAATTATCTTTCGCGGACAACTTGAATTATTGGCAACGTTAAAAGGTATTTATACGTAGTTCCTGAGGCACTGTAAGCTGCGCTGAACATATTGTGTTTCATTAGAACATGGTAGCAGCAAATACATTTTTTGCATGGCGTTACATTTTGTAAATTTCTCCAAATCCATCCTGTTCCAGTATTTCATGTTGGATAAACATTTGTTGTTCTTCTTCAATTGATTTTTGAAGATACTCCCAATTTATAGCTAAGTGCACCAGCTCATTTTGAAGATTTTCCTTTGTTGCTTGGCTATTGTGCTTTAAAAGCCTTTCGCTCAGATTTTGAAAGGCATCTGAAGAAATTACCCTTTTAATCGGTGAAAGAAGTGAAAGATCCGTATACATTTTTTTTTATCGGTGAAAGAAGTGAAAGATCCGTATACAATTCACCGTTTTTGACGAAGCGCTCTCTCATGCTTTCCACAACGGTATCCAAAATTTTATTGTACACATCGAAAGTTTATGTTTTTATAGCATCTGTGTTAGTATTTCACCTGGCATTTTCTTCACCCTTAAAAACTTTCCAGAGAAGCTTATTATGCGTTTCTCTGGAAAGTGTTTTTTATTGCGATATCGGAATCTGGGCATCTTTCTTCAATTTAATTTGCCGCCCATTCGATAAAATTTGATGCCGCATTAACAATTGAATTCATGTTTCTTGGAATTGCTCCCACTGCTTTTTTGCTGACATTACCAGTTGATGACATTTCAAGAGATCTACTCCACTCGATTGTAAATATTTTGACAAAGGGCTAGTAATATGAAAATTTCGTAGATACTTGTCAAAATTATGTCATATTTTAATAACCCATTTATAGATGGGTTATTAGGTTCTGTTCCTTAACTCGAATTCCCGGATCAATTTTATCAAATTTCACAAATTTAAGACGAGCTAGGATTACATCAATATAAAAGGCGTTTTTCGGAACATGAAATGAACCAAACATTTTGCTTAGCGCGACTTCTTTAGCTCATTAGCGAGTTTCTCCAGTAGTTTGCAATTTTCTGTTTTTGTTGGTTGGTGGTGGTTTCAGCCCAAATGTCCATCCATTGGTAAGATTCTTTGAAAAAAACAACTGAATTACGCAAATTAAAAAGTGATGCTGCTGATATTGAAGACTAGGTAGCATCAGACAAAATTAAGATTAAAATATTACTGTGACACCACACATGTGTGTGATTCGGTGAAGCTTTGGCTAACCATGCCGAGAACGCATCATATTGGCCCTGCATATTAGCCGCCCCATCTGTAGCATTTGCTACACAGCCTTCCAGTTTTAAATTATTGGAGAGCAAAACTCCTTGCAAAAGATCAAAGAATCCTTTACCTGTATAGTAGTTGCTTTTACCAGGCCTATTAGCCTTTCGTAAATGCGTTATTTTATATATATATGACAATTATGGAGTACTAACCGATATATCTTGAGTTGTATCTATTTGTATAGAATACATGCTCGCTTCCACAATTTCATTGTATATCGATTTTTTAATCAGTGAAGATACGGTTTGTGCTATCAAATCAACAATAGTTTTCGACAGGAAAGTTACTAAGCCACCACGTCTCTTATTTCCAAGGTCATGAGACTTTTTGCTTTTTCTTAGGACATTATCTAAATGTTTTTTCAGTGTAACGTCATACTTGCTGAGCAATAATATCAACTCCAAGAAATTACCATGATCTAGCATTGGATCCTTTAATATATATGCAGCTTCAAATATTTTGCCTCTAAAACTCATTCCGCGCTTTCCTAAAACTTTCACAACTTCGATTTCCCTTTCAAGAATTTGCCGGTTCTTTCTCTTGTTCTTTTTTTAATTTACGTGTTTTGAGACAAGCAAGCATTCAATAATCCCTTGCTTTTTTGCCATGAAAAAATATTCTGTGCTTGTATTGTGCATTTTGCTATTTTCATGCTCAGAAATTCTTTGGTGCACATGTTTCCAGTTATTCATGCCCTCTGAAAAATATTTTTTTTCCGTATTTTTCACAAATGCAAGACACACAGTGCAATAGAGGGAACACGAAATTACCTCATAGCTCAGCCAACGGCGGTTCGACCCATTTTCGGGATTAAACACTTTTTTTGAAATGAATGGAAATTTTGCGCCATTTGTAGGTTGTATCGGGTGACTTCGAAAAAAGAATTCTATGTCTTCCTTCTTGGGTTGTTTGAATATTCCAGGTTTTAATACAACACTGTTTTCCACCACACTTGCGTAAGATGTTTCATCAGAATCGATGGATGATTTTTTATTATCCATGGAAACATTTTGAAAGCAGCAACCATTTTCACTGTATTTGAATAAACTATCATCGCTTTTTTAGTTGAAAATGTAGAATCATTATCCCTGAAACAATCCCTTAGTTTTGCACATTTTTTGGCATCTGATTCTAACAGCATTTTTTTATCCCGCCTTTTCTCAGCGCCACTTTTGCGATTTTATTCGTTCATTTTCGATTAGAAACGAAAAACATTCTGATTATGACAGGGCCCTTCCTTAAGCCGCAATTCTTAGAGAAAACAAACTGTTCTTGTGTGTTTCCCAAACTCAAATGATTGAATGTATCTCCCCCCCCTCCCCCTCCCTCTAACACAAAAACAGTTTAGGATATTGGTGGTGCTTTTCCGTTTTGTTTTATGGCCATTTAGCAGAGAAGCAATGCTTGAGGTTCGGTTAAATCTGACATGTTTATGACTTCAGAGAACACCCGGTACTTCCTTCGGAATAATCCGCAAACGAGCTGCTTAACCCTTTTGGAACCTATTATTATCTAGGATCGTAGGTTCATTTTCTCATGAGAATGTTTTAGCAGCATTGCCATGTGATTGTGCGGATAGACACAACACTAATGGCTCCTACAACCAGCGGGAGTAAAATCTACTACCCCCGTCCCCTTCCTTGGGGAATATGTAAAACATCTTCTACATTCCCCCTCCCCCCGCGATCCCGCAACATACTGTACATACATTCTCGTTCCTCAGCTATTAAGTGATCCCAGAAGTTCGCCAACACACATAGCCCATCTGTTGTAGTTGAGGTTCTAGCAGTTTCCTAGAGAGGGGATTTTTTTCCCTAATTTAAAATAGAAGTTTCTTTCCCCCGCTTGTTGTAATTGCATTACGTGTATTTCGTTTAAAAACAAAAAAAGAGTGTTACGGTTCAGTTGTGTGTTCAAAACAACTGAACTGAAAACATTTTTAAGAAAGGAAGAAAGAAAGAGACAAAATATAGGGAAGGGGTCCACCGAGAAATGTCCCGGTGTGCTGGTAGACGAATCCGCCCCTGAATACGGTACGCATTCCGGTCAGCGTTAGTACTGCGTCGGACCGCCTCGTGCTCGGATACATGCGGTGATACGGTCTGGCATGGAGTCAAAGAGACGCCGTACGTTATCCTGGGACAGATTGGCCTACACTTCTTGCAACTGACGCTCTAAAGCACGAACACTGGGTCATGAAGAAAACTGGCGTCTCATCTGGTCCCACACGTGCTCGATGGGCGAGAGATCAGGCGATCTGGCAGGCCACGGAAGCGTCGAAGCATGACGTAGACAGTCCTGAGAAACCCAAGCCGTGTGCGGATGGACGTTGTCTTATTGGAAAATGGCTCCGGGCTGCCCCGCCAAAAAAGGCAGTACATGGGGCCGCAGGATCTCCTGTACGTAACGCTGGGATGTCAACGTCTTTCGGATCACTGCGAGGGCAGTCCGGCTGTCATACGCGATGGCTCCCCAGATCATCACCCCTGCAGTTCGAGACGTGTGCCACTGAACAGTGAGGTTGGAACTGTAGCGCTAACCTGCGGTCCTCTGACACGGTGGTCGTCGGTCCAAACAGAAGCAGGATTCGTCGCTGAACACTATACATCGCCAGTCCGTAGCATTCCATGTTCATCGCTGCTGACACCACTGCAATCGACGATGGTCAGATGTTAATGGCAGAAAACGTAAGGGCCATCGACAGTGCAAATTCGCCTCTGCCAGGCGTCTGGAAATAGTTCTGACGGACACAGGAGTCCCTTGTACAGCCGCCACATGTCTCTAGATATTGGATAAGGACATCGTTGCATATGTGCTTGCTGCTCTCATGATCACACGGACCCCTCTGCTGGTGGTGTGTCTGGGTCGTCCACAGCCAGTCCGCCGTATCTGGGTGCCTTCCCGTGTCCATTGCTACCAACACGATCGCACCGTACTGTCCGACCGGCCCAAATGGCTGCCGATTCGGCGCGTCGATCACCCTGACTCTCATCCTGACGATACTGCCTCGTTCAAACTCCGTCAGTTGCCCGTACGCACATCTACAGCGGCTCTTCGGCATGTCTATCGCTCAGGGATCTCATCTTACTCTTACCGTGCACTTCGGCACGAATGTGGTGTCCCCTGAGGTGGGCTTTATAAGCACGAATGATTGCGATTGCAGCGCCAGTCGCGTACGCGTGGGCCTACGGAATAGCACGAAATTTTAATCATTTGTATGTCTGCCCTCCCCGTAGCTATTCGCCGAGTTCGCGTTAATTGCACGGTTTCTTTTCGGTGCGTGGATGTTTATGACAATGAGTGTGTATATACACTGGTGTGCAAAAATTAAGGACGAAGAGGAGAAATTGGCATAACAGCGGAACGAGCAGGCAGAACGGACCAAAAGACCACTCAGGAGATAGACTAGGGTTCGGTACGAGAGGGCATGCGCATATATGCAGCATGACGTGGGGGAGGGGGTGTCGGAATGGTATAAAGCACACGGGCGGTGTACGCTCAGCAATTCGGTGAAAGCTATTGCACGGTGTACATCGGTTTGAACGACGTCGAGTTGCTACCACCGTGTGATATGGCCAACAGGCAATCCAGTAGACGACATCTGGATGACTTTACCCGAGGTCGCGTCATTGGGAAGTTGGAAGAAGGTCGAAGTGTGACTAGTGTGGCCGGCGAATTCGGGATCGCTCACAGCATCGTTTCACGAGCTTGGAGAGCATTTCAAACGACAGGAACAGCTGTCCGAGAGTTTAGCAGTGGTCGTCCACGAGCAACCACGGCTGAGGACGACAGGTATATTGTCCTACAGGCGAGAAGAGACAGACGACAAACAGCGGGAGAAATCGCAAGGCACATGTAACAGACAACTGGACGTCCGTTATCGCGTTTTACCGTGTCCAGGAGGCTTTACACAGGTGGTCTATTTGCACGACGACCAGTACGCTGTGTGCCATTAACGCCTGCTCATCGGAGACGGCGGTTTCTGTGGTACCATGAACACAAGAACTGGACACATCAGCAATGGGGTCGAGTTCTCTTTACGGATGAGAGCCGATTTAGTCTGACGAGCGATTCTGGACATATACACATCTGGGGAGAGCAGGGAACATGCAGTCACACCTCCAACATCATCGAAAGGGACCGGTTTGGAGGTGGCGGAGTTCTCGTTTGGGGTGGTATCATGCTTGATAGCCGTACTGACCTCCACATCTTCCAAGGAGGTTCAGTCACTGGTGTCCGCTATTGTTCCGAGGTTCTCCTGCCTTACCTGCGTCTGTTTTTAGAGGTGCTGTGGGTCCTGAGTTCCTCTTCATGGACTGCAACGCTACACCTCATCGTACAGTAGCTGTCGCAGAGCTGTTGGAGAGTGAAGATATTCAACGCATGGATTGGTCCGCAAGGTCCCCGGACCTAAATCCAATCGAGCGTGTGGGACTTTCTCGGGAGACGCTTGGCAGCACGTCACCAGCCGCGAGCAACAATTCCGCGGCTGCGATTGTCGCTACAAGAGGAATGGGCAGCGATGCCTCAACAGCTCCTTGACAACCTCGTCCTCAGCATGAACAGACGTTGTAAATCCTGCAACGCAGTCAGGGGTGATCATATCCCCTACTAAAGACTAAATTTTTCTTGGCAGCCGCCTGTCACATGGACGTTTCTGTCTTCTGTCCAGTTGTGCTCGAAGCTATACCTTTTCAATAAAGTGCCTTTGTATGCTTTGGATTCCTTGTTTGGACGGTTTTGCTCACTTGTCCCATATTCTTACATCTTCGAGATCTTATGGTATGATTTGAGTCGATGTGGAGCACTTCTGCACGACGTTACATTCGAAAACCCGTCTCGTCCTTAATTTTTGCACGCCAGTGTATAAATACGATTCATGAGATGCTCTACAGCGTAATCTGTATCGTTTCATATATATAGTATTTTTGTTTCTGCGTTTAACGATCATCAAGAAAAATAGGGGTATAAGCAATCTCCCGTTCCTAATATATGTCTATTGGTTCCAGGTAAGGAAACATAGGCGAATATTCTGGGTGTGCTAGATGTGCGGCGCACACCCACTCAGAGTCGCAATTCAACCTATATTATCGATATTATTTTTCTATATTTGTTTCTATTGATAATAAACTCGTCATAGTTCGTTCTAAGGCGTTTAGTGGTGGTTAAAATTAATATCTCCACATAATGTTTTCATTAATAAGTGAAGGTTCGTTCAGTAAGCATATCGCTTTCGGGCTAGAATCCCGGGGTGTGTTGTTTCTCGTGCGCACATCCGACGACCTTAAAGCAGCTGCAGTAAAATGCTCCCCAGACGGCTCTGCAAATCACATTGTTATTTCCCTGTGGTCTCAAACGTACCAGCGGAACTCTCAAGGTGTGCTACCCAAATTCAGCACCACTTGAGTCTCATGGAGCAGCCAGTTGCTGTTATATATTTTTTTCTTTATATATATTTCCAGTAAGACTCGCTGAAGTTTCTCCACTAAACTTAATTCCCTTGTGCAGTATTTTCGTGAAGAGGAAAAGGTTCGTTGCTTCGTGCAGTACACAAAACGTAGTCAATAATATTTGCAGCTGCAGAAGTGCTTATTTTAACAGCGGATACTCTAAGTCGATAAAGCAAACTGTATTTCAAGGCTTTCCAGATGGCGCTACAGGTCATTTTTTTATTTCCTCGTGTTTACAACGCAGAGCTTTAAATTCCAAGAGTGTGCGCGCTTGAAAAAGCCAAATTAGTTTTAGGGGGAAAAATTAATCCTTCCCAACTAACATGATCAATGGCCTGACGGTACGTATCAAACTGTTACGCACGCCAGGCAAAAGGCTTGCGGTTTTGATCTTCCATCTTGTCTTCTTCGTCACAGTGCGAAGCTATCCGCTTACTGTAAGATCACTTACCTTGGCATCTGTTTGAGGAACATATAATCCAGCTTGTAATCCTGCTTAAATCAACGTTCTAACAAATAATCCAGTGGTGCACAGCAGGAAACACAAACACCATTTCTTGTAGCTAACTATTTAATTACAAACACGACCACAAACACATAATTATATTATTCTAAGACATATTGTCAACGACGACATCATTCGTGTTCCATCTTGCTACCTGTCTCCTCTCCACTCTCTCCGCCGCGCTGCTGCCATCTACCGAGAGATTCGAGAAACAGTTCAGTCTGACACTCTACATCTTCCCACCTTTGATTTGGTTGAGACAAATCAAACAAATAAAGTTCATCAGCACGTGAAGTGCAATTGTAGATTTAGCCGTTCCGGCGGTTTACGTCTTCGACCAATTCTTGAACTCCCTGTCGGAGATTCACGTACTATCGGATCATCTTCAGAGCACACTTCTAATGGATAGAGTTTCGAAAGTGGCCGGAGCAAAGTACCTCCTTGCATCTTAACTTGGGCCACCCGGGAATGGCCGTCTCTTCCAGGAAAGAGTTTCTCGATTCTAGCCATAGGCCAGTGTATCCATTTCTGATTATCCAATCCGACCAAAACTACATTCCCGACCTTCAGATCCATCTTCTTCTCAATCGTTTTCAAAATCAATTGTTCCAGATATTCTTTACGGAACCGACTACGCAGTTGATCACGAAGCTTTTGGCAGTAAGCCACTCTTCCCTGCAGTCTATTCCGATTGATATAGTCCAAGTATGGCACACCAATCTCTCTTACTTCTTGTAGGAACATGGAAGGTGTTAGAGGTGCCAAATCTTCGGATTCGGTGAAATACAAGTAAGGGGCCGATTATTAATGACAACCTCCACATCATAAATAACTATGACCAGCTCTTCATAATTACCGGACGCTCGACCTAAAACTCGTACTAGTAGAGCCTTGATGGAGCGGATCAAACGCTCCCACCATCCACACCACCAGGGAGCTGTAGGAGGATAAAATCTCCACTGAATGGGTTTTAACTTATCACATGCCATGATCTTCTGCCAGTTCAGGGCTTTGAGGGCGTTGACCGTCCCTGTAAAATTCATTCCGTTATAATTGAATAGACGATCGTTGGCCTTCCTCTTCTTGCTATAAATCTTCGGAGAGCTTGAATGAATGCTTCTGTACTAAGCGAAGTAGTGACTTCCAAGTGGACTGCTCTGTAAACGACACATGTATGTAACACGACCCAAACTTTTAGTCTTCCACGGAGTAGAAGAGGACCACAAAGATCGACTCCGCAGACTTCCAAAACTGCCGCATCTCTTACACGGTCTAGTGTTAGGTGAACTGATACTGTGGTAGGGGCTTTAGCCGAGAACCTCTTGGACTTTACACACTTGGAAATGACGCTTTTGACGGTGCTGTTAAATTTGAGAATCCAGAATTTCTCTCTAAGGTTGGAAACGAGCGTCTGAACGCCTGCATGACAACTGGACAGATGACAGTCTCTAATTAAACAAATAACTACATGATGTTTACTTCGAAGCAAAATGGGGTATCTAAATGAGAACTCGTCCTCTCTGGCAATAATTTTACTCTTGACTCGTATTAAGTCGTTATCGTCTTTGATCACTACGAGACCTGTTTTATCAAGTTTTTGCAAGCATGGATTCTCGTTGCACAATACGCCATAAATGAATTTCGGCGTCTTCAATTTCAGTTGCACTCAATGTCTTTGACGTTTCAAATAACTCACACCGACTTCTCTTAACGAATCTTCGGATCCATGCTGAAATTCTAACAATGTGGGAGAACCTTGAAAATTTCTCAAAAGTCGTCGAATTCTCTGGTTGAATAACCAAGGACGTTGTTTTTCTCTTTCGCTGTTCAGAGCTAATCAATGCTTCTTCAACAGTATCATCACCGCTCGGCCAATTGTTGGGTGGGCTCTTCAACCATTCAGGACCCTCCCACCATCTGGACCTTATGAGTTGATCAGAACTGCAACCCCTCGACGGGAGATCCGCAGGATTCCTGCTTCCAGGAACGTGTGCCCAGTCATCAGAGTTGGTGAGCTTCCGAATTTCTTGAACCCGATTATGTAAAAACGTGCCCCACTGATACGTTCTCTTAATCCAAACCAGGACAGTGTAGAGTCCTTCCAGTATCTCAAAAGAACTATATTGGTGTTTAGTGCTACTAACACAAATCTTGCAAGACGAGCTCCCAGCGTGCAAGCAATTAGTTCCAACCTCGGGATAGTCATTTTCTTTAGGCGAGAAAGGCGCGATTTAGCTCCCAACAAGTGGACTTCCACTCCCATGGGCGTCTCACAACGTAGGAAGATTGCAGTCGCATAGGCATTCTGACTGGCGTCGCAAAACACATGAAGAGACCAACTTTCGGGATCCCCAAAACCTACTCTTCGAGAAAATGTTAGTTCATTTAGTGAGTTCAATTTCTCAACCCATTTGAGGAATTTAAGTTACAATTCGTTCGGAAAGGGGTATCCCAGTCTTTCTTGTCCGCTCATGCCTGCTGCGCCAACAATTTGGCAGGTAACATCATTGGAGCTAAAATTCCAATTAGATCAAAAATTTGTTGTGTCATAGATAAGATTTCTCTCTTAGAGACAGCAAGAGATCTTGACTCAATTTTGCATAGGATACCGAGGGTATCTTCGTTTCGGTACCACAAGAGTCCCAATAAAGGTACTGTCTCTTTAAAATAAATATCAATATGAGGTTTCTCAGTAGGAAGTTTTCTGCAACTTCTTTAATGGGACCATACTTCCACATTCACAAATCCATTACGGCTTCTGTAAACAATTTTGTAGACTTCAAGATGAATTCTCTCAATTCTCTCGGATCATTCACCGAGGTGACACAGTTGTCTATATAGAAGGTTTTGCTAAGAGTTTCCGCAAATGATGCAACTTCCTCCGATGCATAAGAGAGAAGATGTCGTATCACGGCTGCCAATAGAAAGGGGCTGAATGTGAGTCCAAAAAACCACTGTTCTGTGTCGAAACACCTGGATCCTATTGCTGTCATCCCACCATAGGAACCACAAAAAATCTCGATCCTCCTTCTTAACTTCAATCTGCAAAAAGGCACGTCTGATATCGGCGGCGACTCCAATGGCGTCTTTCCTAAACCTCAGTAAAATAGACGGTATCTGTTCCATTAAATTGGGTCCTCGGACCAGACAATCATTAAGTGAAGGAGACTCCTGCCCCTGACAGGAAGCATCAAATACTGGTCTTATTCGAGTCGTGGAACTGTCAAGTTTCACTACGGGATGGTGCGGAAGGTAGTGGCTCTTCTCCTCCAATTCTTGCAAGGGTACCCTCTCTATCACCTGTTCATCGAGCCACTCCTTTAATACTTGATCGTACTCCCAATACTGATTCATACCTTTAAGCTTCTTCGTCGTATTGAAGAGTCTCTTTTCTGCAAGATGTCGATTGGAAACAAGGTATTGTCTATTATTCAACCAAGGCAGACTTACACAGTAGCGTCCGTCTTCATTTCTGTCAACGGTGCTCAAAAAACTGTTCTTGGACTTCTTCCGCCAAAGCAGTTTTGTGGACACAGGCTTCTGGCTCTCTTATACCTATAGTCTCCAGATCCCAGAGTTCCTGAACGCTCATGTTCTTAACATTCATGCAGGTCACTGACCCGACAGCGGCCTTAGGTTCTTCATCATAGCTGGTTGATCCACAAATCGTCCAACCCAATTTCGTATCGATCGCTGTCAGGCCTCCTGGGAGCTGATTGATTCGACCTGTCAAAATTTGACCATAAATGTCACTGCCAATCAAAAGTACGATCTTCGGACAGCCAGGTCCCCAATCAGAGATCCAGATACCCCTCCATTTTAATTCGTTCAATATCCGACTGTTAGGGTGGCGGAGAATATCTCCGCAAATCAGTTTCTGATTTAAAAATTCTAATACTAAGACAGATTTTAAACAAAACTCGGTACCCTGTAATTTGACACGGTCAATCTTGTGTTCCTTTGGCGCAGTGCGAACTCCTCCAAAAAGTGAATGTGCCAGATGCATTTTCCTTGAAACTTCCAGGACCAATTCTTCAGCCGGGGCCTCTAATACGTACGATTTCTGGGAGCCACAATCTAACAGCGCACGTACTCGTTTAGTTTTGCGTTCCCCAACGATCTTCACCAACAAAGTCATTAAGGCCACTACTCTAGTACACACATGCTGAGAGAATACATTTTGAACCACTGGTTCCTCCACTTCACGTTTACGTTTATCGTTCATTGGCTTAGAGGGCAGTTCGGGACACATTATAACTAGGTGCTCTTTGGAACAAACATGGCATCGCACAAAACTCTTGCATGAATTTGCGAAGTGACTGGGCTTTAAACATTTAAAACAGCACCTCCTTTCTCGTACTTTTGACATTTTTTCTTTCAAGGACAGAGACTGTACATTCATGCCGTCTTTACTAGAGTGAGACTTCCCACAAAAAATGCAGATCGGTTCTCCTTTCAATAATAAACCCGCAGCAGTAGGTGCATTAAATTCTCTCTTCTTAAACTTCTCCCTTGAGGCCTCTTTAATCGTGGTTCCCCCAAAACTTTTAAGCGCTAAGGCAAGTGTTTCTTCACCCTCAACTTCTCCTTTCAAAAATTCTAATAATCTGAAAAGACGGGATTTGGTGGAGGGATCTGGAACCATATCAGCACTCAATGAATGTCGTTGCCACGCTCTCAAATCCTCCTGGGACAGACAGGATTCCACCATAGGATATAGCCACGCAGCGTTCGTATCCAAGCTAATACATATAGACTCCAAGGATCTCAAATGAACTTCGATTTTGTCAAAGAGTTTCGATAAATGCACTCGATCTCTCTCTCTGGAACGTACATTTTAAATAATCAATTTCAAAAATTCTCTAACATATACCTCAATGAGCAAATCCTTTTTCCCAAAACGTTCTTCCAATGCTGAGACTGCTTTGGAATAATCCTCTGAAGTTAGCGATAACTATCCACGAGTTCCCTCGCTCGGGTGCCAGGTTGCATGGATTGATAAAGATACTGAAACTTTTCATAATCATGTAATTCTTCATCCTCATGTATCTTCTTGAATTGCAACCAGAAACTTAACCAATTTATTAATTCACCATCAAATTTATTAATTTCGATTTTAGGTAGTTTGTAACATTTTCCATTCATTTCAACATTCTTTATGCATTAGCCTCAACTTTATATGCGACATTCAATTTTTCATTAACTAAACGCGTCATAGTTATGCATGTGTTAGAATATTATTCGGCATTCTCAACTTCAACCGATAACTGCTCCTCATTAACCTCTGAATCCAATAAATTTTCTATCATTTTATCATCGAGCTCCTTTAATTCTCTCATCAAATTCTGCAGTTTGGCGAATTTGTCTCTGACAACACCGCCATCAAATTCTTCTTTAGTAATTTCTTCCTTCAATACACTAGCAGTCTTCGTGAAAGAACTTCGAACGACCGCACGTTTTGTTTTTATACGTTCCATAGTAATGCCATACAATCAGTGATTCAATGTCTAATTGATCCTCAATTCCCACGAGTCCTGTCGCGGACGCCAAAACTTTTGTAGGGGAAAAAAATTATCTTTCCCCACTAACGTGATCAATGGCCTGACGGTACGTATCTAACCATTGCGCACGCCAGGTAAAAGGCTCGCGGAATTGATCTTCCATCTTGTGTTCTTCGTCACAGCGCAAAGCTATCCGCTTACGGGAACATCACATACCTTGGCATCTGTTTGAGGAACATATAATCCAGCTTGTAATCCTGCTTAAATTAACGTTCTAACAAATAATCCAGTGGTGCACAACAGGAAACACAAACACCATTTCTTGTAGCTAACAATTTATTCACAAACACGACCACAAACACATAATTATATTATTCTAAGACATATTGTCAACGACGACATCATTCGTGTTCCATCTTGCTACCTGTCTCCTCTCCACTCTCTCCGCCGCGCTGCTGCCGTCTACCGAGAGATTCGAGAAACATTTCAGTCTGACACTCTACATCCTCTCACCTTTGATTTGGTTGGGACAAATCAAACAAATAAAATGGATCAGCAGGTGAAATGCAGTTATAGATTTAGCCGTTCCGGCGGTTTACGTCTTCGATCAGTCCTTGAACTCCCTGTCGGAGATTCACGTGCTGTCGGATTATCTTCAGAGCACACTTCTAATGGATAGAGTTTCGGAAGTGGCCGGAGCAAAGTACCTCCCTGCGTCTTAACTTGGGCCACCCGGGAATGGCCGTCTCTTCCAGGAAAGAGTTTCTTGATTCTAGCCATAGGCCAGTGTATCCATTTCTGATTATCCAATCTGACCAAAACTACATCCCCGACCTTCAGATCCATCTTCTTCTCAATCGTTTTCAAAATCAATTGTTCCAGATATTCTTTACGGAACCGACTACGCAGTTGATCACGAAGCTTTTGGCAGTAAGCCACTCTTCCCTGCAGTCTATTCCGATTGATATAGTCCAAGTCTGGCACACCAATCTCTCTCTTACTTCTTGTAGGAACATGGAAGGTGTTAGAGGTGCCAAATCTTCGGATTCTGTTGAAATACAAGTGAGGGGCGGACTATTAATGACAGCCTCCACATCACAAACAACTGTGACTAGCTCTTCATAATTAAAGGACGCTCGTCCGAAAACTCGTACTAGTAGAGCCTTGATGGAGCGGATCAAACGCTCCCACCATCCACCCCACCGGGGAGGCGTAGGAGGATTAAATCTCCACTGAATGGGTTTTAACTTATGACATGCCATGATCTTCTGCCAGTTCAGGGCTTTGAGGGCGTTGACCGTCCCTGTAAAATTCATTCCGGTATCAGAATAGACGATCGTTGGCCTTCCTCTTCTTGCTATAAATCTTCGGAGAGCTTGAATGAATGCTTCTGTGCTAAGCGAAGTAGTGACTTCCAAGTGGACTGCTCTGTAAACGACACATGTATGTAACACGACCTAAACTTTTAATCTTCCATGGAGTAGAAGAGGACCACAAAGATCGACTCCGCAGACTTCCAAAACTGCCGCATCTCTTATACGGTCTAGTGGTAGGTGAACTGGTTCTGTGGTAGGTGCTTTAGCCGAGAACCTCTTACACTTTACACACTTGGAAATGACGCTTTTGACGGTGCGGTTAAATTTTAGAATCCAGAATTTCTCTCTAAGGTTGGTAACGAGCGTCTGAACGCCTGCATGACAATTGGACAGATGACAGTCTCTAATTAAACAAATAACTACATGATGTTTACTTCGGAGCAAAATGGGGTATCTAAATGAGAACTCGTCCTCTCTTTAAATAATTTTACTCTTGACTCGTATTAACTCGTTTTCGTCTTTGATCACTACGAGACCTGTTTTCATCAAGTCTTTTGCGAGCATGGATTCTCGTTGCACAATACGCCATAAGTGAATTTCGGCGTCTTCAATTTCGGTTGCACTCAATGTCTTTGACGTTTCAAATAACTCACACCGACTTTTCTTAACGAATCTTCGGATCCATGCTAAAATTCTAACAATGTGGGAGAACCTTGAAAATTTCTCAAAAGTCGTCGAATTCTCTGGTTGAATAACCAAGGACGTTGTTTTTTGCTTTCGCTGTTCAGAGCAAATCAATGCTTCTTCAACAGTATCATCACCGCTTGGCCAATTTTTGGGTGGGCTCTTCAACCATTCAGGACCCTCCCACCATCTGGACCTTATGAGTTGATCAGAACTGCTACCCCTCGACGGGAAGTCCGCAGGATTCCTACTTCCAGGAAAGTACCTCCTTGCGTCTTAACTTGGGCACCCGGGAATGGCCGTCTCTTCCAGGAAAGAGTTTCTCGATTCTAGCCATAGGCCAGTGTATTCATTTTTGATTATCCAATCCGACCAAAACTACATCCCCGACCTTCAGATCCATCTTCTTCTCAGTCGTTTTCAAAATCAATTCTTCCAGATATTCTTTACGGAACCGTCTACGCAGTTGATCACGAAGCTTTTGACAGTAAGCCACTCTTCCCTGCAGTCTGTTCCGACTGATATGGTCCAAGTCTGGCACACCAATCTCTCTCTTACTTCTTGTAGGAACATGGAAGGTGTTAGAGGTGCCAAATCTTCGGATTCCGTTGAAATACAAGTGAGAGGCGGACTATTAATGACAGCCCCCATATCACAAACAACTGTGACTAGCTCTTCATAATTAAAGGACGCTCGTCCGAAAACTCGTACTAGTAGAGCCTTGATGGAGCGGATCAAACGCTCCCACCATCCACCCCACCGGGGAGGCGTAGGAGGATTAAATCTCCACTGAATGGGTTTTAACTTATCACATGCCATGATCTTCTGCCAGTTCAGGGCTTTGAGGGCGTTGACCGTCCCTGTAAAACTCATTCCGGTATCAGAATAGACGATCGTTGGCCTTCCTCTTCTTGCTATAAATCTTCGGAGAGCTTGAATGAATGCTTCTGTGCTAAGCGAAGTAGTGACTTCCAAGTGGACTGCTCTGTAAACGACACATGTATGTAACACGACCTAAACTTTTAATATTCCATGGAGTAGAAGAGGACCACAAAGATCGACTCCGCAGACTTCCAAAACTGCCGCATCTCCTACACGGTCTAGTGGTAGGTGAACTGGTACTGTGGTAGGTGCTTTAGCCGAAAACCTCTTGCACTTTACACACTTGGAAATGACGCTTTTGACGGTGCGGTTAAATTTTAGAATCCAGAATTTCTCTCTAAGGTTGGTAACGAGTGTCTGAACGCCTGCATGACAATTGGACAGATGACAGTCTCTAATTAAACAAATAACTACATGATGTTTACTCCTAAGACGCAGAAATAACTACATAAGTGAATTTCGGCGTCTTCAATTTCGGTTGCACTCAATGTCTTTGACGTTTCAAATAACTCACACCGACTTATCTTACCGAATCTTCGGATCCATGCTAAAATTCTAACAATGTGGGAGAACCTTGAAAATTTCTCAAAAGTCGTCGAATTATCTGGTTGAATAACCAAGGACGTTGTTTTTTGCTTTCGCTGTTCAGAGCTAATCAATGCTTCTTCAACAGTATCATCACCGCTTGGCCAATTTTTGGGTGGGCTCTTCAACCATTCAGGACCCTCCCACCATCTGGACCTTATGAGTTGATCAGAACTGCAACCCCTCGACGGGAGGTCCGCAGGATTCCTGCTTCCAGGAACGTGTGTCCAGTCATCAGAATTGGTGAGCTTCCGAATTTCTTGAACTCGACTATGTACGAACGTGCCCCACTGATCCGTTCTCTTAATCCAAACAAGGACAGTCGTAGAGTACGTCCAGTATCTCACCAGAACTATATTGGTGTTTAGTGCTTCTAACACAAATCTTGCAAGACGAGCTCCCAGCGTGCAAGCAAGTAGTTCCAATCTCGGGATAGTCATTTTCTTTAGGCGAGAAAGGCGCGATTTAGCTCCCAACAAGTGGACTTCCACTCCCATGGGCGTCTCACAACGTAGGAAGATTGCAGTCGCATAGGCATTCTGACTGGCGTCGCAAAACACATGAAGAGACCAACTTTCGGGATCCCCAAAACCTACTCTTCGAGAAAATGTTAGTTCATTTAGTAAGTTTAATTCCTCTACCCATTTGAGAAATTTAAGTTACAATTCGTTCGGAAAGGGGTATCCCAGTCTTTCTCGTACGCCCATGCCTGCTGCGCCAACAATTTGGCTGGTAATATCCCTGGAGCTAAAATTCCAATTGGATCAAAAATTTGTTGTGTCACAGATAAGATTTCTCTCCTACAGACAGCAAGAGATCTTGACTCAATTTTGCATAGGATACCGAGGGTATCTTCGTTTCGGTACCACAAGAGTCCCAATAAAGGTACTGTCTCTTTAAAATAAATATCAATATGAGGTTTCTCAGTAGGAAGTTTTCTGCAACTTCTTTAATGGGACCATACTTCCACATTCACAAATCCATTACGGCTTCTGTAAACAATTTTGTAGACTTCAAGATGAATTCTCTCAATTCTCTCGGATCATTCACCGAGGTGACACAGTTGTCTATATAGAAGGTTTTGCTAAGAGTTTCCGCAAATGATGCAACTTCCTCCGATGCATAAGATAGAAGATGTCGTATCACGGCTGCCAAGCGAAAGGGGCTAAATCTGAGCCCAAAAAACCACTCTTCTGTGTCGAAACACCTGGATCCTATTGCTGTCATCCCACCATAGGAACCTCAAAAAACCTCCATCCTCCTTCTTAACTTCAATCTGCAAAAAGGCACGTATGATATCTGCGGCGACTCCAATGGCGTCTTTCCTAAACCTCAGTAAAATAGACGGTATCTGTTCCATTAAATTGGGTCCTCGGACCAGATAATCATTAAGTGAAGGAGACTCCTGCCCTTGACAGGAAGCATCAAATACTGGTCTTATTCGAGTCGTGGAACTGTCAAGTTTCACTACGGGATGGTGCGGAAGGTAGTGGTTCTTCTCCTCCAATTCTTGCAAGGGTACCCTCTCTATCACCTGTTCATCGAGCCACTCCTTTAATACTTGATCGTACTCCCAATACTGATTCATACCTTTAAGCTTCTTCGTCGTATTGAAGAGTCTCTTTTCTGCAAGACGTCGATTGGAAACAAGGTATTGTCTATTATTCAACCAAGGCAGACTTACACAGTAGCGTCCGTCTTCCCTTCTGTCAACGGTGCTCAAAAACTGTTCTTGGACTTCTTCCGCCAAAGCAGTTTTGTGGACACAGGCTTCTGGCTCTCTTATACCTATAGTCTCCAGATCCCAGAGTTCCTGAACGTTCATGTTCTTAACAATCATGCAGGTCACTGACCCGACGGCGGCCTTAGGCTCTTCATCATAGCAGGTTTATCCACAAATCGTCCAACCCAATTTCGTTTTGATTGCTGTCAGGCCTCCTGGCAGCTGATTGATTCGACCTTTCAAAATTTGACCATAAATGTCACTGCTAATCAAAAGTTTGATCTTCAGACAGCCAGGTCCCCAATCAGAGATCCAGATACCCCTCCGTTTTAATTCGTTCAATATCCGATCGTTAGACTGGCGGGGAATCTCTCCGCAAATCAATTTCTGATTTAAAAATTCTAATCCCAAGACAGATTTTAAACAAAACTCGGTACCCTGTAATTTGACACGGTAAATCTTGTGTTCCTTTGGCGCAGTGCGAACTCCTCCAAAAAGTGAGTGAGCCAGATGCATTTTCCTTGAAACTTCCCGGCCCAATTCTACAGCCGGGGCCTCTAATACGTACGATTTCTGGGAGCCACAATCTAACAGCGCACGTACTCGTTTAGTTTTGCGTTCCCCAACGATCTTCACCAACAAAGTCATTAAGGCCACTTCTCTAGTGCACACCTGCTGAGAGAATACATTTTGAACCACTGGTTCCTCCACTTCACTTTTACGTATATTGTTCCTTGGCTTAGAGGGAAGTTCGGGACACATTATAACTAGGTGCTCTTTGGAACAAACATGGCATCGCACAAAACTCTTGCATGAATTTGCGAAGTGACTGGGCTTTAACCATTTAAAACAGCACCTCTTTTCTCGTACCTTTGACGTTTTTTCTTTCAAGGACAGAGACTGTTCATTCATGCAGTTTTTACCAGCATGAGACTTTTCACAAGAAATGCAAATCGGTTCTCTTTTCAATAATAAACCCGCAGCAGTAGGTGCATTGAATTCTCTCTTCTTAAACTTGTCCCTTGAGGCCTCTTTAGTCGTGGCTCCCCCAAAACCTTTTCGCGCTAAGGCAAGTGTTTCTTCACCCTCAACTTCTCCTTTCAAAAATTCTAATAATCTGGAAAGACGGGATTTGGTGGAAGGATCTGGAGCCATATCAGCACTCAATGAATATCGTTGCCACGCCCTCAAAACCTCCTCGGACAGACAGGATTCCACCATAGGATATAGCCACGCAGCGTTCGTATCCAAGCTAATACCCATAGACTCCAAGGCTCCCAAATGAGCTTCGATTTTGTCAAAAAGTTTCGATAAATGCCCTCGATCCCTCTCACTGGAACTTACATTTTAAATAATCAATTTCAACAATTCCCTAACATATATCTCAATGAGCAACTCCCTTTTCCCAAAACGTTCTTCCAATGCTGAGACTGCTTTGGAAAAATTCTCTGAAGTTAGCGATAACTATCCACGAGTTCCCTCGCTCGGGTGCCAGGTTGCATGGATTGATAAAGATACTGAAACTTATCGTTATCATGTAATTCTTCATCCTCATGTATCTTCTTGAGTTGAAACCAGAAACTTAAACAATTTATTAATTCACCATCAAATTCCTTAATTTTGATTTTAGGTAGTTTGTAACATTTTCCGTTCATTTCAACATTCTTTATGCGTTAGCCTCAACTTTATCTGCGACATTCAATTTTTCATTAACTAAACGCGTCATAGTTATGCATGTGTCAGAATAATATTCGGCATTCTCAACTTCAACCGATAACTGCTCCTCATTAACCTCTGAATCCAATAAAGTTTCTATCATCGAGCTCCTTTTATTCTCTCATCAAATTCTGCAGTTTGGCGAATTTGTCTCTGACAACACCGCCATCAAATTCTTCTTTAGTAATTTCTTCCTTCAATACATTAGCAGTCTTCGTGAAAGAACTTCGAACGACCGCACGTTTTGTTTTTATACGTTCCATAGTAATGCCATACAATCAGTGATTCATTATCTAATCGATCCTCAATTCTCACGAGTCCTGTCGCGGACGCCAAAATTTTTGAAGGGGAAAAAATTAATCCTTCCCCACTAACGTGATCAATGGCCTGACGGTACGTATCTAACCATTACCCACGCCAGGCAAACGGCTCGCGAAATTGATCTTCCATCTTGTCTTCTTCGTCACAGCGGAAGCTATCCGCTTACGGTAAGATCACTTACCTTGACATCTGTTTGAGGAACAGGTAATCCAGCTTGTAATCCTGCTTAAATTAAAGTTCTAACAAATAATCCAGTAGTGCACAACAGGAAACACAAACACCATTTCTTGTAGCTAACTATTTAATCACAAACACGACCACAAACACATAATTATATTATTCTAAGACATATTGTCAAAGACGACTTCATTCGTGTTCCATCTTGCTACCTGTCTCCTCTCCACTCTCTCCGCCGCGCTGCTGCCATCTACCAAGAGATTCGAGAAACAGTTCAGTCTGAAACTCTACACTGATCATACTTGTTTGCGTTTGGAATAGCATGGAGTCATAAACTTCATCGTTCTGCTGCGAGTTTTCTATCTTTTCGTCGCTGTGTGAATCGCTGTGTTTATGAGCACAGATAGAATTGAATTTTGACATCCATATACAATTTGAATTTTGACATCCATTTAGGTTGACGTTGTATAAGTGTCCCATTTTTGCCAAAGATTTTGCAGATTGTGTAAAGCGGGTTAAAGAAAGTAAGCCTCGTGCTGTATTTAAAACTTATATATATATAAAGAAAAAGATCCCGAAAATTTGTTTATCACTCTAGTATTTGGAATTTGCATATGAAATTCAGATTTTTTTACAATGGAGTGTACGCAAAGGTCTTTATTACCGTAAGTTATTAGACGACAGCTAAATAAAAGAAATGCTCTTCGTAAGTTCAAAATAAATGCCCAAATTGTGCAGCTCGGGATACATAATAAAATGTTTGCGTGTTTTTTCCCATAACAGCGCACACCCAATCGAAATGGGCACGTGACGCGACGCCACTGGAAGGAACATATCCAGCATCATTATCTAAGCAAACCATCCATGTCTCATCCGGGGTTCGAGATTGGATCCTTCTAGCTTCAGCGGTCAGAAGCCAGCGCATCAGACCACTCGACCACCAAGGAGTTCATATCTGCAGTATGAACATTCGGTTAAGACACGAGTATGTTTGCCCATGAAGTACAGTATTCTCTATTTCGGCATACATAGTTATCTGAAGAAAATTCCTTTCCCAGGTTCTTTTCCCATCTAACCACAAAAAGTTCTTTAGCGCAGCTAAGCCTAGAAAAGTAGTGATTTAGCGCCGCTAAGGCTCGCTGAGCTCCTTCGCATCACTGATTAAGGCGAATCATTATTGTGTTGTGCTTTTGGGGTTTTAACGACCACCATGGCCAACTCGATGGGCTATAAACAGTAGCCGTCCGTAATGCACCTCTTTCGACTCGCATTGTATGATGGGAAAGCTTTTCCATGGCCACGGACTAACAATAGTATAAACCGTGTGGAAGAAATATTTCCATAATGCATGGCCAGTACGTCATGATAATTAACACAGCAATCAGACATCGCTGAATTGACTGTGATCCATTGGCGCACCCACGGAAGAAGCTTTGAGGGCATAAGACCCCTCCAAGGAGATTAAGAACGACGTACGTCACAAATTAAACGTCCAAAAATATTATTTTACATGTTCAAAAAATTACATAGTATCTGACATAGATAGTATGTAATATCATGTGGCCCGGTGGCGCAGTGGTCTAAGCGATGGCTTCTGATCATTCGTCCGAATGGGGTCCGGGTTCAAATCCCGGTGAGGCATGGATGTTGTGTTTGTCTTTAGGCACTGGCTCTCTCCCTTCCTTGGAACCAGTGACCCTAAATTAGGGACGGGCGACTACTTATAGCCCATTGAGTTGCTCACGGTGGTCGTTAAACCTCCAATCAAAAAAAAAAAAAAATACCATAATGTCTTCTTCCCAAAGCCCCAAAAAGATTAAGAGCGACGTACGTCACAAACGAATATAAACTATAGGCGTACACTATACATATTGCCGCCACGGTGGCGCACTGGTCTAAGGGATGGCCTCTGATCATTCGTCCGAAAGGGTTCGGGTTCGAATCCCAGTGAGGCATGGATGTCGTGTTTATGTTACGGCACTGGTTCTTTCCTTTCCCTGGAACCAGTGACCCTAAATTAGGGACAGGCGACTGCTTATAGCCCAGTGAGTTACTCACGGTGGTCGTTAAATCTCCAATAAAAAAAACGCTATATACATATACACTATCAACCAACAAGTAATTGGACACCCCTGCAATCGACGATATCTGTGGTCCTGATACCTAGAAAAGATCGAACCAAAAAAAGAAGCCGCCCCGGTGGCGCAGTGGTCTAAGCGATGGCTTCTGATCATTCATCCGAAAGGGGTCCGGTTTCGAATCCCGGTGAGGTATGGATGTTGTGCTTGTCTTATGGCACTGGCTCTCCCCCTTCCCTGGAACCATTGGCCCTAAGTTAGGGACGGGCGACTGCTTATAGCCCATTGAGTTGCTCACGGTGGTCGTTAAACATCCAATAAAAAAAAAATCAAAATGGCGGCTTTGGAACATTGTCTGCTTGAACTTTTCGCGAATTGTTAGACCACTTCTAAATAACCTAGAGATCTAAATATTGGCATGCTGGTAGGTCTTAAAGTCCGAAATGCTTTATGGACCGCTTTTGTTTTCCTTGGTGGAAAATTTAGTAAGTGCTATCAGTTTAAACGACAAAAGTTCGCCCTTCCAAAAAATAACGACAATAAAAAAACTCGGAAACTTCGGAATGGTGGCGGAGCAAAGTCCTTCAATAAAAATAGAAGGAAATTGAAAAATTTCTGCAAAAATCTAACAGGAAGTTCACCAGAAGCGAAACAAACACTATAAACAAGCCGCCATTTCCGAATCGATACAGCGCAAAAAGTATTGAACAATTGGGAGAACATTTTCATTTCGTCAGATGGCATCACCGGAAAGAGACAGTTGAACACATTTGTCGATAATTTTGACGAAATGATGTTTGCAAAGATGTGACATTTCTACTGTGTTTCTTTAACCATGCCACTTTAAAGGAAAAAACAATCTTTACGTAAAAAAACGAAAAGAATAAAATTTGTATACGAAACAGGATTTGCAAAATTGAACAAGATAAGTTAGAACAGACACGTACTGCTAATAGGACCGAAAATATGTCAGAACATCGATTAATAAAGAAACGCATGTCAGATAGGAAAGAAAATATGCCGGAGCTTCGAGCTGAAACATCAAATCAGGCAGAAAGCATAGGTGAACTTCGAGTTCAAAAGAAGCGTGCAGCAGATAGGACAGAAAACATGACAGACCTTCGAGTTGAAAAGAAGCGTTTAGAAGACAGGACAGAAAAGATGTCTCAAAAAAGCAGAAATATGAGGCGAGATGAAAATAGAAGTAAGATACATGTTGAAGATTCAACTAATTATCTCTCTATTCTAAAAAAAAGTAACTGCCGCCGCTGCTGCTGCCGCTGTTTTAGAAATTTCGCGACATTCTTGCTTTCTTAGCTCGCAGCGCAAAACGCATTGAACACAAAAATATGAAATTTAAATCGTTTGTAGAGAATTGTTTGGAGAATACGCTGAAATAAACCGTTTTTCGATTCTGGCGATACTTCAAGGGTCATTGTATTTCAAATTCAAGGTAAGCAGAAAAGTGCTGTCAGGTCGCGTTTCGGACAAAATAACAGCAACAGAACCACGAAACTTTGTAGTCATGTAGTGCCATGACCGAATTTTTGCATGTCGTTGCTCATTTTTTTAATTTCGATTTAGTTTACGAGAAATTAAATTTTTAAATTTCACAAAATTATCTATTTCGCGATGGGATCCATTTAAGAAAACGGATATATGGCAAACTAGAAATCATAACTCATTGCAATTTTTACAGCATAAACTTACAGCTATCATCCCTTTTTCACAAAAAAAAATTAAGAAAAAGTCATTATCTGATTTTTGAGCATTTTTTTTTACAAAGGAAAGAAACGTACGACTTGTCTTCATAAGGTCTTTATTGCTGAAAATGTTGGGTATAAAAACTCCTGTAAAAAATATAAACAAGTACAAAATAAAACAATAACAAGAAATGGGAGAGAACAAGGTATACGCGGGCATTAAGAAAAACAAATAAATACAATGTAAAAGGTGTGAAAAAGAGGGCGCTCGCAGGCTGCCTAGATGAACAGTAGTAAAAATATAAGTCTATGAGTCCGTTGTTTAACAATAGTATAAACATGTGTCTGTGAGTTCGCCGAAAACGAAAAAAACAGACGGTAAAGCACTAAGAGTTCAAAGGAAAACAATTTCAAAACAAAACATGAATTCAGTAGTAAAAGTAAGTTTCACACATGGGCAGATAAGTAAACACAGAACACTAATGAAGAACACTTATGATGGAATAAAAACACTGTAGTGGAGAGCCGAAGGTTAAGCCAGCAGTTCTACGACATTTTCGACGACTTGGAACCAAGCCTGTTGAGGTGATCAAATAGACATGAAGTTTGGAACAGCGTAATTTGCCCGTGTAATGTCAAATTCGAGTTGTAGTCTGGCTGTAACGGAGTTACGATATCTGCGGCAGAGGAAGCGACGAGCTGTGTGATAACTGCGGAGGGAACGTTGGTCGACGCTTCGATGATAGGACAGGTAGATTGTATACTTTTCTTGAAGAATTAGGAAGGAGCACACTTGATTATGCGTGGGAGCCGACGGAAAGTGATGATGTAACACAAGATAATGTTACATGGTGTGAAAGTGAGCACAAACATTTTGAAGGAGAGAGAACATCAGTGAGAACAAGGGCTGTAACATCAGACACAAGAAGTATGTATGCCTGCAGGAGAATTATGTTAGCTTTAAGATAACGAATATCTACGAAGACAAGAGCATTTGCCGCCGACGCCGAAAAGCCTCGGCAGTTGAAACTAACACAAATCAGTTGGGAAATCATGAAGAGGCTGTAAATTGTTTTCGAGTTCAGCTCTGAGCAACTTCAGCAGGTACCACAGACGATGCCGAAGCTGTACATCTTCAGGGGGAAGGATAACTTTAATCAAAAATTCATGAAGTAATTGAAGTTGTTGAAGCATTTCAGGTAACCTATTGAACTTGGCTTGAATATACGGGATTGTTAGAAATTTGCGAATCTTACGGCGTTGAATTAGTTCAAGAAGTTCGGTGTATGTGAGCGGTTGCATTGGAACAGAACAGTCTTTGAACAGAGCTGAAAGTTTAGGTATAGTGGGAAGAGAAGAAACATCTTCATCAACATCCGAAGCAATCGACGCAGATTCACTTGGCCGCCCCGGTGGCGCAGTGGTCTAAGCGATGGCCTCTGATCATTCGTCCGAAAGGGGTCCGGGTTCGAATCCCGTGAGGCATGGATGTTGTGTTTGTCTTACGGCACTGGCTCTCTCCCTTCCCTGGAACCAGTGACCCTAAATTAGGGAAGGGCGACTGCTTATAGCCCATTGAGTTGCTCACGGTAGTCGTTAAACCTTTAATCAAAAAAAAAATATATTCACTTGAATTAGCAGCAACATCCATATCATCATCGGTAGGGAGGAAAGCAAATCTGTTTGTGGTACGAAGCGAAGAAGAAATATTCTCATCACCAGGTGAGGTTCCATAGGAAGTGGCAGAAATTTTGGTCCGAGAACGCTTAGTGCGACGAGAACATTCTGGAGAAAACTCAGCAGAATTTGGACGTTTCCCGGAAGTTTTGGGTACAGAGGAACCCACAGAAGTAAGAAGAGGTGGAAATGAGATGTCATCAATGAGAGCAGATTTGAACAGTTCAGAAGCAGGTGTTTGTACTTGCGAAACAGGCTGAGAAACGGGTGCCAATTTGTTTTACGGAAGTGGCGCTTTAGTGCTGGGCAAAGAAGATGCAGTAGTTTTGAAATATAGCGGCTGCTCGGATTTGTATGGTAATGGCGGTTCAGTGCTGGCCAATAACTGCGTAGTAGATTTGAAAGATTGCGGTTGCCCGGAGTTGTATGGTAAAGGCGAAACTGAAACAGGTGAAGACAACGAAATGTCAGCAGTCGTGGAATTATCAATCCACAGAGATGGAGACGTGGTGACATAGGAGCAACAGTTTGTTCAGTAGTAGGGGAGGAAGAAGTGGATGATGCAGGTGTGTCAGGAACCTTCATCGAAAGGACAGCACCAGGGGCAGGTGTGCGGTGAAGACACTCAGCAGCCAGGTGTCCCTCAGCTCGACACCGGAAACTCTAGACACCAGCAAATAAGTTGAAAATGTATGTTCGTGTGTCCGTAACAAGTTTAAGAGTAGTGGGGCTGTTAGAAATTGCTTGGTCAGTGGTGAAAATAACACGATAATAGCGACGACCATCTTGCGCAAAGTTGAATGGAGAGTCTCTGGCAGCGGCTGGAAGAAATTTTGTCTCTCCCACCACTCGACCAAGAGTGCCGAGTGCAGCAACAAGTAAGTTGTTAGGAATAGCAATAGGCACTGGAGACAATGCCACTGTGACTGGGCGCTGTGCAGAAGCAGCAGGTTGCAAGTGAAAGGAACCAATATCAATGCTAGTAGCAAGAACGGTATCGGTGGCCTTTCGGTGAACAAAATGAACGACAACACCCTCTCCAATGCGAGTTATTGAAACAATGCTCTCCTCAGGAACAACTTTAATTAAGGCTTCTAAGTAGAGGGGGAGAGGGTGTCACGAAGAGACGGAAAATACGCACTTAATAACAGTGCTGAGGAAAGTTTTTTACCTGCTGGAGAGTTATCAGAAATCCGAATCTTGAGAAATTTATCTTCTCTTGAAAACTCTGGTTGCATTGAAACAGGTGCATCAGAAGATTCGTTTGATGGACGAGCGGTCGCAGCATACCAGCGTGGAGGGTTTGCAGGTAGGCCAGCAGAACTTGACTCAGCACTCAGGATATGCAAATTAGGACGTAGCACATTCGATGCAGAAACACAATTTGAAGTAGACAAATTCACACTTGAAGAGGTAATAGTTGTCACAGAAGCGGTCTATGTAGTCAGCGAAAATCCAGCAGAGATAATATCAGCAGTAGGAGCTTGCATTTGTATTTGGGAAGCAGCCATCACGGCCGCTAAGCCTAAAAACGCAACACTGTGTTGCAACTGCGTCACACAGAAAAGACAAAATAACGTAACAGGAGGCACACACACTCACTTCAAGTGAGGTAAAACGATGATAACGCAACACAGTCAACACGAACCACTAAGAAGACAAAAAATCCACAGGAAAAAATTAAGAACAAGTAATTTTCTAATTTTTAAGCATTTTTTAAAGACGCAGAGGAAAGAAACGAACGGCTTGTCTGTCTTCACGATAACCACAGAGGAACGTTCTGGTCCCGTGACCTGCTGTCATGGTGACGCAGAGAATTTGTTATGCATATGTTTTGTTGGTAAAGCTATCTCAGTTGTTTACGGTTTACGGAAATGCTTTTTGGACCACTTTTGTTTTCCTTATTTCCTTAGTGGTAGTAAGGGCTATCAGTTCAAACGACGAAAGTCCGCCCTTCCAAAAAATAACGACAGTACAAAAACTCGGAAACTTCGGAATGGTGGTGGTGCAAAGTCCTTCAATAAAAATAGAAGGAAATTGAAAAAAGTTCCGCAAAAATCCAACGGAGAGTTTACCAGGAGCGAAACAAAAACTATAAACAAGCCGCCATCTTGGAATCGATACAGCGCAAAAAGTATTGAACAATTGGGAGAACATTTTCATTTCGTTGTGATATACTTGCAGATCGGGCTGCAGGGCCCGAGCGCTACTCTAGAACTGAGCGTAGCGAGCTTAAAGGCGCAGCAGCCCCTAGTAACATAAAATAAAAGTTTAGGTTTTTGTCTTACCTCACTTTTTTTTTACTTTTTACCTCACGTTTTTTTGCTCGGCGAACTTCTGGATAACCTTTGGGTTAAAATTGTCAAATTTATGAAATAAACTTTGTTTCAACAGATAATACAGTTAAGGGCATTTAACCGTTCTTGCCCCATTGTATTACGTAAGCAAGTTTTCACCCGCTTCAAAGTACTGAACATCTTTTAGATTCAGCTGTCACAATGGGAGAAGTTGGAGCTATGTTTAGAATTTTTATTGCTTCTCAAAAATCAGTCTGTAAATCATTTTCTGTCAAAAAACAGGACAAATTGCCAGTTGACTTGGAATCTTTGAATCCTTCGCTGCTGTAAAGAACTTTGAGTTTCGTTTGAATTTTTTCGTTGTTAATTAAAGGGCAGACATTTATGCAGCTTCGTACTACATCACTAGGAATTTTTTTCTGAAATTCAGGAAATTTCGCAGGATCCATTAAACTGAAACATTCTAGGTGTTTAGTTTCTCCGAATCTATGCTGTGCCTGGTTCGAAATTAAGTCGCAGCACTCTACTGCACAAGCCATTATGTTGTCTTGCTTTCTTCTTTTAGATCCAGAAGACAGGTTAATATTAACAGATGTTTCAGACATTTTATATCGGATATGATGTACATATTTTTGGAAGTTCTGAAGATGATGACTGACAGAAATACGTGTGCTAATTTTTTTCTGTAAAATATTATAAAATATATCAATGTGAGGCATAATTTCACTGAAAAACTTGAGGAAGAAAAGAAATTCTGCGTCTTCAAGAAATTTCATTAGGCCACTTGCTTCTCTTATTGATGCTGCATCCCACCCAGGTTCTTCGCGGATTCTTGCAAAACACATCATTAATTATTCTTTAGCATGATAAACAGCTTCGACAGCTCTACTCTGAAAATTCCACCGAGTTATAACAGCACGTGGCAATCGCCGTTGACACTCTTCTTGTAATAAGTCTTTTGCTTGATGTTGAGAAGAAGGACGAAAATGCAGTCAGATTTGCAAAGAATATTCTCATCGGAGTAACTGTAGAACACACCTGTTGCATAATTAAGTTCAGTTGGTGCGCGTAGCAGTGTAAAAAGTAGGCATGAAGATAGACGTCTCTGACAAGTTTCTGAACACCACCGAGTTCACCACGCATTATTGCAGCTCCATCAAAAGTTTGCGAAATTAATTTGTCTTTTAAATGGTACCGCTGCAATTCCTCTAGTATACAGAAAGATATTTCAGCAGCAGATCTGTCTTTTATTTGCGAAAAGCGATGAAAATGCTCAACAACCTTTGTACAATGGACAAAACGGGGAATAACTACAAGATGCGATTTATTAGATATGTCCGTTGTTTCATCAGCTTGAACGGATACAAACATTGCTGCATTGACTACTTCCTGAAGACAATCTTTGTAAACATCATATATACAGTCCCACAATTCATTTTGTATTGTGGCAGAGGTATATTTTGAAATTTTGGAATTTTCTAAATGTTCGTTCAACTGACTGTCCAATTTTGCAATTTCACTAACTAAATTGAGAAACACGCCTCTGTTAAGAGAATGTTCAGATTCATTATGACCTCTTAAGGCAAGCTCATTACTTCCGCAAAATTTTAGACAGTCAATAATTCTATTTCAAACATATCTATTTTTGTCAACCAGTTCATTATGAACTCTAACTGAAAGCTTATACCCTTCATCAAGCTGTGTTCTTATATCTACTATGCCAAATAATTTAAATTTAACAGAATTTGACATGTGGCGGGATGTTTGTTCTTTTCTTTTAATTCGCTCCGAAAGATGCTTCAAGTATTTTATTCCATGTAGGGTCCAGCTTACACCACCACCGAATAGTAAACAGTAAAAATAAAGCAAAGTATGTTTGCTTTCGCTTCCAGTTAACCAGGATATATTGCTGTATCACTCCACATTAAAAGTTCCACACTGATTCTTATGTTTTTTCACCAAGTAAATGTTTGGTCGATGTGGGCCCAAATCTTTAACGTTTTTTTCTTCATCCCTTAATAAACTAAAGGGATGTTCCAATAAAAAATGCCGCCCCGGTGGCGCAGTGGTCTAAGCGATGGCCTCTGATCATTCGTCCAGAAGGGGTCCGGGTTTGAATCCCGGTGAGGCATGGATGTTGTGTTTGTCTTACGGCACTGGCTCTATCCCTTCCCTGGAACCAGTGATCCTAAATTAGGGACGGGCGACTGCTTATAGCCCATTGAGTTGCTCACAGTGGTCGTTAAACCTCCAATCAACCCCCAACAGCCAATAAAAAATCCACTTTGTTCATTTTACTTACACGACACCAGCGAACGTCACACACACTGAACTCCACGAACGAAAATCAGCCACTCACCGCCGAACGACGGGCAGAAAAATCCCTGCTCTTAAACGGTGAGGCGACCAGCTCCAAAAATCAGTGTTACGTATGCGCAGTTCAGCGTGCATCTGCTCATTCATCACTGTTTGCCTAAGCTGCGACGAGGTGACGCGAGTCGCCTCTACCACACACGCGCTATTCAGTAGCGCTCTAGTAAACGGAAACGGAAGGCCGTAATGCGTTTCTCAGTTACTCAATTATCAATTATTGTAGTGGCTCACATTTGCTTTCACAAAATAAATATCTTCTTTCGGAGTTTTTTCAATTAAAAGGAAAAACATTTTTTTTTTTTTCATTTTCATGCGGGGCGTAACCCCGAATGCCCATAATGACCCGACGCCACTGCCAATTCCATATATTAAGACAAAAAGCTGAAACAACAGGCAGAAATAACTTACGAGATCACAGGAGCACAGATCAAGAAATAACTTACGTAACTAGCTGTAACCGGAGCCATCGTTTGAGGATGTAACACGTGACGTCATCAAATAGTTTAAGTGAAGTGGCAACAGTTCCTGCAAATTCCTGAAGGACAAACCGTAGCCTACGAGGATCGTTAAAGAAGCCTGTTATTTTGGGCCAAATTTCCTCAAAAAAAAAAAGGAAGTACTTTTGATTTTCTCCAACGCCACAGAGGCCGCTTTTACCGAGAAAAACATCGCCTTACCGTTAGTGCTTCTAGCATACTGCCGTAGGCACGGTGTATGGTCGTAGGTTACGAAATAGCATAGTTCTCGTTTTTTTCAATTATTTTTATATAAAATAAATGAGGTATTGCTGTGTGCCTTTTATATATTCTCACAAGCAAGTTCAGAGCAGGTAACTGCGGAAATTTTGATTTTTCTTTTTACATGATACTCACGCAGTTTCAGCTGTGTACATTTTCGAATTGCGTTGTTTTTGGTGGCAGTAATCGTGTTAATATCAAACTGGAATGAATTATACTTCATAAAAGAGTGAAATTTTTAATTTTAACGTTATATTTGTTTTGAACTTGCAGGAACATTTCATGAATTTGAGTTTGAAATAGAAATGGGTAGGTGCCGCAAAATAATTACGAATTTTATAAATGCAGCAGCGTTTTCTCACACATCGGCGGCAAGTTACGATGAGCAATTGAAAATATTTGCTACAAATAAATGCGAATTCAGCTAAAACAACATGAATTGCAACAGTCTTGGAAACCACCAGCTTTTCCACACTTTAATTGCTTCCGCTCGTGGTAGTAGGCTACAAACAAAGTGGTACTGCCCGATTTATACAGTATTTGTTTTGAACTTTCACGAACGTTTCATGGCGGCACCCTCCAGATATCTCATTTTAACCTCCTTGGGTATAACTGACTGACACACACCATCATATTCATTTGTATACAACATGCATTCTAATATGAGAAATTACTCTTCTACCTCATTTTATAATGTAAAAATTTTAACCAAATTGTGGACAGTTCCCTTGATTTAATTTAACTGGAAATTGGACAATTAAGGCAGAGCATTACGCTCCTCTTAAAATAAATATTTTTACACGAGTTAACGTGCTGGCAGCAAAGCGTGAGCATAACGATCCTTTTAACGGTGGAGAACGCTCAAATAAAGTAGAACGTAGGTTGTTAGGTATTATCACCTTTCAAAATGATTTGGGAGCAATAAATTACTTAAAACTATACATATATTAAAATTCTATATAGGAGGTCATCAATGTATTTAATGTGTCCAGAAATATGTAACTTCGTTCATCATATCGGAATGCCGCCCCGGTGGCGCAGTGGTCTAAGGCGTTGGCCTCTGATCATTCGTCCGTAAGGGGTCCGGGTTCGAATCACGGTCAGGCATGGTTGTTGTGTTTGTCTTACGGCACTGGCTCTCTCCCTTCCCTGGAACCAGTGACCCTAAATTAGGGACGGGCGACTGCTTATAGCACATTTCAGTTGCTCACGGTGGTCGTTAAACCTCCAATCAAAAAAAAAAAAAAATATCGGAATGCTAGATTACGGGAGAGGACTGATAAATTATGTTATCAATGTTATTTATTAATCACATAATATTATTCATCGCTCGCTTTCGCAAGAAAAAATAAAATAATTCTGGCGATTATGGAGAAAATTTATGCGATTTAATTCTGTATGACAGCACAACCACCCGCCACTAGCAACGGCTAATCGTTGTTGTTGTCCTCTGTAAAAGTGACACCTGGTGAGCTTTTTGGAGTAAATGATTCCTGGTTTTGAAGGCCGAAATAGCAGGCTTCTTTCACGAGCGTGATGCCCGTTGGCTACGATTATCGACAATGTGTTACTGCGGCGACATATGTATTTAGATGCTATTTTTCTCTCTGTGAAATCTCCAAATTTCAGTTATTATTGTAGGTTAGAGCGTTCTAGATAGACCGATATTTTACAAAATGTATAATAACCAGCACTGTACTCGGAAAGTTAGTTTAATGAAAAAAGGCTGAACTTCCGCGTTCTGCCCTGAGCTAGTTTTCGAAAGCCTAGATAGAAGGCGCCACGGCACGGCTTCAGTTCTTCTCCGCTTTTCCATCACCCCCTTATAGCTATAAGGGGGTGATGGCTCTTCTCGCACTTTCACGTTCAAGGAAGATGCAGCAGACACATGCTTTCAGCATGGTAACGAGCCTTAATAACGTAAGTGAAGGACAACCATTCCCCGTTAAAATGATGGTGTCTTACTTTTTAACTTCCGAGTACAAAATGCGGTATTTGGGGAAAATTATAGAGATTGAAGGAAAAAGATCCCCATGTGCTGAATGCAAGCATCTTCGAAGGTGACACGAAAAATTTTCCGGAAGTGCAAATAATAGATATTTTCTATTACTTCGTCTTTGGTCGAAGCGCCTTTATGCAGAACAGTTCGACGCATATAACAATTTCTCATCCTCAATATTCTTTTACATGGTAATTTAATGAGATCCCTAATTAGTGAGCAATTAGTAACTCTTCAATAAAAAGTGTTTTTCTAAGCTCTGGGAAGCGATTTCCAAGACTTAAAAATATTTAGAACAAAATCTGGTTTTTCACGCAAAATTGTGGTGAAAAAAAAAATAGTAATTTTTCTGGGATTCAGTGCCCTAATTTATTTATCCGTAAATAAATTTAGCAGCATAATCTGGTCTGTAAACAGACCTAGACACCGAAAAGAATTTTATTTATACAGTAATTTTAGCCATTATTTGCATTTTTCGGCAAAAGTGTTTTTCAGCTCAAGATAAAAATCCAGGTGTACTAAAAATAAAATCAACGGTGGTTTGGGAGGAAATATCATATAGAACAAACTAGTAAAGTAAAACCCCTCAACACCGGCAGCCTAATAACCTTAAAAGTTAAAAATGCTAAGTAAAAAGCTGAAAACTCGCAAAAAATAAAAGAGTGGGTCAGGGGGTACCTGCTCGAGCTCTCCTAAAAAATCTAGAACCAAAGAGATTTGATAGCCAACCTGACTAAAAATCAGGTTGGCTAACAAATTAACTTTTAGCTCTATAAAAAAAATTCACCCCCCCTCTCCCCTTCCCTTAAGATCAACCAGGAACCTTCGGAATAGAAGTCCCCGGAGGTGAAAACCCACGTGCACAGAAGTGCCGATTGAGTACCGAAGCGTTGATTTAAGAAAAATGTTGACTAAGAGACAAACTTTAAAAGGTGTTCTATAAGAAAATAGTCGGTAGCAATAAAACCTACGCAAAACAAACCAGCCAACACCTTTTAAATTCAACTTGAAAACTTGGAATCAACGAGCGAAACGTCTGGCCCAAATAAGTGCAACCATTGCACGCCAACAGCATTTGAACAAGTAAAAGACAGGTTCTGTGCCGTACCAGAAATCACTGATTTCTTGATAAAACCAAAAACTAACTTTTAAACTTTTAAAAGGTTCTATGTCTTTGAAGCGTCTAAATCTTCAATCAAAATGTGTTTTTTTAAGCTCTGGGATTAAGCGATCTCCCTTCATTTGGCAGAAAACAAATCTTTTCGGTACTTCCTTTAGGGACAGCAGCTGACAGCCTAAAAAAGAACTTTCTGTCGCGATTTCTACTACCGCAATTAATAATACCATATAATTTAGGCATTTTGGCTTCAAATTTTTATAAACACCGACGGCTAATGGTCGCACTTTACACACTAAGTGCATGACAGACAGCTATTAGTACCGAAAAGATTTGCTTATCTGCCAAGCGAAGGGAGATTGCTTCCAAGAGCTTAGAAAACACCATTGAAGAGTTAGATTCTTCAAACACAGAGAACCTTTTAAAGGTTAGTTTTATCCAGAAATCAGTGATTTTTGGTAAAGCAGAAAACATATCGTTTACTTGTTCAAATGCTGTTGGCGTGCGGTGCTTGCGCTTATTGGGTCAGGCGTTTCACTCTTTGATTTCAAGTTTTCAATTTTATTTTAAAAGGTGTTGGCTATTTTTTTTGCGTAGGTTTTAATGCTACTGATTGTTTTCATATGGAGCAACTTTCAGAGTTGGTCTTTTAGTCAAAAATGTTCTTAAATCAACGCTTCGGTACCCAATCGACACTTCTATACACGTGGGTTTTTCACCATCAGGGACTTTTATTCAGAAAGTTCCTGATTGATCTAGGTAGGAGCTGTTGAAACTTTTTATAGAGCTAAGAGTTAATTTGTTAGCCATCCTGAGTTTTAGCCAGAATCAAATCCTTTTGGCTGTTCTGGATTTTTTAGGAGAGCTTGACACATTTTTTTGAGAATTTTCGGCTTTTCACTTAGTATTTTCACTTTTAAGAGTATTTGGCTTTCAGTGTAGAGAGTTTTTTGTTTTTTACTTTACTATTTTGTTCTATATGACATTTCCTCACCAAACTACTGTTGATTTTATTTTTAGTACACCTGGATTTCTAAATGGAGCTGAAGCACACTTTTGCGGAAAAATGCAAATAATGGATAAAACTATTTCCAAATAAAATTCTTTTTGGTGTCTAGGTTTGTTTACATACCAGGATTGCGCTGCTAAATTTTTTTTTTACTGATAAATAAATTAGAGCGCGAATCCAGATTTTTCTCTCCATTTTTCAAAGTCTTGAAAATCGCTTCCCAGAGCATAGAAACACACTTTTTATTGAAGAGTTATTAATTGCTCACTAATTAGTGATCTCACTAAATTACCATGTAAAAGAATATCCCCGATGAAAAATTTTTATATGATGCGAAAATTTTATATGATTCTAATGCCTCTAATTGTTGTATGGTAATGGCGCTTCAACCAAAGACGAAGTAATAGAAAATATTTATTATTTGCACTTCTGGAAAACTTTTCGCGTCACCTTCGAAGATACTTACATTCAGCACATAGGGACCTTTTCCTTCAATCTCATTAATGTTTTCCAAATACCGTATTTTTTACTCGAAAGTTCAACTTTAGGCCAGAAAGCCATGCTAAGCCTCGTTTCCATGATGAAAGTCACGTGTTTGCTACATCCTCATACAGAACTTAAAGGAATTATTTGGTGTAAAAAAATCCTCATAACAGTACATGACTCTCTGTTGGTTTTTTTTTTGATTGGAGGTTTAACGACCACCGTGAGCAACTCAATGGGCTATAAGCAGTCGCCCGTCCCTAATTTAGGGTCACTGGTTCCAGGGAAGGGAGAGAGCCAGTGCCGTAAGACAAACACAACATCCATGCCTGACCGGGATTCGAACCCGGACCCCTTACGGACGAATGATCAGAGGCCAACGCCTTAGACCACTGCGCCACCGGGGCGGCCTCTGTTGGTTGTTACTATGGTTTAGTTATCGTCAGTTTTTATTTATTCTGCAGAGCTATGGTCATCAAAGTGTCACTTCGTTTTTCTTTTCAAATTTTAATTAACAATAGACCGTATGCATATGACGTCACAGCAAGGTAAACCATTCTAGCAGACACCCTGGTGATCAACTGGTGTACAAACACTGTTTGGATTTGCTTTGTGGAGCGTTAAGGAAGATGGTGTTATGTGCTATTTTCGGCTGCGGTAACCGAAGTGGGAGAGATAATGATGTGTCCTATTATAGATTACCATCTGAGTGAACGAAGTGGGATCAGAACTATGAAAAAATTTATTCACAAGCGCCAAAATTTGTGGTTATCACGTATCAGCAGAGTTGACATTGATGACCGGAAACGAAGGGACATTAGAGTGTGTAGTTTACATTTTGTAACAGGTATGTTCAAAAATTTACCGGTGCGTTATCTACAAAAACTCTATGAAGATTTTTATCCTGGAATTAACCTTTCTTTATGAATGACTTGCACGATTTCATTTGCTCGGGAGTGAAGGCGTTAGTGCAGAAAACGAAATAATTAACAATATCGCCGTGTTCTATTCGTTGCAAGACCCCAATATTGTTCAGGGAAAATGAGTATGGAATTACATATGGGTCAACACTATTGCCCAATAACTTTAATTTATCAGAATAAAGCTATTTTTGATCGCCAGATAACCCACTTACGTATCCCATGTAATGCATCTTTGATCTCACTTGTACACAAGTTGTTCTGCAAGGAAGCAGCAGACAAAAAATGACGCGAACCGCGGTTTCGTGACGTCAATGCATACGGTCTATAGGAAACAAAAAATAAGAACCTGTGTGAAAACTGAATTTTGTACTGGCATATTTTTTGCAAAAATATTGAACATAGTTTAATACTGTACCTACCAATGAAATATTAACGATCTGCAAAAGATATTTTATGGCTCTCATAAGTTGTAATTCCATAATGGTGCCGCAGTTATCTAGTACTGAGCCGCCCCGGTGGCGCAGTGGTCTAAGCGATGGCATCTGATCATTCGTCCGTAAGGGGTCCGGGTTTGAATCCCGGTGAGGCATGGATGTTGTGTTTGCCTTACAGCACTGGCTGTCTCCCTTCCCTGGAACCAGTGACCCTAAATTAGGGACGGGCGACTGCTTATAGCCCATTGAGTTGCTCACGGTGGTCGTTAAACCTCCAATCAAAAAAAATTATCTAGTACTGATGTCCAAAGACCTTTAAGATACATAGACTGGAAAACCGTAAGTTAACCGTGTGACATTTGAAATTTTTTTCAGTTTTTTTATTGGAGGTTTAACGCCCACCATGAGCAACTCAATAGGCTATAAGCAGTCGCCCGTCCCTAATTTAGGGTCACTGGTTCCAGGAGAGGAGAGAGCCAGTGCCGTAAGACAAACACAATATCCATGCCTCACGGGATTCGAACTCGGGCCCTTTTGGAACGAATGATCAGAGGGCATCGCTTAGACCACTGCGCCACCGGGGGCGGCCATTTGAAGTTCAGCGTTGTGCGGCAAGAAACTATATCTCGTTATTTACTAAAGGCGTTCGCGTGTTTATATCAGTTGCATCCATTTTTTCATATATATAATCAGTTATGTTTATTATTTTTTGTTTTTTTAATAGTATGTATATATTGTAAAGTATTTCAGAAAATAAAATAGCCAGATTTAAAGAGGTAACCAAATTTTCGATTGAACAAACCTTTTTAATGAGCTACAAATTTTTCAATTTAAGATGGTTCCAATAGTAAAACTTCTTTACAAATTTTCTTCTCAATTAATGTATTTCCAAGGATGAAAATTTGCACATCGATAAAATTAACTTTAAGTTATAGAATGGGATACTTAATACTTGCTAAACATAACCATTATTATATTAAAAATCAATCATTTTTCTTTGAGCAGTGTTCAGACCTTTTAATAGATGGCGCGACATGTACATTAGACAAACAAATGTTGGATTGCTTAGTTATGGTTATGTTTTAGCAAGTATTAAATATCCCATGCTATAACTTAAAGTTAGTTCCATCGATGTGCAAATTTTCATCCTTGGGAATATATTAATTACAAAGAAAATATGTAAAGAAATTTCACCATTGGAAACATAAGGAAGAGATTTTAGGTGGAATACCCTTTTCCGAAACTTTTAATCCCAGAGATTTGACATTGTCTAAACTCTAAATTATGTGAAGATGGCATTTTTTTCTATAATATTTAATTTTATTTATTTTTTCTACCGTTGAGTAGCTATTACGAACTCACAATAAGCGTTGGTTTCAGAGAGTTTTTTTCCGGGGAGGGAGGGGGCAATAAAAAATTGTGAGGGGGCTAAAATTTGTTATTATTTGTTAATTATGTATACATTAATACATATTATGTCATTTATATATATTATACATTAATACTAAGGTGACCAGATATCGGGACACCGATTTGAGGACAAAAGGGCGTGGCGTCCCCAAATCGGCAGTTCATTTGGGGACATATACGTACTCAAAATAAATATGCAAATCTTTTTGTCACAAAACTGCATTGCTTCATTAAGTGAGATATTACATCTGAAAATTTGTCTTGAAAGGATATATCTTGTAGAATGTTGGTAATTTGTATTGACAAACGAAATATTGAAGTTATGGGTATTTAAAAAGGAGGTTTATGCTAATATTGCAATTTATACGGAAATTACAGAAAATTACAATTTGGGAGATGGGTAGATGCATTTTGGAACAAAACTGAAATTTTGATTAAGGCCATGAAACATAAATAGGAAAATAAAATGCAACACTGAATTTGGAAACTCCCAAAAGTTACTATTGTACTGTTTGCGTTAGATGAGTAGATACACCTGAAAGTGGAAGAAAGGTAACTATTGTTTACATGTGTACCAAATTTGTAAACACTAAAACTTAATAGTATGCAATGTACACGTGTAATAAACTTTTGGAGGCGGTGAAGTCAAATATAATGGTTAGGACAAAAACATTGATTTGAAACACAATTACCCCAGATTTCGTTTCTCACATCAGTCACTGCTGAGGGGGATACATTTGAACCATGTGATGAAAATTCAAACTGAGGTACTTAATACTTCACTGCACTAAGGTTTGGGTTTTTGAAAGGCCACTTGGCCTATATTTATTTTGTAAAACTCAACAAGCTAAATTTTGGTCACAAATTTTTTACCTGGCCACTGGGCCCAATAAAAATAAACAGCTGACAGCTTAGTTGCTTTCAATGAAAATATAGCACCAGGCACATTACTGATCATAATCAATATCACATCAAGGCAATTTACAAGGTGTGCAAAGTAAGTGGTTGAAATGCAAATCTCCCTCGCTCTCTCTCTCTCTGTTACTAAAAATTATAAGAATATGTGCACACTATTTTGCTCTAACTATTTCCTTCGAACAAACCCTCCCAGACCAGTTTTCTTAATCCATTTTTAATTTTTAAATACCACAACAACTAAGCCAAAATTTTACGTATAATGAAAAGTTACTTTAATACAAGGTTCTACACACTCCCAGGAAAATTTGCCTTAAAATCAACATAGCCTAACAATCTAGCATTACCTGATACTGAACCAATTCTAGACACTATACAAAACCTAATACACTAAATACCTTACTCAATTCACTCGAAAGTTATAATTAAATTGCTACACTGACAAAAGAATCTGAATTCACACTATCATCATGAAAATCCAAATATCCTTACCAACACAAGCTTGTTCTGAGTACTCAAAATGTTATAATGTAGGCAAAAGCATATTCCAATTTCCAACACTCCTGGGATTATTTATGTGCACTCCTACTGTTCATCAAAATTTTTGTTTACATAACTGGTCCTGACAGACAATTTATAAACAGATTAATCCAACTTTTCAAAATTCCACACTATAAGTTTTCCCAATCTACAAGTGCCCATGTAGTAATCAACTCGGGCAGAAAAGCCAAACAAACATCTCACTCAACGAGTCCTACTTGCCTAGAAAAACACGATTTCACTGCAGGAACAACAAAGTTTGGGTCTGAAGGCGCGAATGGGTCGTGAATCTATTCCCAACCTATACAGTGTAGTGGAGTAAAGCGTGTCCTAACCCTTATAACGAAGTAAATTTCTCCGTCATTTTTGGTCTACGCCGGGATTCGAACCCGAGGCCGCTTATTCCGGAACAAGTCGCTCTACCAACTGAGCTACGCAGACATATATTCTGATTCCTATCTGCCTTTGTGTCATGTGCGTCCTGCTGGCAGGTACGTCACATCTCCCCCCCCGAAAGAGGGCCGGGGGCATGGCCCACGGATCAGCCGTGACCATGAATCGCTGCAGGCAGACAACCACTGTAGAACGTGCACTTGAGAACTCCCAGTCAATCTGGTGTGTGGAATGCAACGTCACACACATTTATTTTTCGAAGCACTGGAGAAGGGATTCTCTGATTTTTCCTATCTCGCGGTGTGGAAATAACATCACACCAATGCGAGATTTTGAACGGTCGGGTCATCCGGGTAGTTCGGGCGCCATTATAACGAAGTAAATTTCTCCGTCATTTTTGGTCTACGCCGGGATTCGAACCCGAGGCCGCTTATTCCGGAACAAGTCGCTCTACCAACTGAGCTACGCAGACATATATTCTGATTCCTATCTGCCTTTATGTCAAGTGCGTCCTGCTGGCAGGTACGTCACACCCTGTACTGTTTATTCACTCTGATTTTGGGACAACTTACACCACTCTTTTGGTAGGAACCACCTCCTATGGGCCAACGAGCTTACTCGGGCAGAAAACAAATCCCCCAATTTGTTTCATGCACCCTTTTAGACCCGAGGCATGTCCACATAGGGAAAAGTATCCCACAAAAGTTCTCTTGCCCCCCAAATATCTCATTCCTTATTTTCCAGAAATCTCAATATCCTTATTTCCCAGAAAATCACTTCATATCTTTATTTCCCAGAAAATCACTCCATATCTTTATTTCTCAGGAACACACTGTACTACTCATTTCCCAGAAAGCTCAATAACACCATACTAGACACACCATACCAAACCTTACTTTATTTCCAGAAAACTCTATAAATCACCATATCTCAAAATCACCTATTTCTAGAAAAATCATCACTTCTTGAAGAAACACAACAGCTATTCGGGTTTTCTCAGTCATACTATACATATGCCCCTTTATTCTGCCTGTATGCCCATTTCTATATTCTTTCCCCCATAAAAATCTGTTTTTCTAATCCACGGGCTGAAACTAGAAATTAGCCCTCACTACTACAAAAGTTTTAAAGAGTAAGTTTGCACTTAATTAACCGAAACACCAAACCATCATAATAAACAGCCTACAAGAAAAATTTCTAACTACATGGCACCTACACTAAGCTCATAAATACAAATTCTATTTCACAAATACAAAAATTCACTGAGCACAAAAAGAGTTAAATTTTACTTAATAGAAATACTGGTCCGAGAGGTTTTTCTTTCCAAAATAACTTAATACACTTATGAAATCATCTATCACTACATGACCCAGAAAAATTATACACTTCCTTCCTTTGTTTTCCTTTTTTTTTTTTTTTATATATTACCTACCCACAGAAAATAACATGGAATTTATTTAAACAGCCTAACATTAAACCATGTGGTTTCCATTCCTTAAGCACACCAGAACACTAAAATACAAAAAAAAAAAAAAAACCATGAATGAAAGCATATACAACTTCCTCCCCCTTTTTTTTTCCTTTTGCAATATATTTTTCTGATAGCCCCCATTTCAAAGCCCACTTGTTACATAATTTCTGAGTAACCGCACCATAAAAATTAAAAAAAAATGCCAAGCAAAATTTACCTTCAGAACCGGGCCAAAGGAATCTTGTCATCACACACATTAAAGTCCACAGCCGAATAAAAATATTAAAGCGGTCCACTCTTCCTCCCAGTAGGTTGTGATTTGTTGAAAGGATCGCGATTCGCCTGTCATGAATAGGCTGAATAATGTCGTTACTGGAATTGTTCATGCGAACCAGGCCTCGCTGAAATTTCCAGTTCCTGGGGCACTTGCTTGATTCACCTGTAGATCCTCCTTCCCCGAAGCCTGGGCGCAGCCCAGCTTTGAAATATGGAGGCACCAACAAAAAAGATGTGGACTCTCGGTCCTCAATAGGCACGTTGGGCTTGAAAGTTGGAATCGGGTCTGATCCTTCCTCCGCCATCTTGATGCTTACATGCTGGCATTCAAATCCAACACGGTGGTCGTCCGCTACTTGATAATTGGCTGCATCAGAGAACCTTTCATCTCCGGTAAATGAGATCCTTGAAAATAATAATTTTCTTTATTTTTAAGCTGACCGATTTAAGCGTCCAAAATCAGCAAATATTTCCCAGGCCCAGAGAATAAGGTTGATCTCCACCCCTCCCTCCCGTCATTTCGCGATGGGAGATAGAGTGAAATTTTCACTCCTTTCTTCAAAAAACAAGCAAGTCTCTGTCAGAATCGCAACGGCTCTTAGCAACCTTTGACCTCTAGCTGTCTCCCTATTTGCTAAGACTCTCCCCCTGGTAACCAACGGCTTCGCTGGCCATTGGCCAAGAGGTTCGCACCAAAATTCTGATACTACACACATCCCCCCCCCCCCCAACTAACTCTCCCAGGCAAGCCAGGGTGACACTCTGACCTTCACACGTAGGGACTGCCCATCTGCATGCTGCTGTTCTAAAAACAGATTTCTCTCTGGTGGTTCAGAGTCAAAATGACACCTTCCTGGCGTCTTTTAAAACTTTCGAGAAGAGAAGAAAATAAAAATGGCGTGCTCAACTTTTCTCGTACTTCTTGTAACAAATAAGAGATAATCTCCTTTGCTTCGTTCTGTGGTGAAAAAATGGAATTAAATTTTGTTTACCGAATAAGAGTGTGATAAAACTTTGCTCACTTTTTCTCCTTACCCCGAGAAAGAAGTTAAATATTTACAAAAATAATAATAATTCATTACTACCTTCCCTTTTTTTTTAACATTAAACTTTGCCTGCTTACCCGGGGTACGAGAAATGACAGAACTGGCCAATTTCTGGCACTCCCGGCTCCCAGATAAATTTATTAACGTGTTCTGGCTCGAACCTGTCATTCCGCCAGTAAATCCCAAAAAAATTGATCAGGTTTCTCTGAGATTCACACGCAATGAAAATTCGAGACAGAACACAAAGTAGAATTCTAATGGCCAGAACATATTACCAAAAGTGAAATGCTTTACCTTGTATATCTGCCGAATCAAAATCAAGCTCTGCCGCCCCGGTGGCACAGTGGTCAAAGGCGCTGGCCTCTGATCATTCGTCCGTAAGGGGTCCGGGTTCGAATCCCGGTCAGGCATGGATGTTGTGTTTGTCTTACGGCACTGGCTCTCTCCCTTCCCTGGAACCAGTGACCCTAAATTAGGGACGGGCGACTGCTAATAGCCCATTGAGTTGCTCACGGTGGTCGTTAAACCTCCAATCAAAAAAAAAATCAAGCTGCACACCAAACTAATTGCATGGCGAATTTTTCATTTTGCCAAAGATTTCGGAGACAGCACTTGCTCACTCCCTTTCCTAGAACGAATGTCTCCAAATTAGAGACAGGTGACTGTTTATAGTCCTTAGAGTTGCTCGTAGTGCTCGTTAAACCTAGAAAGAAGAAAAAAAGTCAAAATTTGTTTTCACAAGAAGCGTGTTTGAAAATTAGTACAACGGAAACTACTTTTCAGAACATTTTTCATTGGAAATCTAAAGGGTTAATGAGGAAGTGTAAATTCGAAGACATTTGGGGACAAACATTAAAATTAGAGGAAAATTTGCGTCCCCAAAGGCTTCAGACGTTTTTGGGGACAGTAAACTAAATTCGAGGACTGTCCTCAAGAATTGGGGACGTCTGGTCAGCTTAATTAATACATTTTTTTTATATAGCATAAATATTTTCCTATGCTCGTATATCGCAAACGCAAATTCCAAGAAATCTGCACATACAAAATGTATGAAAAATGTAAAAATTTTATACCTTTATTTTAATTCAGTAATGCACCGCGGATTTCCCCATGAGGTGGTGTAAAATATCATGGGTGCTAGTAAGATAACGCTGTGCTGGAGAAAATCCTCCCCCCAACCCCAAACATTAGGGGTTGCAAAAAATATTTTCGTCTTCTTACAAGCGTACGTGTTTCTGATTACAAAAGAATTATTATAGTGTTACCTGAAAACGTATACTGTAAACCATTCCCCTACCACCTGGTTTCGGCCCTTTAGATTAACGTATAGTAGTAAAGAAAAGACTTATTAATCGTCTAAAATTCCTTGATTTTCTTTTTGTCACAGAGTGTAAACCACATACTGTCAGGAATAAAAAAGAACTTTTTATGGGAATAATTTTTCATAATATGCTATGGTTAAAAATTAGGTATCGCAAATATTTTCTTTTTGTATTGGAAGCCCTAATGTCGCGTTAGCTACACTGAGGCGTAACTTTATAAATGGGAACTCGGCATCCAGAAGATTGAAATAAAGCTGAATGCCAGCTTCCAAAATATGATGATGTATTGCAGGGCAGAAAGCAGGCCGTTGGTGATTACAAATCCACAGTAAACTTAGGTGGTTCTTATCGCATTTCAGAGACAACACAAATCCAATAGATGGCGTTGAAGATCGCAGGGTAGAAAAACCATCATTATCTACGACACTTGCAAATGACGTCACATCACATGCTTCCCGTGACCCCCGACGAGTCGTACCCACTCCCCCGCACCTCCCACGCCTCCCATCAGCCGAACCTGAATTTCTGGGGCTTTCCCCTGGGCTTTGCCTTTGTATCTGGGTTAGGTAAACTCACAGATATCATATAAGAGACTAGATTGGCCGAGGGGCTGCTGACGCGTTTAAAGCATGGCGCCACTATCAGCGGGTCAGACAGCAACGATCCACGGCATTTCCATCACTGAGAAACACAGCAGCGTTGCGACTGATACAAACAGAAAATTTTATTCCTTAGTTATATGCTTAAAAACCGCTTTCATTTACTGTAGAAATAATCATTATCAGATATAAATAATATTCTTCTGAATAGTTAAAAAAGAATATGAGAATTAGTACTCAGTATTGTTTGAGGGCAACGATCTAACTGCAAAACATTCACAGAAAACTGTTTACTCACGATACGTCGTGGCGTCAGTCAAATAAGAGGGAAGGGTGCCTTCAAGGATTCTTTTTGGAAGCTTCAATGTTATAAATTTTCAAACTTATTGTAATGTTAATAAACACTTCGCGCGTTCGCTTTTGCCCCATACGGATTTACACTACGTCGCTAAAAATAAATAACAGGTACTTACTTTTTTCCAGTCTCTTGTAGTAGCATAAAAACAGAACTTCCAGTTTGTCTAGATTACACAATTTATTTGCCGTAGAAGTTCATTTAAAATGTTCTATACCTACACGATTTCAACAGAAATATGCTCTTCATAGATATATTTTAAATCTATTAGTAAAACGGAACAAACAAACAAAAAAGGAATTTATGCACAATTTAATAAGAAATAACATGTCTACAAAAACAGGGTCTAAATACATTACTATTGCAGATAAAAAGATCATAGCTAATACATTATTTCTTTAACTATCATTTTAGCACTGTAGTCAAGTAACAAATAGACATGGCATATTAACCTTAGTACCATCTGATGAAAAAATAGGTAAAGGTTGAGAGCTCAATCAATAACCAAAGCATGTGCTGTCTTATAAATGAATAACAATATGTAAACAAACTATATACAGTATGCAATTTAAGAAATTTTCATAACAAGTTCATCGGCAAACATATATTGAACTTTTAAGTATCTCAAATTTTGTTTCAATCTTCCCATTTACAAAATGAATTACTTAAAGACTGCCACTCAGCATCACTTAAGTGGTCTTTGTAGCACCAAACATTTCACATAAACAACTTACATTTTTTGCAGTGCCACGCATTTTAAGTTATATTAATACACAATATGCAATTTTTAAAACTTTTTGTTAAACAAATGAGATGCATTATTCATACATTACTCGGATTACAAACTCTATGCACATTTTATTCATATGTGAGGAGCAAAGTTCCATTCTGATGACGGTAACCAAAGCACGAGAATCAAATAATGTTAAATACTTAAGAAAGTTAAATTAGCTTAAGAAAGGTGAAAGTTATGAAATTTAAGCATTTTGCAAGTCAAACAGTATACGTGCTAGAATAGTAACACAAGTCATGAAGGTAACACAGTTCTGTATCACGTGTTCATGAAGCTAACGCAATTCTGCATCAATTTTGTTACCTTTATGACTTGTGTTACTATTCTAGCACGTATACTGTTTGCCAAAATGCTTTAACTTCATAACTTTCACCCCCTTTCTTAAGTATATAAACATTATTTGATTCTCATGCTTTGGTTACAGTCATCAGAATGGATCAGAATGCTCCTCACATGCGAATAAAATGTGGATGGTTGTAATCCGGATGTATGAATAATGCATCTCATTTGTTGAACAGTTTCAGCACATTACAATCGACCATATTTTTATGGTTATAACTTTCTGTTACTTAGATCTATTTGTAAATATACGTAGCTAAAACAGTATGAAGTAATTAACCTGGAATTCTTTTTATTATCTCTAAAACATAAGATGAATCTTTTCTGACTACTATAATGATGGCATATTAATCTCAGTACCATCTGATGAAGAAATAGGTAAAGCTTGAGAGCTGAATCAATAACCAAAGCATGTGCTGTGTTACAAATGAATAACAGTATGTAAACAAACTATATACAGTATGCAATTTTAGAAATTTTCATAACAGGTTCATTGTCAAGAATATATTGAACTTTTAAGTAACTAAAATTTGGTTTCAATCTTCCCATTTACAAAATGAATTACTTAAAGACTGCCACTCAGCATCACTTAAGTGGCCTTTGTAGCACCAAACATTTCGCATAAACAAATTAAGTAGTACATTGTATTAATAAACAATATGCAATTTTTAAAACTTTCTGATACTAAGATCTATTTGTAGAAATATGTAGCTAATACAGTATGAAGACATATTAACCTAGAATTCTTTTTACTAAAACAAACATGGCACAGCCACTGTTTAGATGCATCTATTAAGAACAAATTACTGACTCGTAAAACAACAGATCAGTTGGTGAAATTAGCAACTGCACAACTATAACCACAGAATGGTAACCAGAAAGAGATTGTTGGAATGGTTAGCTTGTGTGTGTGTGTGGGGGGGGTATGAAATGCTATATTAATATACATTATTAACAAAACAAGGTGTGCTGCTTTACATCACACGTTACCCACTTGATTCACCAGCAGTAATTCTGGAAAATACCACAGCCCATTTTGAGCCACCAGCCCTACCAGACTTGTACAGAAACTACAAATAAATTAAACAACAGGTACTAAAATAAAATAACAGGTACAGTTTTATGGGTTAGGAAAAGGTGGTGATCCACCCTGCTGGATCTACACTTTAAAACATGTAATCACAAAAATCTGGAATTAAAAATGCTACAGACATGAAACCTACAAGAAATCGATTACTGATTTTTAAAAATTATGCTGCGATTCAAAGACTGATGTACATGTGCCTTGTGCAGATTTAAATTAAATGACCTGGCTACAAAATGACATCTAATATTTAAGAAATTCCGAATTATTTTCTTTAAAAATTCATACTTATCTGTGCTAAACAAATCTCTTTCTGCTGCAAGAGTGGAAAGAACTTCAGTCTCAAGTTTCAGGCCCCAACTAGATGTTCTTTTGGTAACATCACGAAGATGACAGTTATACCTTAAAATGTTCTCGATAATCCTATCAGTTCTCACCAAGTCCTTTGATGGATGTGTAAGTTCACCATTATCTTTGATCATTATCAAAAGGTAATCAGATTTGTTTGCTACTAGTGCTTCACGACAAACATCACAGTCAGCTTGCAAAATACATATTTTGGCCACAAAACCACTAATGTATGCCAGCACATTATCCACTAAAGGAGAAAAGTGAAGATGCTCCACATTTAAATAGCAATGATCATGTTCATTTGATTTAAGAACTGATAATGCAAGTTTGCCGGAGCAATTATTTTCATCATCAATTACTCGTACATGGCTAATGTCAATCAGAGCTGTTGAATCTAATGGTACAACTGAACCATTTTTACTCGGTGTCACTCCACAGCGGCAAAGCATTTTTTTATAAATACTAGAAAATTCTTTCGTTGCTGGGTTGTTGTTGAATCTTCCAGCTTGGCGTATGGAACCAAAAAATAGTTCCAAATGGTCTTGTGACCACTTGTAGGCCAACATGTATTTAAATGGAGAAACTGCATTCAAAAGATATGTTTCAACAAACCAGATGGTACTATTAATGTTGACTGTTAATCCTATGAATGCAGTTAATCCTTCTGCTTAAGTGGAGTAGTTGCCCATTGGGCATTTTAAGGGATATCAGGTAGCTGCGAGCCTTTATCAAGAAAGATTTGACATATGTCCAATTTTTAGTTGAAATAGGTGCTTTCAAACCTTTGGTAAATGGACTCCTACTGTTTAAAACATCAAATAAATGATCGACTATTTCTATAAACTCAACTGTGGCATCACAGTTTCTGAAAGTACGGTATCCAGCTTTTTGACAGAATTTCAAAGCTGCGGCAACTGAAGAACTTAATACTTCGGCTGCAAGTTTGACTTTCATTTTGTTTCGTTAAAAATGAACATGTTCTTTGGTTAATTTATTGGCCAGTGAAAGGTTGTCAGATTCTTGTAATGCCTGTAGGGCTGTAATGTATTGCCATTCAATAAGTCCAGTATTAGATTTAAGAATTCGATAGTCAGCAAAACAGTTTCTGACCAGTTTTATCATATGGCAGGTATCAAGGAACACAGGTATTTTTATTGTAGATTCTTGTTTCTGAATTGAAATAATGGTGTCTATACTTTCTGGTGCTAAATTTGCTAACATTTGTTGGTTGGATGCACATCCATCACAAATAAGCCCAACAACATTTATACCACATTCAGTTAGATTCATTAATGTTTCTTTTACCAAACAGCTTAACATTTTCCCTTTAATTTTGTCAATCAAAAAATATGATAATGGCATTTTCCAATTTCCTAAGACTCCAACAGCCATAACAACCAAAGCCTCTGATGCAACAGGAACAGAATCACTATCAACAGTTTCAGCTCCATAATCCACTAGACCAATCATTTGTTGCTTGTTGTGGTCCCATTGAACATGCTTTTTGATGGCCATGCTATCCACCATAACAGTGCAGTACATAAATGATTGCTCACCATTTTCAACTTTTGTTTGATGACATCAAACACTTGTTTTGTAAGACCTGGATTACCATTGACACTTTCCATCCATCGTCTTAAGGTGCGCTTGCGTGGCAAACTAAGAACCTTGCGAACATAATCATATGCTTTAGGGGAGTACAGATTCAAAGTAAAAGCAAACTTTTTCACTTCATCAGAGTACTGACTTGGATGTTGTGAACTAAAAAGATCTTGCTGTAAGTCACTAAAGCTATGCTCAAGTAATAGTTTATGGCCTTCTAGCAACAATTTCTGCTCCTGTAGTTCATCAAGTTGCTTATCAACTGTACACGATCTCCTATAAACCTTATTTTTTTCACTGCGTAGTTTTTTTCTGATGACATTACCTCTCTCTTCCGACTGACTGAGCTGTCGTTTTAAATGAGTTACCTCATCGGTTGCTATACAGTATGTGTGATCATGTGCAATGTACACACTTTTTACTTTAGGCTTAGGAATTTTAGTAGTGACCACCTGATTATTTTGTCGTGACATTATGTTTACAGCAATATTAAAAACTGGTGGTACAGCATTATTTCTTAGTATCCTGCTCTGCTGAAGAACTTCAAAATCTGCTGGAACAAAATGTTTTGAACACAAGTAAGAGAACTGTGTTGGCTTCCAAACAGAGCTTTTCTTTTGCCTTCTCTTTTTGCTGCAAGAGCCCATTCGTGTCTTAATTTCTCATTTTTAGGAATCTGAAATCATAGCATAAAATGGTTTCTGAAAAATAATACTGTAACCAATCAATTTTCTCTAAATACAGCATTAAGTATATTAAAAATCTAATGACGCCAAGTATTCATCCGCCATCAGCACTAAACAATATGGCATAATAAAAAGTGTCGATTTCAAAATCTAAGAAAAATAAGCCAGCTGAACATATAGTAAATGACTTTTTTCACTTAAATAATGAGTAAAAATAATAATTCATCGTTCTGCCAAAGTTGTACTGAAAATTTATGTTGTTATACTTATCAACTAGACATTATCATTCCCAGACACCAGCAAAAAAAAAATACCTAGGAATTTCCCCCCATAATGAGCAGAGAGTTTTATCAGAGTAGCACAACCCACCAAAAAAGAAAAAACTGCTAGGAGCACATTGGAGCATAGAGAATATTTGTGATGCTTTTCAGTTGTGTGAAGAAGCATATACCCTGAAAAATGACCTTCATGAGCAAATTGTTTGGAGCATACGTCACATTCCTGAAGTTTTTCAACTAGGTGAAGAAGCATATGCGGTGAAAGATCACTTTTATGAACAAATTGTATTGAGTATTTATGGTGATGGAAAGATGTTTTACTTTTCTGAAGTGGCATGTCTTGCATTAAACCTTTAATAAAATAACTGTCAATATTTTGTTCGAACTATTGCAATGTTCATTTACAAATTGTAATTAATCAGTGGCGGCTCGTGGTAGGAAAAATAGGTGAAGAGTTACAAGAGCAATATGAAAAGATATCTACTGTCTTCAATGAAAATCAGTTAATGAGAACTTACCTATTTTTTTATATATTAGATCAATTCTTCTTCCCTTTAAAGCTGGAAATTTGTTGATTATGTCGTCAGAAAACGGCTGTTTCTTCGTGACATCAAGAAAATGTCTTTCTGAATAGAAAGATTTGCCAAAGAAGCAAGTTTATCTGGAGAAATAGTGTTTCTAGAGTAAGTTTGTACTCTTTTAAGGCAAGAAAAACTTCTTTCCACTGAAACACTTGCAGATGCAATTGTTAAAATCAGGGAAACCAATTTATAAGCTTCTGTAAAAATGCCTTTATCTCCATGAAGCACTCGAAGAAGTTCATGAGTCGATATATTCCTTAATTTTTCATCAGCATATACAAGACTCAGTTCATCTTTAAGGCGCTGGTGTTTAGTAAATATTTTTCCGTAAAAATGTTGTAGATTTTCAAAAGCGTGAGAGGGAAAGCATGAATTAAATTGGTCGAATTTGGTTGTGTCAGGAAGCCAGGCAAATTGAAGTTTAAGTTTCTCACAGTCTTGAAATCTTATATCCATTTCCATAAGAATGTGGTACAAAATTTCAAAATACAATTGTTTATAATTTTGAAAAATTGTTTCTGGTGTAAGAGCAGCAATTACCGTTTAGATCTTATTTCTGTGATTTTGCTAGCTTTTCCAAACAGTGTTCCAAATGCCTCATCGTTCCTTTTATGGCTCAAAATTTCATTAGTTGTTTTTACTTTGAGTAACACAGTAGTTTATGTCTATTGATTTTTTCTGCAAAATTTCGAACAATAGATCGGTGAAGTCAAATATTTCATTAAATACTATTCCCAAAAATGTAAATTCAAAAGTGTTCATATCATTTAAAAACCCTTGGGCAAGTTGAATTGATTTTTTTCTGATTGGTCACTATTTGTGAGAAATTCGAATACTTCCTTCAATTTATCCCAATCTTCAACTACTACACATACTAACTTCGAAGTGGAAGACCATCGAGTTTCCGCTATGGTTTGCATGCATCTTGCGGTTGTTGATGTGAGTGTATTGTTTTTTCACCACTCAGCGAAGCGATCTCTTCGCTGAGTGGTGAAAAAACAAAGGAATTACACTGAGGCTTGCAAAAAATATTCGAAACTTAGAAATTTTAGAAAAACTCTGCTGTAATACAAGATTCAAACGATGTACTAAGCAATAGCAAAAACAGCTTGAGAAGCTTTATGCTTCATTTTTTTTTCTGGAGCGCAGTCCAGTGTCCAGACATTACAATTGCCCCATCGTAACATTGTCCTATTGACTTGTGTTGATAATCAAACTGTTCCAAAATTTTGTCTAGCATTTTGTATAAAGCTTCTGACGTTCTATCTTCACTCACACCACGGAAACCCAAAAAACTTGCTCAACCAATACACCTTCCGAATCAACAGATCGTATTATTAAAGAGCACTCGGAAGTCTGGTTATGGCTTCCCATCTACTTGAATATAAAAGCATTGAACTTCATTTATTTCATTTTTGACGTGATCGTTTATATATTCAGAAATGCATTCAATTAATTCGTTTTGAATAGTTTTTGAGTCACCTGTGAAGACATTTTTTATCGTTTCGTGTTGATTTTGAATTTTTAAAGGAGTTCTTGATATCAACAGTGAAAGCAATTCCTTTAATTTCTACGATTTATCGAGTCAATGCCTTCGTCATGGTCACGGAATGCTAGTTCTTGTTCACTCAAATACAGTACTGCATCAATCATTGTCTGCAGGAAAAGTCTATTTAAACAAACGCTTTCGCTGAAATGCATTTTCAAAAGCCCAGCATTCTCCCTCGGGGCATCGGCAATGGTATTCTGATTCTTTTCCAAATTATTTAGCATTAATTCGCATTTCAGGTGTTCGCTAGAATCCCCATGTTTGTGAAGTGACCGTTTTATATTTAAGAAATCTGAAAATTGTCTTTATTCCACGCCGAATTTTATTACCAAAAAATAAGCAGGGCCAACGAAATAGTTTTTGTAACACAGAAGGGCTACCAAGACATTTATATTCAGCAAACCAACAATTTTTAAAAATAATATTGTAAGATTTGCCGCTCTTCTTGATTTCTTTCTTGGCGACAATTGTCAGTGAATCCGTCGGTCGTCGTTGAAGTAAAATGTCTCTTTTATTTTCATCTTTCCACCGATTGAACGGAGTTTGCAATAAATTACAGAAAATGTCGTTCACAGGATACATACTGAAAATTAAAACTATCATTGTCAGTTAAACTGTACACAAAACTAAAATAACTAATGAAGTTTTTAACAAACAATCACAAAACACGAAAAAACAAATCTCTTTCGGAAAGTATGTACCGAAACACCGCAAAGCCCTAGTGGATTGCCAAGGAGTCCCGTTGCACTGCGATCTCTTCGGAAGGTCACGGCTTCAGGTGCAGAGGCTTGGCGTCTCAAGCTAAAACACTTCACTTGCCCGGCAGATAGGGGAGGGTGACGTCACAGTTACCATGGCAACTCGGACGAAAACTGCAGACCTCCAAGCATTCTCATTTCAGCTCTTCACTTGAACTGTTTTACGTATAAGGACTTGTTTTCCGTATTGGACGCGCATTGTGAATTGATATCTAATCAAAATTTTGGGTATTTTAGCACGCAATAAAGGTAAAAAAAGAATATATTATTCGAAATTATTAAATGAAACTTTATTTCAAATAAAATAGGTGAAGAGGCACTTCACCTACTTCACCGGAAAAGCCGCCACTGTAATTAATATTAATTAACTAGACTCTAACGTTATTTCTAATTAACAGGTGGTATATTCCACTCAGATAAACCTTACACACTACCACTGGGTCAACTTCATATTTGACAGACATCTTAAAATTCGTAAAACTAACTGCAAAAACTCACATGTGAAAGGATATCCCACTTTGTTTGCTCTTTTAATTATCACGAGCACTGCAATTTATCGCCGAACACGCTTTGACCATATTGGATATCTCATAACATACATAGATATCACAGAACCATACACAGCCCTTTCTCAAACCGCTCAAACTGACCCGCTCAATGTGGCTCGTTGATGCCACATCGTAAGAGTGTTACACAAATAGCGGGCAGCCAATATAGTCTCTTATATGATACCTGTGGGTAATCACAATAGCGGTGCCAGAGCCGTAGGCACTGGGTCACCCCTTCGTGGGATTTGGAAAGTAGCGGCGGTATGTGAATTTCCGATCCGAAATCTGTAGGCTGGGTTTGTGAATTTGTCACTGAAAGCATTTTGCCCTGCAGCATATGTTTGTTTGGGTGGGTTTGTTTCCATTTCTCGCTACGGAAAAAGTGGCACAAATGAACGTACTGGTGAAAAATAATTAGAAAGATAACCTGATGATAATTGGAAGTAGCAGGAATTAAAAGAAATGAAACAAATTTCAAGAACTATATGGTTATGTTTTTCTTTTTTTTTTTTTTTTTCTTTTTTTCTCTTCAATTGTACAAATGAATTCTCGGATCGACAACTATTAATGGGACTACAGAATTCGTGCTGCAAAAAGTTGGAATTTTCAGAACTGTATAGATTTTTGTTTCATTTTCAAAATATATATATACTGAAAAGAAACAGCTGAAGAGATATTGCAAATGCTGGGAGATTAGAATTTTTAGGAGAACATTGTAAAATCTGAAAGAGCGCGCTTTTTTAATTTTAGCATATTTTTAAATTTATAACAGTAAGATCGGTGGCAGTTCTAGGCGGGGGCAACACCCCTCCCCATTTAACCGTTTTTTGTTGGAATTATGCATTAGATTTGATTAATTACGGACACATGCAGGAATTGTGCCTCCCCCAATTTTCTGTTTCCCTCCCTAATGTTTTGTTGTCTAGAACCGCAGCTGAGTATGATTCTTACTTAAAATGTAATGAACAGAAAAGCCACTATAATATTTTTTGAAAATGTCCCGTGATCACTGCATATTCTTAAAAAATATGCTGGTCTTGCTTATATCATTTATGTATTACAGTTCTTTCATAGTTATAACATTATATCTCCCTGTTTCCAAAAATACATTTACCTATGGATTCATGCAGCAATTAAGCCTAAAATTAGCAATTATTTGTAGCCCGGATTCATTCATTCAACGTCTGGCATCCAAGAAGTGATGGAAAAATTATTTTATCACTTATCAGATACACCCACAGATATTTCATGTTTTTCACTTACGTTTTGAAAGACACGCAAGTGTCAGTGTGAAACATTTATGTAGAAAAATAAACGTGTGTAAAGTGGCGATATGAGCGGGAGCCCCCGTATAAAAATTGGGTTTTTGACTGGTTCTTGGCCACGTCCCCAGAGGTTGGTTAACTGAGTCACATAAAGTTTCCGTAATTTCGTATTTTTAATTGCGAAATTTAATGTAATTCCTTGTAAAAAATGTTTATAATCTACAACTCAACGAAAGAATTTCAGGGTATATAAACTCAACAAATTCTCTGCAGGCATGTGCAAACTCTGGAAACCTGTCCGGCAGGGGGGGGGGGGGGGCTTAATACCAAAATATAAAGAAAAATCTGGTCCGATCAGGAGATTTTCAGCGCTCACAAAGTACAACCTCTGGGGACGTGGCCACAAAGCGGTCAAAACGCAATTTTTTTACGGTCCCTTGAAATTTTTGTGGCCAGTTCTTTGCTTTGTCTTTGGCCCAAAAATCATGGAAATGTCTAAATTTCTTATTGAAAATGAAATATTAAAAAAATATGTTTTGTGAACAATAGTTGCTCAAGTAGTGGGAAATAGGGCCAAACGATATTTGTTTATTCAGAACAATTTTATGGCACTGAAATTGCAATGTGGCCAGTTTTCCGTACCCGGATATCAGCAGTTCAAAGCTGTAGGGAGCTATAGAAGGACTATAAGTGTCCTGTTGGAGATGTCTTTTAGTGCTGGGTATACACTGAAGAGCAATTAAATTAGAGATACCTGTCTAGTAACGTGTAGCACCACCTTTCGCCCTGATGACGGCGGCGATTCGTCTCGGCATGGACTCGACAAGACACCGGAAGCGTTGGGAAGCCATACGGATCCACGACCCCTGAACAAGCTCACACAGTTCACAAAGATTTGGAGGAGGTCAGAGCCTCGAACATCTCTCTCGATGACACCCCAGATTTGCTCGATGGGATTGAGGTCAGGTGACTTAGCTGGCCAAGGAAGCGAGGTCACGTCGGTGGAGTGCTCATCCAACCATTCTGATACAATTCGGGAGCGATGACACGGTGCATTGTCTTGTTGCAGGATGAGGTCCCCAGTGGGATGTTGAAGACGCACAAACGGGAGCAAATGGTCTTCCAGGATATCCCGGTAACCTGTGAGTGACGATGCACATATGATCAAAATCAACTGGACTTCTTCTACCCTCTTGATTTTTATCCGGAGAAAGTAAACTTTCCAAGTGCAAGAGGGGCAAACAATAAACTCTCCAAGTTCTGAAATCTCTCTAACTGGCTAAGTGTTATGTTGAACTCTGCCTATGTGCCGCTAAGAAATTTGGGACATTAATTAAAATCGGTGCTTAGAGGTCAAAAATTACTTTTGGCTTACGCTTTCTCTTTTCAGCATGTACAGTGCAACTTGATTGACTTTAGGGGAAACTAGGTTCTGGTGGAGAAGACGCATCTCCAATTACTGCAGTGTTAGAATTTTTTCCAATAACTACACGATGTTTTCTTTTTTCTATCTTTTCATTTCTGACATCTTGATTCCTACTGACTGCATCCATTATTCCATTATATACTGAGGTTCTCTTAAACGCATATTTCTAGTTACTCTTGGGTCCACTAGTTCAGGCAGAACACAATCCATATAAAAGTTCTCAAGTTTTGGCACAACATCACTCCAAAAATCTTCATCTCTTTGAATTTTTATAATTGTAGAATATAACTTACACCAAACAAACAAATCGCACCAATGGCTAACTGGCTTTGTATTTGGTAGAAGTATTTATGATTTTTGGGGAGGTAGTAAGATATGTCTGAAGCTAACCTAATACCAATATTATGTTTACTACAGACATCTACTAAGCTCTGGGCTGATCGTGCTTTGTATGGGCACTTTACTTCTACCAATCCGTCATTACCAATTAGACCATCAGGGCTAACACATAAAAAGGGTTTCTCTGGATAAATAAAAAGTCCACAACGTCTGACATTGTTCTTAGTCTGATCCATATAACATTCCAGAGCAGCTGGTTCATTTATGATGCCATATTTCAGGGCTACAGTTGAAATGTGCTTTCTGTACACAATTCTTTTGACCAGCTTTGCACTATACGTCGTCGTACGTGACAGTAAAACGCCTTGCATACCATGAGTTCAGGTAGGAAGAAAATAAAAATAAAGGGTGAGGTTTACCATCAGCACACCTAAAGGAATAGTACACCGGCTTAAGCTCTGATTCAAGAGTTACATCCCTCCTGCAAGCAACATCTTTAAAGAAAGTTGAAGATATTCTCTTGGCCCTTTCTTGCCGCCACTTATCAGATGATGACTGACCTCGTGTTATTTTCTCATACTCATCATTTGTCGTTACCATTAAAGATGTGACATAATGGGAGCTCATTTGATCAAATAATTCTGATTTCATGTCTGGCTGCTCAGATTGATCCCCATAATCTTTATCTCCACTCATTGGAACATGGGATGATCGCCTGAAAGAACGTGCAGCCATTTCTGAGGGAAATAATAGACGATGATTTAATCTCTTAACATGTCGATGACCTCTTCGAGAAATGAATTGCCTTAATGGTGTACGTGGACTCCTGCCAGTTAGTACAGTATATGCCTTTAGGTGCCATGCTTGTGCTGGATTTTGATAAGCCAGAACAGCAACATTTGCACGCCGACTTATACCTCCACCTTTAGAGTAATCCACTCGTTTTCCTCCTGATGCTTTACAGAATTGACTCATAAAGTTCTCTGTTGGGTTGTTTGTGACATTCCAAATAAGTGTATTAGCACAAGACACTAAAACACGGCCTAAGACTTTCTCGACTGCTGCCAACATGCCAATAGTTTTCATGCTATCATATACACATATTTATCAGGATCCTGTTTGTTTGTTTTTTTGTTTTTTTTTTTTGTTGTTGTTGTTTGTGCAAAAGGATTTGCAAGAATCGTGTTTGCCAAAAACATGGCTTGGACCATTTCGTAACTCGGAAACTAATTCATCAACAGCCTCTTGATTGTATTCATAACAGTTTTGTAATGAATACTTCTTTATTGTGACTCTTGCACCACTTACCAGATGTGGTATTTTGAACTTCAACATCTTACCAGCATGAATACCTTGGGCACCGGTAAAACGGGTTGCTTCAGCCTGCAACTTCTCCAAAGCTCGTCTATACATACGTACGGCATGACTGGCACAATCTAACTTTAAAACACGGTTGCCATATGAAACCCTCTCTTGTATTCTGCTCATAGTGTTGGCATCTCCATCTTCTACGAGTCTAGTGCACCGTACCTTGTATATGCTTTCCAGGTATTTCAATCCTTCAACAATTATGTCACTCTCCATAGAAGTGTAAGTGTTATTCCAATTTTTCCAACATAAGTGAAATTTAAAAGGAATTTTACCTTTTCCAATTGCACTGCACACCAAACAGACTTTATTACGGATGCCAATGAATAAAATCTTTCGGACTTCTTATTTCTTAACATTAGGCTTTTGGTTATATTTTAAACTTGGTTACTTGCACATGGGCAGTAAGTAACCATAGACACTATGCACTTCCGCTCAAAAAATCATTATTTTGTTCAATTTTTTAAAGAAATACCAACACATATTTATCTGTTTTTTCTGGAATGTTTTTATTATGGGAATGAATATTTCAGCCTCAATTTTTTTCATGCCTGTTCGGGTAGAGTAAGGTTCCGAAAAACCCGTTCAAAATCGCGATTTCCCCATAGAGATATACAGGAGATTCTTTGGTTGGGCGCATTGGCGTAGTCAGCTGATAAAAAGTGTCATCACGCCAGAAGAACAGGGAGAGAGACTGTAGCCACCTCCTCTTACTTCTAACCTCCTTTGTTTGTTCGCTTCCGCGGTGAAAGTACACTGCCGGACAATTGCTAAGGACGGATGACAATAGCAACGATAGCAGCCATAAAATGAAGGCAGGAAAATGTGGAAATTAGCATAAGTGCGGGATACAGTAAGACGTGTTGTACGTATGCAAATTTTGGATTGCCGAACTTGTTCGTGACGTCATAGCGCTGATAAGAGATATAAAGGATTTGACGCGTATTGACCGTTGTAGTACAAACGCAAAGTTGAAAGCGAAAGAATCAATTGACGAACTTGCAATTTTCAGTATGTCTTCCCGACATCACCTAGATGATTTTACGCGTGGTCGTATTATTGGTAAGATTGAAGAAGGGCGAAAAATAACAGATGTTGCCAGGGAGTTCGACGTCAGCCACAGTGTTGTTTCAAGGCTTTGGAAATCATTTCAAACAAATGGAGAGTGTAGCAAACGTCACGGGGAGGTCGTGTTCGCAGTACGACACCTGCAGAAGATCGGTACATAGTGGTATCAACAAAAAGACACCGGCGCAGCACAGCTAGTGAGGTAGCAAATCAGTTTATGGCTGCTACTGGCAAGCGGATCTCCCGAAAAACTGTCGCCAGACGTTTGCACGAAGGAGGACTGTACGCCCGCCGTCCTGTTGTGTGCATCCCGTTGTCCAGACGTCACCGCGTCCGTTTGCAATGTTGCCATCAACATCGCAATTGGACTGATAACGACTGGTCTGCTGTCCTCTTCTCAGATGAGAGTAGATACAGTCTATCGTCTGATTGTCGACGACAACTGATCTGGCGTGATAGTGGTACTGCATATTGTCCAGCAAACATACAGGAAAGGGACCGATATCCGACATGTAGTGTCATGGTATGGGCTGGCATCATGATCAATGGCCGTACGTCCCTCTATGTGCTTCCATCTGGGACTATGACTGGCCAACGATGCATTAATGATGTTCTGCTACCTCATGTTCGCATGTTCCGTGGTGCTGTCGGTGATAGATTCATTTTCATGGCCGACAACGCAACATGTCATCGAACAGTCGCTGTCCAGGAGTGTCTTGAGAGCGAGGATATTCAACGCCTCGTATGGCCAGCACGTTCTCCAGATCTGAATCCCATTGAAAATGTGTGCGATGCTTTGGGGAGGAGTCTTGCTGGTCGCCAATGCCCTCCAATAAACAAGGACACCCTCATCCGTGCACTGACAGAGGAATGGGATAAATTACCCCAACAGCTGCTTGATAATGTTGTGCAAAGCATGACACGAAGTGTGGAATCTTGCATCGCCCTCCATGGTGGCCATATCCCGTATTGACATCTTACGCCGGAACGCCTGCGGACGGTAATTGCATTTCTTTCACGTTTACGTATTCTGCACAAAATGGCCTGTTTGTCCCTTGAACACGTTCCAAAGCCTTCTGGATTTCAGAGCACAATAAATTGTCTTTCTTGTAATGTCCTGGCATTCTGACATTATTTTATTTCACTTGGTATCCAACCACACCTACTTTTTTATGCGCTATATAGCCGTTTATGATCCGTCCTTAGCAATTGTCCAGCAGTGTAGTACCGCCAGCTTTGGCGTCATTACTCTCAAGATGCAAAAGCAGACGATTTTCCGCAGGAAAGCATTAGCAAGACCCTGTTCGTTTTCTTAAGACTTTACATTGTCTTAAATTATAAGCGAAATGGAAACACAGTGGAATAGGTTTAAGAAACTCTTAGGTTTACATGAAAGGAATTTCAGTACAGAACCTTAGATTTTCTTGGAGGAAATTAGATCTAAAAAAGCGTCTTCGTAACGACTGAGACGTTAATTAACTGACGATTTAAAATGTGTTCATACTAAACATAATTTTATAAAACTTTAAAATCTTTCTCTGTCTTAGCGGATTATCGTAAAATATTGTTTATCATAGAAATTGTAACGATCGAGCTTCAGAGAATTTGTATTATGAGTGAATTTTTCAAAAGATCGCACTTTAAAGGAAGGGAACAGTTCTGCCATGTTGTCAGGAGGAAAATTAAAATAAACGACGACGTTCCACTTATGTTTTACTTGAAGAACAATTATAATTGTTCGTAAGCAAATAAGCAAAGGGAGGGGGATAATATTCTCATAGAACATTATTATTTAAAAAAACAAAAATTCATAAAATATCTAGATTTTATTTCAAAGCCATTATAGAAAAAATGGGGAATCCGCGAGCTTGTTCAAAGAAATTAAAAAAATCAGACTCAAAATATGACGTTACTGTGTCTACATTTTATTTTTTATAATTGCTTTAAGCACTTGACTGATTTTAGTTTCTTCTAATGAAGGTAGGAAATTCCAACTGGTATGGTTAGAACTGTGGTGAGCTTCAAAGGTATGAATGCAAATAATTTTAAAACTACATGCCTTAATAGCAAGGAAACTTTTTTCGGGGTGAGGGGAGTAAATTTTTATCTTTTTAAAGGGTGCAGTTTCAAAATATAACAAGAAAATATACAATTTATTCGTTTGTGGAAATATGATTTACAAGTCCTGCTGGTAGTAAAGGAAATCAGACTTGATAAAATGTTTTGATAAAAACAGATTTAAATAAGCAGCAGAAATAATTCCTACTGTAAGATCTTTTTTAAAAGAAATCCAACTGCATTCAAAATATTATACTTCTATGCACATCACTATTAACAGAGGCACATTCATAATGCAATAAGTTTGTGAGGATCTCTGCGAACGAGAGGCCCCTTTAAATACTTATATATGATTTTTGTGTCTTTTTCGTGTGTATATGTATGTGTTCAAGTGACAGCCGTGTAAGATATCTTGTACGAGAACGAACAATTTATCCTTGCAAACTCACTGCTGGACATTTTGGGGACATTGGTCCTCAACGACGCCATTTTGCTCGAACTCGTAAGATAGTCGTTGGTTGTCAAATACATGGTGATATTCGGTACGCCTTCTTACATGCTTGGAGGCGGAACTTAAAGAACATTCGTTACGAGGTGTCAACAATGCAACCCCCGAAAACGTTGGGGGGTTCGCGGAGGAAGGGAGACGAGGAGGACATTAGAGATTGGAAGGCGAGGAGAATGAGATGTCACGGTGATACACCATAATGGTTTTTTTTTTTCGTTGTATGGGATATAACCCATAAAGCATGTAAGTAATGTACAGTTATATATATATATACCTTGAATAAATATTCGGATTTCTTGGCAAATGGATTCCTGAACTGAAGGTATTTTCCTTAAGGCCGTACTTTGTGAAGGACGAAACGAACCAAACGGGCCTGGGAACCACAGGCTCGCTAAAACATGTCACACTGGAGCAGTCGGCAGGATCCGTCCCGAACAAAGGACGAATAGGAACGGTATTCGCCCATCGCCCGGAATAAAAAATTGAATGAATCGGATCAACTTTACTTCACACTGGAATTAAAGGAATTGAAATTAAAGGAATTGGCATGGTCGCTGAAAAAAACCCTGACGGATTTTAGATGTACTAACAATTACCGCCAGAATTAGGCTATAAAAGAAAGCTCAAATCCAAGCATGGACCGAAAGAAGGAACTGATGGACGCATGTAAGGAACCAATTATTTATGGATGAGGTGTCACCCTGTTGCTGGACTAAATATAAAGTGGGAGCCAGAGACTGTGATTCCGTTTATTTGATGAGACAAGAACTGGATTGTGTGATGACTGTGGAAATGCTTACGTTGGATAATGCGGTAAGTTGCTTTTAGTCGCAATTTAAATAGAGCCATTTAGAAAAAAAAGAACATACAAGGGGGAACACACATAGTTAGGAATAGGAAAAAGTAGGGAGATTGTAGGATATTGCTTAGTGGTTAGGAGTAAACGTTTAGAATGAGTAAACAAGTGTTTCGGATGAATTATTTTTCTTGTATAAGCATCAGTGTTCTTTAATATGTTTATATGTTCTTTGTGGCAGGATATCGATTTATTCTGTTTTATTAATTTAAGTGAAGTGTAAGCTAGAGATGAAAGATTTTTATGTGGTATTGGTGAAAAGGAAAAATAAGTGTAGCCTGGATATACCAGTATTTTGGATGAATTGATCTTATTTAAATCAGTATCAGTGTTCTTTAAGATGTTTTATGGTTTATGTGGTAGTAAATGAAGTTGTGTGGTGGTATTAATGTAAATGAAGTGTAGGCAAGAAATAAAATATTTTGGATTTGTGAAAAATAAGAATAGATTCAGCCTGAATTCTTCTAGTTTAAATATAAAGCGAAAGTTTAAATAAAGAATAAAATTCTTTGGAAACTGGTATTAATGAAAATGCTGTAAAGAAAATGGTATAAACAAAAATGGTATAAACAGAAAGGTATAATGGAAAAAGTTGTAAAGAGAAATGATCTAAAGAAAAATGGTGTAAAGAAAAGTGGTGTAAAGGAAAAGGATGTAATGAGAATGGTATAAAGAAAATGGTTTAAAGAAAAAGGTATCGAAGTAATGTACGTAATTGCATATTATGTTATTTAAGGTTGTTTGATGCAACTGATAAATGTTACGATAAGTGTAACGTGTTATCACAAGTGATTTTATGTTCATTTGCTAGTACTTGGTGATCGATAATTTTATTTAGTTACCTGTTAACAGAGGGTATAACAGTAAATATTGTAATCATGCCTCCGAAGACTAGGAGAGCAACAGATTCAGAGATACAGGAGGAGGTATCTGATCGTGAAAGTGGTAGTGAGGAAGCGATTATGTCAGGTGGTGCTGAAACGATGGTAGCAAGAGCTAGGTTGCTAGACATGGAATTGGAGAGGGAAAGGTTTTTATGGGAAATATCTCAGAAGGAAGCTGAAATGGCTATAAAGAAACAGGAACTGGAATTAAGATCAAAGCAAATGGATATGGATCATGAGGTAAGGTTAAAGGAGTTAGAGTTAGCATCGCAATCGGGTAACATGAGAATTGGGAATATGGTAAGTAATTCAGAAGCCATGGTTTCACAGAATAATGAATTTCTGAAATATGTAAATTTGTTGAAAGGTGTTTTGTTGAAACCCCCTTCTAGAGCAGAGGAGTGGCCATTTTTCTTTTACCATGCCGAAACTATGTTCAAGCTATATGAAGTGCCCGATGAGTATCAAGGGAAGGTGATATTGCAAAATTTGCAGGGGTATGTACGTCATTTAGCTGCAACATTGGGAGCGGAAAAATTGGAAAATTATGTTGACATTAAAGAAATCTTGTTAAAGGAATTTAAAATCACTCCTCTACAACATAAAAGAAATTTAGAAAAATCTGTAAAGAAGCCAGAAGAATCTATAATGAATTAGCTTTATTTTGCTTTCCGCTAAGCTAATTATAATGAATAAGCTCTTCCTACCAGCTAGCTAATGATAATAATGAAGCTTCCCTACTGAGCTTAAGTATAATGCTTCTGCTACTGAATGATATACTTGTACTAAGCTTCAAATAGTGAATTCAAATGGTTGTTGTTACTAGTTAATTAAGAACATGAATAAAGTCTTAACGCTGGTTGTTAATGGTAATAAACTAATTATATAAACCTAACAGCCAGACAGAGGTCTGACAAAAACTATGAATTGAGAAAGACGTACTTACTACAAGCTTTTTTATTCGGTACGCTTGATCATCCAAAGCACACACACACAACTTGTTTCACAATAATGAAGAATCACTAATCACATAGAACGAAACTCTCTCCTCTAGTATAACAACAAAATCTCTCCTTATAACAACAAAATCTCTCCTTATAACAACAAAATCTCTCCTCCGCTATCGATGAACGCGCCTATATATACTAGCTACCACCACGTCATGACTTACACTCATTGCCAGATCTCATTCATCGGGTGAAATAATATTTCGTTCAGTAAGAAGATAATTTACATAGAAAAATAAAATAACCAGAGATAGTAAAATCAAAAGGAAAGTGAATATAGAGTATACGTTACATCATCTCCCCTTAATTTTTCTTTTTTTCCTTTTCTTTTTTTCCTTTTTTTTTTCCGAAAAACCTATCAATTTTGGAGTGTAAGTCTTACACTTCGTTGATTGACGTTTCTCGACCTCTTTTTTGATTTGTTGTTTGGTGGCAGCAGTATTTACATTATCAAACTTGGCATGACAAAATTAAGAAATCTGTATTCGTCTGTGAAACTTGTATTGTTGAACAAAACAAACCTGCATCGGCATACCTTCCTTTTATTCTGCCTAGCAGGAATCACTTTTTTAATTTCAAATGACGTTCTCATTATTCGGTGAATACATACCAACTGTATCAGCAGCGAAGATTGCCTGGAGCTGCCTAACAGTAACAATTTTATTATTTTAATTTCAAATTACGTTCGCATTATTCGTTGAATACATACCAACTGTATCAGCAGCGAAGATTACCTGGAGCTGCCTAACAGTAAAAATTTTATTATTTTACCCCTAAGCACATAGATATATAAAAAAATTGGGATTAGTAGATGGACATAGAAGAAATATAAAAAAAAAAAACACATATATACACAAAAAAGAATGCATAGGCCCACACGAAAAAAAGAAATTCTGACACGCCAACTGGTCGTGCAGGAAAAACAACAAACTGAGAAAAGAACCTGTCCACGAGAACTTACTTATCTCGAGGACGCATAAAAAACTCTAGTACGATAACGTTTTCCAGGCCTAATCGGACTGGTAAAATCAGGTGGCTTAGATCTCTTCAGGGACTTTAATGGATCTGGAACATCGGTCTGCTGTCGGTCAAGAAATCCCGGCGGCTGACGGGAACGGTCAGGAATGGCGGAAATCCGTCGGTTCGGAACGGCTGAAGTCTGTGGGTCCGGAAATCCCTGCGGCTGAGAAGAACGGTCAAGAACGGCTGAAGTCTGGCGGTCCGGAAATCCCTGCGGCTGAGAAGAACGGTCAGGAATGTCTGAAGTCCGTCGATCAGGAACGGCCGAAGTCTGGCGGTCCGGAAATCCTTGCGGCTGATAGGAACGGGCTCCCCCAGGCTTTTGATACGAAGTCCCTTTGTGCTGGGGCCCGTTGTGTCCTTCCAGTATTCTCTTGGACTGACGTGGCTCCGGCCACATCGTTTGCTTTCGCTTACGCCCACGTGGCATGAGAGTAGCAGCAGGCATCGGCCCTGTTTGCCCTGAGCGTAGGTTCCAGGGGCGAAACCCGGGCGGATGCAAGGATTTCTGCCTTCGTCGCTGTTGCGGCGAAGCAGATTGGGGAGACAAGTTACGTTTGCGCCCAGCCTTTGGTGGTTCTGAACGGTTTGTAATATTTAAATTAGTGTTCATAACTGATAAATCAGAAATGTCCGAAGCCTCTGAGTCGCTGCTGTAATTCAGTGGTCGTGCAGGGCGATGTTTATTTTTGCCTATAGGAATACTTTCTGACGAGGTATTCAAAGAAGTAGGAGCCTGCGTTGGTGCAGAGTTATCAGAAAACGGCGCAGCAATAGTCTTGGCAATGGTTGGAGGGAAAGGAACGATGCTAGTATTCGAAGAACTCGATTCGAGCCTTGGTCTCATGGGAGAATCAGGTTGCGTGTTTGGAAACCCGTCTGGAGGAGGGGAGGGTGAAGAAAAAATCACTGGAGATTCTTCAAAAATGTTTGTTGGTTCGTCCAAAATTTCTGAAGGTTGATCGTGAGATATAGACTCTTGAGTCTGTGGAACAGAAGGTTGAGTAGGGTTGATTATGAAATCGATATTTCGTTCATGATACTTGCGACACTGATCAACGTGTACGTATTGAAATTGATTGTCAGGTTTTTCAAGAACAATGTTATTTTCAAACACATTTGCCACCCGATATGGACCTTCGTAGCTGGGTGCAAATTTCTTCACTAAAGTATGCGAAACAGAAGACTGGAAGTGTGTTTCCACGAGAGTGAGATCTCCAACGACAAGATCTGGTTCCCTACGCCTAGTATTATAATATCTTCCTTGAGCCGCTTGTGCTCCTAGCATTGCAACACGAGCTTTTTCTGCCATGATTTGTATTGATTGCGGAGTTGGTCGCTGGTTTAGTTCGTCGATAATCCCCGTTAAATTTTCAAAAGGGGTTTTAATTTTGCGACCCAGAAAAAGTTCTGCAGGAGTAATTTTAGTAGATTCGTGGACGAGCGGAGGGCGAACGAAAAAAGCTCCAAATGGTCATCCCATCTTTCATGATGATCCATTACAAATGTAGCAATCATTTTCACTAGCGTGCGGTTTACACGTTCCGAAAGGATTACTCTGGGGATGATATGGGGAAATGAATTTATGTTTAATGTGTAGTCTCGCACACATTCTTTCAAAAATGTCAGAAATAAATTGAGGACCATTATCCGAAACTACTTTATTAGGTGCACCATATCTAGAGAATACTTCATTAACTAATACATTACAAATAACTTCTGCCGTAGCGGCTTTAATGGGAAAAACTTCAACCCATTTAGAAAAATTATCAGTTAGTACTAAAACGTAACGAGCTTTGTTTTTAACAGATAAAGGATAAGGTCCCAATAAATCTATTGAAATAATGTCAAACACATGAGAACTTGAACTAGATTTCAAGTGACCGGCCGGTCTTACATTACGGTAATTATTAATCTGACACAAGTGACATGATTGAACGTATGCGAGCACACTTTGGTACATGCCAGGCCAATAGGCAACATCCCGCAATTTACAACGGGTCTTGCGAATACCTAAATGGCCTGCAAGAGGTTTGTCATGAAATTCGTTTAAAAGGGCCATTCTAAGGGTTCGCGGAATACATGGGCGAAACTCTGCCCTAGTAGTCCTAGATTTTGTATAGTAAAGAAGACCCTCTATGACTTCAAAATGCTGTGATCTTCCAGCCAGAGAAGGATCACTTTGTGGGGGCGAACCCGCAAGCAAAAAATTATAGATATCCCCAAAATCTGGATCATTTATTAATTCTGCCATTATCTGCTCTCTGGATGTTATATCAGCTATTAGAAGTAAAGACTGACATCCAGGAGTAGTTTCTGTAAGGACCCCACTAATCGGAACGCGAGATAATGCGTCCGGTAATTGATTCTTATGACCTGGCTGATATGAAATTTTGATATTGCTCTCTTGTAACTTCAGAGCCCACTTCATAAGTCTTTGAGATAGGTGCTTAGCAGAATTCAAATACTGAAGGGCAGAATGATCCGTAATTATGTTAACTGTCAATTCATTAAGATAACATTGAAATTTATTCAGCGCATACACAACAGCAAGACATTCACGTTCCGTAGCTGAATAATTGCGTTCAGCTTTGGCTAAAGTACGAGACGCAAAAGCTATTGGATGCCCAGCTTGTGACAAAACGCAACCAAGACCAACTCCGGATGCGTCAGTATAAATATCAAATTCCTTAGTATGATCCGGGAAAGCCAACACCGGAGCCTGAGTCAACGCAGACTTCAGTGTTTCAAAAGCAGCGTTAGCCTCAGGTGTCCAAACAAACTTCTTGTATTTACGTTTTAAAGCATACAATGGCTCACAGATTGTAGCATAAGCGGGGACGAACTGCTGATACCATCCGGTCATTCCCAGAAAGCGTGATAGTTCTTTTGCTGTTTTAGGCCGAGGAAAGTCAACAATAGGCCTAATTTTTTCATTATCCGTAAATAAGCCGTGGGGAGTAATTTTCAACCCCAGATATACAATCTCGTCCCTCGCTATTTGGCATTTACTAGGTTTTAACGTCAAGCCAGCATTGTATATGAGTTGGAACACCTGTTTGAGCAGAGAAAGGTGCTCGTCAAAAGTCTCGGATGTAATAATAATATCATCCAAATATACATGCACATGAGGACCCAGGACAGGTCTGAGAACCGTATCCATAAGCTTTTGGAAAGTAGCAGGTGCAGAAGCTAGTCCAAAGGGCATACGTAAGTATTCATAAGCCCCAAAAGGAGTCACAAAGCCAGTTTTATCGACAGAGCCCGGATGTACTGCCACCTGCCAATATCCACTCGCCAAATCCAAGGTTGACATCCATTTGGTTGACGACAGGTCATTTAAAATATGCGACATGACAGGTAGTGGATAATTGATCGTTTTTGTGACTTGGTTGAGCTTGCGGAAATCTGTCACGAAACGAAATTCATTGGGTTGTTTCTTTGGAACCAAAAAGGCAGGAGCAGCCCAGGCGCTTGTTGATTCCCTGATTATGCCCTGCTTAATCATTTCAGAAATTTGAAGTTGCATTTCCTGTTTTTTATGTGGAGCACTAAGGTTTTGTCGCAATTGGTTTCGAACCATCAGTGTCAATGACATGATAAACCACCTGTGTGAAACCAGGTTGATCCGAAAATAAACCAGGGCTTTCCTGTAAAAGGAGAGAAAGCTGGTTTCGTTGTCCCTCATTCAATTGGTTACTCAATAACAAACTCGTTATATCTATAGGAACCGTAGGAATCATTTCGACAGGTTCCGGAAAGGAAATCACATGTTGTACGAAGTTCAAAGTTATTTGAAAGGTATGAATAAAATCCATGCCCATTAAACATTTCACAGGTAGTTCGTCTATAAGCAGGAAAGAATGCATAAAACGAGCTTTTCCCAGCCCTAAAGATAATGTGACAGTTCCTGTGATACTGAAGATTTCGTTATTTGCACCTCGCAAATACTGCGTCGCAGGCTGAACGAGTATTTCAGGAAAATTGTCAGTGCAAAACTTTGTATTTAGGGCTGATATTTCAGAACCAGTGTCGAACTTTGTCTCGACAATAATATCTTCAATTGTCAAGAAGACATCAGGCAACTCAGGAGTTTGAACAGTCACTAATACTGTTTTAGGGTCAGAATGCTTGGTATCAGGAAGCAGGACCGACCCTTGGTCTACTTCCTTTGGAAGTTTAAAGGAATCCTGGTTGGATTATCATGTGGTCTGAAATCTCGACCCTGCCGGGTATCGGGAAAATTTTCACGATGAGGAAAACTTGCGTGAAACCTGCGTCGGGAACTCCGCGTGTCTGTTGACATTTTCATATCCATTACGTCTGCCCTCAGCACGGGCAGAAAAATTATCATTGCCCTGAGCATGAAAACGTTCCGAATGCTGCTGATTGAAACGGGGTCGAGCATACTGTGCATTTGTACGATATCCCGAAGCTTGTTCAGAAACTCGCTGTTGGTGTACCCCTCTTCTATGCGGTGGAACGTATGAAGCTTGGGTGTGCACTTGTGTATGCTCGCGCTGAAAGTTATTATGCCTATTATGCCGCTGAGGGTTTTCGTAATAAGCCTCGCGGGGTGCCCGAGCATGGTGAGTTGAACCATGTTTGCCGTGTCGCTCTTCATACGTGCGTATGAGGCGAAGGCATTCATGAATTGTAGCAGGGTGTCGAACCTCAAGAAAATCTTGTGAGAATGGGTCGAGCTGCTGCACGAGGGTATCCAACATGTCAACATGACTGGCATGTGGATTCCATAGGTTATATAAGCGTGTAGTTTCCAACGCAAATGCAACAGGGCTATCATTGGGACCTTGCTGACGCGAAAAAGCTGTTGAGCAAGGCTAGCTCGACTGAATCCGAAAGGAAAGACCTCCAAAAATTCTGCACGGAAATTCTCATAATGAGAATCCGGTTTCGACACTCTCCACTGCCGATACCAGGTCTTAGCGGTATCCCTCAAGCAAGTGCCGGCGATTTGGACTTAGCAGTCTTCAGGAATATTATATAGATCAAAATGATCTTCCAGATCTTCGAGGAACTTTAAGGACCCCTCCAAACCATTGAAATGAATTGTTCCTGCATGCGGCACGAAATGGGCAAGCATTCTGCTTCGCTGAGAGGATTGAACTCCCTCAGGTACGACCCGCGACTCAGAGTAATAGGAAGCTGGTGTATTACGAAATTGTGAAGAATGCCTGGGTACGTGTAGATCATTCATATCAAAGTTAGAGCCACAGGCTTCTTGCAAATTGTCAAAAAAACCACCATTACCCTCGGAACTTGCCTTGGGGTGGAAAATTGAAGTTGTCTCAGGTAAGGAAGACATGGGTAATAATCGTCAAGATCTCGTGTTCGAGAAAAGTTCGGGCGCCAATTATAATGAATTAGCTTTAGTTTGCTTTCCGCTAAGCTAATTATAATGAATAAGCTCTTCCTACCAGCTAGCTAATGATAATAATGAAGCTTTCCTACTGAGCTTAAGTATAATGCTTCTGCTACTGAATGATATACTTGTACTAAGCTTCAAATAGTGAATTCACATGGTTGTTGTTACTAGTTAATTAAGAACATGAATAAAGTCTTAACGCTGGTTGTTAATGGTAATAAACTAATGATATAAACCTAACAGCCAGACAGAGGTCTGACAAAAACTATGAATTGAGAAAGACGTACTTACTACAAGCTTTTTTATTCGGTACGCTTGATCATCCAAAGCACACACACACAACTTGTTTCACAATAATGAAGAATCACTAATCACATAGAACGAAACTCTCTCCTCTAGTATAACAACAAAATCTCTCCTTATAACAACAAAATCTCTCCTCCGCTATCGATGAACGCGCCTATATATACTAGCTACCACCACGTCATGACTTACACTCATTGCCAGATCTCATTCATCGGGTGAAATAATATTTCGTTCAGTAAGAAGATAATTTACATAGAAAAATAAAATAACCAGAGATAGTAAAATCAAAAGGAAAGTGAATATATAGTATACGTTACAAATCTTATACACAGCATATAATGAAAGTCAAAGCCGCACTAGAATTTTACTTGGAATCAAGGGAAATAACGACCTTGGTAGAATTGAAAGATTTGTTAGTAGCAGACCAAGTAAAGGATGCTTTGCCAAGCCACATTAAATCACATGTGTTGCTAAAGGAGACCGAGAAATGGTTAAAAACGACCGAGTTAGCTAGTGAAATTGATAATTTTGTTGCTGCTATGCCAAAGGGAGGAGCTCAGAAATTTGATAACTGGAATAAGCCGAGTACGAAAGTGCAAGAAATTGGAAGATTTGGGAAGCCTGATTATAACAGAAATAGAAATGAGTTTCAAAGGAATAAGACAGTAGGAAATGCAAGCGGAGGTCGAGGGCAGACACATGCATCTTTTGATAACAGGAATTTAAATAAAAGATGGGAAACGAGAGCTTCGAATAGCATGGAGAAAGTTCAGTGCTTTCGATGTGGATCAAGGGGTCATGTAAGCAAACGGTGTCCCCAGGATCCAGGTTCCGAAGTTACTCACCGATCGAGATCCCAAGATAAAAGAATAAGTGAAAATAAGGAAGAAAAAGGATTGAATGAAGTGTGTGTAAAAGTGAATATACCGGCAGAGCCTGAATGGATATCGGAAGGAATTCCATCGGGTAAAACAGAGTCAGAATTACCTAAAGTAAATTTAAGCATAGAAGGAAATTGCTTTAAAGGAATTATTGATTCAGGAGCACAAATTTGTGTTTTAAGGAGAGAGTTTGTCCCGGATAGATATTTGGAGACCGGAGGAAAAATATTTGCGCGTCCGGCTATTGGATCGTCAGTGGAAGCGAAGCTGGTATCACTTCCATTGAGCTTGTTAACGTCACCGAATGATATTCAACCTCATGTTCAAGTTTATGCTGCAGTGGTGGATGATTTAAACGAAGAAGCTTTAATTACACCACACGTATATAAAACTCTATGTGAACAGAGAAAGACATACTTAGGAGTGTTTGAAGACCCTAGCGCATTAGTGAGGCAGGCAAATGTGTTAGACGCCGGAGGGGAGAAAGGTTCCATTCTACCAGCGTTAAGGATCAAGGAGAACCCGGCTACCACTCTAAGGGGGGAAGAAACTAGCGCATCCCCAAGCAGAGCACAGCAAGGGAGTGATTCTCTAGCTCTGGACCAGAGAGGGAAGAAAGTGAAGGCCATGGATGATAACAATCCCGAACGAAGTGAAGATTCATTGTCTGGAGACTGTGAAAATTTACACCCGGAATCTTCGAGCCAGAAGTTTAAGAGGCAGCAAACACAGTGCGAGGCTTTGAAAGGGAATTTTACTGACGCACACCGGAATAAAAATAACTACTGGATTGAGTCAGGAATGTTGTATCATACGGGAAATTTAAATGGGCAGAAATTTAACCAGTTAGTTATTCCTGAGTCTCGAAGGTTAGAAATAATGAAATTGGCTCACCAAACGTTACCTGGGGGTTATTTAGCAGCGAAAAAGACGGCGGATAGAATAAAGATGTCGTTTTGGTGGGATGGATTGACCAAAGATGTGAAAAATTTTTGTGAAGCTTGTGAGGATTGTCAATTACGCAGACGTGTAAGGGTATGTGATAGGGCACCGATCGAGCCTATAGGTAGGCCAGAGTTGCCGTTTCAATGCGTAAATGCGGGTATTGTTGGACCTATAGAACCCATGTCTTCACAAGGACATAAGTACTTGTTATGTTTGATGGACCAGCATAGTAGATGGCCAGAAGCGGTACCTTTAAAATCATTATCAGCAAAAGCTACTTGTGAAGCATTTTTAGAAGTGTTCATGCGTACCGGTGTACCAAGTGCAATTATGATGGATAACGGTACTAATTTCAAGTCACAATTAACCCAGGAATTTTTGAAACATTTAGGAGCATCTCCAAGGTTTATAACGCCAGGTTATGCCCAGGCTAATGGGTTAGCAGAACGATTTAATCAAGTGATGAAACACATGCTGCATCATGCGATTCGAGCCCAAGGCCGTGCTTGGCATCGTCAGTTGCCTTTTCTTTTATGGGCGTATCGTGAGGTACCAAATAGTACGACAGGAGTATCACCGTTTATGCTCATGTACGGGTGCATGCCAACCGGGCCTCTGACAATTTTAAAATCCTGTTGGGAGGATGGCTTAATTTTACCACAAGGAGTAGGAGAGTCGATAAGTGAATACCTAGAGCGACTGAAGGAAAATTTAAATAATGCAGAGAAATATGCTAAAGACCAATCAGAGGAACAACAGAGGAATTATGCATACTATCACAATTTGCGGTCCACAGAGAGAAATTTTGAAGCAGGGGATGAGGTGATTGTACTGATCCCTGATTCTACAAACAAATTATGTTCAAGATGGATGAGACCTGGAGAAATTGTAGATAGAAAATCACAACATTCATACATAGTGAAACTACCAGATGGAAGCAAAAGGCATCTCCATCAAAACAAACTGAGGAAGTATATTCAACCAATAAATGCAGTTGGAATTATTTATGAAAATGATGATGAGTTTGGCGAAATACGACCGGTTCCTGTAGGAGAAAGGCCAAAGGCAAAGGAAACTTTGATTTCTGTTAAGGACAAGTGGACACATTTAGACGCATCACAACGAGAGGAATTGATGCAGGTACTTTTAAAATATCATGAAGTGTTTGACGGAGAGATAAAACGTGCTAAGGTTGGAAGTCATGTAATTCGGCTAAAGCCAGGAGTAGAAAGGAAGCAGCCAAAAATCTATAAAGTGCCAGAAGCTTTGAAATCCGAAGTAGAAAAACAAATAGAAGATTTGTTAAAAAGGGGACTAATTGAACCTTCAAATGCAGAAGTGGCATATCCATTAGTTTGTGTGTCTAAGGCAGATTCATCGATTAGATTATGTGTGGATTTCAGAGGGCTGAACGCCGAGAGTAAAATAGTTCCATTTCCAATGCAGAATGCAACAAAATTGCGCTATAAAGATGGAGCTGCTGGATATCTGACAACCTTAGATATTTTGAAAGGTTACTGGGAAATTCCCATGGGAAAAGAGAGTAAGGAGTTAACTTCCTTCGTATCACCGAAAGGCCAGTATCAGTTTACTGTCATGCCCTATGGATTATCAGGAGCAGCAGGAACGTTCCAGAAAGCTATTAATATTGCCCTTAGACCTCACCAAGAATATGCTGAGAGTTATATAGATGACATAATAATTTTCTCAGAAACATGGAAACAGCACTTGGATCATATAGCTGCAGTACTCAATACTTTGCGACAGCTAAATTTTGCAGGAAATTTAAAGAAGTGCTCTTTTGCAAAATCAGAAGTTAAGTACCTTGGTCATGTGGTCGGCTCAGGTAAACATGGACCTGATCCTGATAAGATATCAGTGATTAAAAATTTGCAGCGACCAAAGACGAAAAGAGATTTGAGATCCCTTTAGGATTGTTTAATTATTACAGGGAATATATACCAAATTATTCTATATTGGCTAAACCACTTACAGATTTAACAAAGAAATATGAGGCAAATAATATTCCATGGTCAGTAGAAGCTGACAAGTGCTTTATAGAATTGAAAGACGCTTTATGTAAGGTTACATATTTGAGTACTCCTGATTTGAGTAAGCCCTTCGAGATAAGCTGTGACGCGTCTTCAGTTGGAATCGCAGCTTGCCTCGGACAAAGGGATGACAAGGGAAATGTTCGCCCAATAACTTTCATTAGTCGAAAGTTAACAGAAGCACAGAGTAAGTGGAGCACCATAGAAAGAGAAGCTTACGCAGCTATTTATGCTCTAGAGAAATTTGAGATGTGGACCTATGGAGGACAGATTACTCTCTATAGTGATCACAATCCTTTGAAGTACTTGACAGAAGGCATTCCTAAAAATGCAAGATTGCAAAGATGGGCATTAGCAATAGCTCGTTTCAATGTGACAGTTCGTCATAAGTCTGGGAAGGCTAATCTTGATGCGGATGCTCTCTCTAGACTCGGACATGAGAATGCGTAGAGGTTACTGAAAAAAAATAGAGAATGTTCCATTGTAAATGATATTTCAGTAAACGTTCAGTGTGAATTAGTATTGTGTGCAATTAATGTAAGTGATAAAAGTTTACCAAGAGATAATCATATTTTCTTGTGTATTATTATTTTCGTGACAATGTTATATTTAATAGGTGCAATGTTTGATGCTATATGTATGTTACTTTGGTAATGCAAAGTTACCACGTCTAATGCTAAGAGTAACGCCTCAATGGATGGAGAACGGGAAAAGAAGTTATTATTGGTAATGTCAGATTCTTGAAAGGATTAACTCCTGCCCAAGTGAATTGAAAATGTCGTCTGAGTGGAATTTAATGTTATTTGCGTATAACTATGTTTTAAAAATGAAGAAGTTAGACCATGGGACATAAACAGAAATACACACAGCACAGTAAGGTGTATTGAATATTTTAAATTGCTTTGGCTCTTAGTTCTAAAATTGTACTGGGACTAAAGCAACACCCTTTAGGTTTAAGTGGTTTCCATTTCACGACCTTGGTCGAGTAATGTTAAACCGGAAGGGGGTGTGAGGATCTCTGCGAACGAGAGGCCCCTTTAAATACTTATATATGATTTTTGTGTCTTTTTCGTGTGTATATGTATGTGTTCAAGTGACAGCCGTGTAAGATATCTTGTACGAGAACGAACAATTTATCCTTGCAAACTCACTGCTGGACATTTTGGGGACATTGGTCCTCAACGACGCCATTTTGCTCGAACTCGTAAGATAGTCGTTGGTTGTCAAATACATGGTGATATTCGGTACGCCTTCTTACATGCTTGGAGGCGGAACTTAAAGAACATTCGTTACGAGGTGTCAACAATGCAACCCCCGAAAACGTTGGGGGGTTCGCGGAGGAAGGGAGACGAGGAGGACATTAGAGATTGGAAGGCGAGGAGAATGAGATGTCACGGTGATACACCATAATGGTTTTTTTTTTCGTTGTATGGGATATAACCCATAAAGCATGTAAGTAATGTACAGTTATATATATATATACCTTGAATAAATATTCGGATTTCTTGGCAAATGGATTCCTGAACTGAAGGTATTTTCCTTAAGGCCGTACTTTGTGAAGGACGAAACGAACCAAACGGGCCTGGGAACCACAGGCTCGCTAAAACATGTCACAAAGTTAATAGCTTTTAAGTAGTAAATGAAACGGACCTGTGTATATAATAAGGATTTTTAATTTGGTTTTTGAAATATACATATACCATTTATGGTTGGTTGGTTGGTTGGTTATTAGATTTTATTGGCGCAAGGGCCATGGTTGGCCAAAGAGCGCCAGACACAAGACAAACAGACAAAATTAAAAAACGGGGCATAAATCGCAAAATCTGGCTGACCAAGTAAAACCGAACCATGAGTACGAAGGAAGGGCCAAAAAAGACAATGAAACAAACAGTATGAAAAACATGGTACTGATATGTTGCTGAAAATCTGTGTACACCTGATCAATCTTTTCAGATTTTCATCAACATTATCCACGTTTTTCTTGAAAGAAAAATAAATAACTCGAAGGGATAATAGTGGTCAGTTCAGGAAAGGGTGACGATTCTTCCCTGGAGTGATTTGCTGTTAAACTTTTCGTAAATTCAGATTTCACCTCCCCTGGGTTCGATTTTTGGATCCAGAGAGAAAGTCAAGAAAAAGTTACAGAAAATTCTATTTTCTCATCGTTGTTTTTTTTTCCCTCTTCTCTGCTTAATGTACAAAATGAGTGTTTTTACTTTGTTAAGGGATAGGAGAGTAGCAAAAGGCTACCCTCCCTCCAATTCAGTATTTATCATCGCTCTGGGGCTAGCCTATGGATTTTTGGTTAAGTTCCAAGGTTAAGCATATAAATTGCGTAATAAAGAGTAAGTGATTGCTTTCAAAATTACTCAGCCCAGCAGGAGGGAAATAACAGTGCACATCAGAGAAAAAAAAAGGAAGGGATGTAATATTCTGAATGAAGAGTGGTGTAAATAATTTTTTTTCTCTTTCTTTTACCTTTGTTGTGTGAACAAAAGTGTAGCATTTGTATTATTCATTATCTAATCTATGAGTAGGACAATTCAGAAGTTAGTAGGATGTATTATAATTTTATCTTTGAAATTATGAAGTTGGTGAGGTAAGGCTGGGATGGACTTGATAAGTGGGCCTGATAACAAGAATAAATGTAATCCAAATTAGGAAGAAAAAAAAAGGAAAAAGAATAATCTTTTGCCGGGGCAAGCAATTTCATAAGTGATGTTTTTTTTTTTGTTGAGTATTAAAAAAAAAAGGAATGCAAGAAAAAGAAAGCTGGTCTATGCTCAAAATAGTTAGTGAAAAAAAAAAAAAATGTAGTTTTTTTTTTGGTATATGATGTATGTATTTATATTTTCTGTAAGTCAAATGCAGTTCCTTTCTTCGTCCAACGGTCATTTTTTTTTCCAAGCTCATTCCAAGAAAAGGGGAGTGCTGTTTGAAATTGTTAGGAGGTCGCCCACCCAAAAAGTGAGCCGTTATTTACACAAAGAGACATTTTTTCCCTCTCTACAACGCTGTGGTGAAATTCTCAGAACAGAAACACTACTCCCGAGAAATTTCCCAGCTGGGTTCACGTGGGCTGGCAAAGAGGGCTTAATCCTGAAGAGTTATAGTACGAGCTGTCAAGCTCTAAGCGGCATGAAAACAGGCGTGCATAAAAATTTATGTGTTTCCCTCCGGGAAGGCAAAAAGGGTCATATCAAATTACACATGTGCCTGGTCGCTGAGAGTTCCTGTGTTTTTGCTTTTTCCCCCACCCTACCTTCCTCTGGTGGTAAGAGGAATGTCACGTGGGCAAGCACGAAACCATTGCGTGGTTTTGACCGGCTGACCAATGGGAGCAAAGCGTCCCTCGTGGATGGCGCTGATTGGCTCTCTGTGTTCTTCTGCGAGGGAGCGTCGTTTTGAGTCTAGAGAAGAAGGCTCTCGAAAAGAGGAGTTGGAGGTGAAAGGAAGAAAGAAAGAATGGAGGGCAATTGGGAGATAGTCATCATCTTAGGCGGATACCCGCCACCAGCCAGAGAAAAAAAAAGATAAAGACCTCATCCCTGATCCCCGCGAAAGAAATTTTTTTTAGCAAACAGCAGCTCTAAAGCGACTCCAGAGTATGAAGGGGCCCGGGCCGAAGGGTGCCACCGCCACCAGGCAGTTAGGCCTTAAAAAACGGGGATCGTCTATTTGCCGGGCCGTGAAGAGGTCAACCGACGCTTGAATCTCAACCCCAGGCGAGACTTGGCATCCGATAACTGCAAAGTCCACTAACTCACTCCCATCTATGCAATCCATGATGGTCAATGACGGCTCTGGGAAGAAAGCATCCTAACGTACCAGGTGCACTTCGTCAGTGAGCGCGGTCAAAGATTTCGACCTCCATTCAGATGTCAGCCTAAGACGTGGTGTTCCGACCTATTTGTGAATTTCAACACTGGTTCCCCCTCATCAAGGGGTAAGTTGTATACACTAATTCTATTTTTGGCCCTTTCGTAGAGCCGAAGTCGGCACTACCGTAATCAGATTACCAGTATGCTCTAAAGAAAAAAAAAGTACTTTCCGTCTGCATGTCGGAGGTTATCCAGTTAAGATTCATCAGGAAAGAAAGAGGGAACTGTACGTGACATTACTCTCGCAAATGTAGTAAACAGATAAAAAAAAAAAAAAAAAAAGGAAAAAGTTAAACTCACAAATATGACTGTAAATCGTGATAGTTTACTCGCCTCTTCAAGGCGGGAATTTTCATGTTAAAATGTTAACACTTCAGTTCACCTGTGCATACCTGCCTTAAGAAATTTATTTGGAGTTTTGTTAATAGAGAGAAAGATATAAGTAATCTTAATCTCATCATCATCATCATTGTCAACCATTATCAATCCACTGCTGGACGAAGGTCTCCCCAAGTTTCCTCCACAACGGTCTGTCTTGTGCCAGTCTCCTCCATGTCACCCCTGCATACTTTCGAATTTCATCCACCCATCTCCCATGTGGTCTTCTTCTGGGTCTTTTCCTGTCCCTTGGAATCCAATCTAAAATTGCAGCTGTCCATCGATGATCTGTCCTTCTGGCAGTATGTCCAGCCCATTGCCATTTCAGGGATTTAACTCTGATCATGATGTCTTCCACTCTTGTCATTTTTCGGATCCACGAGTTCCTCTTCTTATCTCTCCTGGTTACACCAAGCATGCACCTCTCCATGCTTCTTTGAGTTGTCTGCAGCCTTTGTATGTCTCTTTTAATTAAGGTCCACGTTTCTGCACCATACGTAAGCACTGGAAGGATGCATTGATCAAACACTTTTCTTTTAAGACATAATGGCATATTGCTCTTGAAAATTATGCTGTTTCTTCCAAATGCTCTCCAGGCAAGTTTTGTACGCCGATTAATTTCTTCATCAATGTGACCCTCACTTGATATCTGCTGTCCAAGATAAACGTACGTGTCTGTTATCTCCAGCTTTTCTCCATCAATCAATAAATCTTCATTTCTTGTAAAAGCATTGAACATCACTTTTGTCTTCTGAAAGTTCATTTTTAATCCCACTTCTTTACTCTTGTCAGCAAGTTCCTGGATCATACTCTGCAGCTCTGATGGGGTAGTTGCAAAAATGACTACGTCATCAGCAAAACGAAGGTGGGTTAGATAATCTCCATTAATCTTTATCCCTTTGTTTTCCCAGCTCAGCGACTGAAAAACACTCTCCAATGTGGCATTAAAGAGCTTCGGAGATATGGTGTCACCTTGTCTCACTCCCTTTCCAATTTTTATGTGTGTTGTATTTTCAAACAGCCGAATCTTTGCACTTGCATTTTCATAGATGTTATTAATAATATTAATGTATGCATCTTCAATACCGCAGGTTTTCAGAGCCATTGTAACTGCTGATGGTTTCACCGAATCAAAGGCTTTTTCATAATCGATAAAAGCCATGCACAATGGAAGTTCATATTCCCTCGCTCTTTCAATTAGTTCTCTCAGTACGTGGATATGATCTATTGTGCTGTAGCCACTCCTGAATCCAGCTTGTTCTCTCGGTTGAGCCATGTCCAGTGTTACCTTCAAGCGGTGTGAAAGAACTTTAGTGAAGATTTTATAAACTACTGATAGGAGGCTGATAGGTCTGTAGTTTCCGAGATCCTCAATGTCACCTTTCTTATGTAGCAGGATCATTGTAGCGGTGTTCCAATCCTCAGGAATCTTTCCTTCATTAAGGCATCGAGAGAAAATTTGGGCGAGTACTGTTTCGATTTCTCCACTTGCTTCTTGTATGATGTCTACAGTAATTCCATCTTCTCCTGGAGCTTTCCCCCGCTTCATGTTCTTGATTGCATGTGCAACTTCTGCTGGAAGGACTGGAGGAACTCTGGTACTGGTATCTTTCATGATGTCTGGAGTGCATGTATCATCCCTTTCATATAATTTGGAGTAGAAATCTTTCACTCTTGTCAAAATTTCGCCTCTATTTCTTGTTACAGAACCATCTTCTTTTCTCAGTGCCATAATCTGTTTTCTTCCCTTACTGAGATGTCCCTTTGCTATCTTTAGGCTTTGGTTGTTTTCAATTGCTTTCCTTACTAGTTCACAGTTGAATTTTCTTACGTCTTCAGTGATACTTTTCCTTACTGTCTTGCATAGCTCTATATATTCCACTTTGGAAGTCACATCTTCTTTAGTTGTCCTCATCTCTTCTTTTTTGCATCAACATTTTCGTTTTTCCTGATAATTTGTTTACATGCAACTTGTTCTTAGACCCAGCTAATTTTGTTGCTGTTTCCATAAGAGCTTTGGTTACTTTTCTGTTAACTTCAGAGATGTCCACTTCTTCCGATGTTAGGCCTTCCAAAGCAGAGAACCTGTTGTTCAGTTCCAACTTGAAGGTATTATGGTGTTTTTTAAGGTTGGTTATGTCAATAGATTTTGTTTGTCTTATGAGCTTGCCACGTTCAAGTTTAGTGTTGAGGTGCATCTTACATCTCACCAATCTATGGTCACTACCTGTGTTGAACTTGTTTAGCACACTGCTTAATCTACACCTATATATATACCTATATAGATATACACTAATAAATATTGGATCCAGAGTTTTGATATTTGTTCAGAGAAGATACAATTTGTTTGGATAACATGTAAGCAAGCCACAAATGTAAATTAACGTTCACGCTGTGTTAATAAGTGACATTATTCTCGTGGACTCTGCCATGATTATATAAGATCGATCATTTGAATTACTGACTTCACAAATGAGTGGGCCAGTGAAGCCTTAGCGAAGTGCTAAATTGTAAATGTATTAAATCTCTCATAGCAATATTAATATCTTTCCTATTTGTGCATGTTGTTATTGTTGTAAAAATAAATACAGGCATTAGCCTTTCAAAAACCAAATTTTGGTATAAGTTGGCATTCGATTTTTAGGTGTGTCTCATAGTTTCTGAGCCATCGCACTCATCAACCAACGCTTTGACGTTGGCCTAGGACAAGAATCTGGGTTGTGACACAATATATACCAATGTCTATTTAGTAAAATGAAGTGATGATTACACGACCATTCCTTTTTGATGCTTATATACACGAGTTCCAAAATTACTGATTTTTCCAGTGTTGACACATTTATACACGTGTAACATGAATACAGTGTGATGTTATAACATATAGAAATAGTACAAGTGGTGAAAACAAAATTGTATCTGTGTACACACAAGCTCACCTACAAGTGAAAACCTCTCACACAATTGTCAATTCAAGGTAACAAGAATATAGCCACCATAAAAACACTTTGGGTTCCGAAATGCCTCTACCCATCTCCCGAAGTGAAATTTTAGTCTAAATTCAAAATTTTCCTTCAGGTTTGCTTTTGGCTAGCTATTATAATCACCTTACATAACGTGGCTGAGATTTCCGCCACAACATAAATGGTGCCGTGACCAGGATGCGTGCCATGGCTCAATTTTTTTAAGACACTGAATGCCAAATAATTCCAAAGTGTTGTAATAATACTGATAAGTTGTTGTTAAATGAAAATAGCTGAGTAGTCTGAAAATTTTGTAAGAGCATACACCAGTGGAAATTAAAGGTTGAGTTGGGGTTATAATTGTGAAAAATAGAATAACACAAGGTTACAGTAAACAATAATTTTGTTTGTACATCTCCACTGCTATTAATAATCAGAGAGTAAGGATATTAAGTCAAAGCTTCAGGGTGTATATATATATATATTTCTTCAAATTTCAAGGTTGGGAACAATATAATCTAGTGTTTAGTGCATATGTTATTTCTAGTGTTTTGCATATATAAGTTTTTGGAGCAATTTGCATACATAAGTGTTTAAATGAATAGTGTAGAATTTTGAGTATATTAGCATAGTGTGAATTTTGCATTGAAGATTTTTCTTTGAGTAAGCTTAAATCTGAATAGGTATGATGATAACTTGCACAATCCATAGAACATGTCAGTATTAATAACGGTTACAGAATTACTTAGTTAGTGAGTTGTTACAAAGCACTTGCCCTAGGAAAAAGAAAAAAAAAATTTTTTTGGTGAAATATTTCAATTTGTATGGTTTCGGCTCAAGGTAGGAGTAAAGTGAAGCATAACATCATACTAACTAGGACAACCATAATTTCTTTTTTTTTTGCCTCTTTTTCCTTCTGCTGGGAAATCAAATTATAATGGAGACTTGAGTTTTGGGTGCTATTTGAATTTTAGAACATAGAATTTGCATTTTTTTTTATTTGGGCAAAAATATTCTTTCGATATTCTGTGAGAGTGTGAGCACATAAATTTCTTTTGATGTTGTGATTATATCAGTGTTTGGTAAGTATTATTGGCATTTTGTGATGTGGGTAGATTGTTTATTCCTTCAAATGCTAGGAGGCGAATACAGTGTTATTCTGTGTAGTGGTTTATGGTAGTGTGAATTTAGTGTAATTTCAAATAATTTTTGTTTTGGGTTTCCTTTGCTACAATGAGTTAGTTTCATTGAGAGTGTTAGTATAGTGAAGGTGTAGTGCAAGATTAATAGGGTGTTAGGATAACCTTAGATACAGCTACAGCAGTGCTAGTGTTGAGTAAATATAAATATTGCAATTTTTTTTTTGCTGTAGCAAGAGTAAATTGAATTAGGAAATCATGGCTAATGAAGGAGAAGGTACCGGAGAAATCCAAGGAGTAAATTGGAGTCTCCCAGGTCTAATGGGACTAGTGAAGGAGTTTTCTGGGGATCCTAGTAGATTGTCAGTGAAAGAGTTCTTTGAGACATTAGAGGATGTGGCACTCATGGGATGCTGGGCAGCAGATCAGAAATTTGTGGTAGTGAAACATAGGTGTACAGGAGAGGCTAAACAACTAGTTAGAGATGTGATTGCCCGGTCAGAGAATGTAGATTATGAGGGGTTGAAAAAAGAACTAATTGAGAGGTTTGCTTCACCTGAATCGGTAACGGTCAAGATGGGAAGATTTCACTCGTGCGTACAGAAAAGGGGTGAGACAGTGAGGCAATTTGCAGCTAGGTTAGAACGGGCAGCCTTTAGCTACTTCAATGAAAACGCTGGAGCTTTGGCTGAGTTCAGAGACCAGAATGTCTTGGCCCAGTTCATAACAGGAGTGGACCCAAAAATTCGTCGCCTGGTTCTGTCCCATCAACCACGAACCTATAAAGACGCAAAAGAGAAGGCCATATTGGAAGAAGAGAATGAGAAGTACATGGCCAGTTTTTCTCGGGGTGTATCCTTCGTAGGAGTGGAGGAAGGAGATAATCGTGCCCCTAGGCATGAGCTTGGGGAGGAAACGCCTCCAAGTCCCATGATGTTAGCACTGTGTGACCAAATTAGGGAACTGGGCAAGCAAGTAGCCACTTTAGCAATTGCTAATGCCAGTGCCAGTGAGAAACCACCGAGGGAAGAGTCGAGGCACAGCAGTTCTCCTGCTAGTAGGGAATCAGGTTTTTACCCAGCCAGGAACAATTACTCCTCACCCACAAGGTACCGGAGAGATAGGAGACAGGAATATCCACGAGAAGGCGGGTCGGATAGATACAGATCCCCTAGTCGTCCAAGACAGGAAGATTTCCGCCGGAGCAGCAGGCTCACTGTGATCTGCTATCGGTGTAACCAGGTGGGGCATTATGCAAATGAATGTCACCAGATAGACAGGCCCTCTCAGGAGTATAGGAATCAGGGTCGCGGAAGAAGTCAATATCTTTCCCATTCCAGGGGCGGAAGGACTCGACATGCACCACCGGGCAGAAATGGTCAACAGCGAAACAATCAACACAACAGGTCGGATGCTTTAAACTGGTAGTGGGGAGAAGATATTGGGAGTCATCTTCTAAGAAAAAACCCCTTGTTGTAAAGGCTCCAATTGGCTCATGTTTCACCAACGGTCACTCGTTTGGCATGCCTATTCTGGAAGGAGTAGTTAGTGGGAAATCCTTGAGGCTACTGATTGACACGGGGGCGTCAGTTAGCTTAATAACCGAGGGTTGCCTCAACTCCTTACCAGGATATAAGAGATTCATGAAATATCCCAACCTAGTGGTCAAAGGTGTTTCAGGGAAACACCTGGATATTAAGGCATATGTGGAATTGAAATTTTGTTTGTCTGGGGTGAATTTTAAGCATAAAGTGTTTGTCACCCAGACTCGGTTATCATCAGATTATGATGTCATTGTTGGTTTTGACCTTTTAAAGGCACAACAATTTGTTTTCAATGCTGCAGCAGGCACTTTAAGTAGAGTAGGAGCATGCATGCCAAATGTTTATCCACGAGAGAGGGAACAAGTGATTGCTTTGGTGAAACAGATGTTCCAAATACCAAAGAGAAAGAGGAAAGTGGTTAAGAGAAAAAGGAGGAAGAGGTGTGCAAGAAAGAGGGTGATACCCCAGAGTACCCCTCAAGTGTCAGAGCATGCTGGTGTTGATCCTATTGGTGTGGTTACTGCTAGAGAGGGAGCCTTCTCTACTGAGGAGACCCCCATTCCAAAAGGTAAACAAACCAACCCACCGGCTGAGTCAGTAGTGCATCAGGAGGATTCTCTCTCTACTGAGGTATCCGAGGCACCTTCGGAAAGTCAAAATTTAGGGAAAAGGCATTATTTTGGAAAGACAGTCCGAGCGGAGAAAATACCCCCCAAATCTGAAAGGATAATTTCGGTGACGGTTGCAGACTGTGCAGAGTTGGGGGAAGTTATGCTCTTACAGCAGGCAGACGCATTCAAGTGCGAGTCACTTTGGATAGGTCGCTCGGTGAACAGTACCAATAATGATAGTACCTTGGTGAAGGTGATCAATTTATCGGACTCAGTAGTTTACCTCAACAAGCATTCTAGGTTGGTTACAGCGGAACCAATTCAGGTAACTTCAGTGACAACAGTGGACAGTCAAATTGACGATTGTTCCACATGGGCGAACGAGTTCGACGTGTCGCATCTACCTCCTGATCAGCAGTCAAAATTGTCCTCATTTTTGCACTCGCATAGGAGGACGTTTGCGAAGAATGTAGCAGAGTTAGGTGAATGTGACACCTTGCTACATCAGGTTCATCTGACAGATGAGGTCCCTGTGAGACAGAGAGCCTATAGAGTTCCTTATGCTCTTCGAGACGAACTCAATAGGCAGATCAACGAACTTTTGGAGGCAGGTATTATACAACCTAGTGACAGTCCTTATTCGGCACCTGTTCTCCTTGTAAAAAAATCGGATGGCAGTTATCGTCTCTGTACTGACTTTAGGAGGCTGAATGCCAAGACAGTACCGGATGCCTTTCCGATTCCAAATTTGGTGGAGATGGTGGATTCCTTAGCAGGAGCCACCTACTTTAGCTCTCTGGATTTGACCTCAGGGTTTTACCAGATGAAAGTACGCCCTTCGGATGTTTACAAAACAGCTTTTGTCACCGATCAGGGTTTGTACGAGTGGCTAAGGGTACCATTTGGGATGCGGAACAGCCCAAACAGCTTCCAGAGGCTGATGGAAATAGTTCTATCAGGTCTCAAGCCTCTCCAGGTTGGCATATATATTGACGACATTGTCATTGCCAGCAAAACTTTCGAGGAACACCTTGATAAGCTGGAGATTGTTTTCCAAAGGTTGAGACAACACAACCTTAAGCTTAAGCCTGACAAGTGCCACTTTTTGAAGTCTTCAATTAGGTACCTGGGATTTGTTGTCAGTCGAAATGGCGTCACAATTGATCCCAGAAATTTGGAAGCTGTCCGAAACTTCAAAATTCCAAATTCCGTTAAGCAAGTCCGAGCTTTCCTAGGTCTCACAGGTTTTTATAGGAGGTTTATCCCTGATTATGCCAAATCGGCTTTGCCCCTGACTAATCTGATCAGGAAGGAAAAGACATTCAAATGGACACCTGAAGCCCAGACCGCTTTTGAGGAACTACAACAGGCACTCTTAAGTGAGCCCTGCCTGAAATTACCCGATTTGTCAAAGGAATTTGTGGTTGCTTGTGATGCTTCAAAATTTGCTATTGGGGCCGCATTGCAACAAGAGGAAGAAGGAAAATTGCATCCAGTAGCATATGCTAGCCGAAAGTTAAAAGGAGCGGAACTTAATTATTCTGTGGTGGAGAAGGAAATGCTCAGTGTAGTGTTTGCAGTAAACTACTACAAACAATATCTTTATGCTAGACACTTTCTCATCATTACCGACCAAGCCAGTTTGTCATATGCCTTCAAATTAAGGGATCCCACTTCTAGAATAGCTCGCTGGTGCATGTCGTTACAGCAGTTCGATTATACAATTCAACACAGACCAGGGAAATCGAATGTCGTAGCTGACTATCTGTCTAGGAATGTGCTGACCACCGAAGTGGTGGAGCAGTCGGCAGCAAGACAGGCAGAGGAACGGACAAGAGTGAAGGAATTGCAGAGGCAGGATAGCAGGTGGAATAAACAGATTGAGTTGCTGGAAGGAAAGGGAGAGCTGGGTAAACTCAAGGTCTCAGATGAGTTTTACCTACAGGATGGACTCTTATGGCACTACGTATTGCCCAAGTCAGGAGATACCAGGAATCAACCACGAGAACAGCTGGTCATACCAGAAACTATGGTGGAAGAGATTTTGGAGCAGTGCCACGACTCGGAAACTGTGGCTCATCCAGGGTTCAACAGAACATTGGAGCGGGTACGCTCCCGATTCTACTTCCACAACATGTACTCAGTGGTTAAAGCATATGTAGACAGCTGTCACAGCTGTTTAAGTAAAAGAGCTTACAAACCTGGTAGAAAGGCACCTTTGGTAAGGGCAGAGATTCCTAGTCGCCCCTTCGAGAAAATTGCTATGGATGTTGTAGGACCTCTGGTCACCACCATGTCAGGAAATAGATTCATTTTAGTTATCACTGACTACTTTACTCGTTGGCCAGAAGCATATGCTTTACCAGACACAAAGAGTGAAACGATAGCCCAGGTCCTCATAGAAAAATTCATTGCTTCACATGGTGTGCCAACCAAATTGTTGACAGACAGGGGCACAAACTTTCTGTCGGCAGCCATGATGAAAGTCTATGAGAGGCTGGGTATCAAAAAGTTGAATTGTAGCCCATATCATCCCTCTGCTAATGGACAGTGTGAGAAATTGAATGATAGCTTGATTAAGTCAGTTAGTCACCTGGTCTCGGATAGACAGGATGACTGGGACCATTGCCTTCCCATGGCACTCCTTGCATTCAGGACAGCGGTGCACACCAGTACTGGGGAAACCCCAGCCTATCTCACGTATGGAAGAGACCTGGTGTTGCCATATCATTTGATCGGCAGTCCCCGAGTACGTACATATGCTTCTCAGTTGGAATATTGTGACGAGCTCACGGATAGGCTAAACATAGCATTCGAGGCTGTCAGGGCAAACCTGGAAAAGGCTGCAGAAACACAGGAGAAACAACGTGCAAAGACTGCCGTTGATAAGCATATCACCCTTAATGACAAGGTGTATTTATATTCTCCTGCAGTGAAGCCAGGACGAAGTAAGAAACTGAGCAAGCTATGTTCGGGACCCTATCGTGTCACCAAGGTGATACCGCCGGTGAATTACGAGATTACCTTCATCCCTGATCCCAGGAAAAAGGAGTTGGTCCATGTGGATAGGCTGACCAAGGTAAGGGACAGGCCTCTATTTCCAAGTGCCATGAATAAGAGCGAGGGTAGTACAAACTCCGAGGAGATGGAGGAAGTTCAAGAGGACAATTCTACACAAACACAAGTGAAGGAGATTGATAGTAGTGATGTAGGTTTCATTCCGTGGTTTCCGTTTCCTGGGAGGAGAACAAGTTATGGGAGATTGCCTAGGCCAGCAAACACTCCTGCAGTGGTGAGTGAACAGGTTAGTATTCAGACTCCAGCCGGCACTCCTGAGGTAGTTAATGAACAGGCGAATATACAAACTCCAGCAAGTACTCCGGTAGTGGAGCAAGCTGGTCCTTCAAGGCCGAGAGCCAGTCGCATACCCACAAGTACTGTGTTGACACCTAGGTATTGTTTGCGTCCTAGAGATAGTCGTGGATTCATAGCTCGGAAGTAAATAGTGCACTCCAATTCAGTTGCAACGTTGCGTGTAAATAGTCGTGTGATATTATTAATTGTTACCTTAAGTGTAGTGTAGGAAGCAAGTATGTTTTCTGTAGTATTGATAAATCAAGTGAAGCATATTTTGAATTTGTGGTCTCGTATAGTGTTGTGGTTGTTTGGTGAAAATTTTCCTGTCGATTCCAATTTCCACTGCCAAGCCAACCATTCACTTTTGTTTATTTTCTTTGATTAAGGGTTTATACTTACCAGTGATAAGTCGAGTTTGGTTGTGTCCAGGGAGCACCTTGCAGCTCCTGGAATTCCAGGAAATTGTATAGTATTTATGTAAGTAGTTGAGGTGTTGGGTGTGATAGTTCATGCCAGTTCTCTGTCGTGTTTAAGATTTTGGTTTATCTGTTCCTTGCTCAGGACATGGTACATTTCCATGTGGCTTTGGTATGTTTCTCGAAGTTTTTCTTGGTTGTTTTTGTTGTTGTTGTTGTTGTTGTCTCCCATGGGGAGGAATGCAGTGATATGTTGCTGAAAATCTGTGTACACCTGATCAATGTTTTCAGATTTTCATCAACATTATCCACGTTTTTCTTGAAAGAAAAATAAATAACTCGAAGGGATAATAGTGGTCAGTTCAGGAAAGGGTGAAGATTCTTCCCTGGAGTGATTTGCTGTTAAACTTTTCGTAAATTCAGATTTCACCTCCCCTGGGTTCGATTTTTGGATCCAGAGAGAAAGTCAAGAAAAAGTTACAGAAAATTCTATTTTCTCATCGTTGTTTTTTTTCCCTCTTCTCTGCTTAATGTACAAAATGAGTGTTTTTACTTTGTTAAGGGATAGGAGAGTAGCAAAGGGCTACCCTCCCTCCAATTCAGTATTTATCATCGCTCTGGGGCTAGCCTATGGATTTTTGGTTAAGTTCCAAGGTTAAGCATATAAATTGCGTAATAAAGAGTAAGTGATTGCTTTCAAAATTACTCAGCCCAGCAGGAGGGAAATAACAGTGCACATCAGAGAAAAAAAAAGGAAGGGATGTAATATTCTGAATGAAGAGTGGTGTAAATAATTTTTTTTCTCTTTCTTTTACCTTTGTTGTGTGAACAAAAGTGTAGCATTTGTATTATTCATTATCTAATCTATGAGTAGGACAATTCAGAAGTTAGTAGGATGTATTATAATTTTATCTTTGAAATTATGAAGTTGGTGAGGTAAGGCTGGGATGGACTTGATAAGTGGGCCTGATAACAAGAATAAATGTAATCCAAATTAGGAAGAAAAAAAAAGGGAAAAAGAATAATCTTTTGCCGGGGCAAGCAATTTCATAAGTGATGTTTTTTTTTTTTGTTGAGTATTAAAAAAAAAAGGAATGCAAGAAAAAGAAAGCTGGTCTATGCTCAAAATAGTTAGTGAAAAAAAAAATGTAGTTTTTTTTTTGGTATATGATGTATGTATTTATATTTTCTGTAAGTCAAATGCAGTTCCTTTCTTCGTCCAACGGTCATTTTTTTTTTTTCCAAGCTCATTCCAAGAAAAGGGGAGTGCTGTTTGAAATTGTTAGGAGGTCGCCCACCCAAAAAGTGAGCCGTTATTTACACAAAGAGACATTTTTTCCCTCTCTACAACGCTGTGGTGAAATTCTCAGAACAGAAACACTACTCCCGAGAAATTTCCCAGCTGGGTTCACGTGGGCTGGCAAAGAGGGCTTAATCCTGAAGAGTTATAGTACGAGCTGTCAAGCTCTAAGCGGCATGAAAACAGGCGTGCATAAAAATTTATGTGTTTCCCTCCGGGAAGGCAAAAAGGGTCATATCAAATTACACATGTGCCTGGTCGCTGAGAGTTCCTGTGTTTTTGCTTTTTCCCCCACCCTACCTTCCTCTGGTGGTAAGAGGAATGTCACGTGGGCAAGCACGAAACCATTGCGTGGTTTTGACCGGCTGACCAATGGGAGCAAAGCGTCCCTCGTGGATGGCGCTGATTGGCTCTCTGTGTTCTTCTGCGAGGGAGCGTCGTTTTGAGTCTAGAGAAGAAGGCTCTCGAAAAGAGGAGTTGGAGGTGAAAGGAAGAAAGAAAGAATGGAGGGCAATTGGGAGATAGTCATCATCTTAGGCGGATACCCGCCACCAGCCAGAGAAAAAAAAAGATAAAGACCTCATCCCTGATCCCCGCGAAAGAAATTTTTTTTAGCAAACAGCAGCTCTAAAGCGACTCCAGAGTATGAAGGGGCCCGGGCCGAAGGGTGCCACCGCCACCAGGCAGTTAGGCCTTAAAAAACGGGGATCGTCTATTTGCCGGGCCGTGAAGAGGTCAACCGACGCTTGAATCTCAACCCCAGGCGAGACTTGGCATCCGATAACTGCAAAGTCCACTAACTCACTCCCATCTATGCAATCCATGATGGTCAATGACGGCTCTGGGAAGAAAGCATCCTAACGTACCAGGTGCACTTCGTCAGTGAGCGCGGTCAAAGATTTCGACCTCCATTCAGATGTCAGCCTAAGACGTGGTGTTCCGACCTATTTGTGAATTTCAACACTGGTTCCCCCTCATCAAGGGGTAAGTTGTATACACTAATTCTATTTTTGGCCCTTTCGTAGAGCCGAAGTCGGCACTACCGTAATCAGATTACCAGTATGCTCTAAAGAAAAAAAGTACTTTCCGTCTGCATGTCGGAGGTTATCCAGTTAAGATTCATCAGGAAAGAAAGAGGGAACTGTACGTGACATTACTCTCGCAAATGTAGTAAACAGATAAAAAAAAAAAAAAAAAAAAGGAAAAAGTTAAACTCACAAATATGACTGTAAATCGTGATAGTTTACTCGCCTCTTCAAGGCGGGAATTTTCATGTTAAAATGTTAACACTTCAGTTCACCTGTGCATACCTGCCTTAAGAAATTTATTTGGAGTTTTGTTAATAGAGAGAAAGATATAAGTAATCTTAATCTACACCTATATATATACCTATATAGATATACACTAATAAATATTGGATCCAGAGTTTTGATATTTGTTCAGAGAAGATACAATTTGTTTGGATAACATGTAAGCAAGCCACAAATGTAAATTAACGTTCACGCTGTGTTAATAAGTGACATTATTCTCGTGGACTCTGCCATGATTATATAAGATCGATCATTTGAATTACTGACTTCACAAATGAGTGGGCCAGTGAAGCCTTAGCGAAGTGCTAAATTGTAAATGTATTAAATCTCTCATAGCAATATTAATATCTTTCCTATTTGTGCATGTTGTTATTGTTGTAAAAATAAATACAGGCATTAGCCTTTCAAAAACCAAATTTTGGTATAAGTTGGCATTCGATTTTTAGGTGTGTCTCATAGTTTCTGAGCCATCGCACTCATCAACCAACGCTTTGACGTTGGCCTAGGACAAGAATCTGGGTTGTGACACAATATATACCAATGTCTATTTAGTAAAATGAAGTGATGATTACACGACCATTCCTTTTTGATGCTTATATACACGAGTTCCAAAATTACTGATTTTTCCAGTGTTGACACATTTATACACGTGTAACATGAATACAGTGTGATGTTATAACATATAGAAATAGTACAAGTGGTGAAAACAAAATTGTATCTGTGTACACACAAGCTCACCTACAAGTGAAAACCTCTCACACAATTGTCAATTCAAGGTAACAAGAATATAGCCACCATAAAAACACTTTGGGTTCCGAAATGCCTCTACCCATCTCCCGAAGTGAAATTTTAGTCTAAATTCAAAATTTTCCTTCAGGTTTGCTTTTGGCTAGCTATTATAATCACCTTACATAACGTGGCTGAGATTTCCGCCACAACAGTACAATGGTGAGAAACAAGCCGATTAAGTAAAACTGAGGAATGAGAATGATAAAACACATTACGAAATCGAGCACAACTACACATAGGATGAGTCACTCTCCTCCCCCACACACTCCAATGCAATGCTGGCCGAGGGCGAGGACGAACTGTCACTATCCTCCCCCTCATGTTCCTCTGCAATGTTAGTTGAGGCTGGGGACGAACTGTCACTCTCCTCCCCCCGATGTTCCTCTATAATGTTGGTTGAGGGTGGGGACCTCGCTGAGTCCGAGATAGTTGCAATGTTGGTCAGGTGGACCGCGACAGTTGGATGGACACTGCACACCGTTGCGGATTGAGGGCCGGGTCTTCCGCACGTGCAGGTTTTCTGCTGGGAACTGGAAGAGTCGGTTGTCTTCAAAAGAGAAGGCGCAGACTCAGCTATTCGAAAAAGCTGGAGCTCGGGGAAATCCACCTGTGTCGCTTGTTCAGCTGTAGATCGCTTAGCAAGTGCGGCGAGAGCTACAGGGCGCAGAACAAAGGGCTGCACGGGTTGTGGCAGAGACTGAACTACTGCGGCAAAAGTACGCTGTCGGTTGTTGGGAATACCCAACTTGGCCTTGGCAGCAGGGTACGAGAGGCCTTCCAGGGTCTTGAGGCGCTGGATCGCCATCTCGTCCTTCCATTTCATGCAGTTGCGGGAGTAAGCTGCATGGGCCTCACCACAGTTAACACAGCCGGCCGCAGAAGAACAACCTTCCCCGTCATGTTCACTGGAGCCACAATTTGCGCAACGAGCGGAGCTCTTACAGAAACGTTGTGAATGCCCGTACCTCTGGCACCTGAAACAGCGCAGAGGACTGGGAATGTACGGGCGAACTCCACAGACCAAGTAGCCAGCCTTGATTTCGGTCGGAACTTTCAGGGAGTTAAAAGTCAAGATGACATTTTTAGACTTAATCAAAGAACCATCGCGCCGGAACATCATACGACGTGCAGCAATAACACCTTGATCAGCAAGTTCAGTCACCAATTCGTCTTCACTGCATGGCAAGAGATCAAACTCCGAAATAACACCCCGAGAGGTGTTAAGAAATAGGTGAGGTGTCACTTTGACAGGAATGCCTTGAAGACTAGTGAGGTGCAGAAAAGTGTTACTCTGAGAAACACTGCAAGTTTGGACAAGCAGGTCCCCAGAGCGAAGCTTCCTCACAGACTTCAAGGGACCAACCGCAGCGTCCAAAGCTTTAGAAATGAAAAAGGGAGATCTGGTGGACAGTCTCTCATTCGGATCGATGGACTCTACAACTAAGTGTGTAGCATGCGTAGTCACAGCAATCGAGGGGAGACGACGCTTCGGAGCGACTGGTACAGCTGCCGAAGAAGAGGTTCCACATTCTTGGTCCAGGTCATGGTCTAAAGATCGTTTAAGGTTATGAGACTTGGTAGGTTGAGAAGACGAAGGAGAGTCGTTGGCAACTATCATTTTCTCAGGTGACTTAAATTTGGAGTGTTTGTTTTTGGGTTTACCCATCGAAAAAAGAAGGAATATTCGTCTGCAGACTACTCCACCCACCACCGAGCCCTACAAGGGAGAACTGGAGGTCCGCAAGCCAAGAAAACGACGCTGGACACAGTTCTGGAGCTTATACGTTGCAGATATAGTCCGTTGGCTGTGATCACACGCACTCGGCGGACACTTCGGCCTCCGGGTACCGTCATGCCAACGCCTTTGGCATGATCCCACAGCCCCCGGGCTTACCCTGCCGTGCTGTACGACAAAAAAGCCGCTAAAGCCCTGTACACAACTTGGTACATGACTTCTGGCTAGAGGTGGGTTAGTCTCTAGCCTCCCGTTTACAGCGAAGCCGGGGTCGAAGAGGAGTGTTGGTGCACAGGAGGCACTGCTCCGGTCTCCTGCTACCTCAGCCGCCAGACATCCCATTTCCGCCTCACGGGTCTCCGCACGCGGCAAACATGCAGGTAGGTCTAGCACCCAAACCAGCTAAAAGGAAAAAGAAATCCAAAGAAGACAAATCCTGGAAGGGAACCTAAACGGAATCTCAGCAACCTACGAACTGAGCGGTTAATATAATACAGTTAGTGGTGGAGGGTAACAAAACCACAAGACCGGGGTGTTAGTACATAACGTGGTTGCGATTAGGTAGAGTATACAACACGGGCAACTAGCCAGTGGAGAAAATAAATAAAAACAAAAAAGCGAGACACAAGACCAGCTAGGGATCGTGTGGCCGCAACTCCCCAACAGCTGGATGAACAGCCGTCCCCGCAAACACCAACAGCACCGAAACAAAAAACAAGCGGTGGCATGACATCAGATGTTGACCAGTCACAAGGTCAGCTCGGGCCGTGGGGGCGCCGCTCCCCAAATAACTGGAAAACCAGCTATCCCCGTGCGGGGCACCATTTATGAGCAAGGTTATATTTATTAATAAAGAATTCATTGAGAATAAATCCTGTAGTTTGTTGCTAGCACAACATATGTTCAAGAATAAGAAAATCTGGTCACATAAGGTGTGGTTAATCAACACAACAAGCTGATTAATTTTAGCTCTAATGACAGAGAGCATTGCTAACAGCAGCCCATATGCTAATGCTCATTTAACCTACATTTTCTGGCCACAAAAATTAACGGATAACTAATCAGAAGTGCATGGGAAATATAGAAGTGCAAATTTTCTGCCATCAGATGTTAAATCATCTTTAGTTTACTGATATCCATCTAACATCTCCAGTACCAAAATCTGATTTCCAAAAATTATGCTGACCTTTTAAGCTAGAACTTCTACGACCGCCTATTTCATCTGATTAGTTAAGTAATAAAGCTTTCACTCAAGTAATTTATTTGTTAATCATAACTATACATTTTCCTATATTGCAATTAATATCTTTATAATTTTATGCTGTTATATTTTTACTTCAGCTGAATTCAAGATCCCCTCCCCCCATTTCTGTCATCCAAAAGCCTAGCTGTGAGCTGCATTTCACACTCATCATGTACATTGTAAGCTGTAGAAAATATATCAGTACTATCATTTCCTAATGGCAATTCAATATACCTCTAGTTACCCAAGACAAAAGAGAATGAGCTAGTTAGAACATGAAGAAATATTATTATGAGTTGATGCCCACACACACATTAAACTTCTTGAAGTCCTTTTTATATATGCAAGAAAAGAAAAGCTTACCCAACAGTATTTGTAGCTGGAACTTAGCTCACTGCTTCAATTCAAACCATTAAAGGCAAATGTTTGTATGGAAATTTATATGTACATCCAATACAAAACACTTGTCTCAAATAGTTATATCTCATCTTCAGTAACCTTCACTAGCAGCAGAAAAATGCTTTCCTTCACATATAATGGGTGCCACACCAGGTATGAGTGTCTTTTCTCTTAAAAAGCTTAGTCCTTCAGTCATAATGAGAAAATAAAAAATGAAGGGTGGGGGATGCATGGATACACATTAAGAATACCAAAGAATATAAAATATATATATACAATACAGGAAATGTGTAACAACTATCAAAATATTGGGTACAAGAGATTTACATTGATGTGCGAAACAGTACAGGCTAATTACACTTATCTAATCAGAACATGAACTGTGAGCAAATAAACCACAATAAATATTTGAATGTTTCAGCTACCACAAATACCTCGGCTTTGAAAAAATTACTATATTCTGATAAAACAGAGACAGATCATAAGTTTGATAGACAAAACACACATGCCACACCCACTGTGCAAGTAATGACCTTTTAGCTACATCTCACTGATTTTACCAAAAAAAGTAAGATATGATGTAAAGGAAGAAAATGTAACAAGACGGACTTTAAATATCAACAGGGAACCAAAAGGGGAAAGTTTAATTAGAGCTTATATGTTGTAGAGCATTAATGCTATAATTAATATTAGATAGAAAAAGCAGATTATTCATGAGAGAGTTAAAATGCATGAAAACAATGTTTAATCTCAGAACATATACATGCATTACAGAATAGCAACTAAATGAGGTAAATAAAACATTTGGTACCAGAAGTGAATGAAATATATGACTGATAGCTTATTTATGGAATATCAAAGTAACTGATGATCCTAAAATATTTACTGCTCTGTAAAATGAATAAGAGAATATGAAGTTTTAGAATACCAAGGTGGCCGAAAAGAATCAAATCTATTTTTGGAATGAACAGGAAATACAGGCAATTTAGAGATGTATGATTGCTGTGTTAATAATGATAATGTATTTCAATGCATTATGAGAATATTTCTTCAAAAATCAAAATGTGCATACATGTTTATTGGGTCATAGCTTGAGAGGAGCCAGAAGTGCAAATCTTCACTGTAAGGTACTCATGTTCAGTCACTTTCAAATGTTTCCTTGTTCATTTGTCTCTTACTCCTATTCTTTTTTTTTTTATCTTTTAAATATCTGTGCACCCTTTTTGTTTCAACTTTCACTTTTCTCATCTACTGTGTTTAGTATAACCATCATTTTATGTTTCACATACAAAGTGGTTTTGTTGTGAATCAGGAGATATTAACAGTGATGTTTTGCATTGTCATATAATTCCAAGAAATGGTTAGCACAGTGTCTCATATGCAAAAGTTACTGTTTTAATGTCCTCTGCTAATCCACAGAATCTGCATTTGTACTGTGAAGTTCAGTTTTAAATAAAGGAGCTCCAGTTCTATTAACTGATCTTGTAACACACTATTAAAAACACCGTGCCTATTAGTTTAAAATGAGTATTTACTAGCAATGGTCAAATCTGCAATTCGTTATACTGGTGAAGCCAGAGGAGACTTTAGATTTTTTGGGGCCCTAGGCGCTAAAAGGTTCAGGGGCCCCCTCCCACTTCTTATCCCTTCAGAAATTTAAATCCGTCAGATTAACAAAAAAAATGGAGGGGGGGAGTCAAGAAAAAGATTTTTACACTTTTTTAAAATGCCATCGCTTCCTATTATTAGAAAGTTCTGTAATAAACAGTGCTAGTGTAATAATTTTGTCTGTCCGTGCACATCGAACTTTTTGATTTCAGAGATATTTCAAAAATTATTTTTGCGGCTAATAGGAAATCAATAGATATTAAGTTTGGCACTTTTATATCCCATATACTTCATGCATTGCAGTTATCAGAAGCAGACGCATACAAATTAAATGCAAAAGATCCAGTTTGAAAATGGAAAAGTAGGAACTGCAGGTTTTTTGAGTAAGAGTATCATTGAAACTTTTTATTGCTTTTTCAAAAGCTAGTTTTAAGTCGATTTAAGGAATAGAAAAGGTGAGAATACTGGATAATTATCAGTATTAAACCAAGGGAGCAGAAAGTAATGAGAAAATGTTGTTGCAGTATCATATAAATTACTTTTAACACTATTAAATAAGATAGTGTGATATTCTCAATATTCTTTATTTTTCCAGCCTAAATATTAATAACTCTTTTCGTTTAAGATGGTTTAGTGGGATTAGGGCCGAGAAAGAACTTGATTGTCCTAAGAAGAGTTATTCTGTGAAGAATATTTCTCTCTTCATTGATTATTATCCTACCACGATGGGAAAAACTATTAACAGCAAACACGCCCGATCATCAGGAATTTTTTTACAAGTGCTCCTCATCGCTACTCGGGAAGAAGGTGGGAAGGTTCCAACACAGATGTGTCACCTTGGCTGGAAGTTCCATGAAAGCAATTTATAGCACAGCAGGCCAGTTAAGAATTCGCCTTAAACAATAAAACGTGTGGGAAGCGTGAATACCTTCTTTACCAACCACTAAAAGGAACTCGAAATTATTTTAACCGTTCCTTTCAAAATAAGTACATCGATAAGAACTCGAAAATTCGGAATATCAGCAACAGCAAGAAAAAATATATTATTATTAATATGAGAAAGTAAAATATCAATTGACAATACAAAGTAGTCACTTTAAGGATTGATTTCCTTCGGTCCGTTAAAACCAAAACTGAAAATCCAATTATATGTTTTCTGGGCCCCTGAAATAGCGAGGCCCTAGGCGCGCGCCTAGTGCACCTAGCCGGAAATCCGCCCCTGGGTCAAGCCCTAAAACAGGAAAAAAAGAAATAGATGAAATTTTGGTAAATGTAGCTAATTCCTAACCACTATCGTTGTTGCTTATATAGTGCAAAGTTTTTGGATATGAACATTGTCATAATTATAGGTGGGTTATTAATAATTCAAAGACGATTATCTTAATAATGCAGTTATATTGAACATCCTTTTAAACTTTTTTCAATTATGAATACCCCTCCGGTTACATAACCTGCACTATTCCAGAAAAATTTGCTACAACTTTCGTAAACAGATCTGTATAGCCTACGTAAAACTAGCAACTTCTTTAAGTTTGCTACAAATTTAGAACATTACATAATATGCTAAAAGCAAGCAAATCAGAGCAAAATATACAGTTGTCATTCACAGTAAATTGCAATCTACGATTGAATCCCAAAGAACTTAATTAAACCTCGTAAACGGAAAATAAAGTGATACTAACCGGTGGAATGACATACCTGGTATTTTCTTTTAAATTTATTTGCACAGCTGAATGCCACGCAGGATCCCATGGAAACTAAATATGAACAAGCTAAAGTATCTTGTTAAACACAAATCTACGCTGACAAACCAGTTTAACAAAAAATATGAGCTTCTAAAAATCACAAATTTTCAATGCTTTCCTATGGAAGACACGACCCAGAGAGTAACCAAGCACGCGGAGGGATATCATAGCAGTTAACAGGTCGGCTTCAGAAATCTGCGGTTACAGCGTAGATTTTTTTCTGTGTTTGACAAGATACTTTCGCTTGTTCATATTTAGTTTCCAAGGGATCCTGCGTGGCATTCAGCTGTGCAAATAAATTTAAAAAGAAAATACCAGGTATGTCATTCGGTAAACCTTCCGAATGTGACCCAGAAATAGTTGTCTGAAGTGACGATAGATGACGACACGTTATCGCTACATTGTAAAGCTTAGCGTTATGTTGTGAAATAGGCAAACGAAGTGAATAATATGGATGTTCAATCGCCTCATCGTAAGACAATCCTTCGGCAAAACAATACGTCAGAATCTTCACTATATCCATAGGAATGTGAGCATAAAAAAACCACGTACCAAGTGTACGGGAAGGGTACTCGTCATTCCCTGAAGCGTGCTTCTTCCGACACCAGAATTGTCCTAAACGACGAGACGCATCGACACGTAGAGTCATGAAATGGCCCCCAGAACATATTTTGGAGGTGGAAACAAATCCTGTTCTTTACACCATGAAATAGAGGTATCCTCATCCTTCCCAACTTCATTAAAGAACTTTCTGCAGTTCCACATATCACAGGAGTAGTAGAGATCGAAAAAAACTTACGTAACACAGAAACAGAGACAGAGAACAAAGTGACGTAAGTAGCTTGCTCCCGTGACGTCATCTATCGGAGCGGGCCACTTTCGGAAGATTAGCCTTTCATTCCACCGGTTAGTAGCACTTTATTTTCCGTTTACTAGGTTTAATTAAGTTCTTTGGGATTCAATCGTAGATTGCAATTTACTGTGAATGACAACTGTATATTTTGCTTTGATTTGCTTGCTTTTAGCATATTATGTAATGTTCTAAATTTGTAGCAAAATTAAAGAAGTCGCTAGGTTTACGTAGGTTATACAGATCTCTTTACGAAAGTTGTAGCAAATTTTTCTGGAATAGTGCAGGTTATGTAATCGGAGGGGTATTCTTAATTGAACCACGTTTAAAAGGATGTTCAATATAACTACATTATTAAGATAATCGTCTTTGAATTATTAATAACCCACCTATAATTATGACAGTGTTCATATCCAAAAACTTTGCACTATATAAACAACAACGATAGTGGTTAGGAATTAGCTACATTTACCAAAAGTTCATCTATTACTTTTTTCCTGTTTTAGGGCTTGACTAGTATACCAAATTGCAGATTTGACGATTGCTAGTAAATACTCATTTTAAACTAATATACAAGGTGTTTTTAATAGTGTGCTATAAGATCAGTTAATAGAACTGGAGCTCCTTTATTTAAAACTGAACTTCACAGTACAAATGCAGATTCTGTGGATTAGCAGAGGACATTAAAACAGTAACTTTTGCATGTAAGACACCGCACTAACCATTTCTTGGAATTATCTGATAATGCAAAACATCACTGTTAATATCTCCTGATTCACAACAAAACCACTTTGTATGTGAAACATAAAATGATGGTTATACTAAACACAGTAGATGAGAAAAGTGAAAGTTGAAACACAAAGGGTGCACAGATATTTAAAAGATTGAAAAAAAAAGAATAGGAGTAAGAGACAAATGAAAAAGAAAACATTTGAATGTGACTGAACATGAGTACCTTACAGTGAAGATTTGCATTTCTGGCTCCTCTCAAGCTATGACCCAATAAACATGTATGCGCATTTTGATTTTTGAAGAAATATTCTCATAATGCCTTGAAATACATTATCATTATTAACACAGCAATCATACATCTCTAAATTGCCTGTATTTCCTGTTCATTCCAAAAATAGATTTCATTGTCTTCGGCACCCCATTTCTAGTCACTGCACATTTTTGGTATTCTAAAACTTCATGTTCTCTTATTCACTTTACAGAGCAGTAAACATTTTAGGATCATCAGTTACTTTGATATTCCATAAATATAAGCTATCAGTCATATATTTCATTCACTTCTGGTACCAAATGTTTTATTTACCTGATTTAGTTGCAAATAATCAGGGGCGGCTCCTACTACTGTAATCAGGGGCGGCTCCTACTATGGGGCTGCAGCCCCCCTCACCCCCTCCCCAAAGCAGTTTTATTTTCATGCCGTACCGAGAGAGAGAAATTTTCTGAACTCAACTGGAAGTTTTCCCTGCATAACACCACTGGGAGCGCAAGGAACTTTGGCGGATTGCGCCACACTGCGCTGCTTGCAGCCTTGACGGGTGTTGAAACCAACTCATGTGGGAAACTCTGCCTAATCCCACATCAGTTCGTTTCCTTTGAATAAAACTTCCCTGGGAACTGCATTGATGGCAGTGTCGCTAGCACGGGTTGCTCGCGAATGCAGTCTCTCGTTGGGTAGGAATGCATCGTGCTTTTTTGATTAATATGGTTCTTGTGCTTCCGAATAAGAAATAAAATAGGGGAATGAATTAAAATAATGACGAATGTTGAAATAAAGTATTAAGTGAGGTATGTTTGATGTATTACTCAACCTGTTTTTTTGCTTTTTTCTTCCAATTTTTGGTTTGTTCCTGCTTTTATTCAACGTAATAACTCTAACACCACCGAACTGAAAAATATTTGTGTTTGCTAATGACAAATACTCAGTTGCCGGGACTTTTGCAAAGAAATTTTACGTATATTTTCTCTTCTGGTCAAAATGGGCATGTGAACAGATTGCGATTAAGAATAGAATTCAGTATTGGATAAATTGAAAAAAAAAAAAAAGAGAGGGATAGAGAGAGAGAGAGAGAGATTAAATTCTGCAGCGAAATACTTGCACAAAATTGATTTCTTCACTTACCAAGCACAACGAAATTTTCGCTTTTAAACTCACGTAAATTTTTATTCACCAAAAATCATTGAAGTCACTCCACTGGGTACAATTTATTTTCTGCTGCATCCCCCCTCCCTCCCCAAAATAAGCTGCGCATTTCAGTTGAGGTAGTGCATTATACTTAATTACTTTGAAAAAACATTTAATCAGATATCATTGTTTAGAAAATTTACGAAGTTGGAAAATTTTGGAAAACAAATTTTTCTACACTAAATTGTTATCATGGCTTCAAAATTAAAACTGAACTGAATATGTTTGCAATCCGTTTTTATTAAAGAGAATGCCGGTGTGTGAGTATCGCAATAACAACTCATCGCGAAATTCTAGCAGACTCTTCAAAATTCTACAAAATGTTTTTCATCGCCGTCCAAGTTGCAGTGGTTGGTATCAAATCGAAGTTTCAAAGGGAGTGTATCAGAAGGAAAAATATTTATTGTCATATTTCTAGGGGTCACAATGAAACACTTGAGAATGCGTACATGACCTTGAGTGTGTGTCTCCGCTGCACTGCCACACGCATTATTTTTTTTACATTTTTTGTCCTTACATACTTGTATATATATCATCATCATCATCATTGTCAACCATTATCAATCTACTGCTGGACGAAGGTCTCCCCAAGTTTCCTCCACAACGGTCTGTCTTGTGCCAGTCTCCTATATGTCACCCCTGCATACTTTCGAATTTCATCCACCCATCTCCCATGTGGTCTTCTTCTGGGTCTTTTCCTGTCCCTTGGAATCCAATCTAAAATTTCGCCTGTCCATCGATGATCTGTCCTTCTGGCAGTATGTCCAGCCCATTGCCATTTCAGGGATTTAACTCTGATCATGATGTCTTCCACTCTTGTCATTTTTCGGATCCACGAGTTCCTCTTCTTATCTCTCCTGGTTACACCAAGTATACACCTCTCCATGCTACTTTGAGTTGTCTGCAGCCTTTGTATGTCTCTTTTAGTTAAGGTCCACGTCTCTGCACCATACGTAAGCACTGGAAGGATGCATTGATCAAACACTTTTCTTTTAAGACATAATGGCATATTGCTCTTGAAAATTATGCTGTTTCTTCCAAAAGCTCTCCAGGCAAGTTTTGTACGCCGATTAATTTCTTCATCAATGTGACCCTCACTTGATATCTGCTGTCCAAGTTAAACGTACGTGTCTGTTATCTCCAGCTTTTCTCCATCAATCGATAAATCTTCATTTCTTGTAAAAGCATTGAACATCACTTTTGTCTTCTGAAAGTTCATTTTTAATCCCACTTCTTTACTCTTGTCAGCAAGTTCCTGGATCATACTCTGTAGCTCTGATGGGGTAGTTGCAAAAATGACTACGTCATCAGCAAAACGAAGGTGGGTTAGATAATCTCCATTAATCTTTATCCCCTTGTTTTCCCAGCTCAGCGACTGAAAAACACCCTCCAATGTGGCATTAAAGAGCTTCGGAGATATGGTGTCACCTTGTCTCACTCCCTTTCCAATTTTTACGTGTGTTGTATTTTCAAACAGCCGAATCTTTGCACTTGCATTTTCATAGATGTTATTAATAATATTAATGTATGCATCTTCAATACCGCAGGTTTTCAGAGCCATTGTAACTGCTGATGGTTTCACCGAATCAAAGGCTTTTTCATAATCGATAAAAGCCATGCACAATGGAAGTTCATATTCCCTCGCTCTTTCAATTAGTTCTCTCAGCACGTGGATATGATCTATTGTGCTGTAGCCACTCCTGAATCCAGCTTGTTCTCTCGGTTGAGCCATGTCCAGTGTTACCTTCAAACGGTGTCAAAGAACTTTAGTGAAGATTTTATAAACTACTGATAGGAGGCTGATAGGTCTGTAGTTTCCGAGATCCTCAATGTCACCTTTCTTATGTAGCAGGATCATTGTAGCGGTGTTCCAATCCTCAGGAATCTTTCCTTCATTAAGGCATCGAGTGAAAATTTGGGCGAGCACTGTTTCGATTTCTCCACTTGCTTCTTGTATGATGTCTACAGTAATTCCATCTTCTCCTGGAGCTTTTCCCCGCTTCATGTTCTTGATTGCATGTGCAACTTCTGCTGGAAGGACTAGAGGAACTCTGGTACTGGTATCTTTCATGATGTCTGGAGTGCATGTATCATCCCTTTCATATAATTTGGAGTAGAAATCTTTCACTCTTGTCAAAATTTCGCCTCTATTTCTTGTTACAGAACCATCTTCTTTTCTCAGTGCCATAATCTGTTTTCTTCCCTTACTGAGATGTCCCTTTGCTATCTTTAGGCTTTGGTTGTTTTCAATTGCTTTCCTCACTAGTTCACAGTTGAATTTTCTTACGTCTTCAGTGATACTTTTTCTTACTGTCTTGCATAGTTCTATATATTCCACTTCGGAAGTCACATCTTCTTTAGTTGTCCTCATCTCTCTTCTTTTTTGCATCAAAATTTTCGTTTTTCCTGATACTTTATTTACATGCAACTTGTTCTTAGACCCAGCTAATTTTGTTGCTGTTTCCATAAGAGCTTTGGTTACTTTTCTGTTAACTTCAGAGATGTCCACTTCTTCCGATGTTAGGCCTTCTAAAGCAGAGAACCTGTTCTTCAGTTCCAACTTGAAGGTATTATGGTGTTTTTTAAGGTTGGTTATGTCAATAAATTTTGTTTGTCTTATGAGCTTGCCACGTTCAAGTTTAGTGTTGAGGTGCATCTTACATCTCACCAATCTATGGTCACTACCTGTGTAGAACTTGTTTAGCACACTGCAGTCTTCTATGAGGAATTTTTTGTTACACATAATAAAATCAATTTCACTTGTCGTCCCATTTGGATGTCTCCATGTCCATTTCCTGTGTGGCTTTTTCTTGAAGAAGGAGTTCAAGATGAAAAACCCTTCTGCCTCTGCAAACTCAACGAGAGTATTTCCACGCTGGTTTCTGTTGCCGTGACCGAATTTACCTACTGAAGTTTCATTCTGTTGCCGTTGCCCTATTTTTGCATTGAAATCTCCCATAATTATTTTCAAGTGCTGCTTACCTTTATTATTTAGATGGCAAATTTCCTCATAAAATTCTTCAATTTCTTCCTCAGGATGACTTGTGGTGGGTGCATAAGTTTGAATAATCTGAGCCTGGTATCTTTTCGAGAGTTGGATAACAAGTCGTGCAGCTCTGTCAGAAGAACTTTCAACTTCTACAACTTTATCCTTCAGTTTCTTGTTTATTATAAATCCAACACCACTAGTTCTGCCAGTATCTGTCCCACGATAGTAGAAGAGATGTCCACTTTTCAGTTCGATGAGATCTTCTCCTTTACTCCTTAAATTAATTAGCCCCACGATGTCCCACTTGATCCTTTGTAGTTCCTCTTCCAATTCAAGAAGCCTTGAATCAGAAGATAGAGAGCGTCCATTGTACGTAGCCAAGGTCAGCATCAGATGGCAGCCTAAGCCGGTCCTCCGGGGATTCTTAGCACCCTCTGCCTTCATGTCGCACTGGCCGCTGCCTTTGCCAGGTACATTCCAGCTGCCGAAGACTGAGGGCCAAGATTTAAGTTGTGGAATCATTTTGGAGGGGTATACTACAAAGGATCAAGTGGGACATCGTGGGGCTAAGTGAGGTAAGGAGAAAAGGAGAAGATCTCATCGAACTGAAAAGTGGACATCTCTTCTACTATCGTGGGACAGATACTGGCAGAACTAGTGGTGTGGGATTTATAATAAACAAGAAACTGAAGGATAAAGTTGTAGAAGTTGAAAGTTCCTCTGACAGAGCTGCACGACTTGTTATCCAACTCTCGAAAAGATACCAGGCTCAGATTATTCAAACTTATGCACCCACCACAAGTCATCCTGAAGAAGAAATTGAAGAATTTTATGAGGAAATTTATCATCTAAATAATAAAGGTAAGCAGCACTTGAAAATAATTATGGGAGATTTCAATGCAAAAATAGGGCAACGGCAACAGAATGAAACTTCAGTAGGTAAATTCGGTCATGACAACAGAAACCAGCGTGGAAATACTCTCGTTGAGTTTGCAGAAACAGAAGGGTTTTTCATCTTGAACTCCTTCTTCAAGAAAAAGCCACACAGGAAATGGACATGGAGACATCCAAATGGGACGACAAGTGAAATTCATTTTATTATGTGTAACAAAAAATTCGTCATAGAAGACTGCAGTGTGCTAAACAAGTTCAACACAGGTAGTGACCATAGATTGGTGAGATGTAAGATGCACCTCAACACTAAACTTGAACGTGGCAAGCTCATAAGACAAACAAAATCTATTGACATAACCAACCTTAAAAAACACCATAATACCTTCAAGTTAGAACTGAAGAACAGGTTCTCTGCTTTAGAAGGCCTAACATCGGAAGAAGTGGACATCTCCGAAGTTAACAGAAAAGTAACCAAAGCTCTTATGGAAACAGCAACAAAATTAGCTGGGTCTAAGAACAAGTTGCAGGTGAACAAATTATCAGGAAAAACCAAAATGTTGATGCAAAAAAGAAGAGAGATGAGGACAACTAAAGAAGATGTGACTTCTAAAGTGGAATATATAGAGCTATGCAAGACAGTAAGAAAAAGTATCACTGAAGACGTAAGGAAATTCAACTGTGAACTAGTGAGGAAAGCAATTGAAAACAACCAAAGCCTAAAGATAGCAAAGGGACATCTCAGTAAGGGAAGAAAACAGATTATGGCACTGAGAAAAGAAGATGGTTCTGTAACAAGAAATAGAGGCGAAATTTTGACAAGAGTGAAAGATTTCTACTCCAAATTATATGAAAGGGATGATATATGCACTCCAGACATCATGAAAGATACCAGTACCAGAGTTCCTCCAGTCCTTCCAGCAGAAGTTGCACATGCAATCAAGAACATGAAGCGAGGAAAAGCTCCAGGAGAAGATGGAATTACTGTAGACATCATACAAGAAGCAAGTGGAGAAATCGAAACAGTACTTGCCCAAATTTTCACTCGATGCCTTAATGAAGGAAAGATTCCTGAGGATTGGAACACCGCTACAGTGATCCTGCTACATAAGAAAGGTGACATTGAGGATCTCGGAAACCACAGACCTATCAGCCTCCTATCAGTAGTTTATAAAATCTTCACTAAAGTTCTTTCACACCGCTTGAAGGTAACACTGGACATGGCTCAACCGAGAGAACAAGCTGGATTCAGGAGTGGCTACAGCACAATAGATCATATCCACGTGCTGAGAGAACTAATTGAAAGAGCGAGGGAATATGAACTTCCATTGTGCATGGCTTTTATCGATTATGAAAAAGCCTTTGATTCGGTGAAACCATCAGCAGTTACAATGGCTCTGAAAACCTGCGGTATTGAAGATGCATACATTAATATTATTAATAACATCTATGAAAATGCAAGTGCAAAGATTAGGCTGTTTGAAAATACAACACACGTAAAAATTGGAAAGGAGTGAGACAAGGTGACACCATATCTCCGAAGCTCTTTAATGCCACATTGGAGGGTGTTTTTCAGTCGCTGAGCTGGGAAAACAAGGGGATAAAGATCAATGGAGATTATCTAACCCACCTTCGTTTTGCTGATGACGTAGTCATTTTTGCAACTACCCCATCAGAGCTGCAGAGTATGATCCAGGAACTTGCTGACAAGAGTAAAGAAGTGGGATTAAAAATGAACTTTCAGAAGACAAAAGTGATGTTCAATGCTTTTACAAGAAATGAAGATTTCTCGATTGATGGAGAAAAGCTGGAGATAACAGACACGTACGTTTATCTTGGACAGCAGATATCAAGTGAGGGTCACATTGGTGAAGAAATTAATCGGCGTACAAAACTTGCCTGGAGAGCTTTTGGAAGAAACAGCATAATTTTCAAGAGCAATATGCCATTATGTCTTAAAAGAAAAGTGTTTGATCAATGCATCCTTCCAGTGCTTACGTATGGTGCAGAGACGTGGACCTTAACTAAAAGAGACATACAAAGGCTGCAGACAACTCAAAGCAGCATGGAGAGGTGCATGCTTGGTGTAACCAGGAGAGATAAGAAGAGGAACTCGTGGATCCGAAAAATGACTAGAGTGGAAGACATCATGATCAGAGTTAAATCCCTGAAATGGCAATGGGCTGGACATACTGCCAGAAGAACAGATCATCGATGGACAGCCGAAATTTTAGATTGGATTCCAAGGGACAGGAAAAGACCCAGAAGAAGACCACATGGGAGATGGGTGGATGAAATTCGAAAGTATGCAGGGGTGACATGGAGGAGACTGGCACAAGACAGACCGTTGTGGAGGAGACTGGCACAAGACAGACCGTTGTGGAGGAAACTTGGGGAGACCTTCGTCCAGCAGTGGATTGATAATGGTTGACAATGATGATGATGATGATATATATATATATATATATATATATATATATATATATATATATATATATATACGTATATGCAAGTATATAAAATTTGCAACCACTATCAATCCACTGCTGGATGAGAGTCTCCAAGTTTCTTCCACAACAGTCTGCCTTGAGCTTGTTTCTTTAATGCTTTCGAATTTCACGCACCCATCTCCCTCTTGTCATCTTCTGGGTATTGTTTTTTCCCTTGCTATCGAGTTCAATATTTCAACTCTCCGTCAGTGGCTCCTTTCTTCTAGCAATATGTCCATCTCATTGCAATTTCAGGAATTCTGATCATAATGTCTTCCACTCTTGTCATTTTCCCGATCCGCGAGTTTCTACACTGCTGGCCACCAAAAATGCAACACCAAGAAGGACACGAGATAGCAAAGCCAGATTTACTGGACACATAACAACAGATACAAAGATGAAACGGCAACCCCGGTGGCGCAGTGGTCTAAGCGATGGCCTCTGATTGTTCGTCCTAGTTGGGTCCGGGTCCGAATTCCGGTGAGGCATGGATGTTGTGTTTGTCTTACGGCACTGGCTCTCTCCCTTCCCTGGAACCAGTGACCCTAAATTAGGGTCGGGCGACTGCTTATAGCCCATTGAGTTGCTCCCGGAGGTCATTAAACCTCCAATCTAAAAAAAAAAAAAAGATGAAACGATTGAGCTTACAGGCCGGTGCGGCTTGCGGAACATGCAGACATCAATAGTTCACGTAACCCCCACGGCTGGCAATAACGGCCGTTACACGCCGCGGAATCGAACGAAAGAGGCTTTGGATGTGGGCATGGGGTATGTCGGTCCGCAGGCTGTTTCCACACGTTGCCACAGTTCATCAGGCTGCCATGTTGCCACAGTTCATCAGGCTGCCATGTTGCCACAGTTCATCAAGGTCATGTACGCCGCGGGTGGTGCTTCATTGGCCACTCGGTTGCCGATCAGCGACCAGACGTGTTCGATGGGCGACATATCGGATGAACAGGCGGGCCACGGCAGCAGTGACACCTGCTGGGCCGTGAAGAATTATTTCACGATGCGCGCCACGTGCGGGCACGCATTGTCTTGTTGAAACGTGGCCGCTGTCAGGTCCGCAAGTAAGGGAGGACTACCGGCTCCAAAACGTCGGAGATGAAGCGGTGGCTGTTGATTGTACCGGCGATGCGTACCAGAGGGTTGCGGATGTCATAACCAATTGCGCCCCAAACCATAACGCCAGGCGACGGACCATTATGGCGATGCATAATGCAGGCGTCATACAGTCTCTCGCCGCGGTGCCGCCACACGCGGATCCGACCATCGTGGTGTTGCAGGCAGAAGCGGGATTAGTCGGAGAAGACAATGTCGTACCATTCCGTAGTCCAGGAGCGGCTTTCAACGGCCCACTGCCGCCAGACTCGCCGGTGGTGTAAAGTCAATGGTAATCGGAGAAATGGGCGCCGTGCGTTAAGTACCCACTCCTGCAGACGACGTCGAATGGTACGTGCTGCCACATGTTGTTGCGCAACACACCCTAATTCCTGCGCTAACGTTCGTGATGTGGCGGTGCGAGCCGTCAATGCCCGCCGCACAACATGTCGGCCTTCCCGTTCGGTGGTGTGCCGCGGTTGCGGCAATCGCTCACGTCGGTCCGTCCGTTCCTCTTGCACCCACCGAATCCATACTCGCCTCACTGTGGCTGGATGGCTTCCCACACGGGCGCCAATGTCTCGGTACGATAAACCGCTGTCGCGATAAGCCACTATTCGTCCTCTGTCGAACTCCGAAACGTGCTGGAATGACTTCCGTATTCTGCGACGAGGCATCAGGAAGCTTCCCACGCGTAGATCCGGCAGCACAACCCACTTCCACTACTTACACCCCGCCTTCTGTGCAGCCTTCTTATAGTGCTTCTCGGTGGCGTGCTGGGCGCACATGATTTGCATATGCCCTGCAATGCTAATCGTTTGCATGTACTCTCGCGAGCGACGCATGCTGCTAATTTCAGGCCAATCGGATGCTTCCTTCTTGGTGTTGCATTTTGGGTGGCCAGCAGTGTATTTGTATCTTTCTTGGTATCATCAAACATGGATCTCTACATGCCCCTTTCAGTTGTCTACAACATCTGTATGTCTATTTTAGTTCAGGTCCATGTCTGTGCTCCATGTGTAAAAACCAGAAGGATGCACTGATTAATCAGTTTCTTTTTAAGAAATAATGCATCTGACCAAGTTTTATAGTTCTATTATTTTCTTCATAAATGTGGCAATGTGGCCATCGCTTAATATCTGTTGCCTAATTTAGGTATCGGTACCTCTACATTTTCCCTATCAATCGCTAAATCTAAAATCTAAATATTCATTTCTTGTAAAAAAAAAAAAACACTTTTGATCAATATATACACTGGCGGAAAGTAAAAAAAGAACACCAAGAAGGAGACGTCTGATACCAACGAAATTTATACAGCATAATAACGGAATACAGAGGATAACGTGATCAAAACATTATGGCAAAATACAGCTGTATTTGCTGGTAAACTGAAAAAGTAACATTTCCATGTAACATAGTTAGTACGAGGTTGAACCGCCATGAACTGCGTCACACTGTGCAATTCTGGCATGGAGTCTGCCGTACAGATGTTGGATGTAAGTTTGGGGTATTGAGTTCCTAGCATCCTCAACCTGGACGCGTAAATCGGGGATGGTCGTGGAGACCGGATAAGTCGTTGTCCCATAAAATCCCACACGTGCTCAATGGGGGACAAATCCGGTGAACGTGCAGGCCATGGAAGTTGTCTCATACCCTGAAGTGCATGTTGCGTTGCACGTGCCGTGTGTGGGCGTGCGTTATCTTGCTGGAAAACATCCGATGGACCGACCTTACAAATGGCACAACAACGGGCTGAATGATGTTGTTTATGTAGGAAGTGATGTTTAACGTACCCTGTACAGATACTAGTTGTGTACGGGAGTGATAGCTGATCGCTCCCCCACACCAGGAGACCAGGTGTAGGCCCTGTGTGTTGCTGGCGGATGCAAAAAGGGTGGGGACGCTCCCCTGTGCGTCTGCGAACACGCATACGGTCATCGGAGGCTCCCAAGCAGAATCTGCTTTCATCGCTGAACACGACAGATCGCCATTGCGTTCTCCAGTGCAGACGTTGGCGACACCACTGCAGCTGTTCCTGACGGTGGGTTGGAGTCAGAAGTACACATGCCAGAGGCACACGTGCACGTAGTCCTGCATCCAGTAGACGGTTGCGGATTGTTCGTACAGTCACCTCAGGTGCAACGGCAGCTCGGATTTGCGTCGCAGTGGATGTTCTGCTTGACAACGCCGCTCTTCTTATGCGTCGATCAGTTCGCTCATCAGTCCGTCTGTAACTCCCGGTTCCACGTCTTCTCGTGTGGGAATGCTCCCCGGACCATCTATGCCACCATCGAACCACCACCGATACTTCCCGTCCAGATCGCTCCGCAATACGACGATACAACCACCCGGCCTCGCGGAGTCCGAGTAGACGACTTCGCTCAAAGTCCGATAACTGCTGAAATTGTACACGTCTTCCATGTCCAGGCATTGCAGCTTCTTCAGGGTCTTCGCACGTGTCCGTACGCCGACGACTGATTACATTCACTTCGCCGCACTCCTTAAATACCACCGACGATAATTTGCATATTATGCCGTGCTGTGGCGTAAGCGCTCACCGTTTGGTCCCGAAATTAACATCACACATACGTAAACTCGACCCAATTAACATATGTAAATTTCATGATCGTCCGCCAATTCCTTCTTGGTGTTCTTTTTTCACTTTCCGCCAGTGTATATATATATATGTACTATTAAGATGAGACATAAGCAAAAAAAAAATTTTTAACAAAAATTATTCTGAAAAATAGAGTAAGGTTAGCAGATCTGTTTTAAATTTCTACACAGTTAATAAAATGATTCTGGCCAATGAAAGCCTTTTTTGGAAGTTGGTCTAGAGGATGCATATTAACTACAAAAAGGAACCTTAGTGCTATGGACATGACAGTCCTATTAAAAATAAAAAAATAAAATAATACAGATAAAATCACACAAAAAAACTTTAAAATTCGATTATAAAATAAAATAAAAATAAATGAAAAGGAAACTAGGTATTCGCTCACTAGAATAACTAAACTAAAAATAGCAAAACTAAAGTTAAAATAAATAGGATTATGAACTGTTTGTAGAAGTACGCTAAGGTAATTAAATACATATAAATGTTATTAAATACACTGTTTGTGTATTTGATGATATTTTTCATATATTCTGGAGAGTTAATTCTACTCTATCTGAGCAAACCGGAATGGATTCTTAGTTGCATATTTCTCTTGTTTAAAACTCCGCGGGCAGGATCCTTTTCAGTGTGTAGAAGCCTCCAAACCTCCCACGATGCCCCCAGCATCAGGAGAGTGACCAGGGAGGAAGTTAGGGGGGGAATGCGGCCATGTTTTTTTGGCAGATGTAGCAGAAAAGTAGCATAAGAGGTAAGCTCTCTTCTTTGTTCTTCTAGATTGGGAGTTTCAAGTTCAATTTATGAACTTTTTAAGCAGTTATTATTATTATTTTTCTTTTGCTTCAGACAATTAGGTGCAAACAAGTCTATTAACTTTGTGTTTTATTCTCTTTCACTTTACTTGAAAATTTAGCGAGTTTTTTAGGGCTCTTAGGCCAAGTTGATGGCCTTTATTGTTCTTGTAATCAACGATGTGTTTCAATGTCGGTAAGAGCGTAATTACTACATTATTAGGTACTAAAAGCACTCCTGGAATACTTTTTATATATTGTAACTAATTGTTAAAGTTATATAATGTTCACAAAGCATTTTTTATTTCGTTATTATCATTTTTATTCTTGTTCTTGTGAAGTCAGTTGTTGAGGAGTAGGGGTTAAATATTCCACTTTTTTAAAGAATCTGTTTTTTTTATTTATTATTTTATATTATATGGCATTTTTGAATAAGTGGTTTTTCACTGCAAACTGTAATACTTTAGAATTGCTATTCTTGTTTAAATTCTCTCTTTGGCGTATAGGTAACTTGGCATTGAGTTAAATTGCTGAATAATCCTTTTGATTCATTCAGTCATTCTTTCAACTTGTGTTTTTTTGTAATCGTTTATTTGGTAGCAGATGACGAGCATGGGTTGGGCCAGAAAAGCTATAGATACATGCAAAAATATTTTTATCTTGTGTTTCGTCATGCCACTCTGAGGAGGTTGGGATATTTTAATTAACATTTTTAGGTGGGCTTATCATTTGCATCTATGGCTTTGCAGAAACCCATTTCCAACTAGGTCTTTGTGGAAGTGAGAAAATGCAGAGTTTTGCTGGTCCTTTATAAAGCCAAGGCTCGGCATTCTCGACACTTTCTACGTTCAGTTTGCTTTTATTTTATCCTCTTTTCAGTCATACCTGTCAGTATATGAGTTTTACTATGTAGTTTTTGGAATATCGGTTTAAATTTTTTTTTGCTTATGTCTCATCTTAATACTATGTAAATTCCGAATTTTCGTGACTGCTGCGTTGCGCGTCTTGATCTTCAAGTTATTTTGCAAATATCGTATTAACTTCTTAGGTAATATCTTTTGTTTTTGTCTCTGCTCTTTGTATATATATATATATATATATCGTTTTTTTTGTATGCATTTTAACTCTCATGGATTTAATTAAACTTTCCCCTTTTGGTTCTCTGTTGACATTTAAAGTCCATCTTGTTACCTTTTCTTCCTTTACGTCATATCTTACTTTTTTGGTAAAATCAGTGAGATGTAGCTGAAAGGTCATTCTTTGCACAGTGGGTGTGGCATGTGTGTTTTGTCTATCGAGCTTATGATCTGTCTCTGTTTTATCAGCATATTGTAATTTCTTCAAAGCCGAAGTATTTGTGGTAGCTGAAACATTCAAATATTTATTGTGGTTTATTTGCTCACAGTTCATGTTCTGATTAGATAAGTGTAATTAGCCTGTACTGTTTCGCACATCAATGTAAATCTCTTGTACCCAGTATTTTGATAGTTACAGATTTCCTGTATTGTATATATATTTTTATATTCTTTGGTATTCTTGTTGTGTATCCATGCATCCCCCACCCTTCATTTTTTATTTTCCCATTATGACTGAAGGACTAAGCCTTTTAAGAGAAAAGACACTCATACCTGGTGTGGCACCCATTGTAAGTGAAGGAAAGCATTTTTCTGCTTCTAGTGAAGGTTACTGAAGATGAGATTTAACTATTTGAGATAAGTGTTTTGTATTGGATGTACATATAAATTTCCATACAAACATTTGCCTTTAATGGTTTGAATTGAAGCAGTGAGCTAAGTTCCAGCTACAAATACTGTTGGATAAGCTCTTCTTTTCTTGCATATATAAAAAGGACTTCAAGAAGTTTAATGTGTGTGTGGGCATCAACTCATAATAATATTTCTTCATGTTCTAACTAGCTCATTCTCTTTTGTCTTGTGTAACTAGAGGTATATTGAATCCCCATTAGAAAATGATAGTACTGATATATTTTCTACAGCTTACAATGTACATAATGAGTGTGAAATGCAGCTCACAGCTAGGCTTTTTGATGACAGAAATGGGGGGATCTTGAATTCAGCTGAAGTAAAAATATAACAGCATAAAATTATAAAGATATTAATTGCAATATAGGAAAATGTATAGTTATGATAAACAAATAAATTACTTGAGTGAAAACTTTATTACTTAACTAATCAGATGAAATAGGTGGTCATAAGAAGTTCTAGCTTAAAAGGTCAGCGTAATTTTTGGAAATCAGATTTTGGTACTGGAGATGTTAGATGGATATCAGTAAACTAAAGATGAATTAGCATCTGATGGCAGAAAATTTGCACTTCTATATTTCCCATGCACTTCTAATTAGTTATCCGTTAATTTTTGTGGCCAGAAAATGTGTGTTAAATGAGCATTAGCATATGGGCTGCTGTTAGCAATGCTCTCTGTCATTAGAGCTAAAATTAATCACCTTGTTGTATTGATTAACCACACCTTATGTGATCAGCTTTTCCTATTCTTGAACATATGTTGTGCTAGCAACAAACTGCAGGATTTATTCTCAATGAATTCTTTATTAATAAATATAACCATGCTCATAAATGGTATACGTATATTTCAAAAATCAAATTAAAAATCCTTATTATATACACAGGTCTGTTTCATTTACTACTTAAAAGCTATTAACTTATTACATTATGAATATGCCTCTGTTAATAGTGATGTGTATTAGAAGTATAATATTTTGAATGCAGTTGGATTTCTTTTAAAAGAGATCTTACAGTAGGAATTATTTCTGCTGCTTTTTTAAATCTGTTTTTATCAAGTCAGATTTCCTTTACTACCAGAAGGACTTGTAAATCATATTTCCACAAACGAATAAATTGTATATTTTCTTGCTATACTTTGAAACTGCACCCTTTAAAAAGATAAAAAGTTACCCCCCACCCCCCGAAAAAAATTTCCTTCCTATTAAGGCCTGTAGTTTTAAAATTATTTGCATTCATACCTTCGAAGCTCACCACAGTTGTAACCAAACCAGTTGGAATTTCTGACCTTCATTAGAAGAAACTGAAATATGTCAAGTGCTTAAGGCAATTATAAAAAATAAAATGTAGACACAGTAACATCATTTTTTGAGTCTGATTTTTTTAATTTCTTTGAACAAGCTCGCAGATTCCCCATTTTTTCTATAAAGGCTTGGAAATAAAATCTAGATATTTCATGAATTTTTGTTTTTTTAAATAATAATGTTCAATGAGAAAATCCCCCCCCCCTCCCTTTGCTTATTTGCTTACGAACAATCATAATTGTTCTTCAAGTAAACCATAAGTGGAACGTCGTCGTTTATTTTAATTTTCCTCCTGACAACATGGCAGAAGTGTTCCCTCCCTTTAAAGTGCGATCTTTTGAAAAATTCACTCATAATACAAATTCTCTGAAGGTCGATCGTTACAATTTCTATGATAAACAATATTTTACGATAATCCGCTAAGACAGAGAAAGATTTTAAACGTTTTATAAAATTATGTTTAGTATGAACACATTTTAAATCGTCAGTTCATATACGTCTCAGTCGTTACGAACACGCTTTTTTAGATCTAATTTCCTCCAAGAAAATCTAAGTTTCTGTACTGAAATTCCTTTCATGTAAACCTAAGAGTTTCTTAAACCTATTCCACTGTGTTTCCATTTCGCTTATAATTTAAGACAATGTAAAATCTTAAGAAAACGAACAGGGTCTTGCTAATGCTTTCCTGCGGAAAATCGTCTGATTTTGCATCTTGAGAGCAAAGAATATAAACGCTTCGCGTGAAGAAGCTCAACTCTCGTAGAGATAATGTAAAACAGGCGACAGCAGCGCCACCATGTAATGCGGCAGCAGATGCTCTGCGGGAAAGTTAACATTCAGGCGCAAAAAGAGTAGGAGACACGGGACCACAGAGAAGAGAGGTACAGAGTGTGCACTCTAGAAGATCGTAAAGGAAATTCTCCACTTTGTCCGATGGCAACAGCATAATGTTAAACTCACATAGACGTTGGCGGCCCCACGGCCTGTTAATGAGAACTAAAAGTGACGTCACAACTACGCTCCTCCCACTTGTTTACAAATGTCTCTCTCGACTTTCCTTCCCTGCGAGAGCCGCCATTTTCCTTACTTCCCGAGTTGGTTAGGTTCACTGTCGCGTGATTGACCGAGGAATTTTGCGGTAGGTGTAACGGAATTAGGCGTATATTCTTAATCGTAAGAACAGCACTTTGCAGTCGGGAATTATACTGAGAAATAAAGTACTAACTCTGACTTAAAAGAAACTAATAAATCTGTAGCAGCTTTCGTTCTCAAAATGCAGACCTTCGTCAACGCAACATACTACTGCCGGAATTTGAAAATAAACAACGGAAAAATATCAAAGCAAATGGCAAATAAAAAGTAACAAACTGACAAAATTGTATCACGAATCGAACATCTGTAAACATCTGCCCGAAGAATCAAATGGAATTACGAAAAACAAAATACAGTAAGGGCTCTACTCTGATATAAATTTTACTTATATCGATTTTTAACAGTTAAAAAATAGACAAAGATTTCCTACATATAAAAGATGAAATAATTATCAGCCGAAAATAACTTCTACGAAATAACGAAAAGCGTTGTTATAATCACAGAATCACACAGTGGTAACGGTAGTAATAACAAGCAAAGTAACCAATTTCGAATTATGAGCGTTACAGTAGGGACGTTACGTCAGAGAGCACGTGGGGTTTAGTTCCATAAAGCGCCGACGGTGCTCTGCTATCGTTCTTTTTCCCCGCCCACCAATTTCCATAACTCTGGCTCACAGAGAAGAGAGGTACAGAGTGTGCACTCTAGAAGATCGTAAAGGAAATTCTCCACTTTGTCCGATGGCAACAGCATAATGTTAAACTCACATAGACGTTGGCGGCCCCACGGCCTGTTAATGAGAACTAAAAGTGACGTCACAACTACGCTCCTCCCACTTGTTTACAAATGTCTCTCTCGACTTTCCTTCCCTGCGAGAGCCGCCATTTTCCTTACTTCCTGAGTTGGTTAGGTTCACTGTAGCGTGATTGACCGAGGAATTTTGCGGTAGGTGTAACGGAATTAGGCGTATATTCTTAATCGTAAGAACAGCACTTTGCAGTCGGGAATTATACTGAGAAATAAAGTACTAACTCTGACTTAAAAGAAACTAATAAATCTGTAGCAGCTTTCGTTCTCAAAATGCAGACCTTCGTCAACGCAACATACTACTGCCGGAATTTGAAAATAAATAACGGAAAAATATCAAAGCAATGGCAAATAAAAAGTAACAAACTGACATAATTGTATCACGAATCAAACATCTGTAAGCATCTGCCCGAAGGATCAAATGGAATTACGAAAAACAAAATACAGTAAGGGCTCTACTCTGATATAAATTTTACTTATATCGATTTTTAACAGTTAAAAAATAGACAAAGATTTCCTACATATAAAAGATGAAATAATTATCAGCCGAAAATAACTTCTACGAAATAACGAAAAGCGTTGTTATAATCACAGAATCACACAGTGGTAAAGGTAGTAATAAGAAGCAAAGTAACCAATTTCGAATTATGAGCGTTACAGTAGGGACGTTACGTCAGAGAGCACGTGGGGTTTAGTTCCATAAAGCGCCGACGGTGCTCTGCTATTGTTCTTTTCCCCGCCCACAATTTCCATAACTCTGGCTTGTGCACGCTCTGTCTCTCCATTCTCTGTGCTCTGGCTTGTGCACGCTCTGTCTCTCCATTCTCTGTGCACGGGACGGGAAGCCTATTTCACGGAAAGGAAGCTAAGCTTTGATCTGCGACTGTTTCCTTCGGTCTCATTGGGTCTACTAAAGCATTTTTTTTTTTGTTCTTTTCTGAGTATCCCTCCTGTCCCTTCTTTTGGTGAAACAAATATATACATTAGCAATTAATATTATTTTAAGGAAATTTTAGCAGTTTTATTCTCACTTTAAGCACCGTAGTAATACCAGGTTGCTTGGCATGAATTTCATATTTACAATATACCTTAAATGTCAAAAATGCTGAGGCTGGTTTCCCAGTAGCAGCCATAATAATAAAAAAAAAAGCAAAGACAACCGCAGTTTCCCAAAGCTACAATTTTTTTTTCTACCCTTCCGAAGTTTGTAAATTAAACGCACTGCGCTGGAGAAATTTTCTCAACAGATCGGAAAAACATCCGTTCGTATCTGAGTAGGTTCGAACCTGGGCCGCTGGCGTGATAGCTGAGCTCTCTACCGACCGGACTAACTCGCCACGATTGAGGGTATGCTTAAAGCTGTCTGTTTGGTATGCATTGTGTAATCGAATGCTTCCCTCTTTCATTTTACAATATTACGAGGTATTTTTCATAAAAGTCAGTTTCATATAATTGATAAATTAATTTTTTCAACGTAACGATAGCTTTTTTTTCAGCAAACGTTGTTTTAATGGTTTTCCAGGATATTTGTTTCAAACGGTTTCAAATTTGTTCTTGTTATTCATCCACTCCATTCCATGAATTGTTATTCATCGGAATGGAGTGGGTGTATTTCATGGCTGTAATATAAACGCAGATCTAGATGAGAACAACAAAACGCCAACACAAACAAGCGTTTATATTCTTTGAACACAAACACGCATGCTCAGTCTAACTCAGTCTGCTCGGCATCCTGCGGCATCAGCCTGTAATGTTGGCTTCTGTGTAGTAATTCTTTGCCGCATAATATAGTGGCGCTAGTTACGTCTCGCTGAGCCTTACCTTCTTATTAGTTAGATATTCTTTGTTGAGAGTAACCACGCCAAAGCTGGCGGTACTACTTTCACCGCGGAAGTGTACAAACCCAGCTTCACTTTGCTAGCATGGGAAGAGTAGGCGACAGCACCTCTAGGGACCACGTGCCTACTTCCGGCCACGCCCAAATCGTTAGCTGCGTTTTCGGTATCCCTAACGTTACCTGCAAACACTTAAAGAGAGAAAAATCAGAAGGCATGGATTTAATGGCGCGAGAAAGTATGTCAATATTTAATAAGCAGGGATATTTAGTAATAGTAGAATTACGAAAAACAGTATGCACACGAATGTGATATCAACAAATTGCTCCTGGAAAATAATGGTACACATGTTAAAACTTTTGAAAATATTAGTTGTACTTATGTTGTGTGTTTGGAACCACTGCGTACTCCAGGAATTGTTTGCTGCAACAAAACAGTAATAAAAAACAGCAGAACCCAATAGAACTGCCATTAAAAAACAACTAATAGAGTCCGCCCCCCCCACCCCTTTTACCTATAATAGTCCGTGATCCAGCCTCCTGACATCTCGTTTTTTTTTTGTTTTTTTCTTTAAAAACAATCGTGTATAGTACAAACCAGAAGTAAGAATTTGAGCAAGGTAGGTTGATCGTGGAAAACTAGTTATTGGTGGTAGGACCTTACAGTGAAAAAAATTGATAAAAATAAAAAATAGACGCACTTTCAGACTGCTACATGGATCCCTCTGTGTTTGCCAAGGCATTTCTTTAGGTTTGAAATTGTGGCTTTTGCTATTTAAGCCACAAATTGTTAATTTTGAGCTGAGTTATATCTCAGTTGTGTCAACTCAACTTATCTCCTTGGAAGGGGGAGGGGCAACACAGCTTAGGATATAACTAAGGCGTGGACATGCAAGTACTTGTGTAATAAAACCATTCAATAAAAAAAAAGCCATGCATCAGTGGCGCAGTGGTCTAAGTCATGGCTTCTGATCATTCGTCTGAAAGGGGTCTGGGTTCAAATCCCAGTAAAGCATGGATGTTGTGTTTATCTTATGGCACTGGCTCTCTTCCTTCCCTGGAACCAGTGGCCCAAAATTAGAGACAGGCAACTGCTTATAGCACATTGAGTTGCTCACGGTGGTCGTTAAACTTCTAATAAAAAAAACAACCCAAAGACAAACACTATTGGCAAACATTACGTCTCGTAAACTCAAGCAAGTTTAGAAATTTAGTCCAACTGTGTATTAAAAATCATCTAAACAACTGAAGAACACTTTTTGACTTTATAAAAGTATGTTGTTATTCTACTCGCAAGCATACATCAGTTCTTTTGCATGTCATTCTGGAACCATTTAAATTGTAGAGTAGCCCACGGAGAGTCACGATGGGTAATGTAAACGCCCGTAAATTTGAAAGTGATTGGCAATAATTTTCATTTTGCTCTTATGGGTTGTATTTATGAGTTTTGCCTTACCAACCTGAACACCCAGATTTGTGTGTACAGATGTGATACAATCATGACCGAATAAGAAAACAGTGCAGATTTCATTTGTTAATTCTGATTGTGGTACCTGTTAAAGGGGTAAGTAAAAATAATTTTTTCAAAAGTTTGTTAAAAAAGAAAGATTAGCTACTTATACTGCTAAAGGCACCATGTGGGGTGGATTGGTACACTGGGACCTCTTGAAAAAATGGCCCACTTTTTCGTATTCCTCTTGTCAGGGTTTTCGTAGTGAATAAAAAATTAATACTTAATGCAAAAAGAGAACATGTATTGAAAAACATTATATCTCGATCTTACCATTTGAAAAAAATATACAGTACCATTTGAAAACAAACCAAAAAAATATCAAAATACTTGAAATCATTAAGCTTTTACATTAAGGAATTCATATAAGTAATATATTCGCTTAACTTCATCATTTGCATGTGTACATATATTTTGGGTATGTGTTATCCCTGAATTCAATTTGCTTTCAGCCTATCACAAAACTTCCAGTGACTATTATTTATTTTATTTTTTAATGTTATTGCAGTGTTCAAAAACCACTACAACAACAAAACAACCCTTCATAAATTACTTCAAATATAAAAATTACAACCGTTTTAACAGTGACCACATAGGAGTAATTGGTAAACTCTATAAGTTTTAAAGAAATAGAGTTACCATTTTTGCCTACATTGTCACAGTTAAAACAATCATAAGTTTTTATCTGAAAAAAGTACTTAGTTTAGAATTAATTTTGTTGGAGCAGATAACATAACAATAATTTTAAATAAAATGAATAATAATCATTTAAAGTTTTATGACATAATATAGGCTGAAAGCAAATTTAATTCAGGATAACATCTGGCAAAATAAGGTATGCAAATAGGCAATTTGTAATAAATAGTAAAACAATACTGGTTATCCAATTTATTGGCATAGGAATGTATAAATAAGCGTTTTCAAGCTTTTGCACATCATAAAAAGCCATCTGGTTGATGTGTGAAAGCTTGGAAATGCTTATTTATATGTTCCTACACCAATAAATCAGATTACTAGTACAGTTTTGCTATTTATTACGTTATTAGTGTACAGTTCCATGTTATTAATTTGGCAATTTGTAGATTTGTGAAAGACAGAAATTGCGTTATGCACAGCAATATTAATACACATGACATGTATTCTAACTATTTTAAGAATAGATTCGGAGCATATAAGAAATTTTAATTAAAATTAGGAAAGGAAGTTCAACATCTAGTTTTTTTCTAGTGCAATGTAAGAACACCGAAATAATACCAAAATGTTTATGGATAAATATTGCCTCAATTGGTCAAGAAGATAAGCAAATATTAGAAATGGCAGAGGTAAAAAGACAAGGATTGCAAATAGGGCAAAAGAAAAATATATATACCAACTTAGCTATTGAACCTGTTAGTCTGGGACCACGTGCATAATCATGTCCTGATTATTAGTGCTATAAATAGTTCCAAATTATTTCTGCAGGAAGATTTTGACTAGGCTTCTTGAAATGTTGAAAATTTGATATAATGCTTGATTTACAATTTTAAATCTGATTGTGCTGTTTACTGTGTTTCATTTTCGAATTGTTGTGTGTATCCTTCCTCTGCAGTTGCTGCTGGATTTGTTTACTTTTCAGATTGCAGCTCTCTCCATGTGCTACTACACATCATAAATAGTTCCACTATTAAAAAAATATAGTTCTAGGATTCTTTTAGAGAAAAAATATATTTCAGTGAAATGCAAATAGATTACACAAGAAATGAAATATGGGAGAAATGTGTTCCTCACATTTCATTTTTTCAAAGCATAACATTTCTATTCCTCTGTTTATGCATTCTCCCACCTCATCTTGACATAATCTGGATCTGCCAATGCTCTACAATGGAACACGACTGACTGTCAAGAAACTCGTGTCAGATGTCAGCAAATTTACCATTGTGACTGCCATGCTATGCTGCAGGAGACCATGTTTTTATTTTACACATTCCAGTTGTCCCTTATGACCTTCCATTTTAGTTTAAATGCATATAGTTCTGTGTTCGTCTCAGTTTTGCCAAGAATATAAAAAGGCACAGGGTCAATCGTTTAAAGTTGTTGAATGTAGCCTGTACCATACCCATGCTTTTCCCATGGCCATCTCTATGTTATTTGATGCAGAGTTGGCAAAAACGAAAAACTCTGTCTTAGCTCCAAATGGAAAAATCTTTCATGTCATTGACCCAGAGGCTCTTCAAATAAACTTACTTGCCCAGTGGCATAATGCAAATCTCTGCCCCTCCCTGCGAAATTTTTCCTAACAGGCCCCCAACATGGTAATAATTAATGCAAAAAGTGAGGGTAAATATTTAACTTTGATGCAGTAAAAAAAAATATTTTCCAGATATTGATTTCATGATCACTTATGTATTGCTTTTAATTATGTGAGCACTTATTCCGGTAAGTATCCTCAATAAATTTAGTACTCAGGGGAAAAAGTGCAAAATCTTTAAATGACAAATGTTCACAATATCAAATCAAATAAAAACAAATACTGATCTTCGAGTGTCTGGTTTCAAACTTCCTTTAAAGCTATTTAATTCCTTAATACAGTAATGTTTGAGAAAGAGGAAAAACAAGTGTGTTTACATTTTTCTAGTTTTAAATATTTCAGCAATATTGTTTCTTTTTAGTGTCATGTCTTTTAAATTCAAGAAGCAAGCATACTTTACAAAATAAAGAAAACTTATGTTACTAAAATCTGGATTCTCTTCTAGCATTTATCTTAGTGAATATTTCAATCAGTTTTGCCACGTCTAGTTTTCTGGCTTGGCCATTTTCAATGCTTATCATCACAAGTCCATCAAGCCTACTTTGAGTGTGCAATGACCGAAGATAGTTTTTGATTAACTTCAACTTTGAGAACAACCTTTCAGCTGTAGCTGTAGCCACAGTCACTGGGATTGTCAAAAAAGTTTCAACATTGTCACAAGGTCCAAAATACTAGGTAATATTGCACTGTTTTTTAAATATATAAACTCATATAAGGTTTTTTACAGAACTGCCAGAAATATTGTTTAACTGGTTGCTCATAGCATTTCTAGATGAAAGTTCTTGTGATGAAAAATCACTACATAAATCATCTATGTACTGCAACCTTAAAGACTCAGCTGTCTGGAAAAATTTACCTTCATTTGCATTTAACAATTCAGATAGTTGAAAGAAAAAAAGATTCTTTGCTACCAAACTTAGTCCTTCAAAACATAATTTTATTTGAGAAATGGCGATGTCTATAGTTGCATAAAAGACATTAATTTTTAACTTCTCTTCAGGGTTCTGTAACCTGCTGTCTTGATTTATTTCATCGAAGAACTTTCTTGAGTGATGTGACCGAGTTATGTTAAATTTAGCTTCAACACCCCATGTGTTGGCAAGAATAGCTGAAGTGTTTTTAATATCTTCGAATTTTCTTTTTTAAATTAGAGAGTTTTTCACTTGCTGATTGTAGCATGTCAGCTGCTTTCAATAATAATTCAGCGTCCTTTGACTGCATAAGTTTGGACACAATATTAACTGTTTCCAAAATTTTGTGTTCCATGACAAGAATCACAACAAAATCAAAGGCCTCCAAACATTTTCGAAGTCCAGTTGCTTCAGCCCTCTCTTTGCAGCTATGAGATTTTAGTATGATTTGGGTCAAAGCTTTTAAAATGTTGTTACACCTGAAATGAATGGCACATAGGGCATCATGCCGGGATGCCCATCGTGTTGGGCACAACTTTTTCATAGTTAGGTTACACTGGGATTTTCCTAATAATTCCCATCTTTTAATTCTATGACTAAAAAATACATATCATCATCATCATTGTCAACCATTATCAATCCACTGCTGGACGAAGGTCTCCCCAAGTTTCCTCCACAACGGTCTGTCTTGTGCCAGTCTCCTCCATGTCACCCCTGCATACTTTCGAATTTCATCCACCCATCTCCCATGTGGTCTTCTTCTGGGTCTTTTCCTGTCCCTTGGAATCCAATCTAAAATTTCGGCTGTCCATCGATGATCTGTCCTTCTGGCAGTATGTCCAGCCCATTGCCATTTCAGGGATTTAACTCTGATCATGATGTCTTCCACTCTTGTCATTTTTCGGATCCACGAGTTCCTCTTCTTATCTCTCCTGGTTACACCAAGCATGCACCTCTCCATGCTGCTTTGAGTTGTCTGCAGCCTTTGTATGTCTCTTTTAGTTAAGGTCCACGTCTCTGCACCATACGTAAGCACTGGAAGGATGCATTGATCAAACACTTTTCTTTTAAGACATAATGGCATATTGCTCTTGAAAATTATGCTGTTTCTTCCAAAAGCTCTCCAGGCAAGTTTTGTACGCCGATTAATTTCTTCATCAATGTGACCCTCACTTGATATCTGCTGTCCAAGATAAACGTACGTGTCTGTTATCTCCAGCTTTTCTCCATCAATCGATAAATCTTCATTTCTTGTAAAAGCATTGAACATCACTTTTGTCTTCTGAAAGTTCATTTTTAATCCCACTTCTTTACTCTTGTCAGCAAGTTCCTGGATCATACTCTGCAGCTCTGATGGGGTAGTTGCAAAAATGACTACGTCATCAGCAAAACGAAGGTGGGTTAGATAATCTCCATTAATCTTTATCCCCTTGTTTTCCCAGCTCAGCGACTGAAAAACACCCTCCAATGTGGCATTAAAGAGCTTCGGAGATATGGTGTCACCTTGTCTCACTCCCTTTCCAATTTTTACGTGTGTTGTATTTTCAAACAGCCTAATCTTTGCACTTGCATTTTCATAGATGTTATTAATAATATTAATGTATGCATCTTCAATACCGCAGGTTTTCAGAGCCATTGTAACTGCTGATGGTTTCACCGAATCAAAGGCTTTTTCATAATCAATAAAAGCCATGCACAATGGAAGTTCATATTCCCTCGCTCTTTCAATTAGTTCTCTCAGCACGTGGATATGATCTATTGTGCTGTAGCCACTCCTGAATCCAGCTTGTTCTCTCGGTTGAGCCATGTCCAGTGTTACCTTCAAGCGGTGTGAAAGAATTTTAGTGAAGATTTTATAAACTACTGATAGGAGGCTGATAGGTAAATACATATAAATGCTGTAAAATATCATAAAAATTTCTGATTTCTCGAATTCCCATGCAAGCATTATTCAAAACCAAATTTAAATTATGCAAAGCACAGTGTATGTATGAGTATATGGCGATCTGTTCCACATCTCTAATTCTTTTTGAACATCAAAATAATGTTCATGCATGTTGCTGGTTCCATCATAAGCTTGTCCTCTACAATTTTCAAGCAACCGTTCATTTTCATTTACCATCTTCAGTATTACTTCTGTCAGTCCCATTTCACTTTGGTCTTTGATGTTTCAAAAATATAAAAATCTTTCGTTAATTTTAATTTCCATTGGATTTCCATTTTCGTTGTATATGACTGTGATGTATCGAAATATTTGGCTCATTTGTTCATAGGGGTCACACTGGCTCTTTTAAAGTTTTTATTGCTAAAAGTGTTATAACAGTACAAAAAGGTAATTACCAAAGCTCTTTTTCCTTCGCCAGGATGATTTTTTTCGCAAATTGCGAAGATTGTGATCGGCAGCGCGACTCCTGGTTCATCTTTTCTTACGTCTTGCATTGTATCTAGAATGATTGAGTAGAACCATGCCTCTTTAATTTCCATTATAATTTCCTTCTAAATTTTGGTAGCCAAAAGCTCAATCAATTCGTTTTATATCATTGGGCTCAAAAATTTCATTTCTTTTTCTTTTCCATCAACTGATTAAGAATTTAAAAATAAATTAAAAAAAAAGCAATTAAGAATCGGGTCATATTTGCTGAGAAGCTCAATTATCGCTAGAAAATTTCCAGCATTATTTTCGCCTAATACTAAGGTTACAGTAACGTCAATTAATCTTTTTAACACGTGTCCAAAAACTGACCTGTGCTGCAATGAGTCCATCCATTTATCAATGGTTTTATCATTTTTATACATATTGTACGCGATACAAGTGGACAAATGTGAAGCAGAGTTTTCGTGAACTTAATTTTTAAAAAAATTCCATGCTATTCTTTTACACCATTAATCCAGGCTTTCTGATGTAAGATGCATTTGGGATCACCGTAAAGCTGACAGGGCTCACAATAAGCACTATTCGATGTAGGAGAGTAGCAGAGCCAGTTGCAAGATACCCTTTTCTCAATATTTGTACATGCATAATAGTACTCTTCTAAAAAACATGTTTTTTGTGTCCCTAGAAAAAGTTCCTTTAGGTTGGCAAGGTCCATTACTTATTACATTTGTTCTGACAACATCATTAAACAAAGCCCTATCTGTTGAAAAACTGGCCCACGTACCTGAATGCAATAACATATCTACCTTTTCAAACAGCATTTCCACACAATCAGTACTTGCACCTAATCTTATTTCTTCTTTTTCTGCTGAGGTTTCCGCACATTTGCTAATACTAATATTTTGCTCCCTTAAGTGTGTTGAAACTTCATCTCCCTATATCTCAGACTGTTGTAATGATTTTACCACAGGCATAGACATTGCTAGTCTCAGAAACATAGACGAAATTTTTGGCAATTTGTTTGTCATAATTTCCACTTCTGCTTTTTCTTTTCTTTTGCTGCGCCACTTAAAGATTTCTTCATTTTTGAACAAATTCAAGCCGAGAGGCAACAATTGTAAACATACTGTTAGGAACATCGAACAACCACTACACCAATTTAATGAGCTAGTTGTGTAACAAGTGATGACAATGATTAACAATCAAATAACAGAACGTGGACAAGGAAGATGGCCAGTGTCCGACAGAATAAACAGACACCGGACCCCCTTGTGCTGACCATTACTTGTACCCTGACCAACCAGCATCGATTCTGACAAGAACGAGGGGGGGTGTGTGTGTTGCCAGGTGCGTGTAAGCCCTCCTGTCTTCGAACTTGTGACACTTGCAGCAATCTGATACCCCTCCCCTCTGACCCTTAGAACCTCAGTTACATCCCCAGAATCCCAGGCAGTTGCAGGTGGCCACTTTCTGGTGTCTGCTACATAATAAACAATGAAAACTCATCCCTGAGCTGACAGGAATTTCTTTAATTCATCCAGAGCTGGCAGGAATTTCTTTAATTTGTTATTTAGATCTTGAGCAAGCCTGATATATTTTGTCTGATCCTCTTCAGTTTTTTGAAAAGTCCCTTGTGGTACGTAATTTTGCTGGTGAATTTGAAGTTGTTTATTTCCTGCTTCTTTTTTGGCATTTGTTTAAATAACTTCTTAATGCAGTATATGGGGAGGGGTAATTGTTCTCTGCCAATATTCTTTTTAATTCTTCTCTGTGAAAATCTTTTTGAGCATCTGAAGAGACAAGACATCAATTTTTACCAAAAATTGTCTCGCTGTATTCAAATTAATATAGTCAGGGTGGAATGAGCAGAAGTATAACATCTTTCCTGTGTTAGTGGGTTTTCTAAAAAGCTGAGTGATGATTCTCCCCTCTCTTGAGGACTAGGTTAAATCTAGGAAAGAACTACTACTACTACTCCAGTGATGTAGTCCTGATGATGAACTAGGCTTTTGTTCGAAAATTTGACCACCAACGTTTTTGAATAATAACCTCTTAAGACCCGTAAAAAAGTTATTTCCACAGTAAACTATGAATGGAGGTGCCATAAATTCATTTACAATTAGAGTTCATTTTCTCTGCTTTTACAAAATGTGGGTTAGCCCACCATTGCCATATTTAAGGTCTTTAATTAAAAAAGAGTAAGGAGAGAGAGAGAGAGAAACCCAACCCGCCCTGGTTGGTGCTTTGAAGAAATTTTAGGAATTCTTCAGTGATTTTTTAGAGATTTCTTTTATTGGAGGTTTAAGGACCCCTGTGATCAACTCATTGTGGTATAAGCAGTCACCCATCCCTGATTTAAGATAACTAGTTCCAGTGAAGGAAAAGAGCCAGTGCCGTGTAAGGCAAACACAGCATCCAAGCCTCAAAGGGATTCGAACCCGAACCCATCTCGGATGGCGAATCAGAAGCCAGCATTTAGACCAATGCGCTATGGGGGTGGCTCTTTAAAGAGAAAAACAGAGCGTTGAGTTAACTTTTGAACTTATTTGTGCGAAATTAATTTTCAAAATTATACTTGAGTTTTCCAGAAAACTGCGAAGCATGGTGGTCTGTAGGAAATCTTTGTAAAAAAAAAAAATGATAGTTTTTAAGATATTTTTAGGACATTTTGTAGGTTGACTCCCAATGAGGGGGACCATGAAATTCCAGAGGGGTCCAGACCCCCATGTCCCCTAGCTTCCACTGCTCATGCTTGTTGTCATTAGTTACCTGTACACTGCTCTCACAATATTCGCATAATAGGTGTTCAGAATCCTCACTCTGTAGTATGGCTACATATTTGTGGTGCACATTTCCTAACTGGAAAAGCAATAGTGATAAGGTGCCATGGTAGCTGATTAAAGAAAACAAAAAAAACTGATATGCTGATAATTTTAACAAGAGATTGCATAGTAGTCTAAATATGGCTTCTTGTGTAGAGAAGTAAGAGATGTAGTTTGCTATCCTGTAGATGAGCCTGTATTACTGCATAGGCATAACCACCTTCTGATTATTAAGGGGGGGGGGCACAGAAATATCTTACCTTACCTTCCCAACTCTCTTGTTCTTCTCACTATAAAACAATGTATTATTTTTACTTGAGAGCTCCTCCTTCCCCCGCCCTGTCAATTTATCCACCTTTATTTAGATACTTCATGATGCAATTACCAGAATTTTTGTCAGCTGTATTGTACGAGTAATTAGGAGTAAAATCATTACATTGAACTCTTTCAAAGGTGAGTGCCAACAATGTATTTATTCAGTTAAAGTAAATTTTTACACCTATACTTTAATGACATTTCATATGTAGGCCTAGTTTATAGAATAAAATCTTGTTCTACACAACCTTGATTTAGAAGCAGGAACATAATAAGTCTATAGTTTCCATTTAATCACAAACTGATCCCAAAACACTCCTCCTCCCCGTCCGATATGAAAATCTTTGCCAATTTGTCCAATTCAACAGTATCGAGTATGTTCTGGTGGACATAGCACAACGCTGCATGGTTAAGCCGTTTCTATGTCATTGTTGAGCTCATGTATGACTTCAGTTTTCGCAGAGCACTGAAGTTCCTCTCTGCTTCACAGCTCGATGCCGGAGACAATAGCAAAATGCGGACAAGGTTTTCAACATTTCCAAAGAGACTTCTAACTTCCTTTGTCATTTTTCTTAAGACTTTCCTAACATCATCCAAGCAAGCAACCTGATCTTGAATTTTCTGCATGAAAAGTCGCAATTCTACTTCTAACATCGAAGAGTCGATTTCAGGGTATTTTTATACAATTTGAAAGTTTTCTTCTTTGATGAGTACAGTGGTGGAAGAGTTGCGCCGAAGTGCGCAAATTTTCAAGTTCTGCGCCGTGCTGCTCCAAAATGCACGATTTTCATCGAATTGCGCCAAAATTTAGTATGTTTTAAAAAAAATTCTGTTTTGATATAGAAATAAATTTCCCGACATCCTGAAATCTTAAAAAGCTCTCAAATTAATTTAAAAATAGCTGTGATTCAATGATTATACATTTGGCGTTTTTTTCCCCACATTGGAATACCCCTGCTTTTGCTCTGTTCTGTATAAAACTGTTACCTACTTACATTCTCACCATCTTTGAGCCGCGGGTAGCCTAGTGGGCAACGTTCATTACTGCCGCGGAAAGGACCTCAGGTTCGATCCACTAAATATCCGTTGTGTGTCGGATGGGCACGTTAAGCCGTCGGACCCCGGGTACTGGCCCACCGGTAATAAATAAGGGCGTCTTCCTCCCCCCTTTCTACTTTGCTTCCGTGTCACTTTCCTATCGGGCACTCTAGCCCAAATCTCCTAGCTTCCTATTTCTAAGGGTTGTTTAAGACCTGGGGTCAGACACTCCCTTCCTAAAATCCTCTACATATGATCATTTAAAAAGAAAAAATTCTCACCGTCTATTTTTAGCCTCCCCATTGGGGCCCCAGAATGAATTGCGATTGCCTTACGCTTCTGCCCAGTAGCAGAAACGCGGAACGGCAGCGGGCGTCGCAGTTACTTTGATTGCTTTTAGAAAGTTTCAAAAGTTTTTATTATTTATTTCATATATAAAAGAAAAAAACATCTTTACTAGAAAACAGCACAACACTGTGACATGTCATCTGTCTCAAATTTTCGGATAGGTGTGCAGAGCGGTTTTTTTTTTTTTTTTTTTTTACTATTTCTTCGACATTCATTGTTTCTAGCCTTCCTTTCAATTTTAAAGCAAAGGAAGGAAATTTTGGCGCGATTTTAACGTTGTATCCCCCTTCTAGATCACGTAGGCAATTATTGTATTTCATTTTATTTTAATTTTCTTTCTTCCTTATTTTACAAACAGATAACTACAAGTTGACGAGGCATGTTGCTTTCATGCAATAATAAAGCTAGGAAGCGATGCTTTTGCGTTTCCAACGTCCGTCTTACGCGGCATTCCGGGAGCTGATGGCCGCAATTTTGCTTTTTTGCCGTCCGTATAATCTCATTTGGTAGATTTTTTTTTTTTTTACAAGACCAATATTTTTAAAGCATTTTCAATGTTCTGTTCTCCGTTTTCGCGGCCGTAGGTGTTCCGGAACTTGACGTCCAAATTTTTTCTTCTTTTTATTTTTCTTCCTGATGGCTTCATCTCAGTTAGATTTATGAAGCTTCTTCTTTTTTCTTTTTTTCAAAAATCATTTTTACACATTTTTATCGTCACTCCGTTTTCACGGGCGTATTATGCGGCATTCCGGTTGCTGATGATCACAAATTTTCCATTCTTAGCTTCTGGATAGCTTTGTTTCAGTTAGATTAAAGAAGTGTGTGTGCGTATATTTTTTAGCGCTTGCAACATTTCATTCTCCGTTTCTGTGGCATTCCGGAAGTTGACAGTCACAGGTTTTTTTTTTACCTTTTTTTTTATTCTTTGAGATAGCTTTATCTTAGGTAGATTGAGGTGAAAGTTTTTTTTTGTGTGTGTTTACTAAAATTGTATTTCTACCTTTTAAAATCATATATTTAATGTCTCTTGTTGCATATCCACGGTTGTATTACGCAGCATTCCAATAGATGACCACAATTTTTTTTTTTTATTTACTTTCAGATAATTTCATTTCAGATTAATGAGGGGAAGTTTTTTTTTTTCTTTACAAGAACTCTTGCCTTATTTCTCACTTTAATTTTATTATTTTTGGGATTTAATTATATCAGTGAAAATGCTCCCACCACATTTTAACAAATTCACTAAATTTTTCTCAAAAACTGTGCAGTCAATTCATAAAACAGATTTCAAACAACACATATGATTGCTATCATTTCCACACTTGACATGATCATTACGCTTACGCAGCTGTCTGAATCATCAGCTGATGAGGCCTCCAATACAACAGAATTGCTGCAGGAAATAATAGAACACAGTTGTATCAGGTGAAACACCCTTTAAAGGATCGAGTTGAAAGTTTAATCAATTAACTAAATGCAAAATAAAAAAAAATCCATTTTACAAATTTCAAATTATTTAAGTACTATTGTTTATACTTCCTGATTATTTAAAAAAATTTCAAAAGCATTTAAGGAGTGATGTTTATATTCTGAATAAAATAAAATCTTTCTTTTTTTCTTATCAGGGAAAAGCTAGTTTGATTATTGCAACTAAATACTAATTTGTACAGTTATCAAAATCACAAATTTGCCAATTTTCTAAAATTTTGCTTTGTTGCAGTGCACAATGATAAATTTTCTAGAAAAAATATGTAGGCTTCTCTTTATTTTGCAGACAGTTTTTAGCTTTTCCTTTCTGCATTGCAGACTCCTGAAAAAGATTCTGCTTCAGGGATAGTATATATATCCCTGTTTCAGTGGCGGCTCGTATTAGGAAAAATAGGTGAAGAGCTACAAGAGCAATATGAAAAGATATCTAATGTCTTAAATGAAAATCAGTTAATGAGAACTTACCTATTTTTTTATATACTAGATTAATTCTTCTTCCCTTTCAAGCTGGAAATTTGTTGATTATGTCGTCATAAAATGGCTGTGCCGCCCCGGTGGCGCAGTGGTCTAAGCGATGGCCTCTGATCATTCGTCCGAACGGGGTCCGGGTTCGAATCCCGGTGAGGCATGGATGTTGTGTTTGTCTTACGGCGCCGCCTCTCTCCCTTCCCTGGAACCAGTGACCCTAAATTAGGGACGGGCGACTGCTTATAGCCCATTGAGTTGCTCACGGTGGTCGTTAAACCTCCAATCAAAAAAAAAAATAAAATAAAAATAAAATGGCTGTATCTTTGTGACATCAAGAAAATGTCTTTCTGAATAGAAATATTTGCTAAAGAAGCAAGTGTCTCTGAAGAAATAGTGTTTCTTGAGTAAGTTTGTATTCTTTTAAGGCAAGAAAAACTTCTTTCCAATGAAACACTTGCAGATGCAATTGTTAAAATCCGGGAAACTGATTTATAAGCTTCTGTAAAATGCCTTTATCTCTATGAAGCACTCGAAAAAGTTCATGAGTCGATATATTCCATAATTTTTCATCAGCGTATACAAGACTCAGTTCATTTTTAAGGCTCTGGTGTTTAGTAAATATTTTTCCGTAAAAATGTTGTAGATTTGTAAAAGCGTGAGAGGGAAAGCATGATTTAAATTGGTCGAATTTGGTTGTGTCAGCAAGACAGGGAAATTGAAGTTTAAGTTTCTCACTGTCTTGAAATATTATATCCATTTCCATAAGAATGTGGTACAAAATTTCAAAATACAATTGTTTATTATTTTGAAAAAAATTTTCTTGTGTAAGAGCAGCATATTCGTTTAGATCTGCTTATTTCTGTGATTTTGCTAGCTTTTCCAAACAGTGTTTCAAATACCTCATTGTTCCTTTTATGGCTCAAAATTTCATAAGGTTTTTTTTATTTGAGTAACACAGTATATGTCTAGTGATTTTTTCTGCAAAATTTCAAATAATTGATCGGTGAACCAAATATTTCATTAAATACTATTCCCAAAAATGTAAATTCAAAAGTGTTCATAACATTTAAAAACCCTTGGGCAAGTTGAATTGATTTTTTGTCAGATTGGTCACTATTTGTGAGAAATTCGAATACTTCCTTCAATTTATCCCAATCTTCAACTATTACACTTACTAACTTCGAAGTGGAGGACCATCGAGTTTCTGTTATGGTTGGCATGCCTCTTGCGGTTGTTGATGTGAGTGTATTGTTTTTCACCACTCAGTGAAGCGATCGCTTCGCTGAGTGGTGAAAAAAGCAAAGGAATTACACTGAGGCTTGCAAAAAATATTCGACACTTAGAAATTTTAGAAAAACTCTGCAGTAATACAAGGTTCAAACGATGTACTAAGCAATAACAAAAACAGATTGAGAAGCTTTATGCTTAATTTTTTTCTGAAGCCCAGTCAAGTGTCCAGACATTACGCTTGCCCCATCATAACATTGTCTTATTGACTTGTGTTGAAAATCAAACTGTTCCAAAATTTTGTCTAGCATTTTGTATAAAGCTTCTGATGTTCTATCTTCACTCACACCATGGAAACCCAAAAATCGCTCAACCAATACACCTTCCGAATCAACAGATCTTATTATTAAAGAGCACTCGGAAGTCTGGTTATGTCTTCCCATCTACTTGAATATAAAAGCATTGAACTTCATTTATTTCATTTTTGACGTGATCGTTTATATATTCAGAAATACATTCAATTAATTCGTTTTGAATAGTTTTTGAGTCACCTGTGAAGAGATTTTTTATCGTTTCGTATTGATTTTGAATTTTTAAAGGAGTTCTTGATATCAACAGTGAAAGCAATTCCTTGAATTTCTACGATTTATCGAGTCAATGCCTTCGTCATGGTCATGGAATGCTAGTTCTTGTTTACTCAAATACAGTACTGCATCAATCATTGTCTGCAGGAAAAGTCTATTTAAACAAACGCTTTCGCTGAAATGCATTTTCAAAAGCCTAGCATTCTCCCTCGGGTCATCGGCAATGGTATTCTGATTCTTTTTTAAATTATTTAGCATTAATTCGCATTTCAGGTGTTCGCTAGAATCCCCATGTTTGTGAAGTGACCGTTTTATATTTAAGAAATCTGAAAATTGTCTTTATTCCACGCCGAATTTTATTACCAAAAAATAAGCAGGGCCAACGAAATAGTTTTTGTAACACAGAAGGGCTACCAAGCCATTTATATTCAGCAAACCAACAATTTTTAAAATTAATATTGTAAGATTTGCAGCTCTTCTTGATTTCTTTCGGGCGACAATTGTCAGTGAATCCGTCGGTCGTCCTTGAAGTAAAATGCCTCTTTTATTTTCAACTTTCCACCGATTGAACGGAGTTTGCAATAAATTACAGACAATGTTGTTCACAGGATACATACTGAAAACTAAAACTATCACTATCAGTTAAACTGTACACGAAACTTAAGTAACTAATGAAGTTTTTAACAAACAATCACAAAACACGAAAAAACATATTTCTTTCAGAAAGTATATACCAAAACACCGCAAGAAAAAATCCCTAGTGGATTGCAAAGAACCCTCGGCAATCCGTCCCGTTCCACTGCGAACTCTTCGTAAGGTCACGACTCCAGGTGCAGAGCCTTGACGTCTCATGATAAAACACTTCACTTGCCCAGCAGATAGGGGAGGGTGACGTCACAGTTACCATGGCAACTCGGGCGAAATCTGCAGACTTCCAAGCATTCTCATTTCAGCTCTTCACTTGAACTGTTTTGCGTGTAAGGACTTGTTTTCCGTATTGAACGCGCATTGTGAAGTGATATCTAATCAAAATTTCTGGTATTTTGGCACTCAATAAAGGCAAAAAAAGAATATATTATACGAAACTATTAAATAAAATCTTATTTCAAATAAAATAGGTGAAGAGGCACTTCACCTACTTCACCTGAAAAGCAGCCACTGCCCTGTTTAAATAATGAGTTCAGTTCTCCTATACACAAACCTTCATCATATGACTTTGACATGAAGATTTGCTAGCATAAAATTGACAATTTTAAATTACATTTAGTAGCACAGTGATGTAGGATTATAAATATGAATCTCATTGAATGGAAAATGAAACAGCAAAGCTGTAATTAACTGGTAAGCATTTAGTTATTAAATAGTTTCAATTTGTGAAAAAAGTTTAGAATGTATAATTAATTTTTATCTTAACATTTTCGTTATATGCTAATTATTTCCGAAATTAGTTTACCAATGTACTCATGAAAAGACTGTGAGAGTTCAGATATTTCACTTTTGAAAGCTAGTGATTTTGCAAAATGAGAAATTAGAACTACTATTATTGTGGGGGAGTGTGAGTAATCATGCTTGGAAATTTTGCTGTGTCTTTCCAAGTATTAATTGGTGCTGAAAAATATAGATTTCCCCCTCCAAACAACGCTCAGGGTATCATTTTATTAGCTGCTACGAACTGCTCCGAAATGTAGATTTTCCTGCTCCAGAGGCTGCTCCAAAATGGATAGTCTGCACTTCCACCACTATGAGTACATTATCCAGTTCCACCTGTTTCTGAACACCTTTCTGATAGAAGATGCAATTTTGGAGTCCTGCCACTGCTGTATCCAGCACTTGAAGGTATTGTTTCCTTTATTGCTAAAATATTGCAAATTTTTTTTCCCCCACATCAATGTAGCCTGTCTCTCGGTTCCCCATTTGGCAAAATATTGGGGGGGATGCGTCCTCGAATCCCCATAGGCAGTGATGCCCGTGATTACTGTGTGTGTGATGTGTTACAGGTGTGTTAATTATTTCACATGATTTGTGTAATGAGATGATTATGGGCTATGCAAATTTATATGCCTCTCTTTTCTTTGTCTTGTACATACAAATGTACAGTATGTGTGCGTGTGCTTTTAAATACCGATTTATTTTCTGTATCTTTGCAGCCATTCTGTGAATTATTATGGACTACAGTAATGAAACAGTTACCAGCATGAAGACCATTATCATTGTGGGTGATTAATTCATTATGACAGTAGGATGTGCAGGTCATCATGTATAGTTCAGATATTTTATATTTCTTATTTATATGTGATTGGAAACCTGAATGTTGTTTCTTGTTCAGGAAGAAGCATTTATTTCCCTGATTATAAATTCTACCACAACCTTTCACGAATTTATTCTCATGTTTCCGAAATCATAGAAAGCAATCCTTTGTATATTCAGTCAGATATGTCCTATAAATCAAGAAAGGGATTGCCTCAAATAGTTTTAAGAATATCAAATAGTTCTAATAGCCAGAAACATGCACTATTTGGACAATTTTATCAGAGTAGCCCCAAATTAAAGCTTCTGTTTTCATATGGTGAACATGCAAGAGAGTTTTTCCCTGTGGAGAGCCTGCTTTATTTGTTGGACAATATTACACATGGGTTAATTGCACCCATTGATAGCCCTAGTAGAAAATTCAGCCACTTAGTTTTGGAAAATGTAGATTTGTATATCATTGCACTTCTTAACCCTGATGGAAGAGAATTAATTGAAAGAACACATGACTATTGTTGGCGTGGTACTACTTCTGGAGTTGATCTTAATCGTAATTTTGACTGGAACTTTGGAGGAGAAGGCAGTTCGATATTAAAAGGCACTGAAGAGCTTCGTGGCCCCTATGCATTCTCAGGTAGTAATTTCCATGTTTTTCAGATTTCTTAACATGTAAACAATTTATTTAAAATACTGCATTAAATATTCCTACTACTGCTGGCTTCTGATCATTCATCTGAGATGTGTCTGGGTTTAAATCTTGGTGAGGCATGGATGTTGTGTTCGTCTTACAGCACTTGCTCTCTCTCCCTTAGGGATGGACGACTACTTATAGCCCATCAGGTTACTCACACGGCATCATTCCTAACGATGCTCTAGTACACACAAAGAATATGCTCATCTCAGAAAACTTAAGGGCTCATCACTTCTTGCCTCCCAGAGAGAGGCACAGGGTACTGAGCCCACCTTAGTAAGTCCATAAGACCTCTCCTGTAACAGTTCTTGAGTTGGTTTGAATTCATAACACTTTTAAAATTGCTAAGTTAGGTTAAAAAAAGGTACACATATTTTGTTTGGTAGAAACATTTTTTATCAGTCAATTATTGTATTCAGGGCTCAACAAATCCAGGTCGCCCAGGTGCCTAAAATTCGGGCAGTGACGTCTAATTTTCTTCTTACTTGAGGTTTTGCAGTAAATACCGTAATTTCTGTCGTATAATCCACATATTTTCTATTAAAAAGTTATAAATTAGGTACTGCGTACACCGATAAAGAAAAAAAAAACCGGTGCGATGTTTTAAAAAATTTGTGAGGTAATTGTCAGGAGAGATGGTGTCATCAGGAAAGTACCAAAAATGCAGTAGCAGAAAAAATGTAACGTAAAGCGAGATAGAGAACGCACAGAGATTGTAAGAATGTATATATATTTTTTTACTTAGAAGCATTTTGACAGAAAATATGATGCAAGGAAGGCGTTACTATTTGCACGTACGGAAGCCTACATGGTGTGAGAATCCGTGACTCTTGGGAATCCCGCAGAGCTATTCCATAGCATGTAACCATTCTGTGAATCGCATTGCCTAGTTTTGGTGCGCTAATTGCAGGGACGCACCGAGCAGGGGTTCAACAGGTGCGAAGCTCCCGGGTGCAGCAGGACGCCTCAATCAAATTTTATGGTTGATAAATTTAATATCAGTGACGTGAAAGAAGTTAAGAAAACAGTTTACTGTGGGAAATCGTAATGCCTGGCACGTCTATTTTTTTAGTAAAAACAATTCATTGCATAATTCAATACAAAATGACCTGAAATCGGAGAATTTAATTTTTATTGTTTTGTTCAGTAACTGACACTGCAGGAAAGGGACTAGCAATTCTTTTTTTAATTTTTTAAATCTTGAAGATATCAGCATTCATGATATGCATGGCCAGTTGTATGACAATTGGGCCAATATGAAGGAAAAACAAAATAACTTTTTGACCTAAAACCTTTTATGCATTTTTTGTACTTTGAACGGCTCATACTTTAAACCTGGTCGTAAATAACGAAGAAAAATTTTCTCTAGAAATTGTGAACATTTTCAGCATTGTTCAAGAAATATACGTTTTCTTTTCTGAATTACCTTACTGTTGGCAAATTTTGAAGAATGAGCTTCCAGCATTGACCGTAAAACAGTGGTGCTATGAAACAAGGTCAGAAAACTGAGAAAATAGAATCGATACAATAAGGGTAATGAGGGCTGTGACACAATTTAGATGTAATCCACGATGCATTATACAGTATAAGCACTTTAATGAATCATATAGAAACAGCGATACACGAAATTATACCAATCTGTCTTACGCACGTATTTCTCGATGTATCGAGATTTAAAAAAATGAATCGCTCATAAAAATATTCGCATGAGGAATTGCAATCATCAAAAAACTTCGTCAGACTTCCTGAACGTATTGTCCGATGCATTTCGGCAGATATTATAACTTCCAACCGAGAAATTGCTTTCCACTCAAAGGAAATATAAAACGTAAAAAGTTACAGCAGTTAAAACCACCATTAAATGGTTCTACCTGAAAAAATAACAATCTGTCTTAGAAAAAAGGTAAAAAGAAAAACCATGTCAGTTTATTTGTTCCAGAAAGATTTGGTACATTCTTTCTTCAAATATTAAAGTTAGTACCAAATTAATGCCAAAATCTGTTTAGTTATACCAGCCATAATACGTAGAAATGTTAAAACAAGTAAATGGCTGTTTAAAAGAATGTGGTACACTTGGGGATTTCAAAGGAATGTTACTGCAGATAAAACAGTTGCAGAGGAAATGAATTGTGAAACAGAATTTTCAACTGTTGAACTGGTTAGAGCACGTAAGAAAAGAAAAGCAAAATTAAAAAGGAATTTTTGGTACCAAAATATGAATGCAATATTGATTCTGCCAAAAAGAAAAAAAGAAATAACTTTCCTATTTTTTGATACAACGATAAGAACGGTTCAAACATCTGAACATGCATAAGGAGACTTCTCAATTTTCAAATGACCTTTATTCTTTAGGAAGCTGTAGTATGTTTTATCATCATACATGACGAAACTTTTTTACCGGTAAAGCTGACTTTTGTGTAAATTGAAAGAAAGGAAACTGACTTCTTAGATTATTTGCAGTGCCATTTGAACTAAAATTTTACAGATTTTTTTCCCTTCAGTTTTATATGAGACAATTGTGTTTTATGAAAACTCTTAATTTATGGAGAATAGAAAATGATGTTGCTAAAGGTATTTATTTCATGTAAAAATGAATAAAAATTGAAAAATATTCTAGTGCAAGGGGTGGCAAATCTGGGCTTGCACCCGGGTGGAATATGTCCTTGGCGCGCCCCTGGCTAATTGTATTAGTTAAGGATTTTTTTTTCTTTCGGTATTCAGTTGAAATGTATTCAGAAATAAGACAATGCCATGCACTGTCTGCAATTTCAACAGATTTTTTAGTGTAACTAATGAACTACGGTAATGCTGCAACAGCTAGTGATTTTAGTTCTTTATTAATTTTTAAGTAACTCAAAAGTACTTCAAAATGACAGTTACTTTTTCAATAAGATGATCATTTCTTTCTTACATCTTTAGATTTCTGAGTCGGTCCTGTGAGTCACAGTTTTCTGTCGGACATTATGATATTCACGATTAAAATGTAGGTGCGGATTATGCGATTGTCATACATGCCAATTACTACGGAATGTCCGTAGTTTCTACAGATTTAGTTGTCTGACTACGGAACTCACTCTTGAAACTACAAATTTTTTCGAATTTTCATTTTGTTTAAAAAAACATTATTTTGCTATTTTGTGATGTACATATAAGGTTCTTAAGAGGATGCACGGAATTCTCGCATTTTTTTTTTTTTTTTCTTTTTGTCGTCATTATTTAGGCCGTTCTCCAGACTGATTCATAATTGAAGAGAATTGGGGGAAGGGGGTCATTTTCTGTTTAGGGACAGTATTTTGTGTTTCAGAGCTTTCGAAAACAGTAGTTAAATGAAGTAAAAAGAATCTGCCCTAATCGTAATTTTTTCTCTCCCGATGTCGCGTTTGTGTTTAATATTCTTGTTAAATATTATGTTATGGCATATATGATTATATGTTCGCATTTCAGCTTGAAACTGTAGGCAAGAATTTGCGCAAACGGAAATTAGACGGCGCGAAAATTTCCTCCTAATCTTCAAACATGAGATTATTCTAAGAATCGCCCCCCTCCTTCTGTTTACTTGGCCACATAGGAGATCGATACACAAGTAAACAGAAGGAGGGGGGATGTACATGTTCATCGGAGGACGGAATTCCATCTACACGAAACTTTCGAAAACGGAAAGTCGACAGAGTTAAGATTTTTTCTGTAATTGTAACTTCTTTTTAATCGCGATGTTGCCTCTGTTCAGCATTTTTAAGTATCATTTTACTGCAAAAAATTTTGTATTTCAGGTTGAAAATAGGAGAAAAATTTCCCAAACCGGAAGTCGGAAAAATTTCCTGTAATCACTATCCCCCCCTGCTATGTTCCCACTTCATGAGTGCTGTTAAATTTCCCCCACCCCATTAGTTTTTACATTTAATCTTGAGAAGGGAAGAAGAAAGTTCCTGAAAACGTAATTGACAAATTTGGAAAAAATGATGCATGGTTTTCAAAAGTATTAATATTCCCAAAGTTACACCATTTATCTAAAATAGTTGAAGCTTTTACATAATGTGCTCATGGTCTTCCGGCTGATGCTTGTTATCAGAGGGCATAAAAAAAAGAAAAGACAGAAAAGCAGCAATGAAGAAGCAGGCAGAGAATGATATCAGCAGAAAGAAAAATTAAGCAATGGTGCTGTGCAGTTGCAGAGTCAACAAAAGCCAAACTGACAGTAATCCGCATTCTTGCTGTCTGTTTTCATTTTTCACCAGTTAAAATGTTCAGCCCCGCCGCCTTCTTTGGGCTCATCTTGTCTTAAACTGCAATTTTAGAGGCAGTATGATCTTAATGTAAGTGGAGGTTTGTGCATTGTGCGTTCACTTGCTTAGATTTCCTGTCTGTCAAGCATTGTGGAATTCTGAATGCATCTTCCTGATTGTTACTGGTGGAGGTTTTTAACTTAAATCTTGCAATCATGCCCTCACCGGGGAACCAACTTTGTGTTTTGCACGTGTTAAGTTTGTTTCATTAGAGCCCTTGTTTGTTGTAACGTTTTTTTTTTTTAATTTCATGGTCTAAGACATGCTGCCGCAGATTATGCAAAGGAAAAAAATTGTTTTTCTCAGAATTTCACGATCTACGAATCATATGCCGCAGCAGATTATATGTGGGATTTTTTTTTTCACAGCCTTTGGATTATACGCCCTTGCGTCTCGCGAAGGAAATTTTTTCTGAATCATATGGTCTACAGATTATACGAAGAAAAAACAATATGGTACTTTGAATTAATATGTACAAAATATGACATCCGCAAATAATATTTTAATAAAATCGAAATCTGAAATTTTAATTTTTTTGAGATCATCTATTGAAAGGATGGAAAAAGAAAATTATAAAGCAGATTGGAACTTTATTTTGCAATAAATGGTTTGGGTAAAAAGAAAAAAAAATGACAACAAATATGGTAAACCACTTTTTGTTTCAGCTTCATAACCAAACATGTTTTTGTTCATGCGTTATTGACTTTGTTTCACCTGGTGCCTAAATTTTGGAGCTGGCTCTTAGATCTAGAACATATTTGTCAAGCCCTGATTGTATTACTAAATTATATCACTGGTCAAACGGAACAAACATGGTAGCTTAAAAATGTAAATCGACAAATATCTTTTGTATAAATGTCAACTGAGATAATACTAGTACACACTAATTGAAATAATGTGATATTGTAAAATTACATCAGCTTAGATTCACTAAGAAAGAAGGTTACAATAAATTGTTTGCCGAAGTCAGAGTTACAATAAATTTACTGCCAGTGCTTGAGTGAAGCATACAAAGCTGTAGTGGTGGGACAAGACTAAATGGAATCTGAAATAGCTGTACCAGGGGGAAGACAGTAAGCTACAGATATGCCATGAGTGGTTGTAATGAACTTGTTGGACAGAAGGCTAAAATACTAGGTGGAAGAAAAAATCTTAAAGTTGAAGAAGTAATAAATAATCATGGTGGACAAATATTGTCATAAATTTGTACCCAATAGCATCCTCTTTTGTTAAAGAGCATATTAAATGTAGGCATGGTATATTCCTCAGAAAAATCCGTCCGACTTCCGGTTTTGGAAATTTTTCTCCTATTTTTCAAGCTCAAATATAAAAATTTATGCTGTAAAATGATACTTAAAAATGCTGAACAGAGGCAACATCACGACTAAAAAGAAATTACGATTACGGAAAAAATTTGTACTCCGTCGAATCCGTTTTCCAAAGTTTCGTGAAGATGGAATTCTGTCCTCCGACGAACATCCCCCCCTTCCCAATTCGTTTACTTGTGCATCGATCTCCTGTGTGGCCAAAATAACGAGAAAACAGCAGAATTTCTCGAATTCGCAGAAGAAACTCAAATTATTTGAGTTTTCACTTAGAATACTAACCGACAGGAACTTTGAAATTTTCCGCACAAAATAAATGAAATGTGGTGCTGTTGTATTAGCAAATTATTTAAAAATACTTAAGTCGTGGCATGAAATACGAATATTTAGACGAAATCAATGATTTATTTTAAAAGTTTTCGTACGAAGTGAAAGAAAAGTTAATATTTTGACGCGCCTGACAATTGTCAAGGTTTCTTCACATTCAGTCAGCAGTTAATGCAACAAATAATCCTTATATGAAAAATTTGTTGGCAAAAAATCTCATTGATGAGATTTCTGCCCAGAGCAAGTTAACAGGGTTTTTTTTGTTTTTTTTTGAGAATATTATATGCAATTTTATTATTAAGGCTTGTTAGCAGCATAACAAAATTAACTACTATAGTTTCTAAAAATTTAATGAGAGTAATGAGAAACTTACCTTTACTAGAAGGTCTGTTCTCTATGAAAAAGATGCATTTCATTGCACGTTTTTTCCCTTTTAAGTTCTATGGTGGGTTTGGGCTTCTGGTGCGGCATTTTATGTTGTCTTCAGCTTGTTCTTTATTTGACTGAGTGAGTAATTTATTAATCCATACTGCAGCAATGATACTTGATCCAAGAAAACTCTTTTTTACTTAAAAACCTATTATTTCACTGACGTTAAATAACCCTAACCGGTAGTTTAATTGGCTTTTAAAACTTACTATTCCGTAAACCTACTTGCGTGAACATTCATAAACATACACAAACTTCTTATTTACAAACATCAAAACCATCTAACAAAAAATTTAAAACCTAAAATACAATTATTTACAACAAACTCATCTAATTCCCTCTATTTACATAAACTCATCTCACTCTCTCATTCATGCACCACACCTCTGCCATTCCCAATGTAGATTGCCTCTAGCAGCTTTCTACCCGACCAGGGTTGTCTGCAGGAGGCTAGGTGGTATCAGCCCTGCTATCAAAGTGCGAGTGAGTGAGAGAAGCGATTTCCAGCGTCAGCCTATCCCCCACGTCATATTGAAAACTTTGCCACCATGGCTCCATCTGTTAGAAACTGTAGTTAATATTTTATTTTCTTCTGCAGTATGGATTAATAAATTACTCACTCAGTCAAATAAAGAACAAGCTGAAGACAACATAAAACGCCGCACCAGAAGCCCAAACCAACCATAGAACTTAAAAGGGAAAAAACATGCAATGAAATGTATCTTTTTCAAAGAAAACAGACCTTCTAGTAAAGGTAAGTTTCTCATTACTCTCATTAAAGTAATTGTAGGCATGTAAATTTTTGAATGGTTATAGTAATACTGTGACTTTTCAAACAAGGAGTTTCCAAGAATATTATAAGTTATCATGCACAAGGTCAGATTATGCCAACACGAAGCTGGGCAGGGGATGCCCAGAAATTTTTTTTTTGGGGGGGGGGGGGTATTTTTTTATACGACTGAATGTTTTATGAGTGCATTTTTAAAATTTATGCAACATCTGTGCAAAAATATTACTGAAAATTATTATTGATATTCTTATTACCTGTATTCTTATCACCACATAATGGTTGACAACTTATATTTTGCAATTTATCTATGCAAGAAACAAGTTGGGAAAAGTGATTGGAATCCTGATAAGACCGATTTGTGTGCGAGAAATCTATTTTCTAAAGCACTAATAAAACTAATATACATGTCTAAAAATGGTACAAAAATGGAAATCCTGTAACAGTGTTCTGGGTTTCATTACTGCGTTGGTTTTGTTTTAATGTGATTCTTGGTATTTTTTTCAAAACTCCTTGCTTTTCAGTATGCTTTAGAGTAATCTGAAATAAGTCATGGTTGCCTCGTCACTGCAGAAACTTTTGGTATACTCATGTATTGGCTTTTCATTGCAACGGAACATTCTGGTTCTTGGCTCCTTGCCCCTTCCTTGTCTTAATGCAGAAAACATGCTCAGTTGCTGTCATGAGATATGAAAACAATTTCAAATACTAACAAAAAATTGCCTTTTAAAATCGTGTTTTTAAAATATCAAAAGGTTCCAAATTTTGGGGTGTTTTAACACCCAACCTCTCCCAGTCCCCCTTGGGCACAACACTGAAGCTAGGGTAGATGATGAATTTCGCTTTTTCAGAAAACATATGTTGAGTTCCTAAAAGTTATTTTATTCCCCTTATTTTTAATGAAATATTAAAGGGTTATCTTATTTAGAATGCCATAAAAAATCATTTTCATAACATGATTGCCCCTTCACAAAACTTCCTGTTCCTAAAAGTTATTTTACTACCACTTATTTTTGACGAAGCATTATAAGGGGTTGTCTTTTTTAGGGAGTAATGTTATAAAAAAAGAAAGCATTTCTATCACAGTGATTACTGCAACACAATCTCTAACCATCATATATTTTTTATTGTTCATAAGGTATAGGACTTAGTAAAATGTTTTGAGTCGACAAGTCCATTTTAGCGACTTCATCGCGGCTGTTGCAATTTTCTTGGGAATTCAATTGCTCAGATTTAACTGGTACAACGAAAAACGGCGGTAACATAAGATAGGTATTTTGATGTCACTAACATCCGAAGTATTGAAACATGAAACGGGGTCAATTGTATTGTCATTAATAACAGTTTTTCAGACACGTTTGAAACTTTGCTGATAGATTAAAAAAGTGAGGTGAAATGCTGGGAGATAAATCAAGTAGTGCTTTCAGAGCCTTGTTTTTAATTTGTCTTTTAAATGTAGCTAAAGGCTATCTGTGTTCCACCTGCAGTCTGTGCATATTATATCCCAGTTTATATTTATCTATAATTTTTTCTGTATTTTTACCAAGAAGAGCCTTATTTTATTTTGGTATATGAGTTGCTTTGTATTTTTCCAACACTTGTGTATTTGGTCTTTAAACATTGAGGGTGCGGTGTATCATATTTTTCAGTATTTTGTGAATTTAAACTTAATTTTTGGTCATGATTATCTTAGTATTAGAGGAAGTTTGTTTAGCATAATGTCTCTAGTTTAATTCTTGTATTTAGTTTCTCCTTGAGTGTCCAAATGCGTTGCAGTACATAGGCTATAAATAACTGTAAGTACTTTATTTTATTGTAGGTATAAAATACGTATGGTGAAACAACTTTTTGAGGAATTTGTATGCAAATTAGCTATGAAAAGAGCCTTCCGATTCAGTTTGTTTGGCTCCGACACTGTGCTGTTCTCTTCTGTCTGTTTATTTTTGTACGTAACATTAACTAAAATTTCTAAAAGGTATAAATTCTTTTCCTGTTTCAATTCATAGGTGGTTACAAAAGTTATTAACGAAACAAATACACATTTCATGTATTCATTTCGTTATTTTCATAGGCTTCGAACACAATTCCTGTATTCTAAATCATACGAAAATATATAAAATGTCTTTCAATCACTGAACTGGGAAAACAAAGGGATAAAGATTAATGGAGATTATATACCCACCTTCGTTTTGCTGACGACATAGTCATTTTTGCAACTACCCCATCAGAGCTGCAGAGTATGATCCAGGAACTTGCTGACAAGAGTAAAGAAGTGGGATTAAAAATGAACTTTCAGAAGACAAAAGTGATGTTCAATGCTTTTACAAGAAATGAAGATTTATCGATTGATGGAGAAAAGCTGGAGATAACAGACACGTACGTTTATCTTGGACAGCAGATATCAAGTGAGGGTCACATTGGAATTCTTAGGGATTCTTAGCACCCTCTGCCTTCATGTCGCACTGGCCGCTGCCTTGGCCAGGTACATTCCAGCTGCCGGAGACAGGGCCAAGATTTAAGTTGTGGAGTAATTTTGGAGGGTTTGGCCATAACTCACCACGCTGGCCAAGCGGGTTGGTGAGTGTGGGATAGCATTTCCTCTAATCCCGATGGTATAGTTATATCGCTATTAGCGGTCGTCAGAGCCCCTTTAGTGGGAACAGGATGTACCACGAGAAGGCGGTGTTGACATATGTCAACGAGAGGCTGTGATGTTACGCATCACCTGACCTTACATCCCGATGATAATATATATATATATATATATATATATTCTCTCTCTCTATATATATATTCTCTTGGGATGTAAGGTCAGGTGATGCGTAACATCACAGCCTCTCCTTGACAAGTGTCAACCCCGCCTTCTCGTGGTACATCCTGTTTCCACTAAAGGGGCTCTGACGACCGCCAATAGCGGTATAACTATACCATCGGGATTAGAGGAAATGCTATCCGACACTCACCAACCCGCTTGTCCAGTGTGGTGAGTTATGGCCAAACCCTCCAAAATGACTCCACAACTTAAATCTTGGCCCTCAGTCTCCTGCAGCTGGAATGTACCTGGCCAAGGCAGCGGCATGAAGGCAGAGGGTGCTAAGAATGACCGGAGGACTGGACTAGGCTGCCATCTGATGCTGACCTTGGCTACATATAATAGACGCTCCCTATCTTCTGATTCAAGGCTTCTTGAGTTGGAAGAGGAACTACAAAGGATCAAGTGGGACATCGTCGGGCTAAGTAAGGTAAGGAGAAAAGGAGAAGATCTCATTGAACTGAAAAGTGGACATCTCTTCTACTATCGTGGGACTGATACTGGCAGAACTAGTGGTGTTGGATTTATAATAAACAAGAAACTGAAGGATAAAGTTGTAGAAGTTGAAAGTTCCTCTGACAGAGCTGCACAACTCGTTATCCAACTCTCGAGAAGATACCAGGCTCAGATTATTCAAACTTATGCACCCACCACAAGTCATCCTGAAGAAAAAATTGAAGAATTTTATGAGGAAATTCGTCATCTAAATAATAACGGTAAGCTGCACTTAAAGATAATTATGGGAGATTTCAATGCAAAAATAGGGCAACGGCAACAGAATGAAACTTCAGTAGGTAAATTCGGTCACGGCAACAGAAACCAGTGTGGGAATATTCTCGTAGAGTTTGCAGAGGCAGAAGGGTTTTTCATCTTGAACTCCTTTTTCAAGAAAAAGCCACACAGGAAATGGACATGGAGACATCCAAATGGGACGACAAGTGAAATTGATTTTATTATGTGTAACAAAAAATTCGTCATAGAAGACTGCAGTGTGCTAAACAAGTTCAACACAGGCAGTGACCATAGATTGGTGAGATGTAAGATGCACCTCAACACTAAACTCAAATGTAGCAAGCTCATAAGACAAACAAAATGTATTGACATAACCAACCTTAAAAAACACCATAATACCTTCAAGTTGGAACTGAAGAACAGATTCTCTGCTTTAGAAGGCCTAACATCGGAAGAAGTGGATATTTCTGAAGTTAACAGAAAAGTAACCAAAGCTCTTATGGAAACAGCAACAAAATTAGCTGGGTCTAAGAACAAGTTGCATGTAAATAAATTATCAGGAAAAACCAAAATATTGATGCAAAAAAGAAGAGAGATGAGGACAACTAAATAAGATGTGACTTCCAAAGTGGAATATATAGAGCTATGCAAGACAGTACGAAAAAGTATCACTGAAGACGTAAGGAAATTCAACTGTGAACTAGTAAGGAAAGCAATTGAAAACAACCAAAGCCTAAAGATAGCAAAGGGACATCTCAGTAAGGGAAGAAAACAGATTATGGCACTGAGAAAAGAAGATGGTTCTGTAACAAGAAATAGAGGTGAAATTTTGACAAGAGTGAAAAATTTCTACTCCAAATTATATGAAAGGGATGATACATGTACTCCAGACATCATGAAAGGTACCAGTACCAGAGTTCTTCCAGTCCTCCCAGCAGAAGTTGCACATGCAATTGAGAACATGAAACGGGGAAAAGCTCCAGGAGAAGATGGAATTACTGTAGACATCATACAAGAAGCAAGTGGAGAAATCGAAACAGTACACTCCCAAATTTTCACTTGATGCCTTAATGAAGGGAAGATTCCTGAGGATTGGAACACCGCCACAATGATCCTGCTACATAAAAAAGGTGACTTGAGGATCTCAGGAACTACAGACCTATTAGCTTCCTATCAGTGGTTTATAAAATCTTCACTAAAGATCTTTCACACCGCATGAAGGTGGCACTGGACATTGCTCAACCGAGAGAACAAACTGGATTCTGGAGTGGCTACAGCACAATAGATCATATCCACATACTGAGAGAACTAATTGAAAGAGCGAGGGAATATGAACTTCCATTGTGCATGGCTTTTATCGATTATGAAAAAGCCTTTGATTCGGTGAAATCATCAGCAGTTACAATGGCGCTGAAATTCTGCGGTATTGAAGATGCATACATTAATATTAATAATAACATCTTTGAAAATGCAAGTGCAAAGATTCGGCTGTTTGAGAATACAGCACACATGAAAGTAGGAAAGGGTGTGAGACAAGGTGACACCATATCTCCGAAGCTCTTTAATGCGACATTGGAAAATGTCTTTCAATCACTGAACTGGGAAAACAAAGGGATAAAGATTAATGGTGATTATCTAACCCACCTTCGTTTTGCTGATGACATAGTCATTTTTGCAACTATACCCCATCAGAGCTGCAGAGTATGATCCAGAAACTTGCTGACAAGAGTAGAGAAGCAGGATTAAAAATGAACTTTCAGAAGACAAAAGTGATGTTCAATGCTTTTACAAGAAATGAAGATTTATCGATTGATGGAGAAAAGCTGGAGATAACAGACACCTACGTTTATCTTGGACAGCAGATATCAAGTGAGGGTCACATTGATGAGGAAATTAATCGGTGTTCAAAACTTGCCTGGAGAGCTTTTGGAAGAAACCGCATAATTTTCAAGAGCAATATGCCATTATGTCTTAAAAGAAAAGTGTTTGATCAATGCATCCTTCCAGTGCTTACGTATGGTGCAAAGACGTGGACCTTAACTAAAAGAGACATACAAAGGCTGCAGACAACTCAAAGCAGCATGGAGAGATGCATGCTTGGTGTAACCAGGAGAGATAAGAACAAGAACTCGTGGATCCGAAAAATGACAAGAGTGGAAGACGTTATGATCAGAGTTAAATCCCTGAAATGGCAATGGGCTGGACATACTGCCAGAAGGACAGACCATCGATGGACAGCCGAAATTTTAGATTGGATTCCAAGGGACAGGAAAAGACCCAGAAGAAGACCACATGGAAGATGAGTGGCTGAAATTCGAAAGTATGCAGGAGTGACATGGATGAGACTGGCACAAGACAGACCGTTGTGGGGGAAACTTGGGGAGACCTTCGTCCAGCAGTGGATTGATAATGGTTGACGATGAATATGATGATATATATATATATATATATATACAGTGGTCACAAAAGTTAGGGATTATTATGGTTTCAAAGGGGAAACATGGTGATATGCAAATTTGTGAGTACTGGAGATAAGTTATCAGCATAAATTAGCATCATGACAGCACAGCACATGGTGTGCGAGCTCCGACAACAATAGCCTCCAAGGAGTGGAAAATTGAAATTCACAATTAAATATTTTGTGAATGTACAATGTTGTCTATATTGCAGTACTACTTTGTTGTGTGCAGAAATTGCACATTAAATTGTTTTTGTAAACACACTCTTTATTAGTATTACAAGATTGCTTACCTCTTTTAACATTTCACTACACAATCTATATTTTGAGGTTACTCACCTTTATTCCCTAAATCTTTTAGGAGGTTTTCTCTGAATAGCACGTGAATAATTAAGCAGCTAGATGACATTTGACATTTGCAATGTTGTATGAATATATGATTTCACTACACGTTTCATTCTTTCTGCCGTGCCGCACCGGAAGCCTAAACCAAGCATGACGGCCAAAAGAATGAAACATGTAGTGAAATGTTAAAAGAGGTAAGCAACCTTGTAATACTTATATTTGTATGCACATAAATTTAAGAACAACTGTGGCTTCCGCTATAGATGTTTTAACCTGAATTTAAACACTCTTTATTGTTTGTGTTACGTAGCCTCACTGATGTTATTTGAGTCAGATAGATATATTCTTCACCTCATGCAATATCCCTAACTTTGAGTGACCAGTGTATATCATGCATACATTGCTGGGGGGGGGTTGAGATGTCACACCCCAATGTTATCTCTACCAGGAAGGCACAATAAAATTGACAGTTTGTTGTATGGCTTTTCCATAGAGCGTAGATATATGAACTAGCCTTTAAATTCGACAGTGAATAGTGACTCTCTAATTAAATTGCTTAGAAATGAAAAGTTTCATCATTCAGAGAAATTTGAAGGTACAGAATCAACTAGCAAATACAAAAATTGGTCTCTTACTCTTGCCATTTGGAAACTTAACAGCAACAAAATTAAAAACCTGTAGCACCAAAAGTAAACGTTGGGCCATATCATAGCCAAAAATGGAATTTTTTTCTGCAATAGTAAGTGCTAGTCTTAAATAAAAATCTTGGTGCTGTAGAACATTAATGAACAGTGATCTGGATAAATAGCATATATCAATGTAGCATAAAATAAAAAAACCCAACACTGTCAAAAAAATAGTTACAAAAGTACATTTATTGAGTGAAAAGTTGAAATAATTGAGGCCAAGTGAAGGAAAACAAATAGTGTAATCACTTAATGAAGAAATAGAAATGATCCTGAAGCTTAACAAATAGTGATTGGGGTGATAAATACCATATAGAAAATACTATGGCGATAAAAGACTCCAACACTCAAATATAAACTGATACAAAAACAGTAAAACACTTCACAAAAACAAACAACCCAATGCCAAAGATTCATCGGTCGGTTGGGGATAAGTATGGAATATCAAACACTTTTCCAAAGTTATAACTGCTTAACCTTAAATAAGTTTTGAAGACGACAATCCGATTTTTGGCGTAAATGTGACAAGGATGGTAAGTCAGATAATATCCGAAAACTTGAAAATTTTCATCGTCCTGGAGCGGGACTCGAACCCGCGTCTCCCAGAAAACGCCCGGGTATGCTAACCTCTACACCACCCAGAGGGTATGCTAACCTCTACACCACCCAGAAAGTTCTGGGTGGTGGTGTAGAGGTTAGCATACCCGGGTGTTTTCTGGGAGACGCGGGTTCGAGTCCCGCTCCAGGACGATGAAAATTTTCAAGTTTTCGGATATTATCTGACTTACCATCCTTGTCACATTTACGCCAAAAATCGGATTGTCATCTTCAAAATTTGTATTATATGGCGTAATCCCGTATTTCTTTCCTGACTTAAATAAGTATCAAAACATCATCATCATCAACCATTGTCGATCCACTGCTGAACGAAGGTCTCCCCAAGTTTCCTCCACAACGGTCTGTCTTGTGCCAGTCTCCTCCATGTCACTCCCGCATACTTTCGAATTTCATCCACCCATCTCCTATGTGGTCTTCTTCTGGGTCTTTTCCTGTCCCTTGGAATCCAATCTAAAATTTCGGCTGTCCATTGATGGTCTGTCCTTCTGGCAGTATGTCCAGCCCATTGCCATTTCAGGGATTTAAGTCTGACCATGATGTCTTCCACTCTTGTCATTTTTCTGATCCACGAGTTCCTGTTCTTATCTCTCCCGGTTACACCAAGCATGCACCTCTCCATGCTACTTTGAGTTGTCTGCAGCCTTTGTATGTCTCTTTTAGTTAAGGTCCACGTCTCTGCACCATACGTAAGTACTGGAAGGATTCATTGATCAAACACTTTTCTTTTAAGGCATAATGGCATATTGCTCTTGAAAATTATGCTGTTTCTCCCAAAAGCTCTCCAGGCAAGTTTTATATGCCGATTAATTTCTTCATCAATGTGACCCTCACTTGATATCTGCTGTCCAAGATAAACGTATGCGTCTGTTATCTCCAGCTTTTCTCCATCAATCGATAAATCTTCATTTCGTGTAAAAGCATTGAACATCACTTTTGTCTTCTGAAAGTTCATTTTCAATCCCACTTCTTTACTCTTGTCACCAAGTTCCTGGATCATACTCTGCAGCTCTGATGGGGTAGTTGCAAAAATGACTATGTCATCAGCAAAACGAAGGTGGATTAGATAATCTCCATTAATCTTTATCCCTTTGTTTTCCCAGTTCAGTGATTGAAAGACATTTTCCAATGTCGCATTAAAGAGCTTCGGAGATATGGTGTCACCTTGTCTCACACCCTTTCCTACTTTTATGTGTGCTGTATTCTCAAACAGCCGAATCTTTGCACTTGCATTTTCATAGATGTTATTAATAATATTAATGTATGCATCTTCAATACCGCAGGATTTCAGCGCCATTGTAACTGCTGATGATTTCACCGAATCAAAGGCTTTTTCATAATCGATAAAAGCCATGCACAATGGAAGTTCATATTCCCTCGCTCTTTCAATTAGTTCTCTCAGTATGTGGATATGATCTATTGTGCTGTAGCCACTCCTGAATCCAGCTTGTTATCTCGGTTGAGCCATGTCCAGTGTTACCTTCAAGCGGTGTGAAGGAACTTTGAAGATTTTATAAACCACTGATAGGAGGCTGATAGGTCTGTAGTTCCTGAGATCCTCAATGTCACCTTTTTTATGTAGCAGGATCATTGTAGCGTTGTTCCAATCCTCAGGAATCTTCCCTTCATTAAGGCATCGAGTGAAAATTTGGGCGTGTACTGTTTCGATTTCTCCACTTGCTTCTTGTATGATGTCTACAGTAATTCCATCTTCTCCTGGAGCTTTTCCACGTTTAATGTTCTCGATTGCATGTGCAACTTCTGCTGGGAGGACTGGAAGAACTCTGGTACTGGTACCTTTCATGATGTCTGGAGTACATGTATCATCCCTTTCATATAATTTGGAGTAGGAATTTTTCACCCTTGTCAAATCACCTCTATTTCTTGTTACAGAACCATCTTCTTTTCTCAGTGCCATAATTTGTTTTCTTCCCTTACTGAGATGTCCCTTTGCTATCTTTAGGTTTTGGTTGTTTTCAATTGCTTTCCTCACTAGTTCTTAGTTGAATTTTCTTACGTCTTCAGTGATACTTTTTCGTACTGTCTTGCATAGCTCTATATATTCCACTTTGGAAGTCACATCTTCTTTAGTTGTCCTCATTTCTCTTCTTTTTTGCATCAACGTTTTGGTTTTTCCTGATAATTTGTTCACATGCAACTTGTTCTTAGACCCAGCTAATTTTGTTGCTGTTTCCATAAGAGCTTTGGTTACTTTTCTGTTAACTTCAGAAATATCCACTTCTTCCGATGTTAGGCCTTCTAAAGCAGAGAATCTGTTCTTTAGTTCCAACTTGAAGGTATTATGGTGTTCTTTAAGGTTGGTTATGTCAATACATCTTGTTTGTCTTATGAGCTTGCCACGTTCGAGTTTAGTGTTGAGGTGCATCTTACATCTCACCAATCTATGGTCACTACCTGTGTTGAACTTGTTTAGCACACTCAGTCTTCTATGACGAATTTTTTGTTACACATAATAAAATCAATTTCACTTGTCGTCACATTTGGATGTCTCTATGTCCATTTCCTGTGTGGCTTTTTCTCAAAAAAGGAGTTCAAGAAGAAAAATCCTTCAGCCTCTGCAAACTCAACGAGAGTATTTCCACACTGGTTTCTGTTGCCGTGACTGAATTTACCTACTGAAGTTTCATTCTGTAGCAGTTGCCCTATTTTTGCATTGAAATCTCTCATAATTATCTTCAAGTGCTGCTTACTGCTTACCTTTGTTATTTAGATGACGAATTTCCTCATAAAATTCTTCAATTTCTTCTTCAGGATGACTTGTGGTGGGTGCATAAGTTTGAACAATCTGAGCCTGGTATCTTCTCGAGAGTTGGATAACGAGTCGTGCAGCTCTGTCAGAGGAACTTTCAACTTCTACAACTTTATCCTTCAGTTTCTTGTTTATTATAAATCCAACACCACTAGTTCTGCCAGTATCTGTCCCACGATAGTAGAAGAGATGTCCACTTTTCAGTTCAATGAGATCTTCTTGTTTTCTCCTTAGCTCACTTAGCCCGACGATGTCCCATTTGATCCTTTGTAGTTCTTCTTCCAATTCAAGAAGCCTTGAATCAGAAGATAGGGAGCGTCCATTATACGTAGCCAAGGTCAGCATCAGATGGCAGCCTAGTCCAGTCCTCCGGGGATTCTTAGCACCCTCTGCCTTCATGTCGCACTGGCCGCTGCCTTGGCCAGGTACATTCTAACTGCTGGAGACTGAGGGCCAAGATTTAAGTTGTGGAGTCATTTTGGAGGGGTTTGGCCATAACTCACCACGCTGGCCAAGCGGGTTGGTGAGTGTGGGATAGCATTTCCTCTAATCCCGATGGTATAGGTATACCACTATTGGCAGTCGTCAGAGCCCCTTTAGTGGGAACAGGATGCACCACAAAAAGGCGGGGTTGACATTTGTCAAGGAGAAGCTGTGATGTCACGCATCACTTGACCTTACATCCCAAGTATCAAATAAAACAATAAAAATGTTTAAAACAAACTTGCGTAAACACTAACCTATCTCTCAATGGTCTAATAAATAGCCCACCCAGGCTTGTCCTGTTGATATTAAAAAGGGAATAGCTACGTTTGTATTCGAAAATGTAACAAATTATTTACTCCTCCTAGTTTAAAATGCAATTGATGATATATAAACCTGTTAAGAAACGAATACATGAATGTGTTCACGTGTTAAGATTCTACATGTGTTAAAATTCTCCACGTGTTACGAAACAAATGCATGAATTGTGTTCGAAGCCTATGAATTAAAACAGGAAAAAAACTTACCTTTTATGAATTTTCAATTAATTCCTAATATAATCCACTTTTATCAAAGGTAATCCACTAATGTAATCCACTTTTATCGAACGAATTGTTCTGTGTAAAACTTCTTCAAATACAAAGTTCTCGCATACGAGAAACACTGAGCTGTGACCTGTGAAATCTTAGGACCCCTGCTATGACATCACGCATGACAGCAGCGCCACTCATTAAGGCTCGATGAAGTATAACGATGGCTCCGCTCTACTGGAGTGCTCAAGTGATGTGCCGGCCTGAGTTCTTCAAAATACGTAATCTAATCATGCATCGAAATTTTATCAACGCGTAAAAATACGCATCGTCGATTTTTTCGGTGCATAAAACTACTCATCGAAGAATTTTACCAATTTGTAATAATACGCATCAGGACGGTATTTCGTCTTTCAGAGACAGAAGTAAACAAAATAAAGATTTTTTCCGTAATCGTTCTTTTTCCTGTGATGTTGCCTCTGTCCAGTATTGTTGTTATATATAATTTTATTCCGTAAGTATTTGTATTTCAGTTTGAAAATGGAGGAAAAATTTCTAAAAATGAAAATTCGAGGTCGAAAAAATTTCGCTGTAATCTTTAGGCATGAGAGTGCGACGGCTTCGAGGAATTTTTCCTTTTCCGTCATAATTTGGGTTATCCACAAGATCGATGCATAACTGAATAGAAAGTTTGCGGCAATTAGTAGTGGTGGAGAATGTTTTCCGCCTGAAACTTTCAAAACTTTCAAAAGAGGAAGTTTCGTCTTTCAAAACTTTCGGAAACGGAAGTTAGACACAGTGAAGATTTCTCCCGTAATCGTAATTTTATTTTTCACGTGGTGTTTCCTCTGCCTAGTATTGTTGTTAAATACAATTTTATTTCATAAATATTTATATTTCAACTTGAAAATGGAGAGGAAATGTCCGAAAACGGAAAGCGGACATAGCAAAGATATCCCCTGTAACTGTAATTTCTTTCCCCCAACGATGATCAGAACATGTATCCTGTATTCTTAAACCCCCCCCCCCCCTCAGAAAAAAAAAGTTTTGCGTTTCAGTTTGATAAACATAAGTCTGCCGTTAGAATAACTTTTTAAACGTTAAAAATGCTATGTACCAATAATACTATTTCTGGAAAATTGTTCCTGCATCTGAAAAGTGTCGATAAAAAATAGCGCTCATGTGATTTTATGAGCTGTAAAAAATCTTCTGATTTTTAGATTTTGAAGGTTGGTACGTCTGCTTATTAATGGTCATAGCAAAGGAGAGTTTTAAAGGAAATTGTCGTCATCTTAATGTGAACAGGAGGTCTATATCAGTAGATGTGAGGTCAGTTCACTGAATAAAAACAGTTTTATCACATGTTGAGCCTGTGAGTACTTCTACAGTGATCAAATTGGGTTTTAGTTCTTTAATTATCAGTCTTGTTCCATTTCATAAACCTCGTTGTGTATTGAGGTTTCTCAGGAGCATGATATAGCTCCAATCTACAACTTCAGTCTGTGAAGTGGCATTCCTGATGGAGTTTGCTAATTTAAAAACTCTATAGGATAATATTGTTCAGTATTTTCTTCACCATCAGCAGCAATTGAATCGGAGCTTAACTAAGAATGTGCTTACTGTCCCTTCTAAGAGATCATGAACATTCTCATTTAATTTGTCAACATCAGAGTTTTTGGACTCAGAATGGCTTTCTTTGCAAATGTTTTAAAATAAAAAAAATTTATGTTCTCGCCAAATATTTTTCTGGCTATATCACCATCATATAAAATATGTGTAGGCATCTCTATCGTTCCTCTGGTAGGCCATCATCTGTACCATAGGTACCATCACTAAGTCGTGAAAGCCATTCACTGAATGGTGAATCAACAGATTGAACATTACTTTTGAGTCTTAAAATCTCAAACTTCTCCTATAATTGGTTGAATTTAATGCTGGCTTGGAGTATTTTGGTTCTGTCACCATGTTTGACAACAGGGAGAATTTGTCTAAAGTCTCCTCGAAGTAAAAGGACTTTGCCACCAAAAGGTTTCTTATTTCTCATAATATCTTTCAATATTCGGTCAACTGCAAGTAAAGCAGTACCGGGGGCCATTGTAGCTTCGTCTCAATTGATGGCTTTCGCAGATCGAATGATTTCATTGTTGGTGAAATTAATCTTTACATTCGACATAGACGTTTCATTTAAAGGTGACCCTAACTAAAATTGGTTAAAGTATGTTTTGCCACCTTCTAACAGATTAGCAGCTATTCTTGTGGATGCAACAGGTAAAGCTATGTTTCCTCCTCCACGGATAGTGCTGAGGAGGGTTTTTATACAAATAAGTTTTTCCTGTGCTCCCCAGGCCATCAAAGAAAAAAACACCTATGAGGAAGTTCATCATTAGTGGTTGCTGACATAATACTCTCATATGCTGTTTTTTGCTCTGCATTTAAATTACTTTCCATTTTTGTAGCTTTTTGTGGTTTTGCAGCACTGTCGAAATAAACATGAATTTTGAGTAATGTTACTTGATGGAATTGGAAGATTATATTTATCGCATGAGCTATTGTTAGCTTTGAGAGTGTGGTTAATCTCTTGGAGGGTCAAATTCAAGCAATGTTCACAATCCTCAGTATGTCCAATGTTATGCCTGTGTGCAAAATCTTCCCAAAGATGGGATTTATATTTTTCAAACAATTCTTGTGCATTGGGTGGTGAAACAAAGATAAGAATATATGCAAAAAAATTTCATAGTTGTCGAGACATGCTGCAAACTGATGTTTCATCTAAGGTTTTCTCCCATATTTTATCATTCTTAATTAAACCTTTCTGCGATGCAGCTTCTTGAAAGGTATCGTGTAGAATTCCATTGACTGTTCTTAGATCTGTAAAGCGTTTTGCTCTAGACACATGAAGTAGCAGTAGTCTCAAACAATATCTTTCTGGATCAGAGCCAAGGTTGACTAAATACATTCTTCCAATCACATTATCTCCACCATGTTTTCGTTGGACCCATTGTCTTTCTTTTTGATTAAACACGTAATGTCTTGTCATGTCGCTGTATGAAAAAGATTGCACATCTTAATTGCCCTCATTTAGTTTGAACCATGCTGTCAGCATTGTATCTCTTTGAGCATTATGAACAACTGCACTTGGATCATTGTTTAAACTCTCCGGATTAAAGGTAATGTTCTGTTCTTAAGGACGGTGAACAGGTAATCTAACTATTGTATGAGATTGCCGATGCATATCCTAACCAAGTAATATTCGCCATGTTGCCTCAGGTGCGCTAACATATCTGGAATCGTAATTACTTATCCTTCGTCATATTTGGTGTTGTGGTGTGTTATATGTGCATTTGCACAGTCATGACCTCTGTATATGTACTTGAAAAGGTATTTCACGCTTTGCACAGTAGCGCACACCTTGACATTAATGTGGCAATTGTACTTTAACAAAAGATACAGATTATAAGGGACAATCCAGCTGTTGTCAATAATTTTACCATGTACAGTTGTGGTTGCACCATTCTTCCTACGGCGATATAAAGGATACCCACCTTTGTTAGCTACTATTTCATTTCGGAAAGAGTTCGGAAATTGCTTGGTACATTTGCCATCTTTCATTCAGGGTAAATTGTGATTACTTTCACCACACGGGCTGTGAACCACGTGTTTCGCAACAGTTGCATGCAAAACTGGTAAATGCTCTTTATCTGGAAGTTCTGCCGATACAGTTTGGTCAGTTTTCTCAGGCAATGTTGGTTTGTCCTCTTCTTTCAAAATCAAGAGCATATGAGTATGGGGAAGTCATCTTTTTTGGAATTCGATTAAATGAACTTTGCCCACCGTAACTCCAAAAATATGCCTTTTGGTTAGATCGTCCATTAATTCTTTCAACTTTAGTTGGAAGACTCATGCAACTAAATCTGGATGGTTTGCGACAGATTGACCATTCAAGTTTTCAGTAATTTCTTCCTATTTCGGGTTGCATGTCATAGTAAGGAAAAGATCAGGCTTGCCATACTTTCTGGCTATTGCATGCTGGTAATTTTGCATCATATTTCGTGGACTACCTTGAAATGATGATGGCAGAATAAGAGCTTTTCCAAGAAGAAACTCATCATCTCCAGCATTCTGAATTTGGTCCATCAAACCTTTATACTTTTCGACCCTTAACTGAGACTGATTTTGTCGTATGTAATTCAGTCTATTAGCTTCCATTTTTACATATGCATCAACAATGTATTGCTGCATAAGCTTTCCTGCGCTTAATAATGGATTGAATTCATCACGGATCAAAAGACGTTGATAGTACTGCATTTGTGTAACCCTTGACTGTGGCTTTGTACAGTGGTTAGCAACACTTAGTAAAGACGTTGGTCTATGTTGCAATGGAATGTCAGTGGCCCAACTTTTATCACCATATGAGAAGAGGATAAACCAAAGGCTCTAAATTTGGATCGAGAATGCTGATTCTTTCTGTTTTTCTACTGTTGGTGCTTGTACTTGCATAGCAATGAATCAATAAGTCACGTTCGAGTGGAGGTTCACCATCTGCATTTTCAAATATAATGGCAACCTCATTAGATCTTGGAGTATTATAATGCCTTTGATCATTTCTGTGATTTTGAATAATAGCCATTGATACATTAGAAGGAACAGCATTATTCATTTGAGCTTCTTGAATACTCCTTGCTCGACTTCATAAAGCATTTTACATGCTTCCACAAATGGATTATTTTCTGTCATGAATGTACTCAGTGTTTGTAACAGATCTTTTTTGCACCCACTATTTTCTCACATTTGCACTCTTTGGGCAGTAGCCTCACCAGAATCCAATATGTACAATTGCGCGTATTTCCACTGTTCATCATTATCAGGATGCAATGCTCCTACATGATGATAGATTGATCCATTTATTCTAAAACAATAAGGCCCATCACCTGGTGGAGGGGCCATTTGTGCTCCCATCAATGCAAATGCAAGAGAACTATTAATCTACCGTATGTTAACCATAAAATTTTTTGAATGCTCATGCTGAGATTTCATAAGTTGTTCAATTAATGGGGAAGTGTGAATAGGATCTAATTTTACTGCTCCTTTTGAGCAACATTTAGAAAATTTACCATCAGAAGGTCTCTCTCCACCAAAGTTTTTGGCTTTACAAAATTCACAAATTTGCTCAAGAATGCCACATAAGTGTCTCGCTACAGTCTTTTCATCATCTATAACGTTTAATGCCATATGACTTGTAGCATTTGTTTGTTGTTGTCAGTTCGTTAATTTCCTCTGAACCTCTCAAGCGCAGTGCTCATTCCTTTGTTTGGGGGTCATATTTTGTGCCTCTGCAATATGAACATTTCTCATGCGCTAAGATTCAGCTTCAATATGTTCTGGCGTCATATTAGAACGACGATCACGTAAACATCAAATTTCAGAATTTCTTTCAAATGCACTGCGTTTTTGTCTCTTTTTTTTTCTCACATGTTTGGCATTCTGGTGGTTATGTCCTTGCTTTACTGAAATAAAAGTGATCCACGTCGTCGCAAGTACGTATGAAAATTAATAAATTTAATAAATATTAATGACCATTAAATATTTTTAGGAGAAAAATGCATGAAAAGATAATCTTGTAAAACATCTCACAATCTAGAACTGTATGCTTCCACATCCATCACACTCGGAAAAAAAGTCTAACTTTGAACGAAAGAAAAAGATGTAAACAAAACATTAAACAGGAACAGTTACAGATAACATGGTGTGAATACCGGAATATAAATGTTCGACTCTTTCTGTTAAACAGTGTAATAAAGCATATCAAGAGTATGTAAAGTAGAACCAAATTCCTGACAAAATTTTCCTATTTCTAGAAAGTTGACCATGTGACGTAACGCATCTCCGACGTCATGTGAGAATGATTTGGATGAGATGACGTCACACCAGCAGCTGTGAACTTTTCATGACAAGAAAACAAAGTGATATACGCATGCACTGTGCACGTGTAGTTGATGATGTCACCTGCGCAAAAACACGAAAAGCTAAGTGTGACTCACAAACATTTGTTTCTTGGTTGTTGCTATGACAACTTAAAAAGTGATCCATGTCGTCGCAACTTAGCATTTTATAAATTACGATAAGTCTTTATGGACTTCTACTCTACGGTGAATTTCAGAGGTTAACGTGTCACATATAAGGTAAGCGGTTTCTGTGATGAAATGTTCTCTGCCTTGCAGAACAACTTTGTCTTCTATATTCTTATCAGAAAATGTTTTCATTTCCTTCTGTCGACATTTTTCATCTTTAAATTTATGGTTGCCAGTCAAAGTTTTGGCGTTGGTTTCTATGGATTGAAAATTACTTCTCAAACTTATGATGAATGCTTTTAATGATTTTAGCGAATTTACAGCTTTCAAAAGATTCATTTTAGGATCCTGCAAATATTTGCTCATTGTATTTAATCTTTGCAACACTGTATTCCAAAATATGGTTAATAGAGCCGTTTCATACTCCTGGAATTGGTTTAGCAGCCCTTTCACTTCTAATTGACATTCTGGTTTTTTGTGTTCACATGATTCAATTTCCGTCAACGCATTTTGTTATCAATTCCAATTAGTAGTTCTAATTCTGACTATTGTATAGCTCTAATCATTCTACTATTCTCTTTTACGTGCGATATTTCAAAGTAACTTGTACAAAATTCTAGCGGATAATGCTTACCTTGGCATTCCTTTCTAGCGATGGGAACATTTCACGCACATGTTTTCCGGTCTTTGTTGATGTTATTGTCCTAAAGTCCGTTGTATGCGATGACTGCCTTTACTTCTCACACTTTTCGCTGGGTATACTCATTGGATCTTTGCCTTAGGATTCAAACACATCAATTTTTACCGTTCTTTATACTAGAAATTTTCTCCCATCCTCTGGGCATCCTCAGGAGCGTTGCGACTTTACCACCGATGTTCGTGGTTAACTTCGCGCTAATGGAGTCCGATACTCCTTGTTGCCATTCGTCGGATATACTTTTCTGGATATATTTCGTTATCAAGCCTGGCTGGCGCCATCTATGTTTCATTAAAACAACTTTTTTTTTTTTAATTTTTTTTCTCCTATCCTGGTTTTCTTGTCTTTTTTGCCAGTTTTTTCTTTTGTTGTTGTTTTTCTTGTCTTATTAGTTCTTCCCACAGGCCCGATAATGTGCTAGGGTCGTTCTAGTTACATACCCTTGCTTTATTTTTATAGATTAATATTGCTTCTTCCCTCCACATTTGCCTTTCCGATTTTTTATTATTTTTTAGCATTTTAATTTCATCGAATTTTGGGAATGTGCGGTTTTCCATGCAGAATTGCACTAAAGCAGTTTTGGCTTCTTTTTTTGCCAGTTAGATATGTGTTGTTTAAGTCTTTTTTTTTTAATCTGTTTTTCGTACTTCCAATGTACGATATTGGGGGTATGTGTGCAATTGGAATTTCGTAGGTTCCTGATTCTTCTAGCATTTTTTCCTCTGTTTTTTTGTTGACAGTCATACTTTTCACGGTGTGTACTGAGCTTCCTAGTTGTAAGTCATATTTAGCACAGTGCCTATTGATTTCTTTACTCACTCCTTCCAAGTATGGGAAAGCACCAATGTATTTCAATTTTTTATTCCTCATCTACCTTTGGTTGTGCACTTCTTGGCCTTCTTTACTCTGAGTCATATGCTTTTTACTATCATGTATCCATTTATTAATTAGCTTGCTCGGATACCGATAATCTTGTGATATTTTCGAGATAAACTCTAGCTCTTGATTTTTAGCCTGTTGTTAGATGTGTGTGTGTACGCTCGCCGTATCAAGTTTACTATGCTGTTTTTTTTATGTATCACTGGATGGTGCGACAAGTATGGTATCAGTACAGGTATGTAAGTTGCTTTTCTGAACACAGAGTATTCAAAACTATTTTTGTTTTTCTTTAGTTGAATGTCCAGGAAGGATAGGCGATTATCCTTTTCAAACTCAATAGTTAGCTCTATGGTGTTACAGATTTTGCTAAACTGCTGTGCTAGATCTTGTAGCTCAGCTTTGTTAAGTTTAGATATTATAATAATGTCATCTACATATCGAGCATAAAGTATTGGTTTTTCAGGTAGATTTTGAATAATTTTTTTTTCGAGGTATGCCATAATCACTTCTGCGTATAATGCCGATAATGGGGATCCCATAAGGCCACCTTGCGTTTGTTTAAATATATTTCCTTCAAAATGGAAGATGTTGTTTTCCTTGATGAAATATAAGGTATTCTTTAGCTCTTTCAGTTGTGACAAGTTTAGTTCTTTGTTGATGCTTAGTTGTTGCATAATCAATTCGATGGCTAGCTCGACAGGAGTGTTTGGGTATAACGCCTTAACGTCCATGGACGCCATAGTTATTTGCTCTAGGTCTTGATTAATTAATTTGATTTTTTCTATAAACTTATAGCTATTCTTTAATGTATATTGATACCTCATGAATATTGGGGATAGATAGTTGTATATCTTTTTTTCTAGGTTGATGAGTGGTGAGTTTTTTTTCGATAGAATCAGTCTTAAAGGTGTGTTTTCTTTATGTGTTTTAATTTTTGAGAATATTTTTGGCATCCCTGCTCCCATTGGAGGGTTTGCATTTTTTATTTCAGTTGGTAACGTGCTGTGGTTCCTTATATTAGCCAGGAAGGTAAGTTGTTTGTCGGTGGGATCTTTGTTGATGCTATCGCACTGTAGCTCTGAGATGGCCGTCCACATTTTATCATTATATTCCAAAGTGTCCATAATAACAATTTGCCCTGTTTTGTCCGCTTCGCAGAATTTGATCGTGGGGTCTTTGCAAAGATTTAATAGTTGTTTTCTGTCGTACTTCAATTTATTAATCTTGCAGTTTTTTTTTTGTGCTTAGCGTTATACTCTTTAAGCATGATTCTGAATAGCTTAAACCTTAGATCGGTAGCATGCTCTGGATGTACTCACTGCACAATATCTTTTAAGATAGGAATGTACTCTTCTGTTCTTGGGGTTTTAGGTGGAAATGTGTATTTTTTCCCACGTTGTAGCACTGCCTTTTCACTAAAAGTTAGCGCTCTCGATGATTGATTCACAAACACTGGGTATTCTGTACTATCATCACCCCTCATTTTGATTCCATCTAAAAGGGCATTAAATTTCTTGGCAGTTGAGCTTTCTGCCGCCTTTTGTTGGCTTTAGACTATTTCGTTAATTTCAGTGAGAACATCGTCTATAATAAGGGTTTTCCATGTCCCGTTAAAATTCTTATATTCAGTATTCAGTATCTGGTTCCACATATTATAGCACTGAATGTGGTTTTGGTATAGTTGTTTTCTTTTATAAATGATTTCTGCACTTAGTCTTTTCTCTTGACATGTTAATAGCAACCTTTTGTCTTTTCCATGCATAGGTTTGTTGGAAATTCGTAAGTATTTTGGTATAATAAAGTCTACAGTTCGTTAAGAACTTTATTTGGATACCTTCTTTTACCAGTTTAATTTTCTTTTTTTAAACTTCCCGATGATGTTTAGTTCTTTAGGCGTCAGCAGGCTTCTATATTTCATTATCCGTTCCGTATCGTTGTTCTGCACGTGGCCGATTCTAATGCATGTATAACAAATCAATTCCAATTAGTAGTTCTAATTCTGACTATTATATAGCTCTAATCATTCTACTATTCTCTTTTACGTGCGATATTTCAAAGTAACTTGTACAAAATTCTAGCGGATAATGCTTACCTTGGCATTCCTTTCTAGCGATGGGAACATTTCACGCACGTGTTTTCCTGTCTTTGTTGATGTTATTGTCCTAAAGTCCATTGTATGCGATGACTGGCTTTACTTCTCACACTTTTCGCTGGGTATACTTATTGGATCTTTCCCTTAGGATTCAAACACATCAAGTCACAACTGAAAGAGCTAAAGAATACCTTATATTTCATCAAGGAAAACAACATCTTCCATTTTGAAGGAAATATATTTAAACAAATGCAAGGTGGCCCTATGGGATCACCATTATCGGCATTATACGCAGAAGTGATTATGGCATACCTCGAAAAAGAAATTCAAAATCTACCTGAAAAACCAATACTTTATGCTCGATATGTAGACGACATTACTATAATGTCTAAACTTAACAAAGCCGAGCTACAAGATCTAGCACAGCAGTTTAGCAACATCTGTAACACCATGGAGCTAACTATTGAGTTTGAAGAGGATAATCGCCTATCCTTCCTGGACATTCAACTAAAGAAAAACAAAAATAGTTTTGAATACTCTGTGTTCAGAAAAGCAACTTACATACCTGTACTGATACCATACTTGTCGCACCATCCAGTGATACATAAAAAAAAAACAGCATAGTAAACTTGATACGGCGAGCGTACACACACACATCTAACAACAGGCTAAAAAATCAAGAGCTAGAGTTTATCTCAAAAATATCACAAGAGTATGGGTACCCGAGCAAGCTAATTAATAAATGGATACATGAGAGTAAAAAGCATATGACTCAGAGTAAAGAAGGCCAAGAAGTGCACAACCAAAGGAAGATGAGGAATAAAAAATTGAAATACATTGGAGCTTTCCCATACTTGGAAGGAGTGAGTAAAGAAATCAATAGGCACTGTGCTAAGTATGACTTACAACTAGGAAGCTCAGTGAACACCGTGAAAAGTATGACTGTCAACAAAAAAATAGAGGAAAAAATGCTAGAAGAATCAGGAACCTACGAAATTCCAATTGCACACAAACCCTTAATATCGTGCATTGGAAGTACGAAAAACAGATTGAAAAAAAGACTTAAACAACACATATCTAACTGGCAAAAAAAAGAAGCCAAAACTGCTTTAGTGCAATTCTGCATGGAAAACCCGACATTCCCAAAATTCGATGAAATTAAAATGCTAAAAAAGAATAAAAAATCGGAAAGGCAAATGAGGAGGGAAGAAGCAATATTAATCTATAAAAATAAAGCAAGGGTATGTAACCAGAACGACCCTAGCACATTATCGGGCCTGTGAAAAGAACTAATAAGACAAAAAAAAAAAAAAAAAACGGCCAAAAAGACAAGAAAACCAGGATAGGAGAAGAAGAAAAAAAAAAAAGTTGTTTTAATGAAACATAGATGGCGCCAGCCGGGCTTCATAACGAAATATATCCAGGAAAGTATATCCGACGAATGGCAACAAGGAGTATCAGACTCCATTAGTGGGAAGTTAACCACGAACATCGGTGGTAAAGTCGCAACGCTCCTGAGGATGCCCAGAGGATGGGAGAAAATTTCGAGTATAAAGAACGGTAAAAATTGATGTGTTTGAAGCTAAGGTAAAAATCCAATGAGTATACCCAGCGAAAAGTGTGAGAAGTAAAGGCAGTCATCGCATACAATGGACTTTAGGACAATAACATCAACAAAGACCGGAAAACATGTGCGTGAAATGTTCCCATCGCTAGAAAGGAATGCCAAGGTAAGCATTATCCACTAGAATTGTGTAAAAGCATTTTGTTATGTTCACAAAATTGATTTTTAATGGCAATGTAGCATTAACTGTAGCTGACCATCTTGTGTCACTTAATTTTTTCAGTGATAAGGAGTCAGATGTCAAACAAGCATCTAGAATGTTCCAGCATCGTGTTGCAAGCATCAAGTTGAAAAGAAGGTACACGAGGTGTCCACAAATTAGAAATATCTCACTGCCAAACTTCCAGTTAAGTTTAGTGAGTGGCTTGCACGAGGAATGTAAAATGCAGTGGGTCTGTGGCTTCTTATCCTGGCCTGTAGTCCTGTGTATTTGCCTGACATATTTGCTGAGTTGTACATTTGTCCCTACATTTTTTAATGTGAAGAGCTAAATTGTCTAAATCCTTTAGTACAATTTCTTCTAAGTATGCTCATCGATTGCAACAAATCCAAGAAATCTTTCTTTGATTTCTCTGTTTGCCATGACATACTTTAATATACAAACAAGCTGATCCATTCAGTGTTAGAACATCTATAGCACTAGCTACAACTGTTCATAATTTACGTGCATACAATTATAATTATAATAGGTTGCTTACCTTTTTACAGATTTCTCTGCACGTTTTATTCCTTTGGTTGTCTTGCTTGGTTCAAGCCTCTGGTGCGGTGTTCCATTTTCGTCTTCAGGTTCATTCAAATGTCCAGCGAGTGCTCAAGTACACTGCATTAATGACTCTATGTCCCAACAGCATCTTCCTCCCTCCTACCCTTTCCACCAGTGTGTAAAACCCAACCTTCGTTGGTTGATTGACATTTATTAAAACCCCAATTCTTGAACTCAAAACCTTTTGATATAACCAACGAACATAAACTGCCTATTTACCTACATACAAAATGCCGAACAAAAATGTATGTAAATAGGCAGTTTATGTTCGTTGGTTATATCAAAAGGTTTTGAGTTCAAGAATTGGGGTTTTAATAAATGTCAATCAACCAACGAAGGTTGGGTTTTACACACTGGTGGGAAGAGTAGGAGTGGAGGAAGATGCTGTTGGGACCTATAGTCATTAATGCAATGGACTTGAGCATTTGCCAGGCATTTGAATGAACCTGAAGACGAAAATGAAACACCGCACCAGAGGATTGAACCAAGCAAAACAACCAAAGGAATAAAACGTGCAGGGAAATGTGTGAAAAGGTAAGCAACCTATTATAATTAAGCTGATCCATGTGCGATATGTCCGGTGTCAAATCTATTACAATAGAAAAGTATGAGGAATCTTACACTTTTTCAGCAAATCAATGTGCCAATTTGTCTCTGATTAAGTCAATGAACTTTTCACAGGTATGATGCAACAAATGATTAATTTTTCCTTGCCCGCAGTTTCCATGCCTTTGTAAATGACGCCTAAAAAAAATCATCAAATTCACTCAGATATTCTAAGCAGGTTAAGAAGTTCCCCCTTCTTTCAGACTTAATATTATCACTGAGTCCCCTAAAGGCAATCCTAGTTTACTAAATAATTTCACCATTGCAATGATCCTTTTCAAAACTTCTTTCCAATACTTTTGTTCTGCACATATTTGCCTTGCTAATTTGGTATCGATGTGTCCCATTATTGAACATCTCTTTTTATATGAACACATGACTTCGATATAGTCATGACTATGCTCATGAGTTATGCTGAGTTAACGTTTTTGAAATATTTCTCGTCATTACTCATTACATCCCATTTTCATTTTATCACATACTGTAGCTTTTGTGAAAAGTGAAAAGTTTGCAAACAAAGCAATATAGTGATTTGCTTGTATCAGAGAAAATTAATCACTCCTGTTTCTCATTGGTTCCATTACTTTTGATGTAATAGAAGTGCAATTCATTAAAGCTTCTATAATATTCCCTGTTGCGATCTTTATACACAACTTTCAAACATTTAATATTACCGACATTTTGTGGTTTATTAATCAAATAAGACTCAATCATTTTGTTATTTAAACTTATATCATTTGGCTATAATGCAAAATGTCCTTTGTGTATGCGCCCGGACTTGCGGTATCAGATTCGATGCTTAGATTGGTACTTACTTCCATTTCCATTGGATTTGCAGATGCAGTTGAGGCACAAATTGTTTCTTCATTTTCTCTTTGGGAATCCAGTTAGTTTTCTTCACTGCCTTCCACCAGTAGTTCCTCATGCACTTGTAATAAGTCCACCTCCATTGCTGTTTACTGCACTTCTTTCAGTTGCTGATGTATAGGTCGTCGTGAAAACGACTGAATAGAATTTGCTTGGGCTTAATAAGCTGTTACTTTTAACTGTTTATGTTTACGTTTTGACGCACCGGATTCAAATTTTTTTGTCATCATTTTGGTTACAAAATATCAACGTCGCCAAGCAGCAAAGACACTCAAACTACATGCAACTAACACATACTAGCATGATGGGATCACATAGTTAAGTCGATTAAGAAATGCTTTGACGGCGTGACGTGGTAACCAATAAAAACAGCAGATTTTCTCCCATACTAGCGGTGCGGTGTAGAATGCTACAATGCGGAAATAATCTTTCCTTTGCAAGGTGTGAGCCCATTGCTGATATTCTGAGAAAGGGACTCGCAAAGCACACATTTTAACTTCAGCTTGAGCCCCCAGCTAGCGCTTATTGTGCTTAATGGGAAATCCAGCCCTAACATAACATGATGGATTTTCTGGTTCAAATAATCTGGAAAACCAAAAATCAGGATATTATTAGGAACTTTTGCAACTCACTTTCTATACATATTAATGCTTTTATTCTTACAAGAAGTAGCCATGCCTCATACTGATGTTACTCCGATGTATCCACCTCACTAAACGTGAACATTTGTTACCTTTCAACATGTTGCTTCATAATAACTTGTACACTATTCTAGAGGATAATGCTTACCTTGGCATTCCTTGCTAGCGATGAGAAACATTTCACACACGTGTTTTCCGGTCTTTGTTGATGTTATTGTCCTAAAGTCCATTGTATGAAATGAATAGCTTTACTTCACACACTTTTTCGCTGGGTATACTCAGTGGATCTTTGCTTTAGGATTCAAACACATCAACTTTTACCGTTCTTTATACTCGAAATTTTCGCCCAGTCTCTGGGCATCCTCAGGAGCGTGGCGACTTTTCCACCGATGTTCGTGGTTAACTTCGCGCTAATGGAGTCCGATACTCCTTGTTGCCATTCGTCGGATATACTTTCTTGGATACATTCCGTTATCAAGCCCGGCTAGCGCCATCTACGTTTCATCAAAATAACATTTTTTTTAAAATTTCTTTTCCTATCCAGGTTTTCTTGTCTTTTTTGTCAGTTTTTCTTTTGTTGTTCTTTTTCTTGTCTTATTAGTTCTTTCCACAGGCTAGATAATGTGCTAGGGTCGTTCTGGTTACATACCCTTGTTTTATTTTTATAGATTAAGATTGCTTCTTCCCTCCTCATTTGCCTTTCAGATTTTTTATTCCTTTTTAGCATTTTAATTTCATTGAATTTTGGGAAAGTCTGGTTTTCAATGCAGAATTGCAGTAAAGCAGTTTGGCTTCTTTTTTTTTGCCAGTTAGATATGTGTTGTTTAAGTCTTTTTTAAACCTGTTTTTCGTACTTCCAATGTACGATATTGGGGGTATGTGTGCAATTGGAATTTTGTAGGATCCTGATTCTTCTAGTATTTTTTTCCTCTGTTTTTTTGTTAACAGTCATATTTTTCAAGGTGTTCACTGAGCTTCCTAGTTGTAAGTCATATTTAGCACATTGCATATTGATTTCTTTACTAACTCCTTCCAAGTATGGGAAAGCACCAATGTATTTCAATTTTTTATTCCTCATCTTCCTTTGGTTGTGCACTTCTTGGCCTTTTTTCTCTGAGTCATATGCTTTTTTGAAGATTAGAGCTATCTAATAGTCAAAATTAGAACTACTAATAGGAATTGATGTTGCCTCATATCCTGCATTTAACATTCCTTCAGGGTGGGACTGTTTTTTTTTTTTTAATGGAGAATATATTTCTGATTTGCATCTACACTGCCCACTATTAATATCTGGACAATTGCATGTCTACAAACAATCTTTATTTACAGAAAATTAAATGTTGTGTGCTGAAACTATCAGGGATAGATGGTCACTCACCACAGAACCTCAAAGTTTTTACCTAATGCCTGAGTTTTTAAATTCTGTTATAAAAATTTAATTTTTCAAAATTTGGATTTTTGTTATGAAGCTTTCATCTCTTTAATAAAGCAGGTACAGTATATGGAATTTTTTCTGTTAGCATAGTTTTTGTAGACTACTTACTATGAAATCAAATAATGAAGATGCCAATATCTAGTTTTGACACTCTCACCAGCAGAGTTATGTGTTCTACAGGAATATTGGCAGTTATGATTCAGGCTTTAACTTCCGCGGTGGAATGCAAGACAGTTATGTGTGCCCATGCATAGTAAGGATCAGATATATTCGTAGCTATGGCATTGGTTTTGTGAGGTGTGCTTCTAAGTGTATTTATTTATTAGTGGTTTTATTGAATATTATACACCAGAAGACAAAGATGAACTTCCTTAAACATATTTTAAAGTGCAACTACTAATACAAATGTATAATATGTTTCTAGTTTTTGTCATGAATATTGCACTAAATCATTGAACAGAAATATCTAAGAAATAACACATTAATGTTGAATGTTGGTCACAATTCTGCATGTGTGTTATTTTAGATTGATTATGGTTTCCTTGTTGTATCTCTTGAGAAAAAAACAACAGTGACCAGTTCAACTTTGTTTGATGAGAAATCTCTTCTTCTGTGCACCCAACTGTCCAATTTGGGACAAACTGTTGCAGTGATTTTCTATAGGATTTAGATCAGAAATCTGGGCTGCCCAGTCCATTTTTTTGTCCACCATGTCCTCAAACAAATCTGTGAAAGTGTGAGCAGTATGACATTGTGTATTGTCCTGCCAATACAGGTATATGCCTTCCCCAAAGTATTGCCACAATGTTGGTAGCACATAATTATTCAGGATGTCTAGGAAGAGCTCAGTAGTAACCCACTGGCAGAAACAGCGTGGCATAACGGCGGGCGCCACAGATTGCTTTCAGAAAGTTTCAAAAGTTTATGTTATTTATTTCATATATTAAAAGCAATTGCTTTCAACAATTGCCACAGATTGCTTTCAGAAAGTTTCAAAAGTTTATGTTATTTATTTCATATATTAAAAACAAAACAAAACCGAAATTTTCTTAACTATTTGCTCAACTCAACTCTGGGAGCAGAAACAGCACAACACGGCGACGCCCGTCACAGATTTTCGGAAAGGTGTGCAGACTGTTTTTTCTGACTGTTTCTTTAACATTCATTGTTTCTAGCATTCCTTTCAATTTTAAAGCAAGGGAAGTTTTTGCGCATTTTTAATGTTGTATCCTGCTTTCAGATGTGAAGTTATATCGACAGATCACGTAGGCAATTGTTTTATTTCATTTCATTTTAATTTTATCCTTGTTTCACAAACAGGAAACTTCGAGTTGACGATACATTTTGCTTTCTTTCAATAATGAAGCAATACTTTTGCCCACTTTTAATGGCTTCTTCATTTCCACTTCATTCTGGAAGCTGATGGCCGCAATTTTTCATTTTTGGCATTCATATAGCTTTGTTTCAGTTAGATTTATGTGATTTTTTTTTTACAAGAGCAATTTCTTTTAAGCTTTTTCAATGTTCCCTCCTCCGTTTTCATGGCCATCAGTATTCTGGAACTTGATGTCCAAATTTTCGTTTCTTTTTGCTTCCATATGGCTTCATCTCAGTTAGATTGACGAAGTTTTCTTCTTCTTCTTCTTCTTCTTTCTTTTTTTTTTTTTCAAAAATCGTATTTTACGCATTTTTATCATTACTCTTCCATTTTTTCGTGTGTATTATGCTGCATCCCGGGAGCTGATGGTCGCAAATTTTCCTTTTTAGTTTCCAGATAGCTTTGTTTCTGTTAGATTAAAGATGTGTGTGTGTTTAAGAGCCATATTTTTAGCATTTGCAACATTTCATTCTCCGTTTCCATGGCATTCCAGAAGTTGACGGTCGCAGGTTTTTCTTCTTCCAAATGCTTAATCTTAGTTACATTGAGGTGAAGGTTTTTTTTGAGTTTTTTTTTTTTTACTAAAATCATATTGCTACGCATATTTAATGTCTCCTGTTGCATTTCCACGGCCGAATTACGCAGCATTTCAGTAGCTGACGGTCACAATTTTTTTTTCCTTTTTTATTTATTTCCAGATAATTTCATTTCAGGTTGACAAAGGGAAGTTTTCCTTGCTTTACAAGAACTCTTTCCTTATTTCTCACTTTAAATTTATATTTTTGGGAGATTTAATTATATCAATGAAAATGCTCCCACCACATTTTAAGATATTCACTAAATTTTTCTCAAAAACTACAGTCAATTCACAAAAGGGATTAAAAAAAAAAAAGCCTTATATGGACATCAGTTTTACAAATAAATGAAATGTGACAACGATGATGTATCAACCGATCTCTCTCTCTCTTTATAAATGTGTGTGCGCTCTCAAACACACACACACACACACACAGTAGACATGTAGTTTTAATGGTGGTTCAACCTTATTGTTATTAATCATGGATTTATTTGTTAAAGCCAAAACTGTAACAGGTAAGGACATTTTCACAATTTTTGAATGGAACAAACTGGCCAAATACAATCCTAAAAATGTGAAATGCCAAATTACTGTCATCTCCAAAGTTGGCATGATCATTACTCTTACACAGCTGTTTCAATCATCGGTTGATGAGGCCGCCAATGCAACATAATTGCTGCAGGAAATAATAAGAGCACTATGTGTATCAGGTAGAACATCCTCTAAAGGAGGGAGTTTAATCAATTAACTGAATGCGAAAAAACAACAACTTCATTTTATGAATTTCAAATTATTTACTATCGTTTATACTTCCTGATTATTTTAAAAATTCAAAAGCATTTAAGAAATCATATTATTTTCATCTTCATTGGCAATAATCACCAAAAAAGTGCACTGTTTATGTGCAAGTCATTAATGACTTCACAATCAGAAAGGCCAAACTTACCTAAAAGGTCTTGGCTTCATTACTCTAATACACTTCGTGCACGTTAATGAGAACCTTTTGTTATGCAGCTGGCCTTTTTGGGTTGAAACTTTCATCATATCCTCTCACAGGTTGTTGTTGTTGTTATTATTCCTCAGGTCATGAAACATTCATATTTTCATTCACAACACACTAAAAAACGCTGAATTCTGACTGCTGTTTGACATGCGTGATATCTCGTTAAAACTAGATGCCTACTCACCAGTATGTGAGTGTTGTCAACCTTCATTAAGCCCTTTTTTTTATTCTATTTACTTCTTTCCTTCTCTCCTCCCTCAGCAACTTGCCTTTAAAAATTCACATTTCTAAAAACGGTACTCCATTCTAAAACACATACTTATACACCAAATAAATACCGTACTCACTTATATCACACCTATATTCAATTCTATACCTATTTCACAACATACTATTTACATACCTCATACTAACACAGTCACATACTATATATATACAACACATTCATACACTCTATTTAAAACCACTATCTACATAATTTATATTACACTATTTACATTTCACAGCAGTCAAACCACTGTCAACTGTGATTTACGTAGCGCTCCATTTGCCTCATATCTCGTAAATACCCTGCAGCAAACCCTAACCCTATTCGGCCAGTCACAACAATTCCCAAGCGCTTTCAACAGCAACACTGTTATCCTCAGGAGGTCGATGTATCCCTCTGCTCTGCTAACCGCAGATCAAGTGAGCAAATTGATCAAGGTTCCGGCGTCAGTCGCGAACTCCGCATCGTTGTATCTCTGGCAGATCAAGATTGTTGTATCTTGTCAGTGCTGTTCTCTTTCTTTTCTTTTTTCTTTAATTGTTGTTCTACTTCAATCAAGGCTTTCCAATGGTCATTTAAGTTGTTTGGGTCGTTAATATTACATACTCTTGATCTGTTTTTTTCGATTAACACTGATTCTGCAACTCCCAACTGCCTTTCATTTTTACATCCCTTAATGATTTTAATATCTTTAATTTCGTAGATTGATGGTTTTCTAGGCAGTACTGGGTTAATGCTGTTTTAGCTTCTTTTTTATTCCAATTATTCATAAGTTGGTGTAATCTATATTTTAACTTGTTCTTAGTGCAGGGATCGCATTCCTCCTAAAATTCCTAAAATTCCTAATATTTTGTGACCCTCCTTAAATTCCTAAAATTAGACCTAAAATTTGCTATTCATCCTAAAATTTTCGTAAGCTTATTTTTATTAAAAACACAACCGTTATTAACGCCAATAAATTTACCATTACGGTAAGGTAAAAAGACCTGTTATTGTAGAAACACAGCCTATATGCTGTGCTGCTGAAGGGAGGGGAAAATGACGCCATCGAGATGCACTTGCTTCGGGGCGGGCGTTCCATTTTTTTGCCTTCGAACAGTTTTCGAGAGTAACAAGAGATCTAAGGGAAAAGGGGAGGGGTCATTTTCACCCCTGGTTTGCGCTTTGCAGACGAACTCCGTGGCACGCAGAAGATCGTACTTTATTTTTGTACATGCCTTGTGGAACCTCCTCTTTCTGCTGATGTTTTGTTATTGTAAACCGCAGGTGGGTGGAAGCAAAGAGGAAACATGTGGTCTCCTTCCGTAACCTCCGGTAATGACGATGGGATGGTAGCTGAGTATTATCTTGGCAGGCAGTAGAGCACGTGATCATTGACCTTCGATCATGCGTCGGCGACAGCGACCTTCGATGCGCAATATATCTCGGCTCCGACTCGCTTTGACTGAACTTGCGTGAGATGCGTATGATAGTTTCTGGTTTTACGTCTTTTATGGTGTTCTCTGTGCTGTGTGCAGGTTCAGTTCTCTAGTGGTGACCTGTTTTTTTTTTTTTTTTTTTTCATATCTTCTGACATCCTCGCAGCCAAATTTCGGGAAGTTGTCTGGTTTTGCAATATTGGAACGTGTTTTTGTACTTCCCTTTCATTTTCTGGTTAGTAATACAAGTGTTTAAGATGCCTAAATCCAAAACGAAATTTCAAGATGCGTGGCTCGCCAAAGAATTGGACGGAGTGAAGTTGAAAGAATGGTGTTCTGCAACTGAAACAATATTTTCTGCTAAGTGTATATTGTGTTCAGAAATTTTCAACATTTCTAATAGTGGCTTTTCACAAGTAAAAGCGCATCATAAAGGAAAAAAACATTTGCAGAAATTTCAAAGTAAATTTCAAAATAAGTCCATCCTGAAAGCCTTTGGAGGACGGGATCTTCAGCCCAAAACAAATATTAGTGAAGTACTGAGTCATGATTTACAGTCGGCTAAAGCCGAAGCATTATGGGCCATGAAAGTTGCTAAGGACAATATGTCTTTTGTTTCATGCACTGAAACAGTTGAACTTTTCAAAGAAATGTTTCCTGATTCTGCTATTGCAGCCAAAATGCAACTTAAAGAAAAAGTTGCTTATGTGATATCACATGGATTGTCAAAATATTTTGAAGAGGATTTGAAAAAAGACATTGCATCTAGTAGCCCAGGAAAGGTTACTATAGCATTTGATGAAACTACAAATACACAAGTGAAACGGCAGTTGGATGTGTATCTCAGATACTGGTCTTCAGAAATAAATTCAGTTTCTTGCCGATACCTAACAAGCATTTTTCTGGGTCATGCAACAGCAGATATTTTGCTAAAAGAAATTCTTGATGTGTTATCATCCTTCAATATTTCGTTGAACAGAATTATTTGTGTATCCATGGACAGCCCAAATGTAAATAAGTGCTTTTTACGCAAATTCAATGAAGTTGTAAAACAAGAAACAGGCCAGAAATCTTTGGAACTAGGTTTTTGCAACCTGCATGTTGTTAGTAATGCATTTAAAATTTTTTTGACAAGCTTAAATATAGATTTTGACGAATTTGCTACTGATATGCATTACTTTTTAAAGAGTAGTGCTGCAAGACGAGAGGATTATAAATCTGTCGAGGATATAACATTGGTCACTGCCAAATTTCTTTTGCGTCATGTCAGCAACAGATGGTTAACCGTTGGTTCTGTAGCCCAGAGGCTCTTGGATCAATGGCTAAATATTACAGAATATTTTTTAAACTTCTTGCCATCTCAAAAAATATTTGAAAAACAACTGCGCAATTCGGCAAGGTATAAAAGAATTCACTGTTTCCTGAAAAATGAGCTTACTCCTTGCTATTTAGCATTAATTTCATTTTCACACCAAAATTTTGAAAAGTTTTCATTATGTTATCAGAGTGAAGAACCAAAAATACACCAGTTATATTCTGATTTAAATACTTTAATGAGGAATGTTATGGCTCAGTTTATCCAAGATGATGTTATAGCAGGGAAATTTGGAGAAGACCTAAAGAATGTAGATTTTGAAAACAAAAATTCATGGAAAAAACTAGGGGAGTTAGAAGTTGGTATGAAGACAAAAAATCTTCTCAGGAATGTTCAGGAGACCAGGCAGAAATTGTTTCTCTTAGATGTAAGATCATCACTAATTGCAACCACAAAATATTTAAAGTCAAATTTGCCATTCTGCAATCAAAAGCTAAGAGACATAGAAGTTTTAAAGGTAAAAGAACCAAAGAAAGAGTCAACTCAACTTTCAGTCACTGAAGGACTTTCGGAAATAACCAGAATTTCAAGTGTTTTGCATCTTTCTGAGGAACAAGTTGATAGAGTAAGAGAAGAGTGGAAACTTTTAAATTGCGATAAGCCAACTCTAGATGAACTAGTGAAATTTTCAGAGGAAGGGCATATTCCAGTGCGGATTAATCATTACTGGCGTAATATATTTAGTATTAAAGACTCTAGCGGAAAAGAAAAATACTCAAATCTTGCTAAACTCATAAAGTCAATTTTAGTTTTACCTCATGGTAATGCTGATGCAGAAAGGGGATTTTCGGTTAACACTGCTCTGTTAAGGAAGGACAAGGCTAACTTAAAAGACTCAACTATAACATCATTAAGAATAGTTAAAGGGGCCATTAAACACTATGGATGTGTAAGTAAAGTTCCCATAACAAGAAATTTGTTAAATAGTGTTCGTGATTCACATAAATTTTATAAAGAGTATGTTGATAAGCTGAAGGAAGAAGAATCAAAAAAGGTAAAAGAAAGGAAGCAGAAAGAGAGGGAAAATAAGGAAAAGCAGCTAGAGAAAAAAAGAAAAGCTGAGTTTGATGACAAAATAAAAGAAAATGATGCAGAAATAAATAGACTTAAAAACGATAAAGAAGCCTCCCTAGCAATAATTCAAGAGGGAACAGAAAGAATGAGAAAAGCTGTAGAAAAACAAAATACTGTTGAAATAGCAGTTGCCTCTAACTTGATCATACAAGGTTCAGCTGAAATAAAGAAAACTGAAAGTAAATTAGTTGTGGTAGAAGCAGAAAAAGATAGGCTAATCAGGAAAAGGTTAAAACAATAATATGAAAAAAGTAATTCAGTGAACAATTGTACATAGTTCTTGGTTTTCAATTACCTTTTTAGGATATTATAATTTAATGTGAAACCTGAAAACTTTACTGTGAAAATCGTGAATTGCTTCTGGTTCAACAGCATATTAATGTTCAAAGTGAAACTTGAATGTGGTAAATATACTTGAATATGATAATAACACGTGAAAAGATAAGAACTGAACATTAGAAGTAAATCATACTTAAACTTTAGACATTAGACGTTATGCAAAAAATTTGGGTGTTAACTTCGACCATATATACTAATGGACTGCACATTGGCAATAGCTGCATCAAAGCCGCCATGGCTCAAACATTGGGCACGTCATCATCAGACTCCAAATTTCGTGTAAAAATGCTGTTATGATTACTAATTTACGCTGCAGAACTTCAGTGTTTTCGGTGTATTATGTGAATGCGCCTCATATATAATGAAAACTCTTCAGGAAAGTTTACTTATGAGCTATATACATGCATGATCGGGTTGTTTACATTTTGTGATTTATAATGTGATGAACATTTGCGAAGAATTTGGAACATGCATTCCATTTTTTTTTCTTAAGTTACTATATTTTTATATCAATAGCTGCAAGTTTCTGGTTAAGTAATTGAACTTTATTGACTTAGGTATTTAATTCGTTTCTTACCCATGAAAAATCATAGAACTTTCTTTACTATATCGCTCAGAGCAACCATAAGCACAGCAGGTGTAACCCATCTTTTTGACTGTTGTCATGTGATTTTATGTTGGAGCCAGAAATTTTGATGTCATGCGCAGTCTATCAGTATATATGGTTGAAGGGTGTGAAGCAAACTCTTTACAATGTATACAAAGTTGTTTTACTAGATGTATACAAATATACATATAGTTTTTATTGAAATACACTCCTAAAATTTTCCTAAAATTTTTCTAAAAATTCCTAAAATTCCTAAAATTCCTACCTAAAATTTTCCAGAAGTATGCTATGATCCCTGTTAGTGCTGCCTATATATGACAAAGGTAGTTTCTGATTTATGAGAATCTCATATACACCAGCTCTAATTCCGTAGGAGATTAAACACCAGCTCTATCAAGTTGGCTGATCTTTTCATTTTTTATTACTATATTTTTTTACATTATGTACTTGATTTCCTACTTGTATGTCATATTTACCACAAAGCTTATTAATTTCAGCAGAAATGCCTTCAACATATGTAACCGCTCCTACATATCTTAATGGTTTTTTACTATTTGTACCTTTTTTATAATTTGCTTGAGTTACTTCATTAATCCATTTCCTAAAAGAAATAGTATTAAAACACTAATTAAAAGAAGTATAACACACTCGTCAAAAGAACAATATCAAAAAGAAGAATTAGAATATATTGAAAAAATTGCACAGAATTTTGGCTATCCTAAAATGAAATTAATAAGCTTTGTGGCAAATATGACATACAAGTAGGAAATCAAGTACACACTATACAAAATATAGTAATAAAAAATGAAAAGATCAACCAACTTGATAGAGCTGGTGTATATGATATTCCTACAAATCAGAAACCACCTTTGTCATATATAGGCAGCACTAAGAACAAGTTAAAATATAGATTACACCAACGTATGAACAATTGGAATAAAAAGAAGCTAAAACAGCATTAACCCAGTACTGCCTAGAAAAACCATCAATGTCCGAAATTCGAAGATATTAAAATCATTAAGGGATGTAAAAATGAAAGGCAGTTGAGAGTTGTAGAATCAGTGTTAATCGAAAAAAAAACAGATCAAGAATATGTTATATTAATGACCCAAACAACTTAAATGACCATTGGAAAGCCTTCATTAAAGTAGAACAACAATTAAAGAAAAGAAAGAGAACAGCACTGACAATAGATGGCGCCAGAGATACAACGATGCAGAGTTCGTGACTGAAGCCGGAACCTTGACGAATTTGCTCACTCGATCTGCGGTTAGCGGATCAGAGGGATACATCGACCTCCTCAGGATGGCAGTGTTGCTGTTGAAAGCGCTTGGGGATTGTTGTGACTGGCCAAATAGGGTTAGGGTTTGCTGCAGGGTATTTACGAGGTATGAGGCAAATGGAGTGCTACGTAAATCACAGTTGACAGTGGTTTGACTGCTGTGAAATGTAAATAGTGTAATATAAATTATGTAGATAGTGGTTTTAAATAGAGTGTATGAATATGTTGTATATATAGTATGTGACTGTGTTAGTATGAGGTATGTAAATAGTATGTTGTGAAATAGGTATAGAATTGAATATAGGTGTGATATAAGTGAGTACGGTATTTATTTGGTGTATAAGTATGTGTTTTAGAATGGAGTACCGTTTTTAGAAATGTGAATTTTTAAAGGCAAGTTGCTGAGGGAGGAAAGAAGTAAATAGAATAAAAAAAAAGGGGGCTTAATGAAGGTCGACAACACTCACATTCTAGTGAGTAGGCATCTAGTTTTAACGAGATATCACGCATGTCAAACAGCAGTCAGAATTCAGCGTTTTTTAGTGTGTTGTGAATGAAAATATGAATGTTTCATGACCTGAGGAATAATAACAACAACCTGCGAGCGGATATGATGAAAGTTTCAACCCAAACAGGCCAGCTGCTTAACAAAAGGTTCTCGTTAACGTGCATGAAGTGTATTAGAGGAATGAAGCCAAGACCTTTTAGGTAAGTTTGGCCTTTCTGATTGTGAAGGCATTTAAGAAATGATGTTTAAATTCTGAATAAAATCAAATCTTTTTTTTTTCTTATCTGGGAAAAGCTAGTTTGACTTGCAACTAAATATTAATTTGTACGGTTATCAAAATCAGAACTTTCCTTTGTTACAGTGCAGAATGATAAATTTTGTACAAAAATCAATATTTAAGCTTCCCTTTACTTTGCAGACAGTTTTTAGCTTTTCCTTTCTGCATTGCAGACTCCTGAAGAAGATTCTATTTAAGGGCTCAGCAGTCTCATGGTTTTTTTTGTAAATTATTAATTGACCCAAGCCGGACCACGAGAAATAACTCCACACTAACACGCCGTGTCCACCAACCATTATTGTCTGAATAATAAAGTTTAGAAGGTACCTTTCTCCTGGCATCTGCCACATCCAGAAATTACAATTAGACTGGCAGGTAATGTACTATGATTCATCAGTCCAAAGCACAGTTTTATATTGGTCTCCAGTTTAAGATTGATGTTCCTTACACCACACCAATCAGCATTAGTTGATGTGATTAGTGACTTGTGGATAGTTTCTAGACCTCGGTAAACCATATCATTCAGCATCCTGCAAACTGTACTGATGCTAACATCAGTTCCAATAGTCTCACATAGGGTTTGCAGGATTTGAGACAATGTTGATTTCATTTTGAAAGAGCAGTCCTTTGCAGTACACATTCTGTTAACTTTGGATGTTTACCAGGTTGTTTCTTGGCAAATTCAGCCTGGGTCCTCTTCTGTTTGCATATCACATTCCCAACTGTTGACCTAGGGATCTTCAGTGTCTCTGAAATGTAATGTGTGGTGTTATTACTTATGTGCCACCCTATTATGAATCTGCTCTGGAAATTTGTTAAGTGTTGATCAAGGGCTCTTGCATTCAGATTCTTGCTATTGTCTCATCATAGCCCTCTGAACATACTCATAGGTGGGTCTGTGATGTGGTGTTTGCATAAGAACAAACTCAACATCAATAGAGGGGTGTTCAGATATTAATGGCAGGGCAATGTATACTATGACTGTAACATGAAGCACATAACTTTTTTCTGCTTGTGGAAAACAAGATGTGATGTTTACAACAGTCATTTCAGGTTTGGAATAAATATTCCATGTAAATCAAACCCATTTCATTTTTGGGAGGTGAGGACTTTTCAGTGATTATAGTGGGTGACCAGTCCAAAGGAGTAACTTTAGGTAGGGTTTTACATTACAAGATAAGTCTTGTATGAAGTTTGATATGAAACTGGTGCCACTGATTGATTTCTCACTAAGAACAATAAATGCAACAATAGTAAAACTTGCATGGAAGATTTGTAGGTGTACTCTGTTTACCATGTGCATCATTCTGTCATAAACACTATGTAGGTTGATCAGGAAGTAAAGTTATGAGGCCTGTATATTTGATATTTTCGGTAAGATGTACAAAATGAAACCTTCATTCAAATATTATTTCTCAACATAGTCTCCAAAAACATTGTCGAGGAATTTCTTTATTTTCTCCATTTAAAATTCTTGTCCTTGTTGCCATGCTTTGACAGCAATGTTCACTTCTTCATCTGGCGATCTTTCAATGATGGAAAGTGCTAAATATGAAATTTTACTTTTTCAGTTTCTGCAGTGTCAATTTCAGTTGAGACCCTTCTTAGGTGCCCACATGTTTGCCACAGTATCCCTACCAGCTGCCTACAAATCAGTAGCATTTACATTTCCTCACAAGGTCATTTTTATAGCCTAATCAGCACTTCAAACTGCTACCACACAGTTGCAATGTGTGCTTGTGTCTTCAGGCTGTGCAGTGTTGCCATTTGAAAACATTACTGTCCATACCTATGTTTTTTGCATTTTTGCACTGGTGTGCTTGTGGAATGAGCTGCCTTGTACCCTTATACACAGCTGTTAATAGAAATTGCAACACCAAGAAAGAAACAAGCCATCACAATGAAATTTATGGAGTGATATGGTACAAGCTGCAAATGATAACAATTACATACCGGTTCGTGATGAGGAAGGCCAAAAAATTAGAAATAAGTAAATCTTCCATGGGCAGTGATAACCAACCTCACATGCTGTGGGATCGAATGAAACAGAGTTTGAATGGTCATCTGCAGTATTGCATTCCATTCTGCTTCTACACGCATCCACAGTTCATTGGTTGTGACAGGCAGCAAGGCCATGCGAGCCAGTCGTTGAACGATGACACCCCAGATGTTTGCTATAGGCGACAAATCTGTTGAGCAAGCAGGCCAGAGAAGACGAGCGACTTCATGTGCGCACATTGTACCTTTTGGACAGTACAAGCAATATGGGGTTGGGCCTTGTCTTGTTGGAAGACGGCTCTCGGTATCGACTGAAGGAAGGGTAGAAGTTCAGCTTCCAACACTTCCATGTGTAGCGTTGGCTATTCAATGTGCCTGGGGTGCGTAGTAGGCAAGTGTGTGAATGAAATACAATAGCGCCCCAGACCATCACGCTCGGCGTGGTACCGGTATGATGGTGCTGTGCAATGCAGCATTCCAGATGCCATTCACCATGGTATCTGTGAACAAGGATTCGCCCGTCGTGATGCATTGGATTGAATCTGGACTCATCCGAAAATGCAATATGCTCTCATTCAGCACTCCAGTCTCGACATTTGTGGCACCTCTGCAATCGCTGGCACCTATGGTTCAGGGTCAAGGGAAGTCGCAGCAATGGATGGCGAGTAACGAGGCCTCTCTGCAGCAGTCACTGACGAACAGTACTTGCAGAGATCAGGCAATGTGTGACCATCCTCCATTGCTGCGCAAGTGTTGTGGATGGTGGTGTGCGTGACATCACTGCCATTCAGTGCAAGAGCCTGTCTCCCCACTCAGTCGTGCAATTTCGAGCTCCACACCCTGCACAATGATGCGTAGAACCTTCTGCTGTCCATTGATGACGCCATGTAAGCATAATGGTAGTTGCATTATGCCTAACACATGCAGCAATATCACGGTATGATAATTCACCTTTTCCGAGTCCAAAGATTCTACCTCTTTCAAACTCCGTCAAGTGTTCTTATGGGTGTTTCGTCCTGCTATGCAGCACATTTACATGCTAACAATTGCAAACGGTCGAGTTTAGGGGACAGCAAGTTTAAAAACCTGCTTTCCGTATGCCTTCTTTTATACCCCATAGTGTGACATTTCCGATGGTGTTACATGCACCTCACATTTGCATGTGCGCTGCAATTGTAATCATTTGCATCTCCCACAGTGTACTATCCACCTCATAAATTTCGTGCAGATCCTATAATTTCTTCATGGTGTTGCAATTTCTATTAACAGCAGTGTATTTTGATTACCTAACCATCATACTATTCAAATCTGTTTGGTTCTTCATATTAGTCTTCATCCCTTTATTTTCTATTTTCTGTGTTGAATTGCAATCCTACCTATAACTGTGCATGCTTTAATTCTTAAATAGATCTGTTCAATGAAGCTTACTGTACTTATGCAGATTTTTCTGTACTCTGTAATATAGCATACTGTACATATACAAATATATTCAATTTATGTGTGCTGTAATGGTGTCAGTTGATTCCGTGTGTGTGTGTGTGTGTGTAACACGTTTTTTTCTTCCTTCCTTTTTTTACACTCTGTTTTTTCATTCAAGTTCTCTGCAGTGTAGTTCTTCGTAATTGATTTGCTGATGACATGTATTTCTTCCTCCAGAAGCTCAAGTTAGGTGTGTGTGTTCTTACACTCTGCGTTTGAATGTACTTTCGAGTGAAGTGATAGTTCTGTGTCTTCTACCTATAAAGGATAAATACTAAACTGTTGTGCGTGTGCGTGTGTACAAGAACAAAAATACCTCTCCACATGATTGGTTACATTCTCTATATTCTTTATTCTTCATTAGCTGGCAGATATTGCAATTTGATTGTTTTGTAACTGCAGTAAGTTTTGCTGTTTAGTTGGTTTCAGGATCCTTTCATATTTGACAGTTCAGTATATTTTTTGCTGTTTCTTAAGTGAAGTGGTTAAGCACTTAATTTTAATGTAGCATTGATTTGTGAAATGGAAAATGTTCCTAAATTGTGTAAATTAATTATTGAAAATGCTTGTGTGTGTGTGTGTGTGTGTGTGTGTGTGTGTGTGTGTGTGTGTGTGTGTGTGTGTGTGTGTGTGTTTTGTTTCTACTTCAGCATGTTTCATTCATTGAAACAGATCTAATCGGAGGTTTTAATATCCGTAACTTTTGGTGGTTATATTTTAAATTCATTTCAAGTTGAATCAAATCTGAAGAGGAGGAGAATCAGAATTGGACTTTTTGGATAAGAAAACCTTTTCCCAACTTTTGTGGTAACAAAGTGCAAGATGATTGATGAACAGAAAGATTTACATAGAAGTTGGGTAGTTTATTTTATAATGTTAAAACAGCTAGTGCAACACTTGGATTACTGTTCTTGATGTCAGCCTGGTATTCAGCCACACTGTCATTAATATTTTGTTAAATATTTTTGAAGTAACAGGTTTTATCAATGGAAGTGGAGACTTGTATAAGGGTTCAGAATGTTCTTTATTTAAAAACTTACAGCAGCATATTTACAACTTCCTTCAATGGCAAAAAATTGCCCGTTAACTTGTGAGTCCCATTTAATACAATCTGCAGATATTATTACAGTGAACATAAAACACTAACAAAAGACAAAGCAGTCTAGTACAGAGTATTGCCTCTGGTTTATAAGAATGTCTGTCATTGTATTACAATACTGAAAGCAAGTGATAGTAGCACAAGGAACTGAATTAAAAAAAACAACAGGTACAGAGTTTAACATGTCAATTAAAACCCATTATATACAAAAACACTATATTATTAAACTCAATACTATCAAATCATGGCGTAGATATAGTAAATTCAAAACTATAATAATTTACATACTTTATATGTTTACCGACTTCATTCACATTATTTCAGAATTGTGACAAACTCCGAAGGGGCATTCAAGCAATTTGTAGCACAGCTATTTTATCAAACTAGCTATTATATCAAATTAAGTTACTAATTTTACTATAAATGACAATTGTTTAACCTTAAGTAAAACGCGAATATTTGCTCATAACATAAAATCACGCACACAATTACATTCCATTAAACATACATGAGTCATCTTTCGGGTCATTCTCAAGATCGATGCAAAACTGAATAGAAATTTTTATGGGATTGTTGGAGAGGGAGGAGCTTTTTACTGTCGATGGCACTTCGTCTTTCAAAACTTTTGAAAACGGAAGTAAAACGGAGTCATGATTTTTTCTGTAATCATAATTTCTTTTTATTGTGATGTTTCTTCTGCTCAGAGTATTGTTGTTAAATATTTTATTCCATAAATATTTGTATTTTAGCTTAAAAATGGAGGAAAGTTTTCCGAAAACAGGAAGATAGACAGCACGAAAATGTCCCTGTAATCTTCTGGCGCAAGATTTTTCTTTGGATTCAAAGAATTTTGTCTTTTTTGGCATCATTTGTGTATTCTCTAGATCGATGCATAACTGAGCAGAACTTAGAATGAGGATAATGAAGGGCAGTCATTTCCATCTGAGAACAGAATTACAACTTTCAAAACACACAAAAACAGAAGTTAGACGCAGTGAAGATTTCTCACGTAATCATAATTTTTTTTCTCGCGATGTTCCTTCTGTCCACTATTGTTGTTAAGTATAATTTTATTTCATTAATATGTGTATTTTGGCATGAAAATGGAGAAGTTTTCGAAGACTGAAGTAGGACAGAACGAAATTTGCCTGTAATAGAAATTATCTCCCCCCCCCCACCCGGCGATGTTCCCTCTAACCTGTGTTGGGAAATGTTATTTTCCTTCAGGCATGATGCTACAGGTGGGCTGGGTCAACATTGCTTTGAGCCACCCCCCCCCCTTCCCCAAATATTAAAAAGCTGTTGAAACATATGGCAGGTGCAACCATCTAAAAGATTCTAGGGAACTTAGATAAATGTATGTGAATTTCTCGAACTTACTGAAATTTTGTTATGTAAAATGAATTCTTTGTTAAATTTAGTGTTTGGTTTGCACTTATGGGAAAAGGAAGTTCTGAATGAATTTCTAAGAGAGTAGTACAAACACACCATTTTTGTAATTATAGTTTAAAACAACAAGAGAGAGAGAGAGAGAGAGAGAGAGAGAGAGAGAGAGAGAGAGAGAGAGAGAGATTCCTTGTCAGGTTACAAACTAAAATTTGTAAACAACCTTATGAAAGAAAAGAAAAAGAAGACCTAAGTAAGCTAAAATTTTGAAGAAAAATAACTTGCCATTGAGATTTGTATCCATGGTTCCCATACTGCATACATTGAATAAATACTACATACAATATTCACTTGAAAACTTCTTGCTACTAGGTATAACATTATCAGCATAGGGTAAAATGCACATAACCAGAATTTTTTGCCAAAATTTCTGCTAAACACTTTAAAATCTGTGCCACCTCCCATCATGCTTAGGTACAAATAGTTTCTGCCAAACACTTTAAAATTAATAACACGAAATGAGAATTAATTAATTAAAAATTATAATGTGTGTCACTCATTCTAATAATTTCTGCCTAACACTTTAAAATTTGTGCCCCCCTCCCATAATGCTTACTTCTCCTAATAGCCCTGCCGGTTCTGAGCGGCTGGTGTCACTGCCCTTAAAAGAACTTTTATGAACGCTAATTGTGACCCTACTCCAGAATATTTATTGTGATGGAAAAGTTTTGCTTCCTTGTGAATGGGAATGTGTCTGTTTGGCAGAATAAATCAACTAATTACATGAATTTAAAATCAATTGATTACATGCCACAGAAGAACTGTCTGATGATGCTAATCAACACCTGAAAGCAGTGTTCCGATGAAAGACTACAGTTCTGTCGGAATAAATATTCCAGAATATGGTCTGTCAAATAAATTTTTGATTTCCCTCTATTAGTTTGCGTTTGAAGGGATGCAAATTCGTTGCCTATAACACTGATACCAGTCGCTGTCACCTTATGACATTTCTTCGATTGCCTCATTGTAGAACGATCCTTTGGCGAAACAATACACTAGAATCATCCTGATATCAACAGGAATATGAGCATCGTGGAACCACTTTCGAAGTATACGGGAACACAGCTCATCCTTCCCTGAAGCATGCTTCTTCTAACTCCTGAATTGTCCAAAACAATGAGACATATCCACCCTGAGAGTCATTGGGTGAACCTCTGAATATCGTGATATTGGTAGCTATCCTTGGCTTTCACACCACAAAATAAACATAACCTCATCCCTACCAGTTTTATTGAAAAAAAATCTTCCAATTCCACATCTTAGAGCACAGTAAAAAAGGTGCCCAAAACAAGACAGAACAAGCTAGCTCCCGCTACAAAACACATGTTCAAGGAACACACCGGAACTATCAAGCCTGCCAACAAACAAGTGAAAGCCGATGAAAGAGCTACTAGCATGCTGCCATCTATCAGCCACTCTCTAATCACAATAAATTACAATAATTCATGGAGAGCTGGCCCCAGTTGGAAGTATAGCCAAAATTATTTCTTGTACCACTCTGCATGGGGAGACAGCAGTGGCGGCTCGTAGCTAAAATTAGTGGGGGTGTTGCTTCAGAAAATTTTTATCCATTGTTTTAATATTGTGTAAAACAAAACAAACACATATAAAAAGAAAATTTATACATAAAAAAAAAGATTTTTTACTTATTAATAGCCTAAATTGTTACAGTTCAAGCTTGATCCATTCATTTAAAAACAAAATCCATTCTTTTAATTTGCACAAAAAGATTTTTTCCTTCATCTCTAGATGACAGTTGAGGAAATTTTTCTCCATTGAAAGCACTGCAAGTGCATTTAGTCTTTCAGGATTCATAGTGCTCCTTAGAAAAGTTTTTATTCTTTTCAGTGTTGAAAAGCAGCATTCTGGTTCTGCTGTTGTCATGGGAATTGTCAAGAGGATTTTTATCAGTTTTGTAATTTCACTAAGAACATCATCTAGATTATTTTCCAAGATAAATTTCAGAAGGTAAATTAATTTGCAATATTCATGCATATCGGATCTACAATAGAATACTTTTAGTTCAGTTTCAAGCTTTTCTTTGTCAATCATGGAATATGTTTCAGTGGTCAGCACTATCTCTTCTGTAGGCAGTTCATTCTTAAAACTAGTGAAGCTTTTCTTGTTGAACAATTTAGCAGCTACTAAGTGTTTAGTGGAAGAATATCTGTCCATTATATCAACACATATACAGTCACACACTTCCTTAGCTTCTGCCATGAGTGTCTTTGAAGGATTCTCACAGTACTTCAAGTTTCTTATTTCTAAAATAGCAGTTTTGAAATCTGTTGTATATTCATTGACTTTAAACACACTAATTTCTCGAGATTGCATTTGGTTGTAAATTACCTTCAACATGAGGCACAATCTGATGAAAAACCAAAACATGAAATTATCATCATTCAGGTATTTTAAAATTCCTGTTGCTTCTGCAATGGTTCCATCTGCATTTGATGTTTACTGAATTTCAGTAAGGCAGCTTTTTAAAGGTTGCAAATTTTCATGAACTCTGTTTACGGTCCGTATGTTAAAGTTCCACCTTGTAGAGGATGGACGTGGAATGTTGACGTCCATATGCTTCTTGAGAATGGATACACATTGCGATGATCTTGAGAAAAATGTTGGAATAGCCACAATGTTAGAGAAAAATATTCTTTTGTTCCGTGTAATACTTGCTGCATTTCTCATTATTAAATTAAGTTGATGCGCGCATAGCAGTGAATGAAATGTGCATAACTATAAACTGCTTTTATTTTTGCTTAAACTCCTGTTTTGCCTTTCATGACATTTGCATCATCAAATGTCTGAGCTATAAGTTTTTGTCCATTTCCTTGAAGGGTTATGTCTAATTGTTCTAGAATATGTTTTGATATGCCATCTGCAGTTTGATTTTCTGGAATAAAGAATCCCCGAAAACGCTCAAATATTTCTCCATTCAACACGTAATGTAGAACAAGGACCATTTGAGTGTGTTCCGATACAACTGTAGTGTCATCAGCCATGACAGCTACAAAGGAAGCTTCTGTAATTTCTGTCCTTATCTCGTCATGGTATATTTGTAGCAGGCAGTCAAGTATCTCATTCTGAATGGTCTTAGAAACACCTTTGAAGACCGTACTGGTTTCTAAGTGATTCTTCAAATCTGGATCTAATTTAGATGCAAAATTTGTTAATCCTCTAAATACCCTTGGATTTACTGAATCGTCTTTTTCACAGGGTGCGCACGCGTGCTTGAAAACCTGGAAAGTCCTGGAAAATCATGATTACGTTTTCAAGGCCTGGAATATCCTGGAAAAACGGTATTTTTTTAATGCTGTCTTGAAAAGCCTTGAAATTTGAAATTAGTGCTTAAAAAAAATGCCCTTTTAGGAAATCGTGTTACTGACTGTTACCCCTTAATTTTTTTAAGTTCCTCTCCTCTGTTCTCAAAGAAACCGCCGGCTACAGTGGTGTTTTCGGATGTGCCCAAATCCTAATTTGGCTGGGGGGGGGGGGAAGCACTACTTCCAGTGCAATAAAATTGGATGATTACTAGCAGGTCTGTTAGGGAAGGGAAGCTTGATGCATTCTCTAGCCCTGAGCTTGATGTCCGTCCGACAACTACTGAGAACAACAGAAGGGAAAGAAGAGACATTTAGCATTTGCAAGGGGGTCGCGTGTTTACCAAGTCAGCTGGCATCCACCAGTGAAGAGTATGCCTGAACAACACATTCATCTGCTCCTTGTTTATTGCATTAAGACGCTTGCTTCCGGCCCACCCCTCAAGAGACTTCTGGCTACTTATGATAAAAAATAAGAAAACTATCTTTGCGAATTTTTCACAAAAGTGGCTGAAATTTTTACATTTACTATAATTGGATTACAGAAGCTCACTCCCAAAATTCCATTTGAATCGGTTTAAAACTCAAAAAGTTAGCATTGGAAATTTTTATTATGTGTGCCTCTTTAGACAGTGAGCCTTGAGCAGAAAGGGTGTTACCATAGCAACGGTTGATTGACAGCTGGGAGCGCTGATCCGAAGCCCTTGGTTGGGAAGAAAGCAAACACCTGTTTATCACTTCCACAGCTCAAAAGGACTAAGAGATATTTTCAGAAATCCATTTTCCGGAATTTTGAAAAGAACACAGTAAAATTTTTACAGTGGTTAAAATACATTACAATAAAGTTCTAGTGCAAATTTCGCCAAATTCCGTTTGAAACTTTAGCAGATGCAAAAAAAAAAAAAAAAAAAAAAAAAATCTTCCGTTGCAAAATCGGATTCAAAAAAAAGAAACTGCAATTATAAATTACGGGAAAAGCAAGCAAATTATTTTTTTTTAGATGCCATGGTTTATTTAAACAGAGTGATCCTTAAATTTTGTTTCTGTGATGATATGGACTCTATTTTAATTACAAACATACATTTTTATTTAGATGTCTGAGTTACTGCTTTAATAAAAAAATCTATAATTAAAAAGTTTTCAATGGATTTAGGCGAAATTCAGCAGATAAACGTATTTTAGTTAGGGTGAAGGAGGAAGACACTTCAGTGAGCTGCAGGTGGTGATTTATGGCGATGTGCCAAATGAAAAGAAGCCGTTCCATCAGGACATTCCAGAGGTTGAGTGTGCGTGGACGCTCCTGCTGTTTGAACTTAATCGGAATGTTTTCGGGAGGGGAGAAATATCCGTTTCAGCTTTACAGCTTTCAGGCTCCTTTTTTTCTTCTTGGTAATAAATAAAACCATAGTTGCTGCATTCACCATTGATCCATATTCGCATTTCTTGAATATAAACAGCAGACAATCGGAAACATGGTGTTGGGTGGGTCTTGATGTTCTTCATTTGTATCTGCTGAATTTTGTTCTGTGGGAATACGGAATGAGTTATACTGTGAATACATACAAAACTACATATTTTTGAGCTGAAAAAATATGTCTACTTGTACACAGTAGCTAACGTGTGAACTCAGACGAAGACAATCGGACATATGGACGTCTGATTCCATAAAAAAATCAACCCATTTTATTATACACGACAGGTAAAAAAGAAAAAACATTACATGTTTTTAAACATTATAAAGGAAAGCGGATTTTTGAAACACCATGACTTGATGATATTAATTTCTGAAAGTTTTTTTTTTTTCGATTTTAATTTCTGAAATCTTTTTTTTTTTTTTTTTTTTTTTTCAATTACAATACACTGTAACATGATACCTGTGTGTTGTATCCCTTAGTTGTATGGCAGATTTTCAGTTGGCCGATATCCGCGATCGTAAGTGGTAGTTACATTGCTATTGTTGATGATGACAAGATAAATACTGGAGTAATGTAGAATGTTGCATAACGTAAAAAAGAAATCGCCCCCCTTCGAACTTTTATGCGGTTATCATAGCTGATCAACCATTTCATTCCATGAACATCAGCACATTTCAATCATTTGACCATTGGGGTCTGACGGAATTCAGCAGTGCTTAAGCGCCTAGCGCAACGAGAACATGCTAATTATGGACAGTTCTATTCCCTTCCCCCTATCATCCCTAATCCATTTGCATCTTTCATCATTTTTATTACTTAAAACTGAAATTGCTTTTAAAAACTAATTTGAGCATGATACTGTAAAGCGTAGTAATCATCCTGGAATTTTTTTGTATATGGCCTGGAAAAGGCCTGGAAAGTCCTTGAATTTTTTCCCCCAAAAAGAGTACGAACCCTGTTTTCATCATGTCCATGTAAGGAAGTTTCAAAGTATCCACAAAAGAAAATACAGTCTATTATTTTGGATAAAATTTCACGGTTCTTTTTAACCTTTATGTTATGCTCATTGATTGGAAGTCTGTATGCCTCACTAAGTTTCTCCTTAATATTTATGTTCCCTAAAAGTGATAGTGAAACCACATTTTCAATGTGCTGCTTTGACTTCTCATGTTTTTCAGTTTTTCTTTCATTTTGTTTATATTTCTAAAACCGTCTTTTGTCCATGTTACATCACCTCCAAACAGCAAACATGGGAAGCAAAACAATGCATTTTTTACTTCACAGCTGCAAAGCCAACTTTTCCGTTGGTACCATTCAGAATTAAAGCTATGAATATACTTCTTGCTGTTGCTTATTGCAGGCTGAGATATTTGAATATCAGGTGTTGACCGGTTTCTTTTCTTCACTGTAACTTTCCCATGGAGAGATAACTGTGAAAACTTAAGCTGTTGAAGTTCCCTTACAGTCACAGAACTTATTTCTTGGGGATGCAAGAAGGCCATAGTTAAATTATTTAAATTTTCTGTAAAATAGAAGAACCAAAAAAAAAAAAAAAAAAAAACTGAATTAAATAGAATAGCTGGAAGCATCACAAATTCACAATCATCTAATTCTACACTTTATCACATTCAAGAAAGAATATGGTACGACGGTTTTTAAGAGCAACACACGCGAAGTCAAAAGAAACACTACCTTATGCTTGCCCAACAGGGTCAGCACTGCGTGATCGACAGTGCTCTCTCTGCCTCCTATCTCGGAGCTCGGACATGTGCGCGTGCGCACAGCTTTCAAACACCGCGTTGCTGGAACTGTGAAACGCACAGTTCCATACAAGGATGTTTGTAATTTTTTCATGAACTAGGGGATGGCTACTGACATTAAGATTAACGATTATATAATGTACAAGTATAAAGAAAGAATTAAAGAAAAAAAAAAGACACATCATATTGAATGTTATCGATAATATCGAGTGAAAATAGGGGGTGCTGCAGTTCCGCAGTGTCTATACAGGAGTCGCGCCTGGGAGACAGTTTCCATGAAAAGTGGGAATCTTCATCCTTTGTTGTTGGCTTCACTGTAGTTACCCTGAAGTGTAGCAGATAGGCATCCATTATAGTGACCTAAGATTTTCATTGTAAGCAGGTCTGATGGCTGAAAATGAAACTTAAGCTGAAGTGAAAGGTGTATGTGACAAACTTCATTAAAATAAAGAAATATGAACAAATTACCAGGTTATGACTTGCTGTTATAGTTGGAAATAATTGGTACTGATATAATTGTACAATATGTGGTGCATGGTGCACATCTTGAGAATAACAGAGAAACATCTTCAATAATGGTTGAAGCAGTTGACAAGAACAACAAATATGGGATCAACATCAAATGGTGCTTCACAATATGCACAACGAAGTGGAGAGCTGAAAACAGTATAGTGTGGAGGGTACCGTAAGTCCTTTATGTAAAAAGATCCAGTCAGTGTCCATTTCTTTAGGATGGTTTCTTGTGGGATGAGTCTGACCCAGGGGTGTACTGATATCCTGTTCAACACCCACATGGCAGGGGGGCCTCACTGCTTAGAGGGCCTCAGCATAAAGGTTTTACAAAATTTTTGGTGGAAATTTCATATGAAGCTGTTTGAGAAAATAGCCAAGAATTTTGATGACTGCTCTGAATGGAGTATTCAAAAGAAAATCATGCGAGATTTTTATTTTCAATGAATAAGTGAAATATTCAGAAATCATTTTTGAGGTTTTAGTTTATAAAAACTGGATGACGGGAAAGCAGCTACTTGAGAAGACTTTTGAGGCCCCTTTCACAGCCATAGCAATAGTTCCTATACATGTTTATTAACAAGATAATTGAAATCAATTGAATGAATGAAATTTTTGTATCAATGAGGATAAGGAGTTATGTATTACAGTCATTTACATGAAACTAAACATCCTTCAAAATATCGGGTGTTTGTAATTAAACTGACACTACTCAGAGGCATCGGTAGCTCGATCGAACAACCGGAATGGCACCAAACTTGGTAGGGGGACGAATGACGACGTGGTAAGAAAGATGCCGCGAAAAAAAATAATTAGTTCCAAACGTCGCCGATAGGGGAATGTGGCGCTGTTGTAGTCAACGTAACCGAGAATTTGCATAAAGCGCAGGTACAACGTCAAAATGCACATTCACGCCTACGTAGGTGACAACAGCGTTAGTAATGCGGGCCATAAAGACATGGGGAAAGTTCCAAAAGACATTCCGAGGGCCAGCGTAGTTCACCATGCATCTTACTTCACCACAGCGCGCGTTACTTGTAAAGTTGTTTTACCAGTCCAACGCAGCGGCTGCTCTTCATAAGTTCAGAACCCTTCACAACCTATGTAAAGGCCCTCTCTCAATTAATGCATTAAAAGGCATGATTCAGAAGTTTGAATAAACAGGCTCACTAACAGTTCGGCCTGGCAGAGGACGGAAACCGGTGTCGGAAGAGACAATTTCAGATGTCGCGACTGCGATCGTCGACAGCACACAGAGGAGCATTGCTGGTAGTAGCAGCGCCCGGGGAGTAGCTCAACAACTGAATTTGAATGTTACGACGGTATGGAAAGTCTTGCGGCGAGTTCTCCACTACTATCCATAAAAGATCAGCCGCGTGCACCGACTCCAACAGAACGATTATGATCAACGATTGACATTTGCTCTGACGTTTCTTGCCAGGATGGAGGTCGACGATGCTTGGCTGTGGAGAATTCTGTGGCGAGATGAGGCCCATTTTCATCTGAATGGGACTGTTAACATGCACAATTGTCGAATTTGGGCATCCGAACCACCCCACTCAATTCAGGAAATGCTATTGCATTCACCAAAACTCACCGTTTGGTGTGGCTTCACAGCGGACTTCATCATTGGACCATTCTTTTTTGAGACCATTACTCCAACAAGACCCGTAACCTGTACCGTTACAGCGCAGAGGTATCACGATATGCTGACTAGTTTTGTCGTTCCACAACTGCAGCAAAGACAATGTCTGGATCGGTTAATCTTTATGCAGGATGGAGCACCACCACGCATTGGTCGATCTATACAGCAGCTGTTGTGGCATCACTTCACAAACGAAAGGGTCATTAGTCGCAGTTTTCCGGTTGCATGGCCGCCTCGTTCCCCAGATCTAACTGGCTGTGGGGTTTTTGAAGTCCAAGGTCTATCTTGGTGGGGTCCCGACCTTAGCTGCCTTAAAGAACAACATATCACGGACTGTGATGAACAATCCTTGTGACATGTTACGTTCGGCCGTAGAGAATATTGTGCAGCGGATGCAAAGTGTGGTCCACGAGAACGGCGGTCACATTGAAGGTGGTCGTTGTCCTCGTCGGGGAAGTGAATGTGCTGAATAAAAGGTAATGTTTCAATTCCGTTTCGTCTTTGTTATTGATTTCTCTGTCCATTATACCTATTTTTGGCATTGCACAGTGCCACATTTCCCCCTATCGGCGACGTTTGGAACTAATTCTTTTTTTCGCGGCATCCTTCTTCCTACGTCGTCATTCATCTCCGTACCAAGTTTGGTGCTATTCCGGTTGTTCGATCGAGCTAACGATGCCTCTGAGTAGTGTCAGTTTAATTACAAACACCCGGTATAATGAATAAAAAGATATTCTTTGTGGGGACAACTTTTTACTACGTGTAAATCATTGTGGCATGGTGCTAAATGTGTTTTTTATATTCAAGAGTAAATAATTTAAGAAATGAAATTTTTTGTGCCACAATTCTTAATTGTTACTTACTTGCTTACTTTTGTTCTGTATTTTCGTATAAATTAGGAAAGTTCCTCAGACACTGTCACATGTGGCAGTTATGTGTTTTTTATGTATGTGATTGTGAGGCATTTCAAAAAGGATGCCATGCCCTTAGTTCCCTAAAAGAATAAAATTTTCTTATGAGTAACTTTGGCGTAAGTGTTTTGTAGTATTCATATAAAACTAGGACGATCATTGGGGGTAGACAGACATTGGATCAGTGGTGAAGGAAGGGGGGTATATAATATCAAAGTTGTGTACCCTTCTGTCCAAAAAATAATGCTTTACCCCTCAGTCTTTACCTTACCTCTCCCAGGAAAAAAACGGGTACTACTCATTTTTTTTTACTGGGGCTCGCAAATTCTTGAATGACCATCATTTTTGTCGTATTATCCGTAGATCCTGGAATTCGCACATTTCTTTTTTTACCTTCGTATAATCTGCAGACCGTGACATTCAGAAAAAAAAGCATCATATAATCCGTACATGACAAATGTTGACTCGAAAGCAGAATTTCCGACAGAAAAGCCGGTCACATAAAGACGACCCCCCCCCCGAGTCTGAAGAAGTAAGAAAAATTAATCTTATCAAATATATAAATTCATTTTTAAATGTAACTTTTTAAATATATTTTTATCTCCAGACACAAATAAAGCTTAGTTGTGTAACATCCATAGAGCACAAAATTTAATCGTGCCGATGCAGCTCTTGACATGGTTCGTGTGCTTCCTGGAATTCCATTTTGCCCTGGAAAAGTCCTGGAAACTTCCTAAAATTCTGTTACATGTTTTGGAATTGTATCCATTCCTGCCTTTTTGTCCCTGCGTGATGTTTTGTAATTGAGGATTTTCCTACTGACATAACTTATGTCTGACAAATTTCCCTCCCCACCCACCTGCACAAAATGCGGGTAGATGGGGGCTGTTGGTTTTCTTGTCTGTTAGGAGGACTGAAGCTACGTTATTATAGCATCTTTTGTATCGTGCTTATGTTATCACTTTGTCCGGCCGGGGAGACCATATCACTGCAATTATTAGTTCGATTTGTAAAATTCATTTTGTATTGAGAAGCTTAAAATGTGAGAATGATGATTCATATGTTCCGTTTCTTTTCCGATACACAATTTCACTGCTAAAGGACGCAAATGGAGATCATATTGAATTTAAAATGCATTTTGTTTCACATATTTGCTTCTAAATATCCAATTGAAAAAATTATTTTTCCTTTCGATGACATTTAAATTGAAGGCTATTTTAGTTACAGTCCCTTTTCTAGTGTTCTTCCTAGAGCTTTTTTACAGCTGGGTGGCAAGAAATTTTAGCTGGATGGTACTTTAAACGACCCCTTCCTCAATCAAAAAAAAAAAAAAAGAAAAGAACGGATGTTGTTTTGCTTAACATGATTGTACTTATTAAATACTTACTGATAAATCATGTTCAACACAGAATTCAGTCGTTTTCACCAATATTTATGGTGTATGTGGGAGTAAGTTTTCCACTCTTACTATTATGTGTTGTGAAAACATTCATTAAAGAAAATTTAGCTGGGCGGCAGAAAAAAATTAGCTGGGTGGGCCGCCCAGTAAAAAGGCTCTAGGGAGAACACTACTTTTCAAATGCATAAATTTTCCGCTAGGGGCATAACAGTAAATTGCGATTTTTCTAATATCTCCGCTTCTAAAAGTCCAATTTGAAAAATTCTTCCTGTGTTGGATACAGCTCTTGAGGAGAAATGTTTCACATGTAATTTCTCATTTTTGGTAAGGAATGGTTTGGTCACCAAGGGGCGTAAGTGTTTAATTTTGCTTCTGTTGTACATTATTTGAAACAAAATCTGAGCTGGAAACTCGACTGAAAAAATTCATCCATGAATCGATACCCCTCACCTCGGAAAACTTTTTGAGAATAACTCCTGCTTAAAATATTGCATAATTTTTCCACCAGGGGTGTACACTTATATCTTATTTTTGTCCATATCTCTGTTTCTAGGAGTCCGATTTGAAAAATTCTTCCTTTGTTGGAGAACGTTTTCAGTGTGTAATGTTTCTCATATAATTTCAAATATTTCTTAATGCACAAGTGTGCCACTAGAGGGCATAAGTTCACATTTCCGTTTACAGCAATATCTACGGGACTAAAATCCTAATTGAAAAATATTCTTTCTCGATCAGATACTACAAACTATGTGTATTTTCTTCCCAAAATAATGCACAATTTCACTGCTAGGTGGTGAAAATATTTAATCTATTTTTCTCAATACCTGTACTTCTAAGTGTTCGATTAAAAAAAAAAATCTTTTAACACCAAATACCATTTACCTTACGGAACACTTTAGGTTTGTATTTGAGGTTTGTGGTTCACAATTCTGCCACTAGGTGGTGTTTGTGTACTTTCGTTTGTAGACTGTATCTGCCTCTAAAAACCTTATTCAAAAATTTCTTTTTTTATTGTATGCCATTTGCTATAATAAAGATGAAGAGTGAATAAGAGTTTTGCTACAATAAGAAGATCCTCTTCAAATAATGTACAACTTTCCCCGTAGGGGTTGTAAAAGTCAAATCTTTTTTTTTTTTTTGCTATCTCTGCTTCTGGGAGACGTATTTGAGAAGTTCTGTTTCCTTAACATAGTTTTTGCTATGAAGAATACTTTTTACCTGTTTTCAACTTTTCCATTATGCAAGATTCTTCCACTGAAAGTAATAGAGTTATATCATGTTTCCTTCTATATCTCTCTTTTAACTGTTTGATTTGAAAACCTTTTTGTCTCTAATACCTTCCTTCTGCTATGGGAAACATTTTTTGCGCCATTTGTTAATTTTCGTAACAAACTTTTTAGCCACTGGTAGAAATAAGTAGCTGATTTTTTTTTTTTTGTGTGGGTTATTTTGACCTTTACTGAAATTTTCTAATGAAAGCGTTATGTAAAAATTTGCCATAAAATCAGATTGCTTTCTAATATCAAAAATTTAAATCTAGTTGTTTCTTAGTATTTTCTGAGCTAAGAAATCACTTTGCATCTTCTATAATTAGTTTGCTAATCATGCCCAGTTAAATTTCCTTGATCACTAATGAATGCAGTTGTACACAGCTCTTGTATTTAAGGTTTTCCCTTTATTCTCTTTCATTTCACGTTGAAAATTTTTGTGCATACTTTGTTTACTGCTGAGTACAAATTTAAAACATAGCTACAGCATCCATATTATTTTGAAAATTCCTTCTCTAAATAAAATGTAACACAAATACTTGTTCTCATGATTATGTGTTTAAGAAATAACAATCCATTTCATCTTTTGAAAAAGTTCTAAATATTTCATCTTTCCTTACCCTTAAGTTTCCAATGTAAGCATTATTTCAAAATAATTAAATATAAATAGTATGTTATGCATTGATTGTGTGGTATTTGAAAGCATTTCAAGAGTAATACCATATATTTATGTATTTTTGAGTTTTATGTTCTTTTTTATATTCTGTAATTTGCTTCAATAATTGAATTTAAGCCAAAGTAGAAAAATAAACTTTTCTCAAAATCAGTGTAGTATACTGTATATAAAGGTTTAATAGATATTAAACCTGGTCACATTTTCAGTGACAGTTTTGGTATTTCAGTATTTATCTGATTCTAAGTTTCTAATTAGCTGCATCAGACTTATTTTTAACATTCTGCATTAATTCATCTAATCCCAAATGCGATATAGCATATATGGAGAAATATTACGTGGCTATTGACATTAAAGTACAACTACTATCTAGAGCAGTAACAATACTGTTCTTCACGTACATTCTTGTATATGTATGCAGGGTGGAGCAGTTAGGTCCAAATAATGACATAAAATATATATAGAATGAACGTTAATGGTAAAAACTCACCTTATTTACAGCAATTTAGGCTTATTACATATGTAGTTATATTCTGCCACAGTAGTAAAGTACTTGCACAATAGAACGGACAATGACATATTTAAACTAAATCCAAATTAGTCCACCTGCTTGAATGGAAGAATCACAAATTGAAAAAATAATTCTTCAAGTTAAAATTCTATACTTATGTATAAATATTCGCTAGGAATGACGATTAAAATATGAAAAGTAAAACCCAAATGAATAAAAAGGATAAAAGAAAGACCAAAACCCAATTCACCACCGCAACACACTTCCAAGCATGTTTTGGCAAGAACTTTGCCTTCTTCAGTGGAAACATTGAAGTGTACATGGGCACCAAGTCCTAGTTGGTGATCTTCAAAAGACTGACGTACAATCTTGTGTCGTACTGCCTTCAACCTTCATCGTCGCAGACAATGGATAGTTGTGCATCATTGCGCAAGCCGTTAGAGGCGATATCTATGGCATTATGTTCTTCTTGATCAACTTTTGCAACTCTGAGTTTGCGATCTTTGAACCTGTGTTCATTGGTTTTTTGAAATTGACTGTTTTCATATTCGATCCAGTATCACCAAGCATGAGGTAATTCAAGTGGTGAATTAGTTTTTTCAGCATTTATTTTTTAATTTCTTAGTGACCAGAGCCTCCAATGTTATAATTTGTCTATGTGTCCTGTTAGATGTTAAGAGTTGAATATTCTCCCAGTTGGGTTGTGATTGATTTTCCATACAGTGTTGTATTAAAGTTGTTTTAGGTTTTTTCTTTTGCCAATCATGAATATGCTCTTTCAATCTCGTAATCATACAACTTTTTGTACTTCCGATATAAATTGAATCTCATTGATTATCGTCTGTCTTGGCTGGAGGGGCATATACTCCTGATCGATCCAGGATGGATTTTTTTGTTATTACCTGATGTTAGTGATGAGCCATTATCAGTGATGGTTTCTGCAAGATTTATTTCATTTGAAACACATTTTTTTTAGTATGTTACTCAATGGTGGTAAACATGGGAAAGAGACATAAGAATAATCAAAACCAGGCAAAACAAAAGAACATATATAAATCTTATGTCTCTTTCCCACACTTACCACCATTGAGTAACATACTAAAGAAAAAATGTATTTCAAATGAAATCAATCTTGTAGAAACCATCATTGATAATGGCTAATCACTAACATCAGGTAATAACAAAAAACCCATCCTGGATCGACCAGGAGTATATGCCATTCCAACCAAGACAGATGATAATCAACGGGATTCAATTTATAACGGAAGTACAAAAAGGCGTATGATTACGAGATTGAAAGAGCATATTCATGATTGGCAAAAGACAAAACTCAAAACAGCTTTAATACAACACTGTATGGAAAATCAATCACAGCCCAACTGGGAGAATATTAAACTCTTAATTGGCTGAATAATTATGAAACGCATATAGCGTATGAAATCCGTTTATTTTCGTGGTGTAGTCAGCACAAATATTCGCCAAGCTTTCGCACTCCACTGGGAGGCTTTTTCAAGGCAATGATAGACACACAAATGCAGAGAATTGGAACATGTGAAGAACGAAGATGATTTTTGAAAATAACACGGGGGACATCACGAGCATATTACATGAATTTTTATCACGTAATTATACAGAGCGCCGTGATGTGTTTTCATCTTTTAATAATGTATGCCAAACCATTGGTAGTTCCGTAGAGACTATATCATTGCATGCCACTTTGTTGGATAGAATTTCCACTGTTTCCCTGATGGCAGTCTCTTTGAAATTCGTGTAAGGGGCAATTCTTCTAATATTATTCCATACAGGAGCGGCCGAGCAATGCATGACTTCTCTGGCGAGGGCTGTATTCTGCATGTCTTGCTTCACACTTCGCGTACGTGTTATTTACATCTAGTGTCCAAGGATCGCTTTGTCATTCTGATATATACGTTTTCCGTGTTGTCAGGATATACCAACGGTATAGCGTACACACCCGCCTTTTCTTTCTCACACTGTCTCTCCTTGCAGCTTGATACTATATGTGATAACGGGGTCGGGGACTTCATTGCTATTAATATGCTGTATTTGCATAATAAATTCTTTAACCAATATGTAAAGCCTGGGATATATGTGATGGATCCTGCGTATCTCATTGTCCTACTAGGCGATTTTTCTATTGCTGATATTATATGATTTCTCACAGTCTTATGTACTCTGTCTATATCATCCTTCTTATATCCAGCCTTTAGACCCTTGCTATAGATATTCTCAACTTCTTTATTATTTAGATAGTCGGGTTTGCATACGTTGTACGCTCTATGGAACCACGCTCTAAATGCGGAAAGTTTGTCCTCCTTTGGGCAGTGCGAATGAGGAGGGACAAGGTTCGGAATATTGCGGTCGGTTTATAATAAACGTTAAAATTGAAGCTGGATGTTCTATTTCTTCTGAGCGCGACGTCAAGATAATTCAACGTCCCGTCTTTTTCAAAAATAAAGTCTTATTTGGCTGGTTGACAAAGAGAGGGCATAAGCAGTCAGGGTATTGTCTTTCTCAACAGTACAAAATGACTGCCGCCATCCCACCCTTCAACTTCCCCAATCTTTCATTATGACTCCCTTTTCCCCTCCTCTTCATTCCGTAGAAACTCCTGAACTGAGAGAAACTTTTCTGAGAGAGTTCCTTTTCCAATTATACCCCCTATCCTGCACAATTACCCTGCAAATTTTTTTTTAAAAACAGAGGGCCGCAAAAACTTTTTGTAAATCGGCATTTATCTGCAGCGTATAATCCATAGAACTAAAATTTGAAACTTTTTTTAGCAGGTAATATGCAAATTATACGACGAAAAAAATTACGATACATGTTTATCAGTGATGTTTTTCATGGTGGCCTGGACAATTTTTTAGTTGCCCTGGGCGACCATGCTATCGCATTTTTTGACCCCTGATATTTGATTTTTTTAATTATGATGTGCACATCTGTGTTGTACTCAATAAAGTGCAATAATTTTGGTTTTATGAAAAAAATCTGTGTGTTTCAAAGAATTTGAGTTATTAAAATGCTCATAAAATCTAGTTAATAATATGGAATTTGGAAATTTTAATAATTGAAAGCTAATAAGTTTTGCATGAAAGGGTCTTGAGTTTTTTAGGTATGCCACTGGTCTAACGTAGTAGTATTTAATGATTACAATAAAGAAAAACAATAGCTTTATATGAGAGAGAATTCATGACTTTTGCATTAAATTACATTTTTTTTTCAGTTTAAAAATGACTTATAAGCAAACAAAAGGGGGGTGACAATGGGCTTTCCAGTTGCTTCACTATTAGCTAACTAGAAGCTAACTTCTCATTAAACCTTCCAATTCTGCATGTATTCTTGTTACATGATAACCTTTTACTTTGTGAATAATAATCTACATATTTAACATCCATGATTTTTGCAGATGTTTAACACCCAAGATGAGTTCTATAATTCACTTTAGAAGAACAAAAAGACAAAATAAATTACTTTGATATCACTTTTAAATGGGAAGACAATAGAATTACTACAGAGTTACAGAAGCCTACCAATACTAATAAGTTAGTTTATCGCAATGCAAAGGATCCTACTTATATAAACCAGAATGTGATTTTACAATTTTTATAAAAATTAAATTCATCTCGAAGTGCAAGAAAAAAGCATAAAAATGATCCAAAATCCATGAATGCCATGAATACGGGATTACACCAGTGTACAATACAAATTTGAAGTTGTGATTCTGTCTATTGGTGTAAATTATAACAAGAGTGGTAAGCCACATGATATCCGAAAACTTGAAAATTTCAGATATTATGTGGCTTACCACTCTTGTTATAATTTACACCAATAGACAGATTCACAACTTCAAATTTATATTGATCTAAAGTCCATCGTGCTAGCTAACAATTACTCTTTGCAAATAATTACCCAATTAATGAAAATGTGTACTTCTATGCACAAGACAAGCTCTTTGTTCTTATTAAAATGTAACAGCAACCCTTCATTTACTAGAAAAGTTACATACTGTTGAGGTCTGTTTAAAAACTAAAGAAAATCATAAATTAAAACATTATACTCAGGGCAAAGCTATCCTGGCAATGGGGCTAAAGCTACGGGTCCTTTTAACTGCCAGTTACAAGTATTACTCCACACTAATGGTGTGTGATGTGTAATTAATCTTCACCCGGAAGTTTTGCGAGGGAGCTTCTCCCACAAGCTCTCAGGGCTGTCACCGTGATTGGAGACTGACCCCTCATTTTAGCACCATGTCCCAGCCCTGACCATATCCCCAGTACCCCCCCCCCCCCCTGCCGCACGTTGCAGACCAGTAGACAAGCAATTTATTTATTTATTTCTCTCTATTTATTTATTTTTTTTTTTTTTTTGAAATGTTACAGAACGTGTACCTTTTTTTTTTCTTTTCTTTTAAAATGAAATTATCTTTGCTAAACACGGGAAGAGGCCTAATTTTGTTTTCACATATTTTTCCTATTTTTTTTTTTTTTTAATATTTCATTTATGTACTTACTGCTTGAAGATTACCAACTGTGGGATTTAATTAAAAGTATTTTTACCATGTCATCAGTTATACATAAAATTTTGTTCTTCCCAAAGTTTTGCATTGATTGAATTTTTTTTATAACAGATACTCGTTAAATGTGTATGCATTTTTAACTACCTGACTTCACTACAACTTAACTACCCTATGTTGCCATAAGTACTGGACAAGAGCCGGTCTCTTTGATTAATGATATTTAGGGTTCCCTGTAAACTGCCACACATCTTTCAGCAACTTGGAAAATTGCCACATGTTTTTCATTGAAGGGCCGGGCATAAATTGTTGTTCCTTCGGGGAACACTTTGAATGTGTGGCAGTTTTCCAAGTTTCTGAATTATGTGTGGCAGTTTTACAAGGTGCCTAACAACAGGAAGGAACTCTTTCGTTTTTTTTTATTGGAAGTTTAACGACCACCGTGAGCAACTTAATGGGCTATAAGCAGTCACCCGTCCCTAATTTAGGGTCACTGGTTCCAGGGAAGAGAGAGAAAGAGCCAGTGCCATAAAAGAAACACATCAATGCCTCACCGGGACTCGAACCCAGACTCCTTTCGAACGAATGATCAGAACCCATCACTTAAACCACTGCGCCACTGGGGCGGCATCTGAATTTTCATGCCAGTTCATACGCGTTTAGGGCAACTGCCCACAAAAGTTCAAAGGGAAGTGGGGCTATAAAGATAGCCGTTTCTTGGCCTATATTGAGAACTGAATTCGGAACTCCAAACAAATTTCGAGAAAACGTTCTATGTAAGCCAAGTGAGAATTGTATTTTAATTTGAAGAAATAAATTGCCGAGGTATTTGGGTTGGGGGGGCTGTACCCCCAACTTTCGTAATTTTATATTCTGGACCGCTGGAGTCTGTCAGTGTATCCAGGATGTTCCCCTTGAAGCTTACGCAATGTCTATATTCTTTGGGGAGGGCTTGCCCACAAAATGTAAAAATGAATGTAGAACTGTAAACTTTGGTACCATGCTTTATATAATGATTCTGTACACAACCACAATTTTTTAGAAGGGTTTGGTGAACCTCCCCCCCCCTCAGGTTTCTAAGAGCGGAGACAAGGTGTTCAATGTAAGTTAGTTGCTCGCAGTTTCCATTCTTCATGTTCTGTTGAGTGATAGACTCTACTTGTGGGTACGCTCTTCCTCTCAGAAATTTGGTGAAGTCTGTAAAAGATATCCAAGGTGTTTAGGTTGGGAGGCTCTACCCCTCCCCCCAACTTCCGTAATTTTATATTTTGGATCACTAGAGTCTGTCAAGTGTATCCGGGATGTTCACCCTGAAGTGCTCTTAGAAACATGGGGAGGGAGAGTGAATTCACCCACCCTCCTGAAAATTCGTGGTCCTGTACAAAATCATTATATAAAGCATGGTACCAATGTTTACAGCTCTACATTCATTTTTACATTTTGAGGGGAAGTCCCCCCCCCCCCAGCTCACGGACGCTTTAAGGGAAACATACCGGATACACTGATCAACTCTAGCGGTCCAAAATATAAAATTACGGAAGTTGGTGGTAGATTCCCCCAACCAAAGCACATTGGATCCCTCGGCCAATTCTTGCTTGCCTTACATAAAACGTTTTCTCGAAATTTGTTTGTAGTTCCCAATTCAGTTCTCAATATAGGCCAAGAAAAGGCAATCTTTATGCCCCCCACTCACCCTTGAACTTTTGTGGGCAGTTGCCCTAAACTTGTATGAACCAGCATGAAAATTCGGACAAGCAAAAAAGAGCTCCTTTCCGTCATTAGGCACCTTGGAAAACTGCCACACATTCAATGTGTTCCTTGGAGGAAAAGCAATTTGTGCCCAGCCCCTTAATAAAAAAACATATGGCAATTTTCTTGTGTGGCAGTGTTCCTGTGTGGCAATTTACTGGCAACCATGTTTTAGCTATTGTTTAGATTTAAAAAAAAATTGTGAATGAATGAAATCCACTGTACAAATATTATTTAAGTACATATAAAGTATAGTCTGAGTAATTTTTTAAACTATTCGTTGTACTGCTGGTAATCAAAGTTTGAAAAATGAGCTTAATATTAAAAAGACTTACGTTTTCATATACATATTTCCTCTTCTTGATATTGAATTCTTGAAGCATAATTCACTCACGCTAACCATACTCACACCTTCCCCACCGGCTCCTCAGAAGAAGGCAAAGGTTCAATCCCATCAACGTCATTATCTGAAGAAACTGTAGTGTCAGATTCTCCTACAGTAAATTCAAGGCGTTCAACACGGATGTCTACCATTTCCTCTAAAGTCCACATCTTATCCTCCTCTTTGATTATGTGATTGACTTGATTACTCCAATGTAAAGCTGTCACTCAATTAAAGCCCCTTCATAAGTCAGTTTTTCAACTTCTGCAGCTTTGAAAAAAAAAAAAATGTGCGATTTTCAGTTTGCCACAAATCCTTTGACCTGACTCCATACATGCTCGATTGGATTCAACTCGCAGTGATATGGAGGCAAGTGAAGAATTGTATGTCCATGTATTTGAGCAATGCTGTGGATGCGATATGCTTTGTAGTGACTACGGACATTCGAAACAAGCTTCATGAGCTCGGCTTTTAACGTGTCCGAATCCCACGGAATCTGTTTTGCAGTCAATTACTCCTGGATATCGGATTTCTTTGTTGATTTTGTCGGTATACTTTCTACGTGGATGCTGGGATTAGGGACATTATCCAAAACAGTAATGCTGTTTGGTTCGATATTTGATAATAATTTGTTGATGAACCAGTTTTCATAATGTTCGCCATTCATTTCACCGTGGTAGTCTCCTGTGGTTTTTTTAGCAAGGAAAATTTCACATGCATTGTTGACAAATCCTTTTTCATTACCAGCATGAATAATTATTAGCCTCTGGCTTTTTCCAGAAGGAGCTTTTAAGCCAGGTGAAAGGCAGGGGAGAAATGCCTCTTCGCTGGATTTAACAGTTGTGTCTTGCCAAACTGTGTTTTTGTGTGCCCAAAATTTACCCATGTTTCATCGGTGTAATATATGGACCTACCCCGAGAATGATGATACCGAATTTCTCTTATATATCTCCGACACCATTCCTGGATATCGTCACACTCGATCAACATTGATATCAGTTCCCGCTTGCTGTACCTGAATCCCAAGTTTTTCATAATGTTCCTCACAGTTCTAACACAAACTGTAGGCAGCTCATCATCTTCATTAACAGCCAACATAACTTTGATTGCTGTTGGAATTTCATTCTGGCACTGTCTACTTTCTGACGAACTGTGGTTAAAGTAAATTTGTTGTACTGTTCCAACCATGTCTGGATTTTAGTCCTTAGTGGGCTTTTTCCCACGGGGGTAGAAAACGCACTGTTGCGTCTAAATTCAACCTTCATTCTCGCAATGCTGCGCCTTAAAACACCAGTGAGTTCTGCCATAAGAATGGTTATTTCATTTTCCAATTTATTCGGCAAATGTTTTCCCATCAATTTAATGAAAACATTCATAACGATCACCTTAGCAGAGCTTCGTAATGGTTTCCAGCTTTATGCGGCTGAAATACACTCGAGTGACCAGCAGATGCCATTGGAAAAACCCAAAAAGACAGAAGAGTCTTTTAAAACAACAATCAAGAAGGAGAAACGCGAAATGCCCTCAGATCGGAAACACTTATCTCGCCCTCTCTTTTCTGCTAATGACACCAATAAATATCCCCTTGGTTGACAGCTTAACTCTGCCCCAAATGCTGTAACAGAGGACCATCAGTGACATCACCAAAATGCGAATATCTGTATTTTTTAGAAATGCCGCTGAAACTGAGATCTGAATTTTTTAAATGCACATACACACAATGTATTGAACATATGTGCACTTTTTAAGTGCCAGTTAAAGCTGGAGTATGAGCTTTTAGACTAGAACTATTTTATGCAGTGGAAGTATACACTCTGTAGCCTTCCTTCCATTGCCAGGTTAAGTTTTCCCCGAGTATAGACTTGCTCCAGGTTTAAACAATACAATTAAAAATTATTTTGCTCTGACAGGAAAGAGCATTTTACTCTAAAACAGTGTTTCTCAACCTTTTTGTATTTGTGGGCCCCTTTTCCATATCAATTTTTATTGCACCTCCCTTCCAATCCCTTTATCGGGACTCTGCCAAAACACCACACTTGTTATTTGGGTTAGTTAGCTTTTGCTATCTGAACACTGTAATTGTGTAATTGTAGTATAATTTTTACATAACACAACTTCTTTAGTATGGATCTGTTTAAAATATCTATTCAAATTTATTGTATGCATAGATCGTCGCCTGCGTCGTGAAATATGCATCGCTGCAAATTTCTGATCTTCATCACTTGCCTACTGTATCGTGAATTCTTGCAAGTCCAACTGAGCAACGTCTGACGAGAGCTGGGTGCACATAAATTTATTGCCTCCGAGTTTTGGGAGGAGTAATGCTTCCAGGCATATCTTGAGATGCCTGTTACAGTTTTTGTACCGAATTTTGTTGTAAACCATATGTCAAATTGAGTACTTTGTTTATTAAACAGATTTCCTTACAAATGTGAACAAGTCTGCTTTTCTTACCATTTATAACAACCACGCTTTGGGTGCATGCACATTTATTGCCACGGGGAAGATATTTTATTTTCAGAATGCATTTTATGTTTTTTTGTTGTTGTTGTTGTTGTTTCAATAAATAGTTTTTCCTTCCATTTCCTCTTTCTTCGTGTTCCCCTTTAGATATTTCATGCCCCCTTAGAGAGCTGCCCCCACAGGCTGAGAATCACTGCTCTAAAGTGCCATTTATAGTTTAAAATGCTCCTATGGATTACTGCATATAGAAGAAACAGGGTGAAGATTATTGACTAGGTTGAGGGAATGTAAAAGCTGCTATTAAAAATACACTCAGTAGACAAAATATTAGAGACATGGGTGATGGGCAGTAAACATGAGCATTCCCCACGCAGAGTGGAACAGACTCAAACCAAACGCAGGCGGTAAACAGGCAGACAGCAGGGCTTCTCAACAGTGTATCACTATCGACAAACCTCTGGTGGTGCAGTGGTCTAAACGATGGCTTCTGATCGTTCGTTCGAGATGGGTCCAGGCTTGAATCCCGGTGAGGGAGGCATGGATGTTGTGTTTGTCTTACAGCACTGGCTCTCTCTCTTCCCTGGAACCAGTAGCCCTAAATTAAGGAAGGGCAACTGCTTATAGCCCATTGAGTTGCTCATGGTGGTCGTTAAACCTCCGATCAAAAAAGAAAAAAGATAGTAACTATCGACAAACTTGGGTAAACGTGGTGATCTGAGTGACTTTGATCATGGACGGATTGTCAACGCAAAACAGATGGGTCATTCTATCACCTAAGTGGTAAGAACCCTTGGGTTCCCAAGAGCAACTGTATGAAGGATGTACCGTGAGTATACCATCGATGAATGTACCAGTGCCAAGAGATCAAGCGGTGGCAAACCACATGCCATTGATGACAGGGGTTGACATAGACTATCTAGGCATGTACAGACCAACCTCTTGGTGATGGCAGTGCAAATCCAGTTTAAATGTCAGAGGTGCAAGCAGTGTCAATGCGTGAACAGTACTGTGCACGCTGCGTATACTGGGCTATTGGAGCCAATGCCCTACTTGTGTGCAACTGTTGACTGCTGGCCATTGGACATTATGCCTCGCCTGGTGCTAGGAACATCAAAACTGGACTTCTGCAGAATGGCGCTGTGTTGTGTGTTCAGACGAATCCTATTTCAGCTGTACCGAGCTAACGGTAGGGTATGGGTGTGGCATTGATAGCATGTAGCCATGGCCCAGTCATGTCAGATGAGCTCTGTTCCAAGATGCTGGTGGCTTTGTGATGGTTTGGGGAGCCTTCTCATGGGACACATTAGGTCCTTTTGTGTATCTGGTGAGGTCCTTAAATGCTGCGTGCTACCAGCATTTTCTGCCTGATCAGCTACACACTTTCATGGCCTTCACACATCATGTGGCCGATGGTTTGTTTCAGCAGGACAATGCACTGCAACCACCCAAACATAGCTTGAGGAATACACCAGAGTTTGGAACCAGTGGCCCCTAAGTTCTCTGGATTGAAATCCTGTGGAAGCTCTCTGGGTTGCCGTGGAGCAGAATGTCGGATCCATGAATCCTGGATCAATATCTCAAGCAGAGTTATGACAATGCCGCAACAGTCATGGCTGGCATTATCTCCAGAAACCCTCTGGCATCTAATGGAGTCGATGCCTCGCATGTACTGGCTGTTATTTGCGCTAGAGGGGGACCAACATGCTATTAGGTAGGTATCTCTAATGTTTGGTTCATTGAGTGTATAATGACCTTTGGAAACCCTCTGGCATCTGATGGAGTCGATGCCTCGGCATGTACTGGCTGTTATTTGCGCTAGAGGGGGACCAACATGCTATTAGGTAGGTATCTCTAATGTTTGGTCCATTGAGTGTATAATAACCTTTGGAAACCCTCTGGCATCTGATGGAGTTGATGCCTTGGCATGTACTGGCTGTTATTTGCACTAGAGGGGGCCAACATGTTATTAGGTAGGTATCTCTAATGTTTGGTCCATTGAGTGTATAATGACCTTTGGAAACCCTCTGGCATCTGATGGAGTCAATGCCTTGGCTTGTACTGGCTGTTATTTGCGCTAGAGGGGACCAACATGCTATTAGTTAGGTATCTCTAATCATTTGTCCATTGAGTGTATTTTTAGTAAAACAAGACTAGATGGACACATACGACAAACAGGACACAAAATGGGCTATGACTGTCTAATAGTGATTAAGTGTAAAGCGAACAAGTTTGTCCATAAACTGGAAGAATAAAAAAAAAATTGAATAAAAAGCAGCAACATCAATGACTATTTCAGCTGGCAAATCTATCCAATCTGAGGGTGAATAGGGATTTCATTCAAAAATTTAATGTAAAATACTTAACTGCCTTTTCTTTCAATACCCATAAAAATTCATTTTGTTTTTAACCATTTCATTAGAAGAAGCCATGCGTTATTGATTACAAGAGTTTTTCAATTTTTTCTTACCATCATTGCTGTGTTAAATATGTTTATTATTACAAACTAGATGAATTATTTTTGACTTGAATCAAAGTTAACTCAAGGTGTGGGATGTGCAGCAAATGTCATATTTAGGTTATTGCTTTTTCTATTGGTCCTTTCCTTCTCATAGAGAGTTGTTGCTAATATTGTTTAATTTTCTTAATTGAATGTAATTTCAGACATTTTTTTGACATTTTATATTTAAAACCTGAAATTAAGAATACACACTTTTTAAGTACTTGTACAAAGTATTGTTGTTTATTAATGCAGTGTGTACTTTTTTAAATTTTGGTGTACTTTTGAATATCTGTAATTCTTTGTATCAACCAGTGCAGTTTATATTATGTACTGTTTTGAACTAGAAGGGGGTGCTGATAAGTCTTTGGCTTTGTAAAGAAAACAACAAGCTATGGGACTAAAAAAAATTATTCAGTCTACATATTCTCCCCTGAGCTCCACACACTTATGACTTTGATGTTCTAACTTTTTTAACCCATCAAGAAAAAAAAAAAAAAAAAAAGAAACTTTTGGTTGTGCTGCAAACCACTCACCCACAGCTGCTATGTCCTCCTCAATGCTTGAATTTTTTTCCTTTGAGGTGTTTTTGCAGTTTAAGAAAGAAGTAATAGTCCAAAAGGGCCAATCAGGTTAGTAGGTCAGGTGTTTCGGTATTTCAAAGTGAAAATCATCGAATCTCTGCTCCGTGATGGCCGCTTTGTGAGGAGAGGCATCATCTCGAAGAAACAAGATCTCTTTCAAAAACGTGCTGTTGTTTCGAGACTAGTACTTCAGTTCATAGAAAGTGCAACTTAGTATTTTGCAGTGATGGTTGCACCCTTTTCCAGATAATCTACAAGCAAAATTCCATCTTTGTCCAGAAGACAGATGCCAACACCTTGCTTGATGACTTCTGTGTCTTGAACTTCCTTGGATGTAGAGAACCACTGTGTCTCCATTCTTTGCATTGTTCTTTGGTCTCTGGATCATATATTTGGATCCATGTTTCATCCATAATTAGGAGACAGTTCAAAAATCCTACAGGATCCTGCTGAAATTGGTCCAAAATGGCTTGTGAAGTGATCACGCTTCTGGTCACCATTGGGACATTTGGAAATCCATTTAGCTGAGAGCTTTCTCATGTCTAAAATCTTGTGAATAACATAGCGTGCTTGTTCTCGGGATATCGCCTGGGTCTCTGCTATCTTTTTAGTAGATATTCTTCAATAATCCAGGATCATGGAATCAGTGGCGGCTCGTGGCAACTGAAACAGGTGGGGCCAGTAGCCGAAGCCAAACAATGAAATAAAATAAACTGTCATTATTAGGCCAACTATTCAGACCCCCACCCTACCCGCAAGATTCCTTTACTCTGCCTCTGTTTACCCCCTTGACTCACAATAATGCTCCAAACAGGCAGGAATGTGTCAACTATTGTATTGCACACAAAAATAATTTCCTCAGAATAGAATGCATAATTATTAACAGAAAAATGTTAAAACTCCTTAAATAAAATTTTTTACCTTAAAACATATGAGCATTAATTTATGTTAGTTGGGCTTTGTGTTTCTTCAGATTTCTCAACTGAGGAATAATCACAGGATTCACAGGATAAAAAAATGTAGTGAAAAAATAATAACTCCAAATATATGCAGGGAGGGAATGTTTCATGTATTTCGTCCCATATAGAATGAGTACAATACTACCATTTGCATTATTTAAAAGGTTTAACCTTTTTTTTTAAAGAACTTGTGAAACCTAAAAACATATATGTACTCATGTGCAAATTATACTTACAGGTTTTCTCATTTATTTATTTATTTTTAACATAGAAAATTCTCTCAGTTAAAACTGAAATTAGTTCTGCAAAGCGCTTTGTAAACTTCATACTCTTGGAAACTCAAATTCTTGGGCTGATAAGCACCGAGTTTTTTTAAGTGAAGCTTTTCGACCCAAATTCTTGGGCTGATGAGCACTGTGTTTTTTTAAGTGAAGCTCAAACTAAAAATTCTTGGGGTGATAAGCAGTGAGTTTTTTAAGTGAAGCTTTTCTTCCAGATTTAAAGCAAAGAATGGAGATTTTAACAAAATATCCACTCCATTCATTGTAATCGACAAGCAAAAAAGTCACGACACAAAGGAACAACACATCACCGAGAGAGACACACACAGAAAAAACAACTGACTGAAGTTTGAGCTTGGTCGGGGTAAGCTTCTCTGTCAACCCACGGCGTTAAGGAAATGGATATTCTCCTGGCCAATCAAATTAGCGCGGGGCTAGATAGATCTGGCCTCACAGCTTTTTTTGCACGCGCGTTAAGGCAGTGTTGTATGTAGGTCATCATACTGAATGAGACTGGGAGGAAATTGTCTCCTCTTTGCTTGCGTAGTGATGTTACTGGGGCCTGTTGGAGCTGGCCCCAATAACCTCACACTCTGAACGTGATCTCTTTCCTCAGGGAATAGTTTTTTGTTTTTGAAAGAAACTTCTCCCTTAGGTAATGGTTTTTGAAGGGAAAGGTTTATCACCATGTAGTTAAGAGAGATAATAAGAATCAGGGCAAAAAAAAAAAATTATTTCTAAAAATCGAAATTTTTAGGTGGGGCCCGGCCCCTCTGGCCCCTAATGACGAACCGCCCCTGCATGGAATGAATGGCATCTGTGTTTTCTGGAATTGTCACTTGAGTTGGTTTCCTAGAACGTTCTACAGGTCTTTGGCACTCGAATGTCCTGTTCTAAATCTAGCAACCCATTTCTTGACTGTGTAATAAGTAGGAAGGGCACTTATCACCTAATGTAACAGACATTTCATCGTAAATTTGTATGGCTGAGTTTCCTTTTAGGAAAAGATATTTCCTCACTGCACGGCACTCTTTTGTGGTGAAATCTGTGCTGTTTTGCATCATTGTCACTTCAGACCTGAAAAAAAAAAAAATGAAATAATTAGGCCAGAATTGTGATATTTGGTCAGACACATACATTGATATGACAAAAGTATTATCAGTCGTAGAGTATGTGAAATGAGAAAAGCCAAAGACTTATCAGCATCCCTACATATTTCTGTTAAATACATTAATATATTTACTTTTTCCAGAGCCAGAAAGCACAGTATTAAAAATTCTCACAGAAAAACACAGTTTTGATGGTTTCATTTCATTCCATTCTGGAACAAAGGAAATATATCTACCCTTTGCTGGTATGTCAGAGATGATTTGGTAACAGGTTTAAATTCTTTGCATGGCCATACATATTAAAGCAGTTTTTGTAAAAATAGAGTTGCAGTGTGAAATGTTTCATGGATGTATGCACATATACTTTGCTAAACTCATCCTTTGTGATACATTCATTATCAAATAAGCAAATGTACTGCCAGCTGTAGTTATAGACTTACAAGTCGAAACATTGGGGAGATTATTAGTGGATTTATGATTTTTTTATGTTCAATTACAAAATAGTATAGCAGAGTAAAATTAATTATTGTCAAAATTAATATCTGTTTTGTTATTTTCCTCTATGCTCATAACAAAGGTGGGCGATCTTAGTGACAGATGGGTTTGCTGTCATGGGACACTCAACTGGGCAACAATGTCACACATGGCAGCAACAAGGGCTGCTGTCTCTGTGATTCTTGGAAACTGATACAATTTTAAGCTTCAGTATAAATTAGTGTTGAGGTAACAGCTAGTTTTCTGTGTGACATTGGCCAAAAGACCCCAACTTACTGAGTTTGGTCCCAAAATCCTTAGGTGGAACGACCAACTGGAACCGTCAGCTGTGGGCTAATCCCCCACACTGGTGTATTTTCCTGATTAAAAAGACACAAAGATATACTTTTATGGACTCTAGTGTGGGATATGGTGGACCTACCACACTTGAGAAGGATGGTTCACCATAAAAACGACATGGAAATGGCAAATGGCATATGAAAAAGAGGTCTCGGCTGAGTGAGTGTAAGATTGGTGTATGTAATACTAGAAGAATAAATCGAAAGGGGATTAAAGAAATTAATAAGTATAGATTGGATGTGCTGTGTGTAAGTGAAACCAAAAAGAAGGAAATTGGGATAGAAGAAGTGAATGGAACAGTGAACGTGTGGTCTGGAGTGTTGGATAATGTGAGAGGACAGGCTGGTGTAGGTGTGATTTTAAGTAAAAAGATGAACAACTTGATTCACTATAGCTGCATAAGTGAGATAATTCTTTGGATTCATTTGAAAGTGAAACTTCAGAGAATAGTAATTGTTGTAGTGTATGTTCCTTGTGACTCGGAACCTTCCAATAGAAAGGAAGCATCGCTGAATTGACTGTAATTACTGTTTCACATGTGAATCAAATCACATCAGAAAACTTGAAAATTTCATCCCGCACCATAGCAATGAAATTTTCAAGTTTTCTGATGTGATGTGATTCACGTGTGAAACAGTAATTACAGTCAATTCAGCAATGTCTGATTGCTATGTTAATTATCAAGACTTATTTGCCACATATTATGAGAAGAATATTTCTTCCACTCTTTATAGAAAGGAAGGTCTCTGGAATGAGCTAAAAGCTGTTTTCTGCCAGTTTGGTGCTGAAGAGAAAGTTACAATAGCAGGGTATTTCAATGCTAGAGTATGTGTGCAGAATGCAATTTCTGATAATGTTCTGAGCAAGTTTAATGATCCTTGAGTGAATGATAATGGTGAAAGATTAATTAAGCTCTGCAGTGAGAGTGGTTTGTGTGCAAGGTTACTAGATGAAAAGGTTATGCTCATCCTGCACTTCCGGTAATTGCTGTGTGGTGTCACTGTCCAAATCACCATCGTAAGACTACCTAACCACTGAAATTAAGAGCTCTCCAATTGGATTCGATACTTTGAGTATGAGCTCCACTGTCTGGATCTATAAAATTTTTGTGTGACTGACTGTTAAATGAGTAAAAAGGCATAATTTATAAAATCCAAATAAATACTATCAAAAAATGAGGTGTCAGTCTTAGCCATTTAGACTTCCAGAACAAAAATTGGAAATAACTTTGCTTAAGAAATATGCTGGCTCTGGATAAAACAAAAAACAACAACTATTATTTAATATATTTCCTTCATAAAATGTATTTACAAATAAAAATAGTCATTAAGGCGTCCATTATAACGAAATTCTAAAAATGATATGCATAAAATTTATTGTGAACTACTTTCTTTCATGTTGGGTGTGATCAGGTTCTATGTAAACAAAGCAGAATGATGCACAGCAAACCAGAAACTACTTGAAAGTATTCTGATTTGGTAATACAGCAAGAAATTGTGTATTATATGACAATATTATGTCCTGCTGTGCATTTCCCCCTCTAAATTTTGTATAAAAACAGCAAAAATTCCCCTTGTAACTAAATTAACATTTAAAAGTATAAACGTTTTCTTGCCCTTTTTGTAACAAAAATGTGTGGAAAATATTTTTGAAATATCCGTTACTAAAATATTCACATGACTGTGAATTTCTTCTGTATTTAATGTAAATGTGCTTTTGCATGAGCTTTTGTTTTGTGTTCGAGTTATAAAAATTGTTGACAAGACATCTTCTTCCGTAGCTACAGTTCGGATATACGATTCACATGTTAGGACAGTGATGTCACTCAGTGACGTCACGGTTATTCATCTGCGAGGAAAGCGGGATGAGCAAACCTTACCGTCTATTATCCTTGGTTTGTGTGTATCTAATATGTTTTCCAACCACAAGTATATCCACATGTATACTTGCGAAAATCGTACTCTGGGACAAAAGAGTAATAGATTTGGTTGTTTCCAATCAGCGTCTGAAACACTTAGTTGTTGATACTTGTCTGATGAGAGGTGCGGATGTTGGTTCTGATAATTACTTGGTAGTATCACGAGTGAAACTGAATGTTGGTTGGAGGAAAAGGAATAGGAAGAGGCCTAGGATTGAGAGAATAAAGGTTGTAAATGAATTTATGGCACCTCTATTCATATTGTACTGTGGAATTAACTTTTTACGGGTCTTATAGAGGTTATTATTAAAAAAAGTTGGTGGTCAAATTTTCGAAATTTTCGAACTAAAGCCTAGTTCGTCATCAGGACTACTAGTCCTCAATTAATGAAAAGTTCATCATCAGGAGTAGTAATCCTGATGACGAACAGGAGTAGTATTCCTGATGACGAACTAGGCTTTAGTTCGAAAATTTGACCACCAACTTTTTTGAATAATAACCTCTATAAGACCCGTAAAAGTTAATTCCACAGTAGAATAAAGGTTGAAAGGCTCCCTCAAAATCATCAGCATTGCTCTAATTTACTCGGAGAATGACTGAAGGAACTGAAGTCATGCAAGAAGAGGGATGTAGAAAAGAAGTGGACATGTTTTAAGAAAGAACTGTTTTATTGCTGCCACTGAAGAGATCTGTGGCATTACAATAGTGAGTAAAGCTAGAGGTAATGCTTGGTAGAACAGTGAGATTAAAGAAGCAGTAAAGAGAAAGAAGGAAACATTTTTAGGGATGCTGCGAGGTAGAGTTTCTGTGGATGAATATCTCTGTAAGAATCGTGAGGCAGCTAAGCTGGTTCGCCAAAGTAAGGCAAAAGATAGGAAGGAAAAGATGGAAAGGCACGCATTGGTGTTTCGGAAAGATAGAAAAACTTTCTGGAAGTGCATGAGATGCAGACACATGAAAAATAGGGGAACGTTAAAATCTATACAACAGTTTTGCTGCTGTGCCATTTACTGTTTCACACGTTAATTATTAGCATTGGCCACATGGGAGCACTATTCGTTATATTTTGAGAACTATATGTAATTATTGAACATATTCACAAATTGAACACAATTTTGTTGTTGTTCTTACCTTTTGTCAGCGTAGGTCGATATTCCCACTTTCCTTTGTTCAATCTATGGTTGTGGCAATCCAAGTGCTCATGAAGTACCATTGAAAATTTGCTGTCACTGTCATTTCAAGTAATTAAAATATAATAAAACTATTTGAATTAAGACTATGAACAATGAAAAGAACCATTATAAGAATTTGGATGATATAGTAAAAGAATTACTCGAGACTTTGTGAATGAGTGAACGAACCACATTGGAAGGTACAGACATTAAGTCTATCAATTAATGAAAAGTGTGAAAAAAGGAAATATCCTTGCTAAAAAAACATAAAAAGAAGACCTCAAAAAGAACAATCACTACCATGCAGCTGTACCCATACTAGTTTCAACTATTTTCTTGCAGTCATCTTTCGTGGGATTCGCTACATCCGTCGATTGCGACGTCCGATGCTGAACTGTCAAATCGAGCTTACCCCATCATTCTCACCGTATCGCCACGTCTGCTAGTCTTGCAGGTTTTTTTTTTTTCTCTCAGTGCGTAACTTTAATTGCACATCTTAGTAGAAGCCTTGTTATCTCGTGCTTTTACGTGTCTTCATGCATCATCCCTCCCCCTGTGGAGCTCTATTGTCCGTGACGTTCATCATACTTTTGTTTTCAATTTTTCTTGGTTTATTTTTTCTTCCTTCCCCATTTTTTTGTTCTTGCTGAATCAGATGTTGTTTCCATGCGTATGGTAGTTCTATAGGGCTGTTAGTTGTACAATTATAATTCCTTGTTTTTTCGATTACAATGGCTTCAGATGTTAATATCTGCTCATGTGTTTTATGTGATGTTATTACCCTGGCATTGACCCAGTCAGGGGTGGACTTGTTATCCATACAATGTTTAATTAAGAATGTTTTTTTCTTCTTTCTTGTTCCAATTATTAATATGTTCTTTCAGTCTTGATCGAAATCTTCTCTTGGTGCTACCTACATATATCCTTTTTTTTTTTTTTTTTCTTTTTCCGTTATATCCATCATTTTCGTCATAGCTTATGGAATGCTGTATACCCCAGCTTTATTTAGTATGGATGTTTTATCTTTGTTGGTACTTATAATTGTACCATTATCAGTAATTTTTTCAGCTAGTTGCATATTGTATTTATTGCATTCTTTCTTCAGGATTATACTTACAGGGGGAATATATGGAAAGCTTCCACAAAATTCTATTAATTCTTTCATTTTTATATTTGTGTTTTCCATTGATTCTGTGATATTTTTGTGGATGGTCATGATTAAGTTATTACTATATCCATGTTCTCTGGCAGATTTTTTGACCCAATTCATTTTTTTCCTTTTCTGCTGTTTTATTGAAGGAATGTGTCATGGCTCTTTTTATATAGTACTGGAAGGCTGGTGTTTTGTATCTCCATGGGTGATCCGAATTTCTAGGTATAACTGCTGGTACATAGGTGGGTTTTCTGTAAACAGAATATCCTATTTTATTGTTATTTTTCAGTAAAGAAATATCCAAGTAATGTAGCTGTCCTTCATTTTCCTTTTCAACTGTTACTTGTATAGATTGGTGGAATATGTTGAATTTATGTATGAAATCACTCAATTTCTTTTCAGAATGTTGCCAGAATACCAAGATATCATCTACATATCTTATATATAGTATGGGTATTTCTTGTTTTGTTGTTGTTAATATGTTATTTTCGATTTCTTGTAGTACAACTTCTGCCAGTAGCCCTGACAATGGTGATGCCATTGGTGCACCATATTGCTGTTTATATATTTTTTTATCATATGTGAAGTAGTAAGTAGTTACTGTTAGTTATAAATTTTAGGGTTTCTACAATACTTTCTCTTTCATTATCTGTAAGATTTTCATATCGTAATTTTCTATTGATAAGTTCAATAGATAATTCTGTACGGGTGTTTGGGTATAAAGATATGATGTCCAGACTTACCATTAAGACATTGGTATTGTTAATGGTCTTTATTTTATCTATGAGATCTTTTGAATTGTTAATATTATATTCATGCTTGTCATAAAGTTGTCGTAAGAATCGGAAGAGGGCTCTTTCTAGATTGATAGTAGGCGCCATACTCTTGATCACTATTGGTCTAATAGGACCTTCCTCTTTATGTGTTTTTATTTTCCCGAACACATATGGGATAGTCGCTCCTATAGGAGGGTAAGCCTTACGTTTTATTTCATCTGGCAGTTTGCTGTGGTTCTTTAGAAAGGCCAACTGCCTAATGATAGTATCAGTAGGGTCTTTTTGCACGGGTTGTGCTTGTAAATCATCTATAGCCTTCTTCATTTTTTTATTATAATCGTCGGCACTTACTATCACTATCTGTTTAGATTTATCTGCCTGCAAGCATTTTATATCTGGGTTGCCCCTTAATATAAATAGTTCTTGTCTTTTATATTTTATCTGCAGTTGTTCCTTTTTCTTTCTCGTATTATTTATGGTTCTAACCATTTTGAATTTAGTTTGATTTTGTCTCTCTCTAGGTAATTTTCTAATGATTTCTTCCATTTGGGGAATCAAGATTTCTGTTTTAGGTATCTTCTACTCATATGCGAATTTTATACCTCTATTAAGCGCCTTTTGTTGTAAGGCTGACAACTCAACATCTGTTTTATTAATATACAGCTTTTTTCTTCTTCATTATCATCATCATCAACCATTATCAATCCACTGCTGGACGAAGGTCTCCCCAAGTTTCCTCCACAATGGTCTGTCTTGTGCCAATCTCCTCCATGTCACTCCCGCATACTTTCGAATTTCATCCACCCATCTCCCAAGTGGTCTTCTTCTGGGTCTTTTCCTGTCCCTTGGAATCCAATCTAAAATTTCGACTGTCCATCGTTGGTTTGTCCTTCTGGCAGTATGTCCAGCCCATTGCCCTTTCAGGGATTTTACTCTGATCATGATGTCTTCCACTCTTGTCATTTTTCTGATCCACGAGTTCCTCTTATCTCTCCTGGTTACACCAAGCATGCGCCTCTCCATGCTTGTTTGAGTTGTCTGCAGCCTTTGTATGTCTCTTTTAGTTAAGGTCCACGTCTCTGCACCATACGTAAGCACTGGAAGGATGCATTGATCAAAAACTTCTCTTTTAAGACATAATGGCATATTGCTCTTGAAAATTATGCTGTTTCTTCCAAAAGCTCTCCAGGCAAGTTTTGTACGCCGATTAATTTCTTCACCAATGTGACCCTCACTTGATATCTGCTGTCCAAGATAAACGTACGTGTCTGTTATTTCCAGCTTTTCTCCATCAATCGATAAATCTTCATTTCTTGTAAAAGCATTGTACATCACTTTTGTCTTCTGAAAGTTCATTTTTAATCCCACTTCTTTACTCTTGTCAGCAAGTTCCTGGATCATACTCTGTAGCTCTGATGGGGTAGTTGCAAAAATGACTATGTCATCAGCAAAACGAAGGTGGGTTAGATAATCTCCATTAATCTTTATCCCTTTGTTTTCCCAGTTCAGTGATTGAAAGACATTTTCCAATGTGGCATTAAAGAGCTTGGGAGATATGGTGTCACCTTGTCTCACTCCTTTTCCAATTTTTATGTGTGTTGTATTTTCAAACAGCCAAATATTTGCACTTTCATTTTCATAGATGTTATTAATAATATTTATGTATGCATCTTCAATACCGCGGGATTTCAGAGCCATTGTAACTGCTGATGGTTTCACCGAATCAAAGGCTTTTTCATAATCGATAAAAGCCATACACAATGGAAGTTCATATTCACTCACTCTTTCAATTAGTTCTCTCAGTACGTGGATATGATCTATTGTGTGTAGCCAGTCCTGAATCCAGCTTGTTCTCTCCGTTGAGCCATGTCCAGTGTTACCTTCAAGCGGTGTGAAAGAACTTTAGTGAAGATTTTATAAACCACTGATAGGAGGCTGATAGGTCTGTAGTTCCTGAGATCCTCAATGTCACCTTTTTTATGTAGCAGGATCATTGTAGTGTTGTTCCAATCCTCAGGAATCTTCCCTTCATTAAGGCATCGAGTGAAAATTTGGGCCAGTACTGTTTCAATTTCTCCACTTGCTTCTTGTATGATGTCTACAGTAATTCCATCTTCTCCAGGAGCTTTTCCCCGCTTCATGTTCTTGATTGCATGTGCAACTTCTGCTGGAAGGACTGGAAGAACTCTGGTACTGGTACCTTTCATGATGTCTGCAGTACATGTATCATCTCTTTCATATAATTTGGAGTAGAAATCTTTCACTCTTGTCAAAATTTCATCTCTATTTCTTGTTACAGAACCATCTTCTTTTCTCAGTGCCATAATCTGTTTTCTTCCCTTACTGAGATGTCCCTTTGCTATCTTTAGGCTTTGGTTGTTTTCAATTGCTTTCCTCACTAGTTCACAGTTGAATTTTCTTACGTCTTCAGTGATATTTTTTCGTACTGTCTTGCATAGCTCTATGTATTCCACTTTGGAAGTCACATCTTCTTTAGTTGTCCTCATCTCTCTTCTTTTTTGCATCAACATTTTGGTTTTTCCTGATAATTTGTTCACATGCAATTTGTTCTTAGACCCAGCTAATTTTGTTGCTGTTTCCATAAGAGCTTTGGTTACTTTTCTGTTAACTTCAGAAATATCCACTTCTTCCGATGTTAGGCCTTCTAAAGCAGAGAATCTGTTCTTCAGTTCCAATTTGAAGGTATTATGGTGTTTTTTAAGGTTGGTTATGTCAATACATTTTGTTTGTCTTATGAGCTTGCTACGTTCGAGTTTAGTGTTGAGGTGCATCTTACATCTCACCAATCTATGGTCACTGCCTGTGTTGAACTTGTTTAACACACTGCAGTCTTCTATGACGAATTTTTTGTTACACATAATAAAATCAATTTCACTTGTCGTCCCATTTGGATGTCTCCATGTCCACTTCCTGTGTGGCTTTTTCTTGAAAAAGGAGTTCAAGATGAAAAACCCTTCTGCCTCTGCAAACTCAACGAGAGTATTTCCACGCTGGTTTCTGTTGCCGTGACTGAATTTGCCTACTGAAGTTTCATTCTGTTGCCGTTGCCCTATTTTTGCATTGAAATCTCCCATAATTATCTTCAAGTGCTGCTTACCTTTATTATTTAGATGACGAATTTCCTCATAAAATTCTTCAATTTCTTCTTCAGGATGACTTGTGGTGGGTGCATAAGTTTGAATAATCTGAGCCTGGTATCTTCTCGAGAGTTGGATAACGAGTCGTGCAGCTCTGTCAGAGGAACTTTCAACTTCTACAACTTTATCCTTCAGTTTCTTGTTTATTATAAATCTAACACCACTAGTTCTGCCAGTATCTGTCTCACGATAGTAAAAGAGATGTCCACTTTTCAGTTCAATGAGATCTTCTCCTTTTCTCCTTACCTCACTTAGCCCGAAGATGTCCCACTTGATCCTCTATAGTTCCTCTTTCAATTCAAGAAGCCTTGAATCAGAAGATAGGAAGCGTCCATTATACGTAGCCAAGGTCAGCATCAGATGGCAGCCTAGTCTGGTCCTCCGGGGATTCTTAGCACCCTCTGCCTTCATGTTGCACTGGCTGCTGCCTTAGCCAGGTACATTCCAGCTGCCTGAGACTGAGGGCCAAGATTTAAGTTGTGGAGTCATTTTGGAGAGGTTTGGCCATAACTAACCACGCTGGCCAAGCGGATTGGTGAGTGTGGGATAGCATTTCCTTTAATCCCGATGGTATAGTTATACCACTATTGGCGGTCGTCAGAGCCCCTTTAGGGGGAACAGGATGCACCACGAGAAGGTGGGGTTGACATTTGTCAAGGAGAAGTTGTGATGCTTCGCATTACCTGACCATACATCCTTTTTTCTTAATATAATGTCCTACGTGTCTGTTCTCGTTCTTTGGTATCCATCAAATTTTCGATTTTACGAAAATGTCTTTCTCTGTATGTACGTTGTATTTGCTCTAGAATAGCGTAAATTTTCATGAAGTCCTCTATGGTTTCATCCGTATCCCCGTGATTCATGCACTGACCATATAATTTGTAGTATTTTTTACTAAGTCTATGTCTCTCCTCTTCTCTCTGATATAGGTTGTTAGTCTTTTAGTTTCACAGATATTTATTATTTTTCTGTCTTTGTGGTTAATGTATTTAACCTTAATCTGCAAGAATTTAGGAGTAACACTATTATTCTTACAAGTCGTTAAACAATTTAAGTGCTCGACTTCCCGACATAATTGTATTCTTTTCTTTTTGAAAAGTTTAGTACATAGGCCTTCTTGTTGTTGTATCATGATCATAGCCGACGTGACCAGCAGTAAAAAGCGAATTGGGGTCATTCCCCTTTAACAGCTATAATCAATCTCCAGTTCTATATATTTATTCTTTGTTCAAAAAACTTGAACCTTATTATGTGGCTTTATAAGTCGTTAAAATCTATACAACAGTTTTGCAGCTGTGCCATTTACTGTTTCACAAGTTAATTATTTATTAGCATTGGCCACGTGGGAGCACTATTCGTTATATTTTGAGAACGTATATGCAACTAGCTGAAAAAATTACTGATAATGGTACAATTATAAGTACCAACAAATATAAAACATCCATACTAAATAAAGCTGGGGTATACAGCATTCCTATAAGCTATGACGAAAATGATGGAAATAATGAACAATAAAGGATATATGTAGGTAGCACCAAGAGAGAGCCGTCCCGGTGGCGCAGTGGTCTAAGCGATGGCCTCTGATCATTCGTCCGAACAGGGTCCGGGCTCGAATCCCGGTGAGGCATGGATGTTGTGTTTGTCTTAGGGCACTGGCTCTCTCCCTTCCCTGGAACCAGTGACCCTAAATTAGGGACGGGCGACTGCTTATAGCCCATTGAGTTGCTCACTGTGGTCGTTAAACCTCCAATCAAAAAAACAAAAAAAAAAAGCACCAAGAGAAGATTTCGATCAAGACTGAAAGAACATATTAATAATTGGAACAAAAAGAAGAAAAAACATCGTTAAATAAACATTGTATGGATAACAAGTCCACCCCTGACTGGGTCAATGCCAGACTAATAACATCACATAAAACACATGCGCAGATATTAACATCCGAAGCCGTTGTAATCGAAAAAACAAGGAATTATAATTGCAACACTAACAGCCCTATAGAACTACCATACGCATGGAAACATCTGATTCAGCTAGAACAAAAAAATGGGGAAGGAAGAAAAAATAAACCAAGAAAAATTGAAAACAAAGGTATGATGAACATCACAAACAATAGAGCTCCACAGGGGGAGGGATAATGCATGAAGACACGTAAAAGCAAAAGATAACAAGACTTCTACTAAGATGCGCAATTAAAGTTGTGCACTGGGAAAAAAACAGAAATGCAAGACTAGCTGACGTGGCGATGCGGTGAGAACGATGGGGAAAGTTCGATTTGAGAGTTCAGCATCGGACGTCGCAATCGACGGATGTAACGAATCCCACGGAAGATGACTGTAAGAAAATAGTTGAAACTAGTATGGGTACGGCTGCATGGGAGTGATTGTTCATTTTGAGGTCTTCTTTTTATGTTTTTTAGCAAGGATATTTCCTTTTTCACACTTTTCATTAATTGATAGACTTAATGTCTGTACCTTCCAATGTGGTTCGTTCACTCATTCACAAAGTCTCGAGTAATTCTTTTACTATATCATCCAAATTCTTATAATGGTTCTTTTCATTGTTCATAGTCTTAATTCAAATAGTTTTATTATATTTTAATTACTTGAAATGACAGTGAACGGCAAATTTTCAATGATACTTCATGAGCACTTGGATTGCCACAACCATAGACTGAACAAAGGAAAGTGGGAATATCAACCTATGCTGACAAAAGGTAAGAACAACAACAAAATTGTGTTCAATTTGTGAATATGTTCAATAATTGCATATAGTTCTCAAAATATAACGAATAGTGCTCCCATGTGGCCAATGCTAATAATTAACGTGTGAAACAGTAAATGGCACAGCAGCAAAACTGTTGTATAGATTTTAATGACTCATAGAGCCACGTAATGAGGTTCAAGTTTTTTGAACAAAGAATAAAAATAGGGGAAATAAAAAGTTTCATGTTGTGTGGAGAATAGGATTGGAGAAATGATTTGGGAGCCCAATGAGGTAAGTGAAAGATAGGGAGAATACTCCTGTGAGTTATTAGATCAAGAAAGTAAAAGTGATTCTGAGGCAGATGTCACAGTGTGAGATGGAAGCACAGGAGGGATCTCAAGAAAAGAGGTGTGTAAAGCTCTAAAATCTCTTCAGAATGGTAAGGCCACGTGAATTGTTGGCATAACTGCTGAGATGTTAAAATATGGTGGTAACTCTGTAATTGATTGGTTAACTGAAATTTGCCAGTTGTGTTGGGAGTTAGGAATGGTCCCTCGGAATTGGAAGGATGCTATCATTGTTCCCTTGTATAAGGGGAAAAATTATCCTATGGTGAAAATACTCCAAATACGTGGCGACAGTTAATAAATAAATACATCGCTCTTTCCACGTTCCAGAAACACACAGCATCTGAAAAATTGTTTTTCAGCCGCCTCTGAAAAACAATTTTTTCAATTCCACAGCGGCGGCTGAAAAACAATTTTTCGGATGCTGTGTGTTTCTGGAACGTGGAAAGAGCGATGTATTTATCTATTATCCTATGGACTGCAAGAATTATTGTGGTATTAGCTTACTGGGTGTGCCAGGGAAAGTGTTTGGTTAGGTCATTATCGAAAAGGTATGAGGTCTTACATCAGAGAAAGTGTGGGATGTTCAGAGTGGTTTTATGCCTGGTAAAGGCTGCACTAACCAAATTTTTGCATTACAAATGATGATCAAAAAGTACCTGGCCGTAAATAAGAAAGTTTTTGCTGCCTTCATAGATTTAGAGAACGCTTATGACCGAGTAAATAGGATTCTTTTGTGGAAGGTACTGAATAAATGTGGAATTACTGGGAATCTACTTAGTAGTGTAAAAGCCATGTATGCTGGCAGTAGAACTTCTGATGGTGTTGTATGAAAATGGTTTTCTACTGGTGCAGGAGTCAGACAATGTTGTGTAATGTCACCATGGCTGTGTAATTTATTTACGGATGTGTGCAGGTGTGATGCCAAGATAGACGACACTGGTTTATGTCTTGGTAATATCTGTGTGTGCAGATTGCTGTATGATGATGACACAGTCCTGTTGGCAGAGAGCAAAAGTGAGTTGCAGAGTATGTTGTCCCGGATGTACGAAATTTGTGTTCAAACTGAGTATACATAAGGAAAAAACCAAAGTTATGGTTTTTGAGCGAGGAACTGTTAGCACTGAATGCAAGAAAAGTCTGAATGACACAGTGATTGACCAGATGAATGAGTTTGTGTATTTAGGGAGCATGTTTGGCAGAGAAAACAAATTAAGTGGTGGTATTAGTAGGTGAGTGAATTCTTCTTTGAAAGTCATACTGCTTTAGGAGATTTTCACAGGAATGATGGGTTCTCAAGAGAGTCCTGAATGTCTGTGTATAAAAGTGTGATTGTTCCTACTCTGATGTACAGCAGTGAAACCTGGGTACTGCAGAAAAGACATAGCAGTTGTTTGTGTGCTGGAGAAATGCGTTACTTACAAGGAGTTTGTGGTAAGACTCTCTCTGATCATGTGAGGAATGAAGATGTGCTGCCGTTTTGTAATGTGAGGCAGAATGTTGTTTGTAAGGTGGAGACTAATATTCTTAGGTGGTTTGGCCATGTTGAAAGAATGAGTGATGAGATGCTTACTGAGAAATTTTTTTCAGCCCAAGTGGCAGGAAAGAAAGGCAGAGGAAGGCCAAGAAAGTCATGGGAGGATCAGATACAGAAGTGTCTGCATGAAAAAAAGATTATGAATATGAAGTATAGATGGGCTTGTGTGTGCCGTGTGATGGTTGTCAGTGAAGCCCGTGTTGAATGTCAAGATCGCTGTAAATGGAGACGTTTGATATGGCAACAGTAAGAAAATAATTAGTTAAAAATTTATCTGGAAGTTCGTATTTCTTTGTGGAGCTAACCTCTGAATCTCAGAGAACAGCTTAGTGACTATGTATGTATGTATGTATGTCATGACAAACTCATTTGTAGAGATATACTATGTGGACAAAAGTGATTGCACACCCCCACACAGGTGCAGCGGTATACTCCTGCAGCAGACAAATAGTTGATGAGGTATAAAAATGGCAATAGGAGTATGCTCAGATCAATCACTGATAAAGTGGCTAGTTGGAGAGAGCTCCAAAGTTTGGAAAGGATGTTATCATAGTTTTTGGAATTAACCAGACAAATGTTGCTCAATTAGAGGTATGAGCATAAGAAGCATTGCTGATGTTAGACAGGTTGCTAAATCGACCGTGGCACTTGTCATTGACAAGTGGAAGAAGACAGGACATTGCAGGAATTCATCTAGCCCTAGAACACTCACGAAACTGCAACTCAAGGACCGAAGGGTGCTGCAGAGGGAGATCCAGGGAACGAGATCCCGACCAATGCATGTCATAGCACAAGAGTTCCAGATGGCCACAGATATTATGGTCTCCACCGAGACACTTCAAAGAGAGGCCCATGCACTTTGGTATCATGGCTGAGGCAGCTGCCCATAAACCTCTCATCACAAAGACCAATAAATCCACATGGCTATGATGGTGTCAACAGCACAAAAATTGGACATAGGAGCAATGGTGGCAGGTGTTATGAAGCAACGAATTCCACTTCACATTATTCCAATCAGATGAACTTGTCTGGTTTGGGTGGTTACCCGAAGATAATCTGCTTCTGAATTGTACAGTGCCGACTGTGAAGTACGGAGGCGGTGGAGTGATGGTTTGGGGCTGTATCAGTTGGTACGGTGTAGATCCACTGGTTGTTTGTTATTCATGCAAACATCAACTCTGTGCTGTATAGAGATATCCTGGATAGCTCAGTGCTTCCAACTTTGTAGCAGTTCTACGAACATGATGATTATTTCTTCCAGTATGATGATCTTCTTCATTGTAAGAGTTGGTCGATGTACTCAAGGTGGAATCCCACTCTCCGTACCCATGGACTTACGGACAGTTTACCTTGATGGGTGGCTGCTTGTAATCTCTGCAAATGGAAGACCTACCCACTACTGATGTAAATACAATACTGTTTTTCTATTTACTTACAGTTTCCAATCACTTTTGTCCACATAGTGTAGATGCACAAGGGGGAATATCGATTATGTCCATTTCGTTTGAAACTGTATCAAATTCAAAATGTGTCATTTTGTATCTACCTGTATTTAAAACATCAGAATACATTTTTTTTTCATGTTGTGGAATAATCATATTTTTTTCATTGCAAAATGTGCTTTGAAAAAAACAAACAAACTGGGATATCCTTTTCAAGCTGGATGGCACGTTTGCTGTGAGCCTCTTTTGATATTGTGCTAGTTATAAGTTGCACCAACCTAGGGATATTTTCTCCCCTTTCAGACATTGCATCCAAATTAATCCTCAGAGTTCTTGATACAATGCAGGAAACAGCAGTTCTGAACTCCACACTCACTAATTGTGCTGTCTTCAATAATTTTTGTATGATCAGGCAGTGTTGAATTTATAATTATTTGCAGGGCTGTCATTATCACTTCCTCCAGTTGCTTCCAGTCATATTACTATTGCCTGCAGTTTCATATAACACTGGAACAAAAACCACCACCTAGCACTCATTGTGTGTTCAGTAGATTAAGTAGCTTTACTGATTGCTTTGCCATCCTGCTGCATTGAAACTTTGCAATTCTCTATCTCATTACAACATCCCAGAGAACTATAGCCTTCATCTGTTTAAGTCATGGGTGAATGGACTGCTTTGGACCAATTCCAGTGTTCAATATAGCCAAATGAAGTTGGTCATGATTTTGTGAAATACAGAATTAAAAAAAAAGTACTTAAAGACAAAATGTTGAAGAAACTACATTTTGAGGATGGTGGTGTGTGGAGAATTTAGGACTAAATTTCAAGCACTGGTCTATTTTAAATCATTACCTGGAGCTGTTGATTTTTAGATAGGTACAGACAGTGATGCTGTGAGCTCTGTTTTTAGACAGTAGAAGAAACTATACTGTAATAATTAATGACTTCATGGCTTCCTCTAATTACTTTCAGTGTCATAAATATTTAATGGGAATTATAGAGGATAAATTTATTGGGTACATTACCTCTCAAATTATTGGTCTATACACTAGATCACTTTTCTGCAACCTTTTTCTACTGGTCGCACACCATAAATTATTCATGACTCAGCACTGCACACCAAAATGTTAATCCCCTCAAAAACGTATGATATGACACGATTAATATAAATACGTACCTATTATTATCAGAACAGAACACTCCGTACAAGGAACTTGTCCATCTTGAAAAAATAAAATAGTTTAATAGTAATAGAAAATAACAAGACTGACTAGCAATCAGAATTTTCGGACTACTTTAAAGCACAGCTGTGATAGAACTGAAATAATTGTAAGACGTGCGACCTATACTCTTCAAAAGGAAGAAGGGACACATATACCAGCTTATATAAAATAAAGTTTAACAATGAGTGGGTGCATCGGTACAGGAAAAAAGTAATAAATTTAAAGAAGTACACTAACAAACAAGGACAAATACCAAAACAACGTAATAAAATAATAAAAGACAAGGAAAGTTTTGCTAATCCCCACACTTTTAGGGAAAAGCGTACACAGAACATGCGGCAAGTGTAACAAAGAAGCCGAATAGCGCAGCGATATAGGCAAGAAATACAAGTATATCAATATAGCAAAACTACGATATAACAACAACTGTGAGTAAATAATTTACATTTAACCCTTTAAGCGGCCGATGTACTTTAACCAGTAGGTGCCTAAAATTTCCTAAGCTTCCGAAACAGAAATGTCCACATAGCGATCGGGTTTAACAAAAGCTACAATAAAACAGTTCCTTTCCCATTCTCATCTCAGTAGTACCGACCATATACCTGTCAATGATGCTCGTATATGATATACCCTTTTAGTCCTCTTTTCTAGCGCTCTGTTCTAGTCTGCTCCATGACCTAAGGAATGAAGGGGAAGGGCTTGCTTCTTTCCAGTATCGTGGTGTCAGAGTCTATTTCGCCTGACACGGACATCGTGCCATTACGCAGAAAAACAAGTTACTCAAATATCTTCTCTCTCCTTTCTTTTCTTCGTCACCATTGATATAGCCCTTTTAGCAAGTAATCAGTCAGAAAGGATTAGTGTCGGTCATTCCCCTAAATGATTACTTTGAATAAAGGAAAGCAACATTTTCTAATTCTCAGGTTCACTCCCTCCACTTGCATTCTATCCACTTAGACAGAAAAAATATTCCTTAGACCTGATTTCAGCTCATAATTCTAACCCCGAGTTAATTCGTTCCAGCCGGTTAAAGGGTTAATTTCTTAGAATACATAAAAATTTGCGGCATGTAATAAAGAATAAACAAGCATCATATTATTTAATCAGTGCAGTGGCAGAGAATGAAATACAAGCATATATGGAACACAGTAACTGGGATGAAATTAAAAAATAAAACTCTACAATTAATTTCTTAAAATAGGATAATAGGTAAAAGTTTGCGTCACACCTTTCACCTTGTGGGGGCACACTGGCGTGTCATGGCACACCGGTTGCGTGACACTGCACTAGATCATCGTCAGATGTTCTTGTATCTTTCTACTTCCACAGGTCTGGCGACCAACCTTAATAAATTTGTCCTCTGTAATTCCTGTTAAGTATTTGTGAAACTACACTGTTAACCATTGCCAAATGAAGCTGTAAAGCAGACTGAAATGCTTCAAGCTCATTGCATCATTAGAGGCAAAATGAAATAACAGTTTTATTCATATTTTTTTTAATCTGAACTTTGAAAAATTTGCCCCCATCTTTTATGGCTATTTGCAATTGTTCAAAGCATTATATGATGCACAGTGCTATATCAAGAAGGAATATCATTGCACACAAAACACTGGATAGGCCTAATCTATAACTTTTAACTGCCTTACAATATTACAGTTAAAATTCTTCCAATAAGTGTTACTGCATTCAGAATATAACATCTTTTTCTCAAGCAGAGTGTGCTGCCCTGGTGGTGCAGTGGTCTAAGCCCTGGCTTTTGACTTTTCATCTGAGATCTCAGTGGGGCATGGCTGTTGTGTTTGTCTGTGTCGCTGTCTCTCTTCTTTCTCTGGAACATGTGGCCATAAATTAAGGACAGACAACTCCTTGTAGTCTATCAAGTTGGTCACAGCAGTAATTAAACCCCTAAATAAAAAATAAAATAAAAAAAGAGCAAAATATAGCATGGAAAACAGAATAAGATGGTGTGAAATACATACTGCAATTTGCAATTTAAACAGAAATTCTGCATTCATTATGCCAATCATCTGTGGATGAAAAAGAATAGACTGGCATAGTTTCAGATTTATTGTAAGTTTTATTTTTTTCCATTAATATGTGTGCAATCATCTACACACACATATGCGCAGACAGATGATTCTGGTTAAGTGGAACACATTGAGGCTAAAAATTTTAAACCCAGTTATGTGAAACTTTATCCCAAAGAGCTAATTTGGGATGCCCTTCAGAAATTGCTCTGATTAACTGATGGCTCAATTAACTGAAATCTACTGTAATATATTTTCTGTGAGGAAGGAAGACTCATTTACAGTTTTGATAACTGCAGTATGGGTTTATGGGTTGGCATTTTCCCATTAACTTTGTGAAGATCAGCTAATGTGACCGAAATGCTTTAAATCAACTAACAAAGTTTTACTAATTTTTAGCCTTCATTCATTTTATGTTCAACTTAGCTGTTGTGTCTGTCTATACCCATCAAGAAGCAAACCCGTGTGTGCGTGTGCGTGCGTGCGTGTTTAAACTTGATTACAAACACATAAATTTTCATCTTACATATACAGTATATGATTTTGTCTACGTAGTTAACATACAGTTGGGTTTAAAAAATCCACATTTACTTATGCCTAAAGAACTCATTCGAGACATACACTATCTACCAAAAAGTAATTGGACACCCCTGCAATCGACGATATCTGCGGTCCTGATACATGTCATGGCCGCCGCCGTTAAACATAGTGTGGGAAACAACAACACAACCAGTCGCATGCAAGATGCCACGCAGTTCGGAGCTCTCTGATTTCGAAAAAGGTGTAATCGTCAGGTATCTCAGAAATGGCCAATCCATACGTGACATATCCAGCAAGTTGAAGTACCCAAAATCGACAGTGGCCTACGTGATTTGCAAGTGGAAGATGAGAGGTGACTGTCGGAGTGTGCCCCGACCCAGCAGACCCACAAAACTGGGAGTTGGAGGCCGACGGGTGCTGGCCAGAGAAATTTGGAGGAACCGCACCAAATTGATGGGCCACATCCGCGAGGAGTTTCAACTGGCATCCAGGAGTGTTCTTTCGATGAATATCATCCGTAAGGAAGCCCATCTGCTCGGTTATCATGGACATGCTACCGCCCACAAGCCTTTGATCACCAAGTCCAATAGCGCTGCTCAGCTAACGTGGTGCAAAGAACGTCGACAGTGGACCATTGAACAGTGGAAACAGGTTCTCTGGAGTGACGAATCAAGGTCCACCCTCTACCGTTTGGATGGCAGGGTCTGGGTTTGGCGTTTGCCTGGAGAACGCCTCCTGCCGGAATGTATTGTGCCAACTGTGAAGTTCGGCGGTGGTGGAAATTTGCTATGGGGGTGTTTCTCCTGGTACGGCACGGGACCCTTGGTCGCAATTCCTGGTAGACTCAACGCCGAGACCTACTGCACCATTTTGGATGACCATGCGCTTCCTACGTTGTGGCAGTTTTACGGGGTGGACCCATGTTACTTTCAGGAAGACAATGCCACCTGTCATGTTGCGAGGTCCACCATGGCTTGGTATGGTGACAATGGACTGGCCTGCGCAGAGCCCGGACCTTAACACTGTATCGAGCACCTCTGGGACGAGTTGGAGCGTCGACTTAAGGGGTGCCCCCACCGTTCGAAATCGGTTGAGGAACTGACCTGTCTTCTCCAAGCTGAGTGGAAGAAAATACCGCTAGCCGTCGTACAACGCCTGGTTGAGAGTATGCCCCGGAGGGTCGCAGCTGTAATCGCCGCTCGTGGAGGCTCCACCAACTATTGAAGGTGAATAAACTTCGTTTTCCTTTGCTATCACAGGTGTCCAATTACTTGTTGGTAGATAGTGTATATGGTTTATGCCTGAGACACTCAGTCAAGGCAAGGTAAGTTTTGCTTGTTATAATATCTTCATGTTTTTTTAACCAAAGAACTTTTTTCAAAGACTTAAGTACAGCTTTTTACAAACCCTTTTTTAAACTCTGACAAGAATTACAGTTAAGCACAGATAAAAGAGGTAATAACATATAGTGGTGTCTTTTAACATCCGTGTTTTTCAACACATCATTGAGATATTTGATCAGTTCCACCTGAAAATTATTCCTCATGGTTGGAATTGCTGAGATTTTTGTTATGAAGTGATAACAACATGTAAAACAATTAATTCCAAATGCTATTACAGGCAACTGGGTGTTAAACTGAATGACGAAGTGAACATTGAATGATCAATTTCGGTGACTAGAAAAGGCAGAATTTTTACCAAAATGATGCAACACTTCATATTAAATGAAAACCCTGCAGAAATTGAGACAACATGGATGGAAAATTATTCCTTTTGTAATGATTTTCCATCGATGCCATATTAACAAATAGTGGTTGCTGCACCATTTTTTATTATATATATTTTTCTTTTTGCACTGTTGTTTATGCATGCCTAGAAAGTTAGAAACCAATTTTATAAAAAAAAAAAAAAAAAAATTCTGACCGTCTGGTGGGGAGGTCCCTAAATGGCGCTTGGAACACATCCATTCTTGGAGTTGCAGGCATTTACACAAAATGGTATAACTTTTCCCCTAATTTAGCTAATTAAAAAATTCAAAAACCATCTTACCCAGAATAAATGCTGATTATTTTGGTTTACCTTTATATATATATATATATATATATATCTTCTGAGGTGTTTTGGAAATTTTATTGGCAGTCAAAGTTGACTATTGAAATTTGCATTTTTTCAACTTCCGAGCCAAATTTTCACCGGGAAGGGGGACAAAACACTCGAACTAATTTTATTTTGCAAGAACCATGGTAACAGTAGATTGTACCTAGGGTGAGAAAACTGGAGTGTTCTGAGCCCTTCTAAGATTCTTTTCACTGATGAAAATGGAAAATTTTTAGTTTTTTTCAGTAGCTATATCTCCAATGGAGTGCACAATAAAAATCTGAATATTATAACACAGAGACTTTTATTTGTTAACAACATCATACCAAAATTTGATCGCTTTGTTTTGCCTACTAGTTAAAAAATTTGAGCTAAAAATTGTACAAAACAACAACAAAAAACGTGTTTTTCCCTTTGTTTTGAAGGACAATTTTAACTGTCTTTATTCAATATCTAATTGAAAGATAAAAAATGAAGAAAATGTGTAAATAAAGATCAATGTAAGAAAAATATGTACTGGAGGAAATATATCACAAAAGTAAAGACTAGTGTAAAATTTAAGGGGAGGAAAGAGGGTGTTAAATGTTGGAGGTTTCAGTTACGTAAGCATTAGCATTACAATTTCAAGAAAAGATTTAATAAGAAACAAAAACTAGATGATTACTTACATGACTTGTTGCTTATGATTCTGCACACAATGACTGAAAAAAAAATTAATTAGACTAGACTTAAATTTTTAAAACTAATTTGCACAGATTTTATAGACTTTCATTCCAACAACTCAGCAGCTTTAGCAGTTATGAATTGTAGTGTATTTAATTTAGTTTCTCCATCTTTAGCACTTTCTAATTTTTTTTATTTAGAACAAATCTAAAAGAAACAATACACCCCCCCCACTCACATGCTCTTCAAACTAGTTAAATCTGTTACACTACAATTTTACCATTGGAATATATTTTTCTTTCAATTTAGAATCTACAATTAGATCTATAGTTATTTAATAAATTGTAATTAAAAAGGCGAAAAAAAATTGGTAATAAATTGTCCTTCAAAACAAATGGAAAAACATGGATTTTTTCACAAATTTAAGCTCAAATATTTTCATTGTTAGGCAAAACAAAGTGATCAAACTTTGTTATAATGTTGTTAACAAATAGAAGTCTGTGTGTTATGAAATTCAGATTTTTACTGTGTACTCCACTGGAGATATAGCTACTAAAAAAACTTAAAATTTCAAAATTTCCCATTTTAGTCAATGGTGAAAAAATCTTGGAAGGGCTCAGAACACTCCAGTTTCCTCACTCTAGGTAAAATCTACTGTTACCATGGTTCTTGCAAAAAAAAAAAAAAAAAATAGTTTCAGTGTTTTGTCTCCTTCCCGGTGAAAAGTTGGCTTGGCATTGAAAACTGCAAATTTCAATAGTAAACTTAGACCACCAATAAAATTTCCAACACCTCAAATAACAAAAAAAGGGTAAACCAAAATAATCAGCATTTTATTCTGAGTACAATACAATGGTTTTTGAATTATCTAAATTAGAGAAGAAGTCATAGCATTTTGTGTAAATTCTTGCAACCCCAAAAATGGATGTATTCCAAACCCCATCTTGGGAACTTCCCACCAAATGGTAAGGAATCTTATATATATATATATACACTGAAGAGCAATTGAATTAGAGATACCTGTCTAGTAATGTGTAGCACCACCTTTCGCCCTGATGATGGCAGCGATTTGTCTCGGCATGGAATTGACAAGACACCGGAAGCGTTGGGAAGCCATACGGATCCATGACCCCTGAACAAGCTCCCACAGTTCATGAAGATTTGATGGAGGGAGGTCAGAGCCTCGAACATCCCTCTCGATGGCATCCCAGATGTGATCGATGGGATTGAGGTCAGGTGACCTAGCTGGTCAAAGAAGCGAGGTCACGTCGGTGGAGTGTTCATCCAACCATTCGGATACAATTCGGGAACGATGGCATGGTGCATTGTCTTGTTGTAGGATGAGGTCCCCAGTGGGATGTTGAAGACACACAAATGGGAGCAAATGTTCGTCCAGGACATCCCGGTAACGTTGACCTGTGAGGCACGATGTCACACGTACCAGGGGTCCCATTTCAGTCCAAGTAAACAGTCCCCAGACGAGAATGCCACCCCTACAAGCTTGAAGAGTACCCTGCTGGCAAGAAGGATCCATCGCTTCATGTGGTTTGTGCCGTACTGGCATCCTGCCATCCGCATGTACCAACGTGAATCTCGACTCATCAGTCCAGGCAACAAATTTACCACATATTTACAGTGGCGATGTTCCTGCGCCCATGCTAATCTTTGCACCCTGTGATGTGTGGTCAACAGTGGTACCCTCGTGGGACGATGGCTTCTGTACCCCATATTGAGGAGATGGTTCTACATGGTGTGGCTGCTTACACGTTTTTGTGCACCAGCGTTAAATTGCCGAGTGATTTCTTGCACTGTGGCCCGTGTAACCGCTGTTACAATGTGAGCTAGCCGACGATGACCCCGCTTATCCACACGCTGTTGTCCACGGCAGTTGGCCCTTGCGGGGATGGTTTTACCGAATTCGATGTACTCACGGTGCACCCTTGACACAGTAGCTCATGAAAATCCCAGTGCCTGCAGAACTTCCAAGATGGAGTGACCCATTTGTCGGGCCCCGACAATTTGCCCACGATCAAATGCGCTTAGATCCTTCATCTTACCCATACTGCGTGCGACTCTTACCGATTCCCATCGCATCACTCCGTATATTGTCGGATCGCCGCATACGTAATTTTGTTTCCGTTTACAGGGCCGCCCACAGCGCCACATTTGCATAACGCCAGCTGTCTCTAATTCAATTGCTCTTCAGTGTGTATATATATGGTCTATTTCTATTAAGTCTTAAAAGAAAAGTGTTTGATCAATGCATCCTTCCAGTGCTTTCGTATGGTGCAGAGACGTGGACCTTAACTAAAAGAAACATACAAAGGCTGCAGACAACTCAAACAAGCATGGAGAGGTGCATGCTTGGTGTAACCAGGAGAGATAAGAAGAGGAACTGGTGGATCCAAAAAATGACAAGAGTGGAAGACATCATGATCAGAGTAAAATCCCTGAAATGGAAATGGGCTGGACTTACTGCCAGAAGGACAAACCATCGATGGACAGTCGATATTTTAGATTGGATTCCAAGGGACAGGAAAAGACCCAGAAGGAGACCACATGGAAGATGGGTGGATGAAATTTGAAAGTATGAGGGAGTAATGTGGAGGAGACTGGCACAAGACAGACTGTTGTGAAAGAGGCTTGGAGAGACCTTCATCCAGCAGTTAATTCATAATGGTTGACAATGATGATGATGATATATATATATATATATATATATATAATTGGTTTTCGACTCTCTAAGTGTGTATACACAACTGAAAAAAAAGGGGGAGGAGGGGGATCAGCAACCAATTTAAAGGAAATTTGTTGAAATAGTATATAATGTCCATTTTCCTTTGTTTTCACTAGACATGTGACTTTCTGATTGCCATGTTTCATTCCTGGCAGAAATGCTTTTATAGTAGAAAATGTAGATTTGTTTGATGATGTTATGCATCAGTGATTCAGTCCAAACTGGCAGTGAAGGCACAATTAACAAGTTCTTATAAAAGCTTGAAAGTAAAAGGTTTGAAGTTATTATTGAAGAAAAATTGTGTTTTTCTTATTTCAAAAATCCAAAATTTCTTTCCCCCTATTCCAGCAATATACAAAGGCTGTTCCATAAAAACTGAGAGTAATTTTTTTTTTAGTTGGTAACAGTGCGAAGAGGAAAAATAACCATACAGACGACTAAATGAATTAAAGAAGTATCTATGGCAACAGTTATTAACCGTGGCTGATTATTCTGGTTTTGTTATTGCACAGTTGTTTAAGGTATGTCTGCATTTTGCCATACAGCTATGGAGGTCAGTGATTCACAGTTAAGAAGTGAAATGCGTTGTGCAATAAAGTTTTGCTATCGTTTGAGAAAAACCTCCAGAAACAGTTGATTTAATGAAAAAAGCTTACAACGATAAATGTTTGGGCAAGTCAATGATTTTTAGATGGCACTATGATTTCAAAAAAGGGCGTTTGTTGGTGAACTTGTTCCTAGGCCTGGTCGACCTGGAAGTATTGTTACGGAGTGTATAGTTAACACTGTTTGAGCAATCTCGCAAGAAGATCAGTGAATGAAGTGTGAAGACATAGCGGCGTCAACTAATGTTTCATAAACGTCGGCATTCTGCATTCCATGTGACAAATTACTGCTGCATTATGTGTGTTCCAGGTGGGTACCTCATCACCTGACATGAGAACAATTGTTAGCCAGAGTTCAGGTGTGTCATGAGTGGAAACAAATGATTTCAAAGGATCCAAACTTTCTAAACACCGTAATAACTGGTGATGAAACATGGGTCCACTATTTCGACACCCTCACGAAGCGCGCAACGAGTGTCTAGAAACACACAGGCTTGCTTCCTCCGAAAAAGTCTGTCACACCAAATCAGCTGGGAAGGTGGAGACGATAATTTCCTTTGACCATAAAGGTGTAGTCTACCAGCATGCCGTTCCTCCACAAATTATTGTCAATGCTGAGTATTACATTTCAGTCTTGAAGCGTCTGCGACGACACACGACGATTAAGCGACCAGAAATGGTGGGCAAGTGGACTCTACACCATGAGAACGCCTGCCCACATGTGGCTGCTTGTGTTCAACAGTTTCTTACGAAATGCAATATTGAAATCATGCCACAGCCTGCCTACTATCCTGACCTCGCCCTGTGCGATTTCTGGTTGTTTCCAATGATGAAGTTCCGCGGTGCAACATTCAACACAGAAGCTGACGTTATTCAAGCTGTACAGGGGTCGCTAAAGCGGTCTCCACAAAATGCTTCGCCACATGCTTTGAAAATGGACTGAACGATGGGACCATTGCATATCATCTGAGGGAAGATACTTTGAGAATGCATAACATATCATTTGATGTACCTATATTTCTTCATTTTGTGTGAGTTTACTCTCAGTTTTTATGGAACAGCTGTTGTAGTATGAACTCCACAAGGGTATTTCGTTATTAATAAGATCCTTTTATCAGTTAGTTCAAAGTTTGTAAATACAGGCCATTCAGAATGTATGATAATGAGTTACATGATAGTGTGTGTTGCAATCATTATGCAAATTAAATTGTAGGCCTGCACTCCTATCAAGGTCACTCTTTGAGAATGATGTAAGCCATTATAGTCTGATACAGGTAATGCCTTCAAATATTCCTTACTTCTAGCAGGGGTATATCAGATCCCTGTCTGATGTGAAATGTAATTATTTGCAAATAGTAAAAGCATGCAAGGCTCATGGATTTGGCATTTCAAGAAATTCATCCGTATTGTGTTACATAGGAAAACAATTTCACACAGTTGAAACTTCTTGGTTGTTACAGAATAGCTAACTCAAAGGACAGGCACAAGACATTCTGTTGCTGTCATTCGAAAAAAAAAAGAAGACACTGATGTCAGGACCAAACCCAGCAACACAATGCATCATTGCAGTGAAGACAGAAGTGTCTGTAGGAACCATTAACACCAAAATCCACTGAGATTTAAATCTACAGAAATGTTGCAATTGAGGAGTTCATGAGCTTCTTTCTCTGAAGGCACACTTCGGTGAGAATGACTACCTGCAGAGAGCTCTGTTAAAAACACTTGGTTGGCAAATGTTGGGAGTATGCAGTCACCTTGGATGAAGCCTACTTTTACCTATAGATTGCAACAAACTCTGTGCAGTTTATTATCGGAAGGATCATGCCGAAGCCTATCCAAAATAGTATTGAGAATTTCATGAAACTTTCCTGTAAAGCTGTCACTGGATTCTCCTACTGTGGCAAGCTGCAGATTTGTTGGGTATGTAAAAATGTCGAAGTTAACTCAGTATGTTATCAGACAGAGATTGTGGCTCTAATTTATGAGCAAGAAGTACTGATACTGTATGGTAGTGACCAAACTCTGGTATGCATCCACCATGGTAAAAGCGGCAAGCCTCACATCAAAATTCAATTGACCCAAAATTTCTTATGCCATATGGGCCAGAATTTAGGTAGTACCATATGGTAACATCTCTGTAAAATCTCCTGACATCTGTCTAATGGATTTCTGTACCTTTGGGTTATTGAAACATGCTCTTCAGTGGAGATGATACAAGAGATGGCCTTTAGAAAGCATGCAAGAAGGAGTGGGACAATGCCAAACAGCCCTCTACAATGGAAATTGCATTGTGAGGCTACAGTGGCAAGGAAGGGTCATCAGATCAAACATCGTCTGTGATGGAGAAAGGGTTTTTCAACTCCTTCTGTCATCTGAAAATTGCTAACATAGATTGTATGTGACCTTCTGCATTAGACTCTGTGTAATATACTGATTCTTTTTTCATTAAATTTTTAACTTAATTGCTTTTGGTCACTGAAAAAAAAAATTGGAACTGTTAATTTAGTACGTAAATTGTGTGTGGTTCCTCTTTTAATTCCTGTGCTGTAGTAGGTACTACTCAAAACAAGGGTGCTGAGAAATTTTCCTCTTTATAATTTTTTGGAAATGCCACAACTGTCATTGTAATAAGTCCATGGAACACTAATTAAGCAGCACCCATTTAAATAAATAATTTTGGAATTATTTATTTAGTTTTCTGATGAATTCACACAAACCATTGCTGTTCATGTAATTTTGTGTTATTTGTAGAAATGATAATCCTGTTATAATTCCTTTCAGATTCACATTCCAAAAGAATTAAAAGGAGGCCCACAAATTTTAAAGCTATGCTAGAATTGGCTGAAATGATGTCAAAGAGTTTGAGACCCCATTTTCTCTATGGTCAAGCCTATGATATACTAAAGTATCCAGCTGATGGCACTATTTTTGACTACATGGCAGGAATCAGGCAGGTGAGACACCCTTTATTTTCATAATGTTGAAGTATAAAATGCTGAGGAAATGAATTTGATAATGTTGATAATGACAGGAATCAGGCAGGTGAGACACCCTTTATTTTCATAATGTTGAAGTATAAAATGCTGAGGAAATGAATTTGATAATGTTGATAATGACAGGAATCAGGCAGGTGAGACACCCTTTATTTTCATAATGTTGAAGTATAAAATGCTGAGGAAATGAATTTGATAATGTTGATAATGGCAGCAATCAGGCAGGTGAGACACCCTTTATTTTCATAATGTTGAAGTATAAAATGCTGAGGAAATGAATTTGATAATGTTGATAATGGCAGGAATCAGGCAGGCGAGACACCCTTTATTTTCATAATGTTGAAGTATAAAATGCTGAGGAAATGAATTTGATAATGTTGATAATGGCAGCAATCAGGCAGGTGAGACACCCTTTATTTTCATAATGTTGAAGTATAAAATGCTGAGGAAATGAATTTGATAATGTTGATAATGGCAGGAATCAGGCAGGTGAGACACCCTTTATTTTCATAATGTTGAAGTATAAAATGCTGAGGAAATGAATTTGATAATGTTGATAATGACAGGAATCAGGCAGGTGAGACACCCTTTATTTTCATAATGTTGAAGTATAAAATGCTGAAGAAATGAATTTGATAATGTTGATAATGGCAGGAATCAGGCAGGTGAGACACCTTTTATTTTCATAATGTTAAAGTATAAAATGCTGAGGAAATGAATTTGATAATGTTGATAATGGCAGGAATCAGGCAGGTGAAGACACCCTTTATTTTCATAATGTTGAAGTATAAAATGCTATTTTCATAATGTTGAAGTATAAAATGCTATTTTCATAATGTTGAAGTATAAAATGCTATTTTCATAATGTTGAAGTATAAAATGCTGAGGAAATGAATTTGATAATGTTGATAATGGCAGGAATCAGGCAGGTGAGACACCCTTTATTTTCATAATGTTGAAGTATGAAATGCTGAGGAAATGAATTTGATAATGTTGATAATGGCAGGAATCAGGCAGGTGAGACACCCTTTATTTTCATAATGTTGAAGTATAAAATGCTGAGGAAATGAATTTGGCATGTATCATTGTCTTGCAATATCAATACTTTAACATGTATGGAGATTTTATATTTATTTTTCAGAATCCATTTCTGAGTGGTAACTCTCATAGCCAAACTTAGATCTAAAATATGAGTAGCATTTGATTTTTGCCTTGTTCTCTAAGAAACAGGTAAAATAAACTCTGAAAGCAAAGCTTTTATTTGAAAGCCGTGTTTCATTTTATATTTTTAAATTTTAACAGAGCAGAATATCACTAGCACCTTGTTAGATGGGCTGACACACACATATTAATAGTTATTAAAAAAAAAGTAATAGATTACATAGCTCTTTTGTAATAGCTCAATTCAAGAAAGAATTTGCAATATTTTTTCTCCGAAAACCAATATTTAAAAACTAAAGACAGATTTTCAAAATAATGTTATCTTATCTTCTGGTCAAGCACAGTTGCAGTTAATCATCCATTCTCAAGTAAGTGTCTATTCCAAGTTATCGTTGATGGTTCTTCCTGTTCTTTCTGTAAATACAGATATTTTTTTCTAGCTGTCTTTTCATGAGATTTGACTGCTTACATAATATTTTGGTAAGAATCTTAAGTAGGCAGGCAAACAATTTCCTAAAAGCATTAAGGGGGCAGCAAAATGCCATAAAAAATGAGCTGAAAGAAACTTTGGAAATCAAGAAGATACTGCAAAGAGTTATCAGCCATCATCTTTCATTTAATCATACCTTAAGAAAGGGTAAGTTAACTGTAACTGATCTTAAGATGGAATAGGATTTATCCTGAAGATTCATTATTAAATTGTTTTTCTTGGGTAAAACTGTCCATAAATAGTTTCTCTGCCTTTCAGTTATGGTAAGTCACATTAAAAGTTTGCAGATTACGGTAAAAGTGCTAATACAGCACAGTAAATGTCCCTCAGCAGCAGAAGAATCTGTCTAGCAACAACAATCTTTTTGAAGGCATAATTCTGTTCATCCCAGGTAGATGCATTTTAATAAGAATAACAAACACGCATATCACTAGGCTGTTCTCTGAGGAGATTCAGATGTGAACTCCACAAAGAAAGCTCATCTGCCAGATTAAAGTTTCAAACTGATGTTGCTAGATTTTACTTACTGTTGATGTATCAAATGTGTCCACTGACTGTGATCCAGGCACACAACTTAAGCTTCACTGACATCCTTCACATGTCTCACACTAGACCTTTTGTATTTCATACTCATTATCTTTTACTCATGCAAATATTCCTGAATCTGGTCTTCCCATGATTTCCTTTTCCTTTCTTTACATTTCTTTCCTACCATTTGTGCTGAATAAATTATCTTAAGCATCTCATCACTCATCCACTACGGAAATCACCCATCTGCTATGGATTATGGAAAGCAGTAGATATACTTTGGAAATTGAAAATCTCTGTGAAATAATCTTTTTAATCATGTGCTTAAAGTTTTTTAGTTTTGTTTTGTGTGTGTGTTTATGTTTTCAAGATTCTAACACTCATGAAACATTTTGGAGAGTGTTTCTTGGTTGTTTTCAATATCATTGCATTTCTTCCATGTTTTTTCAATATGTTTTGAATGTCTAAGTGTCTCTGGCCATGTGAAAAAGTTATTGCAGTTCATGGAATACTGGAAATGTCCTGAAATTTTTTCTTTCCAGATCTTGAAAAGTCCTCAGTTTTTCATATTTTTGCATAAAGTCCTGGAGTAGTACCAGAATTCTTTCCAGCAATGAACAATTTTAAGTAAAAAGAAAAAAAAAGAGTTGAGAAATTAGGGTAGGTTAGCCAGCAATTGAAAAAACTGGGGAACGTCTGCGAATCTTGCGAATGTCCGGGACTGCTGGATAATGACTGCTCTAGCAGCGACGAAAATGTTATGCTGTTTTTCATTTACAAATTTTTTTCGTTGTTTTTGTTATCCACCCTCATTATATTCTTATTTTTCTATATTTTTCAGATCATTCTAGTCATTTTTAAGATTGTTGGTATAATTGAAAAAGCGACTTCGTATTTTTTAATAATTTTTCCTAATGTACTGCATGCTTCCCTGTTTCTCATAATATTTTCTTAAAACCACTCGGTAGACAGCGAACATTTTTACCCCAGTCCCCTTTTTCTTAAGCAGAATTAAATTCCAAAACTGGTACTTAATTTGTACGTGGTGGAAATCTGCATCATTTCCATGATTCGTAAAATTGTTTCACGGGAGAGTGTGCAATACCGATTTTTAACATTTAATTTCACGTAAAAGGCAGGCTTTTTCCTTTTTTAGACAGTACTTGCTACACATCAAAAGGCAGAGCAAGCATTTTTTTCTTTTTCATAAAGCAAAATTCAAAAACTCTACTACTCACTCATCTTGCAGAAAAAATAATTTTTCTCGATGGAAAGTCAAAGTTTTGTTTTTTAACAAAAGGAAAAATGATCACCCTTGTTGTTTCTTGCTATAGCAAGAAATAAGGGGAAAACCATGCATTTTTAGTGAAATTAAAAGTTTAAAAAGCGATAATGCCAATCCTCACTCTGCTGTGAAAACAACTACAGGTCATAGAATAATAAAAAGCAAAAATACATGTTCCATTGATTGATGTATAAAGAAAATACCATAATGAATAAGAAAAGTTACATTCACTCAGAAACTTCTCTAAAAAGCATGAAGTCACTTTTGTGTATCATTACCGTTTTTACAAATAATGTTCCTGTGTTTTTTTGTTGTTGTTGTTTCATTCTTTTTGTTATTTTGGGGTTTGAAGATGGCCACAAACAAGTTCCAATCTGTGTAGTCACTTACTGTGTTTACTGTAAGGTTTCCCTTGAAACATTCATTAGTTTTTGAGGTAAACTAGGAAAAGAAACGCATGTTGGAGCCACTTAGTGTTTCCCACGAAATGTCTTCAATTTATGGGCAATTTTTTTAAGGAAAAATTTGCTTTTTTATGAATTTACATTGTCATTTTACTGCCCTGACAATTAGTTTCTTACAGAGTGTATAATGCAATTTTATTCATTACTATTGAAAAACATGGATTTTTTTAGTTTTTCCTACTGAAAAAAGCTAAAACTATGGTGTTTTTAGTGTTTACTACTGAAAATTTCATATCATGGTTGAAGTCTCTGCTTACTAACAAAATTTTGCTTCATATTATATATCTTCATTTCTCACATGATCAGAACATGTTGTGCCACAAACCCTCTGTAAGTAATGCATCTCTCCAGCACACAAATAACTCCTTTGTCTCTTCTGCGGTTCCCAGGTTTCACTGCCATACATTAAAGTAGTTGTACAATGACACAGCTATTCAGATCTTTTCGAGAACCCATCAGTCCTGTGAAATCCTTCTAAGAAAAATGCATCTTTCAAAGATTAATTCACTCGCCCACTAGTTCCACCATCTAATCTGCTTTCTCTCTGAAACATGTTTCTTAAATATACAACTTCATTCCCCTGATCTATCTCAGTACTGTTTAGACTATTCTTGCATTTAGTACTAACAGTTCCTCACTCACAAACAACAACTTCAGTTTTTCCCTTATTTATAGTCAGTTCAGAATTCTTATAAACTTTGTACATCTGACATAACATACTCTCTATTGATATATTATTAAAATAACCAATCACTTACCCGAAAGATCATGGTCACTTTTTTTCTTTAACACTTTCAAGCACGTCAAATATCATCATGTAATGTTGTTGGCCTTCAAAGGTTGAAAGACTCCTTGCCTATGAGATTCATTCTTCCGAGGATAAAACATCGTATTTTTTTTTTTTTTTTTTTTTTTTACTGGACAAAAAACGCAGGTTTCTCTCTGCCATATGAAACGTAACCATAGCTCGTCATCTCCATAAAAACCTCACAAAACATACACACCATACCACTCATTCATACATTCAGTTAAAAACACTATTTACATTCCTAGGTGGTTAAACCTTTGTCAACTGTGATTAAAAAAGTGCTCTATCCGTTTCAAACTCCGTGCTAACCCTACTGCAAGTGCCAACCTCATTCAGCCCGTCATACACAATCCTCTAGCGCTTTCAACAGGCAACTGTCATCTTCAGGAGGCAGATGTGTCTCACATGCCCACCACAGCTCAAGTGAGCAGAGCTATTGAGGTTCGGGCCTCAGTCGCAATCTCTGCATCTTTGTGTCTCTGGCGCCATCTATTGTCATTGCTGCTCTCTTTTCCTTTTTTCCCTCTTAGCTGTTGTTCAATTTTTATTAAGGCCTTCCATTGTTCGTTTAAGTTGCTAGGCTCATTTATGTTGCATAATCTTGATCTGTTTTTTTTTTCAATTAATACTGATTCTGCAATTCTCAACTGCCTTTCGTTTTTACAGCTCTTAATAATTTTAATATCTTCAAACTTTGGACATTGGTGATTTTCCAGACAGTACTGGGTTAATGCAGTCTTAGCTTCTTTTTATTCCAATTACTTATATGCTGGTTCAATCTATACTTTAATTTGTTCTTGGTGCTGCCTATATACGACAAAGGTGGTTGCTGGTTTATAGGAATTTCATATATTCCTGCTCTATCCAATTGGCTAATTTTTTCATTTTTTATTACTAAATTTTTTATAGTATGTACCTGATTTCCTATTTGTATGTCATATTTGCTACAAACTTTATTAATTTCAGCTGAAACACTTTCAACATATAGGACTGCCCCTACGTACTTTAATATTTTTTGTATCAATCTTGGCTTTATTGTTAGCTTGAGTTACTTCATAAATCCATTTCTTTAATACCTGTTTAAGGTAACCAAAATCATGTGCTATTTTTTCAATATATTCAATTTCTTCTTTTTTATATTGTTCCATTGATGAGTGTGTTAAACTTCTTTTAATTAGTGTTTTAACAATATTCCTTTTATGTGTTAATGGGTGTGATGACTGAAAAGGTATTAATACTGGAATATATGATGATTTTCTATGCACTCTGTATTGCATATTATCATTTGTTTTGATTATCATAATATCCAAAAATGCCAATGTATTGTTATGTTCCTGTTCTACTGTCAGTTCAATAGATGGATAAATATCATTATACTTTTTTGTCAAGTCTTCAATTCAAGTTCATCATTTTTTAGCCTGGACAACAGAAAAATGTCATCAACATACCTGCAGTATATCAGTGGTGGATCTTCTAGTTTACTTATTATTTTTTGCCTCTATGTCACTCATTATAATTTCAGCAAATAAAGTTGACAAAGGTGACCCCATAGGTCCACCATAATTTTGTTTGTAAACCTTGTTATTAAACATAAAAATGTTATTTTCATATATGTACAATAAAATTTCTCTTAATTCCTCAATTTGTATTGCATTCATTGTCTGTAACATATATAATTTTTCACTAATTATGTCAATTGCCTAAGGTACTGGTGTGCTAGGAAACAGAGCACGAACATCCATACCAGCCATATGATATTCACTCAAATCTTGTTTAATTACTTTAATTTTCTCAATGAATTCATATGTATTCCTCACAGTGAACCCTGTCTTCATGAACAACGGTGCCAAATATTTGTAGATATTTTTTTCCAGCTTTATTAATGGGGAATTCCTTTTTGATACTATCACTCTCATAGGTGTATCAGGCTTATGAGTTTTTATTTCTGCAAACATTTTTGGTATTCCAGTACCTATTGGTGGGTACGCTTTCTTTATTTCTTCAAACAAGGTGCTGTGATTTCTTATTCTAGCCAAGTACCTTACTTGAGATTCGGTTGGGTCTCTTGTCAGAATGCTGCAATTCAGATCCTCTGTTGCTCTAATCATTTTTGATTATATTCAGTTGTGTTTAAAATCACAATTTGCCCTGTTTTATCAGCTTCACAAAATTTAACTGTTGGGACATCTCTTACTTTTATCATTTGTTCTTTCTCATACTGAATTTTATCTAAATGATATTGTTTACTACTTTTTTCATTAAATTCTTTCAAAACAATTCTATACAATTTACTCCTAAATTTTTCACGATCTTCTGCAGGTACACTACGTGCCATTTCTTCTAGGTTAGGTATTTATTCTTCAGTCTTTGGCAAGCCACGTGGAAACGCAAATTTCTTACCCCTCTGCAACACGGCTCTTTGCGTGAAGCTCAAGTTGGATTTATTCTGATATACTTCATACATATTCTCCCGTTGTTCATGTACTTTTTGGCAGTCTATCATTGCATGCAACTTTTTTCAATGACTATTTTTGAGCTTTTTTTTTTTCGTATTCCGCGATATCAAATATTTCCCTGAAGGTTACATCTAAGATCTCATCTTTCCAAGTACCGTCAAAATTTCTATATTCTTTATTATATATCATACCCAATAAATGCAAGCATGTCTTATTCAAATTAAAAATCAATTTCCTTTTGTTTACAATTTCAGCTCTTAATCTCGTTTTTTGGCACTCTTGGATTATTTTATTATCTTTTATAGTGACAGGGTAATTCCGTATTTTCAAATATTTCGGTGTTAGTTAAAGGTCTCGGCACGTTACCAAAAATTCTTCTTGATTTTCTGACTTTACTAATATAATTTTAGCTTTCTTAAATGCTGTAATGTCTCGCATCTCGAAGTTGTGAAATTGATTTCTATAGCGCATATTCTCAAAGTACAATAGCGACTGAAAACCCCTCGCCTCAAATTCCTCAGCTCAGAATTTTGCGTGTAATTCTGTATCATAATATTTGCACTTTTAAGGTATTAAACACCATCAAAGTGCGCATATTTACCTGCAATTCATTAATGATATATTATTAAAATAACCAATCACTTACCCGAAAGATCATGAGTCTTTCAACCTTTGAATGCCAACAACATTACATGACGATAATTGACGTGCTTGAAGTGTTAAAGAAAAAAAGTGACTCATGATCTTTCGGGTAAGTGATTGGTTATTTTAATAATATATCATTAATGAATTGCAGGTAAATATGCGCACTTTGATGGTGTTTAATACCTTAAAAGTGCAAATATTATGATACAGAATTACACGCAAAATTCTGAGCTGAGGAATTTGAGGCGAGGGTTTTCAGTCGCTATTGTACTTTGAGAATATGCGCTATAGAAATCAATTTCACAACTTCGAGATGCGAGACATTACAGCATTTAAGAAAGCTAAAATTATATTAGTAAAGTCAGAAAATCAAGAAGAATTTTTGGTAACGTGCCGAGACCTTTAACTAACACCGAAATATTTGAAAATACGGAATTACCCTGTCACTATAAAAGATAATAAAATAATCCAAGAGTGCCAAAAAACGAGATTAAGAGCTGAAATTGTAAACAAAAGGAAATTGATTTTTAATTTGAATAAGACATGCTTGCATTTATTGGGTATGATATATAATAAAGAATATAGAAATTTTGACGGTACTTGGAAAGATGAGATCTTAGATGTAACCTTCAGGGAAATATTTGATATCGCGGAATACAAAAAAAAAGCTCAAAAATAGTCATTGAAAAAAGTTGCATGCAATGATAGACTGCCAAAAAGTACATGAACAACGGGAGAATATGTATGAAGTATATCAGAATAAATCCAACTTGAGCTTCACGCAAAGAGCCGTGTTGCAGAGGGGTAAGAAATTTGCGTTTCCACGTGGCTTGCCAAAGACTGAAGAATAAATACCTAACCTAGAAGAAATGGCACGTAGTGTACCTGCAGAAGATCGTGAAAAATTTAGGAGTAAATTGTATAGAATTGTTTTGAAAGAATTTAATGAAAAAAGTAGTAAACAATATCATTTAGATAAAATTCAGTATGAGAAAGAACAAATGATAAAAGTAAGAGATGTCCCAACAGTTAAATTTTGTGAAGCTGATAAAACAGGGCAAATTGTGATTTTAAACACAACTGAATATAATCAAAAAATGATTAGAGCAACAGAGGATCTGAATTGCAGCATTCTGACAAGAGACCCAACCGAATCTCAAGTAAGGTACTTGGCTAGAATAAGAAATCACAGCACCTTGTTTGAAGAAATAAAGAAAGCGTACCCACCAATAGGTACTGGAATACCAAAAATGTTTGCAGAAATAAAAACTCATAAGCCTGATACACCTATGAGAGTGATAGTATCAAAAAGGAATTCCCCATTAATAAAGCTGGAAAAAAATATCTACAAATATTTGGCACCGTTGTTCATGAAGACAGGGTTCACTGTGAGGAATACATATGAATTCATTGAGAAAATTAAAGTAATTAAACAAGATTTGAGTGAATATCATATGGCTGGTATGGATGTTCGTGCTCTGTTTCCTAGCACACCAGTACCTTAGGCAATTGACATAATTAGTGAAAAATTATATATGTTACAGACAATGAATGCAATACAAATTGAGGAATTAAGAGAAATTTTATTGTACATATATGAAAATAACATTTTTATGTTTAATAACAAGGTTTACAAACAAAATTATGGTGGACCTATGGGGTCACCTTTGTCAACTTTATTTGCTGAAATTATAATGAGTGACATAGAGGCAAAAAATAATAAGTAAACTAGAAGATCCACCACTGATATACTGCAGGTATGTTGATGACATTTTTCTGTTGTCCAGGCTAAAAAATGATGAACTTGAATTGAAGACTTGACAAAAAGTATAATGATATTTATCCATCTATTGAATTGACAGTAGAACAGGAACATAACAATACATTGGCATTTTTGGACATTATGATAATCAAAACAAATGATAATATGCAATACAGAGTGCATAGAAAATCATCATATATTCCAGTATTAATACCTTTTCAGTCATCGCACCCATTAACACATAAAAGAAATAGTGTTAAAACACTAATTAAAAGAAGTTTAACACACTCATCAATGGAACAATATAAAAAAGAAGAAATTGAATATATTGAAAAAATAGCACATGATTTTGGTTACCTTAAACAGGTATTAAAGAAATGGATTTATATAACTCAAGCAAATAATAAAGCCAAGATTGATAAAAAATATTAAAATTTGTGGGGCAGTCCTATATGTTGAAAGTGTTTCAGCTGAAATTAATAAAGTTTGTAGCAAATATGACATACAAATAGAAAATCAGGTACATACTATAAAAAATTTAGTAATAAAAAATGAAAAAATTAGCCAATTGGATAGAGCAGGAATATATGAAATTCCTATAAACCAGCAACCACCTTTGTCATATATAAGCAGCACCAAGAACAAATTAAAGTATAGATTGAACCAGCATATAAGTAATTGGAATAAAAAGAAGCTAAGACTGCATTAACCCAGTACTGTCTGGAAAATCACCAATGTCCAAAGTTTGAAGATATTAAAATTATTAAGAGCTGTAAAAACGAAAGGCAGTTGAGAATTGCAGAATCAGTATTAATTGAAAAAAATCAGATCAAGATTATGCAACATTAATGAGCCTAGCAACTTAAACGAACAATGGAAGACCTTAATAAAAATTGAACAACAGCTAAGAGGGAAAAAAGGAAAAGAGAGCAGCAATGACAATAGATGGTGCCAAAGACACAAAGATGCAGAGATTGCAACTGAGGCCCGAACCTCAATAGCTCTGCTCACTTGAGCTGTGGTGGGCAGGTGAGACACATCTGCCTCCTGAAGATGACAGTTGCCTGTTGAAAGCGCTAGAGGATTGTGTATGACGGGCTGAATGAGGTTGGCATTTGCTGCAGGGTTAGCACGGAGTTTGAAACGGATAGAGCACTTTTAATCACAGTTGACAAAGGTTTAACCGCCTAGGAATGTAAATAGTGTAGCTATGTACATAGTGTTTTTAACTGAATGTACAAATGAGAGGTATGGTGTGTATGTTTTGTGAGGTTTTTATGGAGATGACGAGCTATGGTTCATTTCATATGGCAGAGAGAAACCTGCGTTTTTTATCCAGTAAATAACAAAAGAAAAAAAAAAGAAAATATGATGTTTCATCTCCGGAAGAATGAATCTCATAGGCAAGGAGTCTTTCAACCTTTGAAGGCCAACAACATTACATGATGATAATTGACGTGCTTGAAGTGTTAAAGAAAAAAAGTGACCATGATCTTTCGGGTAAGTGATTGGTTATTTTAATAATATATCATTAATGAATTGCACGTAAATATATGCACTTTGATGGTGTTTAATACCTTAAAAGTGCAAATGTTATGATACTCTCTATTGTTGAGGTACCAGCTAGTTCAGTGTATCATTTGCCAAAAGACCCCAACATACTGGGTTTTGTTCTAGAACCCTTAGTTTGAATGATGAATGACCAGTTGGGACCATCAGCTGAGTTTGTTCTAGAACCCTTAGTTTGAATGATGAATGACCAGTTAGGGCTGATCCCCTACACCGATATACTTTTATGAAGAGTAACAAATGCAACATGAAAACAATATCTCAGCAGGATTTAAGGGCCATATCCATTTTCCCTGTCTGTGTGAGACCAGAATTTCATTGTATTGAAGATATACACTGCTGGCCACCCAAAATGCAACACCAAGAAGGACACGAGATAGCAAAGCCAGATTTACTGGACACATAACAACAGATACAAAGATGAAACGATTGAGCTTACAGGCCCGTGCGACTTGTGGAACACGCAAACATCAATAGTTCGTGTGGCCCCCATGGCTGTCAATAACGGCCGCTACACGCCGCGGCATCGAACAAAGAGGCTTTGGATGTGGGCTTGGGGTATGTCGGTCCAGGCTGCTTGCACAAGTTGCCACAGTTCAGGCGTAGCCGCTGGTGGTGCTTGCCGGGCCACTCGGTTGCCGATCAGCAGGGTTGGCAAGGTAATTTACTCGTTACGTATTTTACGTAAATTACGCGTAATATATAGGTAATTTACTTGCCGTAGAAAACCAGTTTTTTATGCAGACGTAAAACTAATTTTGTTTCGTGTGTGTGTATAAATAATATAATATAAAAAACAGTTTAATTATATTACATTTTAAACTTAAAATTTCTTGTATATTTCACTACGAAATCATCACACTCTTAAGATTGTTCATACAGCTCAGCCACCTATTAACAGATTTCTTTTTAGAAATGATAATGTATCACTTCTTTCTTGTATATTTAAAATGGAGAAAATAATCTACCTCTTGCACTAGCATCGATAAAAATCACAATGTATATTGAATAGAATTCAAGATTTTATTAACAGCTTCAAATTTGTCGAGTGTATTTTCATATTTATGTAATTTTATAAAATGTTTAGTTTGTTCACCAAAGATAATATTTTGACATGAATGCCTATGGCATGTCAATAATGCAAAATATTGTACATTTTCATTTAATAATATTTGTGCTTGACATGCTATCCAGATGTACACTTCAAAATCATAATTTTACTCTTTTAAAACTCTAAACGTTTTTCATATTGATTGTGCTATACTAATTATACCCTTAAAGGAAAAAACTGACAAAACATTAAACTATTAAACTATTTGACAAAACATTAAACTATTGTACTTGTTTTAAATGTAACTCTTTAAATGTTTATAATTGTCACTCTCAGTTTTCACACACCCTTAATCACATTAATAATCCTCACTGCTATGATCTTGTAACTTAAGAGTATAATATATTTGAATCAATTTCTTCGAACGTTCGAAGCTAAGCGGGTTTCTTATAGTATTATGGACAAAAAAACAATTAGAGAAAAGTCTTTCAAGTTGGGCTGAAGATGCTGGGATGTTGATTAAATTCAAAGCAACTGCTGACATCTCCTTATGCTGCCGACTAGCGAAGTACCAGAATGTCTGTGGTGATTTAACACCCTTCTTCATAAGGGCTCCAAACTCTCATTTTGATTGTTCCTATCGTCTCTTATCACTTTACTTTAAAATATTACGTTCAGCAAAGAAGTCAGAAGCCGCTGCGTGGCTTCTGACTTCTTTGCCGAACATAATATTTTAAAGTGGGCCCCACACTAATTATCATGAAGAAAAGGATTTCCCCGTGTGAATATGAAGGCTAGGAAAAAAACAATATGACGTGATACTGATGTGTATGTGGTTACCTGGTGGTATGTCACGTGAACATGGCAGTTTGCACTGTTCCTTTAAGATCATACACTATCTACCAACAAGTAATTGGACACCTGTGATACCAAAGGAAAACAAGGTTTATTCACCTTCAATAGTTGGTGGAGCCTTCACGAGCGGCAATTACAGCTGTGATCCTCCGGGGCATACTCTCAACCAAGTATTGTATGACGGCTAGCAGTATTTTCTTCCACTCGGCTTGGAGAAGACGGGTCAGTTCCTTCACCGATTTCGGACAGTGGGGGCACCCCTTAAGTCGACACTCCAACTCGTCCCAGAGGTGCTCGATAGGTTTAAGGTCCGGGCTCTGCGCAGGCCAGTCCATTCGATTAACCCCATTGTCACCATACCAAGCCATGGTGGACCTCGCAACATGACAGGTGGCATTGTCATCCTGAAAGTAGCATGGGCCCACCCCATTAAACTGCCACAACGTAGGAAGCGCATGATCATCTAAAATGGTGCAGTAGGTCTCGGCGTTGAGTCTACCAGGAATTGCGACCAAGGGTCCATTGCCATACCAGGAGAAACACCCCCGTAGCATAATTCCACCGCCGCCAAACTTCACAGTTGGCACAATACATTCCGGCAGGAGGTGTTCTCCAGGCAAACGCCAAACCCAGACCCTGCCATCCAAATGGTAGAGGGTGAACTTTGATTCGTCGCTCCAGAGAACCTGTTTCCACTGTTCAATGGTCCACTGTCGACGTTCTTTGCACCATGTTAGCTGAGCAGCGCTATTGGACTTGGTGATCAAAGGCTTGTGGGCGGCAGCACGTCCATGATAACCGAGCAGATGGGCTTCTTTACGGATAGTATTCATCGAAAGAACACTCCTGGATGCCTGTTGAAACTCCTCGCGGATGTAGCCCATCGATTTGGTGCGGTTCTTCCGAATTTCTCTGGCCAGCACCCGTCGGTCTCTAACTCCCAGTTTTGTGGGTCTGCTGGGTCGGGGCACATTCTGACAGTCACCTCTCATCTTCCACTTTCCAATCACGTAGGTTACTGTCGATTTTGGGTACTTCAACTTGCTGGATATGTCACGTATGGATCGGCCATTTCTGTGATACCCGACGATTACACCTTTCTCGAAATCGGAGAGCTCCGAACTGCGTGGCATCTTTCATGCGGCTAGTTGCATTGTTGTTTTCCACACGATATTTAACGGCGGCGGCCATGACGTGTATCAGGACCACAGATATCGTCGATTGCAGGGGTGTCCAATTACTTATTGGTAGATAGTGTAAAAAAGTACCGAAGGGTATGTTGGTTTTTAAATGATCTCCGCTGTTTGTGGTATTCGTATATAGCAAGTTAATTAACAGCACAAAAACCATATTTTTTAAAATTTTCTTACATATTTTATGCGTAATTTACATGCCACGTAGAAAACCTTTTTTTACACGTAATTGCACAACCCTGCCGATCAGCAACCAGACGTGTTCGATGGGCGACATATCAGCAAAACAGGTGGGCCACGGCAGCAGTGACACCTGGTGGGCCGTGAAGAATTGTTGTATGATGCGTGCCACTTGCGGGCGCGCATTGTCCTGTTGAAACGTGGCCGCTGGGAGGTCCTGCAGATAAGGGAGGACTACAGGCTCCAAAACGTTGGAGATTTAGCAGTGGCTGTTGAGTGTACCGGGAATGCGTACCAGAGGGGTGCAGGTGTCATATCCGATTGTGCCCCAAACCATAACGCCAGGTGACGGACTGGTATGGCGATGCATAATGCAGACGTCATACAGTCTCTCGCCGCGGTGCCACCACATGCGGATCCGACCATCGTGGTGTTGCAGGCGGAAGCGAGATTTGTCGGAGAAGACAATGTCGTGCCATTCCAGGTGCAGCGTTCAACGGCCCACTGCTGCCGCACTCGCTGGTGGTGTAATGTCAATGGTAATTGGAGCAATGGGCGCCGTGCGACAAGACCCCGCTCCTGCAGACGAAGTTGAACGGTACGTGCTGACACAGGTTGTTGCGCAACACACCCTAATTCCTGCGCTAACGTTCGTGATGTGGCGGTGCGAGCCATCAATGCCCACCGCACAACATGCCGGTCCTCTCGTTCGGTGGTGTGCCGTGGCTGCGGCAATCGCTCACGTCGGTCCGTCCATCCCCCCTGCACCCACCGAATCCATACTCTCCTCACTGTGGCTGGATATCGTCCCACATGGGCGCCGATGTCTCAGTATGATAAACTGCTGTCGCAATAAGCCACTATTCGTCCTCTGTCGAACTCCGAAACGGGCTGGAATGACTGCCATATTCTACAACAAGGCATCAGGAAGCTTCCCATGCACAGGTCTGGCAGCACAACACACTTCCACTACTTACACCCCGCCTTCTGTGCACCCTTCTTATAGTGCTTCTCGGTGGCGTGCCGGGCACATGTGATTTGCATATGCCCTGCAATGCTAATCGTTTGCATGTCCTCTCGCGTGCGACGCATGCGGTGAATTTCAGGCCAATCGGATGCTTCCTTCTTGGTGTTGCATTTTGAGTGGCCAGCAGTGTAGTTCAAACACTGATCCATTTAGGTGTTGCAAAGTTCAAGATTATTAATGCAGTTGGATGAATAGAAAGATATCCTGAAATTAAATGGAACTTTATGAAAATACCTCTGTAAATAAAATAGCCTAAGTTCTTGCAGTTATTATGCTCTTTTATAATGAACTCTGATTTTAGTTGGGTACTCATATGATTTACTAATTTCAGCAAATTTTTACACAGTAAATATTCTTATTGCCTATGTAGTGATGTGTGGGTTTACCTTCTGAAACGCATCCAGAGAGATATCCACATACCTACACCAAGTGATCACTGAATTATGACAACTCCTATCAAAAGTGGATGCGACCTGTTGACCATGTTATATCTGAGATTGTGCAATTAGTCGACTGATGTAGCATATATAAGGTGTTAATGGAGAAGTTGGTAGTAAAATTCGGAGTGTGATGGGTAAATGGAAGGATTTATCAGACTTGGAGAAAGGACAGATTGTGGGAGCATGGAGAGCGGGTGCCTCGATTTCCCAAATGGCTGAGCTGGTAGGTTGTTCGTGAGTCGCAGTACTTAAAATGTATCAGGACTGGCCTGAAAATAGTCAAACAAGGACCCAGAGGCAAAACTGCACAGGACAGCAAAAATTTGATGTGAAAGTGAGTGCTGCGTCTGATGACTCATACAGGCCAACAGACACAGCACTATTCAACAGTTGACTACCAAACCAATACAACAGAGGTCAACCCGGAACAGTATATGTCATGACCAGCGATCGCAGTAAGTTTTTAGACAGAGAGTAAAAATACTTCTAACATGATTTTCAAGAAGTATTTTAAGTATTGGGTATATAAATAAGTTTTGAGGGATTTAAGGTGAACAAAACATGTTGGAGAACATAAACAATATTTTAATATTAATCGAAGTATGCTCCCTCTGAAGCTACAACTTTACCCCATCTTTCGGGCAGTGAACGTATGCCCCGAAGGAAGAATTCCGGTTCCTTGGAAGAGATCCAGTTGTCCAGCCAATTTTTGATGTCTTCATAAGAACTAAACCATTCTCCAGAAAGTGCTCACTGCATCGACCGGAACAAATGGTAATCCGATGGTGCAATATCTGGTGAATAAGGCGGGTGGGGTAGAACTTCCCAGTCAGATCCTTCTAAGTACTCTTTCACAGGTCGAGAAACGTGGTCTTGCATTGTCATGCTGTAAGATGACTTTGTTGTGTCTATTTTCCCATTCTGGCCGTTTTTGCGTGAGAGCTCGTTTTAAACGCATTAATTATGTTCGATACTGATCACCAGTAATAGTTTCTGACGGTTTCAGCAGTTCATAGTGGATCACACCCTTCTGGTACCACCAGATACACAGCATTACCTATGAACCATGGATATTGCGTTTTGGCGTTGAAGGACCTGGTTCACCTGGCTTCACCCATGCTTTCTGCCGTTTAGGGTTATCGTACCATATCCATTTCTCATCGGCTGTAATAATACGATGCAAAAAAAACTTTCTTTTGTCTTTGAAGCAGCAATTCGCAAATGGTTTTTCGACATTCAAGGTCTCTTTCCGGCAAAGCATGTGAAACCCAATTCCCTTCTTTTTGCACCATTCCCATGGCAGCTAAACGTTGTGAAATGCATGGTTGACTAACATTTAATGCTGCTGCTAGTTCTTTTTGGGTCTGGCATGGATCCTCGTCGAGTAAAGCTTCCAATTCGGCATCAGCAATTTTTTTGGGTGGTCCAGAATGTTCTTTATCACTGACATCAAAATCATTCCTTTTGAATCATCTAAACCAATACTCACATGTTTTTATGGATAGGGAATGTTCACCATACATTTCTGACATTAAGTGATAGCTGTCGGCAGCACTTTTCTTGGCAATAAAGTAATGCACTAACACTTTCCGCAAATGCTGTTTTGTCAGGACGAAAGTTGCCATTTTCCATCGAGTAAAACAAATACTTCTTCGCACCTCAATCGAACGTCGTATACTGACTCTGACAGCTGGCATCTCGTACTGCGATATCGCAGTGTTGCCACCTTAAATACATGCGAGCAGTAATAAGTACGACACCGAATGGAAATCCCTCAACACTTATTTATATACCTAATATTTTATGATTTCCAGAAGCAGCACCCCTCCCCCCCTCTAAGTCCTCAAATGACTGCTTTAAAAATTCTTACTTCTAAAAAGCCATTGTTGTTGTTTTTAATATATGCAGTACAATAAAAACAATCTGTTCTTTGGACATGCAGTTATTTTAATAGTTTTAATAAGTATAACAAAATTTAAAATAGAGTAATAATTCCTAAGGTTTAAGATTAAAAATATGCACCCTTACATCTGCAGCAAAGATGAAAATTCTGTGGCATATATGTACATACAATTCTTCCTATACATGCAATTTAGTACTACAGCAGGTTGTAATTAAGAATGATCTCACTTTTTTATATTTTTAATAAAAAGTACAATCTGCTTTGTCACAAGCTCTGTTCTGTTCATTTGCTAGAAGTCACTTATCAGTATACTGGAAATAAAAATCCACGGCATATTCATATTGTTATTTTAATGGATAAAAGAGCATGCAAAAGAGCTATTTCTTTTTTGACACGCTGTCCACAAACCTTCAGAACTTTTGAAAAAAATGTTGCATTCCCTCCGTTTCGATTGGGCTTTTACGCACACGCACCCTATAGCACTTGTGTAGCTCTGTCATTTGTAGGGCACGGCAGCAGAGCTTGAGGTCATTGGAATTTCTCCTCTCAAGTTGTGACATAGGTAACGCCTTTTTTCCACTCATACCTTAGGCCTTTGGGATTATGTTTTCCCGCAGCCCAAGATATGCAAAACCGAGAAGAGAGGCAGAGTAGGAGTGGAGAACGAGGGAGAAATTACGTTCTGGATGGCGCAACTGCTGTGTTGAACAGTCGAGGTAAAAGAAAATACCAGTAATGATAATAATTGTAAAAAAAACCTAGAGTACAGTTTTTAAATCAGGGTGGATAATGTTTTGGAGCAGTAAAATTACTTCCCGATTATCTTTTAAGAAGTAATTTTTGTTTTTGATGCATGAAATAAGCCTGTCCAGGCATTAATGTGATCTCTGGTCATGACCATCATTGCACGCTCACACATACGGGCTACAACAGCAGACAACCCCGCAACATCCTCTCCTAACCATGGTTCATCAGCACAGAACCTGCCTGGTATAAAGATCACGCAAGTTGGACATTGGATGACTGAAAAAAAGTGTGCTGGTCTGATGAATCACGATTTTTCCTCCCCTCCATGGGTGGTCATGTACATATTTGGCACAAAAACATGAGGCACTTGATCCATCCTACATAGTCTCCACAGTGTAAGCCAGTGGACCCAATTGTATGGTGTGGGCATGTTTGCCTGGCAGGAACGTGGACCCCTGGTGCATGTGGAACAACATATGACTGGTGCCCACTCTCATGAATTGCTTGCTGACTCTGTACACCCAACAACATTGAACTTTTTCCTGAATCACGATGATGTTTTCCAAAATGACGATGCTCCAAGCCACATGTCCAATGTTGTGCAGGAATGGTTTGAGGAACACAGTTCAGACTTCCAGCATGTTCTTATATTCCCATACGCAAAAAAACGTATGGAGCGATATTAAGTGGCCAAAGACTTCAATATAGAACTGCTATATTAAGCAGCGATAATACTGTTCGTCACATATATTTTGTTTAAGTTATGCAGGGTGGAGTAGCTAGGTCCATATAACGCTATGAAATACAGAAAACGAACTTTAATGGTAAAAAAAAAAAAAAAATTAACTTATAGTAATTTCAGCATTTCTGTCACTATGAACTTGCAGAAATACAATGGATCGAAAATATAGCTGAACATTTTGGGTACAATAAACGTTTGATTAATTCAATATGTAACAATCTTAAGAATAATCAAAACCAGATGAAACAAAAGAATATATATAAATCCTACATCTCTTTTCCATACTTACCAACCTTAAGTAACATATTAAAGAAAGAATGTGTTTTGAACAAAATAAATCCTGCAGAAACCATCATTGCTAATGGCTCATTACTAACTTCTGGTAATAACAAAAAATCCATCCTAGATCGAGCAGGAGTATATGCCATTCCAACCAGAACAGACAACAATCAACAAGATTCTATTTACATCGGAAGTACAAAAAGGCGTATGATTACGAGATTAAAAGAACATATCCAAGATTGGCAAAAGAAAAGACCAAGAACAGCTCTGATACAACACTGTATGGAAAATCAATCGAAGCCTGATTGGGAAAATATTAAACATATAACATCACACAAGGGCCATAGACAAATCATAACATCGGAAGCGGTGGTCATTGAAAAATTCGGAGACGAATGCTGCAACACTAATTCACCAATTGAGTTACCTTATGCCTGGTGATATCTGATAGAACAGGAAAATAATAGATTACAAAAGGCTAATAGACATAGGTTCAAAGATCACAAGAGCAGAATGGCAAAAGTTGAACGAGGTGAACACAATGCCATAGATGCCGCCACTAACAGCTTGCACAGTGATACACAGTTGGTCTGCTACGACGAAGGTTGAAGGCAGAGCGATATAAGACATTACATCAGTCTTTCAAGAATCGTCGACAAGGACTTGGTGCCCACGTATAACTTGATGTTCCACTGAAGAAGGCAAAATTCTTGTCGAAACATGTTTGGAAGTGTGTTGCGGTGGTGGGTTGAGTTTGGGTCCATCTTTTGTTCCTTTGGGTTTTAACTTTCCTCATTTGGCTTTTATTCCTCATTTGGGTTTTTAACTTTCATTTTTTAATCATCATTCCTTGCAGACACCTATACAAAGGTATAGAATTTTAACTTGAAATAGTACTTTTAATCTGTGAATCTTCCGTTCAGGCAGATCTAGTATCTCATCAAAATAAGCAAATGTTCGTTCTACGAGCAGAGGAATTGCAATAGTGACAGAAATGCCAAAATTACTATGAGTAAGAAAAAAAAATTTTACCATTAAAGTTCGTTTTTTGTATTTCATAGCGTTATATGGACCTAGCTACTCCACCCTGCATACTTAAACAAAATATATGTGACGAACAGTATTATCGCTGCTTAATATAGCAGTTCTATATTGAATTCCAGCATGTTAATTGGCCTACTAGCTTCCCTGATATCAATCCCATAGAGCAGTTGTGGGACACTGTGAAATGGCTTATCAGGCATCTGGATACACCAATCACCTCCATATCTACAGTGAAATCTGCATTACACACAGCTGGGTTGATCATACCTCCCAACTACTTCCGACATCTTATTGAATCAATGCCATGTCAGATAGCTGCTGTAATGAGGGCAAAAAGTGGACCTACAAAGTTTTAGGTAGGTGGTCATAATTCAGTTATCACTCGTTGTAGACTGTGTAGCATCCACTGACGTATCCTTCTCCAAACGTTAAGGCGTGCAGTAAGCATCAAATGAGTATGGGTGGGATTGGGGGGGGGTGAAGGGGAGGCAAGTGCGAACGGAAAGAATTTTTTTGAAAGGAGCTACATTTTGCACATTACTTGGCATATATGAACTAAAATATAAAATTAATATTGCTTCATGTTCTCACAGGGAATTATAATACCACTTCTCATATTTTTTTATCCTTTTCACTTCGGTAGATAGGGCTATTTCTAATTTTCTATGAACGAGATGAAAATTCATTCTGATGCAACAGGTGTCATCAGAAACACACGTTTGCAAAATGACAAGTATTCCTTTTGGGGGTATTTTAATCGCATTATTGACCAGATGGACAAAAATTCAATTTGTGTGTGTGTGTATCATGTTTACTAATACACACACAGATTGAGTGAATTTTCATCTCAAAACAACATAAAAAAAGTACCAAAACTTGCTCTTCTTTTTAATACTTCATTCAAAGCTGCCGTCAAAAAATCCTGGCTATTTCTTTAACCAGTTTCATATGAAGTTCTCACAAAATTTTTGAAAAATCCTTCTCCTGAGCCTAAATTCCCTCTTAACCATGATCCCCCCCCCCGCACTGTGGAGGTTGTGGTAGCTATCAGTATGCCCATGGTTTTTCCATTTTGTCAAAGCGACTCTTTTTGTACCTTGGCTCGAGGTCTTCGTTTTTTAAAGCAACCGATGATTTCCATATGCTATATTTGCACTTTTAAGGTATTAAACCCCTGCAAAGTGTGCATAATTTACGTGCAATTCATAAATGAAATACTATTAAAAAGCACCAATCACTTACCCTAAAGATCATGGTAAATTCCATCGACAACACACTTCCAGCACGTCAACTATCGTAATGTAGTTGGCCTTCAAAGGTTTACAGACATCTTGCTTACGATTCCTTCTTCTGGGGATGAAACATCGTTTTTTTGGGGTTTTTTTTTAAGCCATGTGAGATGTAACTATATGCTTGTCAATTCCATAAAAACCACACATGCATACTACTCATTCATACAATTCAATTAAAAACTATGTACATATTTACACAACCTTACGTTCCTAGGTGGTTAAACCTTTGTCAACTGTGAGTAACAAACTGGTCTTTCTGTTTCAAAACTCCTGCCACTCTCAATGCAAGTGTCACACTCATTCAGCCCCTCACACACAATCCTCTAGCGCTTTCAACAGACTACTGTCGTCATCAGGAGGCAGGTGTGTCTCACCCGCCCACCACAGCTCAAGTGAACAGAGCCATCAAGGCACGGGCCCCAGTCGCAATCTCTGAATCATTGTGTCTCTGGCGCCATCTATTGTCATTGCTGCTCTCTTTTCCTTTTTTCCCTCTTAGCTGTTGTTCAATTTTTATTAAGGCCTTCCATTGTTCGTTTAAGTTGCTAGGCTCATTAATGTTGCATAATCTTGATCTGTTTTTTTTTCAATTAATACTGATTCTGCAATTCTCAACTGCCTTTCGTTTTTACAGCTCTTAATAATTTTAATATCTTCAAACTTTGGACATTAGTGATTTTCCAGACAGTACTGGGTTAATGCAGTCTTAGCTTCTGTTTTATTCCAATTACTTATATGCTGGTTCAATCTATACTTTAATTTGTTCTTGGTGCTGCCTATACATGACAAAGGTGGTTGCTGGTTCATAGGAATTTCATATATTCTTGCTCTATCCAATTGGCTAATTTTTTCATTTTTATTACTAAATTTTTTATAGTATGTACCTGATTTCCTACTTGTATGTCATATTTGCTACAAACTTTATTAATTTCAGCTGAAACACTTTCAACATATAGGACTGCCCCTACATATTTTAATATTTTTTATCAATCTTGGCTTTATTGTTAGCTTGAGTTACTTTATAAATCCATTTTTTAATACCTGTTTAGGGTAACCAAAATCATATGCAATTTTTTCAATATATTCAATTTCTTCTTTTTTATATTGTTCCATTGATGAGTGTGTTAAACTTCTTTTAATTAGTGTTTTAACACTATTTCTTTTATGTGTTAATGGATGCGATGACTGAAATGGTATAAGTAATGGGATATATGAAGATTTTCTATGCACTCTGAATTGCATATTATCATTTGTTTTAATTATCAAAATATCCAAAAATGCCAAAGTATTGTCATGTTCTTGTTCTACTGCCAGTTCAATAGACGGATAAATTTCACTATACTTTTTTGTCAAGTCCTCAATATAGAAAGGATGAATTGAAATGTATTACAGATGTAGCAAAAAATTATGGGATACCCATAATTTTTTGCTACATCTGTAATACATTTCAATTCATCCTTTCTATATTGCATATTTGACGATGTGCATAAAAGCTCTTTTTATTAAAGTCTTAATACTGTTACATTTATGAGCATATGTATGATAAGAATCATATCGTGTAATTACAGGTACGTATGACGGTTTTCTATAAACGGTATAATCTAACCTAGAAAAATCTGAGCTAGCAAAATCTGTGGTGCAGGAGGAATTTGTTGTGGCATGTAGAGACTTCGATATGGTACCTAAATATCTAAAGTTAAAAAAATAAACCTGTAAGTATGAAAGACTGACAAATAATGCAGATTTGTCAAAATAAGAGGTTGAGTGCAGAAATTATTAGGAAAAGAAAAATAATATTTAACCTTCACAAGAGATGTTTAGACTTATGGTTTTTTATACAAAGTACAGAGTACAAAAGCTTTGCTAAAACGTGGAAAAATATAATATTGGATACTACATTCATGGAAATTAATGAAATTGTGAATACAGAGGGAGAAAATACAAGGCAGAATGTTACAAAAAAATTACATCATTTATTTGATGAAAAACAAGGACAGAGAGAGAAATAATAGCTATGCTGTGTTTTTTAATCAATCATCTGTGGATTTAAGTTATTCCCAACCGGCAGTTTTGCAACGAGGAAAAAAATATGCATTCCCACAGCACTTACCTAGAACTGAAGAATTGATTCCATGCATGGAGGATGTTTTAAGAAATTTGCCAAGTCCAAAAAAAGAAGATGTAACGTTCAAATTATATAGAATTTTATTAAAAGAATTCAATGAAAAGCATAAAAAATTTCCATTTGAAGAAGCTAAAGTACAAAAAGAAGCAATTACCGATGCTGAAAGATAATAACAACATTAAATTCTGTGAAGCTGATAAGTCAGGGCAGATTGTTCTAATGAATGCTGTAGATTATAATAATAAAATGTCTAAAGCAATAGAGGAATTAAAGTGTACAATCATCAATAAAGACCCAACAGATAACCAGATAAAATATTTGGCAGGGATAAGAAATCATAGTACATTGCCAGACAAAATAAAGAAGTCCTTCCCACCAATGGGTGCATGTATACCAAAAGTTTTTGCCAAGATTAAAACACATAAAGAAGATGCACCAATGAGGTTGATTGTATCAAAAGTTCACTCACCCTTGATTTCATTAGAAAAAAATATTTATAATTTTCTTGCACCAATATTTATGAAACAACAATACTGTTTAAGGAATACATATGATTTTATTCACTTAATTAAAAATATTAATCAAGATTTGCAGTTTCACAAAATGGCTAGTAGTGAATGTTAAAGCTTTGTATCCAAATACTCCAGTACCTCAGGCCATAGACATTATTACTCAAGAACTAATGCAACAAAAAATTCTAACAGGAATACAAGTACAAGAGTTAAAAAATGTATTGTTGTATATATACGAAAATAATGTTTTTGCGTTTGAAGATATTATTTATAAGCAAAATACAGAAGGACCTATGGGATCACCCCTGTCTACATTATTTGCAGAAGTTATTATGACAGATATTGAAGCGAAAGTGATAAATAACCTGAATGAACCACCAATAATATATTGCAGATATGTTGATGATATTTTCATCTTATCAAAATTGAATTCCACAGAACTAGAAGACATAGCTAAAAAATTTAAAGAAGGGTATTCATCCATTGAAGTAACGATTGAAGTTGAACAGCAGGATACCTTGGCTTACCTTGATGTACAGATTATAAAACAACCCAACACATTAGATTATACCATTTATCTAAAATTGTCATATGTACCTGTGATTATACCATATGATTCTTATCATCCATATGCTCATAAATGTAACAGTATTAAGACTTTAATAAAAAGAGCTTTTATGCACACCTCAAATATGCAATCCAGAAAGGATGAATTGAAATATATTACAGATGTTGCAAAAAATTATTGGTATCCCAGTAAAAAAATAAAAATATGGATTAAGGAAGTGCAGAACAATTGTATTAATTCTTCAAACATAAAAAGAAATAATAATAAGCAAATTAAATATATTGGATCATTTCCATACATAAAAGAAATTTCAGCTGAAATTAATAAATTGTGTAATAGGTATAATTTACAATTGGGCAATAAAGGGCATACCATTAAAAATTTTGTAATCAATACGAAAGAAAACAAGAAGTGCTTGGACAAAGCTGGCGTTTACGAATTTCCTATAAGTAACAATCCCACAGTATCATATATAGGAAGCACTAAAAATAAACTAAAACATCGTTTGCAACAGCACCTATGGAATTGGCAGAAAAAAGAAGCAAAAATTGCATTGGTCCAGTACTGTATTGAACAAAAGCAATACCCAAAGTTTGATGAAATAAAAATTATTAAGAATTGTCGTACGGAAAGGCTTTTGAGATTGGCGGAGACAGTGTTGATTGAAAAAAATAGACACAGGTTATGTAACGTTAATGATCCTAATAGCTTAAACACATATTGGAGGGATTTGATCAGAAAGGAAAGCCACAGAGAAGAACAGAGGGGAAAAGGCAAGAGAAAAAAAAAATGAAAAAAAAATTAACATAATATAAAAAAAAAATGTTAGAATATAAGATGGTTAGTTTCATGAATCAAATACGATCAGCTATCGAACAGATATTTATAAGTACAAAGGGAAAGGAAGGCTATTGGGTCATCTGATAGATGGTGCTACCGCGCCTGAACGGCAGAGAACGGGAATGAGATGATGCCGCACGTGCACTGGAACATTCGCTACGTTTTGTGAGTGGTGACTGGTGGTTCATCTTTTGCGTCCACTCCTTGAGAATGGCCTGGGCAGAGGCTGAAAGTGCTGGGATATTATGCTTATTTCTGAGTGAAGAGAGGTCCGTGATTGTCGAGTATAGTGGTTGTGTCAGGTATTTAGGTTTGTTTTAATTGGGTACCGGTGTGCAATTGTAAATAATTATGGGTTACAGTTTCTTAACTTTGATGTTTTAGGAAATGTGTAATATAAGTTTTATTGATTGAAGTTTTAATTAGATATAAGTGTTTTAGGGTGTTCAATTATGTATACTTGAGGTAGATTATTTTGAATCTGAATTTGGTCATAGGGAAAAAAGACAGGAAGGGATTGAAGTTTGCGTGAGTTGAAAAATATATATATATATATATATTTTTTTTTTTTCGGCCTTGAACCACGATGTAAATAAGAAAAATACGTGTTGGAAATGTGTAGAGACGAAAACCTCCTAAAAGATTTTGGGAATAAAGGTGAGTAACCTCAAAATATAGATGGTGTCTAAATAGTACGTGAATAATTAAGCAGCTAGATGATATTTGACATTTGCAATGCTGTCTGAATATATGATAGATGTTGACATGCAAAGAGAGTAGTGATTTCTAGAAGGAGCTAGGTGTCGTCTTAATAAAAAATTTTAAAGAATGTATTACAGAACATATTTAAAAAAAATAATAATAATTTCAGCGAATAAAAGATTTCAAAAAATGTAAAATTAAGCTAGCAAAATCTGAGGTTCAGGAGGAATTTCTTGTGGCATGTAGAGACTTTGGTATGGTACCTAAATATCTAAGGTTAAAAAATAAACCTGTAAGTATGAAAGACAGACAAATAATGCAGATTTATCAAAATAACAGGTTGAGTGCAGAAATTATTGGGAAAAGAAAAAAATAATATTTAACCTTCACAAGAGATGTGTTTAGACTTATGGTTTTCTATACAAAGTACAGAGTACAAAAGCTTTTCTAAAACACGGAAAAATATAATATTGGATACTACACTCATGGAAATTAATGAAATTGTGAATACAGAGGGAGAAAATACAAGGCAGAAAGTTATAAAGAAATTACACAATTTATTTGTTGAAAAACAAGTGCCAGGACAGAAAGAGGAAAATAGCTATGCTGTGTTTTTTAATCAATCATCTGTGGATTTAAGCTATTCCCAACAGGCAGTTTTGCAACGAGGAAAAAAATATGCATTCCCACAGCACTTACCTAGAACTGAAGAATTGATTCCATGCATGGAGGATGTTTTAAGAAATTTGCCAAGTCCAAAAAAAGAAGATGTAACATTCAAATTATATAGAATTTTATTTAAAAAATTCAATGAAAAGCATAAAAAAAATTTCCATTTAAAGAAGCTAAAGTACAAAAAGAAGCAATTACTGATGCTGAAAGATAATAATAACATTAAATTCTGTGAAGCTTACAAGTCAGGGCAGATTGTTCTAATGAATACTGTAGATTATAATAATAAAATGTCTAAAGCAATAGAGGAATTAAAGTGTACAATCATCAATAAAGACCCAACAGATAACCAGATAAAATATTTGGCAGGGATAAGAAATCATAGTACATTGCCAGACGAAATAAAGAAGTCCTTCCCACCAATGGGTGCATGTATACCAAAAGTTTTTGCCAAGATTAAAACACATAAAGAAGATGCACCAATGAGGTTGATTGTATCAAAAGTTAACTCACTCTTGATTTCATTAGAAAAAAATATTTATGATTTTCTTGCACCAATATTTATGAAACAACAATACAGTTTAAGGAATACATATGATTTTATTCACTTAATTAAAAATATTAATCAAGATTTGCAGTTTTACAAAATGGCTAGTATGGATGTTAAAGCTTTGTATCCAAATACTCCAGTACCTCAGGCCATAGACATGATTACTCAAGAACTAATGGAACAAAAAATTCTAACAGGAATACAAGTACAAGAGTTAAAAATGTATTGTTGTATACATATGAAAATAATGTTTTTGCATTTGAAGATATTATTTATAAGCAAAATACAGAAGGACCTATGGGATCACTCCTGTCTACATTATTTGCAGAAGTTATATTATGACAGATATTGAAGCCAAAGTGATAAATATCCTGAATGAACCACCAATAATATATTGCAGATATGTTGATGATATTTTCATCTTATCAAAACTGAATTCCACCGAACTAGAAGACATAGCTAAAAAATTTAAAGAAGAGTATTCATCCATTGAAGTAACATTAATTGAAGTAACAATTGAAGTTGAACAGCAGGATACCTTGGCTTACCTTGAAGTACAGATTATAAAACAACCCAACACATTAGATTATACTGTTTATTGAAATCGTCATACGTACCTATTCCATGCATGGAGGATGTTTTAAGAAATATATATGATTATTATCATTCATATGCTCATAAATGTAACAGTATTAAGACTTTCATAAAAGGAGCTTTTATGCACACGTGAAATACGCAATACAGAAAAAGGATGAATTGAAATACATGTATATTGTAGATGTTGCAAAAAAATTATGGGTATTCTAGTAAAAAAAATAAAAAAATGCATTAAGGAAGTACAGAACAATTGTATTAATTCTTCAAACATAAGAAGAAATAATAATAGGCTGATTAAATATATTGGATCGTTTCCGTACATAAAAGGAATTTCAGCTGAAATTAATAAATTGTGTAATAGGTATAATTTACAATTGGGCAATAAAGGGCATACCATTAAAAATTTTGTAATCAATACGAAAGAAAAGAAGTGTTTGGACAGAGCCAGCGTTTACGAAATTCCTATAAGTAACAATCCCACAGTATCATATATAGGAAGCACTAAAAATAAACTAAAACATCGTTTACAACAGCACCTATAGAATTGGCAGGAAGCAAAACTGCATTGGTCCAGTACTGTATTGAACAAAAGCAATACCCAAAGTTTGATGAAATAAAAATTATTAAGAATTGTCGTACGGAAAGGCATTTGAGATTGGCGGAGACAGTGTTGATTGAAAAAATAGACACAGGTTATGTAACGTTAATGATCCTAATAGCTTAAACACATGTTGGAAGGATTTGATCAGAAAGGAAAGCCGCAGAAAAGAACAAAGTGGAATAGGCAAGAAAAAAAAAAGAAAAAGGAAAAAAAAATGATGAACATAATATAAAAAAAAATGTTTGAATATAAGATGATTAGTTTCATGAATCAAATACGATCAGCTATCGAACAGATATTTATAAGTACGAAGGGAAAGGAAGGCTATTGGGTCATCTGATAGATGGCGCTATTGCGCCTGAATGGCAGAGAACGGGAATGAGAGCACTGGAACGTTCGCTACATTTTGTGAGTGGTGACGGGTGGTTAATCTTTTGCGTCCACTCCTTGAGAATGGCCTGGGCAGAGGTTGAAAGTGCTAGGATATTATGCTTATTTCTGAGTGAAGAGAGGTCCGTGATTGTCGAGTATAGTGGTTGTGTCAGGTATTTAGGTTTTTCTTAATTGGGTACCGGTGTGCAATTGTAAATAATTATGGGTTACAGTTTTTTAACTTTGACGTTTTAGGAAATGTGTAGTATAAGTTTTATTGATTGAAATTTTAATTAGATATAGGTGTTTTAGGGAGTTCAATTATGTATACTTGTGGTAGATTTGTTTGAATCCGAATTTGGTCATAGGGAAAAAAGAAAGGAAGGGAACGAAGTTTGCATTAGGTGAAAAAGATGGGGGTTTTTTGCGGCCTTGAACCATGATGTAAATAAGAAAAATACATGTTGGAAATGTGTAGAGTTGAAAACCTCCTAAAAGATTTTGGGAATAAAGGTGTGAGTAACCTCAAAATATAGATTAATGATTAGTTGGTGGAATGAAAATTAACATTTTTATGGGTAGAGCAGATTTTTTTCTTAATGGTGTTCATCATATAAAGTCCAAATTTGTGTTTCAGCAATCACCTTTGCATATAAATAATAATCAGTGTTTTAATTTATATCCTTCTTTTATCATGCTTTATCAGCATTAGTTTTTGCACAGCATTTTGTCAAACTTCATGTGCCAGAAACTATATCAGCATGTGAAACTTGTTACTCATTTTTGTAAAGGTAAATTTTCTCGTTTTCGTAAAGATAAATTTTCTCGTTTTCGTAAAGATAAATTTTCTAATTTTGCCTTTTACTTGCTATGATGTTAAATGCTATTTATTCGTTTTTGGTGCCTCATGATTTGAACAGGCACTGATTCATAACATTTACTGGTTTTGGGCTGTCTAATCTAGGTTAGAGGTAATTGTGAGTTTCTCAGACCCTGTTCGTAATAAAATGCGTAAATATGTATCTGTATTTTTAATTTTCATCATTGAATTAGTAAGTATCTTTGTTTATATCAGTTTGTGCATCATTCATGTGAATGGAAATGTTCCGGATACCAGGTGCTAAGGATGGTAAGCAACAAAAATCAAAAATCTTGTAAACACCTTAACTATATTGGACCACCTGATTGTAATGGGAGGCAGTATTTTGGTAGAGTAGGTGTTATACTAATATATTTTTCCAGTGTTTTGTGCTTATGTGTCATGCATTATTGTCACTTTCAAAGATAAGGATGAGTATCTTTAAAGGTGCAGCACCATCATAAGTTTCAATGAAACATATAAACATTTTTAGCTCTGCCGTAGGTTTCAGTAAAAAATATAAGCATTATTTTGGCCAGGAAGGAAACTCGTTTTGTTCAGATGTTGGACGTGCAAAGTCCCAAGTCAGGGAGGATGTTTAGCTTTATCCAGCAGATAGCTGGTGGGTGTCTTTGCTTGGTGTCAGATGAGAAGGGGGAGGGGGTGCATTGTTCTTTCCCCAAGAGTGGGAGTTTGTAGTGTTAAGAAGTAATGTGACCACATACAAAGTATAAGCTTAAGTTTCTCCATTTGCAGATGAAACAAAAAGCCACATAAGTTGAAACTATCATTCTTAGAGCAATGACCAAATTCTTTTGCTAAGTTTGAAGAAAAAGAAGACTTGACATGTTAATTATGCACTAGTCCTATTTTGAGCATAATTAGTTCATTTCTCAAATATATTTTGAAAAAGGAACTGTGTTTTACCACAGAACAAAATGAACTAACTGTGTGATGGCTCTCACCTGGATTCTAAGACTGACCAAGTGTTTTGCAAGGTGACAACAGAAAAGCAATGGCTGTTACAGTAATACTTTTAAATGTAAATATGATATGATATGAAATTGAATTTGCTTTGAATAAATTCTCAGAATGTTTTCCATATGGAAATAAAACATTACTTTCTTGGGTTATTCAGGGCTTTTAGGGGTGGTCCCTAAGTCCCTGAAAGTCTCTTTTCTTAAAGTTGGTCCCTAAAAGTCCCTTTTTTTGACATTTTGGTTCCTAAGTTTCTTTTTCTTGGTAAAAAGTACTAGTAGACTGATGAAAATTACTTTAAACTTCTACAGAAGTTGAAAATGCTTAACAGTTATTAATTTGCCTTTCCTACAATTCATCTAACATCTGAATGTGTACTGCTTGAGTATATTCATGTTTGAATATAATGAATTTTGGTGCCATTTTATTTAAATTTATTATGGCCCCCAATGAAGTAAACTGAATTGACATTTGAGTAGCTTGTGCTTCTCATTGTCTTAGTACAACAGCTAACATTGTTGCAGCACTAGTTATATTTTAATTGTATTTCTGTGTTAACTAAACTTTTTAAATTAAATTCTTTATTTAGCAATCGGTTATTGGAGGTATGGGTTATCGCTTTCAGGTCATACATCAATAGAGCGATAACCCATACCTCCAATAACCGATTGCTAAATAAAGAATTTAATTGGATCAGGAATACGGCCTCTGCTTTTGGATATGACATCAGAATAATAAACAATCTCATAAAGCGGATAACAGAGAAGACAAGAAATAATCATTTCAGAACACCATCTGATGAAAAAGAAATGAAATATTGTGGATCAGTATCTTACAATCATGAAATTAATAGGCTATTGAAAGAAGCATTCAAGAAATTTGGCTTGGGCTTTGGTATAAAGACCAGAAATATCGAGGACACATTAACTTCTGGTCACTGAAACACACCAATATTGCAAAAAGCGGGTGTTTACTCAATTCCAATAAGGGGCAGCCAAAACAAAATTATCAGCCAATATATAGGAAGGACCAAAAGAAATATCAGGATAAGATTATTGGAACACATTGGCAATTGGTTCAGAAAATAAGACTGCACTTATCGATTTCTGTATAAATAATCAATGCACACCACTATGGAAATAAATAAAATTGATAAATCAGCAAAAAATTAGAAGACCATCCAGATTGCTGAATCCATCTTAATAGAGAAGACCAAAACATCAAATTGCAATAACAATTCACCATATGACCTTTCATATGCCTGTAGGAATTTAGTGGACACCAAAAAAAGATTAAAAGAGGAACATAAAAATAAAATCAAAAGACAACGACAAATAGAGGAAAATCAAACTATGACACCAGATGGTACCACCATATAGGATGAAAATTGACCCATGCACAATGTACGTCATGACTTCTAGAGGTACAAAACGTAGTCACTTACCAACAGACGTTTCATTTCTCGTTGAAAACGCCTAGGAAGAGACTAGGGCGAAATGCCTCCGGGGACGCTGGTGGACGTGAGGAGGTGGTGCACGCATTATGTAAATAGTTCATTCGTCGTTTCTTCTGACCATCCACATTTCATTTTGTTCTTTTAAATTTGTTCACAATCAGCCTTTTAGATTCATTCGCTATAGTTCTTTTGGATTGTTCATTGTTAGCCTTTTAACCTGCCTATGACATAGGCCATTACAGGGTTTTCATTCTCAGTTATATTATTCTTTTGAGCTTACGATACAATATATAACAAGATTCTTTGGGTCGAATACTACTTTGGCATTGCTGAACACCATATTATAGTCACCATCGGACTTTTTGCAATGCATAGCCGCTGAACACCTGAGACCAAACAACTTGCAGAACTACAGTGGTATGCAAACAAAAACGACCTCTGGACGAATATATGTGAGTAATTGCCCCTGTTTTCTTTTAGTCTTTATTTTTTCAATAATAAACGTCATAAATAACTGCACTACCATAATCACATGTCCATATTTTAACGTGTGTAATAGCAATTCTAAAAGAGATACTGAATTTCTATGTATTATAAAATTGTCATGTTTTGAGGATAAGGAAAAGGCAATGAAAGCTGAGCTGCTTTGGACTTTGAAATCAGTCCTTTCACATCATTCACTAAATTCAAATAGTGACATAACTGAAGTATTTGAAACAATGTTTGGGCCCTTAGTCCCTGATGAATTTTCTTTTTCACCTTGTAAAATGATGTATCTTATAACAGAAGCACTTGGACCATATTTTTTGGAAAAAGCTGTTAATGAAGCTCAAAATTCATTCTATTCAATCTGTTTTGACAAAACAACAAATGAAATCAGTCAAAAAGAGCTGCAGATTGCTGTCAGGTATTGGTCACAGGCTGAATGTAAAGTTGTTGAAAGGTACCTTCAAACATTTTTTCTTGGGTGAACAAAGGAAGAGAATTTGCATAAAAAGATATTATTAGCTTTAGATAATGCCAACTTACCTTTAAGAAACTTACTCATGATTAGCTGTGATGGACCAAATGTCAATAAGAAGCTAATTAGATTGATGAATGAAAGTGTTCTAGAAATTAGAAGTAAAGGTTTGGTGGACATCAGCTCTTGCAGTCTCCATAAAATTCACAATGCATTTTTGAAAGGACTTGAAGAGCTGGGACATGAAGTTTCTGATTTAATTATATCTGTTTTTCATTATTTTGATGGTTGGCCAACAAGGTGGAAAAATTACGTAGAGATACAGCTTAAGATTGGTGTTGCCAATCATAATTTTATCAGACGTGCCTTCTCGCTGGTCCGGTTAACAATTGGTCCAGCCTGTGAACGTCTTTTTGGAGCAATGGGATGCTCTTGTTAGATATTTTCTGAAGCATGTCCCTCTGCATGCAGCTAAAGAAATTGATACAAGAAAATACAAAGGAATTGTACAATTAGTCAAGAAACCTACTGTGAAGGCACAGATAATTTTTGTCATTGAAAGTGTGAAGTTTTTCACTGTTTATTCAAAGTATTTCCAACTTGAAGGACCTATAATTCAGTGCTTGTATGACCAAGGAAAGGAGCTTTTGCTTAAGCTTAGAAGTAAAGTTTACAAACCTGAGGATGCTGGAAATTTTTCAGAAGATTCTGGAAATTTGCTTCCATTGAAAGATATTTATTTCAACAAAGAGCTCTCAACAGAGCTGAAAACTCTAAAAGACAAAGATGCTTTACTTTTCCTTCATAGTGCCCAGAAACACTATGTTGCAAGTGCTAAATATTAAGGTAACCAACTGAATTTAGATAAGGAAGGTAATATTCTGAGAGATGCAAGATGCCTAAAGATTAATAATTTTAAATTACCTTCCAGTGAGTCTCAGATTATCTCTCTATGGAAATCCTTACCTTTGGATGTGGATATTTCCCAACTTGTAGATGAGTGGAAAATCCTCAAGTTTGAGGAGAACTTACCAGAAGAGAAAGTTTCTTTTGAAAAATATTGGCATCATTTTTTTCATTGGAAAGCACCCTTAATGTGCTAAAATACTCAACAGTAGCTAAAGTGGTTAAAGCTGTCTTGATATTATCACATAGTAGTGCTTCAATTGAAAGAGGGTTTTCGACATCAGGTCTGGTGCTAACAAGCGATAAAAGCAGCAATGAATGAATATGGAATCAACAATAGGCTAAACATTTTGTCTGGAATGAAGAGATACTCAAATAAAGTTTCTTGGGTACCCATTACTAGTAAACTTTTGGTCCTGGCCAGGAATGCCTTCCATAGTTATAAGACTTTCTTAGAACAAGACAAAATAATTAAGGAGAGACTTAGGAAAGATACACAGAGAGAAGAAGCAGAAAAGTTAGCATTAAAGGGGAGGGCTGAAGAAGCACATGATTTGAAAAAACAATCCAAAGACCTGATTGCAAAGAATAAAGAAGCAAAAAAGAAAAATGCTGCTGATAAATTGTTTGAAGCTTCTAAGAGACTAGCTTCAGCAGTTTAACGGAAGAACTATGAAGAATTGAGCCTTGCACAAGAGATGTTTTATGGTGTTAAGGCTTTAAGGACAAATCAAAGTGAAGCCTCTCAACAAGTACATTCAATTGCAAAAGTAATTGAAAAGAAATCTTCAAAAATATCATCATACTTCAATAAACAACCTAAACATTAAGACACAAAAGATTAAAACCAAAGCAAACTGTTATGTTTAGATTTGCAGAACCGTAGCCAAACTCTATACTTAGGGCAGGCTCAATAAAATTTAGGGCATGCTCAAAAAAGCTATATACTTTTTACCTTTTTTTGAGCATTACTGAAATTTTACAAATTTCAACCCAGACTAAGTACCTTATCTAGGTGCATTAGGTACAAAAGTACCATTTTTGATTAACATAAATAAAAAAACAAGAAACATTTTGCAAAATAAAAATACATTTATAATCGTTGCTTACTGTTACGGGGAAAATTAAGAGACAAGTTTAGGTGGGTAATTAATATTTAAACTTATTGCACATATCAAAATTATGGTAAAAGTTGGATTTAGGCGAAAATTAAAATTTGGGAGATGGGTGGATGCATTTCGAAACAAAAAGTAAATTCATTTATCTTAAGGCCATGATAAATGAAAATATAAAATGCAACACTGATATTTGACAATTCCCAAAAGTTATTATTGAAGGTATGCGTTGTTTGAATATACGATGAGATGAGGCACCTGCAAGTGTAAAATACGTAATTATTGTTTACATGTGTACCAAATTTGTAAACACTAAAAATTAGATGGTATACAATGTACACGTGTAATAACTTTTGGAGGCTGTGATGATCAAATTAGTGGTTAGGACAAAATGCATTAATTAAATAAACAAACTTCCCGGGCTCGTTTCCGGCCTTAGGCAAGCTAAGGTGGATTAGCATGTGACCCTGCTATGAGCTTCAACTGTGTCAACTAATTCTTCACTGCACAAGGTTTGGGTTTTTGAAAGGCCACTTGGCCTGCATTCATTTTAAAAACTTAACCAAATAACAACAAAACAACAACAAGGTATTTCCATCAATAAAAAAAAATACCCAAATCAACACTTTGTTTCTGTTCGAACACAATCAGCTTTTCACATTTTTGAAATTTCTAACCTTTGGCAAACTGGCCTTGTAAAATGATAAAAAAAAAAAAAATCAAATGACACACACACTTGATGCATTTCTATAATTCAGAAAGGAGGAACACATATTTCTGCCAGCGAATACTAATTTGCTACCCTGAATTTCACATTGGCCACTTTTACAGGCAATAATCTCACTTAAACTCAAATCTAGTTGTTACAGCACTATTTAGATATTTTTTTCACAACACTTCTATGACGTAAGAATCAAATTTATCCCTTTCGGGTGGTCTGAGAACATATTTCACCCAGAAAATCAAGATTTGCAAAAACACATAAATACTCTTGACTTAGGGCACATAACATAAACACTGTGGATAAGTTTGGACAGCTGAAGTGCAATCTCTCCCTCTCTTCATGAATTTATAGCTTATTGTATACACAATACAGTTTTCATTTCCTTTCGAACACACCCTCAAACCAGTTTTATTAACCAACATTAATTTTAAAATTTCAATAACTGAGCAAAAATTTACAAATAACCAAAAGTTACCTTAGTAAACAATCCTACACTACCAGGAAAATCTGCATTAAAATTTAATATACTCAACATTCTAGCATTACTTGATACAAAATCACTCTCAACACTCTACTAAACATACTGCACTAAATACCTTACTCAATTACCTCAAAAGTTATCATTGCACAATAATACTGACAAATATACTAAAAATTCACCCTATCATCTGGAAAAATTCAAAATACTTCACTATACAAACTTGCTCTGAGTACTCAATATCCCACCATGTAAACAAAAGGCAAACACTAACTCTCAACACTCCTGAACTTGAACTTATATTTATATGTACTTTACTGCTCACTAAAATTTTAAAATACACAACTATTTCTGATCTGCAACTCCTAAATCAGCTTAACCTACATTTGCAAAGGTACACTAAGTTTTTCACCAATTTAACAGATCCATATAGTAAATTCAGGCACTAGCTAGACAAACATCTCATTCAAATCACTCAATTTCACTGAAACCAAAATTCTCACTGTGAGGAAGTATTATCTAGGCTGAAGGTGAGATTGGGTCGTGAATCCAAATCAGGCCTATGCACCGAAATGGAAGAATGAGTGTGACATATCACCCTGTCCTGATTTCTTCACTTACTGTTTTGGGACAACACCCGTGCACTCGCCTTGCTCGGGATAGCTTCCTATGGGTCTTCGGCTTACCGGGGGTGGAAGAACAATCCCCTAATTGTTTCCATCTACACCCTTTCAGACACGAAGCATTTCTCCACTTAAGGAAAGCACCCTGCAAGAACTTTCTTTCTTGCCCCCAAATTATTTTTCCCTGGTACACACAGATTCCAGAAAAAACACCATACGAAGACTCACATTATTTCCAGAAATACCCTTATCTTTTCATTCCCTAGGCACACAGCTTCTAAAAAATTAACACTACTTTCCAGAAAAATACTGTATATCACTCATTTCCCAGAAAAATACACTATATCGCAGAACCATTTATTTCCAGAAAATTACACCTATCGAAGAACTATCTATTTCCAAAAATCATCACCTCCTGAAGAATTCCAACATTATACTGTACAAGGGTAATATACAGGCCAACACTTTATTAACCTAGTCTGCATGCATGCCTTTTTTAATGTCTCCCACTCATGAAAATTCATTTTTCAGATCCACCGACTGATGTTGGAAACTAGTCCACACTACTACAAAATGGTACAGACAATTTTACACCCATTACTTGCCAAACTCATAAATCACCATACCCTGCCTCCAAGACACAAATTTTAACTACATGGCCCTGTATGTGTATAAATACAAATGCAATTTATATATTATTAAAACTACCAAGCACAAAAAAAATTAAATCTCCTAAATAAAATAATTACTGGTTTAAGAGGTTGTTCTTCAAAATAGCTTATAACACAATTATGATATTAGATACTCCTTACACATGTAAAAATTACACATTGCCTTTCCCCTTTAATATAGACTTTCTTATTTATAGAAAATGACATGGAGGTTTCTTTACACAGCATAACACTACCATACAAAAAAAAAAAAAAAAAAACCTGAATGGAAGAACATTTACATTTTTATTTCTTTAGTTTTACTGACCCAAGCATAGATTACAACTGAAACTCGACCTGCCCCACTGTCATGCCCAACAATACAAATTTTCTAAGGAACTACATGATGTATAAAATATCCGAAACAAAAATTTGCTTAAGGTGAATGCATATATTTATATCATCATCATCATCATTGTCAACCATTATCAATCCACTGCTGGACGAAGGTCTCCCCAAGTTTCCTCCACAACAGTCTGTCTTGTGCCAGTCTCCTCCATGTCACTCCTGCATACTTTCGAATTTCATCCATCCATCTTCCATGTGGTCTTCTTCTGGGTCTTTTCCTGTCCCTTGGAATCCAATCTAAAATTTCGGCTGTCCATCGATGGTCTGTTCTTCTGGCAGTATGTCCAGCCCATTGCCATTTCAGGGATTTAACTCTGATCATGATGTCTTCCACTCTTGTCATTTTTCGGATCCACGTGTTCCTCTTCTTATCTCTCCTGGTTACACCAAGCATGCACCTCTCCATGCTGCTTTGAGTTGTCTGCAGCCTTTGTATGTCTCTTTTAGCTAAGGTCCACGTCTCTGCACCATACGTAAGCACTGGAAAGATGCATTGATCAAACACTTTTCTTTTAAGACATAATGGCATATTGCTCTTGAAAATTATGCTGTTTCTTCCAAAAGCTCTCCAGGCAAGTTTTGTACGCCGATTAATTTCTTCACCAATGTGACCCTCACTTGATATCTGCTGTCCAAGATAAACGTACGTGTCTGTTATCTCCAGCTTTTCTCCATCAATCGATAAATCTTCATTTCTTGTAAAAGCATTGTACATCACTTTTGTCTTCTGAAAGTTCATTTTTAATCCCACTTCTTTACTCTTGTCAGCAAGTTCCTGGATCATACTCTGTAGCTCTGATGGGGTAGTTGCAAAAATGACTATGTCATCAGCAAAACGAAGGTGGGTTAGATAATCTCCATTAATCTTTATCCCTTTGTTTTCCCAGTTCAGTGATTGAAAGACATTTTCCAATGTGGCATTAAAGAGCTTCGGAGATATGGTGTCACCTTGTCTCACTCCTTTTCCAATTTTTATGTGTGTTGTATTTTCAAACAGCCGAATCTTTGCACTTGCATTTTCATAGATGTTATTAATAATATTAATGTATGCATCTTCAATACCGCAGGATTTCAGAGCCATTGCAACTGCTGATGGTTTCACCGAATCAATGGCTTTTTCATAATCGATAAAAGCCATGCACAATGGAAGCTCATATTCCCTCGCTCTTTCAATTAGTTCTCTCAGTACGTGGATATGATCTATTGTGCTGTAGCCACTCCTGAATCCAGCTTGTTCTCTCGGTTGAGCCATGTCCAGTGTCACCTTCAAGCGGTGTGAAAGAACTTTAGTGAAGATTTTATAAACCACTGATAGGAGGCTGATAGGTCTGTAGTTCCTGTGATCCTCAATGTCACCTTTTTTATGTAGCAAGATCATTGTAGCGTTGTTCCAATCCTCAGGAATTTTCCCTTCATTAAGGCATCGAGTGAAAATGTGGGCGAGTACTGTTTCGATTTCTCCACTTGCTTCTTGTATGATGTCTACAGTAATTCCATCTTCTCCTGGAGCTTTTCCCCGCTTCATGTTCTTGATTGCATGTGCAACTTCTGCTGGAAGGACTGGAAGAACTCTGGTACTGGTACCTTTCATGATGTCTGCAGTACATGTATCATCCCTTTCATATAATTTGGAGTAGAAATCTTTCACTCTTGTCAAAATTTCGCCTCTATTTCTTGTTACAGAACCATCTTCTTTTCTCAGTGCCATAATCTGTTTTTTCCCCTTACTGAGATGTCCCTTTGCTATCTTTAGGCTTTGGTTGTTTTCAATTGCTTTCCTTACTAGTTCACAGTTGAATTTCCTTACGTCTTCAGTGATACTTTTTCGTACTGTCTTGCATAGCTCTATATATTCCACTTTGGAAGTCACATCTTCTTTAGTTGTCCTCATCACTCTTCTTTTTTGCATCAACATTTTGGTTTTTCCTGATAATTTGTTCACATGCAATTTGTTCTTAGACCCAGCTAATTTTGTTGCTGTTTCCATAAGAGCTTTGGTTACTTTTCTGTTAACTTCAGAAATATCCACTTCTTCCGATGTTAGGCCTTCTAAAGCAGAGAATCTGTTTTTCAGTTCCAATTTGAAGGTATTATGGTGTTTTTTAAGGTTGGTTATGTCAATACATTTTGTTTGTCTTATGAGCTTGCTACGTTCGAGTTTAGTGTTGAGGTGCATCTTACATCTTACCAATCTATGGTCACTGCCTGTGTTGAACTTGTTTAGCACACTGCAGTCTTCTATGACGAATTTTTTGTTACACATAATAAAATCAATTTCACTTGTCGTCCCATTTGGATGTCTCCATGTCCATTTCCTGTGTGGCTTTTTCTTGAAAAAGGAGTTCAAGATGAAAAACCCTTCTGCTTCTGCAAACTCTACGAGAGTATTTCCATGCTGGTTTCTGTTGCCGTGACCGAATTTACCTACTGAAGTTTCATTCTGTTGCCATTGCCCTATTTTTGCATTGAAATCTCCCATAATTATCTTCAAGTGCTGCTTACCTTTATTATTTAGATCACGAATTTCCTCATAAAATTCTTCAATTTCTTCTTCAGCATGACTTGTGGTGGTTGCATAAGTTTGAATAATCTGAGCCTGGTATCTTCTCAAGAGTTGGATAACGAGTCGTGCAGCTCTGTCAGAGGAACTTTCAACTTCTACAACTTTATCCTTCAGTTTCTTGTTTATTATAAATCCAACACCACTAGTTCTGCCAGTATCTGCCCCACGATAGTAGGAGAGATGTCCACTTTTCAGTTCAATGAGATCTTCTCCTTTTCTCCTTACCTCACTTAGCCCGACGATGTCCCACTTGATCCTTTGTAGTTCCTCTTCCAATTCAAGAAGCCTTGAATCAGAAGATAGGGAGCGTCCGTTGTACGTAGCCAAGGTCAGCATCAGATGGCAGCCTAGTCCGGTCCTCCGGGGATTCTTAGCACCCTCTGCCTTCATGTCGCACTGGCCGCTGCCTTGGCCAGGTACATTCCAGCTGCCGGAAACTGAGGGCCAAGATTTAAGTTGTGGAGTCATTTTGGAGGGGTTTGGCCATAACTCACCACGCTGGCCAAGCGGGTTGGTGAGTGTGGGATAGCATTTCCTCTAATCCCGATGGTATAGTTATACCGCTATTGGCGGTCGTCAGAGCCCCTTTAGTGGGAACAGGATGTACCACGAGAAGGCGGGGTTGACATTTGTCAAGGAGAGGCTGTGATGTTACGCATCACCTGACCTCACATCCCATATACATCCCAAACTGGTATTTATATATACACCCTTTTTTTTTTATACACTGCCCCACTGTCAAAAAATCCACATGTTAAATATTTTAGAGTAACCCTAACACAATATCTTTTTTCTTTTCCTTTTGAAATGCCAAAACAAAAAGTTTCTTTACCTTTTTCTCTGTGCACAGCACAGCTCTTGAGTACGTTTACTCGCATCACTCACAACAAAAAAAAAGTTTTTTTTCACTTCCCAAAACAGAAGATGGGAAAAACAACACTGCCTCTCCTCTTTCTGTAGCCCTGGTTTAAGGAAGGGGGAGGGGGGCTTGGCATGATTTGACGACTTTTTCAACACCACTGTCAGTCTCCCTCGGAGAAGGGCTGGCTTCTTCCAAAATACGATGGCCATTTTCTTACTCACAGGACGTCCTTTACTGGAATGGGGTGATTTTGATGACTACGGGAGCAGTTTCTTTCATCTCGGCAAATGTTGAGGCTTAGGAGTCATCCGACTTTAAATGATGAAAGTGGCGGCGAAACTTCCTAAATTTCAGTTCCTCGACGTGTTGATGGGCCGGTAGGTTTTAGCCAGGCCAATTTTTTTCCTTTTTTTTTTTTTTTGATGCCTCCCTTCATTGATTGGCAAACTGATGTCTTACTTTTCTTGCGTACGCCATTTTGAGTTAACTAAAGCATAGCACAGGGCCGAAGCCCGGGCGTCCTTTGACACCACAAACGCCAAAACCCAGTTCAGGCAAGCGAAGCGTTAGATATTCTTTGGGCAGGCGGCGGCTTACCGCTTTAACGGTGCCTCCTTCTATTCGAGATGTTACATGATGGCCCACCAAAAGAGAAGATAAGAGTGACGCTTTCTCCCTTGAAAGCTGGGGTGCTTGAAAACCACTGACCTGCCATTGGCTAAACTCTTCCCCTTAGTAACCAACGAATTCGCTGGCCATTGGCTAACAGGTTCCCTCCAAAACTCTGATACTAACCACATGGCCCAACTCCCATGCCAGGAACAAACTTGACCTTCAGCATAGGGGAAACGCTATACCCTCCTGCATGCTGCTTATCTAAAAATTGCCTGACACCTGCTTGGAGAACTTTTGGTGACACATTTTAGGGCTTCTTAAACTGCCTAAAATGGCGGATGCTGAAAGAAAGATTTTGGGGTTTTTTGCACAAATTTACAAAAACGCCTTCCCTTCATTCCATGATTACCAGCGAATAATTTTGTTTTCTAAAAGGGTTGATGGTAACTTCTTGCTCGCCTTTTCCTTCTAACTTACTAGAGTAAAAAGTAAATTAATCCAAGAGAAAAAAAAGAAGTTTAATTCTTATTTTTCCCCCTTTTTTTTTTTTTCAAGAAATTTTGCTTGTCTGGTCAGGGCTGAGAAATGAACAAACATGGCCAGTATTCCCTCCAAACCAAATTTTGAAACGTGGACTGTGGAGAATTTTCAATTTATTTATCCCCCCCCCCATAAATCTCAGCAGAGGGATCAGTTTCCCCAAGATTTACAAACGTGAAAATTCTCTACAGGACATTGCAAAATAAAAATACATTTATAATTGTTGCTTACCAATAGAAAATCAAAATAGTTGTAGTCGTCGGTTCTTTTGACCATTAAATTTTCTCAAAAGTAAGCCCATGTCAAGAGTTTATGTGCGGTTTTGTTTGAATGTAAGAAGAGTCAAATTCGACATTCGTTGATGGCACATCAAAAGCCGCTGTGAGCAGTTTATTCTCGTTAAAACAGAAAAGGTGGATTCACAAGTAGCCGTACTACAGTCGAAAGTCCTGGCTGTGACCAATAAATTATAAGTATCTCTGAAGACTACTCACTGCTTAAAAATTTCATCAAAAATGACTAAATTTGGGTTTTCTTTCTTATGAGTTTCTATGAATCTGTTGACAATTTCTTCTAGAGATGAAAGTTTGATACCTAAACTTTGCAAATATTTGACTTTGTCTAAATCAATATTTTCGTCTTCAGCACTGGAAACTGCAATTAGGAGTTTTTCATTTTGTACGAATCATTGGCAGGACAAGTGCAAAAATTTTAAGGGCAGGCACAACCTGCCCTGGCGTCTCTCCCTGTCTACGGCCCTGAGGATATGTTAATATACAAAATGCATAGGAAAGTCCCTTTAGCCTGGAATAACTTGTGAAGAATGGAGAGAGGTAAAGTTATGCAAGTGGGATAACAGTATAGTAAAGCGATTATGCCCGATCGAATGTAGCCGATAGCAGTGCCCCTAGTGGCGAAATGCGGAAGTTAGCCATTGCAAATCGAAAACAAAAAGAGATAAAGCAAAATTTCCAATATAAAGTTGTAGAGCATCAATTAATTAGTACAAAACGACATTTGTTTCACACGGATAAGATAAATTGTCGCCTGAATACCCTAAAATGTCCGAAGTCGATGTGCGACCCTTTGTGTAAACGTTTGAAGGGAACAGGCATAGGTATGAGCAAATACACACAATTTATTGCCTAAATGCGTACTTATGTCAATAAATATTTATAATGCATTCTTCCACTTGTTGATGGCAAAAGTCACAGTCAATTTAGCGACCTGTCTGACATCAGCAATGCTTCTTATGCCCACACCACCAATTAAGCAGCCTATTATAAAGCCCTTTTCAAACTCTGAGACCTCTCGCCTGCTAGCCATTTTATCAGTGATTGACCCGAGCATACTCCCATTGCTGTTTTTATACCTTATTGACCACATGTCTGCTGCAGGACCGCACCATTGTGTATGCGCCTTCCAATCACTTTTGTCCGCATAGTGTATATTCGCAAGAAACAACTACATAACAAATTTTTGATAATGAATTTTGTCACACTGAATAATCTCCTGATCCATTGGCTGACAAATGCTGTTTATGTTTGATGGAAACCACACAAGTTTTACATTTGATGGTTCAAGATAAGGATGGCAGTATTTTAGAAATGCTCTAATAATTATGCTGTCCTGTGTAGTGTATCACATAGATGACATGTATACATGAAAAGAGAATAAAAAGGAAATAAAGAAATAATGTTTCATCTTACACTGCTTCTTTTATTAGTTAAGTGAACAGTAACCATTTTAAACCATGTTGATTTCCAGGAAATGTTTTTGCAAATGAACTTCAATTATTGTGAGCAATAGTGTATAACATTATAATTAATCTTTTGAATTTAGGTGCCTTTCACATATGCAATTGAACTTTGGGGTGAAGGTGATATTCGTGGCATGCATTGCTTTGGAGTTTTTAATCCTATTAGTGCAAATCTTCAGGTATGATTTTAGTGTTAATTTCTTTTGATATGTGAAGGCTGTCCTTTAGTTATTGAAGATGTATTCATTACTAAGCTTGAGGGTATTAGAGAATGTTATTTTCATGATATATGGAAAATGATCAGTGGCTGAACCAGGATTGGGTGGAAGGTGGGGGGGGAGGGGGGTGTATAGCACACACATATATTAATGTATCAAATTGAATCATTGAGCCCTAGGAAAGGTTTAGTCCTTGCATATGTGCAGCTCATTGGGCTTTTTGTGAGAAGGAAAAATCTGAAAATTAGATGCAGGAACAGAATGCCCTGAGAGGAAAAGAAAAAAGAAAATGCTAGAGGAAAAGAAAAAAGAGTATGCCATACCTTTTCCATATAAATGATATAAATGACCAACAAAACATTCTGATAACCTACAAACAACGACCCAGAAGCAAAACTGCACACAACAGTGAAAGGTTGATGTCAGAGGTGAGCACTGGGTCTTATGACTCCTACTAGCTAAAAGATGCAGAGGTCAACCTGGAACAGTATCTCTCATGACCATGTGCTGTATGCTCGCACACATGGGCTATAACAGCAGACGACCCTGACAACATCCCCTCCTAACCACAGTTTATCAGCACAAAATGCTCACCTGGTGCGAAGATCATGTAAGTTGGATGTTGGGTGCCAGGAAAAAAGTGTGCTGGTCTGATGAGTCGCATTGTTTACTCCATTCCTTGGATGGTCATGTACGTATTTGGTGCGAACAACATGAGGCACTCTATCCATTCTACATGGTCTCCACAGTGTAAGCCGGTGGAGGCATTTGTATGGTGTGGGTAGTGGCGGCTTTTGGGAGGAGGCAAGGGAGGCAGTGTCTCCTCAGAATTTCAAGACTCCTAGTTAGAATTATTCGTTTTGTTCATTCAGTACTTTTGGGTATAGGAGAGCAAAAGTTTATGCTAGTTAACTCTTTTGAATTAAATGTCGTCCATGCGTTCATTCAGTTTTTTAAATTGCCGCTTTTGGAAAACAATCGGTGGCGCATAGTTACAAAATATACTCAGCTTGCGATCTCTGTCCGTGAGGCAGGAAGCGAAATGCCTCTCGTAGATTTTGCGTCAAACCTATTTACTTCCACTAAATCAGTAGATCCGAAGGGTAGGCGGTGGAACGGCGAACACAAAGAGCGCATGCGCACCGTGGACTTCCTGTGAGGCAGATGTTATCTTGCCTCATGGCTGTTTCCCTGTAGGCAGCTTCATTGTGTTAACTCCTCATTTTGACAGCTTCGAGCGGCATTACATAGCACCTTCTTCCTAGTTGCTTTTTTTCCACACTAATGTTTGTGTAACTAATTTTATTTATGTTTTATGAAGAGTTGTTTGTCAGACCATGGCCTCTGCTTCAAACATATCTAATATGGTGGAGAGCTTACTGGAAAAGCCTTTCAGTAGGAGAGATTTTGAAGAAAATGATCAAATTAAGAATGATGGTAGGCCTACACCTGAAATGAAAAAGATGACTTCAAAGGGCAAAACTTCAAACAGAGGTTTTAATATTGACTGGTACAGAAAAGAACAATGGCTAACTGGTAGTGAATCAACGAACAAACTATATTGTTGGCCATGTTTGCTGTTTCCTGTGACTGGCAATGAAGTCTGGCAAGAGAGAGGCTTCAATTATTTGAAAAACTTACCACATGCTTTGGACAGGCACAAAAAGTGTGATCACATTCTGGCAGTTGTTAAATTAGAGTTGCTAGGCAAAACAAGGATAGACTACTCTCTCAACGAAGTGAAGAGAACAAGTGACTTACGTCATAATTAAAAAGTAAAAAAGAATCGTGATTAATGAAGAAGTTGATTGATATTACAACACTACTGGCCGGGCAAGAGCTCCCATTTCGTGGACACGATGAGAGCGAAGTCTCTGAAAATAAGGAAAATTACCTCGAGATGATTGATTTACTCTCCAAGAGTGACGAAACATTGAGAGTGTTTATGGAGAATAGTACAACATTTTCAGGAACTTCAAAAACAATACAGAATGATTTAATTGAATCAGTTGCTCATGTATTGGGTTGTCAGAAAAGTCATGACGTATTTTGGCACCCGATGGCGGTTGGGCGGTTTTGGAAGTACTAGAGGCATGCGCAGCTCTGTTATCACTATGGCATTCGACAGGTGCCAGTTCTAGCTGCAGTTTAAAAGGAATAGTGAGCAATTTGGTTGATTTGGCATCAAGTTGAAGATGGAAGACTAAACTGTGCATTTTCGCCATATTTTACTGTTTTACTTCCGTAAAGGGAAGAATGTGCGTCAAGCTTGTGAAAAGTTGCGCAAAGTATATGGTGATAATGCTCTACAAGAATGTCAGTGCCAGCGGTGGTTCGCAAAATTTCATGCTGGTGATTTTGACTTCAACGATGCTCCTTGGTCCGGGAGGCCCACCGAGGTTGATGACGACCAAATCAAGGCATTGATCGAGTCAAACCCACTTTACATGACACGAGAGATTGCAGACACGTTGCACATCCATCATTCAAGTGTTCACGACCACCTGAAGAAGCTGGGATACGTAAGCAAGCTCAATGTGTGGGTTCCTCATGAACTCAAAGAAGCTCAATTGACGGCGCGTATAAACATGTGCGATATGCTCATTAAACGTGAGGAAAACGATCCTTTTTTGAAGCGACTGATAACTGGTGACGAAAAGTGGATTATGTACAACAATGTGCTGCACAAACGGTCTTGGTCCCGACGTGCTGCTTCTCCTCAAACGACATCCAAAGCAGACATTCATCAGCGGAAGGTTCTGCTCTCAGTGTGGTGGGATTTTAAAGGTGCCATGTTTTTCGAGCTCCTACCACGGAACCAAACAATCAATTCAAATATGTACTGTTGGCAATTGGACAGTTTGAACGAATCCATCATCCAGAAACGTCCAGAGCTTGTTCATCGTAAAGGTGTGTTCCATCACGACAACGCGAGACCACACAGAAGTTTGATCACCCGCCAAAAATTATTGGAGCTTTGGTGGGATGTGTTGCTACACCCAGCATACTTGCCTGACCTTGCGCAGTCAGACTTCCACTTGTTTCGCTTTCTTCAACAGTCCTTACGTGGCATAACGTTCAATTCAGATGAGGCTATAAATCAGCACCTTGTACAGTTTTTTGCCATGTAAGACTGGTCCTTCTATGAACGAGGCATTCTGCAGCTCACTGAAAGATGGCAAAAGGTTATCGAACAAAACGGGCATTATATCATTGATTGATCTTTGTTCTTTCTATCAATAAATGACCTTTGCAAAACATGGCTAAAATACGTCATGACTTTTCTGACAACCCAATAGTTAAGAATGAAATCAATGCAGATATCGAAAATGCCCAGTTTTTTTTCTTGGCAAATTGATGAAGCAACACATTAGCTCCCATGCACAAGTATCAATTATAGTTTGATTCGTGAAAAATGGAGTACCAGTAGAAAGATTCTTGGGATTTTTTGACGTAATCTCTGATCGGTGTGCTACTTCACTTAAAGAATTACTGGATCGTGAGCTGGAAAGATTTAGTTACAAAGAAAAACTAATTGCACAGATATGTGATGGCACAGCAATGATGGCATCAGAGCTGATTGGATTGCAAGCAAAAGTGAAGTGTGATGCCCCTCAAGCATTATTTGTTCATTGCTACACACACATGCTGAACTTAGTTTTGAGCAAAGCAGCGTCAGTGTTGAAGGAATCGCATTTTTTTTTTTTTTTTGCAAATTAAATGCAGTTTGTGCATTCTTTTCCAAATCGACTGAGCATGTTCATTTACTAGAATCTGTTGGTAGACCCAGACCACCTCGTGTATCTCAGACCAGGTGGAACTTCAAATCTCGTTCAGTGTCTACCATAGCTGACCACAGGTTGCTGCTAATTGAAGTATTTTAAAAAATTGAGGATGATTCCAACTATGATGGTGAGACAATTCACGAAGCAGCAGGAACAAAACGGTGGCTTCAAGATTTTAATTTCGTTTTTCTTCTCTTCTCATGTAAAAAAATATTTGAATTAACTGAGGTTACTTTCTCTGTACTGCAATCAAATAGTTCCGATGTTACATTCTGTAACAAACGAATTACTGGCTTATGTGAAAAGTTGTTGTACTTTCGAGATCAAAGACAGTTTGATGATCTCTATCATAACGTGTGCAGTGAAGTTGGTTCTCCAAATAAAAGATTTAAAGGAAGCAACGATATTCCACCCACCGTGCAATGCAGAAGACTGTATTATGAGGTAATAGACAATGTTACAACTCAGTTAAAATGCCGGTTTTCTGACATTGAGAAATTAAAATTTCTTCAGGTGGTTGATGTACACTGCTTTGAAGCTCATTCTAGAATTTTTCCTGAACATTGTTTTAAAGCTCTGCTTCAAATTTATGAAAAATATTTACTTTGACAGCACCAAACTGCATAGTGAGCTGCAGGTTCTGTATTCAGACTGAGATCTGTGGAACAATGCCAAAAGTACAAAAGAACTTCTATCTGCCATATACAATAATAATCTAGCACAGGCACTGCCAGAGTTGTTTAGACTTCTTTCCCTCATAGTAACAATTCCTGCAACATCGGCCTCTATGGAACGCAGTTTCTCGTGCCTGAAGAGGATAAAAAACTACAAGAGAAACTCCATTGGGCAAGAAAGGTTGTCAAGTTTATCAGTTCTGTCCACCGAGAAGGTCCTTGTGAAGAGGATGGAAGCAGAACAGACATGGTATGACCATATAATAAATCACTTCGCCAAACAGAAATAACGAAAGATAGACATCATATACAGGATAATACAGGCATAAGGTAAGCTTTCTCTCTTGCTGTATAGGTAAACGCTGTGTGCAGAAGTTTTCAAGACTCTTTTTCATTTGGCGTCAGTGAAGGTAGAGGTGTATATAGAATTTCATTTGAGATGAAAAAGATGTATAGTTCAGCCTTGCTTTTTATCTTCTGTTGATCTCTTTAATAAAAAAACTATTTCGATGCAATTTATTCAAACTGGCTTAACAGTTCCCAAATAGTCCAAGAGGGCAATTCAGACTGAGAAATAATATATTTAGGCATACACACATACATATCACTAAGCTGTTCTCTGAGATTCAGAGTTTAGCTCCAAAAAGAAATACAAACTACCAGATACACTATCTACCAACAAGTAATTGGACACCTCTGCAATAAACGATATCTGCGGTCCTGATACACGTCACGGCTGCCGCCGTTAAATATCGTGTGGGAAACAACGCAACCAGTCGCATGCAAGATGCCACGCAGTTCGGAGCTCTCTGATTTCGAGAAAGGTGTAATCGTCGGGTATCACAGAAATGGCCGATCCATACGTGACGTATCCAGCGAGTTGAAGTACCCAAAATCGACAGTGGCCTACATGATTGGCAAGTTTAAGATGAGAGGTGACTGTTGGAATGTGCCCCGACCCGGCAGACCCACAAAACTGGGAGTTAGAGACTGACGGGTGCTGGCCAAAGAAATTCGGAAGAACCGCACCAAATTGATGAGCCAAATCCGCGAGGAGTTTCAGCAGGCATCCAGGAGTGTTCTTTCGATGCATACCATCCGTAAGGAAGCCCATCTGCTCGGTTATCATGGACGTGCTGCCGCCCACAAGCCTTTGATCACCAAGTCCAATAGCGCTGCTCGCCTAACATGGTGCAAAGAACGTCGACAGTGGACCGTTGAACAATGGAAACAGGTTCTCTGGAGCGACGAATCAAGGTTCACCCTCTACCGTTTGGATGGCAGGGTCTGGGTTTGGCGTTTGCCTGGAGAACGCCTCCTGCCGGAATGTATTGTGCCAACTGTGAAGTTCGGCGATGGTGGAATTATGCTATGGGGGTGTTTCTCCTGGTATGGCATGGGACCTTTGGTCGCAATTCCTGGTAGACTCAACGCCGAGACCTTCTGCACCATTTTGGATGACCATGCGCTTCCTACGTTGTGGCAGTTTTACGGGATGGACCCATGTTACTTTCAGGATGGCAATGCCACCTGTCATGTTGCGAGGTCCACCATGGCTTGATATGGTGACAATGGGGTTAATAGAATGGACTAGCCTGCGCAGAGCCCGGACCTTAACCCTATCGAGCACCTCTGGGACGAGTTGGAGTGTCGACTTAAGGGGTGCCCCCACTGTCCGAAATCGGTGAAGGAACTGACCTGTCTTCTCCAAGCCGAGTGGAAAAAAATACCGCTAGCCATCGTACAACGCCTGGTTGAGAGTATGCCCCGGAGGGTCGCAGCTGTAATCTCCACTCGTGGAAGCTCCACCAACTATTGAAGGTGAATAAACTTTGTTTTCCTTTGCTATCACAGGTGTCCAATTACTTGTTGGTAGATAGTGTATTTTTACTTACTGTTGTATCAAACTTCTCCCTTTACAGCGATCTTGACATACAACTCGTGCTTCACTGATATCCATTACACGCCGTACACAAGATCTTTTATACTTCATACTCATAATCTTTTTCTCATGCAGACACTCCTGAATCTGATCCACCCATGTCTTCCTTGGCCTTCCTCTGCCTTTCCTTCCTGCCACTTGGGCTAAAAATATTTTCTTAGTAAGCATTTCATCACTTATTCTTTCAACATGGCCAAACCACCGAGGCATATTGGTCTCCACCTTGCTAACATGTTGCTTCACATCACAAAACTGCAACACATCTTCATTCCTCACACAATCAGACCGTATTTTGCCTCAAACCCCACGTAAGTAACGCATTTCTCCAGCACACAAATGACTCCTATGTTTCTTCTGCAGTATCCGGGTTTCACTGCCATACATCAGAGTAGGAACAATTACAGTTTCATACACGGCCATGCGGGACTCTCTAGAGAACCCATCATTCCTGTGAAAACCTCCCAGAGCAGCTATGACTTTCAAAGAATTCACTCGCCTATTGATTTCACCATCCAATTTGTTCTCTCTGTCAAACATGCTTCCTAAATACACAAACTCACTCAGCTAGTCAATCACAGTGCCATTTATACTTACATTACATTCAGTGCTACCCGTTCCTCTCTCAAACACCATAACTTTGGGTTTTCCCTTATTTATACTCAGTTTGAATTTCATGCAAACTTCGTGCATCCGAGTCAACATACTCTGCAACTCACTTTTGCTCTCTGCCAACAGGACAGTGTCATCAGCATACAGCAATCTGCACACACGGATATCACCAAGACATAAACCACTATTATCCATTTTGGCATCACGCATGCATGTGTCCATAAATATATTAAACAGCCATGGTGACATTACACAACCTTGTCTAACTCCTGCACCAATAGTAAACCACTTTGATAAAACACCATTCACTTGTACACAAGCTCTACTACCCGCATACATGGCTTTTACACTATTAAGTAGATTCCCAGTAACACCATATTCATTCAATACCTTCCACAAAAGTGTCCTATTCACTCAGTCATAAGCTTTCTCTAAATCTATGAAGGCAGTAAAAACTTTCTTCCCAACAGCCAGATACTTTTCATTCATCGTGTGTAATGCAAAAATTTGGTTAGTGCAGCCTTTACCAGGCATAAAATCACTCTGAACATCCCACACTTTCTCTGATGTAAGACCCCGTACTTTTTCAATAACAACCTTACCAAACACTTTTCCTGGCACACTTAGTAGGCTAATACCACAATAGTTCTTGCATTCAATATGATCACCTTTTCCCTTATACAAGGGAACAATAATAGCATCCTTCCAATCCTGAGGGACCATTCCTAACTCCCAGCACAACTGGCAAATTTCAGTTAACTAGTCAATTACAGAGTCACCACCATATTTCAACATCTCTGCAGTTATGCCATCAACTCCCGGAGCCTTACCATTCTGAAGAGATTTTAGAGTTTACACACTTCTTCTCTTGAGATCCTTCCTGTGCTTCCATCCCTAATTGTGACATCATCTGCATTTGTCTCAGAATCATCTTTGCTTTCCTGATCTAATAACTCACAGAAGTATTCACCCCATCTTTCACTTAACTCATTGGGCTCTCATATCATTTCCCCGATCTCATTCTTCACACAACTTACAACTTTGTTTCCCCTATTTTTCCTGAGTCTCATATACTTCCAGAAGGACTTCCTATTTTTCCAAAAAGCCAGTTCATGCGTTTCCACTTTCTCCTTCCTATCTTTTGCCTTACTCTGGCGAACCAGCTTAGCAGCTTCACGCTTCTTGCAGCGATATTCATCCACAGAGACTCTACCTTGCAACATCCCCAAATAAGCTTTCTTTTTCTCTTTACTGCCTCTTCAATTTCACTATTCCACCAAGCATCACCTCTATTGTTACCCACTATTGTGTTGCCACAGACATCTTTAGCAGCAGTGACAACACAGTTCTTAAAACATTCCCACTTCTTTTCTACATCCCTCTCCAAAGACTTCAGCTCCTTCAGTCGTTCTCTGAGTAAGTCAGAATAACGCTGATGATCTTCAAGGAGCTTATCAACCTTTATTCTTTTTATCCTGGGTCTCTTCCTGTTCCTTTTCCTCCAACCAAAAGGAATAGGAAGAGACCCAGGATAGAAAGAATAATGGTTGATAGGCTCCTTGAAGATCATCAGCGTTATTCTGACTTACTCAGAGAACGACTGAAGGAGCTGAAGTCTGGGGAGAGGGATGTAGAAAAGAAGTGGGACTGTTTTAAGAACTGTGTTGTCACTGCTGCTAAAAATGTCTGTGGCACCACAATAGTGGGTGACAATAGAGGTGATGCTTGGTGGAATAGTGAGATTGAAGAGGCAGTAAAGAGAAACAAGTTAGTAAAATCATGCAATGCATTGATTATAATACGCTTTCCAACATACCAGAAATCATTACTCAAGTTATGAGAATAATGGCTGTGGAATAAATCTCGGTCCTGTGCCCTGACCCTTGATCCCATATCGATGTTATTCAACAGAACCGGTTCGGTATACCTCCGAAATAACATGATAAAGTTTTGTCGCAATCAAAGCATTTTTACGTAAGTTATGATGCATAAGGGCTATGGAATAGATCCAGCTCCTGTGTCCTAACCTTTGACCCCATGTCGCCCATTTTCAACAGAATTCGTCCCCAGGCAGGCCCCTACAACATACTAACATTTCATCCAAATCGAAGCATTTTTATGTAAGTTATGACGCATAATGGCGATGGAAGTGATTCCGCTCCTATGTCCTGACCTTTGACCCCATTTCGCCCATTTTCAATAGGGTTTGTGGCCAGGTGGTCCCCTACCACATACTAAAATTTCATCGAAAGCGAACCTTTTTTACGTTAGTTTTGACGCATAACAGCAGTGGAATGGATCCCGCTCCTATGTACTGACTTTTCACCCCATTTCGTTCACTTTAAATGAGGTTCCTTCCCAGGTGATACCCTACCAGATACTAAAATTTCATCGAAATCGATCGATTGTCACGCGAGTTATCGTACGGACGGACATAAGCACACAACGCGTGACAATGAAGCAGATGGGAATCACGACCATCTGCTGGCAAGAGTATGACGTCATAAAACTTTAATAGTATCCACACACAACGCGTGACGTAATGAGACAGATGGCATGACTGCGCGCCAACATTCTCAAACGCGAGATTGTGACGTCATAAGATTTCTAAGCATTGGAAACATTAATCGAACAACGCCATGACACTAAGAACGTTATAATTCAGGGTGGCTATTTAACCCACTAAACGAATTCTCCTAAAGTCGAGATCAAGCTAAATCGATTTCTAGTACCAGGAAACGGTAGGTTAACGACTTTCATCAAAATTCTTAGAGCCGTTTTCAAAATAAAATGTACATACATACATACAAGAATTGCTACTTTAAGGTGGACTTCAAGTAATTTTGCTTCCTATACTTCCAATGGAAAAACTTCTGTACACATTTTCTTCACAATTAATGCGTTCCCAAGAATGAAAATTTGAACATCCATTAAAATAGCTTCATTTCATAACTTGGAATACTTAATATTTTCTAAACCATAACCATAATTATGCAATCCAACATTTATTTGTCCACTGACTTCATCAAAGTACATGTCGCGCCATCTTTTTTCTGGTTTCAACACAACCAAAAGAAATGTTATTGTTTTTTAATATAATTATGGTTATGTTTTAGAAAATGTTAAGTATTCCAAGTCATAGTATGAAGTTATTTTAATCGATGTTCAAATTTCCATCCTTGGGAACACACTAATTGTGAAGGAAATATGTACAAAAGGTTTTCCATTGGAAATATAGGAAGCAAAATTACTTGACGTCCACCTTAATAGTGTGGGATAAGGGCGGTGGAATGGATCCCGATCCTATGTCCTGACCTTTGACTCCATTTGTCCCATTTTCAATAGGGTTCCTCTCCAGGTGGTCCCCTACCACATTCTAAAATTTCATCGAAATCGAACCATTTTTACGCACCTTATGACGCATAAGGGCAATGGAATGCATCCCGCTCCTATGTCCTGACCTTTGACTCCACTTCACCCATTTTCAATAGGTTTCATCCCCAGGTGGTCCCCTACCACATATTAAAATTTCATTGCAATCGAACCATATTTACGCAAGTTATGACACATAAGGGCAATTGAATGGTTCCCACTCTTATGTCGTGACCTTTGACCACACTTCACCCATTTTCAATAGGGTTCATCCCCTGGTGGTCCCCTACCACATACTAAAATTTCATCGAAATCGAACCATTTTTACTTGAGTTATCGTGCCGACAGACGGATGGAAAAAGCTGGAGCATATACGCTTCTTCAACCTACGGTTGGAAAGAGTAAAAAAGGAAGCCAATTTGGGGAAGGGCTGGAATCTTACATAAACAGGTTTTGTGTTGGTCTCAAAGTCATGTAAAATGTGCATCTCCGGTAAAATCTTTATAAATCTTTTCACGGGTCATATTACTTATTTTATACTTCGCACATGAAAAAGTAAATAAAAAAAATTATAATGTAAAAAAAATGGCATTAAATTGAATAAATTTATTTGAATCCAGGCAGAAAAGTAGTTTGCCTCCCCAGCAATTTTGGTCACGGGCCGCCACTGGGTGTGGGGTATGTTTACCTGGCAGGAACTTGGATCCCTGGCAGGTGGAACAATGTTTGACTGGGGCCCATTATCATGAATTGCATGCTGACTCTGTACACCCAACAATGTTTAACTTAACAAATAAAGGTAAGTAGATCACTCTCCTCCATTGGTATATTGCAACTTTTACAAATAAAGTTTGTAAGTTAGGAGCTTTCAACTTTGTCGTAGGTCTTCAAGTTGTTTTGAAAGGCAGCCCAAATACTGCCTTGTCTATTTTGACAGTGGAAGACATTTCTGCAATTCTCCGCTGAAATGAAGCAAAACATATTGCTTCTTTTGACAATCAATTTGCCCTCCATTACCGTGAAAGCCTGAAAATTCTTTTCAACCTAAAGACTTGCAATTCAGAATCTCCACTATACATATCAATAATCTGGAGATCGATTCTAAAATCTGGCAACAAAAATAACAAAAATTCAAACATAGAATCTGGAAACAATCTTAGTCCTCCATTGGCATGACGAAGACCTAAGATGAAGTTGAAAGCTCCCAACTTATGAACTTTATTTGTAAAAGTTCTAATCTCTTAATGTAACTAGTGTGATCTACTTACCTTTATTTGTTATTTCTTGTTTCGTGTTTTGCCCATCTTAGTAATGTTTAACTTTTTCCCAAATGGTGATGGTATCTTTTAAGATGACAATGCGCTAAGCCACTGATCCAATGTTGTACAGGAATAGCTTGTGGAGCACAGTCCAGACTTCCTGCATATCGATTGGTCTCCGAGCTCCCCAATATCAATCCTATAGAGCACTTATGAGACACTGGATACACCAATCACCTCCACACCTACAGCGAAGTCCGCATTACACACAGCTTTGTTTGCCATACCTCTGAACTGCTTCTGGCATCTTATTGAACCAATGCACATCAGATATCTGCTGTACTGAGGGCGAAAGGAGGACCTACAAATTATTAGGTTGATGGTCATAATTCAGTGATCACTTAGTGTGTATCTGTATGCAAGTGCTGCCATTAGCTTGTCCAGTGCCCGTGCTGGAGGGTATGTATATGCCACAGCTGCTGATCCATGTTGTCCCAATTATGTTCAGTTGGGTTCATGTTGGTTGACATGGATGGCCATAAGAGAACATGGAAGTCATAGAGGTTTTCCTTGAACCAGTCTTGGATAATACCTGCCTTCTTGCATGGTGTGTTGTCTTGTTAGAACATCCCATTTCTGTGTGGAAACACTGTCAGCATAAGCAGATGAACCTGATCTATTCAATAATGTGTAGGTGTGTGGTGGCATTTAGAGGGCCATCCACTCCTATGAGAGGACTGAGAGTGTCCCAGGAAAACATTCTCCAGAGTATCACACCATTGCAACTTGCAACCTGCCTACACCTTGGGTTCTTGACATCTTGTACCATCTTTCCTGCTGCTGTTTGCCTTAACTGCCACCATCCACCCACTCAATGCTGTAGGAAATACGATTCATCATAGAAAAAAAAATTCTTCCAATTTTCCCCAGTCTCCTCCAGAAGTTTTCTGGCAAACTCTAGTCTTTGTTACAAATGGTGTTCTGTTGTCATGCACTTACACTGTAGGCCTATACAGTTGATGGATTGTTTCACTGTAGCTGTGGATACACTCATCTGTGGTCCCTGATTGCAGACCATGTTCAACTGTGCCAAAGTAGCATGCCTCTTGTTCCAGACAAATACAGCTGTCTCCTCTCTCCCCAATCATTTAGGAGCTGTGACCATCTCACACTACCCACCTGTTTTGTGTTGTGCCTCTTTCCATCTACTTTCAGTACACTTAATTATAGCAACCTGTGAACAGCTGACCAAGTTTGCCATTTTCCAGATACTGCAACCCTTTGCTTTGCATCTGGTGATCATGCAAGGAAGTTAAATCTTGTCCCTTACAGAAGTTAAATCTTGTCCCTTACCCATTACAACTGCAATTTCAGCTCCAACTGATATTGCTCGCATCACAGTAAGCACTGCATACCCCTTGTCCTTCGCATATGTGCATTGCCACCCTGGAAATGATCAAAATATCTGTTGTGGGGGATGGTCATAGTGTTTTAAGACTTTTTGCTTGTGGTCTTACTATGTTTTTATTTCTGAACTGAGTAGCTTCCTATAAAGTCATAACTGAGATCATACTCAAGCACAGTAAAAATCTGGATCAAAACTTATCTTTTATACTTTTTCGTGCATAGTGAGGATATTTTTTGCTTAAAATAATGGTTTATACACAGAACTAAAGAGCTATAAAAAAAGGAGCACCTCCTCCTTGTACGTCTTTCAGCATTCACAACTGCAATTGACAACAGTAGCAACAAAAATTTGATTGCGGTAAGTTACTACATTTTGTGTGTCATGATTGTGTGGCACTTGTATGCACCCATTCAGGAGCATCTTTGACTTTAGAACAATGAATAATGCTGTCTTGGAAACCAAGCAGCATTGTGACATTTATTCTCCTTTATGACTGGGAAAACTGTGTGAGAAACCCTTGCAATGCTTTAAGAATTATGCACAGAAGAATGTTTAGGTGAATATATGAGTTTTCAATGGCTCAAGAAATTCAAAGATGGATGTTAATTCCTTGGTAGAACTCCTCAGTGGTTTGTCATCAAGAGCAACAAATATGGTTTCTGTTAATCTATAGTAGTAGCTGCTGTCAGTAAGAAAGATCAGTGGCCAACTGTCAGACAGTTTAATGTAATATCAGATAATTATTGGAAGATTTAATATTCTGTGATATAAAAGGGGGAGTGGGGACCACCAAGAATATTCTCAAGTATATGGGAGACATACAAGCATATTATTTTGGGCAAATAAGTGTCCTGTTAAGCTATTATCTCCTGAGACAGTGTTCAGATTCCTAAGTTTCAGCTGCTTGGAAGTTTGCTGTCCTGAGTGGTGTAATGATAGCATGTGCAAATGGAAATTGGCAGATGTAAGTTTGATTCCCTCTTCAAGTCCATGCAATTTTCAAACTTTCTGAGGATATTCTTGCAAGTAAACAGCTTAACATGGTTTGCACGCTCTTTGAAAGTACTTGAAAAGGTTAATTAATACTCCATACATGGTACTTGAAAAATATTTTTGTTTTGTTTTTTGAGTAATGACATGAAAGAGCATGTGTAAAATAATTGTTTGTGCTTAAAAGTTGTATAGGAAATTTCTGTGTAGTTCCGATAGAAACACCAAGCTGATTAAATAGCGCAGAACTTGCATTTAACCTAGAGGAGTGCGTGGACAGCTGGTACCTTGGCTATGACATCTCTGCAGATTAAAACATCAGCCATGGGACTAAAATAAGTGGAATGATGTATTCGGGAATCGTGATGGGCTTCTGTTGGCTGGTGTTAGGGATGCGTTCTTACCATAAAACAAATATGAAAATAATGTGCCCTTTCAAAATATTCCACGAAATAAAATTATTTCAAAAAACACCAAAATGGAGGAGCAATTCAAAGTTATGTGCCTGTTATAGCTAAGTTTAATGGTTTGAACTTGCTAAAATACCTGCCTACTGACCGGCTGACATCTCACACGTATGGTAATTTGGTTTTAAAAAGTCCTTGAAAAGTGTTCAAATTTATTTTGCTTGGAAGAGTACAAACCTTGTTTAATAGGGCACTTCTTTCCCCCAAAATCATATTCTTAAAATTGCTAATGTTATGGAATTTATGAAAGTATTCTGAAATTAAATGTGCCAACTTTTGATTTAACATTTGAGATTTATCTCTGTGGGTATGTGTATGCTAGATGGGTGCAGCATCTCATTGGTAGGTATTCATTCAGCAGAAGATAAAAGTTCTTGTTTACACAGTGTCTTATGAACAGAATGATAAAAAGAAAATATACATATCACTAAGCTGTTCTCTGATATTCAGAGGTTAGCTACACAAAGAAATATAAACTACCAGATAATTTTTACTTACTGTTGCTGTATCAAACCTCCATTTACAGCGATCTTGACATACAACTCGGGCTTCACTGACATCCATCACACGCCGTACACAAGATTTTCTATACTTCATACTCATAATCTTTTTATCATGCAGACATTCCTGAATCTGATCCTCCCATGACTTCCCTGGCCTTCCTCTGCCTTTCCTTCCTGCCACTTGGGCTAAAAAGATTTTCTTAGTAAGCATATCATCACTCATTCTTTCAACATGGCCAAACCACCAAAGCATATTAGTCTCCACCTTGTCAACAACATTTTGCTTCACATTACACAACTGCAACACATCTTCATTCCTCACACGATCAGAACATGTCTTGCCACCCCCACCCCCCATAAGTAACGCATTTCTCCAGCACACAATCGACTTATATGTTTCTTTTGTAGTACCCAGGTTTTGCTGCCATACATTAGAGTAGGAACAATAGGAACTTTCACATACAGCCATGCAGGGACTCTCTTGAGAACCCATCATTCCTGTGAAACCCTCCCAAAGCAACCATGGCTTTCAATAAAGAATTCACTCGCCTACTAATTTCCCCATCCACTTTGTTCTCTTTGTTAAACATGCCTCCTAAATACACAAACTCATTCACCTGGTCAATCACTGTCCCATTTGACATATATTACATTCAGTACTACCAATTCCTCTCTCGAAAACCATAACTTTGGTTTTTCCCTTATTTATACTCAGTTTGAATTTCATGCAAACTTCGTACATCCAAGACAACATACTCTGCAACTCACTTTTGCTCTCTGCTAACAGGACAGTGTCATCAGTATACAGCAATCTGCACACACGGATATCACCAAGACATAAACCAGTATTATCTATTTTGGCATCATGCATGCACGCATCCATAAATATATTAAACAGCCATGTTGACATTACACAACCTTGCCTGACTCCTGCACCAATAACAAACCATTTTGATAAAACACCATTTACTCGTACACAAGCTCTACTGCCAGCATACATGGTTTTTACATTGTTAAGTATGTTCCCAGTAACACCATATTCATTCAATACCTTCCACAAAAGTGTCCTATTTACTTGGTCATAAGCTTTCTTTAAACTATGAAGGCAGCAAAATTTTTCTTACCAACAGCCAGGTACTTTTGAATCATGATGCATAATGCAAAAATTTGGTTAGTGCAGCCTTTACCAGGCATAAAACCACTCTGAACATCCCACACTTTCTCTGATGTAAGACCCCGTACTTTTTCAGTAATGACCTTACCAAACACTTTTTTTGGCGAAAATATTCCAAATACGTGGCGACACTTAATAAATAAATACATCGCTCTTTCTACGTTCCAGAAACACACAGCAACCGAAAAATTGTTTTTCAGCCGCCGCTGTGGAAGGCACACTTAGTAGGCTAATACCATGATAGTTCTTGCAGTCAGTCGGATCACATTTTCCCTTATACAAGAGAACAATGATAGCATTCTTCCAATCCCGAGGGACCATTCCTAACTCCCAGCACAACTGGCAAATTTCAGTTAACCAGTCAATTACAAGGTCACCACCATATTTCAACATTTCAGCAGTTATGCCATCAACTCCTGGAGCCTTACCATTCTGAAGAGATTTGAGAGCTTTACACACCTCTTCTCCTGAGATCCCTCCTGTGCTTCTATCCTGCACTGTGACATCATCTGCTTCTGCCTCTGAATCACCTTTGCTTTCCTGATCTTATTCACCACCATCTTTCATTTAACCACCTATTGGGCTCCCATATCATTTCCCCAATCCTATTCTTTACACAGCTTAAAACTTTGTTTCCCCTACTTTTCTTGATTCTCGTGTACTTCCAGAAAGCCCTCCTATTTTTCCAAAAGCCAATTCATGCATTTCCACCTTCTCCTTTCTATCTTTTGCTTTACTCTGGCGAACAGCTTAGCGGCTTCATGCTTCTTACAGCGATATTCATCCACAGAAACTCTACCCTGCAGCATCCCCAAATAGGCTTCCTTCTTTCTCTTTACTGCCTCTTCAATCTCACTATTCCACCAAGCATTACCTCTATTGTAACCCACTATTGTGGTGCCTCAGACCTCTTCAGCAGCAGTGACAACACAGTTCTTGAAACATTCCCACTTCTTTTCTACATCCCTCTCACAAGACTTCAGTCGTTCTCTGAGTAAGTCAGAATAACGCTGATGATATTCAGGGAGCCTTTTGATCTTTATTCTTTCCATCCTGAGCCTCTTCCTATTCCTTTTCTTCCAACCAACATTCAGTTTCACTTGTGACACTACCAAGTAATGATCAGAACCAACATCCACACCTGTCATCACACGAGTGTCAACAAGTAAGTGTTTCAGACGCTGATCATAGACAACAAAATCTATCACACCCTTTTGACCAAGAGTACGATTTTCCCAAGTATATATTTGTGTGGATATACTTGTGGTTGAAAGACGTATTAGATACACACAAACCATTCTCAATGCAGAGTTCAATTAATCTTTCACCATTATCATTCACACAAGGATCATTAAATTTACCCAGAACATTGTCAGAAATCGCATTCTGCACACCTACTCTAGCATTGAAATCCCCTGCTATTATAACTTTCTCTTTAGCGCCAAACTGGCTCAAAACAGCTTTTAGCTCATTCCAGAAATCTTCCTTCCTATCAGAAGATTCCGAATCACAAGGAGCATACACTTCAACAATTACTATTCTTTGAAGTTTCACTTTCAAACGAATCCAAATAATTCTCTCACTTATGCAGCTATAGTGAATCAAAGTTGTTCTTCATCTTTTCACTTAAAATCACACCTACACCAGCTTATCCTCTCACATTCTCCAATACTCCAGACCACACCCTCACCATGCCATTCACTTCTTCTATCCCAATTTTCTTCTTTTTGGTTTCACTTACACACAGTACATCCAGTCTATACTTATTAATCTCTTCAATCACCTCATTCATCTTGCCATTTATACCTCTAGTATTCGTACACCAATCTTACACTCACTCAGCCAAGATTTCATTCTCATACGCCGTTTAGAAAGTCCAGGGCGATTCCGTGGTGGACCTCCTTCTCAAGTGTGGTAGGTCCACCATATCCCACGCTTGAGTCATTTTTAATATTTCTTTGTGTCTTTTTAATCGGGTAAGGGCATCAGTAAGGGGGATTAGCCTACAGCTGACTGTCCCAGTTGGTCATTCAAATGCAAATGGCGAATTCTCCGTCTTAGGCGAGCGTTGAAAGTCATGTGCTTTATGACGTCAGGTTAGAAACATCATTGGTGGGAGTATTTTATATTTTGCCAGTTTCTGTTAAGGCATTGTATAGAATGCCTAGGAAATATGTGAAATATTAACAATTTCATACTTTGCCTAAAAATGCCAGGCATTCTATAATTGCCTAGGCATTCTATACGTTGCCTAGGCATTCTGTAGAATGCCTGGTTTTCATACATTGCCGGCAACAGATATAAATAACCTTGATCCAGAACTGAAGCAAGAAAGTTCAGCATGAACAAGTGCAAACTTTCTGCCTCCAGAAAACAAAAACTAATTTAGGGAGTTTGCATGTAACATATCAAAAGTTCATGTAGGAGATATCAAAAAGGTAACTGCTTTTTCATTCCTCTTCTATATGTCCACGTTCTACTTGTAACATAATTCTCTAGGCAACCTCAGAAATTTTGGGAATTAGAGATTTTCTTTTGGAAAATTTGGTATTTAAATATTCTTCTGCAAAGATATATGTTCTACTGTTAAAAAATGACCTTTACTTGCAAAAATGTTTAATTTTGTTTTGTTTTAGAACATTAGAAGCACAGTATAATTTGTTGGAGGGAGTGGGTAGGGAGGCTATTGAATTGAACGTGTTTGTGTGTGTCACTGATTTTGATCATAATGCCATCATTTAAAACACGTGAAATTTGTTGCACTATTTTCATCTGCAAAACTACGAACCAGAATTGCAGCTTTAAATACCCACAGAAAATCTACACATAGAAGCACAAACCCAAACTCTACCTCATAAAACAACAACAACTACAAAAAAAAAAAAAAAAACAGAAATAAATAAAGTAAAATAAAATAAGGAGTGTTAAGTGTAGGAAAGAAAATTTGAATAAGACATTAAGTTTAAAATCCAGCAGAAGTAGCCTTTAAAAACATTTTCAGACAGGGCTTGCAAGAGAGCTGAAATTCATGGCAGTGATGATGAAACTGCCACATCACAACCAGTGAGTGCTACTTTCAAAAAGAACATGACTGGTATAACTGTGATGTGTGTTGTACCATAAAGTTTCTGCCACTTATTATGAGAGAGTTCTTCACTCTTTTTAAAGAATGTATGTTTTCTCAATAATGCATTGTGAAATTGCAGGCATTCAAAAGGGCAAGCCTGTGACATAGATGTAACACTCAGTTTTGATATTGTAGCTTCAGACTGGAAAATCAGAATCACACATGATCTTCAAAAACAGCTCCCACTCTCAAACCAAACTCCAGACTTTTTCTGTGCATGGTAAACTGGGAATCTTGGTGGTAGAGTAATTTCATTTGTGTTTTATTGTGCCACTAGTTTTTGGATGTTTTTCAGTGCTTTTCAAAGTTTGCCATATTTGTGGCAACAATTTCTTCCAGATTTAGTTATCTGTTAGATCTTAAGAAATTACTGACTTTTCTGCCTTTAAATTTACTTTTAGTTCATAAATTTTGATGTAGAGTACTCAAAAAGCTGGAGAATTATGAAATTTTAACTGAAAATAACAATGTACATATTTGTCAACTATATAGTTGTTATATTGTGTACTGTTTCTCACGTTATATGAGTGTCAGTGCTCGTGGGAAACTTTCTTCTTTGTCCAATATAGGGCTTTTTATTGTTGAATGTCACGAAATATTACAATACAAAGGCAAAAACTATTATATAAATGAAAATTGTTACTCACATTTTGTTTTCTTGGAGTGTTTCGGAATTTTGAGCGTTTCTTGAATTCGTCGATACTCACTTTATGTAGTTACCTCATGACGAAATTCTTGATAAGCTGAAAAGGTGGGCACCAATTTTTCTTAATGAATAATAAGCTGAAAGAGTTGGGTACGATATGATAAGCTGAAAGAGGTGGGTACGATATGATAAGCTGAAAGAGGTGGGTACGATATGATAAGCTGAAAGAGGTGGGTACGATATGATAAGCTGAAAGAGGTAGAGGTAGGTACGATATGATAAGCTGAAAGAGGTGGGAAACAATTCATTTTAATGAAGCTTGATTTAAACCATGATATTTAAAATAAGGGATGTAAGGTCAGGTGATGCGTAACATCACAGCCTCTCCTTGACAAATGTCAACCCTGCCTTCTCGTGGTACATCCTGTTCCCACTAAAGGGGCTCTGACGACCGCCAATAGCGGTATAACTATACCATCAGGATTAGAGGAAATGCTATCCCACACTCACCAACCCGCTTGGCCAGCGTGGTGAGTTATGGCCAAACCCCTCCAAAATGACTCCACAACTTAAATCTTGGCCCTCAGTCTCCGGCAGCTGGAATGTACCTGGCCAGTGCGACATGAAGGCAGAGGGTGCTAAGAATCCCCGGAGGACCGGACTAGGCTGCCATCTGATGCTGACCTTGGCTACGTACAACGGACGCTCCCTATCTTCTGATTCAAGGCTTCTTGAATTGGAAGAGGAACTACAAAGGATCAAGTGGGACATCGTCGGGCTAAGTGAGGTAAGGAGAAAAGGAGAAGATCTCATTGAACTGAAAAATGGACATCTCTTCTACTATCGTGGGACAGATACTGGCAGAACTAGTGGTGTTGGATTTATAATAAACAAGAAACTGAAGGATAAAGTTGTAGAAGTTGAAAGTTCCTCTGACAGAGCTGCACGACTCGTTATCCAACTCTCGAGAAGATACCAGGCTCAGATTATTCAAACTTATGCACCCACCACAAGTCATGCTGAAGAAGAAATTGAAGAATTTTATGAGGAAATTCGTGATCTAAATAATAAAGGTAAGCAGCACTTGAAGATAATTATGGGAGATTTCAATGCAAAAATAGGGCAACGGCAACAGAATGAAACTTCAGTAGGTAAATTCGGTCACGGCAACAGAAACCAGCGTGGAAATACTCTCGTAGAGTTTGCAGAGGCAGAAGGGTTTTTCATCTTGAACTCCTTTTTCAAGAAAAAGCCACACAGGAAATGGACATGGAGACATCCAAATGGGACGACAAGTGAAATTGATTTTATTATGTGTAACAAAAAATTCGTCATAGAAGACTGCAGTGTGCTAAACAAGTTCAACACAGGCAGTGACCATAGATTGGTGAGATGTAAGATGCACCTCAACACTAAACTCGAACGTAGCAAGCTCATAAGACAAACAAAATGTATTGACATAACCAACCTTAAAAAACACCATAATACCTTCAAATTGGAACTGAAGAACAGATTCTCTGCTTTAGAAGGCCTAACATCGGAAGAAGTGGATATTTCTGAAGTTAACAGAAAAGTAACCAAAGCTCTTATGGAAACAGCAACAAAATTAGCTGGGTCTAAGAACAAATTGCATGTGAACAAATTATCAGGAAAAACCAAAATGTTGATGCAAAAAAGAAGAGTGATGAGGACAACTAAAGAAGATGTGACTTCCAAAGTGGAATATATAGAGCTATGCAAGACAGTACGAAAAAGTATCACTGAAGACGTAAGGAAATTCAACTGTGAACTAGTAAGAAAAGCAATTGAAAACAACCAAAGCCTAAAGATAGCAAAGGGACATCTCAGTAAGGGGAAAAAACAGATTATGGCTCTGAGAAAAGAAGATGGTTCTGTAACAAGAAATAGAGGCGAAATTTTGACAAGAGTGAAAGATTTCTACTCCAAATTATATGAAAGGGATGATACATGTACTCCAGACATCATGAAAGGTACCAGTACCAGAGTTCTTCCAGTCCTTCCAGCAGAAGTTGCACATGCAATCAAGAACATGAAGCAGGGAAAAGCTCCAGGAGAAGATGGAATTACTGTAGACATCATACAAGAAGCAAGTGGAGAAATTGAAACAGTACTCGCCCAAATTTTCACTTGATGCCTTAATGAAGGGAAAATTCCTGAGGATTGGAACAACGCTACAATGATCTTGCTACATAAAAAAGGTGACATTGAGGATCTCTGGAACTACAGACCTATCAGCCTCCTATCAGTGGTTTATAAAATCTTCACTAAAGTTCTTTCACACCGCTTGAAGGTGACACTGGACATGGCTCAACCGAGAGAAAAATCTGGATTCAGGAGTGGCTACAGCACAGTAGATCATATCCACGTACTGAGAGAACTAATTGAAAGAGCGAGGGAATATGAGCTTCCATTGTGCATGGCTTTTATCGATTATGAAAAAGCCTTTGATTCGGTGAAACCATCAGCAGTTGCAATGGCTCTGAAATCCTGCGGTATTGAAGATGCATACATTAATATTATTAATAACATCTATGAAAATGCAAGTGCAAAGATTCGGCTGTTTGAAAATACAACACACATAAAAATTGGAAAAGGAGTGAGACAAGGTGACACCATATCTCCGAAGCTCTTTAATGCCACATTGGAAAATGTCTTTCAATCACTGAACTGGGAAAACAAAGGGATAAAGATTAATGGAGATTATCTAACCCACCTTCGTTTTGCTGATGACATAGTCATTTTTGCAACTACCCCATCAGAGCTACAGAGTATGATCCAGGAACTTGCTGACAAGAGTAAAGAAGTGGGATTAAAAATGAACTTTCAGAAGACAAAAGTGATGTACAATGCTTTTACAAGAAATGAAGATTTATCGATTGATGGAGAAAAGCTGGAGATAATAGACACGTACGCTTATCTTGGACAGCAGATATCAAGTGAGGGTCACATTGGTGAAGAAATTAATCGGCGTACAAAACTTGCCTGGAGAGCTTTTGGAAGAAACAGCATAATTTTCAAGAGCAATATGCCATTATGTCTTAAAAGAAAAGTGTTTGATCAATGCATCCTTCCAGTGCTTACGTATGGTGCAGAGACGTGGACCTTAGCTAAAAGAGACATACAAAGGCTGCAGACAACTCAAAGAAGCATGGAGAGGTGCATGCTTGGTGTAACCAGGAGAGATAAGAAGAGGAACACGTGGATCCGAAAAATGACAAGAGTGGAAGACATCATGATCAGAGTTAAATCCCTGAAATGGCAATAGGCTGGACATACTGCCAGAAGAACAGACCATCGATGGACAGCTGAAATTTTAGATTGGATTCCAAGGGACAGGAAAAGACCCAGAAGAAGACCACATGGAAGATGGGTGGATGAAATTCGAAAGTATGCGGGAGTGACATGGAGGAGACTGGCACAAGACAGATCGTTGTGGAGGAAACTTGGGGAGACCTTCGTCCAGCAGTGGATTGATAATGGTTGACAATGATGATGATGATGATTTAAAATAATGAAATATTGAATGGTTTTAGCTTTCAATCCGAAGGGAAATCAATCAGGTAAAATATTCAGTCTTGATTATATCCTAGATTTCATTTCCATTTGATAAGTAAAAATTGGTGGGCAAGCATTCTTCTCACCGAGTTGTAATTCCAAAATGACGTTAAAAGTATTAAAATATTGAACGGTCAAACCTTCAAGTTGAAGGGAAATCGATCTGGTAAGAATTATTTTGTCTTGACAATAGCTTGGACATCCTTTCCCGCTGCACCAATATTCCTAAACTAGTTTCGACTATCATTCTCGTAGTCTTCTTCTGTGGGTTAGAGGACGTGTTTCTCATCGTACTTGTTGTTCATCGGCCAACTATCTCACAATCTGCAGGATGACTCGAAAGTTCCACATCGACAGAACCTTTTGCGCATTCAGGTTTTAGTTTTATTGCGCATTCTACGTCACGCATGTGCTGGTTCTTGATTGGAACGTCCAAATCTACTCTTGATTTCAAATTTTTTGGTGTCTCCATCTTCTGTACGTCAATCGACTCAGTATTTGTCTTGATCTTAAATATTTTATTTTGGCTTTTTTTTTTTGTTCTTCTTTTCTTGCTCTATAAGGTATCTCCGTGCGTATGGAAGGTCCATTGAGCCGTTGTAATTACAATTTCTTTCTCTAGTTTTTTCAATCATAACCGCCTCTGATGTTAAAATTTGGGCTTTGGTTTTATGCGATGTTATTAATTTAGCTTCCGGCCAATCTGGGATTGCCTCATTTTCTATACAATGTCGAATTAAAGATGTTTCATTTTCTTTTTTATTCCAATTAGATATGTGTTCTCCCAGTCTAGTTTTAAATCTCCTTTTGGTACTCCCTATGTATATTTTATTTGTTTCATCAATTCTCTCTGTATCAGTAAAGTTTCTTGTTGGAATGCAGTAAACTCCTGCTTTTTCAAGAAAATAAAACATCTTTAATTCAACATTGTATAGAAAATGAGGCAATCCCAGATTGGCCTGAAGCTAAATTCATAACATCACATAAAACTAAAGCCCAAATTTTAACATCAGAGGCAGTTATGATTGAAAAAACTAGAGAAAGAAATTGTAATTACAATGACCCAATGGACCTTCTGTACGAATGGAGATACCTTATAGGGCAAGAAAAGAAGAAAGAAAGAAAAAAAAAACAGCCAAAATAAAAGATTTAAGATCAAGACAAATACTGAGTCGATTGACGTACAGAAGATCGCGACACCAAAAAATTTTTAATCAAGAGCAGATTCGAACGTTCCAATAAAAAATTAGCACGTGTGACGTAGAATGCGCAATAAAACTAAAACCTGAATGTGCAAAAGGTTCGGTCGACGTGGAACTTTCGAGTCATCCTGCAGATTGTGAGACAGTTGGCTGATGAACAACAAGTACAATGAGGAACATGTCGTCTAACCCACAGAAGAAGACTACGAGAATGATAGTTGAAACTAGTTTGGGAATATTAGTGCAGCGGGAAACGATGTCCAAGCTATTGTCAAGACAAAATAATTTTTACCAGATCGATTTCCCTTCAACTTTAAGGTTTGACCATTCAATATTTAAATACTTTTAACGTCATTTTTGGAATTACAACTCAGTGAGAAGAATGCTTGCCCATCAATTTTAACTTATCAAATGGAAACGAAATCTAGGATATAATCAAGACTGAATATTTTACCCGATTAATTCCCCTTCGGATTGAAGGCTAAAACCATTCAATATTTCATTATTTTAAATATCATGGTTTAAATTAAGTTTCATTAAGAAGAATTGGTACCCACCTCTTTCAGCTTATTATTTATTAAAAAGAATTGGTACCCACCTCTTTCAGCCTATCAATAAGAATTTCGTCACGAAGCAACTACATAAAGTGAGTATCGACAAATTCAAGAAACGCTCAAAATTCCGAAATACTCCAAGAAAACAAAATGTGAGTAACAATTTTTATTTATATAATGTTTTTTGCCTTTGTAATGTAATATTTCGTGACATTCAACAATAAAAAACCCTATGCTGGACAAAGAAGAAAGTTTCCAGCGAGCACTTTGACACTCATATAACGTGAGAAACAGTACACGATGTAACTATGTAGTTGACAAATATCTACAATAAAGATTTATGCCACGTAATGAAGTTCAACACCGAAATGTGTTTGAAGAATTGATTGAATGAAAATAACAAGATTTCTGATTTTATGGTGTAGAAATACTTTGTTGAACTGTTACCATGTAACCAATTCCTGAGAAAACCTGAAAATGACATTGCTCTTGAGTGGGAGTCAAGCCTGTGTCTCTTGAATTTTGTCAAAGTGTGCAAACTATTACCCCACCCAGATCAACCTATTTTGAATAACTAAAGTATAAAAATCTGTGCTAACATCAGATTTTGCTAGTCGAGCCAGTCAATGTGTATTCATAGCAACAGTGATCTTTTCAGTCTGGTAACAGATCCAAGCCAAGAATCATCAGTTAGTTATTCAGGCAATATCATAATCAGTGAAGAAAAGGTTAATTGTGTTAAACAAGCTAACTACTTATCTATACATCCTTTGCATGAAGTCCTTTGAGTAATTTAATCTTTATAGTTAATTTCCATAAGAATTTAAATGGATTAAAAAGTGAAGTGTAAGTACCTTATGGTACTTACACTTTTCTTTAATCCTGTTGGCAGAGAGCAATAGTGAGTTGCAGAGTATGTTGTCCCAGATGTATGAAGTTTACATGAAATTCAAACTGAGTATAAATAAGGGAAAAAACAAAGTTATGTTTTCTGAGCAAAGAACTGTTAGCACTGAATGTAATATAAGTCTAAATGGTACAGTGATTGACCATGTGAATGAGTTTGTGTATTTAAGAAGCATTTTTGACAGAGAGAACAAATTAGATGGTGAAATTAGTAAGCAAGTGAATTCTTCATTGAAAGTCATAGCTGCTTTGGGAGGTTTTCATAGGAATGATGGACTCTCAAGAGAGTCCCACATGTCTGTGTATGAAAGTGTAATTGTTCCTACTCTGCTGTATGGTAATGAAACCTGGGCACTACAGAAGAAACATAGGAGTCATTTGTGTGCTGGAGAAATGCGTTACTTACGAGAGGTTTGTGGCAAGACACGTTCTGATCATGTGACGAATGAAGATGTGTTGCAGTTGTGAAGCAAAATGTTGTTAGCTTGGTGGAGACTAATACGCTTTGGTTGTTTGGCCATGCTGAAAGAATGAGTGATGAAATGCTTACAAAGAAACTTTATTTAGCCTAAGTAGCAGAAAGGAAAGGCAAAAAAAATAGCATATTTAGCTAATAAAGAAACTTATAGAAATACAATAGACAAGATGGAAAGAAAAAATGTTGTATATCAAATTTCACTTAATTGCAACAATAATTATACTGGACAGACGTCTTGGAAATTGGAAATCAGAATTAATGAACAACAAATGGCTATTAATGACAAAGATCAAAACAGTGTATTAGCAAATCATGCGCAGTTTTGCAAATGTGAGCCTTTATGGGAAAAAATCAAAATATTGGACTATGAATCTCATAAAAACAAGAAACTAATTAAAGAAAGTTATTACATCAAAAAAAAAACAGTGCCATCAATGAGCCTTCAAAACTAATAAGTGGTGTTTTAAACAACTTAATTACAACAACAACAGAATTACAAAATACACGATGAAAATATTTCAGTTTGGTAACTGGCAACAGTTTGAGAAACCTAGCAACATTTAAATTTTTCAGAAGTAAACAAAACTTTTGTTAATCCTTCTATACATTTAAAACAGGCCTTGACTAAAACCAAGAGGCCAGAAACATCTATAAAACCCCAAAAGAACTCGGAGGGAAAGAAGATTAAACAAAATTCCTTTAATTGGAACTAGAACCAAAGGAAAGGCAGAGGAAGGCCAAGGAAGTCATGGGAGGATCAGATTCAGGAGTATCTGCATGAGAAAAAGATTCTGAGTATGAAGTATAGAAGATCTTGTGTACGTCGTATGATGGATATCAGTGAAGCCCATGTTGTGTGTCAAGATCACTGTAAATGGAGAAGTTTGATACAGCAACAGTAAGTAAATAATCAGTTAAAAATTTATCTGGTAGTTTGTATTTCTTTGTGGAGCTAACCTCTGAATCTCAGAGACTAGCTTAGGGATATGTATGCATCGTATGTATCTTATGATTTGCCTTGTAGTTTGAAGCACACTATGAGAAATTCAGTTTTAGTTTAGATTTTTCATTATTGTTTGTTTGTTTATGCATTCAGATGTTCTTTGATAAAAAATTTAATTTAAGCAAAGATGGGAAATAAACCTTTTTGAGAACAATAAAAGTGCTGAAACATTGATTCTGACCAATGAGAGCTGGGTTTTATTCTTGAATATTCTGTAGGTCTGAAACTGTGATACCATCTAATAATGTTATTCAGAGACTCCAACTACTATGAATTCTCTGTAGTCACTGCAAAAATTGTTGGGTTGTTACAGGAAACATCAGATACACTACAGAAATCGAAATTCTCAGGGAAATGACTTTTTAAACAATGTGTGTAAAGTTGATTTTCCTGTTTTCTAGATTCCAACACTCATTAAACATTTTGGAGAGCATTTGTTGAATGTTTTCATTATTGTTGCATTTCTTCTGTGATTTTTCAATATGTTTTGAAGTTTACTGTTATCTGGCCATGTGCAGGGTTATCACAGCCCTTGGAATCCCAGAAACATCCTGAAATTTTACCTTTCCAGAGCTTGGAAAGTTCTTAATTTTTCGAATTTTTGCATTAAGTCCTGGAGTAGTAGTAGAATTCTTTCCTGCAATGAACAGTGTGGGAGGGGGGAGAGACAAACTATCTTTTTTGCCATTCTTTTTGGGGTTTGAAGATGATAATGATCAACTTCCAGTCTGTATTGGCACTTACTATGTTTACTATAAGGTTCCCATTGGAACATACATTGTGTGTGTGTGTGTGAGAGAGAGAGAGAGAGAGAGAGAGAGAGAGAGAAAGAGAGATTCTTGAGGTAAACTAGAAAAGAAAATATTGGAGCCAATTAGTATTTATCGTAAAATGTCTTCAATTTAGGGACAATTTTGTAAGCAAAAATTTGCACTTTTAATGTATCTCTTGTCATTTTGCTGCTCTGGCAATTCGTTTTTTACCAAGTGTGCAATACAATTTTATTCGTTATTACTGGAAAACGCTGAAAACTGCAGATTGTTTTAGTGTTTGTTACTGAAAGTTTCCAATCAGGGTTGGGGTCATTGGTTATTATTGAACTGTGTCCTTACGTTGAAACAAACTATTAAGTGGATGAGCATCAGCTCTCAAACTGTGTGTTTTTGTGTGTATGTTGGGAGGCAACTCATTACAAATAAATACATCTTTTCTTTTTCTTTTTTGAAGAGCCTGTATTGTATGATTTATGTACATAATAGTACTACTGATCTTATACTCAGTTCCACAGATCTAGATTTATCATTGCCTGATCTATGGACATAAATTATTTTACCAGTTTTTGTGTGTGTGTGTGTGTGTGTGTGTGTGTGTGTGTGTGTGTGTGTGTGTGTGTGAGTGCTTGCTTGCTTGATATATACATGTTAGTAATAGGAATGTAATTTTGGCTTTTTTCTGTTTTTAGGATAGTGTTGCTTCCACACTTTCTTTATATGAAAAGCTTTTCTTGTACCTTATCAAGTGGAAAGAGAAGCAAATTACACTGCATTTAAATAATGAAATAAATGTAAGTTACTTTTTTTCCAATTTAATTTAGAAGTTATTTTGTTGAATGGAATTAAAATGCAGTTAGAGTAGATGTAACAAGAAATTTAATAAAAATTCTTCTGTTCCTCAGTGCTGTTAGTTATCTTCCAATAATTTTGGCCTTTTGATGCTTGCTCAGGGATTTTCTGTTATCAAAGCTTTTTAATGCCAAAAGAAAGCTTTAAAAATTAAAAGAGAAGTCCAGTCATCGATCAAACTTGGCAGACTGTGGGGGAAAGAACATTCTATCAAAGATTAATTCTAATTAACTCAAATTAATTACATCTATGAAAAATAAAATCTATTTTTGCAATGGCTATATAGTAGTTATTTTGGATGTGCTGTGTGTAAGTGAAACCAAAAAGAAAGAAATTGAGATAGAAGAAATGAATGGAATGGTGAGTGTGTGGTCTGGAGTGTTGGATAATATGAGAGGACAGGCAGATGTAGGTGTGATTTTAAGTGAAAATATGTAAAACAACTTGATTCATTACAGCTGCATAAGTGAGAGAATTCTCTGGATCCATTTTAAAGTAAATCTTCAGAAAATAGTGATTGTTGTGTATGCTCCTTGTGATTCAGATCCCCATAATAGGAAGGAAGATTTTTGGAATGAGCTAAAAGCTGTTTTGAGCCATACATATTAAGTGCATTATATTGCTGCATTGCAATATCCTTATACACTATATTTATGCAGTATAAAACTGATATAAATGTAGTGAAGCAACAAACTTTGGGTTTTTTCATTGCTAATTTTTCTGTTACGTCTGTTAATCGTTAGATAATGTGGCCATACCTCTCATTTGCAATTTCCATACCTTGATATATTAACAGTCGAGTAAAAAAAGCGGGGTATTTGCACTTACACTTAAATGAAGTCCAACTACCAAACTACGGTAAGTGCAAATGCACTTTTTTTGACTCGGCTATTACTTAATATATCAAGGTATGGAAATTGTAAATGAGAGGTAGGGCCACATTACCTAGCATTTAACGCACGTAACAGAAAATTTTGCGATGAAAAAAACAAAAGTTAGTTGTTTCACTACATTTATATCTGCTTTGAACCAGTTTGGTGCTAAAGAGAAAGTTATTATAGCAGGGGATTTCAATGCTAGAGTAGGTGTTCAGAATGGGATTTCTGACAATGTTCTGGGTAAGTTTAATGATCCTTGTGTGAATGATAATGGTGAAAGATTAATTGAACTCTGAATTGAAAATGGATTGTGGGTATCTAATGTGCTTTTCAACCACAAGTATAACAACACATACACTTGGGGAAAATCATACTCTGGTATTACAGAGTGTAATAGATTTTGTTGTTTATGATCAGCATCTGAAACACTTAGTTGTTGATACCCTTGTAGTGAGAGGTGCAGATGTTGGCTCTGATCATCACCTGTTAGTGTTACGGGTGAAACTGAATGTTGGTTAGAGAAGGAGGTATAGAAAGATGCCTGTGATGAAAAGATTAAAAGTTGAAAGGCTGTCTGAAGAACATCAGCATTACTCCAATTTACTGCTGAACGTCTGAATGAGGTGAAGGCTTGCGAGTGGGATGTTGAAAAGAAGTGAACATGTTTTAAGAACTGTGTTGTCACTGCTGCTGAAGAAGTTTGTGTTACTGCAACAGTGAGTAACTTTAAAGGTGAAACTTGGTGGAACAGTGAGATTAAAGAAGCAGTTAAGAAAAAGAAGAAAGTATACTTGGGGATGTTGCAAGGTAAAGTTTCTGAGGATGAATATCACTGTAAGAAGCATGAGGCAGCAAAGCTGGTTGCTTATTGCGGAGGCCATAAAGCCTGAGACAGTCAATGCATGTTGGAAGCCATTATGGATTGAGGTAGTCATTGATTTCAGGGACTTCTCCACTATTGATTCAGAAGTCAGGAATATCTTGGATGTTGTAAGAGAAGTTGGTGGGGAAGGCTTCTCTGACATGATTGAGGACGACATCGAGGAACACATAGAAGAGCATAGAGAATCATTTACCAATGAGGAACTCGAATGTCTGCTGAAATCCTGCACCGAAGATGATGATGAAGCAGAAGATTTAGAGGAGGCAGAGCCATCAATTTGGACCCTTGAAAAATTTGCAGCAGATTTTCAACAGACTCGAGTGTTTAAGGATATGATCCTTGAGTACGATCCTTCGGTGAAACAAAGCCTTCATGTCACCCGAGGGATAACAACATGCCTACAACCACTGCAATATTTGTTTGATGATGCAAAGAAAAAGAAGAAACAGCTTCCTATAACAATGTTTCTAACTAAAGCATCCGCAGTTATGAAGCCTTGACCTTCAACACTTGAAGATCCTCAGCCCTCAACCTCTACAGATCCTGACATTAGTATTAGTGAGCTTCCTCCAAAGCTTCAACGCTTGCAATTGGAACCTGGTTCTTTCGACGTAGATTATCCTTCTGATGTCCTGCCAGAAGGTTTAAGTTAGCCTCATGTCTTACCGCTCACCTACAGTGCCACACATCTCGTCGCCTCACCACATTGGCATTGTAAGCACGATACAAAAATCATCATGATCATCATCATACAAGGGTTATAAAGAGAGAAGATATCAATTTATAATTATAGTATATGTTCTATTGGTACTTGTAATTTAAATATTCTGTGTTTTATTCTATGTATTTCGCTTTCAGGTCATTAAATGAAAGCAATATGTAAGTTTTGAATGAAAGAAAATGTTATGTTGTTGCTGAGGTGTACTATGTAGTTAGGCCTACAATGGTTGTGTCTGTATTGAACACGTACATACTTTTTTTTTCTAGTCATTATTTCCTAAGCAATACAGTATATCAACTATGTATATAGCATTTACATTGTATTAGGTATTATAAGAAATTTAGAGATGATTAAAAGTACATGGGAGTTTGTACGTAGGTTATATGTAAATACTGCACCATTTTATATAAGGTACTTGAACATCCGCAGATTTTGGTATCCACAGGGGTTCCTGGAACCAATGTCTCATGGATACCAAGGAATGACTGTATATGTTAATTTTAAAGGATAATTAAAGCTAAAGAGGTTCTTTGTATGAAAAAAACCCTCTGAGAAATGAATTTTTATTTAGTATCCTATCGAGTACATCAATATAAAAACATTTGTGATTAATAATACATAATATCTAAGGTATTGTTTCCCTGATATTGTCAAAGTATTTTGCATGTTGTTGCTCTGTGAGGCACGTGCTCCTGGCCCGAGAGGCCTTTTATGTTATGGGTTTTTGGTTAGTAATAACCTAATTGTTTTATTTCTGAATTTTTTTTTTTTTTTATAACTAACCAAAAACCCGTAACATACGTAAAAGACCTCTCAGGCTGGGAGCGTGCCTCACAGAGCAACAACGTGCAAAATACTTTGGCAATATCAGGTGAACAATACCTTAGATAATAACAAGGTTGCTTGCCTTTTTCACATTTCACTGCACGTTTTATTCTTTTTGTTGTTATGCTTGGTTTAAGCCTCCGGTGCGGTGTTCTATTTTTTGTCTTCAGGTTCTTTCAAATGTTCGACGAACGCTGAAGTCCATGTCCACCAGAGTGTAAAACCCAACCTTTGTTGGTAAAAACCCCAATTTTTGAACTCAAAACCTTTTGATATTATCAACGGACACAAACTGCCTATTTACATACATACAAAATGCCGAACAAAAATATTAAAAACATATATACAACTGTTTACATACGACTCATCTTATTCTTTCGACTCTCCTTCTCAACACCTCATGAACAACCAGAAACATTCATTCACCACACCCTAAGCCATTACAATGCAGACTGCCTCGAGTACTTTCTACCCTCTGCGGGGTTATCTTCAGGAGGTGTTCTAGATGCTTTCTCTTCTGCCACCGCAGTAAGAGTGAGCGATACGCTCGTCTTCCTCGCCCCGCCCTAACGTCATCTACAAAAATCTTCCACCGTGGCTCCATCTGTTATTGACTTTAGTGAACTCTTCATTTTCTTCTTCTGTGCTTTTGGTTTTTTTGGTCAATATTTATTAGTTCTTTCCATTTTTCATTAAGGATACTTGGATCGTTATTATTACAAATTGGATATCTATTTTTTTCAATCAATACAGACTCTGCAATGCGTAGGTGTCTCTCATTGCGACATGAATTTATTATTTTAATCTCTTCAAAATTTGGGTATGTGTGGTTATCCAGACAGTATTGTATCAGTGCTGTTTGTGCTTCTTTTTTTTTTTTTGCCAATTTTTAATATGTTGTTGTAGGTGATGTTTTAACTGTGGAAGTACTAAAAATCAGTTAAAACATTGCCTACAACAACATATTAAAAATTGGCAAAAAAAAAAGAAGCAAAAACAGCACTGATACAATACTGTCTGGATAACCACACATACCCAAATTTTGAAGAGATTAAAATAATAAAATCATGTCGCAATGAGAGACGCCTACGCATTGCAGAGTCTGTATTGATTGAAAAAAATAGAGATCCAGTTTGTAATAATAACGACCCAAGTATCCTTAATGAAAAATTTAAAGAACTAATAAAAATTGACCAAAAAAACCAAAAACACAGAAGAAGAAAAATGAGAAAATGAAGAGTTCACTAAAGTCAATAACAGATGGAGTCACGGTGGAAGATTTTTGTAGATGACGTTAGGGCGGGGCGAGGAAGACGAGCGTATCGCTCACTCTTACTGCGGTGGCAGAAGAGAAAGCATCTAGAACACCTCCTGAAGATAACCCCGCAGAGGGTAGAAAGTACTCGAGGCAGTCTGCATTGTAATGGCTTAGGGTGTGGTGAATGAATGTTTCTGGTTGTTCATGAGGTGTTGAGAAGGAGAGTCGAAAGAATAAGATGAGTCGTATGTAAATAGTTGTATATACGTTTTTAATATTTTTGTTCGGCATTTTGTATGTATGTAAATAGGCAGTTTGTGTACGTTGATAATGTCAAAAGGTTGGGTTTTACACGCTGGTGGGAAGGGTGGGGAGGGGGAGGATAAAGTTTTGGGACCTAGAAAGCAAAGCACTTCATGGACTTGAGCGTTCGTCGAACATTTGAAAGAACCTGAAGACAAATAATTGAACACCGCACCGTAGTCTTAAACCAAGCATGACAACAAAACGAATAAAACGTGCAGTGAAATGTGAAAAAGGTAAGCAACCTTGTTATTATTATAATTGTATGCACATAAATTTAAAAACAACTGTGGCTTCTGCTATAGATGTTTTAACCTGAATTTATACCTTAGATATTATGTATTTTTAATCAAAAGCACGTTTATAGTATAAGACAACCCTTAAGGTTGCCTCATGAATTGAATATTTCATAAAACATTTGTGATTGTAAGAAAACTGCATAAAATCGAGGATGCCCCAGAATCAAGGATAATGTCAGTTTTAACTTCTCCCCCTTAGGAGTGCAACCAAAATGCTCTAGATATGGAGCATATTGAACTAAACAAAAATTCAAAACAAAAAGCACACTAGAGGATCTGCCAGTGATCCAAATAAAGAAAAACAGCTCCCTGGAGCTAATTTGCAATGCACACCTAAGGCAGAACACAAATGCTTTATGGTGAAGAAAATGTTCAATATGCTGTATGTTGACCTGTCGGAGCAACACATGCAGTACTCCGTCTGGGTACCAGATTATCAAACTGTGCTTGAAGTACAGAGTCCCACTCTTACACCAATACTGTCTGAAGTTCCAGCAGAGTTCTAAGAGGTATATGATGTCCTGCAATAAATCTCCCAAGTGTGACCCATGCATGCTCAATGAATTTTAAATCGGGAGAGTGAGCTGGCCACTGTAAGCGGGTGATATCTTCACTTTCTAGGTATTCCTCCACTGTGGTGGCTTGATGAGAACATGCGTTACCATTCATAAACAGGAACTCAGGTCCCATTGCATACCTGCCAGGTTTTACGATTTACCTGTAAAATTTACGGAAATGCGACTTGTTTTACGGGCAAAATGTTAATTTTATGGATTTCGTGATTCTCCAAGATTTCCTTTTCTGATGATTTTGCACCCACTATTAAAACTTTTTTATTTAACTTAATCCATTCAAAATAAAGTGCTGATGTGAGTTACAAATAACTTTTCAGTTACATGTGTTTATGTGGGAACATTTGCCGCAGTTTTCCCATGTTTTATGTTTATTTTGTGTTGTTTCAACACTAAAACTTGCGCTGCGCATAAAATTTACTGCACAAACCAGCTGGGCTTGTTTAACCTTGGGCTTGGCTCTCTCTCTCTCTCTCTCTGGCCATCCCCCCCCCCTTCTCAGTAGGCCAGCGTGGGGTGTGAATTTCATTGAAGCAAGTGTTTTTATTACTCTCAGTTCGAAATGCTATCTTAGAACGTTGTTATCGTAGAAAAAATTTAAACGGATTTTAAATCTGTGGAATTTTTAGCCCAGATCGATACCCAACATGATGAAGTTAAACAAAAGCTGCCAGTTTTGTGAAATTAAAAATGCATTGGGGCATGGTTTCGTAACTTCTTCTCTGGCAATAAATTTGACCTAACAAAAGAATGTACTATAAGAGGAAGTTAAAAAAAAAAAAAGGCCAACGTTCATTCAAGCCAGTGCTTCTCCAGCAATGATTTATTTTGCTGGTCCATTAGTCAGTAAGTTTTCTACACTTTCCAAACCGTGCTTGTTTTGTTCATTGCTCGATAACATGCATAAAAATGTCTTAGCTTGATTCAACGAAATTAATATGTTAAGGTACTATTTCTTCCTCTGCAAATTGCATCTCTTTAAGCTGTTGCTGTTTTACTATAGCAGTTTTACTTGCATTTTTTTTCAAGTGTCAATAAATTTAGTATTAGTGATTTGCTATGAGCAGCAGTATGAAAGGGGGGAAAAAGTACTATCAAACATTCTGTGATGGGTATTCTGCGGAATTCCTGTGTATTGCAAAATCTTCAAAAAATGAAAAATACGCATTTTGCACTACGTGTCGATGTAATTTCAGCGTTTCGCGTGGTGTAATTTTTTTTTATTTCTAGTGTCAAGCATAAACCTAATGTTGACTGCGCAGAAAAAAAAAAACGAAATTAACTTCGTTTATTAAAAGTTATAATGAACTGGATGCGATTTGTGCAAAATGTTTGTTCACTTCGTTTTTAGTTGAGCATAATTTACCAATTAGTCCCCCTTAGTCACTCATTTCATTTTTTTATTTTTTTTATTTGACTGTCTCATCGTCTGTCTTTCCGTAAGATAATCCTAGCATGAAAATGGTTCATTTTTGAAAACATTTTAGTTTCTTCCGTGACCGCATGGGATAAGACCAAATTTGAACCCCCAAATCCCACGTGGGATTTGGGGGTTAAAGGGTGGAACATCCTTTCTTTTAGATGCAAACTTCCATAAAAATAAATTTTTATCTCTTTGTAGATCATAAGATATAGCATAGTAATGAGAAATTATGTATAGATTCTATTTTAATCGAAATAAACGTGCCGATAAATTCAAACATCTGTAGTCTTATCAATTAAAAGTTGTTACTTGATTTAGGTAACATATCGTTTTTAATCAATATTTTCGGTACATTTAATCAATATGCTCAACAAGTAATTTAATTGAATATGTTGGTGTTCATCGAATATATCGATTCATTTTTTTTTAACGGATTTCGATTTCTGAAAGTTGGCAGGTATGCATTGCACCCCTGAATAGCTGGACATATTGTTGCAGAATGACATCGTTGTATGTCTGGTGTTATCATGGTTCCTCTTTCGAGCACATGGAGATATGTATGTGAACCCATTATTCTGCCCCACACTAAAACAAATTGACGATGTTCAAGGATTTTGGAGGTGTTGTGCCTAGTCTCAAGTGCTCTCCAGATAAAGACACGGTGTGTATCATTGTGCAGACTACATCTGGATTCATCAGTAAACAAAACACAGACGTTGGTGAACTGTCCACGTACAATGTTCTCTGCACCAGGCTACAAGCTCTTTGATGGGCTGCAGTTAATGGGATGCATCCGGCAGGCCTGCGGGCATACAAGCTGTACTCACTCAATCATCTGTACACAGTATGCCTTGAAACTGTGATCCGCGTGGCAACTGAAAGGTCTCTGGCAATTAGTGACAAAGATGGTCTTGTTTCAATGTTGTAATCCATGAACATTCTGTGCTGAAGCGTTGAGACACATATTCATCCTGTGAACTGCCGCCAGAGTCTAGAAATGACACTTTGTGGGACATGCAGCTTCTGGGACTCTGCCATGTGGATTTGGCCAGCCTCGAGCCAACCGATGACTTTGCCCCATATAATGTCCTCAATATGGGTTCGCTGAGCCATATTCATTTGGTATACAGCACTGTTGCAGCTCCAAAATGCTCAACACCTGTTCTATTTGGCAGCTCTGACTTCTCTTTTTATAACCCACCATGTGCTATATCACGTATTTGTGCTCCTAACGCTGCCATTGGTCTGCTGGAGCCACAGATGTACTTTCATCATTCCGGAAGAGGTATGGAGTAGTTTCCCTGATGAATCACTTTGTGCAGTGCAACATTTCCGTGTGATTCACAATTATCCTTAGTTTTTGAGCATGAGTGTAATACACAAAGTGCTATATACTGAAAGGGCAGAAATCACGGGATTCCTGGTTCCTGGGCAATGCGATGCTGTCACCCTCTCGCTAGTGGACAAACCCCCCATTTGGCAGGTATATAGGTAGGAGGACATCACTGCATTCACATAAGACAGTCATTAGATTACTAATCAAAAACTTCTATTATGGGAATTCTTACTAGGAAATTTTTTATTTTTTATTTACATATCGTATTTATTTAATTTATTTTTTATTTATTTTTATTTTAAATAAAAAATAAAATAAATAAATTAAAGTAATTATTTTAATTAATTAATTTTTTTATTTTATTTATTTATTTTTTATTTTAAAAATAAAATATAAAATAAATAAATAAAAAATTCCTAGTAAGAATTTCCACAATAGAAATTTTTGATTAGTAATTGCATTAAGAAACTAGGAAGCCAATTCTCAACATGAGCTTTATTCAGAGTAATTTGATGTCAGTGTGGACAAGCATTGTGAGTTATTTGTGTTTGAAAGTAAAATGATAGTGAGCGGGTGCCTGACACACTGGTCACTTTATCACGGAGGTTGTACAGGAATTGCAGTATCCCCATTCAACAGTATCAAGAGTGTGTTAGGAATATGTCATTTCTGGTATAACATTGCATTGTGGACAGTACTGTAGGCAGAGCAAGGTGTTGCATGAATGTGGCCATTGACATGTGTCTCTCATACATGCTACCACCTGAAGAGTGACATTAACACAAATCTTCACTGACTTTAATGAGGGAGGTGCCAGAAACATCTCCACCAAGACCAACAGGCAACCATTAGTCTCAATAGAATATGGGAGCCACCAACCCACTAGAGTCCCATTGCTAATGCCACATCACTGGACTCTATGCCTCACTTGAGGAAAGAACATCAGCACTAGGACTTTGGTTCATTGGAGAATGACCTTCTAGTTCAATGAGTCCTATTTCCTGTTTTCACGCAGATGAAAGGCTGCTGATCTGGCAGAAATTTCATGGAGCAATAAGCCCAGCATGTCAACAATGAACTGTTACGCTGGTGGAGGCTCAGTTATGGTCTGGAGCATGTTTAAGTGGTGCATGTTGGGACCTCTGGTATGTCTAGATGCATCTGTGAACAGTCCACACTATGTGTTCATCCTTGTGGACTGTCTGCATCTGTTCATGGACATCATGCAACCACAGGGTAATGGACTCTTTCAGAAAGACAGTGCATCTCTCCACATAGTTGTGGTGACTACAACATGGTTCAAAGAGTATTCCACAGAATTTCCCGCTCTGGAATGTCCTCCATGTTCATTAGCCATGAACCCAGTGAAAAATCTTTGGGATGCTGTGAAAAGGTCTGTTCAAGCTTTAGATCCTCTACCCAAGGAATGCAACAGAATTATGGAAAGCATTGTAGCAGGCATGAGTGGAGATACTTGTGGAATGTTTTCATAACCTACTGGACTCAATGCCTTGCTGTGTGATTGCCCTTTTCTGGACAAAGTGTGGGCCCACTTGTTACAAGGATGTATGTGTCCTATGATTTCTGTCCACTCAATGTATATTTGTTGTAAACACACACATACATACTAATAATTTAGTGTGTTCTTAGACTCTGTAGATATTGATGGCATCTTAAAGTACTTGTTTAATGATGTCTGTACTATAGCTCATTTATTTTCTTGTCATAAACCAGTTTATAGCATAAAATAGCATCATGCATTACTACAAATGCTTCTGCAAACCATTCGGTGTGTGGATCCTGGGCCTTTAAGCCAGCCAATCTTTGATTATTTCAAATCATTCTGCCATTTTAGTGGTTCAACTTCTTTTTCTTCCTCTGAAACCTCTTCTTCATTCCTCTGGTCTTCAAGCTCCATTAAAGCTTTGTTGCAGAATTTCCGTGTATGACTTTTCAACAATTCAGTGAAGTCATTTTCCTTGAAATTTAATTATAATTTTCTGGTCATTTCTATGAGATTTTGAACATAGGAGTAGCTGGGGACGGGGTCTATGGGTCCGAATCCTTACCTTGAGAAGGGATTTAGTATGAATTTAAAACTATATATATGTATATAAAATATAAACTAGTGAGGAAAGCAATTGAAAACAACCAAAGCCTGAAGAAAGCAAAGGGACATCTCAGTAAGGGAAGAAAACAGATTATAACACTGAGAAAAAGAGGTGGTTCTGTAACAAGAAATAAAGGCGAAATTTTTACAAGAGTGAAAGATTTCTACTCAAAAGTATATGAAAGGGATGATACATTACGAAAGGTACCAGTACCAGAGTTCTTCCAGCAGAAGTTGCACATGCAATCAAAAACATGAAACGGGGAAAAGCTCCAAGAGAAGATAGAATTACCATAGACATCATACAAGAAGCAAGTGGAGAAATTGAAACAGTACTCGCTCAAGTTTTCACTCGATGCCTTAATGAAGGGAAGATTCCTGAAGATTGGAACAAAGCTACAATGATCCTGCTACATAAAAAGGGTAACATTGAGGATCTCAGGAACTACAGACCTATCAGTGGTTTATAAAATCTTCACTAAAGTTCTTTCACACTGCTTGAAGGTAACACTGGACATGGCTGAACTGAGAGAACAAGCTGGATTCAGGAGTGGCTACAGCACAATAGATCATATCCACATACTGAGAGAACTAATTGAAAGAGCGAGGGAATATGAACTTCCATTGTGCATGGCTTTTATCGATTATGAAAAAGCCTTTGATTCGGTGAAACCATCAGCAGTTACAATGGCTCTGAAATCCTGCGGTATTGAAGATGCGTACATTAATATTATTAATAACATATATGAAAATGCAAGTGCAAAGATTTGGCTATTTGAGAATACAGCACCCATAAAAATTGGAAAGGGAGGGAGACAAGGTGACACTATATCTCCCAAACTCTTTAATGCCACATTGAAAAATGTCTTTCAATCACTGAACTGAGAAAACAAAGGGATAAAGATTAATGGAGATTATCTTACTCACCTTCGTTTTGCTGATGACGTAGTCATTTTTGCAACTACCCCATCAGAGCTGCAGAGTATGATCCAGGAACTTGCTGATAAGAGTGAAGAAGTGGGATTAAAAATGAACTTTCAGAAGACAAAAGTGATGTGCAATGCTTTTACAAGAAATGAAGATTTATGGATTGATGGGGGAAAGCTGGAGATAATGGATGCCTACATTTATCTTGGACAGCAGATATCAAGTGAGGGTAATATTGATGAAGAAATCAATCGGCATGTAAAACTTGCCTGGAGAGCTTTTGGAAGAAACAGTATTATAATTTTCAAGAGCATTATGTCTTTAAAAAAAAGTTTTTGATCAATGCCTCCTTCCAGTGCTTACATATGGTGCAGAGACATACAAAGACTGCAGACAACTCAAAGAAGCATGGAGAGATGCATGCTTGTTGTAACCAGGAGAGATAAGAGGAACTCATGGATCAAAAAAATTACAAGAGTGGAAGACATCATGATCAGAGTAAAATCCCTGAAATGGCAGTGGGATGGTTATATTGCCAGAAGGACAAACCGTTGATGAACGGCCAAAATTTTAGACTGGATTCCAAGGGACAGGAAATGACTCAGAAGAAGATCACATGGGAGATGGGTGGATGAAATTCGAAAGTATGTGGGAGTAACATCGAGGAGTCTGGCACAAGACAGACCGTTGTGGAAGAAACTCGGGGAGACCTTCATCCAGCAGTGAATTGATAATGGTGTGTTTATCTGAGGTTTTCATCAATGAACCAAATCCATGGACCCCCCTTAAGAAATATCTGGCTACGCCACATATTCTTCAGATCTCGAAGCATCTTGAACAAACTGAGTGGGGGTTGAGTTGTTTCCAGAAATTCATTTGTGGTAGATGGTGTAATTTCCCTCCTGGTACCATCAATATTTGTTTTGATCTGCTTTCTAAATGTTGAACTCTTACCAGAAATGCTTCAATGATTTGCATTCTTCCCTTCAGTGGCTCTTACTGCCTGTGTGGATGTTGTTTGAACATGGTATTTTTTTGTCTTCTTGAGACCTTGATCCATGGATTGTGTGAAGATAGTTGTATTTGCAGGCAAGAATAGTTCGTTTATGTTTTCATGTGCCACACATATTTGTTGGCTGACCAGCTGCATGTCTGCTTACTAGGAGTACCATGTATTACATTCAAAGTGGCACTTGATAGGTGGCATTTCTAGTCATAAGTCGAAGTACTGCAACCATGTATCCATGTAAGTTAATTTAATCTGTATTCATACCTTAGTGTTTATTAAAATTAAAAAAAAATAAAAATGAACAAATTTTTAAACAAAGAACTGACATTCAAAACAGCCTAATAACTCAAGAAGAATTAATATAAATAAATATTTTTCAGAATTAATAAAAAATTAAGCAGCTATATTTCTTAAAATTTTAATAAACTAAGATATGATAACTCAAAAATGAAATTAAAATGTGTGGTACTGAAATGCCCAGCTGGTATGTAGTGCTGCTATAGTTTTGATATAAAAAACTAATGTTGAACAAATTGTTCTAAAAGTTAAGCTGATGGCTATAATATACTTCAGGCAATTATTTTTTAGGGAAAACAAAGAGGCCAAGCTGTCATACTTGTGCTGAATGCATCCTAAAAAGATGAAACATTTGGTTTTGTGTACATTATATGAATATATTTGAAATGACTGGGCTTTGAAAATGAAACAAAAATGGGTCCATTTATTGAATAATCCCACTTCAGTCAGTCTGACCAAGATGACACTAAATGTTGCCAGGTCCACTTGCTTGCATCATGCAATTCTGTAGTGTGATACACCCCATATTGGGGGGGGGGGTAAATGGCTCTTAAAAGGACATTCTGTGTGGTGGAGGAGCAAAAATGTATTTCTCCTGATATTCATGGAACAACATTTAATTTTTTATGAATGTAAAATGACAACCTCTGTAGCAAGTATGAAGTGAATCATTTGTTCCCAGGTAACAAATCATGAACATCGTGGTTTCTTTTATTTCAATGCTCTTAGATGAAAGATGTACAATTTAGGGCACATGACATTCCTCAAACAGCAGTTACTTTTTGGAGGCACAAAGCAGTTGGGCAGACAAAAAAAGATTGACAAGCCCGAAGATAGCCAGTGAGAGTGATGAAGCTACGTTATTCACGATTCCTTATCCTCAGTAGCTATCACAGAGATTATCATGTTGCATTCATAAGATGCAAATTGCCTCTTTTTCTTCAAAATAAATATTTTTCTGTTCAAGGCACAGAATGTCTTTTAAAAACTTTGTGTTTAAGGTGATGACGTCTGATGATGTGGCAACATGGATTTTTTGAAACAGTGGGGCCTATTCGGTAAATGAGCCCAAAAATTATGATGTGTGAATTAAAGTTTTATGCAAATGTTTTTTTTGTTTTTTTTCTGCTCATAAGTGCATTTTTACTTGTATTTGAAAAGCAAAGTAAAACCAGATATTTCTGCAATTCGCTGCTTGATCATGAATCACTGTAAAGAATGGTTTACATGGAAAATATGAACCAAATTAAAAAATCCTCAAAAATCTCACGGAAAGTTGCTGAATTGCATTATTTTTGCTGCACAGAAGTGAGAAGTGATGAATTGTTTGTCATTCATGAACAAACTGCTCAGGATTATCAAATATTGCTTTATCCCAGAGCAGGAATAAAACTGGCTTTAGTATGTAGGAATGTAGAAATAAAATTGTTTTAGTATGCAATAAAGCAGGAATAAAACTTGCTTTAGTATGCAGTAAAGCAGGAATAAAATTTGTTTTAATATGCAGTGTGCTAAGTGGTGTAAGATTTAGCTGAGATTGATATGATTGAGCCATTTAAGCCTCTGCATTGTGGGAGGTTTTTAATGTATTGTGTAAGTTCTTGAGAAAAATAGCTACGTAGCTAACTTATAAAACTGAATGGGGACCAAGTGTGTGTGTGTGTGTGTGTGTGTGTTTGTTTGTTCTCATAAACAAAACTTATGTTGCAAGTTTGATATATTTTTTATTTACAGGAAAAGCCATCTATAATGTACCTAGTCCTTCTGGCAGTGATATCACTTCTAATTTTAGGAGTTTTGAAGTTATTTTTTAGACAAAGGAGGATTCATCCCCGATGCAGGGTGATAAACTTGAAGTCTTCTGGTTCATCACTCTTTTTAAATTGAATATAAATTAATTATGCAGATTGTGTTCATTTTAGTATATTGTGAAATAAAGTTGTTTTGTTACTGCACTGGAAATCATGCTTAAAATTTTTTCAGTTTCTGTTACTTATGCACTGAAGAACCAATTAACATAGGATAAAGTTTGGGGAACACACATGCACATTTAAAAGAAAATTTGGATAAAGTATGCACATACTTATATGCAGTTATTTGCAAATACAGTAACATTTGGATGAAATATCCTTCTCCTTTTAGATGACACCCTGTTCGTAACAGAAAACTAATATATAGGTGCTCCTGAATAACTACCATAAGAAATAGTACTTAATACCTTAATGGTTACACAAGCTTTGGTATGAGTTTTTAGTAGGTTTCTTTTATACTTAATTTAAGTTTCTTTTTTTATTTGACGTGTGTGTTGCCTACTTCAACAGGTGTTCTTTGTTTTTGTGGTGGCTAACAGTATGTGATGGTCAAGGTTAACAGTTTTTGCCCTGTCCTTCTGTGTGGCAACATGTAAGAGAGAATTTGATCCCACTGATGTGTGTCCAAGACGAGAGGTCATTGATAATGGATCTTTTTGTTTTTTTCTGTTTCCAGTCCTCATTACAAATTTTCTGTTTATAACATATGGTTGACAGATAATTTAGAGAGGTACCCAGTTCTTTATGTGTAGTGTCTCTCATATAAAGAGAGACACTACACATAATTTTTACTACTAATTTGTGTTCCACAAGCCTAGTTCTCAGTTGTGTGTCAATCTTTCCTAAGTAAAGTAAGTCTACACTTACAGCCTAGGCTGTATGTAAATTACTCCTTAGTGAAGGAAAATTTCTTTTTCATTTTGTTTAGGACCAAGAACCTAGAAAATGCACGGAAAGGGCAATCTCTCTCTCTCTCTCTCTCTCTTTCTCTCTCACACACACACACACACTTACTCACCACCACCACCACCACCATGGACTGTTACCAGCTGCTCGAGTTGTTTGGCAGTATTGTAACCTATGATTCCAGTGTAGTCATCTGTACAGCACAAAGAGTTGGCAGTGGTGGGCTTCCATCTCCAATGCACTGCTCCAATTCATCCCTCAGATGCACGATTGGCATCAATCATGCATCTGAGAGAAAGAGATTGCCATTTGAGAGTTGAGAACACACTGGAATGTTTCTCCAAACTGGCCTTTGCCAAATGATAAAAATGAGATGGGGTGTTTGAATGAAGCAATCTTGCTGTGGGAAATGGGTTGGTGTGAATGGAATTCATTTGTGAGAAAGTTGGAACACCGTTCAACTGAAACACACTAAAACACACTGCGAGTGTGGGACGTTTTTTGAAAAAATAACAACTCTAGAAACCCAAATGAAGGCTAAATAAAAGAAACAAGTTAGCAGCTAACAAACTGCCAAAAAAAGAACAAAAACACCCCTGAAAATTTTTCGGAAAACTTGGAAAAAAACACTGAAAAACAGAGGACTGCAAGTCATCGGAGCACTACTATGTTAAGCACTGAGCTCAGTCAAAGATCTGAGAGTGTTAACAGGTAAATAACCTGAAGAAATTGTGAAAAACGTGTGATAATTTCCCACCGAACGGCAACAACACCTTGGCGATTCAATCAAGAGGACAACAATATACCTCAATAAAATATGAAAAAAATGCAATCAAGGCATTTTATTGGACACAGAAAATTAGGGTAAAGCCTTTGCTGGTGTATGCAATTTAGCCTAGCAGGTTTCACTGCAGACGTAATAAATAATGCACCACAGTATTGTGGAAATTGACACATGTAGAGAGCGAGAGGCCTGAAAAGACAGCAGAAGCTGATCAAAAGAGAGAAACCAAAGCTCTGGACAATTTGACTGTGTTTCTAATAGCGTACAGGCAAAAGGTTTTGCTGGTACTTAATGGAACGGGCGTTTGCTTCGACCTGGACAGCAGCCAGCATTGGTACGGATGCGCGAAGTTGCCTTTTTGAGGAGCGTGCAGGAGTCCGTCAACACTGGGATGTGCCAGCTGTTCGGAAGGTGAACAAAGCTGGCAGTCTAATACTTTGTAGTGCAGAGGGGCGCTAACAAAACGTGTGTGGGTACTGGTGTAGTGCTGAGGGGAGCGATGCAAAGGCCGTTTCGCCGGGTGGGTCCGTCCGTTCGTCGGTCCCCTCCCCGCGGTTTTCTCTCTCGGTGTCGGGGCGCGGGCCGTAGCACGCGCCCGCCGTAGTCTCCTGCCCTGGGCCCGCCCCGACACCGACAGAGAAAACCGCGGGGAGGGGACCGACGACCATAACGTGTCACCATCTATCGTCTCTTCAGAAAACTATTTTTCTTGCTTTTATTTTGCTAGGCAGACAGTTTCATATTCATGAGGAAAACTTATTCCTTCATAATAAATATTTTACACAATGTACATTCATAAAGGTCCTTTTAAGGGCCACCTGCAATCCATATTATTCACTTCCTTCGCCACTTTCACAATGTAACGCAGCGCTTTACGGTGTAACGATAACGTGTCGCCATCTATCGTCGTTTCAGAACTATTTCTGGGCAGCATTTGGAATAAAATAGATATATTTCATGTTTTTGGTGAAAAATTTTAGTCGAAATTACAGAGCAACTCTTTCGACTGCTTGTGTAAGTAAAAAAAAACTGCTTTGTGTCCAAAGGCCACACCAAGCTGAGAACACCGGTCGTACACTCGTGTTGGTTTGTGCTCCGTGTTATTTTGGTGATAGTGTGTGTTGTTTTTGAGTGGATTATCTGTGATACGAAGGTTTCCTGTGTCGATTGTGCCAGCCTCTGCCGTACTGTAAGTAGAACTTCCTTATTTACTAACTTTTGCATCGTCCTGGCTTTGCCCAGAGTCGATTAGGAGAGTCAGCCATTGCAAATAGCGGCTTCCGCCTCGTGTCGACCAGGATTGGAGCTCGATGGCGAAGCTCCGCCCCCACCTGGTGATGCTCCAGCGTCATTACTTCCACAGCTCTCCAGGCCGCCCCGGTGGCACAGTGGTCTAAGCGATGGCCTCTGATCATTCGTCCGAAAGGGGTCCGGGTTCGAATCCCGGTGAGGCATGGATGTTGTGTTTGTCTTACGGCACTGGCTCTCTCCCTTCCCTGCAACCAGTGACCCTAAATTAGGGACGGGCGACTGCTTATAGCCCATTGAGTTGCTCACAGTGGTCGTTAAACCTTCAATTGAAAAAAACAGCTCTCCAGTTACGCAGCTGTGCTCGTAGGGCCTCCTTCTTCCGTCCCGATGGATGTTGACTTCCCGTCACAGCCTTCAAGCGTGACGTCAAAACGTCATCCACTTCTGTGATATCTTCTGTCTTGGGCAACGCTTCGTTACCTGCCCTGACTGCCTCTTCAGCTAGTCCACCTGCTGACTATGCGGCCGTTGTTAAAGGCAAGAACCCGCCTGCAAGCACTTCGACGACCCCTCGTGCTTTACCGCTAGATTATCTAGTCACGAAAGATAAGAAAATCAGGATAGAAATTCCTGAAGCGTCGCCTGCCGGTCAAGATGTTTTACGCACCCAACGTCTTGGCATCTGCTTCGATGCACTGCCCGATACGAATCTCAAGAAGTATTCTTTGGCGGTTCGACGAATTTTACCAAAAGGAGCTATTACTCATATGACTCGAAAACCACGAACTGTCCTTATTTATTTTGCGACGCAGGAGTTCGCAGACAAGGTGTTATCTGAAGGATTGCATGTGGGCGATCATACTCTTCATGGAATCCCACTGTCCCAGAGGCCCGTTTTAGTCTCCTGCTATCCGGTCCCACCGGAAATTAAGAATCAACATCTCATGGCTGGCTTTTCCCAGTGTGGGAAGGTACTGGGATCGATCTTTACTTTATCCTCTGCACCTGATCCTGATGATAGGAATATAATGGGACTCCGCCGCCAAGCCCGGATCCTATTTCCGTCAGAGGAAGCATTAGCCAACTGCCATACCAATCTAACTATAGTCGTAGGGCAGCAAGTGTTTCGAATTGATATTACCGCAATGCATTGCTACAAATGCAAGGCTTACGGGCACGTACAGTCTCGCTGCCCACACTTATCTGCTGGACCTCCTTCTGCATCTGTACCTGCGGCGGGTGACTTGTCCTCACCTCAAGATCCTCCGGCGTGTCCAGGTCACGTGTCTTCGCAATTAGAGTCACCTGCTCCTGATGTCACTTTGTTAACTCCTGTTTCCGCTACTCCGGTTGCTACACTTAATGTTCCTACAACTCTTAGCTCCTCTAATGTGACACCTGATGTCGTTTCTCCTTCCTCACAGTTGGAGTCGAATGTTCTCAATGTTGATCTCTCTGCTTCTGACATGCCTATATCCGCTCCGGAAAAACGATCTTTGAATCAAGAGATTTTGACCTTGCCTGATGAATCTCCTAGTATTTCCTCCGATGATAACATTATGAAACCACCGGTTCCTCCGGACACGCCGTTGTCTAAACGAACCCGGCGCACTTCTACTTCACCCTCTACGACTCAGATTCGTACATCGGCTTCTCATTCAGCACTTCACCTTCCTTCTGACTCAAATTTGTACTCAATTCCAGCTCTCACAACTCATTTTGAAAATATTCAAGAGTTGGTCGGTCCGTTGTCTCCTAATGAACTTGCTACAATTTTTTTATCTGAACAAGGACAAGCTATCACTCGTTTTGCCTGTATTCAATCGCAGCATCATAGAATGTCGGAAATTCTTTCGCAATTACAGAAGGTACTAATTAATTTTCCTCTTAAAGATGCCAGATTTTCTGATCAGAAGAGTAAATTTAGAAAACGTATTGAGAATCTCCGGAAGCATGCAGATAAGAAGATACAACCTGATCATTCAATTTAAAGATCTTGTCCTTTAACTGCCGGGGTGCGCGGTCCCGTTGACCACCTCGCGCCGCTCGATGCTGATCTTATTTTATTGCAGGAAACTAATTGCCATCCCACCACACAATATCACCGTTGGAGAAACCGGCCTTACCAATTTTATCATTTACACCGACTCAGTCATCAAGCTGGTTTAGCTGTTGCAGTTCATTTTCGTTTAAGCTCTCTTATTTCTAATATCAGTGTTCAACCTGTTTTTCGAGATCTCCTTCAGTACTTGTCTTTTCGTCTTCATAACTTCAGTTACCATATCTTTAATATTTATGTATCCTGTCATCATTTTACTGCCAGCCTTTTTGATCACCGTACTGCTTGTTTACAGTCCATTCCTGCTTCCGACTTTATCATCCTGGACGGCGATTTTAATTGTACGCTCGAACCGTCCCTTGACCGCTCTGAAGGATCCACAGACTCAAGATATTTTCTCATTCAGGCACTCACACAGTTAATTACTACTATTGGCCTTCACGATACCTACTGTTACATCCATCCATTTCTTCGTTCATACACCTGGCGATCTTCTTCTACCTCTACTCCTGCCACCGCTCGTTCAGATCGTTTTTATGTTTCCTCTAATGTCTTGCCATCAGTGATTTCAATTATTCATACCCCTTCCGTTTCTTCCGATCACAGCAGTGTTATTTTAAGCTTACAGTCTGGACCATTGCCTAAACAGTTCTATCGCAACTGGATCCTGGATGACCTTCTGCACGACCCTATATACCTGCAATCCATTCAAGCCCAGTTACAACAAGCTACTCTCACTTTACCTTCTGCAACCTGTCCTCTCCATCACTGGCTAGCTATAAAGGCCAAGATTATTCTGTTTACAAAGCAATATGCTCACGAAGTCCGCACGACCCGTTCCATGCGAATTGATGAAATTCGCTCAATATTTGCAATGATAGACCTCACTTCTCCCATGTTTCCTCAGTATCAGGCAGAACTTCATGCTCTATTCTACCAGATTGCTCAGCAAGCAGTATTACGTCTAAAAATCCTCACCCTTAGACCTGAAGATTTTCTTCACGAACAAGTTCAACAGTTGGAGTCTCGTCGTCGTTCTGCTCATCACCTTCGCACCATCCAACTTCCTGACGGTTCTGTCTCTGATGATTCATCCGTTATCTGCTCTTTTGTTCGCCAGTACTTCACAGCCCGGTTTTCTTCCTTCCAGCCGAACCCTCAAAATGCTGTTTTATTGAGTGGGCTACCACAAGTTTCTTCGCATCACGTCACCTCTCTCACAGCTCCGATCACCCATACCGAACTTCTACAGTCATTGGCATCCCTTAATAGCCATTCGGCGCCTGGTCCCGATGGCTTGACTGTCCAGTTTTATAGGACGTTTTCCTCTTCCCACTTTTACTACCCTGTTTAACTGTAGCTTTTTCTTCCTCTGTACTTCCTCCCGCTTTCACTCTAACCCATATCATCCTTCTCCCGAAGAAAAGATGCTTGCTTGATCTGGACAATTGGCGCCCTATTGCCATCCTTAACACCGATTATAAAGTCTTTACTAAAATCCTGTCTTTTCGATTGAACCCTGTCCTCCCCACCATCATTCACCCTGCCCAGACCTATACTATCCCTGGCCGAAGTATCCACACTAATATAAATACCCTCCGCGACTTACATCACCTTGCCCACCTTTCCTCAGAACCTCTTGCACTCTTTAACCTTGACCAGAGGCAGGCCTTTGATAACGTGAGTCATCAATGGCTTGCCTCTGTTCTCTCTACCTTCGGTTTCCCCGTCTTTGTCACAGCCCTCCTTGCCCTGTACCACGGCGCCGTTGTCCTTGTCCGGACGGCATCTTTTCTTACGGCCCCTGTTCCGTTTCAAAAGGGTATCTGTCAGGGATGCCCTCTCTCCGGTCAACTATTTTCTCTTGTTTTTGAACCTTTCCTTTGCTCTCTACGTTCTCTTCTACCGTCCTTCACTGCTCTCTCAGCTAGCACACGGCATCATTCTATCTGCATACGCCGACGATCTCACCTTTCAAATCCGTCATGACACAAATTTCTCGACAGTCCTTGCAACATATCAAGTCTATGTCAATGCCTCCGGCGCATCCCTAAATATTGCGAAGTGCACTGGTCTGGTGTGGTGCATGGCGCGATCGACTGGACACTCCTTGGGGTGCCCAGTGGTCGTCCTCATGCCAGAAGATCCTTGGTGTTCACATCGGTCGGCCGGTTTCTGCAGCCGTCGCCACCTGGGGACCGTTGGTCCGTAAAGTACAACATGTGGCTGCTTACTGGACCCGGTTCCAATACTACCTTTCTTATCATAGTCGAGCTCATCTTGCAAGTACTCATATCCTTTCCATAGACCTGCATTCCTGGATTCCACAGCCTCCGCCAGCGTATGTACAGACTGTAATTACTTCTGCCATGCTCCGAATTGTCTGGTCGTCAACTCACTGGGTCTCATCAACTGTGCTTTCCCTCCCCTCCTCCTGTGGAGGTTTGAACCTGCCAGATGTCTCTCTCCGTTACAGAGCTACTCGTATTTCCAATCTCGTACGAATGATTTTTGAACCAACCACTTCCGTTTCCACTCTTCTATTAAATGTCTTTACCTCCCCCTCAATCCCTGTCTCACCCTCCATCTTCTCTTACGGATGGATTTTCATTCTGTTACCCCCCCGCGTTTCCCCCCGAGCTTTGCCCCTCTTTCGTCAACCCCACCTTACTACTCCCGACCTTCTCGCAGAATCTCTCTTTTCTCTTCCGTTCTACATCCTCCTTCCACCGACTTTTTCTTTTTCCCCGCCTGGCTACGCGCTGGCGTAGTCTCTGTCTCCCAGTTGGTTCTCCCTGACTTAACCTGCATGCCCCTTTCTAATCTGTTCCCCGCCTCTCCAGCCTCTCCAGAACTCTTAGAAAACTTGCTTCAGCTCCAGACTGCTCTTCAGACTCGGTTTCCCTCCCTCGCTGGTCCCTCTAGTCGTATTTCTATTTCTTCTGCCTCTCTCCCTTTACCTTTCTTTCTCTCCTTTTCCGGAATCCTTGTTCCATTTCACTCTTTCACCACTCGCACTCTCTATCGTTCTCTCCGCTCTTCCTTGAATGCGCCCTGCCCTGTATATTCTGTTCTTCCTGCTGTGCTAACCTCGGTTTGGTCCGCCAGCCTATCTTCCCTGGCTCTCTCCTCTGAACTCAACGTGGAATGGCGATTCCTGCACAACCGGCTACCTATTCCGACTACTCTGCATCGTAGAAATATTGTTCTGTCTGATTTATGTCCATTCTCTGCAGTCCCAGGAGATGTCCTTTATATGTATTTACATTGCCCAACCCTCTTACCTCTCTTTCACTACATATTTCGTCTTGCAAATTGCTCCAGTTCCATTTCACTCACCCTTGAAGAGTATCAATTTCTCGGTTCCATCTCCACCGGTTTTTCGCCCATTCCCCCAGTTTGTTCATATCTTTTTATCCATGCCAAGTATGTAATATTCTCCCATCTCTTTCGATCCCCGCCTCCAGATCCACTCTCTTTCTTTGGTGCTTTAGTTGCACACTACAGAACTAGTGTTGCAGCTAGGCTTCACCTGAAATTTACATCAGCGATCACCAACTCCAGTCTTCCGAGTTTCTACACTACCTGGACTCCTCGTACTGCCTGGTTCGAAATCGTAGACGACAACCAAGTACATCTACTCGTCTGAATGTTTTTCCCTTGCTCTCAGCGCTCTGTACGTCTTCCACAGATCTTCCTCCTGGACTGGTACGTTTGTCTACCTACTCGGACATCTCTTATAGCTGGACTTTTTCCTTCAGTGTTTCCCTGCCATGCTGCCTGTTTTTTTTCACTAGTTTTTTTTTTCAATATGTAACAGTTTTGTTATATGAACTCTTCCGGATAGACTCAACGCTTATTATTGCTTTGACTAGCTCTAGCTGAGCTCATGTATATCTCGGATATGTCTCCCCGAGCTACTGCTGTTGCACAGCACCTCATTGCGATGAGTTTGCATCGCTCATTTGTAATTTACTCATTTCATTGTAAAAATCATTATGTTTATTTTATTTTTCTCATCTCTCACACTGCGTGTGAGGATGAGATACTACTGTAATTTTATCCTGTGCTTTTAAGATAACCAATAAAAAGCTATTTTGAAAGACAACACCGGTTCTTGTCCGATCACCGAAGTTAAGCAGCTTGTGTACACGTGCCCATTCATGCTCCGTGGATTATTCGGTTTTCCTTCGGTTCTTCGTCTCTCTTCAAATGGATACTCACCTAGGATGTTTCTAAAGGTCAGTTCTTTCCTTTTTGAAAGTTTAAGCATCGGTGGAGCACAATTTCTTTAAATATGAAGACTTTCGTGCCTCCCCTTTCAAGCCTGACAGGGGTTGACCCCAACAGCGGAACAGCCGCACGTTCCCGCCGACTTATCGTCAGTAATCTGAACTCTGACGGCTCACCGGGTGCAATCTACTGAACTTTTCACTTGTATACATATGTACCAATGCTGAATAACCCCTTCTGCCATTTCTAACAAAGAATAATGTCATAAGATTCCACAATGGAAGTCTCAGATGAGTCCGAGCAAGTTAACCCTACTTGGGGAGTAGCGATGACGGATCCACCAGCCACATCGGCAGCTCCTTCCGTCACACAACAACCTCCCCAAGCAGAGGAAGCTCATGCCTCAGGCGCTACTCGCTCATTGGCTGCCTCTCCCCTTTCCACTTCCGACAGCTCAGCAGACAAGTCCCCAGCTCCTGCCTCCCAAGCCTCGCGCGACGAAGAGACTGAAAGCGAAATTGTAAACAAGCCCAACGCCGCGGCAACAGATATCGAGACGGTCTCGTCTCAGCCCAAGTCGTTCGCTGCAGCGGTAACAGGCAACCGCAAATACAACAGCACAAGTGCTCCTATCTCCCACACTGAAACTAATATCACCAGGAAAGACAACACTCTCATCATCGCCATACTGGGAAAATCAACAGCAGGCCAAAGCTATCAAACCAGGCTTCGGCTAGGGGTGTGTTTTGACGCTCTCAGAGACACACCCCTCAAGCATTACTCTTCGGCTCTGAAGAGAACCCTCCCAGCCACTGCCATCACTCACATGGCACGGAAAGAAGACACAGTGATTGTTAATCTTTCCACGGAAGCCCACGTGGAAAAAGTGCTGCACCATGAAATCACCATCTGGGCGCACCACCTGCAAGCTGACTCCTTAGCAGAAAGCCCCGTCCAAGTTTACATGTACCCCGTTCCTCCGGAGGTGTCGGATGCAGATCTCTTGGAAGCACTCGCGCACTGCGGCCGAGTAATAGGGAAAATTGCAACCCTGTCCGCAGCTCCAAAGGACTCCGACAATAAACACATCAAGGGAATGAGGCGTCAAGCGAAACTGATCTCCACTTCCGAGGCAATCCAATCGTGCCTAAACTCGATCGTGGTCAAAATGGGAAGATACACCCACACGATCAAAATGACCACCTCTCATCACTGCAGCTCCTGCGAAAACCTCGGGCACCAAAGGACAGAGTGCACCCAACCGACTGAGGCCTCCCTTCAACTGCCAAGAACTCCAAAGGAGCCTCAAAACGCAATGGCCTCCCAATGGAGCTCCCAGAGACGGAAAAAGAACCTGACCCACGGAAGACCACCACAGCCACTCCTGCGAAGCCCACAACACAGCGGGCTTCAACAGAGGGAAGCTCCACCCCACTTCCTGCCACCACAGCAAGCTCGACTCTCCAAATAGCCACCTCTTCAACCTCCGGCAGCTCCATCACCAGAGACACCGATTCCAACCAAGGAGCCAGTGCCTCGCCACAGTACTTCCCTCCACTCACAGCACAGCCTCCAACCCCCCAAGGAGGAAAATCACCAACACTGGTCGCCCCACAAACCAAGAAAGAAGAAAACAGCGCCAAACCAAAAGGCATCCCGTCCCCACCGACAAAGGTCCACCTCAAGCCAGCCTTCGGACCCTGGCACCTCCTACAGAGAACGATCGCCCTCCGAGAGCAAAGACAATGCCTACACCTATCACAATCTGCCCTCCTCCAACTCCCAGTGGTTCAGAATATCTACTGTACCACCACCAAGGAGTAAGCTGCCTCCTAAGGGGCTTGGGAAACATATTGAACATCGCAGGAGTTCCCCTATCCCCACCGAGCTAATGAAGAGAGTCGACTCCGCTCATAACGTCGATGGGCCCATTCCACGCTCTGAACTTGCCCGTCTATTCGCCTTCCCACTGAACCGAAGGATAGATCACCAACTCATCAAACAACACCATTACTGAAGCAGTCACCCAACTCACCTCCTTCTCTGCCTGGGCACACCAAGAATTCTCACACACACAATTCCAACACTGGCTCCGCCTCCTCTCAACCAGGGTTAAATACCTAGACAGACTGAGCGCTAATGAAGATATACACCCAACCATGAACAACACCCTTAAAATTGCAAGCCTCAATTGTAGGGGCATGGCCAACGCTCGCGCACTTGAAGACCTCCATACCCTAAACGCTAACATTGTCCTCCTACAAGAAACCAACTGAACATCCAACACCGGATACACCAAGTGGCGGCCTTGGCCATACACCTTCCACCACGCCCACAGTTACACTCAACACGGTGGAATCGCCATCGCAATTTACCACCAACTCCAAGCCCTCCCCACCTCTGCCACTGTCACCACCCTATATTTAGAGACCTACTACAGCACCTTGTACTCACCATACACCTGTCAACCTTCCATTTATTTAACATCTATGTCCCACACCAGTCTCACCTCGCTACTCCTCTCTTTCAACACCTCCAAACTGCCATCAACTCCCTGCCCTCTAACTCCACCATCATCCTGGGAGGAGATTTCAATTGCGTACTCAACGCCGCAATTGACCGCACCTCCGAGAATGACCATAACTCCTCCACAGCGAATCAACTCGCCGCCACGGTCAACAGTGCCACCCTTCACGACGCTTTCCGTGAACTTTTCCCCTCCCATCGTTCATTCACCTGGAGATCCTCGTCGGCGGCGTCCTCGGCCGCTGCCCGCCTCGACAGGTTTTACATCTCCGGAGACCTGCTCTCTACCCTTGAAGCAGTGGAACACACCCCCACCGCCTCCTCCGACCACTGCTCGGTCCTCCTCACCCTTCGCCTTTCGCCCACCCCCGCCCGCAGCATCCGGCACTGGACCTTCGACCCAGAACTCCTCAATGACACAACCTACTGCACCACGATCACTAACATTCTCCAAGAAGCCATCGCCTCCCTCCCTACCACTGACCGTCCCACACAACACTGGCTCTCCACTAAAGCGAAAATTCGCCTCCTCTCAAAGCAAACCTCATTCACAAACATGACCCTCCTACGAATGCACACTGACAACCTCAGAACCCTCCTCAAACTCACAGACATTACCTCCCATCCTTCCTCATACACCAAGCTAAACTTCAAAAGCCCTTGAACCCCTCGCCCGTTAAGCAATCCTACGAATGAAGCTCCTCCACCTTGGCACAGTCGAACATCCACAAGAACAATTTCTCAACCTTGAGAAAAACCGCCGGACCTCCTCCTCACTCCACTCCATCTCCCTCCCCAATGGCAATATCACGGAAGATCCCCACGACATCTGCACCCACGTCCACAAACACTTCACTGACCAGTTCAGTCCACACTCTGCCCTCCCAGGCAACCCTGACAATCTCCTTCACTCTCTACCTAAAGTCCCTCACCACTTTCGCTCCTCGCTTTCAACCCCTTTCACCCACCAGGAGATTTCTCTTCCCTTCTCAACCTCAACCAGTCAGGCTCTTCAGGGCCTGGCGGACTCACCGCTATCTTCTATCGAAAATTTTCCTCTCTCATCTTACTTCTCCTCCTGGCGTGCTTTCACTGTATCTCTACCTCCAACTCCATCCCGGCGGAATTCACGATCGCCCACATCATCCTCCTCCCTAAGAAAGGCTCGCTTCTTGACCTGAACAACTGGCGCCCTATTAGCCTGCTGAACCTGGATTACAAAATCTTTGCTAAAACGCTCTCCATGAGACTTAACCTCGTACTCCCATCCCTGATTCACCCCGACCAATCATACACCATCCCGTCCAGGTCCATTCACGAGAACATCCACGTTCTTCGTGACATCACCCACCTAGCCCACACCCTTAACGAACCCCTTGCCCTTCTAAATTTAGACCAGAGGAAAGCATTTGACAACGTGTCCCATCGCTACCTCTCCGAAGTCCTTCACGGCTTCGGCTTTCCCCCTTCCTTCTCCACCATCCTCCTCACCCTGTACAGCAGCGCAGTTGTTCACGTCAGGACGCGGACCTTTCTAACTGCTCCCATCCCCTTCCAGAAAGGCATCCGCCAAGGATGCCCCCTCTCTGTCCAACTCTTTCCTCTTTGCTTCGAACCTTTCCTCCGCTCCGTCCGCACTGGCTTTGCCTACTCCCACCCCCATCGAGCTCGCCAACCAACGACATCATGCCATCCATGTCTCTGCTTACGCCGATGATGCAACCTTCATCATCCGGCAGAACAACCAATTCTCCCTCCTCCTCTCCCTCTACGACGAGTACGCCAAACTCTCCGGTGCCTCCCTCAACCTCAGCAAAAGTACCTAACTGTGGTGCGGATCCTGGGCTTCAAGAATTGATGACCCCTGCGCCGCCCAGTGGTCCTCAGACAGTCAACACCTCCTCGGTGTTCACATCGGCAAACGACTCGTCAACGACGTCGCCACCTGGCCCCCTCTCATTTGGAAACTCAAGCAGACGTCAGGCTGGTGGGCTCAAGCCAAATTCTGCACCTCCTTCCACAGTTGTGCCATCATTGCCAACAGCCTCTTCATGTCCCAGGTATACTATTCCTGGACAAACACGCCTGTCCCCTCCCACGTCCTCCACGACGTCACCAGAGTCCTCACCAACTTCATCTGGTCCAAGCACCACTGGACCACCGCTGAGACCCTTACCAGACCCATCTCCCACGGAGAACTCGCACTCTTCGACGTCCCCCTCTGGTATAAGGCAGTCAGACTTGTCTCCTTTCTCTCTGCCCTGATCTCCTCCAACCCCGCTGTCTCAACTCTCCTCAACGTTCTCTCTTCCCCACGGAACCCCTCCCTCACCCTCTCCACTTTCCTCCTGATAAACCACTACCCACGTGTTCCTACTCGCCTCTCCCCCACCTACCACGAAACCATCACTCTCTACCTATCTCGAGGGTTCCGCCAACCTCCACTCTTGAACTCTTCTCCTCTATCCTTCACCCTCCTCACCTCCCCTTTTTCCACTTTCCCACGTGGCTCCGAGCCGGGATCGTCTCGGTTCGCCAGCTAGTGAACACTGATCTCTCTTGGAGACATCTCCGAACTCTCCCCCACTCTACCAGGCTCCAACTCCAACAACAAAAAATTCACCACTATCACGGACGCCCTCCGCCTTCTCTTCCCCTCCCTCGCCGCGCCCTACGGCCTTCGCACAGTTTCTACTGCACCTACCCAACTTCCTTTCACGCTGAACACCACCACTGAAACAATTCCCATACACTCCCTAAACGTAAAACAACTTTACCACCACCTACCGGGAGTCTTCCCTCAACCCCTGCCCCACTCTAACCCTCACGCCTTCCTCCTCCTCCTCCACCCCAGTCTAGTCCACACTCACCTCACTCATCAACCACCCACACGAAACCAACATTCAAGGGCTCTTCCTCTACACTCGTCTCCCCGTCCCAGACAGACTCCACCAAATGAAAATTTTCAGTTCCCCCGTTTGCCCCTTCTGCGCCAAGCTGGGCTCCCTTCTCTACACTTACATCCACTGCCCAGTCCTTATCCCGTTGTTCCATTTGATGTTCTCTCTGGCCTCCAAGGCCTGCCCTATCACCCACAAGATGGAACACTACCAATACCTCAACGCTGCACCCACCGCACCTCACACCTCAACAACTTGCACCTACTTCTTCATCCTCGCCAAATACATCATATACCAACTATACCTCCAACACACAAACACCTCACTCACAGATCCTCCAGCAAGTACTCGACTGGTCCATCACTTCAAGAACAGAGTCACCGCCCGACTGCAAGCTGACTACACAGAAGCGCACAGGACGGCGACCCTCAGCGAGTTCTGGAAGCGATGGAACCCTCACAGAAGCTGGTTTACCATCACCAGCAGCAACAGGATCTGCCTCAACTGACGCGCCCCTCCGACAGGAAAGTACCACCGCTAGCCACTCTTGCCTTCACCCAACCGACGCCAGCCGCAGCAAAGCAACACAGGTGAAAACAATTCCACCCTGCTGCCTCTCCACTCTCCAATGCAACTGCTCTATGAACTATACTACATCTGCCATAGACTGACCAAAGCTCAACCAAAGTGCAATTGAACCACAAAATAATATTTCTCTGCAAAAAATATCCTGAACTCTCCTCTCGCAGCTCAAAAGAGCAAAACTGTTGTAAATAATCATCACCATATGTAAATATTCATTTTTTTCATCTTCTTCCTCATTTCTTCTGACGAGCAAGAGCTCCGTTACCCTGTAAAACTTCATGTACAATATTTCTGTAAATAAAGTATGTTTGAAAAGTTAAGCAGCTTCGGGCGCGGTCAGTACCTGGGAGCGTGACCACCTGGGAACACTGCGTGCTGTTGGCATCTTTTTTTTCTCTCTCTCCGACAAAAAATATTTCGATTCAATAAAGCAATTTTGAAATTCCTTATATTCTTGTAAGATGTTTTAAATAGAATATCAATGCATGTGATTTTTGTCACTTGTCAAGGCTTTCAAATGTTTGTATATGTTTCCATTCCCGTTACAGGTTTCAACATCACTTCACTAAAAACAGGAACAATCCATTGAAAGTTGATCAGGGAAAACCTCAGTGGCGGATTTTGAGGTGAAGTAGGTGAAGTGCATCTTCACCTATTTTACTTAAAATAAAGTTTTATTCAGTAATTTGTATAATATATTCTTTTTTGCCTCTATTGTGTTACGAAATACTCAAAATTTTGATTAGATATCAATTCACATGGCGCGTTCAATACGGAAAACAAGTCTTCATACGCAAAACAGTTCAAGTGAAGAGCCGAAATGAAAACCCTTGGAAGTCTGCAGCTTTCGACCGAGTTGCTATGGTAACCGTGACGTCCACGTCCTCTATATGGCGCGCAAGTGAAGTGTTTTAGCTTTCCGCGCCGAAGCTCTGCACATGGAATCGTGACCTTCGAAGGAGATCACGGTGAAACGGGACGGTTTACCCAGGGTATCTTGCAATCCACTAGGGCTTTTTCCTTGCGGTGTTGTGTGCTACTTGCTTTCCGAAAGGGATTTGTTTTTCGTGCTTTGTGATTATTTGTCAAAAAGTTTAGCTGTTACTAGTTTCGTGTACAGTTTAACAGTTAGTGATAGTTTTAATTAAAGTATGTATCCTGTGAACGACATTGTTTGTAATTTATTACAAACTCCATTTAATCGGTGGAAAGATGAAGATAAAAGAGACATTTTACTTCAAGGACGACCGACGGATTCACTGACAATTGTTGCCAAAAAAGAAATCAAGAAGAGCGGTAAATCTTACAATATTAATTTTAACAATTGTTCGTTTACTGAATATAAATGGCTTTTTAGTACTGCTGTGTTACAAAAATTATTTTGTTGGCCCTGCTTTCTTTTTAGTAATAAACATTCGGCGTGGAATAAAGACGGATTCTTAGATTTATTAAATATAACACGCTCGCTTCATAAAAATGGTGATTCTAGCGAACACCTGAAATGCGAGTTAATGCTAAGGAACTTTGAAGACAAATCAGAACACCATTACCGATGCCCTGAGGGAGAATGCTAGGCTTTTGAAAATGCATTTCAACGAAAGCGTTCGTTTAAATAGACTTTTCCTGCAGACAGTGAGTATTATATTTGAGCAAACAAGAACTAGCATTCCGTGGCCATAACGAAAGCATGGACTCGATAAATCGTGGAAATTTTAAGGAATCACTTTCATTGTTGATATCAAGAAGTCCTTTAGAAATTCAAAATCAATACGAAAAGATAAAAAAATGTCTTCACAGGTTACTCAAAAACTATTCAAAATGAATTAATTGAATGTATTTCTGAATATATAAACGATCACGTTAAAAATGAAATAAATGAAGTTCAATGCTTTTCTATTCAAGTAGATGACACTACAGACATTAATCAGACTTCATACGGAGCAGATTAAACTAGCTATTAAATGTGATCTCAGAAGAATACTGGAGTTTGAAACTAGAACGTTTAGAGCTCACAAAGCTTTTAATAAATGGAAAGTATTAGCACCAGTATTATATAAAAAAGGAACAAAAGTACTAAATAAAATAATAGAATAAAGCATTTAAAATATTAATGGTAAAAAATTGAAATACATTAAAACTTAAAATTATAAATTACTAAACTAAACTCTTAAACACTTATATTTTTTGTTCCCGATATGGTGTCAGTATTTTGTTGGAAACATTAAAATATAATTATGATCATATGTAGAGGATTTTAGGAAGGAAGCCGCGGATGGCTTAATGGTTAGCGAGTCAGACTATCGATACAAGGTCCTCGGGTTCGAACCTGGGCTGATCGCTGATCTTTCCGAGATGGTGTGATTTACTAACAATTGCTGAATATCGTGACGGCCCCCAGGCTGGACCCACTGGTTAAATGGGTATGCCCTCCACTGAAATTCTCTCACCCTTCTGTGTACAACATCGTACTTGTACGGTGGCGCCATGTACTGTACCCTAATCTCACTACAAACTGTTCTGTCAAAGTCGCTAGACTTGCTCTCATTCCTTCCGTTTCTGTGTCCTGCCCAAAATGCGAGGATCTCGCTGTAGGTGGCTGGGACCTCACTGTGGACGGAAGTCCTACAAGAAAATGACAAATACTGTGGGATTTTAGGAAGGGAGTGTCTGACCCCAGGTCTTAAACAACCCTTAGAAATAGGAAACTAGGAGATTTGGGCTAGAGTGCCCGATAGGAAAGTGACGGAAATGAGGTAGAAAGGGGGAGGAAGACGCCCTTATTTATTACCGGGGAGCCAGTACCCGGGAAAAAATAATTATAAAATCAATTTTGACCATATCATCAGGATTTCAATAATTTACTGAATAATACTATAATGTATTCACTGAAATATCTAACTATAATAGAATACCGTACATAAAAATAAATGAATTTGAAATAATATAATTAAAGAAAAACTGGATCCATTGCTGTTTTTCCATCTTATCTTTAGTATTTCCTGTACTATTGTGTAACACCACTTTCCTATTCTTTCATGTTTAAAAAAAAAAGTTCTTTTGTTTACTCTAATTTTTGCCATTTTTTTTATCTGATATGCTTTTAACAAGAACCTCTTATTAAGTATATGTAGAGTGTTCAAAAAGGGGATTTCTAATCAAATGTATACTTCCTGTAACAAGCGGAAACACTTGTTCAGGCCCCCACCCTCTCAGTTGGGTGTCTGTGACTGTTGATCAGGACAATTGCAAGGAGACGTTTGCTGAGCAAACTAACCCAATTTAATACTTGAAGTTTATAAATAACTTTCCTATGAAAGCTTAATACAGATTATTAGGTTAGTCAGTTTTCTTTACAGAAGCTTAAAATTTGGGTTGTGAGAACATCTGTTGTTTTAAAAAAATTATATTTCTAAGGGATATATTTAGTTTAATACTGGAGCATAGAAAGGAGTCTCTCTTATCAATGCATGATGGGTTTTGCTCGACTGTTAACCTCTGTAAGTGTTTAACAAAGTAACTTGACCATATTTTATAGCTTCAAAAGAGAAGTTATTTCTTTTATCAAAAAGGCAAATAAAAAACAGGGTTGTCTGCATTGAATTTTGTTTAAATCTAAGAAATCAAGTTATTTGTAATTCTGGTTAATTTTACTTAATTTTAGGCAGTTAGGATAAACAACTCCAAAATCTTCTTTTGAAATTTCAGAGTTGTTGAGACAAAGTAAGTCATCTATCTATCTATCTATCTATCTATCTATATATTCTAACTCTGATAGCCCTGGTCCTGCTGATTCCCGGGAGTTTACGACCATATGTTAGTGATGGGCGCTTGCTGTTAGTCTCAGATGATTACCTGGGCTGTTAAACCCCAAAGCAAAACAAGAAATCTCTTCAACAGTGGCACATATGCCCTCCTAATTTGAACACGAAAATCAGTAGTCCTCCAAAATTTTGATATGAACTGAAAGAATCCTTGTCTGTGTATATTGAGAAAATATTGCAGTTCTGTTTAGTTACTGTCAAAGCTTACACACTGAGTTGAAAAAAAAATGTATACCTGTGAACATAGTGCACAGATCCACATGTGATTGGTTTGTATTACAGTATATTGGTACTAGGGCTTAAATAAGCCTAAAAGCACGAGCACCACAATTTTCAATGTAAACATAAATGGGAGGAGGGGTGTACAAGATACATGCCAAGAAATAGTGAAAATGGTAAACATACACACACAAACACTTGCACAACTCTGGTACAGTACAATGTAATAAAGAAAACAAAGGACATACAGTTTAAAAGACTATCCAGGATTTCTGGGGCAGCATGTACATGTCCTGCACACAGTGGTGTTGTTACACAACAAATACTGGTGGGTGAAATGACAATGGCTAACATGGAGATGTATAACTTCTTTCATATGGTTCTGATGGAGATGCGAAGACCAGCTGGAGCAGGGCAGATATGGAAATGGTAATGATTGGAACACTGTGAGGGTTGAGGATTGCAATGCCCTGTACAGAATAAAAACCATACACATTACAGCCAAATAAAGTCTGCCAACAATATGGTTCCACTGGGATTGGCACAACTATAGGCAATAGAATTTCAATAACAGTTGAACCACTGTCACCGGTCCATTTTTGATGTAGAGATACATACAATTGTCAGTGCTGACACATGCACGAGAGGATTCCACCACTAACAATATATCTTTTTATCCTTTAATTGGACTTTCAGTCCCACTAGGGAGGAACTTCAGTTTTTTACATTCTCTAATGAAGTTTGCTACATTGCACAAGTAATATTTGTTGCTAGTCCATCTCTAAAGAAGTAAACTGTTTACTTTGATTAATGTACTACCACAACCTTGAAATTGAAATATTCCAATTATTATATGCAAATTTATCGCATTTTTTAATGACATATTTTAACACTGGTCACACATTTTTCAGAATTCTCACTGAAATTGGCTATTTTGAGAGTCCAATTATTATTAGTAAGCTTACAACAGTTAAACAGTAGTCATTGTTTTTTCCACATTTATAAGTGAATCACAGAAAAATTGGTAAATGTGTTCTTTAGCATCCTAAATTATTTCGTCGGAATAATTTAACTGTTTGAAAAAAGTGCTACGTACAATGTTTTAAGCATGCAAAATAATGGGGAATGGTGAAGAAATAAGTACTTTTACATGAAAGGAAAAATATTTTTCGAAGAACTTGCGTGCGAAAACGATGGTTTGCAGCAGTTGGTGCGGGAGGCCAAAGCGATGCTAACGGCCACGACGTGAAGTGTTGGAAGGGAGTAACAGTTGCTAGTGAATGCGCGGAAGAATACAACAAGAGTGGAGTGTATGTCTCGGAGGAGTGTGACGCGTCGTGTAATCGTAAAACCGTGTAATTTCATAATTTTTAAAGTTGTGTGTATGATAATCTAAGTTTAGTGACGTTTTACAGAGATCTGCTCTGCTAAAATGAAGAGAATATGATAGTGTATGCAAATTAATGTTAACTGTAATACCCCAATATTACTTTATATTAGATATATTATTATGTTGCCTTTTCACTTGTGAACAAGCACATGCCTTGAAAAATGACTTTTTCGAGGAAATTTCTTGGAACATACATCCCATTGTTAAGGCTTTTCACCTGAATGAACAAGCATATGCCTTAAAAGATTACTTTTCTGAGCAAATTGGTTAGAGTACAGATCACATTGATGAGGCTTTTCACCAATGTAAAGGAGGATGGGCTGTGAAAGAGGACTTTTCCAAGAAAATTGTTTGGAGCATACATCCATTGGTGAGGTTTTCCCCCGTCTGAATGAGTAAATACTGCTAAAGATCACTTTTTCGAGCAAATTATTTGGAGCACACATCACATTGGTGAGGTCTTTCCCCCGTGTGAATGAGTAAATTCTTCAAATGTTCACTTTTTCAAATATATTGTTTACATCATACATCACATGGGTGTGCCCCCCCCCCCCCGTCTAAATGAGTTAATGCTTCAAAAGATAACTTTTTCGAGCACATCGTTTGGAGCACACATCACATTGATGAGGCTTTTCACTTATGTAAAGGAGGATGGGCTATGAAAGAAGACTTTTCTAAGAAAATTGTTTGGAGCATACATCACATTGGTGAAAAGCCTCATCAATGTGATGTGTGCTCCAAACGATGTGCTCAAAAAAGTAATCTTTTGAAGCACTACTTAAAAAAAACAGTGATGCATGCTCCATTCGCTCTCTCGTAACCAAAAAATGTGATATACATTAATCAGCAACAAGCAAGGGGGACGGATCAGGGAACAGTGAAGAAAGGGGCTTCCAGGAAAGATTGGGGGTTACAAGAGAGAAAATGGAGCATACAACACTGATTTTAAGTAAGGGAACAAGGCTGACGCGCTCGGCTGGTTATCAAGAGATCCGAGATTCAATTCCCCAGCGGTGACCGAATAACAATTTTTCGGTTGCTGTGTGTTAAAACGTGGAAAGAGCGATGTCTTTGTATATTCACTGATGTCACATATTTGGAGGAGTTTCACAAAATAAATAGCTGTTATCCAATACCACTTCATTAACCTAGCACTAGTTTTCAGCCTAAAAGGAAAGCCATATGACAAAGTAAAAGAAATAGAAATTCATTTTTAAACATGTGACAAATTGGGGGGAGGGGGATTTACTGGACATTCGAGCCAGTAAAATCAATAGGTCCGATGGAAGTTTTACTGGCCAGCGGACCATTGGGTAATTCGAATGTTGATTAGTGTTGTGGTCAGAAATATATAGCTTCTGTTGTGTGATGTAGCTTTGGACATTCGAGCAACATGTGTTTCTCCAAATGTTATTTAAATTTGGTGACAGGAATATTGAGTTGATTAAAAAAAGTTTATTGATGCTTTTTAACCTAAAAAATGAGGCTTCTGATTTATTGCATCAAAAAATACATTTTTGTGGGTCATCTGCACTTGGGCATGCAAATTTTTTCTGAACAAGAAGCTGAGCATTGAACATTTTAGATGTTTTTTAATCCCTGTATAATAAGAAACGTATCCCCTTTCAGTGTCTCACTTAACTAAAATATGTTGATCTCATGTAATATCTAATACAGGCCACATGGATGCAACTACAACTAATATGAACAAATGATACCTACATATCACTAAGCTGTTCTCTGAGATTAAGAGCTCATCAAAAAAAGTGTATCTCCCATACTAACATTTAAATTTTGAAACTAGATTTTACTTACTGTTGATCACTCAAATTCGTATGAAGTTTTCATGTAATTGACTTATTTCCGTGTAGTAGCACATGAAATTTGACTTGTCGACCACAGCAGACATGGAGCAGTGAAAAATCTAACGTAGTCTGTTGCTGCCCAAAGTCTTTGGTTGCTGCTGATTTGTTGATTTTTCTAGCGTGTAGCCCAGCTTGGGATTGCTACTGTGGTAATCCTACCTTAATAGTTTGTCAGAATCGACTTAAAAGAAGGTTCAAATATGCTTTTTTTTCAGGAAGATTTTATTAAGCTTCCAAAGTACACTTTAGGCTTTCCAATGTTGATAATCAAAAAACTTCACATGTGAAAGTGTACAGTGCTGTAGGTATGCTATAATCAAAGGAAGGCTGTAAAATTTGTAGGTACTTTCATAAATTAACTTTTATTATGGACTAGAATATTATATTTCATATTATAGCAGTATACATATTGAAAAATTGATAAGCACAGCAGAATGTGTGTGTAAATTACGAGCAAACCTCCCAGACTGGAACCTCTTCTTTCGTTGTCCTTAATGTCCCCAAAGTAGCTGGTGCAGTGGTATAAGCAATGGCTTCTTATCATTTGCCCAACGGAGGGGTTTAGGTTCGAATCCCAGTAAAGAATGAATGTTGTGTTTGTCTTACGGCTGCCCCGGTGGCTCAGTGATCTAAGCGATTGGTTCTGAACATTCACCCAACAGAGGGGTCTGGGTTCGAATCCAGTAAGGCATGGTTGTTTATGTTTGTCTTTCGGGGGTTTATTCGCTGAGTTCCTTGTTCACCTATGCACATTGGTGACGTTGAAACACAAAAGTCTGTACTGTGTAAATCTGTGAACCAAGTCCAATATATGTTCAGCAAATATGTCAATGAATCTGTCAACCGAGTCCAATAAATAATTATATTGAACCTCCAATCAAAAAAAAAAATGTCACCAAAGTAGAGGTACCCTTGAGAGGTTTATATGTATATTAAGAAAATGTTTATAGTTGCTTTGGTCAAAATTGGACTAAAGTATCCTTTATGTAATGTGAAGCTACTATTCATTTTGTTTAGGCTAGGCAATTTTAAAATAAAAAACACCTGAACTAAATGATTTTAAGAACCACCAAAGAAATAACATTTAAGGACAACTGAAGGAAAATTACTGAATTTTTTTATCTGAGAATAGTTAATTAACTGCTAACTGAAAGCTGTATTAACCAGAAATTCTACAGAATGCAATTTATTCAATGGAGAAATGTGTTTTCATGCTGATAAAGGGGTCTGCAAATAGCATATGTATCTAACAATGTTATGTTTTGCATTTTGTTTCTGCTTTTGAAACATAGATTCTCCTTCGTTCATTTCATGACTATGTTTAATTGTGACAATTGCATGTCATGGTGTCTTATTATGTACTGTGGTACTGTTGGAAATATTTGACTAGCTTTTCAAATTCTAGGCACTTTCAATTTATGTTTTATCATTTTAATATCGACATATTCACCCTAAACTTTTCCAGCAGAACTCGCCGAATGCAAAGCGTTCCAAAAATGAGTGCACATAGTAAATACAGGGAATGGACTGGCATACTGTGTATGATTTCAAAAGTTTTTAAATACAGAAATTGATCTGCCAATTGGTGTATCTTGTAATTGTAACAATGGGGATGGGGGGGGTTACAATGACCCAGCACCGTGATCTAAGGTCTATTGTGCGTTTGTTGTATCTTAAACAAGCTTCTGTGTGGACATGTTTTTTAATCAGCTGATTTACAGGCTTTCTTCTGAGTAAGATCGATATATATTGCTCTACAACCATTTCTCACATCTTTTTTCTCCTTTGGTATCCAGTCAAGTAATTCACTCATCCAACGTTTGTCAGTTTTTATGTGATGCTAAATTTTCTTTTGGCATCTCCCCACAATATGGCATGTGCTAAATTTTATTACATTCAAAGAGTCTTTCCAAGGGGAGGCTCAAAACTTCCCCTGGTGGCCTCCAAGCCACTGTCCTGAAAGGGTATCACATTTCACCTGAATGTTTTTCCGAGGCTAAAAAGAAAGTCATTGTATATATCGTTTGTACTAATAAGATGACTGAGAAAGAACACATTTAAAAAAATGTTTAACATGCACAGAAAACAGCAGAAATTACTAAAATGTGGGTTTTTAACATAGGTTACTTGCTAAACTGTGGTTCACAGGACCTGATTTCTGTGAGCCATAATTTTTTTTGCTAGAAGAAAAAAAAACCACAATTATGATATGTTAAGCAAACTCTCCTATGCCATTCTGGCGGCCAAGTGGTATGGTGCTATTCTATTACAACATATGTATTTGGATTCCATGTTCAAAAATTCAAATCTAGAAACACATGTTCGACATCCAAATAGTCACATTTGAAGCCTAAGGATTGTTTGCTATTAAGGCTTTCGAACATGGGATACTGAAAGTGTCAAACTGTGTTTCGAGACATCAGAATTCTGCCTGGGAGCACTAGAAAGGCAAATTCAGTTCCTCGACAATCGCCCCTGTGAAAAGTGACGTGCTGTTCTTCCCCTGTGGAAAGATGAAATATATTTATTCCCTTACATTTTTTTTTAATTTGCTGAAAAACACCAATTGGAAACTATTTTCTCCTATGGATTTAAATTTTTAATCATATTTTTTGAATAAGATTGCCCAAAACATGATGAAAAGCTTCCAAGCCTCTCTGCGCTAACATCTTTTGTATGCTCCAGCTCTTTTGGAAAGATTATATAAATTATCCTACTTTTTTTTTTTAATTTGGTGAAACACACCAGTTGGAAACTAATACGAATTATAGATTTAAAAATTTTAATCATATTTTGAATTAAATTGCCAGAAACATGGCAAAAAAACATGGAAACTTTCTCCGCTTCTCTGGACAGTGCATCAACAACGATCATTGAATATTTCAAAGTTTGTCTCCCCTCAAAAGCTAGAAATAGACAGCATTTGTGACCCCTGAAAGCTAATTCTTATGTGACGTGCAAGATTCTTTAGTTTAATAACCCAGTATGTCAGGTTTGTAAACCCATGTGACATGGTTATCATAAAACGCTGAGCCACTGCACTATATCAGGGTGTCAATGTGTTAACAGAACAATTTCAAATGGAACGTGTGCTCATGTCAAAGTGCCAGGTTGTCAAGTAATTCTCATTTGATTCGATCACAGCTGGGTGAAGTGAATTTGGTGTTGTATAACAACCAGAACAATTTCAAATGGAAGATGTGTTCATGTCAAAGTGTCACACAATTCTCATTGTATTCGATCACAGCTGGGTGAAGTGAATTTTCTGTTTTTTTCACCCATTCAATTTGTTGTGGTTGTGATAAACACAGATTTTCTGTGCTTGCTTACAGCATACAGTCGTTGAATACAAGGCACCAAAGAGTAACAGCTTGGCGAAGTGAATTTCGTCAAATGTTGCTACACAATTGTTGCATACAAGGTGTACTATTGAAAATAACTCGGCACATTCTCAGATTAGCTATCGAGAGAAACATCCTAAAATCTCATATGGGGATCGATGTATTCCGTGTTGAGTGGGTCAAAACATCATTTTATTACAGAACAGTTTGTTGACATTCACTGCATATTAAAGCTAGTATTTGACTAAATCATAATTACAGGAAGGAAAACAAAGCTTGTTTACCACTATTTCAGTGCCTATCCTGTGCTATGTTCTCCTTTTTGATCTTTTACAAGATAATTTGAAAAAAAAATGTTTACATAGTCTTTTCTTAGCAAAAGAAAAAAAAACAGTTCACACAGGTCTGTAGTCAAAGAAAAAATAAGGTAAGACTGTATCAGTTAGAGGGAGTGCTGTATTAATTGTTCATTTGCTTCAGAATAACATACAGTGTTTACTGAACCAAAGAAGCGTTTGGTTAGAAAATTAGATGTGATAAAGTGCTGTGTTATGCTTTCAAATTATATGTAGTAATAGATTTTAAAATTAGTTTATTAAGTATGAATAATCCCTGGCAGATAAAACTTTTCTTGCATTTATTCTGCTAGGAAGACAGTTTCGTATTCATGAGGAAAACTTATTCTTCCGTCATAATAAATATTTCACACAGATGCCACAATGTACATTCAGAAAGGTCCTTTAAAGGGCCACCTTTAGTCGATATTATTCACTTCCTTTGCCACTTTCACAACGTAACGCAACGCAACGCTGCACGATTACGTGTCGCCATCTATCGTCGCTTCAGAAAACTATTTTTCTTGCTTTCATTCTGCTAGGTAGACAGTTTCATATTCATGAGGAAAACTTATTCTTCCGTCATAATAAATATTTCACACATATGAGCATCATTCATTGAACTGATGTATAAAACTCAAAATGCCTGTTATTCCCCTGCACTACAAACTAAATAGCAGAGGAAAATATGATCAAAATGTGCAAGTCATCAAAACGCACAGAACCTATCCAATGGCAAAAGGTTTTGTGGGTATATTAGGGATAGAAACAAATTATAACATGCAGGAAAATATAACTCCGACTGCTTCCTTCTGTGCTTTTTGATGCTCACTGGAAATAGCATACCTTAATGAAATATGAATCCCCCCCCCCTTCAAACAAAAACAAGGCATTTTTTCGTAAACTGTGGCACTGAAAGTGATGTTTCCTAGAAGCCTCTGCTGGTGTCCATAATGTCTTACCTAAAATCTAGTAGGTTTCACTGCAGATGTAAGAAATAATGCATCACAGTATTGTGGAAACGGACATGTGTAGAAACTGGGAGGCCTGCGAAGACAGCAGAGGTTGCTTGTTTTAAACGGTACTGGCAAAAACCCCTGAAGATTAAGAAAGCCTCCGAACTGGTCTGTGAAGTCAGAGCTAGTGGGCCGACCGACTCCAGCCTCGAGCTCTACGCTCCTAAAAACACCAACGAAGTACTGCAGTTTTGACGCAGAAAAATAATTTCTCGAGTGTTTCTCGAGTGCAATACTAGATAATTTTCGTACACAGCAATAAATCGACCATGTTTTTTTTGTTTTTTTTTATGTAATTTTTATCCTTAGATAACATCGAAAGATTACATCTTTAGCGTTCATTTTTTTTTTCTCAGTATACAGCAATGATACCTGCAAATCGGGGAATTCCAAAGTTTTGCTCTTGTGCTGGGAAATGATTTCATGTACGGGTCTTAAAACTAAATATTTCAGGAAATTTTTCCTTTTTGTTTGCAATTTGGCTAAAGGAGCACAAACAGAAGTTTTTTTATGCATAACGTGAAAAGCCAGCATTTTACGTTAAGCATTTTTGCAACAACGATTTTTTTAAGTGCGTTAATGGCAAATTGGTAGGACCGTATGAACATAATCATTTCACTTAAAACTTTTAGAAATTTCCTTCGCGTTCGATTCACTTAAATGAAAGAAAAAAAAACGATTTTTCCTTAATTACGTAACGAACGCGAAAGCAAAATTTTCGATTTAGTGTATTTACTGAAAATACGTTAAGATGTGTGCGCAAATCTTGCAAATACTTCTAGAAGGTAAAAAATAATAATTATAAATTAGAATCATTTAGGAAAAAGTTCTTTGTCAAATGAACATGGAATGTATTAATTTGGATATCTTCGAATTTATGCACATAACACTGCAAATTTTATGCTGGAAAATCTGAATGTCACATTTTTTTCATTTTTCAATATCTGTAACGATATTGAAGATATCAATTAACACATTAACAGACTCCCTAAAAAGCGGAAAACACATGCATTAATAAATGTGTTCCTTCATTATGCGTAAGTACTTTCTTTTTTATACGATGTTCTTCTTGCAGGGAGGAACGTTTCACTGCCAATATTTCTGAAACTATCTTTATCATCATCATCATCATTGTCAACCATTATCAATCCACTGCTGGACGAAGGTCTCCCCAAGTTTCCTCCACAACGGTCTGTCTTGTGCCAGTCTCCTCCATGTCACCCCTGCATACTTTCGAATTTCATCCACCCATCTCCCATGTGGTCTTCTTCTGGGTCTTTTCCTGTCCCTTGGAATCCAATCTAAAATTTCGGCTGTCCATCGATGATCTGTCCTTCTGGCAGTATGTCCAGCCCATTGCCATTTCAGGGATTTAACTCTGATCACGATGTCTTCCACTCCTGTCATTTTTCGGATCCACGAGTTCCTCTTCTTATCTCTCCTGGTTACACGAAGCATGCACCTCTCCATGCCCCTTTGAGTTGTCTGCAGTCTTTGTATATCTCTTTTAGTTAAGGTCCACGTCTCTGCACCATACGTAAGCACTGGAAGGATGCATTGATCAAACACTTTTCTTTTAAGACATAATGGCATATTGCTCTTGAAAATTATGCTGTTTCTTCCAAAAGCTCTCCAGGCAAGTTTTGTACGCCGATTAATTTCTTCATCAATGTGACCCTCACTTGATATCTGCTGTCCAAGATAAACGTACGTGTCTGTTATCTCCAGCGTTTCTCCATCAATCAATAAATCTTCATTTCTTGTAAAAGCATTGAACATCACTTTTGTCTTCTGAAAGTTCATTTTTAATCCCACTTCTTTACTCTTGTCAGCAAGTTCCTGGATCATACTCTGCAGCTCTGATGGGGTAGTTGCAAAAATGACTACGTCATCCGCAAAACGAAGGTGGGTTAGATAATCTCCATTAATCTTTATCCCGAAACTATCTTTATACATGTGACTATATGAATGTAAGTAGGAATTAAAGTGCTGCTGTGCAAAAGAGTTCAATATAGACAATTCAAGTTCATAGTTCTCTAATCCGAACCTCAATCTCTACCACAACTTAATTGGAATTAAATTGTACGTTCACTAACTTAAAAAAACTGTAAGCCCATGAATATATGTACATACATACATTTTAACTTATCTGCCAGTAAACTTCAGGGGTCGTGCAGAAGTTTAACGATATAAGTGAATTCTTTCGGGCGCATTCCAAACTTTCGGATACATTTTTTAGACATTCCAATAAACTTTTCTTTGGGCTAGCTTTCAGATTATCAGCGCATGAAGTAGTTCTGTACATTTCGTGCGAATTCTTGTTAAATAATTAGGACACTGATATACAGCAATTCTGTGAAGAAAAATGACATTTGTTTCACGGAAATGAAATGTTGATTAATAAATAACGTAATTATTTATTGCCCGTTTCTTTGCCTGGTTATCCTTAGTACCCGATGCCCTGATAATAACTGTAAATCTCTTTTTTTTTTTTTTTTTTTAAATTGAACACTACTAACTACGAATTTTGTAAAGAAAAATAACATTTTATAGAAATGAAATGCTGAATGGTAAGTAATATCATTATTTAAACCATAACAAATAATAAGCTGATAATTGGAAGGCTAGCCCTTAATTTTACTCCGTCAATCAAAATAACGACCAACAATTCACTAAATTATAATTGTATTTACAACGAAAGCAGAACACGCTATCATGAGAACAATTAGGCTGAACTATATATATATAGCCTGTGATTTCACAGTGGTTTCAAAATTCTTTATTCTTACGGAAGAAACCATCATCTTCGAAAGCTTTCACCTTCAGGAAAGCTGAAAACAGTGGCTTTTGGATGCGCTTTGTAATTAGATCTAAATAAAGGCACTCAATATCTTCCAGGCATGTTGCATAAAAACACTAACTCACATGCACGACTACCGAAAGCTCAATACTGATCAATGCCGCATGAACGGGAAGCTAATATCGGCATTCCCCTTACGCTTGCCCTTTGACGTCTCTGGAGAGAGGGATTGCGATGGCCCTCTGACTGTGACGTCAAACCCGTTCGCAGTTCACGCGCTGGGGCTTTCTCTCCAGAGGGTTTTGGTACAGGTGTGCTCAAGAAAGAAGAGAGAGAGAGAGTGAGAGAGAGAAACTGAAGCTGTGGAGAATTGGGGAGGTGTTTCCAAGTGTGTATAGCCTCAAGGAGCCAAGAGGTTTGTCTGGTGTTTCGCGAAACGAGAGTTTGCCTCAACTTGGACAGCTGGCATGGGTGCGTGAAGTTGCCTTTTTTTGAGAAGTCCGTCAACACCGGGACGTGGAACGTCTTTCGGAAGGTAAATGAAACAGGCAGTCTGGTACTCAAGAGGGGTGCTTACGAGTCTTTTCATATTTTCATAGCTATGCTGTGCTTGGGGGGGGGCAAAGATTGTAAGTAAGAGATATGTTTTTTCTTCAAAATATTCTGTAAGTAAACAGGAGGAGAAATGTTTTTGCAGATGCCATTTGTCTTTGAAAAAGATGCCATTTGTCTTTGAAAAAGAGAAAAGGCATGTTTGTTCTATTTTGATGTACAGTCAAACCTTGATTGAACGAACTTCAAGTGACCAACAGTGTTGAACGAAAAATCGCGGAATTCGCTAAATCGAGGAAGACTTTCGAATGAAACATTCAAATTAAGCTAGTGTTCATAACAGAATACGTAAGTTTTCTTTTTTCAGTGAAATTTAAATTAGGTCATCATCATCATCATTGTCAACCATTATCAATCCACTGCTGGACGAAGGTCTCCCCAAGTTTCCTCCACAACGGTCTGTCTTGTGCCAGTCTCCTCCATGTCACCCCTGCAAACTTTCGAATTTCATCCACCCATCTCCCATGTGGTCTTCTTCTGGGTCTTTTCCTGTCCCTTGGAATCCAATCTAAAATTTCAGCTGTCCATCGATGATCTGTCCTTCTGGCAGTATGTCCAGCCCATTGCCATTTCAGGGATTTAACTCTGATCATGAGGTATAGTACTTTTAATTGCGAATTTATTATCAAAAATGTTATAATACGTACACATTTACTTTGAATATTAAATACATAATTCGTAGATATTAGACTTCAATACGCAGCATCAAAATTTAAGCGTACTTTAAATTTTCGAGAAAAAATGCGATAGCTGATCCCCCCCAGCATTTAGTTTCTTAAATAGTGATTTCAGTATTCCTAAACTGCACGAAACAGAACATCAATTAGTACTTATTAACTTTTAAAAACAGAATATATGTTGATTACCTTTTTACACAGCAGAAAAGTACTGCTTCAGAGAAGATTGCTTATGTTTTTTTTTCTGAATGTTTAGCTTTATAAATTGCAACCTCAATTTTATGAAGTGCCTGAAAAACATCATCATAAATATTGACAGGCATCAATTATTTTTAGCACATTCTATACTGTTACTAGCATCACTTAAGTAGCTGACTTTAGAATCTGATGCATTTAGTCCGATCTGTTGATCAAAAACATCACCAAAGGATTGTATTTCGGCTAACTTTTAACGTGAATGTTCTGGGGTTAACATAATTTTGTCGTTCAAAAAAAATTTGAGGAAATGCGATCATTAAACGTCAAGCATTAATTTCAATGTGGTTCTGTCGGGTCCATAAAAAATGTACGCAAAATCGTGGAATTCGTTAAATCTCAGTCCGTTAAATAGGGGTTTGACTGTATTAAAATTAACTTGGCACCTTTGGGGGGACTCTGTTTGGTGATAAGTCAGAGTTGTACAGAGGAACGTGTTACAGCTGACAAGATTGTCTGCATTTCTCTAGGCTTCTCGGCTAGATAAGAAAGGTCTATTTGCAACCATCAGAATATGAACTAGGGCAAAGTATTGCTTGCGACATTTTTCACGAGCTTCACGAGAAGGGAATTTGAGTTTAGAAAAAGCACGGCGAGTACAAAAGATTATTTTCATGTATTGCATAATGCCGACTGCTTTCCAGGTAGATCAACAACAGTATTTTTTTGTTGTTGTTGTAGTGAACCATGAGGCTTACTGTAAATAACAGTAGCAATAAATGCATTTTATCTGATGTAAAGATTGATGATAGTGGGACTGTTAAGTTTTCTATGGGTGGTGCAAGTAAGACCTCTCCTAAAGTCTGGTGCACTCATTAGGTTTCACTGCAGAGGTAAAAATACACTGAAGAACAATTGAATTAGAGACGGCTGGTGTTATGCAAATGTGGCGCTGTGGGCGGCCCTGTAAATGGAAACGACCTGACGTATGCAGCGATCCGACAATATAAGGAGCCGTGCGACGGTAATCGGACGCAGTATGGGTAAGACGTAGGATCTAAGCGCATTTGATCGTGGGCAAATTGTCGGGGCCCGACGAATGGGTCACTCCATCTCGGAAGTCGTGCAGGCAGTAGGATTTTCACGAGCCACTGTGTCGCGGGTGCACCGTGAGTACTTCGAATCCGATAAACCCATCCCTGCAAGGGCCAACTGCTGTGGACAACAGCGTGTGGATGAGCGGGGTCATCGTCGGCTAGTTCGCATTGTAACAGTGCATAGACGGGCCACAGTGCAAGAAATCACTCGGCAATTTAACGCTGGTGCACAAAAATGTGTAAGCAGCCACACCATCTCCTCGCTATGGGGTACAGAAGCCATCGTCCCACGAGAGTACCGCTGCTGACCGCACTTCACAGGATGCAAAGATTAGCATGGGCGCGGGATCATCGCCACTGGACCCTAGACATGCGGGAAAATGTTACCTGGACTGATGAGTCGAGATTCACGTTGGTACATGCGGATGACAGGCAGTGGCGGCTTCTGAGGTGAAGTAGGTGAAGTGCCTTTTCACCTATTTTACTCAAAATAAAGTTTTATTCAGTATTTTTTTATAATATATTCTTTTTTGCCTTTATTCAGTTCCAAAATACTCAACATTTTGAATAGATATTAATTCACATGGCGTGCTCAATACGGAAAACAATTCCTTATACGCAAAACAGTGAAGTGAAGAGCAGAAATGAGAATGCTTGGAAGTCTGCAGTTTTCCGCCGAGTTGCCATGGTAACCGTGACGTCACCCTCCCCAATCTGCTCGCTCAAGTGAAATGTTTCAGCTTCACGCGCCTTACCTCTGCATCTTTCAGTTTTTGAGCGTAAAGTCGTGAGAGATCACGGTGGAGCGAGTGTTAATTTTTTTTTTTTTTTTTTGCCCTGCTTACTTTTTAGAAATAAGCATTCGGCGTGGAATAAAGACGGATTCTCAGATTTATTAAGCGTAACACGGTCACTTCATAAGCATCGTGATTCTAGCGAACACCTGAAATGCGGATTATTGCTAAGGAATTTTGAAAAAATTCAAAACACCATTGCCGATGCCCTGAGGAAAAATGCTAGGCTTTTGAAAACGCATTTTAACGAAACCGTTCGTTTAAATAGACTTTTCCTGCAGACAGTGATTGATGCAGTATTAGTCTGTACTGTATTTGAGCAAACAAGAACTAGCATTCCATGGCCATGACGAAAGCATGGGCTCGATAAATCATGGAAATTTCATTGAATTACTTTCATTGTTGATATGAAGATGTTCTTTAGAAATTGAAAATCAATACGAAAGGATAAAAAACCATTCAAAATGAATGAATTGAATGTATTTCTGAATATATAAACGATCACGTCAAAAATTAAATAATTTTTGATTGTTGATTCGGAAGGTGTATTGGTTGAGGGATTTTTGAGTTTCCATGATGTGAATGAAGATAGAACTTCAGGAGCTTTATACAAAATTTTAGAACAGTCTGATTACAAACACAAATAAATAGGACAATGTTACGATGGGGCAAGTATAATGTCTGGACACTTAAATGGGCTACAGAAAAAAAGTCAAGGATAAAGCTTCTCAAACTATTTTTGTTCAATGCTTAGTTCATCGTTTGAATCTTGTATTACACCAAAGTTTTCCAAAAATTTCTAAGTGTCGAATACTTTTTGCAAGTCTCAGTGGAATTGCTTCGTTTGTTCACCATTCTGCGAAGCGGTCTTATACACATATCAACAACCGCAAGATGATTGATTGGAGGTTTAACGACCACCGTGCGCAACTCAATGGGCTATAAGCAGTCGCCCGTCCCTAATTTAGGGTCACTGGTTCCAAGGAAGGGAGAGAGTCAGTGCCGTAAGACAAACAAAACATCCATGCCTCACCGGGATTCGAACCCGGACCTCGTTCGGACGAATGATCAGAGGCCATCGCTTAGACCACTGCGCCACCGAGACGGCAAAACCGCAAGATGCAGACCAACCATAGCAGAAACTCTATGGTCCTCCACTTCGAAATTAGTAAGTGTAGTTGTTGAAGATTAGGATAAATTGAAGGAAGTGTTCGGATTTCTGATGAATAGCGAATAATCAGACAAAAAATCAATTCATCTTGCCAAGGGATTTTTGAATGATATTAACACTTTCGAATTTACATTTTTGGCTCCACCGATCTGTTATTCGAACTTTTGAAGAAAAAATAACTAAACATAAACTACTGTGCAACTCAAATTAAAAAAAAAAAAACTCGTGAAATTTTGAGCCATAAAAGGAACGATGAGTAATTTGAAGCACAGTTTGGAAAAGCTAGCAAAATCACAGAAATAAGCACAGGAATATACTACTCTTACACAGGAAACAATTTTTCAAAATTATAAACAATTGTATTTTGAAATTTTGGACCACATTCTTATGGAAATGGATATAAGATTTCAAGACTGTAAGAAACTTCAATTTGTCTGACTTGCTGACACAACCAAATTCGAATAATTTAATGCATGCTTACCCTCTCGGGCTCTTCAAAATCTACATTTTTACGGAAACATATTTACTAAACACAGCGCCTTAAAAATGAACTGAATTTTGTATATGCCGATGAAAAATTAAGGAATATATTGACTCAAGAACTCCTTCGAGTGTTTCACGGAGTCAAAGACATTTTTACAGAAGATTATAAATTGGTTTTCCTCAGTTTAACAATTCCTTCTACAAGTGTGCCAGTGGATAGAAGTTTTCTTAAAAGAATACAAACTTGCTCAAGAAACACTAGTTCCCAAGATAGACTTGCTACTCTGGCAAATATTTCTATTTAGGAAGACATTTTATTGATGCTCACGAAGAAACAACCATCTAACCATCTTATGACGACAAATCTGCAGCTTTAAAAGGAAGAAAAATTGATTTAATATAAAAAAAAATAAGTAAGTCCTCATTAAGGGATTTTCATTGTAGACAGTAAATATTTTTTCATACTGCTCTTGTACTTCTTCACCTATTTTTCCAACCACGAGCCGCCACTGATGGCAGGATACGAGTGCGGCGCAAACCACATGAAGCGATGGATCCTTCTTGCCAGCAGGGTACTCCTCAAGCCGGTGGGGGTGGCATACTTGTCTGGGGACTGTTTACGTGGGCTGAAATGAGACCCCTGGTACATGTGACATCGTCCCTCACGGAGTAACGTTACCGAGATATCCTGGACGACCATTTGCTCCCGTTTGTGCATCTTCACCATCACACTGGGGACCTCATCCTGCAACAAAACAATGCACCGTGCCATTGATCCCGAATGGTTGGATGGATACTCCACCGACGTGACCTCGCCTCCTTGGTCAGCTAGGTCACCTGACCTCAATACCATCGAGTACATCTGGGATGCCATCGAGAGAGATGTTCGAGGCTGTGACCCCCTTCCATCAAATCTTCGTGAACTGGGGGAACTTGTTCAGGAGGTCGTGGATCTGTATGGCTTCCCAACGCTTCCGGTGTCTTGTCGAGTCGAATCGCCGCCGTCATCAGGGCGAAAGGTGGTGCTACACGTCACTAGACAGGTATCTCTAATTCAATTGCTCTTCACAGTATTGTGGAAATGAACTTATGTACAAACTGACAGACGTGGGAGGATCGCTGTTTTCAAGGAAGAACGAGAGAAAAGGTAAGCTGTCAAGCAGGAAGCGTTTTCAAGTCCGTACTGCTTGGAGGAGTCGAAAGCCTTTGCTGGTATTCGGAGGAAAGGGGATTTGCCCTGATTTGGATAGCTGGCATCGTGAACTCCTAGTTGAGTAAGAGACCTGAAACTGCTGTGTACAGAGGACTGGGGCAAATTCCAAGACCTGAAAGTGCCAGAAAGGGGACCAGAGAAATAATTGATTTCTGGATAAAAGTGACTTGAAGAAAAAAAAATTCTCTGCCTTTCCAGTCTTTGATTGGATAAAAAAAGAACAGATTTTCTATTTTTTGAAGGGAGTTCTCTTTAATAAAATGTTGTTTTCTAACTGCTAGGAATTCATTTGTGAGAAAGTTGGAACACCGTTCAACTGAAACACACTATGCTGCAGGTCTGCGAGTGTGGGACGTTTTTTGAAAAAATAACAACTCTAGAAATCCAAATGAAGGCTAAATAAAAGAAACAAGTTAGCAGCTAACAAACTGCCAAAAAAAGAACAAAAACACCCCTGAAAATTTTTCGGAAAACTTGGAAAAAACACTGAAAAACAGAGGACTGCAAGTCATCGGAGCACTACTATGTTAAGCACTGAGCTCAGTCAAAGATCTGAGAGTATTAACAGGTAAATAACCTGAAGAAATTGTGAAAAACGTGTGATAATTTCCCACCGAACAGTAACAACACCTTGACGATTCAATCAAGAGGACAACAATATACCTCAATAAAATATGAAAAAAAAATGCAATCAAGGCATTTTATTGGACACAGAAAATTAGGGTAAAGCCTTTGCTGGTGTATACAATGTCTTTCCTAAATTTAGCCTAGCAGGTTTCACTGCTGACGCAATAAATAATGCACCACAGTATTGTGGAAATTGACACATGTAGAGAGCAAGAGGCCTGAAAAGACAGCAGAAGCTGATCAAAAGAGAGAAACCAAAGCTCTGGACAATTTGACTGTGTTTCTAATAGCGTACAGGCAAAAGGTTTTGCTGGTACCTAATGGAACGGGCGTTTGCTTCGACCTGGACAGCAGCGAGCATTGGTACGGATGCGCGAAGTTGCCTTTTTGAGGGGCGTGCAGGAGTCCGTCAACACTGGGATGTGCCAGCTGTTCGGAAGGTGAACAAAGCTGGCAGTCTGATACCTTGTAGTGCAGAGGGGCGCTAACAAAACGTGTGTGGGTACTGGTGTGGTGCTGAGGGGAGCGATCCAAAGGCCGTTGGCGGGTTTTCGCCAGGTGGGTCTGTCCGTTCGTTGGTCGCCTCCCCGCCATAGTCTCCTGCCCTGGGCCCGCCCCGACACCGAGAGAGAAAACCGCGGGGAGGGGACCGAACAACCCACCCGGCGAAAAACCGCCGAAACGGCCTTTGGATCGCTCCCCTCAGCACCACACCAATACCCTACTGAAACCGTTCTATGAAAATTGGACGTTTTTTCGCCGTAGGAAAAAAAAAATTGGGGGGGGGGGGGGAGAGAAGGGGAAAAATTGGGGGGAGAGGGGGGAATTGGGCGGGGGGAGTGGGGGTAAATTGGGCGCGGGGAGGGGGAAACTGGGGGGGGGATTTGGGGTCGGGGGAAAAAAATCTTGCCCGGGGAAAGGGGAAATGGAGGGCGAAAATTACGCAAATCTGCAAATGAGGCCAAAAAATTTGGGGGAAGCAGAAAAAAAAACTCGGGGAAATTCGCGTGTGGAGAAAAAACGGGGGGGGGGGGTGTCAACCACGTTTGGACGCGGTGGAAGGAGAAACCGAAAGGGGCGGAAATTTTGCACTTGGATATGGGAATAATTGGGGGACCGGAAAAAAAATTTATGGAATTTTTGAGACCTCAGCAGGGAAATTTCTGGCCAGCAGGATAACAGCAAAATTACCAGTAGTGGAACTGAAATTATGGCAAAGGGCAAGTTGTTAGTGAATTGTTGGACTTTTCCAAATGTCAGTGATGTCATTTTTTCCTTGGAAGGAGTAGTCCCAAACTTTGCCTCTCAACCGAGTATGTGGCAAATGGCGAGGTTGAAAAGCGCAGTATATGGAAACAAGAGGGGAAATTGTCTACAAATCTCCAGGGAGGAACAAGTGCCTCCTAATTAAGAGAAGTTCCTAGCGATGGTGGTGCTCTGTATTATCTTCGTAATTATCGAAACTACGAAGCTTATAAACTTACGTGTCTTTGAAAAAGAAAAAAATAGCACTTACCTTTTCACATTTCAAAATACATTTTACAAACAGTTATAAAATTCAAAAAAGAAATTTCAGCAATTTGATTTTTCAGTTGGCCTTTCCAAAACAGTTAAACGCACATGTTGTCACTTTTCTCCGCAGTATTGTAAACTTTGGTACGTGAGAGTATGGACAAGATTTCAAAAGTATAAATTGGTTCTTTTGTAAGATTGGAAAACATTGTACTGCTAAACAAGACATAGGTTGTCAGCCAAGTCCGTTTCAATTCAGGCATTTCTTTTCAAAAAGTGTGTTGGGTAACTCTCAGTAGTTTTCCTGGGAAAAAGATGTTGCTTGGAAGCCGCAGTCATACAATAACAGAAAAAAAAAAAGAATCTTGTAGGAATTGATAACTTTTGAAATTTTAAAACTACAGCTGAGATTTTGTTTGTAAGAAGTACAGTGTGGTAGTTTTGATGTACACAATTACTTTTCATGTCACTGGGTCTCATGTTTATGTAAAGAAAAAGCAAAGTGAGAAATTATACAAAAAATGCAATGCTTCATCTCTTTAAAGGAAAATATAAAATTGTTGCACCTTGAAAATTCAAGTGCAGGTGGCTCCCTCTCTGCTCATGTTTGCTACAAAAATGCTTTGTCTGCATTCGACTTTTACAATGATAAATATACAAATATTGAAAGAAATGAAAGATATCACTTTTTAAAAATTTATATTTAAAAGGGGGCAATTTTTTTAAATCTGAAAATTTGTGGCAGTTCATAGTCATTATTATGTGCCACACTGTAACGTACCAGGAGATGTGACGTACCTGCCAGAAGGACGCACACGACATAAAGGCAGATAGGAATCAGAATAAAAATGCCCGCGTAGCTTAATTGGTAGAGCAACTTATTCCGGAATGAGGGGACCCGGGTTCGAACCCCGGCGCGGATAGAAATGACCGAGAAATTCACTTCGTTATAATGGCGCCCGAACTATCCGGATGACCCGACCGTTCACAATCTCGCAATGGTGTGATGTTATTTCCACACCGCGAGATAGGAAAAATAAGAGCAGCACTTCGAAAAAAAAAAATAAAATAAAATAAGGGGGAGATGATGTAACGTACCAGGAGATGTGACGTACCTGCCAGAAGGACGCACACGACATAAAGGCAGATAGGAATCAGAATAAAATGTCCGCGTAGCTCAATTGGTAGAGCAACTTATTCCGGAATGAGTGGACCCGGGTTCGAATCCTGGCGCGGATAAAAATGACGGAGAAATTCACTTCGTTATAACACGACGAAGCAAAATAATAATTATTATATTAAAAAGGTAGTTTTCCAGTTGTAAAATTTTTTTACTCAGCCTAACAATGTACATTTCACATGGTAAATTTTCCTAGTGAAAATTTGAGCAATAGCTCAGGAAAAGTGTAATATAAAAGAAATATAGAACCACGAAAGAGAAGAAGAGAAAGACACATCCATTAGGAAAATGACAAGAGTTGTCATGATTAAAGTGCAAATCCCCCAGAGTGCAAATGGGCTGGACACCTTTTCACAAAAAACTGGCCACTACTGGACAACTGAAATACCCTTTCGATACCAAGGAAAAGAAGAATATTCAGAAATGAGTGGATGAAATTTGAAAGTATGAAGGAGGGAACAGGCTAAAGGAAGAAAGTTGTCAAAAAGACGTGGGGGAGACCTTCACTCAGCAGTGAATTGATTATGGTCGACGACGATGCGTAATAGAAGCAACAGAAATAATATATGAAGCAAACAAATTTAGGGAATTACATAACACTTTATCAATACATCCACGATTTCCCCAAAAGGGAGTTGATACAGGTCTGTTCTGAAGCCATCAGTGGCTTACAATCTTTCACAGAAAACAAACAGACATGCCAAAGGTTTCTATCACTGACAACATTTGGTACGTCATGGATATGTCATCATTAAGGGTCATATATATATATCTATTTGATAGACCATGAGGATTAAAAAATTTAACTGTTTTAATGAAACTTACTGATTGCTCAATCCATCAAATTTCTTCATCAACACGTGTAACAAAAATAAAATCTTTGTAAATTGCTTCTCCATTTTTAGTTTCAGCGCAAGTTCAGTCAACATTCCTAACAGTTCATTGCTTACTGCCCTTACTATGCAAAGAGAGGAACCACATGTATGCACAGGAATTTCCAAGGTAAAACAACTGTATAATTTAAAAAAAAATAATTAAAAATTGCACCCCAATTGATTTGCTTGCGAATAAATTGAACAGCACAATACCAGTCTGTAAACAGACCTACACATCAAACGATGTTCATTCAAACCATGATTTTAGTTAATTTTTGCACTTTTCTGTAAAAGTGTGCCGCAGCTCCATAGAGATATCTAGACTTGCTAGAAACTAAATTAATGGTGGTTTGGGTGAGTAATGTCATACAGACCAAATTAGTCAAGTAAAAACTCCCAACGCCGACAGACGAAATACACTGTCTACCAACAAGTAATTGGACACCTATGATAGCAAAGGAAAACAAAGTTTATTCACCTTCAATAGTTGGTGGAGCCTCCACAAGCGGCGATTACAGCTGCAACCCGCCGGGACATACTCTCAACCAGGCGTTGTACGACGGCTAGCTGTATTTTCTTCCACTCAGCTTGGAGAAGAGAGGTCAGTTCCTTCACCGATTTCGGACGGTGGGGGCACCCCATAAGTCGACGCTCCAACTCGTCCCAGAGGTGCTCGATAGGGTTAAGGTCCGGGCTGTGCGCCGGCCAGTCCATTTGATTAACCCCATTGTCACCATACCAAGCCATGGTGGACCTCGCAACATGACAGGTGGCATTGTCATCCTGAAAGTAACATGGGTGCACCCCGTAAAACTGCCACAACGTAGGAAGCGCATGGTCATCTAAAATGGTGCAGTAGGTCTCGGCGTTGAGTCTACCAGGAATTGCGACCAAGGGTCCCGTGCCATACCAGGAGAAACACCCCCATAGCGTAGTTCTACCGCCGCCGAACTTCACAGTTGTCACAATACATTACGGCAGGAGGCGTTCTCCACGCAGACGCCAAACCCACACCCCGCCATCCTAACGGTAGAGGGTGAACCTTGATTCGTTGCTCCAGAGAACCTGTTTCCACTGTTCAACGGTCCACTGTCGACGCTCTTTGCACCACGTCAGTCGAGCAGCGCTATTGGACTTGGTGATCAAAGTCTTGTGGGCGGCAGCACGTCCATAATAACAGAGCAGATGTGCTTCCTTACGGATGGTATTCGTCAAAAGAACATTCCCGGAGGCCTGCTGAAACTCCTCGCTGATGTGGCCCATCGATTTGGTGCGGTTCTTTCGAATTTCTCTGGCCAGCACCCGTCGGTCTCTAACTCCCAATTTTGTGGATTTGCCGGGTCGGGGCACATTCCGACAGTCACCTCTCATCTTCCACTTGCCAATCACATAGGTCACTGTCGATTTTGGGTACTTCAACTTGCTGGATATGTCACGTATGGATCGGCCATTTCTGTTATACCCGACGATTACACCTTTCTCTAAATCAGAGAGCTCCGTACTGCGTGGCATCTTGCATGCGACTGGTTACGTTGTTGTTTCCCACACAATATTAACGGCGGCGTCGTGACGTGTATCAGGACCGCAGATATCGTCGATTGCAGGGGTGTCCAATTACTTGTTGGTAGATAGTGTACCTCAAACGAACAAAAACTCGGTGAAAAGACAAAAATTTGAAAAATGTAGAGCACAGGATTTATTTGCTAGCAAATGAGTTGAACACCACAGTACCAGTCTGTAAACAGACCTACACACCAAAAAGATTTTCATTGCAACCATAATTTCAGTTCATTTTTGCAGTTTTCTCTAAAAGTGTGCCACAGCTCCTTACAGAAATCTAGGCTTGCTAGAAACTGAATTAATGGTGGTTTGGGAGAGTAATGTCATACAGAACAAACTCCCAACACTGATCTAGGTAATGCTCTAAAAGAGCAGTAACCAAGTGTAACGTATACTCTAGATTCAGTTTCTTTTTGATTTTACTATCACTTGTTATTTTATTTTCCTATGCAAATTATCTTCTCACTTAACGAGATGTTGTTTCTCCCGCTGAAATATATGTGGCAACGAGTGTAAGTCATGACGTGGTGGTATGCAGTATATATAGGCGCGCTCAAGTATACCAGAGAGCTTCGTTTTATATGTGATAGGTTCTTCCTGATTATTGATATGTTATTTACCTACGTTTCTACAATATTACGATAGTACGAAAGTTCGGGCTATCAGTAGTTGTGTTATTTTGGAGTGTGTATTTGAGTAATACCAGGAGCTCCCCAATAAAAGGTTAAAAGTGAGTACGTTTACTTAGTTCATTTTATTGTCAGACCTCTGTCTGGCCGTTAAGTCTATTTCATTGAGTGTTTACGTTAAGTTCAGGGTATATTGTGTTTACCGCTCTAATAAGGAGTCTTCAAGGTACTAATGTACTAAAACCGAAGTTATATTACTGATATTCAAGATAATGAGGAACGCTGAATAAAAATAAATTCCATATTCTTGAAATTTATTGCACGCGCGTGTCTTACCTAAACAAACTCTAGCACTTTGAAGATTAAGCACACTTTAGCTACATCAAGTAACCCTTCAATAACCCTAACGTGACTTAACGTAAGCTTTCCTGCACTACACGTCCAGCCGGAGAATTTTATTCATTATAATTGGCGCCCGAACATTTCTTGAACACGAGGTATTGACACTTATTGACTATGTCTTCATTACCTGAGAAAACTTCACTATTTCAAATTGAATCAAGTTTCGATGGAGGTGGGGTTATTTTCGACAATTTGCAGGAAGCCTGTGGGTCTAACTTTGATGTCAATGATTTGCACGTACCCAGGCATTCCTCACAATTTCGTCATTCACCAGCTTCATATCACTCTGAGTCGCGGGTCGTACCTGAGGTATTTCAATCCTCTCACAGAGGCAAAATGCTTGCAGATTTCGTGCTGCATGAGGGAGCAATTACTTTCAATGGTTTGGAGGGGTTCTTGAAATTTCTCGAGGATTTGGAGGATCATTTCGACTTATACAATATTCCTCAAGATTGCAAAGTGCAAATAGCAGGCACTTGCTTGAAAGATGCCGCTAAGACCTGGTATCGGCAGTGGAGAGTATCGAACCCGGATTCTCGTTATGAGAATTTCCGAACGGAATTTTTAGAAGTCTTTCCTTTCGGCCTCAGTCGAGCTGGCCTTGCACAACAACTTTTTCTCGTAAGCAAGGACCCAACGATAGCCCTGTTGCGTTTGCTTTAGAAACAACACGCTTGTATAAATTATGGGATCCACATGCCAGTCATGTCGACATGTTGGACACCTTATTGCAACAGCTCGATCCATTTCTACAGGATTTTATTGAGGTCCGACACCCTGCTACAATACATGAATGCCTTCGCCTCATACGAGCGTATGAGGAGCGACACGGCAAACATGGACCAACTAAACATGCTCGGGAACCCGGGGAGGCTTATCACGAAAATCCTCAGCAGCATAATAAGCCTAATGACTTTCAACACGAGCGTACACAGGTGCAAGTCCAAGCATCATACGTACCACCGCATAGAAGAGTGGTACACCAACCGCTAGTTTCTAAACAATTTTCTCGGTACAGTACAAATGCACAGTATGCTCGACGCCGTTCCAATCCGCAGAATTCGGAACATTTTTATGCTAAGGGCAATAATGATTTTTCTGCCAGTGCTGAGGGAAGAAATAATAGAAATGGAAATTTCAACAGAAATGTGGAGTTCCCGCAGCAGTTTTCACGAAGTTTTTCTAAGCGTGAAAACTTTACCGATACCAGGCAGGGCCGAGGTTTCAGAACGCATTAAAATACAACCAGGAATCCTTTAAACTTCCAAAGGAAGTAGACCAAGTGTCGGCACTGCTTCCTGATACCAAGAATTCTGACCCTAAAATAGTATTATTGACTGTCCAAACTCCTCAGTTGCCTGATGTGTTATTGACAATTGAAGATATTATTGTCGAGACAAAGTTCGACAGTGGTTCTGAAATATCAGCCCTAAATACGAAGTTTTGCACTGAAAGTTTTCCTGCAATACACGTCCAGCCTGCGACGCAGTATTTGCGAGGTGCAAATAACGAAATATTCAGTATCACAGGAACTGTCACTTTATCTCTAGGGCTGAGAAAGGCTCGCTTTACGCATTCTTTCCTGCTCATAGACGACCTACCTGTTAAATGTCTAATGGGCATAGATTTTATCAATACTTTTAAAATTACCATGAATTTCAAACAACATGTTATTTCCTTTCCGGAACCTGTCGAAGTGATTCCTAAAGATCCTATAGACGTAACGAATTTGTTACTGAGTAAGCAACTGAATGAGAGGCAACGAAACCAGCTTTCTCAACTTTTGAATGAAAGACCTGGTTTATTTTCCGACCAACCTGGTTTCACACAGGTGGTTTATCACGTCATTGACACTGATGGTTCGAAATCGATAGTGACGAAACCTTACCCTTGTGCTCCCCATAAAAAAATGAAATGCAACGTCAAATTTCAGAGATGATTAAACAGGGCATAATAAGGGAATCAACAAGCGCCTGGGCCGCACCTGCTTTTCTTGTTCCAAAGAAACAACCCAACGAATTTCGTTTCGTGATAGATTTCCGCAAGCTAAACCAAGTCACGAAAGCGATAAATTATCCACTACCTGTCATGTCGCATATTTTGCATGACCTATCGTCAACTAAATGGATGTCAACCTTGGATTTAGCGAGTGGATATTGGCAGGTTGCGGTACATCCAGACTCCGTAGATAAAACAGGCTTTGTGACTCCTTTTGGGGCTTATGAATACCTGCGTATGCCCTTTGGACTAGCCTCTGCACCTGCTACTTTCCAAAAGCTTATGGATACGGTTCTCAGACCTGTTCTAGGTGCCCATGTGCATGTATATTTGGATGACATTATTATTACATCCGAGACTTTTGACGAGCACCTTTCTCTGCTCAAACAGGTGTTCCAACTCATATACAATGCTGGCTTGACGTTAAAACCTAGTAAATGCCAGATAGCGAGGGACGAGATTGTATATCTGGGGTTGAAAATCCCTCCCCACGGCTTATTTATGGATGATGAAAAAATCAGGCCTATAGTTGACTTTCCACGGCCAAAAACAGCCAAAGAACTATCACGCTTTCTGGGAATGACCGGATGGTATCGGCAGTTCGTCCCCGCTTATGCTACAATCTGTGAGCCATTGTATGCCTTGAAACGTAAATACAAGAAGTCTGTTTGGACACCTGAGGCTAACGCAGCGTTTGAAGCACTAAAATCTGCGTTGACTCAGCCTCCTGTATTAGCTTTCCCAGATCATACTAAGGAATTTGATATTTACACTGACGCATCCGGAGTTGGTCTTGGTTGCGTTTTGTCACAAGATGGGCATCCAATAGCTTTTGCGTCCCGTACTTTAGCCCAAGCTGAACGCAATTATTCAGCTACGGAACGCGAATGTCTTGCTGTAGTGTATGCTCTTGAAAATTTTCAATGTTATCTCAACGAATTGACAGTTAATATAATTACGGATCATTCTGCCCTTCAGTATTTGAATTCTGCTAAGCGTCTCTCTAAAAGACTTATGAAGTGGGCTCTTAAGTTACAAGAGAGCAATATCAAAATTTCGTACCAGCCAGGTCATAAGAATCAATTACCGGATGCATTATCTCGCGTCCCGATTAGTGGGGTTCCCACAGAAACTACTCCTGGATGTCAGCCTTTACTTTTAATAGCTGATATAACATCCAGAGAGCAGATAATGGCAGAATTAGTAAATGTTCCAGATTTTGGGGAAACCTATAATGTTTTGCTTGCGGGTTCACCACAACAAAGTGACCCTTCTCTGGCTGGGAGGTCACAGCATTTTGAAGTCATAGAGGGTCTTCTTTACTATACGAAATCTAGGACTACTAGGGCAGAATTTCGCCCATGTATTCCGCGAACCCTTAGAATGGCCCTTTTAAACGAATTTCATGATAAACCATTTGCAGGCCATTTAGGTATTCGCAAGACCCGTTGTAAATTGCGGGATGTTGCCTATTGGCCTGGCATGTACCAAAGTGTGCTCGCATACGTTCAATCATGTCACTTGTGTCAGATTTATAATTACCGTAATGTAAGACCGGCCGGTCACTTGAAATCAAGTTCAAGTTCTCATGTTTTTGACATTATTTCAATAGATTTATTGGGACCTTATCCATTATCTGTTAAAAACAAAGCTCGTTACGTTTTAGTATTAACCGATAATTTCTCTAAATGGGTCGAGGTCTTTCCCATTAAAGCCGCTATGGCAGAAGTTATTTGTAATGTATTAATTAATGAAGTATTCTCTAGATATGGTGCACCTAATCAAGTAGTTTCGGATAATGGTCCCCAATTTATTTCTGACACTTTTGAAAGAATGTGTGCGAGACTACACATAAAGCATAAATTCATTTCCCCATATCATCCCCAGAGTAATCCCGCGGAACGAGTAAACCGCATGCTAGTTAAAATGATCGCTACATTTGTCATGGATCATCACGAGCGGTGGGACGAACATCTTGAGCTTTTTTCGTTCGCCCCCCGCTCGTCTGTTCACGAATCTACTAAGTTTACTCCAGCAGAACTTTTTTTGGGTCGAAAAATTAAGACCCCTTTTAAAAATTTAACGGGGATTATCGACGAACTAAACCAGCGACCAACTCCGCAATCAGTACGAATCATGGCAGAGAAAGCTCGTGTTACAATGATAGGAGCACAAGCGGCTCAAGCAAGATACTAAAATACTAGGCGTAGGGAACCAGATCTTGTCGTTGGAGATCTAACTCTCTTGGAGACACACTTCCAGTCTTCTGTTTCTCATACTTTAGTAAAGAAATTTGCACCCAGCTACGGTCCATATCGGGTGGCAAATATGTATGAAAATAACATTATCCTTGAAAAACCTGACAATCAATTTCAATACGTACACGTTGCTCAGTGTCGCAAGTATCATGAACGAAATATCGAATTTATAATCAACCCTACTCAACCTTCTGTTCCACAGACTCAATAGTCTATATCACACGATCAACCTCCAAATTTTGGACGAACCGACAAACCTTTTTGAAGAATCTCCAGTGATTTTTTCTTCACCTTCCCCTCCACAAGACTGGCTTCCAAGAACGCAACCTGATTCTACCATAAGACGATGGCTCGAATCAAGTTCTTCAAATTCTAGTATCATTCCCTTCCCTCCAACCATTGCCGAGACTATTGCTGCACCATTCCCTAATAACTCTGCACCAACACAAGCTCCTACTTCCTTGAATACCTCGTCAGAGAGTATTCCAATAGGCAGAAATAAACATCGCCCTGCACGACCACTAACTTACAGCAGCGACTCAGAGTCATCACATATTTCTGATTTACCAGATATAGACAATAATTTGACGATTCCTAAACGTCAGACACATATTACAAACCGTCCAGCAACACCAAAAGCTGGTCGAAAACTCAACTTGTCTCCCCAATCTGCTTCGCCGCAACGGCGACGAAGGCAGAGATCCTTGCATCCGCCCGGGTTTCGTCCCTGGAACTTACGCTCAGGGCAAACAGGGCCGATGCCTGCTTCTACTGTCATGTCAAAAAGTAGAAAGAGAAAACAAGCGATGTGGCTGGAGCCCCGTCCCTTCAAAAGAATGCTGGAAGGACAACACGGGCCCCAGCACAAAGGGACAACATATCGAAAGCCTATGGGAGCCCGCTCCTGTCAGACGCAGGGAATTCCTGACCGACAGACTTCAGCCGTTCCTCACCGTTCCTGTCAGACGCAAGGAATTCCTGACCGACAGACTTCAGCCGTTCCTCACCGTTCCTGTCAGACGCAGGTAATTCCTAACCGATAGACTTCAGCCGTTTCTGACCGTTCCTGTCAGACGCAGGGAATTCCTGACCGACAGACTTTAGCCGTTCCTGACCGTTTCTGTCAGACGCAGGGAATTCCTGACCGACATACTTCAGAATTTCTTGACCGACAGACTTCAGAATTTCTTAACCGACAGACTTCAGAATTTCTTGACCGACAGACTTCAGAATTTCTTAACCGACAGACTTCAGAATTTCTTGACCGACAGACTTCAGAATTTCTTAACCGACAGACTACAGATGTTCCAGATCCATTCAAGTCGCAGAAAAGATCGGCGCCACCAGAATTTACCAGTCCGATTAGGCCTGGAAAAAGATATCGTACTAGGGTTTTTTATGCGTCCTCGAGATAAGTAAGTTCTCGTGGACAGGTTATTTTCTCATTATGTTGTTTTTCCTGCACGACCAGTTGGCGTGACAGAATTTTATTTTTTTTCCGTGTGGGCCTGCGCATTCTTTTTGTGATATATGTAGTGTTTTTATATATATATATATATATATATATATATACTTAAGAGCAAAACTGAAGACTAACCTTTCAATAACCCTAACGTGACTTAACGTAAGCTTTCCTGCACTACACGTCCAGCCGGAGAATTTTATTCATTATACAAGTGAGAAGCCGAGAACTTGTTAACAGAGGACTTTAAGCAGAGCTGTGCTCCAACCCTCCCAAATAACCTAGGTGAACCAAGGAAACGTGCAGCTTTTTTTTTTTTTTTTGCTTAGGTATCTTTATAGAATATATATATATATATATATATCATCATCATCATCATTGTCAACCATTATCAATCCACTGCTGGACGAAGGTCTCCCCAAGTTTCCTCCACAACGGTCTGTCTTGTGCCAGTCTCCTCCATGTCACCCCTGCATACTTTCGAATTTCATCCACCCATCTCCTATGTGGTCTTCTTCTGGGTCTTTTCCTGTCCCTATATATATATATTCTATGTCCGTCTACTAATATGAATTTTTTTTTATATATATATATATGTGTGTTAGGGGTAAAATAGTGAAAATTGTTACTGTTAGGCGCTACAGGCAATCTTTGCTGCTGATACAGTTTGTTTGTAATCAACGATAAATATATATAGAGTTGAAAATATGAGGAAGTAAAATGAAATCAAAAAAGTGATTCCTGCTGGGCAGAATAAAAATAAGGTATGCCGATGCAGGTTTGTTCTGTACACGTATAAAAAGTGTTTCCTGCTTCACAGACGACAATAGCTGCGGACACAGGTTTACTGAATTTGTTATGCCAAGCTTGAAGTTGTAAATACTGCTGCCACAAAAAAAAAAAAAGTAGGACGATAAACGTCAGTCAGCGAAATGTAAGACTACACTCAAAATTTGACAGGTTTTTCAAAAAAAAAAATATATATATATATAAGGGGGAGTTGATGTAACGTATACTCTAGATTCAGTTTCATTTTGATTTTACTATCTCTTGTTATTTTATTTTACTATGCAAATTATCTTCTCACTTAACGAGATGTTGTTTCTCCCGCTGAATTATATGTGGCAACGAGTGTAAGTCATGACGTGGTGGTATGCAGTATATATAGGCGCGCTCAAGTATACCAGAGAGCTTCGTTTTATATGTGATAGGTTCTTCCTGATTATTGATATGCGATTTACCTACGTTTCTACGATATTACGATAGTACGAAAGTTCGGGCTATCAGTAGTTGTGTTATTTTGGAGTGTGTATTTGAGTAATACCAGGAGCTCCCCAATAAAAGGTTAAAAGTGAGTACGTTTACTTAGTTCATTTTATTGTCAAACCTCTGTCAGGCCGTTAAGTCTATTTCATTGAGTGTTTACGTTAAGTTCAGGGTATATTATGTTTACCGCTCTAATAAGGAGTCTTCAAGGTACTAATGTACTAAAACCGGAGTTATATTACTGATATTCAAGATAATGAGGAACGCTGAGTAAAAATAAATTCCATATTCTTGGAATTTATTGCACGTGCGTGTCTTACCTAAACAAACTCTAGCACTTTGAAGATTAAGCACACTTTAGCTACGTCAAGTAACCTTTCAATAACCCTAACGTGACTTAACGTAAGCTTTCCTGCACTACACGTCCAGCCGGAGAATTTTATTCATTATACAAGTGAGAAGCCGAGAACTTGTTAACAGAGGACTTTAAGCAGAGCTGTGCTCCAACCCTCCCAAATAACCTAGGTGAGCCAAGGAAACGTGCAGGGGAAAAAATGTCAGCTGTAGCTTTACAATTTCAAGAGTTATCCATTTCTAAAAAGGAAAAATTTCCTTTCGCCGTCAAAGCTTCATTGCAGCGCACCATTTAAAATGCCATAATTTGCACACAAATTTCTTATATACATTTTTTTTCCAGAAATAAAAATATTTTCTGTTATGACTACGGCTTTCAAATACACACACACACATATACATAGTATATATATATATATATATAATTTCCTTAAAGATTTCTGAGGGACACCTAACAGGTCTCTGCCCGATTTGAAATGGAGCAGGCCTGTTCCACTGCATAAGGAAAAAGGTGATCAGACTCAATGGAAAAATTGTCATGCTTTCTGTCTGCTGAGTGTGACAGGGAAAGGGCATTGTCTACAAGGTCTCACTTCAGAGCACCTGTGGGATGTACCAAGTGGTCTTGTGCCTCACAAGGGCTGCAGTACCTAGATTTTGTATTATGTATGATGATGAAAAGGTATCTATCTATCTGTCTGTTGGTTAAAAAGTTTGTGCTGTCCTCCTAGATTTAGAGAATGCATGTGAACGAGTAAACAGGACACTTCTCTGGAAGGTCTTGAGTAACTGAGGTATAATAACTGGGAATATGCTTCATAGTGCAAAACAAAAGTCAATATGTGTGCACACCCCTTCTCTTCAATACGTAACTGTATAACAAGACAATGAACATCTGGGAGACCTCGCATGTTACGGACCTTCTATTTTACGAGTGCAACAACACTGAAAAAAACTAAATGATTGAAACAAAATAAATTCACAAGTCTTGATGCCTGTCAAAATTTTAATTTTCTCTAATTATGGTCTCATTTGCTTGATTTTCAATTGAGACACGTGATTTTAGGTGCTGGACACAAATTTTGAAGCTAAAGTTAACATTTTGCAGTTTGAAGCCCTCTTAAAAATTGAATCCTTTCCTAGACAAATTTAAGCGCTATTGTGGGTGAAAGGGGACTCACCTACTAATCAGGTTTTTATAAAAATTTAGCCTCTCAGTGTATATAAAATATAAATGATTATATGTGCATTAAAAAGATGTATAAAACTTGGCGAGAGTGCATTTGGAAGAAACACTACAATTTTAAAGAGCAATTCATCGTTTATGTCCTAAAAGAAAAGTGTTTAATCATTGCATGCTTCCACTTGTTACTTGTGGATCAGAGACATGGACTTTAATTAAGGAAGATATTAAGAGGCTACAGACAATTCAAAAAAGCATGGAGAAGATGCATGCTTGGCATACCCGGGAAAGACAGCAGGAGGAATACATGGAATGGGGAAATGACATCAGTTGATGGCATCAGCCAGGACATACTGCTTGAACTGACCACAAACCAAAACATCTGAAGTACCAGATTGGATACAGAGGGCAGGGCTCGACAAATATGTTCTAGATCTAGGAGCCAGCTCCAAAATTTAGGCGCCAGGTGAAACGAAGTCAATAACGGAAGAAAAAAACGTGTTTGGTTATGACGCTGGAACGAAAAGTGGTAAACCATATTTGTTGTCAATTTTTTTTTCTTTTTACCCAAACCACTTATTGCAAAATAAAGTTCCAATTTGCTTCACAATTTTCGTTTTCTATTCTTTCAGTAAATGATCTCAAAAAAAATAAAATTTCAGATTTTGATTTTATTAAAATACTACTTGGGGATGTCATATTTTGTACATATTAATTCAAAGTACCATATTTTTTTATTCATGAGATCCTCAAGGGCTGTAATCCAAAGGCTGTGAAAAAAAATCCCACACATAATCCGCAGCAGCATATGATTCGTAGATCGGGAAATTCTGAGAAAAACAATTTCTTCCTTCGCATAATCCGCGGCATGTCTCAGACCATGATATTAAAAAAAAAAAGGGCAGTCTATACCTGCCAACATTGGCAATAGCCTTGTTACTAATAACTAGTATTGCGTGGCATACATAGACTATTTAACAAAATGATCTATCTCTTTGCAAAAAATAAATATGTTCCCCAACAAAACGTTACAACAAACAAGGACTCTAATGAAACAAACTTAGCACATGAGAAACACGAAATTGATTTCCCAGCGAGGGCATGATCGCAAGATTTAAGTTCGAAACTTCAACCAGTAAAAATCAGTAAGATGTGTTCAGAATTCCACAATGCCTGACAAACAGGAAAACCAAGCAAGTGAATGCGCAGTGCACAAACCTCCACTTACCATATGATCAACAGCCTCTAAATTCGCAGTTTAAGGCAAGATGAGACCAAAGAAGGGGGGAGGAGCTGAACATTTTAACTGGTGAAAAATCAAAACAGACAGCAAAAATGCAGATTACTGTTAGTCTGTCTTTTGTTGACTTTGCAACTGCACAGCATCGATTGCTTAACTTTTCTTTCTGCTGCTATCATTCTCTCCCTATTTCTTCATTGTTGCTTTTCTTCCTTTTCTTGATTTTTGTACCCTCTGATAACAACCATGAGCGCATGATATCAAAGCTTCAACTGTTTCAGATAAATATTGTAACTTTGGGAATATTAATACTTTTGAACACCATGCATCAATTTTTACAAATTTTCCAACTTCGTCACTTCCGTTTTCGGGAATTTCCTTCTTGCCTTATCAAGATTAAATGCAAAAACTTATGGGGCGGGGGATATTTAACAACGCTGGAGAGTGGGAACATCGCGGGAGGGGCAGGGGACAATAATAGCGATTACGGGAATTCCGTCCGACTTCCGGTTTTGGAAATTTTTATCCAATTTTCAAGGTGAAATGCAAAAATTTATGCAGTAAAATATTGCTTTAAAAAACTGGACACAGGCAACAACGCGAGAAAAAGAAATTACGATTACGGAAAAAATGTGAACTCCGTCGACTTTCCGTTCCGTTTTCGAAAGTTTCGTAAAGATGGAATTCCGTCCTCGGACGAACATCTACGCCCCCCCCCCCCCTTCTCACACACATTTCTGTTTACTTGCGCATCGATCTCCTGAGTGGCCAACATAACGAAAAAGGCGGAATTTCTCGAATTCGCGGAAGAACCTCAAAACTAAAGATTAGGAGGCAATTTTCGCGGCGTCTAACTTCCGCTTCCACAAATTCTTGCCTAGAGTTTCAAGCTGAAATACGAACAATATGCCATAAAATGATATTTAACAAGAATACTAGACACAAACGCAACATCCGGAGAAAAAAATTACGATTAGGGTAACTTCTTTTTACTCCATTTAACTACTGTTTTCGAAAGCTTTGAAACACGAAATACCGTCCCCAGACGGAAAATGACCCAACCTCCAAATTCTCTTCAGTTTTGCATCAATCATGATAGCGATCTAAATGATGAATAAAAAAAGCAAAAAATAAAAAAAAATAAAAAAAACCCGGAGAATTCCATGAATCCGCTTAAGGATCTTATGTATATCATAAAATTATAGCAAAACATTTTTTTTAAAACAAAATGAAAATTCGTAGAATCCGTAGTTAGACAACGAAATCGGTAGAAAATACGAACATTCCGTGGTAATTGGCATGCAGAACAGTCGTATCGGTACCACGTGATCTGCACCTATCATGTTAATCTGTGAATCGTACTTTTCGACAGAAAACTGCGATTCACAGGACCGACTCAGAAATCCGAAGATGTAAGAAAAAATGATCGTCTTATTGAAAAAGTAACTGTCATTTTGAAGTACTTTTGTGTTACTTTTAAGTGAAAAAAAAGTAAAATCGTTAGCTGTTGTCGCAGTTCATTAGTTAGACTAAACAATCCGTTGAAATTGCGGACAGTCCATAGCATTGTCATATTTTTGAATACGTTTCAACTGAATACGGAAAAAATCTTAACTATTTTAATACGATCAGCGTACCAAAACTAGGCGATGCGTTTCGCAGAATGGCTGCACGCTACGGAATAGTTCTGCGCGATTCCCGAGAGTCACGGATTCTCACACCGCGTAGGCTTCCGCACGCGCAAATAGTAACGCCTTCCTTGCGTCAATTTTCTGTCAAAATACTTCTAAGTAAAAGAAAAAATGTATATTTTTACAATCTATTTGCAGTCTCCTATCTCGCTGTTACGTTATATATATTTTTTGTTACCGCATTTTCGGTACTTTCCCAATAACACCTTTTCTCCTGACAATTACCTCGCGGACTTTTTAAAACGACGCTCCGTTTTTTTTATCGGTGTCCGCAGCACCTAAATTTATAACCTTTTAATAGATAATCTATGGATTACACAACAGAAACTACAGCATTTACTACAATATATTACGAAATCTCAACTAAGAAGAAAATTAGGTGCCTGGGATTTGCAGAGCCCTGACCAAGGGACATGAAAAGAAACACATGAGGACAACTATGGGACATGGGTGGATGACATTGGAAAGCGTGCAGGAACAACTTCAAGAGACTCAGTCCAAATAGACTGCTATGTGTCCTGTCGAGAATTTTCATGTTCGTAAATCTTGGGGAAACTGATCACTTCGCTGAGATTTACGGGGAAAAAAATAATAAATAAATAAAATACATATATTGAAAATTCTCTACAGTCCCACGTTTCAAAATTTTGTTTGGAGGAGGCGGTGAAGTGAGGGAATAATAGCCATGTTCGTTTCAGCCCTGACCAGACAAGCAAAATTTCTTTAAAAAAAGGGGGGGGGGAGGGGAATAATAAGAATTAAGCTTCTTTTTTCTTTTGGCTTAATTTACTTTTTACTTTTGTAAGTTAAATAGAAAAGGCGAGCAAGAGGTTACCATCAACCCCTTTAGAAAACAAAATTATTCGCTAGTAATCACGAAATGAAATTTGTGCAAAAGCCAAAATCTTTTGTTTTTTAGAATCCGCCATTTTAATGAAAGTTTAGATGTCTCTGAAACGTGTCGCAGAAAGTTCTCTTAAACCAAAGATAGGCTATTTTTAGAACAAGGTCACGTCGACATGCAGAGGGAGATGATTTCCCCTGCGAGAAGGTCAAGTTTGTTCCTTTGCATGGGAGGAGGGCCATGTGTTCCAGTATCATGGTTTTGGTGGAAACCTGTTAGCTAATGGCCAGCGAAGTCGTTGGTTACTAGGGGAAGAGTTTAGCCAATGGGAGGGGGGTCAGCAGTTTTCAAGCACCACAGCTTTCAAGGTAGAAAGCGTCACTCTACTCTTGACTGCCTTTTGTTGCTGGCCACGATGTAACATCTAGGAGAACGGGGCTCCGTTAAGGGCCACCCTCTCGCCGGGACCTTTGGCCGAGCTGGCAGTATGAATGGCGGTACAGCCACTTGAAAATTCGTAATACTGTCATGGGTACGCGCTGTGCTTCGTATCTCGAAGTAAGAAAAAAACACTTGCAAGATTTTCTGTACCGGAGAGGAGACGCTCACTGATTCAACCCTCTCCTAGTGGACGACGGCATATTGAGCTGCAATGGAAAAAAGTAGTAACTACCGTAAATTGGCCTCAGCAGGAGAATTTCTTCCTGTCAACCCGAATGCTTTCGCCGCTCAGTTCGACATATAAGTGACTCAAGCCAGTTCAACCAGACGCTGGAATTTCTGATAAGCCATGGCTATTGTGGACAGTTTTGTGGACTGCATCTTGAGCATTAGCTGAAGATCGTCGCCCTGTGCCCAGTGAGAAGAGCCGCGGAAAATTTTGCGACCCAATCCCTATATGGCGACGGTCAATAATGAAGACCCCCCCCCCCCGGTGTGTGCGTGCTTTTCACGGTGGTCAAGGTAAGCCTCTTTCTGACTTTACTTGTGCACCAGTCCAGGACTCGGAAAATTTTTAGGCTATTAAAATTGGCCGAGATGTGACGTCAGGAACTCTCAAAGTTTTCCCCAAATTTAGAATGCCTTTTCTAACTCGGGGTCTGTTACCCACGCCTACGTGAGCCTTAAAGAAACTCAGACTGTAAATGTAATTTTAAAAAAATATCTGGTCTGCTAAAACAATTATGTTTAAATACTAAGTTTTTTTCTTAGCGATGAAGTTTGATTGAAATAGTTTTTTTTTGGCATGGCCTGGTTTATGCTATAATGAGTCTCTACGTAGTTTGCTAGGGGCTAAAGTTGAAGGTCTTGGAGAGATGAAAATATTAATTTTGATGTTGTTGTCATCAGGTCCAGTATTTCATGCTTAAGTAGAGAAACTTCCTGTCATTTTTTATTTTTATATATATGTAAAGGGGAAATTAATTGAAAATGCAGTTCTGCATGTGTCAATGCAGTGTTATATGGGTTATAAGTTATTTTGAAGAACAACCTCTCAAACCAGTAATTTTTATTTAGGAAATCTAACTTTTTTGGGGCTTGGTAGTTTTGATAATATATAAATTGTATTTGTATTTATTCACATGCAGGGCCATGTAGTTAAAATTTGTGTCTTGGAGGCAGGTTATGGTGATTTTCTAGTTTGGCAAGTAATGGGTGTAAAATTGTCTGTACCATTTTGTAGTAGTGTGGACTAGTTTCCAATATCAGTTGATGGATTTGGAAAATTAATTTTCATGAGTGAGATACATTAAAAAAGGTATGCATGCAGACTAGGTTAATAAAGTGTTGGCCTGTACATTACCCTGGTATAATGTTGGAATTCTTCAGGAATTGATGATTTCTGGAAATAGATGGTTCTTCGATAGGTGTAATTTTCTGGAAATAAATGGTTCTGCGGTATAGTGTATTTTTCTAGGAAATGAGTGGTATAGTGTATTTTTCTGGGAAATAATGAGGTTAGTGTATTTTTCTGGAAAGTAGTGCTAATTCTTCTAGAAGCTGTGTGCCTAGGAAAGGAAAAGATAAGAGTATTTCTGGAAATAATGTGAGTCTTCGTATGGTGTTTTTTCTGGAATGTGTGTACCAGAGAAAAATAATTTGGGGGCAAGAAAGTTCTTGCAGGGTGCTTTCCTTATGTGGAAAAATTCTTCACGACTGAAAGGGTATAGATGGAAACAATTGGGGGATTGTTCTTCCACCCCCGGTAAGCCGAAGACCCATAGGAAGCTATCCCGAGCAAGGCGAGTGCAGGAGTGTTGTCCCAAAACAGTAAGAGAAAACAATACAGGGTGATATGTCACACTTATTCTTCCATTTTGGGGCATAGGCTTGATTGGATTCACGACCCAATCTCACCTTCAGCCTAAATAATACATCCTCACGGTGAGAGTTTTGTTTTTAGTGAAATTGAGTGATTTGACTGAGATGTTTTGCCTACCGGTTCCCTCAGTGGCTTACTACCTGAGTTGGTAAAATTACTAAAAGCTTACATGGTACAAGTTTGAATATTTAGATACATTTGTTTATAAATTGCTGGTCAGAATTAGTGGTGTAATTTTAAATTGTTATGAACAGTGGGAGTGCAGATAAGTATGAATTTGTGTCCAGGAGTGTTGAGAGTTAGTGTTAGCCATTTATTTACATGGTGGGATATTGTGTACTCAGAACAAGTTTGTATAGTGAAGTATTTTGAATTTTTCCAGATGATAGGGTGAGTTTAAGTATATTTGTCAGCATTAGTGTGTAATGATAACTTTTGAGGTAATTGAGTAAGGTATTTAGTGCAGTATGTTTACTAGAGGTTGAGAATGATTTTGTATCAAGTAATGCTAGAATGTTGAGTATATTAAATTTTAATGCAAATGTTCTGTTAGTGCAGGATTGTTTACTGAAGTAACTTTTGGTTATTTATAAATTTTTGCTCAGTTATTGTAATTTAAAATTAAGGTTGGTTAAGGAAACTGGTTGGAGGGGTGTGTTCGAAAGGAAATGAAATCTGTATTGTTTATACAATAAGCTATAAATTCATGAAGAGTATGAGAGAAAGAAATAACACCTTAGCTATCAGAACCAATTCACAATGTTAAGTCTTACTGTGTCATCCATCAAGTGTTTGTGATTTGCAAATCATTATTATATTTTTTTATAAATATTGTTCCTGGTGCTACAAGCTAAGTTTTGTAACAAAATTTGTGAACTTTAAATAGGCGAGATATTATGCTAATACAAAGTAGCGTGTTTAAAATTTGTCATGTTCTGAAGGCCAAATTGTTAGTCTATTACTGTTAAAGCTGTAATTCAGCTTCGCTGAGTTTTCAGCCTGCCATACTAATTTCAAAATCCTAATGCCACTACATGTTAGGCATAAATTAAGAAATTTCACATTTTGTGTGCAGAATTTTTTGTTTCTTTCGAAGCATCTAAACTGTCTTTCATCTGATATTTAGTAGGCCAGTGGCCAAAGTTAAAAGACATTTTAAAAGCTGATTGTGTCGAACAGAAAACATTTGTTGATGCGGGTATTCCTCAACTTCTTGAAATACATTGTTGTTGTTGTTGTTTAAATGGTTTTAAGTTTTTAAAATAAATGCAAGCCAAGTGGTCTTTCAAAAAACCCAAACCTTGTGCAGTGAAGATTTAGTTGACTCAGTTGAAGTTCATCGTAGGGTCACATGCGAATCCACCTTAGTTTGCCTAAGGCCGGAAAAGACTCGGGAAGTTTGTTTAATTTAATTCATGCATTTTGTCTTAGCCACTAAATTGATCATCACAGCCTACAAAAGTTATTACACGTGTACATTGTATACCATCTAATTTTTAGTGTTTACAAATCTGGTACACATGTAAACAATAATTACTTATTTTACACTTGCAGGTGCCTCAACTCATCATATATTCAAACAACGCAAACCTTCAATAATAACTTTTGGTAGTTTCAAACATCAGAGTTGCCTTTTATTTATATTTTCATTTATCATGGCCTTAAGATAATTGAATTTATTTTTGGTTCGAATGCATCCACCCATCTCCCAAATTTTAATTTTCACCTAAACTCAACTTTTACCATAATTTTAATATGATTTGCATAAATTTAAATATTAATTACCCAGATAAACACTTTGTCTTTTTTTTACCATAACATATGCAAAAGATTTGGGGAGACCTTCCTCCAGCAGTAGAATGAAAATGGTTAATGATACATTACATGACAGTAACACAGCATTTTGTGGTGTAATAACCAAAACAACTGAAATGAAACATTTGGTACCAAACATGAAAAGACCTAGCAGAACACTGCATAAGAGATGGGTGTGTCATGGCGAAAATTTTAACCTCTGGTGAATTTCAGAGAGACCTGATCAATCTTTCTGTTGGTTTATCAGAGATTAATTAATGCAAAAATTTTCTTCCATGACATACGTTAGAAGAAAATTCCTGGTTGAAAGGCAGGGGAATTCATGCGCAAAATTCGCTTGTCTTAATCACAACCAGGAAAACAAAATTTCATGTTGGTGAAAAGAAAAAAAAAAAAAAAGAATAATATTTGATTTAACTGACTTTGGGGTTTTGAAAATAATTATTTTATCGGTTCTTATATCGCGATAGGAAAAGGCGAGTAGGTGTGCAGCTCAGAGAATCAAAATTAATTTTACTTTAACATCACGGAACGAGAGAAAAAGAAAATTAAAACTAGTGATTTTCTGCAAAGCAAGAATTCGCCATTTTTTTTTTTTTTGTGTTCCTGTTTCCAAGCGAGAAGTCGCCCAAAAGTGTAACATCTTTTCGTCTTTTGGGGTAGGGAATTTAGCAACGAAATCTATTTTTAGAACCTCAGGGTCAAGATGGGCCTGCTCTGCACGTGTGAAGGTCAGAGGTCACTCGAGGCGTGGGAGTGAAGATTCCGTTGGGAGAGTCGTGAGTTGCTAGGCTGAAGTTTCGACCAATGAGAGGGGTCAGCGGTTTTCAAGCACCCCCTGAGTTTTATCCGTTGAGAGGCACTTTGACTTTGGCTCTTGACTTTTGCTGACCGGAGAGAAAGAGGGGACGGCCGAGTCTCTCCTCGCCTTTTTGGCAGAGGAGGGGGCGGCAAGAAGGAAAATTTCGTATTGTAATCTAAACGGACAGCAGTTAAAATTGAATTTCAAGGATCTCATTACTGGAGAGGAAATGCTTGCAGATTCAACCCTCTCCTCCTCTCCTAGTGGACGACGGAGAAGTGAACTGCAATAAAAAGAAAAGTAATAACTACCGTGAATGGATCTCCGCAGGAGAATTTTCTGCCAGCGCAACCCGAATGCTGTTACTACTCGGTTCAATATGGAAGGAACTCTTCAAGCCAGTTCAACCAGACACTGGAAGTTCCGAAAAAAAAAGGGGCATGCACGGCTTTGTAGAAGATACCGCCTTTAACTGCTGAATCGTCGAGTGGGGCCCTACTGATTACAACAAAGGGTCCATCAGCAGGGTTCCAAAATGCCCGTTTCCTGTATCGTTGGCCAAACACGCTGCCTCATGAATCCGTTTTCACCATTTGCTTTTATACTTCTGTGGTAAATTTTGGAAATGCCTCAGAAAAAGGAAAAGAGAAAAAAAAAAGAGGAAAAAAAAGCACCTTGGAAGTGAAGTGAAAATCAACCGGGACAGAGGTGTTCTCTGTGGGAGAGTTTTTTTTTTATTATATTCATTTTATCTATTATTAGGCTGTGAAACCTTTTTTTATTATTATCGACGGTTAGTGTGCTTGGCAGGAAGTGTTGCTGCCCCCAGTCCTAAAGGTAAATTTCTCTCGGCATTTTCTTTTTTTGTATTATGTTGTGGTTTCTTTAAAATTATAAAACGAGTTGATTTTAAAAGTGGGGGCTGTCGGAAAAATATATTGCAAGACAAAAAAAAGAGAGGGGAGTTGAAGATGCTTTCATTTATGTTTTTTTTGTGTTGTCATGTCTGGTAGTTTAGCAACTTCCCAGGCCAGTAAATTTTGATGTATCGGAGAAATTTAGTTTAATAGTTTGAGCACAGTAAATTTTGGTGCATCGATAATAGTTTAGTTGGGCATGTGATATTTAAAAAGCAGTGTTATTGTGATGTCGTGGGTGATAAAATAATTGTAAACATTTTCTCTCTAGTCTTTTACAGCGTTGAGTTATTTTTTTTATGAGTGAAGATAAATTATGGGATGATTTATATTGGAATTTTGGGAACATATTATAGTGTGATGAAATTGGAAACCTAAAGTGTTGTTTACATTCTTGGAGTGTTGAGTGTCGAAATTAAGATGGTAGGTGTGTTATTTGAGGACCAGTATTTTACATGCTCCAGATGAGTGTTAATCTCCCATTGGAAAGGGGTGATCTTAGGGCAAGCAGGGAACTTGTCCTAGGGCAGAGGGCTCTGAGTAGGGAATTTTCACCAGGATGCGATATGTGCAAAATAAAAGTTGAGGTATTTAGGTTCTCAAGTTTAGTATTTTCACAAAAAGAATGAACATCATGGGTTGAGAAGACACACTTTTGCTCACCAGTTCCAGTATTAATTGTTCTTTTCTTTGGCCTAAATTTTCTTGTTTTTACTATAAGGTTAAAAGTCTAAATGTCATTTTAATTTTCAATAAGGTGAAAATATTTAGTGGGTTATGTAAATGGTCAGTGTTATTGTCTGAAGTGGACCTGCGCATTGCCATGGTGCAGAGGAATTTCCTTGCTAGTGATTTTTCCTGGGATATATGTGGATATAGAGAATAGTGATTTTTCCTGGGATATATGTGGAAAGAGATAAGTGAATTTTCCTGGGATATATGTGGATATAGAGATAAGTGAATTTTCCTGGGATATATGTGTAGAGAGATAAAGTGAATTTTCCTGGGACATATGTGGATATAGAGATAAGTGAGTTTTCCTGGGACATATGTGGATATAGAGATAAGTGAATTTTCCTGGGACATATGTGGATATAGAGATAAGTGAATTTTCCTGGGATACATGTGGATATTGTGATTTAGGATTTCTTGGGATATATAGAGAGAAGTGAATTTTCCTGGGATATATGTGGATATTGTGACTTAGGATTTCTTGGGATATAGAGAGATAAGTGAATTTTTCCTGAGATATAGTTGTGTTAGTTCTGGGCCAGATGTGCCTGGAGTATTTGGGGTTGAGGTACGACGGGCTCTTGCAGGCGTGGTTGATCAGGGTGAGATCATGCATTGGTTCGAAAAGGGGGAGATCCTTGAAGACGTGGTTTTTGGGGGAAAACTTGTCTTCAAACCCCCCCAGTAGTTTCGCTGCTCACGGAGATATGTACTGCCAGCGAGGGTCGGTCGAGCGTTGCTTCAAGAAATGTGGTGAGATCATGTTAGAGGAAATTCTGTGCCTGATGATGATGTGTCACACTTGAGGATTTTTTCCTTTCCCTTTGCATAGGCTGAAAGTGGATTCACGACCCAATTTCACGCCTTCAGCCTGACTTGGTATTTTCTTCCTGTGTTGGTTCTCAAAACCCAGGGTAGTGTCTGAACTGAGAGTATTTGCCTCACCGCTACTTCAGTAATTCACTGCAGGTGTTGAATTTAAGTTTGTTTGGTGATTTAAAGTATCTAAATTTATTTGTTTATGATTTGCTGTAGTGCTAGGGATGTAAATTCTAAATTCTGGTTGTTGGTGTTAGTGAACTTGATATTTAGTTTGGAAATTTAGTTAATTGGTATTTTGAGCTTTTGTTTACAGTGTAGAGTTATTAAGTATCCTGAGCTATTATGTGAAGTGCAGAGTGAGGTGATTTTTATGAGCAAGCTAGTGCAAGAAGATTGTTTGAATTTCTGAATTATGTTGATGTTATGAATAGTGATAATTTTTAAGATTAGTTAGTGAGGTTTCTTTATAAGTGAAGTAGGTTCATTCAGGGTAGTTCTATAGGTTATGTAATGTTAATTAATGCTTGTGCTCAGTGTAAATTCTGTTTTGAGGATAATTTACTTGGTTTGTTTACTTGCTGATAGTAGATTTGTTAAAGTATAATTTGTGGCTCTTAAAATAACTGTAAATTTAATTGAAGTCTTTGAATCTGGTCTGGGAGATTGCGGAGTTTGCTAAGATTGTTTAAATTTAAATCAATAAGTGTAAAATTGTAAATTGGTCATTGAGCTAACTGGGTGAGAGAGAGGAGAGTACGTTTCAAAAGAACAGAACTTGTCCACCTTGTGGAATTAAAAATAATCCAGTATCTTTTTCTTGTGTAAACCATGCGAATCATAGTATGATTTTGAAGGCATAAATTAAAAGCCTAGTGTTCAAACTAACTGTGTTGACATATGTAAAGTTGTGCTGTTCCTAAGGCCAGTGGCCAAAGAGAAATAGAAAGTAAATTGAGATTCTGTTTTATACTGCTGTGTTTAAGCAAACAAGAAAAAAGGAAATACCATCTGTTTGTCCACTAAATTAACTTATTAAGTTTTTAAAGAAAAATAATAAATACAGGCAGTAGCCTTTCAAAAAAGTTCAAAATGAGTGCAGTGTGAAAAGTTTTTGTGTGCTGTTGTCTTCCATGACTTGGTCCCATGTACTCCCCTTAGCTTGACTAAGGCTATCGATCCAATCCTGGTTTTCTAAGGTATTTCATAACTGCAATTTTTGTCCTAACCTTTTTAATTTGACTTTCACCGCCTCCACAAGTTGTTGTTGAACGAGTACATTTTATCATATGTCTTATAGTGACACATTTTTATACACATGCAACAATATTCACTTATTTTTGCACTTTCAGGTGACTCAACTCTGCTTGAACACAAACAACGCAAACTTTCCAATAACTTCTTGTGGAATGTAAATTTTCAGATGCATTGTTGTTTAGGATGTTCAGGGCCTTTTCTAGTACTTAGAAAATATTTTTGTTTCGAAATGCATCCACCCATCTCCCAAATTTAATTTTTCAAAATAAATTAAATTAATTTATTTTTTTCCACCAAAACATTTGGTGCCGTGACCATAGGATACATGCCTTGTCATGGAATTCAACCTGTACTGCACAGTAGTTACGAAAAATCTTGAGTTTGGTTTCATATGTGAATTATTTTCTCGTAGTGATAAGTTCTGGTAGTCTCTCTCTCTCAGTGACCAAAGTAGCGAAAGTGCATATTTTTTTTATTTTAGCTGAATTTCTGTGTATGAGTATTATAATATTTCAGTAGCAGTGTTTGTAATAATTGAATAATTTTGAGCTTAACATGAAAGCCAGTTAGGGCTTGACACACATAAAAAGATTTTTTTTGTGTTACTGTAATATTTTCAGTGATATATGAGTAATTTCAGTAATTTTGTGCTTGACACACATACAATTTTTTTTTGGGTGTTTACCTACATGAGTTTTCACACAAATAATTTCTCAAGCGTACCTGCATAATGTATAATTTGGTATTTCGAATATAACTAGTGCTAATTAATAGTTTGCAGTGTGTCACATATATATATGCAATTTCACACTTTTCCAAATATTGAACTTCTAGGTGTATTTTTCATGTGTTGCAAAATTTTTTTTACCTCTACAGTCCGAGTGTTGAATTAAGTGTAATTTTAATGTGTTGCATTCCGGCAATTTATCATATTCTGTTGAACTAAGCGAAGAAAGTGTATTGTAAAGTAATGTTGTCATTCGAAAATGCCTGTTGTTGGTGATGTCAAATTGGTGAAAGCATAATGAAAAAAATTGTAAGAGGCGTAACTTCTCTTCTCTCCTCACGCTGGTTAATTTAGTGCCTAGGTGCACTGGTTAGTTATTTTAAGTTAGGTTGTTTACTATTGGAGTGAAGTGTAGGTTCAGTGTTGGGTTGGATTAGTATTACTGTAGTAATAGCCAGTGAGTTAGGAATTTAATAATCAGTTAAATTTCTTTTAATTTAATTTTCTCAGTGTAGTTAAAAGGTTAGTATTTGAGCCGGTGCAGAATTTTTTTTCCTTCGTTCCGTGAAAATTTTTTGGCTTGAAAAAATTCTTTCACCTCTGTAATTAAGGTCAGGTGATAAGTAGCTTCGCTTCGGAACATTTGTTTTCCTAGTTCAGTGGTAGCCATGTTGGAACGGAAGTCAGCTCACCGGAAGTAGGTGGCGCTGCAGGTTTGTTTACATTCATCGGTTTGTTGACATGGTCGGAGCACGTGTGTGTTGAGTAGTAGGTAGAAGCGAATTTTCTGAGATTTTTATTTTATGTTTCGACTCGCTTTGCTCGTCTTTTTCGCAGGGGGAATGTATTTGTCATGGCGAAAATTTTAACCTCTGGTGAATTTCAGAGAGACCTGATCAATCTTTCTGTTGGTTTATCAGAGATTAATTAATGCAAAAATTTTCTTCCATGACATACGTTAGAAGAAAATTCCTGGTTGAAAGGCAGGGGAATTCATGCGCAAAATTCGCTTGTCTTAATCACAACCAGGAAAACAAAATTTCATGTTGGTGAAAAGAAAAAAAAAAAAAAAAAAAAGAATAATATTTGATTTAACTGACTTTGGGGTTTTGAAAATAATTATTTTATCGGTTCTTATATCGCGATAGGAAAAGGCGAGTAGGTGTGCAGCTCAGAGAATCAAAATTAATTTTACTTTAACATCACGGAACGAGAGAAAAAGAAAATTAAAACTAGTGATTTTCTGCAAAGCAAGAATTCGCCATTTTTTTTTTTGTGTTCCTGTTTCCAAGCGAGAAGTCGCCCAAAAGTGTAACATCTTTTCGTCTTTTGGGGTAGGGAATTTAGCAACGAAATCTATTTTTAGAACCTCAGGGTCAAGATGGGCCTGCTCTGCACGTGTGAAGGTCAGAGGTCACTCGAGGCGTGGGAGTGAAGATTCCGTTGGGAGAGTCGTGAGTTGCTAGGCTGAAGTTTCGACCAATGAGAGGGGTCAGCGGTTTTCAAGCACCCCCTGAGTTTTATCCGTTGAGAGGCACTTTGACTTTGGCTCTTGACTTTTGCTGACCGGAGAGAAAGAGGGGACGGCCGAGTCTCTCCTCGCCTTTTTGGCAGAGGAGGGGGCGGCAAGAAGGAAAATTTCGTATTGTAATCTAAACGGACAGCAGTTAAAATTGAATTTCAAGGATCTCATTACTGGAGAGGAAATGCTTGCAGATTCAACCCTCTCCTCCTCTCCTAGTGGACGACGGAGAAGTGAACTGCAATAAAAAGAAAAGTAATAACTACCGTGAATGGATCTCCGCAGGAGAATTTTCTGCCAGCGCAACCCGAATGCTGTTACTACTCGGTTCAATATGGAAGGAACTCTTCAAGCCAGTTCAACCAGACACTGGAAGTTCCGAAAAAAAGGGGCATGCACGGCTTTGTAGAAGATACCGCCTTTAACTGCTGAATCGTCGAGTGGGGCCCTACTGATTACAACAAAGGGTCCACCAGCAGGGTTCCAAAATGCCCGTTTCCTGTATCGTTGGCCAAACACGCTGCCTCATGAATCCGTTTTCACCATTTGCTTTTATACTTCTGTGGTAAATTTTGGAAATGCCTCAGAAAAAGGAAAAGAGAAAAAAAAAAAAGAGGAAAAAAAAGCACCTTGGAAGTGAAGTGAAAATCAACCGGGACAGAGGTGTTCTCTGAGGGAGAGTTTTTTTTTTTATTATATTCATTTTATCTATTATTAGGCTGTGAAACCTTTTTTTTATTATTATCGACGGTTAGTGTGCTTGGCAGGAAGTGTTGCTGCCCCCAGTCCTAAAGGTAAATTTCTCTCGGCATTTTCTTTTTTTGTATTATGTTGTGGTTTCTTTAAAATTATAAAACGAGTTGATTTTAAAAGTGGGGGCTGTCGGAAAAATATATTGCAAGACAAAAAAAAGAGAGGGGAGTTGAAGATGCTTTCATTTATGTTTTTTTTTTGTGTTGTCATGTCTGGTAGTTTAGCAACTTCCCAGGCCAGTAAATTTTGATGTATCGGAGAAATTTAGTTTAATAGTTTGAGCACAGTAAATTTTGGTGCATCGATAATAGTTTAGTTGGGCATGTGATATTTAAAAAGCAGTGTTATTGTGATGTCGTGGGTGATAAAATAATTGTAAACATTTTCTCTCTAGTCTTTTACAGCGTTGAGTTATTTTTTTTTTATGAGTGAAGATAAATTATGGGATGATTTATATTGGAATTTTGGGAACATATTATAGTGTGATGAAATTGGAAACCTAAAGTGTTGTTTACATTCTTGGAGTGTTGAGTGTCGAAATTAAGATGGTAGGTGTGTTATTTGAGGACCAGTATTTTACATGCTCCAGATGAGTGTTAATCTCCCATTGGAAAGGGGTGATCTTAGGGCAAGCAGGGAACTTGTCCTAGGGCAGAGGGCTCTGAGTAGGGAATTTTCACCAGGATGCGATATGTGCAAAATAAAAGTTGAGGTATTTAGGTTCTCAAGTTTAGTATTTTCACAAAAAGAATGAACATCATGGGTTGAGAAGACACACTTTTGCTCACCAGTTCCAGTATTAATTGTTCTTTTCTTTGGCCTAAATTTTCTTGTTTTTACTATAAGGTTAAAAGTCTAAATGTCATTTTAATTTTCAATAAGGTGAAAATATTTAGTGGGTTATGTAAATGGTCAGTGTTATTGTCTGAAGTGGACCTGCGCATTGCCATGGTGCAGAGGAATTTCCTTGCTAGTGATTTTTCCTGGGATATATGTGGATATAGAGAATAGTGATTTTTCCTGGGATATATGTGGAAAGAGATAAGTGAATTTTCCTGGGATATATGTGGATATAGAGATAAGTGAATTTTCCTGGGATATATGTGTAGAGAGATAAAGTGAATTTTCCTGGGACATATGTGGATATAGAGATAAGTGAGTTTTCCTGGGACATATGTGGATATAGAGATAAGTGAATTTTCCTGGGACATATGTGGATATAGAGATAAGTGAATTTTCCTGGGATACATGTGGATATTGTGATTTAGGATTTCTTGGGATATATAGAGAGAAGTGAATTTTCCTGGGATATATGTGGATATTGTGACTTAGGATTTCTTGGGATATAGAGAGATAAGTGAATTTTTCCTGAGATATAGTTGTGTTAGTTCTGGGCCAGATGTGCCTGGAGTATTTGGGGTTGAGGTACGACGGGCTCTTGCAGGCGTGGTTGATCAGGGTGAGATCATGCATTGGTTCGAAAAGGGGGAGATCCTTGAAGACGTGGTTTTTGGGGGAAAACTTGTCTTCAAACCCCCCCAGTAGTTTCGCTGCTCACGGAGATATGTACTGCCAGCGAGGGTCGGTCGAGCGTTGCTTCAAGAAATGTGGTGAGATCATGTTAGAGGAAATTCTGTGCCTGATGATGATGTGTCACACTTGAGGATTTTTTCCTTTCCCTTTGCATAGGCTGAAAGTGGATTCACGACCCAATTTCACGCCTTCAGCCTGACTTGGTATTTTCTTCCTGTGTTGGTTCTCAAAACCCAGGGTAGTGTCTGAACTGAGAGTATTTGCCTCACCGCTACTTCAGTAATTCACTGCAGGTGTTGAATTTAAGTTTGTTTGGTGATTTAAAGTATCTAAATTTATTTGTTTATGATTTTCTGTAGTGCTAGGGATGTAAATTCTAAATTCTGGTTGTTGGTGTTAGTGAACTTGATATTTAGTTTGGAAATTTAGTTAATTGGTATTTTGAGCTTTTGTTTACAGTGTAGAGTTATTAAGTATCCTGAGCTATTATGTGAAGTGCAGAGTGAGGTGATTTTTATGAGCAAGCTAGTGCAAGAAGATTGTTTGAATTTCTGAATTATGTTGATGTTATGAATAGTGATAATTTTTAAGATTAGTTAGTGAGGTTTCTTTATAAGTGAAGTAGGTTCATTCAGGGTAGTTCTATAGGTTATGTAATGTTAATTAATGCTTGTGCTCAGTGTAAATTCTGTTTTGAGGATAATTTACTTGGTTTGTTTACTTGCTGATAGTAGATTTGTTAAAGTATAATTTGTGGCTCTTAAAATAACTGTAAATTTAATTGAAGTCTTTGAATCTGGTCTGGGAGATTGCGGAGTTTGCTAAGATTGTTTAAATTTAAATCAATAAGTGTAAAATTGTAAATTGGTCATTGAGCTAACTGGGTGAGAGAGAGGAGAGTACGTTTCAAAAGAACAGAACTTGTCCACCTTGTGGAATTAAAAATAATCCAGTATCTTTTTCTTGTGTAAACCATGCGAATCATAGTATGATTTTGAAGGCATAAATTAAAAGCCTAGTGTTCAAACTAACTGTGTTGACATATGTAAAGTTGTGCTGTTCCTAAGGCCAGTGGCCAAAGAGAAATAGAAAGTAAATTGAGATTCTGTTTTATACTGCTGTGTTTAAGCAAACAAGAAAAAAGGAAATACCATCTGTTTGTCCACTAAATTAACTTATTAAGTTTTTAAAGAAAAATAATAAATACAGGCAGTAGCCTTTCAAAAAAAGTTCAAAATGAGTGCAGTGTGAAAAGTTTTTGTGTGCTGTTGTCTTCCATGACTTGGTCCCATGTACTCCCCCTTAGCTTGACTAAGGCTATCGATCCAATCCTGGTTTTCTAAGGTATTTCATAACTGCAATTTTTGTCCTAACCTTTTTAATTTGACTTTCACCGCCTCCACAAGTTGTTGTTGAACGAGTACATTTTATCATATGTCTTATAGTGACACATTTTTATACACATGCAACAATATTCACTTATTTTTGCACTTTCAGGTGACTCAACTCTGCTTGAACACAAACAACGCAAACTTTCCAATAACTTCTTGTGGAATGTAAATTTTCAGATGCATTGTTGTTTAGGATGTTCAGGGCCTTTTCTAGTACTTAGAAAATATTTTTGTTTCGAAATGCATCCACCCATCTCCCAAATTTAATTTTTCAAAATAAATTAAATTAATTTATTTTTTTCCACCAAAACAGGTGGATGCAATTGGAACACGTGCAGGAGCAATTTGCAAGAGACTGCATCAAGATCTATGGGAAAGACTTGGGGAGACCTTCCTCCAGCAGTGGATTGAAAATAGTTAATGATATATTACATGGTAGGAACACAGCATTTTGTAGTGAAGAAACTAAAACAACTGAAACACGAAATTGGGTACCAAGGGACAGGAAAAGACTCAGGAGATGACTACATGGGAGATGGGTGGATCAAATTGGAAGGCGTGCACGATCAATTTGGAATCGACTAGGGTCAATACAGAAGATTCTGGAAAAGTCTTTGGGGAGACCTTACTCCAACAGTGGATTGAAAATGATTTATGATATACATAACAGGAACACAGTATTTTGTGGTGCAAAAACCAAAACTGAAATTCAATATTGGATGCCAAGGGACACGAAAAGACACAGAAGAAAACTGCATGGGAGATGGGTGGATGAAATTGGAAGGCATGCAGGAGCAATTTCCAAGAGACTGGGTCAAGAGCTGTGGAAAAGACTTAGGGATACCTTCCTCCAGCATTGGATTGTAAATGGTTAATGATGTACAATTGTACATAACAGAAGCACAGCATTTTGTGCATTAAAAATGCCTAGTTACACCTGTGCCATCACATGCGGATGAGAAAGACGGGTGCATTAAAAACGTTTCTTATCCGCATATGACCCTGTTCATTGATGGGTTAAAATGCAGACAGTGAAATCTTGTAACATGCCAAAGCAGGTAGACGAGTATAACGTAATTTATTCATATCACTTTACCGTCCTAAATTTATTAAAAAATAAAAAAATTGAACTCCAAAACACATGCACCAGTGCTGTACTCATTTATAAAAGAAATCCATGTTTCCCTTGGGAAGACATGGAAGAAATGATTTCTGTAACTTTCTGCCTGTTCAAAATATCAGAATAAAAAGTAAAAAAACACAGGAGTTTCTGGAAGATTTTAAAGAGACCAGATTCGAGTACACTCCTGGTCAACGGATGTTCTCTCTCTGGAAATTACTGTTTCGAACACAGATTTTGCATGAGGTAATTGGAAGGGTTCTTTCCCATCCAAAATCCTTACAGAATTTTCAGATCCATAGGGCTTAAGTTTGAAACAACTGAGAATGGAATATAGTTCTTCCTAATGGTGGAAGATATTTTTGACTTGCAAATTTACTGGTTGCTTTTTTTTTTTTTTTTTTTTGTACCAGACAATATTTCATGATGAATTTTAGGCTGTCGGTCTTAAAAAATATCTAAACTAGTCCATAACAAACCAACCCTGCCCTCAAATGCAGTGTGCTTTCCACAGGCGGAGCTGTCGAATCTGAATCTTTACACCACAGTTTCCTAGAAATTCCTTGATTCTGTAGAAACTGCACCACGTTCGATGGGTCTGCTGAAACCGGAATCTCTGTCCTTACCTTATATTCTTAATATCTCTCTCCACGGTCCCATTTTTCACTTGCTGGCTAGACTACTTAGTTCGGTTACATGTGGTGTCACTGTCCTTTACTTACCTTTTTCCTGCCTAAAATATACGTTTTATTCACCTTACCTCTTTCGTATCTATTGACTGCTCACCACTTACTGTGGAAATTCCTTGAATTCAGAAGAGGCACTACAAACTATGATAACATTGCCTACGACACCTGATTCGATGGAAAGCACACTGCATCTGATATAAGAACCATCCTAACATTTTTCATTTCAACTGTGTCTTTGGAGTAAATGCCTTGAAATATATCATGCAATGTGCCCATCCTATTTGCACCGAAAAGTTTGTCAGAAATCATCAAAAGAGAAGCTATTCCATTCCCAATACTAAGTGCAAAAATGGGTTACACCAGGGAAAATATTTGCCCTCATTTTGAGGGACGTGTTTGTCCTTTTCAACTACCAAGGAACATTCTTTTTTCTTTTATTTAAAAATTTTTCAGCTTTTGGCAGATTCATTTCATCTGTCGGTGCTGCTGCTTTGGTGACACGAAACAAAGGTCTGCAGTGTCAAAGTCAAATAATTAACAGTTTTTTCTCTCTTTCTCGGAGGTGGGGAGTGGACAGCATCTTCAAATATCCTCATTAAGCGAACAGCATTCATGCTGATTGCCTTTACCAGCATTACTGGGGACAAAAAACAATCAACTAGAGAGGTGACCTGAATTAACACTTAGCAAGCATTATGTCTTAAAAGAGAAGGGTCTAATCAACGCATCCATACAGTCCTGACGTATGTAGCAGAGACATGGACCTTAACTTTAAAAGACACACAAAGTCTGCAGGCATCTGAAGAAAACACGAAGAGGTGTACGCTTGGTGAGACCAGGAGAGACGAGGAAAGGAAACTCATGGATCCGGAAAACAGCAAGAGTGGAATCCCTGAAATTGCAAAGGGTTGGACATTTTGCTAGAAGCACGGACCACCAAAATTTTAGACTGGATACCAAGGGACAGGAAAAGACACAAAAGGCCATGTGGGAGATGGATGGATGAAATACGAAAGCGGCTGCAGCGACATGGAGTAGACTGGCTCAAGACAGATTATTGTGGAACAAACTTGGGGAGACCTTCATCCAGCAGTGGACAGTAATGGTTGATAATGACAACATAAAAAAATATGTAATACACACACATACAATGCTTGAAAAATACCATGTCCTAGAAGCGTAGGGCAAGTAAATTATTGGCCTGGGCAGGTAAATAAAAAATTAAGTTGCCCGGTTCACGCAAGTAAATTTAAAAATAAAGTTTGTAATATAATTTCTCAGTACAAGACAGTCGTCTCATTTCACTGCTAGTCACCTCAAGTTGTATCATTGTTTCGGAGTGTCAAGGGCAGAAGAATATCACTTCTTTAATTATATTATGCTGTAGGTCCAGAAATTGGAACATGTAGTTTCGCCCCAAATGTTTATGGTCAGCTGCGGGATGTCTGCTTCTCATAGCCTCCAGTGTTGAGTGACAAAGGGCAAAAACTTTAATGAAACGAACATGACAGAATCACTAAATTTCTCAAATACCAATTTCATCATCATACCAATTTTCAGCATCATCATTTTAAAACTTGAGATATATGCTTTTATGCATTGCATATTTTGAATACAGTCTCAGGGAAATGCAAAACATGAAAAAATGTTCACATTTTTTGGACTTAAAAAACAACAACATAACTATGCAGGGTTATGATTTGTTGTCTTGAAAGAAACACTTTCCTCTGAGGGCATCCAGATTTTTGAAGCTGTGACACACACACATATATACATTAACATGTATTAATTCTGAGCTTCTCATTTTTATTGGGCCTGCCGGTACAGTAATTCTAGAAATAAAATAACAAAAATCCCTAAAAAAAATTTCTCAGTTCCTGATTCTCAATTTTACTTGTCCAATTTACGGCTCTTTGGAACATGGGCTCTGTTGCAATTTCACGTGAACTCACCACACTGCCACAAATAATTTTTTTAAATCTTTTTTTACAATTACACATTTCTGTATTCAGTTTTAAAATGTTCCAACAGGTTGAAAAACAGTCTGCGGTAGCAAACTAGATCAAAGTGAGCCTAAATTCAACACGAAAGTACATAAAAATGAAACAGCAACATTTGTAGCTCTTCTACGTACACTATTGACAAAATCTCCCTTGTAATCCTAAAACTTCAATTTTTTTAACTGTGTACTTTTCTTACTTCATTAATTTATCTTAGTTGATGCAAATACCATACACTCCTTGAAATTCCCGTTGTGACAAATAGCCACTGTGGTGACCATGGAATAAAAACAATACGCAGAAGCTTCGTGTACTCAGGGGAGAAAAAAATTATGAAAATTATATAAAACAAGTAATACTGGATAATATCACACATTATAAACAACAAGAGAGCTCAATTTGTCTTTTTCTGTAAAGAACCGTGCATACATCACTGGATTTATACCAATAAAGTAATTCTGGTAAATGTGAAAAAAAAAGGCCAGCCTTCCAATTATTTGTCCTTCAAGTTGTAGAACACTAGACAAATATGAACGGAGTCTTTTTTTTCTTTTGCTCCTGTGATGATGGGTGTCTACAGATGTCATGAAAACAAAGTTGATGGACACATGGAATAGAACTATTTGAAATGCTGATAATCAAAAGGCCAGCCACACACACAAAAAAAATAAAAGTGTGTTTACTGAATTTGATGACTGCAGAGATCATATATATTTTAATAAAAACAACTATTCCCAATCATTTCAGTGCTTGCCACTCAACATGTACCACAGATTCTTCAAAGATAAGAAAAAAATTTTCACATCCTTAAGTTTGATCACTTAAGGTTATGGGATGGAACTGTACGACTCAAAGATTTCATTAAATAATACACCTGCATACATTTCAGACACTGTTTTCTTGTGCTTACACAGTCCGTGTGTATTTACTTTACATTGAAAAATGGCTTAATACATTTCTTTTCTCTCTATAAATACACACACACACACATATGATCTTTCTTTTAACACGTAGGAACTAAGAGTGTTATGCCCTGCTTATTAAATGCTACAATGAAACCTCTTTGCCGAGGAAAATTGTTTCACTCATATTCACTTCATACAGGGTCTCTGAATCTCATTAACAAACAAATACATTTCCACTGCGTCCCCCCTTCCTTCCTGCACGTAGTCATTCTGTTTAAGACTACAGAAACATTCTTAGTTCCTACACAGACTTGGCATGGTAAGAAAAACATAACATTTAAAATTGGAGTCCTTCTGGAAGAGTGGGAAAGAAGTTCCCCGAAATGTACTATTTTTGCAATAGATGTAATTACCAAATGTGTAGCTGCAGTCTTGTGTGGGGCCAAAAAGTCCTAATGATCCAAAAAGAATTCACAGCTATGAGTACCCCACAGTACTTGAACTGCTGAATGAAACTTAGAGTTGCAAAAAGAATTTGCCTTCACTTCCCCAGCATTCTGATCTTGCTTATGTGTCTAATAGCACTTCTTTTAAAGACAAATGTCCCAATTTCGTAACAAGAACTGAAGACAAGGGGAAATATCCCGGAAAGGCATCATCGTTCATTCACTGGGTGGCTACATCAGAAACGTGCACGGCAAAGGCCAAAAGTTTTGAAACATGAAATCATTCCTTCCGCATGACTACATACAGAACATGCAACACTGTGTTTCAAAGCCGAGAAAAATGGGATCTTGGACACCTTGAAGTTAAGTGTTAACAACACCCTGCCGAGCCTACTTCTAAGCAAGACCTTTTAGAATCTACAATTATCTTTGTCAACAGAAACAATTAGCATAAAAAAATAGTGTATTTTACAAAAGCAAAACACGCTTAGCACAGTTTTATAACACAACATTATTTTAACAAGCATTACCTTAAAATACACTGCTTTTCATTTCTCCCTAACAAAAATTTTTTTTTATTTATTTCGATAAACAAATTCAGATTTGCAACCCCCTCCCGGTGGTGCAGTTGTCGAAGCTCTGGCTTATTACAATTCGTCTGTCAGGGGTCCGGGTTCGAATCCCGTGAGGCCTGGATGTTGTGATTGTCTAACGGCCCTGGCTCTCTCCCTTCCCTGGAACGAGTGGTCCTAAATTAGGGACGGACGACTGCTTAAAGCCCATCGCATTGCTCACGGTGGTCGTTAAACCTTCAATAAAAAAAAAAGATCTGCAAATCTTATATGGAACCTAGCAAGAATTCAACACCCAGACCATTGCTGAAATACCGTACACTAGAAAACTAAATGCACTGTGAACTTAGAAATATATATATATATATATATTTTAAACTTTTATTGGAAATGTGCATTCTAAAAAGCAAAACAAGGCAGATAACATTTTAAAAGCATCAAAAGTCAGGTGTTTCCACAAGGAATGTTTCATATTTTCCACACATTGGGGAGGGGGCAGCATTTTTAGAAATTACCAGACAAATTAATGTAAAACGCATTCAATGCCTCTGAAGGAAATTCTAATTTAATCAGTCAATAAACTCACAAATCTCATAGCACAGGACAAGATCAAGATTTGATTTTAACTGGTACTGACGAATCTCTCCACACAAAATTTCGTATTACCAAGTTTTCAAGAGAACAAGCATGCATCGTCCTTGGACGGTTATTGCTACACAAATATTTTGCATTCATGTTTTGATACAACGAAACAAAACTAAATCTTTATGTGCATTTTAAAACTTAAAAGTCTGAGAACAGTTAATATTGCTTGAAAAGCGCATCTGAAGACAGCTCAAAATGCACAGGTCATTCCTAATGATAAGAAGTTTATTTAATTTCAGTAGCACTCGAATTTTGCCTCCGGGGACAAGTACAGGCTACAGGCGCGAACTAACTATCGGTTGACAAAGCGATCGATGCTAAAGAAAATTATTTTCGACTTTTAATTGCAGAGTTATGTACCAATGAAATACATAAATTAATCGTACTTACGTTATAGTTGAGCAGTGTAATCCATAATTGGTTGGTTCACTGTATTGCGAGTAAAAACTACCTTCTGTGTCCATCTGAAATATGTCCTCTCCTCGAGCAGCATCTGAACTTGTAACTCAGAATTTGGAACCCCGTAGAAATGCGCGCTCTGAACACAACCGAAACTAAAATCAGCCAATGAGCTTCGAGAAAATTTCAAATTCGAAAGCTTGTGACAGAACTGGACTTGACTTCGACCTCTTCGCAAAGAGCGCTTGCTTGCGTTTCGTTTCTGAACGTCTTTCGGTAGCACAGAATTCTATTAGTTACTAATGGCAGAAGAATGCCACTTCAACGACGTATGTCAGTCTTACTTTCCCGAAGCCATAGAGCAAGAATTTTTCTTGTTTGGTTTTGGGTGATGAGCGTGCACAACAAGCAGCTAGCTACCGCCTTCCCCACTGTAGGGACGCTGGTTCCAGGAAAGAGAGCGAGTTGGACAAACGAACCACCCATGCCTCATCCGGGACTCAAACATGGGCCTATCTCTGAAATATGGACACAAGATCGATACCTCAAACCGCTCGTTTGAAAACTAAAGAAAGAGAGACACTGAGAGTAGCCGAAAGCAGCTTTCCTGACAAAACGTGATAGTTCCGCCTGGAAAAAACCACTGCCCGGTGGCTAAATGACCATTAATGCGAGAAGGGTCCGAGTTCGAATCCCGTGAGGTATGGATGTAGTGTTTGACTTACGGCACTTGCTGTCTCCCTTCCCTGGAGTCAGTGACCCTAAATTACTGACGGGCGACTGCTTATAGCTCATTGAGTTGCTTACGGTGGTCGTTAAACCTCTAATAAAAAAAACCCTTTTACACAATACGTGATAGTTATTGACCTCCAAATCTATGAAGGAAGGATTTTTTTTCTTGTTTTATATGGGTGACTAATGACCACCGAGAGCAACCCGTGTTGGTATAAAATAGGCGCCAATCCCTAATGTAGGGACACATTTTCTAGTTTAGGCGAGTGTTGGACAACACGTACGAAACGCATATGCACTTCCTGGAAACCCTCATAAAAAGAAACAGTTCTCGAAACAAATGTAAGACACACGTTTCCGACACCAAAAAAAAAAACAAAAAAACAAAACGATTGAGCTCTAAGTGAATTATTCCACTGCACAGCATCACAATTAATAACACCCCAGTATTTCCGAAGATCGTTGACGCAGCACAACTTTCACGGAACACCACGATTCCAGTGCTTCGGAACGGGTCTACGACATAACATCGCAGGTCAAAACATCGCACGACGATCGCCGACATAACATCGCAAGACAAAACATCGCGGTTCCATAACATCGCAGTACTAAAGCATCGCAGGTCAAAACATCGCGGCACCATAACATCGCAGGTCAAAACATCGCGGCACCATGACATCGCAGGGCAAAACATCGTGGTACCATAACATCATAAGTCATAACATCGCAGTAATCCCTAAATAAATTGCTTTAGATAGATTTTGATGAATTGCAAAAAAAGTATATTTAAGGGGAAGGGGAAGTTCATAGAAATTAATGTCCTGATTAAATTTTGGTAGAAACTGGGGTTACCCGTACCGCTTTTTTAACAGTGCCCAGGCCCGGAGTCCAGGGCCACTCAATCAAAAATATCGTAAAATCTACAGTTTTCAATTTAAAACCACCCGATTTGGTATACTATCTCATGGTGCTTTAACTTAGACCGTAGACGGTTTTTGGAAGTGGTCGGAGCCCGGGGTCGAGGGGCCCCATAAAAATTTTTCGTAAAATCTACAATTTTCAATTTAGAACCACCAAATTTGGTGTACTATATCATGGTGCTCTAACTTATACCGTAGAGGGTTTTGGGAATGGGTGGGGGCACGGGGTCGAGGGGCCCACATAGAAATTTTTTGTCAAATCTAGTTTTCAATTTAGAACCACCAAAATTGATATACTATCTCATGGTGCTCTTACTTAGACCGTAGAGGGTTTTTGGAACGCCCGGGGTTGAGGGGCCCCCATAGAATATTTTCGCCAAATCTACAGTTTTCAATTTAAAGCCACCAAATTTAGTATACTACCTCATGGTGCTTTAACTTAGACCGTAGACGGTTTTTGGAAAGGTAGGGGCCGGTGTCAAGGGTCCCCATACGCAATATTCGTCAAATCTACAGTTTTCAATTTAAAACCACCAGATTTGGTATACTATCTCATGGTGCTTTAATTTAAACGGTAGACGGTTTTTGGAAGTGGTCGGAGCCCGGGGTCGTGTGGCCCCCATAGAATATTTCCGCCAGATCTACAATTTTCAATTTAGAACCACCAAATTTGCTATACTACCTCATGGTGCTGTAACTTAGACCGTAGACGGTTTTTGTAAAGGTACGGGGCCCGGTGTCAAGGGCCCCCATACGCAATATTCGTGAAATCAACAGTTTTCAATTTAAAACCACCAAATTTGGTATACTATCGCATAGTGCTCTGACTTAGACCGTAGGCGGGTTTTGGAAGTGGTCGGAGCCCGGGGTCGAGTGGCCCCCATAGAATATTTTCTCCAAATCTACAGTTTTCAATTTAGAACCACCAGATTTGGGATACTATCTAACGGTACTCTAACTTAGACCATAGATGGTTTTTGGAACGGGTCGGGGCCCGCGATCAAAGGGGCCCTATACAAGTTTTTCGTAAAAAGTTCCATTTTTTACTCTTAAGATCTGCAACACAATTCAGCACTCCAATACCCGACCTATGGTCTAAGTGTCAGACCGTAGATAACAATCAAGTGCAAAAATATCCGGTTAATGGTGGATTAAAATCACAAATTAATAAACGTTAGCTTTCACCACCAACGGGCGGCTTATCAGGCAGAAATACAATGTAATGTAAATAGAGAGTTCCAGATATTCAAAATTTAAAACGGTAAGAAAAAGATGATCAATGCCAACGTCAGCAATTCTATAGATGTCTCCTCGGAGATAAGTATTTCCATTCCTCTTCCTTTCTCTTTTGTTTCATAAAATTAAATTAACTAAATAAAAAATTAAAGATAAGTTTGCTGGAAAATTACAGGAATATCTTTTTCATTCATTAACTTTCACCCGCTGAACTTGGTGATTCCACAGATATTTATCCGGGAAATACCACCCTGCTACAAATTACATTAAGGATGTCTTTGCATCCAGTTCCATTAGTATGTCCATAAGAGCGTTTGGGGCCGTGTGAAAAATACATGGTTGATTTCAACGTGAGCCGCTCCGGTGGCGCAGTGGTCTATGCGCTGGCTTCTGATCACTAGTCCGAGAAGTGCCCGGGTTCGAATCCCGGTGAGCATGGACGTTGTGTTTGACTTCTGGCGCTGGCTCTCCCCCTTTCCTGGAACTAGTGACCCAATATTAAGAACTGCTGACTGCTTACAGCCCACTGAATTGATCACGGTGGTCGTTAAACCTCCCAACTAAAAAAGATTGCGACGTGTCCATTGCTATCTGCTATGGAGCCGTGTGAAAAGTACGTTTTTGACATCAACGTGTCCTTTTCCATGTGGGCTGGCCACAAAATTTTAAGGGACCGTACAAAATCGCACTTTTGTTTCACCGTGTCCGCGCTTCGGTATATGGTTGAAGATACGTATATATAGTTGGGCCATTTCAGCACGTAGTATGGTTTATATAGAAAATAAAGATAATGTTACACTTTTACTCTGCTACAACACATTAATCCCAAAGGCGATTTCTTGAAATTTTTAATCCGTTGTGCTCATATTCACAACGTTAACATAACATGTCAAGTTATTAATGTTGCACTTTTAGTCTGTCACAAAACCTTAATTGCGAGACCTTAGGCCTAGCCTTTCTTTTAGGAATTTTTAATCCGACGCATTCATAAGGTTTCGATAACATGCCAAGGTTATGGTACTGCGTTTTTACACAGGCACAAAAATTAATATACAGGCCTTAAGCCTTTTTATCAGTTTTCAATCAACCCCAACCGTGCTCATATGCATAAAATGTTCAGAAAAAGTCAAGTTTATTGTGTTGAGCTTTTACTCGAGTACAAAACTTTAAACAGCCCCTACTAGTGGCGGACCACCGCACAGGGGCGGGAAGCGCGCGCTTGGGGCATCGGAATCGCAGGGGCCTCAAAATACCAAAAAGAAAACTTAAATTTTATTTTTTTATTTCCGTTGTTTTGTTAATTGGTAAAAATATTAAAAAATAATAACGATAATATAGGCACATTATCACGTGTTCTGTGACGCCATTTTCATAGAGGGTACCAGTTTCATGCTACGAAAGGAACCGCGTTCAGCGTCTTGTTATTCCTGGCCATGGCTGTTGTTTCTAGGCAGTGGCGTCGAAACTCTTTTTTTGACAGCGGGGGCAAGATGTCGGAGAACAAAATATTTCACCCTGGCAAATTTATCGTACTACTGTAAAAGAAGATGTGCTGACTTCATTACGAAAATGCGCTGGAAAACATTTTTTTCGATTAAACATTAATCTATAAAAGAAAAACATTTTTCATATCCATATAGTTTCTCAATGCAAACTAACTGTACACATGAACGGCATTAAACTACAGATCTTGATACTTCCGGATTGGTACGAATTCCGCAGGAATTGGGGCCGTAGGCGCTATAATTAAATATTGAAAGAACTTATATCTCATTCCTCATCCTACTTCCAATTCCCTATTTATTTTTACTCATTTTTTTTAGAGAAAGACTAATTTTGCACACCTAATGAGAAAAACATTGCTGGTCTTTAAACGGGAACCAGCCCTTTGGACTGTTTAATGCAACTAGCATTTCTTGGCGTTTCAGGAGTAAATGACATTAAGAAAAATTCAGATTTTTAGATAGTTCATGGTAAAAAATGAAGAGCAATACTCAATTTTTATCAAAATGAACTCCAAAAAAAAAAAAAAAGAACCCCCCAAAAAACGAATGTTTGAGATTTCCAATCACGAACATATGTAATTTGAAAAGGAAGAAAACTGAGGGGGCATATGTGTTGTTTCCCCTCACTCATCTGCGTGCTGGGGCAACTGCCCCCTCTGCCCCCGTGGTTCTGACACCGCTGTTTCTAGGTCCCGTGTTTTGTAAGTTAAATTTAGTAGAAGTAGTAGAATCCAAGGTAGAATCTAAGAACATTCAAAACATCGGGGAGGCCAAAACTCGAATGTTCACTATTCCCAGGAGCAATGTTACAAGGTCACACAGCATGTCCCCTGTGTCTAAGCAATTGCGTTCCCCCGTTAATTTTAGCTCTACGGAAAAGGAATATGGGGCTGATCAACACCGAATCCTTGAACTGTTCCCGTCTGCTTTAATTAGTCCTTTAGCAAAGCCCTAAATTTGATCCACAGTACAGAGAAAAGCCAGCTGGACCATAAGGGCAACTGGAGCTTTCGCCCTGGGCCCCATGCCTTCAAGGGGCCCCGCAGTTTAGGAAAAAATAATTTTTGGTAGAATTTTTAACAATTATTTTTTTTGTGTGTGTAAGTTTTGGAGTGCGAAGCCCTTAAAAAGTTCTTTTTAAAAGGTTTTCTTTTTGTTTACAATCCCTCCATTTTCGAATAGGTTGTCGTCCTTTGCAGTACAAATACTGAAATTTGGGGATTTTAAGCGATTATTGAAACTTGGTTTCTATTTTTCGCATTGATAAATATCAAATTAAATTTCATCATTTTGTGGCCCTTACTTTCATGTATTTAACAATTTGCGTACAAACCAGATACTTAAATTTAAAAAAATAAAAAGAACAATAGCAAAATTGATTTTGGGTTACATATAAAGGCCATTTATTCAGTGACTTTAAAAAACATTACTGGAAATTTAAAAAAAACATGAGCGCGTATAAAAGTTTAAGAAGTCGCTAATTTGTCACTTGCTCTACTTTGCATTAAAAATCAATCACTAAAACCTTGTATCAGGGGAAAAACAACTATTTGTACGAATTTATTTTAGAGGAATACTTATTATTTCCTACACTAAAATATTCGCAATTCAAAAAAATTCGCTATGCAGGTATTTTTTTTATCATTTTGTGAGGAAGTTTTTGTAAGAATCATACTACAATCTCAACCCCATCTCCCAGAAAAGAAAATCGTAGATTTCAACACTTTTTACTCTCTCTCTTTCTCTCTCTCCCTCCCTCTCTCTCTCTCTCTTTCTCTCTCTCTCTCTCTCTCTCTCTCTCTCTCTCTCTCTCTCTCTCTCTCTCTCTCTTTCTCTCTCTCTCTCTCTCTCTCTCTCTTCCTCTCTCTCTCTCTCTCTCTCTCCCTATCTCTCTCCCTCCCTCTTCTCTCTCTCTCTATCTCTGAACTTTCAATCATATTAGGGTCTTTTTCTTAAGCTCAAAGCAAATATTTCTTTGACATAATCATTTCTGTCTTTATGATAGTTTTCTTTATGACATACTACAGAGGTGAAGCACATGTCAAGACGGAGAAGTTGTAACAATAAATTCTGTCGGTGTAGCTTAATTGTAAAGGCTCTGGAGTAGAGGGATGAGGATTCGTTGTCACCGTCAAAATTTGTGAATTTCACGTCGTGTGTGTTTTTTGATGACATTTTTCACGTACCAACTTTATTAAAATATGAGATCTATTTCTTAGTGCCAGCAATGAATTTTTGGTCCGGTCCCCGCAATAAAATTTCGCCCTGGGCCCTGTAAAAGCTCCCGCCATCCGGCTCTAGTTCAGAGGGAAGAGGTCGTGTTCAGAATATTTTCTTTTAATATCGGATCAAATATTCGAAGTATTGCAGCTAGAATCAAATATTGATTATACCTATTACCGGCAAAGTAAGTCTGTTATTCTTGAGTAGAATTTTACATGTTTTAACAAACTTGATATAAAATTTCCCTATCAATCACAACCCTACAACGGGTACGGAGAAATGGCCACCGGAGAACTGGACACATTGGAGTTTCAGTGCCATAAATTTGTTCTGCATAAACAAATTTCGTGTGGCTATATTCCCCACTACTTGAGCAACTATTGCTCATAATTTTTTTTTTAATTTAATTTTCAGTAAGACATTTGGCCATTTCCATGATTTTCGGGCAAAAGACAAAGCGGAGAACTGACCGCCGGAGAACTGACCACCGGAGAAGTGGCCGCACGAAGAACTGGCCATAAAAATTTCAAGGGCCGTATAAAACTTGCGTTCTAGACTGCTCCGTGGCTACGTCTCCCGAGATATCCGACATACATAAAATTTCCATAATTTCGTATATTCTTATTTACGATATTTTTCTAGGTCTATAGACTACGGATAAACAAATTCTCTGCTCGTATGTGCGAACCCAGGAAACTTGTCGGGTGTGTGTGTGTGTGTGCTTAAAACCTAAAATATGAAATATCAAGTATTTCCGGTCCGATCGGGAGTTTTCAGCGTTTACAAGTTGCAACTCAACAAATTTTCTGAGTGCATGTGCCTACCCAGGAAACCTGTCGGGGAGGGGGGGGAGGTAATCCAAAAGTGTAAAGTGTAAAATAATATAAAGAATTTCTCGTCCGATCGGGAGATTTTCACCATTTACTACCAGAAATACTTTGTTTTATATTTTAGGTATTAAGCCCCGACAGGTTTCTTGAGTTAGCACATGCCCTCACAAAGTTTGTTGAGATGTAGGTTGTAAATGCTGAAAATCTCCCGACTGGATCAGAAGTTCTTTATATTTTATACTTTTAGTGTTAACCCCCCCCCCTACCCGACAGGATTCCTGGGGCAGCACATGCCCTCAGATAATTTGTTAAATTGTAGGCTCTAAATGCGGAAAATCTCCTAATCGGACCTGAAATTCTTTATATTTTACAATTTTGGAATTTACCCCCACCCCCCAACAAGTTTGTTGAGTAGGTACATGCCGTCGTCAGATAATGTGTTGAGTTGTAGCTTGTAATTACTGAAAATTTCCAGATCGGACCAACAAATCTTTATATTTTACACTTTTGGTATCCCCCCCCCCCCACAGTTTTCTTGAGTCAGCACTCAGCACATGCCCTCAGATAATTTGCGGACTTGTGCGTACTTTGTAAAACTTGAAATCTTTTGTTGAGTTGTAGATCATAAACATTTTTATAAAGAATTACATTAATTATCGCAATTAAGAAAAGACGAAATTACAGAAACTTTATATGACTCAACTTTTTAAGATGACAATCCGATTTTTGGCGTAAATGTGACAAGGATGGTAAGTCAGATAATATCAGAAAACTCGAAAATTTTCATCGTCCTGGAGCGGGACTCGAATCCGCGTTTTCTGGGAGACGCGGTTTCGAGTCCCGCTCCAGGACGATGAAAATTTTCAAGTTTTCTGATATTATCTGACTTACCATCCTTGTCACATTTACGCCAAAAATCGGATTGTCATCTTCAAAATTTGTAATATTTGGCGTAATCCCGTATTTCTTTCATGATTTATATGACTCAGTTAACCAACCTCTGGGGGTCGTGCCCAAGAAGCGGTCAAAAAACGCAATTTTTATACGGCCCCTTAAATTTCTTGTGGCCAGTCTTCCGGCGGGCAATTCTTCGGTGGCCAGTTCTCCGGTGGGCACTTCTCCAGGTGGCCAGTTCTCCGGTGGACACTTCTCCGCGTGGCCAGTTCTCCTACACCCCAATCACAGCGGGCCCTGTAAACGCTTTGTTCCGACATATAAAAGTACTTTGCCTGGGTCAATCACATGTTACCAAGATCTCAGTGGCACATTGCGGATTTCTTTATGGGGTATTCCAAAATATTGAAGATGCAAATGAAAATACCCCGAAGAAAATATCCCGCAAACTAATGCGAACAAATGAAAATATATTCGACATATTAAAGGTCATTTCCAATTATGGTTAAATATATATTTTAAAACTTCAAGAAATATGTTAAAAATAAGCACACCTATAACAAAGTGATACCTCATGTGGGTGGGCCCTGGTTTCTGGGTCACACTTCTGAGTGCGCCATTGCAAGAATTCACCCTTCCAAATCTACATCTGATTCCCGATCATGGGAGTCTCATATACCTTCTAGAATTCACAATTTAAAAATACGGAAGTAATTGCCGGCCTTCCCACTCGGTGGCACAATAATCTAAGCGATGGCTTCTGACTGTTTGTCCGAGATGGGTCCGGGTTCTTGTGAGACATGGACGTTGTGTTTGTCTCTTAGGGCACCGGCTCTCTCCCTTCCCTAGGACCAGTGGCTCTATATTAGGGACGAGCGGCTGCTTACAATCCAGTGAGTTGCTGATGATGGTCGTTAAACCTCGAAAAAATGAATAAAAGTAATTGCATGAATACATTTGTCGTTTTTTTTATTGGAGGTTAAACGACCACCGTGAGCAACTCAATGCGCTATAAGCAGTCGCCCGTCCCTAATTTTGGGTCACTATTTCCAGGGAAGGGAGAGAGCCAGTGCCGTAAGACAAACACAACATCCATGCCTGACCGTGATTTGAACCCGGACCCCTTTCAGACGAATGATCAGAGGCCATCGCCTTAGACCACTGCGCCACCGGGCCGGCCATTTGTCGTTGGTAAGGTAGTTATATCTTGTACATAACTCTTAAATTTAGGAGCTCCAAAATCTATTCTACCCTAAACTTACAATTTGTTGCGATTGCAATTCCATATTTTTCCAGGGATTTTACGTACTTTACAAGTTCAAAATAGTCTCTTTCAGTTATTGTATATCATTATTTGCACGGAATTCTCAAAAATAAATAAATAAATAAATAAATAAAATAAAATAAAAAAGTTCCTACAGAAAAGTAATTATTTCAGGGGAACGGCAAATTGGTACCCGGGAGATTGGTACTCTTCTATTGCTACGACGTTACGGGGGCATATAAAAATTGCATGGCTAACAAATTGGCGTCAATTTGTAGATATTTTAAAGCTATGGTGCTCGGTGAAATAATAGAATCATAATAAGACTGATTCTATTTCCGAAAAGGGGGTAGTATGGGATTTCTTTTTGTTCTGTTTCACACACGCGGAATTTTTCTGCCAAAGCAATAAAACCGTCCCACAGTACAATTTTTAGCAAGCTATTTCATTGCTAGAACGCCGGAAAAATGCCTGAAGGATGAGCTTCCATATCGGTGGTTCTTTGTTCAACAGCACTTTGTTCCCACCCCTTCACACAGGAGGGATTGTTTTATTGCTCTAGCGGACGATCGGTTGGTCGCTTGTGTGAACATCTTTCCTTACAGCTACGTCTCTCTTAATCTAGATGGTATTTTCGCCATCCGGTTTGTAGCTCACAATTCCAAAGCCATCTGGATTTGGGCGGTGGAACTAATGAAGAAGCATTGGTATAATTAAGTTTTTCATCCCCCCCCTTTGTTCAGGGGAGAAGCAATCTTAGTATGTGCCCGTCGCATTGTGATTCCTTCCCCACGAGACTACTTCCTTAAAAGAGGACAATGGGTTTGGTCTTTAAAAGTAAACCGCAGCAAGTAAACATCTGGATATGGAGTGGTTGTTTTGCTATTGTTCCACAGAACGGCGCAATGTGGAGGAGGTAAAAGAGCATAAAAACTCAGGGCTATTGGTACAAAGGCTGGTTTCTTTAGCGAAGCACACTTTGCTTCCCGAAGAAGGAGGCTGTGGAATAGTTGCGGTGCCATCTCTCTTCGCAAGAGTAATCCAATCCCCTCCGATATTTAAGCGCACGAAGGAAGCGTGTGAAGGAATTAAATCCATGTTTATACCCCAGTAAATCCGACGAACATCACTGAAACACATTAAAACAGAAGGAACATTAGTTTTGAAATTATTAAGCGGAATGTTTCATATTCGAAGATCTAAAAGCTAAAATTATCAGCAAATACCCGTATTTTTGAACCCTGAAAAAAAGGATTATCGAAAAATGACCTGTCTATAGAAATTTCAAGTTCTCTCCACAACGTATTGCATCATCCCAAGTCAGAAATAACTTTTAGTTCAACCCCAGTAGATTCCAAACCTTGATTTATTTAAAAAAAAGCAATATTTTTTTCATTTGTAAGTTAAAAAATATTGGCTGCTTCCATTGCGATAATAATCCTCGGATTAAGAAAAATTGGGCTTTCTTGAAAAGGCAAAGAATTTTGTCCATTCTGGTGTAGAGTCAATATGAATTTCGTCAAAGTTTAAAACATAAAGCTTTACAGAGCGATTTAAACTTTCATAGCTTTTTTTCCCCCATCAACAAAAGGACATCATTTTGAATTGCTGGATTACGGGTAAATTTTGCGCACCATCTTTTCAAAGTAACGGAATAATGCTTTCCCCTCCAGAATTCATATATTATTTTTCTAAAGAGAGCTCTTATTACGATGCCTTTCGATACATCTTCAGTTGCCCATTTTATCCATTGCTTCTTTTCGTAAGATCACTTGGTCGTCCTAAATATATCATGGATATCTTTATCTAATCTTTCCAACGTACTATAGTTTCTCTTAATTTCTTTTAATTGCTTCTTGAGTTGGATAATTTGTTTTGACCAGAACCTTGTAATGATGTATGTTTTTCTGATTTGTGCAGAGATATTTAATAATCTCGCGTTTCTCATTCTTTAAAACACCAAGTAAACTTTCAAGATCAGATATTTTTTCCTGCAGTCTTATTACTCTTCTTCATCTTTTTCACATTTCAAACATACATGAAGTTGCGGAATTACTATCTTGTTTCGTCCTAAATCAAATCTACCCCGCCGCTGATACGGGATTTTTTTAATTTAAAGTTTTAATTTGATCCAAAGCACTTTCTAAAATTCTTGGTCTCCGGTAAACCGTCACACACGAAAACTGCCACACATCTTTCAGCAAACTTGGAAAACTGACACATGCTTTTCATTAAGGGATCGAGTACAAATTGCTGTTCCTCCGACGAACACTTTGAATGTGTGTCAGTTTTCCCAGTTTGCGAATTATGTGTGGCAATTTTTCAAAGGGCCTAATTACGGGAAGGAGTTCTTTTGTTTGACGGAATTTTCAGGCCGGTTCATTCGAGTTTACGGCAACTGGCCACAAAAGTTCAATGGGGGGGGGTATGAATAAAGATAAAGATCGCCGTTTCTTGGCATATTTTTTTTGAGAGTAGAATTGGGAACTCCAAACAATTTCGAGAAAACGTTGTACGTAAGGAAAGCGACAACTGCACTTTAATTTGAAGAAACACTGTTCACTGCCAAAATTTTTATATTATATGGGCCCCCTCGACCCCGGGGGCCCCACCCGTTCCAAAAACCTTCTACGGTCTAAGTTAGAGAACCATGAGATAGTAAACCAAATTTGGTGGTTCTAAATTGAACACTGTAGATTTGACGAAAATTGGGTATGAGGCGGCCTTGATCCCGCCCCCCGTTCCAAAAACCTTCTACCGTCTGAATTAGAGCACCTTGAGATAGTATACCGAATTTGGTGGTTCTAAATTGAAAATTGTAGATTTTACGAATATTGCGTATTGGGACCCCTTGACCCGGGCCTCATACCTTTCCAAAAACCGTCTACGGTCTAAGTTAGAGCACCATGAGGGAGTATACCAAATTTGGAGGTTCTAAATTGAAAACTGTAGATATTACGAACATTTTCTATGGGGGCCCCTCGTCCCCGGGCTCAGACCACTTCCAAAAACTATCTACGGTCTAAGTTAGAGCACCATGAGGTAGTATACCAAATTTGGTGGTTCTAAATTGTAAACTGTAGATTTTACGAAAATTTTTCTATCGGGGGCCCCCACACGTTCCCAAAACCCTCCAAGGTCTAAGTGAGAGCACCATATACCAAATTTAGTGGTTTAAAATTGAAAACTGTAGATTTGACGAATATTGCGTATGGGGCTCCCTTGATCCCGGGCCCCCCACCCGTTGCAAAAACCCTCTACCGTTTAAATTAGGGCACCATGAGATATGATACCAAATTTGGCGGTTCTAAATTGAAAACTGTAGATTTTACGAATATTGCGTATTGGGGCCCCTTGAAACCCCAGGCCCCAACCTTTAAAAAATCCCGTCTACGGTCTATGTTATAGCACTATGAGGAATTATACCAAATTTGGTGGTTCTAAATTGAAAACTGTAGATTTTACGAAAAATTTTTATGGGGGCCCCTCTACCCCGGGCTCCGACCACTTCCAAAATCCCTCTACGGTCTAAGTTAGAGCTCTGTGAGTTAGTATACCAAATTTGGTGGTTCTAAATTAAAAACTGTAGATTTTACGAACATTTTGTAGGGCCCTACTTTGGACCGGGCCTCCACCCGTGCCAAAAACCGTGACCTTCTAAGTTAGAGCACCATGAAGTAGTACACCAAATTTGGTGGTCCTAAATTGAAAACTGTAGATTTTACGAAAATTTTCAATGGGGGCCCCTTGACCTCGGGCTCCGACCACTTCCAAAAACTGTCTACGGTTTAAGTTAGAGCACCATGAGGTAGTATACCAAATTTGGTGGTTCTAAATTGAAAACTGTAGATTTTACGAAAGTTTTCTATGGGGACCCTCGACCCCGGCCCCCCACCCGTTCCCAAAACCCTCTACGCTCTAAGTTAGAGCACCATGAGATAGTATACGAAATTTGGTGGTTTTAAATTGAAAACTGTAGATTTGACGAATATTTCGTCTGGGGCCCCCTTGATCCCCACCCATTCCCAAAACCCTCTACCGTCTAAATTAGAGCACCATGAGATATTATACCAAATTTGGTGGTTCTAAATTGAAAACTGTAGATTTTACGAATATTGCGTATTGGGACCCCTGGACCCCGGTACCCCTACCTTTCCAAAACCGTTTACGGTCTAAGTTAGAGTACCATGAGGAAGTATACCAAATTTGGTGGTTCTAAATTGAAAACTGTAGATTTTACGAAAATTTTGTATGAGATGAGAGATTAATTAGTGCCCCCTCCTGAAATATTTTGACCGCCCCGGTGGCGCAGTAGTCTAAGCGATGGCTTCTGATCATTCGTCCGGAAGGGGTCCGGGTTTGAATCCCGGTGAGGCAGGAATGTTGTGTTTGTCTTACAGCACTGGCTCTCTGTTCGTTAAACCTCCAATCAAAAAAATATATATTTTGATAAGTGCTGCATACTAGTCTTCTGCAAATTAAATCAGTGTCTGAACGAATATTTCCTACCAAAGATCAAATGTTTAGAAAAATACAAAAGAAAAAAATGAAAAAAAAGCCATTTAATTAATGCCCCATCCTGAAATGTTATGGCTCGCGATGTTATGGCTTGCGATGTTTTGTCACCGCGATGTTTTGACCTGCGATGTTTTGACCTGCGATGTTTTGTCACCGCGATGTTTTGACCTGCGATGTTTTGACGTGCTACGCTTATTCCTACCTCAATGCAGATGTGCTGCGATCTATCAGCCAACTTGTAATCACGGTATCATGTAAAGTGGGTATTCAAGGTTAGATAATGCCAAGGAGGTTATTAGAAATCGGGGAGAAAGCACTCTCAATTGGCTCAATGCAATACAAGTGAAGCCAGCGAAACGTCACGGCAGCCATCTTAAGATTGATCCGTGTTTGTGACGTCCTACTTTCTCTCCGTATTTCGACCTCTGTGAATAATGCACATATCACAATGATTTTTTTAACCGAGGGTATTGAACACACGACGTTTCATGGTGCATTGACGGAATCCAGCTAACTATTTCTCATATAATTTAATGCGCCTTGTAACACACAAGCCGAAGTTCTTGGGGTTTTTTTTCAAATTCACAGATTAATTTCTTCATTATGTGGAATAATACCTTACGAACTTCTTTTTCGTTTGGGATTTCAACGACCACCGTGACCAACTCGATAGGCTCTAATTTAGGGCCACTGCTTCCAGGGAAGGGAGAAAGCCAGCGCCGTAAGACAAAAACAACATCCATGCCTCATCAGGGATTTGAACCCAGAACTTCTCGGACGAATGATCAGAAGCCATCGTTTAGACCACTGCGCTACCGGGGCGGCTGTTCGTGGCCTAAGTGCGTGTGTAAAATGAGTTAGCCAATATGTGGTTTAACGGGGTTATTCTTATTAGCCAATTCATGTTTTCTTAGAGCTAAAAGCAGTAGCGCGTTCCTTATTTAGAGCCACTGATTCCAGGGAAGGGAGAGAGCCAGTGCCGTGAGACAACGACCATGCTACACCGGAATGCGAAAAAGGACTCATCTCGGATAAACGACAGAAGCCAGGGCTTATACCGTTGCGTCAACCATATCAAATACACACTGGTGATCAAAGGAAAGATTAATCGACCGAAACGAATATACATATGGTGATGTATGTAAAATAATGTCATTAAAATTGATTGGCGAACATGCACATTTCGCTACTCTGAAGCCAATACCGATATTAACTTTGGCTGAAGATAAACCGGAAGATGCAAACGAGAATCGCCTTAAAAAGACATGCGTGCGAGTCTATTCTCATCTGGTAACTGTTCTAGGCAACTCTTGGTTTTCATTCAGTGATATGTCGAGCCGACTATGACGATTTGCAGCGGTGAAAGCAATTGGTAGGATGGAGGTAAGTCGCTCCAACAACGAAATTCCCACAGTATTGAACGTTCCATAAAGTGTCTTGTCGAGAATCTGGAGACAGTTTTAGCTGACACGAGATTTTCGTCGTCCCAGCATGACCAAGACAAGGCTGCTCCAGATCCACAGCGGCTGCAGACAGTCGCTTTACGTATGTGTCTGACTGTCCGACGGAACTGATATCAGTCAATAATTCAGGAGAACGGAGAAAGTGAAGATTGGGATACTACGCAAAGTGTAAATATGTATAGTGCGTTCACTCTAAGTTGGCAGTTGAGAAGGATTCATTTTACCAGTTTGAGGGGAGTAAGCATCGTGCCTTTTAGGAACTAATCGCTTCCAGCAGACCAAAGAGCCTTTGAACAATGACGACGGGAGGTGGAGGGGGAGGGACTCCCTGTGGAGCTTCGAAGCTTCTCGTTAAATAGACTTTGCATGAAGGATACCGCAGACTTTGCATGCTGGGTATCCTCTACGGTTTTGTGAGATGGTATCGGATTTCCATGATGGGCCCGGGGGTTCACATTAAAAGTTTCAACCAAATGCGGTCAAATAAGGAAACAATCACGGCTAGGTTTTAATAAGAAAATGCATGCTGTTAATATTCGGTAGCAAATGTCGAATACTGTCATTGCATTTACAGATAACACGGGGAATTATTATTATTATTATTATTATTATTTTTGTTCTCTGTGATACAATTTAAACGAAAAGTCTTCGGTAGTTATATATCGTATATATACACTATCGCTGAGCACATTTCTTTAAGCAGACATTGGGTCCAGGGCTGGGCCATTATTTTTGTACCTCAGTATTAGTGCACATCTAGGATCTCACTACGGGTGACCGAATAGAAATACCAAGGAGAAAAATTTCCCAAAAAGCATGATATTGATAAGGAAGCCATATAAATATCCCATCCACATTGAAGTGTGTATCTCATATCATAACGGGTACGGAGAACTGGCCACACCGGAGAACTGGATACATTGGAATTTCAGTGCCATAAAATTGTTCTGCATAAACAAATTTCGTGTCGCTATATTCCCCACTACTTAAGCAACTACTGTCCAAATTTTTTTTTTTAAATATTTCATTTTCAGTAAGAAATTTAAACATTTCCATGATTTTCGGGAAAAAGACAAAGCGCAGAACTGGCCACAAACATTTTAAGGGGCCGTATAAAAATTGCGTTCTGGATTGCTCCGCGGCTACGTCTCCGGAGATTGGTTATCTGACACATAAAATTTCCGTAATTTCGTATTTTCTTATTTACGATATTTTTCAAGGTATATAAACTACTGCTAAACAAATTCTCTGCGTGTATGTGCAAACCCAGGAAACTTACCGGGGGTTGGGGGGTGGGGTGCTTAAAACCCAAAATATGAAATATAAAGAATTTCTGGTCCGATCGGGAGATATTCCGCATTCACAAGCTAGAATTCAACAAATTATCTGAGGGCATGTGCTTACCCAGGAAACCTGTTGGGGGGGGGGGGGTAAAAACCCGTGTAAAATGCAAAGAATTTCCGATCAGATCGGGAGATTTTGAGCGTTTAGAAACTAATCTGAACAAACTCTTTACGAACATGTGATAACGCAGAAAACCTGTGTCGGGCCAGGGGGGGGGGAGGGTAGATCCCAAAGTGTAAAATGTAAGGAATTTCTTTTTTTTTTATTGGAGGTTTAACGACCACCGTGAGCAACTCAATGGGCTATAAGCAGTCGCCCGTCCCTAATTTAGGGTCACTGGTTCCAGGGAAGGGAGAGAGCCAGTGCCGTAAGACAAACACAACATCCACGCCCGACGGGATTCGAACCCCGTACCCCTTACGGACGAATGATCAGAGGCCAGCGCCTTAGGCCACTGCGCCACCGGGGCGGCAAGGAATTTCTTATTCCTTGTCTAATCGAGAGATTTTCAGCATTTACAACTAGAAATACTTTGTTTTTGTTTTATATTTTAGGAACCCCCCCCCCCTCACCCCTCCCCTCCCGGACAGGTTTCGTGAGTCAGCACATGTCTTCAGAGAGTTTGAGATGTAGGTTGTAAATGCTAAAAATCTCCCGATCGGACCAGAAATTCTTTATATTTTATACTTTTGTGGTCCCCCCCCCTTCCTCGACAGGTTTCCTGAGGCAGGACATGCCCCCAGATAATTAATTGTAGTTTGTTGTAAATCCTGAAATCTTTTGTTGAGTTGAAGATCATAAACATTTGTATAAAGAATTACATTAATAACCGCAAGACCGCAATTAAGAAAAGACGAAATTACGGAAACTTCATATGATTCAGATAACCAACCTCTGGGGGTCGTGTCCACGAAGCGGTCAAAAATGCATTTTTATAAGGCCCCTCAAATGTTTTGTGGACAGTTCTCCTACACCCGTTTCATAAACGAATCAGTGTTAGCAAGAAAATGTAAAAATGCATGGTTGAAAAATGAACACTTGTCCAATTCTGCTTTGACCCTTCCCCCACCGGGTTCATTGTTGAAATTACGTCAAAGTAGTGGGCAAAATAAAATATGATCCAAATATCATGATTCAAACGAATTTTTGATGTATAAAAATTTCACCCAATTACAGACGTGTACGAAATAAATAAGCTATCGCAGTAGTTTAAGCGATGGCTTCTGATCATACAGCTGAGATGGGTCTGAGTTCGAATCCAGTGAGGCATGGATGTTGTGCTGGTCTTACGGCGCTGGTTCTCTCCCTTCCGTGAAACCAGTAGCCCTAAATTAGGGATGGGCGACTACTTTTAGCCCACTGAGTTGCTCACGGTGGTCGTTAAACCCCAATACAATAAATAAAAAAGAAAAAACACTATGTCATGGGCCTTTTTAGAAAATTTTAAGTTACAACCTAGATATTTCGCATTTGTAAACATTTTATGACACCTAATGAAAGGTCTTCTAAAATGAAAAGGTGTTTAACACCTTTTCATTAGGTGTTATACCTAATGAGAGAAACGTTCTAAAAGGCCACAGGCCTTTTTAGAACATTTTTTTCTGGATTATGCTCTGCAGGAACTCGTCGAAAAGGAAAGTTACAAGATAGGAATACATCATGATCAAAGTAAAATCCCTGAAATGGCAACGGGCTGGACATATGCTGGAACAACGGACCACCGATGGGTAACCGAAATTGTAGAATGGATTACAAGAGACAGAAAAAGGCCCAGAAGAAGACCACATGGGAGATGGGTGTATGAAATTCGAAAGCATTTAGGAGTGACATGGAGGAGAGTGGCACAAGATAGACCGTTGTGGAAGAAACTTAGGGAGCCCTTTATCCAGCAGTTGATTGATAATGGTTGATTATGATGGTGATGATGTATATACCGACGAGCGATATTACATTATGTAATTCCGCTTTAAGCATATCAAATGCGAATTCAATGTTATGTCGCTGAAGCCATGCTTGTATTTCAGCCTTCTTCCAGTTCGTCGTGGGTATTTTTTCAGCAAGCATGCAGTGATATGGTGCATTGTCCATGACGATTATTGAATTTGGTGGTAAATTCGGAAGCAGCTGGCTTTCAAACCATTTTCTAAAGTTTTCGGAATTCATTTCATCATGGTAATCACCACTTTTTGTCTTCGAACGAAATAAAAGTGAAGCCTCTGGTATAAAACCATCCTTTGTTCCGGCATGGCAAATTATAAATCTGTTTCCTTTCGATGAAGGAACTTGGAGTCCAGTTGGCTTTTCACAGCTTGTGTCTTGCCATCCTTTAGGACAAACATGAGACGTTAGAAGCCATGTCTCATCTTGATAAACAACGGCTTTTGGAACGGGTAGATTTTCATTACGCTTTAACTCCTTTAAGAAATGCCTACGTTTCGCTACAATGTCGGGTTTCTCTATTAAAAACTTTCGACCATTCCATCGCTTATATTTGAAACCCAAATCATCTAGTATTTTACTCAATGTAGTCTTACCTCCGTCAAAATCAATACTGTCGCGTAATTTGATTAATAAAGACTGAAGAGTAGGGATTTCCTTTTTTCATACATGTCATGTACCGTTCTGCGCACAACGCATTTGTCAAAATCATCTATTTCGTGCTTCGGCGCTTTCTTGTTTCGTCTTTTACCAGGAGTTGACAAAACCTCGCTTGTAGCAGTCTGTTTCCGAATTCTGTAAACAGTTCGTAGTGAAACTCCTGTAGCCTCCGAAACGCGTTCATTGGATTTTTTCACATCCACTTTCGGAACTCCATTCCGTTTTTCTTCGTCCATGAACATTATTACATTCCCAATAATTTTCCTAGCTTGGCTTTTCAGTACTTTTCCAGCTTTCAGTGTGCTGAGTGCCATAGTTGCGAGCAATAATATTAACAGTGTCACAAAAAAAAAAAAGATTAAATAAACAGCAAAAGAAAAAAACCGTGAGTAAAGATCTCTTGCTTGCTACAAAGCTAGCTTGAGAAATCAGTAACAGAAGTCGGAAAGGGTCGTTTGGTGATGTTCAAGAATGCCTTATTCTTTTCCCTCCCACAAAGACCATTGAAGGAATCAGCATTAGGAGGGACTGCCAACACTCCCCATCCACCCCGTATCTTCATTGTTTATTGCCCTGCTCCAAGAGGGTTGGAGGCGATTAGTTTTAAGCACGCGGCTTACGATGCGAAGCTCCCGTAAAACTGGTAAAGTGAATCCTTCCCAACTGTCAAGTTATAGTGAACGCACTATACATATGCTCTTTCAGCGAAAATAAATATCATGGCTGCTCGCCTGGACATTGTGTCATGACAAAAGAAACAAACTTTCGAATTTTTGGGCAGCGATTTACATATGAAACGAGAGTGTTAAGGTGGACGTCAAGTAAATTTGCTTCCTATACTTCCAATGGAAAAACTTTTGTACACATTTCCTTCACAATTAGTGTGTTCCCAAGGATGGAAATTCGAACATCAATTAAAATAAAACTTTCTAAAACATAACCATAATTAAATTAAAAAACAATAACGTTTCCTTTGGTGGTGTTGAAACCAGAAAAAAGATGGCGCGACCTGTACTTGGATGACGTCAGTAGACAAATAAATGTTGGATTGCATAATTATGGTTATGTTTTAAAAAATATTAATTATTCCAAGTTATAAAATGAAGCTATTTTAATCGATGTTCAAATTTTCATCCTTGGGAACGCATTAATTGTGAAGAAAATGTGTACAGAAGTTTTTCCATTGGAAGTATAGGAAGCAAAATTACTTGACGTCCACCTTAAATGGGACCATTGCTTAGAAATTAAACTATCGTGTAATTCCTCAAATACTATGCAATGCACGCAATTTCGAGTTTTTCCAAAATTAAGGTTAGTTGGTTTGCAGGTTAAGGAAGGAAGGGTTCAATGTTTATAAAAGAAGAAAGTCGCTCAGAGGAACACGTTTCAAGCACAACAAAAGAAAGAAAAGAAATCTGGAAATTTTAAAGTATCGAATCTACAGGCTTTCTTATAATAATAACTCCAGCCACCCAGGTGGCCCAGTTGTCTAATCGCTGACTTCTGACTATTCGTCCGAGGTGGGTTCGGTTTCGAATCCCAATGAGGGCATGAATAACGCGTGTTACTTACGGCACTGGCTCTTTCTCTCTCTTCCCTGGAACCAGTGGCCCTAAATTGAGGACGGGCGACTGCTTACAGCCCATTGAGTTGCTTATGGTGGTCGTTAAATCTTCAATAAGAAAAATGTTGCATTAAAGAATTTGGGAGATAAGGTGCCGCCTTGCCTCACTCAAATTTTTTGGCGCTGTATCCTAACTGGCCGAAGCTTTGCACTTGGACTTTTTATAGATGTCATTAAAAATGCTAATGCATTCATCGTCAATACCGCAGGATTTCAAAGCCATTGTAACTGCTGACGGTTTCATGGAATCAAAGGCCTTTTCATAATCAGTAAAAGCCATATACAGGGTGTATCAGAAATGATGGTCAAAACTTTAAGGGGTGATAGAACACGGCACAAGGAACAATATTTGTAATACAAGGCGCGGTCGGAAGCCGCGTGGTTAGCCAGTAGAGGGTGCTTCCCGGCGCGTTTCGCACACACACCGTCATTCGCAAGTTGTACGGCCACCGAGATGCAGTGGTATGAAAATGCTGAGAAGACCGATATCCAATTTATGTACGGAGCCGCAAACGGCAACGCCGTCGAAGCTCAACGACTGTACCTGGAGCGTTTTCCACATTGGCCAGTGCCCGATCGCCGAACCTTTCAGCGCTTGCACAGACAACTGCGTGATATGGGGTCGTTCCACGCCCACATACAGGACGCAGGCTGTTCATGGACGGTGAGAACACCGAATAGAATAGAGGCGATTCTGGAAGATGTGGAAGATCGGCCGGAAGGCAGCACTCGAGTGATGGCACGTATCCACGGAGTGAGTCATATGACGGTAGGGCGTGTGCTTCACGAGGAACACCTCCACCCTTACCATCTCCATGGTGTCAAGGCCTCACAAGAACAGGATTTTCCTCGCCGTGTAACACTTGCACGCTGGTATCTGCAACAGTACACAGTGCAGCCAGGTTTGCAGCATCTGTTCTGCTTAGCGCTGCTGCTGGCGAAGTACGTGCCATGCCGGGAATCCTCCAAGATATATTCCAATCGCTCCATCGCCGCTGTGAGGCATGTCTTACGTTAGGTGGACATTCCTTTGCACAATTATTGTAAAATATCCGTAAATCCCTTTTTGTACATGATCCGTTCATAAAGATTATTCCTTTGCCATGTTCTTCGTCCTTCATGTGTTTGCGCATTACCATTTCACATTCGACCATGTCTTGCATAACAAATATTGTTCACTGTGCCGTGTTCTATCACCCCTTAAAGTTGTGGCCATCATTTCTGATACACCCTGTATAAAAACTCTGTCAGTTACATAGATATGAATTACATACTATATGTGTTGTGTGCTACTCTAACGCAAAGTTTCTCTTTTTAGTTTTTGAACCGGAGCAACCGCCTCCTTCCCTTCTCCTAAAATAAGATTCTGGATCCGTTCGTGCCTGAGACTTTCCTGCCAGCATTGGCCCCGGGAATCTATCCTCCCCGACGATTGGGCCCTGCTGGTTGCACAGGGGTTCACCCAGTCACTCCGTCCACACATGCACACATCTGGATTTAACTAGTACTTAACTGGTGAAACATTCTAATGAGGGAATGTCAGTTGATTCCTATTTACTTTATTTATTTCGTTTTGCTTAGCTGCTTCTCAAAACTTTGCATTTTCTAATAAGAAAGGTCTGTACTTGAATAATTCCTTTAAAGAAAAACGGCCGCTTTGTTGAGCTAAATCTAATTTAAAAATCGTGAGTTAAAACCCAAAAGGTTTTCTACCTTTATACACATGCACTTTTCTAGTGGGTGTTACGTACTTTTTGTAATTGCTGAATTTTTCCACAAGTTTAGGAACCAAATGGAAACTTTATGTTTCTCATTAAACTGTTTCAAATATGGTATTATTAAAGGATGAAAAAATAGTCTTAATTAAAATAAGATCTTTCATTTCACAACTTTTACTTTCTCCTTCTTCATCTGCTAGTTAGTAATACTATCCCTCAATGAATTCCTGTCCATCAACGTCACTCATCCTTAGTATCATACTGACATAATAAAGGAAATAAATTAAAGGTTTTGAAGAGCAAAGAACAGCTGAATTTGCGTGTCTCTGCGGCAGCTATTTTGATAACTCTTCTACAGAAAGGTAAATAACGTGCTTCCTAGGAGAAATAGGACTTGGCAGTCCCTGTGAATTGTGTACAGTAAAAGGGACCCTTAAAAAGGGGTCGTTGTTAAATACCAAGCTCAATAACGCCACTAACTTACAATAAACGAAGACTGTACGAGAAGTATCAACACAAGTACAATTTAATGTCAACAAAATACTGCTATTCACAGAACAATGGCATACAGATTTCTGATATGTTCAAAAATAAATAAGATGAAATAAAAAGCTACAATTAACACTGACAATGATAAAAACAACGACGAATAATCCATTTGAACTGCGTCACCTGAGGACAGTTAGCTCGAGCTAATTAGTACAATACACTGGCCCGTCTTCTTCACTGTCTCCACAAAATTCGTACTTTCTCTTCCTAATTATTTCCCGATTCAAAATCACCAAATCAGTTGTGCGGACAATTCATAATATTCTCACGGCTTCCAACAGGAATTCCAAAGTACTCGCTGTTCCCCATTCTGGGGTAGCATTGTTTTTTCAAGTGAAAGCCTTCCGCAGTTTTGATGACAGGAAGTACAGATGAACTGCACTGCATCCCATGGGAAGTACGTTGGCGAATGCGCAGATTCCGGGGTAAATCCTGAACTTCCGGTTGATGCAACAGTAGCGAGAGCAATGCGCTAAGGGGCCGGGATCATGACGGCCATCTTCCACCCCAATTCCGGTTTTTCTTCAATAGTCATCCTTTCGCCCAGAGCCTCAAGAAACCTTGGCACAACATATGCGCGGGCGCTCAATTCGCTTAAGAAACAGACGAGTAAAGTCCACATCTGCAAATAAAAAGAAAATCAAATTAAAAACGCATACAGGAAACTAGGTAATTATTAGAACACTTTTGGGTATAAAACATAAATACACTCTTCGCAAAAAAGAACGAAGCTCCCAGTGGGAATAAACAAATCCAGATGAAATTTGGTATGTGTAATGTACATGTACAGGAAAGAAAATTATTGCAATTCCAGAGCAGTTGGGTCATTTATTCGGATAAAATAGCTGCACCAGTGAAACAAGTCAGTACGTTGTAGCGCCGCCTATGGTTCGGATACAAGCGATTACTACGCGTTGGAATACACGCATGTAGGTAGTTCACGGACATTGTCCTAAGGTATAGCATGCCAGATGGTGTTCACATTGCAGCCCAGTTCGTGAATATTCCGGCATTTCTTAAAATTGCTATTTTATTCCACTCCCCTGCCTCTGCTTTCCATATTCCAATCATTCTTTCAGGTCTGCGTTTAGAAAACGCTCTTTTTTGCAGTCCAAAGGCTCACCAGTCCATTGGTGACACGTCTGAGGATTTTGAAGAAATACGGGCAAAATGTGTTGTCCTGATCTCCTTTTTTTTTCATTTCTTCAAGAAATAGAGTGCTTGATTTCGATGTATGACTGGTAGCCTTATCTTGACGGAGTTCTACTCTGTGAAGGCTCATTGGATAAAGGAATGGTATTTCCTCTTTAAAGATAGGTATTTCCTCTTTAAAGATAGGAGTTAAAACATTATTTTGGTAATACGTAGAATAGATTTCAACTTTCTTTTCAACTTTTCGTAATTTCCCTTTGTACGTGAAACCAGGAATAATCATGAAATCTTTACTGAAACTTTCTTTGGATTCTTGAAACCAAGTCTGTAAGTTTTTTCCTGCTCTTTTGCGACAGTAAATCGACTATTTTTTGTTATCAGTCGTTTAGGTAGATCCACGCTTCATCAATTGTCACAATAAATTTTACCTTGTTTACAGTTGATGCAGAAATTTTTAACAACTTAGCGATTGCTGTTTGGGTCGGTGGAGTTCCTTTTAAGACCAGGGACCTTACTTTTGAAATAATCGTAAAAGCACGTTCCTTCTTTAGATTATGTTTGGTGTTCACAGCAAAGCTTGACGATTCTTCCCTTTCTTATCAACAATGTTAATTATACAAATACGAAGATTTCTCTTCGTAAAGAGCAAAAACACCGCCTTCTATCCACCGCTTGTTTACGTTCGCCATTTTCTTAATAGACGAAAATTAGCGGCAGTAGATTCTTTCGTGTTTATCTAACACGATATTGCCCGTTTCAGTTCTTTGAGCTTCATTAATTTTCTGTAATTTCTCATCAAAAACGTTCTAAAGATGCGTGAACCTACTCTGCAATTTAAGCAATAAGCTCAGTTAGTCTCGGCTGTCCCTGAGATAGATTCCGTTTCTGCCCTACGCTCGGCAACCATTTCATAACAGTGAAAGAAAAATAAAAAATGAAAGAAGACAAAAAAGAAATAGACTGGCAGAACATCTTGTCAATCATAGAGGAAAAAACAGGGTGGTATTTTTAAACACTAAAGCACAGATAGAGAGGATTCCTCATAAATCACAGGGCTCAAATTGAGCAATTTTCTCTGCCCCTTCTGGTCGTCTGTTAAGTTTTTGGGCACTCATCGCGCACTGACTTGTGAATTTACTATTTCTCATGCACAATGCCGTACGTTATACCGTACGAAATGTTGCCACAGTGCGCAGATGGATTAGCCGGTCACTCAGAATTGCCTGTTCAATGCTTCTCACAGTGGCAGTTAGTGACGCAGTTACAGGTCCACCGGAACGTAGCGAATCGGTAAGGTTGCCGCGGACCTATGCAAAGAAACAGTACCATCTCGGGACATTGCTGCTGTCCAGGCAATTACCACCATACGCTTCGACCATTTCTTTGTGAATTTCCTTTGGAGTATTTCCTTAAGCCCACAAAAATCGGACTACACCGCGTTTCTCTTCATTCGTAGAAGACGCTAACAAACGCGCCATCTTTGTGCCGTCGTTTACACTGTTCCGTAACACCTGATCCAGCCAAACAGGTCTGTAGCGTGAAATTTAAACTCGTTGTCTGCCAAACTGCAACCTTCTACTTGTAGCCTGCAAAGAGAAAGAAAATTGCTGTGCGTTACTCTTCGATCCTCTTTAGTATATACAGGGCGTGCAAAAAGTCTCTCCGCAGTGAGTACCTTATTTATACGGAAATCAAACAAATGTATTATGAGAACGTATAATTTACTCAGTTACTTACAGGAGGTGCTGAAACTGCCGTCCTTCATTTCAAAGACATAACCTAATTGTTTTACGCATGTTTTCAAACACATCTGCAGGTGTCAAAAAGTCCCTCCGCAGTAATATTAAGGCTGTTCCACCTAATTTTGATGGCGCTACAGTCAAAAATTTTGCATTAAGTAACTTGTATATTTCATTTCAGTTTTTGTTGTTTTCTTGATAATACATCAAGCTTCAGAATATGTTTCACATCAACACCAATATTCCCAAGCTTATGATGAGTTGAAAGTTTCTAAAATGTGGATGTTGTTTTCGACATTGTCCCTCAGGAGGAAGGACACTCTTCCCTTAATTTGCATGACAACTCATTTTTCAGGCAGCGGGCAGTAACGAGCACAATGTTCCACAGTGCGCATTTTTCTTTAAAAAAATTAACGCAAACAAAACTGGGTCAGGAACACCATAACCCGACCCGTTTGACTCGCAAGAAATTGTTGACCCGCTAACTCGTGACCCTTTTCAATCTCTGCAACGGTGGTGAGTTCTAGCAATATTGTTGCCACTTGAGGTTCTTTACTTCGATCATGATATCATCCACTCCTGTCATTTTCGTGATCCACGACTTCGTATTCCTACCTTTTGTGACATATTCTAAATTAACCTTCCTTTTTAGTTTCTTTCCCTATGTAAGTTTTGAGTTTGCTCTCAGGTATACTTCACACTTAACGTGATATCTTCTTTCTCAAACGAATACTGTTGGCGACAATTGAGGTAGAATGAACGTGACGTATGCCTATTATGAGATAAAAACCAGAGATAAAAATTACGAGACAAGAGTTGCTCGAGTGGGGTGTTGAATGCAGGGTGGTGATTTGTGTTAGAGATGTGTTTTGTGATTTCTATATTATCCTGAAGTGCTATGATCTGTGCTGGAGAAATAAAGCATCATTTACAGTAAGTTGACTTCTGTTTAAATGTTTCGTCTGGCCGTTAAGGTTTAATTTAGGAACTCTTTCATCGCATGGTTATGTTTTAAAATAACGTAAGAAGAGCGATAAAAGTTCCAACTCGGAAAGACATTACGTCATACTTTCCTGGTTAAACCAAGCATGCGTCTTTCAGTTGTCTGCAGCCTTTGCATTTTTTTTTGTCATTAAGGTTCATGTGTGACGGACTACAGAGATGACACACACATCAAGACGCCAAGTAGCAGTGATAATCCCTTGTCGGTGTTATTTTTAATTGGGGGCTTCGGAGCCGAAAAAATGTGACCGCCAAATTTGGAAACAAGAAAGAATTGGAAGGATGCATCTATCAAACGCTTTTCTTAAAACACGTAATGGTATATTGCGCTTGAAAATTCTACAGTTTCCTCCGAATCCACTCCATCCAAGTTTAACACGCCGATTAATTTCATCTTAGATGCGGTCGTCGCTTGCTATCAGTTACCCAAGGGAAATGTAGGTGTCGGTTACTTCTAGATCTGCTACGTCACTGTGAAAATCTTCAGCTCTTCTAAAAATATTGAACATTAGTTTTATTTTCCGTAAGTTCATTTTTAAGCCCGTTTCTTTACTCTTATCAGCAAGTCCCTGGATAATTCTCTACAGCGCAAGGAGAACACTTGCACAAATTGCTATGTCGTCAGTGAAACGGCGAAATCGTTCTTCAGAAACTATTTTTCAAACTCCTTAGCTGCCTTGTTATAAATTTGTAGATACGTCTCGGGCCTAATGTACTCTTGTTTACGCTTTCCAACCGTAGGTTGAAGAAGCGTATATACTCCAGCTTTTTCCGTCCGCCTGTCGGCACGATAACTCCCGTAAAAATGGTTCGATTTCGATGAAATTTTAGTATGTGGTAGGGGACCACCTGGGGACGAACCCTATTGAAAATGGGTGAAGTGGGGTCAAAGGTCAGGACATAAGAGCGGAATTCATTCAATTGTCCTTATGCGTCACAACTTGCGTAAATATGGTTCGATTTCAATGAAATTTTAGTATGTGGTAGGTTACCACCTGGGATAGAACCCTACTGAAAATGGATGAGGTGGGGTCAAAGGTCACGACATAAGAGCGGAATTCATTCAATTGTCCTTATGCGTCATAACTTGCGTAAATACGGTTCGATTTCAAAGAAATTTTAGTATGTGGTAGGGGACCACCTGGGGACGAACCCTATTGAAAATGGGTGACGTGGAGTGAAAGGTCAGGGCATATGAGCGGGATGCATTCCATTGCCCTTATGCGTCATAAGGTGCGTAAAAATGGTTCGATTTCGATGAAATTTTAGTATGTGGTAGGGGGCCACCTGGAGAGGAACCCTATTGAAAATGGGACAAATAGAGTCAAAGGTCAGGACATAGGATCGGGATTCATTCCATCGCCCTTATCCCACACTATTAAGGTGGACGTCAAGTAATTTTGCTTCCTATATTTCCAATGGAAAACCTTTTGTACACATTTCCTTCACAATTAGTGTGTTCCCAAGGATGGAAATTTGAACATTGATTAAAATAACTTCATACTATAACTTGGAATACTTAACATTTTCTAAAACATAAGCATAATTATATTAAAAAACAATAACGTTTCCTTTAGTGGTGTTGAAACCAGAAAAAAGATGGCGCTACCTGTGCTATGATGACGTCAGTGGACAAATAAATGTTGGATTGCATAATTACGGCTATGGTTTAGAAAATATTAAGTATTCCAAGTTATGAAATGAAGCTATTTTATGCCGCCCCGGTGGCGCAGGGGTCTAAGGCAATGGCCTCTGATCATTCGTCCGAAAGGGGTCCGGGTTCGAATCCCGGTGAGGCATGGATGTTGTGTTTGTCTTACGGCACTGGCTCTCTCCCTTCCCTGGAACCAGTGACCCTAAATTAGGGACGGTCGACTGCTTATAGCCCATTGAGTTGCTCACGGCAGTCGTTAAACCTCCAATTAAAAAAAAAAAAAGCTATTTTAATCAATGTTAAAATTTTCGTCCTTGGGAACGCATTAATTCTGTAGAAAATGTGTACAGAAGTCTTTCCATTGGAAGTATAGGAAGCAAAATTACTTGACGTCCACCTTAAAGTAGCAATTCTTGTTTTTTTTTTGACTGGAGGTTTAACGACCACCGTGAGCAACTCAAATGGGCTATAAGCTGTCGCCCGTCCCTAATTTTGGGTCACTGGTTCCAGGGAAGGGAAAGAGCCAATGCCGTAAGACAAACACAACATCCATGCCCGACCGGGATCCGAACCCGGACCCCTTACGGACGAATGATCAGAGGCCAGCGCCTTAGACCACTGCGCCACCGGGGCGGCCAATTCTTGTATGTATGTGCATTTTATTTTGAAAACGGCTCTAAGAATTTTGATGACAGTCGTTAACCTACAGTTTTCTGGTACTAGAAATCGATTTAGCTTGATCTCGACTTTAGGAGAATTCGTTTAGTGGGTTAAATAACCAGCCCGAATTATAACGTTTTTAATGTCATGGCGTCGTTCCATTAATGTTACCAATGCTCAGAAATCTTATGACGTCACAATCTCGTGTTTCAGAATGTTGGCGCGCGGTCACGCCATCTGTCTCATTACGTCACGCGTTGTGTGTGGATCCTATTAAAGTTTTATGACGTCACACTTTTGCGAGCAGATGGTCCCGATTCCCATCTGCCTCATTACGTCAAGCGTTGTGTGCGTATGTCCGTCCGCACGATAACTCGCGTAACAATCGTTCGATTTTGATGAAATTTTAGTATCTGGTAGGGTATCACCTGGGAAGAAACCTCATTTAAAGTGAACGAAATGGATTGAAAAGGCAGTACATAGGAGCGGAATCCATTCCACTGTTGTTATGCGTCATAACTAACGTAAAAAATGTTCGATTTCGATGAAACTTTAGTATGTGGTAGGGGACCACCTGGCGACAAACCCTATTGAAAATGGGCGAAATGGGGTCAGAGGTCAGGACATAGGAGCGGAATCACTTCCATCGCCATTATGCGCCATAACTTACGTAGAAATGCTTGGATTTGGATGAAATGTTAATATGTTGTAGGGGCCTGCTTGGGGACAAATTCTATTGAGAATGGGCGAAATGGGGTCAAAGGTTAGGACACAGGAGCGGGATCTATTCCATAGCCCTTATGCATCATTACTTACGTAAAAATGCTTCGATTGCGACAAAACTTTATCATGTTATTTCAGAGGTATACCGAACCGGTTCTGTTGAATATAATCGAAATGGGATCAAAGGTCAGGGCACAGGACCGAGATTTATTCCAAGAGTGATAACTTGCGTAATGATTTCTGGTATGTTGGAAAGCGTATAATAATCAATGCATTGCATGATTTTACTAACTTGTTGTTGCTCTTGTTCTTGTCTTGATTCAGAATGCATCGGCGGTGTCAAGGTTTGCGACGGAATACATTCATAACCCAGCGAAGTCGTGAAGACTGGCGATGTACATTGGTATTGCACGCTCGTTATGAAAATTTGGATCGGTAACATCAATCTCCATCTGTTCTTGCATTGCAGTCTCAATTTGTGCAGTTGCAGTGGAAAGTCGTGGCTCTAGAGTCGAACTCGGGTGAAAAGCATCCTGGCGCCCGGACTTTCGACGCTCCCTACATTCCTGTGGCCTTTCGGTTAATGACTGGGAGGGGGCGGGGGCTTTTGAGATTCCTCTCGTTCTCCTCTAGCTGTTTATTCAACTTACGTTGGTTCTTCTTACAGCAATTTTCCTTGGATTTTTGCGGCATTTCTTAATTTTCGTCGCCAATTTCTTTTTATCTAAAAAATAAATACATTTTGCCACTTCATTTCGGTTTGTCACACACGTCCGTTAGCTCTGAACGTCAGCTACGGAATGCGGGGCTGAGGAAATCGCTATCGCTATCTATTCACTAGTTATCAGTCTTAAAACGGCGTGCAGCGAAACAAAATCACCCGAAATTAACTTTCTAACGCTACTGTACCGAAGGGTTAAGGGGCTAAGTGTTGAAACTTGTTTTGTTATAAATGGGACTCTATAAACTATCTAATGATGTATTAATCTATTCCGTTGCGAATCAAGAGATTTTGGAATACCTATTTACCCAATATTTAAAGCTTAATTTAAGTGGTTCACGAAGGCTTTGACAAATTGGGTTTTCATTCTTCGTAGTTATCCTTGATAAAGTGATGACTACGAAGAATGTGTTTTCTCACTGGCATAGTATCAAGAATGGTGCTTATTGACCTTTAATCAACATTGCATTTGTGTCAGTTTAATGCTCATTTTCTACTGTTCGCTGTCCTAGTGAACGTTGCTTCATTAAAATTCATAGACGAATCTCAAACACCTTAACGATCAAGGCAAGCATCAATCGCTGTGGTCAATCGCCCGTCCTTAATTTAAGGTTGCTGGTTGGGAAGAGGGGGGCGCATATGCCGAATCACTGCAGCCGGGGAGGGAGAGTTGTAACGTCTGTACCGTACTAAGTGACATGACGTAGATGACGTACTACTGCGGTGACATCCGGGTCAAATCAGCAACGTTGTAGCGATAAGTCTGTCTGCGTAGTTCGTTGGGAGAACAGCTGCTCCGGAGTAGGAAGACGTGGTTTGAATCTTACCACCGGCAGAAAGGTTTATATATTGTACGGCAAGATCGGTGTCCTTTATTACGTCTGCTTTCTATACCTGGAACATGTTATTCAAACTTCTGTAGATGCGGTGTTTCTAGTTTTTCTAGCGAATTTGTCATTCCGTGTACCGCGTGAATGTCTTTACTTTTTCATATTTCTTTGAGAGATTTGTACTAAGTGAAAAAACACTTTAAAAATCCTGATTCCATAAATGCCTGTATAATTGAATCGGCAAGCTGTTGCGTCATTGTCTGCAGATTCAATTAAAAAGGTGCAGAACAGTATGCTTCCGTTTTCTGCTTTCCGAGACATGAAAGAAGACAAATTTTATTTCTTCATTTACAAAAAAATAAATTTCTTCATATTAAGTGAAGAAACATTGGTAGCAATAAAAAATACCTCGCGTACAATGATTCAGATCGTAAGGTATTTATTTAGACATAGAAACAAGTACATATACTTATTGCAAAAACACTGATATTTTGCAGTTGATATTTGGACAACACCGTCAAATGATAAACAGCAATTTTCACAAGTCTGTACAACAGATTTTAAAACCGCAAAGGAATCTGGGAATAAAAAGCATTCTTCGACTCTGATCAAGCAGTCCGACGAATATCCCAGTGAAAGCTTTTCCTTCTTGCTGTTTAAGACAATGAAAAACATATATTTTGCAGCAATTTTTTTAGTACACTGGAAGAAACTAGTGTCAGAGTGATTTCCAAAAATAACACAGATATTTTAATTCACACTGCAGGCTACCATATTTGTATTCACAAACTTGAGATTAGTTGCTGTGCATATAAATCTATTTTGTTCCCAACGAGTGATGAAAATATAGAAATCTCTGGCCACGGAACAAAGTATCATTTAAAAAATAATTAAAACGTTCAGCAGTATTTTTTCTTAACAGATGCCGTTCAAAATATCTTTCAAGTGAAATAGGATACGTTATTTCAGTAACTTATTCAATCTGTCAGAAGCTTTTATGCAAAAGCCACAAAAATGTATTTCGTAAATGGAATGTGCAACATACATTAGTTTTAGAATTAAGTAAAACGTGCGTTAAGGAAACACTAATCTGTCATTTTTCAGAAAATACCTGCGGTGTGAAACTTGACTTCCTCGTTTCTTCATGAAGTTAATGACACAATTTCCTGATACATGCTTGATCAACCGCACTAAAATGTTAGCTGATTGCAAAATAAGTGCTTCTGACGAAAGAAAATTGAAGAAATTTTAGTATCAGTGATTGGATTATACCTAAAGATGGAAAACTCAAAATTAACCTTATTGTTGTTCAAACAATGCTCTTTTAAAATAAAACTAAGAAAATCTGAAGGTCTCAAAAAATTTGTTAGAATCATGTATCAGGAAAAGGTAAATCATACCAGTTTTCAGTTACCTACTGAGCTCATTTTCAAAAAGAATTCTTTCAATTCCTGTTCATTTTCAAAATGAAAAACATTGAGTTAAAGCAATTGGTTACCTTTTTTTAAAAAAAAAAAGGCAATTAACAGCTTTCATCGGATTTTTCGCTTTTGTTTTCTCATTTCGTAATGCTTGGAGTTAAGCGAGATTCTTTGAATCTGAAAGGAATACAGAAGTAATTATGTAATAAAACTTACGGGAACGCCAAATTTTAGAGACGTTGTGAACTTCAAAATTAACATTTGTTTTTCTATTGAGTCGTGAATCAGATTGTTAAAGTATACAAGCAGCAATCCTTCGAAAATTCGCAGGGTTCTTTTGTTATGAAAGACGGTGATACACTAATGTCACAAAAGCTGTCCTGGCCTTCATTATCTTGTTGACCGTTGTTTATCTCAGATGGTTGGCCAGAATCCAGCTCCTCTGATCACTCATACACCTGAGCGGCTGGAAATATTGGGCAAAAGGTTTTATTAGCACTTCTTTAATCCAAGGCATTTTTAGTTTTCAGGCTTCCTTAAGAATCTTAGAAAGTGCGTGAAGGACAATTATTTTCATACGTTCGTTACCTAATACACGATGCTGAAACCTTATCACTTCTGATGACACTTTGTAAGAATATGATAATATGATCATAAGTATATTTATTTAGAATGAAGTTAAGTGATTCATTACCGACCTAATACGGTTAACGTGGGGAGAAATCCTGATGAATTTGACATTGGAGACAGTATAAAACACACTTGCATTTGCGAGTAATATTAAACTAGTACCGGCAAAAAAAAAAAAAAAAAAAAAAAAAAGACGGTGTTTCTTATGAAGAAGTGATCATAAAAAAAACCCCAAAACAAACCGTATGGTGCAAAATACCACCAGGCCGCCCCGGTGGCGCAGTGGTCTAAGCGATGGCCTCTGATCATTCGTCCGGACGGGGTCCGGGTTCGAATCCCGGTGAGGTATGGATGTTGTGTTTGTTTTACGGCACTGGCTCTCTCACTTCCCTGGAACCAGTGACCCTAAATTAGGGACGGGCGACTGCTTATAGCCCATTGAGTTGCTCACGGTGGTCGTTAAACCTCCAAAAAAGAAAAAAAATACCACCACGACCAATTTTAGTTTCCTTTACTTGTCCTTGGAACTGTCTAGTGCAGTTTGTTTGTACTATATTTAATAGCTGGAAGTGATAACGCTCAGGAAAACTATGAAAAAGTTAGAATTTTCAAAGTTTTGGAAAGATGGGGCACCAAATCATGTGCGCCGAAAGTAGTTTTTGCTGGAACAATAGTATTTCAGTGTGACGAAAAACTTCAAGAAAACTGTTGACAGCTTGTGAGGTCAATGCCCATGATAGTAACTGTAAACAAACAAAAAGCTCTAGCGCAGGAAAACTGCGAGACAGGGAATGAAAGGAAATGGTGAGTGCGGGTTTTTAATCTCATTAATTGTTTTTCAGTGCACAACATCAAGAAGTTTACCACAATCAAAGTAAGAACCGTTTTCTAGGGTTGGGAAAAATGCGATTTATATCGGGTCAAAAATGTTCATAACAAACAAGATCTTATCTCAGAAGAGGTACCCTACCTACACTCTTTGTAACTCCCCCTCCCCCCCCCCCGAAACACCAAGAAGAAACCAGCCAATCAAAATGCAAATTGGTAGGCCTATGTGCAATGTGCATATATAGGAAAGGAAATGATTGCAATTCCAGAGCAATCGGACCATTTATTCGGATGAAACAGCTACACGAGTGGAACAAGTCAGGACGTTGTAGCACTACCTCTGGCTTGGATAGCGGTTATCCGGCGTAGCATAGATGCATACAGTTTCCGGATACTGTCCTGAGGTTAAAACATGCCAGATGATGTCCAAATTGCTGGCCAGTTCGCCGAAATTCCGGGATGGGCGTTGGTGGCGCACCATGTCTCAAACATGTTCGATCGATGAGAGCTCGGGCGATCGGGCTGGCCATGGAAGGGTATCGACATTACGGATATAGATCTGGGAGAGCCATTCCGTGTGTGTCCGGGCATTATCCTATTAAAAATTTATCGGTGATGTTGCGACAGAAATGGAGATACAGCAGGTCGTAGAATATCGTCGACTTACCGTTAAGCCATGAGGGTGGTACGGAGGACTCCCAAAGGTGTCTGGTTATCATAAGAAATGGCTCCCCAGACAGTCACTCCTGGTATGCGAGCTGTGTTTCGTTCCGCGGTAAAGGCAGGATCAGTGCGCTGGCCGGCTCGTTTCCAGACACGTATGCAGTGGTTATCGGGGCCAAGTGCAAACCGTGACTCATCACTGAAGACAACACAATAATGCCCCTGGACACTATCCAACGTTGATCAGTCCGACACCACTGCAACTGGTGCCGGAGGTGCACACTGGTCAGTGGTAGGCGGCAGAGTGGCCTCCTCGAATGCAGTCCCCATGCCGTAAGTCGTTTTGCAGCGGTCCGGATGTCCACTTCCGTACCTGTAGACGATGCAACATGTCCACGGATGGTTGAGAGCCACGAATTAAGTTCTGTTCGTGTGGCTCTCACAATCGCTCAATACTCGCAGTTTTTCGTTGCCTTCGGTCGTCCACTATCCGCGTGGCACTGGGTTGTGCCCTCCTCGACCTATTGGTGCCAATATTTCTCGATTGCCGCGGTGCTCCAACCCAAATACCTGACAATGTATGGCGACCGACTAACCAGCCTCTCTCCGCCCAATTATACGTCCTATCTCAAACTTCCTCAACTGCTCGTATTTTGCACGGATCCGACGTCGAGGCATTCTTATAGTCCGTGGAGGTAAATGCAACCGCAATACTTTGTCCCAATTGCCCCTGCGTGCGAGCTTTGCTCTTGATAAACCCTCCTCCATGCGCTGTTCCCATGCGCTTGGTGGTCCACTATTTCGTCATTGGTCGTTATTTTTTAATCATTTGCATACTCAGCCCTGAGGTACTTGAATGCGTAGTTTTATCAGGATAGAACGAATTTCTCGGAGTGCATCTTCTTCTTTTTTTTTTTTTTTAAGTGCATTTCGAAGGGAATTCAGTGATGGAAGAAACGTGGCCATGGTAAGGCAAGTTTTCTGTCTGTTTTCTTTTAATTATTTTATTCGAGTAAAGTCCATGTTTGGCCGAAGAGCGTCGCGTCATAGAAGATATTCATGGGTTCAGCTCTGACGGTGAGATTACTAAACCACAATCAATTGAAAAGATCCCCTGTGCGATCACCGGATTGATAACACACAGGAGCATAATCATTATTAAAAAGTTACATGACATGCGAACAGAAGATAACGTTTTGATCAATTTTCTGCTTAGGAACTAAAAGAAAGTTTTTTCCAAGTAAAACACCACAAGTTTGTCCTTACTCCAACGACAAACAGTCTCAGTACCGAGATTCAAGGAAGATTGACGGCAACTCAAGCGCTGATATCCATTATCACTTAGTGAATTATGTCGAGGATAAGTAACAAAGTGAGTGCTGCCATCAGTAAAATTGTGGATTGAGTTAACTGTATTCTCGTAATGGGAAGAATGCCACTGATACGCGAAAGGAATAGACTTGGTGACGAAACTTATCCTTGAGAAATACGTGCATTAAGAAAAAACTCATCGAAAAATGCCAGTTCACCTGCAACGATCTGGAAGGCAGCTACAGAGCCAATGACATAACTCAAAATCAAGACCATACACATAAATTTTATTTAGAAAACTTTCATGCCAACTTCTATCAAAAGCAAACACGTTTAAATTATTAAAACCTACAAGCTGACTTCAGACATTTTTAGAACTACATTTAAGACGTGGTTAAGACAAGTTACAGATTCATCTATCGATCGATTTGAATGAAAGCTTTGCTGAAGATCATTAACACACCTATCATACGCCAAAAAAGCAAAAACTTTGAACTTCCTGTAGCTCCATAACTTTAGTCAAAAGATATGTCAGAGATGTGGAGTGATAAACTGAGGGGAAGAAAAGGGTGAGATAATTTTTTAAATAGGATGTACATTAGTAAGTTTCCATTCTTCTGGAAAGATATCTGTAGAAAACTAAAACTAGAACAGATATGAAACGAGTGTTATTTCCAGTGCACAGGAATTTTGGACAAAAGACGATGTGCCATCTGGAAGAAGCTGTTTACTTTCAATTGTTTGCTGTATTCTATGTGTTTAAAACGATGGAACACGGAAAACCGCATCATGTCAGAATCAAGTGGAAACTGAAGGGTTTATTTGTCAGCTGCATTCAGGGTACAGTTCTCCGGAAAAATTGACCAAAGTATTACCTGACCAGGTAGTTTTATTGTTAAGGAGCTTTCGGTTGTCATATTCCTTAAGAGATTCGACATTGGATTCAACAGCAGGAAATCCCTTTAGATTTAAAAATCATGTAGATGTTAGAAGAAAGAAGAGCGTATATAGGCAATATAAAGTGCTATTTGGTGGGTCCCTAATAGCTGAAGATATTATCTACATACACAGTTTTGCATCTTGTCAATTGACACATTTTTTGGCTTACCAGGTAGTTGATTAACCGTGACCACCTTTGATATCAGTGTATTTATTTGGGTTTCTTGTGGGGGATCTGTTAAGTTTCGTCTGCTGTCTTGTCATGGTGGTTTTGTCCTGCCGGTAAGCTTTTAAATTTTTTTTTTTTTTTTTATAAATTTGATTCTTGGAATTTTTGTGCTTGTTCTGGAATTTGGTTTGGTGGCCTAGGGAGCATGACCAACCGACAATTTTGGCTCGTTTTGTCGTTTGCTGGTACTAGAAAGGCCACTCCCACAGGTTGACGCTCTTCTGATGAGGGCAACCTGTTTTTTTATTTTGCCTTGCTTTGAAGTTCCTTTTTTTTTTAATTTTGTATTTTTGTTCTGTAATGTTTTCATTTCTCTCTCTCTCTCTCTCTCTCTCTATATATATATATATATACACTATCTACCAACAAGTAATTGGACATCTGTGATAGCAAAGGAAAACGAAGTTTATTCACCTTCAATAGTTGGTGGAGCCTCCACGAGCGGCGATTACAGCTGCGACCCTCCGGGCATACTCTCAACCAGGCGTTGTACGACGGCTAGCTGTATTTTCTTCCACTCGGCTTGGAGAAGACAGGTCAGTTCCTTCACCGATTTCGGACGGTGGGGGCACCCCTTAAGTCGACGCTCCAACTCGTCCCAGAGGAGCTCGATAGGGTTAAGGTCCGGGCTATGCGCAGGACAGTCCATTCGATTAACCCCATTATCACCATACCAAGCCATAGTGGACCTCGCAACATGACAGGTGGCATTGTCATCCTGAAAGTAACATGGGTCCACCCCGTAAAACTGCCACAACGTAGGAAGCGCATGGTCATCCAAAATGGTGCAGTATGTCTCGACGTTGAGTCTACCAGGAATTGCGACCAAGGGTCCCGTGCCATACCAGAAGAAACACCCCCACAGCATAATTCCACCGCCGCCGAACTTCACAGTTGGCACAATACATTCCGGCAGGAGGCGTTCTCCTGCAGACGCCAAACCCAGACCCTGCCATCCGAACGGTAGAGGGTGAACCTTGATTCGTCGCTCCAGAGAACCTGTTTCCACTGTTCAACGGTCCACTGTCGACGTTCTGTGCACCACGTTAACCGAGCAGCGCTATTGGACTTGCTGATCAAAAGCTTGTGGGCGGCAGCACGTCCATGATAACCGAGCAGATGTGCTTATTTACGGATGGTATTCATCGAAAGAACACTCCCGGATGCCTGTTGAAACTCCTCGCGGATGTGGCCCATCGATTTGGTGCGGTTCTTCCGAATTTCTCTGGCCAGCACACGCCGGTCTCTAATTCCCAGTTTTGTGGGTCTGCCGGGTCGGGGCACATTCCGACAGTCACCTCTCATCTTCCACTTGCCAATCGCGTAGGCCACTGTCGATTTTGGGTACTTCAACTCGCTGGATATGTCACGTATGGATCGGCCATTTCTGTGATACCCGACGATTACACCTTTCTCGAAATCAGAGAGCTCCGAACTGCGCGGGATCTTGCATGCGACTGGTTGCGTTGTTGTTTTCCACACGATATTTAACGGCGGCGGCCGTGACGTGTATTAGGACCGCAGATATCGTCGATTGCAGGGGGTGTCCAATTACTTGTTGTTAGATAGTGTATATATATATATATATATATATATATATATATATATATATATATATATATATATATATATATATATATATATATATATATATATATATATACACTGGCGGAAAGTGAAAAAAGAACACCAAGAAGGAGACGTCTGATACTAATGAAATTTGTACAGCATAATAACGGAATAACGAGGATAACGTGATCAAAACATTATGGCAAAATACAGCTGTATTTGCTGGTAAACTGAAAAATAACATTTCCATGTAACATGGTTAGTACGAGGTTGAACCGCCATGAACTCCGTCACACTGTGCAATTCTGGCATGGAGTCTGTCGTACAAATGTTGGATGTAAGTTTGGGGTATTGAGTTCCAAGCATCCTCAACCTGGACGCGTAAATCGGGGATGGTCGTGGCTGGCCGTGGAGACCGGATAAGTCGTTGTCATATAAAATCCCACACGTGCACAATGGAGGACAAATCCGGTGAACGTGCAGGTCATGGAATTTGTCTCACACACTGAAGTGCATGTTGCGTTGCACGTGCCGTGTGTGGGTGTGCGTTAACTTGCTGGAAAAACCCACGATGGACCGACCTTACAAATGGCACAACAACGGGCTGAATGATGTTGTTGATGTAGGAGGTGCTGTTTAACGTACCCGATACAAATACTAGTTGTGTACGGGAGGGATAGCTGATCGCTCCCCACACCAGGAGACCAGGTGTAGGCCCTGTGCTGGCGGATGCAAGAAGGGTGGAGACGCTCCTCTGTGCGTCTGCGAACACGCATACGGCCATCGGAGGCTCTCAAGCAGAATCTGCTTTCATCGCTGAACACGACAGATCGTCATTACTTTCTCCAGTGCAGGCGTTGACGACACCACTGCAGCCGTTCCTGATGGTGGGCTGGAGTCAGACGTACACATGCCAGAGGCACACATGCACGTAGTCCTGCATCCAGTAGACGGTTGCGAATTGTTCGCACAGTCACCTCAGGTGCAACGGCAGCTCGAATTTGCGTCGCAGTGGATGTTCTGCTTGACAACGCCGCTCTTCTTATGCGTCGATCGGTCCGCTCATCAGTCCGTCTGTGACTCCCGGTTCCACGTCTTCTCATGTGGGAATGTTTATGGGACCATCTACGCCACCATCGTACCCCGACCGATACTTCCCGTCCAATTCGCTAAGGCAATACGACGACACGACCACCCGGCCTCACGGAGTCCGACTAGACGACCTCGCTCAAAGTCCGATTACTGCTGAAATCGTACACGTCTTCCATGTCCAGGCATTGCAGCTTCTTCAGGTTCTTCGCACGTGTCCGTACGCCGACGACTGATTACATTCACTTCGCCGTATTCCTTAAATACCACCGAAGATAATTTGCATATTATTCCTTACTGAGGCGTAAGCGCTCATCGGTTGGTCCCGAAATTAACATCACACCTACGTAAAATCGACCCCATTAACATACGTGAATTTCATGATCGTCCGCCAATTCCTTCTGGGTGTTCTTTTTTCACTTTCCGCCAATGTATATATCATTGTCAACCATTATCAATCCACTGCTGGACGAAGGTCTCCCCAAGTTTCCTCCACAACGGTCTGTCTTGTGCCAGTCTCCTCCATGTCACTCCCGCATACTTTCGAATTTCATCCACCCATCTTCCATGTGGTCTCCTTCTGGGTCTTTTCCTGTCCCTTGGAATCCAATCTAAGATTTCGACTGTCCATCGATGGTCTGTCCTTCTGGCAGTATGTCCAGCCCATTGCCATTTCAGGGATTTTACTCTGATCATGATGTCTTCCACTCTTGTCATTTTTCTGATCCACGAGTTCCTCTTATCTCTCCTGGTTACACCAAGCATGCGCCTCTCCATGCTTGTTTGAGTTGTCTGCAGCCTTTGTATGTCTCTTTTAGTTAAGGCCCACGTCTCTGCACCATACGTAAGCACTGGAAGGTTGGTTGGTTGGTTGGTTGGTTGATTTTTATGGCGCAAGGGCCATGGTTGGCCAAAGAGCGCCAGACGCAAGACAAACAAACAGTATTAAAAATGTGGTAAAAAGCTTAAAATCTGACTGATCATGTAAAACTGAAAAATGAGAACGATGGAAGGGCTAAAAAAGATAATGAAACAAACAGTATTAAAAACATGATACAATGATTAAAATCTAGCTGATTCAGTAAAACTGAGAAATGAGGATGATGATAAAACTAAAATCTAGATACGTTTAAAATAGTCAATTTCTTTAAAAAATGAAAACACGGCAACAGTATTGCAGTGGTCATTGAGGAGCTGCTGCAGTGTAGCGGCGTCCTCGTTCAACAAATGAAAATGAAAGAAATGAAAACGTACATTACGAAAACGAACACAGCTACACAGAAGATGAGTGACGGTGAGTCGGCAATTGCACGTCTCACACATCGGCGCAGTGTCGCCACACAGCAAAAAGCGGTGAGTGAAACGACAATGCCCAATGCGGAGACGCGCAAGCACCACTTCCTCCCTACGGTTCCGACGATATGAGGATTTCCAGACTTCAAGATTAGGTTTAATACGATGCAGTTTATTTTCCACCTCTTGGTCCCACAGACCTTGCCACGTTCGCTTGATATGGTCGCGAACCAGAAAGCGGAAATCCCGGTGAAACAGTGGCAAGGGTGTGAAGACCAAAGAGGAAGCAGATCTAGCAGCCGCATCAGCACACTCGTTACCCGAGATTCCAACATGCCCGGGACACTGGAAGGATGCATTGATCAAACACTTTTCTTTTAAGACATAATGGCATATTGCTCTTGAAAATTATGCTGTTTCTTCCAAAATTTTGTACGCCGATTAATTTCTTCATCAATGTGACCCTCACTTGATATCTGCTGTCCAAGATAAACATACGTGTCTGTTATCTCCAGCTTTTCTCCATAAATCGATAAATCTTCATTTCGTGTAAAAGCATTGAGCATCACTTTTGTCTTCTTAAAGTTCATTTTTAATCCCACTTCTTTATTCTTGTCAGCAAGTTCCTGGATCATACTCTGCAGCTCTGATGGGGTAGTTGCAAAAATGACTACGTCATCAGCAAAACGAAGGTGGGTTATATAATCTCCATTAATCTTCATCCCTTTGTTTTCCCAGTTCAGTGATTGAAAGACATTTTCCAATGTGGCATTAAAGAGCTTCGGAGATATGGTGTCACCTTGTCTCACTCCCTTTCCAATTTTTATGTGTGTTGTATTTTAAAACAGCCGAATCTTTGCACTTGCATTTTCATAGATGTTATTAATAATATTAATGTATACATCTTCAATACCGCAGGATTTCAGAGCCATTGTAACTGCTGATGGTTTCACGGAATCAAAGGCTTTTCATAATCGATAAAAGCCATGCACAATGGAAGTTCATATTCCCTCGCTCTTTCAATTACTTCTCTCAGTACGTGGATATGATCTATAGTGCTGTAGCCACTCCTGAATCCAGCTTGTTCTCTCGGTTGAGCAATGTCCAGTGTTACCTTCAAACGGTGTCAAAGAACTTTAGTGAAGATTTTATAAACCACTGATAGGAGGCTGATAGGTCTGTAGTTCCTGAGATCCTCAATGTCACCTTTTTTATGTAGCAGAATCATTGTAGCGTTGTTCCAATCCTCAGGAATCTTCCCTTCATTAAGGCATCGAGTGAAAATTTGGGCGAGTACTGTTTCGATTTCTCCACTTGCTTCTTGTATGATGTCTACAGTAATTCCATCTTCTCCTGGAGCTTTTACCCGCTTCATGTTCTTGATTGCACGAGCAACTTCTGCTGGAAGGACCGGAAGAACTCTGGTATTGGTACCTTTCACGATGTCTGGAGTACATGCATCATCCCTTTCATATAATTTGGAGAAGAAATCTTTCACTCTTGTCAAAATTTCGCCTCTATTTCTTGTTACAGAACCATCTTCTTTTCTCAGTGCCATACTCTGTTTTCTTCCCTTGCTGAGCTGTCCCTTTGCTATCTTTAGGCTTTGGTTGTTTTCAATTGCTTTCCTCACTAGTTCACAGTTGAATTTCCTTACGTCTTCAGTGTTATTTTTGCGTACTGTCTTGCATAGCTCTATATATTCCACTTGGGAAGTCACATCTCCTTTAGTTGTCCTCATCTCTCTTCTTTTTTGCATCAACATTTTGGTTTTTCCTGATAATTTGTTCACATGCAACTTGTTCTTAGACCCAGCTAATTTTGTTGCTGTTACCATAAGAGCTTTGGTTACTTTTCTGTTCAGAAATATCCACTTCTTCCGATGTTAGGCCTTTTAAAGCAGAGAATCTGTTCTTCAGTTCCAACTTGAAGTTATTATGGTGTTTTTTAAGGTTGGCTATGTCAATATATTTTGTTTGTCTTATGAGCTTGCCACGTTCGAGTTTAGTGTTGAGGTGCATCTTACATCTCACCAATCTATGGTCACTACCTGTGTTGAACTTGTTTAGCACACTGCAGTCTTCTATGAAGAATTTTTTGTTACACATAATAAAATCAATTTCACGTGTCATCCCATTTGGATGTCTCCATGTCCATTTCCTGTGTGGCTTTTTCTTGAAACATGAGTTCATGATGAAAAACCCTTCTGCCTCTGCAAACTCTACGAGCGTATTTCCACGCTTGTCTCTATTGCCGTGACCAAATTTACCTACTGTTTTCATTCTGTTGCTGCTGCCCTATTTTTGCATTGAAATCTCCCATAATTATCTTCAAGTGCTTCAATTTCTTCTTACCTTTATTATTTAGATAACGAATTTCCTCATAAAGTCTTCAATTTCTTCTTCAGGATGATTTGTGGTGGGTGCATAAGTTTCAATAATCTGATCCTGGTATTTTCTCGAGAGTTGGATAACGAGTCGTGCAGCTCTGTCAGAGGAACTTTCAACTTTTACAACTTTATCCTTCAGTTTCTTGTTTATTATAAATCCAACTCCACTAGTTCTGCCAATATCTGTCCCACGATAGTAGAAGAGATGTCCACTTTTCAGTTCAATGAGATCTTCTCCTTTTCTCCTTACCTCACTTAGCCCGACGATGTCCCACTTGATCCTTTGTAGTTCCTCTTCCAATTCAAGAAGCCTTGAATCAGAAGACAGAGAGCGTCCATTATACGTAGCTAAGGTCAGCATCAGATGGCAGCCTTGTACGGTCGTCCGGGGATTCTTAGCACCCTCTGCCTTCATGTCGCACTGGCCGCTGCCTTGGCCAGGTACATTCCAGCTGCCGGAGACTGAGGACCAAGATTTAAGTTATGGAGTCATTTTTGAGGGGTTTGGCCATAACACACCACGCTGGCCAAGCGGGTTGGTGAGTGTGGGATAGCATTTCCTCTAATCCCGATGGCATAACATCACAGCCTCTCCTTGACAAATGTCAACCCCGCCTTCTCGTGGTGCATCCTGTTCCCACTAAAGGGGCTCTGACGACCGCCAATAGCGGTATAACTATACCATCGGGATTAGAGGAAATTCTATCCCACACTCACCAACCCGCTTGGCCAGCGTGGTGAGTTATAGCCAAACCCTCCAAAATGACTCCACAACTTAAATCTTGGCCCTCAGTCTCCGGCAGCTGGAATGTACCTGGCCAAGGCAGCGGCCAGTGCGACATGAAGGCAGAGGGTGCTAAGAATCCCCGGAGGACCGGACTAGGCTGCCATCTGATGCTGACCTTGGCAACGTACAATGGACGCTCCCTATCTTCTGATTCAAGGCTTCTTGAATTGGAAGAGGAACTACAAAGGATCAAGTGGGACATCGTGGGGCTAAGTGAGGTAAGGAGAAAAGGAGAATATCTCGTCGAACTGAAAAGTGGACATCTCTTCTACTATCGTGGGACAGATACTGGCAGAACTAGTGGTGTTGGATTTATAATAAACAAGAAACTGAAGGATAAAGTTGTAGAAGTTGAAAGTTCCTCTGACAGAGCTGCACGGCTTGTTATCCAACTCTCGAAAAGATACCAGGCTCAGATTATTCAAACTTATGCACCCACCACAAGTCATCCTGAAGAAGAAATTGAAGAATTTTATGAGGAAATTTGTCATCTAAATAATAAAGGTAAGCAGCACTTGAAAATAATTATGGGATATTTCAATGCAAAAATAGGGCAACGGCAACAGAATGAAACTTCAGTAGGTAAATTCGGTCACGGCAACAGAAACCAGCGTGGGAATACTCTCGTTGAGTTTGCAGAGGCAGAAGGGTTTTTCATCTTGAACTCCTTCTTCAAGAAAAAGCCACACAGGAAATGAACATGGAGACATCCAAATGGGACGACAAGTGAAATTGATTTTATTATGTGTAACAAAAAATTCGTCATAGAAGACTGCAGTGTGCTAAACAAGTTCAACACAAGTAGTGACCATAGATTGGTGAGATGTAAGATGCACCTCAACACTAAACTTGAACGTGGCAAGCTCATAAGATAAACAAAATCTATTGACATAACCAACCTTAAAAAACACCATAATACCTTCAAGTTTGAACTGAAGAACAGGTTCTCTGCTTTAGAAGGCCTAACATAGGAAGAAGTGGACATCGCTGAAGTTAACAGAAAAGTAACCAAAGCTCTTATGAAAACAGCAACAAAATTAGCTGGGTCTAAGAACAAGTTGCATGTAAATAAATTATCAGGAAAAACGAAAATGTTGATGCAAAAAGAAGAGAGATGAGGACAACTAAAAAAGATGTGACTTCCAAAGTGGAATATATAGAGCTATGCAAGACAGTACGAAAAAGTATCACTGAAGACGTAAGAAAATTCAAATGTGAACTAGTGAGGAAAGCAATTGAAAACAACCAAAGCCTAAAGATAGCAAAGGGACATCTCAGTAAGGGAAGAAAACAGATTATGGCACTGAGAAAAGAAGATGGTTCTGTAACAAAAATAGAGGCGAAATTTTGACAAGAGTGAAAGATTTCTACTCCAAATTATATGAAAGGGATGATACATGCACTCCAGACATCATGAAAGATACCAGTACCAGAGTTCCTCCAGTCCTTCCAGCAGAAGTTGCACATGCAATCAAGAACATGAAGCGGGGAAAAGCTCCAGGAGAAGATGGAATTACTGTAGACATCATACAAGAAGCAAGTGGAGAAATCGAAACAGTACTCGCCCAAATTTTCACTCGATGCCTTAATGAAGGAAAGATTCCTGAGGATTGGAACACCGCTACAATGATCCTGCTACATAAGAAAGGTGACATTGAGGATCTCGGAAACTACAGACCTATCAGCCTCCTATCAGTAGTTTATAAAATCTTCACTAAAGTTCTTTCACACCGCTTGAAGGTAACACTGGGCATGGCTCAACCGAGAGAACAAGCTGGATTCAGGAGTGGCTACAGCACAATAGATCATACCCATGTGCTGAGAGAACTAATTGAAAGAGCGAGGGAATATGAACTTCCATTGTGCATGACTTTTATCGATTATGAAAAAGCCTTGATTCGGTGAAACCATCAGCAGCTACAATGGCTCTGAAAACCTGCGGTATTGAAGATGCATACATTAATATTATTAATAACATCTATGAAAATGCAAGTGCAAAGATTCGGCTGTTTTAAAATACAACACACATAAAAATTGGAAAGGGAGTGAGACAAGGTGACACCATATCTCCGAAGCTCTTTAATGCCACATTGGAGGGTGTTTTTCAGTCACTGAGCTGGGAAAACAAGGGGATAAAGATTAATGGAGATTATCTAACCCACCTTCGTTTTGCTGATGACGTAGTCATTTTTGCAACTACCCCATCAGAGCTGCAGAGTATGATCCAGGAACTTGCTGACAAGAGTAAAGAAGTGGGATTAAAAATGAACTTTCAGAAGACAAAAGTGATGTTCAATGCTTTTACAAGAAATGAAGATTTATCGATTGATGGAGAAAAGCTGGAGATAACAGACACGTACGTTTATCTTGGATAGCAGATATCAAGTGAGGGTCACATTGATGAAGAAATTAATCGCCGTACAAAACGTGCCTGTAGAGCTTTTGGAAGAAACAGCATAATTTTCAAGAGCAATATGCCATTATGTCTTAAAAGAAAAGTGTTTGATCAATGCATCCTTCCAGTGCTTACGTATGGTGCAGAGACGTGGACCTTAACTAAAAGAGACGTACAAAGGCTGCAGACAACTCATAGCAGCATGGAGAGGTGCATACTTGGTGTAACCAGGAGAGAAAAGAAGAGGAACTTGTGGATCCGAAAAATGACAAGAGTGGAAGACATCATGATCAGAGTTAAATCCCTGAAATGGCAATGGGCTGGACATACTGCCAGAAGGACAGATCATCGATGGACAGCCGAAATTTTAGATTGGATTCCAAGGGACAGGAAAAGACCCAGAAGAAGACCACATGGGAGATGGGTGGATGAAATTCGAAAGTATGCAGGGGTGACATGGAGGAGACTGGCACAAGACAGACCGTTGTGGAGGAAACTTGGGGAGACCTTCGTCCAGCAGTGGATTGATAATGGTTGACAATGATGATGATGATGATATATATATATATTCAACAAAGACTAAATTGGAGAGAAAGCGGAAATTCACCGGGCTGTAGATAGATTTATGGCAACGGAGGATGAGAAAATTCAGAGAAAAGAACCTTCTAGAATTTCAGCCGCAAGATCAAGCTCTCAAGGAGCTACAGAGGCTACAGAAGAACGAAGAGAAAAATACATGATTCCATTCAAACATCAAGAATGGCAATGGGAGCAAAAGAAGAACTCTGCCGTCTGATTTTATAATTCTACTGATTATGAAATTGAATCGCAACTCAATATCTGCTCATGGATAAAATATGTTGCTATTGCTTTACTTTAAAATGGATGGACGAAAGAGTAGGTGTGCGTTGTAATATCGGAATAGATCACCTGGAATAAATAAAAAATTATTTCCCTGAACCACTTTTCGATTTAAAAATTAGAAGTCTCACAGATTTGCTTCATTTTCAGAATAACGTAATTAGGTATAACAAAAGTATCCAGATGATATCCTGAGGTTGTACAAAGGTTATTAGAGAACAATTCGCCTTTCAAAATTAAAGGACAGGTCAGCTGCTAGATTGGTAGTTTGCTGCCAATACTTGATCAGTAGCATAAATTCTTGCCGATGTATGTCATTGCTGATAACACGACACAAGTAGAAGAGTGTTACAATTATACACTATCTACCAACAAGTAATTGGGCACCCCTGCAATCGACGATATCTACGGTCCTGATACCCGTCACGGCCGCCGTCGTTAAATATCGTGTGGGGAAACAACAACGCAACCAGTCGCATGCAAGATCCCGCGCAGTTCGGAGCTCTCTGATTTCGAGAAAGGTGTAATCGTCGGGTATCACAGAAATGGCTGATCCATACGTGACATATCCAGCGAGTTGAAGTACCCAAAATCGACAGTGGCCTACGTGATTGGCAAGTGGAAGACGAGAGGCGACTGTCGGAATATGCCCGACCCGGCAGACCCACAAAAGTGGGAGTTACAGACCGACGGGTGCTGGCCAGAGAAATTCGGAAGAACCACACCAAATCGATGGGCCACATCCGCGAGGAGTTTCAACAGGCATCCGGGAGTGTTCTTTCGATGAATATCATCCGTAAGGAAGCCCATCTGCTCGGTTATCATGGACGTGCTGCCGCCCACAAGCCTTTGATCACCAAGTCCAATAGCGCTGCTCGGTTAACGTGGTGCACAGAACGTCGACAGTGGACCGTTGAACAGTGGAAACAGGTTCTCTGGAGCAACGAATCAAGGTTCACCCTCTACCGTTCGGATGGCAGGGTCTGGGTTTCGCGTCTGCAGGAGAACGCCTCCTGCCCGGAATGTATTGTGCCAACTGTGAAGTTCGGCGGCGGTGGAATTATGCTATGGGGGTGTTTCTTCTGGTATGGCACGGGACCCTTGGTCGCAATTCCTGGTAGACTCAACGCCGAGACCTACTGCACCATTTTGGATGACCATGCGCTTCCTACGTTGTGGCAGTTTTACGGGGTGGACCCATGTTACTTTCAGGATGACAATGCCACCTATCATGTTGCGAGGTCCACCATGGCTTGGTATGGTGATAATGGGGTTAATCGAATGGACTGGCCTGCGCAGAGCCCAGACCTTAACCCTATCGAGCACCTCTGGGACGAGTTGGAGCGTCGACTTAAGGGGTGCCCCCACCGTTCGAAATCGGAGAAGGAACTGACGTGTCTTCTCCAAGCCGAGTGGAAGAAAATACCGCTAGCCGTCGTACAACGCCTGGTTGAGAGTATGCCCTGCAGGGTCGCAGCTGTAATTGCCGCTCGTGGAGGCTCCATCAACTATTGAAGGTGAATAAACTTCGTTTTCCTTTGCTATCACAGGTGTCCAATTACTTGTTGGTAAATAGTGTATTACCTATGGGCGTCACTGGCAAATAGGAATTCGGAGGGGGACGCAAGCGTGCAGTAAGTAATAATAGCCAATTTCTTTGTTTTTTAAAAAAGTTTTTTGAAATGTATTAAGGACAGCAAATCTTCTAAGTGTATTGAATAAATGCATATCTGAATGCATTGCAATATCAGAAATATAGACGGTTCTCAGAAATATTGCAGGGGACTATCCCCCCCCCAACGACGCCCATGATATGATCCCAACTAAATTATTAATATTACGTGACTTACAACAAATGCTCCATAGGGAAAACAAATACTTCAAGAGTTTTCCATATGCAACTCAAAATATGCCCTATCATAACGCTCTGATTCAAGCAGACGTCAAGCACGAAAATCCCCTTCCTCCCAATATCAGAAGTGTCAGTCATTTTAACAGGTAAAGTCACGCAACAAGCGATATTACACTAAAACTTCGAAGCAATAACCTCCAGAAACTACCTGACACACATTGCTCATACGGTGCCCTGAAATATCCTACAATGTTTTGGAAAAGAGAAGACGGATATCATTCTGAGTATTAAAACAGATAAATCCTGCTACTGGAACAATCACAAATATTATTTCTTTTGATAATTAGATAAATGCAAAGGTCAGATCACTAATGTAATATTACAATTTCTTGCAGTAATATGAAGTGTATATGTATGCAAAATTTCAAGCAGAAAGATTACGATTCGTAAGGCTAAACCAACAAAACTCATAGCAAACGATTGAATCTATTTACGAAATGCATTAAATAAAGATGGAAATGCAACTAATGTAGACCAATTGGTAATATTTCTTTCCAACATCACCGGTGGTCCGCTTTACACGCGCAAAAGTCGAATGCGATGATGTACGCCAACAATATAGAAGATCGGATTCATCAATCACTTTCACTTGTAATCCCAGCTGGACCTAACCGAAATTGGTTGATCCGAAATCAAAATATCGTTCAAACTTCACTGCCCGACTATATTTCATCTTAAGATAACGATTTTTATGAATCCCGTTAAGAAAAAGCAGAGTCACATGTACACAGCTGATTGGAAGAAACGAGGCCTATGACATATCTTATTGTGGTGACAAGAAATGACAACAAAATCTGTGATTTCATGTCTTCGGAGATACTAAACACAAATGAAGACCCTGTATAACACAAGATCATTAGTACTCAAATAGTACATGGACCATGATGAGATTTCATTCCATCAATGATATGCATGAACGATTTGAAATATGCAAAAGAGTTTAGTTGCAAGTTTTTAAAGGAAACACAAGCTAGCCACAATAAGCACTCACTTTACTGACGTACACGCGCGCTCTGTAGAAGTCCTTTCAATGGAGGATTGAAAAAAAATGTAAGGGTTAGCAGCACGGAAGTTAATATCGACAACTCTTGGATAGTCCAGTATTCTCTGTTCTCTTTTGTCGCGTCCGTACAACGCTTATATTAACAGAGAATATCGTCAATCGATAGAATCAGTTAAATGTACAAGGTGTATCAGAAATGATGGTCACAACTTTAAAGGGTGATAGAACACGGCACAAGGAACAATATTTGTAATACAAGGCGTGGTCGGAAGCCGCGTGGTTAGCCGGTAGAGGGCGCTTGCCGCAGCGTTTCGCACACACCGTCATTCGCATGCTGTACGGCCCCCGAGATGCAGCGGTATTCCAATGCTGAGAAGGCCGATATCCATTTCATGTACGGAACCGCAAACAGCAACGCCGTCGAAGCTCAACGACTGTACCGGAAGCGTTTTCCACATCGGCCGGTGCCCAATTGCCGAACCTTTCAGCGCCTGCACAGACAACTCTGTGATACGGGGTCGTTCCTCGCCCACAGACAGGACGCAGCGTGTTCACGGACCATGTGAACGCCGAATAGGATAGAGGTGATTCTGGAAGATGTGGAAGATCGGCCGGAAGGCAGCACTCGAGCGATGGAACGTATCCACGGAGTGAGTCATATGACGGTATGGCGTGTGCTTCACAAGGAACACCTCCACCCTTACCATCTCCATGGGGTCCAGGCCTTACAAAACCAGATTTTCCTCGCCGTGTGAGATTTGCACGCTGGTACCTGCAACAGTGCACAGTGCAGCCAGAGTTTGTAGCCTCTGTTCTGTTTACCGGCGAAGCAATGTTAACCCGTGACGGCATGTTTAATACGTATAATGAGCATGTGTGGGTCACCGTCAATCCGCATGCAACACGGGTGCGGTACACCAGCAGCCTTTCTCCGTTAATGTGTGGGCGGGGATAATCCACGACTACGTCATTGGCTCGTATTTCCTAAGAGACCGCTTCAACGGAACAAGCTACCGTACTTTCCTGCAGCAGGTCCTGCCTGAGTTACTGGAGGTTGTGCCATCACATCTCCGTGCGAACAGTGGTTCCAGCCCGACGGAGCGCCAGCCCATTACACCAAGGAAATGCGGAACTACTTGAACACTGAATTTTCGAACCGATGGATTGGGCGCGGTGGTCCCATCGCTTGGCCCCCTAGATCACCCGATCTCTCCTGCCTGGACTACTTTTTCTGGAGACATCTGAAAAGCCTGGTGTACGAGACGCACGTTGACTCTCCTGAGGACCTTGTCGCCCGCATTAGCGCCGCTGCCGGCGAAGTACGTGACATGCCGAGAATCATCCAAACAGTACGCCAATCACTTCGTCGCCGCTGTCAGGCATGTCTTACGGTAAGTGGACGCTCCTTTGAACAATTATTGTAAAATATCCGTAAATCCCTTTTTGTACATGATCCGTTCATAAAGATTATTCCTTTGCCATGTTCTTCGTCCTTCATGTGTTTGCGCGTTAATATTGCACATTCGACCACGCCTTGTATAATAAATATTGTTCTTTGTGCCGTGTTCTATCACCCCTTAAAGTTGTGACCATCATTTCTGATACACCTTGTATACTATGTAGAGAAACGTATTCGGACACCTCCACATATGAAAATAAAGGTGCACTTATACAAACAGACGCGCATGCGCTGGGTATGTTGGGTGCTATACACAAAGGAGAGCGTTCGCACTCCTGTCAGACTGCATTGAAAGCGACTACGCCACTCAAAGATCAACTGACAGACTTCGAAAGGGGCATGGTGGTTGAATGCCTCCTGAGTAAGCAATCACTGCGTAGCATTGCCGCTCTTCTGGAATTCCCCACAACTACTGTCGCTGATGTTCTTCATCAGTGCAAAGCAGATGGTGCTAATACAGTGAAGCTGCTGTCTGAGAGGGCTCACAAATTAAGTGATAGTGTCAAACGAAGCTTACTGCGAAGTATGAAGAAGACGGAACACACGTCCTCCGCCACAGACCTAACCTTAAACGTCGCACAAGCCACTGGAACAGCTATTTGTACCAGAACAGTCTATCGGGAACCGCATGCTCACGGTTACAATGCTGGGTCAACCGCGCACAAGCCCGACACTACACCACTCCAGGCAATGCCAGACGATTACTGCAGTGGTGTTTCGCTCGCCATTCTTGGACAACAGAAGAGTAGAAGAGGGTCGTGAGGCGTGACGAATCACGCTACCCACTCTTTCGTTCGGATGGGCGTTTTTGCTTTTGTCGTTTTCCAGGGGAACGCTGTCAGGTTGACTGCATTATCTCCACAGTCAAGTTTGGAAGAGGATATGTGATGGTACGGGGCTTTTTTTCCTAAGAAAGAATTCGGTCCTTTGGTTGTGGTGTCCTTCAGCCTAAAGGACACCAGATACGAAGATGATCTGAACAATTCCATACAACCTACGCTGTGTCAGTACTTCAGTACAAACGTCTACCTATTTCAATAAGGTCGGACGCCTTGCCATACTGCCAGTCTCTCTAGGTCCGGCTTAAAGAGCAGGACTTGGGTCCAAGTGTTGGACTGACGGGTCCCAAAACCCGACTCAAGTAGAAAAGAACATCTGTAGGACGGTCTGAAATGCCATATCTAATTTCGAACGATTTTCCACTTCGGTTGCAGTGGCTTTGCATGAGGAATGGAGGGAAGTATCTTGTGGAAAGCAAACCTAGAATGGTCGGTGTAGTCATAACAGCCGAAGGTGGGCTAACTATATCCTGATTTCGGCTAATTAATGTTCTCGTTTCCGTTCGGCCTAGGTGTCCGAATACTTTTGTCCACATAGTGACATGCAAATATGTAAACAAAGAATGTGACACGGCTATATTAACTGTTACTGACAACACTACAAATAATGAGGTAACAAACTATGAACAAGGAAGATTCATAAGCAGTAGTGAAGCTTTTCGGAGAATATGTATTTCCAATGCATGAACGATTCCTACCCGTTGTGTGCCCTAGGTACATACCTTGGAAACGGTCAAGCAGCTTACTTCAAAGAATAAAATGGCTTCTATCGAATTGAAATGCACAAAGAACAATATTAACAGCTTTCTTTGACCTTTCCAAAAAAGGGGATTTCGCAGAAACTCTATTTTATCATTCGGTTCTGACTTATTTCACCAAGGAATAATTACGACAAAAATGGAACCGTCGCAAAACTCCTAACAACGTAACAAATCACCCAGAATTTAAAACGAGTAATGTTCTTTTTCGTGTGTACATGTTCATCTACAAATTTTGAGAGCTTATAACGAAGTAAATTTCTCCGTCATTTTTGTCCACGCCGGGGCTCGAACCCGGGTCCCCTCATTCCGGAATAAGTCGCTCTACCAATAGAGCTACGCGGACGTTCGTTGTTGCTGTTATCTGCCTTTATGTCGTGTGCGTCCTGCACGTCAGGCACGTCAAAAGCTTTTATTTAAGGTTTCTCCTTCACGAGGTTGTAAATTTCACATCTTTTACTGATTAACGAACAGTAAGTGCAACTCACTTGCAGACAAGCTTGCCAATTAAGATTTTTCCTTAAGAATGTTTGTTGATGGATTAAAGCGTTAAATTAACTCATCAGCTGCTCAGTCTTTTATAATGTTTAATCTTTTTGTAGTTATTTATCATCATCATCATCATCATCATTGTCAACCATTATCAATCCACTGCTGGACGAAGGTCTCCCCAAGTTTCCTCCACAACGGTCTGTCTTGTGCCAGTCTCCTCCATGTCACTCCCGCATACTTTCGAATTTCATCCACCCATATTCCATGTGATCTTCTTCTGGGTCTTTTCCTGTCCCTTGGAATCCAATAACAAGTCTTTTCTCTTTTAGTCCCGATCCTCTCTGGGAAACATAAAGTGAATGTGTAAGAATATATTTACATCAAGCAAAAAATGATAATAAAAACATAGAAAAGTTTTACAATGATGATGTGATCTTTAATAGAGGATTTATCTTTGATGAAAGCAATATTTTTGCTGTAGATGGACGTCAGATTAAACTATTTGACCTTCCCCAGCCATTCAGAGATGGCACAAGTGAGCCTATGACAGACCTTGCGAGTAGTCCTGACCAATGTATAGTATTTGCAGAAGAAAATGAACACAAATTTCTAGAAGAACAAAAGACAATTTTAAAGAAAGTTCCGGAAGCCATTTTCCACAATAAAGAAATGATATATTTTACAGATGGAATGAGAGGTAAGGTGATGTGCAATCATAATATAGCGTGTCCTTGACAAATGCCAACCCCGCCTTGCCGCGGTGCATCCTGTTCCCACCGAAGGCGCTCTGACGACAGTCACGTTGAGATATAATTATACTGTACATCCGGGATTAGAGGAAATGTTATCCCACACTCACCAACCCGCTTGGCCAGTGGGGTGATTTATGTACACCTCCTCCCCCAAAATCTTTCCACAACTCAATAATTGGCTCTCAGTCCCAAACAGCTAGAATGTGCCCAGCCAGTGCAATGTAGATTTAGATGAAAGTTGAGGGTGCTAACAATCACCAGAAGTGCGGACTAGGCTGCCACCTGATACTGATCCTGCGGTTACGTTCAACGGACGAGCTCTATCTTCTGTTTCAAGGTTCCTTGAATTGGAGGAGGATCTTCAAAGCATGAAATAGGAAATCGACGGGCAAAGTGAATTAAGAAAAAAAGGAGAGGATCTCATTGAACTGAAAAGTAGACATCCCTTCTACTACAGCGGATCAGATACTGGCAGAGCTAGTGGTGGTGGATTTATAATAAACAAGAAACTGAACGAAAACATTCTAGAAGTTGAAAGTTCCTCAGAAACAGCTGTGAGACACATTATCCAATTCTCAAAAATAAACTATATTCAGATCATTCAAGCTTACGCCCCCACAGGTCATTCTGAGGAAGAAATTCAAGAGTTTAACGAGGAATTTCCTTTCCTAAAAAACATGAACAAGGAGTACTTGAAGATTATTATGAGTGATTTCAATATAAAAATAGGGCAAAAGCGACAGAATGGAACTTCGGAAGATAAATTCTGTCACGGCAACGGAAACCAGCACAGAATACATACTCTCGTAGAGTTCGCAGAGGAACAAAGAATTTTCATCACAAACTCCTTTTTTAAGAAAAACTAACATAGAAAATGGACATGAAGACATCCCAATGGGATGACAAGTGAAACTAACTTTATCGTGTGTAATGAAAAAACTGTCATCGAAGACAGCAGTGCTAAGCATGTTCAACACAAGTAGTGATCATAGGGTAGTGAGGTGTAAGATGCACCTCAACCCTAAACTCGAGCATGACAAGCTCATAAAACAAACAAAATGTGTTGACATGGCAAACCTTAAAGAGCCTCATAATACCTTCAAATTGGAACTGAGGAACCGATTCTCTGCTCTAGAAGATCTAACATCAGAAGAAGTAGACACACCTGAAGTTAACAGAAACTAAGGCTGTTATGGAAACAGCAACAAAAATACACTCAACGGACAAAACATTAGAGATCCTTACCTAATAGCATGTTGTTCCTCTTCTAGGCGAATAACACTCGAAAGCATCGACTTCAACAGATGCCGGAGGGGTTTCCGGAGGTAATGCCAGCCATGCCTGCTGCAGCACTGTCCGCAACTCCGTCCGAGACGTCGATCCAGGATCCACGGATATGATGCTCCGCTGCACAACATCCCAAAGAATTTCAATAGGGTTCAAATGCGGAGACCCTTGGGTGTCGACTGGATGGTTCCAAACTCATATGAGTGTCCCTTGAGCCATGCCTGGGTGGTTGCGGCTCGTGGTGTGGCGCACTGTCCTGCTGAAAAAGACCAACGGTCGCAGGATGCGCGAAGGCCATGAAAGCGTGTAGGTAATCAGCTAACACATGCTGGTAGCGCTCAGCGGCTAAAAACCTCTCCAGTCACACTAAGGGACCAAATGTGCATCATAAGAAGGCTCCCCTAACCATCACAGAGTCACCACTGCCTTGAACAAAGCCAATCTGCACGACGGGGCCATGGCCTCATGCTGCTGACGCCACACCCGCATCCTCTCGTCAGCTCGCTACAGCTGAAAGCGAGATTCATCTGATCATACGACGCGGGGTCTCTTTCTGAAGTGGTCCAGTTTTGATGTTCCCGGCAGAGGCGAGGCTGTGACGTACCTCAGCGGTAAAGCACGTGTCAAGACGACAAATCTGCTGTGATACATTCCGTCCGTGTAGCTTACTTGGGAGAGCAACTTACTCCGGAGTGAGTGAAAAAAAAACAGTTTTGAACCAGTGAGAAAAGTCACCGCAAGCAACCAAAGCCTGAAGGAAGTAAAGGGACATCTCAATAATGAAAAAAAGCAACAACAAAGATTATGGCCAAGTAGAAAGATAAAACCCGTCTAGGCACGTTAAGCAATTTATTCATAAAAGACACGAGCGCTTTCCATACCTTCAGGTGGTCTCTTCATCAGGTGTAAGAACTAAAAGGAATAAAGGAATAAAATACACTTCATAAAGTTATATCGTGTGTGGTTTAAAATAACGTCCAGGGTAACACAAAACGACTGATGACATGGTATAACACTGTGCAAGGGTCAAATTCAAAAAGGAGGCACGGTTTACAAACCGAGTGGTGTTAGGAAGACCTCATGATCAAAGTAAAATCCATGCAACGGCAATGGGCTGGACATATTGCTAGAAAAACGGACCACTGATGAACAACTGAAAGATTAGGCTGGATACCAAAGGACAGAAAAAGACCCAGAAGAAGACCATGTGAGAGATGGGTGGACGAAATTCGTAAGCATACCGCAATGACGTAGAAGAGACTGTCTCAAGACAGACCGTTGTGAAAGAAACTTGGAGAGACCTTCATCCTGCAGCGTATTAATAAATCGTTGACAATGATGCTGATGATATTTTACAGATGCATCTGGCGGAACAGGAAGAACGCTTCTAATTAATTTTATCTTTTCCTGCTTCTAGTGATAATACCTTGCATCGAGTTCAGTCTCCGTTCAAAGCACAGTTTGTATACCCACTGAGATCAAGAAAAAGCATAAAGATTAAGCTTAATAATGTATAATATCTAAATCCAAAGTAAGAACTTTCTTCATACATTGAATCGAAAGATGGACATTTCTCAATTCAAGATCATAAAATTATATTTAACTCATTTTCCAGGGTTCACACTAAGTAGAGAATGGTATCAAAAGCAAGAAAAACTTCCAGGTAAAGCCCGAATGGATGTTTACTGGATGCTCCAATCAAATGTAAATCAGGATACCGTAACTGATGACAAATTCTTAATCGTTGAAGATCACAGACAAATTAAAAAACGTAGTTAACTTCGAAATTAACAATAGCTAAAGTAATAAAATCTTGAGAGTTTCGACCTGACGTTTAGCACGGAAAACATGAAAAGCGACAACAAAGATTTACATGAGACAAAATAAATAAAAACGGAAGATTAAATAGGTAGTATGCGTCACACTGTTCCTTTGACCTTAACTATTGTATTATCTTTTTCTTATTACTTTCCTATCACCTGCTTATCAATGAACTACCTACCTTAAGATAAACTAATATCATAATTATGTTATCGTTGTCCTTTTGACGACATGATTTAAGTTAAGATCATGTTTCACAAAGCACAGTCAACCCTCTATGCACCGCCCCTCGATTTATCACTACCCTTACATAACGCCACCTCTTGGGTCTGAACGCATGTACTCTATACACTGAAGTGCCAGAAAAAAATAGTACACCAGTATAATACTTGGTAGGTCTCCCACTGGAGCGCAGGACTGCAGAAATACGACGGGGCATGGACTCCACTAGCTTCTGGAAGTATGCTGTAGGCAACACACACCATACTTCCTGCAGAGCGTTCCACAATTCGGGTGTATTCCCAGGTCTCGGATTCCTGTGTTCGATTGCGCGTTGCATGGCATCCCAAATGTGTTCTATCACGTTCAGATCTGGGGACTTGGGTGGGAATGGCAACACCTCAAACTCAGATGAATACTCCGATAACCATATTGTGGCGCTTATGTGGAGGTGCATTGTCCTGTTGGTACAGGCCCAACCCAGCAGCATGAATACAGGACATGAATAGGTGTACCTCGTCAGAAAGAATGCACACATAGCATTGGCCTGTCACAGACGTTTGTAGACGTACCAGGGGTCCCACTGAAGTCCAGCTAAACACACCCCATACCATTACGAACCCCCCACCAGCTGGTACAGTTCCCTGTTGACAGGGGGATCCATGGCTTCATGAGGTTTGCGCCACACACATTTGCCCAATACAGTTGGAAACGTGACTCGTCAGACCAGGCTACTTGTTTCCAGTCATCAAGTGCCCAGTGGTGGTGTTGTCGTGCCCAACGAGGCGCTTAGCTCTGTGTCGTGCACCCATCAAGGGGACTCGAGTTGGGCGTCGGCTCCCATAGCCCATATCGTGCAGGGTACGTTGCACAGTCCGGACGCTGATGCTTGTTGAGGCTCCAGCATTGAATTCTGATTATACCTGCGAGAGTGTTGCACTCCTATCGCGTGAAATGATTCTTCACAGCCGACGATGGTCATGTTCACCCAATGCTTTTTTATGGCCACACTGGTATCATAGGTTGGAAGTTTTGCCGGAATTCTTGTAGTCACGGTACACCCTTGCAATGGTCATCCGTGAAAATCCGAACTTCGTTTCTACCTCCGAAATACTATAGCCCATCTCACGAGCGCCAACTATGACACCGCGTTGAAAATCACTTAAATCGTTATTACTTGTCATTCTCATGCCGAAAACAGCTCTGACAACTCAGGATGTATATCGCTTTATATACGCACTGGAGAACGCAACCGAGTACGCGCATAGGTGACGTATGTATTTTGCATAAGCTCATCTGTACCAGTTTTTCTGGCACTTCAGTGTACATAACATTCATTTATAACTTAACATACCGCCACACCCTTGGCATCCGCTAATATACGAGGGTTGTATAATGAATAAACTCTTTTACCAGCTAAGCTAATTATAATGAATAAAGCTTTCAACTAAGCTAGTAATATTTTATAATGCTTCTGCTACTGAATTATATGCTCGTACTAAGCTTCTAATAGTGAATTCAAATGGTTGTTGTTACTAGTTAATTAAGATCATGAATAAAGTCTCCTGCTAGTCGTGTAGTAATAGTATTGAACAAACTTATAACTGGTAGTAATGTTGTAGCAGTAATTAGGATGAATAAAGTCTTAACGCTGGTTGTTAATAATAATACACTAATGACATAAACCTAACAGCCAGACAGAGATCTGACAAGAACTATGAATTGAAAAAGACGTACTTACGAAAAGCTCTTTTATTATATAACTCTGGAATCATCCAACGCACACACACAACTCGTTTCACAATAATGAAGAATCAAACTAATCACATAGAACGAAGCTCTCAATACAACAACAACAACAACAACAAACTCTCTCCTTCACATAAACCAACGCTCTCCGTACAACAACAAACGCTCTCCGTACAACAAGAAACGCTCTTCCTACGTATCGTTGAACGCGCCTATTTATACTGGCTACCACCACGTCATGACTTACACTCATTGCCAGATCTCATTCAGCGGGTGAAATAACATCTCGTTCAGTAAGAAGATAATTTACATAGAAAAATAAAATAACCAGAGATAGTAAAAATCAAAAGGAAAGTGAATCTAGAGTATACGTTACAGTTGTACATAAAGTAATGAAAAAGTGGGCATAACTTTTTTATTAACTGACAGAGGTCGTTCAAATTGCACATGTTGGTAGAATAACTCTCTCTCTATACAAAGGTACTACTCAACATAGCTTCCATCACAAGCGATGCATCTGCGTCATTGTTAAACCCAACTCTCGAATCCTCTTTGAAAAACTTCAGGCGTGGACTGTTGTACCCACTTCTTCACAGCCACTTTCACGTCGTCTGTGTCATCAAATCGTTGTCCCCGGAGACTCTCTTTCATTGGACCAAACAGGTGGAAATCGGAGGGCGCCTGCTCTGGGCTGTACGGTACATGGGGACCACCGACCAGCCTAATTTGCTGATCGCATGCTTTCTTGCCAAAGATGTGTGTGGTCTGGCATTGTCATGGTGAATGTGGATCCTTTTCAGATTCTTGTTCGGCCTATTTCTCTTTACGGCTTCTCTAAGCTTCTTGAGTGTCTCAACTTCCCCGTTCGCCGGTCACGGCACGCCCTCGTACCAGAAAATTAAGGAGAATGACACCCCTGCCACTTAAAAAAATACAGTTACCATGACTTTCTGTTCTGATCGCTGGCTCTTGAACTTCTTAAGCCTTGGTGAAGAGGTGTGACGACATTCCAAGGATTAATTCTTCGTTACCGGATCGTAAAGATACGCCCACGTTTCATCGCCTGTCACCAGATAGGAGAAAATCGTGTCCTCATTGGCCTCGAACGCTTCCAGTAGATCAGAGCAGACTTCCACCCTTCTCTCCTTCAAATCGGGTGTCAACTGTCGAGGTGCCCACTTTACACACGCTTTACGATATCCTTAGTCTTCCACCATCTTCTTCTGTACGACACTGCGATCACAGTCCAGTTGTGCAACAAGCTCACGGATTATGACTCGTCTCTCCGCACGAATCAATTCATCCACTAGCTGACGATTCGTGTCAGTGGTCGCAGATGATGGTCTCCTATTGCGTGGTTTGTCTTCAACGCTGGTAAGCTGGTTTCCCCTTTTTAAACTCCATCCATCTGTGCACATTGCTCTTGTCAATGGTGTCATCTCCGTAAACATTCTGTAGCCTTCTGTGGATGTTGGACAGCCTGCACCCTACCTTCGTCAACAACAAAATGACGGCACGTTGCCTCTGCTTGAAATCCATTATTTACCTACAACGAAGAAGAAGGGTTACTACAGAGGAAGAGTTACTCTACCGACATGTGCAATTTGAACGACCTCTGTCAGTTAATAACAAGAAAGATGACACCGAATTTTCAGATGTAATAAGCACATCTTTTGAATCCGTTCTGACGCAAATTAAATTTATCAAAGCTATTCAAAGTCAATGGAACCGGTATGGAAAACAATAGTATCTGACGGAAGAAAGAAGTTTTCAATCGGGTTTTTCATCCCTCAGAGATTGCTGTAAACGGAATCGTGAGCTTACGCCCTCTGGTTGCAGACTTGTGCGTTAAGAAAAACATGAATTTGTATGATAAACATTTCGCACCAAAAACACTCTCCAACATAGAAAGAATTTTTCAAATCGGACTCTTAGAAACAGAGATATCGACAAAAATAAGATGTGACTTAACGTCCCCTGATGGGAAAACTATGCAATATTTTAGGAAGAAAGTATTCTCAAAAGGTTTTGCCATATGAGCGGTATCGGTTCAAAAAAAATATTTAGTCGAGTTTTCAGGAGCCCAGATTTTGCTACAAATACATCAGAAGCAGAAATTAACACTTATGCCCCCTGGTGGCCAAACCATTCTTTACCAAACATTAGAAATTATGTGAAAAATATTTTCCATCAGGTCTTGTATGCGATACAGGAAGAATTTTCCAAATCGGAGTTTTAGAAGCAGAAATAACGCAGAAAACGCAATTTACCTTTGTGCCCATTAGCGGGAAGTCTATGATTTACTTGAAATTTTTGATTTTATAGGAAAAACATTTCGCATTGGAAACACCATCCAACAACGAAGGATTTTTTGAAATCGGACACAAAGAAATAGAGATATTGACAAAAATAAGATATACATCTACGCCCCCTATCGTAGAAACCATGTATTATTTCAAAAAGAAAATATTCCTAAAACGTTTGTCGACATTAGTAGTATCGGTCAACAAAAAACTTTTTTTCAATAGAGATTTTGGAAGCTCATATTTTGCTGCAAATGCATCAGAAGCGGAAATTAAGATTTACGCCCCCTGGTGGCCAAACCATTTTTTTTTACAAAAACTAGAAATTGTGTACAAACGATTTCCCATCAGGAGCTGTATCCTGTGCAGAAAGAATTTTTCAAATTGGATATTGAGAAACAGAGATATACGGGGAAACGCAGTTTACCTCTACGGCCCCTAGCGGAAAGTCTATGAATTACTTGAAAATTTTTAAAGTATATGAAAAACATGTCACACTGAAAACACTATCCAACAAAGAAGGAATTTTTCAAATCGGACGCCTAGAAGTAGATATATTGACAAAAATAAGATATACATCTACGCCCCCTGGCGGAGAAACTGTGGAATATTTTAAGAAGAAAATGTTCTGAAGAGGTTTATCGATGTGAGTGGCATCAGTCACGAAATAATTTTTTCAATCGATATTTTAGAAGCTCAGATTTTATGGCAAATACATCAGAACCAAAAATTAACACTTACGCCCCCTGGTGGCCAAAGTATTCTTTACCGAAAATGCAAAATATTTTCCACCAGGAGGTGTATCTGCTGAAGAATTTTTTTTCAAATCGGAGTTTTAGAAGAAGAGTTATCGGGAAAAATGTAATTTACTTTTACGCCCCCTAGCGAAAAATCTAAAATATGCGTAATTTGAAAAAGTAACTATATCTAAAACACTCTTCAACATAAATGGAATCGAAAGATAAAATAATTCTTTCAATCGGGTGTTTAGAAGCAAATATGTGGAATAAAACGTATTTTTGAATTCGCCATCATCTGCATTTACGCCATCTGTACATCGTAAAGAAAAAACCGAAATGAAGGTTCATAATTCGCATATTGCAAGCTTCCCAATGCAAAAAGAATTTTTCAAATCGAATTAATAGTTGCGGAGATAACGTGGGTACAGACGGACGGACGTGCAAACCGGTAATATAAACGCGATCTTTTTTTACGCTTTCCACCCGTAATTTGAAGAAGCGTATATGCTCCAGCTTTTTCCGTCCGGCTGTCCGTCCGTCCGTCTGTCGGCACGACAACTCACGTAAAATTGATTCGATTTCGATGAAATTTTAGTATGTGGTAGGGGACCGCCTGGCGACGAACCCTATTGAAAATGGGTGAAGTGGGGTCAAAGGTCACGACATAAGAGCGGAATTCATTCAATTGTCCTTATGCGTCATAAGGTGCGTAAAAATGGTTCGATTTCGATGAAATTTTGGTATGTGGTAGGGGACCACCTGGAGAGTAACCCTATTGAAAATGGGACAAATGGAGTCAAAGGTCAGGACATAGGATCGGGATCCATTCCACCGCCCTTATCCCACACTATTAAGGTGGACGTCAAGTAATTTTGCTTCCTATATTTCCAATGGAAAACCTTTTGTACACATTTTCTTCACAATTAGTCTGTTCCCAAGGATGGAAATTTGAACATCGATTAAAATAATTTCATACTATAACTTGGAATACTTAACATTTTGTAAAACATAAACTTAATTATGTTAAAAAACAATAACGTTTCCTTTGGTGGTGTTGAAACCAGAAAAAAGATGGCGCGACCTGTGCTTTGATGACGTCAGTGGACAAATAAATGTTGGATTGCATAATTACGGTTATGGTTTATTTTTATTTTTTTAATTGGAGGTTTAACGACCACCGTGAGCAACTCAATGGGCTATAAGCAGTCGCCCGTCCCTAATTTAGGGTCACTGGTTCCAGGGAAGGGAGAGAGCCAGTGCCGTAAGACAAACACAACATCCATGCCTGACCGGGATTCGAACCCGGACCCCTTACGGACGAATGATCAGAGGCCAACGCCTTAGACCACTGCGCCCGGTTATGGTTTAGAAAATATTAAGTATTCCAAGTTATGAAATGAAGCTATTTTAATGGATGTTCAAATTTTCATCCTTGGGAACGCATTATTTGTGAAGAAAATGTGTACTGAAGTTTTTCCATTGGAAGTATAGGAAGCAAAATTACTTGACTTCCACCTTAAAGTAGCAATTCTTGTATGTATGTATGTACATTTTATTTTGAAAACGGCTCTAAGAATTTTGATGAAAGTCGTTAACCTACAGTTTTCTGGTACTAGAAATCGATTTAGCTTGATCTCGACTTTAGGAGAATTCGTTTAGTGGGTTAAATACTCACCCCGAATTATAACGTTTTTATTGGCATGGCGTCGTTCCATAATGTTACCAATGGTTAGAAATCTTATGACATCACAATCTCACGTTTGAGAATGTTGGCGCGCGGTCACGCCGTCTGTCTCATTACGTCACGGATTGTGTGTGGATCCTAATAAAGTTTTATGACGTCACACTTTTGCGAGCAGATGGTCCCGATTCCCATCTGCCTCATTACGTCACGCGTTGTGTGCGTATGTCCGTCCGCGCGATAACTCGCGTAACAATCGTTCTATTTCGATGAAATTTTAGTATCTGGTAGGGTATCACCTGGGTAGGAACCCTATTTAAAGTGAACGAAATGGGCTCAAAGGTTAGTACATAGGAGAGGGATCCATTCCATGCAGTTATGCGCCATAACTAACGTAAAAAATGTTCGATTTCGATTAAATTTTAGTATGTGGTAGGGGACCACTTGGCGACAAACCCTATTGAAAATGGGCGAAATGGGGTCAAAGGTCAGGACATAGGAGCGGAATCACTTCCATCGCCATTACTTACGTAAAAATGCTTCGATTTGGATAAAATGTTAGTATGTTGCAGGGGCCTGCCTGGGGACGAATTCTATTGAGAATGGGCGAAATGGGGTCAAAGGTTAGGACACAGGAGCAGGATCTATTCCATAGCCCTTATGCATCATTACTTACGTAGAAATGCTTCGATTGCGACAAAACTTTATCATGTTATTTCGGAGGTATACTGAACCGGTTCTGTTGAATATCATCGAAATGGGATCAAAGGTCAGGGCACAGGATCGAGATTTGTTCCACAGCCATTATTCTCATAACTTGAGTAATGATTTCTGTTATGTTGGAAAGCGTATCATAATCAATGCATTGCATGATTTTACTAACTTGTTTACAAAAGTCGTGCTAAAAAAGTTATGCCCACTTTTGCATTACTTTTGGTACAATCCTCGTATGTAACCACGCCAACTTGCTTTTCCCAACACAAAACATGCTTGATGTGCCACTACTTGAAAGCTGTGTGAGAATATCATTTCCGTTTTTTTTTCAGAGCATTGTTCATTTGTGGAGGTCCTTAATGTTGAAGGCCCTTTTATTCAGTCAAAAATGCGGATCTGTGTTTTTTAACAATAAGAACATTTTTTAAGCAAACTTGCAGTATGGCCACATTTTAAACACACTTATTAAATTTGATTGTGCTCTGAAATTAACTGGGTTGATATCTAAAACGCAAATGAAAATAGACGAGTTTTTTAAAGAAACTTCTGAAATTCAAACCCTCTTTCCACCAGTCTCGGACTCGAACCTATAAGCTTCTGCCCCGGAGCCGAATGCTTTCCCAAATAAGATACGCCGGCAAAGATTTATCACTGCTACTTGCCGTCTTGGCATGTGCGTCACCTCTGTAGTATGTCACATATACGCCCTTTAAGAGAAGCGGGGGGCACGAAATCTCAGGTCTCGGGTCCACCGCAAACCATGCTTGAAGTAACTCTCTATGAAAGATGGAATACTCACTAATTCCCGACAATGTGTGGAAGTAGCATCACGCTTTTTTTGAAGAACCTAGCCAGCGGTAGATCCATTTTTACGTTCGGGCACCAATTTGAAATTCAAGTCCATTTCGCCGGTGGTGGAATTCGAGCCCTCTTCTCTCCGGAGTCAGTTATTCTCCCAACTAAACTACACTGACGAAGCTTGATAAAGTGTTACTAGCGTAACATGATTTTTTATTAAATTCCTTATAATTAAAAATGTTAACTTTGTCTTCCTACCATGCAAAGTAAATTTCCGCATTTAATGCCTACTAGAAGCTTTCGAGATAGAAACAGACACTTCAAACTACAGAGCGCACTAAGTACACAGCATATACCAGCATTTTTTTTAAATTAACATATTGTTAAGTTAATGCAAATTGTGATCTTCAATGAGCCATAATTAACAAAATTTGGGTTATTTAAAACTAATTGGTAAATTTGATGTAACGCCACAATGTAGTGTAATAAACGGTGGCGGTACATCAAAGATTGACTGTATACGTTTATGTTTTGTTCGTTTTGTATTTAACCTAACGTTTTTAAAGAAGAGTTTACTGATAAAATTAAATAAATAAATAAATGATTTGCTTTGGGCTAAAGATCGACAAAATGCAATTATTGCATAAATAAATCCCCATCGCTCTTTCCACGTTAAGCAACGCACAGCAGCCGAAAAATTATTAATCGGCCGCTGTCGGGGAATCGCGTTAGCCTTACACCACAGCGGCCAATAATTCACGGCGCTATGTGTGTTTTTCTTTTTCAGTCAGTATCTGACATCATAAATCCGTAAGATGGGCTCAGCTACTGAGATGTCTCCATCTGGTGGGTATTAACGGCACTGGCTATATATTAATTATAGCAATTATTTCAAAATATACTTTATTGGCAAAAACATAGGGAATACAGGCGTACCACATATGGCAAAATAAACAACAAAACAACGAGCGATACTGATGAAATATTACAGGTGAATGTGATACGGCAATCAACTAAGGATGTCAAAATGGTAAAATCATTAATAAAGAACAATACATGCTTGAGGAAGATGATGCACAAGCAAAAGTAATGATTAATTAATAAAGCATGCGATGACGTGCACACTGAGAGCAGAGCACAAAACAACAGATAAATATATTTACAAGAATATAGCTGTACAACGCATTGCACAAAAAGAAGGGAACATGTAAAACACAACAAAAGCATATACTACGATAAAGGTACAGAAGTTCCCACAATCAAGGAAACCACACGATATGTGACAAAAACATGATAAGTATTACAGAACAGAGTGGAAACTTGGGCTAATTCCCCAAGTGAAACACAAGGATACACAAAATACAAACAGCAAGCCGTGCAGTATTGCATCTGTCCAAAAGAAACAACGACATGGGACGAGCAAGAAATACATGACGTCAAAGAATGTGAAAATGCAAGACAGTAATAAGGTATAAATTAAAAGATACAACACAATGCAGCAAGAAAAAACAGAAAGAGCAAAGTCTCGCAGGGCAACACCTCTCGTATTGCTCTTAGAGAACAAATACACCGTGCCCAACTCAGTGAAGGTACAGGCAGCAAAAACAGCCACATGAGTGAAGAATAGGTAGTAAGGACAGGTGCAACGAAGAAACAAATACAGCACGATACATGCACACGAATTACACAAAAATTGCAGAAAACCCCTACAATACAAATCATAAGCAGTTACAAGACAAACACTTAGCAGACAGTGTGACGAAGCACCAAGAGGAGAGAACACAAATCTCAACTGATGCAGTCAGTAGGTCGAAGCTGGAAAAAAACAATCAGAAGGAAAGATCAATGGAAGAGCCAGTGATTTTGAACCATCCGGTCCCTTGTGTCCAGGTAGACGGGAAAGAGGCTTGAGATTGAGGGGTGGAAGCAGCAAAGTTCTTCAGGCGTAGTCGAGACACAATGCGATTCCTAAAAATCGACCGTAAGGCCGCGCCAGCAGAGAGGATACTAGGTGTGGTAGCAGGAGAGCGGAGAGATTGATGATAAAGAAAAATGACATGTTTGACGAGTACGAAGAGATAGGCACAGGCAACCGGCAAAATAGCCGGGGGATGTTTGGTAAGCAGTAACCACTCGTACGCTTGAAAAGGGATGTCTCTAGAGCAAATGGTGCCCACAAGACGAAAGGCAGTATTGAGAAGTGGAAGGAGAACGGGACAGTGACAGTAGACATGAGGAACATCACCTTCAACACCACAAAAGCAGCAGAGAGAAGTAGAAGAAATAGACATGTGAAAGAGAGAAGAAAGAATAGGAAGTCGGCGGTGAAGAAACCGCCATTGGATGTTTCGCTCTAACGGGGTAGAAAGGGGAGAGAAAGAGGCAGACCAGATAGACAGCAGAAGAGAAGGAGAAGCATCAGGAAGACCATGCGGAGAAGTTAAGGGCGCACGGAGGAGCTAAGGGCGCACGGAGGAGCGCATAGATAGAAGCAGTAGAAAAAGAAGAAATGGGAGCAACAGAGTCCCGAAAGGGAAGGAAGAAAGGAAGAGAGAGGCTCGGTCCAGAGAAAGAAAAAAGGCCAGTGTCAGAAACCAGAAGCGGGAAGAGGGTACGGAGAACGGAGCGAAGAAGGTCATACTCCTCTTCCAAGGTGGAAGAAGGGTCAGGGAAAAGAGAAGAGAGTGGTTTCCAGGTCAAATCGGAAGTTAATAAAGCTTCGACTGTGAGAATTCCTGAGCGGAACCAAGGGGAGAAAAGAAAGTATGGTTGATCGGGTGGATGAATCTGAGTGGAAAAGAAAAGAGGTTCTGCAAGCAGGTCCAGGGTGGTAGAGGGAGGAGCGCGGAGTAGCGGGAGAGAATGAAATACCGCTAGAGCGTCGATAAGAAGTGGTGGGAGGCGTTTAGAAGTAGAAGGAGATGAATCCATCCTAAGAAAAAGGAGGAAAGTGAAGGATGGATCATGAAGAGAAATAAGAGTATTCAGGGTAGAAGAAAGTGCAGAGGAGGGCGAAAGGAGAAGACTAATGAAGGAGACGATTCGGTGAGCTCGATAATATGTTCTGACATCCGGGAAATGAAGACCACCAAATGATGTTGGCAGAGAAAGCGTGGCAGCAGAAATCCAATGTCGAGATGACCAGATCACTGAAGTGAAAATACTATTGATGGCAGAGAAATGATGCGATTTAAACACACAGAAATCCCAGGGATAGAAGCATTGTGAGAGAAGATATCGATGAACAATTTGAGCACGTTGAAAGTAAGAGGAAAAGGAAAAGGTAAATTGCCAAAAACCAGCCGTGCGATGAAGTCGTGGGAGGAGAGCTTGCCAAGTGATGGTGCTTGCGGTAAAGGAGTGTCCAAAATGAGCTCCAAGAAATTTTTGGGTCGAGGAGGACCACACTGCTCCCCACGGTGAATCAGTGCGGCCTCTCCAAGAACCACACCACAGGCCAGCACTCTTCTGAATATTCAGGGCAGCACCAGAGAGAGAAGCATACTGTTCATAAGTGGCAAGAAGAGTATCAAATTGGTCATCGAGGCGAAGACAAAAGGTAACATCATCTGCATAAGCAGAGACAAGAAAACGGTGGTGCCGAGTACTAGAAATAATCGGTCCAACCGCAGGTAAGAGAGACGCTCGACTCGCAATAAAAAAAGGCTCAAATGCGAGAGCAAAGAGTTGTCCTGATAATGGACAACTTTGTCTGATGCCAGATCGAAAAGGAATCGGGGCCGTCAAAAATGTGGCCGTCCGAACATGCAAATGGACGCCCCCGGTAAAGGCTAAGGATGAGAGAAACAAAAGCGGGGGGAAAACCAAAGTGAGTTAATACGGCAGAAAGGTAAGTGTGAGAAACGTTATCAAAAGCGGATTTCTGGTCAAGGTTAAACAAAGCTAGGGGTTCGGAATGCTTTAGTGCAAGAAAGGAAAGGTTATGAAGAAAGGAGATATTGTTAGAAATAGGACGACCAGGCACGGTATATGTCTGGTCGGGGGATACGAGGAACGGAAGAACAGAAGTAAGGCGGCGAGAGAGGAATTTAGTGAAGAATTTGTAATCCAGGTTGAGAATGGAGATGGGGCGCCAATTCGACAAGTCCAGAAGGTCACCCTTCTTCGGCAGGAGGATGACATGTGCAACTGTAAATTCCGGCGGAAGCGCAGGAGAAGAAAGAGCACACGAAAAAGCGGCAGAGAGAAAAGGCAGGAGTGACGGAAGAAAGGCCCGATAGAACGACAGTGGGAGGCCATTAGGTCCCGCGGAAGAGTGAAGATTGAGGGAGGCAAAAGCCTCCCTCATTTCAGGCAAAGAAAAATCAGCAATGAGAGGGGCGCAGAGAGAAGACGGGACTTGAGGGAGAGAAGAAAAAGAAGAACCCTGCGCAACCGCTCGGAACTTCTCCTGAAAGAAGTGACGGACATGAGAGCAGATGAGAGTTGTGTTGCCAGTAACGGTGCCATCAGGCAATCGGAGATGTCTGATGAAAGTTGACGTGCGTCGCATGGATTCCATATTTGAAAGGACCTCGAAAGAATGCGTCGATGGTGAAATACGTTGGAGCCGAAGACGACGGACTGCTTGCTGAGCAAACGGTTCGAGGCAGGCATGAAGTTCATCACGGACGGAGGCATAGTGCGGGTCAGACATTGGCGTCGCGGAGAGGAGTCCTCGTAGGTTACTCACCTCCATCGAGTGAGTGGTGGAAATAGTAAAGGAGAGTTGACGAACGAACAACAGAAGATCCCGTTTGACATCAAGCCACAAACGCAAGGCGCTTGGGGTCGTTGTGAGCAGCAACTTCCGATTAGAGAGAAACGTCTGAACTTCCTCACAAAAGGAACGGTCTTGTAAGAAAGTGTCATCAAATGTCCAATGATGGCGCGTAGATGAAGGTGCTGGGGAGACACAAATTGATAGTGAAACGGCAGAATGGTCGGAAGATACAGTGGGTGAATGTCGAGCAGCAGTGATAGCAGGGAGTAAGGAAGCAGAAACATGTATTCGGTCTAACCGCGCAGCAGTAGTACCGAACGTCGGTGGATTACACCACGTAAAGGAAATGGAATCAGGATTTAGCCGTCTGAAGGAATCGACAAGGTGAAAATCATCAAGGAGCTGAGTCAGCTGTGAAACTAAATTCATGCGGTATTCGCCATAAGACGAATTTCTGTCAAGAGAAGGCTGCAGCGTGCAGTTAAAATCCCCGCAAGAACGAAATAGTCCCCAGGAGGAATCGCTGCATGAATATTACGGAAAAGAGGAGCAACATATATTTCATCAGTGGGGATATATACATTAAAGATATGAAAAGTAACATTATGCACACAAAAGGTAAAACACTGAAGAAAATCAAGGTGCAAATTTGTCACAGAAATAGAAGTCAGCTGAGTCAAAAACCGCTGGCGCACATTTACAGCTATACCACCATACCGCGAGAGGCGATACGAGCGGTAAAAGGTGTACGGCCAAAGTCTCCATAGGTAAGTGGGAGTGTCAGCAAAGCAGTGAGTTTCCTGGAGAAGGAGAACATCTCCACCAGCGGCAGAAATGTCCTCATAAACGAGGGAGTTCAACACTGGTGTCGCGAACCCGCGACAATTCAAGGAAGTCACAGTGAAAGTGCCATGTCTCTAGTGGCAGTGACAATCTTTTCCAAATGGGAACGGAAGTTGTTGTACCGCCGTTGGATGCACTTCTGAGTGGCAGCATCCTCGGCAGATGGACTCTTGATGGTATTGTAAAGAGTTAACAGTTGTGCCAGTTGATTCTCAACTGCTGGGTAGCGCGACCTTCAAATCGGTTGACATAGGTGAGTAAATTAGGAATAAGAGCTGGGCACAAGCAAAGTCTTGCAATTCGTTATAAGGGAGATGAGTGTCCAGAAACACATTCATGTGCAGGCGTGCGGAAAATTCCTCAAGAGGCAGGAGGTAGGTAACTGGCTTGGAAGACTTGACAGGGCAACCCGGAGCAGGTGATCCAGCAGCCTTAGTCAGAGAGGTTTGAGCAGAGTGGCCAGATTGTCGCCGTCGTTTCGTAGAGCCGCGAGGAGGTTTGGCATCCCTTTTGTCAGGACGGGTCCGGAGATAGCCCTCCGTCCCATCACTCATCGCTTGGTCGTTTACGCTTTGATAGGCTGTGTCATCAGCGGTCGAGGTCTCGGTATCAGACTGGTCAGTCGCAACGGACTCAGCAACTGCTGTAGGGTCCGCAGGAACATGAAAAGATGTTGAAGATTGTAAAACTGGGTAGTGTTCCTCGGAGAGAGAAGGTGGGACAACAATTGGCGTAGAGGTTGCCACCGAAGGTAGGTTGTACGCAGGAACTACCGTCGGTAACGGAGCGCTACTGGGATCTTGTAGAGAAGGCGTCGGATCTAGATAGACGGGCGAAACAGACTTTGGTGGAGCAGCTGGACACTGCTTATAGTAGTGACCAACCTGGTGACATTGACTACAATGGAATTCCGTCAGGAAGTTTATTTGCCTGACCTTGTCCTCGCCCCGAACAGTGAAGTGTGTTGGAAGCCGTTCTATTGCTTCTTGTGATGGAAATATGACCCTCGCAACGCGGCGAGCACTTTGGATCGACGCATGTCGTGGATCACGTAATGGGCCGTTTCGGGCAGCAAGATGCGTTTGTATGATTCCAACTACCCGACCAACCGAAGATAAGACAGCATACAGCATGAGATCTGTCACTTCCAACGGGACCGGGTAGAAAGAAACGTTAATGGGTCTTTGGCCCACCGGTTCTGCAAAAAGATGTCTATCACCAATTGTGAGGCCAGATGTTAGGAGAGATTTCGCCATTTCAGCCGTGGCCAGATAAACGACCACAAGTCGTCCTCTTCGATACATTTGCGGAATAGATTCAGATGGGAACCGCTGTGCAATGGCATCTGCATATACTCGCAACGGAGTGTCCGGAAGGGCTTCGAAATGGACGCCTTTTGCAAGATTCTCAGTAAAAGCTGTGCCAGCTGGAGAGCTGGCTGGGATATTAAGCACGATATTATTGCCAGCTTGGGAAATGAAAGATTTCAGCTTTTCAGCGCCAACATAATTATTCTTGGATGCTGGACGAGGGACTTTGGAGGCTGCAACAGAAGAAAACGAAGGTAATGACACGTTGGGCTCGGCAGTGCTAGAAGAGACTACATTTCCAGTGATGTCCATCGCGTGATCATCGATAGCGGAAGCCTGGAGATGTGACGTAGCTGGAGAAGGCAAATTGGCAACGCCACGAGCGGACGCTTGCGTGGCAACACCCCCCATCTGGGGCATCAGAAAAGGAAGAGAGATTAGGGCTATCACTATCCCTACCGGAAGTTGCCATCTTTAATGGCGGCGCCCAGCTTGGCCAGCTTGGCCAAACGTAAATAAGATGAAATACAACAAAATAGGCACTCACCGCGCTCGAAACGAAGCAAAATGAAAGACGATACCTTTATACTTAAGGTGAACGTGAAATTAAGGAGTGAAGAGTCCAATAACACACCCAAATCACAAGAAAATCGCGGAGCAACAACACGCTGCTCAGTTAAATCCAAGGGCGAGATTCAAAGTGAAAAAACTGAAAATCCTCTAAATACGTGGCGTCTGTTGAATAAATAAATCCATCGCTCTTTCCACGTTAAGCAACGCACAGCAGCCGAAAAATTGTTAATCGACCGCCGTTAATACCCACCAGATATATAGCCAGTGCCGTTAATACCCACCAGATATATAGCCAGTGCCATGAATACCCACCAGATATATAGCCAGTGTCGTTAATACCCACCAGATGGAGACTTCTCGGTAGCTGAGCCCATCTTACGGATTTATGATGTCAGATGTTGACTGAAAAAGAAAAACACACATAGCGCCGTGAATTGTTGGCCGCTGTAGTGTAAGGCTAACGTGCTCGACTAGATATCGAGAGATTCGGGATTCAATTCCCCGACGGCGGCCGATTAACAATTTTTCGGCTGCTGTGCTTTGCTTAACGTAGAAAGAGCGATGGATTTATTTATTCAACAGAAGCCACGTATTTAGAGGATTTTCAGTTTTTGCAATTATTGCACTTGTTGTACAACCAGGAACTTCTGTTGTTCTCTTGGAAACGGGTAAAATTGCGCATTCCCGTATTCAAATTACCACTAAATTGCTTATCGACCGACCAACAAACTTGCGGTATACCTAGCGGTACGCCAGATCAAACCTTTTTCAACATTGTAAACTCATAGTGTGGGATGAATGTCCCACACTATGAGTTACATCACACAAGAATACCTTAGGATCCATAGATCAGAAATTGCAATATTTTAGAACGAATAGCTTTGTAAGTAGTCACAGGTTCTTTCAGTTGGCGACTTCTGACATACGATTTTGGTCGTCCCGGCTTCTGAGAGGTCAGAGGCGCTGGTTTCTGAATAGTCGTGAGATATATGCCCGGTTTCGTGTCCAAGATGAGACATGTGTGGTGCTCTACGCGTTCTGGAAGGACTCTGGCTGTCCTTCCAGAACGCGTAGAGGGGCTTACGTTAACTCCTCCTACCCCCCAAAAAATGTGAAATAAATATCCATTGTAAACTGGCTAGGTGAATTAAGCTCAACATGCAAACTAAAGATAGTGTTGCCAAACCGTAGACAGAAGAGATTGAAAGCCTTGTAAGCCATATATTATTCTCGGAAATTTTTTTGCTGCATGTCTAAGGAACCCACTCTAAACGTGTGTTTTTTTATTCTCTCTCTTTCTTCCCCTGTATTAAATATTTTCTGAATAGTTGTTTTTCGTAAACTGATCTGAAAAACAATTATTCAGTAACAGATCACATAAATTCAAGAGCATGAACAGCAGTTAATATATATTTCAAATTCCAATTATTCTTTTTTGAAATAATTAGTTAATTAAATCCATATTTAAATATTTAGTAAGTGAAAGTCTCTTTTTAGCACGTCTTTTGTAAAAAAAGATCGTGCTTATGTTACCGATTTATCCGTCCGTCCGTCTGTACCCCCGCTATCTCTTCAACTATTAGTCTGATTTGAAAAATTATTTTTGCATTGGGAAGCATAAAATATGCGAATGATGATCATTCATTTCGGTTTTTTTACGATGTACAATTTCGCCGCTAGATGGCGTAAATGCAAATGATGGCGAATTCAAAAATACGTTTCATTCCGCATATTTGCTTCTAAACATCTGATTGAAAAAAATCTTTTATCTATCGATTCCATTTATGTCGAAGAGCATTTTAGATATAGTTACTTTTTCAAATTAGGCATAGATTTTCCGCTTTAGTATTTTAGATACTAAAGCGGAAAATCTATGGTTGCGTAAAAGTACATTAGGGGGCGTAAAAGTAAATTACATTTTCCCCGATAACTCTTCTTCTAAAACTCCGATTTAAAAAAATTTTGCTTCAGCGGATGCACCTCGTGATGGAAAATCTTTTACATATAATTTCAAATTTTTGGTAAATAACACCTTAGCCACCAGGGGGCGTAAGTGTTAATTTTTGTTTCTGATGTATTTGCCATAAAATCTGAGCTTCTAAAATATAGATTGAAAAAATTCATTCGTGGACTGATGCTACTCACATCGATAAACCTTTTTGGAATATTTTCTTCTTAAAATATTGCACAGTTTCTCCGCCAGGGGCGTAGATGTATATATTATTTTTGTCAATATCTCTACTTCTAGGAGTCCGATTTGAAAAATTCCTTCTTTGTTGGATAGTGTTTTCAGTGTGAAACGTTTTTCATATAATTTCAAAATTTTCAAGTAATTCATATCCTTTCCGCTAGGGGGCGTAGAGGTAAATTGAGCTTCCCCCTATATCTCAGCTTCTAAATCTCCGATTTGAAAAATTCTTTCTGCACCGTATACATCTCCTGATGGGAAATCGTTTGCACATAATTTCTAATTTTTGTAAAAAATAGTTTGGCCGTCAGGGGGCGTAAACCTTAATTTCCGCTTCTGATGTATTTGCAGCAAAATATGAGCTTTTAAATTCTCGATTGAAAAAAACGTCGTTTGTAGACCGATGGTACTCATGTCGACAAACCTTTTTGAAACATTTTCTTCTTAAAATAATGCATGGTTTCTCCCCCAGGGGGCGTAGATGTATATCTTATTTTTGTCAATATCTCTACTTCTAGGAGTCCGATTTGAAAAATTCCTTATTTGTTGGATAGTTTTTCCAGTGTGACATGTTTTTCATATAATTTCAAAATTTTCAAGTAATTCGTAGACTTTTCGCTAGGGGGCGTAAAGGTAAATTGCTTTCCCCCTACATCTCTGCTCTTAAATCTCCTATTTAAAAAAATTCTGCACAGGATACAACTCCTGATGAGAAATCCTTTGCACATGATTTATAATTTTTATAAAAAATGGTTTGGCCACCACGTGGCGTAAGTCTTAATTTCCGCTTCTGATGTATTTGCAGCAAAATATGAGCTTCCAAAATCTCTATTGAAAAAAAAAGTTTTTTGTTGACCGATACTACTGATGTCGACAAACGTTTTAGGAACATTTTCTTCTTGAAATAGTACATGGTTTCTACGCCAGGGGGCGTAGATGTATATCTTATTTTTGTCAATATCTCTACTTCTTTGTGTCCGATTTGAAAAAATTCTTCCTTGTTGGATGGTGTTTCCAATGCGAAATGGTTTTCCTATAAAATCAAAAATTTCAAGTAAATCATAGACTTCCCGCTAGGGGGCACAAAGGTAAATTGCGTTTTCTGCGTTATTTCTGCTTCTAAAACTCCGATTTGAAAAATTCTTCCTGTATCGCATACAAGACCTGATGGAAAATATGTTGCACATAATTTTTAATGTTTGGTAAAGAATGGTTTGGCCACCAGGGGGCATAAGTGTTAATTTCTGCTTCTGATGTACTTGTAGAAAAATATGGGCTCCTGAAAACTCGACTAAATTTTTTTTTCTTCGATATGGATAAACCGATATGGACAATATGGATAAACCTTTTGCGAATACTTTCTTCCTAAAATAATGCATGGTTTTCCTACCAGGGGACGTAAAGTCACATCTTATTTTTGTCGATAACTCTGTTTCTAAGAGTTCGAAAGCTCAAGATTCCGTTTACAGCAATATCTGAGGAATTAAAAACCCGATTGAAAAACTTCTTTCTTCCGTCAGATACTATTGTTTTCCATACCGGTTCCATGGACATTGAATAGCTTTGATAAATTTAATTTGCGTCAGAACGGATTCAAAAGACGTGCTTATTACACCCGAAAATTCGGTGTCATCTTTCCTGTTAATACATGAAATCAGATGCTGAGTTGAAAAGTGGTACTGAAGTACAACTTTATCCGCCTGATGTTCAAAGAGGTCACAACCTCCATGAAAAATATGACAATATTTGATCACGTTATAGACAAATTAGACAAATATTAAACCATTACTTGCCCCCCCCCCTCGGTGAGTAATCGTGAAAAAATCCCTGAGCGGCGCTTATCTCAGTGCCCAACAAAATGGAGAAACCTTTCCGATAATAAAACTTAAGAAAATTTCTCAGTATTTATGATATCGTTTCTCTAAGTAGGTAAACACCAAACACAGATAACCCACAGGAAACGGAAGTGTAGAAGAATCTCAAACACTACTTGGACATTTCTGAGATACGCTCTGCGGCATTTGCCTCAAACTTCGTCGATTTTCAGTTGCTACAAAGTCGCTTCCAGCACTGCAGAGGGGAGTGGAAACAGTTATCGCCCTCTTGTAAATGTGAGGCTGCTGGTTCTACAGAAGAGAGAACCAAAGCTAAAGAATATCTTATTCAGACTCCAGGGTTTACCCTAAACGCGAGAAATTCTTATAATGTATATGAATATCTACAGCATCTCATGAAATTTAATAAAAAGGAATAAGAAACAATAAAATTACGCTCTTACAGCCAGTTTAGCGTTCTGCATGGTTCAATAGCTCCTCCCTATTAGCAGACGCGCATACACAAGGAAGAGCAAGCGGGGGTGGGGTAACGCACTTGCCCTTTTGTGCAAATCTGAATGCGGCATTGCAATTTTTGGGAAGGACTACAAAGATTTTCGCTGTACCAGTCGTACTGATAAGTAATTTTCCTGTGATATTTGTGCGTGTGTGTAGTAGTAGTAGTAGCAGTAATAATAGTAGTAGTAGACAATAGAGAGCAGAGTACAGATACTACTTGAATTTTTCCCTACGTGAGAACAATGTATATGCACATGCCATAATCGTCATCAAAACCATTATCAATCCACTGCTGGATGAAGGTCTTCCCAAGTTTCTTCCACAAATGTCTATCTTGCGTCAGTCTCCTCCATGTCACTCCCGCATGTTTCGAATTTCGAATGAATATTTACTGTACGGGAAATTATAAAAGACGAAGAAATAAAAATCCCTTCCCCCCACCTCCGAATTCACTGCTGCGCGACGATCTCCCCGAGTCCCTTGTAGAAGTCGGTTTTTTCTAATATTTTTTGTTCATTTTGGGGGACTGATCAATACGAAGTAATTCGTGCATAAGTCAATTAAGTAAACCAAATGCCGTCTGTACACGATAGGCAATCCTTTAATGTTAAAGTAACTATATACAATTAAAATTATTAAAAGTATAAAGGTTTAAGATTAAGATCTTTCGACACCACTTCGGTGGTGTCATCCTCAGAAACCGAATGAAAAAGCACTGCATGTAAGAGCCCTATATACATGTAACAAGTGCCATTAATGCGCATGCGTGAGATACAAAGATGTTTAAACGAGTCAATGTACATGTATATGAACTGGAGGAGTGGGAGTAGCCCGTCTCAACAGCGTTCTCCAAGGATGAAAGCCAGTATTGGTGCATCCTCATTACAACACCGTTCGCCGTATAGACAAGTATGTGAATACCTTCTGAAACAAGAGTAGAACAGCGATTCCTGGGAGAGTCCAAAATAGTAGTGTCAATCCAACACGGTAAATAAGATCCAACCAAATGTATTCTAGATAAGGATGTAACACTGGAACAAGTCCTGATATTATATTGATGTTCACGTAAGCGACAACCCAAATTACGAAATGTGGAACCCACATAGCACAAATCGGGTATGTTAGGGTTGGCAAACCTAAGCGGAATCAAATAGACACTGTGACGATTAACATGTTCAACATAGTCCTTGTCGTGTCTGATCATATTAAACAAATTGGAAGTACGTACACCATACCTGAGGTTATATTTACCACATGTGCTCTTCAAAATACCGGGTAATCCAAAAGTCTTGCACATTTTGAAAACGTAATAACTAGCGGAGTTTTGAGAGTAGGGCAACGCAGTTTGCGTAAAAATGATCAGAATGACATCGGGTTTTTTTATGAAATCACATAAATTTTTACTCATTTTACTTATATTTTTATCGCCAGATGGCGCCATAGGCGAACAGGTCTGGGATAGTAGGTATGAAAGCAGCAGCTGGGAAGCAACCACAAGTCAGCAACGTTCGTGACTTCCACGGAATGGACCTCAGGTTCGATAATAGGCAGGTACGAACGCTCGATCCACTAAATATCAGCCGTGCGTCGGATGTGCACGTTAAGCCGTCGGACCCCGGGTACTGGCTCACCGGTAATAATAAGGGCGTCTTCCTCTCCTTTCTACTTCGCTTCCGTGTCACTTTCCTATCGGGCACTCTAGCCCAGATCTCCTAGCTTCCTATTTATAAGGATTGTTTAAGACCTGAGGTCATACACTCCCTTCCTAAAATCCTCTAGATATGACCAGATATGACCAACCACAAGTCACAGCGGTCCGTGTCATATGCTGTCATTACCGGACAAAGCGCTCTTGGTGAAATTGTTCTATTGCAACGCTGAATGTGCGAGTGCTGCGTTGAGAGCCCACCGGTCACTGAAAGGTGATCGCAGTGGGAAAGGACCGTTGGAAAGTGCTGCGCTGTGGCGAATGGTGAAAAAATTCGAGGAAACGGGATCTTTGGCAGCACGCCTACGAAGCGGTAGACCACGAACACGTGCTGTTGCAGCAGAAACGAATACGCAGGAAATGGATGTGATTGCAATGTCATCCGCACATGGTGACTCCAGTGCTCGCCATGTTTCTCGGCAAACAGGCATTCCATACGGTACTGTATGGCGAACTCTACGACGGATTCTACACAGATACCAGTACAAACTGCAACGACATCACGAACTGCAAGCCGGCGATTACGTGCAGGGTCAGGAGATTGCAGCATGGTTTTTTTCGACAAATGGATGTCGACGAGAACTGGCTGATGAACGTTTTGTGGACTGATGAGCCAAACTTTTCCCTAAACGTAGCGGTAAACACGCACAACTGCCGCATCTGGGCCACGGAACATCTCCGAGTAGTCGTAGAAGCGCCACTTCATCAGCCGAAAGTAAGAGTGTGGCGTGGATTCACGGCTTCCTTCATTATCGGTCCTTTTTTTAAGAGGTCCGCGGCAACTCCTTCGAAACCGTTTCAATTGCAAGTGCACGTTATGCGAACATGTTACAAATGTACGTTATCCCTAGCTTGCAAGAGCGGGATGCAGTGAATCTGCGCACATTTATGCAGGATGGAGCACCACAACACATCGCACGTTCCGTTAAGCAACTGCTGTAAGAGACGTTTGGCGCAAATCATGTGTTGAGCCGACACTTTCCGAAGGCCTGTCTTCCTCGGTCACCAGACCTGACACCCTGCGACAGCTATACCACCAGACATGCTCTTCAGTGTCGTCCATGGTGTTTTCTCTCGTCTGCAGGCAATGCTGGAACAGGACGGCCATCACATTGAACACCTGGTACAATGAGGTGTCTAACCTGGTGCAATCAGGTGCCTATTTTTCTAGATACTTCCAACCTGTGGTTGCTGCGCAATCTGGCGATGAAAAATGTAAGTAAAATGAGTAAAACTTTATGTGATTTCATAAAAATCCCGATGTCATTCTGATCATTTCTACACAAATCGCTTTGCCCTACTCTCAAAACCGCAAGTTATTACGTTTTCAAAATGTGCAAAACTTTTGGATCACCCGGTATTTGTCACACATGGTAAGTATGGTATAGATTCCACAAAACGAGGTACCGGTCTCTCAGCAAGCAAAGAGTTACGTAAACAGCCTAACTTCTTACCAACAATACGATCAAAGAAGTAGGATCGCTGGTAAGAAGTTAGGTTGTTTACATACCTCTTTGCTTGCTGACGGACAGGTACATCGTTTTGTGAGATCTATACCATACTTACCATGCGTGACACATAGTTTGAAGAACGTATGTGGTAAATATAACCTCAGGTATGGTGTACGTCCTTGCAATTTGTTTGATATGATCAGACACGACAAAGACTATGTTGAACATGTTAATCGTCACAGTGTCTATTTAATTCTGCTTACATCTGTCAACCCTAACAAACCCGATTTGTGCTATGTGGGTTCCACATTTCGCAATTTGGGTTGTCGCATACGTGAACATCAATATAATATCAGGACTTGTTCCAGTGTTATATCCTTATCTAGAATCTATATGGTTGGATTTACACTGCTATTTTGGATTCACCCAGGAATCGACGTTCTACCCTTGTTTCAGAAGGTATTCACATACTTGTCTACGGCGAACGGTGTTGTAATGAGGATGCACCCCAACCTTGGAGAACGCTGTTGAAACGGGCTACTCCCACTCCTCCAGTTCATATACATGTACACTGACTCGTTTAAACATCTTTGTATCTTACGCATGCGCATTAATGACACTTGTTACATGTATATAGAGCTCTTACATGCAATGTTTTTTCATTCGATTTCTGAGGATGAAACCACCAACGTGGTGTCGAAAGATCTTAAACTTTTATACTTTTAATAATTTTAATTGCATATAGTTATTTTAACATTAAAAGATTGCCTATCCTGTACAGACGGCATTTATTTGTTTTACTTAATAGGGGAACTGATCACTGAATCTGTGTAGCTAAAAAAACAGAAATGGCCAGAAAGGCGCAAAACTTAAAAAAAAAAAAAAAAAAAAAAAAAAAAAAAAAATTCGGTAAAATAACTAAGAAATAATCTCATTGTTCTAATATTGTAAAAAAAGCAAAGAAAAAGACAAGAATAATAACAAAAAAAAGTACAATAAAACAGTAGACAAATTGCATCTGCATTCTGGTATGCTACCAAATTTCATCCACTCATGCCTTTTAGACAGGTTTAGAGACTTCTGGAATTAAGTTAATTTTTTCAATTCGTATTTGTGCATCGTAGGGAACAGTGGATACCTGTATATAAATATTCGATTCGGTTAACAGTATTATGTATACTAATAATACTGTGTTAGTATTTTTGGGAATGAAAGTGTTGTTTGCATTTTTGGGAATGTAAAGGAACTGATTCGGTTAACAGTATTTTTGTATATTTTTTGACGTTTAGAAAATTCCAGAAATGTACGTTGAGCAGTTAAAGGGAATCCCACAAGAGGAACGCAATGAGACAGTCACTGTTGGAACAACCACTTCGGATATCAATGATGTGCTAATACGTAAGTCTGATTTACGCAGGTAGATGATGCAACTAAAATATTGGTGGTATCTCTGCTGAAGTGATTTTCTTCTTTAGTTTCGGACGAAGAAAAATCAGAAGATAGAGTTTAAAGACTTGTTGACCGGACTGAACAATTGGAACGAATTCGGCCAGTACTTCATTAGCCAACAAGACTTTTTTACGCGGAACTTGTAATGATGAACAAATTACTGCGTGATTTAAATAAAAAAACCGACAATATTTTTTGTAAATTTTATTTCTTTTCCTTAATAATATGTTATTGCTGGTAACAGTCAGACATTTTAATTTAACATCATCCGAACATTTAACTCTCAAAAACGCAACATACATTTGTCTGTGACTAACAAATTAGGACTGCGCCGCATTTGCCGCCTTTATCTTCATTTTTGAATGCAATGCCACCCATTTATGTGTGTTTGTAAATACACACACATACATCATATACACTGGCTGACAACTGCTATAGAACATCATTATTTTTGAGTGTAACATCAATGGAGCTCACTGTAAATATGAGAAATAGCCATTAGATGGCGCCACGCAGTGTGTTTAACCAACATCAGACACAAATGGACTGGCCGGCTGGATATTTAAGAGCTAACACTCCCTTCAAATCAGCCCTTGAGACGGTGAGTATTGATTTCTGCCCCAGTGTCCGGATGTGGTATTTCGTGAGTTTCACCCCTCCCCAGATTCGTCGTCGGCTGGGTGGTTGTGGTATACTTGAGGTTGGTCCACCCTTGGTGGTGGTTTCCCACTGCCGTTCCTTCTCCCCTTCTTCCCGCACTCCGTGCCACGGTTTGCTTCAAAGGTCGTCTCTCTCCGCGGTCATTAATTTTTCTGTCTCTTTCCTATTGAGTTCACTTACTCAAATCTCCTAGCTTCCAGTTTTTAGAGGCAGTTTTAGACCTGGGGTCAGACATTCCCTTTCTAAAACTACTTCAAGCAAGTGCAAATCAGACCGTCGTAAAAGTCACGACGACAGCATATTATTCTTGATAAGAAATTTCGTTTCTTTGGGTACGAAATGCCTCAAAATTGTCATTTAAGCGCTTATGACCGTGGAAGGGTAGTTGAAGTGCTCGAGGCGGGACAAAGAGTAACAGCAATTGCTCGAGACATTGGTGTAGCGAAAAGCGTCATATTGCGTTTGAAAAAATATGTGGAAACCAGAGGAACAGGACTCCGGATGTATAGTAGAGGTCGTAAAAGGGCAACAACAGCACAAGACGACCGACATGTGTCCCTCACGGCCCGAAGAAAGAGGACTGCTACACCAACACAGCTTGCGCAAGCCTCCTGATTCAACTGGAACCGAGGTATCGATTCGAACAATAAGTCGACGACTGAACAGGATCGGGTTGTATGCCCGGAAGCCTGTGAAATGTGTCAGCATCGTGGTGCCCGGTTAAAATGGTATAAAGCACATAGAGAGTAGGACAGTCAGAGGTGTTCCTCAGTGATGTTCTCCGATGAGAGTCATTTCAGTTAATCGTGTGACTCAGGACATCAGGTGCTGTGGAGACAGTGTGGAACATGCTATTGACCTCATAACATCCGTGAACAGCTCAGTTAGGGTAGCCCTGGAGTCCTAGTGTGTGCCGGCACAATGATGAATGGACGAACTCCTCTGCATGTGTTCAATGGAGGGACTATCATAGGAGATAGACATTGCAGAGAAATCTTAGAAGACTATGTTCGCTTGTTCCGTGGCGCAATGGATTTTAGCTTTATCTTCATGAATGATAACGCCAGATCTCACAGAACGACTCAGGTATTTGAAGTACTATTGAGCAAGGATATTTACCGAATGGACTGGCACGACTGCTGGCCCGACCTAAATCCGATATAGCACGTCTGGAACGCTTTGGAAGGCGTATTGCTACGCAATCACCGCCACCTCAGAGTTTCCAGGAGCTAAAGATGGCATTGAAAGAGGAGTGGAACAAAATCTCGACATAACTTTTAAATACTCTCATTCTAAGCATGCCGAACAAGTGTAATATGTGTATTACGGTCCGAAGAGGTCACATCTCCCACTGACAAAACGTTATTGATAGTTAATATTGTTTAAAACTTTTCTTTTGGTCATCGAGTCAAACCAGTCGAAAGCTCACATGGTGCATATCTTGCATTTGTGTTTGTTTAATTGTTTGTTTTTCAGCGTAAATAATAAATTCATGACCTCTGTATTGTTTCTATTTTTATTTTTGCCACAAGATTTGCATCCATTTGTTGCTTTACTCTGAAATGCGGTTGTTCCTTAGCAATTGCCAACCAGGGTATATAGTCGTACCACTCTATTTTATGGGGGGAAAATGAATTAAAATTTTCAGGTCTTACGTCCTGAAAAATTTAATTCTATATACGTACAGTCAATCTGTCTCATTCACGACCGCTCACGCGCCGGGAGGTACATTGGTCCCGCCTACGATTCGCCCTGATTGACAGCAGCGTTTTCGCAAACGCGTAGAACACGCATTCGTTAATACAAATCAGAGTACCAAGAACGCAAAGCTCCAAGTGTAAAGTAAAATCATTCGATTTATTTGCCTTTTTTATACCAAGCTGAAATACAAACGTTTGTGGAATACATTAGAATTTAACAACACTACATGACAGGGGAAACATCGTGAGGTTTTTTGGGTTTTTTTACTATTACGGAAGAAATTTTCGTTCCATCTAATTTCCGTTTACGGAAATTTGTCAAAGACGGAATACCACCTCCAGGACGAAAAACTTTCACCCATATAGAGTATTCGTTATTAATTATTTTGTATTCGAAGTCTACTGCCCTTGAGATTTGTTAATGGTTATGCAAAACATAGGGAATTGAGTGAAATTTTTAATGCAAAAGAATGCCTCTCTCGAAGCAACTCTTATGCCATTCACTTGTTAATCTCTGTAGCAGCGGTTGTGTGGCAGTAGTGTAACATAGAAATCTCCCCATTGCCATTCTAAGAATCGAATTATGTTAAATTACTTGAAAAATATTTAAATTATATTTTCTTTCTCCCTTTCATGCAAGCAGAAACCCAACGGTTTATATAGTACTTTAGCAACAACATGAAAAAAAGAAACACGTTAATGAGGAGCGAAAGCAGTTGGCATATATTGAGCATCCGTTAGTTCTCTAGGTCAGACGACTTGTATCAATAACAGTGAATTCTTAAGATACGCTGATCAAAAATCATATGATGTAGGATACATCTTAAATCCTGTATGATTCGCAATTTGTTTCTGCGTTGTTAGCATTTTTTAGTTCCATATTAATACGTACCTCCTTCTACATGTAATTTTGCTGTGAAACTGCTATTAATCAAATTTCAAATTCTTTGCGCGTTTCTTAGGTGAATTGATAAATGAGAAACTGCATAATTTTTTCCAGATATTTTACGACCCCCATCAGCATTTAATGCTGCAGTGAGTCGCCCTGGTTCTTGGTTAAGAAAAACGACGAAACTAATGTGTTAAGAAAAACGCACCATCCATGCCTCACCTGGGATTCGTACATGGATCCAAATTCAGCGATCAGCTAGAAGCCGCGCCTATGACCACCTGGCTGACACGGGCAAGATTCATATTTATTTAGTATTTATACATGCATAAGCGTTCTCATTAAGCTACGAGGAGTTAACAGTAAATAATGAGCAACAATGTTTTAAGAATTGCAAGTTGTAATGATTGAAGAAATAAGCTCGACAACTTAATCAACATATCTTAATCTATTTTTACAAAAAATCCCCGTTAATTCGGACACATTTTCCCCATCGTTCTAGCAGTTTAAATATACCCTTGCGGAAAAACTCCGTTCCTGTTACGCGAAGACGCAGACGTACAGTTTATGGAATTGCGTCCGTGCGCTATTAGTGTTGGCTGCGCATCTAGTCCTTTAGGAATCCAAAAAGATGATAGTCGGAGTGGGAGCCATATCTGGACTGCAAGCAGGATGAGGTAAAAGTTCCCATCCTAAGTTCTGGATTTTTTTCCGAGTTCAAACGAACAGAGTTGGCCTTTCATTGTCGTACTGAAGGATGGCTTTCTTTCCCGGCCGTTTATCACGCATTGCACGACGGAGCTTTTCTAATGTTTGGACATTTTTTTATTGGAGGTTTAACGACCACCGTGAGCAACTCAATGGGCTATAAGCAGTCTTCCTTCCCGAAGTTAGGGTAACTGGTTCCAGGGAAGATCCAAATACAACATCCACGCCTCACCGGGATTCGAACCAGGACCCCTTTCGGACGAATGATCAGAGGCTATCGCTTAGACCACTGCGCCACCGGGGCGGCTTTGGACATAAAGAGCTGCATTTACGGTTTGTCCAGGCTCTAAAAAATCAACCAGAATGCAGCATCTGCGCTCCAAAAGACAGTACTCATAACTTTTGCATGGAATAAAAGATTACCGTCCTATGTACGATTAAAGTAACTAAAAGTTAAAAGAACTGAGGTTCCTGTACACAGCAAATGTGGTGAAAATGATCTAAATGACAGATTAAAACAACATGAAATTTTTCAACCCCTCTTGGGATCATCCTCAGATGTGCTCACGAATTGGTGATTCCGACCTTAAATAACACAAGGGCAGGTGTCAGGATTCAATCTGTGCGTTCACTGCGCGTGCCTGGGATTATTCACGTGAGGATCCGGGTCGCCGAGTGGGTGGCTATGTCATCTGGTGTTAAGGTGTTGTCATTCTGAGTATTATTTGATTCCTTTGGCAGGATATTTTTCGAAGGATTGGGGATGTTCATTGGTAGATAGTCGTAGCAATATTGATTACCCTTGATGAATATCATCAAACTCTCAGCAAAAAGCAACGAGCTTTTGTTCCATGGTGTTGTAACGATGAAAGCTTCCTGCAAAACTGGATAATAAGAACCTTTGTTGGTAAGGCGTGATAATGAAGTTTTATTGTTTCGAGTCTTGGTGTCATATATATGCTCTTTCACTCTAATATCTAACGTCCTTTGGGTAGATCCAATGTAACTGAGAGGTGGGTCATCTGGCTCAGTACTGTAAAGAGGTATGCTATATACTCCAGTAATCATTTGTTTCGGCGACTCACAGTAGAGCAATACGATTGCTGTGAAACTATCAAAGAGGCCGTCTTAGGGGAATGCCACCTAACACCCGACATTTACCTGCGGCAATTCGAGGCCATCCGTCGGAACAACGGAGAAAGCGCTCAGCAGTTGGTGGGGCGCATTGGAAGGACGCTCCAGTACTACGTAGCGAACAGTGGGGTAGCTAAGTTTGACAGTTAATGAATTTATTAATTTGCGATAAATTCAAGGAATTATTATTAGGTGTGCAACTTAATTCTCAGCCACAGGTACAACACGTTGACAGCAAATTATAGCAAATCGAATACGTGCCTAATCAGGGAAATAATCCCCGTCGTGTTGGATACATTTGGGCCATCGTCCAGGGAGCTGCCGAATGCCACTGCGGAAAAAGAGGGCTGTTTCGAGTTGATAAAGTCATCAATACTTGTGTGGACCTACTCGACAGAAGTGAAAAGCGTATCACTCAGGTAATGTTGCAGGGAGCGAAAGAGGTGATAATCCGATGGGATGAAGTCTGGAGAATGCGCCGGGTGGGACAAAATCTCCCATCCCAGGTCTGTGATCGTGTTTAAAGTAGCTTTCGCGGTGTGAGGACGCGCGTTATCCTGAAACAACAGAACCGACCTTCTGCCCTTGCCGGTGTATGGTCTTTTCGCCTTCAGAGCGTCACTCACAAGAATGAGTTGCTGACAGTAACACTCAGAATTGACCGTTTCACCAGGTTTGAGCAACTCGTAGTGTACGACACCGTTCTGATCCCACCATATGCACAGCAACAACTTTCTGCCATGGATATTCGGTTTGGCGGTAGGTTGACCTGGATAAACCCACGATTTGCGCCGCTTAGGATTACCGTAGAGAATCCATTTCCCATCACTGGCCAAAATCTTGTAGAGGAAATTCTTCTTCTTGAATCTGGAGAGCAAGGACACAACAACATCGTAGTGCCTAGACTTGTTCGCAGCTGTGAGTTGGAGGGGCACCCAACGGCCCTCCTTGTGAATCCGTCCAAGCTTGTGCAGGCGCTTTGCAATGGCTTGCCGTGTTACTCCAAGTTCCTGGGCGAGGTCTGACTGTGTGCGACAGAGATCCGCGACCAACAGTTGTTCCGGTTCCTCATCGTCAACTTTCTGTGGTTGTCCCGGACGTTCTGCATCACGGAGATCGAAATTTCTTTGCTTAAACGGCTGGAACCACTTCTTACACGTACTGTAGGACACAGCAGTCACACCCGTGACGACGGGCGTAGCACCTTTTCAGTTGTTATATGGGAGGGAACCCACAGGACCATTAGCCATCCTAAAGAAGAATTGGGCTGGGGTGTGCAGGCTGCTCATTGGCATATCCGTGTCGGCGGTGCAGTATCCGCAGGAGATGAACGAAAGAATGGAGAAAGTGGCGCAGCAGGTAGAGGAGGAAACCGAAGAACAACAGCGGCGATATACATCTTATTACAACCGCCGGCTGAGACAGAAGTCCTTCGAGGTGGGAGACCAGGCAATAACCCTGATTCCTCACTCCAGGAATAAATTATATGCTAGGTGGACAGGCCCAGGGCACATCATACAGAAAAGAGGAGCCAACAGTTATGTATTGAACTAGGTCAGGGGAAGCGCCGCCATGTACCTGTGGGTAAGCTGAGGGAATTCAAACCCCGAATCAATGTTGTCGGCGTGATCTTTGAATCAGATGAGGAATTTGGAAATATTGAGGAGGCACCAGTGAGAAAGGGGGATAAAGAGGAAGACCCAGAAGGACTGAGGGTGGAGAGCGAGAATATAATCCGGGAGCAACTTTGGGAATTGCAAGAGTTGGTGAACAATTTAGAGAAATTCTTTTCAGGTGAAGTGGGGAAGGCACCTATGGGGAAGCATGTGATCCCACTTAAGCCGGGTAGTGTGCTACGTACATAACATCGATACAAAGTACCTCAAACCATGCAGCAGGCAGTAGAATGACAGATTCAGGAGTTATGTGACCGGGGAATGATCGAAGAATCAAATGAAGAATACAGTCCCCCCATCGTATGCGTTGCCAAACGCTCGGCGAGGTCCGTATGTGTGTGGATTACCGAATGCTTAACTCGCACACGGTTTCGGACGCTTTCCCAATGTCACACATACCAGATCTACTGGCGAAGGTGGGGGCGGCGAAATATATCACCGATACCGATGGACCCCGAGAGCAAAAAATATACCACGTTCGCTATCCACCGGGGTTTTTTTCAGTGGAGGGTTATGCCTTTTGGTCATTCGCAGCAACGCTCCAGAGGGTGATGAACAAGGTGCTCACCCCTCATTCAGAATATGCGGTGGCGTACCTTGACGACGTTGCAGTGTTCTCCAAGGACTGGGAGGAGCACTTACAACATTTGGGGGCGAGTAATCAAGAGTCTAGAGAATGCGGGTTTCACCGGAAATTTGAAAAAGTTTTGCTTTGCTAGAGAAAAGGTAAATTATTTGGGGCATGTGGTCGGCTCGGGAAGTCACCAGCCGGACCCAGAGAAATTACAGGTGGTCCGAGATCTGGATCTGCCAAAGACAAAGAAGGAGGTACGTAGCTTCTTAGGGTTATGTAGTTTTTTTTTTTTCGTTTTTTTTTATTGGAGGTTTAACGACCACCGTGAGCAACTCAATGGGCTATAACCAGTCGCCCGTCCCTAATTTAGGGTCACTGGTTTCAGGGAAGGGAGAGAGCCAGTGCCGTAAGACAAACACAACATCCATGCCTGACCGGGATTCGAACCCGGACCCCTTACGGACGAATGATCAGAGGACAGCGCCTTAGACCACTGCGCCACCGGGGCGGCGGGTTATGTAGTTACCCAGGTTCGCGATAATAGCGAAACCACTTTCGGATCTGACAGGAAAGAAAGCGGCGGAAATAGTTGTGTGGACGCCAGCGCTCGGGGAAGCGTTTGTGTCGCTGAAAGAAATTTATTGGTGGATAGTTTATCTGTAAAAGAAGCTTATCTTATATTTATTGTGCTGTGGGGTAATTATCTGAATCGCATGGAAGCAAGGCCAACACCAGTCTATGCTAATTAGCGGACGGCCTTCCGCCCCTACAACAGCCTTGCACATCCGTTCACTACAGCGCGGTGAATACCGCGTGGTGATTGGGGCGACACGCGTCAGCTTGTCGCCTTGACGAACCTCCAGAGAACAGTAATGAATGAGCAGATGGGCGCTGAACTTCTTCTTTTTGATTGGAGGTTTAACGACCACCGTGAGCAACTCAATGGGCTATAAGCAGTCGCCCGTCCCTAATTTAGGGTCACTGGTTCCAGGGAAGGGAGAGAGCCAGTGCCGTAAGACAAACACAACATCCATGCCTTACCGGGATTCGAACCCGGACCCCATTCGGACGAATGATCAGAGACCATCGCTTAGACCACTGCGCCACCGGGGCGGCAGGCGCTGAACTTCGCATGGGTAAAAGTGTCTTTCGGGCTCGTCGCCTTTCTGTTTAACAGCAACAATATCGCTTCCGCGTCTTCGAACAGTGAGCGGCTGATTTTCTTTTGTGGATTTACGCAAGCTGTAAGGTTTGCTCGTGTAAGTAAAATGAACAAGGGGATTTTTTATTGGAACACCCGTTTAGTTCATTAAAGGATGAATAAAAAAAAAAGAAAGAAAAGAAAACGTTCAGGACTTGGGCCCACATTGACCAAATATTTGCTTGGTGCAAAAACATAAGAACAAGTCTTGAACTTTTAATGTAGAGTTATAGCAAAATATACTGGTTAACTGGAAGCGAAAGCGAACATACTTTGTTTTGTTTCTACTGTTTTTTTTATGTTATATAGCACTGCATATTAATTATATAAATAAAATTTCTTCTTCATTCTGTGATTAAGTATGATTTCAGCAGATGGCGTTTGGAAATCTCACAGTCGACTGAAATTGTGTTTCACAGTACGGAAGAAGGTTGAGGGCAATTTTTAAAATATTTAGCTTCGGATAAATTTTAAGTCACATTCGCCACTGCACAAACTTATTCACACTTGGGCTTGAATACTGATTGATCATTCGTAAGAGAGAAGAAATTTCAGCGTCGACTGTGGCTACCTTCAAGCAGTTTCTTTACAGACGGTTTGTATATTTATTTATTGTAAGCACATCCCTACAGACGGTAAATCTATTTAGTTACAGTAATTGCTATATTTATATTTACAGTGATAATTACCAAGTGGTATTTACAATCTTGCAAAACATGCTTTATGAAAAAATATTATTTACATTAAAAATATCCGGGCATTCTTCAAGTGAATTGTGAAGCCTATACATTTTACATAACGGATAATTTTTTTCCAGCATCAGTTCTGCAAAATGGCACTGCAAATAGTTCACATTTTGTCCTTGGTAATATGCGAGACGGAAACTTAATTGGTTTTGTTGAACACAGAACTATCCGTTACTTTGAATTCTCCTTCGCACTCATCAGTTCATATTCTAAACTTTTTTGTTTTGATTGGACGTTTAACGACCACCGTAAGCAACTCAAAGGGCTATAAGCAGTCGCCCGTCCCTAATTTAGGGTCCCTGGTGGTCCAGGAAAGGGAGAGAGCCAGTACCGTAAAACAAAACCAACATCCATGCCTCACGGGATTCAAACCCGGTCCCCTTTGGGACAAATGGTCAGAAGCCATCGCTTAGACCACTGCGCCATCGGTAGTTTACAAGTTTCGAAGAGCGGGGGCTCTTCGAAACTTGTGCCACCGCTCTAACGAGCCAGACAGTCGTGATAACATAAGCATGTCCATTTTTCTAAAGATGCGATAACAATGTCTGACAAGCCATGCAAAAACTATGATCCCATGTAAACTACCATCGACTTAGAAAATAATAACATAAACCTTTTTGTTTCTTAGCATTTCTTGAAAATACATACAAATATATCTTGATACATACTGGCATTTCTTGGAAATACATACTTGTATATACGCACCATCCACCTCCTCCAGCACATGATCTAGGAGGCATACCAATTTTAACAAGTCTGTGGGGGCTCGGAAGTACATGCTTATGCTGTAACTATGTCTGTCCGTCCGCCTATAGACACCAAATAGCTACACCAATTAAACCGATTTTAAAAATTCTTTTTGCATTGGGGAGTTTCAACTACTAAAACAGGCAAAATGAACCGGAGACTCATTTGGCCTGTTTCTTACGCATACATAACCTTGGTGCAAGGTTGGGGGAAGGGGGATGCAAATGTTGAAGCTGTTTAATTCAAAAAATATTTTATTCGAAATCACTGCTTCTAATAATCCGATTAAATTGTTATCTCAGGGGAAGGCAACAGGAAGGGGGGAGGGAAAACTTTTACTAGGAAGACCATTTCATATACAGTTTCTATTTCAAATAATTCTACAGTTTTTCAGCTTGGGCATAAATGAAAATCGAATTATTCCCGATACCTGTGCTTCTAAAGTCCGATTTGAAAAATTCTGTTTCCGTCGGGAAGCGCTCATGAAGGAAAAATTTGCATAAAATTTCTAATTTTCCGGTACGCATGTTTTTGTCATAAGCGCAGAGTGAGCACATATTTCTGCTTGCAACATATTTGCAGCTGTACCTACGCTTTAATAACATGACGAAGAAATTCTTTTTTGGTCAAAACCACTTACCATAGCAAAAAAAATAATAATAATAATAATAAATGCGCATATCTCTGCTCAAAGCAACACACAATTTTTTCACCAAGGGGCGTAAAGGCATCTTTCTGTCTATATACGATACATTTCAGCCTATATACGCGTCTAACAATCCGATTGAAGAAACTGTTTTTGGACAGACAGCGTTAAAACATTTTACGCACATTTCCTCTTCAACACAACACACAATATTTACGCTTGGAGGAGTAAAGTTAAATTTCATTTTCCTCAATATCTCTTCTAAAAGTATGATTCGATTTTTTTTTTTTTACAACTGATATCATTCTTTGCATGCAACATTTTACATCTAATTTGAGTTTTTCATAATGCACAGCTCTTTCGCTAGATAGCGTAAGAGTTCATTTCTGTGTGAAACTGTATTTCAGCTTCTAAATATCCGATTGGAAAAATTATACTTGTACTGTATATCATTCGATACGGTAAAGATAGCGAGCATTATTATCCCCTTTAAATAATACAATTTTCCCGGCAAGTAGCTGATACGAATAAACTGCTTTCTTGATACTACTCCTGAAAGACGCGTTTGAAATATCTTTTCTTATCACACAGCTCCTCTAAGAATATTTTGGGTTTATTTTCTACTTTTTCAAAATGCCCTAGGCTGCCACCAGGGGTCGTCAGTGTGTGTTTTTGTTTTCAAGAATATCTATGATTTTAAAATTCTAATTACAAAAATGTTTTCTTGGTCAGATACCTTTGACAATGAAAAATATTTGGCGCCCATTTTCTTCTTCAAATTACACACAATTGTTCCGCTAGAGGACGTAAAGTATTCGGCTGCCTTTCCCACCATAGTTATGCTTCTATAATAGTTTGATTTGAAAACGAAAAAGGTGCGAGTATTTTGTTTTGGATAAGATATCTTCTGATGTTATTAACATTATACATGCAATTTGGTGAATTTTCGTAACACACATTTCCTCTTCCAGTGGCCGTAAATATCAGTTTCTAGTTAGAAATGTTCACCTATTCTTGAAACCTGGTAAAAAAAAATTCTTTTTGTAACTGGTTCCATTCATTATGGAGATCACTGCATACGTTAATTTGGTTTTTATTGATTTTCTCCTTTTCTGAAAATTCGCACTGAAGAATTCCTTTCGTGTTGGAAGCGATTGAAAGATGTTCTCATTACGCCCGAGTATCCGGTATCATCTTTCTGTTCAAACCTCTTTACCACGACGTTGTTTTCCCCCCGGCATTTTTACTAATGACGTCGATTCTTTATTTAGACAAATAAAACAAGTTAGTAAAATCATGCAATGCATTGATTATAATACGCTTTACCACATACCAGAAATCATTACTCAAGTTATGAGGATAATGGCTGTAGAATAAATCTCGCTTCCTATTCCCTGACCTTTGACCCCATTTCGATGATATTCAACAGAATTGGTTCAGTATACTTTTATTTTTTTGATTGAAGGTTTAATGACCATCGTGAGCAACTCAGTGGGCTATAAGCAGTCGCCCGTCCCTAATTTAGGTCACTGGTTCCAGGGAATGGAGAGAGCCAGTGCCGCAAGACAAACAGAACATCCATGCCTCACGGGATTCAAACCCAGACCCTTCATAGACGAATGATCATAAGCCAGCGCTTAGACCACTGCACCACCTGGGCGGCGTTCAGTATACCTCCGGAACAACATACTAAAGTGTTGTCGCAATAGAAGCATTTTTAGTCAAGTAATGAGGATAATGGCTGTGGAATAAATCTCGCTCCTGTGCCCTGACCTTTGACCCCAAATCTATGTTATTCAACAGAACCGGTTCAGTATACTTCCGGAACATGATAAAGTTTTGTCGCAATCGAAGCGTTTTCACGTAAGTTATGACGCATAAGGGCGATGGAATGGATCCCGCTCCTATGTCCTGACCTTTGACCCCATTTCGCCCATTTTCCATAGGGTTCGTCCCTAGGTTGTCTTCTACCACATACTGAATATTAATCGAAACCGAACCATTTTTACGCGAGTTATCGTGAGGACAGGCAGACGGACAAAGCTGGAGCATATACACTTCTTCAACCTACGGTTGGAAAGCGTAAAAATGGAAGGAAAGTAAATTTTCGGACGGATGAGTTCTCCCACACGTTTATATACTTTTGTACATAATTATGTATTTAAAAACATATATAAATCAATAAAAAAAGCCTCCAGTTTCTGTCAGTTCATTCAGGACCATAACTCTAGGGTATGGCCAATACGGCCCCTGTCATAGGCGCCACACGGGGTTCAACATAGTTGAATAAACATAATAGTAAAAAAAACTTAGGATATATTGCGATGTCAGCCTGAAGTGACGGAAAAATCGATGAGCTGCAAAACTGTGAAGAAAGGCCTACGTCTAAGCGGCATATGCACACAGGATCATGTAAATGAGTAGCACAGACACATTTGAGCCCTTTACCGAAGCAGAAAGCAAACCGGCTGTAAGTATTGCGCTCTCTGAGACGTTCTCATTAAACAGGAAGTTGCAGCTGTAGGTATGCTTCAGTTGAATGATGTTTCAGCAGCGCGATTTACCAGAATCGACATCTTGGTGAACAATCGGAAGGTTGGAAGCTGGCCTGACACAGGAGATAGTGACAGAGGCTATTGAAGTGTCTCAAAGTGTCATCACTGAACTGTAGAGAGGTTTCCAGGAGACAGGAACAGTACGGAGAAATAAGGTAAGGTCAGTCAACATCAACAATAGCACCAGACGACCGCTATGTGAGTTCACTCGCTCGTAGAAACCTCCTATGAAATGCAACGGGTGTTTGCTGCAGGCATAGGATGACTTATGCATACAGACGGTTCCACAAAAAACACTGCACGCCTGGTGACCGATGGTGTGTCTGACCCCTTTCCGCATATCATCTGAGAATCGCAAACAGTAGGAAGAAGGCTATCGTCGTTGGGACCGTGAACAGTCGGACACCTTTTCACGGATGTGTCGCGTTTCAACCAGCAGTCCGAAAAATCGTTGCGTCCTTCTCTGGCGGAAAGCAGAACAATCCAGCCTTATGCACGAAACAGATTACTTCGGCGGTGATAGAATTCTGGTGCAAGCGGGCATCAATATTGGCGGTCGTTTAGACTTTTACGTCATCCGAAATGGACTCTTCAGGGCTGTCTGACATGAAGACGAGATCCTGCGATCTACACTGAAGAGCAATTGAATTAGAGACAGCTGGCGTTATGCAAATGTGGCGCTGTGGGCGGCCCTGTAAACGGAAACGACATGACGCATGCAGCGATCCGACAATATAAGAAGTGATGCGACGGGGATCAGTAAGAGTCGGACTCAGTATGGGTAAGACGAAGGATCTAAGCACATTTGATCGTGGGCAAATTGTCGGGGCCTGACGAATGGGTCACTCCATCTCGGAAGTCGTGCATGCACTGGGATTTTTACGAGCCACTGTGTCACGGGTGCACCGTGAGTACACCGAATCCGGTAAAACCATCCCTGCAAGGGCCAACTGCCGTGGGCAACAGCGTGTGGATGAGTGGGGTCATCGTCGGCTAGCTCGCATTGTAACCGCGGATAGACGGGCCACAGTGCAAGAAATCACTCGGCAATTTAACGCTGGTACACAAAAACGTGTAAGCAGCCACACCATCTAGAACCATTTCCTCGCTATGGAGTACAGAAGCCATCGTCCCACGAGGGTACCGCTGCTGACACCACATCACAGGGTGCAAAGATTATGATGGGCGTGGGAACATCGCCACTGGACCCTAGACATGTGGAAAACTATTGCCTGGACTGATGAGTCGAGATTCACGTTGGTACATGCTGATGGCAGGATACGAGTACGGCGCAAACCACATGAAGCGATGAATCCTTCTTGCTAGCAGGGTACTCTTCAAGCTGGTGGGAGTGGCATTCTCGTCTGGGGACTGTTTACGTGGACTGAAATGGGACCCCTGGTACGTGTGACATCGTCCCTCACAGGTCAACGTTACTGGAATATCCTGGACGACCATTTGCTCCCGTTTGTGCGTCTTCAACATCCCACTGGAGACCTCATCCTGCAAAAAGACAATGCACCGTGCCACAGACCTCAGCACAGACTTCATTGTAAAAAGTAGTGAGAAAAGTGACTTTTTCGGAGAAAAAAGTGAGAAAAGTGACATTTTTTTTAGTGAGTAAATAGTGACTGCTCAAATAATTGAAAACCAGACTAAACCGTTTAAAATGATAGAACACACACACACACACACACACACACACACACACACACACACACACACATACATACATTCATACATACATACAGTATATGGATAGAACATATAATTTGCACTTTGAACGGATTTACTTTATTCTTTGCTCAACAGTGAACAATTCCCTTTATATTTTGTGATAGAACATATGTTAATCAATGTGATTATCTGTTGTAAAAAACAATATATTGGATGGGCAGGTGATTCCTTTCAATATTTTTTTATACACTACTGTTTGTGAAAATTGCAACACCAAGAAGGAGGAAACATGCGATTCGAATGAAATTTATACCAAACATTACTGATATGACTGCACATAAGTGATTTAATTTTCGGAACAATACAACAATTTTTACCTGCAAAAATCAGTATCTTGTGAAGCCTCTGCGAGCTGCAATAAGAGCTTCGAGACGAGTTGGCATTGAATCGAAAAGGCGTTGGATGGTGTCCTGGGTAATTGCTTGCCAGGCAGCGTGCATACGCGGCCCCAGATAACTGGCACTGACCGCTGGAAGGACTTTGATGGGCCAGTTGCCAAGTGACAATATCCCAGACAGGTTCAATAGGCAACATGTCTGGTGAACGTGCAGGCCAGGGAAGAAGCGATATCTACTGTGCTGCGAAGAGGGCTTGAACATTCCTGGCAACATGAGGTCAGGCATTGTCCTGCTGGAATATAGCGCCTGGGGTGCTACGAAGGAAGGGTATGACTTCTGCCTGTACAACTTCACTGATGTAGTGGTTGCTGTTGGTATTGCCCTCATGTCATAGCAGCCGAGATCACGAATGTTACCCAATGGCACCACACACCATCACACTTGGCGTTCGGCCTGTATGACACTCAACAATGCATGTTGAAAGGAGGCGCTCACCACAATACCATTTAATGCGTATGAGGCCATCATGGTAGTCCAAGCTGAATCGGGACTCATCCGAAAACACGACATATTGTCAATTAGCATGCCATTGTCTGCATTGAAAACCCCATTGCAGCCTGAGGCGGCCATGGTTCAGGGTCAAAGGAATCTGCCGCAAATGGATGCATGCAACCAGTCCTCTGTGCAACAGACGTGTCAAACTGTGGAGACAGACAATGCCACACCTGTTTCAGTGCTCCACTGTTGTGCTAACACTTGCGAATATGCGGAACGGTTCACCACTGCCATGCGGACAAGGTGTCGGCCATCCGCGGTGTCGTCACATTTCTCGGTCCACTGCCGGATTGTCGATGCACCTGGTACTTCTCAGTCCACTGCCGCCACACGCACATCACTATCATGGCTTTATGTCTCGTCCGAGCCGCAATGCCACGGTACAAAAATGCACCTTCACGCAGACCAATCATTCGTCCCTGTTCAAACTGTTGTATGGTGATATTGTGCCCTTCGTCATTGCCTAAGCATTATTGAATCCTGGAGACACTTTCACAACTTGCTGTCCGCGATGCATTACTGGCGTGCATCCTAAACAGCCCTCTCCTTATATCCCTCACTCGACTGTTCAGGCGGCGCTTGCTGGGCCAAGACATGCACAATGAATCTGCATTTCGAATCATTTGCATGTCCTACCTGCTCTACATATCCTGTAAGTTTCATGTGATTACCATCATTCCTTCATGGAGTTGCAATTTTCACAAACAGTAGGTTATTTTATCAGCATGATGGCATTTGACGATTTATATACTGCACTAGCAAAATAAGTAGGCTCTAGAAATGATTACATATACAAACTACCATAGGTTTATACGTATAATGAAAGACTAATAATAAAGAATGAATGTAATGTTTAAAAAAAGTACAGTAACCCTTTGCATTTTTAACTCTCCACTGCATGCATTTTCTTACAATCGTATTAACAAATTCAATTTCCAACGATGTTTCGACAAATTTGCCTGTTTTAGTTAGATTTAAATGAATTTTTACTTGTAAACTACTCATACACAACCTTTAATTTGTTAGCAGATGTGATTTACAGTCTGACACTGGTTAGATACCTATTTCAAACATCAATGCAATCGAAAATGGTAGCACAGAGCAACATAGCAATAAAAAATGCAATTCTGCAGATTTTGGTTATAAATCAAAATGGCGCCAGATAAATTCAAACTATACTGTTTAAACTGTTTAACACAAATCTGCTGTAATTTTTTAAGCTAATATTAAATTAATGATGTATTTAAATGTCAATAAGTTTAATATCCTCACTTACCACATCTGCGAGTAATCTGGGACTGATGTGCTGGTGATTTCTCTATATTTGGTTGTTGGGTTAGCGAAATTGACATGCTTTTTAATGTCAACATTATAAAGTTTCAATCATTTTCAACTTTGCTGTCTCATAAAAGTATAATGAGTAAAATTGGGAAGCAGATTTCCTTCCCTACGTTATATAAAGGCTCTTTATGTACATGGTGCTTTTAAGTGAAATCCATAATGAGTCAACAAAGTCTACAACAGGAAATTTGATTTTGTAATTGCAATTAGCAAGAAATGTAGATTTAGGAAAGCATAAAACTCCAGGGTGTCTACCAAATTTGGAAAATGCAATTTCATGACCCATTAACAATTTTCATGACGGTTTTTAAAAGTCATGTATGTGCGTGCGTATGTGTGTGTGTGTCCAAGTATGCATGCATGTGTGAGTACGTACATATATTAAAGATGGGAGACACTCTGCTTCCCATTTTTCTACGGAAAAAGTACACCCCTGCCCTTCTGCTAGTAACAAAAATCTGACTCATCAAACTTTGACTACGCCTGAAGTAAGCTGAAATACTCAACATTGTGCTAAACAATTTCATTACACACCTTTCTTCAACATTCATATTTGAAAATGTTAATGACTCTGTAAGCAGTATAATTTAAATTTCTAAATTGACCATAACATTTTGCAAACAACATTTACACATATATTTCTATGCTAAAACATTTTTTGCTGTAACAGTTCTTTGTGGAGGAGAGCACAAGTAGCCCCTTTTTTTTAAACTCTTGTACAAGTACCCCCTTTTTTTAAACTCTTGTACCACATTTATGTCTTATGTGGTTGGTGCATGGAGAATTACTCAGATTGTCACCAGAAAATGAACAATTACTAAATATCAAAAGAAATCTAGTAGACAGACACCCTGAACTCCTACAATTCTGAAAATACAAACACGAATCCACAATTTCTTTACTCATTTATTTTTTGAAGTTTAAAATCCTAATAAAAAAGGGACTGCTATTTATGCAACATTTTGAACACTGCGATGATGATGCTAAAATTAAAAACATTACTGGAAAACATGAACGCAACAAAATTTGCAGTTTCGCAAACTTAATAACCTTGAAAAGATTTAGATAAAAACAAAAAAGAAAAATAGTGAGCTCTTCACGATTTAGTCTCCCCCCCTCCCCCAAAGAGAATCTCGAATCAGAAAAGAAAATTAAAACAAAAACAAACAAAAAAATGCTGAAAAAAAGACCATCAGATTTGACAATTATTCCTGCATTTTTCAACAGAAATTTTGTTTTTTGAGCTTACATTTAAAATGATGCCGATTGACATGAAGAAAGCAATTCCACAACTTCGCTGACCACCCCAGGTCACGTGGTAAGCAAGTTTTGGTAGTTTATTTTTCAAGGACCAGTTTGGAATAGGAGATGATGGGTTTGATTCTCGTTGCTGACTACCCTATCCACTGGTTTTCCAGTGTTTTCCTTCGACATCCTTACATGAATAGGGGAAGGGGGGATAGTTCCCACTGAAGTCGGCCCTGGACACACCCAGACACCCTCCTCACCCAACCCAACACTACCATGTGCAATAACCGTGCCCGGTTGGGTTTCAACACAAACATCAGAACTTTCACTAAATATTTTATATGAGATTGCGTCCGGCAAACTTTTATGGATGGAGGGGGGGTCAATTCAAATTTCTGCACTTCCGCCAAAAATAAAACAGATAGTGAAAAAAATCGAATAAAATTCCACTAGTTCGCATAAAAGTTAAAATAATATGAGGGTTGTGCCAAAAGTAATGCAAAAGTGGACTTAACTTTTTTATTAACTGAGTGGACATAACTTTTTTATTAACGTTCAAATTGCACATGTTGGTAGAGTAACTCAACATAGTCTTCATCACAAGCGATGCATTTGCATCATTGTTGAACCCAACTCTCGAATCCTCTTTGAAAAAATCCAGGTGTGGATTGTTGTACCCACTTCTTCACAGCCACTTTCATCTCATCTGTGCCATCAAATCGTTGTCCCCGGAAACTGTTCTTCACTCGACCGAACAGGTGGAAGTTGGACGATGCCACAGCGCGGCTGTGCAGTGGATGGGGGACCACTGACCAGCCTAATTTTCTGATCACCTGATTTGTTCCCAAAGATGTATGTGGTCTCGCATTGTCATGGTCAATGTGGATCCTTTTCAGATTCTTGTTCATTCTCTTCCTTCTTATGACTTCTCTAAGCTTCTTGAGTGTCTCAATGTACTGCTTGCTGGTCACGGTACGGCCACGTTCCAGAAAATCAAGAATGACACCCCTGTCATCCCAAAAAACAGTCACCATCACTTTCTGAGCTGATCGCTGGCTCTTGAACTTCTTAGGCCTTGGTGAAGTGGTGTGACACCAATCCATGGATTGGTTCTTTATTCCAATATTCGGTATCATAAAGATACACTCATGTTTCATTCCTTGTCACCAGATCGGAAAAAACATGTCTTCGTTGGCTTCAAACGCTTCCAGCAAATCAGAGCAGACTTCCATCCTTCTCTCCTTCAAATCGGGTGTCAACTGTCGAGGTACCCACTTTGCACACACTTTCCAATACCCTAAGTCTCCCACCATCTTCTGTATGGCATTGTGACCACAGTCCAGTTGTGCAACAAGCTCACGGATTGTGATTCATTTCTCTGCGCGAATCAATTCCACTCACTGACTATTCGTGTCACTGGTCACAGATGATGGTCTCCCACTGCGTGGCTTGTCGTCAATGCTGGTTTCCTCTTTTTTAAACTTCTTTATCCATCTGTGCACATTGCTCTTGTCAATAGTGTCATCTCTGTAAGCATTCTGTAGCCTTCTATGGATGTCGGACAGAGTGCACCCTTCCTTCCTTCGTCAAGAACTCAATGACAGCATGTTGCTTCTGCTTGGAATGCATTATTTACCTGCAATGAAGAAAAATGGTTACTATAGAGGAACACTTACTCTACCAAAATGTGCAACTGAACGACCTCTATCAGATAATAAAAAAGTTATGCCCGCTTTTGCATTACTTTCGTTACAACCATCGTAATTAAAAATGTTAACTGCAAGTAAAAATATGGATGGCAACGAGAAAAATTAAAACTTCTTCAAGATCTTTATTTTTTGGCAGCATCGTGACATGCTTTTGACTGTCCATCTTTCCGCTGTTTTACGAAGAAAATATTCTCAAATGTTTATCAACATGACTGGCATCGGTCCACGAAAGAATTTTTTCAATCGAGCTTTTAGAAGCTCAGATTTTTTTGCAAATACCTACGAAGCAGAAATTAACTCTTACGCCCTCTGGTGGACAAACCATATTTTATAAAAAAAAAATAATAGAAATTACAATCAAAACATTTCCCACCAGGAGCTCTATCTGGTGCAGAAAGAATTTTTCAAATCAGAGTTTTAGAAGCAGAGATATCAGGGAAAACACAATTTACCTTTACTCTCCCTATCGGACAGTCAATGAACTACTTGAAAATTTTGAAATTATATGGAAATCATGTCGCGCAGGAAACTCTGTCCAACAAAGAAGAACGTTTTCAAATCGGACGATTAGAAGTAGAGATATTGACAAAAATAAGATATGCATTTAAGCTCCCTGGCGGAGAAACCATGTAATATTTTAAGAACAAAATATTCTGAAAAGGGATTTATCCACGTGAGTAGTACCGGTGCACGAAAGAATTTTTTCAATCGAGATTTTAGAAGCCCTGATTAGGCTGCAAGCATATCAGAAGCAGAAATTAACACTTACGCCCCCTGGTGGCCAAACCATTTTGTACCAAAAATTAGAAATTACATGGAAAATATTGTCCATCAGGAGCTGCATCCGCTGCAGAAAGAATTTTTCAAATCAGAGTTTTAGAAGCAGAGATATTGGGAGAAACGCAATTTACACCCCTAGCGGAGAGTCTACGCATAACTTAAAGAAGTGACAATACCTAAAATAGTCTTCAACATTAATAGAATCAAAAGCTAAAATAATTTTTTCAATCGGCCGTTTAAAAGCAAATATATGGAATAAAATGTATTTTGAATTTGGCATTTATCCGCATTTACACTTTCTGGAGGCAAAATTGTGATTGGTGAAAAAAATCGAAATAAAGGATCATCATTCCCACATTTCAAGCTTCCCAATGCAAAAAGAAATTTTGAAATTGGGCAATTGGTTGCAGATATATGGTGTCCACAGATTGACGGACAAACCGATAACATAAGCACGATCTTTTTTACAAACCACGAGCTAATAAAGGCACACACAAAATGCCTAGCTACCAATCAAAACTAGAGCATGAAAAGACTGCCGGCTTTCTTCCTTCCTTGGCTCCCAGCAACAGCGCCTCCTCGCTTTAGTTTTCCCCATGGCAGGACTAGATAACACAAAAAAGATGACACCGAATTTTCGGGTGTAATTAGCACGTCTTTTTAATCCATTCTGACGCAAATTAAATTTATCAAAGCTATTCAAAGTCAATGGAACCGATATGGAAAACAATGGTATCAGACGGAAGAAAAGTTTTTCAATCTGGTTTTTAATCCCTCAGATATTGCTGTAAACAGAATCGTGAGCTTATGCCTTCTGGTTGCAGACTTGTGCGTTAAGAAAAATATGAATTTATATGAGGAACATTTCGCACCGGAAACGCTTTCCAACACAAGGAATTTTTCAAATTGGACTCTTAGAAAATGAGTTATCGATAAAAATAAGATGTGACTTTACGCCCCCTGGTGGGAAAACCATGCATTATTTTAGGAAGAAAGAATTTGCAAAAGGTTTTTTCCATATGAGCGGTATCAGTCCAAGAAAAAAAAATATTTTTAGTCGAGTTTCCAGGAGCCCAGATTTTGCTGCAAATACATCAGAAGCAGAAATTAACACTTATGCCACCTGGTGGCCAAACCATTCTTTATCAAACATTAGAAATTATTTGAAAAATATTTTCCATCAGGTGTTGTATGCGATACAGAAAGAATAAAAAAAACGCAAATTTACCTTTGCGCCCCTCAGTGGAAATTCTATGATTTACTTGAAAATTTTGAATTTATAGGAAAAACATTTCGCATCGGAAACAGTATCCAACAAAGAAGAAAATTTTCAAATCGGACTCCTAGAAGTAGAGATATTGACAAAAATAAGACATACATATACGCCCCCTGGTGTAGAAACCATGCATTATTTTAAGAAGAAAATGTTTCTAAAAGGTTTGTTATCATGAATAGTATCAGTCCACAAATGACTTTTTTTTTTTCAATCGAGATTTTAGAAGCTCATATTTTGCTGGAAATACATCAGAAGCGGAAATTAAGATTTACGCTCCCTGGTGGCCAAATCATTTTTTACAAAAATTATAAATTATGTGCAAAGGATTTCCCATCAGGAGCTGTATCTGCTACAGAAAGAAATTTTTAAATCGGAGATTCAGAAGCAGAGATATAGGGGAAACGAAATTTACCTTTACGCCCCCAAGGGAAAAGTCTATGAATTACTTGAAATTATATGAAAAACATGTTACACCGGAAACTATCTAATAAAGAAAGAATTTTTCAAATCGGACCATTAGAAGCTGAGATATTGACAAAAATAAGATATACGTCTACCCCCCCCCTGGCGGAAAACCATGGAATATTTTATGAAGAAAATACTCCGAAAAGGTTTATCGACGTAAGTGGCATCGGTCCACGATAGAATTTTTTTCAATCTAGATTTTTGAAGCTAGAAGCTCAGATTTTATGGCAAATACATCCGAAGCAAAAATTACCGCTTACGTCCCCTGGTGGCCATAGTATTCTTCTTTACCAAAAATTAGAAATTATATGGAGCTGCATCCGCTAAAGAAAACGTTTTAGAAATTTTTAGAAAAAATTAGAAAACATCAGGAACTGTATCCGCTTAAGAAAACGTTTTTCAAATTGGAGTTGTAGAAGAAGAGATATCGGGAAAAACGTAATTTACTTTTACGCCCCTTAGCGGAAAATCTATGCGTAATTTGAAAAAGCAACTATTCCTAAAAAACTCTTCGACATAAATGGAATCGAAAGATGAAATAATTTTTTCAATCGGATGTTTAGAAGCAAATATGTGGAATAAAATGTATTTTTGAATTCGACAACATCTGCATTTAAGCCCTCTAGCGGTGAAATTGTACATCGTAAAAAAAAAAAAATGAACGATCATCATTCGTATATTTCAAGCTTCCCAATGCAAAAAGAATTTTCCAAATCGGACTAATATTTGCAGAGATATCGTGTCTACAGACGGAAGGACAAACCGATAATATAATCACGATCTTTTTTTACAAAAGACGTGCTAAAAAATAACTATTTTTCCGAATTCTTCACGTAACTGGCTGAAATTTGTACATATATTATAATTGGCTAGGAGATGATGACCTTAAAAATTTCAAGTGAATTGGCAAAAACGTTTTTAAATTAGCCGTAAAATGCCGATTACGAATTCTGGTCATGCAGCCACATGATAAAGAGCAAATAAAAAAAATTATGGCCCGTTTATGAAGTTTTTAATTGATTTACGCGAAATTTGGAGGGCTCATTCCTAATAGCGATTTATGGCGTTGATAAAAATTTCAGAGATTTTCATGAAAAATCCACGGAGATAAACTTTTGTCATTTTTATCCCACTTAAAAATCCTTGAGATAACAGGCTGGCTGCTGTGGGCGGGGTTACGAGGAGAGCTGCAGTGTGTGCGTCACTGTCTCTTGCCGGAGCTCAGCTTTTACTACTGCGGTGAGTGGTGAGTCACGTTTACAACTCGTGACTCCACCCACATGTGTGTTCGACAGGGATGGGTGTTTAACAAAACAATTTATTTTTGTTTCAGGATTTCTTTTTTCACCTGACAAAAAATCCCCTAGATACAAAAAACAACAACGCAAAACTATAGCTAAATTGAAAAAAAAATATGGGCACACTTAAGAAAAAGGTGAGAATAGTGACAAAATTTTAAAAAAGGTAACAAAAAGTGACAAATTTAAAAAAAGGTGACAAATAGTGAGAAAAGTGACTTGCGCCGAGGTCTGCTTGCCATCGCTCCCGAATTGTATCCGAATGGTTGGATGAACACTCCACCTATAGCGTCCAGAAGGTAAAGTGTGCCGAGCGCCTAGCATGTGTAATGATTGGCGTGGATACCGAAATTTGTCTCCTTCGTAGAAGGCGCTGCAATCGCCTTCCCTTCCCTCTTTCTTAATGTGAGCGAAGCGGGAAACTAAATTCGTGTTGCTTACTGTGAAAAGAGCGGTGATTTAGACGAAGACGTGTTATGTTTTAGGTTTTAGAAGGAATGTGGATTACCTAAATATTGTATATAAGTTATACTTAGCTCATTATGCGGAAGAGAAATAACCATTGTTTTGTGCCAGGTTGCAATACTCAGTACAAAAACAGTAAGCTGTCGCTTTTTGGAATACCCAAAAATGATAAACTTTTACAGCAATGGCAAAAATTGATTCCCCGTGCAGATAAAAACTTAGACAAATGTAGTGCTGTATGTGAACTGCACTTTGATGAGAGATTTGTGGTTCGAAATTTTGTGCATAAAATAAACGAGGAGACTGTGTTAATACCCAGAGATCGGCCCATCTTGACACCAGATGCAATTCCAACAATATTTCCAAACCTTCCCCATTATTTATCAAAACCTCTGGCAAAAAAGAGGAAAGTTAGGGAAACCGATGATAAGCCTGATGGTAATTTAAATAGCTTGGAATTTACTTCCCATAGAGTTACACTGAACTGCCTTCTGAATATCAACCTTCCTTCAGAATTTTGGGGTAAGCAAATACCTGCTAACAATTCAAAGTGCATAATTTTCCATGTTCATTCATTCAAATGTGAATTGTCAAATTCATTGACAACTGAAAAACTGGTTGTTGTAACCGAAAGTGAACCAGAGTTTACCTGTGAAGTGTATTTACGTGGATTAAAAATTAACACAGTTTCTAATATTACTTCTAAAGATGAATTAGAATCCATTATTCGAGACACTGATAGGCTAACAATATGTCATGGTGCAGGCTCCATTTCAGAATTTGAAAATAACAGGAAGTACCTTGAAAGTGGAGTTATTTTTGAGAATAATTTGTACAGCCAAAAATGTGTAAGGAAAGGAACAACAGCGACTTGCCTCAAATGTAAGTATCTGCGGCGCTTACTTTTGCACAAAATAGCTTATCATAGAAAAAAGGCTACATTTAAAAATAAGTACCAGAATAAAGTTCGGAAAATCAACAGGCTGAAGAAACGAGTTAATTCGCTCTCTGATTACATAAAAAAATCCAAAACAAAAATAAGAATTTTACAGAACTTTCCATTAATGAAAAAATAGCAGAATTACCCATTAAGCAGCAGCAAATGGTTATTCATTGTTATAAGGCAGCAAAAAGGAAATCTGCAAGAGGTATGTCATTTGCCAAGGAATGGTTACTTGAATGCTTACTAATGCACATAAAAAGTCCAAAATTGTACGAGCACATACGGAAACACAAAATCATGATCCTACCTAATAGAACAATTATTAGAAAGTATATTTCAAATTACAACAGTGGTTTTGGATTCAATGCACTGACGTTTGAAACTATTTCAAAGAAAACAAGTGAAATGGAGCCTTTTGCAAGACATGGTGGTATATTAATAGATGAAGTGAAGCTTACAGAAAAACTGCAAGCAAAATCATCTGGTGAAATATTAGGGTTTGTTGATATTGGGCCATACACTTCAGAAACTGTTAAGCATACCCCATGTAATCACGGACTGGTAATGGTGTTTCAGCCATTAAATGGTGATTGGACCCAAATAATTGGTGTTTTTGCCACAAGTAACAATATAAGTGGAACTTTGCTTGCAAAATTAATTATTGAAGCTGTTATTCTCACTGAAAATGCAGGTCTGTTTGTTGATTTCAATACGTGTGATGGGGCTTCTTGGAACAGGAATATGTGGAAGACATTTGGTATATCAGCAGATTGTTCTGGAACTAAATACAGCATTATGCATCCTACAGATTGTTCTAGAAGTTTACATTTCATATCAGATTTTCCTCACTTAATAAAATGTGTACGGAACGCATTTGTTACCAGAGGTTTTCTTCTGCCCGAAGGAGAAGCAAGACCAGAGCATGTTGAAGCAGCATGGAGGAAGGACTCTAACATAACTACTCTAAAAGCCATGTCAAAAATTACACGCGTTCATATTCACCTGAATAACTTTGAGAAAATGAGGGCAAGCTATGCTTTGCAGCTTTTTAGCAACGAAGTATTAAAAGGCCTTTTTCTCTATAAGCATCATATTGAAATACAGTTTGGAAGTACTAATGCAACTGCATTTTTCATAAAGTTGATGATGCAGTTAATAACTGTAATGACCTCTAGGAGTCCATCAAGTAGTCTCCGCATAGATTCTGAGGGATTCAAAGTACTTAATGATTTTCTGTTATATTTAGATAAATGGGAAGCTTTTGCAGGAGATAAGAAGATTGGGTTTTTAAGTGCTAGCACAGCTGCAGGATTACGAGTCACTATAAGCAGTACCATCTCTCTACTAAAATATCTAACAGAAACCTTGAACTACAGGTATGTAATGACATCGCGTTTGAGTCAAGACTCAATAGAAAACATTTTTGGCATTATTCGGCAACTGTCAGGCTGCAATGACCACCCCACTGCAGCAGAATTTTTAGTGACCATTCAGTGTTTAGGTTTTTATAATCTGGCCAAGCCTGTAAAGTGTGGTACTAGCTGCACAACAGAAATCATCAATTCCCTTATTGGGCCAAGTGACACCATCAGTTGCAAACCTAATGTTTTGTTAAATTTAAATGAACTTTTAAGTGATGAAATGCTAGATAATGTGAAAGATACCTTGAATAGTGCTGCATATTCTGATTGTGCTTCCCTTTTCCCACATAATTCCCATAACCAGTTGCTAGTTTATGTTGCAGGTTATGTAGCTAGGAAATGTGTTGCAATAACTAAATGCAAAGATTGCACCAAAATGTGTTTAACATGCAGTATGAAGAAAAGGCCAGGTTTTCTGGAACACTGATACGAGAATTTGATAAAGGTGGCTTATTATATCCATCAAAGGAACTCCTAGTTCTTGTCAGTCAACTGGAAGGTATTGTTACACATTATTTCAGCACCGAAAAACTACACAGAGATAGTATCGTTCATATTCTAGCTACCTTGATGATAAAGAAAATTAAATTCATTGGTTGTGCAGAACACAGTCAAGATGTGACATGTAAGATTGCAAAATTTTATTTACTGACTCGGTTGCATTTCTATATCATCATCATCATCATCATCATTGTCAACCATTATCAATCCACTGCTGGACGAAGGTCTCCCCAAGTTTCCTCCACAACGGTCTGTCTTGTGCCAGTCTCCTCCATGTCACCCCTGCATACTTTCGAATTTCATCCACCCATCTCCTATGTGGTCTTCTTCTGGGTCTTTTCCTGTCCCTTGGAATCCAATCTAAAATTTCGGCTGTCCATCGATGATCTGTCCTTCTGGCAGTATGTCCAGCCCATTGCCATTTCAGGGATTTAACTCTGATCATGATGTCTTCCACTCTTGTCATTTTTCGAATCCACGAGTTCCTCTTCTTATCTCTCCTGGTTACACCAAGCATGCACCTCTCCATGCTGCTTTGAGTTGTCTGCAGCCTTTGTATGTCTCTTTTAGTTAAGGTCCACGTCTCTGCACCATACGTAAGCACTGGAAGGATGCATTGGTCAAACACTTTTCTTTTAAGACATAATGGCATATTGCTCTTGAAAATTATGCTGTTTCTTCCAAAAGCTCTCCAGGCAAGTTTTGTACGCCGATTAATTTCTTCATCATTGTGACCCTCACTTGATATCTGCTGTCCAAGATAAACGTACGTGTCTGTTATCTCCAGCTTTTCTCCATCAATCGATAAATCTTCATTTCTTGTAAAAGCATTGAACATCACTTTTGTCTTCTGAAAGTTCATTTTTAATCCCACTTCTTTACTCTTGTCAGCAAGTTCCTGGATCATACTCTGCAGCTCTGATGGGGTAGTTGCAAAAATGACTACGTCATCAGCAAAACGAAGGTGGGTTAGATAATCTCCATTAATCTTTATCCCCTTGTTTTCCCAGCTCAGCGACTGAAAAACACCCTCCAATGTGGCATTAAAGAGCTTCGGAGATATGGTGTCACCTTGTCTCACTCCCTTTCCAATTTTTACGTGTGTTGTATTTTCAAACAGCCGAATCTTTGCACTTGCATTTTCATAGATGTTATTAATAATATTAATGTATGCATCTTCAATACCGCAGGTTTTCAGAGCCATTGTAACTGCTGATGGTTTCACCGAATCAAAGGCTTTTTCATAATCGATAAAAGCCATGCACAATGGAAGTTCATATTCCCTCGCTCTTTCAATTAGTTCTCTCAGCACGTGGATATGATCTATTGTGCTGTAGCCACTCCTGAATCCAGCTTGTTCTCTCGGTTGAGCCATGTCTAGTGCTACCTTCAAGCGGTGTGAAAGAACTTTAGTGAAGATTTTATAAACTACTGATAGGAGGCTGATAGGTCTGTAGTTTCCGAGATCCTCAATGTCACCTTTCTTATGTAGCAGGATCATTGTAGCGGTGTTCCAATCCTCAGGAATCTTTCCTTCATTAAGGCATCGAGTGAAAATTTGGGCGAGTACTGTTTCGATTTCTCCACTTGCTTCTTGTATGATGTCTACAGTAATTCCATCTTCTCCTGGAGCTTTTCCTCGCTTCATGTTCTTGATTGCATGTGCAACTTCTGCTGGAAGGACTGGAGGAACTCTGGTACTGGTATCTTTCATGATGTCTGGAGTGCATATATCATCCCTTTCATATAATTTGGAGTAGAAATCTTTCACTCTTGTCAAAATTTCGCCTCTATTTCTTGTTACAGAACCATCTTCTTTTCTCAGTGCCATAATCTGTTTTCTTCCCTTACTAAGATGTCCCTTTGCTATCTTTAGGCATTGGTTGTTTTCAATTGCTTTCCTCACTAGTTCACAGTTGAATTTCCTTACGTCTTCAGTGATACTTTTTCTTACTGTCTTACATAGCTCTATATATTCCACTTTGGAAGTCACATCTTCTTTAGTTGTCCTCATCACTCTTCTTTTTTGCATCAACATTTTGGTTTTTCCTGATAATTTGTTCACATGCAACTTGTTCTTAGACCCAGCTAATTTTGTTGCTGTTTCCATAAGAGCTTTGGTTACTTTTCTGTTAACTTCAGAGATGTCCACTTCTTCCGATGTTAGGCCTTCTAAAGCAGAGAACCTGTTCTTCAGTTCTAACTTGAAGGTATTATGGTGTTTTTTAAGGTTGGTTATGTCAATACATTTTGTTTGTCTTATGAGCTTGCTACGTTCGAGTTTAGTGTTGAGGTGCATCTTACATCTCACCAATCTATGGTCACTGCCTGTGTTGAACTTGTTTAGCACACTGCAGTCTTCTATGACGAATTTTTTGTTACACATAATAAAATCAATTTCACTTGTCGTCCCATTTGGATGTCTCCATGTCCATTTCCTGTGTGGCTTTTTCTTGAAGAAGGAGTTCAAGATGAAAAACCCTTCTGCCTCTGCAAACTCAACGAGAGTATTTCCACGCTGGTTTCTGTTGCCATGACCGAATTTACCTACTGAAGTTTCATTCTGTTGCCGTTGCCCTATTTTTGCATTGAAATCTCCCATAATTATTTTCAAGTGCTGCTTACCTTTATTATTTAGATGACAAATTTCCTCATAAAATTCTTCAATTTCTTCTTCAGGATGACTTGTGGTGGGTGCATAAGTTTGAATAATCTGAGCCTGGTATCTTTTCGAGAGTTGGATAACAAGTCGTGCAGCTCTGTCAGAGGAACTTTCAACTTCTACAACTTTATCCTTCAGTTTCTTGTTTATTATAAATCCAACACCACTAGTTCTGCCAGTATCTGTCCCACGATAGTAGAAGAGATGTCCACTTTTCAGTTCGATGAGATCTTCTCCTTTTAACCTTACCTCACTTAGCCCCACGATGTCCCACTTGATCCTTTGTAGTTCCTCTTCCAATTCAAGAAGCCTTGAATCAGAAGATAGGGAGCGTCCATTGTAAGTAACCAAGGTCAGCATCAGATGGCAGCCTAGTCCGGTCCTCCGGGGATTCTTAGCACCCTCTGCCTTCATGTCGCACTGGCCGCTGCCTTGGCCAGGTACATTCCAGCTGCCGGAGACTGAGGGCCAAGATTTAAGTTGTGGAATCATTTTGGAGGGGTTTGGCCATAACTCACCACGCTGGCCAAACGGGTTGGTGAGTGTGGGATAGAATTTCCTCTGATCCCGATGGTATAGTTATACCGCTATGGGCGGTCGTCAGAGCCCCTTTAGTGGGAACAGGATGCACCACGAGAAGGCGGGGTTGACATTTGTCAAGGAGAGGCTGTGATGTTACGCATCACCTGACCTTGCATCCTGCATTTCTATATAAAGGGACTTAATAAGATTCACAATGATAATAGAGAAAAATGAAGTACCTTAAGCTGAGACGTTGCAAATAAATATGAAGTTCCTGGATTTTGGTGTTGAGGTTCTTTTTATGAGGAAGCAAGTGAGGGACAGGTTTTTTATTACTGTGGAGAGAGAAAATATATGTGGAGTCAGTCAATAGCTCTCACTTATAATTACTGTGGAGTCAGTAAATATATACCGACTCCACAGTAATGCTACAGCTCAAACCCTCAACGCGCTTCCTCAAAACTACCTTAACAGCTAATAAGAACTTTGCAACAGAACAGGTTCCGTCATTGAAACCCAGGGGCTTGAACTTAGTCACATTACCAATGTTCAACTCGTAGCAAGCAGAGCAGCCACTGCTGTGTTTACTGATCTACTATATATTACCATATATAAGCATATGACTGTATTAAAAAGAATGGATAATTTTGGGAGTAACTAGCAGTGGCTAGTTAACTTTTCCTTCATTAAATATGATATGTATGCACATAGCAGACAGTAAGCCTAATGCATATGCAAATAAGTGATCCTAGAAACTTAACCCAAACTCATTAAGAATTTTTCAAGCCTATAATGAGGTCAAGAAATGTCCAGGTTGTTAACAAACTTAGAAAAGAAAGTTACAAAAACTGGTAAGTTATTTAGAGATTCAAAATTCATTTCTTTAAATGTATTTATTTTTAAAAAATTAATCCCCTCCCCTCCCACCAAGTAACTGAATAGTTCAGCAGATAAGATATTAATATACAAAAAGATTTTAAGGAACATGTGTGGTGGTAATAATATTGCAGAGTTACTATTTTTCATTAAAAATGTTTAGAACTGTGGGATTCTTTAGCAAGCTGCCCCACCCCTTCATCTTTTTTTATTTTTAATGTTCAAATCCCAAAACCACTGGTGGTAATCTGATATAAACACACTTTTTTTTTCAATCAACATTTAGCTTTGGTATTTTCAGCATTGCTAACTAGGGCTTCCATGATGAAATTATATATTACAAAATTCAGTATTTTGAAGAAAACTTGTAAAATGCCATGAGTGATTAAGTGTGACTAATTTACTCTTTACAAGGTGGTGTAAAAGTAATAAAAAAATAAACTAAACAGGTATAAAATTTATTTCTGGAAATTTAATTGTGTGTGAAAACATCTAATAGTTGCATTCACAAATTCTTGCTCTTTAATTCAATTGCATTTTCTAAGATTCCTAAATATCAAGTTGTGTGTTATTTATTTTTTGTGTAATGTTACTTTTTAAATCCCCCTCCCAAGTTCTGTTGCTGATAAATTTCTCTGTCGCTATACAACTGAGAAACGGTTTTTGATAAAAAATGTCAACAACTGCTGCACTAGCCTTTGACATATAACAGCCCACAATGAATTAATCAAGCTTCTACTTTATAAAAAATAAAAACGAAAAAAACACATTTAAAATGGGATGCTTACTTTTGCCTCACTGTATAAATTGAATAAAGCTTAACCAATGTGCTGAGGTTTAGTAATATTGTAATAAATAATGCTACAAGCAATGTAAGATTAAAACATTGCTTTATTACAAACTACACGTGGCTTCTGTATGGAAATTCCTAAAGCCAATTATAATTAACTCTCATCAGCAAGCTTTTGGTCCCCGTGCTGATGAGAGTTCAATATTCCACACCGGTCCACGTCAGAGGTCAGTTTTTCCACATGTGCTTCAACATTTGTTTCAGTTGGTGTAAATTATATCTGTATTACCTATTCCCAACTATTAGGGGCATTACACAACGGTGTTACATGTTTACATTGTGCACAATGTGTCACTGCGCGCACCTTACTGGGACGACAAACCTTTCTGGATTTACTGAGGGGATATCAGTATGAGACTGCATTAATTCCAATTTCAGAAATTAAGAACAAATAAATGTCTTGGTCAATTATTTGCTCCCCCACAATATTTCTTCATTTAATTGTAAAATTTATCTAACGGTATAAAAAATCCCTCTAAATCAGCCCTTTTTTTTTTTTTTTCTGAACAATTACTGGTAAATATTTTCTGATGCATGCATTATGACCAAAATTATGCTTCAGTCAGAGAGGAATGTCATTATAAATGCGTGTGCTTAAATAAGGTGGTACACACCGTTTTTTAAACCAGTCAGTAACAGACAAAAATAATTTTTGTTAAGCCTCTTAATAATACGAAAAGCTTACCCAACGTTTATATATATCTGTTATATCCACGCTAATAACTACATACGCTGGGTGCTCGGCACACTTCCCCTTCTATGCTATATATAAGCTGTTTCTGTATAACTGTTTGAAGAGTAGATACATGGAAGCACTTTATATTTACATGCCCCTACGTATTTACTTCAAACAGCAAATTTTGCCCGCTGTCCCTAAATTGTTTTTAAGGAGGGCTCTGTATCTGACTGGCAGCATTAAATTTGTTGAACCACGGTATTACTTATACCTGATCATAGGCCTAACCACTGGAGGGATCAGGACCCCCAGATTTTCATACAGTCTGGGATCCCCAATGTAAATGATCCCCCAAATGTTTCTGGAATATAATGATATGAACTTTTTATGTGAACCAACTAAATTATTTAATAATATAAGATTGTAATTTTTCATAGAATGCAAACACGTGTATAATGTGTACTTAATAAAACAGTGATGTCGATTAAGCATGGTTACCAACATCGCTGGCGTATATACATTATGTGATCAGACCCCCCCCCCAAATTTTGAAACACAGCACAGTTATGCCACTGTACCTGATGGTCACTGGCCAACATCGCCGACGCTGACACTTAAGCATTCAATATAATGTCCCATACAAAAAAGCCTTGCAATTTTTGTATATACAGCAGGAGCGGCTCCTGCAATAATCCAAAGCAGTTTTTTTTCATGCCACATCAAGAGAGAAGTTTACTGAACTCAGCTGGAAGTTTTTCCTGCACAACGCCACTGGGAGCGAAAAGAACGCTTGCGCGCTGCTCTGACTGCTATTGAAACCAACTTATGTGGGAAGCTGCCTATTCCCACATCAGTTCATTTCCTTTGAATAAAACGTCTCTGGGGGCTGCAGCTCTCGCTGGTACAGCAGATATAAGTGGTCCTCGGAGTTATTTGCGAGTGACGTAGCTACAATGCAGTCTTTCGTTGGCTGCAAATACATCTCCGGGCCTTCAACTTTTGGTTTGTTCCTACTTTTATTCAACATGATAATTCCAACAACTGGAGATTATTCGTGTTTGCTAACAACAAATATTCAGTTGCCGAGATTTTTGCCAAAAAGTTTTACTTCTGGTCAAAATGGGCATGTGAACAAATTGCGATTAAGAATAAAGTTCAGTAATGGATAAATTGAAAAATGAAAAAAAAAATGACTAATTTCTGCAGCGAAATACTTGCACAAAATTAATATTTTCACTTACCAGGCACAGCCAAAATTTTCGCTTTTAAACTCATGTACATTTCTATTCATCAAAAAACATTGAAGTTGCTCCATTGGCCATATTTTACTTTTCTGCTGCATATGCATACCAACCCCCACCCCCAAAAAATAAGCTGAACATTTCAGTTGAGGTAGTGCTTTATACTTTATTACTTTAAACACAACATTTAATCAAACACAATTGTTTAGAAAATTTACGAAGTTGGTAAATTTTGAAAACAAATTGTTCTACACTAAATTGTAATCATAGCTTGAAAATTAAAACTGGGAATATGTTTGCAATTCGTATTTATTAAAGAGAATGCCTGTAAGTCAAAATTCCAAAGAAAGCGTATCAGAAGAAAAATATTTATTATATTTCTACTAGGGGTCATAATTGACACCTGAAAATGCGTATATGACGTTGGGTGCGTGTCCGCTGTCACTGGCACACGCATTTTTTTATCTTTAAAACTGGTTCCCTTAACTGAGTGTGTGTGGCTCTTACAGTATCTACATTTATATATTATTTACAACCACTATCTCAATCTACTGCTGGATAACAGTCTCCAAGTTTCTTCCACAAAAGTCTGTTTAGAGCCAGTTTTCTTCTTGCTCCCGAATTTCATCCACCCATCTCGCACATCATCTTCTGGGTCCTTTTTTTTATATCCCTTGCTATCGAGTTTAATATTTCTCGCTGGCTCTTTCTTCTAGAAATATGTCCATCCCATTGCAATTTCAGGGATTCTGATCATTGCTGTCTTCCATCCTTGTAATTTTCCCGATCCACGAGTTCCTCTTTGTATCTTTCCTGTTCCTGGTTACATCAAACATGCATCTCTCAATCCTTTTTTTCTGTTGTCTGCAACCTCGGTATATCTGTTTTAGTTGAGGTCCATGTCTCTGCTCTATGTGTAACAACTGGAAGGATGCACTGATTAATGAGCGTCATGTTAGGATCGTTAGCATCATGTTAAGATCGTTAGGATAAGGGTCCTGCATGGAATGTATGTGGAACTAATTTCTTTGATGTGCAATGGTGTATGCGTGGGTGATGATCAAATGATCATATGTACAGGATTTTAGGGAGTGTCTGACCCCAGGTCTTAAACAACCCTTAGAAATAGGAAACTAGGAGATTTAGGCTAGAGCGCCCAATACGAAGTGACACAGAAGCGAAGTAGGAAGGGAGAGGAAGACGCCCTTATTTATTACCGGGAGGCCAGTACCCAGTACCGGCAGTACCGGTGTATGCTGTATGCATGGGTACCTCTCCACAAGGTAAACAATGAGGAAATATACACGAAAATACTGGATAGCACTATGATTCCGAAGTTCACATTAAAATGATTTGTGACTACAAAATATGCCAAACACTTTTCTTTTAAGAAATAATGCATCAAACCAAGTTTTATACGCCGATTATTTTCTTCATAAATATGGCCACTCCTTGATATCTGTTCCCTAATTCAGGTATCGGTTATCTCTAGAATTTCCCTATCAGTTGCTAAATATAAAAACTAAATATTAATTTCTACGAGTACATATATAAATTATTATTAAAGGGACAGCATCAGCAGGTTCAGTAACTTAGCTTTCGAAGTGATATCTACAAAATTTGAATGCAGGCCCTCCATCTCAGCTTACCACTAGCCGCTACTGAGTGATATATTTAAATTTTCCAAACAGCACGTCTTTATTTGGCACATCCACGCCATTTGTTATCGTTTTAGTAGGCATTCTCCGAGGAGGTTGCATATCAATTTAAATCATGTAGAATTCTATTGTAAATTAAATTGATGACGACGCTGCACTCTACGGCAGACTTAAGACATTTCACTGAACCGTAAAAGGTGTTTCCATAATCGCACACTTACATCCTAATTCAACCCCCGTTGTTTGGGTTACATGCACATCGCTACACACATTCTCTGACACAGACACCGTCTGCAGCGCCGCGATGCGGCGTGGGACATATTTCGAACGCAGTTTTTGAGTTCGCACGGCACACTTCCCCTTTTAGACGCTATACTCTACCGACGTGACCTCGCTTCCTTAGCCAGCTAGGTCACCTGACCTCAATCCCATCGAGCACATCTGGGATGCCATCGAGAGAGATGTTCGAGACTCTGACCCCCCTCCATCAAATCTTCGTTAACTGTGGGAGCTTGTTCAGGGGTCGTGGATCCGTATGGCTTCCCAACGCTTCCGGTGTCTTGTCGAGTCCATGTCGAGACGAATCGCCGCCGTCATCAGGGCGAAAGGTGGTGCTACACGTTACTAGACAAGTATCTCTAATTCAATTGCTCTTCAGTGTATAGCTGTGCCCTATATCCCTTCATGAATGCACGCCCGCATCGAGCACAGCTGATCAACAATGTTTCAGGAAGTGGACGTCGAGCGTAAGGACTAGCCTTCACGCTCTCCGACATCTCGTGCTATCGCAGACATCCGAAGGCCAAAAGTTGGAATATGCAAAGGCTGATTTTCTAAAAGCCGATCGTAATGAGAATTAAAATTTGCATTATATGGAGGATACTCAAGTAGTGAATGCAACTTCAAATAGGATTGTAGAGACAGCTACAGTTGACGCAAATCCAAAGATGGATCATCCGATTCTGTATACCGGCTAGGCACCAGCAGAGCAACGCAAACCTTGATGATGGTTGGAACACCGATCCATGGACCGAGCTATACACTACACCCACTCATAATCCCGGTTTGACAGAATAAATTCGCAGCAGTGGCACCCTGCCTGCTCTCTAGCGCACGCCCAACAGAACTTTCAGGACGGTCAAAGTTTTCATGTAAGCAATTTCCTTCGACTCACTTGCGCACGGTCGATGGTAAGACCCAAAGAACTTTGACTTCTGCAAAACTTGTATGACTATTGCACCCAAACGCAGCTCAGGGTCATGGAGTTGCCGCCTTCGAAAGCATCTTTCCAGAAGATAGAAAGAAACAATTTGTGGATGCCGAAACCGTGCTACTCTTAGTAGCGGGCTGCAACACAATGAAACGAAGACGACCAGAAGTAGTGTAGATATTCAACAAAAATAGTACGAAATACTGTAGGAAGAAGACAATGAAGGATGAACAATGCTACAAATAAAATGCAGCCTTGTACGAGGACCGGGTTTTGAAGGGCGCAATCAAAGTCGCAGCCAGGCGCACCTACATACGATGCTCTCCCCTAGTGGTAGCTACTTGGAGAGATCCCCACGTGGTCGACACTAGCAGGTCACGGAAAATATCATGCTGGTATGCTTCGTCGTATGCCTTGTCAGAGTTAAAATACTGAAACTAGGCGCTGTCTTCGTACAAGCCTCAATCACGGACCACTGAAGGTGAAACGAGTGATTATGAGCTGAACGATGACGACGAAAGCCTCTTTGTGAGGATAAATAGCTGCAATTTTCTAGAAAATTAACTAGGCGTGCTTTAACCGTGCGTTTCATGACATCGAACAGACAACATATGAGATCAGTATGAAAGCAGCTTGAGGAGAGCTGCGGATCTTTCTTAAGCGTTGAAAAAGTAGAGTAAAAGCCTTGTGACAAGAGTATGAGAAATGATGATCCGCCGAAATTCTGTTGAAAAGAGAAAACCAATTCTCAAGAGACGACTCCGACAGATGCAGTAGCATATCATAACATATACCAGCATGCCCAGTATACGGTCATGAACGACTCTCAATGGCCGAATGACCCGACACAATAACTTATAATGTTGACCTTAGGAAAAATATTTTTGCTTTGTTTGGAGATTTAACGACTACTGTGAGCAACTCAATGGCTAAATTACGGATGGGCAGTCCCCCATCCGTAATTTAGGGTCATTGGTTACAGGGAAGTGAGCGAATCACCTATGTAAGGCAAGTAAAATATCCATGCCTCACCGGGATTCGAACCCGGATCCATCTCGGATGAATAGTCAGCAGTCAGTGCTTAGACCACTGAGCCACAGGCAAGGCATTTTTTCGTTAAATGTTCATGTACTCCTCCTACAGACAAGCTGCCACTGACCGAACCCCCAAATTTTTTCTATACCGACGCCGAATTTTAGGTCACTATGCTCACATTGGTTGCGTAAAGCCTCATATTTTTCTAGGTCTGATGCTGTGCTCTCCTATTCATAGTTCCACCAAGATTTCAGGCGTGCTGGATGTTTGTGAAGGTTTTAGGAATATCTAATTCAGTTGCTTGAAAAAAGAGATCAGTTAAATCTCTAAACACCGTGTCCACAGATTCCCGAGACGCCATCGCAGAAGGTAGCACAGCATGCGATATGAAGCATCCTACCAGGTCCGATCCATTTTCATCTAACAGAGCGAGCACGACAAGTTACGCTCTGTGTAAAAAATAAAAACGAAAGGAAAGTGGCAACTGCCGTGAAGGTTGCCACACAGTGTACACGACCAGTCAGCATGCGCTGAAGCTAAACCCAGGGAAAAATTGATCGCAGAAAAACCACGTGTCTGTTGGTGGTAGATATCGGTTTCGGTGGTAAGACACAAAGAAAAAGAATGGTCTTCACCTATGAATCACAGCTAGCACAGCCAGAAAATGGATGAAGGTAACCCAAAAGAACACGTGAAGGCAGCTCATCAACTAATCGCTCTGGAACAATATAAATTAATATACATCTCTCCACATCCTTCTTACTATCTGACGTGTCTATCTGCTTCCGTCATTGTCGGGGGCAAATAACACAGCAGACAGTAAAAAGCACGTGGAGAGACATATCGGCAGCCACAGCTGGTACACAAAGTCTTGCACGTCAACCTCATGGTATGGAGTGAAAATTCGGACGTCACTGCAGACAAGGCAACCTTGCAAAGCACGCTCTTACTGAAATTTGTCAGATGTTATAGTGTGGTCTTCTGGAGACGTGAGAACACCCATAAATATGACGAGAGCACTTGCTTCACCTCGTCCACCCTTCGTAGGCAACAACCACTTCCACTGAAAAATAGAATGCATAATTAAGATAAAGAACCGGGGGTGGGGGAGACAGAAGCACTCAGCATCCATTAACTCGAAAAATCGCTGTATTCTCTTCGGCGTAGAGTAAATTGGTACATGCTGAGTACCAGAGGGTTTCAATGCACTCGCCCGGCGCTCTCGTTTTTTCGGAAATTTCATGACTACAGTACTTCGTTTTGCCTTGCTTGCCTTTCCTTCCACTGCGGCATCATTGCAATGAAAACTGACGAGGATGGAGCATGCGTTAGATGCATTTGAAAAAGGATGGGCATGTTGATCCTGGGACTTCAAGGGGTCAAGGTCAGTGATGTCTTGGAGTTCGAAAGGACAGTCTTCTGGAACATGTACATAAGTCTGTATAGGAAGTGTTCTTTTGGCTATCACCACAGAAGCATAAGAAGTCAACCTGCAGTGTCAGGAAATACTCTGGCCAAAAAATATTGTCCAAGGTTTCCAGCTGGTGGTTGACAGGCTGCTCAGCTCACTCAAGACAATGCTTGGTTGAAGTGGCGTGCGATTACTAGCAGTTGATGCAGTGCTCGACATTAGAGAGACATGGTGCTAAAGCATGATCAATAGTGCCACACCGAGTGGCATCATGGGACTGCTGAGAGTGGTCCCAACACTGACACGAAGATTTTCGAAGGTCGACATCCTACCTTAATGAAAGTAGGCAGGGATAAGGTGACAAAAGTCAGAATCAGATTGCGACATGGCACAGACTAATCTTCAGGATTTGGTGCACACGAATAACATGTTGCTTCCTAAGCACCCCAAGTTCATGTTCACCACCGTCTGGCAGGTAATGAGAAGCAAACATGTTGCTTCCTAAGCACCTCATGTTCATGTTCACCACCGTCTGGCAGGTAATGAGAAGCAATGCGTTGGGAGGAATTCAGATAGTGACTGGAACATTCGTCCACGATAGTAGATTTAAGACCATGGGGCGATATCTTGGACTTAATGTACGGATCGGAGTTTTTTTATTAATGCTCTTACAAGAGCCAACAACGGACAATAATTTTATTGATTCCGATTCTTGACCTTTTGCACAAAGACCATGATACATCTGACTGAAAACTGAAGAACAGTGAACTTGAAATGCTAGGACTGTTACTTAGTTGAACAGCCATCAGGCTCTTTATTCATAAGGTGTTTTGTCTTTGTTCCTTGATAAACAGTTGTGGAATCTATGAAGTAAAAAAAAGCAAGTTCGCCTGCTGACTTCTCGCCTTCCAACAAGCCCCAAAACGGAAAGCTGGAGAACGAAGCTTTGTGATTGGCTGGCAGATATAGCCCGCTGCTAGGGCAGGCACGTGGTTGAATATACCTCTAATTTATCGCTTCTCAAAAGCACTCCTTCGACATGGCCCCAGTATACTCAGATTCACCTCATTGTGCACAATGACAAGCCTTTAGAATCCTGGATTAATCTACGCCACAACTTCTTTGACAAAGATTGTGTTAGGTTCTAGCTGCTTGTTTAGGAAAAAGAAGGGGCAAAAATAGCAGGAGGAAAAAATACTCTGGCCTCTAGGAACTTCAGCATTTCTCTTTCTCACCTTACAAGTCACCAAACACAACAAACACGCACATACACCTTGTCAGCACAGCCCAGAAAACAAAAGGAGAAAAGAAACAACGAAAAACAATTCCAGAGCTACGGCACGATCACAACCTCAACAGCTTACAACTGAGGCTCAAATGTGTCTTGTTGAGAACCAGAGTATAAAAAGGAACAACTACAGGAAGAGAATGGAAAAATCAACATGGGAGTCTACGTCCACTTGACTCCAAAGTCCAATTTGACCACCACAAGGACAGGTAAACCCATCAACGTTGAGAAAACAGGTTGGCCTATTACAAAGTCAACTCAGACCATGGGAGTGTTACTCCCGGAACAGTGGCGGCTCGTGTTTGGAAAAATAGGTGAAGAGGTACAAAAGCAGTATGAAAAGATATATACTGTCTACAATGAAAATCGCTTAATGAGGACTTACTTATTTTTTGTATATTAAATCAATTTTTCTTCCTTCGTGAGCATCAATAAAATGTCTTCCTGAATAGAAATATTTGCCAGAGAAGCAAGTTTATCTTGGGAACTAGTGTTTCTTGAGCAAGTTTGTATTCTTTTAAGAAAACTTCTTTCCACTGGCACACTTGTAGATGGAATTGTTAAACTGAGGAAAACCAATTTATAATCTTCTGTAAAAATGTCTTTGTCTCCGTGAAACACTCGAAGGAGTTCTTGAGTCAATATATTCCTTAATTTTTCATCGGCATATACAAGACTCAGTTCATTTTTAAGACGCTGGTGTTTAGTAAATATGTTTCCGTAAAAATGTAGATTTTCAAGAGCGCGAGTGGGAAAGCATGCATTAAATTATTCGAATTTGGTTGTGTTAGCAAGTCAGACAAATTGAAGTTTCTTACAGTCTTTAAATCTTATATCCATTTCCATAAGAATGTGGTCCAAAATTTGAAAAATCAAAATACAATTGTTTATAATTTTGAAAAATTGTTTCCTGTGTAAGAGCAGCATATTCCCGTGCTTATTTCTGTGATTTTGCTAGCTTTTCCAAACTGTGTTTCAAATAACTCATCGTTCCTTTTATGGCTCAAAATTTCACGAGGTTTTTTTTTTTTTAATTTGAGTTACACAATATTTTATGTTTAGTTATCTTTTCTTCAAAAGTTTGAATAATAGATCGGTGGAGCCAAAAATGTAAATTCGAAAGTGTTCATATCATTCAAAAACACCCTTGACAAGATGAATTGATTTTTGTCTGATTATTCGCTATTCGTCAGAAATCCGAACACTTCCTTCAATTTATCCCAATCTTCAAAAACTGCAAACTGCACTTCTAATTTCAAAGTGGAGGACCACCGAGCTTCTGTTATGGTTGGTCTGCATCTTGCCGTTGTTGACATAAGTGTATAAGACCGCTTCGCAGAATGGTGAACAAACAAAGCAATTTCACTGAGGCTTGCAAAAAGTATTCGACACTTAGAAATTTTAGAAAAACTCTGGTGTAATACAAGATTCAAACTATGAACTAAGCATTGAACAAAAACAGCTTGAGAAGCTTCATCCTTGACTTTTTTTTCTGTAGCCCATTTGTGTCCAGACATTATACTTGCCCCATCGTAATATTGTTCTATTTATTTGTGTTGGTAATCAGACTGTTCCAAAATTTTGTCTAGCATTTTGTATAAAGCTCCTGACGTTCTATCTTCATTCACATCATGGAAACCCAAAAATCCCTCAACCAATACACCTTCCGAATCAACAATTATTTAATTTTTGACGTGATCGTTTATATATTCAGAAATACATTCAATTAATTCATTTTGAATAGTTTTTTTATCCTTTCGTATTGATTTTAAATTTCTAAAGAACTTTTTCATATCAACAATGAAAGTAATTCAATGAAATTTCCACGATTTATCGAGCCCATGCTTTCGTCAGGGAATGCTAGTTCTTGTTTGCTCAAATACAGTATAGACTAATACTGCATCAATCACTGTCTGCAGGAAAAGTCTATTTAAACAAACGTTTTCGTTAAAATGCGTTTTCAAAAGCCTAGCGCCGCAGTGGTCTAAGCGATGGCCTCTGATCATTCGTCCGAACGGGGTCCGGGTTCGAATCCCGGTGAGGCATGGATGTTGTGTTTGTCTTACGGCACTGGCTCTCTCCCTTCCCTGGAACCAGTGACCCTAAATTAGGGACGGGCGACTGCTTATAGCCCATTGAGTTGCTCACGGTGGTCGTTAAACCTCCAATCAAAAAAAAAAAGCCTAGCATTCTTCCTCAGAGCATCAGCAATGGCGTTTTAAATTTTTTCAAAATTCCTTAACATTATTCCGCATTTCAGGTGTTCGCTAGAATCACGATGTTTATGAAGTGACCGTGTTACGCTAAATAAATCTGAGAATCCGTCTTTATTCCACGCCGAATGTTTATTACTAAAAAGTAAGCAGGGCCAAAAAAAAAAAAAAAAAATAATAATTAACACAGAAGTGCTGCAAATCCATTTACATTCAGTAAACCAACAATTTTTTAAATTAATATTGTTAGATTTACCGCTCTTCTTGATTTCGTTCTTGGCAACAATTGTCAGCGAATCCGTTTGTCGTCCATGAAGCAAAATGTCTCTTTTATCTTCATCTTTCGGCAGAGTAAATGGGGGGGGGTTGGAGGTTTAACGACCACCGTGAGCAACTCAATGGGCTATAAGCAGTCGCCCGTCCCTAATTTAGGGTCACTGGTTCCAGGGAAGGGAGAGAGCCAGTGCCGTACGACAAACACAACATCCATGCCTCACCGGGATTCGAACCCGGACCCCGTTCGGACGAATGATCAGAGGCCATCGCTTAGACCACTGCGCCACCGGGGCGGCCAGAGTAAATGGAGTTTGCAATGAATTACAAACAATGTCGTCCACAGGATGCATACTAAAAACTATCACTATCTTAAAGTGTACACAAACCTAAAACATCAGTTAAAGCTTTCAACAAATAATCACAAAGCACGAAAAAACAAATTCCTCTCGGAAAATAACGTCCCACAGCACCACAAGGAAAAAGCCCGAGCATATTGCACGATACCCTGGTAGTTCGCCCACTCCATCGTGATCTCTTACGACTTTACGCTCAAAAACTGAAAGATGCAGAGGTAAGGCGCGTGAAGCTGAAACACTTCACTTGAGCGAGCAGATTGGGGAGGGTGACGTCACGGTTACCATGGCAACTCAGCGGAAAACTGCAGACTTCTAAGCATTTTTTTTTTTTATTGGAGGTTTAACGACCACCGTGAGCAACTCAATGGGCTATAAGCAGTCGCCCGTCCCTAATTTAAGGTCACTGGTTCCAGGGAAGGGAAAGAGCCAGTGCCGTAAGACAAACACAACATCCATGCCTCACCGGGATTCGAACCCGGACCCCGTTCGGACGAATGATCAGAGGCCATCGCTTAGACCACTGCGCCACCGGGGCGGCTCTAAGCATTTCGGCTCTTCACTTGCAGTGTTTTGCGTATAAGGATTTGCTTTCCGTATTGAGCGCGCCATGTAAATTAATATCTTTTCAAAATTTCGAGTATTTTGGAACTGAATAAAGGCTATATTATAAAAAAATATATATATTACAAAAAAATACTGAATAAAACTTTATTTTGAGTAAAATAGGTGAAGAGGCATTTCACCTGAAAAGCCGCCACTGTCCCGGAATCAATGAAAAGCAAATACATTTATTCTTGAAAAGAGCAGCTCACCAAGGTACCTGGATATTAAAAGTTTCTGGGTGTAAGAAAGGGATCTCCAGCTAATTAATATCTTGAAATTTATTAATCATAAGATAACTTTTTCTTTTTTAAGAGTTACAACTTTGGTCTGAATTACACTTTCATATTTAAAACACATTAACTGTTCATAAAATATCTCAGTAGAACCATAAAAGCTTTGTTTCGGGTCCAAGTTGATAACTCACACCGAAAAGTCATAGTAACAACTACTGTATATACTCGTGTACAGGTCGACTTTTTTTACTGAATTATTTAGGTCGAAATTAGGGGGTCGAACTATAGACGGAAAATATTTCTGATAGGTTGTAAACCAAAATTTTGATGCCTTATGGAAATGCGCATACTTAGCCCTTTGCGCCATCACTTGATTTGTATATTTTTAATAATTTTCCGGGTGTTACTGGTACAGAAAAAAGTTATTGCTAAGAATTTTCTTGATTTTATATGTACGAGTTTTTTTTTATTCACTAATAGAAAAACTCATTTCGCAAGGACGTCTCAAAGTCCGTTTTATATAGATCTATCGATATGGCCTTGACTGCCCCGCTAGTAAATCACCCAGAGGTGAACATGTCACAGAATAACATTGCCACTGATAGTAAAAAAAGTGCATTAAGTTTAACAACCTACTTACGTTTGTTATTAAATTGAGTGTACCCCGGTTCTAAAAATCAAACAAAGAGTAACCTTTTCTGAAGACCAAGCAAAAAGGATTGCATCTTTACTGAATGAGGCGATGTTTGGTTTTGTCAATAAAGCCGATAGTTTGTCACAAACACGGTGGAGAGGGGGATGAAACTCGGGAGTAAACGACCTCTCTGTCAATCACACACTCCATGAGATATATCTAAAGACCTTGCACACACTCGTCCAGCTCAGCAGTTGACAGACACCTGCTACGCTGCACAGGGTAGTGGGAGAATATTTTATAAAACAAATTTTCTTCAAATTTTTAAATAGTTGCGTGCAAATTTTACAGTGTCCACAATACATCAAAATAAAGATACATTTTAAATTTTGAAGAGATCCATGGAAAACTTTAAAAGTTACAAGTTTATTTTTTACGGCATGGATATTCTTTATGGGATTAAAAAAAAAAAAAAAAACTATCAGGTTGACATCAAGACCTATTTACGCTTTCCAAATATGTTTCAGTAAGTGTTTATTTTTCCCCTCTCTTTTTAAATAACGACATGCCTTACGACGTTTGGTAAATGCATCACGATTCGTTTGACGCGTGGCCCGTGGAGCAAATGCTTTACTTTCCATGAATGAAGTAACTGCAGAAAACTCGCTCGCTAAAAGTGGGAGAAGGGGGGGGGGCGATGACAATGTGCAAAAGTAGGTTCATATATTGTTAAAGTGTGTAACCTTCCCCAGAAAACTCTCTAACCAGGGTAGTGAGCCCTATCATCTTCCCAAAATTGTGCCTCAATTCCACAAACATTTTGCGGGAAACTGCAGCAAGCAATATTGCGAGAGCCAGCTACAACAATAAATAGTAGGTACACATTTCCGCATGCGGACGCATCCTCGGAAAAATTTTTTTTTTTATTTATACACAAGATAGATGAATTTTTATTAAAAATTTATACACAAGATAGAGGTATACAAAAACTGCAGATATTCACATAAAAATCGGGGGTCGACTTATACACGGGATATACAAAAACTGCAAACATTCAGATAAAAATCGGGAGGGGTCAACCTATACACGAATATATACGGTATATATCCACTAATAGATTAAATACTATTACGTACCTCTAATCCTTAGTTTATATGATTCACATTGTTGGTGTGCCATTTTTCTTTGTTTATGGATTCACTGACGATTATCAACACATGTCGCAATATTCAAATGATAATTCCTTACGAGATGAAACTTTTTGGTTTTAATCTTTTCTTTTATGTACACTATTGCACACACATTATTGCACTCAGGTTCCAGTTCTTTTAATGTTAAAATCACTATATACATGTTAATAAAATATTCTATTTCATCGATGTTCACTGTACTTATTTGCATCAGTAGTTTAATTTGAAGTTTAAAATTTCATCATTAAAAAATCACATTCCATTGATGTTCACTGTACCTGTTGCACCACCAGTTAAATTTGAAGTTTAAAATATTTCACTATTAAAATCCAATAAGACGTTTAAAATCACGGCACACTTGAGATCACTACCATTCGACTAAACTCTCATTAAAGCTTTTCAACATATATGAGGTCATCCTAAGAACACTTGTGCTAACCACGATGCTGCAAACCGACCATGTGCCCGATTCCCTACGGGGACTCCTACATGTGCGAAAGGGCTAAAGGATCACGTGCTCCTCCCTGCATTTCATGTTTTTTACCTTGATACTGTGCTGCCATCTATATTTCATTCGCTGTTTAATTATCCTATGTTTCCTTCATTCCTTTTTGTCCCACCCTTCCTTCTCCATTGTTGTTCTTTACATTCTTTTTATTAAGGCCTTCCAAGGTTCTGCTACGATGATTGGTTCATTATTATCACAGGCTCTGTGTTATTTTTTTCTATGGGGAGAACCTCTGAGTACCTCAACTCCCATTCATTCTTATATCCACTTTTTATTTGAATATCTTCAAATTTTGGTTTCATATTTTCTTCAATACAGTACTGCACCACTGCTGTAATATTCTCTTTCTTTTCCCAATTTTTAATATGTTGATTTCTTCTTTTTATAAGTCTATTTTTGGTTGATTTATAATAATGTGCACTCCTTTTTTTTTTTTTTTTTTTTTTAATACTTGGTTGTTCTCATGTTCCAAAGGTATTCTATATACTTCTGCTTTTTGAAAATCTGGAATTTTCTTGCCTTGCATTATTTATCATTGTAGACATAGTTGTTACAGATTGTCCAATATTTTTCTTATATCTTGATACATCATGATTAATTCTTACTGTTACTCCATTAATTTATGGAAACGAACCTATGTATTGGTTTTGTTCATGTTTCTCTTTTCTTTCCCTGGTTGTCTTACTGATATTGTTTATTATAGCCTCACATTTTTTTTATTAAGTCTTCTATTACATGTTCAGAATATCCATATTTCTTTGCTACTGTTGTTATCCACATTAATTCTTCTTTCTGAAATTCAATATTGCTTGTATGTGTATATGCTTTCTTTATCAGATTGTAAAGAGCATTTCTTTTTTGTGCTATCAGATGGTTCGAGTTATTTGGATTCAATATTGGTTCATAGGATGGTTTTCGATATACTTTAAATTGATTTTCATGTTCTGTTCTTATTATACAGACATCTAGGAAGGATATACTTTTGTTTTGCTCCATTTCCAAGGTAAGAACTATGGTTGGGAAAATTTCTGTAAACCTTTTTGCTAAGCTTTTTAAATTCTCCTCTTGCATATTTGAAACCAAAAAATGTCATCCACATGACGTTTATACATTAATGGTTGTTCTGTTAATGTATCTATTATCCTGCTTTCAAGTTCTTGCAAGATTATTTCAGCAAATAAACAAGACAAAGGTGACCCCATTGGGCCACCCCTCTCCTGAACATATATGTTATTGTTATAACAAAAATAATAATTTTTGAAATATATGATAAAATAGTTTCTATTTCTCCAATCTGTTTATTAGTTAATTACTTTTGTTCTTGCAAGATTTGTATAATACTTTTTATGGCATCTGATATTGGTGTATTTGGGTATAGACTTTTCACATCCATACTGGCCATACTAATATTCGGTTTATTTGTTATATCTATATCTGTAATAGATTGTATAAATTCAATGGCATTCTTTACATTATATTTATTTTTTAGGAATCTCTTTGATAAAAATTGATATAGATTCTTTTCAAGATTTATTAATGGAGCTTTTGCTTTTGTCACTATTAATCTTACTGGCATATCTTTCTTGTGAGTTTTAATCTTTGGTAATAACTGTGGCACATTTGCTCCCGTAGGAGGGAAACTTTTTTAATTCATCTGGAAATGCACTATAATTCCATACTTTGTATAGATAGTTTATTTGTCTGTCAGTTGGATCATATTTAACAATATGGGCTTGTAATTCTTCTATTGCATTTTCTATTTTTTGATTATATTCACTTTAATGTAAAATAATAATTTGATCACTGTTATCTGCAGAGTAGATTTTTAATTCTTGATTATTTCTTAGTTCGAGTAGTTGATCTCTCCCATATTTTAATTTCTTCAGTTGATATGATATTTTTTGGGTCTTATTATTTTCATTCAACATTAATATGATATAATTTAAATCTGAATTCTGGTTTGTTCTCTATTGGTACATGGTTGACTATGTTTCCTAATTTTGGTATGTACTGAACTGTATCAGGCATTTCTTTTGGATAAGCGTATTTCCCACCTCGTTGCAAAGCATTCTTCTGTGCCTCTGTTAATTCAATTCCTGATAAATTCCTATAAGTTTGTGTATCATAATTATTATTTATTTTCTTATTATCTTTACTTGTGTGCAATAGTGTACATAAAAGAAAAGATTAAAACTAAAAAGTTTCATCTCCCAAAGAATTATCATTGGAATATCGCAACATGAGTTGAGAATAGTCAATGAATCCACAAACAAAGAAAAATGACACACCAACGATGTGAATCATATAAACTAAGAATTAGAGGCACGTAATAGTATTTAATCTATTAGTGGATATATAATTGTTACTATGAACTTTCGGTGTGAGTTATCAACATGGACCCAAAACAAAGCTGGCGCAGATTTTACAATATCATGAATTTTAACTTCACAATTGAAAGAATTCACATTCTTGGATGACGCACATATGAAGCACCTACAGCCACTATAAATATTGTAAGTATAGATACTTATTATTATTATACTTGACTTCAATTGCCAATACTACGTTAATGTCCTTTTGCAAACTCCCGATAGCTGAACTTGTATAACGTGTGAAACAGTATTTACGGACATTTAATGTCAACCGAATTTGAATATCGTAGCCACGTAAAAAGTATGTTCATCGCAACTTAGCGAAAATTGAACAACGATATAAAGCTTTTATGGTTCTATACTGAGATATTTTATTGATATGAAGTTAGCACAGGTTCTATACTGAGATATTTTATTGATATGAAGTTAGCACAGCCAAAAAACTTACTAATATGAAGTATTATAAGTGTGATAGCGTTTAAGAACAATGAATAGACAAAGACTCGAGCTTCTCAAGGCATTCAAAAAGAAAAGAATAAAATTAGCTAAGAATGAAGTACAATGGCAATTTTTAATGAATTGTAGAGAATTACACCTAACACCGAATTACTTAAAAATCACGATAATTTCATTAATAACAAAGATGAAAAAATATTAAGAATATGTGAGCAGAAAAGAATAAACCAACAAATTCGACAAAAGAAAAAATTTGGTTTTCTCATTAAATAATGAAGTACAGTATATGATGTAGAAATAAAACAACAAATTAAAATGAATATGCAAAATATTTTCAATATATCTGAGTATCAGAGAGAAAATGCAAAAAAAAAAAAAAGTACCACGAAGAAGCTAAATAACTTAATAATTGCAGCAAAAAAAAAAAAAGTAAAGATAATAAGAAAATAAAAAATAATAATTACGATACACAAACTTATAGGAATTTATCAGGAATTGAATTAACAGAGGCACAGAAGAATGCTTTGCAACGAGGTGGGAAATACGCTTATCCAAAAGAAATACCTGATACAGTTCAGTACATACCAAAATTAGAAAACTAAGTCAACCATGTACCAATAGAGAACAGACCAGAATTAAGATTTAAATTATATCATACTAATGTTGAATGAAAATAATAAGACCCCCCCCCCCAAAAAAAAAAAAAACAACAACCTCATATCAACTAAAGATATTAAAATATGAGAGAGATCAACTACTCGAACTAAGAAATAATCAAGAATTAAAAATCTGCTCTGCAGATAAAAAGTGATCAAATTATTATTTTACATTGAAGTGAATATAATTAAAAAATGGAATATGCAATAGAAGAATTACAAGCCCATATTGTTAAATATGATCCAACTGACAGACAAATAAACTATCTATCCAAAGTATGGAATTATAGTGCATTTCCAGATGAAATAAAAAACAAGTTTCGCTCCTATAGGAGCAAATGTACTACAGTTATTACCAAAGATTAGGACTCACAAAGAAGATATGCCAGTAAGATTAATAGTGACAGGAAAAGCTCCATTAATAAATCTTGAAAAGAATCTATATCAATTTTTATCAAAGAGATTCCCAAAAAATAAATATAATGTAAAGAATACCACTGAATTTATACAATCTATTACGGATATAGATAAAACAAATAAACCAAATATTAGTATGGCCAGTATGGATGTGAAAAGTCTATACCCAAATACATCAATATCAGATGCCATAAAAAGTATTATACAAATCTTGCAAGAACAAAAATAATTAACTAATAAACAGATTGGAGAAATAGAAACTATTTTATCATATATTTCAAAAATAATCATTTTTGTTATAACAATAACATATATGTTCAGGAGAGGGTGGCCCAATGGGATCACCTCTCTCTTGTTTATTTGCTGAGATAATCTTGCAAGAACTTGAAAGCAGGATAATAGATACATTAACAGAACAACCATTAATGTACAAACGTCATGTGGATGACATTTTTTGGATTCAAATATGCAAGAGGAGAATTTAAAAAGCTTAGCAAAAAAAAAAAGTATATCCTTCCTAGATGTCTGTATAACAAGAACAGAACATGAATTTCAATTTAAAGTACATCGAAAACCATCCTATGAACCAATATTGAATCCAAATAACTCTAACCATCCGATAGCACAAAAAGAAATGCTCTTTACAATCTGATAAAGAGAGCATATACACATACAAGTAATATTGAATTTCAGAAAGAAGAATTAACGTGGATAACAACAGTAGCAAAGAAATAAGGATATTCTGAACATGTAATAGAAGACTTAATAAAAAATGTGAGGCTACAATAAACAATATCAGTAAGACAACCAGGCAAAGAGAAGAGAAACATGAACAAGACCAAAAGCAATACAAAGGTTAGTTTCCATAAATTGATGGAGTAACAGGAAGAATTAATCATGGAGTAGCAAGATATAAGAAAAATATTGGACAATCTGTAACAACTATGTCTACAATGATAAATAATACAAGGCAAAAAAATTCCAGATTTACAAAAAGAAGGAGTATATAGAATACCTTTGGAACATGAGAATAACCAAGTATTAAAAAAAAAAGAGAGAACATATTATTATAGATCAACCAAAAATAGACATAAAAAGAAGAAATCAACATATTAAAAATTGGGAAAAGAGAGAGAATGTTACAGCAATGGTGCAGTACTGTATTGAAGAAAATGTGAAACCAAAATTTGAAGATGTTCAAACAAAAAGTGGATATAAGAATGAATGGGAGTTGAGGTAGTCAGAGGCTCTCCCCATAGAAAAAAATAAACACAGAGCCTGTAATAATAATGAACCAATCATCATAGCAGAACCTTGGAAAGCCTTAATAAAAAAAATGTAAAGAACAGCAATGGAGAAGGAAGGGTGGGACAAAAAGGAATGAAGGAAACATAGGACAATTAAACAGCAAATGAAATATAGATGGGAGCACAGTATCAAGGCAAAAAAAAACATGAAATTCAGGAATGCAGGGAGGAGCACTTGATCCTTTAGCCCTTTCGCACACAAAGAGAGACCCTGTAGGGGATCTGGTGCACATGGTCAGTTTGCAGCATCGTGGTTAGGACAAGTGTTCTGAGGATGACCTTATAAAGGTTGAAAAGCTTCAATGAGAGTTTGGTGGAATGGTGGTGATCTCAAGCATGCCATGATTTAAAACTTCTTATTTGATTTTAATAGTGAAATATTTTAAATTTCAAATTTAACTGGTGGTGCAACAGGTACAGTGAACATCAATGGAATGTGATTTTTTAATGATGAAATTTTAAACTTCAAATTAAACTACTGGTGCAAATAAGTACAGTTAACATTGATGGAATAGAATATTTTATCAACATGTATATAGTGATTTTAACATTAAAAGTGCTGGAACCAGAGTACAATAATGTGTGTGCAATAGTGTACATAAAAGATAAGATTAAAACCAAAAAGTTTCATCTCCCAATGAATTATCATTGGAATATTGCGACATGTGTTGAGAATCATCAATGAATCCATAAACAAAGAAAAATGGCACACCAACAATGTGAATCATATAAACTAAGGATTAGAGTTATGTAATAGTATTTAATCTATTAGTGGATATATAATCGTTACATATTAACCGTGCGTGCGCTTGTGTGTGTGTGTATTACACTTAATACAGCATAACAAGAGTTTAATAATATTTTTATGAAGTATTACTTTCATAGTTTAACATCTTTTATTATTTATCTTGGTAATTTTACTATGGTCAAAAAGTTGCTTTCACTAAGGTAATAAATGAGTGGGTTTTGAGGATAATCCCTGCAACAGTAGTACATCTTGCTGATAAATGAAGGTAAAACTGGGTAATGATACTATGGTAATGATACTATTTAATTTCTTCCTTAAAAGTGAAAAATAAATAAGAGTGACTATACAGACCAGCGTGGTGAGTTATGGCCAAACCCCTCCAAAATGACTCCACAACTTAAATCTTGGCCCTCAGTCTCCGGCAGCTGGAATGTACCTGGCCGAGGAAGCTGCCAGTGCGACATGAAGGCAGAGGGTGCTAAGAATCCCCGGAGGACCGGACTAGGCTGCCATCTGATGCTGACCTTGGCTACGTATAATGGACGCTCCCTATCTTCTGATTCAAGGTTTCTTGAATTGGAAGAGGAACTACAAAGGATCAAGTGGGACATCGTCGGTCTAAGTGAGGTAAGGAGAAAAGGAGAAGATCTCATTGAACTGAAAAGTGGACATCTCTTCTACTATCGTGGGGCAGATACTGGCAGAACTAGTGGTGTTGGATTTATAATAAACAAGAAACTGAAGGGTAAAGTTGTAGAAGTTGAAAGTTCCTCTGACAGAGCTGCACGACTCGTTATCCGACTCTCGAGAAGATACAAGGCTCAGATTATTCAAACTTATGCACCCACCACAAGTCATCCTGAAGAAGAAATTGAAGGATTTTATGAGGAAATTTGTCATCTAAATAATAAAAGTAAGCAGCACTTGAAGATAATTATGGGAGATTTCAATGCAAAAATAGGGCAACATCAACAGAATGAAACTTACAGTAGGTGAATTCGGTCACGGCAAAAGAAACCAGCGTGGAAATACTCTCGTACAGTTTGCAGAGGCAGAAGGGTTTTTCATCTTGAACTCCTTTTTCAAGAAAAAGCCACACAGGAAATGGACATGGAGACATCCAAATGGGAGGACAAGTGAAATTGATTTCATTATGTGTAACAAAAAATTCGTCATAGAAGACTGCAGTGTGCTAAACAAGTTCAACACAGGTAGTGACTATAGATTGGTGAGATGTAAGATGCACCTCAACACTAAACTCAAACGTGGCAAGCTCATAAGACAAACAAAATGTATTGACATAACCAACCTTAAAAAACACCATAATACCTTCAAGTTGGAACTGAACAACAGATTCTCTGCTTTAGAAGGCCTAACATCGAAAGAAGTGGATATTTCTGAAGGTAACAGAAAAGCAACCAAAGCTCTTATGGAAACAGCAACAAAATTAGCTGGGTCTAAGAACAAGTTGCATGTGAACAAATTATCAGGAAAAACCAAAATGTTGATGCAAAAAAGAAAAGAGATGAGGACAACTAAAGAAGATGTGACTTCCAAAGTGGAATATATAGAGCTATGCAAGACAGTATGAAAAAGTATCACTGAAGACATAACGAAATTCAACTGTGAACTAGTGAGGAAAGCAATTGAAAACAACTAAAGCCTAAAGATAGCAAGGGGAGATCTCAGTAAGGGAAGAAAACAGATTATGGCACTGAGAAAAGAAGATGGTTCTGTAACAAGAAATAGAGGCGAAATTTTGACAAGAGTGAAAGATTTCTACTCCAAATCATATGAAAGGGATGATACATGTACTCCAGACATCATGAAAGGTACCAGTACATGAGTTCTTCCAGTCCTCTCAGCAGAAGTTGCACATACAATCAAGAACATGAAGCGGGGAAAAGCTCCAGGAAAAGATGGAATTACTATAGACATCATACAAGAAGCAAGTGGAGAAATCGAAACAGTACTCGCCCAAATTTTCACTCCATGCTTTAATGAAGGGAAGATTCCTGAGGATTGGAACAACGCTACAATGATCCTGCTACATAAAAAAGGTGACATTGAGGATCTCAGGAACTACAGACCTATCAGGCTCCTATCAGTGGTTTATAAAATCTTCACTAAAGTTCTTTCACACCGCTTGAAGGTAACACTAGACATGGCTCAACCGAGAGAACAAGCTGGATTCAGGAGTGGCTACAACACAATAGATCATATCCACGTACTGGGATAACTAATTGAAAGAGCGAGGGAATATAAACTTCCATTGTGCATGGCTTTTATCGATTATGAAAAAGCCTTTAATTCGGTGAAACCATCAGCAGTTACAATGGCTCTGAAATCCTGCGGTACTGAAGATGCATACATTATTATTATTTATAACATCTGTGAAAATGCAAGTGCAAAGATTCGGCTGTTTGAAAATACAACACACATAATAATTGGAAAGGGAGTGAGACAAGGTGACACCATATCTCCAAAGCTCTTTAATGCCACATTGGAAAATGTCTTTCAATCACTGAACTGGGAAAACAAAGGTATAAAGATTAATGGAGATTATCTAACCCACCTTCGTTTTGCTGATGACATAGTCATTTTTGCAACTACCCTATCAGAGCTGCAGAGTATGATCCAGGAACTAGCTGACAGGAGTAAAGAAGTGGGATTAAAAATGAACTTTCAGAAGACAAAAGTGATGTTCAATGCTTTTACAAGAAATGAAGATTTATCGATTGATGGAGAAAAGCTGGAGATAACAGACACATACGTTTATCTTGGACAGCACACATCAAGTGAGGGTCACATTGATGAAGAAATTAATTGGCGTACAAAACTTGCCTGCAGAGCTTTTGGAAGAAACAGCATAATTTTCAAGAGCAATACGCCATTATGTCTTAAAAGAAAAGTGTTTGATCAATGCATCCTTCCAGTGCTTACGTATGGTGCAGAGACGTGGACCTTAACTAAAAGAGACATACAAAGGCTGCAGACTACTCAAAGCAGCATGGAGAGGTGCATGCTTGGTGTAACCAAGAGAGATAAGAAGAGGGACTCGTGGATCCGAAAATGACAAGAGTGGAAGACATCATGATCAGAGTTAAATCCCTGAAATGGCAATGGGCTGGACATACTGCCAGAAGGACAGACCATCGATGGACAGCCGAAATTTTAGATTGGATTCCAAGGGACAGGAAAAGACCCAGAGGAAGACCAATTGGGAGATAGGTGGATGAAATTCGAAAGTATGTGGGAGTGACATGGAGGAGACTGGCACAAGACAGACCGTTGTGGAGGAAACTTGGGGAGACCTTCGTCCAGCAGTGGATTGATAATGGTTGAAAATGATGATACAGATTAAAAGAAGTTGTGTCCATTAGCCTGCATAGTTGTTCCTATGCAGAATGCCCATCATATTTTTTGTTGAGTTACACATCTTTTAATAGAGCAATTGCTACTTTTAACAGATCACGCAATCACATTAAAAACAATGCAAAACTTTATTTTTCATTCAAAAATTTCAATCACAGATTCCAAACTGGATAAAATCTGAAAATTCAAAAATTCAAATTTTTAATACAGTTCATTCTCCAATATATCTACTTCCAACTATAACTAACTTTCACATTATAATAAAACACAGAGTATGTTTTAAGTAGTTGTATGATAGCTACTTCCTACTTTTGCAAATAGTTGCACTTAGTGTAATGCACTTGGTGTAACAGCCAGAGAGTAAGATTACAAGCCATTTAAAAGAGTTTTGGCTAACTCAAGAAAATAGGAATGGAAGAAACCACACCTGCAATTTATTAACAAATCAATGACCAAAGCTTAGTTCTGCACACAGAAAAAGTAAAAAAATCAGAATATCTTGCATTAATTTGAAATAATTCTGCTCTGGTAAATATTTGGGGTTATTACATCTCTTTTACAAGGGAATTTCCATGAGGTATATATAATTATTGAAAAATTGAAGAAATAAAGCATGTGTTTCAGTAACATTACATGACCTAATTAAGAAATATACATATCATGAGACATATCCCTAAGGACAGTCTCATGGTAAAACGTGGTTTAGATTATACAAATATAATATCAAAGGTATTGTGTACCCAATATTGAAAGGTATATTGCACATTATCGCTCCGTGAGACACGTGCTCCCACCCTGAGAGAAGCCTAATTATTCAACAAGTTTTTTGTTAGTTAAAAAAAAAATATTTACAAATAAAACATAGTTAAAATATTAATTTACAATTTTCAATCAAACACTCACTCATTAGCACACTCATACATTTAAAACTATCCATTAATTAAAAATATATCTCATTAGAAACGGCAATAGGTCGGGAGACATGGCTAACGTAAAAACACATCGTCGACGACATCACGGTGAGCGCTTTCAATGCTCCATGAACACTATCATCAGGCAGTCAACAACCTACACGAGGGTTCCTCACGTGTGTGTAGCCGCAGAAGTTGCATGTCTTGAAACGAAGGAAAGGGTGCGGCTTGCACTACGTGTCAGGCGGATCTCCTCAGGTGACTGCACCTGAGGAGATTCACCTGGGTGCAGTCACCTGAGGAGATTCACCTGACACGTAGTGCAAGCCGCACCCTTTCCTTCGTTTCGAGACATGCAACTTCTGCGGCTACACACACGTGAGGAACCCTCGTGTAGGTTGTTGACTGCCTGATGATAGTGTTCATGGAGCATTGAAAGCGCTCACCGTGATGTCGTCGACGATGTGTTTTTTATGTTAGCCATGTCTCCCGACCCGACGAGTTTTGCGGTTTCTAATGAGATATATTTTAATTAATGGATAGTTTTAAATGTATGAGTGTGCTAATGAGTGAGTGTTTGATTGAAAATTGTAAATTAATATTTCAACTATGTTTTTTTTGTAAATATATTTTTTTTTAACTAACAAAAAACTTGTTGTATAATTAAGCTTCTCTCGGGGTGGAAGCACGTGTCTCACGGAGGGATAACATGTGATATACCTTTCAATATTAGGTATACAATACCTTTGATATTATATTTTTATTATGTATTACATGATCTTTCATTTCTTTCATCCAATCACAATTTGTTACACTAATGAAGAAATTTACAAGAATAAGGCACTGACATGAAAAATCTGCAGCACTGATGTCACAAAATGTGCTAATTACAGATGATATTTTCAGCCACTAAAATTATTCAACATACTAGCACAGATCCTTATTGTAGGGAAACTTGACACAATTTAACATTTGTGTTCTACACACAATAAACATTTCATCAGACAAAGTGATGAGCCTTGAATTTGATGCAAGACAAATTGAAAAAACAGATTGTGATTTAAAAAATATATTAATTTAAAAGTAACATTACGACTTCAATTACAATTAATTCCATTTACTTATGATCTTCTTGTTAAGTACTGCAATCGTGTCTTATTGTATGCTGTTGAGCCAATGCTAAAGGTTTGACGTAATACACACTTTTAACCAACAATCTTCACCTGTATAGACAAAGTAATTTCTGCAATACAAGTGAAGATCGTTGACCAAAATCGCATATTTTGTGAAACCTTCAGCATTGGCTTAACATCATACAATAAGACATGATTGCAATACTGTAAGAAGATGGTAAGCGGATTAATTTTAAAATGAATTTGAAATGTTACTTTTAAATTAATTTATTTTTTAAATCACAATCTGTCTTTTCAATTAGTCTTACATCAAATTCAAGGCTCATCACTTTGCTTAATGTGAAGTTACCACATGTTGAACAGAAATGTTAAATAGTTTCAAGTTTTACTTAAATAATGATTGAACATAAAACAATGGAATTAACACATTCTCTGAGTGAATTGGTGATTCAAATGAATTCAGAAATACTAACACACCATAAAAATTTGTCTGAATGCACAGAGGACAAAATTGAAGCTTAATAATCTTTTCAATGAACATGAGATGGTTATATAAATAAGTGAGAAGTAAAGCTGGGATAAATATATGCATTTTTACATTCAAAAATTAAAACAATCTTCTTCAAGTAGATATAATATAAGAACTAATACTTGTGTATGATTAACACATAATGATATAAATTTATAAAACAATGCTGTGTAATTTTGTAAGAATTTCAATATCCATTCTTTGAGCTGCACAAACTTTTCTTAAAAATTATTAATATCAAAATCTTAAAATCATCAATGAACACATTTTTACATTTTTCAGAAAAACAAACTTTGCACAGAACTTAACATATTTTTTGACAACAGAATTTTAAACAAGGAAATCACACAGGTAATGACTAAAAATCCTGGTGGCCATACACCAGTTTTACCTTGTGTTCTCCTGAACCTCTTACAGTCATATAAATTTTTTTATATCTTGCAGTAGAGTTTTGGAACAACCCCCACTGTCATTCCATTGTCCTTCTTCCAGAAGGGAGTGGGAACTGTAATATATACCTATTATAATGAATGATTAATTTATTCTTGTTGAGATCATGATAAAAAAACCATTCAACATTGTGCTTTTTAAAACCTATATTCCTGTCATTTTATCTATCCTCTATCCATCAACTTGGTTAATGTATACTACAACCAAGACTGTTTTATGCAGTTCATGGAAGCCTAATGGCTATGTAAAAGGAGCATAATAACTTCCACAGCATTAGCACACAGCAAATTCTGAGAAATAAAAACATTGCAATGAAGAATCAAAACAACATAATTAACAAAGTGAAAGCCCTACTTATGGAAAATAGAAGACTGGCTGTGGTGCCAACTGCAACTAGCTACCATTTCTAGACACCTCTCCCTTAAGCAGCATACAATTATGGATAATAACATCACTCAAATACTACTGTCAGACCAGACAGGAACTAGTCCAATAGATACAAACAGTTAGTTTAAAAGGTATCAACAATTCTCAACTTTTATTTTCATAGATCTCTTTATATGGTTCTTATTATTGTTATAAAAAGGAATACTAACCATGAACCAACATTCCATTCACCATGTCTACCTTAGAACTAGGAGAGTGATGTAACAAGAGTATATATATGATAAATATTTTAACATATGAAATGTGATAACTACTGTTTTTATATACATTTACACTCTAGGTACATCATGTATCAGGATTAAAAAGAATTGTTCCTTTAACCTGGAAGATAAATTTACAATAATAGATATGTGGTTATGATATAATAAAGAACTTTTGACAATGAATGAAATCTTTCAGCTGCATTTGTACCTTTATCAAAACCAAAAGGTGCAGCAAAAAGATTTTATTCTTCATCAATAAGCTCAACATAAGTGTAGATTTACTTTTGTCATAATTTAGTTTACAACATAAAAATTTGAGTAAAAATATAAAAGCATTTTTGTTTTCATTAGGAGTAATTACAGCTGAAATCCACAAGCCAGGCTTGTAAGATGAGAATCTGAAATTGGTCAGTTTATTTCTTTAAAGGCTAAAATAAAATTTGGTTATCACTTCGTTAGCTAAAACAAAGGAATGACTGTTTTTTACTTTTCCAAATTTTTTTTATATAAATCTTTTCAGCTTCACGAAATCAGATGGAGAAGTTCGAAGTATTTGTTTAGATATTTGGGGATCAAGGTTACCTTATTTATACTAAAGTGCAGCAGAGGAAAGGCGTTTACATTCGTAACAGAAGTAGGAAGTCAGATCTAAACTTCACCTGTGGGAGAAATTCCTACGAGAAATGTGTGTGTGACATGTCTTTCTGCATTACATTCTGTTTACTACTGAGGTAGGTCGATTCAGTAGAACAGCTTTGCTTCTCTACAGGAAACCTTGTGTTATTTGCAATAAGTGGTAGAGAGATTATGTGATGAAAGTCTAAAATGGGCTGAGCCAGGATTTCCAAATTAAGGCTCATGCAGACCTTTATGACAAACATTGGTTACTAAATGTCAAATACATTCTTTGACATCATATCTGCACTTTCATGATTATAATGATTTTACCACTGTGCATGATTTTCTATAGTCATCAATAGCTATGATCCTTGTAATACAGATGGGTCAACTATTAATTGGATATGACAACAGTAAATATTCAATAAAATGCAACATACACAGTACCAATTAGAAAACAGAAAGACTACTTGAATGACAACAGATAAAAAAATGCTGAAAAAATTAAGCACATTCAGAAATATGAAATTTACACATGTACTGGTTCACATTATTCTCCAATATAAAGACTTTTTTTATCACAGAATGAACTAGTTCAAATCCAACCAAATCAGAAAGGAAAAAAATTTGCTGGGTATTCATGTTTCAAAGTAAGATGACCTAGTACTTTTTGCATTTAAAAAGTGGTTACATGGAGATATAAGTAATATAATGATTTTATTTTTTTAGCACAGTAGGCATAGCACAATTTCAATAAAAATTCAGTTAGCTAGTATTGAAGACCAGAGAACTATGCATAATTAATTCAAGAGTTGCAGCTGAACAAACCAAAAATTCAATTCAACTATTTTCTAAAATTGAGGTAATTCTCATACACTTAAGTTTAAAACAGAACTCTTTTTTTCCTAATATTTTAATTATTTTCAAATATATTCTTCTTCAACAAACTACTTTAGAGTAAGTGAAAGCACTGGCAGTTTCTTTTGAAGTTATCAAAAGGCCACAAATATATGCAAACTACATAATTCAAGCAATAAGAACATACTATACTCTTCAATTCCAAACAATTTTTTCTATGCATTACACACATTTTTCAAATTTTTAAAGGGCATAAAATTATGTAAACGATATTCCTATAAAAGCTTTTTCTCACGCTTTAAAAATAATTAATTTAATTTTCAGTAAGACAGTTTCAGTGTCAACAAAAAATTACTTCAAGCATGGATCAAATGCAGAAAAGATAAGTACACCATACCAAGAAAGTTTGCAGTATCCTTCTCTTTTCTCTCTCTCTCTCTCTCTCTCTCTCTCTCTCTCTCTCTCTCTCTCTCTCTCTCTCTCTCTCTCTCCTGACTTACAATAACAATGAAACACATGATGTACAAGAAGAAAGTTGACATTAAGCAACTTTGCATAAGCTGATAGCATTAGCACATTTTTTGTTGCAAGAGTAACCAATCCTACCATTAGTCACTTATTACAGTAATGCCTGAACAAATTTTCATGCAAGTGATAAAATATTATAATTTCACTTTCAAAGGAAAGGTTCCACTTTATGTTTGATCAACTTGGACCAATTTGCATTAAAACATTGTAGTTATTGGTGTGATACACAACTAGAGAGATTTATGAAGTATTCATAACATTAGGTGCTAAACTCAACATTGCTATGTTACATAAAATAAAATTATCAGATGAACATACTGGCAGTAATTGCTATGGTTTCCTTAGGCACGGAATGTGTTAGCAGATTCCCCTAAGATATTCTTATACATTCTGTGGCTAATGAAGGGGACACTTAGAACCAAACTGTTCTATCTAATAATTTTATGTAAATTACAAATGTAGACTAAATGCAGAAAAACATTCGTGCACATGAACCAATTGGATGAATACCGTCTTCACACGATTTTAATGATATTAAAATATGAAATATACGTACAATTAAAATACTCTAAAACACACTAGCACTTTCAGAGCGACAGTCGCCCCATCATCAGGTGTGATCGGATCTCCCAAACCGTTCAGTATAAATATCTGTAGGGCGCCATAACTGCAATCGACGTAACAGAATTTGCAACGTACGCGCCATCTGTCCCGGCTGTTAAACCACGATCAGAGCGACACCACATCACAAATCGTAAACATGATTATAACTACAACATTAAGTATTAAAGTAAAAAAAGGAAGATAGTTCTGTGGATTGTCCAACACTTGTAGACAAAAGACGTCTCCAAATATCAGGTAGATCCCATGGGCAATTATCATTACAGCAACTTCGTTTGAATGCGTAAATGAACAAACTCTCAGTCACCAGTAGCATGTGTGTAGAGGCTGGGTTATCAAAATTTTGGCCTTGTCCCAATCAGGGATTAAATCTTTTGAATCAATGCACTTGGTAAGGGCTGTACAGATATGGCTTGCTTTTAAACTATATTTATGTTCCTGCAGCCTGAGGCACAGTTTCCGACAAGTGGAGCCTATGTAATAATTAATACTCTCATGCGAGTCATTGTACAATAGTGGGATGCAATAAACACCCCACCTCTGTGAATCATCAATTCCTTGGCAGTCTTTCCTCAAAACAGATGATAGGTTGTTAACACCCATGCCAAAATGTAGCCGGTTTCTAGAGCAAATTTTAGACATTAAAGTAGTAAAACCAGGTAGGAAAACCATTTTTCCAACAAACTTTTTAATAACATGTGGATCATTGAGCAAAGTTGACAGAGGTCGACGGGATGCAAAAACTCGCCGAAAAATTTTACAAGCAATCTGTCGAGGATAGCCGAACGAGTGGGCTAAATCAAAAATGTAATTGATTTCCTGGTTAAAGAAAAACCTGGTTGAAGAATGTGTAAATGCTCTATGAAACAAAGAGTAAAGTGCAGCAACTTTATGTTGCATTGGATGAAAAGAGGCAAATGGGATTAAGGAACCCGGGGCAGAAGGCTTACGATACACCAAAAAAGATAAGTGATTTGAGATTGGGTGCCTGTGAATACAAAAATCTAGAAAAGGAATTTCACAGTTAGACTCAAGTTGTACCGTGAGCTTGATAGTGGGATACTTTGAAGAAAGTACGTCGGCAAAACAAAATAAATCATCATGGGAGTGAGGCTACGCTACCAAGATATCGTCAACGTACCTTAAAAATAAAAGCAGGGGAAGGGAAAATTCACTAATAACTTTGTTCTCAAGATCCTGCATCAGGATCTTAGCGAGAACTGCTGAAAGAGGGGAACCTTCAAGTTGCTGATAAATACAGCTTTGGAATTTAAAAAACGAATGCTGCTTAACAAATCGCAAAGCATTCATAATAGCCGAATTTCGAGGGGGGGACGCGGGCATCAGCAAGTTTAGCCTCGATAATTTGATGTGTAGCATTTATGGGTACATTAGCGTACAATGCTACAACATCTAAAGACGCCAAAATGAGAGGCCCTGGGTGTGGCTGAAGTACCCTAAGCCTATCTAAAGCCTCAACGGGACTCTTAATCGAGTAAAGCGAACTCCCGGTAAATTTGGCAAGATAATTGGCCAAGGCTTTTTCTAAAGGTCTGGTAGGGCTAACATAACCCGATACCAGAGGACGAAACGGGTACCCCCTCCTTATGCAATTTAATGCGACCAAACATATCAGGCACACGGTAGAGTTCAATTTCTGCCATTTCTCATTATAAATACTTCATATGAATCCCTCTATTTTCATTTTGCCACATGCATTTCTGCCATTCTTTGTTATTAGGATTCATTATCACTGTGACAACTGCATGCAGACAAAAATGGGGCAATATTAGTGTGGAATTTTATTACCCACCAGACCTAAATAATCCAGCGTATGCTCAGAATATGCCACCTTAAACCCTTCACTCTACTAAAATATTTCCATCTCCTTGAGGAGAAAACAACATACACTGAAATAGCAAATCATTAGAAACATCCAATAGCACCCAGACATGTGCCATCCTCACTTATGTATGCAACTATGACATTGAGATGGCTTTACAAACAGCTCACTGCAAAGAATCCAGATGTGTACAAAGTGTAGATTGTGACACTATGAGAAAGACTCATGATTTAACATTGAAAGAAGCACGACAGTGGTTGCTAGGTGAAAGCATCTTACATATGGTAAACCTTCTTGGCTCTGTAAGAATGGCTGTATGGAGGGCACACAGTGAGTGGTGCACAAACAACAAAACAAGCAATCAGTGGTCTTCCTGTGAGAGGAAATGACTGGTTGATATTTAAGGGCAATAGCAACTAGATATGGCTGCCAGATAAGCTCCATTGCATCAAGTAACCACACAGTACATCAAGCAGCATTGAGGGGAGAATTTCAGATACACAGTCCACCACAGAATGGCACAAATGGGATGTAACAATAAATGTCTCCTTTGTGCAGCACTCACCATTGCTAAAATCTGACAAATTTATCTGCAGTAGGGACAGGAGCACCAAACATTCACCTTTGAGAAATGTAAAAATTTTGCCTGGTCCACTGAATCACATTTTCAGTTAATGCATGTCAACAGATAGGCCAGAACACGGTGTCAATGGCATAAATCGTGGATTCCAGCTACCTAGCTTTACTGTACAAGCTGGTGTAGGTGGTGTAATGATCTGGGCTCTCTTTTCATGGTAAACACTGAATTCCATAACACCTATGGAACAGCATTTGGATGCCATGAGGTACCTTAACATAACTGCAAACTACGTACACCCAAGCATGTGCATGATGTTACCTGATGGGAAGGGCTACTTACAGAAGGATAATGTGCCATGCCACAGGCTCAGACCAGCACACAGTGGTTGAAGGTGCACAACAGTGACTTCAAAATGCTAAAGGAACCCACAGTCTCCAGATCTTAACCCGATTGAAAACATGTGGTATGAGAGTGAGAGAGCCATTAGTAACAGAGATCCTCCTCCAGCAAACTTTTGATGATTGATGGATGCCTTCACATCCGCTTTGCTGAACATACCCATAGAATGATGCCAATACTTTGTTGAATCCATACCATATCTAATAGAGGCTTCTTTGCAGGCATTATTAGGCTAGTGTTCCTAATAATTTGTCACTTCAGTGTAAATGGCAGGCTATCTTCCAGAAATGAGCATTTTGGGAAAGATGTTGGAATTACCAATGTTTTGAATTAGTTTCGTATTGGTTTACTTCTTTTCTTGGCCATGAAGCATGGGATGTGATATGTTTCCCCACAATTCATATACATTGGAGAGGGAAAGTGGGAGTGAATGAGTCATTTCTATGAAATATATAACTTTTGAAAAGGGGCATATTAGGAGCTTCAGGCTCCAAATTAAAGAGACTTATGGCAACTACGTAATGAACTCAAAAAATGAGAAATAAATTATTAAAGTAGAAAACTTGATTTAAAATGTGTCATGGGAGAGATAAATCACATTTATTTGGAATAAAATTAAACAATTACAGCTGAGGACTTATTAAAATTATGTTATATTAAAAGTTATCACTGAAATAGATAATGAGTTTTAACAAAATCAAATACACATAAATTGTTTAACAAATTTTCAATAAGAGCTTTTACTAATTTTAAAATTCAATTTAGACAAACTTTCAAAATGGGTATCAGGTAACACTTCTTCATTGGGTGTTCTTTGTTGTTTACTTCTGTGGTGGTTAAGGTCAGTCTGTGATAGACAAAATCTGTCTAAATTAATTTTGAAAAAAAAAACTTCATTAAAAAGCCCTATTAAAGATTTGTAACCATTAATATTTGAAATATTGGCATAGGTGTGGAACCTTCAGTAGTACAAATACACATCTGAACAGAAAAATTATATCCTGATTGATATTTTTAAACTAATTTAATTCATTTCTATAGCACTCCTGTACTAAGTTGAAACAAATATTATGGATGTTGATCAGAAAGACGTTTTTAGTATTTGTCATGTAAGATTAGAAGAATGATATGATTAAAAGGCTCAATACATTGATTCATAGGCTACTTCATGAAACAAGAGGATGATCTTTTGACAGCTCCAACTAGCTAGATAATGAGGAACTGATTCTGATATTTGCATTTTTGAACTTCACTTTTAGTTGGTAAAGTTCGATGAACACTTACCGCACGTGGGGCTTGGCTTTCAATCCATATTTCCGTTACGTGGATGCGGCACGGGATTTTTTCATTTGGCCACGGGTCTGCTTCTTCTTTTTTTTTTTTTTCTCCGTTGGAATTTATTTTGTCTCATCACCAAATGAGTTTTTCCTTTGCTGCATCCTCATTTACTTCAATATTTATTCATACCCGAGTACTTTCGGTACTACTACTATACCGTCTTCGAGGGGACATTTTGCTCCAACTAGCACGGACCGTGTCAGCTGGGCATTTCGGTGGTTCTCGCGGGCTGCTTCTGTCATCTGCTATCGCTTCTTCTTGGGCATTGTGGCGCCATCTCTTGTTGGTCAGTGATCTCCTTTTTCGAACTTTTTCTTTTTTTTGCTCAATTTTAATTAAATTTCTCCAGCTGTTTCTCAAATTATTAGGGTCATTGTGGTTGCAAACTTTTGTCCTATTTTTTTCAATCATTACCGACTCTGCTATTCTGAGGTGTTTTTCGGATTTACAGCTTTTAATGATTTTTATATTTTCGAATTTTGGATATTTTTGGTTATCCAGACAGTATTGAATCAGTGCTGTTTTTTCTTCTTTTTTCTGCCAGTTTTTTATGTGTTGTTTTAATCTGTGTTTAAGCTTATTTTTGGTACTTCCTATATAAGCCATTGGAGGATTTTCAGTAATAGGAATTGAATAAATACCTGCTTTTTCTAACATTCTTATTTTATCATTATTTTTTGTTACTATATTTTTGATGGTATTTACTTTTCCTCCAATTTGAATGTTATGCTTTTTACAAATATTATTAATTTCATTGGTAGTGCCTTTAATGTAAGGAAAACCATTTAAATATTTGATTTCTTTTTTAATTACTACAGCATTATTTTTTTTTATTTTCTTTATTACTTCTGTGTCCCATTTTTTTATTAAATGGTTAGGATAACCAAAGCTGCTTGCAATTTTTTTTATGAATTTGATTTCTTCATTGATGAACTGACTATTTTCAGAATGCGTATATGCTCTTTTAATTAAGGTTTTTATACTATTGCATTTTTGAGGATATGGATGTGCTGAATTGTATGGGATTAGGACCGGAACAAATGAACTTTTCCGATAAACTCTGTATAGTAACTTATCAGTGGATTTGATAACATGTACATCCAAAAAGGCTATTGCATTATTTTTTTCCATTTCAACCGTGAGTTCTATAGTTGGATATAATGCGCTGTAACGTTTTGTTAATTTTTTTAATTCTTCTTCGTTCAGTTTTGATAGAATGAAAATGTCATCTACGTATCGACAGTACACTTCTGGTTTTTCTTCCATATGATGTAGGACATTTTCTTCAATTTCGTTCATCACAACCTCAGCATATAGAGTTGATAATGGTGAGCCCATTGGGCCTCCTGAATTTTGTTTGAATATTTTGTTCTTGTATGTAAAAATATTATTTTCATATAAATAAACTAAAACTTTTTTGAATTCTTGAATTTGTGTGTTATTTAAAATTTTAAGATTTTGCAACTTCTTAATGATGATTTCAATAGCTTCTGGAACTGGAGTGCTTGGATATAATGCTTTAACATCCATGCTTGCCATGTTTAAGTCCATTAGGCCAGTTTTTACATTTTTAATTTTCTCTATAAACTCATATGTGTTCTTGATGGTGAACTTGTTGTTCATGAAAAAGGGTGCTAGGAATTTGTAAATGTTTTTCTCTAATGTTATCAAAGGTGAGTTTTTTTTGAGACTATCAGTCTCATTGGAGCACCATCTTTGTGCGTTTTTATCTTTGCAACGATACGTGGTATGCCTGCTCCCATTGGTGGAAACGAGCGTTTGATTTCATCAGGTAATGTGCTATGATTTCTTATATCCGCTAAGAATTTAATTTGATTATCAGTTGGGTCTTTCTTAATTTCAGTACAATTTAATCCATCAATTGCTTCTGTCATTTTTTGTTCAAATTCATCAGTGTTGAGAATAATGATTTGGCCGGATTTATCTGCTTCACAAAATTTGATAAATGGGTCATTTTTCAATTCCAATAGTTGTTTTTTTTCATATTTTAATTTTTTCTCTATATAGAAGTTTTTGTTGTTTTTGGCATTATATTCTTTTAGAATAACTCTATATAATTTGTTCTCTACTTCAGTTTTATTCTCTGCGCCTGGTATATTTTTGAGAATATCTTCGAGGCAAGGGATGATTTCTTCAGTTTTAGGGAGGCCTTGTGGAAAGGCAAATTTTTTTCCCTTTTTGTAAAATTGCTTTTTGTGTAAAGCTTAAATTCTTATCAGACCGATTTTCATATACATTATATTCATTTATGGGTTCTTTATTTAATTTTTGTTCATCAAATAGTGCATTTAATTTTTTATCTACCGTAACGCTATTGGAGTTGGCTTCTTTGTTAGCAATTTCGTTAATTTCGATGAACGTAGTATCCAAAATGCGATCTTTCCAAGTGCCATCAAATTGTGCATATTTTGAGTTCCTTATCAGCTTCCATAATTCATAAACTTGAGCATTAAGTCTGAATATTTGTTTTCTTTTAGCTATAATTTCGTTACTAAGTCGTTTTTGTTGACATCGAAGCAGGATGTAATAATCCTTCTTACTTGTTGGCTTGTTCTTAAGTCTCAAAAATTTGGCAAATGCATTAATGCACGTTAAATAATTAACCTCCAATATCGGAAGTAAATTGAAACTGATTCTGATATATTTACTTATTTGGTACCCTCTAATGGATGGAGTTGTCATAAATATTTTGCTGGTATGTTTTAATGCCTATAAATGGCCATATTATTTTTTTCAAGTCCAGAATTTTAACATAAAATAGAGTTGAAGCCACGATTTTTACATGTTTTGCTGCTGTTTTCCTTCACACAGAGCACTAAAAATTGTGTTCCTTCATTCCTCACCTTTCCAAATGAGGCTTAAATGGTTCATTTTTTACTCCATGCTATTTATTCAGTAAAATCGATTTAGACCAGTTGTCAAGTATTTTCACAATGACACCACTCTGGTTTGTTGGTATAAAATACAGATAGATAGCACATTTGAATAAGTTATTACATGGTTCATACACTTTTTCAATCACAAAATTCCAGGACTTTTGTATTTTTTACCAGGACATACGATCCAAATGCTCTTACTTAAAATATAGTGAAACCATAGGTCTATTCAACCTGTAACCTACAACAAACAACTTCCTACACGATTGGGCAAACTTAATGCAGAATGTTAAAAATGATGTCTGCTGCAGCTAATCAGAAAATTAGAATCACAGATAATTACTGAAATACCAAAACTATCACTGAAAATGGGACCAGGTTTAATATCTACTAAACATTTATATACAGTATAATACTACACTGATTTTGAGAAAAATTTATTTTTCTACTTTGGCTTTAGTTCAATTATTGAAGCAAATTACAGAATAAAAAAACCCCCATAAAACTCAAAAATACATATGTGGCATTACTTTTGAAATGCTTTCATATACCACACAATCAATACATAAAATACTATTTATATTTAATTATTTTGAAATAATGCTTACATTGGAAATTTAAGGGTAAGGAAAGGTGAAATATTTGGAACTTTTTCAAAGGACCAAAGGGATTGTTATTTTTTAAACACATAATCATGGGAGCAAATATTTGTATTACATTTTATTTAGGGAAGGAATTTTCAACATAATTCCATAATATTGATGCTGTAGCAATGTTTTAAATTTGTACTCACCAGCAAACAAAGTATGCACAAAAATTTCCAACGTGAAATGAAAGAGAATAATGGGAAAACCTCAAGTCCAAAGGCTTTGTACAACTGCATTCGTCAGTGTTCAAGACAATTTAACTGGGCATGATTAGAACACTAATTATGGAAGATGTAAAGTGATTACTTAGCTCAGAAAATACTAAGAAAAAAACTAGATTTAAATTTTTGATATTAGAAAAGCAATCTGATTTTATGGTAAATTTTTATATAAAATATTCATTAGAAAATTTCAGTAAAGGTCAAAATAACACACACACAAAAAAAAAAAGAAAAATAAGCTATTTACTTCGACCAGTGGCTAAAAAAAAGCATGATGCGAAAATTTACAAATGGCGCAAAAAACATTTTTCATAGCACAAGGAAGGTATTGGAGACAAAAAGATTTTCAAATCAAACAGTTAAAAGAAGAAATATAGAAGGAAATATTATATAACTCTATGCCTTTTAGCAGAAGAATTTTGCATAATGGAAAAAATAGGCGAAAAGCATTTTTCATAGCAAAAGCTATGCTAAGGAATAAGAACTTTTCAAATACGTCTCCCGGAAGCAGAGATAACAAGAAAAACGTTTTGACCTTTACAACCCCTAGGGGGAAAGTTGTACATTATTTGAAGAGGATCTTCTTATTGTAGCAACAATCTTATTCACTCTCCATCTTTATTCTTTATTATAGCTAATGGCATACAGTAACAAAAAGAGATTTCTCAATAGAGTTTTTAGAGGCAGAGATTGGCTGCAAACACAACTACTGGCAGAATACACGAACACTACGTAGTGGCAGAATTGTGAACCACATGCCTTCTCAAATACAAACCTAAAGTGTTCCATAAGGTAAATGGTATCTTGCATTAAAATAATATTTTAAATCAGACATTTAGAAGTACAGATATTGAGAAAAATATATTAAATATTTGCCCCCCCTCCTAGCGGCGAAATTGTGCATTATTTTGGGAAGAAAATAAACATGGAGTTTTCATAGTTAGTAGTATCTGATCAAAATAGAATATTTTTCAATCAGGTTTTTAGTCCTACAGATACTCCTGTAAATGGAAACGTGAACTTATGCCCTCTAGTAGAACACTTGTGAGTTAAGAAATATTTGAAATTATATGAGAAACATTTCGCACTGAAAATGTTCTCCAACAAAGAAATATTTTTTCCAATTGGACTCCTAGAAACACAGATATGGGCAAAAATAAGATATATGCACCCTGTTAGAAAAATTATGCACTATTTTAAGCAGGAGGTATTCTGAAAAAGTTTTCCGAGGTGAGCGGTATCGTTTCACGGAAGAATTCTTTCAATCGAGTTTCCAGCTCATATTTTGTTGCAAATACATCAGAAACAAAAATAAACTTTTACGCGAACTGGTGGCCAAACCATTCTTTATCAAAAATCAGAATCTATTTGCAAAACATTTCCCCTCAAGAGCTGTATCCAACGCAGGAAGAATTTTTCAAATTGGACTTTTAGAAGTGGAAATATTGGAAAAATCGCGATTTACCTTTATGCCCACTAGCGGAAAATTTATGCATTATCTGAAAAAGAGACTAACTTATAACAGTCTTAGATATAAATGTCATCGAAAGGAGAACATATTTTTTCAATTGGTTATTTAAAAGCAAATATATGAAATAAAATGCATTTTAAATTCGATACGATCTCCATTTGCGCCCTCTAGCTGTGAAGTTGTGCATCGGAAAAAAAACCCCAGAACAAATGGATCATCCTTCTCACATTTTAAGCTTTCCAATACAAAAAGAATTTTACAAATCGAACTAATAATTGCAGAGATATGGTCTCCTCAGCCGGACAGACAAAGTGATAACATAAGCACGACGTGAAAGATGCTAATAATGCAGCTTCAGTCCTAGTAACAAACAAGAAAACCAACAGCCCCCCCCCCTTGCATTTTGCAGGGGGAGGGGAGGGAAATTTGTCAGACATAAGTTATGCCAGTACACAAATCCTCACTACAAAACATTGCACAGGGACAAAAAGGCAGGAATGGATAAAATTCCAGGACATGGATATATTACAGAATTTTAGGACATTTCCAGGACTTTTCTAGGATTTCCAGGATACGTACGAACCACGTTACTAGTTCTTATGGTATATGGACCAGGTATGTACATTAAGGTCTAAATGTAAGTCACGCTGGAAGACAACTCAGACCATGGGAAACAATGAACAATTGCATTAGCTGGAAGAAGGGTATGTTGTGCTTTGGCACTGTGAATATTTGTACATATTATAATTTACAAATAATTTATTTTAAAGTCATTGCTTCAAGAGATGCACTAAAACAGCACATTGGCTTACAAAATACAAAGAGAGGCTACATAACAGAGAGCTTCTTTAGTGCTATACATACATACATACATACATACATACATACATACATACATACAAAAAATTAGCTGCACTCTATCTAAAATTAATTTCTTGGAGAAATAATTTTACAAATTTAAATTACTCATGATACATCAAATATTACTCTTTCTTAAATGCTAGCACACTATTTAACCTGAATGCATATCTATAACATGGCTTCTTACAAAGGAACTAATACCTCATTAGTTCCTTAGTAATGACTGTTAGAAGAAAATTCTGGACAAGCAGTTTGCAGATGATGAAAGCACTGAAGCACAAACTAGTTTTAGTGGAATAAAATAGCAGTGCATGAAACCCACAATAATTGAAGAAATGTAAATATAAGAATCACTCAAATGAGAAGTGGCAAATTCTCACATTCAGGGAAATGACACACACTGATCACTGCACTCGTACATGGATTAATCTATAGAAGAAACCATCAACATTTATATTGCATCATACACGGATTAATCTATAGAAGAAACCATCAACATTTATATCAGTTGCAAGCACCAACATAAAAGAGTGAGATATTGCATTTATTGAAGTCATACTCCTCATGGAAGCTATCAAAGCTAAATGCAGTAATTCATTATTGTTGTTTTCTTTTAGTGACAAAGGAAAAAACTCCCATCTGTTGTTTCCAAGTCTATGTTTACGTTAACAACGTTACACAAGTTTAGTCAAAGAAAAAAGGACGGGAAAACAAAAAATAGTTGAATGTGCAACTGAAACATCCATCTTCTCCATAACCCAGGATCCCACTAACAATGCATGTCATAAGGAAATTTGTTTATTTATTTATTTTATTGCTGTAGGGGCTTGCTGCTGGATTTCCATATTGTAGCAAGCACAATACACTCACAATGACATAGCAAACGTTTGGGCCATTTATGACAAGCAATGGGACTGAAGCATCCATGACTTGAATGATTGCAGTTTTCTTGCATGACAATACTCACTCTTGCAACAGCTAATCAATCATAATACTAAACTACTATTGTTGGGACTCTCTAAAACGATCTTACAATTCTGACATCTTTTCACCTGATAAGGAGAAACATGTAAGGCAGATACTGAAAGAATGACAAGGGATGCACCATATCCAAACTTATTTCTTCATGAAACAAAATTATTCCATGAATGGTGTATCATCTATATTTCCACAATATTTCCATTACACATCTCAACACGCACAGAAAATTTGTGCAGATTAAAAATCTTTTATGCTTTATTTCTGATTTGTCCACTTTTCATTGGAATGTTCCTTATATGTAAACTTTTCTTGACAAACAGAGGTAGGCATTCATGATCATGCCAAATCATTGAAATGTCTTCAGTTTAACACTAATGAATAAGACGCCCAAAAAATGTGGTGAAAGTCTTCTTAATGTGAAGATCATTAAGTCAAGTGTAGCATAATACTGGTAACCTGCTTGGCACCAAATGCTTCAAGCAAAGCTCTTCATCAAATCATAAATACCTTATTTCTTCAGTAAAGGAAAATGCACTGTAAATGTTATATTAAGATAATGTGTGGATTCTGTGGTCCCTCCTATTTTTCATCAGTATCTTATCAAAAAGTGTAATATTCTACGCCACTATCTTAACATCATGATATCCATTCTCCATGAGGAAGACTATTGCATAGATTTCTTCAAACAGTATTGTGCATAGATGGCCTATACATCAATCTTGGAAAAAATAGGTGTTCAATGCCAGAATGATGTCTTTGCTGTGTGCAGCTTCCGTGATTCTTCCATCGCTGCATATACAATACATGCACTTTCCTAAGAGCAATACTGTAGCAACAAAACTACTTTTTGTTTTTAATGTAGTTGTAAATGTAAATACATGGGTCAGACATCAGTTGACTCTGAATGTTTCAAAAGTTCCTCCTTTGGAAGTGTGGGCTGCAATTAAACAATACACATTTTGTTAAATTTATGCAATGTCATGAGTTTCAATACAACTTTAATACACAGTTACAGTAAAACATCTGCTTGCTAGAAAAAGTTTACACACATGCACACACATGTTCAGAGTTGCATAAGAAAAAATGTATCTATGTACACAACCACTGGAACAGAAAACGTGTTGCAAACCCGTGAACCACTATAACAATAAGATAATTTAAAGGCAAATTAATAAAACAATAAATAATTATTAGAACATTACAGATTCCAATGAGTACATTATGATTGACTGTGCAGCAATGTGAGTGTGAAATGGCTAGATTTGTATCTTACATTCTACCACAAATGAGATGGTTGGAATTCACATGGTTCAACTTCCATCATATTTTTGTTACTGGATGCGAGCATCGTGTTTCCATCTGGTTTATTAGTTTTACACAGGTCTATGCTGTATTTCAGTGTTTGTCATGAGATGGCAGTACAAAGTTGCACAACTACATAGATGCATACACAAAACTTTAAATAACTCAAAATGCAGAAAGTGGACTCAGACCACATGAATTTTACACATATGGCAAATTATAGCTGTAAAATACTGTACAGATTTTGAAATAGGATGGTCTGTGTGAGAAGCTGATATAAAAATGTAATATAGCATTATTTAAATAATGAAAAAATCTTTATTAATCACCAATTTTGACAAAATGTCAATACATAGTCTAACTCTGAGTGCACTTTTATGACAAAAGAAACTTATTCATTGTGAATTTTTGAGAGAGCTTACAAACAGTTGCCAAATAATGATATTTGGATACTTGTAATTAAATATACAGGTGGTCTTAGTGAGGTCACTTGTAATTAAATATATAGGCGGTATCAGTACATAGTGAGTCTTAGCAATCTTAGTGAATTAATAGACAGGCAGTCTTAGTGAGAGATGGGTTTGCCTCCCCAAAATGCTCTGTGGTAACAATGGCACACACAACAGCAACTAGGGCCTGTGAATCTTGGGGAGGTGCTAGCTAGTTGTGTGTGACATTGGCAAAAAGACCCCAACTCACTGGGTTTTGTTCCAGAATCCTTAGGTTGAATAACCAACTGGAACCCTCAGCTGTGGGCTAATCCCCCACACTGATGTACTTACCTGATTAAAAAGACAAAAAGAAATGCAAAAATGGACTCAAGTGTGGGATATGGTGGACCTACCACACTTGAGAAGGATGGTCCACCACGGTATCGACCTGGAACTGGAAGAAGGAAAATCAGAAAGAGATCTCAGCTGAGTGAGTGTAAGATTGGTGTATGGAATAATTAGAGGTTTAAATGGCAAGATGAATGAGGTGAATGAAGAGATTAATAAGTATAGACTGGATGTGCTGCGTGTAAGTGAAACCAAAAAGAAGGAAATTGGTATAGAAGAAGTGAATGGAACGGTGAGTGTGTGGTCTAGAGTATAGGATAATGTGAGAGGACAGGCTGGTGTAGGTGCGATTTTAAGGGAAAAGATGAACAACTTGTTCTCTGGATTTGTTTGAAAGTGAAACTTCAGAGAATAGTAATTGTTGTCGTGTGTGCTCTTTGTGACTCTAAACCCTCTGATAGGAAGGAAGATTTCTGGAATGAGCTATAAGCTGTTCTGAGCCAGTTTGGAGCTAAAGAGAAAGTTATAATAGCAGGGGATTTCAATGCTACAGTAGGCATGCAGAATACAATTTCTGACAATGTTCTGGGTAAGTTGAATGATCCTTGTGTGAATGGTAATGGTGAAAGATTAATTGAACTCTGCATTGATAATGGTTTGTGTTTATCTAATACGTTTTTCAACCACAAGTATATCCACACACATACTTGGGAAAATCGTACTCTTTGTCAAAAGAGTGCGATATATTTTGTTGTCTATGATCAGCGTCTGAAACACTTAGTTGTTGACACTCGTGTGACGAGAGGGGCGGATGTTGGTTCTGATCATTACTTGGTAGTGTCACGAGTGAAACTCAATGTTGGTTGGAGGAAAAGGAATAGAAAGAGACCCAGGATGGAAAGAATAAAGGTTGAAAGGCTCCCTGAAAATCATCAGCATTATTCTGACGTACTCAGAGAATGACTGAAGCAGCTGAAGTCTTGTGAGAGGGATGTAGAAAAGAAGTGGGAATGTTTTAAGAACTGTGTGGTCACTTCTGCTGAAGAGGTCTGTGGCACCACAATAGTGGGTAACAATAGAGGTGATGCTTGGTGGAATATTGAGATTGAAGAGGCAGTAAACAGAAAGAAGGAATCCTATTTAATGATGTTGCGAGATAAAGTTTCTGTGGATGAATATTCCTGTAATAAACCTGAAGCCGATAACCTGTTTCGCCAGAGTAAGGCAAAAGATAGGAACAAGAAGGTGGAAAGGCACGAATTGGCTTTCTGGAAGTACATGAGACAGGGAAAATAGGGGAAACAAAGTGTTAAGTTGTGTGAAGAATAGGGTTGGGGAAATGATATGGGAGCCCAATGAGTTAAGTGAAAGATGGGGTGAATACTTCTGTGAGTTATTAGATCAGGAAAGCAAAGATGATTCTGAGACAGGTGCAGATGATGGCACAGTGAAAGATGAATGCACAGGAGGGATCTCAAGAGAAGAAGTGTGTAAAGCTCTAAAATCTCTTCAGAATGGTAAGGCTCCGGGAGTTGATGGCATAACTGCCGAGATGTTGAAATATGGTGGAGACTCTGTAATTGATTGGTTAACTGAAATTTGCCAGTCGTGCTGGGAGTTAGGAATGATCCCTCGGGATTGAAAGGATGCTATCATTGTTACTTTGTATAAGGGAAAAGGTGATCAGACTGACTGCAAGATCTATCACGGTATTAGCCTATTAAGTGTGCCAGGGAAAGTGTTTGGTAAAGTCGTTATTGAAAAAGTACAGGGTCTTACATCAGAAAGTGTGGGATGTTCATAGTGGTTTTATGCCTGGTAAAGGCTGCAGTAACCAAATTTTTGCATTATGCATGATGATTGAAAAGTATCTGGCTGTTGGTAAGAAAGTTTTTCTGCCTTCATAGATTTAGAGAAAGCTTAAGACCGAGTAAATAGGACACTTTTGTGAAAGATATTCAATGAATATGGTGTTACTGGGAATCTACTTAATAGTGTAAAAGCTATGTATGCTGGCAGTAGAGTCTGTGTAAGAGTGAATGGTGTTTTATCAAAATGGTTTTCTATTGGTGCAGGAGTCAGGCAAGGTTGTGTAATGTCCCCATCGCTGTTTAATATATTTATGGACGCGTGCATGCGCGATACCAAAATACATAATACTGGTTTATGTCTTGGTGATATCCGTGTGTGCATATTGCTGTATGCTGATGATACTGTCCTGTTGGCAGAGAGCAAAAGTGAGTTGCAGAGTATGTTGCCCCGGACGTACGAAGTTGCATGAAATTCAAACTGAGTATAAATAAGGAAAAAACCAAAGTTATGGTTTTTGAGAGAGGAACTGGTAGCACTGAATGTAATGTAAATCTAAATGGCACAGTGATTGACCAGGTAAGTGAGTTTGTGTATTTAGGAATCATGTTTGATAGAGAGAACAAATTGGATGATAAAATTAGTAGGCGAGTGAATTCTTCATTAAAAGTCATGGCTGCTCTGGGTGATTTTCACAGGAATGATGGGTTCTCAAGAGAGTCCCGCATGGCTGTGTATGAGAGTTTTTTTGTTCCTACTCTGATGTATGGCAGTGAAACCTGGGTACTGTGGAAGAAACATAGGAGTCGTTTGTGTGCTGGAGAAATGTGTTACTTACAGGGGGTTTGTGGCAAGACACGTTTTGATTGTGTGAGGAATGAACATGTGTTGCAGTTGTGTTATGTGAAGCAAAATGTTAGCAAGGTGGAGACTAATATGCTTTGGTGGTTTGGCCATGTTGAAAGAATGAGTGATGAGATGCTTATTAAGAAAATCTTTTCAGCCCAAGAGGCAGGGAGGATCAGATTCAGGAGAGTCTGCATGAGAAAAAAATTATGAGTATGAAGTATAGAAGATCTTCTGAACGGCGTGTAATGGATGTCAGTGAAGCCCGAGTTCTATGTCAAAATCGCTGCAAATGGAGAAGTTTCATATGGCAACAGTAAGTAAAAATTATCTGGTAGTTTGCATTTCTTTTTAGAGCTAACCTTTGAATCTCAGAGAACAGCTTAGTGATATGTATGTATGCATATATATAATTAAATATCTGTGAAAGGAAGGGGTGAATCCTTTTTTTATGAGTTTGTTCACTGATTTTGAAATGGCCCACTCCTTAAGGTTATGACTTCATCTTAAGAAATGCCACTCATTTTTACCTTGCTTGGAAAGGCATTTTGTGACAACTTACAAAATAGCACTGTCACACTTGGTTGTCAGTCATCAGTTAATGGAAATCATTTCATGAAGTTATAGACATTAACGAAGAAATATTCCTCAGAAATACATGGAAAATTCACTAGAATATTCAAAGCAATCAGAATTATGAACTGAGTCTTGTCAACCCCGAGCTTCTGATTTCTTCATTTTTTTTAAAGCCCACCAGGTGCTAAAAATTGTTTTTTTCTCCCCCCTTCATTTATTTAGTCTGTAATATCTTGAAGTGGTGGTGGAAAATGAATAAATGAAAAATTTGAAGCAAAAAGGAAAGTTTGTCAAAAACAAAAAAGTTGTGAATCATTTTTTTTTTCAATCTACAAGCAAAAACTATCTGCAAAATCTACTAATAATAATTTGAAACAAATAAATGTGTGCGTCTACATTCTGCAACATTGCATGATACTTGCCAACTTTGGAAAATGTGCATCAGTAAAACTTTTGTGCGAACACCATTTATCACAAAACAAAACATAATTATATTTAATAAATATACAATACAAATCACTGCATATGCTACAATAATTAAACTAGTGCTATCTGTGTTTTAATTAAATAATAATTTAAAAAACCATAAAATAATATCTTAATTTTGTTCAATGTTAGCCTTGCAAACCTGTGTTGTTTTAATACTAAACTAAAATTTTCATTTGCTTATATCTTTGTTTCTCTTCCATTTCTCTATTATTTTTTTTGTAATGCCCTTGGATGACAATTTTATCTGTCATGAATGCATGATAGCTCTCACTATTTTAGATAAAAGATGAACAGTGTAACTTTGAAAATATAAATACTTTCGAACACCATGCATCAATTTTTACAAAATTTTCCGTTTTTGAACCCACCCACCCCCGTTTATCAAACTGAAATGCAAAACATTTGGGGGAGGGGGGGGTTAAGAATATAGGATACATGTTCTGGTCATCGTTGGGGGAAAAAATTACAGTTACGGGGGAAATCTTTGCTACGTCCGATTTCCATTTTTAGACATTTCCCCTCCATTTTCAAGTTGAAATACAAATATTTATGAAATCAAATGATATTTAACAACAATCCTAGGCAGAGGAAACATCACGTGAAAAATAAAATTACGATTATGGGATAATCTTCACTGCATCTAACTTCCGTTTTCGAAAGTTTCAGGTGGAAAACATCCTCCACCACTAATTGCCCCAAATTTCTGTTCAGCTATGCATCGATCTCGATGATATCTCAAATTATGACGAAAAAGGAGAAATTTCTTGAAGCCGCTGCACTCTCATGCCTATAGATAACAGCAATTTTTTTTTCGTCATCGAATTTCCGTTTTCGGAAATTTTTCCTAAATTTTCAAACTGAAATACAAATATTTATGGAGTAAAATGATATATAACAACAATACTGGGCAGAGGCAACATCACAGGGAAAAGAAATTACGATTACCGAAAAAATCCTTATTTCGTTTACTTCCGTCTCTGAAAGATGAAATACTGTCCCGATGCATATTTTTACGAATTGGTAAAAGTCTTTGATGCATAGTTTTACACACAGAGAAAAATTCAAGATACATATCTTTACACATCGCGAAAAGTTATCGATGCATATTTTTACGTGTTGAGAAAAATTCCTGATGCGTACTAGATGCGTAATTACGCATTTTGGAGAACTCTGGCCTGCACATCACTTGAGCACTCCCACGGAGTGAGAGCTATCGTACAACGTCACGAAGCGGAGCCATCAGTATATTGATGGCTCCGCCCGAAGCCGGCGAGTCAAAGATGACATCATCACGTAACATAGTGCTCGTAAGGTTCGGTAGAAAATCTAAGTGGATGGTTACAGGGGATTGAAATATTTCAATTGAGAAATCAAAATATTAAAAAGACTTCTATCTGCAAATCAGTAAAGTTAAGCAGAAATCCGTAAAAGTTGGCAAGTATGCATTGCATATGTCAAAATAATTTCTAGCATTCTGTTAATTGTAACATCACCATTTGGGGACAATTTGTGGTTTAACAGCCCTGTGAGGGCCTAAGGCTGTGAGGAGTCAGCTCATCACTAATAGGGCCACTGGTTCCATGGAATGGGGAAAACCAATATGCACCATCTTGCCCTGGGATTTGATCAAATGATCATATGTAGAGGATTTTAGGAAGAAAGTGTCTGACCCCAGGTCTTAAACAACCCTTAGAAATAGGAAGCTAGGAGATTTGGATTAGAGTGCCTGATAGGAAAGGGACACGGAAGCGAAGTAGAAAGGGGGAGGAAGACGCTGTTATTTATTACCGGGGGCCAGTACCCGGGGTCCAATGGCTTAACAAGCCCATCCGATGCACGGCGGATATTTAGTGGATCGAGCGTTCGTATCTGCCTGGGATCGAACTTGAGGTCATTTCCGCAGCAGTCGCGAACGTTGCCCACTAGGTCACTTGCGGCCCTCCCTGGGATTGGAATGAAAAATCACCAGTAAAGAAGTCAGAAGACAGGCCCTAGACCACTCAATCACTGGGAAACATTTGGTGGCAATATAACAGGAGAAATTTGTACTAGTTTGGACATAAAAATGCTGTCACTAACTGTTGTCTATATGAAGAACTCCTTATGATAATTCTACTACCATGGAGAGGTAAATAAATTTAGCATGTGCCTTCTAATTTCCACTCTGAGTAAGTCAACCATTATGCTACATGAGGCAGAGAATTTCAAATTACCATAATTTTCATTGTATAATACCCAAATAGATTACACTGGACAACAAATTTGTCTTGCCCTCAACATTAATCATTTCTTATACATTTCAAGGTGCTGAACACGAATATGACAATGAAAATGCAAAATTGGCTATGGTTTGTGAGAGATCCAGAACAGTTTTTTATACGTACTTACCACATGTACCAGTAAATGTCCGCCTCTACGTCTGACATTGCTTTGACTATCAATTGTATAGCTGCTCAGGATCATCTCTAGCGAGTGTCCAACAGCAATCGACCAACACAGATGTGGAACATTTCTCCATTCTTGCAATTTCCTGATGGAAACGTTTACCGTGCTCATCATTAACCATGACACAGTTGTCAGGAAAGAAATCCAAGTGGGAACGGAGTAAGTGTACCTTTAAGGACATATTGCAGCCAAGTTTGTGATACAGAGACAACAACATGTCCTTAACCAGGTCCTCATAGTTTTCTGTCCTGACATTTCCAAGGAAATTAGTTGACACCAGACAAAACCTGTCCCAAGCTTTGTGCTTATCACCTTGTAGTGGGTTGCCGAACATCTCATCAATGAAAAGCTCTTGGACTTGAGGACCCACAAAAACTCCCTCTTTAGTTTTTGCTTCGCTGAGTCAAGGGAATTTGTTAGCCAGGCACTTGAAGGCTGATCCAATCTGTTTGATGGCTTTTACCACTGTTATTAGTTATATAAATATTTTGCAAAATCTATAATATAATTCTGTTTCGCATATTTAAAGCTAGCATTAAAAACATGACATTCGGACTTAAATCAATTACTTCAAAAATACCTCTTTGAACAATGCATAAATTGTAAGAATACAACATTTGCTTACCATATGAAGTCAACAGTAACTTGATAGTTGTTCCTTCCATCTACTGTTCCTGTGTTTTCTCATTATGGGGCTTCATACTAATACAGGGTGATTCAAAATTCTACTGACAAAATGGAAGGGAAAGTCAGGCGAACAGAAACAAACAAAAATCGCATAGGAATATATCGACGCAAACACCATCCAGAGGCGCTGCATAGATAGTACATCATACAGGGACGACAAGCAAGAAACAGTCGAAAGCATTTTATTTACACTGTACTATGGCAGGACAACAGTGGTATGGACAGTTTAACAGGAGGTGTTCAAAGTTTCGTCCAGATGCATTGACACACGCATGACAACGACGCTGCATCGATTCGAACACATTCTCAAAAATGCCCAGCGTATTCTGGAGACATCCAGCTGCCGCAACGACTCTTCATACTAAGCCTTCATCAGAGGCAACAGGAGTTTCGTATACGAGCCCTTTAAGATAACCCCATAAGAGAAAGTCTATGGGTGACAAATCGGGTGATCGAGGTGGCCATGCGATCGGTCCACCATGACCAATCCAGCGCCCAGGAAAGGTGGCCTGCAGATGTTGTTTGACAGCTCTGCTGAAATGTGGGGAGCTCTGTTGTGCTGAAACCACACGTGGCAACGCAGAGACACAGGAACAGTATCCAGCATTTCTGGCAGAACCTCTTGCAAGAACGTTAGATATGTGTGTCTGTTAAGTCTTGGGGGTAGAACGTACGGTCCGAGCAAACAGTCTCCAACAATGCCGGCCTAAACATTGATGGTAAGTTGTCGTTGAGAGGCATGCGTCCGTGCAGCATGTGGGTTATCATGCGCTCACGTGTATGTTGTGAACATTCATGTCACCCTCTAGTGCGAAACTCTAGTGAGAAAGCAGCCTCATCACTGAAGAGAAGTTATCATGCACCCACGTGCATGTTGTGAACATTCATGACACCCTCTAATGAGAAAGCAGCCTCATCACTGAATAGAACAGTTGCTGGGAAGTTTGAGTCTGCTGCACTTTGCGGTAAAAACCACCATGCAAAATCAACACACTGCCTGTAATCACTTGGCTCCAATGCCTGGACACGTTGCAGATGAAAGGGATGTAGGCCTTCATGATGTAAAATGCGCCAGACGGTGGATTGAGGGACATGGATGTTATGTGACAGCACTCGGGTACTTGTCCCCAGATTACATTCCATTTCGTGGAGGACACTTTCTTCGATGGCAGGTGTCCGTGTTGATTGGCCATGACCACAATCCCGCCTGTGCACAGCGAAGGTACCTGTTTCGCACAATCGCTAGTGCAACATGGCAAATGTTGCATGACTAGGTACTTGTCTGTTGGGAAATCTCTCCTGATAAAAGCGAACTGCCGCTCGTCCATTGCAGTTAGCAGCACCATACGTTAGAGGATATCGGCGAGTTCGTGGTACGTGTAACATTGCATGTTACTCGTGCACAATCCACGGCTCAACTGATGCAGGCTCGCTCTGCCCACCTCATGGTCTCATTAACAACGCCGTCTAGTGCCTCCAAATGGCGTTTGTGTCGATATGTTCCTATGTGATTTTTGTTTGTTTTCGTACACCTGACTTTCCCGTCCATTTTGTCAGCGGAATTTTGAATCACCCTGCACAGGTTTCTTTTTTTTTACAAATTCGAATAAAATGTTGAGATGTAAACAATAGTTAAAAATTGAACGATGTTGGAATTAAAAGACGATTGGATAAAAATTCCCAATTTCGGGAACAAACTGCAAAATAGATGAATAGAATTTGATTTAAAAATGTACAAAAATGTCCAAGGGGATGTAGAAGTACAAAAAGAATCCGTCCGATGTTGTCCTCCTGATGCGTTTTGACCATCTATCCATGGTCATTATCAAAGGCAGTTGTTAATGCTGTTGGTGACTGTATGCCATTGCTTTGTCGAAATCCTACCATGTCACCTCCACTGGTACTGCCGAGTTCATCAATGCACATGCTTATGGTTGTGCCATCTGCCGATGGTAAGGTTCCCAATCTTTTCTTGTTCTGCATTTTATATTTCATATTTTTATTTTTTCATTCTTTCACTTGTTGTATGCATGTGATAGGTCTATTGGTGTACTGGTGTTGCAATTGTGATCCTTTGTCTTTTCGATGGTAATAGCTTCAGCCATGACGATCTGCCTATGGGTATGATGTGATGCTATCAATTTGACCATTAGTCCAATCAGACTGTATTACTTTCTTTACAATATTGTATTAGTGGTGTTTTTGCGTCATTTTTTGTCCAGTTATTCAAGTGCTCTTATAACCTAATTTTTAAATTTCTTTTTGTGCTGCGTATGTATACTTTATTATTATTGCTTGTTTTGTTGGATAGAATTGGTATCTGGTATACATCAGCTGTATTTAGTATTGATTTATACTTTTGTTGCCTATGAGTACATTGGCATTATCTCAAACTGTTTCTGCTATTTTAAAATTAGTTTTCTGACATTCCTTTTTCAAGATACTAGTAATTGCAGGGTTGTATAGAAGTTTGCTGCAGTATGTTGATATTTTTGATGCCTTACTGATAGTTGGTTTGTCTATTTAACTTTTGCATTCTTCATAAAGTCTGCCAATGATTTTGTTATTTATTTAAAACCATTTGCTATATCTTTAATGCATTGTAGTTCTGTGGCTTGAGCAGTTAAGCTGGAAGAGTGCATAATTGCTCTCTGAACATAAAATCGAAATGCTGCAATTTTATATTTCCAGGGATGGTGGGAATTGTTTGGAATTATCGATGGCACAAAAGATGGTTTTCTGTACACCTCATATTCAATCCTAGAGTTGTTCTTTAATAGTTTGATATCCAGAAATGGAAGTTGGAAATAATCGGGAGACTGTGGACGTGTGTGGAGACACAGTCATGTTGAAAGAGGTCGCACACATCAGAGTGATTACATGACATGAGCAAGTGCAAATGATCCCCAATGATGGTTAAGTAGCTTAAGTAGCCCCCACTGGTCAGAGGGGTCTGCAGACGTATGAGGGGTCCTACTGCATGCCAGTTGAAAACACCCCACAACATAACAGAGTCACCGCCAGCCTACACTATCCTTTGTAGTCATACAGGATACATTGACTCCACGCCTGGAGTCAGCCATCTACTCAAAACAGTTGGGACCACGATACATCGGACAAGGCAACACGTTTCAGTCATTTTGCGTCCAATGGCAGTGTTCTCGAGCCCAAGCAAGGTGCATAGCCTTGAGTCACAGGGTCAGCAATGGCACCCGGGTGGGCCGTTAGCTCCAGAACCCCATAGAAAACAGGGAATGTTGCACTGACTGAACATTGATGCTACTGCTGTCCCAAACATTGAATTGGCTGTGTTTGTGGCATTGTTGCATGCCAAGTGGATGTTATGATGCGTGCCAGACTCTGCTGTCCACAATCGTCAAGGGCTTTTTAGAGCCACGCTGGTCTAGCACACTGGATTTTTTCTGGAGTTTGTGTGGCACAGGTACACCCTTAAAATTGTTGACCATGTAGATCTAAATTCCGTGGTAATTTCCAAGACGAAGTGAACCATCTCCTGGGTTACGACTATCATACCATGTACAAAACTACTTAAATCCTGATAAGCTGCAAACTATATATACGTCATTTGCAGATGATATCATTTACTGCACAGGTATGGTGGCATGTAATGGTAACGCCTTTCCCTGAGTACATGTCTGCTGAATGTATCTCACTGCCGGGAGCCTAGGCCTAAGTTTACAAGTACATGAAATACACCGGGTAACTCTAAGGGTTTGGTAACTCTAACCTTGCCAATAGTAAGTTTCCTATTTATGTATTATTAATTTTTATGGATGCATGAATATGTAATGCCAAAGCAGAAAACATTAGTTTATGTTTTGGAAATTCCCTTGTGTTTATGTTGCTGTATGCTAATGACGCAGTCCTGCTGGTAGAGTACAAGCAGAAGTGAGTTGCAGATTGTGTTATTCCAGATATGCAAAGTTTGAATGAGATTCAAACCCAGTATAAATAAGGGAAAAACAGAAGTTACGATTTTTAAGTGAGGAACCTTTAGTACTGAATACAGGATCAGTCTAAATAGCACTTAGTTGGATCAGATGAGTGAATCTGTGTATTTAGAAAGCATGTTTGACAGAGAAAAATAGATTAGATGGTGAAATTAGTAGGCATGTGATTTCAGATTTATTCAGAGCCACAGTTACTTTAGTAGGATTTCACAAGACTGGTGTGTTTTTCAAAAAGTCCCAGATGTCCGTGTTGCTCCTACTGTGATAAACATAAGTGAAACCTAGGCACTGCGGAATAAACAAAGGAGTTGTCTGTGTGATGCGTGATGCGGAGATGCATTATTTACAGAGGGTTTGTGGCGAGACTTGTTTCGATTGTGTGTGCAATGCAGATATGTTGCAGATGCATAATGAGAAGTAAAGTGTTTAACAAAAAAAAAAAAATGGTGAGATATGGGTATGGTGAGACGGCTTGCACAGCTTGAAAACATGTGTGCTGTAATGCTAACTAAGAAAATTTACTGAACCAAAGTGGCCATAAATAAAGGTAGAGGATTGCTAAGGAAATCAAGGGAAGGTCAGAAAGACTGCAAAAGAAAATGACAGCAAGTATAAAGAACAAAAGGTACTTCATACTCATTATGAAGTTACTTCATAATAAGTTCAACACATATCAGAACTTGTCACTTACCAAGATTTTCACCTGGTGACCCTACTCTCATTTTGCATTGGCAAAAGTCTCATTCTGATCACATGTTGTGTGATTCCACTGACATTCTTTTGGCTGCTTCATTTGGATATCCAACAATTGGGGACTTTGCTGTGGCCAAAAGCATGTTTATGTCTTTGTTTCACTCTTTTTCCAAAAACCCTTAACATTCTATTACTGCATTTTGGCTGCTTTTTCTTTGCTGAGACTGATTCCTTTAAAGGGGTGTAACCTTCACTTCTGTTACACATAGCAACTGTTTGTCTACTTTCCTTGTTACTGCCTGAAAAAATCTTAATTGTTTTCAGCCTCCTGGATAATTTAAATCATCATAGCAAAACCAAAACACTGCCTGCTTCATAGATACATGCCAACCTTCTGAGAATGTAATGGAACATTTTGCTAAATATGGGGATTCACCGCTGAACAGTATTTCATATTTCAAGAGTTCACATCTTTACTTAATAAAAACAAGTTTCATGTTTAAAAAAAGAATGTCAGAAATCTCTCTTTTTGATGTGAAATTCCTAAACCAGTGACAGTAACATATCCTCTTAACCTTATCACGTATTTTCAGCTCATGAACCACTTTTACTCCTGTCCCTGTAATGAAATCCCATAAAATGTTTTTGTTCTGACTAATTAAACTAGTGCTACCACTTAATATACATAAGAGATGACCAGAAAAACTTGGGTAGACATCACCATATCCTGGAGCTGTTTTTCTAGAAGTCATTTTCCAAAATGGCAGCCCTAAAATTGGTATTTACCCTATTTTGGCTCCTAAAACCCGTGGAGAAGTGAATTTAGAGTCAAAATATATGTCTTTTACCTTAAAGTACAACCTCGTCCCTGAAATTCGCCAACAGCCATTCCAAAGCCAATTTAATTGCTCAGAGCTCTGCCTGGTAAACTGTAGCATTGTCTGAAAGCTGGGAGGAACAAGAGATGACAACATTTCCTCCTGACAATGCACAGAAACCAGCTCCCCCTGCATTGTTAATCATATTATTAGAGAATTTTTCTTGGTACATCCGGACTTCATTAGTCTTAAACACTCTTCCACTTCGGGTATGAAGATTTTCGAATTTTCTTCACTTTTTTCTTTTTTTTTCTTATCATAGTTTCTTTTGATAGTTTCTCCATTTTTTTATGATTGTTGAAAGAGTACTCGAAGGCATTCCAAACTTTGCAGGAATTTCTCTTTACTTCATTGTTGTGTTTTCGTCCAAAAATTTCAAGTTTTTTCTTTTTGTTCAATTGGAGGCATGTTTAACCTTCGTTTTACTCCTGCCAGTGTTGTGTTTTAAGGTTACAATCCCTTACGGTGGCCACTGACTACACAAGTAAAACACTCAAGAACATCCGGGAATGTATTACTGTGCCCATGGACTTTGCGAACTGAAACGATTTCCACGAACAAAGAGGGAAGGAAAACTAATGCTGTCCTGGTCACGTGGTCTCCTATTCACAGAAAGTGAGTGAAAACAGATGGCTCCGAGTGAAACTGGTTCTGTGCAGTTCGAGTGACGTCACACTCTCTCTATTCATGCTCCCAGAAAAATTTGCTTAGTTATGGGAATACCAACCCCCCCTCCCCCACATGCCCGAACAGAATTTTTAGAATGCATTCCTTTCAGATTCTATCAAAAGCCCCTCATCTCCATAAAGGAGGTGAACGATGAACACAAAAACACCTGTTTGTAAATGCCTTGCATTTCTCCGGCACAGGAGTCTCTAATAATTTGAGAGAGCAAGGGTTTTGAAGAAAGTGCTTTGAGATAACTATGGAAAATACACCGACTTAATGCCTAAAAAGTGAAGGGAACTTTTTTTTTTCGAGATAGAGGGATTTGCGATATCAAGGTTTGGCTGTATATTATTATCATTGTCCATGAGTGTATATTATTATCATTGTTCATTTTTGGTAAATAATTTTCTATTTGTTTTCAAAAGTTTTTCTCTCTTTTAATCATCTGTTTCGACACTTCGGGAAGAGTTGTTGGTCATGAGTATTGCAAACTTGATGTTTTAGTTTTTCAATTGATGTAGATTCAGAAAATCTTAATTCTTTCTCAGATTTATGAGTCAAAGTCAATTTTATTTATCAAAATTTTGGAAATTTTTTATTTCTAATACAATACTGAATTAGGACTGTTTCCCCCCTTTTTTAGAGGAGAAAACAGCCCTTATGCAATGCTGTATTGAAGAGAAAACAATTAGGACTGTTTTCTCCTTTTTTTGGAGGAGAAAACAACTCTAATTCATATTGTATGAGAAATAAAAGTTTTCCAAAATTTGATAAAATAAAATTGATTTTGACACATAAATCTGAAAAAGAATTAAGATTTTCTAAATCAGTATCAATTGAAAAACTAAAAGATAAAGTTTGCAATATTTATGACCCACCAACCCTTCCCGAATTGTAGAAAAAGATAATTAAAAGAGAAAAACTTTTCAAAACAAAAAACAAAAAGAAAATTCTTTACCTAAAATGAACAACGATAATAATAATAATAATAATAATAATAACAATAATAACAATGTATAATTAAAAAAAATAGTAAAAAAAAATATAATAAAATATACCAAGGTTAAATTAATAAAAATAAATGAGAAACTCATAAACATCCATTAAATTTGAAATCAAATTAATTTCCATTCGCTATCGAGTATTAATAATCCTTCAAAATTACAGTTAAATCAATTTCTGACTGGGATTGGACAATAGTAATCGATTAAATTTAAATTAAATAAATTTTCTGATAGATATTGAACCCAATAGACAACTTTCGAAGTAAATCTCTAATATAGACAAACTAACAACAGTGCATGCGTGCTGGCACATCAATATTGCTGGTAAAATCGAGATGAGGACAAACACTTCACAATTCCTTGACGTGCACAGCAGCATGTAAGAACAACGATGATGATCCCCACCGAGGGTGCCACCTTGTCGCGGTGGTGGGGCTTGTATGTCCCAATGAGGTTAAGAGCTATGCTGGCGGTAGCATTGCTACCAGCAGGGCCACCTAAGCCAGACAGGTCCTGACTGAGGAGCCAGACTAAGAGTACCCAACAACCATCAACCATGATGAGACAAAACAAAAAAAAATCCATACCGGATCGGTCACGCCCGGGTCAACAACGACCGCGACAGGTGCTATGGCTCCTGGACACCTGTCGACAAATGGGCTTCAGGGCTCAGCAGATCCTGTTGAGGAACCTGGACAGACTGCTTCAATGCTACTGGAACAAAAGAAATGGAAAACGTGGACAGTTGCTGAAAATCGAGAAATCATGAAATGCTATTGCCAGGCAAATCCATCAGATCGTGGTTTTCAAAAAAGAATGATTCAAATTTGGAAAGGAAAACATCCAGTCAGTGGAATAACAGAACAAAGAATAATGAATCAAAGAAGGTTTATCATCAGGAATCCTTAAGGTATTTACAGAACTGGAATTACAAAAGATGGAGAAATTGGCAAAAGAAGGACCAACACAAAATAAGGACCACGTCGTGGAAAACTTTGTGCTAGTAAAGCTTGAAGATCAAATAGCAGAAAATATTTTACCTGAAGAACAATCTGTGAAACAACTGACAACCATGAATTGACAAAGCAGGAAAGCCTTCTGAAAGATAAAATTTAAAATCATATGATACAAGGTAAAGAAAGACAAAGACTTCCTGTAATTCGCCAAACATGAAGCAAACAAGTGAAACATTTGTTAAAAACTGCAAATGATATTGTGGACAAAATTCCAACACATACTTTAAAGGAAACAAACTAGCTCATGTACAGTACAGCTGCCATAGTAAACATGTAACTTGGTTACAAGATGCCAAAGAAAAAAATGCCGGGCACTCCTAAGTGGAAAATTCGGCTAGAAAAGAAAATAAACTCCGTAGTGACATTAGTAACTTAAAATGCCTGAAAGATGGAAAGCTTATAAGTAGAAAACTAAAAGATGGACTCTGCAAAAAAATATGACCTGGGAAGAAAAAGAATTGTTGAAATTATGGAAGAATTAAAACAACGAGTAACAGCTACTGCAAAGAAAATTGAAAAATATGACGGACGCATAAAACAGTACAAAGAAAATGCGCAATTTCGGAATCAGCAACAAGTGTTTTATAAATCATTGAGACAAAAGGCAATCCAAATAAATATCAGCCCATGTAAAGAAGATGCCTTGAAATTTTGGAAAGAAATTTGGGAAAGCCCAGTTGAACATAATAAAAATGCCTTGTGGATCAATGATGTTTGTAAAGATTTGAAAGGGATACACATGGATAATCTGATGATAACAACTGATATGATTACACAGCAAGTAAAGAATGTGAAAGCCTGGAGCGCACCTGGGCCAGATGAATTGCACGGATTTTGGTTGAAGTATCTTACAAGTCTTCATCAACGAATAGCAATGCAATTCAATATAATGCTACAGAATTCTATCACAGAAGATTGCAACAGGTCGGACATTCCTTATAATGAAAGATCAAGAAAACAGCAATGAACCTACTATCGTCCAATTATATGCCTCCCAACAACATTCAAACTTTTCACAGGAGTACTAGCAAGATCAATATATGACTACTTATGGGGAAACAATTTGTACCCAATAGAACAGAAGGGGAACTTCAAAAGGTCAAGAGGCACAAAAGACCAGCTGCTAATTGACAAAATGGTACTAAAACACTCCAAAAGAAGGAAAACGAATTTGAATATGGAATGGATAGATTACAAAAAGGCCTTTGACTCATTGCCCCACAGCTGGATTAACACTTCTTTGGAACTATTTGGAGTTAGCAAGAACACCTGCCGATTCCTCAAAGAAAATACGAAAAACTGGAAAATGGTGTTACATGCATAGGGTGAAGAACTCTGAGAAGTTAATATCAAGAGAGGCATATTTCAAGGGGATTCTTTGTCGCCTTTATTGTTTATTATCTCTTTAATTCCATTGTCAATGATTTTGAACAAAACAAAAATGGGCTACCACATTTTGGACCAACATGGAAAAATAAACCATCTGCTGTACATGGATGACCTTAAATTGTATGCAAAAAGTTCTGCCAAACTTGAAACATTGCTGCATACAGTGCAAATATTTAGTGATGATATACAAATGGAATTTGAACTGGAAAAATGTGCAATACTATCCATGCGCCGGGAAAAGTCCAGAATATAGATGGAATAGAACTAGAAAATGGTAATACAGTACAATTCAGAAAATCTGCACAACTTGGTTCCAGAGGTTGTGCAGATTGTAGAATTTTGCAGATTTTAGAGAACCTGTGTGTTTACTAGTACATACATACTGTATAATACTAGTTCAAATAAGACGGTATGTATGTACGAATTATAGGATTTCATTTGTTTAATAATTAGTAAAATTAATTAGTAATATGTATTTGATACTATAATTAGTAGTATTTGGAATTTATATATATACAGTATTTAATAAGTAAGTAAAATATAGGGAACAAATTCATAATACAGTACTGTATTAATTAATTGAATTTTTATTTACCAAATACTGTATATGTCAATCAAACATTCTGGCTGGTAAACATTCCATCAATGGTCAATTGTTTTAAATTTGGTTTCTCTTGTCAAAGTTTTTCCTGAAGTCTATAAATCATCATTATTTCCTGCGCTGAAACACATTTCTGCTGTTCTAAAAAAATTATGTATTGTTCTTCCAACAAAATTCCATCACCTAAGGATATTTTTTTTTTTGGTAGTAGAATCTTCGCTGTCAGTGTCTGAATCGCCTGCATCAGGATTAATCACACTAGCTATGATTTCATCATCAGTCATTGTTTGGACTTCACTCTTGTCTGAAGATTCCATCCATTCAACTATATCTTCTTCTCTAAACGCATTCATCATTGACAAATTTGCTTGTTTGGCATATGCTAGAAGCTGCGTAACCTTTGATTTGGCCTTCAAAGCTATGAAACCTTTGAACTCTTAATCCTCGGGTTCAGAGTCAATAAATATTGATGCTGGCCATAACTTATGCCATGCGTCTATCACAGTAGAATGTTTCACATTGTTCCATGAACCTGCTATTGAGTACAGGCAGTCCTTCATTGTGAAATCTTTAATGAACGTTTTGATTGTTTGAAACAATTTCTCAGAGTTCAACAGTTTCCTTAGGAATTCTCCTTTGTAGTTGCACTTCCAACTGTTAACTATGCCTTGTTCCATGGGCTGAATTAATGCAGTTGTGTTTGGGGGTAAGAACATAACTGTAACATTATTTGAAGTTAAATCTTCACGATGTGCCATGCAGTTGTCCCATACCAACAAAATTTTACAGTCTGGAGCAAGCCCGACCTCCACACAGTACCTCCTAGCTTCTTTAACAAAGTGATTATTGAACCAGTCTGTAGCAAGCTCTTTGGTCATCCATGATTTTTTATTACTGTGGTAGATCACGGGTAAGACCTTTAAAGCCCTTCAAAGCCCTAGGACAAGCACTTTTTCCAATCACAAATGGCATACATTTATGATTTCCAGAGGCACTGGAACAAAGAGCAACTGTTACTCTTTCGTTGCCTTCCTTAATACTGGAAGGTCCTACTTCATCAGCACACACTAGAGTATGTCTTGGTAGACAATACCAGACAAGTCCAGTTTCATCCATGTTATAAATTTGATCAGGAGAAAGAGCTTCCTCCTGGACAAATTTGGCAAACACATCCAGAAACTTCTGCAGCTACCTTATCTGCCGATTCTTGCACCCCTCAGAATTTCAAGTAACAAATTCCATGTCTTTGTTTGAAGCGGGATAGCCACCCAACTGAAAAATTACAAAGCTCATCAATCTTCAGTTGTTGATGAAATAGCTTGGCTTTTTCGCATAAGAGTGGACCTGTCATTGGCATATCATCGTTACGCCATTTGCCGAAACCACTCTTAAACAACAGCATTGAGGATGGAGTTTCTGGCTTCATGTATCGTTTTGCGATCAGTAATTTCAGAATTGCTATCCCTCATTGCATAGAATTGCAATGTCTTGTCTCAGTTTTTCTTAATATCGTACACAGTCCAAACAGCAATACCAAAAATCTCTGCAACATGCTTTGGTGCACTGCCATTATCAAGTTTTTGCAACAAGTCCACTTTCTGCTGAATCGTTAAAGAGCTGTGCTTTCTCTTCACTCCTGCTATTTTCTCAAATTTCCAAACAATTATTCAAAAATTTCACCTTAAGACATGAAACAAGACATGAAAAAACAGATTCTCACAGCACGTGTTCCTGGAAAAAAATGTAAACATGCAATGCTAAGTTGCCAGATTGCCCGCTTCATATGTGCTTTATTTGAACTACAGTCTCTGAATAGTGTACCATCATTTTTGAAAAAAAAAAAAGTTTTTCATGAGTAATATTTTTCAAATAGAGAAAACACACAAAAAAGATTTTAAAAACCTTTAATAAGATCTTAAACATTTTTTTTTATGTCAGCTGGAAAATAAAAAATTTCAATTTCTGAAACCTTTTTTTTTTTTTTTTTTTTACCCGTCTGTTAACTGTAACTGGTCGAATCCGTGCGGATTTTCGGAATTGTACTGTATAATTAAATCATTGTCAGATAATGAAAATTGTAAATACCTTGGAATTCTTGAATCAGATAACATCTTACATACAAAAGTCAAAGGTCTGACTCAGAGTGAGTATATCAAGAGAGTAAGAAAAATATTGAAATCAAAACTAAATGGTGGAAACACAATCAAAGCCATAAATACATGGGCCATTCCAGTAATTAGATACCCAGCTGGAATAATTGATTGGACCCAAAGTGAATTAGAAATACTGGAGCGGAAAACTCGAAAGTTATTGAACATGCATCATGCACTCCATTCCCAAAAGTGATGTTGACAGATTGTATTTACCTCGGAAAATTGGAGGCAGAGGGCTACTACAAGTACAACAGGTAGTAGAGGAAGAAAAAAGTAGCCTGAATGATTACGTCAACAGAAGCAGAGAACAGCTACCTCAGGCAGTGAATAATGAAAATATCTTGAAAACAACAGAAAACAAGGCTGTATACAAGAGGAAACAGTTTGAAAGCAGATTAAACGGCTGGAAGAACAAGCCACAGCATGGACAATTTTAAAGAATATTGATGGAAAAAGTGACAACAACTTGACTTGGGCATGGCTGAAATCGGGTTCCATCAAGAAAGAAACAGAAGGTCTGATTTTTTGCTGCACAAGAACAGGCATTGCAAACAAATGTTATGAAGGCTAAAACCCAGAGTCAGTGATAATCCAAAGTGTCGACTTTGTCAAGAAAAAGATGAAACTTTGTCTCATCTAATATGCGAATGTAGCCAAATTGCACAAACAGATTACGAAGTTAGACATGACAGCATTGCAAAATTGATTCATTGGTCATTATGCAGAAAGCACAATCTGCCAGCATCGAAAAACTCATGGGAACACACGGCTGAGAAAGTCATAAAAAATAATGAAGTCAAGATCTTGTGGGATTTCAGAATTCAAACCGATCGACACATAGAACATAATACACCAGATATAACATACATACATACATATCACTAAGCTGTTCTCTGAGATTCAGAGGTTAGCTCCAAAAAGAAATACAAACTACCAGATATTTTTACTTACTGTTGTCGTATCAAACTTATCCATTTACAGCGATCTTGACATACAACTCGGGCTTCACTGATATCCATTACACGCGGTACACAAGATTTTTTATACTTCATACTCATAATCTTTTTCTCATGCAGACACTCCTGAATCTGATCCACCCATGTCCTCCTTGGCCTTCCTCTGCCTTTCCTTCCTGCCACTTGGGCTAAAAAGGTTTTCCTAGTAAGCATCTGATCACTCATTCTTTCAGCATGACCAAACTATTGAAGCATACTGGTCTCCACCTTGCTAACCACATTTTGCTCCACATCACACAACTGCAACACATCTCCATTCCTCACGCAATCAGACCGTGTCTTGCCCCCCCCCTAAGCAGACGTGCCAACCTTCAAAATCTAAAAATCAGGAGATTTTTTTACAGCTGATAAAATCACATGAGCGCTATTTTTTCGACATTTTTCAGATGCAGGAGTAATTTTCCAGTAGTATTATTGGTACATAGCATTTTTAATGTTTAAAAAGTTATTCTAAATGCAGACTGTATGTTTCTATGCAAAATAAAAAGCATAGTGGAAATAGTTGTCATCCAGATACAATTAATAGCATTAATAATTAATACAAGATATGTACTTAATTTTTGATACATTATTTATTCATAATTAATCTTTATCCTTATTTAGTGAATGTGCAGTAGCCAATTTAGCTCTCTTTAACAAAGATCAACAAAAGTTTTGTTCAAAGCATTTTTCTTTCATTCTGGACTTAACTGTATGCAGTTTTTCCATTGTTGGAATAGAGAGAGAGATAGAGGTATCTGTCAAAACAAATGTGGAAGTGTCAAGCTTTCTTCTTGGTTGGAGGTTTTACGACCACAGTGAGCACCTCAGTGGGCTATAAGCAGTCGCCCGTCCCTAATTTCGGGCCACTGGTTCCAGGGAAGGGAGAGAGCTAGTGCTGTAAGACAAATGCATCATACTTGCCAACTTTGGAAAATGTGCATCAGTAAAACTCTTGCGCAAACTCCATTTATCACAAAACAAAACATAATTATATTAATAAATATGCAGTAAAAATCTCTGCATATGCCACAATAACTAACCTAGTATTATCTGTATTTAAAATAATAATTTTAAAAAACCATAAAATCTTAATTTTGTTCAATGTTAGCCTTGCAAACCTGTGGTGTTTCAATACTAAACTACAATTTTCATTTGCTGATATCTTTGTTTCCCTTCCCATTTCTTTATTATCGTCTTTTTTTTAAATGCCCTTGGATGACAATTTTATCCATCATGAATGCATGACAGCTTTCACTATTTTAGACAAAAGATGAACAGCGTAGCTTTGAAAATATAAAACAACAATACTGAAATCCATTTTCAAACTGAAATACAAATATTTACGGAATAAAATTATAAATAACAATAATACTGGACAGAGGCAACATCACAGGAAAAAGAAGGATTATGGAAAAAAATCTTTATTTCGTTTACTTCCGTCTCTGAAAGACGAAATACCGTCCTGATGGGCATTTTTAAGAATTCACGATGCGTATTTTTACATGTCGAGAAAATTTTTTGATGAATATTTTTATGTCCCGAGAAAAATTCCCGACACATACTTTTACGCAACGAGAAAAATTCCAGATGCGTATTTTTACCTGATGCATATTTTTACGCATTGATAAAATTTCGATGCGCACTAGACGCGTAATTAGATTACGCATTTTGGAGAACTCTGGTCGGCCCGTCACTTGAGTACTCCAGTGGGGAGAGAGAGCAACCCAGGGAGACGCCACGATGCGGAGCCATCGGTGGCTTAGCACGAAGCTGGTGAGTCAAAGATCATCGCGTAACACGGCGCTCGTAAGGTCCGGTAGAAAATCTAAATGGATGGTTTTGATTGAAATATTTTGATTGAGCAATCGAAATATTAAAAAATCTGTAAAAAAGACTTATATCCATAAATCAGTAAAATTAAGCAGAAATCCGTAAAAGTTAGCAAGTATGCAACATCCATGCCCCACTGCGATTTGAACCCGCACACATCTCGGACAATTTGTCGAAAGCCGGCGCTCAGTTTCACAACTTTATTATGCAGCAAAGACAATAACAGCTAATATGTAACGAAGAAACAAATTGCCAAAGATATGACATAAAATAAAACATTAAAAGCCGTGAAAGTGGCGTAATGCAAAAGGAAAAGCCGCCCCGGTGCCACAGTGGTCTAAACGATAGCTTTTGATCATTCGACCGAAAGGGGTCTGGGTTCGAATCCCAGTGAGGCATGGATGTTGTGTTTGTCTTACAGCACTGGCTCTCTCCCTTCCCTAGAACTAGTGGCCCTAAATTAGGGACGGGCGACTGCTTATAGCCCATTGAGTTGCTCACGGTGGTCGTTAAACCTCCACACACACACACACGCAAAGGAAAAATCTCCTGCAAAAAGTAAGCAAAAGGAAAGAGAAAAAAAAATTCACAAAGTGTACATAAAATGCTACAATAGAAGATAAAAGAAAGCTGACAATAACAGATTCACAATTAGAGATAAACAAAGCAGCACATTAATCGTCCACAAAATGCGACGAAGAAGGGAAAAGAGACAAACATGGTGCAAAACAAGAAATAAAAATCTCCACAGTAAAGCAAACCTGAAAAGCACTCTGTAAAACTTTGAAGAAACCATAAACAGAGCTCGTAGCTAAGAGTGGGGAGACGTGGAACAATAAGTAGGTCACAGCTAGTGCGCAAGTGTGTTTGTAACCAACATAAAATAGATCACTGTGCCACCGAGGGTGGCTTTCGTTTTGCAGATATGAGAAGAGGAAAAGTACGATACTGATGACTCTAAATGCTGTCTTGCATCAACGCAGAAAGAAAAAGATTTCATAAGTGGTTCGAAATCTTTTTTTCTGCGTCGATCCAAGGCGGTGGTTGATGGAATTTCCACCATCGTAACAGCTAATTATCGCCGAAAATCGGGAAAATTTGACATTTATCCTGAAGGCAGGAGAAATGGCTGAAAATCCGGAGTCTCCCACCTAAATTCGGAGAGTTGGCACGTCTGCGTAAGTAACGCATTTCTTCAGCACACAAACGACTCCTATGTTTCTTCTGCAGTACCCAGGTTTCACTGCCATACATCAGCGTAGGAACAATTACACTTTCATACACAGCCATGCGAGACTTTCTAGAGAACCCATCATTCCTGTGAAAACCTGCCAGAGCAGCTATGACTTTCAAAGAAGAATTCACTCGCCTACTGATTTCACCATCCAACTTGTTCTCTCTGTCAAACATGATTTCTAAATACACAAACTCACTCACCTGGTCAATCACAGTGCCATTTAGACTTACATTACATTCAGTGCTACCAGTTCCTCTCTAAAAAACCATAACTTTGGTTTTTCCTTTATTTATACTCAGTCTGAATTTCCTGCAAACTTCGTACATCCGAGACAACATACTCTGCAAATCACTTTTGCTCTCTGCCAACAGGACCGTGTTATCAGCATACAGCAATCTGCACACTCTGATATCACCAAGACATAAACCACTATCATCTATTTTGGCATCACGCATGCACGCGTCCATAAATATATTAAACAGCCATGGTGACATTACACAACCTTGTCTAACTCCTGCACCAATAGAAAACCATTTTGATAATTCACTCGTACACAAGCTCTACTACCAGCATACATGGCTTTTATACTATTAAGTAGATTCCCAGTAACACCATATTCATTCAATACCTTCTACAAAAGTGTCCTATTGACTCGGTCGTAAGATTTCTCTAAATCTATGAAGGCAGCAAAATTTTTCTTACCAACAGCCAGATACTTTTCAATCATTGTGCATAATGCAAAAATCTGGTTAGTGCAGCCTTTACCAGGCACAAACATTCTCTGAACATCCCACACTTTCTCTGATGCAAGACCCCGTACTTTTTCAATAACAACCTTACCAAACATTTTCCCTGGCACACTTAGTAGGCTAATACCACGATAGTTCTTGCTTTCAGTCTGATCACCTTTTCCCTTATACAAGGGAACAATAATAGCATCCTTCAAATCCCGAGGGACCATTCCTAACTCCCAGCACAACTGGAAAATTTTAGTTAACCAGTCAATTACAGAGTCACCACCATATTTGAATATCTCGGCAGTTATGCCATCAACTCCCGGAGCCTTACCATTTTGAAGAGATTTTAGAGTTTTACATACTTCTTCTCTTGAGATCCCTCCTGTGCTTCCATCCCTCACTGTGACATCATCTGCACCTGTCTCAGACTCCTCTTAGCTTTCCTGATCTAATAACTCGCAGAAGTATTCACCCCATCTTTCACTTAACTCATTGGGCTCCCATATCATTTCCCCAACCCTATTCTTCACACAACTTAACACTTTGTTTCCCCTATTTTCCCCTGAGTCTCGTGTACTTCAAGAAAGACTTCCTATCTTTCCAGAAAGCCAATTCATGCCTTTCCACCTTCTCCTTCCTATCTTTTGCCTTACTCTGGCAAACCAGCTTAGCAGCTTCATGCTTCTTTGAGTGATATTCATCCACAGAGAGACTACCTTGCAACATCCCCAAATAGGCTTTCTTCTTTCTCTTTAGTGCCTCTTCAATCTCACTATTCCACCAAGCATCACTTCTATTGTTACCCACTATTGTGGTGCCACTGACCTCTTTAGCAGCAGTGACAACACAGTTCTTAAAACATTCCCACTTCTTTTCTACATCCCTCTCACCAGACTTCAGCTCCTTCAGTCGTTCTCTGAGTATGTCAGAATAACGCTGATAGTCTTCAAGGAGCCTATCAACCTTTATTCTTTCTATCCTGGGTCTCTTCCTATTCCGTTTCCTGTAACTAACATTAAGTTTCACTCGTGACACTACCAAGTAATGATCAGAACCAACATCTGCACCTCTCATCACACGGGTGTCAACAACTATGTGTTTCAGACGCTGATCGTAGACAACAAAATCTATCACACTCTTTTGACCAAGAGTACGATTTTCCCAAGTATATGTGTGGATATACTTGTAGTTGAAAAACGTATTAGATACACACAAACCATTCTCAATGCAGAGTTCAATTAATCTTTCACCATTACCATTCACACAAGGATCATTAAACTTACCCAGAACAATGTCAGAAACTGCATTCTGCACACCTACTCTAGCATTAAAATCCCCTGCTATTATAACTTTTTCTTTAGCACCAAACTGGCTCAAAACAGCTTTTAGCTCATTCCAGAAATCTGGCCTTCTGATCAGAAGGTTCCGAGTCACAAGGAGCATACACTACAACAATTACGATTCCTTGAATTTCACTTTCAAACGAATCCAGAGAATTCTATCACTTACACAACTATAGTGATTCATGTTGTTCTTCATCTTTTCATTTAAAATCACACCTACACCAGCCTGTCCTTTCACATTATCCAATACTCCAGACCACACACTCACTGTGCCATTCACTTCTTCTACTCCAATTTCCTTCTTTTTGGTTTCACTTACACACAGCACATCCAGTCTATACTTATTCATCTCCTCAATCACCTCATTCATCTTGCCATTTATACCTTTAGTATTACATACACCAATCTTACATTCACTCAGCCGAGATCTCTTTCTCATACGCCGTTTAGAAAGTCTAGGTCGATTCCGTGGTGGACCATCCTTCTCAAGTGTGGTAGGTCCACCATATCCCACACTTGAGTCTGGATATTGATTTCTTTTTGTCTCTTTAATAAGGTACGTACATCAGTGTGGGGATTAGCCCACAGCTGAGGGTTCCAGTTGGTCATTCAACCTAAAGATTCTGGAACAAAACCCAGTGAGTTGGGGTCTTTTTGCCAATGTCACACAGAACTAGCTGGCACCTCTCCAAGATTCACAGAGGCCCTATTTGCTGTTGTGTGTGCCATTGTTACCACGGAGCGTCCTGGGGAGGCGAACCCATGGCTCACTATGACGTATAACAGTCATAGAAAATCGGAAAGTCTGGATAATTGATATAGCAATCCCTGGAGATGCTAGAGTCGATGAAAAAGAACTGGAAAAAATTACTAAATATAGAGACCTGGCCATAGAAGTTACCCGGTTATGGACTAAACACACAATGGTAATCCCCATTGTCACTGGGGCACTTGGAACAATGTTAAATTTTTTTTTTTTATGAATCATTTTGAAAAACTGCAGCTTTCTGATATGCCACCTACAGAACTGCAGAAGACAGCTTTACTTAGGACATCATATATTTTACGCTGATTCTTGACTTATACCTAGGTCTCCGGTGGAAACTCTTATAAGTTCAACAATACCAGTCGATGATAATTTGTTATTTTTTTTTTGTCATAGGCTGTGATTTGTATATTTTGAATAAAGAAAAAAAAAACAAAAAAAAAAAAAACAAACTAAAAATAGTAAAAAAATCATAAAATACACCAAGGTTAAATTAATAAAAATAAACGAGAAACTCATAAACATCTATTAAATTTAAAATCAAATCAATTTCCGTTCGCTATCGAGTATTAATAATCCTTCAAAATTACAGTTAAATTAATTTCTGACTGGGATTGGACAATAATAATAATCGATTAAATTTAAATTAAATCAATTTTCTGATCGATATTGAACCCAATAGACAACTTTCGAAATAAATTTCTAATAAAGACAAACTAACAACAGCGCATGCGTGCTTGCACATCAATATTGCTGGTAAAATCGAGATGAAGACAAACACTTCACAATTCCTTGATGTGCGCAGCAGCACGTAAGAACAACGCTGATGATGGTGTCAAGAGATGCACAGAAAACCTAGGTTATGATTTTATTAGCCACATTTGCGACTGAACTTACTGTGTACCTCACCTACCTACATTTTAGGTTAAAATTTATTAAAAAAAGACTAATATAAAAAAAAACTTCTTTCAACATTAATAATGCTACTAACAAATAAGTATCCAACCACATGGTTTTAAGGTAAGTTAAATTTCAAATTTTATTAATAGTAACAGCAGTTTCCTAAAACCAAATATTATTTTGATTACAATATAATAAAATATTACCATTTGACCCTTCTAAATATTTATTTTTTAATATCAAACAAAGACTAGTACATGTGGTTCATAGCGCGAATCAGCAAAGAAACGTGCTATAAAAATACTGTTAGTACTACAATGTTTGTAGTGTGAGTACATATCTTTCACATATTAATCTACTTGCAAATGTTAATTTCCTTTCAGCACGTTATAATTGCCTAAGAAACCGCTTTTAGGTGGTGTCTTTGACTTTGTATCGACGAGTCAAAGACAACAGTAACAAAAAAGGGTAGTCCGGAGTTTTGTAATCACAAAATCTACACAGATAGCCAGTGTTGTAAGACAAAAACATACCACCCATGCCTCAAGCACAACTTGAACCCCGCCCCACTAGGATGAATCTTCAGAAGCCAGCACTTACACCACTGCAACAGAAAAAAACTCCCATCAAATTGTATGCACTTCCACTATTACACACTTCCTCAAACATAGAATTAGAGTGGTGTCCTTTCTTTCTAAACACATAAATCACTAAGGAATTAACTTTTTTACGGGTCTTATAGAGGTTATTATTCATGAAAGTTGGTGGTCAAATATTCGAACTAAATCCTAGTTCGTCATCAGGACTACGCCACTGGAGTAGTTGCTGCCACTCAGTTGGAAGTGTCCAACCACAATTATCGTTAATTGTGGTACTTCTTTTTCTTGCTATTTCGATCCCTTTTTCTATTTTCCTCTTTACTAAGTTTGACTGGTGGGAGATTATTCTTACTGAGTCCCAATTTATGGAGTGTCCACTTGTTTGTATATGTCTGTCTAGCCCTGTTTTGTTACTAATGTTCCTAATAGCTGCTTGGTGTTCTTTCATTCAGACTTTAATACTCCTCTCTGTTTCTCCTATATAGCTGAGTTTGCAGTTACAGTCGATGCAATATATTATTCCTTCTTGCAATTGGATGTCCACTTCTTTCTGCTTTAGAGCTGGCAGGAATTTCTTTAATTTATTACTTAGATCTGGAGCAAGCCTGATATTATATTTTGCTCCAATCCTCTTCAGTTTTTCGAAAAGTCCCTTGTGGTACGTAATTTTGCTGGTGAATTTGAAGTTGTTTATTTCCTGCTTCTTTTTTGGCACTTGTCTAAATAATTTCTCAACATGAGGGGAGGGGCAATTGTTTTCTGCCAATATTTCTTTTAGTTCTTCTCTGCGACGATCCTTTTGAGCATCTGAAGAGACCAGGACTTCAATTTTTTCCAACAATTGTCTCGCCGTATGCGATTTAATATAATCAGGGTGGAATGAGTAGAAGTCTAACATCTTCCCTGTGTTAGTGGGTTTTCTAAAAAGCTGAGTGAATATTCTCCTCTGTCTTGAGGTCAAGTTTAAATCAAGGAAATTGATGCTATGGTCTTTTTCCAGTTCCAGGGTGTACTGCAAGGTATTTTCTAGTGAGTTAAATTCCGTAAGAATATGTGAGGGTAGAGATTGGTCCTCAGTATCTACTATAAATAGGACATCATCCATGTATCTTACATAGAGAGCAAATATTGAAGGTTGTATAAGGATTTTTGCCTCTAGTTTATTTACATAATAATTTGCAAGCAGAGGTGCTAGTGGAGAACCCATTGCAAGTCCTGAAGTTTGCCTGTAATATTTCTTTCCAAACTGGAAGAAATTATTCTTGAAAGAAAACAGGAGCAGTTCATATATGCCAAGTAGTATTTCTCTATTTTGATTATGGAAGACTATTTTTTCCGCCAGGTCATCCGCAATGAATTCCAGCAGGAGGTCCAGGTTAATGTTGGTATACATAGATACTATATCCAGGCTTGCCATTACTGGATGAATAATTCTGGCAAGTTGTCTAGTTTTCCTTTCAGCTGCATGGAATTTCTTAGAAGGTAGGGAGGAGAAAGGAAAATTTCTCTGAAGTGAGTAAGTAAACAATAATTAATGTTGGAGAGTGGTGAAAAATCACTGTAAGGGTCAAACAGAGGTCAAACAGCATTTACCTCCTGCTGCCCAGGACAGATAACAAGTGTGCCATTTTGAAACACTTATGATCTTTTACCCTTCCTCCCTCTCTCTTGTAAATGGTGTGTGAAGATCTTGGGAGGAAGAGTTACACATTACAGGTAGCAATGAAGCAGTGGTAATGACTACCATTGAGCCAATAATAAAGTAAAATAAAATGAAATAAAATAAAATAAAATAAAGAAAACTTCAATGCCTGACATCACAGAAAATGGGAAAAATAAAATCACAAATAACAGATTGTGTGTTAATTAAGTGCAGTAAACAAAGGACAGACATAAATTGTAAAGGAAAAACTCGTCTTCATCATACCTGAATATCAAATCCCCGTTGCTCTTGAGGAGCAGGATCACTATTTCGTCTCACTATTAACTTCTTATTTTCCAGCTTCGAATACGTAGGTTCTTTTGTTGGAATATCTAAAGGGCACACATACTCTTCAAATTCCATGTCACTCTTTTTCCCCTTCTTTTTCTTTGAAGCAAACTGTCCTTTACGAGCAGCCTGATTTCAAAACAGAATAATTATGAGCAGTTTAGCAATTATAACATATAGGACATAAACAAATGGATGAATTCAAAATCCAACTTATATTTGAATAATAACAAGAGAGACTAACAGTAAATCAGGGTTCTTTTTTTATGTTTCTACACACACACACACACACACACACACACACACACACACACACACACACACACACACACACACACACACACATTAGTTTTTTATTCTTTTTATAGTGAACATTTCTAGTATCCAAATCATTTCACTGTCTTTAATGAAACATTTTAGGAAAGTTTATGAATTTTTTTATTAATGTTCATTTTTTGTTTATTTATTTGTTTTTTTGCATTTTCCTCCTGGAGTAAGGATACTTTTTTTGGAAATTTGTCAGCTACAGAGCATGCAGCATAGAGCAGTAGCTCAGAAAGCATAATCATCATCTTCCTGGAATTTTCTATTCCAAACTGAAAAATATTATCTTCTCAGAAGCCTTTCCCTCAGATACAAAGTTTTTCACAAGTTCTGATGTCCAAGTCTCACCATTTTTTCCAGTCAGTACAATGTTGTAACTGACATCAGATGCTCTTCAAGATGGAGATTAAACTTAGTTGATCAAATTCCACAAAAGACAGTGTAGGCTGGTTAATTTTTTCAATAATTTTGTTTCTTTTCTAAATCCATTGAGTTCAGTTTCAATGGCCATGGGAGTCATTTAACAATGTAGCAAAATATCAAGATATCATCCACATATCGAACAAATAGTTCTGGATTTTTATTTGTAAATTTGTTGTATCTTTTTCTTGATGTCCTGGAGTATAACTTCAGCAAAAAGTCCGGACAAAGGTGATCCCATAGGTGCCCCTGATATCTGTTTATAAATTATATTGTTATATGTAAAAAAGTTGTTGTCATTAATTAGGTTTAATACTGATATAATGCTAGCTATTTGGGTAGTTGGTGTTTTATTTGCTATTAACTTTTCTTCTATTAAATTAATAGCTTGATTAGTAGGGGTATTTGGGTAAAGTGAGACAATGTCAAGGCTCACCATCATTATCTCTCTGGGTCCCCGATAGGCCTCAATAGCTCTAACGACATCATTTGAATTTTTAATTGTGTATGCTTGGTCGTCATAATATCTTTTAATAAAGTGAAATAATGCTCGTTCTAAATTAATGGTTGGAGCAACTTTCTTTGAAACAATAGGTCGCATTGGGTGTCCGTCTTTATGTTCTTTTATTTTTCCAAAAATTCTTGGGATAGTGGCACCTACTGGTGGGTATGCTTTATTATTATTCTCTTCAGGTAAATTGCTGTGGTTCTTTAATTTAGCCATTTCTCTAATAATATTTTCTGTGGGATCTTGTTGAATGATTATTGTATCAAGTGTTTCAATTGCTGTTATCATTTTTTCTCGTAGACAATCTTGATTAATCAAAATAATTTGTTTTGATTTATCGGCCATTACACTTGCTATCTTAGGGTTGTTACGTAAGTCAATTAATGTCTGTCGTTCATATCTAATCCTTTTTTGGATTAAGTCTTTTTCTATCTTATTGATATTGTTAATAGCATTTGCCATTTTAATCCTAGTAGGTTCTTGTCTTTCTTTTGGCAGTTGTTGGATTATATTTTCCAGTTGTGGTATCATAACTTCGGTAGCTGGAATTTTATATTTATATGCATATTTCAGTCCCCTTTCCAATGCAGTTCTTTGAAGACCATTCAATTCTATATCTGATTGATTACATAGCTGCAATATTTGTTAATCTTCGTATGGCAGTTGGTTTCTTGAGACCTCTGCTTATTATCAATTAAATTTTCGATTTTATTCCATTGTCTTCTTTGGTATTTAATTTGCTCTCTATCTGTAATAGCATATAGCTTTTGCTAATTTCCTCTCTTATATTGTAGTCATTTTCGAGTTTAATAATATTGTTATATGCATGATACGTATTAACACTGATTTTATCAATCCATGATCGTTTTGATCGTATCTGGGCTCGCAATCTCTTTGTTTCAGCCGTGCGCATACTTTCATTGTCTCTATAATTAATAGCTCGGTTATATATACGTATATACTTCGGGATGACGTCATTATTTTTGCATGTAGTGAGAAAATTTAGGTGTTCCACCTCATGTACTAGCATTAGTCTTAACTTCTTGAAATGGGTCAGTATAACTCGAGTTCCACGTGATAGCATTTTTCTTCTCGCAGCACTAATTCGTCTACTCAAATTTCAGTTCATTTGCTTGTTTTAATCTCCAGATTTTTACAATACTAATATCAGTTCAAAATGTTATATTTAACTATTGAACGTTACTATGTGGCATATTATATTGAGTTCTTAGCAGGATATCATAGAAGTCCTATCATTTTTTCTGTTCTTCACGTTTTTTTACACAAGTTCGCTGAAAACTACTACACCTGGACTCCTTAACTTCTTATTCATTCTGGTGGTGTCATATTGAGGGTGAATGGTATATTTATGGACTAAAAAACACATAAATTATTTCTTAAAAGAAGAAGAATGAGAGGGTAAAAATAATAACATTGTTACCTCTTGGTCTGCAGTCTCCTTCTGATTAGTTGCTCCCAGTATACACACAAGGACAAAAAAAAAACTGCGTATTCGAAGTTCCATAAAATGACAGTTCCCCATAGGCAACAATGAAGTATTTATGATAGCTAAAACCCATAAAAGTCTTTTATCGAAAACACAAAAAAAAACTTGTCTTCAAAATAGAACTTGAAAGAAATTAATCCAAAGAAATAATAAAATCGAAATAAAACCCATTATTCTAACCTCAAATTCAACTGAGAACGATATGCAAAACAGTCTTCACCGAGGAATCCAGATCCCGAATCTCCGACGCGCGTTTTGGCACACTTTTTCGTGGCCATTCTCAAGGACATCTCATGCTGTACTGCTCCTTGTGTGTTAACTATTAGTTAAGTCGATGGTGCTGCCATCTCCATCGTCTACGTCATCCTCATGCTCATCATGTAGAATTTAGAACGAGCATTATTTCACTTTATTAAAATATATTATGACGACCACGCATACACAATTAAAAATTCAAATGATGTCGTTAGAGCTATTGAGGCCTATCGGGGACCCAGAGAGATAATGATGGTGAGCCTTGACATTGTCTCACTTTACCCAAATACCCCTACTAATCAAGCTATTAATTTAATAGAAAAAAAGTTAATAGCAAATAAAACACCAACTACCCGAATAGCAGCATCAAACCATTATATCAGCATTAAACCTAATTAATGACAACAACTTTTTTACACATAACAATATAATTTATAAACAGATATCAGGAGCACCTATGGGAACACCTTTGTCCGGACTTTTTGCTGAAGTTATACTCCAGGACATCGAGAAAAAGATACTTACTGACAACAAGTTTACAAATAAATATCCAGAACTATTTGTTCGATATGTGGATGATATCTTGATATGTTGGAAGCATACTGAAGAAGATTTTTAAGAATTTGTTAATACATACAACAAGATATATACAACTATTAATCTTACCACTGAATGGGAAAAAATAAACAAATACCATTTCTAGATATTAATATCATCAATAATTATTCAAGAATTGACTACGAGGTATACAGAAAAACAACATTTGTACCAAATATAATACCTAATAACTCAAATCATCCATGGAAATTTAAAATAGCAGCATTCCGATATTACTTAAAAAGAGCAATTATACTTTCATCTAATAATACTGCAAGACAAAAAGAGTTGAAATGGATTAAAACTCTGGCTAGAGACTTCGGCTATAAGGAGAGATTGATTGACGATCTTTACAAACAAATTCAGAATAACCAAAATAAACGAGGGCAGAATATGACTGATACATACAGATTTTGTGGTAAACTACCATATTGTCCATGTATATCTGCTCCCTTAAAAAGGAATGCCATAAAGCAGGGTTACTTATTGCAGATACTGTACTTGATAATAGTAGACTATTACAATCAAGTAATGAAAAAGTCCTATTTTACGTAAAGCAGGTGTATACAGTATACCAATTATTAATATAAATAAGAGCCTAGATAATAAAACAGTTTACATTGGTAGCACAAAACGAAATATAGATATCAGATTACGTGAACATTTAAATAACTGGAATAAGGGTGAAATTCGAACTTCACTTATACAATATTGTTATAACAATGAAGCCATACCCGACTGGGAGAATATAAGTTTAGTTACTTCTCACAATACACATAAAAAGATTCTGACTGCAGAGGCCATCATGATAGAGAAGACCAGGGCATATAATTGCAATTTGAATGTCCCGGTCGAATTATCACCAACATGGTTGAACATGATAAAACAAGAGAAACAACGAATTGTCCAAATAAGAAGATCAAGTCGACAAATACAACGAAGATTAAAAAACAGGACGACACTAGATGGTGCCAACGACGTTCTACATGATTAGCATGAGGATGACGCAGACGATGGAGATGGCAGCACCATCGACTTAACTAATAGTTAACACAAAAGGAGCAGTACAGCATGAGATGTCCTTGAGAATGGCCACGAAAAAGTGTGCCGAAACGCGCGTCAGAAATTCAGGATCTGGATTCCTCGGTGAAGACTGTTTTGCATATCGTTCTCAGTCGAATTTGAGGTTGGAATAATGTGTTTTATTTCGATTTTATTATTTCTTTGGATTAATTTCTTTCAAGTTCTTTTTTGAAGACAAGTTTTTTTTTTTTGTGTGTTTTTGATAAAAGACTTTTATGGGTTTTAGCTATCACAAATACTTCATTGTTGCCTATGGGGAACTGTCATTTTATGGAACTTCGAATACGCAGTTTTTTTGCTCTTGAGTGTATACTGGGAGCAACTAATCAGAAGGAGACTGCAGACCAAGAGGCAACAATGTTATTATTTTTACCCTCTCATTCTTCTTCTTTTAAGAAATAATTTATGTGTTTTTTAGTCCATAAATATACCATTCACCCTCAATATGACACCACCAGAATGAATAAGAAGTTAAGGAGTCCAGGTGTAGTAGTTTTCAGCGAACTTGTGTAAAAAAACGTGAAGAACAGAAAAAATGATAGGACTTCTATGATATCCTGCTAAGAACTCAATATAATATGCCACATAGTAACGTTCAATAGTTAAATATAACATTTTGAACTGATATTAGTATTGTAAAAATCTGGAGATTAAAACAAGCAAATGAACTGAAATTTGAGTAGACGAATTAGTGCTGCGAGAAGAAAAATGCTATCACGTGGAACTCGAGTTATACTGACCCATTTCAAGAAATTAAGACTAACGCTAGTACATGAGGTGGAACACCTAAATTTTCTCACTACATGCAAAAATAATGACGTCGTCCCGAAGTATATACGTATATATAACCGAGCTATTAATTATAGAGACAATGAAAGTATGCGCACGGCCGAAACAAAGAGATTGCGAGCCCAGATACGATCAAAACGATCATGGATTGATAAAATCAGTGTTAATACGTATTATGCGTATAACGATATTATTAAACTCAAAAATGACTACAATATAAGAGAGGAAATTAGCAAAATCTATATGCTATTACAGATAGAGAGCAAATTAAATACCAAAGAAGACAATGGAATAAAATCGAAAATTTAATTGATAATAAGCAGAGGTCTCAAGAAACCAACTGCCGTATGAAGATTAACAAAAATTGCAGCTATGTTAATCAATCAGATATAGAATTGAATGGTCTTCAAAGAACTGCATTGGAAAGGGGACTGAAATATGCATATAAATATAAAATTCCAGCTATCAAAGTTATGATACCACAACTAGAAAATATAATCCAATAACTGCCAAAAGAAAGACAAGAACCTACAAGGATTAAAATGGCAAATGCTATTAACAATATCAATAAGATAGAAAAAGACTTAATCCAAAAAAGGATTAGATATGAATGACAGACATTAATTGACTTATGTAACAACCCTAAGATAGCAAGTGTAATGGCCGATAAATCAAAACAAATTATTTTGATTAATCAAGATTGTCTACGAGAAAAATGATAACAGCAATTGAAACACTTGATACAATAATCATTCAACAAGATCCCACAGAAAATATTATTAGAGAAATGGCTAAATTAAAGAACCACAGCAATTTACCTGAAGAGATTAAAAATAAAGCATATCCACCAGTAGGTGCCACTATCCCAAGAAATTTTGGAAAAATAAAAGTACATAAAGACAGACACCCAATGCGACCTATTGTTTCAAAGAAAGTTGCTCCAACCATTAATTTAGAATGAGCATTATTTCACTTTATTAAAAGATATTATGACGACCAAGCATACACAATTAAAAATTCAAATGATATTGTTAGAGCTATTGAGGCCTATTGGGGACCCAGAGAGATAATGATGGTGACTCTTGACATTGTCTCACTTTACCCAAATACCCCTACTAATCAAGCTATTAATTTAATAAAAGAAAAGTTAATAGCAAATAAAACACCAACTACCTAAATAGCTAGCATTATATCAGCATTAAACCTAATTAATGACAACTTTTTTACATATAACAATATAATTTATAAACAGATATCAGGGGCACCTACGGGATCACCTTTGTCTGGACTTTTTGCTGAAGTTATATTCCAGGACATCGAGAAAAAGATACTTACTGACAACAAGTTTACAAATAAAAATCCAGAACTATTTGTTCGATATGTGGATGATATCTTGATATTTTGGAAGCATACTGAAGAAGATTTGGAAGAATTTGTTAATACATACAACAAGAAATATACAACTATCAATCTTACCACTGAATGGGAAAAATAAACAAATACCATTTTTAGATATTAATATCATCAATAATTATTCAAGAATTGACTACAAGGTATACAGAAAAACAAGATTTGTACCAAATATAATACCTAATAACTCAAATCATCCATGGAAATTTAAAATAGCAGCATTCCGATATTACTTAAAAAGAGCAATTATACTTCCATCTAATAATACTGCAAGACAAAAAGAGTTGAAATGGATTAAAACTCTGGCTAGAGACTTCAGCTATAAGGAGAGATTGATTGACGATCTTTACAAACAAATTCAGAATAACCAAAATAAACGAGGGCAGAATATGACTGATACATACAGATTTTGTGGTAAACTACCATATTGTCCATGTATATCTGCTCCCTTAAAAAAGGAATGCCATAAAGCAGGGTTACTTATTGCAGATACTGTTCTTGATAATAGTAGACTATTACAATCAAGTAATGAAAAAAGTCCTATTTTACGTAAAGCAGGTGTATAGAGTATACCAATTATTAATATAAATAAGATCCTAGATAATAAACCAGTTTACATTGGTAGCACAAAACGAAATATAGATATCAGATTACGTGAACATTTAAATAACTGGAATAAGGGTGAAATTCGAACTTCACTTATACAATATTGTTATAATAACGAAGCCATACCCGACTGGGAGAATATAAGTTTAGTTACTTTTCACAATACACATAAAAAGATTCTGACTGCAGAGGCCATCATGATAGAGAAGACCAGGGCATATAATTGCAATTTGAATGTCCCGGTCGAATTATCACCAACATGGTTGAACATGATAAAATAAGAGAAACAACGAATTGTCCAAATAAGAAGATCAAGTCGACAAATACAACGAAGATTAAAAAACAGGACGACACTAGATGGTGCCAACGACGTTCTACATGATTAGCATGAGGATGACGCAGACGATGGAGATGGCAGCACCATCGACTTAACTAATAGTTAACACAAAAGGAGCAGTACAGCATGAGATGTCCTTGAGAATGGCCACGAAAAAGTGTGCCGAAACGCGCGTCAGAAATTCAGGATCTGGATTCCTCGGTGAAGACTGTTTTGCATATCGTTCTCAGTCGAATTTGAGGTTGGAATAATGTGTTTTATTTCGATTTTATTATTTCTTTGGATTAATTTCTTTCAAGTTCTATTTTGAAGACAAGTTTTTTTTTTTTGTGTTTTCGATAAAAGACTTTTATGGGTTTTAGCTATCATAAATACTTCATTGTTGCCTATGGGGAACTGTCATTTTATGGAACTTCGAATACGCAGTTTTTTTGTTCTTGAGTGTATACCGGGGGCAACTAATCAGAAGGAGACTGCAGACCAAGAGGTAACAATGTTATTATTTTTACCCCCTCATTCTTCTTCTTTTAAGAAATAATTTATGTGTTTTTTAGTCCATAAATATACCATTCACCCTCAATATGACACCACCAGAATGAATAAGAAGTTAAGGAGTCCAGGTGTCGTAGTTTTCAGTGAACTTGTGTAAAAAACGTGAAGAACAGAAAAATGACAGGACTTCTATGATATCCTGCTAAGAACTCAATAACAAAACAGTGTTGGAAGTAAAAAACTGGTCATACATTTCAATAGAAGAGAGCCATTCCATAAAATGAGCCAGGCACAGCCTCCATTTGCCCAATGGTATGTTTTATCCAATACCAATTGGTCCAAAGAGAAATTCCTTTCACCATCATTCACACAACAGTACCATAACATCAAAGACGACAAATTAATATTACCTTTCACGTATATCATGGTGGATATAAATAACTTTTCCTTTGCAACTGAAATTTTTTCTTTTTTTTTTTGACAGAAAGTGTGCTGATGTTTTCTTAACGTCTCCCAAGTAAGTAAGTTGATTTTGGAACTAATCCAGAAACAAAATGTGTTGATACCAGAACCAATCAACTGATTTCAGTGGTTTTCTTTGACGTGGATAAAGGAAAAGGCCAAGTTTTACATACAGAGAATTTCATACACATCAGTCACTCCATACAATATCTATGGAACTAGAGTAATTAGTCAAGCAAATTTGATTGTACCTGTTGTGCTAAATACAGGAAAGAGTGTTCTTTTTGCCCATGCACATAAAAATAGTAAAAATTAAAAATAATTTAAATAAAATTAAAATAATTATTAATTTTTTAGAGTAAAAATTATCCTTCTGCAGAATAATATATTTTCCTCATTCAATAGAATATAAAAAGAAACAGCTTTTATCTAATTTCTTTTAACTAGTGAAATATCAAATAGTTCTTTCATCCTTTTTGTCATTTATTCATCATTCAAATGCAAAGTAAGTAGTTTCCATTTATAGATTAAGATAATACAACGTAGTTCTCACAAATGTTTATTTTTCTTTGAATAAAAGCTCATGTTGAGAAATGGCTTCCTAGTTTCTTAATTCAATTACTAATCTAAAACATCTATTACGGGAATTTTACTAGGAAATTTTTTCATTTAAATTGCAAATTTTCGGAGAAAACTCTTCTCCTTCTTCAGGCTGTCTTTTTGCTGTCACTTATTCCTGTCACTATCGCGGTTACAGTTAACCTTGAAGGTTTAGGTTATTTTTCATCAAATCCTGCCAGATGTTAGGCAGGGAAAATCCTCTGCAGTCATTGATGATGGAATTTTGATTTTTCTCAATCTCTATTCCTTCTTTCAGCTTTCTTTTTTGAAAATTGCTTTGGAAACTGATGACTTTAAGGGAATTCCAATCCATGCTGTGACTAGTTTCTCTAACATGCCTATCTAAACCAGTCTTGTTGGAACAATTCTTTATAGCTGCTTTATGTTCAGCTATACGAGTTTCTAGTCTGCGACCTGTTTCACCTATGTAAGATATAGTCCACAACTACATTTTACTTCATAGACTACTCCTTGCATTTTTAAAATATCTTCTTCTCTTTGAATTATTTTAGGGAAATTTTTTTTAACTTTGTTCTCTAAACTTGGAGCTAGCCTAATATTGTACTTCTTACTAATTCTCTTTAAAGACTCAAATAAACCTTTGTCATAAGAAATTTTTCTAGTGAATTTTATTTGTCGCTTTTGCGGTTTCTTCGTACCCTTAAAATTCAGAAGCTTCTCAATTTCTTCTTTAGGATAGTTATTTTCTGCAAGTATGACTTTAAGTTCTTCTTTATGGGCTTCTTTTTTATCTGCTGTAGAAACTATTTTATTAATTTTTTCTAAAAACTGACTTGCTACATTTTTCTTAATAGAGACTGGATGATAGGAATTGAAATCTAATAGTCTATTAGTATTCATTGGTTTTTTATACCAACTAGTGAGGAATTTTTCATTTTCATAATAGATAGTAATATCTAAGAAGTTAATTCTTCTTTCTTTTTGAAGTTCAATAGTGAACTTAAGGGAATCATCTAATTCATTGAATGAGTCTAGAATTCTTTCTGGAACAATTTCTGAGCTATCTATTATAAATAAGATGTCATCCATGTATCTGCTATATAAGCAGAAGTATGTGGGTTGTACTAGTATATTTTCTTCTAGTTTTCCCATATAATAGTTAGCTAAGAGTGAGGAGAGTGGGGAGCCCATAGCTAGCCCCGATTTTTGAATGAAAAATGTTTTCCCAAATTGAAAGTAGTTGTTCTGCAAAGAGAAGGTAAGCATTTCAAAAATTCCAACTAATATGTTTTTATCTTTATTGTGAAAAACTATTAGGTCTTCCAAGTCTTCCGCTATAAAGTCTATAAGTTGATCTATATTAATGTGAGCATACATAGACACTATGTCTAAACTACCCATAATAGAAGAATCTAATTTAGGAAGAAGTTTTAATTTTTCTTTTAGCTGCATTGAGTTTTTTATCAAATTAGGTGGCTCTTTTAAAAGATTCTGAAGTTGTGACTTTAAAAAGTAGTTTAGATTTGAAAGAATAGAGTTTTTTGAGTCAATTATTGGTCTAATTGGTTGGTGTTCTTTACGCAGTTTGACTATTCCATATATTTGAGGTAATCTGAACTGTAATTTTGAGAATTGTTTATAGTTTTCTGGAAGCTGGTTTTTAGACATAGTGTTTATGTATACTCACATTAATATAGATCAACTTATAGACTTTATAGCGGAAGACCTGGCAGACTTAATAGTTTTTCACAATAAAGATAAAAACATATTAGTTGGAATTTTTGAAATGCTTACCTTCTCTTTGCAGAACAACTACTTTCAATTTGGGAAAACATTTTTCATTCAAAATCGGGGCTAGCTATGGGCTCCCCACTCTCCCCACTCTTAGCTAACTATTATGTGGGAAAACTAGAAGAAAAGATACTAGTACAACCCACGTACTTCTGCTTATATAGCAGATACATAGATGGCATCTTATTTATAATAGATAGCTCAGAAATTGTTCCAGAAAGAATTCTAGACTCATTCAATGAATTAGATGATTCCCTTAAGTTCACTATTGAACTTCTAAAAGAAAGAAGAATTAACTTATTAGATATTACTATCTATTATGAAAATGAAAAATTCCTCACTAGTTGGTATAAAAAAACCAATGAATACTAATAGACTATTGGATTTCAATTCCTATCATCCAGTCTCTATTAAGAAAAATGTAGCAAGTCAGTTTTTAGAAAAAATTAATAAAATAGTTTCTACAGCAGATAAAAAAGAAGCCCATAAAGAAGAACTTAAAGTCATACTTGCAGAAAGTAACTATCCTAAAGAAGAAATTGAGAAGCTTCTGAATTTTAAGGGTACGAAGAAACCGCAAAAGCAACAAGTAAAATTCACCAGAAAAATTTCTTATGACAAAGGTTTATTTGAGTCTTTAAAGAGAATTAGTAAGAAGTACAATATTAGGCTAGCTCCAAGTTTAGAGAACAAAGTTAAAAAAATTCTCCCTAAAATAGTTCAAAGAGAAGAAGATATTTTAAAAATGCAAAGAGTAGTGTATGAAGTAAAATGTAGTTGTGGACTATCTTACATAGGTGAAACAGGTCGCAGACTAGAAACTCGTATAGCTGAACATAAAGCAGCTATAAAGAATTGCTTCAACAAGACTGGTTTAGATAGGCATGTTAGAGAAACTAGTCACAGCATGGATTGGAATTCCCTTAAAGTCATCAGTTTCCAAAGCAATTTTCAAAAAAGAAAGCTGAAAGAAGGAATAGAGATTGAGAAAAATCAAAATTCCATCATCAATGACTGCAGAGGATTTTCCCTGCCTAACATCTGGCAGGATTTGATGAAAAATAACCTAAACCTTCAAGGTTAACCGTAACCACGATAGTGACAGGAATAAGTGACAGCAAAAAGACAGACTGAAGAAGGAGAAGAGTTTTCTCCGAAAATTTGCAATTTAAATGAAAAAATTTCCTAGTAAAATTCCCATAATAGTTGTTTTAGATTAGTAATTGTTTATTTTTTTCAAGCCGACCATGGTTTTGCTGGGTATTGAACTAGCTTCATCAGGATGAATGGCACATAAATATTCAAATTGTATATGACATCATAAATGGTGTTTACAGTCACGTGTTTTGGTTAGACGCTTCCATGCGCTCGATAGAAATGGCATGGATGCATGTCATTAACAAGTTGCGAAGACTTATGATATATGGAAAGCTTCCAAAATATCAAGTTTGGTGTTTGAATCTGGATTGTCAATTAGTTTTGCTTCTTCAAAGAGAAATTTATGGTCCTTTTCGTAACAGTGTTTAGCCACCGATGACTTCTTTAGGTCACAGTTCCGAATGTAGGTCTTGTGCTCCTTCAATCAAAAACGCAAGGGTCTACAAGTCTGTCTTATATACGAAGCGCCACATTTACATGGAATTTGATAAATTCCCCACGCATTTTTGCCTTCAACATAGTCCTTTGATCCTAAAAATCTCATTTTGTTTATGGGTTTAAAAATCACCTTAAAATTAAATGTTTTGAGAATTTTTGAAATTTTGAAGGCAATGTCACAGGAAAATGGAATAATGGCAAAATTCTATTGCAATGGGTGCATCACAGGAGTTAACGTGGAGATAGGCTTTGGTTTCCGGAATTTTGTTAAAGCCTTGTCTATAATGGAAGGGTTGTATCTTCGCTGTACTGCAACATGTTTAAGGAAATAAAGTTCTTTTTCCAGACTGTCTTTATCTGAACATAAATGTATCACGTGATATACACAACTGTAAAAGGCACCGAGTTTTATGAACAGACGGAAGGTCTAGCCAATGGGAACGTTTTATGAACAGACAGAAGGGCTAGCCATGGGCAGTCCACTGTCCCCTATATTATGTGAAATTTACATGCGTCCATTTGAAGAAAAACTTTTCAAACTCGTGAAATTTGACTTATGGATATGATACGTAGACAATACTTTCGTTCTATGGAAGGGAAAACATTCTGAAATTCCGGAATTAGTCAAACTTATAAATTCCATTGATCCTCACATTCAATTCAGCTATGAAACTGAAAATAACGGATGCCTACTATTCCTTGACGTCCTGGTAACTCACTCATATAGATCTCTCGCAACCACAATTTATCGGAAGCCTTTCGCTGTTCTTTCACCTCCACATGCCAAGTTCAATCACCCTTGGCAACAAAAAATCAGCACCTTTTACAGTTGTGTATATCGTGCGATACATAAAGACAGTTTGGAAAAAGAACTTTACTTCCTTAAACGTCTTGCAGTACAGCGAGGATACAACACTTCCATTATAGACAAGGCTCTAACAAAATTCCGGAAACCAAAGCCTATCTCCACGTTAACTCCTGTGATGCGCCTATTTGGGAGAGAATTTTGCCATTATTCCATTTTCCTGTGACATTGCCTTCAAAATTTCAAAAATTCTCAAAACCTTTAATTTAAAGGTGATTTTTAAACCAATAAACAAAATGAGATTTTTAGGATCAAAGGACTATGTTGAAGACAAAAACTTGTGGGGAATTTATCAAATTCCATGTGAACGTGGCGCTTCATATAAAGGACAGACTCGTAGAGCCTTGCATTTTCGATTGGAGGAGCGCAAGACCTACATTCGGAACTGTGACCTAAAGAAGTCATCGATGACTAAACACTGTTACAAAAAGGACCATAAATTTCTCTTTGAAGAAGCAAAACTAATTGAAAAGCCAGATTCAACCACCAAACTTGATATTTTGGAAGCTTTCCATATATATCAGAAGTTTTTGCAACTTGTTAATGACATGGCATCCACGTCATTTCTATCAAGTGCGTGGAAGCATCTAACCAAAACAAATTACTGTAAACACCATTTATAATGTCATATACAATTTGAATATTTATGTGCCATTCGTCCTGATGAAGCTAGGTCAATACCCAGCGAAACCATGGTTGGATTGAAAAAATATAAACATTTGTGACAACTACGTTGTATTATCTTAATCTATACTGTATAATCGTCACAAGACTGTAGTCTTTGAGATAAAGAATCTTTAGTTTCCATTTGTCTGTGTCTGTGCTTCTGTCCTTTTTACAAACTTATTTTTAATTTTGTAATAATTGATGACATCGCTATTCCTAAACTTAATGTATTACAACTATTTCAAAATTATGTTGTTATTTTTTTTTACTAAGGAGTAAAGGAAATTTTTAAGTCAAATTTTTGGATACTAACCCTACCCTTCCTCATGACTGGTAGGATTAGTAGTACCTAAAAATAAAAATGAATGTTGCAGTCCTCAGGAAGGACTGCAGCATTCCTGATACCCAAAAATTTGATTTAAAAATCTCTTTTAGTAAACAACTCATAATTTTTTAAACAGTTGTAATTACTTTTAATGAAATATTGTACAATGAAAAAGAAATTGAGACAAAGAATTGCAAAGTTTATTTTAGGAATCTATAACATACATATAGTAATAACTGTTATGAGTTAAATGAAATTTGATAAAAAGGCTGTCATTTTTTTATATATTTTCTGATTTCTTCCATTTAAACAGCAAATCCTACATGATCAAGCTTTATTCAAAATAATTTATTAAATAATTTTAAAGGAACAAGTTTTACATGAAAACAACTGATGACATGAAAAAGTTTACCCAGAAGCAGCAAAAGATTTTGAAAATATCTGTTTAATAATTAATGTCACCATGGCACCTCCAATTATTAATTAACAGTGAAAAATTCTTAACTATGGGTTTTATAAAGGTAATTTTAATATAGGATTTTAAACAGATCTATAAAAAACCCACTAACAGAGACAAGATATTAGACAACAACTCGTACAACCCAGCTACATAAAGTCTAATACTGCAAGATAATTTTTGGAGAAAATCAACTTCCTAGTCTCTACAGAAGTCCAAAAAAACATGAACAGAGAAGAACTGGAAAGAATGTCATCAGGAACTCCCCATTCATTAAGAGCATTCTTAAGAATAAAGTAAATAAGAAGCAGGAAAATCACATCAAGTTCCCTAGCAAAATTACCACAAAGGCCTCTTCAAAAACATAACAAAAATATCAGTGAAAATTATAAAATCAGGCTTGCCCCAGATCTGAATAACAAGTTTAAAAAATTCCTTCCATCTCAAAAACAACAAGAAAAAGACATCCATTACAAAAAGGGGTAATCTACAGCATAGACTGTACCTGTGGACTAAGCTGTATAGGTGAAATGGGAAGAAGTGTAAAAGTCCTTATGGAGGAACATAAAATACCTATTAGGAACATCGGAAACAAAACAGGATTAGACAGACATGTACCAGCAAGTGGACACTCCATAAAATCTAAAATTAGACTCAATAAAAATAATCACCCACCAATAAGATGCTGTAAAGAGGAAACTTGAAGAAGAGATGGAAACAGTGACATGAGGTACCAAACTTAACAATAATTGAAGTTGGGCACTCCTGACCAATTGGCAACAACTACTCCAGTGGCAGAACTGATGATGAACTAGGTTCTAGTTTAAAAATTTGATCACCAAATGTACAAGAGTTGTCCTAAAACAACTGAGAATGATTTTATATAAAAAAAATTGTACCTTAATTATCAAGGAAGTGGTAATTTTTTGAAATACTGTCAACTAAATCCAATACAGGTGTCCCAAGATTTTAATTCAGTTTCATATTTCGTTGTTGTTAAAGGAATTATTTACCTTCATTGTAAAAATTCATCTCGTTCAATTTTATCTGGTGCAGATTTTACAATATCATGAATTTCATTTTTCTGAACTTCACAATTGAAAAAAGTTCACATTCTTTGAAGGCGTACATATGAAGCCCCGACAGCCACTACGAATATTGTAAGTACATATATAAGTTCATTGTTTCTTGATTTTAATTGCCGACACTATGCCCCATACGTATCTAACATCATTTAATAATCTCCTGATTGCAGAACTTGCATAACGTGTGAAACAGTAATGATGGACATTTAATGTCAATCAAGTTACAGTCCCAATGTTCCTCCCACTTTTTAAATGTTTTCTGTAATTCTTTTGAAATGCTGTTGAAACACCCCTGTGCAGCTGTAATAAGTTGTTCATCAATCTCAAATTGCCGTCCCCGTAATGTCTTTTATAAAATGGGGAACAACCAGAAGTCATATGGTAACAAGTCTCCACTACATGCAGGTTGGGGCATCAACTTAATATTCATTTTCTCCAATAAGAAACAACAGAACTGGATATGTGTAGCCTTGCATTATCATAGTGTAACACACAATATATTCTTTCTAGGTGTGGTTATTTTGTTATCACATGTTTTGTAGTAGTCAACATTTATCATAATTCTTGGAAGAACAATGTGTTGATAGATCATACCTTGACAATCAAAGAATGCAACCAACATGACCTTTCCTGCTGATTTTGACTGCTGAACTTTTTTCATTTAGGCGACGACAGTGATTTCCAAACACAGTTTTCTGCTTTGGTGTGTGGATCAAAATAGTGTAGCCAAGTTTCACCGCCGGTAATAACTCATCGCAAGACTTCTGGATCTTCATTTGCCATTTGTTTTTATTGCTGACAAACCTCAACTCAACAATCAATTTGTTTCTTTGTCAAGAAATGGGGAACCCAAGTTGAAAAACTCGTTTCATGCCCAAATGCTCATGATTTTAAATTGATGATTTTGAAATGTGAACCATATCTTTGATATCTCTAATTGATAGGTGTCTGTCTTTCCATGTAATAACACCTACTGTATTGATATTTATCTCTGTAACACTCATTGAAGGTCTTCCTTCATGCGCAATTAAAGCCACCGACTCACGATCATTCATAAATTCTTTATGCCATCTGTAAATTGTTGACTTTCCTAGACATTCAGCTTTAAAAGCCTCCTGCATAAAATGGAAAGTCTCTCTGACAGACTTAAGTTCACAGCAAAATTTAATGCACATCTTTCTTCCTTTTTCACATCCAATTTTTTTTCGAAAACTCACAGTGCAAAAATACTTGTTAGGGTTCACAAAACAATGCTTATTAAACTGCACACTATTAACAATGCATGCGTGATAAACAGGCGTGGCCGGTTGCTATAACAACTACCGTTTTTTTGAGACTCGTACCTAGGTCGAACGCAGTACTGCACAATTTTTATAAAAACATTCTCAGTTGATTTGGGACAAGATATGTATTAAAAATTACCTCTATAAAACTCATAACTAAATTTTTTTTAATATCTGTTTGGATTTTTTTAATATATAAAATTTAACAGATATTTTTAACAGATATTTTTTCAATATCTGTTTAAATTTTTTCAATATATAAAATTTTTTCAATATCTGTACATATGCCCCATAACATTTATTTCTGGATATGCTTTTATGCTCTTTAAAAATGTCCAAACTGCTTCTTTTTATACAACACATCAGTAAATTGATTCAATTTATGTGCAATAAGTAAATTCTGAAATTTTCATCAATGGCATCTTTCTTCTCCATTTTCACATTTATTTAATGAATAGGATTTAAATGTAAATATTTTTTCCTCTTTTTTTAGAAAGTTTTGGATATAGAATGAATGCAAAATTTTGTGTAATTAGTATTGATATGTATGGCCATTTGTTTGTCCACCTAAGGATACCATATCCCTACACCAGTTAAGTGACTGATTTTTTTTTTTCACATTTGGCATCTAAACTATGAAAATGATGGTCCATACCTCATGCTATTTTTCGGATGACAACCTTGCTACTAGGGGATGTAATACAGATGGCTTTACCTCATATACTTTTAGTTAATCTCACTTCTAATAAAAATTCAATAATTGTTTTTTGTGATATTCCTTTCACTATTACAAATATGTTGCACATATTTTCTTTTTCAAATGATGGGCTGTTCATCCACTTGGGAGGGGGAGCAGTTGTAGATTCAATTTTCTTTGCTATCACCACTTCTTAAAATTTGTTTTTAAAAATTCTTTCTGCACTGAATAGCTTTTATTATATGTAATACTTTGTATATATTTTCTACTTTATTGTAAAGCATGACTGTATTGCTAGAAACAAATTCAACCATATCTTCACTTCTGAAAAACTCTTTTTGCATCCAATGCCATTGATCATGCCAAGTAATTTCCACACATTTCTTAGCACAATGAACTTCACTCTGTACGATGTATATTTTGACACAAAAGTAAAACAAAAAATTCTTATTTACAAGGTTTCACATGCCAATAAATATTTGAGAATAAAGACTGTTTGTTTCACATACTGTGGCAGTCCCCCCTCACACTGGAGACCCCTGAGGAAATATGAATCCCACCACTTTATAACAAATTGTAGCTTACCTGGGCCCCCGACAACAGCATGGTAATTTTCGAGGCATGAATTTGAACACGGAACCTATTGGTACCTGAAAAGTAATCAGAACATGCAGTACACCAGGGTAAAAACTCAACAGAAACTATTTAATGGATAACTGGCCATTTACACAAGAGATTAATTTCATCTCAACTATGGCATGGGCAGGTCTGGCCCTTTCAGAATCTCTGCATTAAGGTGTGGAATGTCCAGCACCAATTAAACTTAGGCATTGGCAAGCAGTCCCTTTTCTAACAACCAGTCACTACAAACAGAACAGAAATCACTTATTATTTATGCAGGCAACAAGCAAAATATCCTTTAGTGAAGAGAAACACTGAAACATGCACAAACACATTCACATGCAGCAGATCACTTCTGTAAGATTGATTTCCACTATTGGAGAGCAAAACGAAAGTAAGGGTGATGGAAGACAGACCCAGAGGGGAAATCATTTTTCTCTCTCTTTTGGGATTTCTTACGATTCAATCAAATGACCAGGCAGAGGAATGCACTGACCTCCCAACTTCAGAGGATTAAACAGTGTTCCTGTTTTGGTCATCTGTATGACATGTTTTCACTTTGACGATGGAGGTTGCTGAAACTTGATGGTACACCACGCATAAAATGCCTGGACTTACCTAAAACTTGGATGCATGGATATATTTAACTACTGGAAAGTCGTTTGACACCCCCCCCCCCCATCCCTCCATTGAACAATATACCAATAGAAAGGTGCAGCTGTGGCGGCCAAACCTAAGATTTAGATTTTGAAGAACACCGGAAGGATACATAGATGTAATATCAATTTCAAGGACTATCGCAATACAAGACGCCTAATGCGAATAAACTACACCCTTCATCCTGTAATTTCTGTTGTATTTTGTCAATTAGTAAAACGTTGAATAATACAGGGTGATTCATAAAGTATACAGTTTCAATGCACTATAAAACAAGAACAATGTAAGATATTTTATGTTACCTGTAACAGAATTGTAGGGGGAATGTTTCAAGTTTTTTTAGAGACAGTCACAGAGGTTCTATGTGTGCACCCTTAGTCACACAACACACATCGAGCTGGTAATCCATTTCCGCCCAAACGCGAAGTAAGATATCTGAATCAAGTGCAGTGATAGTGGCTGTGAAATGCTGTTTCAGCTCCGCTAGATCAACAGGAAGGGGAGGGGCGAATACCTTGTCCTTTACGTACACCCACAGAAAAAAGTCACAAGGTGTTAAGTCAGGACTTCTGGGTGGCCATTGGGTCAGTGGCATGTTGTAGTCCGTGGCTCATCCAATCCATCAGTGAGGAAGATGTTCATCGAGATAATCTCGCACATCGCCTACCCAGTGTGGTGGTGCACCATCCAATTGGAGAATAAAGTTGTCAATGTTGTCTTGCAACTGTGGCATCAACCAAAAACTTAACATATCCAGAAAAGAGCCTCTTCATCGGTGAAATCGTCATTTTCAAAAGGGTGCTGCAATTCGGCACACAAAATTCAAAGCGCTTTGTCTTGTCAAGGTCAGTGAGATTTTGCAACATCTGCACTCTGTATGGATTCATTTTCAGCTTCTTTCTCAAAATTCTCCAGACAGTGGGCTGTGAAATCTGCACTTCACGACTCACCCTCCACGTTGATTTTCCTGGGCTTCGTTGAATGGTGGTGCAAACACTATCGACGACTTTTTCCAATACACGTGGTCATCCAGGACTTTTAAGTTTGCACAAACAGCCCATAGTTTCAATTTTTTTTATGCCAATCGTAGATAGATTTTCTGGTTGGAGGTTCTTTTCCGAATCGTGATCAAAAATGCCATTGCACAACAGTTACACATTCCGTTTTGCTCAATTAAAGAACACAAAATGCCTTCTCCACTGCAGACACTGCCATTTTGACTAACTAGTCACGTCACTTCCCCCAGTAGCGGGACACAAACTTTATGAGTACATCTACCTAACGATTGGCAGTTGTGGTCTGTGTCTTCAACTGTTACTGCTTTACAGCATCTGGAAACTGTATACTTCTTTATGAATCAAGGTGTCCGAAAATTATTGGACACATTGCAAAATTATGTACAAAAAAAACTATGAGCATTGTCTGTGTTTTTATGTCACGTATTACTAACACGGTTTCAATATTTTTGTTTTGCAGAATTGTTATTCCCAGAATCCGATAGACAATGCTAGGTGTGGCCTGATGAGGAATGTATGAGAAATGCGCAATCAGTAGTCATGTCATTCATACAGCAGAAGGCAATGTGTGCGTTATGGCTTGTGGAATTAAAGTCTGTCATTAAAGTTAAAAGACGGTACTGTCAACAGGATCATCGCAAAAACTAGAAGATTGGCATTTACCACTTTAAGGGGTGACCAACCAAAACACCAATTTGTGGGTTCTATGGACTTTGTCCCCGGAGTTACAAACATCTTAAAAACGCATATGTCATAAGAATAACCTGGATTTCGGCCTTAGAACCAACACTATCTTTAACTTGGTTCACAAAGACAGAGATCCGGTGAACCACCTGGAACGATTTGGGTGTGTACAAAATTCCTCTGAAGCCAGTGGACCCAGAGCCCCCCCCCCCCAGATGTATGTTGGTTCCATGATTAGGAATGTGAAATTGCGTTTTTCGGAACATAAATACAACATTAAAATGCATGCTTCATCTACTGCTTTATCTCGCCTCGTCACTTCAGGAACTTACTACCCATGCTGGGAAGAAGCCAGGATTTTGACAACTCCAGCCAGTAAGACTCAAATCCGCTTTACAGAGAGTCTGTACATCCACAGATTCTTTAATATGTGTTGCAACGAGGATTCACCTACTCAAGTTTCCCAGACCTGGAAAGCCATTATACCTGTAAAAGGTAAAGAGAATTACATTCCACCCTGAAGTCTGGCATAGGTGTGTCACCTCCAACCTGTGTTTGGTGCAGGCCTCCGGTATGTAAATTGCTTGACTTTTTATTTGCTTCTGTGATTTGAATTAAGTGGCAACAACTACCTTATTTATATGCCATGACAACTTTTTATGCGGTCATTTTCATCTGATGAAAAACTCCAGGGGAGTCTGAAAGATCTTATGAGTGTCTTTTAACCTTGTATATAGTTCATTAAATGTAATTTTATGAAGTACATCTGTCATCTTCAGACTTAGTTTTAATCGTGCATAACACAGCGTTTTTACCTTATCATGTAATTTTTAGTCTGCACGCACCGTCATAATCATCAATGGTTGTAATCCTCCGTCAATGAATTCAATTAAGCGGTGGATGAAACAGTCTAAAGAAACTGGCAATGTGGAACATCGTGGAGGAGCCGGTAGGCCTACTAGCATCAGCGGTGAGACGGTTGACCAAGTTAATGAAAGTTTTCGACAAAGCCCTAGGAAATCTGTTCGTAAAGCAAGCAGAGAACTGTGCATTCCAAAATTGACAGTTCATGATATCTTGCACAAGAAATTAGAGTTTCATGCTTATAAAATTCAAATAGTGCAAAAGATGCATTTAAATGATCACACTCTCGATATGATTTCGCTGTGGGCATGCTAAATCGAGTGGAAAATGACGAAAACTTTCTCAGTACTGTAATTTTTAGTGATGAATCCACATTTCATGTATCAGGTATTGTGAATCGTCGCAACTGCGCAACTGTAGGATATGGGGCAGTGAACTGCCTCATGCTGCTATTGAACTGGAACGTGATTCTCCAAAAGCATGAAATCGAGTATAGCTTGGACGTACTATGAGCAACCAAAGGATCCCACATCGAAATTTATTAACTTGTGTAGTTACATTGTAAGTTAGTACAGTCAGTTTCTTTCTATCTGTTTAATGTTTTGTTTCATATAATTTTGTAATGTGTCCAATAATTCTCTGACACCCTGTATACTGGTGTAAACCCGTAACAATTGTATATAAGCCAACTTCATATGATAGCAAGTCCCCCCCCCTTTGTTAATATGATATAATGTTTGGAAAATTACAGCCAGTGTGTGGAATATATCGCTATGTGGACTTTAAAGCACTCGGAGATAACGCGAGATAGACTCACCCATATGCCAATGAGTAAATACACTCCAGATGTAAACGTGCATAGAGTTTGTTTTTTCGCAATACAGTCTAGTAAATGCTGACAGCAAGTGTACAAAGTTTGGCATTCAGTTGAAAAACCCATGCATCCCCAAATGACACTGAGTAATGGGGAAAAGCTTTTAACTTCCTCTGACAGGGTGATCAACAAGTTCCCAAGCTCTTTGTTTCAGAGCCCAACCAGATGCAATTAGGGCTACAGCAGAATTTTGCCAATCCCAGATTCAATCCCCATTAATCTCACTTCTCCCACAGATATTTCCCTCTGGAAGGCCAACAGTTAGAAAGTAAATAATAGATTACTGACAGAAACAAATCAAAAATAGAGGGACATACAGATCAAATCACTGACCATTACCAAGAATGGGCATAAATCTGAACATTTAGAGAAAACACTTTAGTGATTATCTCATAAACCTTAGTTGCATTGAAAGCAATTTATTGTAATAATAAAATCTGAACATTTACAGAAGACACTTTAGTGGTATCTCAAATGCAAAAATTCTTCCAATGTATTTTTTATACATATCATGCATGAGAAAAGTGTTTTGTAAATAAATTTTCAATATTTCCGAAATTTTTATTTAGTACACATTGGCAATTTGAATGTGTTAATTATTGATTTAATTACAAACTATTAGAATAAAAAAAGGTTAATAACACCATATGTATATTTAAGGTTACATTTTATTGAAAAAATGATTTCTGGAAACATTATAAAAGGTAAAATAAGATCATTTCATCATGTAAATAATTTGTTTATTTCTCTGGCAGTACTTTCTTTTGCATTTGGTTAGTTTTGCACTTTAGGAACATGTTTCAAATGGGGTCCTTTAGATGAGCAAAATCTACCTGAATTCCTTCATTATTCTACAATCAGAGCAGGTGCTGTAGTTTGATCCTTTCTGACATTAGACAAAGGATTAAGCTACAGTGCTCTTTTGAATAACTTTCCCACAGTGCTTGGGAAAAAACTATACAAGTCAACATCAACACCCTGAGGGACACAAAATGGAGTGTGTTTTTAAATTATAAAAATTATCAAACATAAAAGAAAAGTATGAAATAAACTTTTTGAAATGTTTGAAAGAGCTGCATTGTTTTTCACAGGCACGGTTTCAAATTAATTTTTAGTTTCAATGTTTTTCTCACCATGGATGTAAATAAAGTAATTTTCATTATCACATATGGTTCAACATACATACATATCACTAAGCTATTATCTGAGATCTAGAGGTTAGCTCCTCAAAAAAGCTCACCTGCTGGATTACAGTTGGAAACTGATGGAACTAGATTTTACTTACTGTTGATGTATCAAATGTCTCCATTTACAGCAATTTTTGGCACACAACTGAAGCTTCACTGACATCCATCACATGTTTCACACAACCTTTTGTACTTCATACTCATTATCTTTTTCTCATGCAGACATTCCTGAATCTGGTACTCCTATGCTTTCCTTGGCCTTCCTCTACCTTTCTTTCCTGTCACTTGGGATGAATAAATTTTCTTCATAAGCATCCCACCACTCATTCTTTCAATATGGCCAAACCACACAAGAATATTAGTCTCCACCTTACTAACAACCATTTGCTTCACACTACACATCTGAAACACATCTTTGTTCCTCACACGATCAGAACATGTCTTGCCACCTCACTTCCCCTGTAAGTAACAAATCTCTCCAGAACACAAACAACTCCTTTTCTTTTCTGTAGTACCCAGGCTTCAGTGCCAAATATCAAAGTAGGAACACTTACACTTTCATACACAGCCATTTGGAACTTTTTTGGGCACCAATCATTCCTGTGAAATCCTGCCAGATATGGCTCAACACTGAAAAATATCATTTGCATATTAGCAACTGGTGGACACGTGGATTTCTTTTACTGTGAAACAATTTGCATATTTTTTGATGTCCTGAATCATACAAAACTTTCTATATGTAGGGAGAGGGAGAAAGTGACAGATTACCACCCGCAAGTCAGCAAAATAATATTTTAAAGATATATGGCTCAGTGAGTGAACAATAGTTGGTATGGTAGGTTTCATGATGCAGTGGCAACTTACATTTAAAGAACATATTCTGAACAGGAACATAACATAAAACCACAAACAGGCATTTGTTAGGATCACTAGATATCCTTGAACAGTGTGGCCACACATACATCATGCATGTCACTTACTGATTTATTAAAAGAATATATGTTTTGCAGTCCTGGAATATAGTAGTGAACACATTACCACTCTACTGTAATGCATTATAATTTTAAAAGCAAATCATATTATTCAGACAATATATATTTATCATGAAAGAAATACGGGATTACGCCATATAATACAAATTTTGAAGATGACAATCCGATTTTTGGCGTAAATGTGACAAGGATGGTAAGTCAGATAATATCTGAAAACTTGAAAATTTCATCGTTTTCAGATATTATCTGACTTACCATCTTGTCACATTTACGCCAAAAATCGGATTGTCATCTTCAAAATTTGTAATATATATTTATATTCACTCCATTTTTTCAGATTCATATGTAGTATAATTCTTTTGTTATTTATTAGCTTTTTTAACTGCTGCTATTAATTAGTTGGCACAGACTTTAAGAAAAAAAAATAGTGTTCAGTTTAAAAAAAAAAAAATAAGGAAAGAAAACTCTAAAAAGAGAAAGAAAAATTACACACCTTGATCTTCATACTTGGAGTTAATGGCACATAGGAAACATCTGTTTCTGCATCCCTTTTAGCTGCATTACATCTTCACCAACTACAAGTTTAAAGTGTGTAGTAAGATGCCTTCGTAGGAGAGTTTTAGTAGGTGGAATGTTCAACAAGGATGCAAAGGCATCTGCATTGAACTTCGGTTCATAGATCTGAAAATCAGAATGAATGAAAGGTTCAAAATTTCCGTCAGAGTCAAATCTTTAATTCTTTAAATGAAGGAACTATTACAAAATCAACAACAAACAATTGAAAAAAGTTCTAACTACATGGTAACTTGGTGCCCAATACACCACCACCTCTGGCTATGTCAGAAGTGAGAAGAATTAAGTTTGAATTTCACTAAAACTGATCCCCCAAATAAATTTTCCACATTTTCCCAAAGCGATCATAACTAACCAAAAAGACCAGTAATGCTGAATAATCAATAATCAAGCATAATAGTAATTATGCTGTCAATATCTTTACACCAAAATACTTTCAGATTTGCAACTTTGAACATCTTTTGAAATCTAACAGTAACAGAATTTTAATGTTAAATAGAAACGATATATGCTGATGAGAAGTATTATGAAATATCCACAGTGATTGAATCAAATATTCAACATGATATTAAGAATAAAAGGAAAAAATAAGTTAATGGGTCTTTTTCCTACACGTGTTTCCTTCCTGCACTAGGCAGAAACAAAGGCGTAGAAAATGCAGTGACTGCATATAAAACTAGAATTTTCAACTGATGAGAAAATGATAGAAATTAATATAAGTAGAGATTATCCAAAGAACAAGCAACTGGAAAATAAAAGACGCCTAGAAAGAGCTAAATTCTGTACTATACATACATACATATCACTAAGCTGTTCTCTGAGATTCAAAGGTTAGCTCCACAAAGAAAAAACAAACTACCAGATACTTTTTATCCGATTATTTACTTACTGTTGCCATATCAAACTCCTCCACTTACAGTGATCTTGGCACACAATTCGAGCTTCACTGACATGCATCACATGACGCACACAAGATGTTCTATACTTCATACTCATGATCTTTTTCTCATGCAGAAACTCCTGAATCTGACCGTCCCATGACTTCCTTGGCCTTCCATTGCTTTTCCTCCCTGCCACTTGGGCTGAAACTTTTTTCTTAGTAAGCTTCTCATCACTCATTCTTTCAACATGCCCAAACCACTGAAGCATATTAGTCTCCCCCTTGCTAACATTTTGCTTCACATTACACAATTCCAACACATCTTCATTCCTCACACGATCAAAATGTGTCTTGCCACAACCCCCCCCCCCCATAAGTAATGCATTTCTCCAGCACACAAAAGACTCCATGTTTCTTCTGTAGTACCCAGGTTTCACTGCCATACATCACAGTAGGAACAATTACACTTTCATACACAGCCATGCAGGGCACCCTTCAGAACCCATCATTCCTGTGAAAACCTCACAAGGCAGCTATGACTTTCAATGAAGAATTCACTCTCCTACTAATTTCACCATCCAATTTGTTCTCTCTGTTAAACATGCTTCCTAAATACACAAACTCATTCACCTGGTCAATCATGGTGCCATTTAGACTTATGCTACATTGAGTACTACCAGTTCCCCGCTCAAAAACCGTAACTTTTGGTTTTTCCCTTATTTACACTCAGTTTGAATTTCATGCAAACTTTGTACATCTGGGAAAACATAATCTGCAACTCACTTTTGCTCTCTGTCAATAGGACAGTGTCATCAGCATACAGAAATCTGCACACATGCATCCATAAATATATTAAACAGCCAGGGTGACATTACACAACCGTGCCTGACTTTTGCACCAATAGAAAACCATTTTGATACAAACACCATTCACTCGTACATAAGCTCTACTACCAGCATACAAAATTTTTACACTATTAAGTAGACTCCCAGTAAAAACATATTCATTCAATACCTTCCACAGAAGTGACCTATTTACTCGGTCGTAAGATTTCTCTAAATCTATGAAGGCAGCAAAAACTTTCTTACCAATAGCCAGATACTTTTCAATCATCATGCACAATGCAAAAATTTGGTTAGTGCAGCCTTTACCAGGCATGAAACCACTCTAAATATCCCATACTTTTACTGATGTAAGACTTCATACTTTTTCAAATATGACCTTACCAAACACTTTCCCTGGCACACTCAGTAGGCTAATACTACGATAGTTCTTGCAGTCAGTCTGATCACCTATTCCCTTATACAAGGGAACAATGATAGCATCCTTCCAATCCCGAGGGATCATTCCTAGCTCCTAGCACAACTGGCAAATTTCAGTTCAGCAGTCAATTACAGAGTCACCACCATATTTCTACATCTCAGCAGTTATGCCATCAACTCCTGGAGCCTTACCATTCTGAAGAGATTTTAGAGCTTTACACACCTCTTCTCTTGAGATCCCTCCGGTGCTTCCCTCCTTCACTGTGACATCATCTGCTTCTGCCTCAGAATCACCTTTGCTTTCTTGATCTAATAACTCACAGAAGTATTCACCCCATCTTTCACTTAACTCACTGGGCCCACACATGATTTCCCCAACCCTATTTTTCACACAACACTTTGTTTCCCCTATTTTTCCTGAGTCTCACGAACTTCCAGAAAGTCTTTCTATCTTTCCAAAAAGCCAATTCATGCTTTTCCACCTTCTCCTTCCTATCTTTTGCCTTACTCTGGCAAACCAGCTTAGCTGCTTCACGCTTTTACAGCAGTATTCATCCACAGAAACTCTACCTTGCAACATCCCAAAATAGGCATCCTGCTTTCTCTTTACTGCCTCTTTAATCTCACTATTCCACCAACCATCACCTCTATTGTTACAGCTTGTTGTGGTACCACAGACCTCCTCAGCAGCAGTGACAACACAGTTCTAAAAACATTCCCACTTCTTTTCTACATCCCTGTCACATGACTTTAACTCCTTCAGTGGTTCTCTGGGTAAGTTAGCATAATGCTGATAATTCTCAGGAAGCCTTTCAATCTTTATTCTTTCCACACTAGGCCTCTTTCTATTCCTTTTCCTCCAGCCAACATTCAGTGTCACTCGTGACACTACCAAGTAATGATCACAGCCAACATCTGCACCTCTCATTGCACAAGTGTCAACAACTAAGTGTTTCAGACGCTGATCGTAAACAACAAAATCTATTTGACCAAGAGTACGATTTTCCCAAGTATATGTGTGGATATACTTGTGGTTGAAAAACGTATTAGATACACACAAACCATTCTCAATGCAAAGTCAATTAACCTTTCACCATTATCATTTACACAAGGATCATTATACTTACCCAGAACATTGTCAGAAATTGCATTCTTCACACCTACTCGAGCATTGAAATACCCTGCTATTATAATTTTCTCTTTAGCACCAAACTGGCTCAAAACAGCTTTTAGCTCATTCCAGAAATCCTCCTTCTTATCAGAAGGTTCTGAGTCACAAGGAGCATGCACTACAAGAATTACTATTCTCTGAAGTTTCACTTTCAGATGTATCCAAAGAATTCTCTCACTAACGCAGCTGCAATGGATCAGTCGTTCTTCATCTTTTCACTTAAAATCACACCTACACCAGCTTGTCCCCTAACATTATCCAATACTCCAGACCACACACTCACCATGGCATTCACTTCTTTTACCCCAATTTCCTTCTTTTTGGTTTCCCTTACACACAGGATATCCAATTTATACTTATTAATTTCTTCAATAATCTCATTCATCTTGCCATTTATACCTCTAATATTCCATACACCAATCTTACACTCACTCAACCGTGATCTCTTTCTTATGCGCCTTTTAGAATTTCCAGGTCTATTCCATGGTGGACCGTCCTTCTCAAGTGAGGTAGGTCCACCATATCCCACACTTGTCATTTTTTTTTTATTTCTTTGTGTCTTTTTAATCAGGTAAGTACATCAGTGTGGGGGATTAGCCCACAGCTGACAGTTCCAGTTGGTCATTCAACCTAAGTATTCTGGAACAAAACCCAGTGAGTTGGGGTCTTTTCGCCAATGTCACGCAGATCTAGCTGGCACCTCTCCAAGATTCACAGAGACCCTTGTCGCTGTTCTGAGCATCATTGCCCACGAAGCGCCCTGAGGAGGCAAACCCATCTTTCACTAAGACCGTCTTTGGCGTGATAGTACTAGTACATAGTTAAGTACTATGAGGCCAAAGGTAAAAATACATATCTACAACTGGAGGGACTGAAGGTATGAAATCAGCTTTTCACTTAAATCCAAAAAGCAATATGGTAAAAGCAGAAAATCGAGAGCAATTATTGCTGATAATCGTCATTTAATTATCCATTTGTTTAATGGTCTGTACCAAAATCATGCTTGAATACCAACAATACTAGTACATCTGCATGAGATATGATGATCATTATCATAGTCTTAAGAATTGCATTATAGGGTCTGGTGATGGAAATTGAGTAAATTTTTGTGTTTCTGACTTTTTGATGCTTTTCAGGGCCTATTGTCAAATGAAAAACAAACATCTTCTTTTGAAGGTGAGCAGTTTGTTACTTCAGAAAACTTAGCATAAAAAGCCATTGGGTGTTGAAGAGCACATTTAAAATACTGTTTTATACACTGAGTGGCCACTTTATTATGACCACCTGACAGTTTTAAGCAAATGAGCTATGGCTGCACGCTGTTGCCGCCAGAGGGTGAGGCTAATATAAAAAGGGAAAGCTTAGTGCTTGCAACAGTAGTAGAAGTGATTTTTGGGTGACAAGATGGGTAAAAAATGCGATTTGATGGACTTTCAACGTGGGATGATTGTAGGAGCTCGAAGCCATGTAGCAAATATCACCAAAACCGCCGCATTCGTGAAATGTTCCAAAGCAGCTGTTGTTAAAGTGTTTAAAGACTGGACTGTCAGCCAAAAGACTGGGTCTCTACGTGCAACATGTGGTCGTCATCGACTAGTGACTGCTCGGGTTGAACGGAGAGAGTCCAGACTGGTAACAGACAACAGAAGGGCAACAGTGCAGCAAATTACAGACCATCTTAATCAAGGATCCCCTCAAATGATCTCTGCATGCACTGTTCGCTATACACTGCATCGGATGGGATATGGCAGCTGAAGGCCTGTTCAAACACCTTTGCTGTCTGCAGTTAACAAGAGAAAACGTCTCCAGTTCACACAGGAGCACAAGGATTGGACAGTCGATAATTGGAAAGAAATTATGTGGTCTGATGAATCACATTTTTAGTTGTACCATGCTGATTGCCGAGTGAGAATTTGGCGGAAACAGCACGAAAGCATGGACCCCAAATGCATTTCTACAACCCTTCAAGCTGGTGGAGGCAACGTTATGGTTTGGGGAATGTTTTCCTGGCATGTTTTGGGCCCTTTAATTCGTGTTGATCAATGTCTGACTTGCACATATCTAAACATCATTGCGGACCAAGTGCATCCTGTCATGTGAATGGTTTATCCCAATGGCGATGGCTATTTTCAACAAGATAATGCGTCCTGCCATAGTGCTCGTATTGTACAGGATTGGTTTCAGAAACATGCCGGTGAGTTTACTTTGCTTAGGTGGCCCCCATAATCTCCAGATCTCAACCCTATTGAGATTTGTGGGATGAAGTTGAACGAGCCATCAGACAACTGGATCCACAACCCTGCAATCTCACTCTTCTGGAAAGTGCTATTCATCAAGCATGGTCTCAGATTCCACAAACCACATATCAACATCTCGTGGAGTCCATGCCACGAAGAATCGACGCAGTATTAAAGGCAAAAGGTGGCCCAATGAAGTACTGAGGTGGTCATAATAAAGTGGCCACTCAGTGTACTTTACATGGTTTATACTCTGATTAAATAACAGAATTCCAGGATTTTTTTTTCCTAATGCCATGCACAATTAAATTACACCTACTTAAATATAGTGGAATCTGTTCAATTTATAACTTACAACAAACAACCCATGCAGGTATGAGCAAAATATTGAAAACTGTGTTTGCTGCACTTAATAAGAAACTTACAATCATAGATAAAAACTGAAATACCAAAAACTCTCACCAAAAATGTAACCAGGTTTAATCTCTACAAAACTTTTATGAAAAGTATGCTACATTGATTTTGAAACTATTTCTACTTTGGCTTCAATTCAATTATTGAAGAAAATTATAGAATAAAAAAAAGACATTGAACTCAAAAAATATATCTGTAGTTAGACCAAAAATGTGCTACTACTCTTGAAATGCTTTCATATACCACAATCAATATACAAACTAAATGTTGTTCATATTTAACTAGTATTTTGAAATAAAGATTATGTTGGAAATTTAAGGATACGAAAAGGTGAAATAGTCTAAACTTTCTCAAAGAAACAAAGCGATAATTTCTTAAACAAATATTCATGGGAGCAAGAATTTGTGCTACATTTTATTTAGGGAAAGAATTTTTGATATAACATACAGGTAATACTTGCAGCTAAGCCGGTAATGAAAATCTCTGATGTGGTGATACAAAAGAAACAGCAAATTTCTATGTGAAAAAGGCACGCATTTATGATATTCCCACTCTATATAACCAAGGTGAAAAACCATCCAAGACATGCACACACCAGCCACTGAATTAGAAATCATTATTCAAATGTACATATGTAAATGTCACTTATGTAGCATATATGCAAAATGCATGGTCAAATGCATGACTATGTGATCCAAGCAGGTATTTAAGACTGCTGCTCTTCAGCAATTGTCAGTAGTGTTGATCACAATGGGGAAAGCTAAAGATCTTTCAGAGTTTGATAAAGGGGCTTATTGTGGGTGCCTGTCTAGCTGGAGTGATGATTTTGAAAACAGCAGAGCTGATTGGTTTCTCAAAAGGTGAGACATTCCAGATCTTTAATCAGTGGGAAAAAAAACCACATTGCTTGTCTAAGAGGCATGACTGTGGTGTGATGACAGTCCGTGAGGAATGAGATCGCTGTCATCTGAAGCATTAATTAAAGGCTGTTCGTGACCTATATCTCAGCAAATCATGAGCAGAGAATTAAAGAGGATTGGTATTACCGTAATTTTTGGGCTAAGAGCCGCGGCTCTTACGTTACTAAAAGTGAAATTTTTTAGGTGTGCGGCCCTTATGCTGAATTTGTTTTCGATAAGACTTTCTCCCCCCCCCTTTTTTCATGCAGATGCGCTTAGTAAATTTTTTCAAACCACGTCTTTTTTTTTCACGAACTCGACTGTGATCATGTCCCCCCCTTTCTACTCATACGTTAGACACATCTATTTAAATGATAACCCTGCTGTCCTGATGTTGGTTTAGGAGGGAAAGTGAGGGAGAACAGGAATGGCTGACTCAAATGCCCTTTGCATGGGGAATGGAATGGGGACATAAGCACACAGACGAGTAGCGTGACGTCCGAGGCTTCAGTGGATAGCGCGCCCAGCGGTAACGGCTCAGTGCGCAGTAAATGAAAGTAGGTCAAACTACTTGAAAAAGAGAAAGCGCACCGCTGTTTCGAAGTGTTGGCGGCCAGATCAGCGAAACACGTGCGAAGCAGCTGGTAAAAGGAAGCACAACTTCATTCTAACAAAAACATCTCTACATGAGAAAAAAAGCATAACATAGAAGGAACATATTATTAAAGAAAACATTAATCGAAAGCATAACAAGCAATAATTTATAAGTTAATTACTTCTAAGATGGATTCTATTGCTGTGAACAGAGAACCATCCTGTAGCAGACATCCACATTGAATGGAATTTAGACAATTGTACAGTTTTACGAGCAATGCGATATTATAACGGGAGTCTTAAGATTAACTGTGATTTATATTGATTATATAAATGGTTCTGAGCATTTAATAAAGGCAAACAAATAACATCATTAGCATGATTAATAAAAAATGTATAAATAAAAAATTTTGCCAGTATGAAAAAATAAGTGTATAAAGCAGATTGACACTGAGTTGCAGAATCAGCCTTTGAAGTATACATATAATCACGTTGGGCGCGAGTTAATTCATGAAAATAAGGAAGATAATTTAGCTTTCTGAGCAGCACCACAACTTCACAGGTGCGGCCCTTATGGCAACTTTTGCTTCCAAGTTTGCAAAATTTCTCACCTGCGGCCCTTACGCCGATGCGGCTCTTAGTCCGAAAATTACGGTAGTTGCAGCATGCCTATATAAAATCCACTGATTTCTGTGAAGAGCTGGAAAGTTCGAGTACAGTGGTGTCAGAAGCACCATGATTGGGCACTGGAAGACTGGGAAAAAGTCCTGTGGTCTGACTAGTCATGGTACACTTTGTTCTGTACCAACAGTAGGCAGAAAGTTTGGCAGGAGCCCCATGAAGCAGCCTGCCTTGTAAACACAACTCAAGGTTCTGGAGGTGGTGTCATAGTGTAGGGCATGTTTTGTTGGTACTGAATGGGTACCCTTATATTGCTGGAATGTTGGGTTTCCACAAAAGATTATGTGAACAATGTTGCAAATCAAGCCCATGGGAATGTTATGTTAAGTTTTTATCCAGCAAGTGATCGCTGTTTCATGGAAAACAATGCTACTGTATGTCATGCAAGACGTATTCAGCCTGGTTCAGTGAGCATGACAGCGACTTCCACTATCTTCCCTGGCCACCTTATAAAGCCCAGATATGGACTCCATTGAGAATGTATGGGACAAGCTAGAAAAACAGATTTTGGAGCAAAGTACTCCTCTTCAAATTTGAGTCAGTTGAAGGATTGTTTGGTGAACATTTACGAGGCATGAAGCCATCAGCTTATGTTAGCTTACCTATATAATAAATATATTGTTAGCAATTCCTCCTATATGGAAATGTGGTATGTCAATTTAATTGCTAATGCTAATCTTGGATACTATCAATTGCTACCAATATCACTTACTATCTGATTGTCTCCCCCCCGTTCCCAGATCATCGGGGGCAGGAAGATAGTCAGAAGAGTGATATTAATTAATACTAATTCTGATGCCCGACAAGTTTGTTTTAAATACCTCTGCACCTCTTTATTATCAGTGTACAACTCCTCCTCAAAACTCAAAAAAAAAAAAAAAAAAAAAAAATAATCATGTGAGAAAAAAACAACATGGAAAAAACAAACAAAAAGGTTTCCCATTCAATAAAGTAGGAGACACGAGATTTTCAGTCCTGAAATGATGGAAAACCATCTAAAGCATGACTAGAAAATAAATAAATAAAAGCCTGAGTAATGGGTTAATTTGGTAGATTAAATCACATCACGGGTCTAGGATAGTTTTAAATTAAATTAACCAGGAATTAATAATCCTTATTAAAATACAACTTTATAATGTTTATTCTCTTAAATAGAACCAAGTTATCTGTTAATCTAGTTAATCTTATGCCAGCAACTGTAGTTACACAGGATTTTTTAATAAGATTTTTCTAATTATCTTATTCTTTGAATAAAGCTCATGTTGAGAAATGGCTTCCTAGTTTCTTAATTCAATTACTAATCTAAAGCAAATATTATGGGAATTTTACTAGGAATGCAAAAGGATTTTCCCTGCCTAACATCTGGCAGGATTTGTTGAAAAATAACCTAAACCGTCAAGGTAAACCGTAACCGTGATAGTGACAGGAAAAAAAGTGACAACAACAAGACAGCCTGAAGAAGGAGAAGAGTTTTCTCCGAAAATTTGCTATTAATGAAAAAATTTCCTAGTAAAATTCCCATAATATTTGCTTTAGATTAGTAATTTAATTATCTTATTTTTTATAAATATAAAATAGTGAAATCATTATATTTCTACAAAAATAACTTTTACAAAACAAATCATGAACAAAAAACTAGGATTAGATACCATACTATTCTTAGGCCCAAAAGGCCTTTCACAGAAACCTTTAACCCTTGGCAGTGGCTTTCCTACTTAGAGGAACTTATTTTATATTCAAAACTACATGATAAAATTTACTTTTTCTTAGTTTTTATATTGCCATCTAAAGGCTTAAATAAAAAAAAATTCTCAGAGATATCGTACATAAATCAGGTAAAAGGAAAAATGAGTTATCAATTTTTCTAAAAAATGGATAAAAATATTAAAGTTTTTCTGAAAAAAGATTTAAAAGTAATATGGTTTTAACACAATACTATGAGCAAATAATATTAACTAAACCACTTAAAAAATGCAGAAATCATGATCCCACAGCATTGGCAACCCCTTGCAAAATTTTGATACAACAGCATAATAATGATAATAAAAAAGTATTTAATAATGTTACCTTAAATTCTATAAAAACTTTGTGAGTTGTATTTTTACTCATGGGAGGGCAGCATGTGCGAGTAATACGTAGTATGATTAAAAGTGTGTTGCTAATGAGCTATTGGTCAGTAAAAAAATTGTGCTCCCAACATTAAAAAGTGAGTAAGCTCCTCTTTGTCAGTTTTGAAGTCAGCAGGCAATATAGCTGAGACCTTGCAAGTTGAGGGGTTCTGATGATTTTGAAAATGCTGCAGGAGGGGAGCAAATGTCTCAACCAATATGAGATTATACCGGCAGGAGTCGCAGACTCTGAGTGAAGCACAAAAGCTGCGTTTGTTTTCTGTTTTTAAATTCATAGTTTTAAATTAGTTGGTATGTTTTTTATTAATTGCAGGATTCATACTCTTTTCTGTGGAAAAAAATGAGGACTTTCTAAGGACCTACACTCCAATTGATATTTTGCTTCATTGGAATACCACCAGGTGTGTGTGTACGTATATATACATATATAGGGGATTAAACAGCACTAGTGGCCATTTACCAGGCATTTTGCCCCAAATATAAAATACTTTGCCGACAAAGAACAAAATTAAATGCATGCCAAAAAAAAAAAGAGGACCAGCAGGAGAGACAGACACAATGAAGCAAGGTGAGCTGAGTAGAGCAGTAAATACTAGATAGATCAAACCACATGAGACAGCTGACATCATAAATTGTGAAGTCAAACAGACCCCCCCCACACACACCTTTGACTTTTGCTCTGAACCTCTGACCACGGAAGACAAGATGTTGATCCCACTGGTAAGGTCACGCAAGGTAAGTCATACAGGCTACAATGGGAAAAGTGTGTGTGTGTGTGTGTGGTGTGGTGTGGTGTGGTGTGGTGTGGTATGTGTGTGTGTTTGAAGGGAGATCATTTCTAAGAACATTCGAGGGGATTACCTACCTTCAATGAGCTTGAAGAAAGCTTCCATGGCGAATGGGTTAGCATATTTACAGACACGCAAACAAAAACGGGGGCAGGGTTGTGATGCCCATTACTGCAGCGCAAAAACAAGAAAAGGGAAAAAAGAAGCACTTGTTTTAAAAAATAAGAACTTTTTAAAGACTTTTAAGGGACTTAGAAATGGAAATAAAAAATAAGTCCTTAAGGACTTTTAAGGACCATACGAACCTTGAATTTGGAAGTTTATAGTGGAAGGGGAGAGGGAACTCAATTTGACTTTATATATTTATTGAAAGTATAATAAAAGGGACAGGTGAAAAAGGTGTTCTTTTTAACTTCTTAAGATTATATTTTAAATGTTATGATATTTTGGTTGTGAATGGCTATTTTTAATATTGATAAGAAGCACATACAAACACGCACATATCATTAAGCTGTTCTTTGAGATTCAGAATTTAGCTCCTCAAAGAAAGACCATGTGCCAAGTACACATTTTACCAAACAATTAGAATTTACTTATTTGTTGATGTATCAAATGTCTCCATTTAAAACGATCTCGGCACACTGCTCGCACTTCATTAACATCCATCACATGCCACACAAAAGACCTTTCATACTTCATACTCAATCTTTTTCTCAAACAGACATTCCTGAATCTAGTACTCCCATGATTTTCTTGGCCTTCCTCTACCTTCCTTTCCTGCCGCTTGGGCTGAAAAAATTCTCTTAGTCAGCACCTCATGACTCATTCTTCCAACATGGCCAAACCACCTAAGAATATTAGTCTCCACCTTGCTAACAACATCTTGCTTCACATTTCACAACTGCAAAACATCTTCATTCCTTACATGATCAGTGTGTTTCTTACAACAAACCCACCATAAGTAATGCATCTCCCCAGCACACAAATGTCTCCTATATCTTTTCTGCAGTACCCAGGTTTCACTGTCATACATCAGAGTAGGAACAATTAAACTTTCATACACAGTCATTCGGACTTCCTTGAAAACCCATCATACTTGTGAAATCCTCCTAAAGCAGCTATGACTTTCAATGAAGAATTAACTTGCCCACTAATGTCACCATCTAATTTGTTCTCTCTGTCAAACATAGTTCCCAATATACAAACATCACCTGGCCAATCTCTGTGCCATTTAGACTTGTCTTGAATTTAGTGCAAACAGTTTCTCGCTCAAAAACCATAACTTTGGTTTTTCCCTTATTTATACGCAGTTTGAATTTCATACAAACTTCATACACCCAGTACAACATACTCTGCAACTCACTTTTGCTCCCTGCCAACAGGACTGTGTCATCAGCATACGATAATCTGCACACAAGCGTATTACCAAGACAAAACTGGTATTATTGACTTTGGCATCATGCATGCATGCATCCATCCATAAATATATTAAATAGCCAGGATGATGTTACACAACCTTGCTCGACTCCTGCCCCAATAGAAACCATTTCGATAACACACCATTCACTAGTACACATGCTCTACTCCCAGTGTACATGGCTTTCACACTACTAAGTAGATTCCCAGTAATACCATATTTATTTAATACTTTCCACAGAAGAGTCCTATTTACTTTGTCATAAGCTGTCTCTAAATCTATGAAAGCCGCAAACACTTTTTTACCAACAGACAGATACTTTTCAATCACCATGCATAAAGCAAAAACTTGAATAGTGCAGCCCTTACCAGGCATAAAACCACTCTGTCTATCTCACACTTTCTCTGATGTCAGACCTCATACCTTATCAATAATGACCTTTTCAAACACTTTTCCTGGCACACTTGGCAAACTGATACCCACAATAGTTCTTGCATTCAGTCTGATCACCTTTTTCTTAAACAAGGGAACAATGATCGCATCTGTCCAATCCTGAGGGATCATTCTTAACTCCCAGCACAACTGGCAAACTTCAGGCAACCAGTCAATCACAGAGTCACTGCCATATTTTAGCATCTCAGCAGATATGCCATCTACTTCCAAAGCCTTACCATTCTGAAGAGATTATACAGCTTTACACACCTTTTCTCTTGACACACCTCATCTCTCACTATGACATCATCTGCTTCTGCCTCAGAATCATCTTTGCTTTCATGACCTAATAAATCACAGAAGTACTCAACCATCTTATAGGAAGTAAGATCCCATAGGAAATAAGTAGTAGTATTTTAAGATTATTTGCGTGTTTCTTAGTAGTACTTGTCTTTTGTGCTTCACCCAGGAAGGTCCCATGGAAGAACGTCGGAGATAGTACTTGTTTTACTATGTAGTCATATGAAATCACAAGCTGAGGTAAGTGTGTTTTAAAATTGTATTTCATGCTTGACTTTAAGAGATTTGTAACTATGAACAAGTTAAAGAAGTTGTACATATTGTACGTCACCCTAATCCAAAGATGAGGAAAGTCAACACGGTATATCAATTTCCAACACCTTGAGGAATCTATGCCAAACTGCATACATGCTGTAATTCAGGCTAAAGGAGGTCCAATTTAGTATTGAGTAAATTCAGTGGCTGATATGTGCATATAGGTAGTACAAAATGCAATTTTAGTCCTAGACTAAATGAGAATATGATTGACTAGCAGCATTCACGTTTCCATACATCCATGATCCTTTGGTTCTAGTTTCACTTGAAGAAATTTTGTTTAATCTTCCTTTCCTCTAAAAAGCCTTCAAAACTAATAAGTGGTATTTTAAACAACTTAATAACAGCAACAGAATTACAAAATACACAGTGAAAACATTTCAGTTTGGTAACTGGCAACAGTTTGAGGAACTTGGAAACAGTATGAGGAAACATTTAAATTCTTCAGAAGTAAACAAAACTTTTGTTAATCCTTCTATACATTGAGAACAAGACTTGACTAACATCAAGAGGCCAGAAATATCTGTAAAATTCTAAAAGAACTCAAAGGGAAGGAAGATTAAACAAAATTTCTTCAAGTGGAACTAGAACAAAAGAAATATATCTGGGTTCTAGTTCCACTAAAGTTGGCAGATCTGAATATTGATCACGAAAAGTTGGCAGATCTGAATATTCTATCATGAATTAAATCACCTTAAGCAAGTGATTTAATTCATGATCCAATATTCAGATTTGCCAACTTTTCAAAATCAAAAACCAGGACATCAACGCATGTTCAGGAGTGCGCATATTTACAATTTGTAAATAATAAAATTATATATTATAGGTTTAAGACCTCTTCCCCAAAACAGCTTCCCTTCAGTTTTGCATCGATCTCAGAAATAACCCACATAATGACAAAAGAAGCTGAATTCCATGAATCCACGGAAGAATCTCATGTATGAGTAAGAAGTGACTAAAAAATTGAAAAATATGAATTTTATGGAAAATTAAATGTGAAAAATCAATACTGCGTTGTTCACTCTGCCGTAAAATTTTTTTTACTGGGCACGGGAATGCAGCAGATTCCATTGCAATATTGATCTAGAAATATAATTTCGTTTAATAAAAGGGAAAGGGCTGAAAACGATTGTTCTCTATTGATTAGTTTTGAAGAAGCATGTATTAGAAATAAGGAAACGTGCATTTGATTAGAAAAAATACTTTAAAAATATGAAGTTGCTCCTTTTCACTATTACCAAAGACATTAAAAATGAGGAACATAATCGCACGCGCACACACACACACACAGAGAGAGAGAGAGAGAAAACATCAAAAAATAAAAATATAATCAGAGAGAAATGACTGGACCAGAAACTGAAAAAGGAAAGTCAGAAAATTTCGATACGCGGAAGCCGAAACAGGAAACGACGTGACATTCTGATTACTGCTCCAGCAGCAATTTTCGGTGTGATTATGAACATTTGCGAGGTTTGCTGACAGTTGCTTAACCTTTCTCCGCACCGCATAGTCTTACTCAGCATCAAACAGAACGGTGTGTATGGAGAATTTTACTGTGCCAAAGTCCCGATGATGATGATGGGGCACAGCGGTTCTGGTGCACAATGGCACAAAATCTGCCTTTTGTAGGAAGATGGCTCAAGATTTTTGTTTTGGTGCACATTAGCACAGAATTCCCATCCCTGCACGAGACTCCGCATAAACGCTGTGGATCAGTACTTCAACTTTCCAAGTCACTGACTGTCTTGCTACCATTGCAGGGCCATCAGCTTGGCACTTTAAGTGCTGGGGATTAACAAAAAAACCCATTTGTCTCCATTTGTAACCAGCTTCCACCGCCAGCGTTGACGCTGGAGAAAAATGATGGCTGATATCATTAACGAGGGGGAAAAATACCATGCATAATAAAACCTATATAATAGGCTATGTCTGTTCTAACACACTGATGTCATTCAGTACTTGTAGCACCATCTGCTTTTATCCGGTGGCTGAAATAGGAACTAATCTCACTGCTATCGCACGATACGTAAAATCAAGGAGAAATACTGGAAAATAAAATAAAGTTAGTAAGACAAACAACTTCATCTGTGGCAAGACACACGTGCTTGAACAACTGTCTGAGACATTTGTTCTGTCACGTAGGTGTTGTGTAGTGTTTTATTTCATTTTCTTCACATTGCAGAGTAATTTCATAAAAAAGAATAAAATTGCAGAATAATTTCAAAAAAAGTAATTAGTGTTCTTTTATTTCATAAAAAGAAACAAGTAAAATTGTAAGAAACTGCAGGTGTAGTTTTGATTCACTCTGATGGAAATAAAAAAAAATATTGGTTCTGTGGAATTCTTTCTTTGTAGTACAAGATGGAAGAAAATAAAGCAAAAAAGAAGACATCGCTTAAATAGAGAATGACACTGGCGATGGCATGCAGACCAATCTTCTAATACCTTGCATAACCTGAAAGAAGGTAGAGCTAATCACAGACGAAATGAAACTTTTGAAGAAACACAAGCCAGACATTACTGATGCTATTTGTGCATGCTAAACACTGACAGCAAGGAAATCCTGAACAACTACAAGCTTGGCACAATGTAGCTGCTCTCTCAGACACAATTCACCAGCAGCAAGAAACTCGAGAAGAACTTCAGACTCAAAGTGCTGCAAATGCTCACTCACAAGCAAATCATCTCCAGCAAGAGGCAATTGAACAAGCATACTTTGGTCCAATTATTCAAGAAGAGGCAGTTCAATTTGATGAAGCTCAAGTGGTTGAACACAGCTGTGGCCTACTCTCTGCCAGTTTTGTATGTCAAGAAACTTTCATTTTGAGATGACAAAGTGAGCAAAATCACATCTAGAAACATTTTCAGCTCTCACATGAATGCGTTTTTACTATATTGCCTTACAGAAATACGGTGTCTATTTGATTTGATTTCAATCTGCTTCAATTAAAAATTTCATCCCATCCTAGGTCAGGCAACATCCCCTATATATCAGGGTTTGCCATGGTGGGCCCAGTTCGAAAAAATCCACCTGGTTTTTTTCAAAATTAGATTCTATTTTTTCTTCTACAATATTCCAAATTTAATCAGCACCCAATAAAATAGTTTCTTTTACAATTAATAGCAATAGGAATAATGCCTAGATTGATTTCTTGCCTTCTCAAAGGTGATGGTTGACCAATTTTATTATTTAGCGACACAAAACAAACCTTTCAGATCAGCTGACAAAGCAACTGATCTGAAATAAGAAAAATTAAACAATAATTCTGAAAATAATAAATGGTTGCATATAAATAGCTTTACACCTATAAATAATAACTATAGAATAGACCTACATTATCTATTCATACTACAGAAAAATAAAATAGAGAAACAGATATAACATACTTAGCTTCTAACTAAAATATTATCTTTAAATAAAATTTGCCTGAGATATTTTGTGTGTGTGTGTGGCATGTAAACTGCAATGGTTTTTGACTTTTTACAAAGATCACCTAAAAATTAAACAATGGTACAGATAATAAAGTATTTTTGCTTTGTATTTTACTGGAACCTCAAAAGCAGTCTGAAATTATCAGTTTCCTGACCCACAGAATTTTCAAATATTTTCAAACCTCTAGTTTTTCTGCAAAACAGCTACATTTAAATAATTAATGTAATCTCAGGGGTTTTAGCCAGAAACAAAACTACAAATATACAGGAAAGTTTGATCCAAAAAGGTATAAACTGAACAAGTTTTGTGGCTTTTTTCTATCCCAAGCCTATTTCGTAACTTATCCCAAACTAGTTGAAACATACAGAAAATTCTCTCAATGGAGACAGATGAAGCTGGTGCTGAATGTAGGCATACAAAAAAGTTAAAATTCTGCAGGCAATTTTGAATTTGAACCCCTTTCAGACTTTTTTTTGCCATGACTTGCCATCATTTTATGGAAGAAAATTGGCTGATGACACTTTCTTTCATCATTGATGTTAGGTAACAGTCTGTGTCATTAATCTTGAAAGCCATTACATCAGGCAAATACATGGTCATATCAGAATAATATATGACCATCTACCTAATAATTGGATGACAGCAGCGAAATGGCATGGTATGAACTCAATAAGGCCCTGGAAGGTTACCCGAGGCACATGTGCCCATTCGGACTGCAGCAGAGCACGGAGGTCCTAGAGATGACATGGTTGTGGGTGGACACGCTGAACTTGTCGATCCAAATAGTCCCACAAGTGCTGTATGGGATTGAGGTTGGGCGATTTCGCCGACCAAGGGAAAATGGAGACATCGCTGTTGTGTTCCTGGAACCAGCCATGCACCGCCTCAGCGACATAATAGGGTGCATTGCCCTTTAGATACCATCACCACCAGGGTAAATGTCCAATATGAAGGGATGCATGTGGTCTGCAAGAATGGACAGTTAGCCATTGGCATTCAGGGAGCCATCCAGTGGTACCAGCGATCCTAGGGCATACAAGGAAAACATCCCCCAGACATGCACACTGCCACCGCTGGCCTGTACTTGACCGACAAGAGTGTCTGGGTGTTGGTTCTCGTGTGTCCACCACTGCCCGCCACTTCTGTGAAGTAGAAACCTCGATTCATCGGTGAAGGCAACCTTTTTTCCACTGTTCAATGATGGTAGTCCTATGTGAACTGCAGATATAATTGCTGATGGCCCTGGGTTAACATGGGTGCCTTGACGCAGCATCGACTCCGGAGACCCATGTGTAACAGGATTCGCTCTACTGTTATCTGGGACACATACCTGGGCACCCCAGCATTCATTTGCATGGTCAACTGCTGCGCTGTTGCATGTAGATTGCCCTTTACAAGTTGACAGAGGTGACATTCTCCTCTGGGGTTGATGGCCTTTGGGGCTCCACAGTTGTGATGTCGGGGTACTCGGTGTGCTGGTGGTCCATTCTTGGTACACCCTTACTACAGCACCTCACGAACAGCCCCAATGTCTTCTGTTTCTGAGATGCTTTCACCCTTGGTGCGGTAACCAATGATCATTCTTTTTTGAACATCCATCAAATCACTACATCTGCCCATTGTACGCACTATGGCTCATTTGTCCTGACCAGCCGCTTATACCTCAGTGTGGTTGACCTTGTCACGTGCACTCTGCGACATGCCTGGGTTTGTAGACAGTAATTCTGGGGATGGTCATATCATTCGACAGTGTAATCAGGGGAAATTTGGATATCCACTCTTCTGCAATACTCTCCTGTTCTTGGTTAAGTTTCTGACCTCTGTATTTCAGATCGATGAGGTTTGTTACAAAATGTTGTGCAAGAATTGCTTGTTCAAACCTTTTTTAAAATCTAGATGGTAGGGCTGCAGGCAGGGATGGATTGGCCCACAGGGACACAGGAATATTTCCCGGCGGACCACTTGAAAAATGGCCCTCTTTCTCGAATTCTCTTTGTCTGGAAAGAACAAATAATTATTTTGGTACTTATGAATAAGAATAGTTGACTTCATTTCAGCTTTGTGCTATCTGTCTAAAATTGTATTGTCTTAAAAAATAATTGGAGTTTTCTTCTAGCTGTATAAATGTTGGGCGTTTGCTCTAAAGTGACAAAGTAAAATTCTTTCTACTTCAGTAAAAATTGACGCCAGACCAAGCACGCTGTTATAAATAATTAAGCTTGTACCCAAAGGGACATTGGTAGGTCCCAAGGACGTCGACAAGGGGGTGCGAGGGTGGCTGGCCTCGAGCCATTCCCTGAAATTTGACTTGCCCACCCAGTTCAAAATGTGCCATTTTTCAGTATATTTAACTTCAAAATATAATCTAGACTTTGCCAAGTAATAAGTCTTGTGTTTTATTTCATGTAGTCTCACATATTTTCTCCCCTAGGAAGTGCGTCGTTTACGTGTGAAAAAAAAAAAAAAAAGTTATCAAAATAGCATCCGAAGGGCTATGAAAATTCAGTTGTTCTTAGTTTAAGCCTCTTTCATGTTTGTATGGCTAGTGGGGCTAATGAGGAGGATGGATAGGAATTCACTGAGGGGGTCACTACTAATCGCTCCGTTTGTTTTCTTTACAAAATATGGGATTCCAACACAGAAAGTAGAGTCTAAAGCTACAGTAGCACCCCGAGACAGTGAAAAAGCAGAAAGTGGCTGATGACTGCTTTGTAGGAGAGGAGTGCAAGGCAAAGTCGCTGGCTGGAAGGAGGGAAGTTGAGGAGGGGGAGGTATTGTCTGCGTGGCACGATGTTAAAATTTGATTTAGATAAACAAAAACGGCTTTTCTTTTAAATAAGTTGTTCCAGTACAGTACTATTTTTGTAAACAAAAATAGAAAATTTTGAAAAGCAATTTAAGACAACGTATTCAGAGCAAGTAAAAAGTTGAAGGCAGCATTCTATCAACACTTGTATCTTACGCCAGCGGCGTAACTAGTCAGATCCGTGTATGTATGTGTGTCCAGGTGGAGGGGTCTTGATTGCACAAATACTTTTGTAGACAGTAGTGAAAAGCATTAAAGCCGCCCCAGTGGCGCAGTGGTCTAAGCGTTGGCTTATGACCATTTATCTGAGAAGAGACCGGGTTCGAATCCTGGTGAGGCATGGATACTGTGTTTGTCTTACGGTACTGGCTGTATCCCTTCCCTGGAACCAAGGGTCTTAAATTAAGGACAGCCCATTGAGTTGCTCACGATGGTGGTTAAACCTTCAATCAAAAAGGGGAAAAAGCATAAAAATTTGTTCTTTAATGCTTTGAAAAAAAAAAAAAAGTTGCTATCAAGCTGGCCCCATGAAAAATAATGCTCGCACTCCCTCACCCATCCTTGTTTCGAAGTCTAGCGATGTCCCTGGTAAGCCCTTCCCTCCTTTTGTAAACTTGAAGAAAGTACTAGTAACAGTATTGGTGGTCCATCATCTCCACACGTACAGACATCGAGCACAAAGCTATTCTCCGGCAGAGATGCTCCGAAATCCATGTCCCACTCATATTTATCTTAAAAGAAACAAGGATTTACCGGTACTGGTTCATGGATCAAAATGATAGCTTATGAGTAAAAATAATGTGTAGATAAAAAAAGGCATCTATTTAAGGAAGTGGTACGAATACCGTTGCACAACAGACGATAGCGTGACCAAATAAATATAATTATCTGGTGCATTGCCCCCTTTTGGGTATGGTTTGATATGCTACATTTAGTAATTAGTGGATTTTTTTAACCTTAAATTGCAGTTAAAATTTGTTCATGACTAAATAACTGTAGTTTTTTTACAATGCATATTTCAAAAGTTCTCTTTCATCCAGGAGTTAAAAAACAAAAACAAAAAATAAAACAAAAATTCTGTTGAGGGAATTTATGAGGTGTTTCCCTGTGGGTAAATGTGTTTTTGTAGTGGGCCACAATACCAACATTCCCGTCCTGGTTTCTTTGACCCAATCCACCCCTGGCTGCAGGATTTCTTCTTGTAGTGAATGTGGCCATATTTCAACAGCAACTGAAACAGACGTTGTGCCTCTCTCTGAAGTGTGTCTAGTGTGCTAGCAACAATGGATAACTGCTTTTCCAGATTTGTAGCTTCACGGTAAATGCCCATTTTATCCACAACTTTTTAAATAGACTGATCGAATTCCTCAATATGCTGTTAAGATATTTCTCTGTATTTGTGATAATTGGCCACAAATGTTTTAACACAACAAGGATGAAAGTTGCACTTCATTTCGTTAGGTAGTTGTGGCATTAAGCCAGGCTTTTCTTTGAACCATCCATGTAGTTGATGTAGGCCTACGTTACGAAAATATTTTTGTACTGCCACAATCTGCTTTAAAACAGTCTTTGGGGAAACATCTTATTCTAACAAATTCAACAGAGTGCTGAGCATCCATATGTTATGAGAGTTGGATATCTTTCATTTATAATTTTCCACATTTTTATCATTTTGTTTTTGCTCTCAGTTACAACAGCAAAAGCAAGTTTTCCAAATTTTTGTGCGCACTCCTTTATGGTCGCCTCTAATTTAGAGGCACAATATTTTGCAGTTTTTTTTTTCTGATCCAGTTTCATCAGCATACAGCAAAAAAAATTCTGTTATGGACACTAATAGCTTGGACTGGCTCATTCTTCACACTGCACCAACCATCTATGGTGAGAGTCAAACTGCCTAATTTCATTTTTCTGAAAGCTGAGATTCAATCTCTTCTTCTGCAGTATCAAACACTTTCCCACCATTGGCTTTTCTTGAGGGTGGTAGATGTCCAGGTCTCAGTCTTTCAATCACAATTTTAAACTGATCCAATTCTGCTGCATTGAATGGTATGCTAGCAGCATAACAAAAATTAGCCACTGTTTTATCAAGAGATTCATTTTGCCCTTTTGTGCTTTTAAGACAGAATTTACTCATTGGTTGTCACTTTGTTTTTTTACAACAGTACTCGAAAAAGCTTGATGAAGCCCAATAAAACCCGAAAAAACCCAAGTGGGCTGGGTTTTTTCAAACTCTGCTATATATGAATATTTATTTAAAACTTAAAAGCAGCCATCCTAGGATGGGCTGCAGGCTAGTAAATAAATAAAATAATAAAAAATAAGAAAACCACAAAACTGGATTTTTTGTAGAAAACTCGAATTTCCAGAAAATATTTTTGGAATCGAACAGAATTTGGGTAAACCGGGACACTTGGCAGCTCTGAATATTGCATGAAGAATCAATTTACATCCTTGTGGGATAATTTTAATTTAAAACTCATATGCTCCCACTGCAAACATAAGCAGATCCTAGTTGCAGAATCCACTGTCAATGAAAAAAAAATTAGAAGTATTAATTGTAATTTAAATATGCCACCTAACTTATCTACATACATACATACATATCACTAAGCTGTTCTCTGAGATTCAGAAGTTAGCTCCAAAAAGAAACACAAACTACCAGATATTTTTACTTACTGTTGTCATATCAAACTTCTCCATTTACAGCGATCTTGACATACAACTCGGGCTTCACTGATATCCATTACACGCCGTACACAAGATCTTTTATACTTCATACTCATAATCTTTTTCTCATGCAGACAATCCTGAATCTGATCCACCCATGTCTTCCTAGGCCTTCCTCTGCCTTTCCTTCCTGCCACCTGGACTAAAAAGATTTTCTTAGCAAGCATCTGATCACTCATTCTTTCAACATACCCAAACCACTGAAGCATATTGGTCTCCACCTTGCTAACAACATTTTGCTTCACATCACACAACTGCAACACATCTTCATTCCTCACACATTCAGACCGTGTCTTGCCACAAACCCCACGTAAGTAACGCATTTCTCCAGCACACAAACGGTTTTTGTGTTTCTTCTGCAGTACCCAGGTTTCACTGCCATAAATCAGAGTAAGAACAATTACACTTTCATAGACAGCCATGCGGGACTCTAGAGAACCCATCATTCCTGTGAAAACCTCCCAGAGCAGCTATGACTTTCAATGAAGAATTCACTTGCCTACTAATTTCACCATCTAATTTGTTCTCTCTGTTAAACATGCTTCCTAAATACACAAACTCACTCACCTGGTCAATCACAATGCCGTTTATACTTACATTACATTCAGTGCTACCAGTTCCTCTCTCAAACACCATAACTTTGGTTCTTCTCTTATTTATACTCAGCTTGAATTTCATGCAAACTTTGTACATCCGAGACAACATACACTGCAACTCACTTTTGCTCTCTGCCAACAGGACAGTGTCATCAGCATACAGCAATCTGCACGCATGGATATCACCAAGACATAAACCACTATCACTTATTTTTGCATCACGCATACACGCGTCCATAAATATATTAAACAGTAATGTGACATTACACAACCTTGTCTAACTGCTGCACCAACAGAAAACAATTTTGATAAAACACCATTCACTTGTACACAAGCTCTACTACCAACACACATGGCTTTGTAGATTCCCAGTAACATCATATTCATTCAATACCTTCCACAAAAGTGTCCTATTTACTTGGTTGTAAGCTTTTTCTAAATCTATGAAGGCAGCAAAAACTTTCTTACCAACAGCCAGATACTTTTCAATCCTCGTGCGTAATGCAAAAATCTGGTTAGTACAGCCTTTACCAGGCATAAAACCACTTTGAACATCCCACACTTTCTCTGATGTAAGACCCCGTACTTTTTCAATAACAACCTTACGAAACACTTTCCCTGGCAAACTTAGTAGGCTTATACCACAATAGTTCTTGCATTCAGTCTGATCACCTTTTCCCTTATACAAGGGAACAATAATAGCATCCTTCCAATCCCGAGGGACCATTCCTAACTCCCAGCACAAATGCCAAATTTCAGTTAACCAGTCAATTACAGAGTCACCACCATATTTCAACATCTTGGCAGTTATGCCATCAACTCCCGGAGCCTTACCATTCTGAAGAGATTTTAGAGCTTTACACTTCCTCTCTTAAGATCCCTCCTGTGCTTCCATCCCTCACTGTGACATCATCTGCTTCTGCCTCAGAATCACCTCTTCTTTCCTGATCTAATAACTCACAGAAATTTACGACCTCAAATAACTGTCTTTGCATGATTTAAAGAACTTTCATCTAATACACCACCATTTGCAAGATTAAAATATATTTATTAAATATTTGATGTCAACTCACAGAAATATTCTCCCCATCTTTCACTTAACTCATTAGGCTCCCATATCATTTCCCCGACCTTATTTTTCACACAACTTACAACTTTGTTTCCCCTATTTTTCCTGAGTCTCATGTACTTCCAGAAAGATTTCCTATCTTTGCAAAAAGCCAGTTCATGCCTTTCCACCTTCTCCTTCCTATCTTTTGCCTTAAACATATCTTATGCATGGAAATTTGCAATTCAGAAAAGAAAATGGAGGAGAACAGTGATGACTAACTTACTACTACCTGGTACAGTTCTCCCATCAGATGGTGCACAGGAAATTCCTCATGCAGTGACCAATAACCTTAATGCAGCTAATGCAATGAAAGAATGTCTAGTCAATTTGAACAGTAAGAGAGTTGCAATTAGTGACAACAACAAATAACTGATGATGACCAGGAGACAAAAATGCATATTGAAATGCATTTTGTCTCCTGGTCATTGACAGCCAGAAACAACTCCATTCTGAAATTTAACATTTGTAAATAACATCAATTAAGCCTTTTTTTTTTTTCTTCTTCTCGGTTCATCTGCGCATATAAACTACGCCACCTCATCACGTGACAAATTTCATGATGCACTTATATCATTGTTCCTTCATGTATTGTGTGATTGTGTTACATCTGAGGATGGGACCGATGCGGTTCCGAAAGGTCTTATGTTTTTTAACTGTGATGTTTTAATTGTGCTTAGTAAAGTCTTTTAATTTATCATCAGCTTTTAACTATTTTTTATCGTGCAAAAACAGTTTCGAGAACTTCAATTCATGGTCATAATTGAAATGCATCTGATTGCAGAAGTATAGTTCTGCAGGACTTTATTTTTATATTCCCATCTATTTCACTGTTCTTTTTATAAGAATTTGTAACTTTTCACAGTTCAGTTTTAATTGACATTCCAAGCTTCAATTTCAACCTATCACCTTTTTAACCTTGCAATTAATTCTGCTACTTTCTCTTTTTAACTCTATATCTATTTCATTAAAGAATTGAATTTTTATCAAAACCCTGCAGTTATTTCACTATTAAACTTCCAGCTGATTTTGAGAACATTGAGCATTACCATTCACTTTGACAGGCTGCTTCAACACTGAAATCTGTCATTTTTTGCGGATAATTGTGCTGTTTATTCACAAAGTTGAATTCTAAAGTTTTCACCAAAGCTATGTTCTTTGTGTTTCATTGAATGAGTAATAAAATTTAGCATATGAAGTTGTTTTCCTCATCCTTTTTTCGAAGTAGTCTTCTATCAAATTTGAGAATCATCACTTTCTCTAATGTGTAATTCCCATGTGTAGAACAGAATTGTTAAATGGTGTCAAGTTTCATTATAATAATAACATTGAAACACGTCAGATGAATGAATACAGCAACAGTGCTTGTGTTGGTGTGTGGAAGCATCTGAAGGGGAAAAGAAATTGTGCCCACAGCACCAGGATCGAGTTAAGTGACTCATCAATCTACTTCACTATCATGGAATGCAGTTACAGCCACTTTGTCCGACTTCCGTTTTCAGAAATTTTATCCCTCCACTTTAGAACTGAAATGTAAATATTTATGGAATGAAATGATATTTAACGACAATACTGGGCAGGAGGAACATCATGAGAAAAAGACAAAAAAAAAAAAAAAAAAAAAAAAAAAAAAAAACAATTATGGGAAAAATCTTCACTTTATTTACCTTCTGTTTTTGAAAGATCGAATTCTATCTTTCAGCAGACCCCTCCCCTTTTATCACCACTAGTCCCCAAAACAATTCTGTTCAGCTGTGCATTGATCTTGTGAATGAGCCAAATGATAATGGAAATGGCAGAATTCCTTGAATTTGCAGAACAATCTCATGCCTGAAGATCACAGGAACATTTTTGCACAGTCTAACTTCTATTTTTATTGTATAAATGTTGAATTTCAGCTGAAATTGTTGCCTACAGTTTCAAGCTGAAACGCAATGCTTATGCATACACATACATACATATCACTAAGCTGTTCTCTGAGATTCAGAGGTTAGCTCCAAAAAGAAATACAAACTACCAGATATTTTTACTTACTGTTGTCGTATAAAACTTCTCCATTCACAGCGATCTTGACATACAACTCGGGCTTCACTGATATCCATTACATGCCGTACACAAGATCTTTTATACTTCATACTCATAATCTTTTTCTCATGCAGACACTCCTGAAACTGATCCACCCATGTCTTCCTAGGCCTTCCTCTGCCTTTCCTTCCTGCCACTTGGGCTAAACAAATTTTCTTAGTAAGCATCTGATCACTCATTCTTTCAACATGGCCAAACCACCAAAGCATATTGGTCTCCACCTTGCTAACAACATTTTGCTTCACATCACACAACTGCAACACATCTTCATTCCTAACACAATCAGACCGTGTCTTGCCACAAACCCCACGTAAGTAACGCATTTCTCCAGCACACATACGACTCCTATGAACACTAGACAGAGGTGTAGAAAAGAAGTGGGAATGTTTTAAGAACTGTGTTGGTACCGCTGATGAGGAGGTCTGTGGTACCACAATACTGGGTAACAATAGAGGTGATTGGTTGGTGGAATACTGATATTAAAGAGGCAGTAAAGAGAAAGAAAGATGCCTCTTTGGGGATGTTGCAAGGTAAAGTTTCTGTGGATGAATACTGCTGTAAGAAGTGTGAAGCAGCTAAGCTGGATCCCCAGAGTAAGGCAAAAGATACGAAGGAGAAGGTGGAAAAGCATGAATTGGCTTTTTGGAAAGATAGGAAGACTTTCTGGAAGTTTGTGAGAATCAGGAAAAATAGGGGAAACAAAGTGTTGAGTTGTGTGAAGAATAGGGTTGGGGAAATGATATGAGAGCCCAGTCAGTTAAGTGAAAGATGGGATGAATACTTCTGTGAGTTATTAGATAAAAAGAAAGCAAAAGTGATTCTGAGGCAGAAGCAGATGATGTCACAGTGAAGCACAGGAGGGATCTCAAGAGAAGAGGTGTGTAAAGCTCTAAAATCTCTTTTGAATGGTAAGGCTTTGGGAGTTGATGGATAACTGCTGAGATTTAGAAATATGGTGGTGACTCTGCAATTGACTGCTTAACTGAAATTTGCCAGTTGTACTGGGAGCTAGGAATGGTACCTCGGGATTGGAAGGTTGCTATCATTATTCCCTTGCATAAGGGAAAAGTTGATCAGACTGACTGCAAGAACAATTGTGGTATTAGCCTACTGAGTGTGCCAGGAAAGTGTTTGGTAAGGCCATTATTGAAAAAAATACGAAGTCTTACCTCACTGAAAGTATGGGATGTTCAGAGTAGTTTCATGTCTGGCAAAGGCTGTACTAACCAAATTTTTGCATTATGCATGATGATTGAAGAGTATCTGGCTGTTGGTAAGTTTTTGCTGCTTTCATAGATTTAGAGAAAGCTTACGACAGAGTAAATAGGACACTTCTGTGGAAGGTATTGAATGAATATGGTGTTACTGGGAATCTAATTAATAGTGTAAAAGCCATGTAGAAACATATAAAACACGGGAAACACACAGAGTCGCGTACGGTAAAAGGTTCATTTAGCGGTAGCTTTGGGTCATCCTACGACCTTGATCACCAGCGATAGACTGGATGGGCTGGTTGCCAGAACTACAATTTGAAGTTGAGGTGTTGGAAATGTTGCCAGATTTTAGAAGAGAGGTCCAAATAAATGGAATTTGGTGAGGGGTCTCTGAATTGCAGTTTTTGGTGAACAAAATTTCAATGCTCTCTTGGAAACGCAGAGATGCCTTGTTGATGAAAGGGGCAACTTTTTTGGTTTCTTTCCAAATGGGAGCTGCAGAGGTGTCTTCAAGGGTTAGTGCAGATAAAGCTGTCTTTGGAAGGCCATTGGAAACATCTTTTTTGTGTTCACCAAGTCTTGTTTTGATGCTTCGGTATGTGCTTCCAATATAGACTGAGAGACCAGAGTAAGTTGAAATAGGAATAGCATAAACTCCAGGGGTGTCCAAGGGTGAGACAGGATCCCTGTCTTTAAGCAGGGGCATTATTGCAGAAGGGTTTGGTTTCACTGTGAGAGTGTAGCCTATAGTTTTGAAAAGTTTACACATCTTATAAGAGAAGGATCCATGGAAAGGGATGGAACCAATGAATGGTGATTTTTCCATTATTATTGGTGAGAGAGCAGACAGATTTTTCAAGTGGGAATTTTGGAATAATATTTGAATTGTAGAAGGTGGGAACTGATGGGCTTTGCCAATTTTCGTTATAGTGTCAATTTCTTCATTGAAGGAAGATTCAGTGTTGCGGACAATCTTGGCACGATTGACATAAGTTTTAAAGGCTGCAAATTTGTGAGCAGTTGGAGAGTGGGATGAAAATGGGATTATGTTTGCTACAGTGGCGGCTCGTGGTTGGAAAAATAGGTGAAGAGGTACAAAAGCAGTATGAAAATATATCTACTGTCTACAATGAAAATCCCTTAATGAGGACTTATTTTTTTTTATATTAAATAAATTTTTCTTCCTTTTGAAGCTGCAGATTTGTCGATTATGTCGTCATAAGATGGTTAGATGGTTGTTTCTTCGTGAGCATCAATAAAATGTCTTCCTGAATAGAAATATTTGTCAGAGAAGCAATTCTATCTTGGGAACTAGTGTTTTTTGAGCAAGTTTGTATTTTTTTAAGAAAACTTCTTTCCACTGGCACACTTGCAGATGGAATTGTTAAACTGAAGAAAACCAATTTATAATCTTCTGTAAAAATGTCTTTGTCTCCATGAAACACTCTGAGTTCTTGAGTCAATATATTCCTTAATTTTTATAGGCATATACAAGACTCAGTTAATTTTTAAGGCGCTGTCTTTAATAAATATGTTTCCGTAAAAATGTAGATTTTCAAGAGCGCGAGAGGGAAAGCATGCATTAAATTATTCGAATTTGGTTGTGTCAGCAAGTCAGACAAATTGAAGTTTCTTACAGTCTTGAAATCTTATATCCATTTCCGTAAGAATGTGGTCCAAAATTTTAAAATACAATTGTTTATAATTTTGAAAAATTGCTTCCTGTGTAAGAGCAGCATATTCCCGTGCTTATTTCTGTGATTTTGCTAGCTTTCCCAAACTGTGCTTCAAATAACTCATCGATCTTTTTATGGCTCAAAAATTCAAGAGGTTTTTTTTTTTTTTTTAATTTGAGTTACACAGTAGTTTATGTTTAGTTATTTTTCTTCAAAAGTTTGAATAATAGATCAGTGGAGCCAAAAATGTAAATTCGAAAGTGTTAATATCATTTAAAACCCCTTGGCAAGATGAATTGATTTTTTGTCTGATTATTCGCTATTCATCAGAAATCCGAACACTTCCTTCAATTTATTCCAATCTTCAACAACTACGCTTGCTAATTTCGAAGTGGAGGACCATCGAGTTTCTGCTATGGTCGGTCTGCATCTTGCGGTTTTGCCGCCCCAGTGGCGCAGTGGTCTAAGCGATGGCATCTGATCATTCGTCCGAACGGGGTCCGGTTTCGAATCCCGGTGAGGCATGGATGTTGTGTTTGTCTTACGGCACTGGCTCTCTCCCTTCCCTGGAACCAGTGACCCTAAATTAGGGACGGGCGACTGCTTATAGCCCATTGAGTTGCTCACTGTGGTCGTTAAACCTCCAATCAATCAATCATCTTGCGGTTGTTGATATAAGTGTATAAGACCGCTTCGCAGAATGGTGAACAAACGAAGCAATTCCACTGAGGCTTGCAAAAAGTATTCGACACTTAGAAATTTCAGAAAAACTCTGGTGTAATACAAGATTCAAACGACGAACTAAGCAATGAACAAAAACAGCTTGAGAAGCTTTATCCTCGACTTTTTTTCTGTAGCCCATTTAAGTGTCCAGACATTATACTTGCCCCATCATAACATTGTCCTATTTATTTGTGTTGGTAATCAGACTGTTCCAAAATTTTGTCTAGCATTTTGTATAAAGCTCCCGACGTTCTATCTTCCTTCAGATCATGGAAACCCCAAAATCCCTCAACCAATACACCTTCCGAATCAACAATAAAAAAATATTTAATTTTTGACCTGATCGTTTATATATTCAGAAATACATTCAATTAATTCATTTTGAATAGTTTTTTTATCCTTTCGTATTAATTTTCAATTTCTAAAGAACTTTTTCATATCAACAATGAAAGTAATTCAATGAAATTTCCACGATTTATCGAGCCAATGCTTTCGTCATGGCCATGGAATGCTAGTTCTTGTTTGCTCAAATACAGTATAGACTAATACTGCATCAATCACTGTCTGCAGGAAAAGTCTATTGAAACGAACGTTTTCGTTAAAATGCGTTTTCAAAAGCCTAGCATTCTTCCTCAGGGCATCGGCAATGGTGTTTTGAATTTTTCAAAATTCCTTAACATTATTCCGCATTTCAGGTGTTCGCTAGAATCACGATGTTTATGAAGTGACCGTGTTACGCTTAATAAATCTGAGAATCCGTCTTTATTCCACGCCGAATGTTTATTACTAAAAAGTAAGCAGGGCCAAAAAAAATAATAAAATAAATAAATAAATTAACATCCGCTCCACCATGATCTCTCACGACTTTACACTCAAAAACTGAAAGATGCAGAGGTAAGGCGCGTGCAGCTGAAACACTTCACTTGAGCGAGCAGATTGGGGAGGGTGACGTCACGGTTACCATGACAACTCGGCCGAAAAATGCAGACTTCCAAGCATTCTCATTTCGGCTCTTCACTTGCGCTGTTTTGCGTGTAAGGATTTATTTTCTGTATTGAGCACGCCATGTGAATTAATATTTATTCAAATTTTTGAGTACTTTGGAACTGAATAAAGGCAAAAAAGAATATATTATAAAAAAGTACTGAATAAAACTTTATTTTGAGTAAAATAGGTGAAGAGGCACTTCACCTACTTCACCTGAGAAGCCGCCACTGGTTTGCTATTGAGAGGGTTTTCTGTAGACAGATCTGTTGAGATGATTCCCTTGCCTTGCCAGGTGGACATCCAAAAAGTCAATGCCTTGCTGTGATTGTTCATTGATGGTTAATTTTATTGATGGGAACTTTAGGGAAATCTTTTCAAGAAGAGATTCAAGGTCAGTTCTATTGTGTGGCCAAATTACAAAAATATCATCAACATATTGAAGCCAAATGGATGGTTGTAGATTGTGTTCCATGACTATGTTTTTTTCGATATGTTGCATGAAAACTTCAGCCAGAAGTGGAGAGAGAGGTGAACCCATCGGAAGTCCTTCTTGCTGACAGTAGCATTTGTTGTTGAACTTGAAACAATTAAGATCTCTCAGAGTTCGAAGGCAGCCATACAGGTCTTTTTGTTAGTGGGCCAGAGAGTGATTGGTTTTCTTTTAGCAATTGTACTAGCAGCATATGAGAGTGGAAAAGAGGGACTGAAGAGAAGAGAGAGACTACATCCAGAGTGAACATTTTGTCAGAGGGTTCAATGCTAGGAGAGAGTTTTCTAATGAACTCTTTTGTGAAGGAAATTGACAAAAGATGGCTGGAGGTGAGATGCTTACATTTTCCCACAATCATCCTTTCAAGGTTATGGGTGGTAGAGAAAGTATATTCCACGAGTGGTCGAAGAGGGAAACCAGTTTTATGAAGTTTAATCTGGAAGAATAAGCGTGGAGTTCGTAAATATGGTGGTGGTATAAAATCTCCAAGAAAGGTCTTCAGAGTGGGTTTCTTGTTGAATCTTTCAACTGTAGTTTTAAGTTTAGGGGTGGTATCAGATTTTAGAACCTTGCAGTTTGAAGTTGAGAGGAATGATTCAGCTTTTTCATTCAGAACAGCTTTGGAGATTTTTTTTTTTTTTTTTTGCTTGGAGGTTTAACGACCACCGTGAGCAACTCAATGGGCTATAAGCAGTCGCCCGTCCCTAATTTAGGGTCACTGGTTCCAGGAAAGGGAGAGAGCCAGTGCCGTAAGACAAACACAACATCCATGCCTGACCGGGATTCGAACCCGGACCCCTTACGGACGAACGATCAGAGGCCAACGCCTTAGACCACTGCGCCACCGGGGCGGCAACTTTGGAGATAATGACAGGGCAGCCAGTTTTAAGAGCTTTACAGATTGCAAGATTCTTTTCTTTCATTAGATTGCTGATACCCCCCTCCAAACTTAAAACTGCAGTTGAAAGACTCAACAAGAAACCCACTCTAAAGACCTTTCTTGGAGATTTTACACCACCACCATATTTCCGAACTCCATGCTTATTCTTCCAGATTAAACTTCATAAACCTGGTTTCCCTCTTTGACCACTTGTGGAATATACTTTCTCTCCCACCCATAACCTTGAAAGGATGATTGTGGGAAAATGTAAACATCTCGCCTCCAGCCATCTTTTGTCAATTTCCTCCACAAAAGAGTTCATTAGAAAACTCCCTCCTAGCATTGAACCTTCTGACAAAATGTTCACTCTGGATGTAGTCTCTCTCTTCTCTTCAGTCCCTCTTTTCCACTCTCATATGCTGCTAGTACAATTGCTAAAAGAAAACCAATCACTCTCTGGCCCACTAACAAAAGACTTGTATGACTGCCTTCGAACTCGGAGAGATCTTAATTGTTTCAAGTTCAACAACAAATACTACTGTCAGCAAGAAGGACTTCCGATGGGTTCACCTCTCTCTCCACTTCTGGCTGAAGTTTTCATGCAACATATAAAAAAAACATAGTCATGGGACACAATCTACAACCTTACATTTGGTTTTGATATGTTGATGATATTTTTGTAATTTGGCCACACAATAGAACTGACCTTGAATCTCTTCTTGAAAAGATTTCCCTAAAGTTCCCATTAATAAAATTCACCATCAATGAACAATCACAGCAGGGCGTTGACTTTTTGGATGTCCACCTGGCAAGGAAAGGCAATCATCTCAACATATCTATCTACAGAAAACCCTCTGCAATAGCAAACATAATCCCATTTTCATCCCACTCCCCAACTGCTCACAAATTTGCAGCCTTTAAAACTCATGTCAATCGTGCCAGGATTGTCTGCAATACTGAATCTTCCTTCAATGAAGAAATTGACACTATAACGAAAATTGTCGACGCCCGTCAGTTTCCACCTTCTACAATTCAAAATTTTTTTCCAAAATTCTAACTTGAAAAATCTGTCTGCTCTCTCACCAATAATAATTGAAAAATCACCATTCATTGGTTCTATCCCTTTCCATGGATCCTTCTCTTATAAGATGTGTAAACTTTTCAAAACTATGGGCTACACTCTCACAGTGAAACCAAACCATTCTGCAATAATGCCCCTGCTTAAAGACAGGGATCCTGTCTCACCCTTGGACACCCCTGGAGTTTATGCTATTCCTATTTCAACTTCCTCTGGTCTCTCAGTGTATATTGGAAGCACATACCGAAGCATCAAAACAAGACTTGGTGAACACAAAAAAAATGTTTCCAATGGTCTTCCAAAGACAGCTTTATCTGCACTAACCCTTGAAGACACCTCTGCCGTTTCCATTTCGAAAGAAACCAAAAAAGTTGCCCCTTTCATCAACAAGGCATCCCTGCGTTTCCAAGAGAGCATTGAAATTTTGTTCACCAAAAACTGCAATTCAGAGACCCCTCACCAAATCGCATTTATTTGGATCTCTCTCCTAAAATCTGGCAACATTTCCAACACCTCAACTTCAAATTGTAGTTCTGGCAACCAGCCCATCCAGTCGATCGCAGGTGATCAAGGTCGTAGGATGACCGAAAGCTACCGCTAAATGAACTTTTTACCGTACGCGACTCTGTGTGTTTCGCACGTTTTATATGTTTATGTGTTATTGTCCATGTATGCTGGCAGTAGAGCTTGTGTATGAGTAAATGGTGTTTTGTCAAAATGGTTTTCTATTGGTGCAGGAGTTAGACAAGGTTGTGTAATGTCACCATGGCTGTTTAATATATTTACAGATGCATGCATGATGCCAAAATAGATAATACTGTTTTATTTCTTGGTGATATGCATGTGTGAAGATTGCTGTATGCTGATGACACTGTCCTGCTGGCAGAGAGCAAAAGTGAGTTGCAGAGTATGTTGTCCCAGAAGTATGAAGTTTGCATGAAATTCAAACTGCGTTAGTACTAATAAGGAAACAAGAAAGATGACACCGACCTTTCGGGTGTAATAAGCACGTCCTTTAAATCCGTTCTGACGCAAATTAAATTTATCAAAGCTATTCAAAAGCAATGGAACTTTATGGAAAACAATATATCTGACGGAAGAAAGAAGTTTTTCAATCGGATCTTTAATCCCTCAGATATTGGTGTAAACGGAATCTTGAGCTTACGAATCCTTAGAAACAGAGTTATCGACAAAAATAAGATGTGACTTTACGTCCACTGGTGGGAAAACCATGCATTATTTTAGGAAGAAAGTATTCGCAAAAGGTTTATCCATATGAGCAGTATCGGTCCAAGAAAAAAAAAAATTTAGTCGAGTTTTCAGGAGCCCAGATTTTACTACAAATACATCAGAAGCAGAAATGAAAACCTATGACCCCTGGTGGCCAAACCATTATTTGCAAAACATTAGAAATTATGTGAAAAATATTTTCCATCAGGTCTTGTATGCGATACAGGAGGAATTTTTTCAAATCGGAGTTTTAGGAGCAGAAAATGCAATTTACCTTTATGCACCCTAGCGGAAAGTCTAAATGATTTACATGAAATTTTTGAATTTATAGGAAAAACATTTCGCATCGTAAACACCATCCAACAACGAAGGAATTTTTCAAATTGGACTTTTAGAAGTAGAGATATTGACAAAAATAAGATATACATCTACGCCCCCTGGCGTAGAAACCATGCATTATTTCAAAAAGAAAGTGTCCCTAAAAGGTTTGTCGACATGAGTAGTACCGGTCCACAAAAGACTTTTTTCAATCGAGATTTTAGAAGATCATATTTTGCTGCAAATACATCCGGAAATTAAGACTTACATCACCTGGTGGGCAAACAATTTTTTACAAAAATTTTAAATTACATGCAAACGATTTCCCATCAGGAGCTGTATCCGGTGCAGAAAGAATTTTTTAGATCGGAGATTTAAAAGTAGAGATATAGGGGAAAACGCAATTTACCTTTATGCCCCCTAGCGGAAAGTCTATGAATTACGTGAACATTATGAAATTATATGAAAAACATGCGACATGGAAAACACTATCCAACAAAGGAGGAATTTTTCAAATCGGACTCCTAGAAGTCGAGATATTGACAAAAATAAGATACACATCTACGCCCCCTGGTGTAAAAATCGTGCACTATTATAAGAAGAAAATGTTTCTAAAAAGTTTGTCAGCATGAGTGGTAGTATCGGTCTACAAACGACGTTATTTTCAATCAAGAATTTAGAAGCTCATATTTTGCTGCAATTACATCAGAAGCAGAAATTAAGATTTACGCCCTGGTAGCCAAACCATTTTTTACAAAAATTAGAAATTATGTGCAAACGATTTCCCATCAGGAGCTGTATCCGGTGCAGAAAGAATTTTTCAGATCGGAGATTTAGAGGCAGAGATATAGGGGAAAACACAATTTACCTTTACGCCCCCTAGCGAGAAGTCTATGAATTACTTGAAAATTTTGAAATTATATGAAAAACATGTTACACAGAAAACACTATCCAACAAAGAAGGAATTTTTCAAATCGAACTCCTAGAAGTCGAGATATTGACAAAAATAAGATATACATCTACGCCCCCTGGTGGAGAAACTGTGAAATATTTTAGGAAGAAAATATCCCGAAAAGGTTTATCGATGTGAGTGGCATCAGTGCAAGAAATAATTTTTTCAATCGATATTTTAGAAGCTCAGATTTTATGGCAAATACATCAGAAGCGAAAATTAACACTTACGCCCCCTGGTGGCTAAAGTATTCTTTACCAAAAATTCGAAATTATATGCAAAAGATTGTGCATCATGAGATGTATCCGCTGAAAAAAATATTTTCAAATCGGAGTTTTAGAAGAAGAGTTATCGAAAAAAATGCAATTTACTTTTACGCCCCTAGCGGAAAATCTATGCGTAGTTTGAAAAAGAAATTATATCCAAAATACTCTTCGACATAAATGGAATCGAAAGATAAAAGATTTTTTCAATCGGATGTTTAGAAGCAAATATGTGGAATAAAGCATATTTTTGAATTCGACATCATCTGCATTTACGCCCTCTACTGGCGAAATTGTACATCCTAAAAAAAAAAAAAAACGAAATGAAGGATCATCATTCGCATATTTCAAGCTTTCGACCGCAAAAAGAATTTTTCAAATCGGACTAATAGTTGCAGAGATATCGTGGGTACAGACGGACGGACAAACCGATAACATAAGCACGTTTTTTTTACAAAAGACGTGCTAAAAACCAAAGTTATAAATGAGTGGTAGGCAATGCACGTAACTAACAAACAAATTAAGAGGAAGGTAGTGTAGGACACGCTAAGTCATGTTTAAAAGTTTAATGCAAATATATTTCAGCTATTATTATGACCTTCATCAGTGTGACTACGATTGGTTTACGTTGCCAGACTGGAAAGGTAAGTTTTGTAATGGTAACTTCGGATGACGTGATGCAATGAGGGATTTTCAGATGTAAGGAACGAAAATGGGGAGCTCAGAGTTGCAATTTTTGGAAAATAAAATTTCCAAACTTTCTCTAAACCTCGGAGCATACCGATTTTGGAAGGGAGCCAACTTTTAGTATCGGACCAAAGTGGAATAGCAGAAGTGTCAGACATAGTACGAAGAGATAAGGCAGATGAAGGTTTTCCAAATTTCACATCAGATTTGTGTTTCTGAAGTCTTGAGAGAATTTTCCGGAATGAACTTCCTATGTACGCGGTTAATCCAATGCTAGTCTTCATCGGAATTTTATACACTCCAGGAGAAGAAAGCAGAGGTCTTGGGTCTCTGTCATTACGGAGTATAACAAAAATTAAAGGAGAAGAACGAATGGCAAGCCTATATCCTTCTCTTTTGAAGATACTGATGAGTTTGTAGGCAGAAGGTTTGTGGTAAGGGATTGAGCCAGAAAGTGTTAGTTCCTTTTTTGGTGAAACAGGTTGAAGAGCAACAACTGTTTTTTTTTTCTTAGCATTTTGAATTAATTTAGAAACCAAGAGAGGGGAAAGCCATGTTGAGTAGCAATCAAGCGGATGTTTGCTAATTCATTTGTTAGATTAATTTCAGTGTTACAAACCAAATGAGCTTGATGAATGAGAGACTTGAGTGGCTGACAGTTTATATAGGTGGAAGGTATGAGAATTGAAAGGAATAATGCTATTGGTAGGAACTGGTTTTCAGTAGACAGAAGTGGAAAGAAGATTATTATATTTTGAGATGCTGACATCCAAGAAATTTATCTTGCCATCATTTTCTTCATTAATAGTGAATCTAATGGACAGGAATTTTTCAGTGATTAAATTTGTGAGTTGCAATAGATCTGTTTTAGGATGAGGCCAGATGACAAAAATATCGTCGACATAACAGAGCCATAAATAAGGTAGGTTGTTGGTCATGTTGCATCACTATTGATTGCTCAATATTTTGCAGGTATACTTCAGCCAAAAGTGGGGAAAGAGGTGACCCCATCGATACACCTTGGTTTTGTTGATAGCATTGATTATTAAAAACGAAGAAACTGTGTTGACGAAGAGAATACAGGCAATCATACAAACAAATCCTTGGTTAAAGTGCCGTCCATGGGGAATTGTTCTTTGAATTTATGAATGAGTAGCATGTGTGCTTCAAATTGAGGCACAGAAGGAAAAAGTGATTCAACGTCCACGGAAAACATACTAGCATGACCATCAATGAAATTTGGAAGTCTAGAGATGAATTCAGCAGTGGATGAGATATTGAAGGGGTGGTTATTATTGATAATCTTGCATTTTTTTGCAAGACATTTTTCCAGGTTACAAGCAGGAGAGTGAGTATTTTCCACAAGAGGTCTAATTGGAGCATTAGCTTTGTGTAATTTAATTTGGGCAAATAATCTAGGAGAATTGTAGAAAGAAGGAGCGGAAAATTCTCCTAAGAAAATCTTTAACGACTAACTCATTGAGGCGATCCACAGATGATTTCAAGGTTTCCACAGGATTTTTAGAAAGAAGTTTGCAATTGATGGAAAGGAGGAAATCATTGACTTTTTTATTAAGGGTATCCTTTTCGATAATGACTGGAAGGCCGACTTTATCAGCCATACATACGGCTAAATTATTAGCTTTTAGAAACTGTTTAATTTTCAAGAACTTTGAGGCAAACTTAGTATTATTGACAGAACTTGAGTGTGCTTGCTTAATAAAGATGGCAGCAACCTGAGTACGTATTTTATGCTGAGCATCAGAAGTGGTGTTATGAATAGCAGATTCAAGCAAGGGGATAGTTTCCACGAGATTCTCAGTAGAAGGAGGAGCAAATTTTGGGCCTTGGTTAAGACAGTCGTTGAAGATGGAAGGCAGAACAAACGAAGACAAGTTGAAGAATTTAGCAGCATCCGAGGTGGGAGAGTCCATGGTTGACTCCCGGTGACAGCAGTTGACAAAATCTGACTGAGAACGTAAGAAACGTAATTTCTTAGCATGTTTTTTGTCTTCACAGAATATGACAGAAGAGATGGATTGGTGCGAAGTTTCCCTGTTATGCCAACTGATCTTTCTCATCAAATGCAAGTTCTTTCAAGTTATCCCTTCTGCTTTTAAACTTCAAAAACCAGCTCTAAAAGGTCGATGTCAAAAGATTATTTATACCGCTAGCAAGAATCTTCTCTCTGCTGTAACTCGTGATACTAGGGCTCAGATTGCTAATTTGGAATTACTGTGTTTCAACCACTACCAAACTTTCTCGTTTTCGACCAACCCGTTCCTAGTGGATAAGTTCATGATTATGATTCATCAATTCATTTCTTCTGTCAAATTCTGTGAAGACAAAAAACATGCTAAGAAATTACACTTCTTAACACTCTCAGTCAGATTTTGTCAACCGCTCTCACCGGGAGTCAACCATAGACTCTCCCACCTCGGATGCCGCTAAATTCGTCAACTTGTATTTGCTTGTTCAGCCTTCTGTTTTCAATGACTGTCTTAACCAAGGCCCAAAATTTGCTCCTCCTCCTACTGAGAATCTCATGGAAACCATCCCCTTGCTTGAATCTGCTATTCACAACACCACTTCTGATGCTCAGCATAAAATACGTACTCAGGCTGCTGCCATCTTTATTAAGCAAGCACACTCAAGTTCTGTCAATAATACTAAGTTTGCCTCAAAGCTCTTGAAAACTAAACAGTTCCTAAAAGCTAATAATTTAGCTGTATGTATGGCTGATAAAGTTGGCCTTCCAGTCATTATCGAGAAGGATACCCTTAATAAAAAAAAGTCAATGATTTCCTCCTTTCCACCAATTGCAAACTTCTTTCTAAAAATCCTGTGGAAACCTTGATATCATCTGGGGATCGCTTCAATAAGTTACAGTTGTTAAAGGTTTTCTTAGGAGAATTTTTTGCTCCTTCTTTCTAAAATTCTCCTAGATTATTTTCTCAAATTAAATTACACAAAGCTAATGCTCCAATTAGACCTCTTGTGGAAAATACTCACTCTCCTGCTTGTAACCTGGAAAAATGTCTTGCCAAAAATGCAAGATTATCACTAATAACCTTTTCCTTCAATATCTCATCCACTGCTGAATTCATCTCTAGACTTCAAAATTCCATTGATGGTCATGCCAGTATATTTACACTGGACATTGAATCACTTTTTCCTTCTGTGCCTCAATTTGAAGCACACATGTTACTCATTCATAAATTCAAAGAACAATTCCCCATGGACGGCACTTTAACCAAGGATTTGTTTGTATGATTGCCCGTATTCTCTTCGTCAACACAGTTTCTTCATTTTTAATAATCAATGCTATCAACAAAACCAAGGTGTACCGATGGGGTCACTTCTTTCCCCACTTTTGGCTGAAGTATACCTGCAAAATATTGAGCAATCAATAGTGATGCAACATGACCAACAACCTACCTCATGGCTCCGTTATGTCGACGATATTTTTGTCATCTGGCCTCATCCTAAAACAGATCTATTGCAACTCACAAATTTAATCACTGAAAAATTCCTGTCCATTAGATTCACTATTAATGAAGAGATTGATGGCAAGATAAATTTCTTGGATGTCAGCATCTCAAAATGTAATAATCTTCTTTCCACTTCTGTCTACTGAAAACCAGTTCCTACCAATAGCATTATTCCTTTCAATTCTCATACCTTCCACCAATATAAACTGTCAGCCCTCAACTCAAGTCTCTCATTCATCGAGCTCATTTGGTTTGTAACACTGAAAATAATCTAACAAATGAATTAGCAAACATCCGCTTGATTGCTACTCAACATGGCTTTCCCCCTCTCCTGGTTTCTAAATTAATTTAAAAATTCTAAGAAAAACCAGTTGTTGCTCTTCAACCTGTTTCACCAAAAATGGAACTAACATTTTCTGGCTCAATCCCTTACCACGAACCCTCTGCCTACAAACTCATCAGTATCTTCAAAAGAGGAGGATATAAACTTGGCATTTGTTCTTCCCTTCAATTTCTGTTATACTCCGTAATGACAGAGACCCAAGACCTCCGCTTTCTTCGTCTGGAGAGTATAAAATTTCGATCAAGACTAATGTTGGATTAACCGCGTACATAGGAAGTTCATTCCGAAAAATTATCTCGAGACTTCAGGAACACAAATCTGATGTGAAATTTGGAAAACCTTCATCTGCCTTATCTCTTCTTACTATGGCTGACACTTCCGCTATTCCACTTTGGTCCGATACTAAAAAGTTGGCTCCCTTCCAAAATTGGTATGCTCTGAGGTTTAGAGAAAGTTTGGAAATTTTATTTTCCAAAAATTGCAACTCTGAGCTCCCCATTTTCGTACCTTACATCTGGAAATCCCTCATTGTATCACATCACCCGAAGTTACCATTAAAAAACTAACCTTTCCAATCTGGCAACGTAAACCAATCGTAGTCACACTGATGAAGGTCATAATAATAGCTGAAATATATTTGCATTAAACTTTTATACGTAACTTAGCGTGTTCTACACTACCTTCTTCTTAACCAAAGTTATGGTTTTTGAGCGGGGGAACTGGTAGTACTGAATGTAGCATAAGTCTAAATGGCACTGTGATTGACCAGATGAATGAGTTTGTGTATTTAGGAAGCATGTTTGACAGAGAGAACAAATTGGATGGTGAAATTAGTGGAGAGTGAATTCTTCATTGAAAGTCATAGCTGCCTTGGGAGGTTTTCACAGGAAAGATGGATTCTCTACAGTCCCGCATGGCTGTGTGAGAAAGTGTAATTGTTCCTACTCTGATGTATGGCAGTGAAACCTGGGTACTACAAAAGAAACATATGAGTTGTTTGTGTGCTGGAGAAATGAGTTACTTACATGAGGTTTGTGGCAAGACATGGTCTGATCGTGTGAGGAATGAAGATGTGTTGGAGTTATGTAATGTGAAGCAAAATGTTGTTAGCAAGGTGGAGACTAATATGCTTCGGTGGTTTGGGCATGTTGAAAGAATGATTGACGAGATGCTTACTAAGAAAAAAAAAATCAGCCCAAGTGGCAGGGAGGAAAAGCAAAGGAAGGCCAAGGAAGTCAAGGGAGGATCAGATTCAGGAGTGTCTGCATGAGAAAAAGATCATGAGTATGAAGTATAGAAGATCTTGTGTGTGTCATGTGATGGATGTCAGTGAAGCTTGAATTGTGTGCCAAGTTCGCTGTAAGTGGAGGAGTTTGATATGGCAACAGTAAGTAAATAATCAGATGAAAATTATCTGGTAGTTTATCTTTTCTTTGTGGAGCTAACCTTTGAATCTCAGAGAACAGCTTAGTGATATGTATGCACTAGACCGGGGCAACACCGTGAGAAAAAGATCCCGATTATGGGAAAATTTTTCACTCTGTTAACTTTTGCTTTCGAAAGTTTTGAAATGTGAAATACTGTCTCCAGACAGAAAACGTCCACCTTCCCCAAATAAAATTGTTTCCAGTTATGCATTGATCTCCAGAATGACCTACATGATAAAAAAAAAAAAAGTGGAATCCCACGAATAAACCTTATGTATGTGTGTTAGAAGCAGAAAATCATATAATGAAAGGGGGAAAAAATGTTTAAATTTCACTGCACACCAACTAAATTTTTTCCATAAGTTATGCCTGTCAAACACATGTCTGAATCACATTGGTACATAGGTGTGGTATGACAATGATGATGTGGGTAACAGAAAAAGTATCACAATTTTATTCCTAGGATGAACTTCCACAGTTAATGTATAAATGCAAGAAAATCCCAGCTTTATAACATATATTTGTTACCACATGTAGCAAATTTGAAGAGATCACACACACAAAATAAATAAATAAATAAATAAAATAAAAACAATACAAAACAATGTACACAGACTTTTTTACAACTAGTTATTCTCATGTAAAAAATAGAGTTCAATAAAACCATTTGCATATGTGGAAATTCATATTATGCAGGTGCTATAATAAGGTTCAACACCATTTTCTAAAACTGAAAGTGATAATGCTTAGGAAGACATTGCACGTACAATCAGGCCTCCGTGTACTCCACTACCTCTAAGATTTGGAGCATATTCAGACAAATCCACAGTACGTAGCCATTCCATGACACGATGATTTGTCCACAAACATACCAACTCTGGAGAATAAGTCTTGTTCTAGAAAAAGTATAAAAAGAAAGAAAAACTGAAATATATGGTACAGAAAGCATTGAATATGAAATTTAAAACACTGAGAATACAGGCATGAAGTCTTGCAATTTATACCAAATTGGTTAAATAAAAATAATTAACAAAAAAAGGTCCCTTTACTGCAAGTTAAGGCTTCACAATCTGATATCACAACTAGTAAATGGATGGATCAAAGACAAACTAAATGGAACAACAACTGCTTCAAAACCTTGCTGGCAAAAGAACTATGCATCACATGAATAAAACAATGTTTCTCTACACCTGCAAGGATTATAGAGCTAGAATAAATCTCCTACAAAAATTTTTTTCTCAATAGCATGCATGTTATACCTGGTTTTCATTCTTAATGACCCTGCTTAATGTTCTTCCTTGCACACTGTGCACTTTTTCCAGTCTATGTCAGAGTTCTGTGGCATATGAGCTAATAACCTGGACACTTTGTCAGGGCCATCCAAACAATAAGACACAAAGAAGGTGTATTTCTCAGACATACATCATGATACTTATACATGTATTGGGTTGTTGGAAAAGTCATGACATATTTTGGCACCCGATGTTGGCTGGGCAGTTTTGGAAGTACTAGAGGCATGCAGCTCTGTTATCGCTATGGTATTCGACAGGTGCCAGTTCTAGCTGCAGTCTAAAAGGAATAGTGAGCGATTTGGTTAATTTGTGGAGATTTGGCATCAAGTTGAAGATGGAAGACCAAACTGTGCATTTTCCCCATATTTTACTGTTTTACTTCCGTAAAGGAAAGAACACGCGTCAAGCTTGTGAAAAGTTGCGTAAAGTGTACGGTGATAATGTTCTACAAGAACGTCACTGCCAGCGGTGGTTCGCAAAATTCCGTGCTGGTGATTTTGACCTCAACGATGCTCCTCGGTCGGGGAGGCCAACCGAGGATGATGACGACCAAATCAAGGCATTGATCAAGTCAAACCCATGTTACACAACACAAGAGATTGCAGACACATTGCATATTCATCATTTAAGTGTTCACGACCACCTGAAGAAGCTGGGATATGTAAGCAAGCTCGATGTGTGGGTTCCTCATGAACTCAAAGGAGCTCAATTGACGGCGCGTATAAACATCTGTGATATGCTAATTAAACGTGAGGAAAACGATCCTTTTTTGAAGCGACTGATAACTGGTGATGAAAGGTGGATTGTGTACAACAATGTGCTGCACAAACAGTCTTGGTCCCAATATGCTGCTTCGCCTCAAACGACATCCAAAGCAGACATTCATCAGCGGAAGGTTCTGGTCTCTGTGTGGTGGGATTTTAAAGGTGTCATGTGTTTTGAGCTCCTACCACGGAACCAAACAATCAATTCCAGGGATCATAGCATACTTCTGGAAAATTTTAGGTAGGAATTTTAGGACTTTTTAGAAAAATTTTAGGAGTGTATTTCAATAAAAACTAGATGTATATTTGTATACATCTAGTAAAACAACTTTGTATACATTGTAAAGAGTTTGCTTCACACACTTCAACCATATATACTGATAGACTGCGCATGACATCAAAATTTCTGGCTCCAACATAAAATCACATGACATCAGTCAAAAAGATGGGTTACACCTGCTGTGCTTATGGTTGCTCTGAGCGATATAGTAAAGAAAGTTCTATGATTTTTCATGGGTAAGAAACAAATTAAATACCTAAGTCAATAAAGTTCAATTACTTAACCAGAAACTTGCAGCTATTGATATAAAAATATAGTAACTTAAGAAAAAAATGGAATGCATGTTCCAAATTCTTCGCAAATGTTCATCACATTATAAATCACAAAATGTAAACAACCCGATCATGCATGTATATAGCTCATAAGTAAACTAACCTGAAGAGTTTTCATTATATATGAGGCGCATTCACATAATACACCGAAAACACTGAAGTTCTGCAGCGTAAATTATAGTAATCATAACAGCATTTTCACACGAAATTTGGAGTCTTATGATGACGTGCTCAATGTTTGAGCCATGGCTGCTTTGATGCAGCTATTGCCAATGCGCAGTCCATTAGTATATATGGTCGAAGTTCACACCCAAATTTTTTGCATAACGTCTAATGTCTAAAGTTTAAGTATGATTTACTTCTAATGTTCAGTTCTTATCTTTTCACGTGTTATTATCATATTCAAGTATATTTACCACATTCAAGTTTCACTTTGAACATTAATATGCTGTTGAACCAGAAGCAATTCACGATTTTCACAGTAAAGTTTTCAGGTTTCACATTAAATTATAATATCATAAAAAGGTAATTGAAAACCAAGAACTATGTACAATTGTTCACTGAATTACTTTTTTCATATTATTGTTTTAACCTTTTCCTGATAAGCCTATCTTTTTCTGCTTCCACCACAACTAATTTACTTTCAGTTTTCTTTATTTCAGCTGAACCTTGTATGATCAAGTTAGAGGCAACTGCTATTTCAACAGTATTTTGTTTTTCTACAGCTTTTCTCATTCTTTCTGTTCCCTCTTGAATTACTGCTAGGGAGGCTTCTTTATCTTTTTTAAGCCTATTTATTTCTGCATCATTTTCTTTTATTTTGTCATCAAACTCAGCTTTTTTTTTTTTCTCTAGCTGCTTTTCCTTATTTTCCCTCTCTTTCTGCTTCCTATCTTTTACCTTTTTTTATTCTTCTTCCTTCAGCTTATCAACATACTCTTTATAAAATTTATGTGAATCACGAAAACTATTTAACAAATTTCTTGTTATGGGAACTTTACTTACACATCCATAGTGTTTAATGGCCCCTTTAACTATTCTTAATGATGTTATAGTTGAGTCTTTTAAGTTAGCCTTGTCCTTCCTTAACAGAGCAGTGTTAACCGAAAATCCCCTTTCTGCATCAGCATTACCATGAGGTAAAACTAAAATTGACTTGATGAGTTTAGCAAGATTTGAGTATTTTTCTTTTCCGCTAGAGTCTTTAATACTAAATATATTACGCCAGTAATGATCAATCCGCACTGGAATATGCCCTTCCTCTGAAAATTTCACTAGTTCATCTAGAGTTGGCTTATCGCAATTTAAAAGTTTCCACTCTTCTCTAACTCTATCAATTTGTTCCTCAGAAAGATGCAAAACACTTGAAATTCTGGTGATTTCCGAAAGTCCTTCAGTGACTGAAAGTTGAGTTGACTCTTTCTTTGGTTCTTTTACCTTTAAAACTTCTATGTCTCTTAGCTTTTGATTGCAGAATGGCAAATTTGACTTTAAATATTTTGTGGTTGCAATTAGTGATGATCTTACACCTAAGAGAAATAATTTCTGCCTGGTCTCCTGAACATTCCTGAGGAGATTTTTTGTCTTCATACAAACCTTCTAACTCCCCTAGTTTTTTCCATGAATTTTTGTCTTCAAAATCTACATTCTTTAGGTCTTCTCCAAATTTCCCTGCAATAACACCATCTTGGATAAACTGAGCCATAACATTCCTCATTAAAGTATTTAAATCACAATATAACTGGTGTATTTTTGGTTCTTCACTCTGATAACATAATGAAAACTTTTCAAAATTTTGGTGTGAAAATGAAATTAATGCTAAATAGCAAGGAGTTAGCTCATTTTTCAGGAAACAGTGAATTATTTTATACCTTGCCGACTTGCGTAGTTGTTTTTCAAATATTTTTTGAGATGGCAAGAAGTTTAAAAAATATTCTGTAATATTTAGCCATTGATCCAAGAGCCTCTGGGCTACAGAACCAACGGTTAACCATCTGTTGCTGACATGACGCAAAAGAAATTTGGCTGTGACCAATGTTATATCCTCGACAGATTTATAATCCTCTCGTCTTGCAGCACTACTCTTTAAAAAGTAATGCATATCAGTAGCAAATTCGTCAAAATCTGTATTTAAGCTTGTCAAAAAATTTTTAAATGCATTGCTAACAACATGCAGGTTGCAAAAACCTAGTTCCAAAGATTTCTGGCCTGTTTCCTGTTTTACAACTTCATTGAATTTGCGTAAAAGCACTTATTTACATTTGGGCTGTCCATGGATACACAAATAATTCTGTTCAACGAAATATTGAAGGATGATAACACATTAAGAATTTCTTTTAGCAAAATATCTGCTGTTGCATGACCCAGAAAAACGCTTGTTAGGTATCGGCAAGAAACTGAATTTATTTCTGAAGACCAGTACCTGAGATACACATCCAACTGCCGTTTCACTTGTGTATTTGTAGTTTCATCAAATGCTATAGTAACCTTTCCTGGGCTACTAGATGCAATGTCTTTTTCAAATCCTCTTCAAAATATTTTGACAATCCATGTGATATCACATAAGCAACTTTTTTCTTTAAGTTGCATTTTGGCTGCAATAGCAGAATCAGGAAACATTTCTTTGAAAAGTTCGACTGTTTCAGTGCATGAAACAAAAGACATATTGTCCTTAGCAACTTTCATGGCCCATAATGCTTCGGCTTTAGCCAACTGTAAATCATGACTCAGTACGTCACTAATATTTGTTTTGGGCTGAAGATCCCGTCCTCCAAAGGCTTTCAAGGATGGACTTATTTTGAAATTTCTGCAAATGTTTTTTTTCCTTTATGATGCGCTTTTACTTGTGAAAAGCCACTATTAGAAATATTGAAAATTTCTGAACGCAATATACACTTAGCAGAAAATATTGTTTCAGTTGCAGAACACCATTCTTTCAACTTCACTCCGTCCAATTCTTTGGCGAGCCACGCATCTTGAAATTTCGTTTTGGATTTAGGCATCTTAAACACTTGTATTACTAACCAGAAAATGAAAGGGAAGTACAAAAACACGTTCCAATATTGCAAAACCAGACAACTTCCCGAAGTTTGGCTGCGAGGATGTCAGAAGATAGAAAAAAAAAAAAAGAAAAAAGCAGGTCACCACTAGAGAACTGAACCTGCACACAGCACAGAGAACACCATAAAAGACGCAAAACCAGAAACTATCATACGCATCTCACGCAAGTTCAGTCACAGCAAGTCGGAGCCGAGATATATTGCGCATCGAAGGTCAATGATCACGTGCTCTACTGCCTGCCACGATAACACTCAGCTACCATCCCATCGTCATTACCGGAGGCTACGGAAGGAGACCACATGTTTCCTCTTTGCTTCCACCCACCTGCGGTTTACAACAACAAAACATCAGCAGAAAAAGAGGAGGTTCCACAAGGCATGTACAAAAATAAAGTACGATCTTCTGCGTGCCACAGAGTTCGTCTGCAAAGCACAAACCAGGAGTGAAAATGACCCCTCCCCTTTTCCCTTAGATCTCTTGTTACTCTCGAAAACTGTCCGAAGGCACAAAAGTGGAGCGCCCGCCCCGAAGCAAGTGCATCTCGATGGCGTCATTTTCCCTCCCTTTAGCAGCACAGCATATAGGCTGTGTTTCTACAATAACAGGTCTTTTTACCTTACCGTAACGGTAAATTTATTGGCGTTAATAACGGTTGTATTTTTAATAAATAAGCTTACGAAAATTTTAGGAAGAATAGCAAATTTTAGGTATAATTTTAGGAATTTAAGGAGGGTCACAAAATATTAGGAATTTTAGGAGGAATGCGATCCCTGCAATTCGAATGTGTACTGTTGGCAATTGGACAGTTTGAATGAACCCATCATCCAGAAACGTCCAGAGCTTGTTCATCATAAAGGTGTTGTGTTCCATCACGACAACGTGAGATTACACACAAGTTTGATCACCTGCCAAAAATTATTGGAGCTTGGGTGGGATGTGTTGCCACACCCAGCATACATGCCTGACCTTGTGCCATCAGACTTCCACTTGCTAACTCTCTTCAACAGTCCTTGCGTGGTATAATGTTCAATTCAGATGAGGCTATAAATCAGCACCTTGTACAGTTTTTCGCCATGAAAGACAAGTCCTTCTATGAACGAGGCATTCTGCAGCTCACTGAAAGATGGTAAAAGGTTATCGAACAAAACGGGCTTTATATCATTGATTGATCTTTGTTCTTTCTATCAATAAATGACCTTTGCAAAACATGGCTAAATATGTCATGACTTTTCCGACAACCCAATATATAAGTACCATGATGTACTTATTTGTTCCACTGTTTCCCTTAGTATGTTGAATAGCAGTACTCAACATACTAAGGGAAACAGTGAAACAAATAAGTCCTAGTTTCTCTGGTTATCGCCAAGAAAGAAATAGCAAGAGATGTTGCTCAAAATGTCTCAAATCATTCACACATGCCATCCGACTTTGAGTGCAATGTCATAGTTTGTCATTTTGATATTGCAGCCTTGATCAGAATGCAATTCAAGAGGCACCTCCTTGGGAATTCATGACTCAGATGATGAAGATTTTGGCTATGGTAATTGCCTCCTGATTTTCTATGAGAAAGACTTCTGGCCACTTGTTGAAGTCAACAATAAACAACAAATACTGGTTGTCATCCTCTGATTTAGGAAACAGTTCTATGACATCAACAGCAATCCTTTCAAGTGGAGCACCCACTTTATAAAGCTGCATCTGGTGCCAACATCATATAGCAGAGCCTTCTCTTGAAGTACCCAGTTGACAATGTCAACACAACTCTTCAACATCAGCTCTACTCTTTACCCAGTAAAATCTTTCTCAACTTCCACTAACTTTATTCTTATATCAAAGTGACCACCACAAAGGTTGTACTCAGCTCACTGTTTTAACCACTTCTTTAACTCGGGATCTTAGTACTACTAGTTGGGCCTGATGTCCTTAGTTCTGGGAGTTATCTAATTCCCTATACAGAATTCCATCTTTTACTCTACCAGCAATTCCTGTTACAACTAATAGTTCTTTACAATCACACTATATGCTGAGACAGTGGGCAATTGTGACTAACACGAAAATTCACTTTCCTTTTGCAACAGACTTAAAATGTTCTTGCAGTCAGGCTATATGCTGAGACAGCAGGCCACAGGAGCTAATATGAAGACTACCTTTCCTTTGCAGCAGACTTCCAATATTCTAATCCCTTCCAGACACCATGGGTCCATCAAAGTGGGGGACCAAATAAGAGGTTAGTGGCTGCCTGCTGTACTGTTGTTATCTACCTGTGTTGGCAGCAGTTCTTTTCGACGTACTACAGGATGCACTCAATGGCACAAGCCAGAGAGACAAAGTGTCAGCATTCTCATTTGAAGCTTCTTTAGGATGTCCAACTGAAAATCTCACATTCCTGCAACCTTCGCAACCACTGTGTTACTTGTCCCTCTAGGATTTTGAAATGAAATAGCCTGTGTAAAGTGCAGTGGTCAATCCTCAATGAGAATTCTGACAGAACAAATGTACCCCTTTTGTAACCACGGCTAATAACCATTTCCTCGTGACACAATATAGTTCCTCTCAGTTTTACATGTCTTCCATTAATAAACCCTTTTCTCTTGATCCTACACCTGTCTGGGAAAGAACTGCTCCCAGTTCCATATCACTACCACAGACATCCAAAATGATATCCAAATTGGCCTGTTGGATAGACTAATATTGAGACATCCACATTGGCCTGTGGATAGACTAATATTGAGACATCCAAATTGGCCTGTGGATAGACTAATATTGAGACATCCAAATCAGCCTGTGGATAGACTAATATTGGCAGCGAAGGCAAAGTTCTTTGTGTTGTGAAGGTTTTCTGGCATTCCTCAATCAATTTAAAAGAGACCACATTCAATGAACAAAGACATCGTTCTTTCCACGTCTTATCAACACATAGCAACCGAAAAATTGTTATTCGGTCACTGCTGGGGATCCGAGCCACAGATCTCTCAACATCTAGCTGTAGCTGAGCCCATCTTATGAATTTATGATGTCAGAAGTTGACAGAAAAACACACATAGTGCCGTTGATTGTTGGCCACCGTTGCATAAGGCTAACACGCTCTGCTAGATATCGAGAGATCTGAGATTCGGATCCCCAGCAGTGACCGGATAACAATTTTAGGTTGCTATGTGTTGATAAGACGTAGAAAGAGCGATGTCTTTGTTCATCCACTGATGCCGAGTATTTGGAGGATTTTCACTTTGGACCTCAGTTTCAATGAATCAGTGCACTAGTTGGGAAATCTGCAGAAAATATTATATAAAGTGCTGGTAGTACAAACATGACCTGCAGAAACTTCTCACCTAGTACAAATTTATTGATGTTAGGCATTCCATAACTGCTGATTTCATTGAGCTTATGGCAGTTCACACAAAAACAGGTGGTATAATCTTTCTAATGAAGGTAACACTGGATGCTCAGGGATTGGAAGGTCTATATTCCTTGCCATTCGACTTCATTAATTAGTTTCTTAAATTACTATGTCCTTTCAGTTAAAGGTAAGTAGCTTACTGGTTACTTAGTAAGAGCACTACTCCTCGCTTCCATTCTATGTAGAATGGTGTTGATTCATCTATAGTAATCTTCACAGTCAATACAGTCAATCTTTGATGTCCTGCTACCATTTGTTACATTACATTGTAGCATTAAATTAAGAATGTGTTCATTAGAAAAAAAAATGCAACTCAATGTTGTATACTAGTGCACACTGTAGTTTCGAAATACCCAAATCTTTGAAGCTTCTCGTATACATTAAATGCAGAAATTTATTTTGCATAGTAGGAAAACAAAGTCAATATTTTTATAATAAGGAAGTGAATAAAAAATCCTGTTGCATTACCAAAACTCTATCAAGTGAAAATTATTAGCATTACACAAAATCATTTTGCATACCTTAGTTTCTTTAAAAAACCTCATCTATTTTCATTTGAGTTTCAGAATTCAATTATTTTCATAGCACAATCTAATTTAACAAGTGAATTTGAAATGTCCCCATCCTGTGAGTCTGTCTCAGAGAATCTTTTTAATGCTAAATGACACTGATTTGCATCTTTGATTAAATCAATGTCTTTAACATTAAGAGATTTAGTTTGCTCTAAAATGTGAGCTGATAACATGTGAATGTAAAGCTTAAAAAGTTAATAATAGGTAGTTTACCTTTTGTTGTAAGGCCAGCTCCTTTGGTATACATTTCTCAGCACGTTTTGTAGTCTATCGTTGATTCAAGCCTCTGGCGCGGTGGTCCTGCTCTGTCTTAATCTCATTCAATGCCAAACGAATGAATAAGCCCTTGAAGTGTACTGAAGCAATGACATTTGGCCTTAAGAACATCTATTTCCCTTAAAACCACTCTTACTGACATGTAAAAACCCAACCTGAGTTGGCTAATTGACATTTACAAAAACCAAAATTCTTTAACTCAACACGAACTGACATTGACCAACTAAAACAGACTTTCTATTTACATACACACAAACACAAATATTCCAACCAAAACACTAAAAAACATATATACACCTATTTACACACAACTTATCTTATTGCTTTCTATGTCATTCCATCAATTCCTGTTCCCTACACTACTCCACAACATCCATAGCATTCGGTCACCACACCTCAGCCATTCCCATGTAGACTGCCTCAAGCACTTTCTACCCCCTGCCGAGGTCATCTTCAGGAGGCATTCCAGATGTTATCTCTCCTGCTAGAGCAGTGTGAGTAAGCAAAGCAATCATTTTCCTTGCACCCGTCCGACGTCACCTACGGACACTCCACTGTGGCTCCATCTATTATAAACTTTAGTAAAATCTTCATTTTCTTCTGTGTTTTTGGCTTTTTTGTTCAATTTTTATAAATTCTTTCCATTAAGGATACTTGGGTCATTATTATTACAAATTCTATCTCTATTTTTCTCAATCAACACAGATTTGGCAATGCGTAGGTGTCTCTCATTGCTACACAATTTTATTATTTTAATCTCTTCAAAATTATGGTATGTGTGGTTATCCAGGCAGTGTATTAGTGTTGTTCGTGCTTTTTTTTTTTTTTTTTTTTTGCCAATTTTTAATATGCTGCTGTAGAGCAATGTTTTAATTGTTTTTTTTTAATGTCCTCCTACCATTTGTTACATTACATTTTTACATGTCAGTAAGAGTGGTTTTAAAGGAAATATATGTTTTTAGGGCCAAATGTCTTTACTGCAGTACACTTCAAGGGCTTATTCATTTGTCTGGCATTGAATGAGATGAAGACGGAGAAGGACCACCGTGCCAGAGGCTTGAACCAACGATAGACTACAAAAAGAAAAACGTGCAGAGAAATGTATACCAAAGGAGTTGGCCTTACAACAAAAGGTAAGCTACCTATTATTATTGTAATTGTATGCACATAAATTATGAATAGTTATAACATAAGCTGTAGTTGTTCTAACACTAGCTTAAAAAGTTGTCTAAAATCTCTGAGGAGATTATCAAATATTTAAAATTTTTTGTATGTTCTGGTCTTTGGAATCAATATATCTCAGTGCCATTTAGGCTGGCTTTTTAAAACAAGACAAATATTTAAAAAATAATTTCTTGAAGAAACTAAATATTAAAAATGAAAATAAGACTGAATTGAGTACTTAGATTTGACAACTCGAGGGCACAGCAGTTGAGCCCAGAGATAAGGAATAATTATGGCTGTATTATTTTCTGTGTGAACTAAAATAAAACATCAAAATCAGAAATTAATGATTACAAAACATTAAAATTAATATATTATAACCATATGAATATTATAAATTGTAATGTGCTGAAACTACTAATCAATTGAGATGTATATCATACATTACTATAATACCTACGTATTTCTCGATGTATCGAGATTTAAAAAAACATGTTTTCCATACGTTATTTTTCAGGTAGAACCATTTAATGGTGGTTTTAACTGTTGTAACTTTTTACATGTTATATTTCCTTTGAGTGAAAAGCAATTTCTCAGTTGAAAGTTATTAATATTCACTGCGAATATATATCGTGGTAATCGAATGTGATTCAAGGAAAAATCTTTCACGTAGTTGTTCTCATCAGGTTCTTGGGTTGTTCTCATCAGGTTCTTGGGTTGTTCTCATCAGGTTCTTGGGTTGTTCTCATCAGGTTCTTGGGTTGTTCTCATCAGGTTCTTGGGTGTAGGCTTAAAAAAAAGCCTATACCCAAGAACCTGATGAGAACAACCGTGCAAAGATTTGAACATCGACCACCTACAACTGATAGATACGTGAAAGATTTTTTCTTGAATCACATTCGATTACCGCGATATATATTCACAGCAAATATTAATAACTTCCAACTGAGAAATTGCTTTTCACTCAAAGGAAATATAACATGTAAAAGTTCCAACAGTTAAAACCACCATTAAATGGTTCTACCTGAAAAATAATCATACATTACTCAAAATAGCATAAAAACTATGCACATTTTTCTTCATGTGAGAAGCAAAGTCCAATTCTTTAATGGTTTTAAGCAAAGCGCGAGAATTAACACAAAATTATGGAAGTGAATGTTGCAAAACTGAAGCACTTTACACAAAATAATATAATGTAAAAAAAGATACCTTAAGTCCGACAAGCAACATAGTTCTGCATAGATGTAATAGTAATCAACTCTGCTCCATTGTCCAATGCATCGGAGTAACACTTCAAAAAGGCTAGGACTCGGTTGCAGGTCAAAGTTTGTAGTATAATACTAGTCCAATGCAGCTCCACTGTCCTATATATCGGAATATCACTTTGCAAAGGTTAGGACTCAGTTGCAAGTCGAAGTATGTAGACAGTTGAAAAGGCACATCCAAACTCACATTTAGTGTAAACGCATATAGTGAATGAAAGGTGAACAAAATTTAACACCCCACTTGGCTACAGAAAAAAAGAGACGACAACCTCGCTTCTTCATAAAAATATAAGCAAACATTGTGCAATATTAGGGCACATGCTATGCATTTCAGTACTTGTTCGTACCATTATCAAGCTGTGTTCTGGTGGCTCTGCTGGAAGATCGGGTAATTATATCTGAAGATTGCCAATCAGTGGCTGTCATGCCACTGCCCACATCGTCCTCGAGGTCACATGTTGAATTCGTCCGGCCGAGCATCTCGCCGACAGGTTGCTGCAAGTCGACTTGTAGATTCAGACCATCAAACCGAGACTGAATTTTATCAAAAGGAACACCATACTCGCCTGATTTACATCTTTTTTTATTCTTTGAATATAGCTCATGTTGAGAAATGGCTTTCTAGTTTCTTAATTGAATTACTAATCAAAAACAACTATTATGGGAATTTTACTAGGAAATTTTTTATTTAAATTGCAAATTTTCAGAGAAAACTCTTCTTCTTCAGGCTTAACTATCAATTTCATATTTCATAATCTGTTTCCAAGGGTATGGAATATCGACATGGTTAACTTTATTGCAATTACTCTCCCATGTCTTTTCAATAATTAAAGCCTAGGAAAATCTTATAATTTGTTCGGAACTCTGGTCCGTAATGATTTTGTCATTCTGAAAATCTGGAATGCACTTATTATCGATACAGTATTCAACTAACGCTGTCTTCCCCCCTCCCCTTCCGCTTTCTCCAATGATCCATATGTTGTTTAATCCGGTATCAGAGTTGATTCTTAGTGCTACCAATATAGTATTTCTTTATTGCAGTTCCATCTTGGTATAATACTGGGATGCTGTAGACTACTGTCTTGCTTTGTGTTTTTTTTTTTTGGTGCTTTATTATTTATAAGGATGTCACCATAAGTGGTAACACTTGTTCCAATACCTCTCTGAACTTTACTACACTCTCTCCGTAGTAGGGAGGAAATAACAGGGTAGTAAGGGAAAGTACCAAAATACACTATTTTTTCTTTTTCCTGTTGTCTTGGTTTATGTTTAAATTCATAAATCAGTTTTTTAATCATTTGACTCCTGTACCCATATTCCACTGCAACATTGGTGATCCAATTCAATTCTTCATTTCGAAGTCTACCAGTGCTGCACAAGGCAAATGCTCGCTGTATTAAATAGCAGAATGCCGAAATCTTGTGGGCCCATGGATGAAATGACTTTGCAGGTATAAATACCGGAGTGTAAGTATTTTTTCTAATTACTCGGAAGTCAATGCGTTGTTCCCTTTTGGAAACTACAACATCTAAAAATGATAGTTCTTTATTTTGTTCTACTTATTTGGTGAAATTAATAGTTGGGAAGTAACAACTGAAAGTTTTACAAACTGCTTCAATTATTTCTTGGTTTGACTTTCTGAAAATTAAAAAGGTACCGTCTACATATCTCCCATATAGAGCTATATTATCAGCAAACATAGGGAGCACATTGTATTCTATTTCTTGCAGAACAACATCCACAAATAGTGTAGACAGAGGGGACCCCATTGGTGCACCGGAACTCTTCCTGCAAAATTTTCCAAAAAATTCAAAGAAGTTATTTTCTTGTATGTATCATAACGCTGAAATGACATCGTCAATTTCTTTAGGTAACAAGTCATTACATATAGAAAGTCTATTATATATGATTTGTATAGCTTGTTGTTACTGGAGTATTTGGAAACAGTGATTCTACGTTCATGCTAACAAAATATGAGGAAGTAATATCAAAGGAACATTGCTTAACTCTTTCAACAAAAACTGTACTGTTTGGAATATTATAACTAGAGTTCATCAAGAGTGGTGACAAAAAAATTAAATAAGTTATTCTCTAAGTGTATAAGAGGGGAATTAGTTTTTGAAACTATTACCCACATTGGCTGTCAACTTTAAGAAGCTTAATTTTTCCGAATGCCTTAGGGATTCCTGCACCCTTTGGTGGTCTTGATTTTCTGATATTATCCGGAAGGCAACTGTGATTGCGGAACTGTGCAAGTTTATGTAGTAACTGGTCTGTTGGGTCTTTATTAACATGGTCTACAGCTAGCAGATCTATTGCAATTTCCATTTTGTTCTGGTATTCACAGTGGTCTAATAGAACTAGCTATTTGGATTTATCGTCTTCAATTATATTGATGTTAACATCTTTTTTGCAATTTCAATAGTTTCTGTCGTTCATATCGATAAATAGGGTGATTCAGATCTCTTGTAGTATGTTGTTCATGCATTTTACGTTTTATAAGCCTAAATATTTGATAGCTCACAGGATTTCTTTGGGTTGGAGTCAAATTAACTATGATATTATCCAATAATGGTATATAATTCTCAGAAACTGCCATAACTTAGATCTCATGCATCAGAACTGGGACATATAACTCAACACACCCTTACACACAGAAATGTAATAGCATAAAAACATTAATTAAAAGAGCAATCACACATTCCTCTAAAGAAGAATTTTGTAATGACGAAATAAATTACATTAAAGAAATCTCACACAACTATGGATACCCTCCACAGAAGATAAATAAATGGATTTATGAAGTACAAGTAAAAATGCAAGATACATATTCCCCTAAAAGAAAAAAAAAACAATTACAATATGCTGGAGCAACACCTTACCTTCCAGGAATATCTACAGAAATAAATAAATTATGCCATAAATATGGAATTCAGATGGGAAACAAATAATGACTATTGGAGATATGATAATTAATAACACTGAAAATGTATCTTGGAAAAAGCTGGTGTGTACAAAATACCTATAAGTGGAATCCCACCAATATCATATATTGGAAGTACTAAAAATCAGTTAAAACATCGCCTACAATAACATATTAAAAATTGGAAAAAAAAGAAGCAAAAACAGCATTGATATAATACTGTCTGGATAATCACACATACCCGAATTTTGAAGAGATTAAAATAATAAAATCATGTCGCAATGAGAGACACCTACGCATTGCAGAGTCTGTATTGATCGAAAAAAATAGAGATCGAATTTGTAATAATAACGATCCAAGTATCCTTAATGAAAAATGGAAAGAACTAATAAACATTGACCAAAAACACAGAAGAAGAAAATCAGGAGTTCACTAAAGTCAATAACAGATGGAGCCACGGTGGAAGCTTTCGTAGATGACGTTGGGGCGGGGCATGGTGGGGCAAGGAAGACTAGCGTATTGCTCACTCTTACTGCGGTGGCAGAAGAGAAAGCACCTAGAACACCTCCTGAAGATAACCCCGCAGAGGGTAGAAAGTACTTGAGGCAGTCTGCGTTGGAATGGCTTAGGGTGTGGTGAATGAATGTTCTGGTTGTTCATGAGGTGTTGAGGAGAGTCGAAAGAATAATATGAGTTGTATGTAAAGAGTTGTATATACGTTTTTAATATTTTTGTTTGGCATTTTGTATGTATGTAAATAGGCAGTTTGTGTTCATTGATAATATCAAGAGGTTTTGAGTTCAAGAATTGCGGTTTTTACCAACGAAGGTTGGGTTTTACACGCTGGTGGGAAGGGTGGGGAGAGGGGGAGGATACAGTTTTGGGACCTAGAAAGCAAGGCACTTCATGGACTTGAGCATTCGTCGAACATCTGAAAGAACCTGAAGCCAAAAAATAGAAAGCCGCACCGGAAACTTAAACCAAGCAAGACAACAAAAAGAATAAAACGTGCAGTGAAATGTGAAAAAGGTAAGCAACCTTATTATTATTATTATTATTATTATAATTGTATGCACATAAATTTAAAAACAACTGTGGCTTCTGCTATAGATGTTTTAACCTGAAAGTACTGAAATGCATAGCATGTGCCCTAATATCGCACAATGTTTGCTTATATTTTTGTGAAGAAGCGAGGTTTTAGTCTCTTTTTTTCTGTAGCCAAGTGGGGAGTTAAATTTTGTTCACCTTTCATTCGTTATATGCGTTTACACTGAATGTGAGTTTGGATGTGTCTTTTAAACTGTCTACATACTTCGACTTGCAACTGAGTCCTTACCTTTGCAAAGTGCTATTCCGATATATAGGACAGTGGAGCTGCATTGGACTAATATTATACTACAAACTTCGACCTGCAACAGAGTCCTAGCCTTTTTGAAGTATTATTCTGATGTATTGGACAATGGAGCAGAGTTGATTACTATAACATCTATGCAGAACTATGTTGCTTGTCGGACTTAAGGTACCTTTTTAACATTATATTATTTTGTGTAAAGTGCTTCAGTTTTGCAACATTCACTTCCATAATTTTGTGTTAATTCTTGCGCTTTGCTTACAGCCATTAAAGAATTGGACTTTGCTTCTCACATGAAGAAAAATGTACATAGAGTTTTTTACTATTTTGAGTAATGTATGATATACATACATCTCAATTGATTATTACAATTAATGTTTTATATCATATAATATATATATATATGCATGCTAATCCATCCTTTTAATGTTTTGTAATCATTAATTTCTGATGATATTAATGATTACAAAACATTAAAAGGATGGATTAGTGTGCTGTTCAGTCCAATGCATTCCAGCCATTCTTGCTTGCTGTCCTTGGGGACAAAGAGCGGCCTGCTGTTTTTTTGTCAATATTACTGATCACAAATGTCACATCTTTTTAATCAAAATTATAAATTTTCTACAGAAGTTGTTGATTTATTTGAGGTATGTTGGAGATCACATAAATGTAAAGGGTCACACATACATAAATTTTACTTTAACTTGAACAGGTTCCCATGATTCTTCATATATTCTGAGTTCTTTTGAATTTTAGATGTTTCTGGCCTCTAGTTCTTTTGATTTTTCTGGCCCAAGACCTGTTATCAAAAGTTTTGTTTACACAAAAATAATTTACATTTTGTTGACAAGTTCTTCATATTATGGCCAGTCATTAAATAAAAATTTTCTCATGTATTTTGTTAGTTTATTATTTTTAAATTAAGTTGTTGAAAATGCTCTTTATAAGTTTTGTATGTTCATTAATGGAACATATTTTTTAATGTAAAAACTTTCTTTAATTAGTTCATTTTTATGAGATTCATAATCCAAAATTTTAATTTCATGCCACAAGGGCATAGCTGTATGTGATTTGCCAATATACTATTTTGATCTTTATTATTAATAGCTCTTTCATGTTCCTTAATAATTTTTGAGACATTTGCCGTTTATGATTACTGTAACACTCCAGTGGAATTTCATATACAACATTTCTTCTTGTCATGTGCATTATTGGAAGATTCTTTATTGTCTAACTTTGCTACTTTGTTTTGAGCTGCAGTAGCTTCAAAGGTGATAGTAGTTGCTTCTGCACAAGCACGCACACATTCTTTCTATAGGTGCATTTCAGGAATTAAACTGTTACACCTCATAATCTAATAACAGTGTTCAAAATCAATTGCCTGTTCGCTTTAAGTAGCCTTATTACACAGTGGAATTGCATGATTGTGTTGCACATTTGCATTCATGCCCACTGCTGAGTGTCATGCAAATGATGTTCATTTCTATTGTATAACACCATGTCTGCTATGTAACCTTCCACACACAAGAAAGGCAGTTAACCTCATGCCACATTTCATACTCTGACAACATGCTACATCTCTGTATGAAAGCATTTCCAGCTCAATGCTCGTATATGACTTTTTTCATCAGAATAATCTGTAGAACAAATTCCCAAAGTTTGGCAAAGCATTATAGAAACACCCTACACATCAGTGCTGTCTCTTTTATTGAACTTATGAAATATTACTGTGTAGTGGTTGTAGTGACAGATACATTGGCACATAATTATCTTACACATTGCATAGCTAAGGCAATGCAGGGTGTAAGATGTGCTAAGATCAATTCAATACAAAATAAACCATGACACACACAAGCCTGCAAAACCTTTACATTAAAACAAGTTATTAAAATTTACCTCATCGGGTACAGAGCGACGTATTAGGCAGTGAGCATCAAATTTCTTCTCCCTCAGAACCTGGATTCCTCTTTTTATACTTATGTGATGCAAATTATTTGTTACTTTCAAGTACATGAGATCATCCTATAAAGTAAAGTCTTTAACCATAATGTTCAGATAACGAATTAATTCAACACAAAATAGATTTATGCAAAGTTCAGTAGTCACTCACTTGCACGTTTGCACAAACACGCAGAACTATATCTTATAAGAACAAAATATTTCATATCACTTTTCAGTCAGTGTGTTAGATATTTCTCAAGAAATGTGTATGTAGAATACAGTAACACAAGTAGCCTAATACTATAAACCAATAAGCCATAACATTAAAACCACTCTGCATTATGCAAATATGCACACATGCAGCCAATCAACATCAAGTGCCGAGGTCGTGAATGATATACACGTATATATGAGGACCGATCAAAAAGTTTCGAGACTAGACCAATACACAACAAGTACTTACATTACTTAAATCTGGCTATGATCTCTCTCAAAGTAGTCTCCTTGGGCAGCAATACACCACTGCCAGCATTTTTGCCACTGTTGGAGTGCTCCCCGGAAGTCCTGTTCGTGAATCGTGTCAAGCACCATCTGTGATTCACGCTGGATCTCATCCATGGTTTTAAAACGGCAACCCTAGAGCTTCAGTTTCATCTTCGGGAACAGAAAGAAGTCACAGGGGGCCAAATCCGGCGAGTAAGGTGGGTGAGGAAGGGTAGTCAGGCTGTTGCGGCTACAAAACTGACATGTTGCTAACGCTCTGCGAGCTGCTGCATTGTCGTGATGGAGCAGGAAATCGTCCCTACGCCACATTTCAGGTTGTTTATGGCGAATTTCCTCCCCAAGATGCCGCAAAACATTGCAGCAAAAAGGGCGGTAACGGTCTAGCCCTGGGGGACGAATTCACGGTGCACAACCCCACGAATTTTGAAGAACACAATGAGCATGCCTTTGGTTGCGCTCTGGACCTGTCAGGCCTTCTTCGGCCGTGGACGTGCCAGGCTCTTCCACTGCGACAACTGTTATTTGGTCTACAGGTCATAACTGTAGACCCAAGTCTCGCCCTAGTTATGACCCACGACAGGAACGTTGGATCATTCACCACCTGCTGATGAAGATCTTGACAGAGTTCGACATGGAGTGCCTTTTGTTTGGGGTTCAGAATCTTTGGCACAAACTTTGCAGAAATGCGGTGCATGTTTAAAACCGACATCATAATTTCTTGTACTGTTTCGTATGACACATTGAGGATAATAGCAATGTCTTGAATGGTTCTCCGACGATCTTCATGTACCAGTTCCCTAATTTTGTCCACATTTTCAGGGGTTTTGCTTGTGGATGGTCGCCTTGACCTCTTGTCATCTTCCAGTGCTGTTCTGCCGCTCTTGAAGCGTGAGTGCCACTCAAAACACCTCGCATGAATCATTCCCATAAGCCTGCAGCAACATTTCATGCGTCTCCATTCCAAATTTGCCGAATTTGACGCAGAATCTGATGTTCGCTTGCTGCTCTAGTTCGCAGTCCATTCCGAAATCCCAGCTGTGTTCTGCACGTGGTCACCAAATATCGTGTAGCACAGCTCCTGATGTTCACAAAACGACGCCACTCGGCACAATGACTCGCGAAGGTCCCTGCCCTCAACTACTGCTCGTTCATCTGTGTACTACCATCTGTTGGCGTGCTACGTACCTAGTCTCAGAAATTTTTTATCGCACTATGTATAATACCTGCGTTGGAGCTCTCTCAGTCAGTATTTCATTTTGTCTCAACATGGGAAAAGCAAAGGATTTATTATCTGATTTTGACAAAGGCCTGATTGTTATGGCAAGACACCTTGGTAAGAGCATCTCCAGAAACAGTGATGCTGGTAGGCAGCTCATGCTATGCAGTAGTTAGTATCTATCAAAGATGGTCCAAAACAGATGACACTTAGAGTCGTTAACAAGACATGGGCAGGATACATCGCATAGATCAATGTCAAAGGTCAACATAGGTTATCTTGTTTTGTCTGCAGTAACACGAAAGCTACTGTGGCAGACATTCATAATTTGAATTGGCGTGAAGGGCCCAATGGGTTTGATCACACAGTTCATTATACGTTCTTGGATATGGGTCTCTGCAGATGCAGACCCATTCCTGTGTTTATGCTCACAGCTGTTCATCATTGTCAATGCTTGCAGTGGGCATGTAAACATTGATATTGGATCAGGGTAATTCTTCATGAGGACACCCAGAGAGTGTTGCACCATAGTAACATTTTTTTTTTTTTTTAATTTTTACCACAGATACACATGGCAGTGAAACCCTCAAATCTGAATTTGGAAAATATTTTGCCCAATAAGGGCCGAGATAGACACATTTGAAAAATGGTAATTTTTATCAAATGGCAGCCATCTTGGATTCAGCACCCATGTCTATTTTGGTAATAACTTGAAAACAGTTCAAATTCAATAATTCTAGTACCAATTTAAAGCTATTTATTTCAGGAGTGTATATGTAATATCAAAACAATAGTAAATTTACAATTTAATGTTTTTATTACATGAAAATTGAACAAAAATACTTTCAGATTAATAATTAACTGCTATGGGCCGTAAAAAGATGGCAGAGCTTTTTCTGAAACTTGGTAGACACACTAATATGAGTGCTTTAAGTGTAAAACAATTAGGATGGTAATATTTTTCATTGCAGACATATATGGCTTTTAAAAATATATATACATCTACTTAAAGCGGGCGGTCGTAGTGAGCGATGGGTTTGCCTCCTCGGGGCGCTCCGTGGTAACAATGGTACACACAACAGCAACTAGGGCCTCTGTGAATCTTGGAGAGGTGCAAGCTAGTTCTGTGTGACATTGGCGAAAAGACCCCAACTCACTGGGTTTTGTTCCAGAATCCTCAGGTTGGATGACCAACTGGAACCCTCAGCTGTGGGCTAATCCCCCACACTGATGTACTTACCTGATTAAAGGGACAAAAAGAAATATTAAGAATGACTCAAGTGTGGGATATGGTGGACCTAGACTTTCTAAACGGCATATGAGAAAGAGATCTCGGCTGAATGACTGTAAGATTGGTGTATGAAGTACTAGAGGTATAAATGGCAAGATGAGTGAGGTGATTGAGGAGATGAATAAGTATAGACTGGATGTGCTGTGTGTAAGTGAATCCAAAAAGAAGGAAATTGGGGTAGAAGAAGTGAATGGCACGGTGAGTGTGTGGTCTGGAGTATTGAATAATATGAGAGGACAGGCTGGTGTAGGTGTGATTTTAAGTGAAAAGATGAAGAACAACTTGATTCACTATAGTTGCATAAGTGAGAGAATTCTCTGGATTCGTTTGAAAGTGAAACTTCAGAGAATTGTAATTGTTGTAGTGTATGCTCCTTGTGATTCAGAACCTTCTGATAAGAAAGAAGATTTCTGGAATGAGCTAAAAGCTGTTTTGAGCCAGTTTGGTGCTAAAGAAAAAGTTATAATAGCAGGGGATTTCAATGCTAGAGTAGGTGTGCAGAATGCGATTTCTGACAATGTTCTGGGTAAGTTTAATGATCCTTGTGTGAATGATAATGGTGAAAGATTAATTGAACTCTGCATTGAGAATGATTTGTGTGTATCTAATACATTTTTCAACCACAAGTATATACACACATATACTTGGGAAAATCGTACTCTTGGTCAAAAGAGTGTGATAGATTTTGTTGTTTACGATCAGCATTTGAAACACTTAGTTGTTGACACCCGTGTGATGAGAGGTGCGGATGTTGGTTCTGATCATTACTTGGTAGTGTCACGAGTGAAACTTAATGTTGGTTGGAGGAAAAGGAATAGGAAGAAACCCAGGATAGAAAGAATAAAGGTTGATAGGCTCCTTGAAGATCATCAGCAGTATTCTGACTTACTCACAGAACGACTGAAGGATCTGAAATCTTGTGAGAGAGATGTGAAAAGAACTGGGAATGTTTTAAGAACTGTGTTGTTACTGCGGCTAAATAGGTCTGTGGCACCACAATAGTGGGTAATAATAGAGGTGATGCTTGGTGGAATAGCGAGATTGATGAGGCAGTAAAGAAAAAGAAGGAAGCCTATTTGGGGATGTTGCAAGGTAGAGTCTCTGTGGATGAATATCGCTGTAAGAAGCGTGAAGCTACTAAGCTGGTTCGCCACAGTAAAGCAAAAGATAGGAAGGAGAAAGTGGAAAGGCGTGAACTGGCTTTTTGGAAAGATAGAAAGTCCTTCTAGAAGTACATGAGACAGGAAAAATAGGGGAAACAAAGTTGTAAGTTGTGTGAAGAATGAGATTGGGGAAATGATTTGGGAGCCCAATGAGTTAAGTGACAGATGGGGTGAATACTTCTGTGAGTTATTAGATCAGGAAAGCAAAGATGATTCTGAAACAGGTGCAGATGATGTCACAATGAGGGATGAAAGCACAGGAGGGATCTCAAGAGAAGAAGTGTGTAAAGCTGTAAAATCTCTTCAGAATGGTAAGGCTCCAGGAGTTGATGGTATAACTGCAGAGATGTTGAAATATGGTGGTGACTCTATAATTGACTGGTTAACTGAAATTTGCCAGTTGTGATGGGAGGTAGGAATGGTCCCTCGGGATTGGAAGGATGCTATTATTGTTCCCTTGTATAAGGGAAACGGTGATCAGACTGAATGCAAAAACTATCGTGGTATTAGCCTACTGAGTGTGCCAGGGAAAGTGTTTGGTAAGGTTGTTATTGAAAAAGTACGGGGTCTTACATCATTGAAAGTGTGGGATGTTCAGAGTGGTTTTATGCCTGGTAAAGACTGCACTAACCAGATTTTTGCATTACGCACGATGATTGAAAAGTATCTGGCTGTTGAGAAGAAAGTTTTTACTGACTTCATAGATTTAGAGAAAGCTTACGACCGAGTGAATAGGACACTTTTGTGGAAGGTATTGAATGAATATGGTGTTACTGGGAATCTACTTAATAGTGTAAAAGCCATGTATGCTGGTAGTAGAGCTTGTGTACGAGTGAATGGTGTTTTATCAAAATGGTTTTCCATTGGTGCAGGAGTTAGACAAGGTTGTGTAATGTCACCATGGCTGTTTAATATATTTATGGACGCATGCATGCGTGATGCCAAAATAGATAATAGTGGTTTATGTCTTGGTGATATCCGTGGGTGCGGATTGCTGTATGCTGATGACACTGTCCTGTTGGCAGAGAGCAAAAGTGAGTTGCAGAGTATGTTGACTCGGATGCACGAAGTTTGCATGAAATTCAAACTGAGTATAAATAAGGCTAAAACCAAAGTTATGGTGTTTGAGAGAGGAACTGGTAGCACTGAATATAATGTAAGTATAAATGACACTGTGATTGACCAGGTGAGTGAGTTTGTGTATTTATGAAGTATGTTTGACAGAGAGAACAAGTTGGATGGTGAAATCAGTAGGCGAGTGAATTCTTCTTTGAAAGTCATAGCTGCTCTGGGAGGTTTTCACAGGAATGATGGGTTCTCTAAAGTCTCCCGCATGGCTGTGTATGAAACTGTAATTGTTCCTACTCTGATGTATGGCAGAGAAACCTGGGTACTGCAGAAGAAACATAGGAGTCGTTTGTGTGCTGGAGAAATGCGTTACTTACGTGGGGTTTGTGGCAAGACACGATTTGATTGTGTGAGGAATGAAGATGTATTGCAGTTGTGTGATGTGAAGCAAAATGTTGTTAGCAAGGTGGAGACCAATATGCTTCGGTGGTTTGGCCATGTTGAAAGAATGAGTGATGGAATGCTTACTAAGAAAATCTTTTCAGCCCAAGTGGCAGGAAGGAAAGGCAGAGGAAGGCCAAGGAAGACATGGGTGGATCAGATTCAGGAGTGTCTGCATGAGAAAAGGATTATGAGTATGAAGTATAAAAGATCTTGTGTGCTGTGTGTAATGGATATCAGTGAAGCCCGAGTTGTGTGTCGAGATCGATGTAAATGGAGAAGTTTGATACGACAACAATAGGTAAAAATATCTAAATATCTGGAAGTTTGTATTTCTTTTTGGAGCTAACCTCTGAATCTCAGAGAACAGCTTAGTGATATGTATGCATGTAAAGCTAAAACTAATGGATTTAATCTATCCTGAAGCTTTTGAATAATAGTTCAATAGACTGATTTCGTCAGGTGCAGTGATAAGTTCTTCCTGTAGTAGTCGTAGGAGAACACATAATTTTCATTATGTGTTGAATTTTGTACGAACACATAATTTTCATAATGTGTTCTTTCAAGGATTGTATATGAATCTGGAACTGATGTCAGAATTTCAACCTTTTCTTTAAATGATGCATTTGTAAACTTGATCAGTTATCTTTCCATCATAGATATGCAGTCTGCAGAACTCATGTTTTTTAAATTTTGTGGCTTACTAATAGTTTCAACACCTGATACTGCAGTTGCTTTAGTAGCAACACAGTCAATTAATTTCTTAACTTTAGTTTGCATGTAATCCATTTTTTTCTTAGAGCTAAATCTACTGATCTTTATTGGCGATAAATCCAAAATTTCACAGCTTTTCATCAAATCGTCCAATTTTTATGCAAATATAAATGTTGAAGAAAGTAGATAAAAAGACCGTCGTTACAAGATACTAAAAAGTTGTAAAATCACTAAAATTCAGATCAACTAGAAACCTTTCATTACAGACTTAGCATTGTTAAAATATTGTTTACAATAAAACATGAAAGATCTTTTGAGCCTGTAATAACAACTCAGTTATCACTCACTAAAACTAAACGGCCATTACAGATCACAACAACCACCGGACTGATGGATGTTGCTAATCTCATTTATTCATCTATAAATTACCTATATAAGAATACAGGAGAATATGACCTTTTTTTTTTCTTTCTTTAGAGATTCAGTTTATCAGGTGGATGAATTTTTTGTCAAGAACGGGTGGTCACAGAATTAGACAACTTAGTAGGTGTGCCAATGCACTGAGAAAAACGAGATAGTAATTGTGATTCAGGTATAGTAACATGACGTTTATCTTTAGTTGGAGAGTTCTGAGGAAGGAGCAACCGATTAGAATCTGGTACAGTAAGCATAGGTGCATCATAGTTTTGAGAGTTCTCCAGGGGACACCAAACTGACGCAACTACAGTTTTTTTCGGCATGAACATAGCTTTTGTTGGATGAATACACTCTGCATTGTGACGAAGAATGGTGCCATCCTGAATGGTAACTAAATAGGAGCGAGGGTCTTTGCAGATACAGTAGCGGGAATCCAGTTGCGATGTGCCATTTTAAGTTTTATAGATTGACCCTGTACCAAGAATGGTGCTTGGTTACGAGTACCAGTTGTGGCATTTATACGTTGGTTCTCTCTGGAGAACTGGAGGCGAGCAGAAGTTGACACACGAGGCAAACGTGCTAGAAGATGTAACAGGATCATTGTCCGTGTAGGACGTCCAAATAGACATTGAGCTGGAGAAGGTAAGTCACCGCGAGGAGTATTTCTCCAATTCAGTAGAGCCAAGTGCAAGTCAGATTGTTCTAGATCAGTACGCTTTAACATTAACTTAGCGATTTGCACATACCGTTCCGCCAAACCATTTGACTTGGGATAATGAAGACTGGATGTGAGGTGTTGTATCTTCCAGTCTCTTGTGAAATTACAAAATGCCGACCGCCAATAGCGGTATAACTATACCATCGGGATTAGAGGAAATGCTATCCCACACTCACCAACCCGCTTGGCCAGCGTGGTGAGTTATGGCCAAACCCCTCCAAAATGACTCCACAACTTAAATCTTGGCCCTCAGTCTCCGGCAGCTGGAATGTACCTGGCCAAGGCAGCGGCCAGTTCGACATGAAGGCAGAGGGTGCTAAGAATCCCCGGAGGACCGGACTAGGCTGCCATCTGATGCTGACCTTGGCGACGTATAACGGACGCTCCCTATCTTCTGATTCAAGGCTTCTTGAATTGGAAGAGGAACTACAAAGGATCAAGTGGGACATCGTCGGGCTAAGTGATGTAAGGAGAAAAGGAGAAGATCTCATTGAACTGAAAAGTGGACATCTCTTCTACTATTGTGGGACAGATACTAGCAGAACTAGTGGTGTTGGATTTATAATAAACAAGAAACTGAAGGATAAAGTTGTAGAAGTTGAAAGTTCCTCTGACAGAGCTGCACGACTCGTTATCCAACTCTCAAGAAGATACCAGGCTCAGATAATTCAAACTTATGCACCCACCACAAGTCATGCTGAAGAAGAAATTGAAGAATTTTATGAGGAAATTCGTGATCTAAATAATAAAGGTAAGCAGCACTTGAAGATAATTATGGGAGATTTCAATGCAAAAATAGGGCAACGGCAACAGAATGAAACTTCAGTAGGTAAATTCGGTCACGGCAACAGAAACCAGCGTGGAAATACTCTCTTAGAGTTTGCAGAGGCAGAAGGGTTTTTCATCTTGAACTCCTTTTTCAAGAAAAAGCCACACAGGAAATGGACATGGAGACATCCAAATGGGACAACAAGTGAAATTGATTTTATTATGTGTAACAAAAAATTCGTCATAGAAGATTGCAGTGTGCTAAACAAGTTCAACACAGGCAGTGACCATAGATTGGTGAGATGTAAGATACACCTCAACACTAAACTCGAACGTAGCAAGCTCATAAGACAAACAAAATGTATTGACATAACCAACCTTAAAAAACACCATAATACCTTCAAATTGGAACTAAAGAACAGATTCTCTGCTTTAGAAGGCCTAACATCGGAAGAAGTGGATATTTCTGAAGTTAACAGAAAAGTAACCAAAGCTCTTATGGAAACAGCAACAAAATTAGCTGGGTCTAAGAACAAATTGCATGTGAACAAATTATCAGGAAAAACCAAAATGTTGATGCAAAAAAGAAGAGTGATGAGGACAACTAAAGAAGATGTGACTTCCAAAGTGGAATATATAGAGCTATGCAAGACAGTACGAAAAAGTATTACTGAAGACGTAAGGAAATTCAACTGTGAACTAGTAAGGAAACCAATTGAAAACAACCAAAGCCTAAAGATAGCAAAGGGACATCTCAGTAAGGGGAAAAAACAGATTATGGCACTGAGAAAAGAAGATGGTTCTGTAACAAGAAATAGAGGCGAAATTTTGACAAGAGTGAAAGATTTCTACTCCAAATTATATGAAAGGGATGATACATGTACTCCAGACATCATGAAAGGTACCAGTACCAGAGTTCTTCCAGTCCTTCCAGCAGAAGTTGCACATGCAATTAAGAACATGAAGCGGGGAAAAGCTCCAGGAGAAGATGGAATTACTGTAGACATCATACAAGAAGCAAGTGGAGAAATCGAAACAGTACTCGCCCAAATTTTCACTCGATGCCTTAATGAAGGGAAAATTCCTGAGGATTGGAACAACGCTACAATGATCTTGCTACATAAAAAAGGTGACATTGAGGATCTCAGGAACTACAGACCTATCAGCCTCCTATCAGTGGTTTATAACATCTTCACTAAAGTTCTTTCACACCGCTTGAAGGTGACACTGGACATGGCTCAACCGAGAGAACAAGCTGGATTCAGGAGTGGCTACAGCACAATAGATCATATCCACGTACTGAGAGAACTAATTGAAAGAGCGAGGGAATATGAACTTCCATTGTGCATGGCTTTTATCGATTATGAAAAAGCCTTTGATTCGGTGAAACCATCAGCAGTTGCAATGGCTCTGAAATCCTGCGGTATTGAAGATGCATACATTAATATTATTAATAACATCTATGAAAATGCAAGTGCAAAGATTCGGCTGTTTGAAAATACAACACACATAAAAATTGGAAAAGGAGTGAGACAAGGTGACACCACATCTCCGAAGCTCTTTAATGCCACATTGGAAAATGTCTTTCAATCACTGAACTGGGAAAACAAAGGGATAAAGATTAATGGAGATTATCTAACCCATCTTCGTTTTGCTGATGACATAGTCATTTTTGCAACTACCCCATCAGAGCTACAGAGTATGATCCAGGAACTTGCTGACAAGAGTAAAGAAGTGGGATTAAAAATGAACTTTCAAAAGACAAAAGTGATGTACAATGCTTTTACAAGAAATGAAGATTTATCGATTGATGGAGAAAAGCTGGAGATAACAGACACGTACGTTTATCTTGGACAGCAGATATCAAGTGAGGGTCACATTGGTGAAGAAATTAATCGGCGTACAAAACGTGCCTGGAGAGCTTTTGGAAGAAACAGCATAATTTTCAAGAGCAATATGCCATTATGTCTTAAAAGAAAAGTGTTTGATCAATGCATCCTTCCAGTGCTTACGTATGGTGCAGAGACATGGACCTTAGCTAAAAGAGACATACAAAGGCTGCAGACAACTCAAACAAGCATGGAGAGGTGCATGCTTGGTGTAACCAGGAGAGATAAGAAGAGGAACACGTGGATCCGAAAAATGACAAGAGTGGAAGACATCATGATCAGAGTTAAATCCCTGAAATGGCAATGGGCTGGACATACTGCCAGAAGAACAGACCATCGATGGACAGCCGAAATTTTAGATTGGATTCCAAGGGACAGGAAAAGACCCAGAAGAAGACCACATGGAAGATGGGTGGATGAAATTCGAAAGTATGCGGGAGTGACATGGAGGAGACTGGCACAAGACAGACCGCTGTGGAGGAAACTTGGGGAGACCTTCGTCCAGCAGTAGATTGATAATGGTTGACAATGATGATGATGATGACATACCGTTCCGCCAAACCATTTGACTTGGGATAATGAAGACTGGATGTGAGGTGTTGTATCTTCCAGTCTCTTGTGAAATTACAAAATGCTTCAGAGTTATACTGTGGACCATTGTCAGTTTCTAGGTTATCGGGAATACCATGAGTGGCAAAAGTAACTTTTAAATACTTAACAACAGCTTGAGATGTTGGTTGACTTAGTTTTTTAAAATCAAAATATCTGGAGTAACTATCAGCTACAAGGCAGTAATGGTCACCCTTAAAGTAAAATAAATCTGATGCTATTCGTTGCCATGGAAAACAAGGAATAGATTTCATCAGCAATGGTTCTGTGTTAGGAGCACGAGCAGTTTGTTGACACGTTGGACATTTTTGAACAAATAGTTCAATATCTGTAGACATTCCATGCCAAAATATTATTTCTCTTGCACAATGTAAGGAAAGGCTAGTACCCAGATGACCCTGATGGATACGCTTGAGATATTTAGATTGAAGTACTCCAGGTATGATCAGTCGTTCAGCCTTGAACAACAGATTTCCATATACAGATAATTCTTCATGATAATTGCAATATTTGTGTAAAGAAACAGGCACTTCCTTTATTGTTGGTGGCCAACCTTCAAGGATAACTCTCTTGAGTTGTTATAGTTCTTCATCTTCATTAGTTGCTGCAATCAGCTCTTGAAATGTTGATGAAGGAAGCAGTATATCAAGTAATGTTTCAAATAGTTCACGATCTTCACCAGCTGTCTCCAAAGACTCTATACTACAGTCACGACTTAGAGCGTCAGGGATTGGAATATCAGTATCATGTTTAAATATTATTCTCGGCGAATACTGAAGCACATCAAAAATTAATCACTGCAATCTAGGTAGAGCAGTATGTAAGGGTTTCTTTGTGATGACCTCTAAAGATTTGTGATCCGTTTCAATGGTAACAGACTTGCGTAAATATAGTAATGAATTTTTTTACACCCATGATGAATAGCAAAGGCTTCCTTCTCAATTTGAGGATAACGCTGTCGTGCAGATGTTAATGCTTTGGTAGAATATACTACCGGTCTACCATCTTGGAGAAGTACAGCACCAACTGCATGAGAACTAGCATCCACCAAAACAACCACTGGTTTGTTTACATCATAATAAGCCAACTGTGGTGTATTTTGAAGAGCTTCTTTTAACTTACAAAAGGCTTTTTCTTAGTCAGAAGACCACTCTCATATGACATCTTTCTGTAGCAGTCTGCGCACGGGTTCTGAAATACTTGAATAATTAGGTATGAATTTAGAAACATAATTAGTCATACCCATAAATCTTTGCAACTCGGTGACACAAGTAGGTACTTTTAATTTTCCAATGGCCTCAACCTTGGATGGGTCAATTTCTATTCCATTTGGCATAAAAATGTGACCTAAGAACTTAACTCTTGTTTTCTCAAATTCAAACTTGTCTTTATTCAACCGAACTCCACTATCTAATAATCAATAAATGACCTTCGATGTTAAACTACGTAACTTCTTGAGCGTGTTTGCCCAGATCAGAATATAATCCATTGAGCATTCAGTATTGTCAATACCCTGCAATATTAACTCCATAACCTGTTGAAAAACTTCGGGTGCCGAAGCAAGTCCAAAAGGCACTCTTAAAAATGAGTATCGACCCCAGGGTGTATTAACTGTCAAGTAATCTGAAGTACGTTTTGTTACACGTAATTCCCAAAAGCTCTTTTTTGCATCAAGTAGGTTAAAATATGTTGCTGTCGTTACTCTAGCAGCTATATCTTCCACAGTTTTGAGTGGAAAGTGACATCTTTTAATAGCCTTATTTAGATCAGTAGGGTCTAAACACAAACAAATATTGTCTTGTTTCTATTAGATCAGTAGGGTCTAAACACAAAGGAATATTGTTTTGTTTCTTAACTATTACTAATGAGCTTACTGCAGAAGTAGGATCTGAGACAGGTACGAGAATTTTCATCTTGACCCTCATGTCAATCTCCTCCTTTACCTTCTCACGAATTGCATAAGGTATTCGCGTGGTGGATGTATAGTTAATGAAGCACCTTCTTGCAGCTCTATATCATATTTAAAATTCTTTATACAACCAATACCTTGAAAAATCTTTTCTGGAATAGGACTTCCAACTTCATGGACTTGAATGAAATCCTTATTTCTTACTATTAAACCTAAGTTTTCACAAGCATAGCATCCTAAAATGCAGTTGAAATTACCCTCAACCACTAGAAAATTAAGTGTAACAGGTTTGTTTTGTATAATACATTTAGTGCTTATCTCTCCCAGAGCCGGTGTATACATATTATTAAAAGATCTCAGTCGTTTAACTTCTGAATTTGAAATTTTCACAGATAGTTGTCTTGCCAATCCTGCAGTTATGAAATTCCCTTCTGCACCAGTGTCAATCTTAAAATTAGCACAAATTACTTTATCAAATAGCACCTTTGTATACCATTTACCTTTGTAATTATTTGATAAATTAATTAATTCACTGATGTAAAGTGTCGCAGGTATATGTAGTAATGTCCTCCAAATCGCTATCAGATTCGCTTATCTCATGAACTTCCTTATTTCGTGATTTAAGGGTTTTCATATGTATTTGCTTTACACTGGCACGCATAGTGTCCCTTCTTGGAATAGGAATTATGTCGCACTAAAAGCAGGACACTTCCGAAATTGGTGTACCAAACCACATCGCGAACACAGTCCTTTTGCTTTGATGTCTACTGTGGACTTCGACCTTCCGCGCATTTCTGAGACATTTAATTCTTTAGGAACCTTTTGTTTGTTTATTCTTAAAGAAAGGACTTTTTTCTTTATTCATTACTGCTCTCATTTCCTGAAGTTGTTTCAAAGCTTGTTCACTAGCCCTGCATATATCAATCGCTTTACTCAATGTAAGTTCTCTTTCAGCTAATAATAATTCAGTACTTTATCTGAATGAATACCACGCACAATCTGGTCACGTAACAAGCTATCTTGTAAATTACCGAAAGCAGAATCACTAATCTTCGTTCGAAGTTTTGTTAAGTAAGAATCAAAATTTTCTTGCTCACCTTGAATACAAGTAAAAAACAGATAGCGTATATGTTGTATGTCTCATTCGGTTTTGGGGAAAAGCAATAATCGAATCTTCTTTTAATCACAGCTTTATCACTTTGCTCCACCTCAGTTAAATTAAAAGTATTAAAAATCATAGCTGCCGAAGTTCCAATTGCTGACATAAATGTAGCGGCCTGTACCTGCGGTGGTTTCTCAAAACGCTGTGTAGCAATTGCATAAAATTCGAATGACTGTTCCCACATCTTCCATTTTGTAGCCATGTTGTCAGCAGTCACTTCCAGCTCTTGAGGAAGACGAGCATTAGTAAAATCCATGTTAATTGAACTACAAATTTAACACAGTTGCTTCGAATTAGTCATAACACCATGGAATTCAACATCCCACAATCTGACACCATGTAATAACTCAGTTATCACTCACTAAAACTAAACTGCCATTACAGTTCACAACAAACACCGTACTGATGGGTGTTGCTAATCTCCTTTATTCATCTATAAATTACCTATATAAGAATACAGGAGAATATGACAACAATATATGACAGAGCCGACTAAGCCCATCATCAGACACGATCACAATGGAAAGAGCTCCTGGGCTACATTGCCATATATATAGCGATAGTGAGCAGCATTATAATAGTAGCGAACTGTACGAGTTTGTGATGTTATGTAATCACAGGTATCAAGATATAACAGTGTCTCGTTATTAAATACATGAAGGAAAGAGTGAGTACCCTTTTTTTAACAAGTAACTGAAGGACACAAATCAAAAACATCATAATAATCAATATCTGAACAGTCATTCATGTTCACCAGGTTCAGTTCTTTTTAGTATTTGTTTCCATGGTTGTGGAATATTAAGCGGTGCTTCATCATTTTAACAGAAATTTGCAAAGCTGTAGCTAAATAAACTTTCCTTAAATAATGTCTCAAATGTAGTACAAGGTGAAGCTAGTATGTAGGAATCCATCCAAATACGGTGGTAAGTTCCTAGGTTGGAAAGACGTGATAAAGAAGTAGTCTGTGAATGCAATTTCACATTATATCGGTGTTCCTTTAGTCTCGAATTCAATGTGAGTGTAGTAGAGCCAATGTATACTAAATCAGTGTTAGATGCATCCACTGGTTTTAGGAGGATTACGTAGGCCACACATTTTTCTCTACTTCTACCTGTCGTGGTCATTTTTCACCAAAGATAATATATTAGAAGTTTGCCCTCCAATATCAATTTATTTTTATGACAGACATTTTTTAAGGTATGAATAAGTACTGGTACAAAATCCATTGATTTCACAAATTTGGTTGGCCAGTTCTCTTGTTGCAAAGTTGAGAGTGCCAACCTTTCTTTGTGCCTTAATATTCTTTGAAATGTGGAAGTAGGGTAGCCAAAAGCCCGAGCAATGTTGTGAATCACTGTGATCTCCTTGTGGTGTGGGTTGAAGGAGGATGAATGCTCTTCAAATCATGAAACGAATAGAGGCCAGTTTATATTGAAAATGATGTGCCGAAGACATAGGTATCATAGTGGGGGTGAATGACGGTTTTCGGTACACTGAAGTGGTAATAACTTGATGGGTTTCTAAACATTTGGATACCCAGAAATGGTAATGAATATTCATGTTCAAGTTCTGTTGTACATTTAAGGGTTGGGAATTCGGAAGAAAGGCGGCAGCAAATAAATCCAGATCTTCCTGCGTCGGAGGCCAGAATAACAAAACATTGTCCACATAGCGGACATATAACAGTGGTTTAATAAGGAAGCTTTCTGTGACTATGTCCTCTAAATAAAGCAGTATTATCTCTTCAAGAATAGGTGATAGGGGTGACCCAATAGGAGCCCCTTCAAGTTGTTGATAGAATTGTTATTGAACCGGAAAAGGATCTCTTTTGTATTGAATTGAGGGCAGTCAGGATAGACTGAATTTCTGAAGTAGATGCTTACCCCTGGTTAATTAGTTTTATATTTTGTACCAGAACTTATTAATACCTTAAAAAATCTCTGTCATAAAAATAAATTTGATTTTGGAGTACAAACTTCTAACATATTATCTTTGGTGAAGAATGGCCGTGATCGGGTAGAAGTAGAGAAAAAATGTGGGGTATATGCAATCCTCCTAAAACCAATGGATGCATCTGACACTGATTAAGTATACATTGGCTCTACTACACGCACATTGAATGTGAGACTAAAGGAACACCGATATAATGTGAAATTGCATTCATAGACTACTGCTTTATCATGTCTTTCCAAACTAGGAACTTACCACCCTATTTGGACCGATTCCTACATACTAGCTTCACCTTGTACTAAATTTGAGACATTATTTACGGAAAGTTTATTTAGCTACAGCTTTGCAAATTTCTGTTAAAATGATGAAGCACCGCTTAATATTCCACAACCATGGAAACAAATACTAAAAAGGACTGAACCTGGTGAACATGAATGACTGTTCAAATTTGATTATTATGATGTTTTTGATTTGAGTCCTTCAGTTACTTGTTAAAATAAAAGGCTACTCACTCTTTTCTTCATGTATTTAATAATGAGACACAGTGTTATATCTTGATACCTGTGATTATATAACATCACAAACTCTTGCAGTTCGCTACTAATATGACGTCACTCACTAACGCTATATACACACTAAGTAGCAACTTTATTATGACCACCTGACAGTTTTAAGCAAGTGAGCTATGGTTGCACGCTGTTGCCGCCAGAGGGCGAGGCTAGTATAAAAAGGGGAAAGCTTAGTGCTTGCAACAGTAGTAGAAGTGATTTTTGGGTGATGAGATGGGTAAAAAATGCGATTTGATGGACTTTCAACGTGGGATGATTGTAGGAGCTCGGAGCCATGGAGAGAGTATCACTGAAACCGTCGCATTCGTGAAATGTTCCAGAGCAGCTGTTGTTCAAGTATTTAAAGACTGAACTGTCAGCCAAAAAACTGGGTCTCTATGTGCAACGTGTGGTCGTCATTGACTAGTGACTGCTCGGGCAGAACGGAGAGTGTCCAGACTGGTAACAGACAACAGAAGGGCAACAGTGCAGCAAATTACAGACCATCTTAATCAAGGATCCTCTCAAATGATCTCTGCGTGTACTGTTTGCTGTACACTGCATCGGATGGGATATGGCAGCCGAAGGACTGTTCGAACACCTTTGCTGTCTGCAGTTAACAAGAGAAAACGTCTCCAGTTCGCACAGGAGCACAAGGATTGGACAGTCGATAATTGGAAACAAATTATGTGGTCCGATGAATAATGTTTTCAGTTGCACCATGCCGATAGCCAAGTGAGAATTTGGCAGAAACAGCACGAAAGCATGGACCTTAAATGCATTGCTACAACCCTTCAAGCTGGTGGAGGCAACGTTATGGTTTGGGCAATGTTTTCCTGGCATGCTTTGGGCCCTTTAATTCGTGTTGATCAACGTCTGACTGGCACATCATATCTAAACATTGTTGCAGACCAAGTGCATCCTGTCATGTGGATGGTTTATCCCAATTGTGATGGCTACTTTCAACAAGATAATGCGTCCTGCTATAGTGCTCGTATTGTACAGGATTGGTTTCAGGAACATGCCGGTGAGTTTACTTTGCTTAGGTGGCCCCCACAATCTCCAGATCTCAACCCCACTGAGAATTCGTGGGATGAAGTTGAACGACCCATCAGACAGCTAGATCCACAACCCTGCAATCTCACACTCCTGGAAAGTGCTATTCATCAAGCATGGTCTCAGATTCCACAAACCACCTATCAACATCTCGTGGAGTCAATGCCACGAAGAATAGATGCAGTATTAAAGGCAAAAAGGTGGCCCAACAAAGTACTGAGGGGGTGGTCATAATAAAGTGGCCACTCAGTGTATACAGCAACGTATCCCAGGAGCTCTTTCCATTGTGATCGCATCTGAGGATGGGCCTAGTCTGCTCGAAAGATCTTACGTGTTTCATTGTAATTATATTTTAACTATGCTAAGTCTGTAATTAAAGGTTTCTAGTCGATCTTAGTTTTAGTGATTTTACGACTTTTTGGTAGCTTGTAACAACTGTCTTCTTATGTACTTTCTTCAACATTTATATTTGCATGAAAATTGGACGATTTGATGACTAAAAATTTGATGATGTAAATTATTTCATGTTGCTCTTCCAATATTGTTCACACAATGGAATGCTCCTTCAAGATTTTTTGACATTTTTGGGTCAAATTAGCAAAAGAGGAGACACATTTGTGCTTCCTGCTCAATTGTAGAGACCTGCAAATCATTCCTAAATATTTGCAAATAAAATGTGTTCCGATTTCAAGACCTGATGTTAGCCACTGCAGAACAAATACATGTTTGTTCCGAAACACGACAAAAAAACAACAAACAAACGAGGCTTTCTGTACTATCTCCAAGGTAAATCATACGTAGCATATTCACATTTAACCAAAAGAGCAGAACCTATTTTATTCGATAGGTTACTAATTATTATTACAGCAATATGTGGAAATCAGGTGGAACAACTACAAAAAAAAAAAAAAAAAAAGCACATGGGTAAATTACGAAACCTAGTTGCTAACGCAGTTCATAATCAGCCACTTCAAGGAAGTGACGACATATCCCTAAACTCACGGACAAAAACTCAGCGTAAATTAACCAAAGTACTGAACCTTTAAATCCTCTACAACAGTCTGCACACAATCGGGGTTTAAAGTTTTCTTACCCCACAACCCACTTCAACATCAAGTTTATGGCACAGTCTGAAAATATCATTTGATTCCTTCCATCTGCAGAAAAAGACATCACCCAATGTCTCCATTATGCTGTAGTATTGAAGTTGCTTTTGTTTTTTAGTAAATATTTGGTACTTAGGGGTTTTTTTTTTCTGTTTTACCTTGTAAGTATTCATATTTTTAATACTAATATAATATTATTAAGAATATGAATACTTTTACAAGGTAAAACAGCAAAAAAAAAAAAAAAAAACCCTAAATACTAGATTATTTACTGAAGGACAAAAGCAACTTCGAATACTATAGCGTAACCCTAATCTGAAGATTACTTCAGCGGACAAGTCATTCCAAATTATTATAATGAACAAACAAGAGTACAATTCCAGGATTCTCCAAGCTATTGAAAATATACCACACAAAGATTTTGAATGACCCACAGCAGCATCTGTTACAGCTGTCAACAAACTAAAAACCATGGGTCTTTACCAGATAGTATTACCTCCTGTATGCACCCTCCCATGGGCCCTTGTATATCTCAGATGTTTGCTAAGGTCAAAGTGCATAAGGAAGGACAACCTCTATGCCCTTTGGTTTCTAGTAGTCGCTCACCAACTCGCCCATTTGAAAAGGCCTTAACCAACTACTTAAAACCTCTGATTACAGGCTCCCACTAGTCTGTTCTGAGTTCAGTTCAGGTACTCAACAGGGTTAGAACTTTAACCGCCGAAGAGAAATTTTTTCATGGCTTCTTTAAATGTAGAAGCCATATTTTCCAATGTTCTCATTACTATCGTTTACAACATAATTGAAGTAAAACAAATAAACCAGGGACAAGCATCTACTTCAGAAATTCAGTCTAGCCTGGCTGACCTCAAGTTAACACAAAAAAGATCCTTTTTTTTTTTTTTTTTTTGACATAAGCTGTCAAATTTTTCTGTTCATCACGTTTTTTATTCGACCTTTGTCAGAAGAGCTACACAAGTTTCTGGTTGGTTCTTATTATTTTTGTGTTAATGTTGTTTTTTAAAACTTAAAAAAAAATTTAACTGTTGCAAGACCTCTGTTTAATATGACAGACGAAATTTTTGGAAGACTATCAAGCTCCGATGATCTACAATGAGTATGAATATCGACTCAACAATGGTATGCATGAACATATGATGGACGAGAGCGATTACAGAGTGAAAGATTTTTTATGAGACATTGAGCTCCTCTCAATACACAAATTTTAATGAAGTGAACTTTTTTTAACTTTTGTGTTTTAATTGTAAAAAACATTTTATTGACGACTAAATATAAGTTCTACAAAATACCTTCGAGGGAACAGATTGCATTTTACCACTTCGTCAACCAGCGAGGCGGTGCAATTATGAAGTATTTTTTAACTACAACATGATGTTTTTAACTGGGATCCCTTTGTATGAAATGAATTTGATGAAATACTACTCATTGTAAATGGTCTATCTTCATGTAATTAATAATGTACGCATTACAGATATGCCATTCAATAAAAATATATATTATCTTGAGGAATTGGTGACACAAGGAGAAAATTAAAAATTAAAAACAACAAGAAGCAAGACTCAAGGTAAATACATCTCTTTATTTACAACATTAACACAAAAATAATAAGAACCAACCCAAAACCTGTGTAGCTCTTCCGACGAAGGTCGCATAAAAAATGTGATGAACAGAAAAATGTGACAGCCTATGTCAAATACTCAAAATCTATGTACCACGTAATATAATTACTTGAAGAGATTAACTAAATCTCAGTTATATACAAAAACAGATCCTTTTTCCGGTTCAATAACCAATTCTACTAACAACTTCAAGGGGCTCTATGGGGTCACCCCTATCACCTATACTTGCAGAGATAATACTGCAGTATTTAGAGGACATAGTCACAGAAAGCTTCCCTATTAAACCACTGTTATATGTCCGCTAAGTGGACGATGTTTTGTTATTCTGACCTTCGACGCAGGAAGATCTGGATTTATTTGCTACAGCCTTGTCTTCCGAATTCCCAACCCTTAAATTTACGACAGAACATGAACTTTCATTACTGTTTCTGGATATCCAACTGTTTAGAAACCTAGTTACTCAAGTTATTACCACTTCAGTGTACCGAAAACCATCATCCACCCCCACGACTTCGGCACATCCTTTAAAATATAAACTCGCCTCCATTCATTTCATGATTCGAAGGGCATTTATGCATTCATCCTCCTTCGATACATGCCACAAGGAGATCAGAGTGATTCATGACATTGCTCAGGCTTTTGGCTACCCTACTTCCACAGTTCAAAGAATATTAAGGCATGAAGAAAGCTTTGCAATGAGAGAGCCGGCCAACCAAATTAATGGGATCAATCGATTTTGTACCAGAATTTATTAATACCTTTCAGGCTTTTGGCTACCCTACTTTCACAGTTCAAAGAATATTAAGGCATGAAGAAAGGTTCGCACCCTCAACTTTGCAATGAGAGAGCCGGCCAACCAAATTTGTGGGATCAATCGATTTTGTACCAGAACTTAATACCTTAAAAAATGTCTGTCATAAAAATAAATTGGATTTTGGAGGGTAAACTTTTAATATATTATCTTTGATGGAGAAGACCATGATTGGGTAGAAGTAGAGAAAAAATGGGGGATATACGCAATCCCCCTAAAACCAGTGGATGCAACTAACACTGATTTAGTATACATTGGTTCTACTACACGCACATTGAATGCGAGACTAAAGGAGCACTGATATAATGTGAAATTACATTCACAGACTACTGCTTTATCACGTCTTTCCAACCTAGGAACTTACCACCCTATTTGGATGAATTCCTACCTACTAGCTTCAATTCGTACTAAATTTGAGACATTATTTACGGAAAGTTTATTTATCTACAGTTGTGCAAACTTCTGCTGTAATGATGAAGCACCGCTTAATATTCCACAACCATGGAAACAAATACCAAAATGAACTGAACCTGGTGAATATGAATGACTGTTCAAATATTGATTATTATGATGTTTTTGATTTGCGTCCTTCAGTTACTTTTTAAAAAAAGGCTACTCACTCTTTTCTTCATGTATTTAATAACAAGACATTGTGTTATGTCTTGATATCTGTGATTATATAACATAACAAACTCGTGCAGTTCGCTACTATTATGACGTCACTCACTATCGCTATATATATGGCAATGTAACCCAGGAGCTCTTTTCATTGTGATCACGTCTGAGGACGGGCCTAGTCAGCTCAAAAGATCTTACGTGTTTTATTGTAAACTATATTTTAACTATACTAAGTCCGTAATTAAAGGTTTCTAGTCGATCTTAGTTTTAGTGATTTTACAACTTTTTAGTATTGTGTAAAGACGGTCTTTCATATCTACTTTCTTCAACATCACAGCTTTTATTCAATTGATCGCTCAGTATAGCTGATTCACTATAACCTTTATCACTGGTTATTTCCATGTCGGCAGTAGGAATCTGTGACTGACTAGTTGATGAATGCAATGAAGAATAACAAGAAATGTACAATCCCCCCTCCCCCAGAATGAGTACTTCCAGATTTGTCACAGACAAATTCCGAGAAACTGGTTTTAGTGACTTTGCTTTGTCCTGATTTTGCTGGGATGTTTATTAAGTGGATCACAACAAGCTCTCTGCCTTAGACTGTGCCATTTTATATATTCATCCTTGTAAACCTTGCAGATATTTCCAGCCACATAAACTGTTTCATCTGTAATTAGACTATGTAATTTCTTTTTTGATAATTCCAAACCATTTGAAGACAATTTAAGCACAGGAATAAACTCAGTACTCAAAACATTCCATTTCTACTGCATAAGACTAAGCAGTGCTGAAATAATCACAGAACACAACACTTTGTTGACTGAACATACTTCTCTGAACACTTCAGCAAAAACAAGCTCTGAAAGGGATAGACAAGTCTCTCAGATAGTGTATGATGTAATATTGCATCATGCTTTGATTTGAACCAATCAGGAAATAGATAATGAAACACAAGCAATCATTTCACAAATTGCATCATCTACAGCCCGGCATGATTCATAACTGCTATCACTTGAATAACAAAACTGCCTCAGTATAGTAAATATCTTTTTCTTTTTTTGTATTTCTAATTAAGATACTAAAATATAAGAATGATACCTGTGTGCTTTTTAGGCAACTTTTTATTAGCAACACGGATTTTTATACCTTGACATCCTATGTGTATAAACAGCTATTTTTCAGTTACTAAGAAATATTACAACATTAATTTTCTTTCCACTTGAAGCACACATAGTAGTTAGTGTTTCTACCAAGTTTCTGAAAAAAACTATTGTGTGACATTTTTTTACAGCCCATAAGTTACCTCTTAATCTGAAGATATTTTTTGAATTTTCATTTAATAAAAATATTAAAATGTAAATTTACTATTGTTTTTGATATCACATATGCACTCCTGATATAAATAGCTTCAAATTGGCACCAGAATTATTGAATTTGAACCATTAGTTCTGAAGTTATTACCAAAATAGACATGGGTGCTGATTCCAAGATGGCTCTGCCATTTGGTAAAAATGACAAATTTTCACTGCAATTATTGGGCAAAATATTTTTAAATTCAGATTTAAGGGTTTTGCTACCATATGTATCAATGATAAAAATTTAACAAAAAATCTGTTACTATGGTGCAACAAGGTTTTCTTATAATGGGTGTCTTCACAGGGCAAATGATCCACCATAGAAGACTAGAAGAGGGCTTCATGGTCAGACGAATCCCGTTTTCTGTAACAGCATGTCGACGGATGAGCTCATATGTGATGTTTACCTAAGGAAGCCTTCTCACCTGAATGCATTGTGGGACGGATACAGGCAGCTGAAAGAAGTGTGGTGGTCTGGGCAATATTTTCTTGTGAAACACTTGGACCTATTATCCCCGTAGAGTGAACTCTGACGGCTTTCACATACTTGGACATTGTGGCTGACCAAGTACACCTGTTTATGGTGACTGTATTCCCTGGTGGAGAGATGGAGTCTTTCAACAAGACAATGCCACACTGAGAACAAGGTTTAGAAGTGGTTCCAAGAACAGGAAGAGGAATTCCATGTACTGCCATGGCCCCCAAACTCACCGGACATGAATCCTATTGAGCATTTGTGGTTTGAGTTGGAGAAATGGGCATGAGCAGCATCACCCCAACCATGTAATTTATGGAACAGAGAGATCTTATGTTGCAGTCATGGTATCAATATCAAAATATCAAGAGACATCTACCAACATCTTGTTGAATCTATGCCTCACTGGGTCAGAGGAGGACCTACATTATTAGGTTGGTGGCTTAAATGTTTTGGCTGATCAGGAGGGGGGAGGAGGGATATGCCACCATTATTAAGATTCCACTAAAATTCTTATTATTAACACCACTTTTTCTTTTTTCAAATGCATTTCATGTCCTAACAAACCGCTAGTACCAGACTATCAAATCCACATGATAACACTTCTAAATACCACAACAATTAAGTAACTTCACTCATATTCTTTCTTGTCATGATGAATTGCACCAGGAAACTTGTATAATGACATTTCAAATAAATTTTGCATTTTATTATTATCTAAGTGAGAGATGGGTTTGCCTACTCGGGGCACTCCATGGTAACAATGGCACACACAACAGCAACTAGGGCTTCTGTGAATCTTAGAGAGGTGTCAGCTAGTTCTGTGTTGATCTGTTGATGTTTTTCCGATCTCTGAATTAATGGGCCAATATTTTTGGATCGGAAAATCCATCACCAGATCCATGCACTCTCAATGAGAGTGAGATTCTTTTTGCATGAGATGATCTCATTTTCCTTGAGTAAGGGGGGAATTGAAAAAAAAAAAAAATTTAAGAGTCAAGAAAAAATCAAGTAAATTTTTTTTTCTTTCTGATTTTTCTGTGTGCTGATCTGTGTATGTAGTTACATTTATGTGAATAGCTCTAGGTAAGTTAGCCTTGTGATGTCTGTTGCTAGTTAAGGGAGGTGTAACTAGCTGGGAAGTAGATTTAAGGAAGTTTGACATCATGCTATATTGCTGTTTTTTTTTGTTCTTCTTTCATGCAATGTTTTTTTTTTCTTCCTTCCATTGCATTTTTTAGTGCACTGTTTACTTTCAGGGAAGAGATATTAGTGAAGTTTATTTTAATGCAGTATCTGATGTAGTGTATATGAATTAATTTGCCTTAGTTTCTTAAGTGTATCTTGCAGTTTATATATGTATAATATTAGATGTATCAGTTTAAAATCATCGGCAACGCCACAGCGTTCAGCGTTCTTGATCGTCGGGATAACGTAAAGATTAAAAAAGAAAAAAATCGAAAGCTTGTGGTTCCGTATTTACCGTCGTTATCGCAGTTTATTTTATTATATTATCATGTAAGCTTTAATAATTGAAAAGTAATTTGTAAACATATAGTGTATGAAGTATTTTATCGTATTGTATTTGTACCTAATGAGAAAAAAATGTGTGTTTATGCCATATGTCAGTAGCGTGTAATTAAAATCGTTGTTGTGTGTACTGATCGTAATTTAGTAACCTTTTGTGATTAAAATCTTGCTTAGTAATAATATTTAGTTATTTTTAATGTGAATCTTACTTGGTATTAACTAGTGATAGTATAATTCAGCAACTGTTAAAAAAAGCGGGTCGGCGATCGTTCCGTAACGAAGTGACTTTCATAAATTAATAGTGCATACGCTATCGTCAAGGATATTTAATAGTCATTTAGTAAAAGAATAAAATTGTGGCTTAATGCATCAGGGCAAAATAACAAATCGTTGCTTTACGCTATTTTTTCGTAATTCCGATCGTCGCACCTGTAGCTAGAGAGAATTCGATTTTTATGCGTTACGAAGTTAATTGTAAACGCTGTTTGTTAATGTTAATTTGTTTAATTAAATTTTGTGAAGGTGGGCTCCAAAAGTCTTTGTTCAGAAAAAAGAACGAAAATGGCCACAGTTTCTGGTGTTGCTTTTCTAAAAGCAATAAATCCGTAGAATGGCGTCTGCGAGGACGTTTTCCCAGCTCTACCAGTGCAGAAAGTCCGATTTATTTATGCTCTTGTTTACCTCGAAAAGGCATTTTTCGCTTTGCACAGGAACACTTTGGGATTTGGGCGGAATTCCGAGAAATTCACCGCAGTGGCCAAGTTGGGGTCAAAGGTCAGCCAGAGCCGTGGTCTGCGAATATCCATCGAGAAAGTTTCTGCCTCCTAACGTTTGCGTAGCCAATTGGAAGGTCAGCCCGTTCCCGCACATGCGTGATGCGTAAGGCAAAGAGCATCGTTTTTTTTTTTTTTTTTTGGACGCTCTGCAGATTCAGAGAGAGAGAGTTGAGTTAGAAACCACCAAGAAAGGGGGAAAAGAAGCTACACGAGAGAGACCGCCCTTTTAAATCAGAAATGCTGCCACCGTTCCTGGAGGACGAAGGCCCATAAAAGATGTCAGCATCACGGTAGGACCTTTAATATTTTTTTTAAATGCCAAAACAGAGGAAGCTACTTTAAAGCCCTCATTCTCACAGAGGATTGTAGCTGGGCTGGATATCTTCCACCCGCCATGTTCGGAAATCCCGCGGGGACTCCAGAGAAATTGCGGCACAAGCATGGATACTTAAGTTTGCACCTTCGTCAGATGAAATCTTCCAATTCTTTTCTTATTGTCCACTTGAAGGGCAGAGAAAAACATGTCCATGCAGTTTGGCAGCAAGGAAGGAAACTTGCATAAATTCGCGGCGACGGACAGACTCTGTGACGCCGAACCTCAGCAGTTAACAAAAATCGTAATTCCTCCGCTCAGCTCAAACATCTGAGTTGTAAACATTTCCGTGCTGTTTAACTGGCAAACCTTCCTTGAGAACAGAAAAGAGAGAGAGAGGAAAACAAACAAGAAAAAAAAACGTCATCAACAGCAAACTTTCTTTCGGCGACCACCTAATTGTTGTTGTTTAATGTGATTAAAAAAAAAAAAATTGTTATGATGTTATTTCAATAAAAAATATATATATAGGGGAAGGTACATTTTGTAGAAAGGCATTCATTGTTTTGAAAAGGGAAAGAAAAATTATTAAACAAAGAGGGGAGTAAAGAAATTGCAATTTTTTTTTTATTTTGAGTGTGTGCAAGGTCTGGCCAGAACCAACAAATGTAGTATAATGTCATTGTGTATTTTTGTATAAATGTCTAATTAATGCCAGTGATAGCTTTAAGAAAACAAAGAAATGGATTGAAGTGTATTAATTCTGGTTTCTGTTAGAACAGTGTTTTTCATTAGCTCAAATGAGAGGAATATGACATCACAGTAGGGTATTGAAATGGCATGCCTTACTTAGGATAAAATGTGGAGAATTTGATTTTTGGCTCAAGCTGGGGAGCATACTTCTTCCAATAGCCTATTCTATTCTTTTTTTTTTTTTGTTGTTGTTGTTTCACCAGTAGGGGTAGCAACTTAACTTATGCATAGATTTTGTCATAATTAATGTGGGGAGTCCTGGCAGTAACTTGACATTTTAGTTTTGTTTTGTTTTGTTTTCTGTTACTGTAAAGTAAGAAAAAGATTTTTCCAGGTAACTGACCAGAATCAGTGTATTGTGAAAAAAAGAAAAATTTAAAAATGTCACTCTTAACCATCTAAAGTAAATTGTAAAGAGCATCTAGCTCAAGGTTAAACATGTAACAAATATGCACATCAAGCGTTAAGCTCTTAACACTCTTGGAGTGAATGGTCTCATCCTTTGATGATTTTTGTAAAGCAGGCCGGTAACTAAATTGTGCCACTTACCTCCCTCATTCTCTAAACCACACAGGTGAAAACTACTTGGTTTGCAGACCAGGATTTCTGAGAGGGATTATTCAGGACTGTTAACATACTCTGGACTCTAAAAATTCATAGCTTAATCCTTTTTTTATTCGGCCTAGCCACCAAAGATTCCATTGTAATGAGTTGTTTCCCAACATGTGCCTGGGAGCACAAAATAAACCTTTAGTTAACCTGGAAGATATGTTTGAGCAAGTTATTTTGTGTCTCATGTGAATTTCTCTTGTCAGTGGTGGTGGAACCACCTTCCATTTACTGTTTTTTTTTTTTTTTGATCGTACCTTGGGTGTCATTCATTAATAAAAAAATAATTCTTAATTGGGGTCATTAGATAGATCACCGGCCTTTTTTCTTCTCTTTTTAAAAATAAATAAATAAAATTGTTGTAATATTTGTATTTTTTTTCTAAGTAAGTTCATCATCATAATAGAAAAATATTTTCTTAACACCAAAAATCCCCACGTATCAGTGTGACATTGGCAAAAAGGCCCCAACTCACTGGGTTTTGTTCCAGAATCCTTAGGCTGAATGACCAACTGGAACCCTCAGCTGTGGGCTAATCCCTCACACTGATGTACTTACCTAATTAAAAAGACAAAAATAAATACAAAACTTGACTCAAGTGTGGGATATGGCGGACCTACCACACTTGAGAAGGATGGTCCACCACGATATCGACCTGGAACTGGAAGAAGAAAAATCAGAAAGAGATCTCGGCTGAGTGAGTGCAAGATTGATGTACGGAATACTAGAGGTATAAATGGCAAGATGGATGAGGTGATGAATAAGTGTAGATTTGATGTGCTGTGAGTAAGTGAAACCCAAAACAAGGAAATTGGGATAGAAGAAGTGAATGGAACGGTGAGTGTGTGGTCTGGAGTATTGGATAATGTGAGAGGACAGGCTGGTGTAGGTGTGATTTTAAGTGAAAAGATGAAGAACAACTTGATTCACTATAGTTGCATAAGTGAGAGAATTCTTTGGATTCGTTTAAAAGTGAAACTTCAGAGAATAGTAATTGTTGTAGTGTATGTTCCTTGTGACTTGGAACCTTCTGATAGAAAGGAAGATTTCTGGAATGAGCTAAAAGCTGTTTTGGGCCATTCAATAACATCAAAATAACTACGCTATATTGCATGTATTTATTACGTGGCACAAAGTACGATTAAATTAATGTAAAAACGTTACCACTACAGTACTTCACATTGTTTTAGGTTTAATATATAGTTCTTTCTGGCTTGACCCTATGCATAATAAAAATTGCATTATAAAAACATATCAAACAATTCATGAAGAATGAAATAGTAGGGCTACTCACCCATTTTTTTTGGTTTTTTTTACTACTCTGCCCGTCGTCGTAATACCATAAAAATTGTTTGCGAAAACTTTTTGTGTCGTCACATAAACGTACAGAACATCACGAATGATAAAAAGGCCAAATAAGTCAAAAGTACAAGCATCACGAACGACAAAATATCAGATAACAACATGAACCATGATAGTAAAAAGGGGGGTATATAGATGAAATGAAGTAAAAAGCGAAGAACAAGGTCAATGCCTTCAAGCTATATAACCATACCAGTTTCAGCATATTCCAATGCCATCCTCACTGGTGCAAGTTATTGCAAGTTCACACGAATGCACTTACAACCATACTGAATACAAGTAAGATGCACGGGCCACACCCTTTGGCAGCGATATACAAATTATCATGGTATTAAACATCAAAGGCGCCATCTATCGCTCGAGAACGATGACTTTGTTCTTTTGGGTAATCAACTTTATAATTTTTAAATTAATTTATGGCACCTCTATTCATAGTGTACTGTGGAATTAACTTTTTTACGGGTCTTATAGAGGTTATTATTCAAAAAAGTTGGTGGTCAAATTTTCGAACTAAAGCCTAGTTCGTCATCAGGACTACTCCACTTATAGAGGTTATTATTCAAAAAAGTTGGTGGTCAAATTTTCGAACTAAAGCCTAGTTCGTCATCAGGACTACTCCAGTGGAGTCCACTGGAGTAGTCCTGATGACGAACTAGGCTTTAGTTCGAAAATTTGACCACCAACTTTTTTGAATAATAACCTCTATAAGACTCGTAAAAAGGTAATTTATCATTTTGTTTTTCCCTTTTTTAAATGGAAATTGTTTCTTCTTCCATTTTTGTTCAACCTCTATCATGAATTTCCACTAAAACGGTAGATCTATCGGTACATTATTAATACAGTTCTTCCCTCTAGTCTTTTCAATAACTATAGCTTTGGAGATAAACTGTTGCTCATACTTTTTATGTGATGTTATTAGTTTGGTGTCAGACCAATCTGGTGTTAAATTATTCTCTAGGCAGTATTGCATTAGCGATGTCTTCATCTCCTTCTTGTGCCAGTTTGATAAGTGCTCATTTAGCCTACACTGTAGACGTCTCCTTTGTGCTACCTATATAACACTTCATATGATCACCTCATTATTAACAGTAGGTATTGAGTATACTCCCGATCTTTCAAGGATAGACATCTTACCATTATTAGTCAATAATTTTCCATTGCAAATGTACTGTTTCTGCGAGCTTAATGTTGTGATCAGCACATTCTTACTTAATGACATCGCTCAATGGCGGCAAGTATGGGAATTTCATGAAATGCTTATTTTCAGTTTCAGTAACTTCTTGTCCCTTATTTTTTAGTTTGTTTTTTATATTTACATATATGGACTGTATTAACTGTTCATTGTAACCAAATTCACGAGCCACAGATTTCACCCATTTGATCTCCTTTTCCTCAGCTTTTTTGGTGGAAGATAAATTAATAGCTCTTCTTATGAAGAATAGAAAGGCAGCGGTTTTGTAATGCCATGGATCAGCAGAATCGAATGGGATGATCACCGGAATATAAGTTAATTTCTTATATACTGATGTTTTTACACAATTTTTACTTGTGTTCCTAAATAAAGTGATGTCCAAAAAGTTGAGCTTGAGGTCAGTTTCTTTTTCAGCTGTAACTGTTATCATAGTGTAATAACTATTGTGCCTGCATATGAATTCTTCAAGTTTACTTTCAGAATGGTTCCAGAAGATAATGATGTCGTCTACGTATCTCAAAAACAACACAGGTAAAAATGTGCCATCAGGGGATAATAAATCTTTTTCAATCTCCTGCAGAACCACCTCTGCTAGTAGTCCAGACAGTGGTGAACCCATTGGGGCACCAAATTGTTGTTTGAAGATGTTTGTATCGTACTTAAAATAATTGTTTTTAGTTATGAAATCCAATGCTGAAACAATACTATCTTTTTTCCCGCCAACTCTACGTTCACCTGTCTTAATCTTTTGTCAATAAGCTCTATAGCTACGTTCGTGGGAGTATTTGGAAAGAGGGACACAACGCCTAAACTCAACATAATAAAGTCAGATGTTTTCAGCATTCTTATTTGCCCAATCACTTCGGCGGAATATTTAACCATATAGTTGTGTTTGACAAACAATGGCCACAGGTATTTGAAAAAGGCACGTTCCAAATGCATGGTAGGTGCAGTGCTTCTGCTAACAATCGAGTGTATAGGACTATCTTCCTTATGTGTTGTTAACTTACCAAATATGTATGGAGTAGTAGCCCCTTCTGGTCAGATCGATCTAATTTTAATCTCATAAAGTAAGTTACTATGGTTTTTAAACTTTGCTAACTGCCGAAGTATGGATTCTCTTGGGTCTCTTGTGACTTTAGTTGCTCTTAAATTATCAATAGCATTAATCATTTTGTCATGAAATACCTCCGAATCTATAATAACAATTTGTTTGGCTTTATCGGCTTCAATGCACTTAATCATAGGATTATTTCTCAACTCCATCAAGGCATCGCGTTCGTATTTAATACGTGGATCACTAGGTTTATCGTACATCTTACTAATAGTTCTCACAATTTTAAATCTGATAGGATATCTTTTCCATATGGGTAAATTCTTAATGATGTTTTCAAACGCAGGCACTATATCTACAGCCGTTGGAATTACTTGCAGATACGCATACTTCATGCCATGGTTTAAAGATATCTCTTGAAGACTTGTCAATTCAATCTTAGAATTGTTAACATAGTGCTGATTACTATTTATAGTCTTCCTTTTATCAAGTATTTTACACTTAGAGACAAGGGGACACCATATCTCCGAAGCTTTTTAATGCCACATTGGAAAATGTCTTTCAATCACTGAACTGGGAAAACAAAGGGATAAAGATTAATGGAGATTATCTAACCCACCTTCGTTTTGCTGATGACATAGTCATTTTTGCAACTAACCCATCAGAGCTGCAGAGTATGATCCAGGAACTTGCTGACAAGAGTAAAGAAGTGGGATTAAAAATGAACTTTCAGAAGACAAAAGTGATGTTCAATGTTTTTACAAGAAATTAAGATTTATCGATTGATGGAGAAAAGCTGGAGATAACAGACACGTATGTTTATCTTGGACAGCAGATATCAAGTGAGAGTCACATTGGTGAAGAAATTAATCGGCGTACAAAACTTGCCTGGAGAGCTTTTGGAAGAAACAGCATAATTTTCAAGAGCAATATGCCATTATGTCTTAAAAGAAAAGTGTTTGATCAATGCATCCTTCCAGTGCTTACGTATGGTGCAGAGACGTGGAGCTTAACTAAAAGAGACATACAAAGGCTGCAGACAACTCAAACCAGCTTGGAGAGGTGCATGCTTGGTGTAACCAGAAGAGATAAGAAGAGGAACTCGTGGATCCGAAAAATGACAAGAGTGGAAGACATCATGATCAGAGTTAAATCCCTGAAATGGCAATGGGCTGGACATACTGCCAGAAGAACAGACCATCGATGGACAGCCGAAATTTTAGATTGGATTCCAAGGGACAGGAAAAGACCCAGAAGAAGACCACATGGAAGATGGGTGGATGAAATTCGAAAGTATGCGGGTGTGACATGGAGGAGACTGGCACAAGACAGACCGTTGTGGAGGTAACTTGGAGAGACCTTCGTCCAGCAGTGGATTGATAATGGTTGATGATGATGATGAGTAAATGAAGTCATGGCTTTCCTAGAGGACCATATGCTAGTTACATTAGACAGATTTTGGGAATTACTGAGGAATAAGGATGTTAATTCTTAGTGTCAAATTTTCGGGTAGTAACCCTAACCTTTATCAGGACAAACACTACAGTAAGTGTTGCCGACATTGGGTAAAACTCCAACCTTTAAAATCATTTAATGTAGTTCCTCTTCTTCTCTCAATCTCAAGAATTTCCAACAGTTTTCTCTTGAAGAAATGCTTTTGGTGGGTCAGAATTTCTACAGGTCCCATAGGAATTTATGTCCAGTAGACTGAACATGTCTGTCAAGGCCAGATTTATTTGTCATGTTTTTTATGGCTGCTTTATGTTCTTTCAGCCTGGTCTTAAGCTGTCTGCCTGTTTCTCCTACATAGCTAAGACCACATTCACACTTGATATTGTAGACTACTTCTTTTAACAAGATGTTAGTTTCTTGCTGCTTTAATTTAGGAAGGTAGTTATTGATCTTATTTCCTAAACCTGGAGCTAGTCTGATTTGAAATTTTTTCCTAATCCTCTTAAGTTTTTCGAAAAGGCACTTATGGTAGGTGATTTTTCTAGTTAACCGACATCCTGGGTTAGGGCTCCGATCTTTTTTTATTATTAGCTAAAAAAATTTTCCACTATTGGAAAAGGGTATTTATTATCCTGGAGAATGAGTTTAAGCTCATTTTTTTTTGTGCTTGCTTGTCTAATTCTGAGGAGTTGAGATTTAGATTATTTAGTCAAGCAAGTGCGAAAAAACGAACGATTCCCGGTGGCGGCCGATGAGAACATTTTCTGTGACTCACTTATAAACGTGGAAAGAGCGATGACTTCTATTTCAAGTTTAACGAACCTTGTGTTAATGATAATGGTGAAAGATTAATTTGAACTCTGCATTGACAATGGTTTGTGTGTATCTAATAAATTTTTCAACCACAAGTATATCCACACATATACTTGGGAAAATCGTACTCTTGGTCAAAAGAGTGTGTTAGGTTCTATTGTCTACGAGCGTATGAAACACTTAGTTGTTGACACTCGTGTGATGAGAGGTGTGGATGTTGGTTCTGATCATTATTTGGTAGTGACACGAGTGAAATTGAAAGTTGGTTGGAGGAAATGGAATAGGAAGAGGCCCAGGATGGAAAGAATAAAGGTTGAAAGGCACCCTGAAGATCATCAGCATTATGCTGACTTACTCAGAGGACAACTGAAGGAGCTGCAGTCTTGTGAGAGGAATGTAGAAAAGAAGTGGGAATGTTTTAAAAACTGTGTTGCACTGCTCTTGAAGAGGTCTATGGCACCACAACAGTGGGTAACAATAGAGGTGATGCTTGGTGGAATACTGAGATTGAAGACGCAGTAAAGAGAAAGAAGGAAGCCTATTCGAGGATGTTGCAATGTAGAGTTCTGTGGATGAATATCGTTGTAAGAAACGTGAAGCAGCTAAGCTGGTTCGCCAGAGTAAGGCAAAAGATAGGAAGGAGAAGATGGAAAAGCATGAATTGGCTTTTTGGAAAGATAGAAAGACTTTCTGAAAGTACATGAGAAACTCAGGAAAAATAGGGGAAACAAAGTTGTAAGTTGTATGAAGAATAGGGTTGGAGAAATGATATGGGAGCCCAATGAGTTAAGTGAAAGATGGGGTGAATACTTTTGTGAGCTATTAAATCAGGAAAGCAAAGGTAATTCTGAGGCAGACACAGATGATATCAGAGTGAAGGATGGAAGCACAGGATGGATCTCAAGAGAAGAATTGTGTAAAGCTTTAAAATCTCTTCAGAATGGCAACGCTCTGGGAGTTGTTGGCATAACTGCGGGGATGTTGAAATATGGTGGTGACTCTAATTGACTGGTTAACTGAAATTTGCCAGTTGTGCTGGGAGTTAGGAATGGTCAATTGGGATTGGAAGGATGCTATCATTGTTCCCTTGTATAAAGGAAAAGGTGATCCAGACTGATTGCAAGAACTATCGTGGTATTAGCCTACTAAGTGTGCCAGGGAAATTGTTTGGTAAGGTAGTTATTGAAAAAGTATGGGGTATTACATCAGAGAAAGTGTGGGATGTTCAGAGTGGCTTTATGCCTGGTAAAGGCTGCACTAACCACATTTTTGCATTACGCATGATGATTGAAAAGTAAAGCAGCTAAGCTGGTTCACCAGCTTAGCAGCAAAAACTTTCTTATCGGCTGTTGGTAAGAAAATTTTTGCTGCCTTCATAGATTTAGAGAAAGCTTATGACCGAGTAAATAGGACACTTTTGTGGGAGGTATTGAATAAATATGGTGTTACTGGGAATCTACTTAATAGTATAAAATCCATGTATGCTGGCAGTAGAGCTTGTGTACGAGTAAATGGTGTTTTATCAAAATGGTTCTCTATTGGCGCAGGAGTCAGACAAGGTTGTGTAATGTCACCATGGCTGTTTAATATATTTATGGATGCGTGCATGCGTGATGCTAAAATAGATAATAGGCTACTGGTTTATGTCTTGGTGATATCCGCGAGTGCAGATTGCTGTATGCTGATAACACTGTACTGCTGAAAGGGAGCAAAAGTGAGTTGCAGCGTATGCTGTCCCGGATGTATGAAGTTTGCATGAAATTCAATACATATATACATATCACTAAGCTGTTCTCTGAGATTCACAGGTCAGCTCCAAAAGAAATAAAAACTTCCAGATCATTTCTACTTACTGTTGCCGTATCAAACTTCTCCATTTATAAGCGATCTTGACATACAACTCGGGCTTCACTGATATCCATCACATGCCGTACGCAAGATCTTTTATACTTCATACTCATAATCTTTTTCTCATGCAGACACTCCTGAATCTGATCCTTCCATGGTTTCCTTGGCCTTCTTCTGCCTTTTCTTCCAGCCACTTGGGCTAAAACAATTTTCTTGGTAAGCATCTCATCACTCATTCTTTCAACATGGCCAGACCACCGAAACATATTAGTCTCCACCTTGCTAACAACATTTTGCTTCACATCACACAACTGCAACACATCTTCATTCCTTACACAATCAGAACGTGTCTTGCCCCCCCCCCGGCATAAGTATCACATTTCTCCAGCACAGAAACTTCTATGTTTCTTCTGTAGTAACCAGGTTTCACTGCCATTCATCAGAGTAGGAACAATTACACTTTCATACACAGCCATGCAGGACTCTCTTGAGAACCCATCATTCCTGTGAAAACCTCACACGCTATGACTTTCAATGAAGAATTCATGCGCCTACTAATTTCACCATCCAATTTGTTCTCTCTGTCAAACATGCTTCCTAAATACTCAAACTAATTCACCTGGTCAATCACTGTGCCGTTTACTTATATCACATTCAGTACTACCAGTTCCTCTCTCAGAAACCATAACTTTGGTTTTTCCCTTATTTATACTGTTTAAATTTCATGCAAACTTCCTACATCCTAGGCAACATACTCTGCAACTCACTTTTGCTCTCTGCCAACAGGACAATGCCATCAGCATACAGCAATCTGTACACACGGATATCACCAAGACATAAACCAGTATTAACAATTTTGGCATTACACATGTACGCATCAGCAAATATATTAAACAGCCATGGTGACATTACACAACCTTGTCTGACTCCTGCACCAATAGAGAACCATTTTGATAAAACACCATTCACTCGTACACAAGCTCTACTACCAGCATACATGGCTTTTACACTATTAAGTAGATTCCCAGTAACACCATATTCATTCAATACCTTCCACAAAAGTGCCCCATTTACACAGTCGTAAGCTTTCTCTAAATCTATGAAGGCAGCAAAAACTTTCTTACCAACAGCAAGATACTTTTCAATCGTCATGCATAATGCAAAAATTTGGTTAGTACAGCCTTTACCAGACATAAAACCACTCTGAACATCCCACACTTTCTCTGATGTAATACCCCATACTTTTTCAATAACTACCTTACCAAACACTTTCCCTGGCACACTTAGTAGGCTAATACCACAATAGTTCTTGCAGTCAGTCTGATCACCTTTACCCTTACAAAATGAAACCATGATAGCATCCTTCCAATCCCAAGGGACCATTACTAACTCCCAATACAACTAGCAAATTTCAGTTAACCAGTCAATTACAGAGTCACCACCATATTTCAACATCTCGGCAATTCAAACTGAGTATAAATAAGGGAAAAACCAAAGTTATGGTTTTTGAGAAAGGAACTGGTAGCACTGAATGTAATGTAAGTCTAAATGGCATAGTTATTGAACAGGTGAGTGAGTTTGTGTATTTAGGAAACATGTTTGACAGAGAGAACAAATTCGATGGTGAAATTAGTAGGCGAGTGTATTATTCATTAAAAGTCATGGTTGCTCTGGGCGGTTTTCACAGGAATTATGGGTTCTTAAGAGAGTCCCGCATGGCTCTGTATGAAAGTGTAATTGTTCCTACTCTGATGTATGGCAGTGAAACCCGGGTACTACAGAAGAAACACAAAAACCGTTTGTGTGCTGCAGAAATGCGTTACTTATGGGGGATTTGTGGCAAGACACGTTCTGATCATGTGAGGAATGAAGATGTGTTGCAGTTGTGTAATGTGAGGCAAAATGTTGTTAGCAAGGTGGAAACTAATATGCTTCGCTGGTTTGGCCATGTTGAAAGAATGAATGATGAGATGCTCACTAAGAAAATCTTTTTAGCCTAAGTGGCAGGAAGGAAAGGTAGAGGAAGGCCAAGGAAGTCATGGGAGGATCAGATTCAGGAATGTCTGCATCAGAAAAAGATTATCAGTATGAAGTATAGAAGATCTTGTGTACAGTGTGTGATGGATGGCAGTGAAGCCCGAGTTGTATGTCAAGATCGTTTTAAATGGAGAAGTTTGATATGGCAACAGTAAGTAAAAATTATCTGGTAGTTTGAATTTCTTTTTGGAGCTAACCTCTGAATATCAGAAAAGCTTAGTGATAATCAATATGTCATCATCATCATCATCATTGTCAACCATTATCAATCCACTGCTGGACAAAAGTCTCCCCAAGTTTCCTCCACAACAGTCTGTCTTGTGCCAGTCTCCTCCATGTCACTCCCTCATACTTTCGAATTTCATCCACCCATCTTCCATGTGGTCTTCTTCTGGGTCTTTTCCTGTCCCTTGGAATCCAATCTAAAATTTCGGCTGTCCGTCGATGGTCTGTCCTTCTGGCAGTATGTCCAGTCCATTGCCATTTCAGGGATTTAACTCTGATCATGATGTCTTCCACTCTTGTCATTTTTCGGATCCACGAGTTCCTCTTCTTATCTCTCCTGGTTACACCAAGCATGCACCTCTCCACGATTGTTTGAGTTGTCTGCAGCCTTTGTATGTCTCTTTTAGTTAAGGTCCACGTCTCTGCACCATACGTAAGCATTGGAAGGATGCATTGATCAAACACTTTTCTTTTAAGACATAATGGCATATTGCTCTTGAAAATTATGCTGTTTCTTCCAAAAGCTCTCCAGGCAAGTTTTGTACGCCTATTAATTTCTTCACCAATGGGACCCTCACTTGATATCTGCTGTCCAAGATAAACATATGTGTCTGTTATCTCCAGCTTTTCTCCATCAATCGATAAATCTTCATTTCTTGTAAAAGCATTGAACATCACTTTTGTCTTCTGAAAGTTCATTTTTAATCCCACTTCTTTACTCTTGTCAGCAAGTTCCTGGATCATACTCTGCAGCTCTGATGGGGTAGTTGCAAAAATGACATGTCATCAGCAAAACGAAGGTGGGTTAGATAATCTCCATTAATCTTTATCCCTTTGTTTTCCCAGTTCAGTGATTGAAAGACATTTTCCAATGTGACATTAAAGAGCTTCGGAGATATGGTGTCACCTTGTCTCATTCTTTTCCAATTTTTATGTGTGTTGTATTTTCAAACAGCCGAATCTTTGCACTTGCATTTTCATAGATGTTATTAATAATATTAATGTATGCATCTTCAATACCGCAAGATTTCTGAGCCATTGTACCTGCTAATGGCTTCACCGAATCAAAGGCTTTTTCATAATCGATAAAAGCCATGCACAATGGAAGTTCATATTCCCTCGCTCTTTTAATTAGTTCTCTCAGTACATGGATATGATCTATTGTGCTGTAGCCACTCCTGAATCCAGCTTGTTCTCTCGGTTGAGCCATGTCCAGTGTCACCTTCAAGCAGTGTGAAAGAACTTTAGTGAAGATTTTATAAACCACTGATAGGAGGCTGATAGGTCTGTAGTTCCTGAGATCCTCAATGTCACCTTTTTTATGTAGCAAGATCATTGTAGCGTTGTTCCAATCCTCAGGAATGTTCCCTTCATTAAGGCATCGAGTGAAAATTTGGGTGAGTACTGTTTCGATTTTTCCACTTGCTTCTTGTATGATGTCTACAGTAATTCCATCTTCTCCTGGAGCTTTTCCGCGCTTCATGTTCTTGATTGCATGTGCAACTTCTGCTGGGAGGACTGGAAGAACTCTGCTACTGGTACCTTTCATGATGTCTGGAGTACATGTATCATCCCTTTCATATAATTTGGAGTAGAAATCTTTCACTCTTGTCAAAATTTCGCCTCTATTTCTTGTTACAGAACCATCTTCTTTTCTCAGTGCCATAATCTGTTTTCTTCCCTTACTGAGATGTCCCTTTGCTATCTTTAGGCTTTGGTTGTTTTCAATTGCTTTCCTCACTAGTTCACAGTTGAATTTCCTTATGTCTTCAGTGATACTTTTTCATACTGTCTGGCATAGCTCTATATATATTCCACTTTGAAAGTCACATCTTCTTTAGTTGTCCTCATCTCTCTTCTTTTTTGCATCAACATTTTGGTTTTTCCTGATAATTTGTTCACATGCAACTTTTTCTTAGACCCAGCTAATTTTGTTGCTGTTTCCTTAAGAGCTTTGGTTACTTTTCTGTTAACTTCAGAAATATCCACTTCTTCCGATGTTAGGCCTTCTAACGCAGAGAATCTGTTCTTCAGTTCCAACTTGAAAGTATTATGGTGTTTTTTAAGGTTGGTTTTGTCAATACATGTTGTCTGTCTTGCGAGCTTGCTACGTTCGAGTTTAGTGTTGAGGTGCATCTTACATCTCACCAATCTATGGTCACTACCTGTGTTGAACTTGTTTAGCACACTGCAGTCTTCTATGACGAATTTTTTGTTACACATAATAAAATCAATTTCACTTGTCGTCCCATTTGGATGTCTCCATGTCCATTTCTTGTGTGGCTTTTTCTTGAAAACAGAGTTCAAGATGAAAAACCCTTCTGCTTCTGCAAACTCTACGAGAGTATTTCCATGCTGGTTTCTGTTGCCGTGACCGAATTTACCTACTGAAGTTTCATTCTGTTGCCGTTGCCCTATTTTTGCATTGAAATCTCCCATAATTATCTTCAAGTCCTGCTTACTTTTATTATTTAGATGATGAATTTCCTCATAAAATTCTTCAATTTCTTCTTCAGGATGACTTGTGGTGGGTGCATAAGTTTGAATAATCTGAGCCTGGTATCTTCCCGAGAGTTGGATAACGAGTCGTGCAGCTTTGTCAGAGGAACTTTCAACTTCTACAACTTTATCCTTCAGTTTCTTGTTTATTATAAAACCAACACCACTAGTTCTGCCAGTATCAGTCCCACGATAGTAGAAGAGATGTCCACTTTTCAGTTCAATGAGATCTTCTCCTTTTCACCTTACCTCACTTAGCCCGACGATGTCCCACTTGATCCTTTGTAGTTCCTCTTCCAATTCAAGAAGCCTTGAATCAGAAGATAGGGAGCGTCCATTATACGTAGCCAAGGTCAGCATCAGATGGCAGCCTCCTAGTCCGGTCCTCCGGGGATTCTTAGCACCCTCTGCCTTCATGTCGCACTGGCCGCTGCCTTGGCCAGGTACATTCCAGCTGCCGGAGACTGAGGGCCAAGATTTAAGTTGTGGAGTCATTTTGGAGGGGTTTGGCCATAACTCACCACGCTGGCTAAGCGGGTTGGTGCGTGTGGGATAGCAGTTCCTCTAATCCCGATGGCATAGTTACACCGCTATTGGCGGTCGTCAGAGCCCCTTTAGTGGGAACAGGATGTACCACGAGAAGGCGGGGTTGACATTTGTCAAGGAGAGGCTGTGATGTTACGCATCACCTGACCTTACATCCCAATCAATATGTATGTATGTATATATGTAAGAACTCTTTACACTGCTATACTTCTGTTTTAAAAATATTGCCTCGCACAAAAATTTTCTTAATTAAAAAATAGTCTAATCTATTTTCTTTCATCTTTGGAAATAAAAAATAAAACAAATCTTAGTTGCTTTTATGGATTGTGCCTGAATAGTTATGCTCAATAATGGAACAATCCTTGATGTTCACATATTGGCCATAACTGCAGTCATTTTCTAGGCCACAGAGCTCATTATGACACAGGACTCACTGAAGTGATATTGAACGTGTCTCTGTTTGCTCTCTGCACATCCTCATACTATTAGAACTTTTGTTTCAGACCCAGCTTGATTTATTTCAGACCTTCATTTGCTTTTTGATGGAAAATGCTTTGTCATTTTGACTTAATAACTACCAGATAAAGCACAACGAATTTGGCAAATCATTAGAAATAATTTTAAAATGAGAAAAACCACCAAATGCAAGGAAAGAGAGAAGGTTTGAAAGAAAAATACATAAATCTGGGTTCTAATAAAAGGCTACAGATGAGAGTAGAGCATACAGGGCATTGGCAAACACTTTTGAGAACATATCAGTTAATGCTATGTGGATTATTTTGTTGGCTGAGTTTAATAATTTCAAGACAATAAAAGAGGGAAAATTTCTGAACTGAAAAAATTACATGCTATGTTTTTTATTATAACTCACATGCAGATACTTCAAACACAGAGTTTTAAGTGTGCAAAGAATCCTAACGTAAATAGTAATAATAAAACAACAACTTTAATCATCTTTTAAATTCCCTGAGGCAGTATATTGTAAGATAAGCAATGTGAACAATGCTATCAAATCTCCAGTTAATACACTCTGCTACTAACATTGTTTTTAGAATCAGACCACCAGTGTTTGCCATTCATCCAAAATTGTGTTAATGGAAAATGCTTTCAAGAGTAAATTCTTTAGGCACTATAAATTAAACACACACCAAAAGTTGGAATGTAGAGATGACTTCTTAATATATTCAACTCTAACAAAGTCAAGAGGCTACATGAACACCTTTTTGACAGATAATTTTCAATGTACAGACAATGACTTTGTTTTTACATAATAATGTAAAAGAATAATAATGTAAAAATAAATTATTTCTTTCAGCCTTTTAATTCACTCGGATAGTTCACTTTTTAAAAAATACTACAAACATTTTTGATGTATCTGTTAGTCTCACAAACTTCACTTAGCATTTACTAGCAATAGAGGTAACAACTTACCTTCAACTTAACATAGATGGCACGTTATGAGCTCGGCAGGCACGTGCTCCCACCCTGAGAGAGGCCTAACATACTTAGCTATTTGTTAGTTAAATTGAAATATTTACAAGCTAAAACACTATTAATAATATTAATTTACAATACCTAATTAAATTATATTTACATACCTTAAATATTAAAACTTCTAAAATTTCCTAAAGTTAAAACACACAAACATCAAACATAGCTACCTCAACGGGCTGGGAGACACTGTCTGCCCAAACACTCAACTATCAGTTTGCGAGCACTTTCGTTGGTACTTTACCGACATCCTCAGGCAATCATCATTCACATGAGGATTCCCTCGCTTGTGCCCGGCATTTGTAGTTGCATGCCGGGAAAGAGGAAGGGGTGTGGCTCATTTGTTACGTATCTAAAACACACACTTCTCCACAGTGCTGCCATTTATTGAAGACCTGATTTTTATTTATAAATGTAGACAACTTAAATATGTATAATATTTTTGTTAAAGTTTAGTGACACAATGTACATTTCAATATATTAAAAAAATATTGAATATTATACATACTTAGGCTGCCTACATTTATAAATAAAAATCAGGTCTTCAATAGATGGCAGCAACCGGTGAGCGCTTACGCCACAGTGCATGTTTTAGATACGTAACGAACGAGCCACACCCGTTCCTCTTTCCCGGAGTACAACTACAAATGCCGGGCACGAGCGAGGGAATCCTCATGTAAATGATGATTGCCTGAGGATGTCGCTAAAGTACCAATGAAAGTGCTCACAAACCGATAGTTGAGTGTTTAGGCAGACGGTGTCTCCCAGTCGGTCGATTGAGATAGCTGTGTTTGATGTTCGTACGTTTTAACTTTAGGAAATTTTAGAAGTTTAAATACACTGGCGGAAAGTCAAAAAAGAACACCAAGAAAAAATTGGCGGACGATCATGAAATTTACATATGTTAATGGGGTCAAGTTTAAGTAGGTGTGATGTTAGTTTCGGGACCAACCAGTGAGCGCTTACGCCACAGCACGGCATAATATGCAAATTATTGTCGGTGGTATTTTATTTAAGGAGTACGGCGAAGTGAATGTAATCAGTCGTCGGCGTACGGACACGTGCGAAGACCCTGAAGAAGCTGCAATGCCTGGACATGGAAGACGTGTACGATTTCAGCAGTTATCGGACTTTGAGCAAGGTCATCTAGTTGAATTCCGCGAGGCTGGGTGGTCGTATTGTCGTATTGCGGAGCGAATTGGACGGGAAGTATCGGTGGTGGTACGATGGTGGCGTAGATGGTCCGAGGAACATTCCCACACAAGAAGATGTGGAGCCTGGAGTCACAGATGGACTGATGAGCGGACCGATCGACGCATAAGAAGAGCGGCGTTGTCAAGCAGAACATCCACTGCGACGCAAATTCGAGCTGGCGTTGCACCTGAGGTGATTGTGCGAACAATCCACAACCGTCTACTGGATGCAGGACTACGTGCACGTGTGCCTCTGGCATGTGTACCTCTGACTCCAGCCCACCATCAGGAACGGCTGCATTGGTGTAGCCAATGTCTGCACTGGAGAACGCAATGGCGATCTGTTGTGTTCAGTGATGAAAGCAGATTCTGCTTGGGAGCCTCCGATGGCCGTATGCGTGTTCGCAGACGCACAGGGGAGCATCTGCGAACAGACGCTCCCCTGTGGACAATAACGAAGTTATCTGGAATTGTTAAAAAGGAATGTAGTAAGGCTAATCTACTTATTGCTGATACAGTCACTGATAATAGCAGAACACTTCAGAGAAATACTGACGATATCAGTATACTAAATAAAGCTGGTGTGTATCAAATTCCAATATTCAACAACAATGATTCCTCACACAACAAATCAATATACATTGGTGGCACAAAACGAAGTATAAAATCTCGATTGAGGGAACATCTTGGTAACTGGACAAAGAACAAAACACGAACATCGCTCATTCAATATTGCCAAGATAATGCTGTCCCCGATTGGAGCAACATAAAACTGTTAACATCTCATAACACCCATAGAAAAATCCTCACAGCCGAGACTGTATTAATTGAAAAGACCAGGGAGAATAATTGCAATTCAAATACTCCTCCAGTCGAATTACCCAGTGCATGGAAGAATGTAATCGAGCACGAAAAACATCAATCCATCCGTGCTAAGCAATCAAAAATTTACCAACATAGATTAAGAACTAGACGAACACCAGATGGCGGGATCTCCAGTATACGTGACACAAATGATAACTGACGAAGTAAGGTTGGCTATAGTGGAATGATGGGACAGACCTTGGAGTTAATTGCAGAGTCAACAACCTAGAGAATGGCCACAATATATGTGTGCTGAAACGCGTCGGGAATGTCGACAGTGCGATAGGACGACGACGGTGTAGTACCAATCTTTTATTCTTTCGCATGAATTTAATTGTGATTACTTCATTCTATTTTATTTCATCATCTTTCAATACAGGTTCTTAACCAGTGTTTTTTAACTTCTGTAAGTGTTCTTTTAATGTTACATTCGAAGCCTGTTCGCTATCCTTTGTGTTCAAGTCATTCCATTTCATTTGCGCCCATTCAACAGTGTACAAATTCCATATATCTTTTACCACCTTCAGATATTTATCACCCCAATGTTCATCTCAACTTTTTTTATGAAAGATGATGGAACTGAGCATGTACCAGTATTCTTGTGCAACAGACCTAGCCACGATAAGCCTACCCTTGTTTTGATAAGGACGATGAACCGGAAGAACCGTGACTACTACTGACAACAAAGGAAAGCAAGGCAGTTCTCAAGTGGTAAGCATTAATACGCTTAATATGTATTTTTAACTACAATGGTCAATCGACACAAATAATTTTGACCATCGGACGTTACGTATCAGCCGGTCGAACTTTCACAGAACATGACATGTGAAACAGAAATATTCAGAAACATCAAATGATTGTTTCAGATATTGTCACCATGACTGTTTAATATATTTATGGATGTGTGCATGCATGATGCCAAAATAGATAATATTGGTTTATATCTTGGTGACATCCGTGTGTGCAGATTGCTGTATGCTGATGACACTGTCCTGTTGGCAGACAGCAAAAGTGATTTGCAGAGTATGTTGTCTCAGGTGTACAAAGCTTGCATGTAATTCAAACTGAGTATAAATAAGGGAAAAACCAAAGTTATGGTTTTTGAGAAAGGAACTGGTAGTACTGAATGTAATATATGTCTAAATGGCACAGTGATTGACCAGGTGAATGAGTTTGTTTATTTAGGAAGCATGTTTGACAGAGAGAACAAATTGGATGGTGAATTTAGTAGGCATGTGAATTCTTCATTGAAAGTCATAGCTGCTTTAGGAGGTTTTCACAGGAATGATGGGATCGCAAGAGAGTCCCGCATGGCTGTGTATGAAAGTGTAATTGTTCCTACTCTGATGTATGGCAGTGAAACCCGGGTACTACAGAAGAAACACAAAAACCGTTTGTGTGCTGGAGAAATGCGTTACTTATGGGGGATTTGTGGCAAGACACGTTCTGATCATGTGAGGAATGAAGATGTGTTGCAGTTGTGTAATGTGAGGCAAAATGTTAGCAAGGTGGAAACTAATATGCTTCGCTGGTTTGGCCATGTTGAAAAAATGAATGATGAGATGCTTACTAAGAAAATCTTTTTAGCCCAAGTGGCAGGAAGGAAAGGTAGAGGAAGGCCAAGGAAGTCATGGGAGGATCAGATTCAGGAGTGTCTGCATGGATAAAAGATTATCAGTATGAAGTATAGAAGATCTTGTGTACAGCGTGTGATGGATGTGAGTGAACCACAAGTTGTATGTCAAGATTGCTGTAAATGGAGAAGTTTGATACAGCAACAGTAAGTAAAAATTATCTGGTAGTTCGTATTTCTTTGTGGAGCTAACCTCTGAATATCAGAGAACAGCTTAGTGATATGTATGTATGTACTTCCTCTAAATTTGTGTTTTTATTTCTCCTTATACATCTCCATAGCATGTATGGTTCTCACTAGCACTTTAAAATCCTACTTAACCTCATTTTAAAATGTTTTTGCTTTTATTTATATGTGTTGACGATGGCTTTCTACTAGTTTTAATAATATTACATACAAAAAGAGGGGTTTCATTAACTGTACTAAATATCATACAGTATGTGTGATGAAGCATAAATATGATGTCACTATGAAGATTCAATGCAAAGAAGTAAAGAACTTACTCCCATGTATGCAGGAATAACTTGGATGAAGTATTTAATTATTTCACTTTCTTTAGGGAACCTTCACCATGTTTTAATCGGAACTTTATATATTGCCATCCTGAATATTAAAATGACCAAGTAAAAATAAAAAAAGACACTTCTGAATGAGTAATACATCATCTATGATGACAGAGGGTAAATTTAAATTCTCACCACTGTCAAATAGTGTAGAACACGTCCATCAACTCTGGAATCAGCAAAGCTGTCTTTATACTGCGGAAGACCAACATCATCTAACCACCTAATCACCCAGTGGTAGTCCAACTTATGGATTGCACTTGGAAGGTCATTTAATTCAGAATTCATGCTTTTTAGGGCCAACACCAGCTTTTTCTTGTGTAAGGCATTCTTAACACCTAGTTCCTAAGAAAAATAAAACACAAGCACAAGAATTATATTTCTAGAAAACTAATTAACATAGTTTCAAAGTGCAAAAATCACCTCTGATGTGCATATATGAAATCTGAAAACAAATGTCTCATAAACTAAAACATACATTGTAGGGTTGCATTTTGAAAGCTGTGCATTCTGACTTTGAAAGTAACAAAAATTTATGAAACAGTAAATAACATTTATATTCAATAAATATACAACTTCCCATAATTCAAGTTAACCAGTAAAATCACTCTGAAACAGCATGCCAATAAAAGAGTTAAACATAATACATGCCTTCTCAAGCTCATGAGATGTAGATTTTAAAATTTTTTCTCCATTGCAACCCCATTTCTTACATTCACTGATGTACATGCTCAGACCTAATCTATTTAGCCATTCAACCAGCAGGTCTGTGTTCCACTGAGAAAATGGAATACTGAAAAGAGAGAGAGAGAAAAATAGATTTAGGGGTACCAAAATAACTTAAAGAGAGAGAAAACAGAGGAGAAAATTTATTAAAGTACATTTTACACAATACATATATTAATAATTGGGAAATATAAAACATTTCATAAATGCATATGAGATTCTTTCATATAGTGTAAATAACAGGGGTAGGAGCGATAAAAAAAATTCAGGACACAATTTTTCTTAAATTTCAGGACATATTTTGGTGGACCTGACAAGTAAATTAAATCAAAATGCTATTCTTTTACTAAAAAGTTATCTAAATTATTGCCCAGTTGTTAACAGGAAATTTTAACTTTAAAGGCTAACCCTAAAGTTTCAGTGGCTAGGTTTGGCCTAAATTCTGTTTGACGCTTACGGGCAACACTAAAAATTCTTTCCACAGTTGCATTACTGTGTGGCACAACAAGAATAGCATGTATCAGGTGTGGTAAAACTTCATACTTTTTAGCACCAATTGCACCAGTCATTTTCAAAATGTTTCACCATGCAGTATCAATTGCAGGACTATTCGAAACATCTTCCAATTCATCAATTGAATTGGAAGATGTTTTGAATAGTCCTGCAATTGAATTCATCATAAGGCAAACTCCAATTCCAACTTGTCCAGATCACTGTCACTAACAGCAGCAGCTGGGAAAATATTTGCCAAGTACACTACTGAAGAAAAGCAAGCTTCTTCCATTATAATTCCTATAACAGCAATTTCTGCATGCAGCAAAAATTCACTTTTCAGTAAGAATTTCTTGAAAATATAGCCATATGTAATATGTAACAACAACACAGGATAGTCAGAATATTGCAGGAAAAAAGAATTATGATTACAGGAGAAATCTTCGCTTCGCCTGTCTTCCATTTTGGGAAACTCTTTCCTCCATTTTTAAGCTGAAATGCAAGTACTTATGGAATAAATGGATATTTAAGAAAAATACTGATGGCAGAAGGAACAATGCGAGAAAATATTACGATTACCTCCAAGATTTCTGCTCAGATTGTGCATCGATCACGAGAAAGCCCAAAATGATAACAGCTGACATAATCCTAGGGTCCGGCGCCATGCATTCTTTCTACTTAGCTTTCAAACAAACAAAACAAATTCCTCCTCAGAAAGAAAAAAAAAATTAAGAAAGAAACAGAAAGCTGTGTCACGAACTTTGTTCAGAGGCTTCTGGACGACGTTATCCTGGCCCGGCACCATGCTTTCTTTCCACTTAGTTTTCAAACAAGCAAAACACATTCCTCCTCCTCAGAAAAGAAGAAGAAATGAAAAGAAACAAAGAGGTGCGTCATGAACTTGGTTCAGAGGCTTCGGGCCAGCGTAATCCCGAACCACAGCGAAAGAAGCACGCCTGGGTAAACGTAATCCTGGGCCATGGCGAAAGAAGAACGCCGGGCGAACGTAATCCTGGATCATGGTGAAAGAAACACACTGGGCCTACGTAATCCCGGCCTGGCGCAGTGCTTTCTTTCCACTTAGCTTTCAAAGAAGCAAATCAAATTCTTTCTCGGATCACGGCGGGAAAGACACGCCGGGCCTACGTAATCCCGGCCCGATGCAGTGCTTTTTTTTTCACTCTTTCAAACAAGCAAAACAAATTCCTCCTCCTAAGAAAGAAAAAAAAGAAAGAAAAAGAAACTAAGAGCTGTGTTACAAACTCTGTTCAGAGGCTTTTACATTAATTACAAAACCAGTAAAACTTTCTTAATAACAGCGGAAATCTGAATATCCGTTTGAATTTTTCGTTAGTCATCCGTAATCCCGGGGCAAATCCGTATAATGGTTGGCATCTCTGTGTGCCCTCCATAAGAAGAGGCTTCACCGCAGCTTCGATTCTCGAACAATCTCACAAACGCGGGAACGCGTTCCCATACATCACAAATTACAAGAGTGGGAGTTCTTAGCGATGACGTCACAATGATAGAGTACTATCTCTCCATTTTTTTATTTATGCAGTACTTGTAAATGCTCTATGAATCACTATACATAATTTACCATTTATTCTTAAAATTTCAGGATTACACTCAAATTTTCAGGATATAGAACAAAAATAAGGACATTTCAGAACAAAAAAATAAAAATCAGGAATTTCAGGACAACTCCGACCCCTGAAATAATAAAAATAATTAATATAAATTAAATAACAAGGAACTGTACACCAACTATACTTAAAATTGTATAACCACACTCGTAATCTGAATTTCTTGGTGTAGAACAGAAATCGCAGTTTCCAAGCTTCCACGCATCAACAGATGGCTTTTTCAAGGAAGTTGCAGTTTGCTGTCCACCTTCCTTTAAAAAGCCATCTGGCTGATGTGCAAAAGCTTAGAAACTTTGATTTCTACTCTACACCAAGAAATTTGGATTACTATTATAGTTATACTATTTTAAGTATAATGAATGTAAATGACATTTCATAAAATCAAATATATGTTCATACATTTAAAAACTATTCTATGAAATTCATAGGTTAGATATTCAAAGATAGTTTAATTTTAATTAATGCTGATGTATCAACTGCTGCCATTTGTGATAATGCTGATTCACTATTCATGCATCACACACATCCATCATATGCCTTATATATGACCTTTGAACTACACATTCAGTATAACACTCTTCCTGCTAAGACATTTCTGGGCTCTACATTCTCATGATTTTCCTGGACTTCCCTTCTTTCCAGAGATTTGGCTGAAAAAAATTACTTTATAATAAGCTTCCTTCTTTCAAAAAGTTCAGTGCACCTCAATATACATTCAGCAAATACTTTGCTTCATACAGCACATCTGGAGAACAACTTAAAAAACATGACAATACACTATTTGAATATTCTGAGACCACCATATATAGTTTTTTCATACAGTACAAATAACTAATATAAATGACACTCTCACTGGCACAAAACAACATACAAGGGGTGTCCCAAAAGTTCTTGGTCCAATCATGAAGGAATAGTTGTGGGAAAATGTGGAACGCTTATTTTTCTACATAATCCACTTGAGAGTCCAAACACATTTTCCAGCAGTGCTCCAACTCTTCCAAATAAAATGATCTGTCAAGGCTGTCAAAATAGGTTTCCATATAATCAATAATGATTTCATCTGTCCCAAACTGCACACCAGACAAGTTCTTTTTGAGATTCTGAAATAAGTAATAGTCTGAGGGGACAAGGTCAGTTGAGTAAAGAGGGTGTGGTAGCAGTTCAAACCCACAGTCATAGATGGCAGCCATGGCAACTGCTGATTTGTAGCTTGGAAGGACATCCTGATGAAACAACACCCTTTTGGTTAGCTTTCCTCAGCATTTATCCTTCAAATGTAGTTGAGGTTTTGTTAGCAGTTTAGAACAGTAAGCTGTGGTGATGGTTTGGCCTTTTGCAAGGTTATCCACCATTGCCACCCCTCTGCATCCCAGAAAACTGTTACCATCACCTTTCTAGCAGAGGTGACACACTTTGCCTTCTTTGCCCAGGGTGAGCCAACGTGCTGCCATTGTTTTGATTCTGGAATATAGTGGTGTGACGATGTCTCATCCACTGTTACAAATGCTTGTGGAAATTCTTCTGAATTGGCTTAAAAGAATGCAAGCTTGTCTCATGATATGTTCCATCAGATCAGCTTTTGCTTAATTTTCAGGAGGTCTGGCAGCAACCTTTGTTACTGCCAGATATTCTGTTAGAATACAAGCAGTCATTGTTCTGAGATATGCAAAGTCTCACTTAATCTGCCTGACTGTTAAATGCCTGCCTATCTCCCAGTACTGTTTGTGTAACTTGTTTATATATATCATCATCATTGTCAACCATTATCAATCCACTGCTGGACGAAGGTCTCCGCAAGTTTCCTCCACAACGGTCTGTCTTGGGCCAGTCTCCTCCATGTCACTCCCGCATACTTTCGAATTTCATCCACCCATCTCCCATGTGGTCTTCTGGGTCTTTTCCTGTCCCTTGGAATCCAATCTAAAATTTCGGCTGTCCATCGATGGTCTGTTCTTCTGGCAGTATGTCCAGCCCATTGCCATTTCATGGATTTAAATCTGATCATGATGTCTTCCACTCATCATTTTTTGGACCCACGAGTTCCTCTTCTTATCTCTCCTGGTTACCCCAAGCATGCACCTCTCCATGCCTCTTTGAGTTGTCTGCAGGCTTTGTATGTCTCTTTTAGTTAAGGTCCACATCTGTGCACCATACATAAGCACTGGAAGGATACATTGATCAAACACTTTTCTTTTAAGACATAATGGCATATTGGTCTTGAAAATTATGCTGTTTCTTCCAAAAGCTCTCCAGGCAAGTTTTGTACACCGATTAATTTATTCATCAATGTGACCCTCACTTGATATCTGCTGTCCAAGATAAATGTACGTGTCTGTTATCTCCAGCTTTTCTCCATCAATCGATAAATCTTCATTTCTTGTAAAAACATTGAACATCACTTTTGTCTTCTGAAAGTTCATTTTTAATCCCACTTCTTTACTCTTGTCAGCAAGTTCCTGGATCATACTCTGCAGCTCTGATGGGGTAGTTGCAAAAATGACTATGTCATCAGCAAAACGAAGGTGGGTTAGATAATCTCCATTAATCTTTATCTCCTTGTTTTCCCAGTTCAGTGATTGAAAGACATTTTCCAATATGGCATTAAAGAGCTTCGGAGATATGGTGTCACCTTGTTTCACTCCCTTTCCAATTTTTATGTGTGTTTATTTTCAAACAGCCGAATCTTTTCACTTGCATTTTCAAAGATGTTATTAATAATATTAATGTATGCATCTTCAATACCACAGGATTTCAGAGAAATTGTAACTGCTGATGATTTCACCAAATCAAAGGCTTTTTCATAATCGATAAAAGCCATGCACAATGGAAGTTCATATTCCCTCGCTCTTTCAATTAGTTCTCTCAATACGTGGATATGCTCTATTGTGCTGTAGCCACTCCTGAATCCAGCTTGTTCTCTCGGTTGAGCCATGTCCAGTGTCACCTTCAAGCGGTGTGAAAGAACTTTAGTGAAGATTTTATAAACCATTGATAGGAGGCCGATAGGTCTGTAGTTCCTGAGATCCTCAATGTCACCTGTTTTATGTAGCAGAATCATTGTAGCTCTGTTCCAATCCTCAGGAATCTTCCCTTCATTAAGGCATCGAGTGAAAATTTGGGCGAGTACTGTTTCGATTTCTCCACTTGCTTTTTGTATGATGTCTACAGTAATTCCATCTTCTCCTGGAGCTTTTCCCCACTTCATGCTCTTGATTGCATTTGCAACTTCTGCTGGAAGGACTGGAAGAACTCTGGTACCTTTCATGATGTCTGGAGTACATGTATCATCCCTTTCATATAATTTGGAGTAAAATCTTTCACTCTTGTCAAAATTTCCCCTCTATTTCTTGTTACAGAACCATCTTCTTTTCTCAGTGCCATAATCTGTTTTCTTCCCTTACTGAGATGTCCCTTTGCTATTTTTAGGATTTCTTTGTTTTCAATTGCTTTCCTCACTAGTTCACAGTTGAATTTCCTTACGTCTTCAGTGATATTTTTTCATACTGTCTTGCATAGCTCTATATATATTCCACTTTGAAAGTCACATCTTCTTTAGTTGTCCTCATCTCTCTTCTTTTTTGCATCAACATTTTGGTTTTTCCTGATAATTTGTTCACATGCAACTTGTTCTTAGACCCAGCTAATTTTGTTGCTGTTTCCACAAGAGCTTTGGTTACTTTTCTGTTAACTTCAGAAATATCCACTTCTTCCGATGTTAGGCCTCCTAACGCAGAGAATCTGTTCTTCAGTTCCAACTTAAAGGTATTATGGTGTTTTTTAAGGTTGGATATGTCAATACATTTTGTTTGGCTTATGAGCTTGCCACGCACGAGTTTAGTGTTGAGGTGCATCTTACATCTCACCAATCTATGGTCACTACCTGTGTTGAACGAGTTTAGCACACTGCAGTCTTCTATGATGAATTTTTGTTATACATAATAAAATCAATTTCACTTGTCGTCCTATTTGGATGTCTCCATGTCCATTTCCAGTGTGGCTTTTTCCTGAAAAAGGAGTTCAAGATGAAAAACCCTTCTGCCTCTGCAAACTCAACGAGAGTATTTCCACGCTGGTTTCTGTTACCGTGACCAAATTTACCTACTGAAGTTTCATTCTGTTGCCATTGCCCTATTTTTGCATTGAAATATCCCATAATTATCTTTAAGTGCTGCTTACCTTTATTATTTAGATGACAGATTTCCTCATAAAATTCTTCAATTTCTTTTTCAGGATGACTTGTAGTGGGTGCATAAGTTTGAATAATCTGAGCCTTGTATCTTCTCAAGAGTTGGATAACGAGTCTTGTAGCTCTGTCAGAGGAACTTTCAACTTCTACAACTTTATCCTTCAGTTTCTTGTTTATTGTAAATCCAACACCACTAGTTCTGCCAGTATCTGTCCCACGATAGTAGAAGAGATGTCCACTTTTCAGTTCAATGAGATCTTCTCCTTTTCTCCTTACCTCACTTATATATATATATATATATCATCATCATCATCAACCATTATCAATCCACTGCTGGACGAAGGTCTCCCCAAGTTTCCTTCACAATGGTCTGTCTTGTGCCAGTCTCCTCCATGTCACTCCCGCATACTTTCAAATTTTATCCACGCATGTCCCATGTGGTCTTCTTCTGGGTCTTTTCCTGTCCCATGGAATCCAATCTAAAATTTCGGCTGTCCATCGATGATCTGTCTTTCTGGCAGTATGTCCAGCCCATTGCCATTTCAGGGATTTAACTCTGATCATGATGTCTTCCACTCTTGTCATTTTTCCGATCCATGAGTTCCTCTTCTTATCTCTCCTGGTTAAACCAGGCCAAACCATATATATAGGGATGTAAGGTCAGGTGATGCGTAACATCACAGCCTCTCCTTGACAAATGTCAACCCCGCCTTCTCGTGGTGCATCCTGTTCCCACTAAAGGGGCTCTGACGACCGCCAATAGCGGTATAACTATACCATCGGGATCAGAGGAAATTCTATCCCACACTCACCAACCCGCTTGGCCAGCGTGGTGAGTTATGGCCAAACCCCTCCAAAATGACTCCACAACTTAAATCATGGCCCTCAGTCTCCGGCAGCTGGAATGTACCTGGCCAAGGCAGCGGCCAGTGCGACACGAAGGCAGAGGGTGCTAAGAATCCCCGGAGGACCGGACTAGGCTGCCATCTGATGCTGACCTTGGCAACGTACAATGGACGCTCCCTATCTTCTGATTCAAGGCTTCTTGAATTGGAAGAGGAACTACAAAGGATCAAGTGGGACATCGTGGGGCTAAGTGAGGTAAGGAGAAAAGGAGAAGATCTCATCGAACTGAAAAGTGGACATCTCTTCTACTATCGTGGGACTGATACTGGCAGAACTAGTGGTGTTGGTTTTATAATAAACAAGAAACTGAAGGATAAAGTGGTAGAAGTTAAAAGTTCCTCTGACAGAGCTGCACGACTCGTTATCCAACTATCGAGAAGATACCAGGCTCAGATTATTCAAACTTATGCACCCACCACAAGTCATCCTGAAGAAGAAATTGAAGAATTTTATGAGGAAATTTGTCATCTAAATAATAAAGGTAAGCAGCACTTGAAAATAATTATGGGAGATTTCAATGCAAAAATAAGGCAACGGCAACAGAATGAAACTTCAGTAGGTAAATTCGGTCACGGCAACAGAAACCAGCGTGGAAATACTCTCGTTGAGTTTGCAGAGGCAGAAGGGTTTTTCATCTTGAACTCCTTCTTCAAGAAAAAGCCACACAGGAAATGGACATGGAGACATCCAAATGGGACGACAAGTGAAATTGATTTTATTATGTGTAACAAAAAATTCGTCATAGAAGACTGCAGTGTGCTAAACAAGTTCAACACAGGTAGTGACCATAGATTGGTGAGATGTAAGATGCACCTCAACACTAAACTCCAACGTAGCAAGCTCATAACACAAACAAAATGTATTGACATAACCAACCTTAAAAAACACCATAATACCTTCAAGTTAGAACTGAAGAACAGGTTCTCTGCTTTAGAAGGCCTAACATCGGAAGAAGTGGACATCTCTGAAATTAACAGAAAAGTAACCAAAGCTCTTATGGAAACAGCAACAAAATTAGCTGGGTCTAAGAACAAGTTGCATGTGAACAAATTATCAGGAAAAACGAAAATGTTGATGCAAAAAAGAAGAGAGATGAGGACAACTAAAGAAGATGTGACTTCCAAAGTGGAATATATAGAGCTATGCAAGACAGTACGAAAAAGTATCACTGAAGACGTAAGAAAATTCAACTGTGAACTAGTGAGGAAAGCAATTGAAAACAACCAAAGCCTAAAGATAGCAAAGGGACATCTCAGTAAGGGAAGAAAACAGATTATGGCACTGAGAAAAGAAGATGGTTCTGTAACAAGAAATAGATGCGAAATTTTGACAAGAGTGAAAGATTTCTACTCCAAATTATATGAAAGGGATGATACATGCACTCCAGACATCATGAAAGATACCAGTACCAGAGTTCCTCCAGTCCTTCCAGCAGAAGTTGCACATGCAATCAAGAACATGAAGCGGGGAAAAGCTCCAGGAGAAGATGGAATTACTGTGAACATCATACAAGAAGCAAGTGGAGAAATCGAAACAGTACTCGCCCAAATTTTCACTCGATGCCTTAATGAAGGAAAGATTCCTGAGGATTGGAACACCGCTACAATGATCCTGCTACATAAGAAAGGTGACATTGAGGATCTCGGAAACTACAGACTTATCAGCCTCCTATCAGTAGTTTATAAAATCTTCACTAAAGTTCTTTCACACCGCTTGAAGGTAACACTGGACATGGCTCAACCGAGAGAACAAGCTGGATTCAGGAGTGGCTACAGCACAATAGATCATATCCATGTACTAAGAGAACTAATTGAAAGAGCGAGGAATATGAACTTCCATTGTGCATGGCTTTTATCGATTATGAAAAAGCCTTTGATTCGGTGAAACCATCAGCAGTTACAATGGCTCTGAAAACCTGCGGTATTGAAGATGCATACATTAATATTATTAATAACATCTATGAAAATGCAAGTGCAAAGATTAGGCTGTTTGAAAATACAACACACATAAAAATTGGAAAGGGAGTGAGACAAGGTGACACCATATCTCCGAAGCTCTTTAATGCCACATTGGAGGGTGTTTTTCAGTCACTGAGCTGGGAAAACAAGGGGATAAAGATTAATGGAGATTATCTAACCCACCTTCATTTTGCTGATGACGTAGTCATTTTTGCAACTAGCCCATCAGAGCTGCAGAGTATGATCCAGGAACTTGCTGACAAGAGTAAAGAAGTGGGATTAAAAATGAACTTTCAAAAGACAAAAGTGATGTTCAATGCTTTTACAAAAAATGAAGATTTATCGATTGATGGAGAAAAGCTGGAGATAACAGATACGTACGTTTATCTTGGACAGCAGATATCAAGTGAGGGTCACATTGATGAAGAAATTAATCGGCGTACAAAACTTGCCTGGAGAGCTTTTGGAAGAAACAGCATAATTTTCAAGAGCAATATGCCATTATGTCTTAAAAGAAAAGTATTTGATCAATGCATCCTTCCAGTGCTTACGTATGGTGCAGAGACGTGGACCTTAACTAAAAGAGACATACAAAGGCTGCAGACAACTCAAAGCAGCATGGAGAGGTGCATACTTGGTGTAACCAGGAGAGATAAGAAGAGGAACTCGTGGATCCGAAAAATGACAAGAGTGGAAGACATCATGATCAAAGTTAAATCCCTGAAATGGCAATGGGCTGGACATACTGCCAGAAGGACAGATCATCGATGGACAGCCGAAATTTTAGATTGGATTCCAAGGGACAGGAAAAGACCCAGAAGAAGACCACATGGGAGATGGGTGGATGAAATTCGAAAGTATGCAGGGGTGACATGGAGGAGACTGGCACAAGACAGACCGTTGTGGAGGAAACTTGGGGATACCTTCGTCCAGCAGTGGATTGATAATGGTTGACAATGATGATGATATATATATATGGGAAGTAAGGTCAGGTGATGCGTAACATCACAGCCTCTCCTTGACAAATGTCAACCCCGCCTTCTCCTGGTACATCCTGTTCCCACTAAAGGGGCTCTGGCGACTGCCAATAGCGGTATAACTATACCATCGGGATTAGAGGAAATGTTATCATATACTCACCAACCCGCTTGGCCAGCGTGGTGAGTTATGGCCAAACCCGTCCAAAATGACACCACAACTTAAATCTTGGCCCTCAGTCTGCGGCAGCTCGAATGTACCTTGCCAAGGCAGCGGCCAGTGCGACATGAAGGCAGAGGGTGCTAAGAATCCCCGGAGGACCGGACTAGGCTGCAATCTGATGCTGACCTTGGCTACGTATAATGGACGCTCCCTATCTTCTGATTTAAGGCTTCTTGAATTGGAAGAGGAACTACAAAGGATCAAGTGGGACATCGTCGGGCTAAGTGAGGTAAGGAGAAGATCTCATTGAACTGAAAAGTGGACATCTCTTCTACTATCGTGGGACTGATACTGGGAGAACTAGTGGTGCTGGATTTATAATAAACAAAAAACTGAAGTATAAAGTTGTAGAAGTTGAAAGTTCCTCTGACAGAGCTGCATAACTCGTTATCCAACTCTCGAGAAGATACCAGACTCAGATTATTCAAACTTATGCACCCACCACAAGTCATCCTGTAGAAGAAATTGAAGAATTTTATGAGGAAATTTGTCATCTAAATAATAAAGGTAAGCAGCACTTGAAGATAATTATGGAAGATTTCAATGCAAAAATAGGGCAACGGCAACAGAATGAAACTTCAGTAGGTAAATTCGATCACGGCAACAGAAACCAGCGTGGAAATACTCTCGTTGAGTTTGCAGAGGCAGAATGGTTTTTCATCTTGAACTCCTTTTTCAAGAAAAAGCCACACAGGAAATGGACATGGAGACATCCAAATGGGATGACAAGTGAAATTGATTTTATTATGGGTAACAAAAAATTCGTCATAGAAGACTGCAGTGTGCTAAACAAGTTCAACACAGGTAGTGACCATAGATTGGTGAGATGTAAGATGCACCTCAACACTAAACTCCGAACGTGGCAAGCTCATAAGACAAACAAAATGTATTGACATAACCAACCTTAAAAAACACCATAAAACCTTCAAGTTGGAACTGAAGAACAGATTCTCTGCTTTAGAACGCCTAACATCGGAAGAAGTGGATATTTCTGAAGTTAACAGAAAAGTAGCCAAAGCTCTTATGGAAACAGCAACAAAATTAGCTGGTTCTAAGAACAAGTTGCATGTGAACAAATTATCAAGAAAACCAAAATGTTGATGCAAAAAGAAGAGAGATGAGGACAACTAAAGAAGATGTGACTTCTAAAGTGGAATATATAGAGCTATGCAAGACAGTACGAAAAAGTATCACTGAAGACGTAAGGAAATTCAACTGTGAACTAGTCAGGAAAGCAACTGAAAACAACCAAAGCCTAAAGATAGCAAAGGGACATCTCAGTAAGGGAAGAAAACAGATTATGGCACTGAGAAAAGAAGATGGTTCTGTAACAAGAAATAGAGGCGAAACTTTGACAAGAGTGAAAGATTTCTACTCCAAATTATATGAAAGGGATGATACATGTACTCCAGACATCATGAAAGGTACCAGTAGCAGAGTTCTTCCAGTCCTCCCAGCAGAAGTTGCACATGCAATCAAGAACATGAAGCAGGGAAAAGCTCCAGGAGAAAATGGAATTACTATAGACATCATACAAGAAGCACGTGGAGAAATCGAAACAGTACTCACCCAAATTTTCACTCGATGCTTTAATGAAGAGAAGATTCCTGAGGATTGGAACAATGCTACAATGATCTTGCTACATAAAAAAGGTGACATTGAGGATCTCAGGAATTACAGATGTATCAGCCTCCTATCAGTGGTTTATAAAATCTTCACTAAAGTTCTTTCACACCGCTTGAAGGTGACACTGGACATGGCTCAACCGAGAGAACAAGCTGGATTCAGGAGTGGCTACAGCACAATAGATCATATCGACGTACTGAGAGAACTAATTGAAAGAGCGAGGGAATATGAACTTCCATTGTGCATGGCTTTTATCGAGTATGAAAAAGCCTTGGATTCGGTGAAACCATCAGCAGTTACAATGGCTCTGAAATCCTGCGGTATTGAAGATGCATACATTAATATTATTCATAACATCTATGAAAATGCAAGTGCAAAGATTCGGCTGTTTGAAAATACAACACACATAAAAATTGGAAAAGGTGTGAGACAAGGTGACACCATATCTCCGAAGCTCTTTAATGCCATATTGGAAAATGTCTTTCAATCACTGAACTGTGAAAACAAAGGGATAAAGATTAATGGAGATTATCTAACCCATCTTCGTTTTGCTGATGACATAATCATTTTTGCAACTACCCCATCAGAGCTGCAGAGTATGATCCAAGAACTTGCTGACAAGAGTAAAAAAGTGGGATTAAAAATGAACTTTCAGAAGACAAAAGTGATGTTCAATGCTTTTTCAAGAAATGAAGATTTATCGATTGATGGAGAAAAGCTGGAGATAACAGACACGTACGTTTATCTTGGACAGCAGATATCAAGTGAGGGTCACATTGATGAAGAAATTAATCGGCGTACAAAACTTGCCTGGAGAGCTTTTGGAAAAAACAGCATAATTTTCAAGAGCAATATGCCATTATGTCTTAAAAGAAAAGTGTTTGATCAATGCATCCTTCCAGTGCTTGCGTATGGTGCAGAGTTGTGGACCTTAACTAAAAGAGACATACAAAGGCTGCAGACTACTCAAAGAAGCATGGAGAGGTGCATTCTTGGTGTAACCAGGAGAGATAAGAAGAGGAACTCGTGGATCCGAAAAATGACAAGAGTGGAAGACATCATGATCAGAGTTAAATCCCTGAAATGGCAATGGGCTGGACATACTGCCAGAAGGACAGACCATCGGTGGACAGCTGAAATTTTAGATTGGATTCCAAGGGACAGGAAAAGACCCAGAAGAAGACCAAATGGAAGATGGGTGGATGAAATTCGAAAGTATGCGGGAGTGACATGGAGGAGACTGGCACAAGACAGACCGTTGTGGAGGAAACTTGGGGAGACCTTCGTCCAGCAGTGGATTGATAATGGTTGACAATGATGATGATATATATATATATATTTTTTGAGTGATGGCTTTAAAGGGTGTGCCTGAGCATGTGTCATCTTCCACACTTGATTTCCCCTGCCCACTTCTTTATACACTATCTACCAACAACTAATTGGACACCTGTGATAGCAAAGGAAAAGGAAGTTTATTTACCTTCAATAGTTGGTGGAGCCTCCGCAAGCGGCGATTGCAGCTGCGACCCTCCGGAGCATACTCTTAACCAGGGGTTGTACGATGGCTAGCGGTATTTTCTTGCATTCGGCTTGGAAAAGACAGGTCAGTTCTTTCACCGATTTCAGACGGTGGGGGCACCCCTTAAGTCGACGCTCCAGCTCGTCCCAGAGGTGCTCGATAGGGTAAAGGTTCGGGCTCTGCACAGGCCAGTCCATTCGATTAACCCCATTGTCACCATACCAAGCCATGGTGGACCTCGCAACATGACAGGCGGCATTGTCATCCTGAAAGTAACATGGGTCCACCCCATAAAACTGCCACAACGTAGGAAGCGCATGGTCATCCAAAATGGTGCAGTAGGTCTCGGCGTCGAGTCTACCAGGAATTGCGACTAAGTGTCCCGTGCCATACCAGGAGAAACACCCCCATAGCATAATTCCACCGCCGCCAAACTTCACAGTTGGCACAATACATTCTGGCAGGAGGCGTTCTCTAGGCAGATGCCAAACCCAGACCCTGCCATCCAAACGGTAGAGGGTGAACCTTGATTCGTCGCTCCAGAGAACCCGTTTCCACTGTTCAACGGTCCACTGTCGACGTTCTTTGCACCACGTTAGCCAAGCAGCGCTATTGGACTTGGTGATCAAAGGCTTGTGGGTGGCAGCACGTCCATGATAACCGAGCAGATGGGACTCCTTACGGATGGTATTCATCAAAAGAACACTCCCGGATGCCTGTTGAAACTCCTCGCGGATGTGGCCCATCAATTTGGTGCGGTTCTTTCAAATTTCTCTGGCCAGCACCCATCGGTATCTAACTCCCACTTTTGTGGGTCTGCCGGGTCGGGGCACATTCCGACAGTCACCTCTCATCTTCCACTTGCCAATCACATAGGCCACTGTCGATTTTGGGTACTTCAACTCGCTGGATATGTCACGTATGGATCGGCTATTTCTGTGATACCCAACAATTACACCTTTCTCAAAATCAGAGAGCTCCGAACTGCGTGGCATCTTGCATGCGACTGGTTGCATTGTTGTTTCCCACACAATATTTAATGGCGGCGGCCGTGACGTCTATCAGGACTGCAGATATCGTCGATTGCAGGGGTGTCCAATTACTTGTTGGTAGATGGTGTAGTACTGTATGAAGGGGCATCCTACCCTAATGTTGCAAGCATACCTTTATGGATGTTCTTTGGCTTCAACCCTTTTTGAATGCAGAAACTTTACCACAGTTTTGAGCTTTTGCTTCTCCATTTTACCTTCCTTGGACCTGGTTACCTCCTAGGACTTTCCAAAAAAAAAAAGAAAAAAAAATGGATATGACTACGAAGCTGAAAACTGGTTTCTACCCATGTAAAGACTTGTGTTATTACCAAAGAAAAATACTGCGAGCCTACTATTCCTTCCCTTTCAGGCCAAGAATTTTTGAGACACCCAACACAGTTAAACTATTCTCTGAAATTATGATATGAGCTATAATCTAACAAGCTACTGGTATGATATAGAAATTAAGGAAGAAGTATTCCTTATAAATACATGGGATATTCATATAATTATTCAAACAGAAATCAGAATGTAACTGAATAGCTCTATATAAGTTAATTACTCTTTACTGCCACCATGTAACATCATATTTGATTGTTGCTTGAATAGCTACTAGTATATCATTTTTCCTTTGAATAATAATGTGCCACTGGTATGTTGGTTTGATTTTTTCTTTTTTCATGAATCTAAATAAGTCACAGGCTCTATAGCCCATTTTGAGTGTCAGAAAGTAGGAAAAGCAGGACTGATATTTTAATGAAAAAGTAGGACATGTTAAAAACACTATAATATATTCTCCTCATAGTGATGGAATAAAAACTAAAAAGCAATTTAAGAGCAGTGGTTTCATGTTATTAGGCCTGTAGCAAAAATAGGAAAAAATGAATACTTAATTCAACTTCTAATATGTTTTTCTTTTCTTTTAGGAAAATTTTATTTTAAATGCCAAACTTTCAGAGAAAACTCTTCTCCTTCACTATCACGGTTACGCAGTCAACCTTGATGGTTATGGTTATTTTTCACCAAATCTTGCCAGATATTAGGCAGGGAGAAACCTCTGCAATCATTGATGATGGAATTCCGACTTTTCTCGATTTTATTCCTTCTTTTAATTTTCTTTTTGAAAGTTGCTTTGGAAACTGATGACTTTAAAGTAATAAGTTTTCAGAGCAACTGGAAACTGATGACTTAAAGGCATTAGTTTACAAAGCAACTTTCAAAAAGAAAATTAAAAGAAGGAATAGAGAAAAACCAGAATTTCATCAATGATTGCAGAGGTTTCTCCCTGCCTAACATCTCACAAGATTTGGTGAAAAATAACTGTAACTGTCAAGGTTAACCGCCGCAAAAGTAACAGGGAAAGAGTGACAACAAGTGATTTCCTGATAAAGGAGAAGAGTTTTCTTCGAAAATTTGCGATTTAAAATGAAAATTTCCCAGATGAAAAACCCCATATTAGAAGTTTAAGTATTTAATTTAAGAAACTAAGAAGCCAGTTTTCAACATGAACTTTATTCAAAGGAAAACTGATTTTAAAACACAGAGAAAAAGACGAAAGGAGGAATTCCTACCCATCACCAACTCCTTGCATTCCTCCTTTCAGCTTTTTTCCTTTAATTTTTTCTCTCTTTAATACAGTATTTATTTTACTTTGCCATTTCATTACAAGTTCAAATTTGAAAATAAAGTAGTGAAAAAAAATACTACTGATAATTATTACAATAAGAATGATGATCAAGAGATACATACATACATATCATTATGCTGTTTTCTGAGATTCAGAGGTTAGCTCCACAAAAAAAGACTGACAAGAAAACATTTAACTTATGGAACTAGATTTTACTTACAGTTGTTGGATCAAATGTCTCCATTTACAAGGATCTTGGCACACAACTTCACTGACATCCATCACATGCTGCACACAAGACCGTTTGTACTTCATGCTCATAATCTTTTTCTCAAGCAAACATTCCTGAATCTGGTCCTCCCATGATTTCCTTGGCCTTCCTCTACCTTTCCTTCCTGCCACTAGGGTTAAAAAAATTCTCTTAGTCAGCACCCCATCACTCATTCTTTCAACATGGCCAAACCACCTAAGAATATTAGCTCCCACCTTACTAACAACATTTTTCCTCACATTCCACATCTGCAACACCTCTTCATTCCTCAAATGATCAGAGCATGTATTGCCACAAACTCCCCAAAAGTAATGCATCTACCCAGCACACAAATAACTCCTATGCCTTTCTTGAAATACCCAGGTTTTACTGCCGTACATCACAGTAGGAACAATTCATATACAGCTATTTGGGGTTTTCTTGAGAACCCATCATTCCTATGAAATCCACTTGAAGCAGCTATGACTTTCAAAGAAGAATTCACTAGCCCACTAATTTTGCTATATAATTTGTTCTCTCTTTCAAACATACTTCCTAAACATACAAACTCCTTCACTGGGTCAATCTCTGTGCCATTTAGACTTATCTTGCATTCAGTACTAACAGTTCCTTGCTCAAAAACCACAATTTTAGTTTTTCCCTTATTTGTATTCAGTTTAAATTTCATACAAACTCCATACATTCGGGAAAACATACTCTGCAACTCTTGCTCTCTGCTAGCAGGACTGTGTCATCAGCATATAACAATCTGCACAAACAGATATTACCAAGACATAAACCAGTATTATCCATTTTGTTATCACACATGCATGCATCCATAAATATATTGAACAGCCAGGGTGACATCACACAACCTTGTCTGACTCTTGCACCAATAAAAAAACGATTTCGATAAAACACCATTCACTCGCAAACATGCTCTACTACCAGCACATATGGCTTTCACACAGTTAAGTACATTTCCAGTAATAAAGTGTGTCGCATAAATATAGAGACAGTCTACTTTGCACTGTGAACACAATGTGAATATATGTAGGAAGCTGAAGTGGTACCTAATTAGACATAACCCTACAACAAACGTTTCAATCCGTCGAGATGACCGGATTGTATGAAAAGAACACCACAAAGTGAAATAGTGTAATTTTAGGTTTCTCATAAATATAAAGACAACTATGTAAAGTAGCCACATGCAAATGAGATGTACAAATTAGCATATTGTACGCACGCGCATGGAGCGTAATTCGGTTCAGCCTACAAAAGACCTGCCGTCAGACATTCATTTGCTGAAATGCCACGCAACAGTCAACTTTCTGGTGAGGAGGTGCAGAAAATTTGGAGACTGAGAGCAAATGGATTGCCTGTAGCGAAAATTTGTAAAGCCATGGGAAGGAGTAGGTTAGTCATTTATAAGACTTTATCAAAACGTGGTGCATTAACTGCCAGAAAATGGCCTGGAAGGTCTCGAATAACAACCAAACGAGATGATCGTGCCATCATGCGTGTAGTTTCATCCCAAAGGTTATCACTACGTTTAGTTTCTCGGACTGTTGGTGTCACCGTCTCAAAGAACACAGTTCATCGACGAATCAAGGAAAGTCGCAACATTGTGCTCCGTAAAATGCGCCGTCTGCCACACCTCACGTGGCTCCACAAGGAAGCTAGATTGTTATGGGCAAGCAGCCACATGCACTGGACAGACGAGTGGATCACAACTATTTTCTCCGATGGGAAAAAGTTCAACCTGGACTGCCCTGACAGTTGAAACTGCTACTGGCATGATTTACAACGTGAGCCACACACCTTCTTGAGCAGACAGAAAGGAGGGGGATCTGTAATGGTCTGGGGAGCTTTTGCGTTCAATGGGACAATGGATATCGCTTTCCTGCAAGGCAGGAAAAACTCCGAAACGTATCAGGACATACTCAGCAGCCACTTTTTACCATTTGCCGAAACTCTAGCGGGTGTTGATTATCTGTTCCAGCAAGACAATGCCTCTATCCATCGGTCTGCATCAACGAAAAGCTGGTTTAACACTCATCATGTGACCTTAATGGATTGGCCAGCACTCAGTCCAGATCTGAACCCTATCGAGAACCTCTGGGGTATCCTCACTCATGATGTGTATGCGAATGGACGGCAGTTTTTAAATGTGGTGGCATTGAAAGAGCAGATTGAACGAAGCTGGTACACACTCCGTCTAGAACACTTACATCACTAGGTAGACAACATGCCCAATCAGGTTTTCAGTGTTATTCGGAACAACGGCTCCACTATTCGTACCAGAGGTGCTCATAACTAGTAAGTCTTTATATTTTTGAGACAGCATATTTCTGTTTTTTTCTTGTACTTAGCGTTGGAATTGTTATGTTTCCGTCAAACTATTCTGCAGCTGCGTGTCCTATGCTATTTTTGCTATAAATATGAGAAGTACATTTCAGCTCGTTGTTGTTTCTTTTTTATTCGAGAATTTGTTCTGTCTTTATATTTATGCGACGCACTATACCATATTTATTCAGTACCTTCCACAGAATTATCATATTTACTCTGTCATAAACTTCCTCTAAATCTATAAAGGCAGTAAAAACTTTTTTACCAACAGACAGATACTTCTTAATCATGCAAATGCAGCCCTTACAAGGCATAAAACCACACAGTACATCCCACACTTTCTTTGATATCAGACCTTGTACCTTATCACTAATGACCTTTCCAAACATTTTTTTCTAGCACACTCAGCAAACTGATACTATGATAGTTCTTGCATTCACTGTGATCACCCTTTCCCTTAAACAAGGGAACAATGATTGCATCTCTCTAATCCTGAGGGACCATTCCTAACTCCCAGCACAACTGGCAAACTTCAGGCAACCAGTCAATCACAGAGTCACTGCCATATTTTAACATCTCAGTTGTTATGACATCTATTCCAAGGGCCCTACCACTCTGAAGAGGGTTTAGAGCTCTACATACCTCTTCTCTTGAGATCATTTCTGTGCTCCCATCTCACTGTGACATCATTGGCTTCTGCCTCTAAATCACCTTTGCTTTTATGATCTAATAAATCACAGAAGCGCATTCACACCATTTTTCACTTAGCTCGTTGGGCTGCCATATAATTTATCCAACCTTATTCTTCACACAACTTAGAATTTCATTTTTCTTCTTTTTTTCCATGTCTTATGTACTTTAATAATGTTTTTCTATCTTTCCAAAGTCACTTCATGTCTTTCCACCTTTTTCTTCCTATCTTTTGACTTACTCTGTCAAACCAGCTTTGCTGCCTCATACTTCTTACAGTGGTATTCATCCTCAGAAACTTTACCTTACAACATCCCCAAGTATGCCTCTTTCTTCCACTTAACTGCTTCTTTAATCTCATTGTTCCACCAAGCATCACCTCTAAAGTTACCCACAATTGCAGTACCACAGACTTCTTCAGTGGCAGTGACAACACAGTTCTTAAAACATGTCCACTTCATTTCTCTCACACACCTTCAACTCATTCAGACATTCGCTGAGTAAATCAGAGTAATGCTGATGTTCTTCAAAGAGCCTTTCAACCTTTATTCTTTTCATCACAGGCATCTTCCTATTCCTCTTTTTCCAACCAACATTCAGTTTCATTAGTGACATTATCAGATGATGATCAGAGCCAACATCTACACCTCTCATTACATGGGTGTCAACAAGTAAATGCTTCAGACATTGATCATAAACAATAAAATATATTACTTGTTAGTCCCAGAGAAAGATTTTTCAATGTGTATGTGTGGATTACTTGTAGTTGAAAAACGTATTAGATACCCACGATCCGTTTTCAATGCAGAGTTCAATTAATCTTTCACCATTATCATTCACACAAGGATCATTAAATTTACCCAGAACATTAACAGAAATTACATTCTGCATGTCTACTCCAGCATTGAAAAACCCTGCTATTATAACTTTGTCTTTAGCACCAAATTGGCTCAAAACAGCTTTTAGCTCATTCCAGAAATCTTCCTTTCTATCAGAAGGTTCCGAGTCACAAGGAGCATACACTACAACAATTACTATTCTCTGAAGTTTCACTTTTAAATGAATCCAAAGAATTCTCTCACTTATGCAACTATAGTGAATCAAGTTGTTTTTCATCTTTTCACTTGAAATCACACCTACACTTGTCCTCTCACATTATCTACCACTCCTGATCACACACTCTCCATTTTATTTTGCTTCTCTAACAGTATGAAGAACTGTTTTATTGACATTTAGCCCATCACTTCCAACTGTCATTAGATCTTTCAGGGAGAGTTTAGCACCATCTATTGATTTCATTATTTTATATGAAATGGGTCATTCCATGCCAAATCAACACAGTGATTCTGGCTGAGATACTGAGATTTTGATGAAACTTGGTGTATCAACTGTCCTTACAGAGTTATGTATGGAAATCTTAAAAAAAACAATTTTTTTTGGCCTTCCATTCGAAAGTTATTAAGTATTAATTATTTTAATTTTTATTAAAATTTGATGCATCCTGAAATAATTAACTGCTATTTTCTCAGGAACCAGATGAGATACAGACCTGAGCAATGTCTCATTTTAAAGCTTTTTTGATGGGCTATAATTTTATATACAACACGACAGATTTAAAAGCATATTTTTTTTTCTTAAAAACCAATTAATTTTAAAATTTAAACTATTCAAAAAATGACAATTTTAAAATTTTGGAAAAAATCACAATATTACTTTGCACTATCCTCTTACACCTCCCAAAGTTTCATTTTGGAATCATAATGGGATCAGGTGATACAGGGGTTACAAGTTTCACATGTATGGAGAAATAACCAACGTACTGGATCTAGCTTTTCACATGTCTACGTTTAGATGAATCTAGCTGACTTATTACTGGTAGTTTAAAAAATTATGATAGTGGCAAATTTAATTCTACATTTTCTAAGCATATAGCAACTGAAAAAATTGTATTCAATTTACAAGGAGGAAACATTGGTTTTAGCAGTTTATCACAGAAAATTAACATAGTGTTTGTCAATATGCTGAAGGTGGAAGGGGGGTGGGGTGTGTCTGCTGCTAACTCGAGTCTATCGATTTTTACCTTAGTCCAGGAAGTGTTTAATGACATCTGCAATCTTCTTTTCACCTACTGGTAGAATGTAAGCACATCCAATCGACGTGACAGGATTCACTTTGCAAATTACCTCAGTAGAAGAAATCCAGAGCATATCACGTATTGAGGGGTAAGAAAAAAATGTCCTGATGGGTGGTTGGTTTGGTTTGTTAGTTTTTATGGCGCAAGGGCCATGTCTGGCCATAGAGCACCAACCTGATGGGTGGAGAAATGTAACTTTCACTTCATTTTCATCTCCATTTTTCCCCAAAAAATAGCTCTGCCACTGTCTGTCATTGTATATAGAAATGACATACCCATTCAATTCATCAAAGTCTACATAACTTCTCTAAATAAGGGATGACCAGATAGCTAGTTCATAATAGGGCAAATGAAACAGCTTGGCATAAACTTTCGTTCCACACCTGAGGAAGTGAAAGCATGGAGCTTTTGAGTTCCTGGAATTGCCACAGCCTAACTTGAACTGATGTGCCAGAGATGTTGTTCATTTTCTATGTACCCAGTCTTAGCATAAATACTGTAACAAATGTTCGACAGATGGCGTGCAACCAGTGTGCAATGTCACCGACCAGCCAGGAGGCATACAGTAGCTAGTGAATCTTTGTGAATTTAGTCACAGAAGAGATAACGTGTTTCGTGAAATACCTGCCATGAAGTGCGGCGATTATGAGACTTGTGCTGCTACAATAGCGCTGCACAAAGTTGGAAAATCAGCTTCCAAGATATTCAACATGCTGAAGAAACTGAAAATCAGCCAAATTTTTGTCTACCGGACCATAAAAAGGTTCCTTGAGACTGGGACCATTGCTGACCACCTCCGAAAGGATCGGCCGCATACCGTGAGGACTGCTTGCCTGGTGAAAGCAGTGGCAGCTTGTATTCAATGAAATACTGTCAAAAAATAATCAGTGACTGCTCATGAGCTGAACATTTCAAGAATGTCAATGTCACACGTGCTGCAGAGTGAACTATGGGTAAGAGTTTACCGGCAGTATACAGGGTACTTCCTCACCCCACAACTGAAGCAGCAGAGGGTGCTAAAAGCAAAACGTTTGTTGCAGCATTACGCAGACAATCGCTACAGACAGATCCTTTTCTTTGACGAATTTTTTTATTATTGAAGACGCTTTCAACCGCCAAAATGACAGGATGTATGCATCAACCTCACGATAAGCTCAGGAGAAAGCTCCAAGTAAAATGAGGGGCCATCACCTCCTTCTGTCATGGTTTGGTGGGGAGTCTCCTACGAGGGTACCACAGAGCTCCATTTCTGTGAGAAAGGAGTGAAAACATCTGCCAAAGTCTACTAGAACAGGGTTTTGGAGCCAGTGGTCAAAAATGCGAGTCACATCCTCTTCCAAAACTGACAGTGGAGCTTTCAGCAGGATTTGGAATCTGCCCACAAGGCAAAGTCAACCCAGGAGTGGCTTCAGGCAAATTTGCCAGGCTTCATTTCTCCAGCTGATTGGCCTTCAAGCAGCCCAGACCTCAACTCATTGGACTACAAGTTGTGGGTCACACTGGAGGACATGACCTGCAGAAAGAGACACCCCAGTATTGAAAGTCTCAAACACTCTTTAGTTTGGGCAGTAGCAGCTTTCCCTGGGGAGACCCTGTGTAAAGCTATTGATGAGTAGCAACAGACTGAAGGATTGTGTGAAGGCAAAAGGATGCCATTTTGAAAAGTGATTGGTGCCATGTATTCACAAGTGTACCCACTTACGTCACATCACAGGTATATTAAAATATATTTTAATTTCTTTTGTTATTTCATTGAATATTTTGTAACAATATTTATGATAAGACTAGGTATTCATTTTGGCATGAATAGACAAAGTCATTGCTCTTTCCATGATGACTTTGTCTATTCACATTGTCTACACATATTTGGAAGATTTTCACTATCATTTTGGTGTAGCATATGTAAAGTCCATGGACCTGAAAAGGTCAAGTTTTGCCCATTCATAGAGTTGAAAAGGTGTCATCATCTGGTTTTGGTATGGACTACGTCAGTTTGTCCTCGGAGACTCTCTGTTAACCATTCCTCCCACCCCATCACAAGGGCCTTTATCATGAGCTGTAGTGGGAAAATGCCATTCTCCTTCAATTTCAAAATCATTTTCATGATTGCAAAGGTTCACTTTTTTTTTATATTGGGCATCTGAGCTGTCTAAAAAAGAAAAATATCCTTCAGATCATCGTTAAATTTTGATCATAAACTTTAATTGATAAGTTTTTCTGAAATAAATGGACAGCCATGGTGTTGTGTTAAAGGCACTCTGAGATGACAATAAAGCTACAGTGTTCAACCCTGTCTTCCTTATTGAAATAAACCACAAAGAAGTGAACAGTAGCCTGAGCACTGTTCCAATGATAAGGTTGCACTTAGTCTTGTAAAACAAAACTGTAGTTTTCAGAAAACTTACAAACTACTGCCACCTCGAAATGGGACAAATTTTCCTACTCATAAAAGAAGTCTGTTACTTGTCAATGAAATCATGAGAAAGAAGAACAATGAGATTGTTTCAGAAAAGATCAACAAATTTCTGAACAGGTTTTTGTAGAGCTTTCAAGTTGCACCGGTCAACTGAGATCCGTTGGCGAAAAATTAAGTTTCATTTGGTTTTTTTCTCAAACAATTTAAGCATACACTGTCTTTCCACTGGGAATCATGATAGAGGGGGGGGGGATTCTTAATAGAATAATAATTTGCAAGTAGTATGATGAGCACTCATAAGGCACATTAAAACCACTCACAGTTCTGGATTTTAAGGCAACAAAATGGCACAGAACAACCAAAGTGATCTTACTAGGAGGAGCTCTAATGCTAGACTGACTAAAGAACATGCTTATAAATATGTTCTTGCATGTTCCAACAGGCACAAGCAGCCTGTTCAAGCCAAGTAAAGAAGGGGGTGGGAGGGGACTATAAATAAGATTTCTTCTGGTTTCTGCTTTCTACAATCCAAACAATTCAAATTTAGATATTTTTTAATCATAAATTTACCATGGCATTTTACAAATGAAATCAACATTTTCTCCTTACATGTGAAACTTGTACTCCCTGTATCACCTGATCCCATTATAATCCCAAAATGAAACGGGGGTGTAAGAGGTTAATACAAAGTAAGTTTGTGATTTTTTTTCAAAATTGTCATTTTTTGAAGAATTTGGATTTTAAAATTACATATTTGGCAATTAACTATTTCAGGATGCAGCAATTTTTAGTAAAAATTAAAATTATTAATACTTAATAACTTTTGAAAAGGCAAAATATTTTTTTTTTTTTTTTAGGATTTCCATTCATAACTATGTAAAGACACTTAATACGCCAAGTTTCATCAAAATGCGAGAGGTCAAGGGATAATTTAATTCCAAACTGTGTTGATTTGACATGGAATGACCCAAATGACTTTACCTGTTGCTTGCCCCATAAGGTAGGAATCCAGTTCATGCACATACACATAAGTTTTTTTGTTTAATCAATATTGGATCTTAAGATCCAGTTGTTTTTTGACCTGTTTGTTTATTAGTTCATCATAAGAGATCAAAAATGGTGACATTGATTTGTTCATATCAAAAAACAACACCTAATGGAAGTGAGGACCTGTTGCCTCAGAAATGAAGTGAGATAATTTAAAAGGTCCACAAGAAAATTGAGATGTTACTCTACTGCCTAGAAAAATTGCACTAAATATAAATAATTTGTATCATCAGAAAAATTGTACGAAAAGTTACTCTTCACAGCCTTTTAAAGCCCATAAAAGCTCTGGTTTTATTGTTTCCTTTGAAAGATGAACAAGTCAAAGACTGTGATTCATATTCAATAGAACCACAAGTCACACTTCCTCTTGTTACATGTGATGAAGTTTCACACGTACCACTTGAAATCAAGGTTCCACCTGAAGACTGTCCATGATATGCTTAAAAAGTCATCTGAGTTCCTTTCACAGTATCTTTAATAAAGAGCAATGTGGCTGCAAGTTCTTGCATGAGTTAACGACTGACTAAGTCCATGATTATCACACAGGATATTTTTTTTACAAAATCGACAGAACTTGGTAATTTGAATTGCTATCTTCACATCACTCTTCCTGTAAATGTCCATAGCAATTCCACTTAGTAGTTCTAATTCTGACTATTATATAGCTCTAATTATTGTACTATTCTCTTTGACGTGCGATATTTCAAAGTAACTTGTACAAAAAACTAGCGGATAATGCTTACCTTGGCATTCCTTTCTAGCGACGGGAACATTTCACGCACGTGTTTTCCGGTCTTTGTTGATGTTATTGTCCTAAAGTCCGTTGTATGCGATGACTGGCTTTACTTCTCACACTTTTTGCTGGGTATACTCATTGGATCTTTGCCTTAGGATTCAAACATCAATTTTTACCGTTCTTTATACTCGAAATTTTCGCCCATACTCTGGGCATCTTCAGGAGCGTGGCGACTTTACCACCGATGTTCGTGGTTAACTTCGCGCTAATGGAGTCCGATACTCCTTGTTGCCATTCGTCGGAAAAACTTTCCTGGATATATTTCGTTATCAAGCCCGGCTGGCGCCATCTATGTTTCGTTAAGAACACTTTTTTTTTCCCCCGTATTTTTTTTTTTTTATTTTTTTTTATTTTCTTCTCCTATCCTGGTTTTCTTGTCTTTTTTTGCCTGTTTTTCTTTTGTTGTTGTTTTTCTTGTCTTATTAGTTCTTTCCACAGGCCCGATAATGTGCTAGGGTCATTCTGGTTACATACCCTTGCTTTATTTTTGTAGATTAATATTGGTTCTTCCCTCCTCATTTGCCTTTCCGATTTTTTATTCTTTTTTAGCATTTTAATTTCATCGAACTTTGGGAATGTCCGGTTTTCAAAGCAGAATTGCACTAAAGCAGTTTTGGCTTCTTTTTTTTGCCAGTTAGATATGTGTTGTTTAAGTCTTTTTTTAATCTGTTTTTCGTACTTCCAATGTACGATATTGGGGGTATGTGTGCTATTGGAATTTCGTAGGTTCCTGATTCTTCTAGCATTTTTTCCTATGTTTTTTGTTGACAGTCATACTCCATAGCAGTTTTTTGTTTAAACCAGTCAGGACTGAAGTATGAGCATTGTTTTGGCATAATGTTTACACTTCAGTTCTCTGTACTGCACTTTAACCTGAAAAAAGAACATATTAGAATCATATTGTTGCATTTTTGCATCAACTGCCAAGCAGACACACCCATCTCTGTCTATCAGTGTAGCAGTTATTTTAAGTTATTTGGCAACAGGAACTTTCAACTTACGGAGCTGGCATGTGAGGCATAACTGGCACTAATGAGCTAGAAGTGTGCATGAATTCAAGACTGGAGTCAAATGAAGAGGGTGCTAAATTATGCACACACAGATGCATTTATTTATGGAAAATACTGTAGGCCAGGAAGCTGATTATTAAACTTAATATGTGAAGGGGTGGATTGCCTCTTTTACTCGGATTTATTCATCCCTTTAGTTAGTCAGTTTTCCACAGTTCACAATACCAGGGGAGACTCAAGTTCTGGGTTACCAGGTATGCTTTGGATAGATAAAAGTCCGCTCCCGTTTATTCCAAGTTATGGACTAGAAGTCTTTTCCGAAAACTAAGCAGGTCAATAATAGAAAAAAGTACTTACAAGCAATCTTCTGGCACTTTGGTATAATCCAAAGTTGATATTTCACACACACAGGCCAATGCTCAGCAGGTTGTTTTAACGGAGATGAACAGATAAAAAAGCCCCCCAAAAGACACATACTGGGGAAGAGCAACAGATGGACACAGTGTTGCTGGCAATTAGAGCTCCTCCAAATCCTTGATGTTGATCGGGGGGGGGGGGGGGGGGTCACTTGGATACCTCCCTCCTTTGTTGGGTTGCTCGGCAGCAGTGATGAACAGGGCCAACCGCCATGTTGTCCCCAAGGTTATTAACCTGTCTGGGGTTCAGATTTCTCTATATCTTTATTTTCCCCCTTCTTGTGACTCTTTCATTTGGACACTTCTGTAGCACCATGTGCTGTTTGGTGGACTTCTAGCGTAGCGTCTTTCCCTCTGTTTCAGTAACTAGGACACTTGATAGAATTTCCACGTGCTGGTTCACACTTACACTAACCAATCACAACTACTATTCCCTTTTCATATACAGTTCTTATCATGGTAGACTGACTGCTGCTATCAAAGTTCTTAGTCCCTTGTGGCTGTTTTATCTCTGAAAAACTGTTCTCCGATAGACTGACACTGGCTAGTTGGAGATTTTCATTTCTTTTTTGAGCAGAATGCAGAGCTACCAAAGTTAAGAGGTGTATCAGTAACCATTCAAAACCTAGAAAAGCATGTGCATGATGACGGGCATTTTTTCAAAGTTACAAACTAAAATGACGGCATTAGGCATTATAATGTAAAACTAGCACACTCACCTCATAACAGTATACATGGTGAAAAAGACTTCTGTTGTAAAAAAAAAAAAAAAAAAAGCTGAAAATAAACTAGAAGTTTTATGCTTGTCAGTCTATATAATAAACATTCAAAACCATTTTTATAGGTGTCTTCTCAGCATGACAAAAATGTTGATCCTATAAAATTTGACTATAGAACCAAACAGATAGTAATATATCTGAAGTAAATAACTATGGATCATGTTCTCAAAATAACTATGGATAATGTTCTCACAGTAAGCCAAGTACCTATGCATATCAATTTTACGCCTGCTGTTCACTCAAAAGCGACTGATGTGTTGCTTGTTTAGTAGAGTTCAATTTTTTCATTGAAAATGTTTTCTAATAGCAACCTCTGCAGAAGAAAATGCCTTAGTTTTCTCAACAAGGAGTGCACTTAAAGTACTTGTACTCATACTTGGTCGAAATTTTGTGTGGTTTTTTCTCACCAAGATAAAAATTCTCTCTACAGGAGCATTGCTATGTGGAATGGTTAATATAGCAAGCATTACTTTGGGCAAGGTAGCATGTTTTTGACAACCTGAGGCATCTGAGAGTTTGGATATTACATTCCATGCAATATCCATTCTGGAAAATGAGCTTTCAATATCTTCAAATTGGTACGTGGCAAATTCTCCTTCTAATTTACTGACTTCTTCAGAAGTTAGAAGATTTGGAAACAATGACAAAAAAAAAAAAAAAAAACTCTACTGATACACAGGAAACCTTTTTCTGGAGTGAAACATCGGCTACTGCTGCATGCTTTAAAATTTCACTTTTTATGGGAAAGTTTTTTAATATGTAGTCACAGCACACTGTGTACAAATTTCTGATATCACAATAAAAATTCTTTAGTTGTGCATCAGTGAAACTACACTCTTTTATATAAGCTCAAGCATTACAAGATCACAGTCATCCTTCTGATACTTTCTTTTTTCAAAATCTGTATCTATTATTTTATTGATACTGAGACCTCAGATACTGCTGTAGGCTTAACAAATCTTACTATGAGTCAGAAAAGAGACTCATAAGCTTCCTGTGCAACAGATGTATAGCAGGTGCATCTTGTTGAAGAAATACATTAATGGCAGTAAATACTGGAAGGACATTACTAAGAAATAAACAGTACAGTTTACACATTGGATTTTGTATTTGTGATCTAATACTCATGTCATCCTGATTTTCAATACAAAAAAAACTGCTTTAAAGCTTCCCACTGCTGAAGTACTCTATTTACTGAATCAAGTAATGACAACCAATGAGTACTGACATACTTCAAAATTTTCTGTGGTTTTGTGCCACAAACTGCACGACATAACTTCAAACTGTTTTTCCGTTTGGAACTTTTCTTTAAAAAATAATATAACTGCACTAAAAACTGCTCGACATTTATCTGTTTAAGCGCTGCAGTTGCTTTCCTAGCAGCCAAATGAATTAAATGACAGGAGCAACCTCGAACAACCATCATCGGTTGTACATCCTTAAGAAATGCAGCTACATCTTTTACTAGCCCAATCATTGTATTAGCATTATCACACCCAAAAGACAGTTTTTCCAAGAAATATTTCGTCTTTCAAATTCATCATTCAAAATTTTAAATATGCCCTCTCCTGTGTTGTTAGAACACTCTAACATGGAAAGCAATAATGAAACAATTTTACCTTCAACTTGACTGAAATAGGACACAACAGCAGGATACAGCTTGACATCACCAGAATTTGTACTGTTATCTGTTGCTAAAGAAAATTTATTTTTCTGTATAATACTAACAATGCCATTTTGTGTTGAGTTAGCCATATTCTGCATGAGAGCACTTGTCTTGGTTCTTGCGCACCCATATTTTTTTGCGATGTCTGAATCCGGAAACATGGCACGAAACAACTGTCCAGCATGATCAGTACTAGCAACAGGTAAGTTGTACTCCACAACAAAAGACGTGAAAAGAATTTCTGCTTTTGCTGCGTCACTTTCTGTACTTTTTTCGAAAAAACTAGCCAGTGGTTTTAATACACCTTTTAATGTGCCAAATTCTTCATGTTTTTTTTGACATAACATGCTGACGGCAGTCATCTCAAAAACCATGAACGATCAAAAAGTCACAACAACAAGTCATACAAAACACATGTCCCTCAATGTCTCTCAGAAACCTTGGACTTCTTAAGGCAAGGCCATTCCTTTGTATAGTTATATTGATACCACTGTGGTATCCTACGTTTTATCCATAACTAAAAAAAATGGCTAAATTTTAAACAACAACATCCAAAACCCTACAGCCAAATGACAAGTAGTGGAGGTGCTACACAACAGAAATCATTAAAAAACTGCAAATAGTGATAAGAATATCCCGATTGGTAGGAAAGTAGTTTATGGTTATACAATGAAAATAAGATGGGGAGGCATCGCCCAAAGTCACGCGAATCCAAGACGGCGGCTATATTTCAAAATGGCTACACATGTTCAGATTTTGTTACAACTTTTTTTTTTTTTTTTTTTTTTACACATCATACAAAAGAGTGTTTGGTATCGATTTATATGTTTTTGAGGTCAAGGATTTCATTTCTCATGTTAAAAATAGGCTAAGAATCAATATAGGTGCTATTTTGTCGCATATACTGGATAAAGTGAAAAAAAGGGGGAACTCAATTTCCTCTTACTAACAAAAAATGAGTGATACTGAATATTACCAAAAAATGAGTGATAATATTACCAAATTTGAACATTGTTTTTTAAAAACATAGCTTTTTTTCACACCAAATCTTAAGTTCAATCTCAGGATTATTTTCTAAATAAGCACCATGCAACAAATATTTATAGCGCTGCAGCAGTTACTTGATGAATTACTCTGACTTTCGTCATGTAGGTTACTTTTAGATAACTTAGCAGCATGAGGATATGCAATATCAGAATGGGCAATTGCACCATTCCATCCACTTCCTGACATCCACTGACCCAAAACTCGGAGGAAAGCTTGTTCAATGTGAAATGCACCGAATATCAACAGGAACTTTTCCCCCATATATGTCTGGATAATTCCACTGAATCAGTTTAGCTAATGCAAATAATGGTTGGTCCACTGCCATGACAGGAATTTGATTTCCACTAAGAAATTGTGCAACTTGTTTCATTACGTTCATTGCAAGCTTAATCACAGCTATTGATGACAAGTCTTTGTAAAATAGTGGTAAAATTGCTGATATTCCAATAATGACATCAAGTTGGAGCTTTTTGATCACCCTGCATGGTAGACAGCCCACGATGAATCGAGTCCAATATTGGTATCTTGGATGATAACGTGCTTTACACACAGCCATACAATCTCTTCTTTCTTCAGATTCGTATCAGTGGTTGACAACATCAGTTTTGATGTAGCATCAGAACAAACTGGAATAGGAGATCCTTTTGACTGAAGGAATGCTGGTTGCATTAAAGCAAATTCTTCTGGAAGACTTTGCTTTTTGAAGGCACTTATGTCATACTGCATAGCTTGTGTAGAGCTTACTGTTTCTAAACATTCAGGTGTTGGATTTTGAAATATGGATATACTTGTCCCATGAAAAGGACTATCTGAAGTTGAAGTGCTTGGATTGTGTTCTATGTTATGGTATGCCCCAATTTTGAAGATCCCTCCACGAAATTTTGATGAACACACTAACTTTTCTTCTTGGAACTTTTACTTAACGTTTTTACTTCTTCTTGGAACTTTTCTTCAAGTTCATACATTGCTGATGAGAGTTCCAGCATATGAGTACATGAGATTGAAAGTCCAAGTGAATGTAGCTTTTCCACGATTTCTTTTTTTCGTGTTTTTCCAAATATTGAAGACCCATTTAAACTTGCAGGGGGATTTCTCTATCAGTTTGATGCCTCAATATATTTCTAGTTGGCTTACGGGACTATATATTAAACCACAGCAATTGTGATACTGTGAGAGATGGTTGGGTAACAACTTCATTGGCTTCAATATTGGCTCTGCATAACAGCACATTCACGATTGCCAGTAGGAAGCAAGAAACAGATTTATGTTGGTATTCATCATTGAAATCACCATTGAATGTGTTCTTGTGTTGAAGCATTTCTTTTCTTACCATTTCCACAACACGCAATGAAGCAAGTGTGTTTTCATCTTAATCGTCTTTACAAACTTGCAACATGGTGTCACCAACAGTTTGTCATATGCCAAAATATACTTACTGCCAGACATGTTTGCAGTCATATACTGGAAGTATGCAAGAATCCTCTGTCGTAATCTTGAAGTATGTACATCAGGCATGTGTAATTGCTCATCCACTCCTATTAGTTGCACCTTGTACGTTTTTGTCAGGGCAATAACCTTGAAAACCAGTTGTGTTCCATTTGAATCTTTCGTACTTTTCTCCACGAAATTGACTAATTCTGCAAAAACTATTTCCTCGCATATATGAACACTGCTGCTTGTTGCTGGCATTTGACTACTCTGAGACTTGTACAATCCAGCCAAGCACTTTGCATGATATTTTGCATCCAGAGCAATCATATCGCCACCACTATGTTTTGCTCGTAGAACGCTATTTCCATGTTCAGTGGCACACTCCCTCACCTTTTGTTCTACATTCAATGTTGTAACATTAAACAATTCATCCTAAGTGGTTGCAGAACCATCACAAAAGAAGCACACATCTTTAGAAATAGATGATTGGTGTTTACGTTCATGCAATGATGATGTCGGCTCTTCTTTTTCACCTTCAGAAAGTTTTTGTTTCTTTGCTCTTTCGAACATTACGGAATTGTAATTTAATGCATATTTTTGTGCCAATTAGCTTGTCTTTTAAAAAATGCTTGTTCCATCTGGCTGTGGTCTTTATCAAACATCTGTATATTAATATCCGTGGGTAAAGCGTTAAATCCTTCAAAAGTTCTGTAAGTTTTTCGCAAGTGTTGCATATCCATCGTTATGTGAAGACATTTTTATTTGCAGGACACACGGAATTATTGGCACATGTGTTTTGGCACAGGATAAAAATTGTCCAATCAACAGATTTTGATTTTCCTCACCCAGGTTACTTACTGGCAGAAACTAATCATAGCCACTTTGCCATTTTTAGAATGCCACCTTCACATACTCAAATTAAAAAAATGGATAATAGGGATTAGTGACATATTAAGTAATACTCAAATCTTTTTACAACAATTCTATTATTTTAAACAGGAGCCACAGATATAAAATCCTGAAATGGTGATAAGAATGTCCCCTTGTGCAAAGAAAGACCACCTATGTCCTCCATATTTATTCCTAGCTTATTTTTAACATGAAAAATGAAATCCTTGACCTCAAAAACATATAAATCGATACCAAACATTCTTTTGTATGATGTGTAAAAAAAAAGCTGTAACAAAATCTAAACACGTGTAGCCATTTTGAAAAATAGCCGCCATCCTCCCCATCTTAGATGCCTCTCATCTTATTTTCATTGCATAACCATAAACTACATTCTTGCCAATGGGGATATTCTTATCCCAATTTGCAGCATTTATACATCATCAAGAGAGAAAGATGTTTCCCACTGCAGCTACAAAAACCCCACCTGAGGGCGGAGAATCAACCATCTGTCAGAGTTTACCATGGGTCCATGGCTGGATGATGCTCAGCCCACAGGCGAGGTTTTAGAACTTGAGGTACAGCATTCACCAATCATGATGACAGTTCAAGATGTCAGTCATTTCATATCCTCCTTGACCTCACAAGATTGAGAATCATAGAAAGTAGTGTGTAGAACATTAGGCGGAATTTACAAATCACTGTGTTTCAAAAGTTAGAGGTTAATTCATAAATTGTGTTGCAGACTGACTAGTAAGGGACATTTCGTAATTTTTTGGCATGTTTCTTAATTCCGTATATTTAGCTGAAAATCCGTAATAGTTGGCAGCTCTGAGAATGCCCGTCTTACTCCTTCAGTAATTGGAATTCAACTGCTCCCACAAAGTGTATGGGCTCTTCTTGCCCTGTTTCTAGGCCCCTTGAGGCCTGCTGGCTTGCCAGACACCACTAAACACAGGGTCACGTCGCCTGCCTGAGTCAGAATTGCAGGCCCAACTCGCCTTTTGACACCAATGACACAACTGCCAACATTACCCAGAACCCTGTCTGTAGTAACAGTACTATTATGTGGCATAGGTAGCTCTACCTCTGACCAAAAAAAAAAAAAAAAGACTCCTTACATGCCTTATATTTTATAGCTATAATTTAATTTACTGCTGCTTTTTCATCTGAGGGGAGGTTCATATTTCATGGAACTTATAATGTGCACTGCTTAAATGTCTCAGTGGAACTTTTTAATTTTCCTAGTGGTAATATATATATAGTAAATTTTGATGTTGTGGTAAAAGGCGATGATGCAATGACACAAGACCACTGATTAGAATATTCCTCCTTAAATTTCTGGAAATCCTTAGTCTTGTGTGTGTGTGTGTGTGTGTGTGTGTGTGTGTGTGTGTGTGTGTGTGTGTGTGTGTGTGTGTGTGTGTGTGTGTGTGTGTGCGCGCGTGTGTGTGTGCGCGCGTGTGTGTTTTGTGTGTGTGTCATTGAAGCTGCTTCTGCATCCACACACTTTTTCAGGAAATGAGCCATCTCTTTGAGAAAAAGAAATGCACTACAAAACAAAAGTGCAACATACAAAGCAGTGGTGTACTCAGTGGGGGTGGCTCAGGGGCCCAAACCCTCCTAATGAGGTATCACTAAGTCCTTCAGTTTTTGTTATTTGCCGCTTGTATATGTTTTTAAATACATATTTTATGAATTATTGGCAACATTCTTTAATATAGCAGTATATTTTTACAGCTTCCCCATGGGAAATGTGTTCTCTGAGGAGCTTTTTTTTTATCATCATCTTCAATATTTTGAGCTACCCCCTTAGAGAAATACTGGGTGCACCACTGAAACAAGGACACTAATGAAACAAATTTAGTATGTGTGAAACATGAAGTTCATTCACCTGGTGAGGTTACGATGTAGTAACATTGACAGATTTAAGTTCCAAACTGCCACCAGTAATAATCAGTCAGATGACTTCAGAATTCCCCAACTCTTGACTGACAGGAACTCCAAGCATGTGAACACACATTGTACGAACTTCCACTTACCACGTGGCCATATATTACAAGGGGTGCCTCCAAAATTTCAATTTATGACAATACAGAGCATTTATGTATATCATGAAATAATAGCAAAAACACTAATTTGAAAAACAGAAGCAAAATTCATAGTTTCAACAATGGGTGCTGTAGTTCTGCAGTCAGACAAATTAATCCATTGAAACAAAGGACATTCTATAGTAGTTGGCAGGTATGCAATAACCATAATTTTGATCCCACTATTCTTCTTTTTGATGCAAATGTTCCATGGAGAGACAAGTTCACAACAATTTCACTGCCATTCGTGCAAACTCAGGGCAGTCTCACTTCCAGTGTTGGATCGTCAGTGGGCTTCTAAAAGCTTTTTGCCTGAGAAAGGGGGCAGACAATCTCAAACAAACCCCTATCTCTTTTCTTCTGTTTTTTGCGAAGGACATTTAATCTTCCTCCCTGATTAAGCATAATTATCCCCTGCTTAGTTACATAATAGGACAAATCATCAATTGAATTATTAACATAATTTAATTACACCCCTTTAGGCTCACTCCCGTGGCTAATAGTTAACTCAGATGCCCAATCTTGCATCAATATAAACAACACTCAATGACAGTTGAGCCTATCCAAACACAAAATTTACAACCACTGAATTTCAAAGACATGCAAAAAAAAAAACAAAAAAAAAAAAAACAGAATAACAGCTTAGAAAGTCTATGTCATTAAAGAATTAGCTACACCACTGAAAATAACTTGAAGTGGTATGGATAAATCTTAAGAAAATCCTAAAATAAAATGCTACGACAACCTAGGTTAAAACAGGTTGAATCAAGTTCAAAAATAAATTCATGATACTGTAAAATCTGCACTGGTGCTTCGCAATCCCGAGATTTATTTCTTTGTTCTTCGCAGTCAAGATGATTATTTCTTCAAGATTTTAGTTCGTTTTTTAAAATTTCTGCAAAGTTTTAATTTGTTTTTATGTTTTGTTGTTGTCGTGGTGCTTCACAATCGGGAGATATATTTCTTTGCGCAGTCAAGATGATTATTTTCTCGTCAAGATTTTAGTTCATTTTTAAAAAAATTCAGCAAGTTTTAATTCGTTTGCATGTTTCGTCGTTGTCAAGGATTTATTTGCCTTCATTGTGAAAATTAATCTCGTTCAATTTTATCTGGTGCAGATTTTACAGTATCATGAATTTTATTTTTGAATTTCACAATTGCAAAAAGCTCACATTCATAGAGTGAGTTGAATACTTACTGCAACATCTTGTGAGTGGATTCATTACAAGCATACATATGAAGCCCCAACAGCCACTACCAGTATTGTAAGTAGATATAATGTTCATTATTTCTTGATTTTAATTGCTGATACTGGGCCCCATACGTATCTAACATCATTTAATAATCTCCTGATTGCAGAACTTAGAAAACGTGTGAAACAGTAATGACTGACATTTAATGTCAATTAAGTTACATAATGCATTGCAATTTTTACAACATAAACTTAGAACTATCATCCCTTTTTTACAAAAATAAAATTTAAGAAAAAGTCATTTTCTGTTTTTTAAGCATTTTTTAAAGACACAAAGGAAAGAAATGAACGGCTTGTCTGTCTTCACGCTAAGCCCAGAGGAACGCTCTGGTCCTGTGACCTGCTGCCATGATGATGCAGATAATTTGTTTTGCATATGTTTTGTTGGTAAAGCTATCTCAGTTGTTTAACGGTTTAGCACAACGGTTTACGGAAATGCTTTTTGGACCGCTTTTGTTTTCCTTAGTGGTAAATTTAGTAAGTGCTAAAAGTTCAAACGACAAAAGTCAGACGCCTTTCCAAAAAGTAACAACAGTAAAAAAACTCTGGAACTTCGGAATGGTGGCAGAGCAAAGTCCTTCAATAAAATTAGAAGGAAATTGAAAAAAGTTCAGCAAAAATCCAACAGGGAGTTCACCAGGAGCAAAACAAAAACTAACCAAGCCACTATCTTGGAATTGATACAGCGCAAAAAGTATTGAACAATTGGGAGAACATTTTCATTTCATCAGATGTCATCACCGGAAAGAGACAGTCAAACACATTTGACGACAATTCTGACTTATAAGTTCAAACGACAAAAGTCCGCCCTTCCAAAAAATAATGACAGTAAAAAAAAAACTCTGAAACTTCGGAGCAAAGTACTTCAATAAAAATAGAAAGAAATTGAAAAAGTTCCGCAAAAATCCAACAGGTGTTCACCAGGAGCGAAACATAAACTGTAAACAAGCCACCATCTTGGATGTGATATACTTGAAGATCGAGCTGCAGGGCTTGAGCACTACTCTGGAAATGAGCATAGCAAGCCTAGAAGCGCAGCCCCAGTTTCATAAAAAAAAAAAAAAAAAGGAGAGGAAAATTTTCACAGTGTGACATTTCTTGTAGGCTGTAAAAAATTACTTGTTACCGAAATGGTAAATGAATTCTTAATACCTGGTTTGGGAAAAAGTATCTTGCGACCAGCCCAAACGAGGTCCAGCTGTAGCTCTCATTTTCTCCTCTCTTAAAATTCCCTTCTAATTTTTCTATGTTTTGCGAACCACTACGCTTCCATCTGCAAATAATTCAAAACAAATTGATATTATTATCCTTTTTATAAAAAGTACAATAGCATGATATCTACATTCAAAATCGTGTAGCTGTTAGCTTTGAAAATACAAAATGATGGATAACTTTATAATACCAACAAAGCTTTTTGAAAGCAAGCATGTGCCTGCAGGCACATTTGAAACACACACACACACACACACACACACACACACACACACAGTGATCTTGTTTGTTCCCAGTGATCCTGTTTGCTCGCGATTCCCAATCTGCGGGTAACCTCTCGTCCCCTGCACCCCCACACATCCACACATCCATCCACCGACCCCTACCATTTGGAATGGCAGATGACTGTTTCTCCCTGCACTTTTTGAAAGACTCTTTCCCCCTCCCCTGCTAGTATGTTGTGAAAGTGGGAGGCACCAAGCTGTGTTAAACCACATTTGTTGGGGAGAGTGTTTGTTAGGTGTCCATCCTGAAAAAAATCACCTCAAGTCAACAACAGCAGAACACGCTGGATGGTGCGATTCCCACCCAAAATTTTAAACTCCTGCCAAAGTAAAGTTGCAAAAACTGGGTCCGAATTTAAAGCTCACAAAATGTAAGCTTTAAAACCGTATCCTTCATAAAATTATGTGTGTTAAAAATGAATCCTTTCCCGAGTTTCAAAAATTGCAGTTGAATACATCATTCATGTGGGGAATATAATCAATTTATGGACATGTGAATCGGCTTCCATACATAGCGAACTGGAAATTCATTTTGCATGTCGCCAACTGTTATAAATCAGGCACAAGATTCTTCATGGAATTCCGCATTTTTCATTATTTGGGATCAATACAAAATTGAAGAGAATTGGGGGGGGGGATTAATGTGTGTGTGTGTGTGTGTGTCCCCATCTGGGAACAGAACTCCGTTCTTCAAAACTTAAAAATTTCCCCCGTGATCGTTATTTCTTCTTTTTGCGAAGTTGCCTCTGCCCAGTGTTATTGCTAAATATCAGTCTATTGCATAAATGTTTGTATTTCAACTTGAAACTGTTGGCAAATTTTTTTCCAAAAATGTTAATTCGACGTAGCAAAAATTTCCCTGTAATCTTTATGCATGAGTTTCTCCTACAGATTCGGGGAATTTTGCCTTTGATGTCATCATTTGCGTCATTTTCGAGAGCGAAGAAAATTCGAAGGGGGGGGGGGGTTCAGACGGAAATGGAATTCAGTCTTTCGAAACATTTAAAAACGGAAGCTATAAGGAGTGATGATTTCTCCTATAATCATAATTTTTTTCTCTTGTGATTCCCTCTGTTTAGCATTAATATAAAATATGATTTAAAAAAAAATTGTGTTTCAGCTTCAACACGGGGGAAAAATTTCGGAAAATGGAAATTAGACTATGCAAAGAGTTCGATAAAAACTGCACTCCACTCAGAATAACTCTGACAAAAAAACCTTATGTTGTGATATTCAGAAGATAACAAGCTACATAGCTGATCTATTAGAATAATACAGTGTATATTTTGAAAATGAAGAAATTGTTGACATAATTATAAGAGCAGGTATTTTATTGCATTTTGAATAATTAAGATTTCCAAGAACTCATGTAAGTTCTGAGCAGAAGAAAGAATTGGAAAGTCTTTCCAATTTCATTGATTTTTGTAAAGGTTTTTCCATGTGTTCCACACTCTGAAGAAGAAGAAAAAAAAAAAAGATTTCTTCGAATAAAGCTCCTGTTGAGATTGGCTTCCTAGTTTCTAAAATAAATAACTACTCAAAAACAATTATTATGGGAATTTTACTAGGAAATTTTTTATTTAAATTGCAAATTTTCGGAGAAAACTCTTCTCCTTCTTCAAGCTGTCTTTTTTGTTGTCACTTATTCCCGTCACTATCGCGGTTATGGTTAACCTTGACGGTTACGGTTATTTTTCATCAAATCCTGCCAGATGTTAGGCAGGGAAAATCCTTTGCAGTCATTGATGATGGACTTTTTGATTTTTCTCAATCTCTATTCCTTCTTTTAGCTTTCTTTTTTGAAAATTGCTTCGGAAACTGATGACTTTAAGGGAATTCCAATCCATGCTGTGACTAGTTTCTCTAACATGCCCATCTAAACCAGTCTTGTTGGAACAATTTTTTATAGCAGCTTTATGCTCTGCTATACGATTTTCTAGTCTGCGACCTGTTTCACCTATGTAAGATAATCCACAACTATATTTTACTTCATAGACTACACCTTGCATTTTTAAAATATCTTCTTCTCTTTGAACTGTTTCAGGGAAAATTTGTTTAACTTTGTGCTCTAAACTTGGAGCTAGCCTAATATTGTACTTCTTACTAATTCTCTTTAAAGACTCAAATAAATCTTTGTGATAAGAATTTTTTTTAGTGAATTTTACTTGTTGCTACTGCGGGTTCTTCGTGCCATTAAAATTCAGAAGCTTCTCAATTTCTTCTTTAGGATAGTTATTTTCTGCAAGTATGCCTTTAAGTTATTTTTTATGGGCTTCTTTCTTATCTGCCGTAGAAACTATGTTATTAATTTTTTCTAAAAACTGACTTGCTACATTTTTCTAATAGAAACTGGATGATAGGAATTGAAATCCAATAGTCTATTAGTATTCATTGGATTTTTATACCAACTAGTGAGGAATTTTTATCTTCATAATAGATAGTAATATCTAAGAAGTTAATTCTTCTTTCTTTTTGAAGTTCAATAGTGAACTTGAGGGAATCATCTAATTCATTGAATGAGTCTAGAATTCTTTCTGGAACAATTTCTGAGCTATCTATTATAAATAAGATGCCATTCATGTATCTGCTATATAGGCAGAAGTATGTGGGCTGTACTAGTATCTTTGATTTTGAGAAAAAATTTCATTCAAAAATCTGGTCTAGCTATGGGCTCCCCACTCTTCCCACTCTCCACACTCTTAGCTAATTATTATGTGGGAAAACTAGATTAAAAGATATTAGTACAACCTGTTGCATTTGGCGGCTTGCCAAGTAAGCTGGATGGAAACATTTCGCAATAACAGCTGCAGTTGTTGATCTCGCGGTTTGACATGACTGACCACAGAAGGGAGACAGCGGAGAGAAAAAAAGAAAAAAAGAAGTTTTTTAAACCATATAATTTATTTCCCATGTTGGGAAACAAATTTAAATTAAAACGTGTGCTTATAAATATATTGAATATCTTCAATTATTTGAAAATTCTTAGCGTTCACTTTTGCCACGTTATATTCTGGACGTCGGAAGTTGAAAAATCCCTTGTATTTGAGACATGATATTACTATAAAAAAGAAGAAGAAAAAAGGCTCTACTCACAATGTTTTCTTGGTGGTCCTCTTCTTTTTATTATTTTCAATATTTGACGTTAAAATATCATGGTTCATGCCTAAAAGGTGATTATGACTTAAAAAACGAAGTCTTGGCTAAAAATCAATGAAACAGACGACATTTTTGTTAAACCTTAATTATCAAACAAAAAAACATCCGAAAAACTTGGCCCTACATTGTCCTTAGGTATTTTTTCATAGAAAATCACTTAGGTGAGCATTCAAGCCTTGAGAAACAAAGAAATTCCAGTTAGAAATCCTAATGAAACAGATAAAAAGTTAAAAATCTTAAAAACCTTGGGACTGCCGTCTTTCAACCTTTCAAACACTTCCGGCCGTCCTCCTTGCTCTTCGTGCTGTGTCGCAAAGGACACTCCCACTAGGGTGGAACTTACACATGTTTCGGGCATACACGCCCATCTTCAGAGTTAGGAAAGATTGCAAATGGCTGTCACCTGCAATTCTTTGGAGTTTTCCTCACTCGGTCCCTCATTTCCTCTCGCTGTTGATTCGTTGGTGGCATTACTTATTTTCGTTCATATATCTTTGGCGGTGTCCTCTGGTGTCATTATTGGGAAATACATTCTATTCCATTTTTTTCTTGTCGGAAATAATTTTTTTCATTGCACATGTAATTCATTGTGTTGATTAATGTTGCAATTAGTACTTTCAGTTTTTTCAATAATTACCGATTCTGCGATTCTAATCTCTTTCTCCGTTCTGTGGGATTTTAGGTGTTTGATGTTTTCAAATTCTGGTTCTGTATTATTTTCTATGCAATATTGCACCAATGCAGTTTTTTTTGCCCTTTTATTCCAGTTCGTTATATGTTGGTTCAACCCAATTTTTAGTACTTCCTATAGTTTTTTTTTTATCAGTATTGTTAGTCATTTTTACTGGTATGCAATATACGCCTGATTTCTCCAATATTAGTACTTGATCTTTATTTTTTATCACCATATCTCTTTGTGTCTTTACAGGTATTCCAATGTTTTTTTTTGTGATTTTTACAAATTTGTTCTATGGTATGAGATAGTTTTTTAATATATGGGAAACTTCCACAATATTTATTTTCTTCCTTTTTTGGTCTTTATACTTTATGCTTGATGTTATATATAATTTTCTGGGATAATTTTCTATTATATCCAAAGTTTTTTATCATTCTGTTAATCCATATTAGCTCTTCCTCTTTGCATTTATTGCTGCTGGAATGAGTGAATCCTCTTTTCATTAAGTTTCTGATTTCAGCTGTTTTATGTGCCCATGGGTGGTTGGAGTTCTTCGGGATTATTGACGACACGTATGTAAGTTTTCTATAGACTTGATAATCGATTCTGTTCCTGTTTTTGATTAGATTAATATCTAAGAATGGTAGTTGGTTATTTCTTTCCAATTCAATTGTTAGTTTAATTGATGGTAATATAGATGCCATTTTTTCCTTGAAGCAAATTAGGTCTGTTTGTTCATTTTCCCAAAATATCAATATATTGTCTACATATCTGCAATACACCAGTGGTTTTAGAATATGTTCTTCAATCGCTGTTTCCTCCACATGTTGCATTATGACCTCTGCAAAAATTGTTGACAGAGGTGAAGCCACTGGTGATCAGGACTTCTGCCTGTAAGTTTTTCCAATGAATTGGAAATAATTGTTGTTGTATGTAAAATTTAGTATCTCATTCAATTAATTTAGATCCATCTGGTTTAACAAATGTTTTGTTCTCAACTTTTTAATTATTAGCTCAATGGCATAGGGTATTGGTGTATTTGGGTATTTTTAGAAGTTTTTTGTTGTTGGGGCTTTATGGGAAAGAAGGGGGATTATGGCGGTGATTTTGTAAAACTTTGGTGTGTATTGTGATAAGACCAAAAGTGTGTATCTTAGTGCTGTATTAAATAAACGGGATTTTTTTTTGTGAACTTACAGTGCTTGATTATCTCAGAATACATAACAGTTCTTAGACAGATTTTATTAGGTGGAAGATTTTTTTCTCGGATAACTACTTGCAGCGGCCTGAACGAGATATGTAAGTACAAATTTATCGTTTCGAAATCTGTCTTTCATAACACAACCCACATACTTCTGCCTATATAGAAGATACATGGATGACATTATTTATAATAGATAGCTCAGAAATTGTTCCAGAAAAAATTCTAGACTCATTCAATGAATTAGATGATTCCCTTAAGTTCACTTTTGAACTTCAAAAAGAAAGAAGAATTAACTTCTTAGATATTATTATCTATTATGAAGATGAAAAATTCCTCACTAGTTGGTATAAAAAAACCAATGACTACTAATAGACTATTGGATTTCAATTCCTATCATCCAGTCTCTATTAAGAAAAATGTAGCAAGTCAGTTTTTAGAAAAAAATAATAAAATAGTTTCTACGGCAGATAAGAAAGAAGCCCATAAAAAATAACTCAAAGTCTTACTTGCAGAAAATAACTATCATAAAGAAGAAATTGAGAAGCTTCTGAATTTTAATGGCACGAAAAACCCGCAAAAGCAACAAGTAAAATTCACTAAAAAAATTCTTATGACAAAGGTTTATTTGAGTCTTTAAAGAGAATTAGTAAGAAGTACAATATTAGGCTAGCTCCAAGTTTAGAGAACAAAGTTAAAAATTTTTTCCCTAAAATAGTTCAAAGAGAAGAAGATATTTTAAAAATGCAAGGAGTAGTCTATGAAGTAAAATGTAGTTGTGGACTATCTTGCATAGGTGAAACAGGTCGCAGACTAGAAACTCGTATAGCTGAACATAAAGCAGCTATAAAGAATTGCTCCAACAAGACTGGTTTAGATAGGCACATTAGAGAAACTAGTCACAGCATGGATTGGAATTCCCTTAAAGTCATCAGTTTCCAAAGCAATTTTCAAAAAAGAAAGCTGAAAGAAGGAATAGAGATTGAGAAAAATCAAAATTCCATCATCAATGACTGGAAAGGATTTTCCCTGCCTAACATCTGGCAGGATTTGATGAAAAATAACCATAACTGTTAAGGTTAACCAAAACCGCGATAGTGACGGGATTAAGTGACAACAAAAAGACAGCCTGAAGAAGGAGAAGAGTTTTCTTCGAAAATTTGCAATTTAAATAAAAAAATTTCTAGTAAAATTCCCATAATAGTTGTTTTTGATTAGTAAAATATTTCTTCTTTGAGCACACTATTTTTGTCACTTGGTTCTATAGAAATATGCAAGAAAATAGAACAAGTGGAACATTTTTCCCAGATTAAAGCTCTCTTAAAACAAGCTCTAAATGAAATGAAAGCAGAGATTTCAAAATTTATTCAGTTTGCTGTTTTTATTCTTTCTCTGCCTGTCTCAGAGGAAATTTGTGAATCCTAGGGTTCAGCAATTGACATATTGTATAAGGAAAAGACCCAATACTGATGACAGAGATAATGTTATAGGTGGAGGAAATGATAAGCAAATGTTTATAATGTCACACAGAGCACAGTTTGGACATAAATCAGTCCAAAAAATACTGAAAGCTACCTTAGTTGCAATGTATGGACTAAATTACCACAAATACTTTGTGAATAATTAATTTGCAACAATGACACACTATTTAACTTAAAAAGTTATCAACAGAATATCAAATTCTAAGTATATACCCTGGCTCTAAATAAATTTATTTGATTTAAATAACAGGTTTATGTATTGGTATATTTAACAAGGGGTTTCTACTGATGGTAATTAATTGTTTAATGTTTGTTTTACTGTGATTTATTCACTTAATTTTTTTTTATGAAATTTGGTCAGAGTGCTGTGCACTTTGCCAACAGAACATTTACAATCTTTGGAAGTCATGTTGTACAACACTGAATTGGAAGTCTTCCTGGGACCAGGATCAGGAGCACTCTGGCCCTCTATATCTCAAGATTTGTCAACATTTTCAAGCTGAAGTACAAAGATTTATGAAATAAAATGATATTTAACAACAATAAAGGACAAAGGCATCCCTAGAAAAAAAATTATTATTACAGGAGAAATCTTCGCTTCATCCTACATCCATTTTCGTAAGATTTTTCTCCACTTTCAATCTTAAATGCAAACATTTATGTAATTAAATGATGATTAAGTAATAATAATACAGTGTAGAGAAAACCATAGTGCTGGGTTGGGACATTATGGGGGAAAATCTTAGCTGCCTTTAGCTTCTGTTGTTGAAAGCTTTTGCCTTCGTTTTACGATTATGGGAGAAACTCTCGCTCTGTCCAACTTTCGTTTTGGAAAATTTTCCTGTATTTCCAAACACAGATATGAAAAATTTATCTAACAAAATGATATTTAATGACCATACAGAGCAGAGGGGAAAAATGAGCAGAGAAAAATAATTTAAGATTACAGGTTTCTGTCTAACTTCCGTTTTCGGAAATTGTTGCCTCCATTTACAAAGTGAAACACAAATATTTGTGCAATAAAATTATACTTAATAACAATACCAGACAATCTCTCTTGGAAAGTTGTGAAAACATCGCAAAAAAAAAAAAAAAAAAAATCACCGGAGAAATCTTTACAACGTCTAACCTCCGTTTTCAGGAATTTCGAAAGACGGAAAACTTACATCCATGATTGGGAGTCTGCAAGAAGATTTAATAGGGTACTGGGGATGTCGTTTTTGTCTGCAGGACCAAAATAAATCTGCGACATATGTCGCCCATCACAATGATTCTGCTATGGGGGTGAAAACAAGTTGTAGCCATATCAATAATGCTTATGATTCAGTTGTTACTTAATCACTCACAATGAAGAGTGTGTAAAAATTCCCAATTTTTTCTTAATAATTCTTCAATTTTCAGGGGCACTTGGGTTGTTCCCAGACTGCATCTGCCATTATTTCCCAAGTTGCACATTTACCTTAGGGAAAGTTGTTGAAATTTGTAGATTTGTTGTATAATAGTTCACCGATTCTCAACCAGATCCACTTGGGTCATTCCCAGATTGATTCTGCCAATGTTTCTTGAGCTGCAGATTTTTTGTGGAAAAAGAACTGCCAAATCCTGGAATCTGTTGTGGAATATTTCCCTGATTCTTCATTCCAGGTGCTCAAATCATGCCCAGATTGATTCTGCCATTATTAACCTGAGTTGCAGAAATTTGCATACTAAGTGCTACTGAAAATGTAGGACTTTTATGTGTCATGGAATTTTTATTTCCCAATATAAATTACAATTCTATTTTTCAGGGTACTACACAACTTGGGCCCTATAACATGACCAATGAAAACATTACTGACATGCCATAAGGCCTACAGGAGAGTTTGAAAAATTAACAAGTCACTGAAAATAAGCATCCTTTATATTATTCACAAAGAATGGCAAAATCACTTTCCTGTGACTTTACATAACCAGAAGGCAACAGTAAATTACACAATTCAATTTAGAAGCGGAACACTAGACGAGTCTTCCTAACATGAACATTGAAAATATTAGTGATTTTCTATGCAGCGATTAGATTCCGAATTGCTCTAGTTTATTGTTAATCATATAACATCAGATAAGAAAACTTAAAAACTGCATCATCCTGGAGAGGGAATAGAACCCTCATCTCCTGATTTCCATTTGAGCATGCTGCCCATTAAACCACCTAAGACAACAAAGTTCCAAGTAACTGAATCTAAGCAATTACCACTTAGGAATCTGAAAAACTTGAGATTTCCACTAGTAGAAGCAATCCGATGCTTCATTGTAGTGTACTAAATCACCAGTACCTCTATATCTGGAGATTCTGGAGATTTAATATCGATGTATCTATACAAAATCAGCAGTACCTCTATATCTAAGAGAGTGGTGATTTAAAATAGAGGTCTGCACTGGCCTTAATCTGGAAAACCCAGCCCAGCTCAGAATTTCCTGTTTATGGCCCAGCCTGACCTGTTTCAGACTTTCATCAAGCATTCTGCACCACTTATTGGAAACAACGCAAGTCTACCTTTAGTGAGAAGAAGAAAAAAAAAAAACATTTTCAGAATGGAAAGATGAATATCCAAGTACCTTGGGTACATGGACTTTGAATTCCCAAATCTGCAATGAGCTCTGGTGTGATTAATTAAGTAACTGAAATTTTTAAAGAGCACTGAAAAATATAGGCATATCAGATACTTAACTTTGAACTTCCTTGTAACATAAATATCATTCTTTAGGAAGACGCTTTGACATCTGTAAGTTCTGTTTTACACGTTCTATAAAGTGGATACAGTCTGCGGTGGTGCATTAACTTATTCAATTAAAATATAAATCGGTTATAAGTCCTAAAAATGTTACTCACGGAAGTGTGTGTTCAATCCAATGTCAGTAGTTATTGAGTTTCTTTGTCCAAAGTTGTATCTTGCTTCAATATGGTCAGTTGTTAGGGTTAGCTTGAGAACCATTTCGTCAAAAGCTGTACCCTACTTCGATTATGTCTTAGTTCTGGCTGTGTGGACATCATATTGAATGGGTAAAGGTTTCCAGATAATAATGAAAGATTCTTAATTATTATCTGGAATAATAATTAAAGATTCTAATTATTATCTGGAAACCTTTACCCATTCAATATGATGTTGAAACAGCCACAACTGAGTTAACCCTAACATACATACATACATATCACTAAGCTGTTCTCTAAGATTCAGAGGTTAGCTCCAAAAAGAAATACAAACTTCTAGATATTTTTACTTATTGTTGTTGTATCAAACTTCGCCATTCACAGCGATCTTGACATACAACTCGTGCTTCACTGATATCCATTACACGCCATACACAAGATCTTTTATAACTTCATACTCATAATCTTTTTCTCATGCAGACACTCCTGAATCTGATCCCCCCATGTCTTCCTTGGCCTTCCTCTGCCTTTCCTTCCTGCCACTAGGGCTGAAAATATTTTCTTAGTAAGCATTTCATCACTCATTCTTTCAACATGGCCAAACCACCGAAGCATATTGGTCTCCAACTTGCTAACAACATTTTGCTTTACATCACACAACTGCAATACATCTTCATTCCTCATACAATCAGATCGTGTCTTGCCACAAACCCCACGTAAGTAACGCATTTCTCCAGCACACAAACGACTCCTGTGTTCCTTCTGCAGTACCCAGGTTTCACTGCCATACATCAGAGTAGGAACAATTACTGTTTCATACACAGCCATGCGGGACTCTCTAGAGAACCCATCATTCCTGTGAAAACCTCCCAGAGCAGCTATGACTTTCAATGAAGAATTCACTCGCCTACTGATTTCACCATCCAACTTGTTCTCTCTGTCAAACATGCTTCCTAAATACACAAACTCACTCACCTGGTCAATCACAGTGCAATTTATACTTACATTACATTCAGTGCTACCCATTCCTCTCTCAAACACCATAACTTTGGTTTTTCCCTTATTTATACTCAGTTTGAATTTCATGCAAACTTCGTGCATCCAAGTCAACATACTCTGCAACTCACTTTTTCTCTCTGCCAACAGGACAGTGTCATCAGCATATAGCAATCTGCACACACAGATATCACCAAGACATAAACCACTATTATCTATTTTGGCCTCACGCATGCATGCATCCATAAATATATTAAACAGCCATGGTGACATTACACAACCTTGTCTAACTCCTGCACCAATGGAAAACCATTTTGATAAAACACCATTCACTCGTACACAAGCTCTACTATCAGCATACATGGCTTTTACACTATTAAGTAGATTCCCAGTAACACCATATTCATTCAATACCTTCCACAAAAGTGTCCTATTGACTCGGTCGTAAGCTTTCTCTAAATCTATGAAGGCAGTAAAAACTTTCTTCCCAACAGCCAGATACTTTTCAATCATCATGTGAAATGCAAAAATCTGGTTAGTGCAGCCTTTACCAGGCATAAAACCACTCTGAACATCCCACACTTTCAATGATGTAAGACCCCGCACTTTTCAATAACAACCTTACCAAACACTTTCCCTGGCACACTCAGTAGGCTAATACCACGATAGTTCTTGCATTCAGTCTGATCACCTTTTCCCTTATACAAGGGAACAATGACAGCATCCTTCCAATCCCGAGGGACCATTCCTAACTCCCAGCACAACTGGCAAATTTCAGTTAACCAGTCAATTATAGAGTCACCACTATACTTCAACATCTCTGCATTTATGCCATCAACTCCTGGAGTCTTACCATTCTGAAGAGATTTTAGAGCTTTACACACTTCTTCTCTTGAGATCCCTCCTGTGCTTTCATCCCTCATTGTGACATCATCTGCATCTGCCTCAGAATCATTTTTGCTCTCCTGATCTAATAACTCACAGAAGTATTCGCCCCATCTGTCACTTAACTCATTGGGCTCCCATATCATTTCCCCAATCTCATTCTTCACACAACTTACAACTTTGTTTCCCCTATTTTTCCTGTCTCATGTACTTCCACAAGAACTTTCTATCTTTCCAAAAAGCCAGTTCATGCCTTTCCACTTTCTCTTCCCTATCTTTTGCCTTACTGTGGTGAACCAGCTTAGCAGCTTCACGCTTCTTACAGCAATATTCATCCACAGAGACTCTACATTGCAACATCCCCAAATAGGCTTCCTTCTTTTTCTTTACTGCCTCTTCAATCTCACTATTCCACCAAGCATCACCTCTATTGTTACCCACTATTGTGGTGCCACAGACCTCTTTAGCAGCAGTAACAACACAATTCTTAAAACATTCCCACTTCTTTTCTACATCCCTCTCACAAGATTTCAGATCCTTCAGTCGTTCTCTGAGTAAGTCAGAATACCGCTGATGATCTTCAAGGAGCCTATCAACCTTTGTTCTTTCTATCCTGGGTCTCTTCCTATTCCTTTTCATCCAACCAACATATTAAGTTTCACTCGTGACACTACCAAGTAATGATCAGAACCAACATCCGCACCTCTCATCACACGGGTGTCAACAACTAAGTGTTTCAAACGCTGATCGCAAACAACAAAATCTATCACACTCTTTTGACCAAGAGTACGATTTTCCCAAGTATATGTGTGTATATACTTGTGGTTGAAAAATGTATTAGATACACACAAATCATTCTCAATGCAGAGTTCAATTAATCTTTCACCATTATCATTCACACAAGGATCATTAAACTTACCCCGAACATTGTCAGAAATTGTATTCTGCACACCTACTCTAGCATTGAAATCCCCTGCTATTATAACTTTTTCTTTAGCACCAAACTGGCTCAAAACAGCTTTTAGCTCATTCCAGAAATCTTCCTTCTTATCAGAAGGTTCCGAGTCACAAGGAGCATACACTACAACAATTACAATTCTCTGGTTTCACTTTCAAATGAATCCAGAGAATTCTCTCACTTATGCAACTATAGTGAATCAAGTTGTTCTTCATCTTTTCACTTAAAATCACACCTACCAGCCTGTCCTCTCATATTATCCAATACTCCAGACCACACACTCACCGTGCCATTCACTTCTTCTACCCCAATTTCCTTCTTTTTGGTTTCATTTACACACAGCACATCCAGTCTATACTTATTCATCTCCTCAATCACCTCACTCATCTTGCCATTTACACCTCTAGTATTCCATACACCAATCTTACATTTACTCAGCCGAGATCTCTTTCTCATACGCCGTTTAGGAAGTCCAGGTCGATTCCGTGGTGGACCGTCCTTCTCAAGTGTGGTAGGTCCACCATATCCCACACTTGAGTCATTCTTAATATTTCTTTTTGTCTTTTTAATCAGGTAAGTACATCAGTGTGGGAGATTAGCCCACAGCTGAGGGTTCCAGTTGGTCATTCAACCTAAGGATTTCGGAACAAAACCCAGTGAGTTGGGGTCTTTTCACCAATGTCACACAGAACTAGCTTGCACCTCTCCAAGATTCACAGAGGCCCTAGTTGCTGTTGTGTGTGCCATTGTTACCACGGAGCGCCCCGAGGAGGCAAACCCATCGCTCACTACGACCACCCGCTAACAATTGGACATGATAGAAGTAGGGTACAACTTTTGACGAAATGGTTCTCGAGCTAACCCTAACAACTGACCATATTGAAGCAAGATACAACTTTGGACAAAGAAACTCAATAACTACTAACATTGGATTGAACACACATTTCCGTGAGTAACATTTTTAGGACTTTTAACCGATTTATATTTTAATTGAATAAGTTAATGCACCACTGCAGACTGTATCCACTTTATAGAACATGTAAAACAGAACTTACAGACGTCAAAGCGTCTTCCTGAAGAACATTGTGGTCACGTAATGGTGTGTGAACTTTATGATAGAATCACACGAGATATAATCATAAATATCGTGTTACCTGTATATTTCTTTTTAAGTTTTAGGATTCAAAACCTCTCTGAAACAATTGATATTCCTAATAAACCTTTGCATTTTTACTTTTCTTTTTTTCACATGGCCTGCAACTGCTATTCCACTTGTCATGTTGTCCACAATTCAGAAAAGGTTGAAGACCTTCTGCTCTAGAGAAACAAAGTTACTGTATTGAGCAGAACTACCTTAGTAGTAAAGGGAATGGCACGCAAAGCGACATTCCATTTCTTGTAGGAATTCCTCCCACATGTGAGGTTTAGACCCAACTACATACTTCTGTTACAAATGTAAATGCTTTTCCTCTTCTACATTTAAGTATAAACTCATCAAGGCTTGAGAGTACTGATGATAGTAGCGTTAGGTGCAGGGCACCAGCAACACTAACAGTGATTACTGATATTAAGTAATGCAATAGTTATATCACTGCCTCTTACTGCATCACACATTTTTCTTTATGCAAGTTACGTGGGTTATGTTCAACTAGTGACATTAAATACAATTTATAGAATGTGGACTCGCCTAACGAAGGTTCAACACTGTGGTACACTTACAAAGCATCAATTTCCTTATTATCAGATTCTGTCGTATGCCACTTTATGTGCGGTTGTTCGCAGACCAGTAGAAGAGTGGCATGAACGATGCAGAAAGAACTTCAGGGGATTGTATAGCTTTCTGCTTCTTCAGCGCAGCAGATTAAAAAATCAATGTTTATGACAATGAAGGCAAACGTGAGGCATAGAATGGTATGGGTATATGTAAAATTAAGATGAGCGACGAGGATATGGGATTTCAACAAATTGAAAAAACATGCAGCAGACATAAAACATTAGAAACGTTTATGAACAATGAAAGCTTAAAAAAAGAAAAAAAAGGCTTATGAATCATAAAATCTAAAAAGGTGGAGCTTAGCTCACATGAAGAATATCGAATAAACAATCAAATCCTAAAAGCTTCCGAAAAAATAATACTCAGAGGACATAAAAGTGTCCAAAAGGTAACGTAGCACATGTCTCCAGCATGACTAGACTAGTTTCGATCAGCATGCTACACGGTCATCTTTAGTAGTCGTGAGTGCTCCTTTTGGCCTGTTGAAACTTCGATTACAGCAACGACCTCTCAAGGTTCGCACTCTTCCAAGCAAAATAAATTCAAGCACTTTTCAAGGACTTTTTAAACCCGAATTATCATATGTGTGTGTAGTGTCGGTCGGTCAGTAGATAGGTATTTTAGTAAGTTCAGACCATTAATCTTAGCTGGGGCAGGCACACCTTCAATGACCTGCCTGACTCCACTGTTGGTTTATTTTCTTAATTTTGAAGAATTGCCCCTCTGTTTTGGTATTTTTCAAAATAATTTTATTTTGTGGAATATTGTGAAAGGGTACATTATTTTCGTATTCATCTGCTGGTATGACACTTATGGTTTGCTTTAACTTTTAACTTTTGATACATGAAGCGCAAGCAATTCCTGGAAGTTCCACTCTGCAGCAAAAATGCATCCTAACTACAGTACACAGAAGCCCATCACAATTTGTGAATACATCATTCCACTTATTTTACTCACATGGCTGATGCTTTACTTTGTAGTGATATCATAGCCAAGGCACTAGCTGTCCACACACTCCCCTGGGTTGAACGCAAGTTCTGCCCTATTTGATCAGCTTGATGTTTTTATCAGAACTACACATCTTTTTAGCACAAACAATTATTTAACACATGCTCTTTTGTATCCTTACTTAATAAACAAAAAAAAAAAAAAAAATTTCAAGTACTATTTACAGAGCCTTAAATTTTTTCAAGTACTTTCAAGGACTTGAAAATTAACTTTTTTATTCAAGGACTTTTCAAGGTTTTCAAGGAGCATACGAACCATGGCATCTATGTATCTTGAAAGAACATGTTATGCTACGTGGCGCAAACACGTCACGAAAGCCACCCTGCATTACTACGTAATAGCTTTGTAGTGCCATCTATTGGGTTGGTCCTTAGAATCATTTTTATTTGTCATTTTCTTCCTATTTTTCGTTTTTTCTTATCAATAAAATATTTATTAGCTTCCTTTCGTTGTTGTTCTTGAGCAATTAAATACTTCAATGGGTAATGGAGTTCATAAGCAGAAGATATATTACAGTTTATCTTCTGCTTATGCTGTTGTGTTTTTTCTGTTGTTTTTTTTTTTTTTTTTTTTTTACACGACAGTCACACTGTAATACTGTAATACTTTTCTTCTTTTAAGCTTTCATTGTTTGTAAAAGTTCCTAATGTTTTATACATACATATCACTAAGCTGTTCTCTGAGATTCAGAGGTTAGCTCCAAAAAGAAATACAAACTTCCAGATATTTTTACTTATTGTTGTCGTATCAAACTTCGCCATTTACAGCGATCTTGACATACAACTCGTGCTTCACTGATATCCATTACACGCCTTACACAAGATCTTTTATACTTCATACTCATAATCTTTTTCTCATGCAGACACTCCTGAATCTGATCCACCCATGTCTTCCTTGGCCTTCTTCTGCCTTTCCTTCCTGCCACTTGGGTTGAAAATATTTTCTTAGTAAGCATTTCATCACTCATTCTTTCAACATGGTCAAACCACTGAAGCATACTGGTCTCCACCTTGCTAACAACATTTTGCTTTACATTACACAACTGCAATACATCTTCATTCCTCACACAATCAGATCGTGTCTTGCCACAAACCCCACGTAAGTAACACATTTCTCCAGCACACAAACGACTCCTATGCTTCTTCTGCAGTATCCAGGTTTCACTGCCATACATCAGAGTAGGAACAATAATTACTGTTTCATACATAGCCATGCGGGACTCTCTAGAGAACCCATCATTCCTGTGAAAACCTCCCAGAGCAGCTATGACTTTCAAAGAAGAATTCACTCTCCAACTAATTTCACCATCCAACTTGTTCTCTCTGTCAAACATGCTTCCTAAATACACAAACTCACTCACCTGGTCAATCACAGTTCCATTTATACTTACATTACATTCAGTGCTACCCATTCCTCTCTCAAACACCATAACTTTGGTTTTTCCCTTATTTATACTCAGTTTGAATTTCATGCAAACTTCGTGCATCCAAGTCAACATACTCTGCAACTCACTTTTGCTCTCTGCCAACAGGACAGTGTCATGTTTTATGCCTGCTGCATATTCTTTCAATTTGCCAAAATCCCATATCTTCGTAAATCATCTTAATTTCACACATACCCATACCATTCTATGCCTCACATTTGCCTTCGCTGTCATAAACGTTGATTTTTTAATCTGCTGCACTGAAGAAGTCGAAAGCTATACAATCCCTTGAAATTCTTTCTACATCGTTCATGCCAGTCTTCTACTGGTCTGTGAATAACCGCACATAAAGTGGCATATGACAGAATCTGATAATAAGGAAATTGATACTTTGTAAGCGTACTACAGAGTTCAACCTTCAATAGCTAAGTCCACATTCTATAAATGTTCTGATTTTGTTGGCTTTCCTTTTAATTTATATTTAATGTCCCTAGTTAAACATAGCCCACATAACTTGCATAAAAAAAACGTGTGATACAATAAGAGGCAATGATATAACTATTGGGCATTACTTAATATTGTCTTTACCACATAGTTTATTTGGTTACAAATGGTTAACCAAATTATTGGTACGTGATTACTGATGATGGCACTAAAAAACGGCAACTGTAATGCATCTGGACTGCATAGCTGGGATGATAGGTTTGCTTGCAGTTTCTTTTACTTACCATGGTTCAAGTTCTTTTAACTTCTTTTTTCCACTGATTTTATAATACCGTGAGTTTAACACTTCCAGAATTTCATCTGGATTTGAAAATTCCATTTTGATTTGTTTCCATGCAATTATTTCTGTTTAACAGTCTATTGAAGTCATTTGCATAATTTGGTTTCAAGAGCTGTGTATGTTGGTGCCCTGTGCAATGGCAGGAAAAGCAGAAGACTCTGCAACTCAAATCTAAATGGGAATGATTTAAAAAAGTTTTTTTTCTCTTTAAATTTAGTTTGGAAGCAATATATCATATCCTCCATAAGCTATGTAATATTATATCTACATGCGAGCATCAGAATCAATAGCAGTATAAATTATTTTTGCTCTTTCTATATACCCTAATACAGCATATAAAAGTATACAATTTGTAGCTGCTGTTACAATTTTTAATACACTATATAATTCCTCATATAGTTTCTATTCACTACACTGCCCATAATCTGGAGCTTTTAGTTATTGACGTGGTTAAAATACACACATTAAAAGTGTGTTTGAATCTACTGTTAAAGCAGTAATTCAGTTTTATTGCCGGTCACTGAAGCAATAAAGATAACTTGTTGTCATAAGTAATTTCTTGAAAATTTCATTTGTGCAGATTGGCAATGTAAAACACACAGGGTTCCTAGGGAAGTCCTTAAGCACCCCAATAACTTTGTATGGAAATGCATCTGAATGAACACGCTAGGTTTATCTATAGTAAAGTCACGGCACAATACTGTTGAATGGTGACAAACAATTTACGAGCATATGTAAATCATGACAGTGACGTAGCACCCAGCTGTGAAATAAAAGGCAGCACATGCAAAACAGGATATGGGAATTGACAGCGACTTGACATACTCATCATACTTCTTGACGGTGTCCTCTTCTACTGATCAGTCTTGTGAGATGGTATTACTTTATGGAGAGTGTAATCATAATGTCCCAAGAAGCTGCAAGGTAGTATGCAAAATATTTTCTGCCCAGTCCACATACAACTTGTGAAACTATTTCAAACACAGTTTGCCACCTCAGAGAGACTGGCAGCATGTCTTGGGATATGCCCTTGCCAATCCATGCCCGAGCATGGCAAAGGTAAGTAAGGCATGTGGATTATAATAAAAAAAAAAAAAAGTGCGGCAAATTTTGATTTGAATGAGCATGGTGCTCCTCCGTACCATCCTATACTAGTGCAAACATTGATGCCTGGTGACCATGCAAGGCGTTTCAATTTCTGTAGCAGTTTGCAGGATAATTCATCTTCCTTTGGCAGAAATACTATGGACAGATGAGCCTCAATTTACATGAGAAGGAATTATTAATAAACAGAATATTCATTACTGGGCCCTCAGCTACCCTTTTCTTGGAAGAGCTGCAAGGCATCAAAAGTACACTGGTCTACCAAAATCTGGTGCAGTTTATGGCTAAACAAAATAGTTGGACCCATATTATATATGATATGAAGGGACATTAACAGGTCTTAGGTACCTTCACCTGTTACGTGACTCAATACCTGACTGGTGCGATGATCTCCTCATCACCTCATCAGAGGTGAATGATGTATGTGGTACCAACCAGTGGCGTGCGGTCATTGTATGCAATGCATGCCCTAATTATGTTAAAAAACTTACTCTCTAAAAAAAAAACAAAAAAAAAAAACGAATTATACGAAGAAAAGCTTTGTGCTGCAGTTTTTTACGTGAAAATTTAAACTAAGTGCCTAGTTTTAGAAGAGTTTTATTTAAAACCAAATTCACATATTTGTGTGCAAAATTAGCCGGAAATGAAAGCGAAAATGCAAACCTAACTTCGTATGCCCATGCTCATGTGAGATTGTGGCATTGGAGCGAGTGTAACCTTTGCCAGGTAAGTACAAACAGCAGCCGAGAAATCCACTGCATGCAAAATTTCTGTTGCATTCAGGGCTTGGGCAGTCAACCAATCAGAGAACCAGAGTCTGTTCCCTCTGTTCATGCTGTTTATTCCCACTTGGGTTGGGGCCTTCATTATTTGTCTGGTCGAAATATGAAATAGAGAGTTGCATCAACCAATAGAAAGCTCGTATATAAATCATGACTACAAAACTTGTGGTGTTGAGATAGAATAAAAATAGCAACATTTCTCACAATTAAATGTTTATTATACACTCGTTTTGATTTCATTAGGCTAAAAAGTGAATTAAGTGTGTTTTACTCTTCCCCCTGGATTAAGCATTAAAACAATCTACAAATTGTTCAAAGCTTCGTGTGAACTTAGTTTGGATAAATGCTTGAGGGAACTAATACATTGTCTCATTAAATTGTGCGAAAAAACCTATTCACACAATACATGCAAATGCAAGACATATTATCGAAAAAAATGTTTAATAGCAATTGAAAAAGTTCTACTGATAATTTTTATGTCGAAGCCAAAGTAACGGAAGAACTAAAAAAAAAAAAAGTCGCAGAATGGAATTCTGCTGTAAGTGAAAATGAGGAACATAAGTTTGCTGTCTGTAGTACGATAAGTTAAAACAAATCCCAAAAACTGCCAAATAAAACTCTATTGATTTACAATTTTAAAAACCTATTTACATAGCTAGAACTTTCGGGGCTCACGTGGCACCATTTTCAAGCCCAAAAGCCCCGGAACACATAGAGGCAATGACTATATACTATATAGTATTTGTGACATAAGATGATATATGTCATAAAAATTATACAAGTGATGCCATTTACATTAAGAGAAAAAAACAAGTAATTAAAGTCCAAAAGCAAATACAGAACATGTTCAAGTAAGAGTCTCACTTCTAAGTGTATAATGAGGGGAGCGATCATCTGTCTCCAAGGTCTCGGGACTGAAATCGGAAAGTTCGTATTACAGCAGACATCGTAGTAATTAAAAATAAACAGGCTTTCCCCAGAGAAAAATGGTATTCTTGTTAACAGAGGAGTTTAAAACTTTAGCATTTTGCCAGTCCGGTTTGTAGCCATCCTGGTTGACTGCAACGATGAGGGCTGTGGTGACGTTTCCACTTCGTGGAGAATATTGGTGCTCCTTCAGTCTTATATTTAACAATCGAAGTGTCGAACCGATGTAAACTTTAGAGTCACGGTTTGGGTCTTCTGAGGTACGAGGTATGGAGTAGACCCCCGGTTTGTTAAACTCATTGACTTTATCCCAGTCTCTACGAACTAGTGAGAAGATATTTTGGGTACAGATTCCAAAGGATAAATTATGTTGTTGACAGACTTTTTTCAGGTAAGGAACAATATGTGGAATAAAATCCAATTTACCAACAAATTTAGCTAGAGGAGCTTCATAAACCAAAGTGGTAAATCGTAGTTTAGAAAACTTACTGAGTAACCTGTGAAAGAGAGAGGCCAGAAAACTGAACTCCCGGGTTAAAGCTTGTATCTTATTTAATTCATCAATGCAAATCTTGCGGGATGAAGAATGGGTAAAGGCTCTTTTAATCAAAAATCGAAGAGCAGAAGATTTATGTTCCAGAGGGTGAGCAGAAGCAAAAGGAATAACACAGAGAATAAACGTAGGTTTTCTGTAAACTGAGTACTGAAGTTGATTAGAGGTTGTTAACAAAATATCAAGAAAAGGGAGTTTTCCCTCAACTTCAAGTTCCTGGGTAAAGGATTTAGTTGGATATTGAGAAAACAGACACTCAGTAAATTGATTCAAGAGAGAAAGAATAAGGCCAGAACACCAACATGTCATCCACATACATCATCAGAAGTAAAGGTTGGACAGAAAAACTCGCCAAGACAGTCTCCTCTATAGACTGCAACAGGATCTCAGCTAAAATGGGGGATAAGGGGGACCAACATAGGAGCATCTTCTGTTTGATGAAAAAACTGGTCATTGAATTTAAAATAGGAACTTGGGGGATAAGGGGGACCAACATAACCAAAGTGGTAAATCGTAAGTCAATGACCAAAGTGGTCATTGACTTACGATTCAATGACCAAAGTGGTCATTGAATTTAAAATAGGAACTTGGGGGATAAGGGGGACCAACATAACCAAAGTGGTAAATCGTAGTTTAGAAAACTTACTGAGTAACCTGTGAAAGAGAGAGGCCAGAAAACTGAACTCCCGGGTTAAAGCTTGTATCTTATTTAATTCATCAATGCAAATCTTGCGGGATAAAGAATGGGTAAAGGCTCTTTTAATCAAAAATCGAAGAGCAGAAGATTTATGTTCCAGAGGGTGAGCAGAAGCAAAAGGAATAACACAGAGAATAAACGTAGGTTTTCTGTAAACTGAGTACTGAAGTTGATTAGAGGTTGTTAACAAAATATCAAGAAAAGGGAGTTTTCCCTCAACTTCAAGTTCCTGGGTAAAGGATTTAGTTGGATATTGAGAAAACAGACACTCAGTAAATTGATTCAAGAGAGAAAGAATAAGGCCAGAACACCAACATGTCATCCACATACATCATCAGAAGTAAAGGTTGGACAGAAAAACTCGCCAAGACAGTCTCCTCTATAGACTGCAACAGGATCTCAGCTAAAATGGGGGATAAGGGGGACCAACATAGGAGCATCTTCTGTTTGATGAAAAAACTGGTCATTGAATTTAAAATAGGAACATTATGCAAGAAGTTTAAGGGCGGATAAGACAGCATCAATTTCAAGTGGGGAGATAGAGTTGTCTTGAGATAATTTTTCAAAAATAATAGAATGGACAGAAGAAAGGGGTACATTTGGAAATAATGACACTACATCAAGAGATGCCATGATAAAATTAGTTCCAAAAGAGTTAAAAACCTTAATACAGTGGAGAGCCTGTGCAGTGCTTTTGATAGATACTGAGGAATTCATTATGAGGGGTTTCAAGTATGAAGCCAAGGTTGTTTCTAATGAATGAGTTGGGCTGGCGTACCCTGAGACCAGCAATCTTAGTGGGTGATCCGGTTTATGAGTCTTGAGTTTGCCGAATGCCTCAGGTACCCTTGGGCCAACAGGAGGTTTCATCCTAGTAGAGATAGATGATGACAGAAACCCAGAGTTTCTCAGCTTAGTGAGATCAGAAATGGTAGCTGCGGTGGGGTCCGACTTGAGGGTTCGTATTGCTTGTTTCATTTTATCATGGTAGTCTTTTCGATTCATGATAATAAGCTGGTGAGATTTATCTGTGCTTAGTATAGACAGGTTAGGGTTACGAGCTAGTTCTAGCAGTTGATCACGCTCGTACTTAAAGGAATGCTTAACCCTAGTTTGTTTAGAACAAGAAGTTGCCAAGTTATAGCAGATAGGTTCCCTTTCATCCTTTGGTAGAGCACTAATGATCTGTTCAAGCTGAGGTATTAAGTTAACCGAAGAGACTGGAAAACTGAATTTAAAACCTCTGTTTAGGGCAGAGGTTTGAGTATGCGATAGTTGAACAGAACCGAGGTTTAAAAACGCATCCGATGTAGGTAAGTCATTGGTTAAATTATTAAATGGGCTTGAATAGCGAACCCAATTAGGGTTGTGAGCCACTAAAAGACAAAGTTTATTGACATGTCATTGTTCAACAGTGTTAAGCACAGACTGAAGTGAAGTAAAGAATTTCATTAGGTTCCTACCTAATAATAGTTGGTGGGTGAGACCAGACGTGGAGACATAGGCTTGATAAGTTTTCCGGCTTAGAAGATCAATATAGCTGCGTTTCCATCATATTTCAGCATTTTTTTTTTTTCACCTCAGCATTAGCAATGACACGTTTGTCTCTTTGAGAAATAGTATAAAACCTGATTAGGAGAAATTTCGGTGTCACATGTAAAGAACGACAGTTAGTTAAAAAATTCAAGTGAGCTTTGTTGAGCATTAACTTACGTTGTGACGAATAAAAAATCTTCGCTGCTCTCTACATGTTCCGGGTGTTTTATGGTATATGGTAAACAATGAAGGTAACCCTATAGCATATGAAAACCTCGCAGCTGTAGGGAAGTCTGAATATGAGGAACATAAGTTTGCTGTCTGTAGTACGATAAGTTAAAACAAATCCCTAAAACTGCCGAATAAAACTCAGTTTATTTACAATTTTAAAAACCTATTTACATAGCTAGCACTTTCGAGGCTCACATGGCCCAATTTTCAAGCCTAAAAGCCCCGGAACACATAGAGGCAACAACTATATACTATAGTCATCATCAAACAAAGATCTTTGTTCTTTCCACATTAACAAGTGAGTCAAGGAAAAATTCTCATTGGCCGCCACCGGGAGACGAACCCAGGGTCTTCCAGTTACGCGCCGGATATGCTTCCGCTACACCACAGCGGTCTCTAATTCCTCCGGACTCACACATGCTAACTGCCAAGCCAATTTGGCAGGTTGCTTCTTGGAGCTCCGCACAATGCTGGGGATTCACCAAAGATGGTAAGCAGCAACTGAAGAAATAATTAGAAGGCGAATAAATAATTAATACAGACATTTAACGTGGACCAGTAACATCAAACAAAGATCTTCGCTCTTTCCACGTTTACAAGTGAGTCACGGAAAAATTCTCATTGGCCGCCACCGGGAGACGAACCCAGGGTCTTCCAGTTACACGCCAGATATGCTTCCGCTACACCACAGCGGCCTGTCACCGGGAGTCTGTCGTTGACAGACTCCCGGTGGCGGCCAATGAGAATTTTTCCGTGACTCACTTGTAAACGTGGAAAGAGCGAAGATCTTTGTTTGATGTTACTAGTCCACGTTAAATGTCTGTATTAATCTGTATTAATATACTATAGTATTCGTGACATAAGGTGATATATGTCATAAAAATTATACAAGTGATGCCATTTACATTAAGAGAAAAAAAGAAGTAATTAAAGTCCAAAAGCAAATACAGAACATGTTCAAGTAAGAGTCTCACTTCTAAGTGTGTAATGGGGGAGCGATCATCTGTCTCCAAGGTCTCAGGACTGAAATCGGAAAGTTCGTATTACAGCAGACATCATAGTATTTAAATATAAACAAGCTTTCCGAAAGAAAAATGGTATTCTTGTTAACAGAGGAGTTTAAAACTTTAGCATTTTGCCAGTCCGGTTTGTAGCCTTCCTGGTTGACTGCAACGGTGAGGGCTGTGGTGACGTTTCCACTTCGTAGAGAATATTGGTGCTCCTTCAGTCTTATATTTAATGATCGAAGTGTCGAACCGATGTAAACCTTAGAGTCACGGTTTGGGTCTTCTGAGGTCAGAGGTATGGAGTAGACCCCCGGTTTGTTAAACACATCGACTTTATCCCCGTCTCTACGAACTAGTGAGAAGATATTTCGGGTACAGATTCCAAGGATAAATTATGTCGTTGACAGACTTTTTTCAGGTAAGGAACAATATGTGGAATAAAATCCAATTTACCAACAAATTTAGCTAGAGGAGCTTCATAAATCAAAGTGGTAAATCGTAGTTTAACTAGCTAAATTTGTTCGTAAATTAGATTTTATTCCACATATTGTTCCTTACCTGAAAAAGTCTGTCAACGACATAATTTATCCTTTGGAATCTGTACCCGAAATATCTTCTCACTAGTTCGTAGAGACCGGGATAAAGTCAATGTGTTTAACAAACCGGGGGTCTACTCCATACCTCGTACCTCAGAAGACCCAAACCGTGACTCTAAGGTTTACATTGGTTTGACACTTCGATCGTTAAATATCAGACTGAAGGAGCACCAATATTCTCTACGAAGTGGAAACGTCACCACAGCCCTCACCGTTGCAGTCAACCAGGAAGGCTACAAACCGGACAGGCAAAATGCTAAAGTTTTAAACTCCTCTGTTAACAAAATATCATTTTTCTCTCGGAAAGCCTGTTTATTTTTAATTACTACGATGTCTGCTGTAATACAAACTTTCCGATTTCAATCCCGAGACCTTGGAGACAGATGATCGCTCCCCCCATTACACACTTAGAAGATGAGACTCTTACTTGAACATGTTCTGTATTTGCTTTTGGACTTTAATATTACTTCTTTTTTTCTCTTAATGTAAATGGCATCACTTGTATAATTTTTATGACATATATCACCTTATGTCACGAATACTACAGTATATAGTCGTTGCCTCTATGTGTTCCGGGGCTTTTGGGCTTGAAAATGGGGCCATGTGAGGCCCGAAAGTGCTAGCTACGTAAATAGGTTTCTAAAATTGTAAATAAATTGAGTTTTATTCGGCAGTTTTAGGGATTTGTTTTAACTTATCGTACTACAGACAGCAAACTTATGTTCCTCATTTTCATCTATTAAGTATGAAATCTTCATATTCAGGTCTGCTATAAGTGACACACATTTTTCATTTTACCTTTTTTTTAATTTTTGCATGCCCTACACATAACGTTCATGGAATGGAACACCACTGGTACCAACATGATGGTACACCTGTGCATAGAGCTGCAATCATCAGTGCTTTTTGGACTGCCACGTTTGGGGAACAGGTCATTGGATATGGTGGTCTTGTGGAATGGTCACCTCATTCACCAAACTTGACTCCCATGTACTTCATCCTCAGGGGTTATGTAAAAGAACAGGAGTATGTAACATAGCTTACAAATCTGGAAGATTTGCAATGTTGTATAATCAGCGCCTGTAACACAGTGACACCTACAATGCTTGTCAAAGTATGTGCTAATATTCTTTCGCAAATTGTTGCCGACGAAGGGCATTTTGAACGGGCTGTACATTACATTCCTGTGCATGCAAGTGTTGTTTATTGTATCATTCCTGAATATGACAGCTATTTACCTATAACCATAACTGTGCCACATAAATGCCTTCTGTAACCGATTTAGATCCAATTAAGTATGACCAAAGTTATGGTGTTTGAGAGAGGAACGGGTAGCACTGAATATAATGTAAGTATAAATGACACTATGATTGATCAGGTGAGTGAGTTTGTGTATTTAGGAAGCATGTTTGATAGAGAGAACAAATTGGATGGTGAAATTAGTAGGAGAGTGAATTATTCATTGAAAATCATAGCTGCTTTGGGAGGTTTTCAGAGGAATGATGGGTTCTCTAGAGAGTCCCGCATGGCTGTGTATGAAACTGTAATTGTTCCTACTCTGATGTATGGCAGTGAAACCTGGGTACTGCAAAAGAAACATAGGAGTCGTTTGTGTGCTGGAGAAATGTGTTACTTACGTATTGTTTGTGGCAAGACACGGTCTGATTGTGTGAGGAATGAAGATGTGTTGCAGTTGTGTGATGTGAAGCAAAATGTTGTTAGCAAGGTGGAGACCAATATGCTTCAGTGGTTTGGCCATGTTGAAAGAATGAGTGATGAGATGCTTACTAAGAAAATCTTTTTAGCCCAAGTGGCAGGAAGGAAAGGCAGAAGAAGGCCAAGGAATACATGGGTGGATCAGATTCAGAAGTGTCTGCATGAGAAAAAGATTATGAGTATGAAGTATAAAAGATCTTGTGTATGGCGTGTGATGGATATCAGCGAGTTGTATGTCAAGATCGCTGTAAATGGAGAAGTTTGATATGACAACAGTAAGTAAAAATATGTGGTAGTTTGTATTTCTTTTTGGAGCTAACCTCTGAATCTCATAGAACGGACGGACGGACGGACGGACGGACGGACGGACGGACGGACGGATGGATGGATGGATGGATGGATGGATGGATGGATGGATGGATGGATGGATGGATGGATGGATGGATGGATGGATGGATGGATGGATGGATGGATGGATGGATGGATGGATGGATGGATGGGTATGAGTTTTGTGTGTTCCTGGTGTTGACTGCTACTCATTAAACAATGCTCTACAACTTTGTAATTGCTAATTTTTATCTACCTCACTTTGTTGCCGAGTTTGTTATCCTAACTTCTTTAACTCTCTGCTAAGGGCACTCCAATCACTTATTTGATCTAGCATGGTCACTTTACTATAGATAGGCCTAATGTGTATAATCAGGTACCTCTCCTTTCAAACTTATTGGGGTGCTTAAGGATTTTTTTAGGAACCCTCTATAAGATGGTTATCTAGCCAGCAACAAGCACTACTTGCATTACAGAAACATTCTGTTATAGTCAATATGCATTTGGAAAATATTGCTGAAGGAGAAGATACTAAAAATCAGCCAAAGTAAAAGGCTACTAAAAAGAAATTCGAAGTGTTCGATTTTTTAGAACTCTTCACTACTGGCTGGATAATCTTGACAGCCTGGCAGCCATTTCCAAAAAAAATTCATGCAGATGACTTCACTTTATTAGACACTAGCAAAACTCTAGAGGATGCATGTTTGAAACATTCAACTGGAGTTCATTTAAAAGCAATTCAAGATGAATTTCATAGTGATTGTTTTTATGGCATAAAGCTAAGTGGAAAAACTGAAGGCAAAGAACTTAAAGGCCTTATGATGTCACGGACAAGGTCAGTCATCGATTCAAGATGTTGCAGAAGCCACAAACACTTTTTTAGGTCTTAAATTTTAATATTTGGCCTCTAAACAACATTCAGGCTCTATATATGTATGGTAATGATGAAATTGCAGAACTATGCAATTACTTTAGTGCAGTACTATAGGGTTGTCGGAAAAGCCATGACGTATTTTAGCCATGTTTTGCAAAGGTCATTAATTGATAGAAAGGACAAAGATCAATCAATGATATAATGCCCGTTTTGTTCGATAACCTTTTGCCATCTTTCAGTGAACTGCAGAATGCCTCGTTCATAGAAGGACCTGTTTTTCGTGGCAAAAAACTGTACAAGGTGCTGATTTACAGCCTCATCTGAATTGAACGTTATACCACGCAAGGACTGTTGAAGAGAGCGAAACAAGTGGAAGTCTGATGGCTCAAGGTTGGGCAAGTATGCTGGGTGTGGCAACACATCCAACCCAAGCTCAGATAAATTTTGGCGGGTTATCAAACTTGTGTGTGGTCTCGCGTTGTCGTGATGGAACACAACACTTTTACGATGAACGTGCTCTGGACGGTTCTGGATGATGGATTCGTTCAAAGTGTCCAGTTGCCGACAGTACACATTCGAATTGATTGTTTGGTTCTGTGGTAGGAGTTCAAAAAACAAGACACCTTTAAAATTCCACCACACTGAGACCAGAACCTTCCGCCAATGAATGTCTGCTTTGGATGTCGTTTGAGGTTAAGCAGCACGTCGGGACCAAGACCGTTTGCGCAGCACATTGTTGTACACAATCCACTTTTTGTCGCCAGTTATCAGTTGCTTCAAACCAGGATCGTTTTCCTCATGTTTAATGAGCATATCGCAGATGTTTATACTCGGCGTCAATTGAGCTTCTTTGAGTCCCCACACATCGAGCTTGCTTACGTTTCCCAGCTTCTTCAGGTGGTCGTGGATGCTTGAATGATGGATGTGCAATGTATCTGTAATCTCTTGTGTCGTGTAATGTGGGTTTGACTCAATCAATGCCTTGATTTGGTCGTCATCAACCTCGGTTGGCCTCCCCAACTGAGAAGCATCGTTGAGGTCAAAATCACCAGCACAGAATTTTGCGAACCACCGCTGGCACTGACTTTCTTGTAGAGCATTAGCACCACACACTTTGCGCAACTTTTCACAAGCTTGATGAGTGTTCTTCCCTTTACGGAAGTAAAACAGTAAAATATGGCGAAAATGCACAGTTTGGTCTTCCATCTTCAACTTGATGTCAAATCTCCGCAAATCAACCAAATCTCTCACTATTACTTTTAGACTGCAGCTAGAACTGGCACCTGTCGAATGCCATAGCGATAACAGAGCTGCGCATGCCTCTAGTACTTCCAAAACCGCCCAACCGCCATCGGGTGCCAAAATACGTCATGACTTTTCCGAGAACCCAATAGATAAGGATGAAGTTCAATTGGCTCAACTCAAGTAGTCCACCTTGAAATTAAAGGTTAGAAGTATGAGCACAACTGCTTCAATATGCCACCTTAGTCTATGTGCACATCTATTGAAAGGTAAACCAATAATGCTGTTCTTTTCTACAAGCACTTCCGATTGTGAGAGGGAATAATTTAGTTGCATGAACTACATAAAAAGTTCCCATCTGCCAGTCTGTCAACTAAAACAATGAATGACTTAATATGAATCAGCATGACAGTCACCTGAAATTTTTGTGTTTCACTAGTCACTGGAAAAAACAGCTGCTCAACAGACAAGGCATGTTGGTAAACATGCAGTTCACTTGAGCGCAGATGAAAAATTGGATGATGTATAGTTTGACTTCAAGACGTGAACAATTAGGTGATTTCATACCTCACTGGTGGATGCAATTTATGAAATGCGGCAATAGTACTTTGTTTTTTTATATTGTCTTGGAAATGTCTAGAGAAAAAAAGACCAGGTTCAATTTATAAAATACAGCAAGGGTACTTTGTTTCCTTTATTGTTTCCAAAATGTTTGCGTGCGTTCGAGAGTGTCAAATTTTTGGTTCGGGTATGAACTTTTGTGGATGATTGGGCATGTTACTGTTTTGAAAATTTTCTAGTCCAGCACAAGTTTTATCCTCCCTTTCTTTTAGGGTACTCAGGCCCACAGGGGCATACTTTTGTTTGTTTGTTTTTTGTTTTCTTTTGTTTTGTGTTTTTACCTTTAGACCATAAAATGGCATAGCAAGTGTCCAAAACAAAGACTTTTTCTCATGTGTCCAAAACTTTACAACTGATTAATTTTGACTTCCCAACAAGGTCTAACAGCACTCTGTACATCCAAGCAGTGTACCAATAGCTGCCAAAGTGAAACTTGCAAATGCATGACAAAACCCATTATTGTTAGATACAAATAAAGGTAACTTGATCACGCTAGTTACGTTAAATGAAAACTTTTACAAAAAGTTCGTAAGTTGGAAGCTTTCGACCTTATCTTAGGTCTTTATCACGCCAATGGAGGACTAAGATTGTTGCCAGATTCTACATTTGAATTTTTCCTATTTTTGTTGCCAAAACTTAGAATTGATCTCCAGATCATCGGAATGTAGAGAGGAGATTCGGAATTGCAAGTCATTGAGTTGAAAATAATTTCCAGGCTTTCACGGTAACGGAGGGCAAAACGATTGTCAAAAGAAGCAATTCGTTTTGCTTCGTTCCAGTGGGGAACTGCAGAAGTGTCTTCCATTGTCAAAATAGACAAGGCAGTATTAGGATTGGCTTTCGAAACATCTTTTTATATTCCAAAATTCTATGGCTAATGCTCCTGTATGTGCTTCCAATGTATAAGTTATCCCCAGTACAAGAAGAGATAGGAATGCAGTAAACTCCTGGGAGGTTCAGGCTTTCAACTTTGTCCCTATCCCTTTGTAGAAGTTTCAAGATGTTTGGGGTAGATTTAATGGCAAGATGGTAACCAAAACTTCTAAAAAGAATCTGTAACTTATAAGCATAGGAAGGATGGTAAGGAACAGAACCACAGAATTTCAGGTCTTCTTTCTTATGAAGGAGGCATTCGATTTTCGAATGGTTTTCATATTTCTTTATGAGGGAGTTGACTGTAACAGCAGGGAAACCATGGGAGAGGGCTATTGTAGAAATTTTGGAAAGTTCTTCTTGAAGAGAGAGTTGGTTGTTGCAAATGATATGAGCCCTGTGGATGTAGGACTTTAATGCTGCAAGCTTGTAGAGATGCAGGGTGAAAGATTTGTAGGGAATGATGTTAGTGGCCGCAGAAGGTTTACGATAGACAGAACGAGTAATAGAGAGATCAGCGTTTCTGCAGATAGATACATCCAGGAAATCAATTTTGTGGTTTACTTCCTTAGATATAGTGAGATTAATGGAAGGAAATTTTTCCGTAATGGAGTTGATCAGTATCTGTAGTTCAGACTCGGAATGTGGCCAGCTAATGAAAATGTCGTCTATATATCTTAACCATAGGGAAGGTTGAAAAGGGTGTTGAGGAATGATGGAAACTTCAATATGTTGCATGTAGATTTCTGCAAGCAGAGGGGAAAGAGGTGAGCCCATGGGGAGACCAGATTGTTGCCTATACACAATTTTGTTGAAAACAAAACAACTATGTTGATGAATAGTGTGGAAACAATCATAAAGATCTTTGATAAGAGTACCGGGGGGGGTTCAAAATGAAGAAGAATCAATTTCTTCATGAGGAGCATGTAGGAATCAAAATATGGTACAGAGGGAAACAAAGATTCTACATCAAGAGTATACAGATTAACACTAGGAGAAAAGGAATTAGGAAGTTTGTGGATGAAGTTTGAAGTAGAGACAACAGTATGAGGATGGTTGGCTGCCAGGGATTTGCATTTGAGGACCAGTCTCTTTTCAAGGTTTACTGCTGGAGAAAAATAATATTCCACTAAAGGCCTGATGGGGTTACCAGCTTTATGCTGGCCACATTCCGAGTCTGAACTACAGACACTGATCAACTCCATTACGGAAAAATTTCCTTCCATTAATCTCACTATATCTAAGGAAGTAAACCACAAAATTGATTTCCTGGATGTATCTATCTGCAGAAACGCTGATCTCTCTATTACTCATTCTGTCTATCATAAACCTTCTGCGGCCACTAACATCATTCCCTACAAATCTTTCACCCTGCATCTCTACAAGCTTGCAGCATTAAAGTCCTACATGCACAGGGCTCATATCATTTGCAACAACCAACTCTCTCTTCAAGAAGAACTTTCCAAAATTTCTACAATAGCCCTCTCCCATGGTTTCCCTGCTGTTACAGTCAACTCCCTCATAAAGAAATATGAAAACCATTCGAAAATTCGAAAATCGAATGCCTCCTCCTTCATAAGAAAGAAGACCTGAAATTCTGTGGTTCTGTTCCTTACCATCCTTCCTATGCTTATAAGTTACAGATTCTTTTTAGAAGTTTTGGTTACCATCTTGCCATTAAATCTACCCCAAACATCTTGAAACTTCTACAAAGGGATAGGGACAAAGTTGAAAGCCTGAACCTCCCAGGAGTTTACTGCATTCCTATCTCTTCTTCTACTGGGGATAACTTATACATTGGAAGCACATACAGGAGCATTAGCCATAGAATTTTGGAACATAAAAAAGATGTTTCGAAAGCCAATCCTAATACTGCCTTGTCTATTTTGACAATGGAAGACACTTCTGCAGTTCCCCACTGGAACGAAGCAAAACGAATTGCTTCTTTTGACAATCGTTTTGCCCTCCGTTACCGTGAAAGCCTGGAAATTATTTTCAACTCAATGACTTGCAATTCCGAATCTCCTCTCTACATTCCGATGATCTGGAGATCAATTCTAAGTTTTGGCAACAAAAATAGGAAAAATTCAAATGTAGAATCTGGCAACAATCTTAGTCCTCCACTGGCGTGATGAAGACCTAAGATAAGGTCGAAAGTTTCCAACTTACGAACTTTTTGTAAAAGTTTTCATTTAACGTAACTAGCGTGATCAAGTTACCTTTATTTGTTAATATTGTTACGTGTTTTGCCCATCATCGTCATTGTTAGATACAGAAAAATATTTCATAAGCTCAAATACTATAACAATCAATATTAGCACACATGAAAAAATTCCAGCAGAAATAAAGAAAATGAAATGAAATGTAAACTAACTTGTTTAGAAACCTTAAGAAACCTTTACTCCTATCCTTATCTGATCGTATGAGTAAAGGAGATGGGATAGGTGATGGTGTGGTTGTTCTTGAAATTGTTCCTGTTTCTGCTGGAGGAATGGTAACAGATTCTTCTGGGGCTAAGATTCAAATCACACACTGTTTTAAAATATTCAGCTGTTTGCCATTACCACATATGAAATCATTAAACATACTGGAGAAAATTAGAAATGCAAGAATAAAAGCATTAAAAATAGCAACATTCCACACTGAACATGCAAAATGCAAAAAAGCACAGCCCGAAAGACAAAAGAATGTAATTTAATAAACAAATTATGTCACTCATAAGTATAATGCACATTTAATTCATTTAGTCAGTGTTCACAGTGTACAACTCAAAATACTGAAATAACAAGATGCCACCCACACACAAAAGGCACTCATAACTCATTAACAAACTATATGAATAAGAAAAAAATAAAAAAAAATGCTTGGAATATTTTTAAATACAAGCGTAGCGCCAACATTATAGTGAGTTTGCTACATAAAAACAGTCATGTAATATGAGACATATCCAAACAGTAAGTTCGAATTTACAGTAAATATATATGAAATAATTTTTGTGTAAGTAATATTACTTTATTGGAACAAATTTTACTTATACATTAAGCTACTTCTCAACGTAATCAGTCCCCTACATTGAGACATGTGTTGCATTGCAGAACAAGCTTTTATGTCCCCTAGCGAAAGAAGTCTGCCACTAATGTACGTATTGACCCGATTATGCATACAGGCTATGTAGATGGCAAGAGTGGGAATACATTGTCACGGTAATGCCTAACATGTTAAGAAGTAAGCATCGGACACACTATCAGTTCTAGTTATTTTGTCTCACAAGGGGACCTTACAGCTGACCACTTGCGGATTTCGGTGATTTTTTTTAAAATGAAAGTAGAGGCAAAATGAGGATATACATGTCCCGGCATTTGATCTAATGCCTCTTATTTTCGGAATAAAAAATCCTAACGATCCGGAGGATATCATAAAATTCGTGATTTCCTGTAAATGATGCTTTACTGTAATGTCACGAGGTCCTACAGCAGTGCATTATAGCATACTTTTACTGTTATGGTGGCTAATGTCGAAAAGCGGTGAAAGAACAGTGAACTATCAGTAGCAGCAAAGAACGGAATGCCTGCATTTTCCCATCCTCCCTTAAAGTTCTCTCGTTCTCACTTTTCGGAATTCTGTAAGAAGTTACAACAACATTGTGTGATATAGGTAGATATTAAATGAAACATATGTATTTCTGTGCAATATTTGCATGAGCTAGCTATGTCGTGAGCTGTAGGCTTTGTAGTGATGTGGACCTTACACTTAACATTGTATTGTGTCATTGTCAATGGCAATTTGGTGTAGTTTCACTAACAAATAATAAAGAACTTGTAAAAGTAATCGTTGAGTAATGGAGCTTAGTAATGAATAGCACATATGGGGGCAGAGGAATTGTTAGGATAATCGAATTATCACATTTTAGCTTATAAAGTATAATTCCGTACTTTTATTTGAAGACCTAACATATATGTTGTTAGGTATCACTATCGGAGGTTTCGCTATCATTTATTGGTACACAAAGTTGCGGATGATAATTATCATAAAAACAATGAAAACATAACACTTCTCTACAACGCGAGCATTTGATAAAAGAACTGTTCGAGCATTTACATTTCGTTTGTCGAATGTCGTCCGGAAAACACATTTCATTCACATTTCCAAAAATATTTCTTTCATTTATTAACTCTGCAGCAAACTAAGCGTACTGCAACATATTCTTGAAAATCGGCGCAGGAAGTTGATGACGTACAAGTGAATGGATCTTCACTACATTTTCTCGCTTGTTTAAATGCATATTTTTTTTTAAAGTTCGACAGAGTTTTGTAATTATTTAAGAAACTTTTTTACTTGACGGAAAAGGTACACATCACAAGGTTGACAGCATAGGGTACAATGAGGAGGAATGATTACATCAGCAGAAGAACAAGTGCCGTCGTCCTTTGTGAAGACACTATTAAAGAGTGCTGGATTTGTTTGACCTCCCCACGAATCCACGATGAATAGGAACTTCTCTTTTTCACAAAACGGTCAGATAATGTTTTTCACGAAACTGCTGAAATGCTCTTTCGTTAATTTCCCTGATTTCGACGATATCACGAATACATTTCCATATTCCGCAGTTAGTCCTTCCACAATCTTGGAAATGAGAGGTCCAAATTGTCCCTGAGGCTCTTGCATACATAGAAAACTTTTGGAAATAATGCTCTAGAAGCAGTCAATGCATACTGCGCAGTGTAACTATGCGTTACTTTGTTAAAATCTCCCAAGAATACCTCTGTTGTTTTTTCTCCACGCACAGCTAGTGTCCTGTTCACATCGATTCTGTACTCACATCTTCTTTGATCAGTGTTAAGGACGTAAGCCAATGGAAACTCTTTGATCAGTCGTGAAAGACGTTTTTGGAATTTCCCTGCTTCCGCAATAATAGTTGACAAATACAATTCATTTTGTGACTTGATGTAGCGCGTCACTTTTCGCTGGTGGGTGTCATGAACCAGTTTGAATTTTTCAACCACCCTTGTGATGCCATAAAACGAAAATCGTCCGATTGATGTTGCACTTCTGCAGCAGAAGCCACACGAAAATCAAAATCATACAGCTTGCTAAACAGCATCCAAAATGGAGTTTAAAAGCTTTACACCAATGATGATGTACTGCTTTACAACGGAAGGCACACCTGACAAAATGGGAGCAAGAAATTGAACGGGAAAGTGGATTAAAGGAAAAATATGACATAATCAACAAATGCACCTGCGATCGATTTTGTGAAGCTCGAGAGAAAAAGCAGCCGGTAACCACCCAAATGATATAACAATGGGCTTCTGCTGCAGCGGTGCAACATCAATCGGACGATTTTTGTTTTATGGCATCGCAAGAGTGGTTGAAAAATCCAAACTGGTTAATGGCACCCGCCAGCGAAAAGTGATGGGCTACATCAGGTCACAAAATGAATTGTATTTGTCAACTATTATCGCGGAAGTAGGGAAATTCCAACGTCTTTCACGACTGATCAAAGAGTTTCCACTGGCTTACGTCCTTAACACTGATCAAAGAAGATGTGAGTACAGAATTGATGTGAACAGGACAATTTCTGTGCGTGGAGAAAAAACAACAGAGGTATTCTTGGGAGATTTTAACAAAGTAATGCATAGTTACACTGCGCAGAATGCATTGACTGCTTCTAGAGCATTACTTCCAAAAGTTTTTCTATGTATGCAAGAGCCCCAGGGACAATTTAGACCTCTCGTTTCCAAGATTGTGGAAGGACTAACTGCGGAATATGGAAATGTATTCGTGATATCGTTGAAATCAGGGAAATTAACAAAAGAGCATTTCAGCAGTTTCGTAAAAAACATTATCTGACCATTTTGTGAAAAAGAGAAGTTTCTATTCATCTTGGATTCATGGGGAAGTCCAACAAGTCCAGCACTCTTTAATAGTGTCTTCACAAAAGACAACGGCACTTGCTCTTCTACTGATGTAATTATTCCCCCCTCATTGTACCCTATACTGTCAACCTTGTGATGTGTATCTTTTCCGTCAAGTAAAAAATTTTATTAAAAAATTACAAAACTCTGTCGAACTTTAAAAAAAAAAAAATAGGCATTTAAACAAGCGAGAAAATGTAGCGAAGATCCATTCACTTATATGTCATCAACTTCCTGCGCCAATTTTCAAGAATATATTGCAGTACGCTTGGTTTGCTCGGAAATGTGAACAAAATGTGTTTTCTGGACGACGTTCGACAAACGTAATGTAAGTGCTCAAACAGTTCTTTTATCAAATGCTCGCATTGTAGAGAAGTGTTATGTTTTCATTGTTTTTATGATAATTATCATCCACAACTTTGTGTACCAATAAACGATAGCAAAACCTCCGATAATGATACCTAACAACATATATGTTAGGTCTTCAAATAAGAGTACATAATTATACTTTATAAGCTAAAATGTGATAATTCGATTCTCCTAACAATTCCTCTGCCCCCATATGTGCTATTTATTTATTAAACTCCATTACTCAACGATTACTTCTACAAGTTCTTTATTATTTGTTAGTGAAACTACACCAAATTGCCATTGACAATGACACAATACAATGTCGAGTGTAAGGTCCACATCATTACAAAAGCCTACAGCTAATGACATAACTAGCTCATGCAAATATTGCACAGAAATACATATGTTTCATTTAATATCTACCTATATGACACAATGTTGTTGTAACTTCTTACAGAATTCTTAAAAGTGAGAACGAGGGAACTTTAAGGGAGGATGGGAAAATGCAGGCATTCCGTTCTTTGCTGCTACTGATAGTTCACTGTTCATTTCCCGCTTTTCGACATTAGCCACCATAACAGTAAAAGTATGCTATAATGCACTGCTGTAGGACCTCGTGAGATTACAGTAAAGAATCATTTACAGGAAATCACGAATTTCGTTATGATATCCTCCTGATCGTTATGATTTTTTATTCTGAAAATAAGAGGCATTAGATCAAATGCCGGGACATATATATCCTCATTTTGCCTCTACTTTCATTAAAAAAATATTCACCGAAATCCGCAAGTGGTCAGCTGTAAGGTCCCCTTGTCAGTCTGCCATCTTGTTGTACAAGCAAAACAAACAACCATCTTGCCAGGTATGAGATACAGTTAGTTAGTAACAGTATTTTTGAATGCCAAATTGTATGCCACAATGAAATTGATCAGGAATTTGTGAAGTTTGTATAGAAATTGTGAGGAGTGAAGGAGTGTAGAGAAGATGGTGTAGGCAGTTCAATGAAAAAAGGAGAAATGTGCAGTATGAAGATCAAAGTGCCCATCCAAGTTTAGTCACTGCTGATTTCTGCCTGACAACCTTAGTGAAACTCCGTACATGAAAAAAAGTCGAACAGATAACAGATTTTAATTATCTGGTTGTGATTATTGATGAGACCAAAGGCTTGACGAGGAGCTAGATCATACAAATGCCAAAGCTAGGGAGATCTCTTATCATCTACAGAAGAATATTTTTGCAAAGAAAGAAAGAAGGTTGGCCAGAGTACTAAATTTGCTGTTTGTAATGCAGTATTTATTTAGATCTACCACCTTTCATTGCTGCAAGAGTTGAATGAAAAGTATAGGGCTGTGTAGGAGGTTAGAAATGCAGATTTGTGACAGTGGTCAAAAGAACATCTGAGAGAAACAGGTGGAACCAGTAACAAATGGAACCAGTAATGCAACATTAGAGGGAACAGAGCTGGGTACTTTTTTCTGTAGAAGAAAATGCTAGCGAGAAGATTTTGAAATGGCATGGATTTGTGTGATGCATAGTAGATGGGACTTCTTAAACAGATGTTAAATCAGACTGAAAAGAAGATGGATTGAATGTATGAAATCAGTCATTAGTGATTCAGGTAAATTAAAGTAGAGGAATAAAAACTTGCAAAGGACAGAAACAGATGGTGAATATTTATTACAAACATTAGCTGTTATTTCTTTCCAAAAGTGATAAAGTGGTCTGTAATAAATACGTCTGAATGTTATACTGGTACACTGGAATGAGACATATACAGGTTGATTCAGAAGTGTTGAACATGAATGAAAACATAGGTAGTACTCATCAAAACAGACAAAAAAGTCTTAATCAACATAGGTCCAGAACGAACCATTTCAGAGATAATTGACATTTTATTACAGGGTTGTCAGACATAATGAACAGTTATATTATTAGCATCTTCTTAGGCAATAAGTACCAATAAAGTGCATTATTTATGTGCAAGTCCTTAATGACTTAACGATCGAAAAAGCCAAACACTTACCTAAAAGCTCTTGGCTTCATTCCTGCTATACACTTCATGCACGTTACTGAGAACATTCTGTTATGTAGCTGGCATTCAAAGGTTGAAAATTTCATCTTATCCGCTTATAGGGTTTTGTTTTATTATAATTTTTCAGGTCATGAAACATCGTATTTTATTCACAGGACCAAAAACGCTGACTTCTGACCGCAGTCTGACGTGCAAAATCGCTCGTCAACACTGTGTATACTCACTATTACATGAGAGTTGTCAACTTTCATTACAACAATTTTTTATTCTTCCATCACTCCTCCCACAGCAACTGCCTTTAAAATTCACAATTCCAAAAAATGGTACTTAATTTTAAAACACATATCCACACACCCAATAAATACTCACATACATCACACCTTACAATTTACATACCCCATACTAAAACATTAACGTACAATATATACAACAATATATACAATAAGGCTATCCCACACTCACCAACCCGCTTGGTCAGCGTGGTGAGTGATGGCCCAACCCCTCCAAAATAACTCCACAACCTAAATCTTGGCCCTCAGTCTCCGGCAGCTGGAATGTACCTGGCCAAGGCAGCGGCCAGTGCGACATGAAGGCAGAGGGTGCTAAGAATCCCCGGAGGACCGGACTAGGCTGCCATCTGATGCTGACCTTGGCTACGCATAATGGACGCTCCCTATCTTCTGATTCAAGGTTTCTTGAATTGGAAGAGGAACTACAAAGGATCAAGTGGGACATTGTTGGGCTAAGTGAGGTAAGGAGGAAAGGAGAAGATCTCATTGAACTGAAAAGAGGACATCTCTTCTACTATCGTGGGACTGATACTGGCAGAACTAGTGGTGTTGGATTTATAATAAACAAGAAACTGAAGGATAAAGTTGTAGAAGTTGAAAGTTCCTCTGACAGAGCTGCACGACTCGTTATCCAACTCTTGAGAAGATACAAGGCTCAGATTACTCAAACTTATGCACCCACCACAAGTCATGCTGAAGAAGAAAATGAAGAATTTTATGAGAAAATTCGTAATCTAAATAATAAAGGTAAGCAGCACTTCAAGATAATTATGGGAGATTTCAATGCAAAAATAGGGCAACGGCAACAGAATGAAACTTCAGTAGGTAAATTCGGTCGTGGCAACAGAAACCAGCGTGGAAATACTCTTGTTGAGTTTGCAGAGGCAGAAGGGTTTTTCATCTTGAACTCCTTTTTCAAGAAAAAGCCACAAAGGAAATGGACATGGAGACATCCAAATGGGACAACAAGTGAAACTGATTTTATTATATGTAACAAAAAATTCGTCATAGAAGACTGCAGTGTGCTAAACAAGTTTAACACAGGTAGTGACCACAGATTGGTGAGATGTAAGATGCACCTCAACACTAAACTCGAACGTGGCAAGCTCATAAGACAAACAAAATGTATTGACATAACCAACCTTAAAAACACCATAATACCTTCAAGTTGGAACTGAACAACAGATTCTCTGCTTTAGAAGGCCTAACATCAGAAGAAGGGGATGTTTCTGAAGTTAACAGAAAAATAACCAAAGCTCTTATGCAAACAGCAACAAAAATTAGATGGGTTTAAGAACAAATTGCATGTGAACAAATTATCAGGAAAAACCAAAATGTTGATGCAAAAAAAAAAAGAGAGATGAGGACAACTAAAGAAGATGAGACTTCCAAAATGGAATTTATAGAGCTATGCAAGACAGTACGAAAAAGTGTCACTGAAGACGTAAGGAAATTAAACTGTGAACTAGTGAGGAAAGCAATTGTAAACAACCAAAGCCTAAAGATAGCAAAGGGACATGTCAGTAAGGGAAGAAAACAGATTATGGCACTGAGAAAAGATGGTTCTGTAACAAGAAAGAGGCGAAATTTTGACAAGAGTGAAAGATTTCTACTCCAAATTATATGAAAGGGATGATACATGTACTCCAGAAATCATGAAAGGCGCCAGTACCAGAGTTCTTCCAGTCCTCCCAGCAGAAGTTGCACATACAATCAAGGACATGAAGCGGGGAAAAGCTCCAAGACGGAATTACTGTAGACATCATACAAAAAGCAAGTGAAGAAATGGAAACAGTAATCGCCCAAATTTTCAGTTGATGCCTTAATGAAGGGAAGATTCCTGAGGATTGCAACAACGCTACAGTGATCTTGCTACATAAAAAAGGTGACTTTGAGGATCTCAGGAACTACAGACCTATCAGCCTCCTATCAGGGGTTTATAAAATCTTCATTAAAGTTCTTTCACACTGTTTGAAGGTAACACTGGACATGGCTCAACCGAGAGAACAAGCTGGATTCAGGAGTGGCTACAGCACAATAGATCATATCAATGTACAGAGAGAACTAATTGAAAGAGCGAGGGAATATGAACTTCCATTGTGCATGGCTTTTATCGATTATGAAAAAGCCTTTGATTCGGTGAAACCATCAGCAGTTACAATGGCTCTGAAATCCTGCGGTATTGAATATGCATACATTAATATTATTATTAACATCTATGAAAATACAAATGCAAAGATTAGGCTGTTTGAAAATACAACACACATAAAAATTGGAAAGGGAGTGAGACAAGGCGACACCATATCTCCGAAGCTCTTTAATGACACATTGGAAAATGTCTTTCAATCACTGAACTGGGAAAACAAAGGGATAAAGATTAATGGAGATTATCTAACCCACCTTCATTTCGCTGATGACGTAGTCATTTTTGCAACTGCCCCATCAGAGCTGCAGAGTATGATCCAGGAACTTGCTGACAAGAGTAAAGAAGTGGGATAAAAATGAACTTTCAGAAAACAAAAGTGATGTTCAATGCTTTTACAAGAAAAGAAGATTTATCGATTGATGGAGAAAAGCTGGAGATAACAGACACGTACGTTTATCTTGGACAGCAAATATCAAGTGAGGGTCACATTGATGAAGAAATTAATCAGCGTACAAAACTTGACTGGAGAGCTTTTGGAAGAAACAGCATAATTTTCAAGAGCAATATGCCATTATGTCTTAAAAGAAAAGTGTTTGATCAATGCATCCTTCCAGTGCTTACGTATGGTGCAAAGACGTGGACCTTAACTAAAAGAGACATACAAAGGCTGCAGACAACTCAAAGCAGCATGGAGAGGTGCATGCTTGGTGTAACCAGGAGAGATAAGAAGAGGAACTCGTGGATCCGAAAAATGACAAGAGTGGAAAACATCATGATCAGAGTTAAATCCCTGAAATGGCAATGTGCTTGACATACTGCCCGAAGGACAGACCATCGATGGACAAGCCGAAATTTTAGATTGGATTCCAAGGGACAGGAAAAGACCCAGAAAAAGACCACATGGGAGATGGGTGGATGGAATTCGAAAGTATGCGGGAGTGACATGGAGGAGACTGGCACAAGACAGACCCATTGTGGAGGAAACTTGGGGAGACCTTCGTCCAGCAGTGGATTGATAATGGTTGACAATGATGACGACACACACACACACACACACACACACACACACACACACACACACACACACACACACCATATTGACAAAAGTTACTGGACACCTTTCAAAAGCAAATGAACGGATCCGCTGCATTGTTAAGATGTGTGGTACAGCTGCTAATGGTATAAAAGCAAGCCTGCAGCTGACCACAATCATACAGCAATGTGAGGTTGAGTGAAAATGTCATGGCGGTAGAGAACTGACTTTGAGAAAGGAATATTGTTGGGTGTTATATTAGTGAGTTGTCCATAAGAGAACTCCAGAGGCATTTAAACATACCCAAGACAACTGTTTTGGATGTACTGAATAAATGGAAGACACATGGCGTGCCTGAAGCAGCGAAACGTACCGGCAGACCAAAGAAAATCAGCGATAGAGGACGTCAAAGCCTCAGGAGAGTCATTACAGCTAATCGACGGAGTTCTGCACAAGACCTCAGTGTACAGGTGAGTAAAAATGCTGAAACCTTGGTAGGTACACATACCATTCACAGAGAACTTCATTCCATGGGTTATCGTGGTTGTGTGGCTACTCATAAGCCTTTCATTTCCACTCGGAATGTTATTCATCGTTTAGCATGGTGTAAAGAACATTTATCGTGGACCGTAGATCAATGGAAACGGGTCCTATAGACTGATGAATCCAGATGCACGATCCATCAGTCTGATGGCCATGTGTGAGTATGAAGGCAGCTGGTGAAATGCGATGGGTTTGCCTCCTCGGGGCGATACGTGGTAAAAATGGCACACACAACAGCAACTAGGTCCTCTGTGAATCGTGGAGAGGTGCAAGCTAGTTCTGTGTGACATTGGCGAAAAGACCCCAACTCACTGGGTTTAGTTCCAGAATGCTTAGGTTGAATGACCAACTGGAACCCTCAGCTGTGGGCTAATCCCCCACACTGATGTACTTACCTGATTAAAAAGACAAAAAAGAAATATTAAGAATGACTCAAGTGTGGGATATGGTGGACCTACCACACTTGAGAAGGACGGTCCACCACGGAATCGACCTGGACTTTCTAAATGGCGTATGAGAAAGAGATCTCGGCTGAGTGAATGTAAGATTGGTGTATGGAATACTAGAGGTATGAATGGCAAGATGAGTGAGGTGATTGAGGAGATGAATAAGTATCGACCGGATGTGCTGTGTGTAAGTGAAACCAAAAAGAAGGAAATTGGGGTAGAAGAAGTGAATGGCACGGTGAGTGTGTGGTCTGGAGTATTGGATAATATGAGGACAGGCTGGTGTAGGTGTGATTTTAAGTGAAAAGATGAAGAACAACTTGATTCACTATAGTTGCTTAAGTGAGAGAATTCTCTGGATTCATTTGAAAGTGAAACTTCAGAGAAATGTAATTGTTGTAGTGTATGCTCCTTGTGACTCGGAACCTTCTGATAAGAAAGAAGATTTCTGGAATGAGCTAAAAGCTGTTTTGAGCCAGTTTGGTGCTAAAGAAAAAGTTATAATAGCAGGGGATTTCAATGCTAGAGTAGGTGTGCAGAATGCGATTTCTGACAATGTTCTGGGTAAGTTTAATGATCCTTGTGTGAATGATAATGGTGAAAGATTAATTGAACTCTGCATTGAGAATGGTTTGTGTGTATCTAATACATTTTTCAACCACAAGTATGTCCGCACATATACTTGGGAAAATCGTACTCTTGGTCAAAAGAGTGCGATAGATTTTGTTGTGTACGATCAGCATTTGAAACACTTAGTTGCTGACACCCGTGTGATGAGAGGTGCAGATGTTGGTTCTGATCATTACTTGGTAGTGTCACGAGTGAAACTTAATGTTGGTTGGAGGAAAAGGAATAGGAAGAGACCCAGGATAGAAAGAATAAAGGTTGATAGGCTCCTTGAAGATCATCAGCGGTATTCTGACTTACTCAGAGAACGACTGAAGGATCTGAAGTCTGGTGAGAGGGATGTAGAAAAGAAGTGGGAATGTTTTAAGAACTGTATTGTCACTGCTGCTAAAGAGGTCTGTGGCACCACAATAGTGGGTAACAATAGAGGTGATGCTTGGTGGAATAGTGAGATTGAAGAGTCAGTAAAGAGAAAGAAGGAAGCCTATTTGGGGATGTTGCAAGGTAGAGTCTCTGTGGATGAATATCGCTGTAAGAAGCGTGAAGCTGCTAAGCTGGTTCGCCACAGTAAGGCAAAAGATAGGAAGGAGAAAGTGTGAAGGCATGAACTGGCTTTTTGGAAAGATAGAAAGTCCTTCTGGAAGTACATGAGACTCAGGAAAAATAGGGGAAACAAAGTTCTAAGTTGTGTGAAGAATGAGATTGGGGAAATTATTTGGGAGCCCAATGAGTTAAGTGACAGATGGGGTGAATACTTCTGTGAGTTATTAGATCAGGAAAGCAAAGATGATTCTGAAACAGGTGCAGATGATGTCACAATGAGGGATGAAAGCACAGGAGGGATCTCAAGAGAAGAAGTGTGTAAAGCTGTAAAATCTCTTCAGAATGGTAAGGCTCCAGGAGTTCACGGTATAACTGCAGAGATGTTGAAATATGGTGGTGACTCTATAATTGACTGGTTAACTGAAATTTGCCAGTTGTGCTGGGAGTTAGGAATGGTCCCTCGGGATTGGAAGGATGCTATTATTGTTCCCTTGTATAAGGGAATGGGTGATCAGACTGAATGCAAAAACTATCGTGGTATTAGCCTACTGAGTGTGCCAGGAAGTGTTTGGTAAGGTTGTTATTGAAAAAGTACGGGGTCTTACATAATTGAAAGTGTGGAATGTTCAGAGTGGTTTTATGCCTGGTAAAGGCTGCACTAACCAGATTTTTGCATTACGCACGATGATTGAAAAGTATCTGGCTGTTGGGAAGAAAGTTTTTACTGCCTTCATAGATTTAGAGAAAGCTTATGACCGAGTGAATAGGACACTTTTGTTGAAGGGATTGAATGACTATGGTGTTACTGGGAATCTACTTAATAGTGTAAAAGCCATGTATGCTGGTAGTACAGCTTGTGTACGAGTGAATGGTGTTTTATCAAAATGGTTTTCCATTGGTGCAGGAGTTAGACAAGGTTGTGTAATGTCACCATGGCTGTTTAATATATTTATAAATGCATGCATGCGTGATGCCAAAATAGATAATAGTGGTTTATGTCTTGGTGATATCCGTGTGTGCAGATTGCTGTATGCTGGTGACACTGTCCTGTTGGCAGAGAGCAAAAGTGAGTTGCAGAGTATGTTGACTCGGATGCACGAAGTTTGCATGAAATTCAAACTGCGTATAAATAAGGGAAAACCCAAAGTTATGGTGTTTGAGAGAGAAACTGGTAGCAGTGAATGTAATGTAAGTATAAATGGCACTGTGATTGACCAGGTGAGTGAGTTTGTGTATTTAGGAAGCATGTTTGACAGAGAGAACAAGTTGGATGGTGAAATCAGTAGGCGAGTGAATTCTTCTTTGAAAGTCATAGCTGCTCTGGGAGGTTTTCACAGGAATGATGGGTTCTCTAGAGAGTCCCTCATGGCTGTGTATGAAACTGTAATTGTTCCTACTCTGATGTATGGCAGTGAAACCTGGGTACTGCAGAAGAAACATAGGAGTCGTTTGTGTGCTGGAGAAATGTGTTACTTACGTGGGGTTTGTGGCAAGACACGATCTGATTGTGTGAGGAATGAAGATGCATTGCAGTTGTGTGATGTGAAGCAAAATGTTGTTAGCAAGGTGGAGACCAATATGCTTCGGTGGTTTGACCATGTTGAAAGAATGAGTGATGAAATGCTTACTAAGAAAATCTTTTTAGCCCAAGTGGCAGGAAGGAAAGGCAGAGGAAGGCCAAGGAAGACATGGGTGAATCAGATTCAGAAGTGTCTGCATGAGAAAAGGATTATGAGTATGAAGTATAAAAGATCTTGTGTGCGGCGTGAAATGGATATCAGTGAAGCACGAGTTGTGTGTCAAGATCGATGTAAATGGAGAAGTTTGATACGACAACAATAGGTAAAAATATCTGGAAGTTTGTATTTCTTTTTGGAGCTAACCTCTGAATCTCAGAGAACAGCTTAGTGATATGTATGTATGTATGTATGTATGTATGTACTGTTCCTACGTTTAAGTTTGGAGCTGGCAGTGTACTAGTGTGGGGATGTCCTTCGTGGTATGGTCCCGGCCCATTGGTTATCGTGGACAAACCTGTTAACCAGCACATCTACCTCGATATTCTGGACAATCATGCCCAGGAGCCTTGTTGGTACCAGCAGGATAATGCACAAGCCATAAAGCAAGGACTGTTATGGTGTGGTTTTATGATAATTCTGTATCGTGTGTGGACTGGCCAGCACAGAGCTCTGATCTTAATCCCATAGAGCACCAATGGGATGAATTAGAGTGCCGCATAAGAAGTTTGGAACCAAGGCCTAATAATAACAAACAGTTAGTGGCAACATTATGTACTGAATGGAAACGCATACCTATCGCTGTGTTCCAAAACCTTGTCGAAAGCATGTCTTGAAGGGTCAGTGCATGTGTGGCCGCCGGCCGGCAGATGGCGCTTGGATCTGTTCACCTACGTCACCTGCAAGGTAGGTGTAAAATGCAAACAGCTCTCGCGCTTAGCAGCAGAGAGTAGGGACTTGCACTTTGTGATGTATAACACACGTTCTGTTAGTTATTCGAAGAAGCAGACTACTGCAGACGCAGTGTTTAAAGATGTATATATCAATTTTGATTCTTATTAATAAAGAGAGAAGGAATATATTTGGGGCTCATTCTAAATTCGTTTAATTACCCCAAAGTGGTGACCAGAACTACGTACGAAGCACAGAAGTCAACAGGAAGTGATGTCGAACGCCGAACGCTGCTCAGAGTATGTTCGCTTTTCTACTTCGACCTGCGAGTTGTTTAGTGGTTCGTTTTTTTTTTTTTTTCAACATGGCTGCTTTTCACTATTTCGCTTCATCTTTCGTTCTGGCGTAATGGCTCCCGCCTGTTTCTGAACTGCACACAGCGCAGCGATACACACTGTGGATTCTGTCATTTTTCTGGCGAAGGTAGGAAATTAATTATTGCTAAAGCTTTGCATGCCCGATTCAACGTTATTCGAATCGTTTCATAAATCCGGATTCCGAAAATGCTGAGGTCTCAGTGGTGCGTGTGACGTTCAAATGTCCTCCATTTTGGAAGAATAACCCTGCTCTGTGGTTCGCTCAGATTGAGTCATAGTTTTCCACGGCAGGAATTTCCAACGATGATACTAAGTTTCATCATGTAGTAGCATCAATCGAAAGTTATATTCTTGAGCAAATTAGTGACATTGTATTGCAACCCTCACCTGCAGATAAATATATTACTTTGAAAAAGCGTCTTATTGCTCAGTTTGCCGACTCTGAGGATCGGACACTCAGACTTTTACTGCAAGAATTAGAATTGGGGGATTCTAAACCATCGCAGTTATTACATAGAATGAAAGATATTGCTCATAAGCAATTAGATGCAGCGATACTTAAGTCCCTATGGCTTCAGCGTTTGCCTAAGCGAATGCAACAGATCTTAACCATCAGCGGTGATGATTTAACACAATTAGCAGTAATAGCTGACAAAATTCATGAAATTGCTGATGTATCTTCTGAAGTGAAAGTTGTTGATACCTCACAGCATATTTGTCATGCTCCTATGCTTCAGAAACAAATCGAACAAGTAGTAAAACTTTCTGCACAGTTAGCCTCTTCAACTCAAACACATTCTACATCGCGCGAGAGTCGTAGATATTCTCCCGCAGTTCGAAGACAGAACCATGACAAGCCAACATCTCAAGTTTGCTGGTATCACAGAACCTTTAAGGATGCTGCTACCAAGTGTAAATCCCCTTGTTCTTTTCAGTTGGGAAACTAGAAGGGCCGCCCATTATGGCCCCTAGTGGCGAAGGCCTAAAACAGCACAGACTCATGTTGGCCGATAGATCTACTGGTCCAAAATTTTTGATCGATACTGGGGCAGATGTCTCTGTTATTCCAGTCTCTTCACCCAAACCGAAACAGCCGGAGAAGTTGAAATTATTTTTTGCAAATCGTTCTGTTATTAACACGTACGGCACACGTCTACTGTCCTTAGATTTCAATTTGCGTCGAAAATTTTCCTGGCCATTTGTTATTGCGTCGGTTTCTCTTCCTATTATCGGAGCTGATTTTCTTCAGCACTTTGGTTTGTTGGTGGATATGAAACATCATTGTCTGATCGATACGTTAACAAGGCTAAAATCTTCAGGCCACGCTTCTTCGCAATCCGCTACTGGAATTACCGCTGTCTCTGGCACTTCAGATTTTCACAGCTCGTAAGTACAGATGGTATGCCTAAACATAAAGATCACTGCGTTTCCCCCCACATTGAGACTACCGGAAACCCAGTCTTTTCTAAGCCTAGGCGGTTACCTCCTGGAAAACTTGCATGCGCCAAGAAGGAATTTCAATTCTTGCTCTCGCAAGGTATTTGTTGTCCCTCTAAAAGCTGTTGGGCCAGCCCCTTACACATGGTTCCTAAAAATTCTGGAGACTGGAGACCCTGTGGAGACTACAGGCACCTGAATGCGTTTACTGTACCAGACAGGTACCCTGTACCACATATACAAGATGTTACCCAATTTCTAGCATCTAAGACAATATTCTCCAAACTTGATTTAATCAGGGCATATCATCAGATCCCTGTAAAGACAGATGATGTTCCGAAGATGGCTGCCATTACGCCATTTGGCTTGTTCGAGTTCCTTTACATGCCATTCGGACTCAGAAATGCAGGCCAAACCTTTCAACGTTTTATCAACACTGTCTTACAGGATCTGGATTTTTGTACCGCATATCTTGACCATATTCTTATCGCTTCGACTAATGCAGAAGAACATCAACATCATTTGAGCTTAGTTTTCCAAAGACTTACTGACTACAGTATTCAACTCAATCCCTCCAAATGTGTGTTGGGTCAGTCCACTATTGTATTCCTTGGTCATACAATCTCACCTGAAGGTATCATGCCCCTTCAAGAGCGAGTGGACACTCTATTAGCTTATCCTGAACCTACCACCGTTCATGACCTTCATCGTTTTCTGGGTATCATGAACTTTTATTGCAGATTCGTTCTGCATGCAGCTCAGGTGCAGGAACCACTGCATGAGTATCTTAAAGGTTCAAATAAGAAAACCAACAGATCAATCACCTTTTCTGATGACGCACGTGATTCCTTCACAAAATGTAAGCAAGCTCTGGCACAGGTGGCTCTTCTAGCACACCCGACGCCTGATGCTAAGTTAGGTCTAATGGTCGACGCCTCGGATACTGCACTTGGTGCTGTTTTACAACAACACACTCAAGAAGGTTGGCAACCACTTGCATTTTTCTCCAAAAAGTTAAATACAGCACAGCAAAACTATAGTGCCTATGATCGTGAACTCTTGGGCGCATACTCGGCAGTGAAGCATTTTCGTCACATGCTGGAAGGCGCACACTTCACCATTTTCACCGATCACAAGCCACTAATCTATGCTTTTCAGCAGAAATCAGATGAAGCTTCACCTAGACAGATGCGTCATCTGGATTACATTGCGCAATTCACCACAGATATTCAGTATATACCTGGTTCTGCAAACCTGATTGCTGATTCTTTCTCTAGGATCAACACGATTACTTTACCATCTCCAGTTAACTTCATCGACATGGCGAGAGTGCAAAACAGTGATCCTGAACTGCAGTCCATACTTTCAGGTAAAATCACATCAAGCTTGGTCCTTAAGCACATGCAAGTTGCTGACTCATCCACTCAGCTTTATTGTGATGTCTCGACAGCTGTAGTTCGACCTTTTGTGCTGAAGAGCTTCCGTCGACCTATCTTTGACAGCGTGCATAACCTAGCACATCCCAGCATACGATCAACTATCAAAGCTATCCAGCAACGTTTTGTATGGCCATCCATGAAATCAGAAATTTCCTCCTGGGGTAGATCATGCCTGGCATGTCAGAAATCGAAGGTGACATGACATACCTTTTCTCCACCTGGTACTTTCGTTGCACTGTCAGCACGCTTTGAACATGTTCACCTTGACATTGTTGGTCCACTACCTGTATCACAAGGTTTTTCTTACTGTCTCACCATGATCGACAGATTTTCCAGATGGCCTGAAGCCATTCCCATTCCTGACATCGCAGCAGACACGGTCGCTAAAGCTTTCTACAGTGGTTGGATTTCTCGCTTTGGCGCTCCGTTTAAAATTACTACAGATCAAGGACGACAATTCGAATCTCAACTTTTTCGCTCATTTTCCAACTTACTAGGAGCACAGAGAATTCGCACAACACCGTATAATCCCTTGGCAAATGGCATGGTAGAGCGTTTTCATCGTGTTCTTAAAGCTGCCATTAAATGTCATGCTACGCCCCAGTGGGTCAATATTCTTCCAACCGTGCTTCTGGGTTTACACACTACTTTGAAGCCAGACCTGCAAGCTACCTGCGCTGAACTTTTATATGGCTCTACCCTTCGCTTGCCAGGACAGTTCCTGCAAGAAACCACGGAGTCTATGGATCCTGCAACATTCGTCGGGCAGCTTCAGCAGTCTATGGCCAGTGTCACCCCAGTGCCTGTTAAGCATCACTGCAAACCACGAATTTTTGTTCATCGGGACCTGCACAATTGTTCACATGCGTTCGTACGCCGTGACGCAGTCAAGAAACCACTTCAGACGCCGTACGATGGTCCATTTTCAGTGCTTTCCCTCAACGAGAAAACCTTTCATCTCCTTATTTAACAACAAACCAAGGGTGATCAATATTGATCGTCTTAAACCACCATTTATGTTCTTTGATGAACAGTCCTCAACTGTTCCTCAACAGTCTACCACCACATCACAACAATCTCCAACTACAGAAGTGTCTTCACCTTTTGTGTCTCCTCCAGCAGTTCCTTTGAACTCTGCTGATCGAGAACGGACTTCTCCAAATTCAGTGCTACCACGACATTCTCTGGACTCCAGACTTTCTCCTGTACCCAGCTCTGCAGGCCTACTCTCGCAACACATTATACCAAATCGAACTCGATCTGGTCGCCAGGTAAGATTTAACAAACATGTATAAACACCTGGAGTTTTTTTATATATCGTTGTCACTGGTGGGGAGTCCTGTGGCCGCCGGCCGGCAGATGGCGCATGGATTTGTTCACCTACGTCACCTGCAAGGTAGGTGTAAAATGTAAACAGCTCTCACGCTCAGCAGCAGAGAGAAGGGACTTGCACTTTGTGATGTATAACACACGTTCTGTTAGTTATTCGAAGAAGTAGACTACTGTAGACGCAGTGTTGTGAGATGTATATATCAATTTTGATTCTAATTAATAAAGAGATAAGGAATATATTTGGGGCTCATCCTAAGTTCGTTTAATTACCCCAAACATGCATTAAGGCCAAAGGAGGACTGACACCGCACTAATGTATGTCAATAAATGCTATGTTGTATTTCTCTTACAGGTGTCCAGTGACTTTTCTCAATATAGTGTATATTGGAATGGAAGATATCATATTATATATATATATCATCATTGTTAACCATTATAAATCCACTGCTGGACGAAGGTCTCCATAAGTTTCCTCCACAACGGTCTGTCTTGTGCCAGTCTCCTCCATGTCACTCCCGCATACTTTCGAATTCCATCCACCCATCTCCCATGTGGTCTTTTCCTGTCCCTTGGAATCCAATCTAAAATTTTGGCTGTCCATCGATGGTCTGTCCTTCGGGCAGTGTGTCCAGCCCATCGCCATTTTTTTTTTTTTTTTTTTTGGAGGTTTAACGACCACCATGAGCAACTCAATGGGCTATGAGCAGTCGCCCGTCCCTAATTTAGGGTCACTGGTTCCAGGGAGGGGAGAGAGCCAGTGCCGTAAGACAAACACAACATCCATGCCTCACCGGGATTCGAACCCGGACCCTGTTCGGACGAATGACCAGAGGCCATCGCTTAGACCACTGCGCCACCGGGGCGGCTTGCCATTTCAGGGATTTAACTCTGATTATGATGTCTTCCACTCTGGTCATTTTTCGGATCCACGAGATCCTCTTCTTATCTCTCCTGGTTACACCAAGCATGCACCTCTCCATGCTGCTTTGAGTTGTCTGCAGCCTTTGTATGTCTCTTTTAGTTAAGGTCCACGTCTCTGCACCATACGTAAGCACTGGAAGGATGCATTGATCAAACACTTTTCTTTTAAGACATAATGGCATATTGCTCTTGAAAATTATGCTGTTTCTTCCAAAAGCTCTCCAGGCTAGTTTTGTACGCCGATTAATTTCCTCATCAACGTGACCCACACTTGATATCTGCTGTCCAAGATAAACGTACGTGTCTGTCATCTTTAGCTTTTCTCCATCAATCGATAAATCTTCATTTCTTGTAAAAGCATTGAACATCACTTTTGTCTTCTGAAAGTTCATTTTTAATCCCACTTCTCTACTCTTGTCAGCAAGTTCCTGGATCATACTCTGCAGCTCTGATGGGGTAGTTGCAAAAATGACTATGTCATCAGCAAAACGAAGGTGGGTTAGATAATCTCCATTAATCTTTATCCCTTTGTTTTCCCAGTTCAGTGACTGAAAGACATTTTCCAATGTAGCATTAAAGAGCTTTGGAGATATGGTGTCACCTTGTCTCACTCCTTTTCCAATTTTTATGTGTGTGGTATTTTCAAACAGCCGAATCTTTGCACTTGCATTTTCATAGATGTTATTAATAATATTAATGTACGCATCTTCAATACCACAGGATTTCAGAGCCATTGCAACTGCTAATGGTTTCACCGAATCAAAGGCTTTTTCATAATCGATAAAAGCCATGCACACTGGAAGTTCATATTCCCTCGCTCTTTCAATTAGTTCTCTCAGTACGTGGATATGATCTATTGTGCTGTAGCCACTCCTGAATCCAGCTTGTTCTCTCGGTTGAGCCATGTCCAGTGTCACCTTCATGCGGTGTGAAAGAACTTTAGTGAAGATTTTATAAACCACTGATAGGAGGCTGATAGGTCTGTAGTTCCTGAGATCCTCAATGTCACCTTTTTATGTAGCAACATCATTGTAGCATTGTTCCAATCCTCAGGAATCTTCCCTTCATTAAGGCATCGAGTGAAAATTTGGGCGAGTACTGTTTCGATTTCTCCACTTGCTTCTTGTATGATGTCTACAGTAATTCCATCTTCTCCTGGAGCTTTTCCCCGCTTCATGTTCTTGATTGCATGTGCAACTTCTGCTGGGAGGACGGGAAGAACTCTGGTATGGGTACCTTTCGTGATGTTTGGAGTACATGTATCATCCCTTTCATATAATTTGGAGTAGAAATCTTTCACTCTTGTCAAAATTTCGCCTCTATTTCTTGTTACAGAACCATCTTCTTTTCTCAGTGCCATAATCTGTTTTCTTCCCTTACTGAGATGTCCCTTTGCTATCTTTAGGCTTTGGTTGTTTTCAATTGCTTTCCTTACTAGTTCACAGTTGAATTTCCTTACGTCTTCAGTGATACTTTTTTGTACTGTCTTGCATAGCTCACTTTGGAAGTCACATCTTCTTTAGTTGTTCTCATCTCTCTTCTTTTTCGCATCAACATTTTGGTTGTTCCTGATAATTTGTTCACATGCAATTTGTTCTTAAACCCATCTAATTCGGTTCTTCCGAATTTCTCTGGCCAGCAGCCGTCAGTCTCCAACTCCCAGTTTTGTGGGTCTGCCGGGTCGGGGCATATTCCGACAGTCACCTCTCATCTTCCACTTGCCAATTACATAGGCCACTGTCGATTTTGGGTACTTCAACTCGCTGTATATGTCACGTATGGATCAGCCATTTCTGTGATACCCGACGATTACAGCTTTCTCGAAATCAGAGGCGGTGGCCGTGATGTGTATCAGGACCGCAGATATCATCGATTGCAGGGGTGTCCTATTACTTGTTGGTAGATAGTGTATATACTGTATATATGGTTTGCTAAAGATTTCTAATATTGGGTTGATGCATAAGTTCATGCCGTTATATTTCATGAGTGTTTCCCAGGTCAGCGGTGATGGTGCAGATGGCCAGTTGTATATCAAAATGTGGACAGTAATATCATGTATCTAAATCACATTGCATTGTGTGATTGTGGCTAATGGTTTTTTGGTTTTCAGGTCCGGAAGTATGGAGTATAAAGTAGAGAGGAATGAACATTTCCGACATCTGCTCCTCTACGAGTTTAACAAGGGATCCACAACTGTCGAGGTTACTCAACAAATTTTTGCTGTGTATGGGAAGGATGCTATCGCTTCGAGGACAGCCCAAATGGCCTGAGCGATTCTGGGGTGGCAATTTTGACTTCAACGACTCTCCATGCTCAGGTCGTCCATCTCACTTTTATGAACCATCTCATCCACATTTGAACCATCTCATCCACTTGGACCCACATGAAACCACACGCGAATTGGCCATTGAGATGGACTGTGATCAGGCCACAGTGGTGCGACACCTGGAACATATGGGAAAGGTCCAGAAATTGGGATCTTGGGTGCCTCACACGCTCTCAGTGAGGACAACAAGAATCAGCATGTTGCCATATGTGGTTCCTTGCTCGCCCGTTATCACGAATGTTCTCAAGAACACAAACCCTTTCTGTCAGGTATTGTTACTAGAGATGAAAAATGGTGCCTGTACGTGAATTTCAGGCATCAGAGGAAATGGTTAAGCCCAAACAAGATGCCCACACCATGTCTAAAACATGACCACCCTGAGAAAAAGATCATGTTGTGTGTCTGGTGAGACATGGAAGGCATTATTCACTGGGAAATGCTGCCGAGGAATTGGACCATCAATGCCGCACTGTGAGCAACTCTGCTGTGTGGAGGGAGCAATTCAGCAGAAACGGCAACATCAGCACCATGGTGGTGTTCTCCAACATGATAATGCATGCCCTCACAGTGCAAACATGACCAAAATGGCCATTCAGGACATGAATGGGATATCTTTCTACATCTGGCTTATTCCCCAGATGTCGCCCTTTCAGATTATCACGTGTTCCGATCTTTGTCGAATGCACTCCGTGGCAGAATGTTCAACATTGATGTTGATCTCCAGAATTTCCTTGATGATTTCTTCACAGCAAAACCTGCACGTTTATTCAAGAATGGCATTGCAGACCTATCTAGATGTTGTAACACCATCATAAACAATGAGGGGGGGATACATAGTTGATTGATTCTGTTTTACCTTCTGATGTAATACATTCCTGTAGTGCAGTGAAGAAAAAAAAAACATGTACTTGTGCATTAACCCAATACAATATTACAAATACCCTATATCAATTAGTTACGTTAGAGATTGATAAGTGGAATACAACACAGAGTTATCTTTAATTCTGTCCTACCCATTGATAGAAAATCAATCAAGTCTTACTATGAGACTGCTATGGAGCACTTATACATCGACCAGGCTTTTCATCTCATTTTGACAGTGAAATTTGTTGCTTAGCTGCTCTTACTGATAGATGACTTGCAAGTTTCTGTTTGCCTTTAACCAGTTAAGTGGTCACATCCGACGCCGGGTAGCATACCCACAGTGGGCAGTTATATGTAAGGTATGTGGTCGCGTCCCGTGAATGTCGTACATGACTGTAGCGACCTGTTTTCTGTTTTGGAGCAATGTTCCCATGGCATCAGTGTTCTTGTCACATAACTTGTGAAATAACTCTGGGCTCAAGAACTAGTTATCCATGGTCACACAATAGCCCTGATTCAGGAGTAGTGCCATGAGTTGTAAGACTAGTTTCGGTCCATAATAGGTTTCATATTGTACACTGTCATCAAAATGGGTGTACTTGCCTACGTAAATCATGAAATTCCACACGTGACTGGATTCAGCATCACAGAGCTCAAACGACTTGATACGAAATCTAGCTCGTTTCAATGGAACATAGGTTCTCCATGCCAGAAGACCTTTCCAGATCATCAGAGATTCGTCCTCTGCAACATCACGTTCTGGTGTGTACACACTTCGAAACTTGTCCTTCAGGTGATCTAGAATCGGTTTCAATTTGTACAATTGTTAGGAACCTGATGTTTGTTCCTCATATGTTTGTTCCTCATAGGCTTTGTTATCTACGAAATGCAGGAATTTTAGGAACAGATGGAATCTCCTTTCTGTGAAGAGCTCCATAAAAATTGGCGTTGCAATTATGTTATGTCTCGAAAAGTAGCTCTTATTATCAGGCTTGTGATGCAAACCTTGTATCAAGAAAAAGATAGAAGTGTCATAATTTCGTCGTTGTTGGCATCTCTCCAACGGTGAATTCCAGATTTGCCTTTTAGATCTGGATTGTTGTCTCTGAACATTTGTGCGTAGCGATTAGTTTTTGTGCTTATTCATTCAGTGATATCCGGCGTAATGAATAACTAAAAAAATTCCAGTGGGTAACCAGGATCATGCAACTCGATATTCAGACCTGGTTGTCCTGTAAAAAGAAAAAGTGTTCACTCCGTGCCTACTGTTGACCATGTGCCATGTTGCACGTCCCTTTCTGTCTGTTCCTCAGCAGAACTGTCAGTGTCTGCACTCTCAGAAGATATTGAACTATTGATATCTTCAGCTGACTCATCACTAGCATAGCTGTCATCGGTCTCATCCCTGTGTACTATTGTCACTATCATTCCCTATTTCTTCTTGCTCGTTTTCACGTAGATGTTTCCTTTTATTGCTATTAGTCTCCATCATCAGTACGCTACCTGTATGCCAACTCCTTTTACGCCACACTAACTTGACCTTGGGCCTGCTTTTCTACACTCAGACACTACAATCACTCCGGAAGTCCTGCTATGATTTCACCGGAACCTCACGCCAGTACTACCTCCACCCAACCTATCACTTTTGTTTTGGCGACCTCGAGCTCTGACTGCTCCGTGGCGTGATGGTTACACACTTCATACCTGCTCTGCTTTGCATACTGCATGCCACGTTAACATGTCAAAACCCCTTAACTGGTTAAACAAACTAAACCCATCATATACCAAAGGCAACCAGAAGCCAGCAAGTTATCTATCAACAACAGCAACCAAGCAGTGAACTCAATCAACAAAACAAGGTGTGAAGACTGGACAACATACAGGCACTCTGCAGTAGCCTAACAGTAAGACGTGATGAAATCTTTTATCAACATGTAGGACGGAATTAAAGACGACTCTGTGTTATATTCCATGTATAGCATATTCAATTCGAATCATGCATTCTATGTGTTATTAAAGCGGATTGTATGGTAGTTTTGTTACTAATTTCACCATCCACGAAATGAACGGAAGTGCTGTAAGAAGGTAAACACATGTTGATTCAAATGGCAGATTTGAGAAGAGGTTTCTGCATAAGAAGAAGGTGGCATGGTGAGTCTGTGTAACACATGTGCTATCAGAAGAGTGCCTCAAACCATTTGGTGGTATTTTACTCCATCTGAAACACTGCATGATTTCTGCCCTAAAGACTTGTGGTTAACTTCAAGCCTTTACAATAGAATACCACACCATTTTTTTTTTTTTATATTTCATATTAGCCAACTAATAGTCTACAGCAGGAGTTGTCAACCCCATGCCTGTTAACTCATTTCTAGGCACCCCTGCCATTATCCTAAGAAGACATCTTTATATTCTACTAAATAAATTTCAAATGTTATTTCCCTTGATTGCATTATCATAAATTTTTGTTTAAAACAGCCATTGGTTGTTATGGCTGAAAATCATGCTTTAGGAGTGCTATGAAACTAGCTGCAAGTCACTCATCACACTAACCCTAAGTATCTATTCTGGTTATTATAACTAGCTTCATGTCATAGTATTTGTGATTATTAATATCATCATATTGTTTTGATTTGCTTTTTAACTAATAAAGTGAATTCCTTTTTGGGTGTGAGCATTTTGTTGAACATGAAGTTCACTGTAAAAGACTGAGTGTTTTTATTATTTATTTGCCATAGGATTTATCCAAACATAATAAAAAAAATAAGTCTTGCAAAACCCTTGTTTTCAACATATATCTTTACAAAATATTGTATTAAATATTATAAAATCCTCATCCTCTAGAAATCTTTTCTGCTAAGTGAAGAAAAAAAAAAAGACAAAGGAAGGCAAAACACCAAATGAAATCAATCATTACTTCATTCTCATTGTGATGAAGGTAAGAGTCTAACTAAATGTCTTCTCCCTACCATTTTTATTCTTATAACAACCTATGTCCATTAAGTTCCAGCACTAACTGCATAACTGAAGGAACAGCAGTGAGATAAAAATATCACATGTATGCCAGAAGACAGCAGTCCTTGGCCAATCAGCGAACAGTTAGAAACCAGTTTACCAGAATCGACAGGAGGCAGACTGGCATTAAGGGAATCATAACAAGGGTTCTCGTCCCATTTCATTTTAGCCATGGGAGAGTAGAAAGTAAACATCTGCTTTTGTTGGAAACTTGGAAAATCAGTTACCAAAACTTTCAGAATGTTAAAAGAAATGTATGGAGAAAGAGTATTATCCTGAAGCAGATTTATTGAATGGTATGCATAGTTTCATAATGGGTGGGAATGCTTTGATGATCATCTGAGATCTAGGAGACCCTCCAGTGTGTGGACAGCAGAAAAATTCGAAGCAGTGTGGAACCAGTTAAAGGAAGATCGCCAAACTGCTGAGTCAGAAGGCATCAGTAAATCTATCTGTCATGAGATTCTACAAGAGGATCTGGGAAAATTAAAACTTAATGCCAGATTGGTACCCTACATTCTGAATGATGACCAAATGGAGGCTTGTTCATCGATCTGTTCCAATTTGCTGGGCATGCAGCTGAAGATCCTGATTTTTGCTCCAGAATTATTGCAGAAGATAAAACACCATGCTTGCAGTATGATTCATAAACAAAGAGGAAAAGCACTGAATTGAGAGGCACCAACTCATAGTATCATGTAGACATTACATCTGTTCAAGCAGCCATGACAAAAGAACTTGCGGACATCAAGGAAAGTGTCTTCCAGAACAGGTTTCAGGAACTTCAGAAATGCTGGAAATTATATGTTGATTCAGAAGGACGGTATTTTGAAGGTGACCAGCATCAATTGTGAGTATGGCAATAGTGTGAAAGCCATGTATGCTGGCAGTAGAGCATGTGTACGAGTAAATGGTGTTGTTTTGAAAAGGTTTTCTATTGCAGCAGGAGCCGGAAAGGGTTGTGTAATGTCACCATGGCTGTTTAATATATTTTTGAAAGTGTGCACGCGTGATGCCAAAGTGGACAATACTGGTTTATGTCTTGGTAATGTCCATGTGTGTAGATTTCTATATGTTGATGACACAGCCCCGTTGGCAGAGAGCGAAAGCGAGTTGCAGAGTATGCTGGCCCGGATGTATGAAGTTTGTATGAATTTTAAACTGAGTATAAATAAGAAAAGAAAAAAAAAAAGTTATGGTTTTTAAGGCACGAACTGTTAGTACTGAATGCAGGATAAGTCTAACTGGCATGGTTACATATATAAACACGTATATATGTACATGGGATGTAAGGTCAGGTGATGCGTAACATCACAGCCTCTCCCTGACAAATGTCAACCTCGCCTTCTCGTGGTACATCCTGTTCCCACTAAAGGGGCTCTGACGACCGCCAATAGCAGTATGACTATACCATCGGGATTAGAGGAAATGCTATCCCACACTCACCAACCCGTTTGGCCAGCATGATGAGTTATGGCCAAACCCCTCCAAAATGACTCCACAACTTAAATCTTGGCCCTCAGTCTCCGGCAGCTGGAATGTACCTGGCCAAGCCAGCGGCCAGTGAAACATGAAGGCAGAGGGTGCTAAGAATCCCCGAAGGACCGGACTAGGCTGCCATCTGATGCTGACCTTGGCTACGTATAATGGACGCTCCTTATCTTCTGATTCAAGGCTTCTTGAATTGGAAGAGGAACTACAAAGGATCAAGTGGGACATCGTCAGGCTAAGTGAGGTAAGGAGAAAAGGAGAAGATCTCATTGAACTGAAAAGTGAACATCTCTTCTACTATCGTGGGACTGATACTGGCAGAACCAGTGGTGTTGGATTTATAATAAAGAAACTGAAGGATAAAGTTGTAGAAGTTGAAAATCCTCTGACAGAGCTGCACGACTCGTTATCCAACTCTCGAGAAGATACCAGGCTCAGATTATTCAAACTTATGCACCCACCACAAGTCATCCTGAAGAAGAAATTGAAGAATTTTATGAGGAAATTCGTCATCTAATTAATAAAGGTAAGAAGCACTTAAAGATAATTATGGGAGATTTCAATGCAAAAATAGGGCAATGGCAACAGAATGAAACTTCAGTAGGTAAATTCGGTCACCGCAACAGAAACCAGCGTGGAAATACTCTCGTAGAGTTTGCAGAGGCAGAAGGGTTTTTCATCTTGAACTCCTTTTTCAAGAAAAAGCCACACAGGAAATGGACACGGAGACATCCAAATAGGACGACAAGTGAAATTGATTTTATTATGTGTAACAAAAAATGCGTCATAGAAGACTGCAGTGTGCTAAACAAGTTCAACACAGGCAATGACCATAGATTGGCGAGATGAAAGATGCACCTCAACACTAAACTCGAACGTAGCAAGCCCATAAGACAAACAAAATGTATCGACATAACCAACCTTAAAAAACACCATAATACCTTCAAGTTGGAACTGAAGAACAGATTCTCTGCTTTAGAAGGCCTAACATCAGAAGAAGTGGATATTTCTGAAGTTAACAGAAAAGTAACCAAAGCTCTTATGGAAACAGCAACAAAATTAGCTGGGTCTAAGAACAAATTGCATGTGAACAAATTATCAGGAAAAACCAAAATGTTGATGCAAAAAAGAAGAGTGATGAGGACAACTAAAGAAGATGTGACTTCCAAAGTGGAATATATAGAGCTATGCAAGACAGTACGAAAAAGTATCACTGAAGACGTAAGGAAATTCAACTGTGAACTAGTAAGGAAAGCAATTGAAAACAACCAAAGCCTAAAGATAGCAAAGGGACATCTCAGTAAGGGGAAAAAACAGATTATGGCACTGAGAAAAGAAGATGGTTCTGTAACAAGAAATAGAGGCGAAATTTTGACAAGAGTGAAAGATTTCTACTCCAAATTATATGAAAGGGATGATACGTGTACTCCAGACATCATGAAAGGTACCAGTACCAGAGTTCTTCCAGTCCTTCCAGCAGAAGTTGCACATGCAATCAAGAACATGAAGCGGGGAAAAGCTCCAGGAGAAGATGGAATTACTGTAGACATCATACAAGAAGCAAGTGGAGAAATCGAAACAGTACTCACCCAAATTTTCACACGATGCCTTAATGAAGGGAAAATTCCTGAGGATTGGAACAACGCTACAATGATCTTGCTACATAAAAAAGGTGACATTGAGGATTATTTTTTTTTTTTTTTTTTTTTTTTTTGATTGGAGGTTTAACGACCACCGTGAGCAACTCAATGGGCTATAAGCAGTCGCTCGTCCCTAATTTAGGGTCACTGGTTCCAGGGAAGGGAGAGAGCCAGTGCTGTAAGACAAACACAACATCCATGCCTCATCGGGATTCGAACTTTCGGACGAATGATCAGAAGCCATCGCTTAGACCACTGCGCCACCGGGGCGGCTGACATTGAGGATCTCAGGAACTACAGACCTATCAGCCTCCTATCAGTGGTTTATAAAATCTTCACTAAAGTTCTTTCACACCGCTTGAAGGTGACACTGGACATGGCTCAACCGAGAGAACAAGCTGGATTCAGGAGTGGCTACAGCACAATAGATCATATCCACGTACTGAGAGAACTAATTGAAAGAGCGAGGGAATATGAACTTCCATTGTGCATGGCTTTTATCGATTATGAAAAAGCCTTTGATTCGGTGAAACCATCAGCAGTTGCAATGGCTCTGAAATCCTGCGGTATTGAAGATGCATACATTAATATTATTAATAACATCTATGAAAATGCAAGTGCAAAGATTAGGCTGTTTGAAAATACAACACACATAAAAATTGGAAAAGGAGTGAGACAAGGTGACACCATATCTCCGAAGCTCTTTAATGCCACATTGGAAAATGTCTTTCAATCACTGAACTGGGAAAACAAAGGGATAAAGATTAATGGAGATTATCTAACCCACCTTCGTTTTGCTGATGACATAGTCATTTTTGCAACTACCCCATCAGAGCTACAGAGTATGATGCAGGAACTTGCTGACAAGAGTAAAGAAGTGGGATTAAAAATGAACTTTCAGAAGACAAAAGTGATGTACAATGCTTTTACAAGAAATGAAGATTTATCGATTGATGGAGAAAAGCTGGAGATAACAGACACGTACGTTTATCTTGGACAGCAGATATCAAGTGAGGGTCACATTGGTGAAGAAATTAATCGACGTACAAAACTTGCCTGGAGAGCTTTGGGAAGAAACAGCATAATTTTCAAGAGCAATATGCCATTATGTCTTAAAAGAAAAGTGTTTGATCAATGCATCCTTCCAGTGCTTATGTATGGTGCAGAGACGTGGACCTTAGCTAAAAGAGACATACAAAGACTGCAGACAACTCAAAGAAGAATGGAGAGGTGCATGCTTGGTGTAACCAGGAGAGATAAGAAGAGGAACACGTGGATCCGAAAAATGACAAGAGTGGAAGACATCATGATCAGAGTTAAATCCCTGAAATGGCAATGGGCTGGACATACTGCCAGAAGAACAGACCATCGATGGACAGCCGAAATTTTAGATTGGATTCCAAGGAACAGGAAAAGACCCAGAAGAAGACCACATGGAAGATGGGTGGATGAAATTCGAAAGTATGCGGGAGTGACATGGAGGAGACTGGCACAAGACAGACCGTTGTGGAGGAAACTTGGGGAGACCTTCGTCTAGCAGTGGATTGATAATGGTTGACAATGATGATGATATATGTACATACATATACACACGGTCGAATCACATTATTGTGGCCACCAGCTAATATTCAGAGTAACTGACGTATGCAAGGGGGCAGACAGCAGCTACATGGGCTGGGAGTGACTCAATAAAGTGCTGGAAGATGTTCACAGGTATGTGGAGCCATGCTGACTGCAGTGCATCTGATAGCTGCTGGAGGGTACGTGGTGGAGGATCCATAGAACAAACAACACAATCAAGGTGGTCCCACAGATACTCAATTGGGTTTAAGTCTGGGAAATTAAGGGACCAGGAAAATACTTTGAAGTTTTCATCGTGCTCTTCCAACTACTCTTTGACACATCGCACTGCCGTGCTGGAAGATCCCGTTCGCCCCAGGGAAGACAATCAATCAGCATGTATGGGTGTATGTGGTCTGCAAGGATGAATTCATAATGAATTCGCTGCATAATACCTTCCACAGGTATGAGTGGACCCAGAGAATGCCACAAAAACATTCCCCAGACCATAACGCTGTCTCCACTAGCTTGTGTTCTTCCAGCAGCGGTTGAGAAATGTTTTTTCTTCAACGTTTCTCACCTTATACACCAATGTCCATCCTTTCAATGAAGCAGAAAATGTGACTCATCAGAGAAGGCAATCCTTTGCCGATCAGCGGAGGTCCAATTCCGATACTACCACGCAAATGTAACCCTTTTCTGCTGATGCATTTTCGTTAGCATAGGTGCAGTGACCATCCGTCTGCATCGAAGACCCATATGCAGCAGGGTTCGCTGAACTGTCATTTTAGACATACTTCTGGTAGCCTCCGGGTTCATTCGGACAGTGAGTTGCTCCACTGTAGCGTGTCAATCAGCCCTCATGCACCTTCGAAGCCGACATTCACCTCTCACATCAATGGCACGTGGTGTTCCGCAGTTTTCACATCGCTTATTCACATCATACATACATACATATCACTAAGCTGTTCTCTGAGATTCAGAGGTTAGCTCCAAAAAGAAATACAAACTTCCAGATATTTTTACTTATTGCTGTCGTATCAAACTTCGCCATTTACATCGATCTTGACATACAACTCATGCTTCACTGATATCCATTACATGCCGTACACAAGATCTTTTATATTTCATACTCATAATCTTTTTCTCATGCAGACACTCCTGAATCTGATCCACCCATGTCTTCCTTGGCCTTCCTCTGTCTTTCCTTCCTGCCACTTGGGCTGAAAATATTTTCTTAGTAAGCATTTCATCACTCATTCTTTCAACATGGCCAAACCACCGAAGCATATTGGTCTCCACCTTGCTAACAACATTTTGCTTTACATCACACAACTGCAATACATCTTCATTCCTCACACAATCAGATCGCATCTTGCCACAAACCCCACATAAGTAACGCATTTCTCCAGCACACAAACGACTCCTATGTTTCTTCTGCAGTACCCAGGTTTCACTGCCATACATCAGAGTAGGAACAATTACTGTTTCATACACAGCCATGCGGGACTCTCTAGAGAACCCATCATTCCTGTGAAAACCTCCCAGAGCAGCTATGACTTTCAAAGAAGAATTCACTCGCCTACTGATTTCACCATCCAACTTGTTCTCTCTGTCAAACATGCTTACTAAATACACAAACTCACTCACCTGGTCAATCACAGTGCCATTTATACTTACATTACATTCACTGCTACCAGTTCCTCTCTCAAACACCATAACTTTGGTTTTTCCCTTATTTATACACAGTTTGAATTTCATGCAAACTTCGTGCATCCGAGTCAACATACTAGTACTTTGCAACTCACTTTTGCTCTCTGCCAACAGGACAGTGTCATCAGCATACAGCAATCTGCACACACGGATATCACCAAGACATAAACCACTATTATCTATTTTGGCCTCACGCATGCATGCGTCTATAAATATATTAAACAGCCATGGTGACATTACACAACCTTGTCTAACTCCTGCACCAATGGTAAACCATTTTGATAAAACACCATTCACTCATACACAAGCTGTACTACCAGCATACATGGCTTTTACACTATTAAGTAGATTCCCAGTAACACCATAGTCATTCAATACCTTCCACAAAAGTGTCCTATTCACTCGGTCGTAAGCTTTCTCTAAATCTATGAAGGCAGTAAAAACTTTCTTCCCAACAGCCAGATACTTTTCAATCATCGTGAGTAATGCAAAAATCTGGTTAGTGCAGCCTTTACCAGGCATAAAACCACTCTGAACATCCCACACTTTCAATGATGTAAGACCCCGTACTTTTTCAATAACAACCTTACCAAACACTTTCCCTGGCACACTCAGTAGGCTAATACCACGATAGTTCTTGCATTCAGTCTGATCACCTTTTCCCTCATACAAGGGAACAATGATAGCATCCTTCCAATCCCGAGGGACCATTCCTAACTCCCAGCACAACTGGCAAATTTCAGTTAACCAGTCAAGTATAGAGTCACCACCATACTTCAACATCTCTGCAGTTATGCCATCAATTCCTGGAGCCTTACCATTCGGAAGAGATTTTAGAGCTTTACACACTTCTTCTCTTGAGATCCCTCCTGTGCTTTCATCCCTCATTGTGACATCATCTGCATCTGTCTCAGAATCATTTTTGCTCCCCTGATCTAATAACTCACAGAAGTATTCACCCCATCTTTCACTTAACTCATTGGGCTCCCATATCATTTCCCCAATCTCATTCTTCACACAACTTACAACTTTGTTTTCCCTATTTTTCCTGAGTCTCATGTACTTCCAGAAGGACTTTCTATTTTTCCAAAAAGCAAGTTCATGCCTTTCCACTTTCTCTTTCCTATCTTTTGCCTTACAGAGGCGAACCAGCTTAGCAGCTTCACGCTTCTTACAGCAATATTCATCCACAGAGACTCTACCTTGCAACACCCCCAAATAGGCTTCCTTCTTTTTCTTTACTGCCTCATCAATCTCACTATTCCACCAAGCATCACCTCTATTGTTACCCACTATTGTGGTGCCACAGACCTCTTTAGCAGCGGTAACAACACAGTTCTTAAATGATTCCCACTTCTTTTCTACATCCCTCTCACAAGATTTCAGATCCTTCAGTCGTTCTCTGAGTAAGTCAGAATACTGCTGATGATCTTCAAGGAGCCTATCAACCTTTATTCTTTCTATCCTGAATCTCTTCCTATTCCTTTTCCTCCAACCAATATTAAGTTTCACTCGTGACACTATCAAGTAATAATCAGAACCAACATCCGCACCTCTCATCACACGGGTGTCAACAACTAAGTGTTTCAAACGCTGATCGTAAACAACAAAATCTATCACACTCTTTTGCCCAAGAGTACGATTTTCCCAAGTATATGTGTGTATATACTTGTGGTTGAAAAATGTATTAGATACACACAAATCATTCTTAATGCAGAGTTCAATAAATCTTTCACCATTATCATTCACACAAGGATCATTAAACTTACCCAGGACATTGTCAGAAATTGCATTCTGCACACCTACTCTAGCATTGAAATCCCCTGCTATTATAACTTTTTCTTTAGCACCAAACTGGCTCAAAACAGCTTTTAGCTTATTCCAGAAATCTTCCTTCTTATCAGAAGGTTCCGAGTCACAAGGAGCATACACTACAACAATTACAATTCTCTGAAGTTTCACTTTCAAACGAATCCAGAGAATTCTCTCACTTATGCAACTATAGTGAATCAAGTTGTTCTTCATCTTTTCACTTAAAATCACACCTACACCAGCCTGTCCTCTCATATTATCCAATACTCCAGACCACACACTCACCGTGCCATTCACTTCTTCTACCCCAATTTCCTTCTGTTTGGTTTCACTTACACACAGCACATCCAGTCTTTACTTATTCATCTCCTCAATCACCTCACTCATCTTGCCATTTATACCTCTAGTATTCCATACACCAATCTTACATTCACTCAGCTGAGATCGCTTTCTCATATGCCGTGTAGAAAGTCCAGGTCGATTCCGTGGTGGACCGTCCTTCTCAAGTGTGGTAGGTCCACCATATCCCACACTTGAATCATTCTTAATATTTCTTTTTGTCTTTTTAATCAGGTAAGTACATCAGTGTGGGGGATTAGCCCACAGCTGAGGGTTCTAGTTGGTCATTCAACCTAAGGATTCTGGAACAAAACCCAGTGAGTTGGGGTCTTTTTGCCAATGTCACACAGAACTAGCTTGCACCTCTCCAAGATTCACAGAGGCCCTAGTTGCTGTTGTGTGTGCCATTGTTACCACAGAGCGCCCCGAGGAGGCAAACCCATCGCTCACTACAATCGCTTATTCACAATGGTGCCATTTCTCCAATCTTGATACACATTAACCACAGCAGCATGCGAACAGTTCACAAACTGCGCTGTTTCAGAAATACTGCCACACTTGGCCCGAAAGCCAATAATCATCCATTTTTGCAAATCTGATAAATCGCTCCTTTTATCCACGACAGCAACGAGTGATATGTTTTCAGAATGCCTACAGCACACCTTATATACCCTGCAAGTCAGCTCACAACATGTGCCTTCTTTTATTGGATAAGCGCTGTTGACGTCAAAAATAGGAGGTGGTCACAATAATGTGATTTGACTGTGAATATAGTACCTACCTACCTACCTACATATATATATCACTAAGCTGTTCTCTGGGATTCAGAGGTTATCTCCACAAAGAAAAAACAAACTACCAGATAATTTTTAACTGATTATTTACGTACTGTTCCTGTATCAAACTTTTCCATTTACAGCGATACTGACACACAGTTCGGGTTTCACTAACATCCATCAAACGACACACACAAAACCTTCTATACTTCATACTCATGATTTTTTTTCTCTTGCAGACACTCCTGAATCTGATCCTCCCAAGACTTCCTTGGCCTTCCTCTGCCTTTCCTTCCTGCCACTTGGGCTAAAAGGATTTTCTTAGTAAGCATCTCATCACTCATTCTTTCAACATGGCCAAACCATATTAGAATCCACTTTGCTAACACCTTTTTGCTTCACATTACACAACTGCAAAGCATCTTCATTCCTCACATGATCAGAACATGTCCCCCCCCCCCCCGTAAGTAACGCATTTCTACAGCATACAAACGACTCCTATGTTTCTTCTGTAGTACCCATGTTTCACTGCCATACATGAGAGTAGGCAGAATTACACTTTCATACACAGCCATGCAGAACAATGGCACCGTTATTGATCAGGTAAACGAGTTTGCATATTTAGCACCAAATGTACAAACTCATTTACAGTGGCACCATTATTGATCAGGTAAACGAGTTTGTACATTTGGGAAGCATGTTTGAGAGAGAAAACAAATTAGATGATGAAATTAGTAGGTGAGTGAACTCTTCATTAAAAGTCATAGCTGCTTTAGGAGGATTTCACAGGAATGATGGGTTCTCAAGAAAGTCCTGAATGGATGTATATGAAAGTGTAATTGTTACTACTTTGATGTACAGCAGTGAAACCTGGGTTCTGCAGAAAAGACATAGGAGTCGTTTGTGTGCTGGGGAGATGCATTACTTACTGGGTGTTTGTGGCAAGACCAGCGGCGGCTTGTGGAGCAAAATGTTGGTGAGGTGAAGACACAACCCATAACACATATCTTATGAAAAATAACTAAAACCAAATTTTGTAAAAAAGCGATTTGATGTATATACAGAGATGCCAACCTGTTTCAGATATTTTCAGTAGTACTCGTACAAATTTTCAGTAGTTTTGGCCATTTTTCAGTAGTTATACCAAAAAGAATAATTTTAACCGAGGAAAAAAACTCATTTAATTTAATTAGCATTTTTTACTTACTTATTCATTTATATACATGAAAATCTGTATCAAAATATTCCAAATTTTTCACATGGAAAATAATATACACCATGACTGATTTTTACACAACAAAAAATTGATTAAACAGCTTTCCTTAGTGATTTCGCTGTACAGTGTTTTGCAGATTTGAGTTCCTCAGCAGAAAATCTTTTTTCATAACACACTTGCCCAGAGGAGAACATATTCATTTTTGCAATGAGAAGTGCTTCTACAGTTTCTAAACCTAAATTAGGTTGGAAACGGGATTTATTTTTCCCCACTAAACTAAAATCTCTCTTAATCACAGCATTCAAGTGTGGAACTACAAGTATTGCAAACATTACTTTCGAGAGAATAGTATACTTAACCGCTCCATTACAGCCTCTTAATTTTGAGATTTCTGACCAAGTGACATCTATTCTATCTGTTACTGCTATGGCTTCTAATTTGTCAGCTTAATAACAAGGAATTCCGCTTCCAGTATATCAAGTTCATTTTCAGTTATTATGAATGGAAGGTGTTTGACTATGTGTAATACAGAAGTAAATGATGTTATGGCTCTAAGTGAAGGATTTACTACTTCTGCATGTTTTAAGAATTCATCATAGATCCGTATCTTTTCTTGAATATAAGAACATTCTTCAATGTGAAATTTTCCGACAGATGTATAGAACTTAGAAAGTTCATTTTCGTTTAAAATCATTTCGCTTAAATACATTCTTGTTTTTACTCCAATTACCAGTTGTGTACTTTCTGATTTTTCTTTTTTGAAAAACTGTTATTTGAAAAATTAAGCTCAACATCACCATCAGCTACCACAGTAGGCTTCACAAACCCCTCCATGACAATTTTATCCATCATGCTGAAAGAACTTTCAGTTTGAGGACCATGAATGCATGATAGCTTTCACTATTTTAGATACAAGGTAGGGTAACTTGGAGAATATGAATGCTTTTGAATATCATGCATCAATTCTTAAAAATTTTCAGCTTCGTCACTTTTGTTTTCGGACTCTTCCCCCTTTATCAAGCTGAAATGCAAACCTTTTTTGGGGGAACATGTAAGAACACAAGATACACAATCCGAACATCGTTGGGGAAAAAAATTACAGTTACGGGAGAAACCTTTGCTACGTCCGATTTCCGTTTTCGGATATTTCCCTTCCATATTCAAGGTGAAATACAAATATTTACGAAATAAAATGAAATTTAACAACAATACTAGGCAGAGGAAACATCGCAAGGAAAAATAAAATTACGATTACGGGAGAAATCTTCACTGTTTCCGAAAGTTTTGAAAGACGAAATTTCCGTTTTCGAAAGTTTCAGGCGGAAAGCATCCTTCACCACTACCAATTGCCCCAAAGTTTCTGTTCAGTTATGCATCGATCTTGAGGATAACTCAAATTACGACGAAAACGCAGAAATTCCTCGAAGCCGAAGATTACACAGGAATTTTTCCGCCGTTGAATTTCCGTTTTCGGAAATTTTCCCTCCATTTTCAAAGTGAAATACAAAGATTTATGGAATAAAATTATGTATAACAACAATACTGGACAGAGGCAACATCGCAGGAAAATGAAATTACGATTACGGAAGAAATCTTTATTTCATTCACTTCCATTTTTGAAAGGCGAAATGCTGTACCGATGCGTACTTTTACGCGTTGGTAAAATTCTTCGATGCGTAGGTTTACACGTTTCTCGGTGTGTCTTTTTGTGCGTTGATGTGTATTTTATGCGTTTCTCGATGCGTATTTTTACGTGTTGATGCGTACTTTATGCGCTTCACGACGCGTATTTGTACGCGTCACGAAAAATTCCTGATGCATATTTTTACACGTTGTAAAATTTTGATGCGTACTAGACGCGTAATTACACATTTTAGCAAACTCTGCAACAAAATCCAAGCATACTTTTCTGCAACGCAAGAAAAAAACTTCAAAATATTAATTACTGACATGAATGGTCGACGCACGATTAAAAAAAAAAAAAAACTCCGATGCCTAGCAATGACACTCACATTCTGCACCAAACGATTTTCAACAGCTTTTCGCTGCACTGCGAAAGAGCTTCAGGCCAAACTCCGTGCACATCCACCAAAGCGAGCTATGCTCAACGTCTCCAAAATGTTGCATGCTGGGGAGGGAGGGTTTTCACTTAGAATGACTCAGCGCAAGGCCACACCGTTACCTTTGAGTGTCGGCTGCTAGCGCTAAGATCCGAGCAGCTTTGAGAGGCAGAACTGGAGGCAGCATCGCAAGCAAGACGAATGACGGATCGCCAAGTGGCCGCCGTTGAGTTGGGAAGGGGAACAAGCAAAATAAAAATATATAACTTCCGTTAATTTTCCGTAGAAAAATCACGGTTTTCCGTATTCCGTAGTACAAGAGCTTTTTCCGTAGGAACTACGGAGATTCCGTAGTTGTTGGCATCTCTGTGTATATATATATACTTATGTATATTTATATCTATATATATTATTTGATAATAGTTCAACAAAATCATAGGAAGACATCAAAGCATGGCGGAGGGGAGAGGTAGACTTAAAACTTTGGAAACAGTTTCGGAGGGGAAAATGTATAGTTTATGGAAAAAAAAAAAAGAGGAAGAATGGTTAACCTGTTTTACTTTATATCATCCTTCCTGAGTACAAATGCCCATTTTGCACTTAACTTCTTTATCTAGCAATAGTTAATGAGTGGTTATTGCATCACACACACCAATCTAATCGAATGTTCATTCAAATGAAATAATTTTAATAGAACTACTTTTCTCAAAAAAACTTTTTGAGTCCAGAATAAAAGCAACATGTCTGTTTGTGAAGGTGCACCCTTCATGCAGATCACATTTAAGGCCCTGACCCATGGAAATGGTGTCTACGAGAAATCAAGCTGGAAGCACATTTCTATATATCTTGTCAAAACAGGTTATGTAACTTGAACATGGCAGAAATCAGAACAGGTGACTACCTGGAAAATTTGTTTTTCCCTCAACAGAATGCATTCAATTTACTTTTTATTAATCAGTTCAATTCTAATATAATTATTTTTATTATTACTAATAAATCAAAATTTATGACTAATAATACTAAGAAAGAAAAACTCAGCACATTTCTTGCCTAACCAGAAAGTATCGAAGAAACACATTCCAAAAAGTCAGCACTCAAATATAGAATACAGTGCACACTTTGACAAAAAAGCTGTGTGGATAATGCACTATAAAAGCAGATGCGCTCTCACTGACTAAGGTGAACTGTATTGCTGCCTCAGATACTGCTTTGCCAATCTTTCGTCTGCCCACTCCCATTGGACAAAATCCCTGACTTCCTCCAATAGAAACACAGACAGCAGTCGATTTTAAGTGGCGTTCCAGTTTCGCCTCAAAATTCATAGAGGAAGTCTGGGAAACCAGTGTTTTTTCATCTCTGCACCGTCTCCTGCCTGTTGTAACAGAGACTACTCAAATGATCGCCTCTCTAGGCGTTTAGCATATGCTGGGTTCTCTCTCTTTGCAAAAATAATATACAAACTTTATAAATTTAAGGCTCATAAATTCAGGATTCATTCTCTGGTTGAAGCCTTTTTTAACAAAATTTACGAATCCTAATGAGAATTTCGGAGTTTTATTTAATGTGCACAATTAAAGGTGTATTGTATCTTACATAAGTAAAAATTTTCTTCATGGGCGAAAAATTTTTGGTGAGGTGGCGCCTCACTTGCCTCATCTAGCGTGCCACCCATGTGTAAAACACACTCTGATTATGTGAGGAATGAAGATGTGTTGCAGATGTATAATGTGAGGCAAAATGTTGTTAGTAAGGTGGAGACTAATATTCTTAGGGAGTTAGGCCATGTTGAAAGAATGAATGATGAGATGCTTACTAAGAGAATTTATTCAGCCCAAGTGGCAGGAAAGAAAGGTAGAGGAAGGCCAAGGAAATCATGGTAGGACCAGATTCAAGAATGTCTACATAAGAAAAAGATAATGAATATGAAGTACAAAAGGTCTTGTGTGCGGCGTGTGATGGATGTCAATGAAGCTCAAGCTATGTGCTGAGATCGCTGTAATTGGAGATGCCTGATACAGCAACAGTGAGTTCTTTTTGTGAGGAGCTAACCTCTGAATATCGAAAACAGCTTAGTGATATGTATATATGTATGGTACTTTTTTTTTTTTTTATTGCGTCACTCCTGGAACTTTTCAGACATAGGTTGTACTTAAGTACTAAAAAGAAAAATGTGGTGAACATAAAGTCTGTTACCTTCCTGTACATACAATAAAATTTTTCAAGTGAAACAGGAGAGAAGAAAAAACACAACTTGTTAAACTATACATAATATCTAAGGTATGTTACCTGATATTGTCAAAGTATTTCTCACGTTGTTTGCTCTGTGAGGCACGTGCTCCCGGCCACAAGAGGTCCCTTACGTTACGGACCTTTGGTTAGTTATAAATTTTCTTTTTTTTTGCAGATAACTAACCAAAGGTCCGTAACGTAAGGGACCTCTTGTGGCCGGGAGCACGTGCCTCACAGAGCAAACAACGTGAGAAATACTTTGACAATATTAGGTAAAATACCTTAAATATTATGCATAGTTTAATCAAAAGCTCATTTATAACATAAGACAACCTATAAGGTTGTCTCATGAATTGCATTTTTCGTAACACAACTTGTTTTTTAGTTTTCTTTTTATCAAAATAAAATTTTACTCATGGGCAGATGTTTTGCTTCATCAGAGTAACAGAGGAAAGGAATGCCTGAATTCTCCAAGAAATATCCTCTTGCATGTACTGCTGCCTCTATAACTGTCTTAAAAATTTATCAGAACAACATTTTTTGCAGCATAGGTAAAATAATGCATTAATTTAGAGCAAACTTTTAAGCTATACATGAAAGGCTTCTGATTTTTTCAACTAAGAAACATTACCAGACAAAAATATTACATGATATAGAACAGGATATTTTTTTAGTACTCACAATGGACAGAGAAACATTATAAGGCTGTAATAATGCTTACAAAAAGCACATTCAAAACTGCATGCAAATGTAATATGTAACAAACTAATAAACACAGCTTCAGTAGTTGTGAATATTGTTTTTTTTTATTATTATAGATCCAATATCTAAATCAGACAACATTAAAAGAGAGAAGAAAGTACCTTATTTCATGCAGCACTTACAGTCCAAAGAGAGTTCTACTTGATTAGCAAAGGAAAAGCAAAAAAAGGGGGGAGGGGGGCAAAAGGGCAAGCAGAGATACATTAGAATCCTACAGCCAGCTACAGAACCACAGGCAAAGCAAGGCACAGCAAGGGAGGGGTGGATTTTCAGATGAAAGGGAATCAGTACCATCACCCAAATCAGGCACACTGGTGCTTCTTTTCGAAGATCTGAAGTTAAAAAATCTTTTACCAAAGGAAACACCTGAACTCTTGCTACGAGGAGAGTGTGGTTGCTTTGACAGGACTTCAGTCTTTTCTTCAGTAATATTTAATTCTACAGGATTACTTGGCAATGAACTGGGAAAAGGCTTTTCTTCAGATATTGTCCTATTTGAAGTTGCTTGTCTGCTTTCTAATTCAGGATGAGAACTTTTCTCTAGAAACTGTAGTGATACCAGAGGACTAGTTTGACGAGGCATTGTGCCATAGGATTTGCTTGTTTGTGATGCCTAAAAGTAAGAACAAAAATGCACATACTTGACAATTTTACAAAAGTCACTCTAAACTATCATATATGAAATTTAGATTGCAAAGCATAATAAAAATTCCATGAAGGCTATATAACATGCATGCTAATTACAGTTTCTTATTACACACACATGAATGCTTAGATGTGAAAAACAAACAAAAAAACATGCAAAACCTTGGCAACACTATTTTTCACAAATCAGAACCTCCAGGAGCTTTCATTCATGTTAAATACTTAAAAAAAAAAAAAAGTGAAATAGGATCCTTTTGGAAAAGGAACCAAATTTTCATTCATGTTAAATACTTAAAAAAAAAAAAAAAAAGTGAAATAGGATCCTTTTGGAAAAGGAACCAAATTTCCACATTGCCCTGATTTCCATAACTAAGCAATATGCATCATATTCTCAAGTGAGACAAATAATAAAACTGCATGCATTCAAGTTGTGTGTGTGTGTGTGTGTGTGTGTGTGTGTGAGAGAGAGAGAGAGAGAGAGAGAGAGAGAGAGAGAGAGAGAGAGAGAGAGAGAGAGAGAGAGAGAGAGAGATTAATCAGAATCACAGAAGTTAATTTTTCTTAATTTCCTTATTACGTAGAAATTATTTAAAAAGTTTAGTTTTCAACACATCAATGTTTCAATCACCTAACACATGATGCAGACCTTGAAAGCAGCTATTTGTCAAAAATCATTTTAAAAAATGAAATGTTTCATCTACAGTTTTCCATACAACTAAAAAATAAAATATCTCCCTTTTTCCCCCCACTTGTTCTGTCAGCAAGCAGGGGTCTTGCTGCCGAATGCATTCTTCACAATTAAAAAAAAAAAAAAAAATGTTTTGGTGCTTATCTTTTTGTACTGTTATAACATTTGGGGGTGGGGGATTGAGTTTGGCAAATAAGTTGGTGAAAACTTCAAAAAAGCCAGAGCAACTGCAACATTCTGTACTGAACTTTGAATAATTTAAGTTCTAATGAAGAAGGCCATTCATACTTAAGTTACACAGCACAGATGCATCATAACAGTCTGGAGAGCTTCAGTGAATGTAAGGAAATGTGCACAGGCTAGAAGATTTTCCAAATTTCATCAGTGGTTGAAAATAAGTGACTAGAATATGATGAGAGTACAGTGAAATAAATTGAAAAGTACACTGCCATGAGATGACAGTTTTGACTACATTGTTAGGTACATTAAAGGAGAGTATAGTGCACTGGTAACCAAAATATTCATGCACATCTAACACTAATTGCATTATAATACACATTTAGAAGATTAAATACAAAAGCAAATCCACACTTCACATTATTCCACATATGTAGTTTCCAGTCTTACAGTGACATATTTCAAGCACATCTCCTAAGTGAATGAGGGAAAAAAGAAAAACAGCAAAAAAACTGAAATCCTTGCATCAAAAACAAAATCTCATGACAAACTGCCACACACAGTCAATGAAGATACTCACTTGCACTGAAGCTAGCACCACCAACATATAGGAACTACAAGCAGAAAAAAGAGGAGGCACAGCACACCATTTTTATTCCTCTTTGATAAGTTCCATTACACATTATTTTTCTCTGTACCCTTATGATCTGTTAAAATTTTCTGCATGTCTCACTGTAATTCCTCAGATAAAAAAAAAAAGGAGTGGGGTACAGGGTTACACTGAAAGCTGACATAAACAAACTGTTAAACAGCAGGCAGAATACACTAAGACAATAGCTGTAAAATGATCTAAGCTGTAAATGATATGTCATCATTGTAAGCCATTATCAATCCACTGCTGGATGAAGGTAACCCCAAGTTTCTTCCACAACAGTCTGTCTTGAGCCAGTCTCCTCCAGATCACTGCTGCATGCTTTCCGATTTCATCCACCCATCTGCCATGTGGTCTACTTCTGGGTCTTTTTCTGTTCCTTGGAATCCAGTCTAAAATTTTGGTTGTCCATCATTTGTCTGTCCTTCTGGTAATATGTCCAGCCCATTGCCATTACAGGGATTTTACTCTCATCATGATGTCTTCCACTCTTGTCATTTTCCTTATACACAAGTTCCCCTTCTTATCTTTCCTGGTTACACCAAGCATGCATCTTTCCATGCTTCTTTTAATTGTCTGCAGTCTTTGTATGTCTTTTTTTAGTTAAGGTCCACTATATATATATATGAAGTGTACAATACCACGATGCTAGAAACCTAAACACATAAGCAAAGAACAAATAATGAAAAGATTTCGAGCACTATTCCCCCCCATACTATGTCACCATACGCATCACACCTATGCTTATGTATATGCTGTTTGACTTCTCTTCTTTTCGTCTCTTCGTTCAGTCTCGCATCAAAGTTTGCAGCTTAGAGAGTACTGTTCGTGGGTACTTTGGTTTTCTACCTGCCTTTCATGGACATCAGAAAAGCTGCTCTCGCCATGTACTGGTACTCTCCTGATGACGACAGTTCATGGTATATCGTTTTATGTTTCATTACTTGTTCTTTGCTTATGTGTTTAGGTTTTTTGCATCGTGGTATTGTACACTTCATATGTTGCTTCACCGTTTGACCAGCTGTCGCATGTGCTACCTTCGGATGTAAGCTACTTTTTTGTTTATTATGTCTCAATTCTGTTCAGTCTTTGGCCTTTATAGTTTTGACTTGTTTTTATACTATATTATAATCCTGTCTACCCAGCTGCTTGGCGCCGATAGCCGCAATTATTTATTCTCGACTAATCGTCGCTTTATTACCTTGTTATTCTTTGGCCTTTTTTGAACATTGAACATACTTTCACATGCTGCACCAGCATTTTCTGTTCCTTTCATGTTTTGATTATAATTTTCTATATTCCAGTTTTTTTCTATGCTCTTCGATTTGCTAATATGATTCTACGCTCCGGAAGAATTTCTATGCCACCTCGGTCGTCGCACGGTTTAACAAGGACCGCGACTGGGCCCCATGACACGGGGAGCCAGTTCGCAAAATGAGTTACCGTGTCCAGGTCCCGCCTCTGAGGCAGAGGGAGGCTCGACCATGAATACACTACGGTCTCCATTTGCATCGCAAGTTCAATTTGTTTCAAATTCCGTTCAGTTTAATAATACTATACAAAAAAATTCTAAAAATCCTGTTCTGTTCGATGTTAATTATTGCACTTGCCTTCCTCAGTTAAAATTCTCGTGTTGTGGAGACGTCAGATGCATGACTTGTCCTGTCATGGATATCAACAATGTTGGTACCGATTCAGATCCAGCATTTTGTAAAACTAAGAATTCTGTGTGCATGATCCCTTGTGCATGGAGTAAATTCAGATACATTGGTCAAACCAGTAATGCGTTGCATCTTAGACTCAATGGTCATAGGTCCGATATTAGCTTATGTAAAAATTCCAGCGATATAGAGTTTTTACATTTTCAACGCTATGACTTCAAAGAAATTGAACTTCGAATTTTGTTTATCGAGGATAATCTTCAAAAGAGACTTTACTTGGAAAATTTATGCATGCTTCAATTCCGAACACTTTATCCCTATGGTTTAAACAGCCTTTTCAATGGTACCAAACTCAGTTCCACGGACAGCAATTGCAATATTTACAAAAATTTCAAATTCACACCATTACCAGAGTCATCCGTTTTAAAAAAACGTGGGCGACAAGGTAGGAGAACTCGTCCTAACCAATTTTGTGATTTCGAGCTACTCTTGTCAATCTTCGATAACGCTCATGAGGATACTCTCAAATGCTGCAGAGGCAAGATTTTCGCCCTTAACATTAGAAAACTTAAGAAATTTAAAACCTTGCATGACGATTACAACTATCATAGTCAACATTTACAACATTTGATCCCGGACTTAATCAACTATAGATTGACGTCAAACCTCGGAGTTGGGACACCTACGGAACTCGTCAAATGCTACTGTACCATTGGTTTCACCGATCGATTCTTTGATCGCATTGATCTCAAGGCTATATTTGACAAGAATAGGATTAACTTTCCCCTTAACAGTTCTGCTTACGTTGCAGTTAGTTACAGATACGATTCGCCTCATTACAGGTAACCTTGATGTGGTGCCGTACCCAGAACTGCGGACTGAGATGAAAAAAGGTAGCTTTAGATTAACCAGAGGACAAACCCTTTCGAAATGCCTCTCCACATTTCGATCAGACTTAATACAATTAGCCTCGAAAGTCTTGCCATTGCAATTTACCTTATCAGTCCTTCCTTCTTGGATTAATGAGGTCTTTTCGGATTTTAAATGTTTCGTTCTTGTGAAGACTACCACAGGGAATCGTCAGGATTTTTTTAAAATCCTTACTCAAATTAAGTCTTTACAACAAAACTTCATCATCACACCCGTAGACAAGGCAATTAATAATTTCGCCATCTGGTGTAAAACATTTTATTTGGATACTTTGACTAAAGAATTGAATGGTGGCACCACCTATCAAGAAGAATCAACACATTGTACTTAAAAGAATTATCGCTTTAAATAAAAGTTTGAAATTTCACATCTCTTCTACCTCATTTCCCATCATCTACATAGTGCCTAAGTTCCATAAGAACCCTACTGCCTTTTGTTATATCACTAATACTCGTGAATGTTACAGTTGGAAAGCCGGCAATGTCTTTGAAAAATCTTTAAAATTATTATATGGTCGGACTGACGATTCCTGGATCATTGATAATAGTGCAGCCGTCTTGAATTACATAACTACAAATCAGGATCTACATAGCACGGAAACTTTTGATTTTTGCAACTTATTTACATCTATTCCTATTTCTGGATTAATTGCTGCTTGTGCTGCATTATTTACAAAATATGGCAATGTGATCAAGTATACCTCACAGTTTTGAGATCGTTTAGTCGACTTCTGTCTCAACCACAACTATATTTGTATGGACAAAAAAATCTACTGACAAGTCACCGGCATACCCATGGGCAGGGTTTTTTCCAGCACTCTCGCTAACCTTTATCTATATCTATTTGAACGGGATTTTATGACTACCATTTCGCAAGATTACGACCGTATTTTTTGTTATATTGATGATTTTATTGTTTTTAATAATCCGATCTTCAATATTCAAGATCAACATATATATCCATCAGCTCTGACACTTGAAAAATCTTCCATGCAGGATGGCCATATACATTATTTAGATATTGATATTTCTTTCACCGATGGTAGGGGTATTGTTACAGATGTCTACAATAAACGTCATAATTTTCACTTCAGAATTAACTATTATTCATACTGGACCTCAAACATCGCAATTTCCGTGCATCATAACATTGTTATTTCGCAATTAGCTTGAATTGGAAAATTTGCAATAGTCCAGCTAGTGTCATAAAAAATTTCCGAATCCTAACAATCGACTTCCAATTCGTTTCCTCAAAAAATATTTTCAACAGTTTCTTACTACCTACAATACAGCCATGTACACAGATTTCAACCTTCACACCATTATTAACCCATGATCCTACAATGTTAATTTGCAGGGCTTTCAAAATGCTGTTTGACGGATCACTAACAGCTGCCAACACTAACCTTCTTTCCTTCCCCCAGTTTTTTCTTTTCTTTCTTTAGATTTTGCGCACTATTTTCTACCCAATACTACGTCACCATACGCATCACACCTATGCTTATGTATATGCTGTTCGATGTCTCTCCTTCTCTTCGTTCAGTCTCGCATCAGAGTTTGCAGCTTAGAGAGTACTGTCCGTGGGTACTTTGGTTTTCTACCTACCTTTCACGGGCATCAGAAAAGCTGCTCTCGCCATGTACTGGTACTCTCCTGATGATGACAGTTCATGGTATATCGTTTTATGTTTCATTATTTGTTCTTTGCTCATGTGTTTAGGTTTTTTGCATTGTGCTATTGTACACTTCATATGTTGCTTCACCGTTTGACCAGCTGCCGCATGCGCTACCTTCGGATGTAAGCTACTTTTTCGTTTATTATGTCTCGATTCTGTTCAGTCTTTGGCCTTTATAGTTTTGACTTGTTTTTATGCTATATTTATATATATAGCATAGGAAAGTTAGATTTTCACTCATGTAATAATGTAATATAATATAAACCACAACAAAACTGCACAATGCTGCAAGTATTAGATGTAGTTAGTGTATGTAATAGAATATTAACATACAAGCAATCTACAATCTACAACCATAAACAAACAAATAGGGCCAAAAACCCTCAGATAAAAAAAAAAAAAAAACTAAAGTGAATAACAAAATGACGAAACAATGTTAAGAAAATATTTATAAAAACATTTACTCAGAACCCCTGGATCACTCTTCAGGGAAAGACATCCAGAGGCCCTGAGCACACAAGTTCAGTTCAGGTTGTATGAGAATGCAAAAATCTCAAAAAAGTAATAATGCATATCCAATTTGAAATTCTGTGTTGTAAATTTTGATGCATTCTGTCTTCCCTACCTGAACTATAAAAAATACAAAAAAGTCACTAGGATTAAAATTGAAGTAAAAAATGAAAATGAACAAAAAACACCTTACCAAAACAATAATGTTACATGTACTGTTGTATAAACAAAAAAAGAAACATCAAAACGAAAACTGAGTCAAAATTCTTCCTACAAGATTAAAAGATAGTAACAGTAACAAAAATCCTTTCACCAAACCCTTCATGACATAAACAAAGTCAATCCTAGAGAGTTGCGGTTAAGACGTAAATCCAAGTTGGAAAATTAAACTCCAGTCAAAACTGGGTCCAAATATATATATATATCGTACTGTTTTTCGCAAGACAGTACCGAAAAAGTATCACTGAAGACGTAAGGAATTTCAACTGTGAACTAGTGAAGAAAGCAATTGAAAACAACCAAAGCCTAAAAATAGCAAAGGGACATCTCAGTTAGGGAAGAAAACAGATTATGGCACTGAGAAAAGAAGATGGTTCTGTAACAAGAAATAGAGGCGAAATTTTGACAAGAGTGAAAGATTTCTACTCCAAATTATATGAAAGGGATGATACATGTACTCCAGACATCATGAAAGGTGCCAGTACCAGAGTTCTTCCAGTCCTCCCAGCAGAAGTTGCCCATGCAATCAAGAACATGAAGCGGGGGAAAGCTCCAGGAGAAGATGGAATTACTGTAGACATCATACAAGAAGCAAGCGGAGAAATCGAAACAGTACTCGCCCGAATTTCACTCGATGCCTTAATGAAGGGAAGATTCCTGAGGTTTGGAACAATGCTACAATGATCCTGCTACATAAAAAAGGTGACATTGAGGATCTCAGGAACTATAGACCATCAGCCTCCTATCAGTGGTTTATAAAATCTTCACTAAAGTTCTTTCACACCGTTTGAAGGTAACACTGGACATGGCTCAACCGAGAGAACAAGCTGGATTCAGGAGTGGCTACAGCGCAATAGATCATATCCACGTACCAAGAGAACTAATTGAAAGAGTGAGGGAATATGAACTTCCATTGTGCATGGCTTTTATCGATTATGAAAAAGCCTTTCATTCGGTGAAACCATCAGCAGTTACAATGGCTCTGAAATCCTGTGGTATTGAAGATGCATACATTAATAATATTAATAACATCTATGAAAATGTAAGTGCAAAGATTCGGCTGTTTGAAAATACAACACACATAAAAATTGAAAAGGGAGTGAGACAAGTTGACACCATATCTCCCAAGCTCTTTAATGCCACATTGGAAAATGTCTTTCAATCACTGAACTGGGAAAACAAAGGGATAAAGATTAATGGAGATTCTCTAACCCACTTTCGTTTTGCTGATGACGTAGTCATTTTTGTAACTACCCCATCAGAGCTGCAGAGTATTATCCAGGAACTTGCTGACAAGAGTAAAGAAGTGGGATTAAAAATGAATTTTCAGAAGACAAAAGTGATGTTCAATGCTTTTACAAGAAATGAAGATTTTTCGATTGATGGAGAAAAGCTGGAGATAACAGACATGTACGTTTATCTTGGACAGCAGATATCAAGTGAGGGTCACATTGATGAAGAAATTAATCGGCGTACAAAACTTGCCTGGAGAGCTTTTGGGAAGAAACAGCATAATTTTCAAGAGCAATATGCCATTATTATGTCTTAAAAGAAAAGTGTTTGATCAATGCATCCTTCCAGTGCTTACGTATGGTGCAGAGACGTGGACCTTAACTAAAAGAGACATACTGAGACTGCAGACAACTCAAAGTAGCATGGAGAGGTGCATGCTTGGTGTAACCAGGTGAGATAAGAAGAGGAACTCGTGGATCCGAAAAATGACAAGAGTGGAAGACATCATGATCAGAGTTAAATCCCTGAAATGGCAATGGGCTGGACATGCTGCCAGAAGGACAGACCATCGATGGACAGCCGAAATTTTGCATTGGATTCCAAGGGACAGGAAAAGACCCAGAAGAAGACCACATGGGAGATGGGTGGATGAAATTCGAAAGTATGCGGGAGTGACATGGAGCAGACTGGCACAAGACAGACCGTTGTGGAGGAAACTTGGGGAGACCTTCGTCCAGCAGTGGATTGGTAATGGTTGACAATGATGATGATATAAATCATTGAAAATCACACAGAACAGAACAAGAAGCCTGGAAAGGCATGTACATTCTATAGCTGTAGAATGCTTAATCCAAGATGAAATAAAAAAGTAAATAGGTAAATAATACAATAAGTATAAGGAATAAAATATAGGGCCAATCTCTTCAGGGGAACACTGGCCCTGGTGACCTTTCGATACGGGTATAGGCAAAATGTTGAAAGCCACCCTTGTGTTCCCGAGGTCACCGAAATAATCAAGCCAAGAAGTTATAAAAAAGCAAGCAAACAACAAAATTCACTAATATCATTGTAGATCAAATCAGAGATAAATTAAGACAATAGAACCCTATTCCAGACATTTAGACACTAGATATCCAACCAAGTCAATATCAGTTATTGGAGTGTATTAGACTTTTGGGCAGTAAGTACTAAGTGTAACAGAAGATAGCAAAGATAGGTAAGTAGGCAGTGTTGGCTTAAGAGTTAGCTAAATCTTCGCCCACAAGAGACCTGTCATGTGGTTTATTTAGAAAGAAGAAAGTTTTAACTTTGTAAGGTCATTTTGTTAGTCAGTTGCTGTAATGTAATTGGTTTGTGTTGGACAAAATATTTTTTTGAAATGTTACAGTTTAAGAGTTGACCAAAATAGCTCTTAAGAAATGGAAGTGGAAAGCCATTAGAAAGAAGTGTGTTAAATAGTTGTTTTAATTGTATGATGAGAGCTTCTGAGTTACTACAAAAATGAATACATCTGAAATATTCAGATATTATGATATTTCTGAAGACTTGGGTGGAAATGTTTGATTCCCAGTTGCTTAAAAAATTCCCTTTAAAAGTATAGCTTCTTCTTTTGTCAAAAATAGTGGTAACACCATTATTGATTTCAATGTCTAGATAGAGCACATTCTGGTTACAACATCCAGTCAAAACTAGGTCCAAACTCTCTGGATAGATTTCTTTCATTTTTGTGTCAAAATTGTCAAAGTTAAAAACTATTAAGTCATCTATATACCGAAAAAGTTTACTATTTTCAGGCAGATGAGTGAATGTTCTTTCATATACATATAGGTATAAATTTGCTAGAATGCTAGAAAAGACAGCCAATGGGTATTCTTTGGGTTTGGAGTATATTTTTGAACCCAAAGCCAGATAGTTATTAAATATACACATGGTTTTTAAGTGACTCCAGGTTTCTCTTGTTATTTTCAGTATATCATGGTATTCTTCATATAAAATATTGCAAATGCGCTTTAAGTCGTTAAGATTGATTGATGTAAAGAGATTTTTAAAGTCGTATGTCTAGTGGTAGGTCAGAGGAATGACTTCTCAACATATCAAGAACAGCGGTGTTGTTTCTAATGATCCAAGAGTGTTCCACAGTGTCTAAAATTTTGCAGACATTTTCCTAGTTTGTTACCCGCTTCTACTCCATAACAGTTGGTAGCAGCTGTAATAGATCAAAATTCAATTGGGTTCTTGTAAAATTTTGGCACTAAGTATAAGAAAGGTATTTTGACCTTAATATTATAGATTTTTAGTCTTTTTTGCAGAGCTATGATTTTTTTAACAATCACTTCTCTTTTTGTGGTATAGAGGTATAGGTATAAATGTATAGTATTCTTCAATCAATTGGTGATAGAATCTCTTGCAAATCACTGCAAAGTTGTTATTTGCCTTGTCTACAAAGGTTATTATGAAAGATTTATGCGGAACTTTCAAATATCTCTGAATATACTTCTATGAATTGGTTTACCAACATTTATACATCTATTTGAGTTATGTTTCATACTAATTAAGATTTTCTCGGTAACTTTTACATACCATTGCATAAATGCTTGAGCCGGAAGTTCAAAACGGGAAGAGGCTTTAAGTATAAAATTTGACAGATCAGATTTAATAACTTTCATGATTTTCTTCAGTTCAGGTTCTTAGTGTGAAATTCTGAAGTTTGCTCCCTTATTCATGATAAGCCTCAGCTGATTGGATTTAATGACTTCGAGATTGCCGGTAATAATATGATTGAAATGTGGATCACGGATTTTTTGTCGAATTCAGCTGTGTCACATAGACATGGTATAAGTTCTTTATTATGATGGCTTTCATAAGTCGTTGATAGTTCCTTGTAGTTGAAGATAAGTCTTCCAATCGTTGGCCCATATTTATAACTCTTGTATACTCTTATATTTTTCTTAGAAAAATGTTATCATATTCTTGAAATATTTGATTAAAACCGATTTTATCGTAATACTGATTCTGGAAGTTAATTACACAGTAACATTTTTCAGTCGGCTGTAACGACTGTTTATCTGGTTGTGCCAGTCTAAACCTAATTAGGTCGTCAATAATATATCTGATATGTTGAATTTTGTATACATGGTTTCTGATGTACTTTGCAAAGGGCCTTTGTATGACAGAGGTTAAGTGAAAAAATCTGGACCTTACAGTTCACAGCGAAGTTGAAGACAGTGTTATCCAGAGATGTCAGGAAATTGACAAAATCAATGTATGTTTTAGCGTTCTTACCTTTGCAACGTCTATAAGAGTTTTTTTTTTACTATATATAGGTCTAAGTTTGAAGAGCCCGTAGATAACTTTATTATTGTTTTCTCCAAGCGTGAATCTCTTGCCATTAAAAATCTCATTTAATCTATATGGGCGTACAGTTTTAAAATGCAGAATAAATGCATTTTCTAGCATTAGCCTATCTTGTAAGGATTCTTCAATGACTAAAATCGTTATTAACTTGTATCTCAGCAAAATCATGTTTCTGAAAGTGAATGATTTCAATATATGTTTTATTCTTGAAACATTTAATGTCTGATCTGTGTCCATCAAGTCTTAAGTTAATTGGATTCAACGTTTGTCCTACATACCTTAATCCATACTCGTTACATGCGATTAAGAAAACTACATGTAATGTTTTGCAAAATATGGGAGCATCATATTCCTGTGTATATACGTGAGATGGATCCATGACTGGACAGGTTTTACATCATCTATCTTTGCATGGTTTAAAAGCCAAGTCCCGTGAGTGACCCGAGGCTGGCGATAAAGAAAAAGATTCTTTTGAAGTTGTTTTTTTCAAATTTTTCCTTTTGAAGAACAAGGAGTGGAGACCGTATAAATTGCAGATTTTCGCCCCCCAGAGATATTGGCCCCCTATAATCATCATCATCATTGTCAACCATTATCAATCCCCTGCTGGACGAAGGTCTCCCCAAGTTTCCTCCACAACGGTCTGTCTTATGCCAGTCTCCTTCATGTCACTCCCGCATACTTTCGAATTTCATCCACCCATCTTCCATGTGGTTTTCTTCTGGGTCTTTTCCTGTCCCTTGGAATCCAATCTAAAATTTCGGCTATCCATCGATGGTCTGTCCTTCTGGCAGCATGTCCAGCCCATTGCCATTTCAGGGATTTAACTCTGATCATGATGTCTTCCACTCTTGTCATTTTCCGGATCCACGAGTTCCTCTTCTTATCTCTCCTGGTTACACCAAGCATGCACCTCTCCATGCCTCTTTGAGTTGTCTGTAGCCTTTGTATGTCTCTTTTAGTTAAGGTCCACGTCTCTGCACCATACGTAAGCACTGGAAGGATGCATTGATCAAACACATTTCTTTTAAGACATAATGGCATATTGCTCTTGAAAATTATGCTGTTTCTTCCAAAAGCTCTCCAGGCAAGTTTTGTACGCCGATTAATTTCTTCATCGATGTGACCCTCACTTGACATCTGCTGTCCAAGATAAACGTACGTGTCTTATCTCCAGCTTTTCTCCATCAATTGATAAATCTTCATTTCTTGTAAAAGCATTGAACATCACTTTTGTCTTTTGAAAGTTCATTTTTAATCCCACTTCTTTACTCTTGTCAGCAAGTTCCTGGATAATACTCTGCAGCTCTGATGGGGTAGTTGCAAAAATGACTATGTTATCAGCAAAACAAAGGTAACTGAGTTAGATAATCTCCATTAATCTTTATCCCTTTGTCTTCCCAGTTCATTGACTGAAAGACATTTTCTAATGTGACATATAATATATATACAGTCAACTCCGCTTATAGTGAACTTCTGCGGACTCGCATATTTCATTTTCTGTGTCCGAGGTTCACTAAAACCGAAGTGTCGTCCCTTAACCAGAATTCAGTGGAATGGTGAGCAAGAAAATATGTACATATGTATCTAAAAAACAATATTTTTATGTACGTAATGTATATTCATTAAATTAAGTAAACAAAATTAATTTTACATTACCTTAATTAACATGAAAACAGTCTGTTATGTGCCTCTGCTTCCTGCAAACAGTTTTAATAAATATTTTCTCTGTGTCCTTTTCTAGAGTCTGTGCTTTTGCTACACTCGATTCTACATTTTTCATATATTCTAAGAACTTTAGCCCAGTCCTGACACTTTCCAACGCCTCTTTCACTGTTGGAACACGTTCTTCATTATCCTCCTCATCATCTTCAGTCTAATTTTCTTCCGTGCTGGAATCGCCTTTCACAGCCTCGATAACAGCTTTATCCGACGGAATTTCATTCGTTATAACTTTACAGTCAGCATCACTAAAATCTACAGCTTCAGTGGAATTCGCACCGATATGCTGAAGCAGGTCCTTGAGAGACACATCATCCTCCTCTTCGAAGGCCACACGCCCAGTAGCCAAACCTCCGGAAATAGTTCTGTATAGTGACAGTCGACACACTACTCCATGCTTTGTTTCCAAAACGTACAGCATTCAGAACATTTACTGATGTGTTCTGCTTTGATTTCAAGGCTGGGATTAAATGAAGCTTTACTTACCTTCTGTAATAGGTTTTAAAGCTGCGAATCACACTTTGATCCATGGGTTGGAGGACTGACGTGGTGTTGGCAGGCAGGAACACCAGCTTGATGTTGCTGAGATTTTTAATCCTACCTTTGCCCTTCAATGCACTTACGGAGTAGTAGGCCTACAATATTGTTCTCAACACATTCTTTAAAGTTTTTCCAAGAAGATTTGTTTTGAAATAAGTTACAGTTTCATGTTACAAGTACATTTTTTTCTTTGAAGCTTTATTTTTTAGGTTCACTATAACCAAAGTTGAGAGTTAACTATAAACAAAATTTTAATGTATATTTCTGATTTTGCGGATCGGGACAAATGATTTAGGTTCATTATAGCCAAATATTCACTATAACAGAGTTAACTATATCCAGAGTTGATTGTACATACGAGGATAGATCCAAAAAAAGGTTACAAGGGTCATAAAAAATGACTGATTAACAATAGACAGAAAATTCAAAAGGGAATTATGAGGCATACTTGCCAATCACTTTTCCACATAATCACCATATCTGTTCAGGCATTTATCAGAACGCATGACCAACTTGTTTAACCCGGCTCGGTAAAAATCACATCCCTGCCCATTGATCCAGTTCTCAGCAGCTGTTTTCACATCACTGTCGGAAGAGAACCTTCTTCCAGATAAGTGTTCCTTCAATTTCAGAAAAAGGAAGTAGTAACTGGGTGCCAAATCTGGGCTGTATGGGCTCCAGACTTCCCACTTGAACTTTTGCAGCAATTCTTGAGTTTTGCGTGCAGTATGGGGCCTGGCATTGTCATGCAGGAAGATGACACCATCACTCAACATGCCAGGCCGCTTGCGTTGGATGGCTTCACGTAACCTTGTCAAAGTGGCACAATAACGATCGGCATCAACGGTATGGCCACGCTCCAGATACTCGATAAGGATAACACCGCATGCATCCCAGAATATGGTTGCCATAACTTTACCGGCAGAAGGTGTAACCTTAAACTTCTTTTCGTTGGTGATCCAGCGTGTTTCCACTCCATACTGGCTCTTTTGGTTGTGGGGACGAAGTGATGAAGCCAAGTTTCGTCCCCAGTAACGATGTGATCAATGAACTGCTGGCCGTCGGCATGGTAACGCTGCAGAAAGGTGAGGCTGCACATCATTCGTGTGGCTTTCTGCTCCTCGGATAACGCACGTGGTACCCAGCGGGCACAAACCTTGGAATATCCCAAAACATCAGAAACGATACGCTGAACGGTACCATAGCTGAGTCCCCGCTCTGACACCATTGCACTCGTCGATCATTTTGAATCATTTCGTCAACTCGTGCCGTGTTGATTTCTGTCGTTGACGAACTTGGACGACCGCTCGCTGCCCTGTTGCAGTTTTCCACATCCTCTCTGCCCGATTGAAAAGAGTGACACCATTTCCCTACACGTTGTCGGCTGATTGCTTATTCACCATAAACTTCCACTATTTGACTGTGAATTGCAGATGCGGACACATTCTTTGCCCATAAGAACAGAATTACGGCTCGCACCTCCAAGCGGGACCACTTTTCTAAACGTCTTGCCATTTCAATCGCTCTCAAGCGTCTGTAAACTTGCACTAACTTCCCAAACAACCAAACAACCGCTGTCAGACAACTAGCACCATCTGTCTCCACTCTGGGCAACAAATGTACCCTCCACACTAATTACTTTTCCAATACTGCTGCTTGTAACCTTTTTTTTTTTTTTTTTTTGGATCTATCCTCGTACATTTGTGCGTGCATGCATGTGTTTACACCAATAAATGGGCTTTTCTATTTACAGCTACTGAAAGTTGACTTTCAATGTTTTTGTCTCAGAAATATTATTTGTGATATCAACCTCACATCCTTTATTAATAGGCATGGAAACAGTTATTACCACCATCATATACTACTATACCTATTTGGTGCTTTGTCATATTGTTGGCACAACCACTGAAGAAAAAAAAAAAACTTTGCAACAAACTTTCCTACTCATTGTATGACTTTCTGTCTCCCATGTGACTCAGATGGCCAAATTGTCTAATATGTGATCAATGAACTTTTCTCTTACCAAAAAAGTACCCATCTCAGTTTTAATGCCTACATGATTAATACTGATTTGATACTCAGCCTCCTTCCATTAATCCCTGATATTTATTTTTCTGTTCTCATGTCAGTAGCTTCTGCTCTCCTAAAGTGCCCTATAACTTCATTCCCAGCTCTGGATGACATACAAGAAGGGAGTCCTAAAAAAAAAAAAAAAAAAATACTGCTTTGCATACAAGTTCAGGCCTATGGTCAGCATTGTGCTTAACAAAAATACTTTTATACAGCTGAAAAGTGATTTCCTTTGCTCTCCTGATTCTATTGTCTGATTACTTGTTAAGATTTCCAGGCTGATAAACTGATCAATAATCACATCAAACAAGGAAAACTTAACCAATTAAATTATATTTCCCCTCTCTTGACAAGTCTTCCAGAAGCATATGGTGAACTTAATATGAAAACTGCCTACTTCATGATTTAATAATAAGTTAATTTCTTGAATAAATTTGTCCATGTAACATGTAAAAAAAAAAAAAAAAAAAAAAATTGGAGACTAAATTGCAGTCTTACTCTAAAGTTAATTTCAAATCCCTTACCAGTGCCTCCTTCCATCCTTAATGTTGCAGAACTTTTGATGTACAGGCTTGTGATTGCTTTCAGTAGTTCCCAGGTGCTTAATTATGATTGGTTAACTGAAATTTGCCGGTTGTGCTGGCAGTTAGGAATGGTGCCTTGGGATTGGAAGGATGCTATCATTGTTCCCTTGTATAAGGGAAAAGATGATCAGACTGATTGCAAGAACTGTCATTGTATTAGCCTACCAAGTGTGCCTGGGGAAGTGTTTGGTAAGGTCGTTATTGAAAAAGTACAAGGTCTTAAATCAGAAAAAGTGTGGGATGTTCAGAGTAATTTTATGCCTGGTAAAGGCTGCACTAACCAGATTTTTCCATTACGCATGATGATTGAAAAGTATCTGGCTGTTGGTAATAAAGGTTTTGCTCCGTACATAGATTTAGAGAAAGCTTACGACCGAGTAAATAAAACACTTTTCTGGAAGATATTGAATAAATATGGTGTTACTGGGAATCTACTTAATAGTGCAAAAGCAGTGTATTTTGGCAGTAGAGCTTGTGTGCGAGTGAATGGTGTTTTATTAAAATGGTTTTCTATTAGTGCAGGAGTCGGACAAGGTTGAATAATATCACCAAGGCTGTTTAATATATTTATGGATTCGTGCATGTGTGATGCCAAAATAGATAATACTGGTTTATGTCTTGGTGATATGTGTGTGTAGATTGCTGTATGCTGACGACACTGTCCTGTTGGCAGAGAGCAAAAGTGAGTTGCAGAATACACTCGCGGATAATGAAATTTGTGCACCAAGAAGGAAGCATCGGATTGAACTGAAATGTTATGGACGTAATGATACAGATGAATGATACACATGACAAAAACAGAGCTGCAAGACAATTACAGAGGAATCTGTGACACACAGTCCAGTCATCTTCAATAGAGCGTCGCACTGCCTCGTGTGGCGATACATGCTGCAATATGGTCCAGCATGGAGGTGAACAGACGCCTGATGTCCTGCGGCAGACTGGCCACACGTGTTGGACGGTGTGCTCCAAATTCTGGATAGGGTGGCACGGTGACAGCTGGCGTTTCAACTAGTTCCACACATGTTCGATAGGGGACATGTCCAGGAAGCAGGCAGGCCATGGAAGTGTCTAGACATGACGTAAGCAGTCCTGGGCAACCCGAATCATGTGAAGGCGGGCATTATTCTGCTAGTAGAGCGCAACTGGAATTCCAGCCAGAAATGGGAGCACATGGGGCCGTAGGATCTCATCCACATACCACTGGCCCGTCAATGATCCACGTAACATTACTAGAGCTAATCGGCTATCGTAGATAATGGCTCCCCAGACCATAATGCCTGCAGTGGGGGAGGTGTGGTGCTCGATAGTGAAGTTGAGATTGTGCCGTTGACCCGGGGACCTCCACATCCGGGCACGATGATCATCTGTCCCCAAAATGAAGTGGCACTCATCGCTAAACACCACACATCGCCAGTCTGTGGCGTTCCATGTCGCTCTGGACTGGCACCACTGCACACTGAGCCGGCGATGTTCTGGTGTTAATGGCAGCACACATAAGGGGTGGTGGGATTTCAGATTCGCTCTTGCGAGGCGTTGGAAAATGGTTCGTGGGTACACAGGAGCCACTACATCTGCCTGTATAGTGGACTGGGTCCCTATGGGATCCGTTCGTGACTGGCGCACGATCTGTCGATTTTCTCTACCGGTGGACTTCCTGGTCCATCTGGAGCTGCTCCACAATGTGGCAGTGCTGTCACATGTCCACTGCTCCTAACACAGTCAGACAGTATGGTCAGAACGATCCATATTGTGGACTATACGGAGCACCGACTACCCTGTGGTTTTCAGCCCGACGATCAGGCCTCTCACAAAGTCCATAAGTTGCATAAATCGACATCTCTGGAGTCTACCTGGCATTCTTGTCACTCTGTACTCTTGCTTGAATTGGCCGGTGCTTTTCGCTTTCATGGAGCATCGACTACACGCCGGTTTATAAGGCTGCTGGTTTGTGCTTGCAGCACAGCCACATGGTGTGCGGTCATACGCAATCACACCAAATGTAGATCATTTGCATACCAGCACGCACTCTAGCTGTTTGCTCAGTTTCATGTTTGTAGCATGAATTCTTCTAGGTGTGCAAATTTCATTGTCTGCGAGTGTATGTTGTCCCGGATGTACGAAGGTTGCAGGAAATTCAAACTGAGCATAAATAAGGGAAAACCCAAAGTTATGGTTTTTGAGTGAGGAACTGGTAGTACTAAATGTAATATAAATCTAAAATGCAACGTGACTGACCAGGTAAATGAGTTTGTGTATTTAGGAAGCATGTTTGACAGAGAGAACAAACTGGATGGTGAAATTAGTAGACAAGTGAATTCTTCGTTGAAAGTCATAGTGGTTTTGGTAGATTTTCACAAGAATGATGGGTTCTCAAGAGAGACCCGCATTGCTGTGTATGAGAGTGTAATTGTCCTTACTCTGATGTATGGCATTGAAACCTGGGTACAACAGAAAAAGAAACAGGATTCGTTTGTGTGCTGGAGAAATGTGTTAATTACCGGGGGGGGGAAAGACACGTTCTGAAGATGTGTTGTGGTTGCGTAATGTGAAGCACAATGTTGTTAGCTAGGTGGAGACTAATATTCTTAGGTAGTTTGGACATGTTGAAAGAATGAGTGATGAGATGCTTACTAAGAATTTTTTTTTAGCCTAAGTGGCAGGACAGAGAGGCAGAAGAAAGCCATGGAAGTCATGGGAGGATCAGATTCAAGAGTGTCTGCATGAGAAAGAGATTTTGAGTATGAAGTATAGAAGGTCTTGTGTATGTCGTGTGATTATTGTCAGCAAAGCCCGAGTTGCATGTCAAGATCACTGTAAATGGAGAAGTTTGATACAGCAACAGTAAGAAAATAATCAGTTAAAAATGTATCTACTTTACTTTACTTTACTATCACTAAGCTGTTCTCTGAGATTCAGAGGTTAGCTCCAAAAAGAAATACAAACTTCCAGATATTTTTACTTATTGTTGTCGTATCAAACTTCGCCATTTACAGCGATCTTGACATACAACTCGTGCTTCACTGATATCCATTACACGCCGTACACAAGATCTTTTATACTTCATACTCATAATCTTTTTCTCGTGCAGACACTCCTGAATCTGATCCACCCATGTCTTCCTTGGCCTTCCTCTGCCTTTCCTTCCTGCCACTTGGGCTGAAAATATTTTCTTAGTAAGCATTTCATCACTCATTCTTTCAACATGGGCAAACCACCGAAGCATATTCGTCTCCACCTTGCTAACAACATTTTGCTTTACATCACACAACTGCAATACATCTTCTTTCCTCACACAATCAGATCATGTCTTGCCACAAACAAGGTTTCACTGCCATACATCAGAGTAGGAACAATTACTGTTTCATACACAGCCATGCGGGACTATCTAGAGAACCCATCATTCCTGTGAAAACTTCCCAGAGCAGCTATGACTTTCAAAGAAGAATTCACTCGCCTACTGATTTCACCATCCAACTTGTTCTCTCTGTCAAACATGCTTCCTAAATACACAAACTCACTCACCTGGTCAATCACAGTGCAATTTATACTTACATTACATTCAGTGCTACCCATTCCTCTCTCAAACACCATAACTTTGGTTTATCCCTTATTTATACTCAGTTTGAATTTCATGCAAACTTCGTGCATCCGAGTCAACATACTCTGCAACTCACTTTTGCTCTCTGCCAACAGGACAGTGTCATCAGCATACAGCAATCTGCACACACGGATATAACCAAGACATAAACCACAATTATCTATTTTGGCCTCACGCATGCATGCGTCTATAAATATATTAAACAGCCATGGTGACATTACACAACCTTGTCTAACTCCTGCACCAATGGAAAACCATTTTGATAAAACACCATTCACTCGTACACAAGCTCTACTAACAGCATACATGGCTTTTACACTATTAAGTAGATTCCCAGTAACACCATATTCATTCAATACCTTCCACAAAAGTGTCCTATTCACTCGGTCGTAAGCTTTCTCTAAATCTATGAAGGCAGTGAAAACTTTCTTCCCAACAGCCAGATACTTTTCAATCATCATGCGTAATGCAAAAATCTGGTTAGTGCAGCCTTTACCAGGCATAAAACCACTCTGAACATCCCACACTTTCAATGATGTAAGACCCCGTACTTTTTCAATAACAACCTTACCAAACACTTTCCCTGGCACACTCAGTAGGCTAATACCACGATAGTTCTTGCATTCAGTCTGATCACCTTTTTCCTTATACAATGGAACAGTGACAGCATCCTTCCAATCCCGAGGGACCATTCCTAACTAACAGCACAACTGGCAAATTTCAGTTAACCAGTAATTATAGAGTCACCACCATACTTCAACATCTCTGCAGTTATGCGATCAACTCCTGGAGCCTTACCATTCTGAAGAGATTTTAGAGCTTTACACACTTCTTCTCTTGAGATCCCTCCTGTGCTTTCATCCCTCATTGTGACATCATCTGCATCTGTCTCAGAATCATTTTTGCTCTCCTGATCTAATAACTCACAGAAGTATTCACCCCATCTGTCACTTAACTCATTGGGCTCCCATATCATTTCCCCAATCTCATTCTTCACACAACTTACAAGTTTGTTTCCCCTATTTTTCCTGAGTCTCGTGTAATTCCAGAAGGACTTTCTATCTTTCCAAAAAGCCAGTTCATGCCTTTACGCTTTCCCTTTCCTATCTTTTGCCTTACTGTGGCGAACCAGCTTAGCAGCTTCACGCTTCTTACAGCGATTTTCATCCACAGAGACGCTACCTTGCAACATCCCCAAATAGGCTTCCTTCTTTTTCTTTACTGCCTCATCAATCTCACTATTCCACCAAGCATCACCTCTATTGTTACCCACTATTGTAGTGCCACAGACCTCTTTAGCAGCAGTAACAACACATTTCTTAAAACATCCCCACTTCTTTTCTACATCCCTCTCACAAGATTTCAGATCCTTCAGTCGTTCTCTGAGTAAGTCAGAATACCGCTGATGATCTTCAAGGAGCCTATCAACCTTTATTCTTTCTATCCTGGGTCTCTTCCTATTCCTTTTCCTCCAACCAACATTAAGTTTCACTCGTGACACTACCAAGTAATGATCAGAACCAACATTCGCACCTCTCATCACATGGGTGTCAACAACTAAGTGTTTCAAACGCTGATCGTAAACAACAAAATCTATCACACTCTTTTGCCCAAGAGTACAATTTTCCTAAGTATATGTGTGTATATGCTTGTGGTTGAAAAATGTATTAGATACCCACAGATCATTCTCAATGCAGAGTTCAATTAATCTTTCACCATTATCATTCACACAAGGATCATTAAACTTACCCAGGACATTGTCAGAAATTGCATTCTGCACACCTACTCTAGCATTGAAATCCCCTGCTATTATAACTTTTTCTTTAGCACCACACTGGCTCAAAACAGCTTTTAGCTCATTCCAGAAATCTTCTTTCTTATCAGAAAGGTTCCGAGTCACAAGGAGCATACACTACAACAATTACAATTCTCTGAAGTTTCACTTTCAAACGAATCCAGAGAATTCTCTCACTTATGCAACTATAGTGAATCAAGTTGTTCTTCATCTTTTCACTTAAAATCACACCTACACCAGCCTGTCCTCTCATATTATCCAATACTCTAGACCACACACTATAGACTGGATGTGCTGTGTGTGTTTCACTTACACACAGCACATCCAGTCTATACTTATTCATCTCCTCAATCACCTCACTCATCTTGCCATTTATATCTCTAGTATTCCATACACCAATCTTACATTCACTCAGCCGAGATCGCTTTCTCATCTCAGCAAAAACACAAGTGCTGGGAAATGCAGTGATGGGTCCCTGCTGGCTGAAATCCGCCGCTCACGGCCTGGTAGGGGTCCGTTGGTGGCAGCGCTATCAGTTGGCGAGCCATTGATGGCCCTGCAGCATCGCCGTGAATTGTGGGCCTCCAAGCAAGTGCCACTAGTGGCCCGTTGCTGGCAACCAATGCAACCCCTAACAGCAGGTGGAAGCAACGGCACTGCGCATGCGCAGAAGAAACACTTGCTGTGTCTCTCATGGTACCAGTTAGTTGAAGACGACGCTATCGCCATTGTGTTATTTTAGTGGATGTTAAGAAAAAATCCATATGTGGAGAGGCGAATTAATTTCCTAATGAAATTTTACGTCGACGAAGATATCAGATTAAGCCGTGAAATACTAGATTACAGCCATGAAATACACCCACTCCATTCCCATGAATAACAATTCATGGAATGGAGAGGATGAATAACAAGAAAAAATTTGAAACCGCTTGAAACAAATATCTTGGAAAACCATTAAAACAACGTTTGTTGGAAAAAAAAAAAATTATATGCGTACAAAATTTATTTATTATTTGAAAGAAAAAAAAAAAAGTGACGCTATGTGGGGTACTCATCCATGGGTTGAATACACAAGACTGGGAGGAATTCGCTTCTAAAAATAACGAGAAGTAAAATAAAATATCTTTAACTCTTTAAAACAAATGTAGCTTCGGACAACGGAAAGGAAAGACACAACGTTAAAAATGTAACAGAATGTGACATGAACCCGGGTAAATATATATTTGTTGAACAATCTCTTTTCAAGACAGCAAGGACAGTACAAAACTTTGGAAAGCGACTCTAAGTATGTACACGCCTTGGAAATGAGTGAAGATCCCTTAAGGTAAAAAAAAAAAAAAAACTATCATTACGTTGAAAAAATTAATTTATCAATTATATGAAACTGACTTTTATGAAAAATAATTCGCAATATTGTAAAATGAAAGAGCGAAGCATTCGATTACACATTGCATACCAAACAGACAGCTTTAAGCATACGCTTGAGCGTTGCAAATTAGTCCAGTCGGAAGAGAGCTTAGCTCTCACGCAAAGGGCCCAGGTTCAAATCTACCCCGGTACAAACTGGTGTTTTTCCGACATGCTGAGAAAATTTCCCCAGCACAGTTCGTTAATTCACAAACTTCGTAATGGCAGAAAAAGAAAAAAAATTGTATCTTTGGGAAACTGCGGAAATTTTTTTTTATTTTTTTTTATAATTATTATTATTATGGCTACTACTGGGAAATTGGCGGTTCAAATCTACTCCGGTACAAACTGGTGTTTTTCCGATATGCTGAGAAAATTTCCCCAGCGCAGTTCGTTAATTCACAAACTTCGTAATGGCAGAAAAAGAAAAAAAAATTGTAGCTTTGGGAAACAGCGGAAATTTTTTTTAATTTTTTTTTTTATTATTATTATTATGGCTACTACTGGGAAATTGGCGGACAAGATTCGGCAAGCCACCAGATACGTCACGTTGTTGCCGGCTGCCACTAACGGCACACTAGCAGACCACATTAGGCTAGCCATCATTTCTGGCACGTGCTTGCAGGGCCACTGAAGGGCCACTTGTGGCAGCTACTGCCTGTGTTGACCCACTGATGGCCCTGTTGTGGCATATGACAACTGATAGGGTGCCAACTGTTGGCCAGATGTTGGCCTGAACTGCTGGCCTGAACTGCTGGCCGCCCGGACATTTTATTGACGGTTCGGCAGCGGCAACATAGTGCTGGGCCATTGCTGGCAGTGCTGGCTGCCAGCAATGGCCCAGTGCCGGCCCAGCAAGACTGTTTTTGCTGGGATACACAGTTTAGAAAGTCCAGGTCGATTCCGTGGTGGACCGTCCTTCTCAAGTGTGGTAGGTCCACCATATCCCACACTTGAATCATTCTTAATATTTCTTTTTGTCTTTTTAATCAGATAAGTACATCAGTGTGGGGGATTAGCCCACAGCTGACAGTTCCAGTTGGTCATTCAACCTAAGGATTCTGGAACAAAACCCAGTGAGTTGGGGTCTTTTCACCAATGTCACACAGAACTAGCTTGCACCTCTCCAAGATTCACAGAGGCCCTAGTTGCTGTTGTGTGTGCCATTGTTACCACGGAGCGCCCCGAGGAGGCAAACCCATTCCTCACTACGACCGCCCGCTTAAAAAAAAATTTTTTAAAATAAAAATTAAAGAAAAAAATTAAAAATGTATCTGGTAGCCTGTATTTCTTTGTGGAGCTAACCTCTGAATCTCCGAGAACAGCTTAGTGATATGTATGTATGTAAATTTGTTAGTTTGCAAAGTATGTACTATTTTCCCTTCCTGTCACCTACAAGTAGATTGCTTTTTTTTCAATTGAAACTGATTTTGATTTAGCTTGAGTGAAGCATATTTGCAGTGCCACATGATTCGCGTAATGTACCAAATGATTTGCACATGCCAGACTATGGACCCGAAATCCAGAAAAAATGGCAATGTGCTGTTTGCAAAGCTTTCTGGATAAGAAGTCCAGTACAGTACTAACTGTTTTATAGTTGCATACTTTGTTTACAAATTCAACATGCTGAACCCAGACAACACAAACACACTTAAACAACATGGTATCTTTATGACTTAGCTTTGAGGGAAGTCACAGCTTATGGTTGTTGTTCATGTCTAGAAATAATCCCATTAAAATAGGGTTTTTTGCCCACACCAGGGTTGTTGGCTCTCAGCTAGAAACAGCACTTATCTCAAAATGTGAGTAACGGCAAAAAGCTTTTACTGTCATTTACAGAATAGACCCACAATTTATGCTTTCCTTTCTTTCATCCCCACATAGACACCATAGAACTATAGCTGCGTACTGCCAAACAGATTTCTAACAGTTAAAGTTTATTAATTTTGGCACTCTTAATCCACTTAATTTTTCAGAGGGTTTATATAATATGTATGTTTTTAAAGTGTTTTCAAAGGCTGATCCTTATTGCATTCTTGTAGAAATGAAAAATTACTCATTTACTAACTCTATGCTCTTTAATTAATCAGTAAATAAAGTACATACATTACATATCACTAAGTGAAAGACAAACTACCAGATAAATTTTTAACTGATTATTTATTTACTGTTGCCGTATCAAACTTCTCCATTTTTGACACACAACTCAGGCTTCACTGAAGTATTCCATTCCTGAATATGGAATGCAAAAATAAAGCAACTACACTGTATTGCAAGTAGAATGTTTCCATGTTTCTAGTTTATTTACTTATTCAGGAGGAAATGAATAACTAAATAAACTAGAAACATGGAAACATTCTGCTTGCAATACAGTGTAGTTGCTTTATTTTTGCATTCTATAATCAGGAAATTTCCCTATTTGCAATTACAGGGCTGCCATTCTATCACACCCAAAAAAATAGTTGCTTTAGTAGACACTAATGGTAAAAATAGTAGCCTTAACAAATTATGTTAATAACTAAAATAGTTTCCCAAAAAAGTGTATGAGTTTTAGAAGGTAAGTGTTGCACACTAAAAAAAAAAAATTTTTTTTTTGTTAATTTTTTAATTTATTTCAAATCATGGTGACAAAATTAGCACATGCTCACGTTTTGGTGGAGAAAAAAAATATATATATATATACACTGCCAGACAATTGCTAAGGACGGATGACAATAGCAACGATAGCAACCATAAAATGGAAGGCAGGAAAATGTGGAAATTAGCATAAGTGCGGGATACAGTAAGACGTGTTGTGCGTATGCAAATTTTGGATTGTCGAACTTGTTCATGACGTCATAGCGCTGATAAGAGATATAAAGGATTTGACGAGTATTGACCATTGTTGTTCAAACGCAAAGTTGAAAGGGAAAGAATCAATTGACGAACTTGCAATTTTCAGTATGTCTTCCCGACATCACCTAGATGATTTTACGCGTGGCCGTATTATTGGCAAGATTGAAGAAGGGCGAAAAATAACAGATGTTGCCAGGGAGTTCGACGTCAGCCACAGTGTTGTTTCAAGGCTTTGGAAATCATTTCAAACAAATGGAGAGTGTAGCAAACGTCACGGGGAGGTCGTGTTCGCAGTACGACACCTGCAGGAGATCGGTACATAGTGCTATCAACAAAAAGACACCGGCGCAGCACAGCTAGTGAGGTAGCAAATCAGTTTATGGCTGCTACTAGCAAGCGGATCTCCCAAAAACTGTCGCCAGACGTTTGCATGAAGGAGGACTATACGCCCCCCGTCCTGCTGTGTGCATCCCATTGTCCAGACGTCACCGTACCGCCCGTTTGCAATGGTGCCATCAACATCGCAATTGGACTGATAACGACTGGTCTGCTGTCCTCTTCTCAGATGAGAGTAGATACAGTCTATCGTCTGATTGTCGACGACAACTGATCTGGCGTGATAGTGGTACTGCATATTGTCCAGCAAACATACAGGAAAGGGACCGATATCCGACATGTAGTGTCATGGTATGGGCTGGCATCATGATCAATGGCTGTACGTCCTTCTATGTGCTTCCAACTGGAACTATGAGTGGCCAACGATACATTAATGATGTTCTGCTACCTCATGTTTGCATGTTCCGTGGTGCTGTCGGTGATAGATTCATTTTCATGGACAACAATGCAACTTGTCATCGAACAGTAGCTGTCCAGGAGTGTCATGAGAGCGAGGATATTCAATGCCTCGTATGGCTAGCACGTTCTCCAGATCTGAATCCCATTGAAAATGTGTGGGATGCTTTGGGGAGGAGTCTTGCTGGTCGCCTATGCCCTCCAATAAACAAGGACACCCTCATCCGTGCACTGAGAGAGGAATGGGATAAATTACCCCAACAGCTGCTTGATAATGTTGTGCAAAGCATGACACGACGTGTGGAATCTTGCATCGCCCTCCATGGTGGCCATATCCCGTATTGACATCTTATGCCGGAACGCCTGTGGACGGTATTTGCATTTTTTACGTTTACGTATTCTGCACAAAATGGCCTGTTTGTCCCTTGAACACGTTGCAAAGCCCTTCTGGATTTCAGAGCACAATAAATTGTCTTTCTTGTAATGTCCTGGCATTCTGACATTATTTTATTTCACTTTGCATCCAACCACACTTACTTTTTTATGCGCTATATAGCCGTTTATGATCCGTCCTTAGCAATTGTCCAGCAGTGTATATGTAGATGATGCGTAACATCACAGCCTCTCCTTGACAAATGTCAACCCCGCCTTCTCGTGGTGCATCCTGTTCCCACTAAAGGGGCTCTAACGACCACCAATAGCGGTATAACTATACCATCGGGATTAGAGGAAAATGTTATTCCACACTCACCAACCCGCTTGGCCAGCATGGTGAGTTATGGCCAAACCCCTCCAAAATGACTCCACAACTTAAATCTTGGCCCTCAGTCTCCGGCAGCTGGAATGTACCTGGCCAAGGCAGCGGCCAGTGCGACATGAAGGCAGAGGGTGCTAAGAATACCCGGAGGACCGGACTAGGCTGCCATCTGATGCTGACCTTGGCTACGTATAATGGACGCTCCCTATCTTCTGATTCAAGGCTTCTTGAATTGGAAGAGGAACTACAAAGGATCAAGTGGGACATCATCAGGCTAAGTGAGGTAAGGAGAAAAGGAGATCTCATTGAACTGAAAAGTGGACATCTCTTCTAATATCGTGGGACAGATACTGGCAGAACTAGTGGTGTTGGATTTATAATAAACAAGAAACTGAAGGATAAAGTTGTAGAAGGTGAAAGTTCCTCTGATAGAGCTGCACAACTCGTTATCCAACTCTCGAGAAGATACAAGGCTCAGATTATTCAAACTTATGCACCCACCACAAGTCATTCTGAAGAAGAAATTGAAGAATTTAATGAGGAAATTCGTCATCTAAATAATAAAGGTAAGCAGCACTTGAAGGTAATTATGGGAGATTTCAATGCAAAAATAGGGCAACAACAACAGAATGAAACTTCAGTAGGTAAATTCGGTCACGGCAACCAGCATGGAAATATTCTCGTTGAGTTTGCAGAGGCAGAAGGGTTTTTCATCTTGAACTCCTTTTTCAAGAAAAGGCCACACAGGAAATGGACATGGAGACATCCAAATGGGACAACAAGTGAAATTGATTTTATTATGTGCAACAAAAAATTCGTCATAAAAGACTGCAGTGTGCTAAACAAGTTCAACACAGGTAGTGACCATAGATTGGTGAGATGCACCTGAACACTAAACCCGAACGTGGCAAGCTCATAAGACAAACAAAATGTATTGACATAACCAACCTTAAAAAACACCATAATACCTTCAAGTTGGAACTGAAGAACAGATTCTCTGCTTTAGAAGGCCTACCATCAGAAGAAGTGGATATTTCTGGTTAACAGAAAAATAACCAAAGCTCTTGTGGAAACAGCAACAAAATTAGCTGGGTCTAAGAACAAGTTGCATGTGAACAAATTATCAGGAAAAACCAAAATGTTGATACAAAAAAGAAGAGAGATGAGGACAACTAAAGAAGATGTGACTTTCAAAGTGGAATATATATAGAGCTATGCAAGACAGTATGAAAAAGTATCACTGAAGACATAAGGAAATTCAACTGTGAACTAGTGAGGAAAGCAATTGAAAACAACCAAAGCCTAAAGATAGCAAAGGGACATCTCAGTAATTAAAGAAAACAGATTATGGCACTGAGAAAAGAAGATGGTTCTGTAACAAGAAACAGAGGCGAAATTTTGACAAGAGTGAAAGATTTCTACTCCAAATTATATGAAAGGGATGATACATGTACTCCAGACATCATGAAAGGTACCAGTAGCAGAGTTCTTCCAGTCCTCCCATCAGAAGTTGCACATGCAATCAAGAACATGAAGCGCAGAAAAGCTCCAGGAGAAGATGGAATTACTGTAGACATCATACAAGAAGCAAGTGGAGAAATCGAAACAGTACTCGCCCAAATTTTCACTCGATGCCTTAATGAAGGGAAGATTCCTGAGGATTGGAACAACGCTACAATGATCCTGCTACATAAAAAAGGTGACATTGAGGATCTCAGGAACTACAGACCTATCAGTGGTTTATAAAACCTTCACTAAAATTCTTTCACACCGCTTAAAGGTAACACTGGACATGGCTCAACCGAGAGAACAAGCTGGATTCAGGAGTGGCTACAGCACAATAGATCATATCCACGTACTAAGAGAACTGATTGAGAGAGCGAGGGAATGTGAACTTCCATTGTGCATGGCTTTTGTCGATTATGAAAAGGCCTTTGATTCGGTGAAACCATCAGCAGTTACAATGGCTCTGAAATCCTGCGGTATTGAAGATGCATACATTAATATTATTAATAACATCTATGAAAATGCAAGTGCAAAGATTCGGCTGTTTGAAAATACAACACACATAAAAATTGGAAAGGGAGTGAGACAAGGTGACACCATATCTCCGAAGCTCTTTAATGCCACATTGGAGGGTGTCTTTCAGTCGCTGAGCTGGGAAAACAAGGGGATAAAGATTAATGGAGATTATCTAACCCACCTTCATTTTGCTGATGACGTAGTCATTTTTGCAACTTCCCCATCAGAGCTGCAGAGTATGATCCAGGAACTTGCTGACATGTGTAAAGAAGTGGGATTAAAAATGAACTTTCAGAAGACAAAAGTGATGTTCAATGCTTTTACAAGAAATGAAGATTTATCGATTGATGGAGAAAAGCTGGAGATAACAGACACGTACGTTTATCTTGGACAGCAGATATCAAGTGAGGGTCACATTGATGAAGAAATTAGTCGGCGTATAAAACTTGCCTGGAGAGCTTTTGGAAGAAACAGCATAATTTTCAAGAGCAATATGTCTTGAAAATTGATCAAACACTTTTCTTTTCTTAAAAGAAAAGTGTTTGATCAATGCATCCTTCCAGTGCTTACGTATGGTGCAGAGACGTGGACCTTAACTAAAAGAGACATACAAAGGCTGCAGACAACTTCAAAGCAGCATGCAGAGGTGCATGCTTGGTGTAACCAGAAGAGATAAGAAGAGGAACTCATGGTTCCGAAAAATGACAAGGGTGGAAGACATCATGATCAGAGTTAAATCCCTGAAATGGCTGGCAATGGGCTGGACATACTGCCAGAAGGACAGACCATCGATGGACAGCCAAAATTTTAGATTAGATTCCAAGGGTCAGGAAAAGACCCAGAAAAAGACCACATGGGAGATGGGTGGATGAAATTCGTAAGTAAGCGGGAGTGACATGGAGGAGACTGGCACAAGACAGACCGTTGTGGAGGAAACTTGGGGAGACCTTCGTCCAGCAGGGGATTGATAATGGTTGACAATGATGATATATATGCACACACTCCCATACACTACAAAAAAGGGCATCTAAGTTTCAATATAATGCTATTCAAGACACTCAGAACTATAAAAGTTATGGAAATTACACCCAAAAAATACTGTATTCAATTATATATCAGAAACTACTTACATAAACTAACCTGATACAAACTTTGGAATTAGAAAACACTTCCTTCTTTGTCATTGTTCTGGAGGTCAGATGTTTTCATCTGTATCAAGCCAGTACAGAGAGCTTTCTTCTGCTTTTGTGGTTGGTGAAAAAATATAAGATTTCCCAAGTGGGCTTCATACACTGTGTTGAAAAAAATGTGTATTTCTTCTTTCAAAGGTCATAGTTGTTTGTGTTCATTCAGTGTTATGATGATCACTTGTTTTGTTCTGTAGACATAATCATAGCTATCTGATATGAGGTAAATCAAAAATCTCATTCAAATAGATAATCAATATTTGCTGTATTCCAAACAGAAAAATGGAACACTTTTTCGGCGGAATATCTTGATTTGTGTAGGTCGTTCCTCTAATCACACGTTAGTCTGGTCTATACTTGTCATTGACTTTCCTTCATGATACTTGCAGTAGAGCAGAAAACAATGAACTGAGCAAGACATATCGATTCGACATGTACATATCGATATCAAAGTTGATATCCACGTGTATCAATATTAAAACTGATGTTATACAAGCACATCGATATATGCAACACAACTTATGTTTTAAAAAATAGTAGCCTTACAATTAAAATAGTTTAGAATTTTTCTGAAAATAGTTGCTTTTAGCTGTTTTTTGTAGGAAATAGTAGCCATAGTCGCCTATCATAAAAAATAGTAGCAATAGTCGCCTATAAGTCGCCACTGGCAGCCCTGCAATTAAGAATTAAGAGACAATTTTTTACATCCATGGCTGAAATTTTGTGTGGTTCAAAATTCCAGTCCAGGGTTACACATACCCATAATGGATGCAATCAATGTACATCAATAAGCTGAGCAGGGTTGAAGTATAGGAAAATGCATGGACAGTGTTTTTGCCCTATATGCATACCTGCCAATTTTCAGAAACCGAAATCCGTAAAAAAATTAATCGATATGTTCGATAAAAATTTTAATCGATATATTCAATGAAATTACTTGTTGCGCATATTGATTAAATATACTGAACATATCGATTAAAAAAGATATGTTACCTTTGAAACAAGTATCAACTTTTAATTGATATGACTACAGATGTTTGAATTTATCGGCACGTTTATTTCGATTAAAATAGAATCTATAAATAATTTCTTCTTACTATGCTATCATTATGATATATAAAGAGATAAAAATTTATTTTTATGGAGGTTTGCATCTCAAGGGAAAGATGTTCCACCCTTTGACCTCCAAATCCAATAGGATCGTATCCCACGCCGTCACGGAACAAACTAAAATGTTTTCAAAAACGAACCATTTTCATGCTAGGATTATCTTACGGAGAGACTGACGATGAGACAGTCAAATGAAATAAATGAGTGACACTCATTGGTAAATTATGCTCAACTAAAAACGAAGTGAATAAACACTTTGCACAAATCGCATCCAGTTCATTATCACTTTTAACTTTTAACAAAGGAAGTTCATTTGTATTTTTTTTTTCACGCAGTCAACATTAAATTTATGCTTGACGCTATATGATTAGTAATATCATTCCTTTCACCACGCGAAACGCTGAAATTACATCGACACATAGAGCAAAATTTTTCATTTTTTAAGATTTTGCAATACACAGGAAACTCCGCAGAATATGCATTTTTATATTGCTGCTCATAGCGAATCACTAACACTAAATTTATTGACATTTGAAAAAATGCAAGTAAAACTGCTAAAGTAAAACAGTAACAGTTTAAAGAGATGCAATTTGCAGAGGAAAAATAGTATACATATCACTAAGCTGTTCTCTGAGATTCAGAGGTCAGCTCCAAAAAGAAATACAAACTTCCAGATATTTTTACTTATTGTTGTCGTATCAAACTTCGCCATTTACAGGGATCTTGACATACAACTCGTGCTTCACTGATATCCATTACACGCCGTACACAAGATCTTTTATACTTCATACTCATAATCTTTTTCTCATGCAGACACTCCTGAATCTGATCCACCCATGTCTTCCTTGGCCTTCCTCTGCCTTTCCTTCCTGCCACTTGGGCTGAAAATATTTTCTTAGTAAGCATTTCATCACTCATTCTTTCAACATGGCCAAACTACCGAAGCATATTGGTCTCCACCTTGCCAACAACATTTTGCTTTACATCGCACAACTGCAATACATCTTCATTCCTCACGCAATCAGATCGTGTCTTGCCACAAACCCCACATAAGTAACGCATTTCTCCAGCACACAAACGACTCCTATGTTTCTTCTGCAATACCCAGGTTTCACTGCCATACATCAGAGTAGGAACAATTACTGTTTCATACACAGCCATGCGGGACTCTCTAGAGAACCCATCATTCCTGTGAAAACCTCCCAGAGCAGCTATGACTTTCAAAGAAGAATTCACTCGCCTACTGATTTCACCATGCCACTTGTTCTCTCTGTCAAACATGCTTCCTAAATACACAAACTCACTCACCTGGTCAATCACAGTGCCATTTATACTTACATTACATTCAGTGCTACCCATTCCTCTCTCAAACACCATAACTTTGGTTTTTCCCTTATTTATACACAGTTTGAATTTCATGCAAACTTCGTGCATCCAAGTCAACATACTCTGCAACTCACTTTTTCTCTCTGCCAACAGGACAGTGTCATCAGCATACAGCAATCTGTACACACGGATATCACCAAGACATAAACCACTATTATCTATTTTGGCCTCACGCATGCATGCGTCCATAAATATATTAAACAGACATGGTGACATTACACAACCTTGTCTAACTCCTGCACCAATGGAAAACCATTTTGATAAAACACCATTCACTCGTACACAAGCTCTACTACCAGCATACATGGCTTTTACACTATTAAGTAGCTTCCCAGTAACACCATATTCATTCAATACCTTCCACAAAAGTGTCCTATTCACTCGGTCGTAAGCTTTCTCTAAATCTATGAAGGCAGTAAAAACTTTCTTCCCAACAGCCAGATACTTTTCAATCATCATGTGAAATGCAAAAATCTGGTTAGTGCAGCCCTTACCAGGCATAAAACCACTCTGAACATCCCACACTTTCAATGATGTAAGACCCCGTACTTTTTCAATAACAACCTTACCAAACACTTTCTCTGGCACACTCAGTAAGCTAATACCACAATAGTTCTTGCATTCAGTCTGATCACCTTTTCCCTTATACAAGGGAACAATAATAGCATCCTTCCAATCCCGAGGGACCATTCCTAACTCCCAGCACAACTGGCAAATTTCAGTTAACCAGTCAATTATAGAGTCACCACTATACTTCAACATCTCTGCAGTTATGCGATCAACTCCTGGAGCCTTAGCATTCTAAAGAGATTTTAGAGCTTTACACACTTCTTCTCTTGAGACCCCTCCTGTGCTTTCATCCCTCATTGTGCATCATCTGCCCCTGTCTCAGAATCATTTTTGCTCTCCTGATCTAATAACTCACAGAAGTATTCACCCCATCTGTCACTTAACTCATTGGGCTCCCATATCATTTCCCCAATCTCATTCTTCACACAACTTACAATTTTGTTTCCCCTATTTTTCCTGAGTCACATGTACTTCCAGAAGGACTTTCTATCTTTCCAAAAAGCCAGTTCATGCCTTTCCACTTTCTCCTTCCTATGTTTTGTCTTACTGTGGCGAACCAGCTTAGCAGCTTGACGCTTCTTACAGCGATATTCATCCACAGAGACTCTAATTTGCAACATCCCCAAATAGGCTTCCTTCTTTTTCTTTACTGCCTCATCATTCTCACTATTCCACCAAGCATCACCTCTATTGTTACCCACTATTGTGGTGCCACAGACCTCTTTAGCAGCAGTAACAACACAGTTCTTAAAACATTCCCACTTCTTTTCTACATCCCTCTCACAAGATTTCAGATCCTTCAGTCGTTCTCTGAGTAAGTCAGAATACCGCTGATGATCTTCAAGGAGCCTATCATACTTTATTCTTTCTATCCTGGGTCTCTTCCTATTCCTTTTCCTCCAACCAACATTAAGTTTCCCTCGTGACACTACCAAGTAATAATCAGAACCAACATCCGCACCTCTCATCACATGGGTGTCAACAACTAAGTGTTTCAAACGCTGATCGTAAACAACAAAATCTATCACACTCTTTTGACCAAGAGTACGATTTTCCCAAGTATATGTGTGTATATACTTGTGGTTGAAAAATGTATTAGATACACACAAACCATTCTCAATGCAGAGTTCAATTAATCTTTCACCATTATCATTCACACAAGGATCATTAAACTTACCCAGAACATTGTCAGAAATTGCATTCTGCACACCTACTGTAGCATTGAAATCCCCTGCTATTATAACTTTTTCTTTAGCACCAAACTGGCTCAAAACAGCTTTTAGCTCATTCCAGAAATCTTCCTTCTTATCAGAAGGTTCCGAGTCACAAGGAGCATACACTACAACAATTACAATTCTCTGAAGTTTCACTTTCAAATGAATCCAGAGAATTCTCTCACTTATGCAACTATAGTGAATCAAGTTGTTCTTCATCTTTTCACTTAAAATCACACCTACACCAGCCTGTCCTCACATATTATTCAATACTCCAGACCACACACTCACCATGCCATTCACTTCTTCTACCCCAATTTCCTTCTTTTTGGTTTCACTTACACACAGCACATCCAGTCTATACTTATTCATCTCCTCAATCACCTCACTTATCTTGCCACTCATACCTCTAGTATTCCATACACCAATCTTACATTCACTCAGCCGAGATCTCTTTCTCATATGCCGTTTAGAAAGTCCAGGTCGATTCCGTGGTGGACCGTCCTTCTCAAGTGTGGTAGGTCCACCATATCCCACACTTGAGTCATTCTTAATATTTTTTTTTGTCTTTTTAATCGGGTAAGTACATCAGTGTGGGGGATTAGCCCACAGCTGAGGGTTCCAGTTGGTCATTCAACCTAAGGATTCTGGAACAAAACCCAGTGAGTTGGGGTCTTTTCGCCAATGTCACACAGAACTAGCTTGCACCTCTCCAAGATTTACAGGGGCCTAGTTGCTGTTGTGTGTGCCATTGTTACCACGGAGCGCCCCGAGGAGGCAAACCCATCACTCACTACATAGTACTGCAACATATTAATTTGGTTGAATCAAGGCAAAATATTTTTACGCACGTTATCGAGAGACGAAGAAAGCATTGGTTGGAAAACGTACAAACTTACTAACGGACGAGCAAAATAAATCATTGCTGGAGAAGCACTGGCTCCAATGAACATTGGACTTGCTTTTTTTCTTTTAACTTCCTAGCAGCATTCTTCCGTTAGATCAAATTTATTACCAGAGAAGAAGTTACGAAACCATGACCCAATGCATTTTTAATTTCACAAAACTGACAGTTTTTGCTTAATTTCGTCATGTTGGGTATCGATCTGGGCCTAAAAATTACACAGATTTAAAATCCGTTTGAATTTTTTTCTACGATAACTACGTTCTGAGATCGCATTTCGAACTAGGGTAGTAAAGACACCTGCTCCCAAGTGTGTGCTGCAATGCAAGTCACACCCACTTTGGCCTCCTTAGAAGTTGCAACCCGGGGGGACGAAGAATGCATGGGGACAGCGAGAGAGAACCAAGCCCAAGGTTAAACAAGCCCAGCTGGTTGTTATACTTATCAGTCTACGCGCGGCGTGAGTTTTAGTGTTTAAAACAACGCAAAACCTAACATGTGGGAAATCTGCTGCAAATGTTCCCACAAACACATTACGAATAAGCTTATTTATAATAACTAAAAAGTTGCTCGTAACTTACATCGGTGCTTTGCTTTGAATGGATTAAGTTAAATAAAAAAAGTATTAATAGCGGGTGCAAAATCATCAAAAAAGGAAAATAAATTTCGGGAAACCATCAAATCCGTAAAATTAACATTTTGCCCGTAAAACCGTAAAACTAGTCGCATATCCGTAAACTTTACGGGAAAATCGCAAAACCTGGCAGGTATGTATATGTGGCACTGGTTCTGTTCCTTCCCATGAACCAGGGGCAAACAATTCCTTATGGCTTTCCATGAAGCCTTATGAAGGGTGGCTAAAGCCTGAAAAAAAAAAAAAATCATTGCTGTACACATAGATGAGTGTATTCACATTGATTTGTACATTACACAAACTTGTTTAGAACTAGTAAGTCTAATACTACAATTCAGGGAAGCTGTGCTTATATTTTGCTGTGTATTGTCAATTTACTTATATCACTAAAACAATTTTCATAGCTGTCAAGTGATTGCATTTTCAATTTATCCCATGTCATCAAAAACAGATCTCCTGAGACAATTTCAAAGTGATCAAAGACACTCCAACTTTAAGAGAAAATACTGCAATTCTAGAACAGCTGAAGGAGAGTTTACAGTTTCATGTTTTATATACCAATCCAAAGTATTTTTTGAAGTAAAAAGAGATAAGATAGCAACTAAGAAAATATCATAAAACTACTAGCTGTTACACAGAAAATTTCTTTGTCTGCCACAGGACCCCTTCTCCCCCAGAAAAACACTTTTTTATAAGCCCTGGATGAATTGATCCATTTCTGCTGAATGTCCTTTGACTATTAAATGAGAAAGGCAATACGAACTCACCTCAGTATGATCCCCATTCACCAAAATATTCATCACCATGACAGTGTGCAGCTCACGATCACGAATTACCTACATCCTTGATTTGGACATGACACTGAAGGAAGAAAGGCTTAAAGAACTCTGAAAAACATTTCTAAGGTCCTTATCAGCTGTGTATGGAACACTGACTCATGTGCAAATACACTTTCCACACAGGACTTAAATATGAAAACAAAGAATGCTGATGTAGTTTGCAATATTTTTTTATCATAACATAAGTTTCTGTATTATAAATATTTAACGGGAATTATCGAGGATAAATTTATTAAGGTACATTACCTCTCAAATTTTTGATCTAAACACTAGATCTTAGTCAGGAGTTCTTGCTTCCTTCTACTTCCACAGGTCTGGCGACCAAGACGAAGATCTCAAATTTTCGATCTTAAACACTAGACGAAGATCTAGTATTTAGATCGAAAATTTGAGAGGTAATGAACCTTAATAAATTTATCCTCGATAATTCCCGTTAAATATTTATAATACTGAAAGTAATAAGAGGAAGCCATGAAGTCATTAATTACTAGAATAAGTTTCTGGGTAACATAAACGAGACTTCCTGTTTTCATCATGATCAAGGCTAACATGATGATGAAGTGCTGGGCTTTAAATTATAACTACTGGATTTTGCACAGCCAACAAGTGAAAAATAAGCACTTCTCAGTACTTTCTGCTATTTTGGGCCAAAAGTAAGGATTCAGCACCTTAAAAAACAAAACAAAAAAACATTTCAAGTGATTTTTAAGGTTTACAGGAATTGTATGCTATATATAAAATCATGCTTTTGTTAAAAAGAAATGATAATGTGATTATTTTTCTAAGTCCATATTAGCAGTAGTTTCCTGAAACATAAATCCCCATGAGTACCATGCTTTTACAGTGTTGTGTTTGAAAGCTACGATGACCTTCAGAATGTGAAGAAGGGAGAGAATCATAGCACCACCTAGCTATTCCGGTTGTTTCTCCAGAATTTCAAGCTGAGAATGTTTTCCTCTTTTAAACTTTTAAAATGGGGGGGCGCATGGGTTGGGGTCACTATTCATTACCATTTGTTTACTGACATCTGTAGACTACTGGGCTGTTTGAAAAATATAAAAAGATAAGTGACAGAACAAAAAACAACTGCATGTACACACACAAACACAATTCATCTGCAACGATAGAAAAACTAGAAAACTAACTTTAGAAGGTGCAGTGCAAATATTTTCTTCACTGTTGGACTTGTAAGAAGAATTCACAGGAGAGAATCTTCCATTTGTTAGCAGACCATCTTGGCTCAAGGTACTTTCCTTCCAACTTAATATAGATACTTCAGTTTCAATTGGAGTGGATGTTACAGGAACCATGAAATGAGAAACTTGATGTGACTTGGCAAGCAAATTTTCCTTCTAGAAATGTTTAATATGATACAAAATAAAACTAAATGACCTGACAGGAATGAAAACAAAACACATAGAACATGTTTTATATTTAATACAATTTTTACCTAGCATCATCCACATACTTTCTATTGACACTGGTTATAACTAATTTATACCACTTGTGAACAAGTAATTAGTATGGATGGACATACATATAAAAACAGCATTTTTGAAATTCACAGAATCTTACTGATAAAAAGTTGAAAAATGGTAAATAAAGATAACTTATGTGAAGGTTTTTACGCTACTTTTCATGTAAAGGTGAAAATGTAAATTATCATTTTACCATTAAAATATTAATTCATATTGCTGGAATTCATAATTTATTAATTATTGAAAAATATCAGATTTATCAATTGAAAATTTGTTTTGATCAACAAATTAATAAGGTTGATCCCTAGCTGATGAAACATGATGCAATTTGTCAATTATAGCTAACTTTCATGTGAAGGGTTTATACCTTAGTTGATACCCCCTTCTCCCCATAATCTCCACTGAGTGATAATACTGTAGACACTAAAAATCTCTCCCCATAATCTCCACTGAGTGACAATACTGTAGACACAATACTATAGACACTAAAATACAATTTTGCACTTTCTCTTAAAATTTAAATTTAAAATTACAAAGAAGTTATCACAAATATTAAACTGCAGCCATTTGTGACTATCATTTTTAGTGTATTATTGAAATGATGACCATGCACATATAATTTTACTTGCAACATTAGAAAAGAACATAGGAATGCTTTTTCCTACAGTGGTGCAAGCATACATGTAACTATAGATACACTTCAGCATTCTTAATTATGTATTTGTGTCATCAAAATGATAACTGAAAAATAATTTGCTTACAAAAATGAAATTTCAAACTCATTAAATAAAATGTTAGTAAGAGGAAAACCTACCTTTTCTGTAATTGCTTTCTCTATTATTGAAGATAAATATTCAGTGAAGTAAGTTCTGCCTTTGGAAGTGCTTTCAATGATAAACAGCACAGCAGAAAATGCAGTGTCACCAAACTGATGCAAATGTTTAGGAACAGCAACAAATTTTCACAAAAAAAAAAAAAAATGTGGGCATGTTATTCTACATAGAAAAATGCTAGTGTAAATTGTATAAAATGGTCCTCTAAGTGTAGAAACCAAAGGTTGATATAGTCACAGAAATGTTTGCAACTTTAAAGAAATGTAAGGATGAAACAAGTATTCAGAAAATAATTTAAGATATACCAAATGAGAATGATTAATTTAACATGCTATTTTTTGCACATTTTGTTTTTAATTTAGTTGCTTCTTGATCTTTCAGACATTAATTCAAAACACCTAACCTAAAAACTAGCTTAGTGCAGCGATACGTGGACTAATCATTGCAACATCGTAGGTGTGTATATATATATATATATATAAAATCATGAAATTCTGTTTAACATGTTGTACTTATTACCAAGATGGGCATGTTAGAGAAACTGGGCACAGCATGGATTGGAATTCCCTTAAAGTAATCAGTTTCCAAAGCAATTTCCAAAAAGAAAACTGAAAGAAGGAATAGAGATTGAGAAAAATCAAAATTCCATCATCAATGACTGCAAAGGATTTTCCCTGCCTAACATCTGGCAGGATTTGTTGAAAAATAACCTAAACCGTCAAGGTTAACCGTAACCGTCAAGGTAAACCGTAACCATGATAGTGACAAGCAAAAAGTGACAACAACAAGAGAGCCTGAAGAAGGAGAAGAGTTTTCTCCGAAAATTTGCTATAAATGAAAAAATTTCCTAGTAAATTCCCATAAGTTGCTTTAGATTATTAAAGCTTTATATGTTGTTACATATATACAGCTAAGCTTCAGGATAAAAAACAAAAAAACTGTTAACTGTGATAAAATTGATATGGTGAGTCAAACTGATAAAAGTTTGACTCACCATATCAATTTTGGTCAATGAGCAGCCACTCCTTTATATCATCATTGTTGCGGTTTTTACAGTAGATAAACAAAATTTATGCAAAATGAATAAAAGTTTAGTTTAAAACCATTAATGACAAAAAGCAGAGCTAACAACCACAAACAAAGAAATGCCAAGTGAAATAGATAAAAAAAGTTGCATTAAAATCTTATAAAACATTGATTTCTGTCTTGTATATAAGCCATAATCACTACTGCCACTTCCAAACGTGTTTTTTTTTTTTTTGATTGGAGGTTTAACGACCACTGTGAGCAACTCAATGGGCTATAAGCAGTCGTCCGTCCCTAATTTAGGGTCACTGGTTCCAGGGAAGGGAGAGAGCCAGTGCCGTAAGACAAACACAACATCCATGCCTCACCGGGATTCGAACCTGGGCCCCTTTCGGACGAATGATCAGCGGCCATCGCTTAGATCACTGCGCCACCGGGACGGCCCAAACGTGTTTCAATCATATCAACATGGCCTTCATCAGCGGTGGATGATGTTGTCCACTGCTGATTCTTTACTGCCTTGAGGATTTACTGCCAGCTCATCATATCAGACAATGTCATGCTCAGCAATGTACATGTCACATTCTGCTCCACCTGGTGGATGTTTTATAACATGATTTTTCTGTGTTAAAGTTTGAATTCTTTTTTTTTTTTTTCCAGATCACTTTCTCGTTTAATTAGGTACTTCCACGCATATGATAGTTCTATTGGAGTGTTAGTATTACAATTATATTTCTTTGCCTTCTTTGGTTAACTGAAACTTGTCAGCTGTGCCGGGAGTTAGGAATGGTCTCTCGGGATTGGTAAGATGCTATCATTGTTTCCTTGTATAAGGGAAAAGGTGATCAGACTGACTGTAAGAACTATCGTGGTATTAGCCTACTGAGTGTGCCATGGAAAATGTTTGGTAAGGTCGTTATTGAAAAAGTATGGCGTCTTACATCAGAGAAAGTGTGGGATGTTCAGAGTGGTTTCATGCCTGGTAAAGGCCGCACTAACCAAATTTGTCCATTACGCATGATGATTGAAAAGTATCTGGTTATTGGTAACAAAGTTTTTGCTGCCTTCATAGATTAACAAAAAGCTTATGATCGAGTAAATAGGACACTTCTGTAGAAGGTATTGAATGAATATGGTGTTCCAAAGTAATCGAGGTAGTTGCCTTCAATGCACGATCTTAAAAAACAAGAGTCACTCACAATACAAATTTAAATTTGTTGGCTGAATTTAAAGATTTTATTGTATATAAGAACTTTCGGGTTTCCCTAGAATCCATCATCAGATACAGGAGAAGGAATAAATTTAAATAAAGTGTTACGTGAACATAATATAGATATCAGATATGAATATGACATAATGTTACGTGAACGTAATATAGATATCAGATATGAATATGACATAATGTCACATGTCATAATGTCATCAAATTGTCAAACGACGTGGCATGTATCATGAAATAAAGAAAATAAAGGAAATAGAATACAGGTATACATAGAATACTGCATTGTAAAAATAAAGGAAGGCTAGTAGGTATAAATTGTGTTGTTCTCATCAGGAGACACAACAAAGAGCACTATAGCAGAAATTGAGATTAAGTGATTTCGTTCTCAGTTTGCCTCGTATTCGGAACTGTAAATAGTTTCCAGATTGTAGGTACAGATACTGGAACATTGTCATAAAAAAGTTTCCAGATTGTAGGTACAGATAAGCCACCTTTATCATAAAAAAAGCTCTTAAGAAGCTCCACCAAGAAAACTCAACTACTCTCCAAAGGGACCAACAACCTCGTAGATATATAGGTTCCATAGATTATTATTCAACCATAACACCTGTTCTCAAAGCCATTTGCAGAAACTTTCACCTGGAATTCGGAATACGTACTACAAACATTTTCCAGTTAATTAAAAAAGATCGAGACCAGGTAACAAAGCTAAACAAATTTGGCGTTTACAGCATCCCCTTAAAAAGTATTGATGCTGACACTCCAGATAGTAAATATATAGGATCTACAAAACGTACACTAGCAACAAGACTGAATGAACATAAATACGCCGTAAAGAATGGACTTAAAAATTCTGCATTGTCTCGACTCGTGTGCGATGGCCTGCACTATCCAATTTGGAATGATGATCCCATCATCGTAACACCAAGTGCTGTCTCTTCATTGCTGTTCACCGAGAGCCCTGTAATTGCTACTCAGAGACATTTATGCTGTAATGACAATGTTCCAGTATCTGTACCTACAATCTGGAAACTATTTACAGTTCCGAATACGAGGCAAACTGAGGACGAAATCACTTAATCTCGATTTTTGCTATAGTGCTCTTTGTTGTGTCTCCTGATGAGAACAACACAATTTATACCTACTAACCTTCCTTTATTTTTACAATGCAGTATTCTATGTATACCTGTATTCTATTTCCTTTATTTTCTTTATTTCATGATACATGCCACGTCGTTTGACAATTTGATGACATTATTACACGTGACATTATGTCATATTCATATCTGATATCTATATTATGTTCACATAACACTTTATTTAAATTTATTCCTTCTCCTGTATCTGATGATGGATTCTAGGGAAACCCGAAAGTTCTTATATACAATAAAATCTTTAAATTCAGCCAACGAATTTAAATTTGTATTGTGAGTGACTCTTGTTTTTTAAGATTGTGCATTGAAGGCAACTACCTCGATTACTTTGGACTATTTCAGCACGAATTTGAATTCTCCGAATATGGTGTTACTGGGAACCTACTTCATAGTGTAAAAGCCATGTATGCTGGCAGTAGAGCTTGTGTACGAGTGAATGGCATTTTATCAAAATGGTTTTCTATTGGTGAAGGAGTCAGGCAAGGTTGTCTAATGTCGCCATAACTGTTAAATATATTTATGGATGCATGCACGATGCCAAAATAGATAATACTGGTTTATGTCTTGGTGATATCCGTGTGTGAAGATTGCTGTACGTTGATGACACTGTCCTGTTGGCAGAGAGCAAAAGTGAGTTGCAGAGTATGTTGTCCCGGATGTACAAAGTTTGCATGAAATTCAAACTGAGTATAAATAAGAGGCGGTCCATAAAGTACGTCCGAGATTACATGGGGAAGGGGAAGTTTAGTAATTCAGATGTCCAGCAGCAACAATATAGTGGATGACATTTCTTCATTTTGTTTTCTCTTTTTCTTCTTTTAATAGTTAAAAAAGCATGAAATATTTCACATTTCTGATTATATTTAGCTAAATCAGAATATTAATATTAAGTTCTCGTATTTGTACTACCAAATCTATCGTGTTTTACAGATGGTATGATCGGGAGTGTTGCAACCTTGAATGCGTGCATTCATTTGTAGATCTTTATTTCAGAATGATAAAATTCGGGTAGCATTAGGAAATAAATTAATGCCAAATAATAAATATATTCTCAAGAAAAATGTAAATATATGGAAAATTCCTTTAAATAATTACATGTTTTCTTTCTGCATTTCAATGGACTTCTAAAAACAGCTGTCAAAAATAAAGGGGGTTGTGGGAATTAGGACATACTTTTTTTTTGGGGGGGGGGCTGTCAACAATCGGACAAAATGTGACATGGGGGAGGGTGGGGAGTCTAAAAATAGTTAGAAATCATGGACGTACTTTATGGATGGCTCCTAAGGGAAAAACCAAAGTTACGGTTTTTGAGCGAGGAACTGGTAGTACTGAATGTAATGCAAGTCTAAATGGCACAGTAATTGACCAGGTAATGAGTTTGTGTATTTAGGAAGCATGTTTGACAGAAAGAACAAACTGGATGGTGAAATTAGTAGGCGAGTGAATTCTTCATTGAAAATCATAGCTACCTTGGCAGGTTTTCACAGGAATGATGGGTTCTTAAGGGAGTCCCGTATGACTGTGTATGAAAGTGTAATTGTTCCTACTCTGATGTATTGCAGTGAAATATGGGTACTACAAAAGAAACATAAGAGTCGTTTGTGTGCTGGAGAAATGCGTTAATTACGGGGGGGAGACTCATTCTGATCGTGTGAGGAATGAAGAGTGTTACAGTAGTGTAATGTGAAACAAAATGTTGTTAGCAAGGTGGAGACTAATATGCTTCGGTGGTTTGGGCATGTTGAAAGAATGAGTGAGGAGATGCTTACTAAAAATTTTTTTTAGCCCAAGTGGCAGGCAGGAAAGGCAGAGGAAGGCAGAGGAAGGCCGAGGAAGTCATAGGAGGATCAGATTCATGAGTGTCTGCATGAGAAAAAGATTATCAGTATGAAATGTAGAAGATCTTGTGTGCGTCGTGTGATGGATGTCAGTGAAGCCCGAGTTGTATGTCAAGATTGCTGTAAATGGAGAAGTTTCATACGGCAACAGTAAGTAAATAATCAGTTTAAAGTTGTTGTTGTTTTTTTTCTTTATGGAGCTAACCTTTGAATCCCACAGAACAGCTTAGTGATATGCATGTATGCAGACATACCTACATATAATACATAGAGATCCAGTACCTCTTTTAGAATTCCTATTACGCACGTTAAAATACGGACATGTGATTATGGTGGTGCAGCTAATTATGACGTTTATTATTTAAAAAATAAAGATTAAAAGAAAGCAAGAGCAATTACTCACCTATATTCGTCCAGAAGTCGTTTTATTTGTCCAGAAGTCGTTTTGTTCATCCAGAAGTCGTTTTGTTCGTCCAGAAGTCGTTTTTGTTCGCATACCACCGTAGTTCCTACGGTGGTATGCTAACAAAAACGACTTCTGGACGAATATAGGTGAGTAATTGCTCTTGCTTTCTTTTAATCTTTATTTTCTAAATAATAAATGTCATAATTAGCTGCACCACCATAGTCACATGTCCGTATTTTAACGTGCGTAATAGCAATTCTAAAAGAGGTACTGAATCTCTATGTATTATGTACTTTAACCATGTATATAACTTGTGACTTCCTTATACGGAAGATATACATGAAGTATCTATTATACCTACATATGTATGTATGTATGTCTTCTCAATAGTTACAGCTTCAGATATTAAAATTTGTCAATAGTTACAGCTTCAGATATTAAATTGGTTGTGGTTCAAAGTTATCATCCGGGTATTAGTTCAGTCAGGTTCAGAATTATTATGTAGACAGTATTGTACTAATGAGGTTTTAATTTTTGTTTATTCCAATTGTTTATATGTTAATTTAGTCTGATTATCAAGTTTCGTATTGTAATTCTTATATAAATGGTATTATTGCAGCTATTATTATCTTGTGGTAATACGGGTATTTGATAAATGCCAGCTTTATTTAAAATAGAAATGCGGTCGTTATCCTGGGTTAATAATTTGATAGTATTATTGATCTTTTCAGCAATCCGAAGGCCTGCTTTATGACACTCTGTCTTTAGTATACCAGTAATTGGTTGCATATAAAGAATGTTCCATAATATTTTGGAGGTTCTTTATCTCTGCTGGGTGCTATAATATTTGCTGATGTTTTAGTTTTTGTACAATCTATTTACAGTCTTTATATTGTAACCAATTTAAAAGCTTTGGATACAATATAAAGAAGTGTGGAAGATGCAGTGATAAGAAGGGTGGAAGATGCAGTGGTTGAAAATTTTACAAAGAAAAACTTCCTACCATGCTATGTGTGGATACAACAGGTGAGTTTGAGAAGCCTTTGATAACTGGAAAAAAACAACAACACTGATTTAAAGATATGGGCATTAGAACGTTATATGAGGATTATCCAGAAAGTAGCAAATTATTGATAGTTAACTAGGAATCTGTAGTTGTATGGCTTTCAGGGGCAGAAGTGAAAGGCAATTTTATTTTATTTTTTCACCTAGACATTGCTACAAAACAACTAGTTATTCTTTCTTTCACCAAACACGAGATCTGCCAGCCTCTAGAACAGGGCATTATAAAAAGTTTAAAAAAGTACTACCATCAAAGAGCAGTAAGGAACCTTTTGGCAAAAATATGGATAGAAGCAGAGTCAGCCAGTGTGCTTACAAACATTGTCAGTATTGTGGGAGCTATATTTTGAATCTTATCTGCCACAAATAATAATATAAAAAAAATATATGATAAAGTACACAGCTGTTTCTGGAAAATGTGTGTTATTTTTTCCACAAAAAGACATCACCTTCAGTTGGTGAAATTAGAGTTGCTGGTGATACTCATTTAGAAGAATTTTTAAAATTCTATTATGACTATTGATTATGCTGTAAGCAACACACGCACACAAGTCACCTTCTAACCTTACAAATTTAGCAAATATCAGCTGTAAGTGTCATGAATTTCAAGATACTGTTTTTTATGATAACTTTCATAAGTACATTATTACTGGTAATTTGGATTTCATTGATAATCCTCATTTAAGAAGGATCTTAGGTTTTGGAGCTAAGTTCAGGCCATCATTCTACCTCTCTAAAGAAAGAATTAAGTCTAATTTTTATCAGGACTTAAATATTACGAAATACGCAATTCATGAGGCAACCTTAAGGGTTGTCTTATGTTATTAACGTGCTTTAGAATAAATATACATAATATCTAAGGTATTGTTTACCTGATATTGTCAAAGTATTTCGCACATTGTTGCTCTGTGAGGCATGTACCCCCGGCCCGAGAGGTCTTATGTCTAGGGTTTTTGGTTAGTTTTTTTAGAAATAAAACAATTAGGTTATATATTTTCAGTTCAACATTCATTCATTCACACAATCAAACGTTTTAAATTTACTATTAATTAAAAGATTGTAGTAGAAGGAGTTATACTCATCGGGTCAGGAGACGTCTCACAAGGGGTTCGTCGTCACATTGTTACAGCGAGCGCTTTCAGTATTGTCATAATACCATCGTCGGGCCTCTACTTCCACACGAGGGTTCCTATCGTGTGTGTAATCGCTGGAGTTGCACGTCGGGAATTGAAGGCAAGGTTTGTGGTCTGTATGTGTTAGGTGATTTGTTTCTCATGTGTCGCCATCTATTGGACGAGTTGGTAGGTATCAGTCATAAGTATAATTCATTTTTCATTTTTGTGTAGATATTTTTGGGCTACTAATATTTATTTGCAGAAACAGGTGTATTATTTTTAGTCCTTTATTTCATGGTGTGATTTTTTGTAATGTTCTTCTTTTTGTCTTTTTTATGGATTATTTCGTTTTTTATAAGTGATTTCTAGGCTGTCTAGAAATCAATATACATAAACAAAACAACGGATAAAAGCAAGAAGCATTTTCAAATAATGCGAGCACGTGATAACAATAACGAGGTTTACAATAAATATAGTGGAAGTTTGGTCATGCGCTAAAAGGATTCAACAAATAATACTATGAATTGCTATTACATATGCAAAGAAATATATACATACATACATACATATCACTAAGCTGTTCTCTGAGATTCAGAGGTTAGCTCAAAAAGAAATACAAACTTCCCGATATTTTTACCCATTGTTGTCGTATCAAAATTCGCCATTTACAGCGATCTTGACATACAACTCGTGCTTCACTGATATCCATTACACGCCGTACACAAGATATTTTATACTTCATGCTCATAATCTTTTTCTCATGCAGACACTCCTGAATCTGATCCAATCATGTCTTCCTTGGCCTTCCTCTGCCTTTCCTTCCTGCCACTTGGGCTGAAAAGATTTTCTTAGTAAGCATTTCATCACTCATTCTTTCAACATGGCCAAACCACCGAAGCATATTGGTCTCCACCTTGCTAACAACATTTTGCTTTACATCACACAACTGCAATACATCTTCATTCCTCATGCAATCAGATCGTGTCTTGCCACAAACCCCACGTAAGTAATGCATTTCTCCCGCACACAAACGACTCCTATGTTTCTTCTGCAGTACCCAGGTTTCACTGCCATACATCAGAGTAGGAACAGTTACTATTTCATACACAGCCATGCGGGACTCTCTAGAGAACCCATCATTCCTGTGAAAACCTCCCAGAGCAGCTATGACTTTCAAAGAAGAATTCACTCGCCTACTGATTTCACCATCCAACTTGTTCTCTCTGTCAAACATGCTTCCTAAATACACAAACTCACTCACCTGGTCAATCACAGTGCCATTTATACTTACATTACATTCAGTGCTACCCATTCTTCTCTCAAACACCATAACTTTGGCTTTTCCCTTATTTATACTCAGTTTGAATTTCATGCAAACTTCGTGCATCCGAGTCAACATACTCTGCAACTCACTTTTGCTCTCTGCCAACAGGACAGTGTCATCAGCATACAGCAAATGACGACTCAAAAAGAGTGATACTCATTTACTGCTTTCACCCTAACATTTGAAAACAAAATATAGAATAATAACAAGATTAAACATCAAGCCTGAACTTAACCCTTCAATACGAAGATTTGACTGCATAACAAGCCTGAACTTAACCCTTCAATACGAAGATTTGACTGAATCAATGTTCATGTGAAAAAAGGAGATGTCTACCATTTGAAACATGATGAAAAGGATTTTGTCACAATAGGACTACAAAGGACCCTACAATATCCTGGAATGCTCCATGACCAAATGTGAGTAACATTCTTAAACTCTTATTATCTATTTATTTCTATATTATAAACTTTAGGGTATATTATGTAATTATAATCCTTCGTCAAACAAAGACGTTTCCCGAAAGCATTTCAACAACAACGTGAGAAACAGTAAATAATGCAACAACTGAATAGTTGACATTAATGTATAATATAAAAATGTCATCAACATACCTGCAATAAATGATGGGTGGGTCTGGAAGTTTTTTAATAATTTTGTTTTCAATATCACACATGATTATTTCTGAAAATAAGGAAGATAGTGGGGATCCCATTGGGGCTCCTACTTCTTTGCCTATAGATTTTTTGTCAAACTCAAAGTAATTGTTATTAGAAATATAGGTTAAAATGTTAAATAACTCAATTTTAATTGTATATTATTAAATTGAGATTTATTTAATGATAACTCTTTAATGATAATGTCTATGGCTTTTGATACAGGGGTACTTGGGAATAATGATTTAACGTCTAAACTTGCCATAAACATACCAGATAGTGGAACATTAATAGATTTTATTTTAGCAATGAGCACTAAACTGTTTTTTAAACAGTATTCATTATTCATGAAAAAGGGGGCCAATTTTTTTTAAAGAATCAAAAAATAAATCTCAATTTAATAATATACCATTACAAAAGCTATTTAACATTTTATCCTATATTTCCAATAACAATTATTTGAGTTTGACAAAAAAATCTATAGGCAAGAAAGTAGGAGCCCCAATGGGATCCCCATTATCTTCTTCATTTTCAGAAGTAATCATGTGTGATATTGAAAACAAAATTATTAAAAAACTTCCAGACCCACCCATCATTTATTGTGGGTACGTTGATGACATTTTTATTTTGTCTAAATTAAAACAAGAACTTGAAGTACTGAAGAATAAATTTATCACTTGTTACCCAGAGATTGAATTAACTTTAGAATTTGAACAAGATGAAAACATTTCCTTCTTAGATATAGAAATAATTAAAAAAAGAGAAATTTTGAATACAGAGTTTTTAGAAAACCAACCTATGTACCTATTATGATCCCATATCAATCTGAACACCCAAAAACTCAAAGTAAATGGTATTAGGAATTGGGTAAAACGAGCCATCACACATTCCTCAAATAGAAAGTACAGAGAAGAAGAAATCCAATGGATTATTAACACAAGCAAACAATATGGATATGACACAAAAACTGTTAAAAAGTTTATTTTTGAATACAAAAAGAGATTAAAAGTCTAGTCAAAACATCCCAAAAAAGAAATGCAAATTTTCAGGTTCTTTTCCTTTTATTAGAGGACTAAGTGGAAAATTTTTAAGATTAGTGAAGAAACACATTATTTTTGGTCTTTCCGTTCAGAATATTGGTGACTTAATTATAAAGAAAAATATAACAATAATATACCTCAATCAGCAGGCGTATATGAAATTCCTATTTTTTCACAGAGTTCTGGAGACCACATTTTTTACGTTGGCAGCACAAAAAATAGATTAATAAAAAGATTACATCAACATATAAAAAAACGAAAAAAAGAAGAAAAAACTGCACATCCAACACTGCGTTAAACATAAACAATATCCTGATTTTGAAAATATTAAATCACTAACCACGCACACAAATGAATGAAGCAAAAAAAAAAAAAAGAAGATAAAATATGCAACTTACAAGACCCCACCACACTAGACACAGCCTAGAAATCACTTATAAAAAATGAAAAATCCATAAAAAAAGACAAAAAAAAAAAAGAACATTATAAAAAATCACACCATTAAATAAAGGACTAAAAATAATACACCTGTTTCTACAAACAAATAATAATAGCCCAAAATTATCTACACAAAAATGAAAAATGAATTATACTTACAACTGATAACTACCAACTCATCCAATAGATGGTGACACATGAGAAACAAATCACCTAACACATACACAGGCCGTAAATCTTCCCTTCGATTCCCGACATGCAACTCTAGGACTACACACACGGTAGGAACCCTCGTGTGGAAGTAGAGGCCCGACGATGGTATTGTGACAATACCGAAAGTGCTCGCCGTAACAACGAACTCCTTGTCAGACGTCTCTTGACCCGATGAGTATAACTCCTTCTACTACAATCTTTTAATTAATAGTAAATTTAAAACGTTTGATTGTGCAAATGAATGAATGTTGAACTGAAAATATATAATCTAATTGTTTTATTTCTAAAAAAATTTTTAACTAACCAAAAACTTGTAACATAAAAGACCTCTCGAGCTGGGAGCACGTGCCTCACAGAGCAACAACGTGCGAAATACTTTGACAATATCAGGTAAACAATACCTTAGATATTATGTATATTTAGGACTTAAGTATATTGTTAAAACTAGCTTAGCCTACAACATGCCAATCAAGGTCTTTGCTGAATGGAAATGCAATGTTATTCAAGAATTTAAACAGAATTTAGCAAATCAAAATATTTTTTACAATAACAGCCTAGCTCTTTCTCCTGAATTGAAAAAATCACTTTCTAAATTACAAGAAGAATTTATCTTCACCACTACAGATAAAGACAATAATAATTTTGCAATTATCTGCAAAAAATTCTATTACAAATTAATTCTGCAAGAGGTGCACAACAGGGTTACATATAGGCCTACTTCAGTTTCCAATAGAGCTCACTAATAAATTTAAAGCATTTCACAGGCAGCTGGGGCTTAGAACGGCAAATAGTTATGAACATGAATTTCCTTATCATTTTGCTACGGCAAAATTCCATAAGGAACCGGTGAAATTCAGATTCATAGCTAGTGGGACCAAAAGTCATAAAAAAGAAATAGATCAGTATTTTGAATCAGTTTTGAAGAAAGTATTAAACCTAATTAAATCCCAGGTAAACCTAACATGTAAGAACTTCTGGATTATTAAAAGCAACGCTGAGGTCATTTCTGAAATTCTTGATATTATGCCTGCTGAGGACAATAAATATGACTTTGAGAACCTGTACACCAGCCTCCCATTAGAGGACATCATTCAGTACCCTCAAGTTATTCTTTAATGAATTTAAAATCTTTAGCATCATTTCGGAAAGTTCTTGGCATACACTTCTACATTGCTGTATTAAAAATAAATTTTTCATCTACAATAAGAAGTTTTACAAACAGGTTAATGGCATCCTATGGGGTGTTCACATTCCACGAGAGTATGCAACTTATTCTTGTTCATTAAAGAATATCAATTCATGAAGTCAAATTCTTCCCATCAGGATAGTTACTCGCATATCTACAGATACATAGATGACCTGCTTTGCTTAAATAATTCAGGAAATATCGAAAAAGACTTTGAAGCTATTTTTCCTAAATGCCTTAAACTAAATTCAGGTTAAAACATCCATAGCGGAAGCCACAGTTGTTCATAAATTTACGCGCATACATATATAAGTATTACAAGGTTTCTTACCTCTTTTAACCTTTCACCACACGTTTCATTCTTTCTGCCATCATGCTTGGTTTAGGCTTCCGGTGCACTGATATTTGGTCTTCAGGTTCTTCCAGGTTGCAAAATTGTATCCCTCTCCCTGGTGGGAAGGGTGGGAGGGGAGGGGGATACAATTTTGCAACCTGGACAACAAGGCACTTCAGAGACTTGAGCGTTGGTAGAGCTTTTGAAAGAACCTGAAGACCAAATATCACCGCACTGGAAGCCTAAACCAAGCGTGGCGGCAGAAAGAATGAAACGTGTGGTGAAATGTTAAGAAACCTTGTAATACTTGCCTTAAACTAAATAAAACAAATGACAATAACCAAATTCTTGAATTTTTGGATTTAGCTATAAATCTTAATGCAAGCAACCCTGTCCTCAGCCTTTATGATAAAAGAAGAAATCAGTTTAAATTTAAAATAGTCAAATATGGTATGTAGTGGAGCAATATTTCTAATGAAGTAATAGAAAATGTATTTATTTCACAAGTCCTAAGGCTTTCTAGAATATGTAGCTTAAAAATCTGAACTAGAGAAACATGTTATTGTTTTAATCCAACAGTTTCTTGATAACCAAGTGCCTAGAAACTTCTTAAAAGTTGCATTAAGAAAAATAGTTCTCAAACATAGAGTTAGGATGGAAGACTTAATTTAATTTAAATCTTGTCGACCAAATGAATTGTCTAAATTAAAGCTATTTATAGAGGTTTAGATAATGATGTGGTCAACTAACAATTTAGGAACCTATAATACACTATTTTCTCCCTTTCCTTTGATTCACACAAAAAAAAGGTTATAATTAAAAATATACAAAAAAAGCATAAAACTTTTAAGTAAAAATATCTAAATATATATATATATAAAATAAAAGCAAGAAAAAATAGTAATACTTAATTATCAAAGGCTTGGGAAGGATATTGCTATTTGGGTTATTATAATACTTTTAGAACTTATGGGAGCTGACCAAAGTCCCACGGAAAAACTTTAAACACTGCCAAAACGAACAACCAACTTTCAAAGAGTGTTAAACAACTAAAAAAAATAATAATACAATTAAAATTAAAGAAAGAAGTAAACAGAATACAGAAAAACGACTTACTAGTCCTGGGAAGAGCATGTTGCTCACTCCCCAAGGGAGACAAAACTAACTGCAGAGGCATGTCCATCGTAGCACTACCTAGCGGCCAACTTAAGAACCTTCCTGGGATGCAAAACAGGGAAGTTCCTCAGAGGAAACCTCAAATTCCAGACTTAATGTTCTGAAAAAACCGCTACGAGTTTTCAGAACAAACCTAAATACTAGAAGGCCATTTCTGGGAGTAGGGAATATGTATCTCTGCTCCCAAAAATTCAAAAAGTATTACTATAACCCAAATAGCCACATTATTTCCAAACCTTTGATATTTAAGTAATACTATTTTTTCTTGCTTTTAATTTTTATAAATATTTTTTTGGGAATTTTTTCTTAAGAATCTTGTGGCTTTTTTTTTTTTTTTTTTTTTTTGTAAATCAAAGGAGAGGGCTGTAGAATAGTGTATTATAGGTTCCTTAATTGTTAGTTGATCACATCATTATCTAAACCTCTAAAATTAGCTTTAATTTAGACAATTCATTCGGTCAACAAGACTTAAATTAAGCCTTCCATCCTAATTCTATGCTTGAGAACTATTTTTCTTTTAGTACTAATTTTTCCCTGGATTTGCAATATTTTGGGGTCCTCGGTTTCCTTTTATTTCGTATTAAATTGAGCTTGTCTCTGTCGTTGTGCGGTCGGGCAATGTTATTTAGTTTGCTGGGTTGGTTTAAAAATCCTTTTTTTTAATTTGACAAGTTTAACCTTAAATTTAATCTGTCCTTATAGCAAACTAAATTGGCAGAAACCTACAATTCACTGGTCTCAGTAGATAAATGAGTGATTTTCTTTATGCTTGCCCTTGACGAAGCCATCGGCGAATCAGTCATTGATCTGCTTCTCTGTGTTCTTCTGTTTGTTTGGTTTCCATCGTTCGGAGCTAGCTTGCTTCGGACAGTTGGGGAATAATGGTTGTTCTTCTGCTTGTTCTCGGATTTTTTTGTTTTGTTTTGTTTTCGTTTTTTTCAAAAAATTTTGCTCTTTGAGTTTTGCATTTTTTAATATATATATATATATATATGCAATTTTATTTTTGGAGATGATTACACATCAGCAATGAAACAGGAACTGCAGATCAAGATTCACATAAAAACAAATTTTCATGTGATTTAAGTTTACTAAAAGAAAAAAAATGACAAAATCTCACAAGTATGTATATGTAGATGAAACTGAGGGAAAATATAATGAGAAAGACAGAGATGACTGATAACACTGACAAATAAGTTTTACAGTATGTTACACTATGAAAATCAATGTTACAACTTATAAACACATGACTTACCTTCTTCATGTCTTCAGTCAAAGGACTTGAAGACAAATTTGATTCTTGCATTACAGAAAAAGTGATAAAATCAGCATCTCCCACACACTGATCAAGTACTACTAGAAAATAAAATAAAATAAAATAAATATTTTTTTTCATCTATTATGTCAGCAATGTACATGAAACTACAATTTAATTGTCACATGTGAACAGCAAAAGGACATATGCCAACATGTATCAGAAATGCTCAACCTTCTTAATATGAGTACCATTTTTAAATTCTAAAAATTTTGGAAACCCCTTTGTAATAATAACAATAATTGCACTGAAGCATTTGGAAACTTTTCCTACCATGGTTCTGTAAACTGACAAATAATTTTACATGGCTCATTATTATTGAAGACACTGATTTCTTTAAGATTGGATAATTAACAAAAAAAATTATTTACCTCTTAGTACATGAAATGCAACTTATTAAAAAAAAAAGACCAAAAAAAAAAAAAAAAATACTATGTGAAATTTAGAGCAATTCTGGGGAAAAAATGGAAACAGGATGATTCTGTCCTAATGTTCCATTCCTGGACTATGCCAAGAAGCCACTTTCTATTTTATGTCCCACATTTATTTGTGAGGCATTTAGGTCTTTACAGCAACAACTGAAGAAAAGCTGATTCACAAAAGTTAATTCGTTAAACTTGGATTCCAGGTAAACTGTATCTAAATTGTATCAGAAGAACTATATTGCACTCTACAGTGTTTGGGATATACAAACTTGCATATTGTTTTTGTCTTGAAAAAGCTACCATAGGTGAAGCAATATCCAGAAACATTAGCTTTATGTTTCCAGTTACACCTATGAAAACGAATTTTAATATGCAGCTTCAAATGTTGTGCTTATTTATTACTACTTCCATAGTTTAATGTTTGCTCCATCTGTATTTTGCAGCATACTGTACTCATATTTACTGAATGATATTTCAGATTTAAGTACTTTTCAGTGTGATGAACTGAATGCTTTTTAATGTTATGTAAGTTGTTCACATGTAGTTCAAAAGTTAAGGGGGTGCTCAATTATTTCCATCTGTACAGATTTCCATGGGATACTTTGGTGCACTGATATTGAAGCCATTTTTTGTATGATGAGTTTAAATTCCTTGCACACATTGGATTGTTGAATATATATGTATTTCACTAAGCTGTTCTCCAAGATTCAGAGGTTAGCTCCTCAGTGAAAGCTCATCCACCAGATTAAAGTTCAAAACTGATGGAAATAAATTTTACTTACTGTCAATGATTCAAACATCTTCATTTACAGCAATCTCAGTACACAACTCGAGCTGCACTGACATTCATCACACGTGTCACACAAGACCTTCTGTATTTCATACTCATTATCTTTTTCTCATGCAAACATTCCTGAATCTGGTCGCCCCACGATTTCCTCAGCCTTCCTCTACCTTTCTTCCCTGCCACTTGGGCTGAATAAATTCTTAGTAAACATCTCACTCATTCTTTCAACATGGCCAAACCATTTCAGAATATGTCTCCACCTTACTAACAACATTTTGCTTTACATTACACATCTGCAACACATTATCTTTCCTCATATGATCAGATGTCTTGCCACAAACACCCTGTAAGTAGTGCATCTCTCCACCATACATACGAACTCCTAAGTCTCTTCTGCAGCACTCAGGTTTCATCGTCGGGCATCAGAATAGGGACAATTACGCTTTATATGCAGCTATTTGAGATTTTTTCAAGTGCTGTGAAATCTTCCTAAGGCAGTCACAACTTTCAAAGATGAATCCCCTCACCTATTAATTTCACCATTTAATCTGTTTCCTCGGTGAAACATGCTTTCTAAACACAAATTCATTCACATGATCTATTATCTCTGTACCATTTCCTGCATTCAGTACCAACAGTTAATCACTCAAAAACCATAACCTTGGTTTTACCCTAATTTATACTCAGTTTGAATTTCATACAAACTTTTTACATCTGGGACAACATACTATGGAACTCAATTCTACTCTTTGTCCACAAGACTAACATCAGCATCCAGCAGTTGGCACAAACAGATATTTCCAAGACATAAACCAGTATACTCACATATTATTTTTATTGTAATTGAAAATTCAGAGGTTCCAACATAAATCTCAGAGAATAAATTGAACTAATTGCAGCGGACATACATGAGACTGATGATGAAAGGAAAAAGCTGAACTTTTTCACCAGGTGAAAAATTGGAACGTGCCGCGAGAAAGTATGAATATAACGCAGCATGAGCAAGACAGAATCTTTCACTGAAGTTTATTTATGAAAATATTAAAATGGAGCACATCAAATGTAACATTACTGACACTTAACAAAAAAGAACATGAGACAGAGAAACGTCGTGGGGGGGGGATACGATTACAGGCGAAATATTCGCCCCTTCCGACTTCCGTTTTCAGAAATTTTTACTCCATTTTTACGCTGAAATACAAATATTTATGGACTAAAATAGTATTTAACAACAATTCTGGGTAGAAGGAACATCGCGAGGGGGAAAATTACGAATACGGGAGAAATCTTCACTCTGTCCAACTTTCGTTTGCGAAGGTTCTGAAAGCTGGAATTCCGTCTTTAGACTGAAAACAACCCCCCACCATCACCACCAATCTCTCAAACATTTCTGTTCAGTTATGCATCTATCTCGAGAACCACCAGAATGATCATGGAAATGGCAGAATTCCTGGAATTCTCAGAAGAATCTTGTGTCTGGAGATTACAGGGAAATTTTTGAGTCGTCTAACTTCCGTTTTCGGAAAATTTTCCTCCAATTTTTCAAGATGAAATAAAATATTTATGGAATAAAATTATATTTAACAATAATACTGGGCAGGGGAACATCACGAATAAAAGAAATTACGATTGTGGGGGAAATCTTCACTCTGTTTAGCTTCCTTTTTTGTAAGTTTTGGAAGATCAAAAACCATACCCTGCCAAAAAAAAAAAAAAAAATACGGCATCCCCAACTAATACCCCCCCCCAATTTCTCTTCAGTTTTGCATCGATCTCAAGTATGACCCAAATGATGACAAAAAAGTGGTATTCCGCTTTTTGTGAATTCCTAATCTACAGGAGCATCCATTACATGCTTGCATGCAACAGTAACAGGCTCTACTGACTGCAGAAAAAGTACATTAAGACTGGCAATATATGCAGTAATGGTTTCATATTTTGAATTTAGTGAATAAGATTCTGAGAAGTCTACACCTTATAAACTGAGTGAAGTCACTCAATGCGATATCTCTTTCCTACCTACTTTCAAGAAACATGATCATTTTACTACTTAGGCTGGTTGGTGGTGGATTTTTATGGCGCAAGGGCCATGTTTGGCCAAAGAGCGCCAGACACAAGATAATCAAACAAACAGTATTAAAAACGTGGTATAATGCTTAAAAACCAGGCTGATTCCGTAAAAGTGAAAAATTAGAAGGATGAAAAGTGTAAAAACTAGACACATTTGAAAAAGTAAATTTGTTTTAAAAATGAAAAGATACTGAATGTGTTGCAGTGGTCACCTAGGAGCCACTGCCATTTTACTACTTAGAAACACTTGAAAAAAGTTCAGTAGGTGCCCCATCATGTTGGAAATATGTGCTAAAAAGAAAGGATGAAGGGAAATACTTCTGCAAAAGTCCAGGTAGCAATTTGTTTTGCAACAATCAGGATGGAGGAGAACACTGGTAAGCAGTTTGACATTAATTAAAGGAGAGGATACGGTGAAGGTTATCCCTACTTTTTAGATTCATTGTACAGATCAATGGGCACTTAATATGTTTTTGTAGATGGGGTTATAAATATATATACATATATATATTTGTAGTATGTTGGGGTGTACAATGTGTGCAATGAATATCACATAAATACTATGTAAGATGAAAATGCCATACATAACAAACATATTACAGGCATCTCTCTTATAAATTGTTTTTAATAACAATTACGTGTCTTATAAACTGTTTATAAATATAATAATAATGGTGATTTCAGGTCCTATAAGTTGTTTTCAATAATAATGCCGTCTTGTCTTTCAGTTTGTCCAATTTGCCTTTATTGTTTACAAGAATAAAATCATGAGATTGATGTGGTCCTAAATGTTTTATTTCTAACTTTTGTTCTAAAGACATCGAACTAAACTTGTGATTCAATAAAAAATCTGCTTCATTGATTCTAAAAGGGAAGGTTTAATATCACAATTGTTTTCACGCTTCACTAAACATAACACAGGTAACACTGCTACAGTCACAGCTCATTTTCACAACTGCACACAGCTACAAATAAATCACAGGACAGACACGGATCCCGCATCCCTTAAACTGCTAAAGTTGTCACATGGAGAAATAGCAGCACTTTGTCCACATGTATCTTCAAACCTCTAAAAGTCAAGTGAGCACAAAGACACAGGTCAGATTAACTCCACAGAGGCAATATGCACATGCATGCTTATGCATATTTCCCAAGTGCTGAGGAGCCTTGACTGGTGCACTGCAAATTATGTCACACAATTCAGGGGATAGCTCACAGTTGTCTTGTTAAGTAAATCGTGTGCAAGGGAAAGAGCACATAATGGCCCTACAAGGCAAAAGTGAGACAGAGATAAAGCTAAATGATGTCAAAACGGACTTAGTAATCATACATATAATTGGAAAACAAATCTCCCAGAAGAAATAATTCTTCATAACTACATGGAAGGCTTGTACAATATTCTAGAGAATGATGCTTACCTTAGCATTCCTTGCTAGCGACGAGAAACATTTCACACACGTGTTTTCCAGTCTTTGTTGCTGTTATTGTCCTAAAGAAATCAATAGGCAATGTGCTAAATTGATTTACAACTAGGAAGCTCAGTGAACACCTTGAAAAATATGGCTGTTAACAAAAAAAACAGGAAAAGATACTAGATGAACCAGGATCCTACGAAATTCCAATAGCACACACATCCTCAATATTGTACATTGGAAGTACGAAAAACAGGTTGAAAAAAGACAAACAACACATATCTAACTGGCAAAAAAAAGAAGCCAAAACTGCTTTAGTGCAATTCTGCATAGAAAACCAGACTTTCCCAAAATTCGATGAAATTAAAATGCTAAAAAGGAATAAAAAATCTGAAAGGCAAATGAGGAGGGAAGAAGCAATCTTAATCTATAAAAATAAAACAAGGGTATGTAACCAGAATGACCCTAGCACATGATCTAGCCTGTGGAAAGAATTAATAAGACATGAAAAAGAACGACAAAAGTAAAACCGACAAAAAAGAAAAAAAAAAAAACGGGATAGGAAAAGAAATAAAAAAATACAAATTAAAAAAAAAAGTGTTACATTGATGAAACATAGATGGCGCCAGCCGGGCTTAATAACGAAATATATCCACGAAAGTATATCCGACGAATGGCAACAAAGGAGTATCGGACTCCATTAGCGCGAAGTTAACCACGAACATCGGCGGAAAAGTCGCCATGCTCCTGAGGATGCCCAGATACTGGGCGAAAATTTTGAGTATAAAGAACAGTAAAAGTTGATGTGTTTGAATCCTAAAGCAAAGATCCACTGAGTATACCCAGCAAAAAAGTGTGTGAAGTAAAGCTATTCATCTCATACAACGGACTTTAGGACAATAACAGCAACAAAGACCGGAAAACATGTGTGTGAAATGTTTCTCGTCGCTAGCAAGGAATGCCAAGGTAAGCATTATCCTCTAGAATATTGTACAAGTTATTTTGAAATAGTGCACGTAAAAGAGAATAGTAGAATGATTAGAGCTATATAATAGTCAGAATTAGAACAACTAATAGGAATTGATACATGGAAGGCAATACAAATGCAATTGTTGACACAAATCTGCCATATTCTCACTGTTTCCATGTAGCAACTCCTTCAGAAAACTTGAAAATTACATTGCCACAGAGCAGGAATCGAACCCGCATCTCCCGATTGTGGTGACGCTACGAAGAAACAGGGATAGCTTTGACTACTGCAAAATCAACTTTCCTCTTGGCACCTGGTACAATGGTACAAATGAGTTGGTTCAAGCCAGTAACTGCAGAACTAAAAGTTAGTTTCTAGTAGAGTCAACAATAAATAGTATAACCTCATCAGCTGAGCAGGACTTGCCAAATGTTTGGAATTAAGACTAATGTTGAGACATTTAAACCAGTAGTCCATTAAAACAAGAAGTTGAATTATCCAAGTCCAATCTTTCAATCTCAGAAAATTCCGAAGTAAAAGTTTTAATTATTACTATTATTATTATTATTGTCATTTAGGTTTATGTTAGCGATTTACCAACAACATCCAGCAGATACATTTTAATTTATAGTTAGGATGCATGCACCCACCAAACACATTATCATACAACTTGAAATATTTAATCCGTATTGAATGGTGTAAAAATTTATTAAACACACAACGACTAAGTGCCGAGCTTTCACACTCCGAATGGGAGGCTTTCTCAAGGCCAGTGAACACAAGAATATTTAAAGAACAACGATAATTTGAAATTTTGGAGCGCGTATCTATTACGTGTCTAGGTGATATTGCGTCACGCGGAAGGTGGTATCTCGTGACCTACCTTTTAGACATTCTCTCTCCTTTTCCCCTTAATGTTCTATTTCAGTAGAATCTTCCACGCAGCAAAGAGTTCGAGGGAAGGGCTCTCGTTGCAAGGGTTGGGGTGCATGAATATTTTGACACTTTCTCTAGTCAGTGTTCCTCTGTAGTAAGTGTACCGAGCGATCCTCTTCATGTTTTTCCACATCGGTACGGCGTCATATCGGGCTACTTCTTTGCAAAGCGCTGTTTGTGTTTTTCCTGCTTTAATGTCCCTTATGTGTTCTTTTCCCCTAATTGTCAGGGATCTTTTGGTCATTCCGATGTATGATCGAGACAAGCCATCTGGATATTCTAATGGTATCTCATACACCCCAGCTCCAGAATTCACGTCAGGCTCCTTATGTGTATTTCTTGTTGTTGTGGCGATAGACATTGGTGATTTAATTCCAATGCGTAATCCATGGCGTTTCATAAGGTTCTTAAACACAAACGAAAATTTCGGGATGTATGAAATAGATCCAGCAAACTGCAAGTTGTCGATTCCTGGGCGTGGTGTCTTGTGGCTCCTGGTTATCATCTTGTGTGATATGGATTGCAGAGTTCGTTCCGAGAATCCTGCAATGACCCCTTTGTTGATGATATTTGTTATTTCTCTGTCCCTCGTTTCTTTTGTGGAGCAAATCGTGATTGCTCTATTGAAGTGGGTACAGAATGCCGCCATTTTATATGAGCTAGGGGATACGGACTTAGGAGGGATGAAATTCGTCACTGTTGTTGGTTTGTAATACACGGTGGAGCATAAGCGGCCATCTTGGGATCTGCTTAACTCAGCGTCAAGAAACGGAAGCTTCCCGTCTTTTTCCTTTTCATAAGTGAATTTAATGGAGGGGTGTATGGTGTTGATTCGCTGTCGGAATTCCTCGAGGTCTCTGTCATCATATTGCCAAATTAAGAACACATCGTCCACATATCTAAACCACAATTTTGGTTTCTTGCCACTGCTTGAGAAGATATTTTCCTCTAGCGGGCGTAGGACAGCTTCCGCGAGCACTCCTGATATTGGAGACCCCATGGGGGCACCTTTTGTCTGCTTGTAGTGTGTTCCTAGGAACTGGAAGTAGTTATTGTTTACAACCAGGTCCAACACTCTTCGTATGTCTTGCACTTCATCTGGGGTTTGTTCACCATCTCTGGTTAGAAAGTTCTGTAGGTTGTCGCACGCTTCTTTGACCGGGATTGACGGATACAATGATGTCACGTCGAAACTAACCATAATCTCTTTTTTATCTAAACGTATGTCTTTTATTCTGCTTATAAAGTCCGCAGTCGAGCGTAGGGCATGTTGGGAGGTAGGTAGGTAGGTTTTTAGGAAGCTAGCCAGCTCTTTCTCTACGTAATACGTTGGCGCTCTTATTTTGTTAACAATGGGTCTGAGTTTAAGGCCAGGTTTATGGTGCTTCAGTCTGCCATACAGGAGCGGAATGGATGGTCCCGGTGGTTATCATAATTGTCATAACAACAGTGTATCATCATTTGCAAGGGATGTAATGCCAGAAATTTGGGGTGGTCACTGTAACAGTGGCAATGAAAAGGCTCTTGTCAACAGTATGGCAATCTGTTAAATAACAGAATGAAGCTGTGACTACCTGTTTCATATCCAAAAATGGTGAAGATATACATGATGCACAATAGTGCTACTGAGCCTTTTCAAATATCCAGCTGCATTGTAATCAGCTTTACATATAATTTTCGCACTAATGTGACAAATGGAATTATATGCAATCAGTGATACATTATGGATTATTCTACCACCTGTTTTAAATGACTGGCATCTGATGCAGCACTAAGAAAAACAATCTAGAAAGTATGATGAAATGTCGGGCAAGGAGAGGAAAAACATGTTAGGATGTACGATAAAGAGGGTAACAAGATTTATATTATGATAATGAGTCCAACAGGATACATAACATTAATATATTCAGAACTTTTTTAGTGCTATTATGAATAATAAAACTTTAGAGAAAAACTAGAGCAATATATTAGACTACAATATAAGTTGTGTCTAAATGTGGGAATTATATTGGATTATACTGTATTATATAATTTCCTTGTGTCTAAATGTGGAAACATTGAAATACACTATAATCATACAGAATTACAAAAATGCAATTCATGAGGCAACCTTATGGGTTGTCTTATGTTATAAACGTGCTTTTGATTAAAATATACATAATATCTAAGGTATTTTACCTGATATTGTCAAAGTATTTCGCACGTTGTTTACTCTGTGAGGCACGTGCTCCTGGCCCGAGAGGTCCCATACGTTACGGGCTTTTGGTTAGTTATAAAAAAAATTTTGCCGAAATAAAGCAGTTAGGTTATATATTTTCAGTTTCACATTCATTCATTTGCGCAATCAAATGTTTAAAATTTACTATTAATTAAAAGATTTTAGTAGAAAGAGTTATACTCATCGGGTCAGGAGACGTTCACAAGGGGGTTCGTTAACTTTATTTTTTAAATACACCAGAGTTGAATAATTACGAAATGCATATAGCGTATGAAATCCGTTTATTTTCGTGGTGTAGTCAGCACAAATATGTCCCCCGCGTTATTTTCAAAAATCATCTACGTTCTTTACATGTTCCAATTCTCTGCATTTTTGTGTCTATCATTGCCTTGAAAAAGCCTCCCAGTGGAGTGCGAAAGCTTGGCGAATATTTGTGCTGACTACACCACGAAAATAAACGGATTTCATAAGCTATATGCGTTTCGTAATTAAGGGGTTCGTTGTTACAGCGAGCAGTTTCAGCAGTGCTTAACCGCCATCTTCTGGCCACTACTTCTACATGAGGGTTAGTCGCGTGTGTGTAGTTTTGGAGTTGCATGTCGGGAATCGATGGGAAGGTTTGCTGCCTGTATGTGTTAGGTGATTTGTTTCCAATGTGTCGCCATCTATTGGATGTGTTGGTAGGTATCAGTCGTAAGTATAATTCTATTGTGTGTCTGTATGTGTTAGGTGATTTGTTTCTAATGTGTCGCCATCTACTGGATGAGTTGGTAGTATCAGTCGTAAGTATAAGTATTTTGTGTAGACATTTTTGGGCTATTATTATTTGTTCGTAGAAACAGGTGTATTTTTTTATTCTTTATTTATTGGTGTGATTTTTTGCAATGTTCTTTTTTTTTTTTTTTTTATAAGTGATTTCCAGGCTGCGTCTAGTGTGGTGGAGTCTTGTAAGTTGCATATTTTATCTCTTTTTTTTTTTTTTTTTTGTTCAATTATAATGCTTTCAGAAATCCTTAATTCTTTTTCGTTTGTGTGGGTGGTTAGTAATTTAATATTTTCAAAATCAGAGTATTGTTTATGTTAAACACAGTGTTGGATAACTGCAGTTTTTTCTTCTTTTTTTGTTCCAGTTTTTTATATGTTGATGTAATCTTTTTATTAATATAGTTTTTGTGCTGCCAATGTATGAATTGTGGTCTTCAGAACTCTGTGAAAGAATGGGAATTTCATATACGCCTGCTGATAATAGTATATTATTGTTACTTTTTTCTTTATAATTAAGTCAACCGATATTCTGAACTGAATGTCCAAAAATAATGTGTTTCTTCATTACTCTTAGAAATTTTCCACTTAGTCCTCTAATAAAAGGGAAAGAACCTGAAAATTTGTATTTCTTTTTGGGATGTTTTGTCTAGACTCTTAATTTCTTCTTGTATTCAGAAATCAACTTTTTAACAGTTTTTGTGTCATATCCAAATTGTTTGGTTGTGTTAATAATCCATTGGATTTCTTCTTCTCTGTATTTTCTATTTGAGGAATGTGTGAAGGCTCTTTTACCCAATTCCTAATACCATTTACTTTATGAGTTTTTGGGTGTTCAGATTGATATGGTATCATTATAGGTACATAAGTTGGTTTTCTAAAAACTATGTATTCAAAATTTAAGTCTTTTTTTATTATTTCTATATCTAAGAAGGAATTTTTTTAATTTTGTTCAAATTCTAAAGTTAATTATATCTCTGGGTAACAAGTGGTAAATTTATTCTTCAATATTTCAAGTTCTTCTTGTTTTAATTTGGATAATATAAAAATGTCGTCGACGTATCTGCAATAAATGATGGGTGGGTGTGGTAGTTTTTTTTATAATTTTGTTTTTTATATCACTCATGATTATTTCTGAACATAAAGAAGATAATGGGGATCCCATTGGGGCTCCCCTTCTTCTTGCCTGTAGATTTTTTTGTCAAACTCAAAGTAATTGTTGTTAGAAATATAGGATAAAATGTTAAATAACCCTTGTAATTGTGCATTATTAAAGTGAGATTTATTTTTTAACTCTTTAATGATAATGTCTATGGCTTTTGGTACAGGGGTACTTGGGAATAATGATTTAACGTCTAAACTTGCCATAAACATACCAGATAGTGGAATATTAATAGATTTTATTTTCTCAATGAACTCTAAGCTGTTTTTTAAACAGTATTCATTATTCATGAAAAAGGGGGCCAAACATTTGTATAATTTCCTTTCTAGATTTATTAGTGGGGACTTTGATTTTGGAACAATAACTCTAAATGGTCTATCGGGTTTATGGGTTTTTATTTTCCCCAAAATACTTGGAACTACTGTACCTACTGGTAAATAGGCTCTGGTAATTTCTGAAGGTAGTGAACTATGATTTCTTATGTTTGCTAAAATTCCTCAATAGCAGAACACAGCTATTGAGGAATTAAAATGTCAGATAATTAAAAAAGACCCTGTGGACTCTCAGATAAACTTTTTAGCAATTTAGAGTTATTGTTCCAAAATCAAAGTCCCCACTAATAAATCTAGAAAGGAAATTATACAAATGTTTGGCCTCCTTTTTCATGAATAATGAATACTGTTTAAAAAACAGATTAGAGTTCATTGAAAAAATAAAATCTATTAATATTCCATTATCTGGTATGTTTATGGCAAGTTTAGACATTAAATCATTATTCTCAAGTACCCCTGTAACAAAAGCCATAGACATTATCATTAAAGAGTTAAAAAATAAATCTCACTTTAATAATACACAATTACAATAGTTATTTAACATTTTATCCTATATTTCTAACAACAATTACTTTGAGTTTGACAAAAAAATCTACAGGCAAGAAGTAAGAGCCCCAATGGGATCCCCATTATCTTCTTTATTTTCAGAAATAATCATGAGTGATATAGAAAACAAAATTATTAAAAAATTACCAAACCCACCCATCATTTATTGTAGATACGTCGACAACATTTTTATATTATCCAAATTAAAACAAGAAGAACTTGAAATATTGAAGAATAAATTTACCACTTGTTACCCAGAGATTGAATTAACTTTAGAATTTGAACAAAATGAAAAATTTCCTTCTTAGATATAGAAATAATAAAAAAAGACAAATTTTGAATACAGAGTTTTTAGAAAACCAACCTATGTACCTATAATGATCCCATATCAATCTGAACACCCAAAAATTCAAAGTAAATGCTATTAGGAATTGGGTAAAAAGAGCCTTCACACATTCCTCAAATAGAAAATACAGAGGAGAAGAAATCCAATGGATTATGAACACAACCAAACAATTTGGATATGACACAAAAACTGTAAAAAAGTTGATTTTTGAATACAAGAAATTAAGAGTCTAGACAAAACATCCCAAAAAAGAAATACAAATTTTCTGGTTCTTTTCCTTTTATTAGAGGACTAAGTGGAAAATTTTTAAGATTAATGAAGAAACACAACATTATTTTTGGTTGGTTGATTTTTATGGCGCAAGGGCATGTTTGGCCAAAGAGCGCCCGTTATTTTTGGACATTCAGTTCAGAATATTGGTGACTTAATTATAAAGAAAAAAAGTAATAATATACTACAATCAGCAGGCGTATATGAAATTCCCATTGTTTCAGAGTTCTGAAGACCACAATTCATACATTGGCAGCACAAAAAATAGATTAATAAAAAGATTACATCAACATATAAAAAACTGAAAGAAAAAAGAAGAAAAAACTGCACTTATCCAACACTGTTAAACATAAACAATACCCTAATTTTGAAAATATTAAATTACTAACCACCCACACAAACAAAAAAGAATTAAGAATTTCTGAAAGTGTTATAAATGAACAAAAAAAAGATAAAATGTGCAACTTACAAGACCCCACTACACTAGACAAAGCCTAGAAATCACTTATATATATATAAAAAAAAAAAAAAAAGTACCTTACAAAAAATCACACCAATAAAAAAAAAAATACACCTGTTTCTGCAAACAAATAATAATATATCTACACAAAAGAATTATACTTATGACTGACACCTACCAACTCATTCAATAGATGGCGACACATTAGAAACAAATCACCTAACACATACAGACACACAATAGAATTATACTTACGACTGATACCTACCAACTCATCCAATAGATGGCGACACATTGGAAACAAATCACCTAACACATACAGGCAGCAAACCTTCCCATCGATTGCCGACATGCAACTCCAAAACTACACACATGCGAGGAAACCATGTGTAGAAGTTGTGGCCAAAAGATGGCGGTTAAGCACAGCTGAAAGCGCTCACCGTAACAATGAACCCCTTGTGAGACGTCTCCTGACCCGATGAGTATAACTCTTTCTACTAAAATATTTTAATTAATAGTAAATTTTAAACGTTTGATTGTGCGAATGAATGAATGTAGAACTGAAATTATATAACCTAACTGCTTTATTTCTGAAAAAATTTTTTATAACTAACCAAAAGTCCGCAACGTAAGGGACTTCTCGGGCCAGGAACACGTGCCTCACAGAGCAAACAACATGCGAAATACTTTGACAATATCAGGTAAAATACCTTAGATATTATGTATATTACAATCATAAAGGATTTGCAATATGAAGCACAGTCATTTGAAACATTCATATGTTGCATGATCTTTCGTGCCAATTTCATAGTACACATACATTCAGATTCCTATATAAAAAACTGATATGTAAACAATAACATCTGTTTATAAATAAAATTTGGAATACATTTCCTGTACGGTATAATGACAGCATGCTGGAATGGAGATAAGGTATTTCAGGTTTGATTCCTGCTCCATGATAACGCGATTTTAAAGTTTGCCGAAGAGTCGAGTACACAGCCGAAGTTAATTCTGATGCTTCTGAACCATAAATAAGAGCTTTTTGTGCCAACTCATGTGAATAGTAGATTATTCTTCATAAGTTTTTGTCAAAAGCTCACCACCAAAAAGATGTGATTACACATTAACTAGAGGCATTCAACAAAATGGGATAGCAGTGGTTGTTAGAGATCCAGAAAATGGTATTTTGTAGCTGCTGTTGTAATATAGTATGGAGATCATACAAACCTACTGTTACTTGTAGTCCACAAGTGCATTTATAAGTTTCAACAACATACTATAACTACTGTTTCTGGATGGTAAACCTCGGCCTACATCATGTTGCAGTTCATTATCTTATTTCCTTCCAGCTGTAACAATGTATATACACCTTTTAACATTAGGGGGTGATACTTCTGAAATCACTTGACCCACAGACATCTGATACAGAGATGCCAACCTCAAGCAGAACTTATCAGTAATCAATAGGGGAATTTTTAGTAATGTGTCTGTCAGTAATGGAACACAAACTTCCAGTAATATTTTCAGTAATATAACATGCCACTTTTCCCAAAGTTAAAAAACATAAGAACAATATGATAGTACTACCGTGTAACCTGTAATACTTGTATATCATAGCTTACTTTCACATGAATTACAAGACATTATCATAAAATATTTCATTATAGTTCTGCTTTAATTAATTTTTCTTTGTTTCTAAATCAGGGTGTCTACCAAATTTGGGAAATGGAATTTCATGACCAATTAACAATTTTCATGACCATTTAAAAAAGTTTTCTATATCTCTCTCAATATATGGTATATACATGTACACACATCTATACAGTAAGTAGAATTAAAGAGGGGGACCACTCTGCCCTCCTTTTTTCTACATAAAAAGTGCCTTCTGCTAGTAAGAAAAACTGACATCATACTTTGCCTAAAGTAAGTTGAAATGCTCACCATTGTGTGCAGACACACACACACACACACACACACACACACACACACACACACACACACACACACACACACACACACACAGAGGGAGAAGGTATAAATTAAAGATGGGGACACTCTGCCACTTCTTTGTTTCTATGTAAAAAGTGCTCCCTGCCCTTCTGCTAGTAACAAAAACTGACTCATATTTTGACTGCGCCTAAAAATAAGTTTAAATGCCCACCACTGTGGTACATGATTTCATAACACACCTTTCTTTAACATTTATACCTGGAAAATGTCATGACTTCATAAGCAGCATAATTTAAATTGCTAAGTTCTCAAAATTTTGTACATATATTTCTATGCTTAAAGGTTTTTTGCTTTAACAGTTTTCTTTGTGGAGGAGTGTGTAAGTGTCCTTTTTTTTTTTTTTTTTACACATGGATCATTAGATGGAAACCACATTTACGTTTTATGTGGTCAGTATGACTGAAGAAGTACTTAGATTGTCACCAGAAAATGAGCAATTATCAAAAATAAAAGAAATTCAAAGCAAAATTCGAGACTTTTTAATGACCCATTTCTGAAATGAAAAAAAAAAATACCTTTCTTAGAATGTTCTGACAGAACCTGATCTTGGGTAATATTACACTTTGTTTGGAGTAACCTCAACTCCTCAGTCTTTCTGGCCTAGAAACAAACAAAATTATAGCATAAGAATTACTGTGAACATTCTAAGAAAGGTAAAATTATAGCATAAGAATTACTGTGATAGTTTACAATGAAGCATAAAAAAATAAATAATAATATATGGTGCAAAAATAATTTCCATCCTGATATCTGATGGCAATGAAATCACAAAATTTTGAGATTCACAAGAAAACTTTCACAATACAAGCTGAATATTAGTAAAATTTATCTCTCTCTGTCTCAAGTTACAAATTATGATCAAATCGGGATTTTGATGAAACTGTGACTTCAGTAACATCGCTATAAATATTTATCAGCTGTTAAATACTTACAAATGATAAAATCAACAATACAAGAGTAGTCCATGGTAATTATTAGGGTGGGCCAAAAAAACTTTTTTTTTTTTTATTTGTATATCGCCTAGTGCGGAAAAGTTGTTGTTTGGGTCAACAAGAATAACAAAAGAATTTTTTTTTAAATCGACCAATATGGGCCGTAAGCAAAAACAGATGGAATTTTTTGTAATTAAAATCGAGTAACCCCTAGTGCAGAAAGTTGTCCTTTAGTGTCCCCAATAACAGTGAAAAAAAAGTTTTGAAGTTGATCAATATGCTATGTCTCCGCACTACACGCGAAGTTCACCATTTTCTTCCCACACTTGGCCCGTAGGCCTAGGCTAGGTAAAGGCATCCTGGCATGTAAGGCATCGGAAAAATCCGTAGGAAATTGCACTGTTCTAAGTGCACCATGCGTGTGCATGTGTAGAGCACTCAGTTTACTTTGCAATGTGTAGCATGTAGCTCTTCGCGTGCTTCCAATTTCACATATGGAAGCAACCCAGAACTCACCACGATGAGGTTGGCTATACTTCGAGTTCCGCTCACCCTCCCTCCAGCTCAGAATTTTATTTCTATGTGGTATATCTTGTTTGGTAATCTGCTTTACTCGAAAAATGTGGCATTAATTGCCATGATGCAATTGTTGCTCTTATGAACGAATCTCTAGCTTCAAATCCACACACTGAAGTAGCTGCTTCGGTCACCAGTCCCACGCAACGTTCCACAGCTTGTGTGTGACAGGGAAACTTGGTTATTTCTTCGCCAGCTGCAGCAGAAGTTGCGATTAGTCGATCCAGATCTTCGTCTAAGATGTGTTTTGTCAGGTGTGGTTCAGTAAGACGCATTTTAGTCCAATCGATCATCTCATAATATTCATTAGCATCCAAATTTAATTGTTGCACTTTGAATTGTCTTATAACATCATTCATTTGTTATTGTCTAGCTCTAACGTGGATGCGTTCGTCCGCAATCATACTTAGCAACATATTCTCTGGGCGACTGAAGAACGAGTTTCTCTTGATCACTGTATCAATGATTACTCTGCACTTCAAATCCATGAAGTGTGATAAGTTGAACAGTTTTCAAAAGTGTTTGGAAACTGATCCTACAACTCGTTCAGCAGAGATTAGAGCAGCTCTCAACGGCTGTGAAAACCCTCCAGTAGTTGACTTTGCAGCTAATCATGTATAATGGACAGAACACATGAAAGAATTGCAGGATACACGTGATCTGAGTACCGACCAGCAGTATTTACTGGAAATCTGTTGCACTGTGTCACAGGGAGACTGTGATGTTGGGCCTTTCTAGAAGAAATCCAGGACCACTGTCACATTCGAGGTGGCTGACGACAGCTAACAGAGTCATGCGCCTCTATGTCGCCACTCAAACCCCATCGCACACTTTGATCTGTGTTGCCAACTACATAATGAAGGTATATGCCCCAGTCTGGTTTTCCATAAAGACGAAGCCTTCGAGCACAGAAGGGGCCAAACACTTTTGGAAACTGATCAACTTATCGCGCTTCATGGATTTGAACTGCAAAGTAATAATTGACACAGTGATCAGGAGAAACGCGTTCTTCAGTCACCCAGAGGATATATTGCTAAGTATGATTGCAGACAAATGCACCCACGTTAGAGCTCTTGGATGGAGAAGAATAAAGAAAGCTAGACAACAACAAATGAATGATGTCATAAGACAATTTGAAGTGCCACAATTAAATTTGGATGCTAATGAATATTATGAGATGATCGATTGGACTAAAACGTGTCTTACTGAACCACCCCTGACAACACACATCTCCGACGAAGATCTCGATCAACTAACCGCAACTTCTGCCGCAGCTGGCGAAGAAATAATCAAGTTTCCCTGCCACACACAAGCTAAAGAACATTGCGTGAAACTGGTGACCAAAGCAGCTGCTTCAGTCTATGGATTTGAAGCTAGAGATTTGTTCATAAGAGCAACAATTGCATCACTGCAATTAATGCCACATCTTTTGAGTAAAGCGGATTACCGAACAAGATATACCACATAGAAATAAAATTCTGAGCTGGAGGGATGGTGGGCGGAACTCGAAGTGTAGCCACCTCCTTGTGGCGAGTTCTGGGTTGCTTCCGTATGTAACATTGGTAAGCCCGCGAAGAGCTACCCACTACACATTGCAAAGCAAACTGCGTGCACTACACATGCACACGCATGGTGCACTCAGAACAGTGCAATTTCCAATGGATTTTTCTGATGCCCTACATGCCAGGATGCCTTTACCTAGCCTAGGCCTGTGGGCCAAATGTGGGAAGAAAATGGTGAACTTCGCGTGCAGTGCAGAGACATAGCATATTGATCAACTTCAAAACTTTTTTTTCACTGTTATCGGGAACAGTAAAGGACAATTTTCCGCACTAGGGGTTACTCGATTTCAATCACAAAAAATTTCCATCCGTTTTTGCTTACGGCCCAATGCGGTCGGAAAAACGCGAACTTAGCGTGCCGTGCGGAGACGTAAGATGTAAGATATTGGTCAATTTCAAAAAAAATTCTTTTGTGTTTCTTATTGACCTAAATGGCAACTTTTCCGCACTAGCCGATACGCAAATTAAAAAAAAAAAAGTTTTTTTTGGCCAACCCTAGTAATTACCTTAGGCAATGGGAAAAATGGAGTTGTGACATGCTAAATTTCAACTCAAAACAATATCAATACATCTTGAAAGGAAGCTACAAAAATCATAAATTTCACTCTACTTTCACTTCAGGAATTTTACAGGATAGTAAACTCATAATTCACGAATATTGGATCTTATTCCATTGTTTACAATTAATGAATGTCTAATGTCGACTGCCTGAGAAACACGTGGAAGATTTTCCAAACCGTTTTTTACAATCAATGTGCAAGAATAAAAAATTGAATATGAAACTTGGTCAGAGAACAGGAAAACTGCTCTAAATTATCTTTTAGTATCCAATACTAATTTTGGATGATCCTTCAAAATAGAGTTGCTATCATTTTTTACTGTTTGCCATACCTGATATCTTGCTTTAACCATTAGAGCAGAGCATATGAAAAGAGATATTTCCTTGTCTATATACACAAATATGTCACTCCATGTCACAGTGACATAGAGTGACATGGAGGAGACTGGCACAAGACAGACCGTTGTGGAGGAAACTTGGGGAGACCTTCGTCCAGCAGTGGATTGATAATGGTTGACAATGATGATGATGATGATACACAAATATAAAGCAAAATGGCAAAATTAGAGTGTTTCCATCTGCAAATTGTTCAACCATTTCTAAATAATGACTTAGAGGTATGAAATTTGGGGTACGCTGATATGTCTTAAGGTCCGGATACCAAGAAAAGTTTGAAAATCAACAAAATCAAAATGGCGTCTTTGGTAAAAAGAACTAGGTGACCAATGAAATCCAAAGATGACATAGATTGCAGAACACTCAACAAATCAGTGTACACAATAGCACACTGATGAAAGCTCGACTGCATGTGAACAAGAGCAAGATACACAGCGTGCATCTCCACCAAAAACACCGTGGCCTCGACAGGAATGCGGAAAACAGAAACTTCATCAATGCAGATGGTGAAGGATCCCACAACACCATTTGTCTTAGATCCATCGGTGAAAACAGGAATAAAATCTGCACTGACGTAACAGTGCTCAGCAAAGAGCTGCTGGTACACTGGTGCAGGGGTTGAGGGCTTATCAAAAGATGTAATGCTGGTATCAACCATGACACCAAGAGAGTGCCATGGAGGATACTCAAAGCCCCTGGTCTCTCCAATGAGTGACAAGTCGAGCCCTACGTCACGAGCTACGGCCACCATACGAAGACCAAAGGTCATGCCTCCGGCAGAAATGTACACATGCTGTCTTGTCGGGGAGAAAGAACGAAACCATTGTTGTTAGCCACTTTAACAATCTGGTTAATCGCAGATTGCAGCTGCCTTTCAATGAAATGATGCTGGATGACCAGCAGAAGATGTGTAAGTCATCAACATAAACAGTAGCCGAAACCACAGGAGGAAGATTTTTAGAAGACAGTTAATGCGGAGGATGAACAATGTCACCAATAGAATGCAGCCTAGAGGAACACCTTGTTCTTGATAGGAAAATGCAGAGAGTGTCATACACAGGTTCACCAATACACAATTACAAAGAAAATTGGCAATGAAGGTTGGGAGGTTTCCTCGCAACCCACTCTCGTGGAGGTCACGGAGAATACCGTGACACAACGCTCTATCGTAATATTTCTCGATGTCAAAAAACACAGACACCAGGTGCTGCTTATGTACGAACGCCTCACGAACACACATCTCAAGGCACAGGAGTTAATTAGGAGCTGAACAATGTTGGTGGAAGCCGCTCTGTGATGGTGACAAAATTTGATATTCTTTTAAAAAATAAATTAACTGGGAATTAACCATCCGTTCAAGGACTTTACACAGACAGATAGTAAGGGCAATTGGACGATAGCTAGAGGGAGACTTGGGGTCTTTGCCAGGCTTGGGAAAAGGTAGAACAAAAACTTTTTGCCAAGAGTCTGGGAAACTGTGCTCTTACCAAATGCGGTTCAAAAGCACTAAAAGATCCTCGAAAGACAACTGCGAGAGATGACGGATCATGTCATAGTGGATGTCATCAGGATTGACAGATGTTGCGTCAGACCGATGCAGAGCCACCCTTAGTTCAACCATGCTGAAGGGGGAGTTATAGTCGCTGTAGTGAAACAGTGCAAACGAGATTCTCAGACATTTCGCAGCTGACTTACATCTCTGAAAGGAGGGGATATGCCGGAGAATTGGAAACTGAGGCAAACAATTCACAATGTCCCCGACTTCAGCGTATGTGCAGCTGTTACTCTCAAGAATTTAAATCTGGTGGGAAATATAGTTACCCTGGATCTTACGAATCTTTTCCCAAACAGTTTTGGAACTGGCATGTGAATTAATAGATGAAACATACATAATCCAAGACTCCCTCTTGCTTCGTTGACACACCAACCGAGGGTAAGATTTTGCTCTTTTAAATACAACAAGATTGACATCGGTTGGATACCGCCGAAAAGTACACCAGGCCTTATGTCAGGCTCTTCTAGCCACTGCGCATTCAGGGTTCCACAAGGCTTCGGACTTCTTGGTAGCATCGTTGATGTCTTTGGGATAGAGAGATCTGCTGCCTGAATAATACACGTAACAGCTGCATTGATTGACCCCTGGGTCACCATAGCAGAAGATATCACTGCGGACGATGGGAAGACCTTCCACCTGGCGCGATCAATCCTCCATCGAGGAGGGCGGAAGGCAGAAGATGGCACGCTCACGTTATAAGTAAGTAGAATTGGGAAGTGGTTGCTCCCATGGAAGTCATTACACACTGTCCATGACCAGTTGGCAATAACCGATGGTGAACCCAAAGATAAATTGATCACACTGAAACTATGTGTAGGCTTGTGGAAGTAAGTGTCAGCACCGGTGTTAAAAAGGCACAAAGAGATTGAGGACAAGAGATTTGATCCTATGGCCTCATGTGTTGATACTGACACTACCGCACAATGGTTTATGAGCATTGAAGTCACCCAAAAGAAGAGCAGGTGACTGCAGCTGATCACCTAAGCTCTCAAGAACTGAGATGCTCATGTCCTCATCAGGTGGCAGATAGATGCTGCAAACAGTTAGAAGCACAGGCATGGAGATAAGCACCGCCATGGCTTGTAAAGTTGTTAAGACCGCAATGGGAGAAACCGGAACACAGTGAGGAACAATAATAGCGACTCCCTCACAGGCTATATCTCCTGATACATTATGTCCAATACGCACTGTAGCCTCAAGCTGAAAGCAGGTTAGATGGTTTAAATTTTGTCTCCTGTAGACAAAGGCACACCGGAGAGTACGACGAAAGCAGATGTTTCACGCCATCAAATCTCTTCTGTAAACCTCGGCAGTTCTACTGAATGATTGAAGTGATGATTAGAAGTGAGACGAGAGTGAAACGAAATAAAATGAACTACACTGACTGCTCAAATGGTGTCAGCATCCATCTCTTCTGATGAGTGGTCCCCCAGATGTGGGGGTGTGTTACCAGGGGCCAATATGGGAGTATGCTTTGTCCCATGGGTCTTTATGGGATTTGTCTGACCTTGAGTATTCTGAGATTTTGGAGAAGACATGATCTTCTCCTTGTCTTTCTTGCTAGAAGAAGTGGCCTGTGTTCCGGTGCTGGTAGTGGTGTTAGTAGCCTTCGTCGAAGTGGTGGATGCCGCTTTCAAAGCCCTAGTTCGAGACTGGAGGGCTTCCAGCCCAGCAGCTATGATCTCATCCAGATGGTAGGGACATTTAGGGGGATCTGACTTTCCGTTTGAACAGCGACAGTAGACTTTGCAACCACCACTGATGCATATGAGGGGCGATTTGACTGTGAAGGAATGACCCTCCTTCTGGCTTCATGATAGGAGATGCACTCAATGGTCTTCAGCCACTGCATTTCCTTCTCGTGTGCCCATTGTGGACAGTCCTTAGCAGATGCTGCATGTGCTCCTTTGTAATTGGCAAAGCACTCGGCGGCAGCATTACAAGCTTGCAAAGTATGGTCTGCTGCCCCACAGCGCCAGCACCGAGCAGCGCTCCTACAGGACTGCTGAGAGTGGCCATAGCTTTAGCACTTAAAACATCTCAGAGGGTTAGGGATGTACGGGTGTTCCTCAAGGTGAAGCTACCCTGCCTTGATAGACATAGGCAGGGATGGGGTATCAAAGGACAAAATGACGTCGCGAGATGGGACTGACTGCCCATTCAGCATGAAGACTGCCATACACCTGTAACGTGTTGGTTCTTTAGTTCTTCAAGTAGTTCATTCTCACTACACTCAATGAGGTCATGAGAGAAGACAACACCTCGAGATGAGTTAAGGTAGCCATGGGGTGCGACTTTTACAGGAGTCTCAAGCAGTGATGTAGTGTTGAGAAGTGTGGCACTGTAGGCCGTAGTTGGCATCTCAATAAGGTCTCCAGATTTTAGTTTCTTGACGCTCGTAGGAGAGCTGGCAATGGATTGTATGGCTTTGTTTATCCAAAATGGACTTTTGGCACTCAAAGGCTTTGAAGGGTCCAATGAGTGCACAAAGAAAAACCGAGCATTAGGAGAGTCGGGCACTTCTTTCTTTGAGGAAGGGGCTGAACCTTCTTCCATACGTCGTTTACAATTAGCATCCTGGGAAACATTAATGGCATCCATAACAAAAAGAGAAATAATTCATCCGCCAGCCTCCCTGCCCACAACCAAGCCCAACAGGGGAGAGTCAGAGGTTCACAAGCTCAAATGGATGCAGGACACGGCTCTAGGGTTCAGCGGTGGATATAGCAAATTGATAGGGAAGACATACGCTCAGCGAGTACCACGACTTTCCCGTGTTTTGGCAACACCCTTTTGGCATGCCCATCTATCCCCAGACTCACCCTGTCGTACGCAATGACAAGCTGTTAGAAGTCTGGACTCCACTCGGTCACAGACTTCCTTGACTAGGAGTGGGTTAGTTCCTAGCCGCCCAATTAGGGTGAAGCAGGGAACAAAGAGGAGTGTTGGTAGCTGGCAACAACTACAACCCGGCCCCCAAAAACCTTAGTCTCCAGCATCCCCTTTTCCACCTTACAGGTCACCGTACATGGCAAACATGCAGGTAGGTCTAGCTAACCAGCCCGGAAAAACCAAAGGGAAACATAAAATGGAGAAGAAAGGAGAGAGGAGAGAAAAGAAAAAGAACGAGAAACTAAACTCTGGTGCAGGCGCATAGTCAGAACCTCAGCAACCTACAACACCTGAAACAGGTGCATGGCAAGATAACAACAAAAAGCAAACATGGACATTCAGTTCAGAATATTCAGTTCAAACATGGACATTCAGTTCAGAATATTGGTGACTTAATTATAAAGAAAAAAAGTAACAATAATATACTACAATCAGCAGGCGTATATGAAATTCCTATTGTTTCACAGAGTTCTGAAGACCACATATCATACATTGGCAGCACAAAAAATAGATCAATAAAAAGATTATATCAACACATAAAAAACTGGAACAAAAAAGAAGAAAAAACTACACTTATCCAACACTGTGTTAAACACAAACAATACCCTGATTTTGAAAATATTAAATTACTAACCACCCACACAAACGAAAAAGAATTAAGAATTTCCGAAAGCATTATAATTGAACAAAAAAAAGATAAAATATGCGACTTACAAGACCCCACCACACTAGACACAGCCTGGAAATCACTTATAAAAAAAGAAAAAATACATAAAAAAAAGGCAAAAAAAAAAAAAGAACATTACAAAAAATTACACCAATAAACAAAGGGGAAAAGGAATAAAAAAAATACACCTGTTTCTATGAACAAATAATAATAGCCCAAAAATATTTACACAAAAGAATTATACTTACGACTGATACCTACCAACTCATCCAATAGATGGCGACACATTAGAAACAAATCATCTAACACATAGAGACACACAATATAATTATACTTATGACTGATACCTACCAACTCATCCAATAGATGGCGACACATTGGAAACAAATCCCCTAACACATACAGACAGCAAACCTTCCCATTGATTTCCGACATGCAACTCCAAAACTACACACACGCGAAGAACCCTCGTGTAGAAATAATGGCCCAAAGATGGCGGTAAAAATACCACAGAAAGCGCTCGCCGTAACAATGAACCCCGTGTGAGAAGTCTCCTGACCCGATGAGTATAACTCTTTCTACTAAAATCTTTTAATTAATAGTAAATTTTAAATGTTTGATTGTGCAAGTGAATGAATGTGTAACTGAAAATATATAACCTAACTGTTTTATTTCTCCCCAATTTTTTTTTTTATAACTAACCAAAGGTCCGTAACATAAGAGACCTCTCGGGGCCGGGAGCACATGCCTCACAGGGCAAACAACGTGAGAAATACTTTGACAATATCAGGTAAAATACCTTAGATATTATGTATAGTTTTATTAACAATTTGTTATATAAAGTGGAATGAGAGATGCCTTTAGTTACACAGAATCATTAAGATGATAAACATGAAATTTCTGTGCTCAGTGCCTTCAAACTATGTTAAAAATGCATAGGACAGAAGAGGATTAAACAGCAAAGTGAAACCATTACTTAAACTTCTGTTCTTCAGTGTAGAAGCAGTGAGGAAACAATAATCTCTTCCAAAAAACCTGAATGACATCAAGATTTCCTAAAAACTGGATTTCACACTGAAAACTAGTATGCTGTGTCTATGTTTTAGTTTGCTTATTAATTTACTTCTAAAAATTTACTAAGAATTCTTGTTTTCATATCATTTTCATCTGATTACCAAAATCTTTAAATAAGATTTTTATATATACCGGGTGATCCAAAAGTCTTGCACATTTTGAAAAAGGAATAACTCGCGGAGTTTTGAGAGTAGGGCAACGTGGTTTGTGTAGAAATGATCAGAATGACATCGGGTTTTTTATGAAATCACATAAATTTTTACTCATTTTACTTACATGTTTCATTGCCAGATGGCGCAGCAACCATAGGTTGGAAGTGTCGAGAAAAATAGACACCCGATTGTACCAGGTTAGACACCTCATTGTACCAGGTGTTCAATGTGATGGCCGTCCTGTTCCAGCACTGCCTGCAGAAGAGAGAAAACACCATGGACGGCATTGAACAGCATGTCCGGTGGTATAGCTGCCACACGGTGTTGAATGGCATCTTTCACCATAGTCAATGAAGTGGGGCGACATCTGTACACTTGTGATTTTAGGTAACCCCAGAGCCAGAAATCTCAGGGTGTCAGGTCTGGTGACCAAGGAGGCCAGGCCTTTGGAAAGTGTCTGCTCAACACACGATTTGCACCAAACGTCTCTTGCAGCAGTTGCTTAACGAAACGTGCGATGTGGGGTGGTGCTCCATCCTGCATAAATATGCACAGATTCACTGCATCCTGCTCTTGAAAACTAGAGATAACGTACATTCATAACATGTTAGCATAACGTGCACCTGTCACTGAAACGCTTTCGAAGGAGGTGTCGCGGACCTCTTAAAAAACAAAAAAAGGACCGATAATGAAGGAAGCCATGAATCCACACCACACTGTCACTTTCGGCTGATGAAGTGGCACTTTAACGACTGCTCGGGTTATTCCATGGCCCAGATGCGGCAGTTGTGCGTGTTTACCGCTCCGTTTAGGGAAAAGTGTGCCTCAGTCCATAAAACGTTCATCAGCCAGTTCTCGTCCACATCCATTTGTCGAAAAACTATGCTGCGAACTCCTGACGCTGCACGCAATCGCCAGCTTGCAGTTCGTGATGCTGTTGCAGTTTGTACAGGTATCTGTGCAGAATCCGTCGTAGGGATCACCATACAGTCCCGTATGGAATGCCTGTTTGCCGAGATACATGGCGAGCACTGGAGTCGCTATGTGCGGATGACATTGCAATCGCATCCATTTCCTGCGTAATCGTCTCTGCTGCAGTAGCACATGTTCCTGGTCTACCGCTTCGTGAGCGTGCTGTCAAAGTTTCCCGTGTCCTCACATTTTTTCACCATTTGCTGCAGCTCTGCACTTTCCATTGGTCCTTTCCCACTGCGGTCATTTTTCAGTGACCGGTAGGCTCTCAACGCAGTACTCGCACATTCAGCGTTGCAATAGAACAATTTCACCAAGAGCGCTTTGTCCAGTAATGAAAGCATATTGACACGGACTGCTGTGACTTGCAGTAGCTTCCCAGCTGCTGCTTTTATACCCACTATCCCAGACCTGTTCGCCTATGGCACCATCTGGTGATGAAAAATGTAAGTAAAATGAGTAAAAATTTATGTGATTTCATAAAAAACCCGATGTCATTCTGATCATTTCTACGCAAACCGCATTGCCCTACTCTCCAAACTCAACGAGTTATTACGTTTTCAAAATGTGCAAGACTTTTGTATCACCCGGTATTAAAAACATGTTTTTCAAAAGTCATTTGAATAAATAAAATTGAGAAAATTTGTCACTTATCTTCCCATTTCTGGCTGTCGGTTTAGAATTTTAATTTTACCACTTTTTGTTTCTGTGATTCAGCAAAAGCAGTTCCTTTAACAGTATTCATACACCTTAGGGGGAGGGGATCATCATAATGACTTTTTCCAGGACTTTCACGGACATTTGCAAAAAAAATTTATAGAGAATAATTATCCAATCTCAGGATGATAATTTTGACAGTAACTATTAATATAAAACATACAAAACTAATGCAAATGGGGATGGTAGATCTCTCTATATACACTGTTTTCCATAAAACACAGAAAACTTGTGGTAACTTGAAAAATACATGATGAAATTTGATGAAAACCTGTATCATATTGTGGTTTAGAGAAAAACCCTGAACATTTTGTAAGAAATACTTCATTCTGACAAAAATGATCATATACAGAACCAGGTGAAAAAATAAGGTATATAAATAAAATAGCCAAAGTACCCTCTCAAAATGCAAGCCTCACCATGATGTTTCACATTGTTGGTGATGGTGTCTAGGAGTTCAGTATGTAGCAATGACTATTGTTTGTGCAAAGTTGTCTAAGCTTCTCCAAGTCTTGTGAAGGGAGTTGATGGCAGCAACACATCTCCCTACAGCATCACAGACATGCTCTATCAAATTAAGGATCGGGAGACCTCGCTAGCCAATCCATATGGATAATGGCTTCCTCTTGAAGACATTGTTCTACGAGCCTTCTTTAGTGGGGATGAGTGTTATTGTCTTACAGGAGAAATGTATCTCCTATGGCACCTACATAAGGGCAAACACAAGAATCCAAAGCAAAACTCCTATAGTGTCAAGCATTCGTGGTTCCTCTTGGATGCACATGGAGGTCTGTGTATTTTCATGGAGTCATAAAGGGATGACCGGATGTCCCTCATTCTCTCCAGATCAGATCATGTTTGGAATCGCTCTGTAAAACAAGTCTAGACTCATCTGTGAAGAATACCATTGGTTCCTCCATTGGTTTTCAGTCCTATTGACATGAAGACTTGTCCAATTCAAACATTCATCTCTGTGACGGGGGGTAAGAGGCACACAGATTACTGGTTGTCTAGCATAAAGATCTCCTTCGTGAAGCCTTCTGTGCACAATTTAAGCAGATACCACAATTCCTATAGCTGCAGCAAGGGCAGATTGCAGCTGTGCTGGGGTAGCCATTCTGTTCCTCTATGCAATTAATCAGATATATGAATATCATTCACAAATGTTGTAGCCCTAGTTCTCCCTTTGCTGTACCTTTGGGAAGCAGACTGCATAATTTGAAATTGGTTTCACAGTCTGTGAACTACAGAAGGATTCACATGTGAACTACAGAAGGACTCACATCTTACAACTTCCACACATGATTTTGGCTTGCCTGTAGTTTTCCAATCACTCTCCACCTCAGTTCATCTATTAGATGAAGTCTTGCGGCTATTACAATAAATCTGCTACCTCAAACTCCTTTCTTTATACTCCACAAATGATATGGTGCACACCTCCATAATAGCCACTTTTATGCTGCAGCTCATTTGCATACATCAATGCCATTGCCACTCATTTGCAAATGATACCCTGATTCCATGTTTACACTTCAAGTCATGTACTCAAGTTTGTGCATTTCCAACTCTTCTTTTACAAATAACAGTGATTTTCTTGTTTTTTTCCTTAATTTATGGAAACCAGTGTATTTTATTTCACTGGATAATCTTTTTAATTTTCCAACTGGCATTACCCAGTGATGATAAGCCAAATCATAGTGTATCAGTCACTAATAACTACCAGAAAAATCCTTCCGATAAATAAAGAAAATGTTGAATTTGGTAATTTTTTTCAGAAATCTTTTTAGTGCACCCACTATTTCCTATTATCTCTACAAATAAAATCCATTGACAACAATCAAACTCAGAAAAACAGAATATGGGTAACTATGGTAATTTTCAGTGCTGGCACAACATAATAGAGGCCACAATCTGAATGACGAATGAATGCAAGGGTAAGCTAAGCTGATGACTATACCTGCTCTGTCAAAATGTTGACTCTGCAGGGATATGCGGAACTCTCTAAAAATTTATAGTGAAGGCATTGCGTGAGCAATCCAGCCAGGGTCCGGCAAATCTTTCAACCCAACAGGATCGGTCTAGGGACCAGTTGGAGTATGCTGCCCCCACAGAACCACCACTTCCCACCCCTTTGCCACAGCCCACGCATGAGACGTGCTAATGGGCTGGGGATTTTAATTGTGCGTCTGGCTGGGAGATTTGCTAGCCAGTGCAATGAAATTGGGACCAAAGTCCTTTATTGTGTCTAGGCACACACATTTATGCACTGAGGGTCTCATGCTTTGGGAAATTAATCCTTTAATCTCATTAACCCTCTCACGGAGATGAAAAGTTAAATTATTTACACTATCTACACTATGGTACAGATTCGCAGAGTTATGGCGTACTAGTATTTTGCGGTGATGACTCTGGGACATAGTCATCGTTATTCTCTTTGTGACATTCTTCGTTTTTTTCCAGTCTTCTACCATCAACTTTTCTTGCCTCGCGACAAGATCTTTGACCAACTCGATGAGTATTTGTCTCGCTCTAGGATGACAGAGCAGGATAGAGAGGTCTCTTGTCTTTCCCAGTTTTGAGGAAAGGGCTTTTTTCTACCTGAAAGAGAATCGCATTCAAGAATCATGTGGGCGACATCTGCGAACTGGGCCCCGCATTTGAACGCCAGTTCTTCACCACAACTGTCAGAAATACTCTGGCGATATGCCATGGCCGTTAAGTGTTTGATTCAGGAACCCATCTGATTCAATTCTCCTGGTCAAGACTTTGGGAAAGATACGGTTTGTTTTTCTCCCCATATCCCCTTTCATCCCACCTTTCCTGCCACTCCATTAGTGCAGTTTTTTTCAACTGAGCCTGCACACTTTGCAGCGGTGACTTCCGATGAAAATCAATGTCCCCCTTACCAAAGGGTTCGTTCGCCAGCTGGTCTGCTCGCTCATTTCCAATAGTTCCGACATTGCTTCAGACCCAGTGGAAAGAATCACCATGTTGCCTGCTGTCTCAACCAGACTTTATCTCCCTAACCAGGGGAGTTTTGCTTCTGAACTGGCCAAGCACTTTTAGGGCCACTTGGCTGTCAGAGAAAATCCTTATTTCATTTGCATTGCTGCTGGGCATGACCCACAGCAACACTTCTCTGATTGCTAACAGCTCTGCCTGGAAGACAGAGGAGTTAGACCATAATTTAATCTGTTTCATGTAAATCTCGTTGCTATCCGAGAGTGCGCAAAACCCTGCACCTATGCAACCACCTGTGTTGGAGCTGTCCATGAACAGCTCTCTCCCCAACCCCAAGGGGAGATCTTTGTCCCAAGCGGGACAGATTTCTTTGGCCGGTAGGCAAGCCCAGTCCATCCTAAGCAATTCTACGGCTGACAACCACAAGCGGTCTTCTAGTAGTTCAATGTCATTACCAAACCTGAGGGCTTGCATTGTTGCTTCCCTCGCAACCACTAGGTCCGCTGGTTCACACCCAGCTAGCACTAGCAGTGCAGCTGTGATGGTCATGCGGAAACACCGAATTATGTGTAACAATGCTCTTCTCTGAATCTGGTTAAGACCATTATTCATGCTAGTCGTGTCCGACCACCATGCCAAACAAGCGTAAGTTAGGATTCTTTAGACCCCTCGCTTTTATACAACTTTTTTGGCTGGCCCAGACAGCCACATTCCATTAATTCGGTTGAGAATCAATGAACACTTGTCTTTTGGGAATTTTAGGTGAGAGAGTCCTGACAATTTAGTATCCAGGATTACTCCCAGATACCTCATTTCCCTCACCACCTTAATCGTATGCCCATTAAACCAACACTTAGGGAGGGTGACCATCTCCCCTATTTCACAATAGCTAACAGTGTCATTTTCTCAGGAGAGAAGTGAAGCTTGCACTCCTTGCTCCATCTATCTAACTGCGTTAGAGCAGAGTGTACTTTCTGCTCTATCACGTGTCTACCCGATGCAGACACAATTAGAATGAAGTAATCCGCACAGGCCTGCATCTGCACTTCATTTTCCAAAGGAAGATTGAGTGCTGTGTCCACGATGATATTCCACCACAATGGGCCCGAGTAAGAGCCCTGCGGACAACCCTCCTCGTATTCTCTACTAAAACTCTGGTTACCCACCTCAAACTCAACCCTTCTGTTCGAGAGAAAATCACTTACCAACAGGAACATATTACGTGGAAAACCAAGTCTTTTTACACAGTACAAGACCAGTGGCCACCAGACATTATTGAATGAACTCCGCACATCCATAGAGATGAGGCAGGTGTGCAACCCTTTTACCCCATTTAGTTTTGCCTGCTGTGTAATGCTAAGCAGTGTTTGACTGCTACAATGCTCCAGTATGAAACATAATTGGTGGTTGGAGAGCTTTCCTTAGCTGACAAGGAAGTGAGTAGCTCGGGTCACGAGGACCTTTTCCAACACTTTACTCCATGCTGAAAGCAGGCAAATCGGCCACAGGGTCTGCTCGGCTCTTTTGAACTTTGTTGAAGAGTACGAGAACCGCGTTTTTCCAAACCGATGGGAAACACCCTCTTTCTAGGCACTTGTTCAGCAAGCAAACAAAGTACCTTGGATTGGCAGTGAAGACTTTGCAAATGATAGCTAAATCCAAACCATCCTTACCAGAAGCCTTACCCATGTTAAGGCTGTTAATTGCAGCTTCTACCTCCACCTCCATGAATGTCAGGTCGTCTCCAATGTCTGGTGGGATCCTGCATGTAAATAGAATCTTCCATGGGTTAATTTTTCCCCAGTCTTTTCATACAAAAAAGAAGGGGGGGGGGACCATGCAATGTACTGCCTTTAAAAATACTTTACTTCAGAGGTAGGAAGGTTTGAGTGAGTCTATGTTGAAACTGTGAAGATACAGTGATCCACACTTCATAAAATGAAAAAAGAAAAAAAAAGTTCATGCTGCTAATTTATTTATGACATAAAAAGGTATACATGCTTTATTGTATAATCAAACATTTCATCAAAATTCTGCAATTCTTAATGGAGGCTATAGGTGAAATTACTGGTGAAGGAATTTCGTATACAGCCCACGCACTCTTCCACTATCAATATCATTGCTCCACTTCTAGTCAAAAACATGTTGAAAAGCATGATTATAAAAAAAATTGAAAAATGTTACAATCAAACAGTTTTTAAGCAGAAGAAAGAATCTTCCTCAATATCCTGACCTTTGATGGAATCCTCGCCCCTCCCCCCCCCTTTTTTTCTTTTAATTAAGGTTTGTTCTTAAAAAATATTACAATTTTGGTTGGGAAGAACTTAACACTTTTTGCACAAGTTACTCTACACAAAGTTCGAAACACAGGCTCATTCCTATGTCCTGATCTCATATTTTGATAAAGTACTGTTCATTTTATTTGGGAAACTCCAGATTGGTGCATTGCCAGTTTTTGAGCCTGTAGCCTAGGCTGTGCATATCACATAGTATGTAACACGTGGCATGGTGAGAATACTTGGCTTAAGCAAAATCAAAATCAATTTTCAATCAGAAACATAACCACCTAGGTGACAGGAAGACAAAATAGTATGTACATTATGAAATAATAAATTTATGTGAATGCATTTTTAGTTAAGGTGTGTTTTGCAAAATTACTGTAATTTTTTATCCAATTCGTCAGCAAATGAAGTTTTATATCTATTATGAAAAACAGGCAAATTAATGACATGGTTATTTCTTTTTCTCTTTCCTTAAAAGCTTAGATTTTATTGGTAACAGCATATTTGTTACGACATTTGTTAACTTCCATTTTGTAATAATGGCTTAACAGTTAAAACTTTTTCCATGTTATTTTCTTTGGTGACCAATGCACTTCTCAATTGTTAAACATCAGAAATATTTACAAGAACTTAAACATGAAATTACAACCTACCTTTAGGCTGTTAGAAATTACAACATACCTTTAGGCTGTTAACTTAAACATGAAATTACAACCTACCTTTAGGCTGTATCGATAGTCGTACTAGGCCACTGACGGGATAATTTCCCTTTGTTCACAAAGTCAAAAGTATCGGCAATAATGGATTTATAAATGTCACACTATGAATTATTATACTCAAAGGATTATAGGAATCACTAAATCTGCAACGACAATGAAATCACTGCTAGGTCATTCCGCGGTCGGCAGGATAATTTCTCATTATGTTGTACAACAACTATTCATAGTTGAAAGTATTAGCCAACTACCAAGTCAAAGATATCTCCAGATGAACATGAAGTTAAAATATCATTTTGACCAGGAAATTAAAATGAAAGAACTTGGTAAACTTACAACACAGCAACTGAATTTTTTTTTTTTTTTTAATGTTCTAGAAAGTAATAGCCACATACCAACAACGAAATAATGAACATCAAAACATTAAAATATCACAATATAAAATTGCACAAGTTACCAAAACCTCATCTGAACTTCCTGGTTGTACTGTCCGATGCATTTCAGCAACTAATGTTTGCCATCATCAGGGACACAGAATCTCCCGTTGTTTCCACACTCTACGAGGGTCATGCCATGTACCTCGAATTCTCGATCTCAACCATTGTCTGTTTCAATTATGTCATCGTATTGTGCTGTTGCCACTCTTTCTACTAGGGAACCCAAAAATCTTGTGGTTACCAAAGAACATAAATATAAGAAATAAATATAAAAAATTGGTCGCCGAAGGAAATAACATGGAAAAAGTTAACTGTTAAGCCATTATTACAAAAGTGGAACTTAACAAATGTCACACTATGTTTTAACATGCTTTTTAATCTTGTTATATTAAGAATAGCATACATAGCATATTTGTTGCATGCTTGGCAATAAAACTTGTTTGAGCCATGGTTTATATGCTCAAAAACTGCCATAAATGAATAACCATGTAATAACATAAAGAAAAGTACATAGATTAATTTATGGCAAAACTGTTTTTATTATGCTGATATTTCCTTGGTTGATATCCAGAGCATCTCACTACCATTAAAAAAAAAAAAATACTCAAGCAAACTATCACACTATTTTAGCTTCAGGTGCTTCCCTGAGATGTAGAAGACCCTGGGCACAGTTGCTCTACGGCTGTGACAATTGCACACATGTATTAAAAAATGTCAGGGCTAGTTTAAACATTTAGGGGGATTCATCCCTATTAGCAATTTATGAAGTTCATTAAAATTTTGGTGTTTCGTCAATATTTTGCAAAATTATATTTTTGGCAAATTCATTTGACTCAAAATATTATAGTCAATGAGTGCAACAAATTATGTGGTATAAATATCATATATTATAGTAAACGTATTTACTATTCCACTTTCTGTTCGACACATTTATATTAACATCGAATCTCGAGTTGAGCACTTCACATAATAAAACTTCAAATAAAATATGCCCTTTTGGGGTCTATTATTTTAAAATTGTAAGTGCATATGAATATGGAACAGTCAACTCAATAAAACATGGCTACTCACTATCATTGTTGTTTGTTGTAGGGTTCTTCACTTCATATTAGGCTTACGTATTGTACTGTATTCAGAGTTAGGCCCATGTCAAAAATATCTAAGTATCACATCTTTTACATAAAATCTCGATATATCCTGGTAGATATTCTCCAGCTTGTAAGCAAAGGGTTGAATTTCTTTACTGTACTGTCTTTTTATTATTGCTGTTGGACCAAGAACTTGATATACATTCTCTTGACAATAAAATAAGCATTATGCTAATTCCTGATAATAGACATTAATTTTTGTTCAGTTGATAGAATATAATTGATCACAATGCACTAGAAAGGCAGAAAAAAAGGGGGGGGGGTGTTGATATGTAAAGAACTCGCTGGAATATCAAAACTTTGCGGTATTACTTATCCGTTTACATTTCCGTAAATTGCAACTATGTTTTAAAATTCTAACAGACTCAGCTAAAAGCAAGAAACAATGACACTGAAAGACTAAAAAGGCTATTTACACAACTCATGAATCCCTAAAATGCCACCTCTCTGAGATTCAATGTATTCTTCTGGACGCGTTTCGCACAGCACTTCAATGGAGTTACTAAAACAACCCTGATTCCCTTGAACTCCTGAAAATCATGCCACTACATCAGTCCCCTGATGTTATAACGTATCTGGCGCCATCTATCGGTGAACACTTTTGAAAATATACTATTCTCTATACTTTGCTTTCTTTTTTGTTCTATTTTATTCTCTATTGTAATGAGATTTTTCCAGGCATAAGACGAATTTGTTGGACTGCTATTATTACAATTTTGATTTTTTTGTTTTCTCAATACATATATAGACTCTGCTGTTCATGTCATTCTCCAATTGCTATGTTGAACCAGTAATTTAATTTCTTCCTATAAAGGTGCAGTGCTTGGTTTGTTATATAAAAATCAATGAGTAAGGTTTCATTTTCTTTTAATTCCAATATGTCAAGTTTGAAGTGTGTTGAAGCACCATGACTTCACAGGTGCGGCCCTTACGGCAACTTTTGCTTCCAAGATTGCAATAATTCTCACCTGCGGCCCTTACGCCGATGCGGCTCTTAGTCCAAAAATCATGGTAATTCAAAAGAGAAAAGAGACTGCTTTTGAACTTTCCCAAATAGGGAACATGGATGAAACCACCATGTGTTTCGACCTTCTTGGAAATAAGACGGTGAACCAAAAGGGCGAAAAATATCTTGATCAAAACGGCTGGCCATAAAAAATACAGTTTCACGGTTGTTCTTTCCTGTTTGGCCGACGGCAGTAAGCTACCTCCAGTAATTATTTTCAAACGCAAAACTCTGCCGAAAAGCGTTGTCTTTCCGTCTGGTGTGCTCGTTTGTGCCCATGAAAAAGGATGGATGAACGAATCCGGAACAATTGACTGGTTAAACAATGTGTGGAACAAAAGGACAGGTGCACTTTTGAGGAAACCTTCTCTTTTGGTGTGGGATATGTTTGTTGCACACCGTTGTGCAGAAGTGAAAAAAACTGCAGAAAATTCAAAAACAACTCTTGCTGTCATCCCAGGTGAGTTGACATCTGTTCTTCAACCACTAGATGTCTGCCTTAATAAGCCCTTCAAGGACAAGGTGCGGAGGTATTGGGCAGATTGGATAAGTTCCGATCTGCCGACTGAAACCAAGGGAGGAAAACTAAAGAAGCCAAATATCGTTTTGATTGTGCGATGGGTCAAGGATGCTTGGGATGCAATACCTGCGGAAATGGTCGTGAAATTATTCAAGAAATATTGCATTAGTAACAAACTTGATGGCACAGAGGATGACGAGATTTTTATGAGAGATGACGACAGTGATTTTGATGCCACGGGCATAGATGGGAATACTGATGTTTATGATGACGCGCCGATGACGGAGAAAGGCTTTTTTGAACTGTTTGGCGAGTCTGACTCGGAATCGGATTTTGAAGGGTTCCGATGAAGTTTTTGGGTATGCAAATTAAATTTAGTATTATATATATAATTTTTTTCGTTTTCAAATGTTTTTGAATAAATTCATTGAATTTTTTTTTTTTTTCTGATTCCGGGATCGACTTATACGCGAGTTTCTGATTTCTTACAATTTTTTCCTCTGAAAGTGGGGGGGGTCGACTTATACGCGAAGTCGACTTATAGGCGAGTATATACGGTGATTACTCTCTTACAAAGCACTTAAGCTCTCACACAATGACACATCAATTATCTTCCCATGCAATCAGGATTCACTGATACACTGCCAGAAAAAAACTGATTCCTCTTCCTAAAACTCAGAAGAAAAAAACGGAAAAGAGAAACTCAGTATTTTAACATGAAAAAGAAGCCCGCCCGAGATGTAATTAATTTGCTATTCATAACTCATCCGAGCCCAAGATGTAACTAATATGCTATTCATAGCTCGTCCGAGCCCGCATGAGCGCGAGATGAAACTGATGATGCTATTTGTAGCCCGCATGAGCGCGAGATGAAACTGATGATGCTATTTGTAGCCCGCATGAGCGCGAGATGAAACTGATGATGTTTTTTGTAGCCCGCATGAGCCCGAGATGAAACTGATGACCAGTGGCGGCTTTTCAGGTGAAGTAGGTTAAGTGCCTCTTCACCTATTTCATTTAAAATAAAATTTTATTCAGTAATTTTGTGTATATATTCTTCTTTGCCTTTATTGAGTGCCAAAATGCTCAAAATTCTTATTAGATCAATTCACAATGGGCGTTCAATACGGAAACCAAGTCTTTCTACAGAAAACAGTTCAAGTGAAGAGCCAAAATGAGAATGCTTGGAAGTCTGCAGTTATCCGCCGAGTTACCATGGTAACCGTGACGTCACCCTCTCCTATCTGCCGGGCAAGTGAAGAGTTTTAGCTTGAGACACTCAAGCTCTACACCTGGAGTCGTGACCTTCGGAAGAGATTGCGGAGGAACGGGACGGATTGCCCATGGTACCTTGCAATCCACTAGGGTTTTCTCCTTGCAGTGCATGCTTTCCGAAAGACATTTGTTTTGTTTTTTTGCTTTGTGATTGTTTATCAAAAACTTCACCTGATACTTAAATTTCGTGTACAGTTTAACAGATAGTTTAAGTTTTTAGTATGTATTCTGTGAACGGCATTGTCTGTAATTTATTGCAAACTCCATTTGATCGATGGAAAGATGAAGATAAAAGAGACATTTTACTTCAAGGAAAAATGTCTCTTTTATCTTCACGGATTCACTGACAACTGTCGCAAAGAAAGAAATCAGGAAGAGCGGTAAATCTTACAATTTCAATTGTAAAAACTGTTGGTTTACTGAATATCTCTTCTTTCTCATGACAGAAAATGGCTTTGTAGAACTTCTGTGTTACAAAAATGATTTTCTTGGCCGTGTTACTTTATAGTAAAAAACATTCGGCGTGGAATAAAGATGGTTTCTCAGATTTATTAAATATAACACGGTCACTTCATAAACATTCAGTCATTTCATAAACATGGTGATTCTAGCGAACACCTGAAATGCGAATAAAAGTTAAGGAATTTTGAAAAAATCAGAACATAAGGGAGAGTGCTAGGCTTTTGAAAAGGCATTTCAACGGAAATGTTCGTTTAAATAGACTTTTCCTGCAGACAGTGATTGATTCAGTATTGTATTTGAGCAAACAAGAACTAGCACTCCGTGACCATGACAAAAGCATCGACTCGATAAATCATGGAAATTTCACGGAATTACTTTCATTGTTGATATCAAGAATTCCTTTAGAAATTCAAAATCAATACGAAAAGACAAAAAATGTCTTCACAGGTGACTCAAAAACTATTCAAAATGAATTAAGTGAATGTATTTCTGAATATATAAACAATCACGTTAAAAATGTAATAAATGAAGTTGAATGCTTTTATATTCAAGTAGATGACACTATCTCAGTGCTCTTTAATAATAAGATTTGTTGTTTGGAAGGTGTATTGGCTGAGCGATTTTTGGGTTTCCACGAAATTTTGGAACAGTTTGATTATCAACACAAATTAATAGGACAATGTAACGATGGGGCAAGTGTAATGTCTGGACACTTGAATGGACTCCAGAAAAAAATCAAGGATAAAGCTTCTCAAGCTGTTTTTGTTCATTGCTTAGCGCATCGTTTGAAACTTGTATTACAGCAGAGTTTTTCTAAAATTTCTAAGTGTCGAATATTTTATGCAAGTCTCAGTAGAATTCCTTCGTTTTTTCACCACTCAGCAAAGCGATCTTATACACTCGCATCAACAACCGCAGGATGCGTATTAACCATAACAGAAACTCTACAGTCCTCCACTTCGAAGTTAGTAAGTATAATTGTTGAAGACTGGCATGAATTGGAGAAAGCATTAGAATTTCTCACAAACAGTGAACAATCAGACAAGAAATCAATTCAACTTGCCGAGGGGTTTTTAAATGGTATGAACACTTTTGAATTTACATTTTTGGCAATAGTATTTAATGAAATTTTTGGCTCCACCGATCTATAATTCAAAATTTTGCAAAAACATCACTAGACATAAAGTACTGATGTGTAACTCAAATTAAAACAACTCATGAAATTTTGAGCCATAAAAGGAACGATGAGTAAGGCAACCCACTTTGTGCAAATAAAATTTAAGAGGATTTAGTACTTAATTTGAATAAGTAATATCATCATCATCATCATCATTGTCAACCATTATCAATCCACTGCTGGACGAAGGTCTCCCCAAGTTTCCTCCACAACAGTCTGTCTTGTGCCAGTCTCCTCCATGTCACCCCTGCATACTTTCGAATTTCATCCACCCATCTCCCATGTGGTCTTCTTCTGGGTCTTTTCCTGTCCCTTGGAATCCAATCTAAAATTTCGGCTGTCCATCGATGATCTGTCCTTCTGGCAGTATGTCCAGTCCACTGCCATTTCAGGGATTTAATTCTGATCATGATGTCTTCCACTCTTGTCATTTTTCGGATAAACAAGTTTCTCTTCTTATCTCTCCTGGTTACACCAAGCATGCACTTCTCCATGCTTCTTTGAGTTGTCTGCAGCCTTTGTATGTCTCTTTTAGTTAAGGTCCACGTCTCTGCACCATACGTAAGCACTGGAAGGATGCATTGATCAAACACTTTTCTTTTAAGACATAATGGCATATTGCTCTTGAAAATTATGCTGTTTCTTCCAAAAGCTCTCCAGGCAAGTTTTGTACGCCGATTAATTTCTTCATCAATGTGACCCTCACTTGATATCTGCTGTCCAAGATAAACGTACGTGTCTGTTATCTCCAGCTTTTCTCCATCAATCGATAAATCTTCATTTCTTGTAAAAGCACTGAACATCACTTTTGTCTTCTGAAAGTTCATTTTTAATCCCACTTCTTTACTCTTGTCAGCAAGTTCCTGGATCATACTCTGCAGCTCTGATGGGTTAGTTGCAAAAATGACTACGTCATCAGCAAAACGAAGGTGGGTTAGATAATCTCCATTAATCTTTATCCCCTTGTTTTCCCAGCTCAGTGACTGAAAAACACCCTCCAATGTGGCATTAAAGAGCTTCGGAGATATGGTGTCACCTTGTCTCACTCCCTTTCCAATTTTTATGTGTGTTGTATTTTCAAACAGCCTAATCTTTGCACTTGCATTTTCATAGATGTTATTAATAATATTAATGTATGCATCTTCAATACCGCAGGTTTTCAGAGCCATTGTAACTGCTGATGGTTTCACCGAATCAAAGGCTTTTACATAATCGATAAAAGCCATGCACAATGGAAGTTCATATTCCCTCGCTCTTTCAATTAGTTCTCTCAGCACATGGATATGATCTATTGTGCTGTAGCCACTCCTGAATCCAGCTTGTTCTCTCGGTTGAGCCATGTCCAGTGTTACCTTCAAGTGGTGTGAAAGAACTTTAGTGAAGATTTTATAAACTACTGATAGGAGGCTGATAGGTCTGTAGTTTCCGAGATCCTCAATGTCACCTTTCTTATGTAGCAGGATCATTGTAGCGGTGTTCCAATCCGTAATATATATATACTTATATATATATATTACTTATTCAAATTAAGTACTAAATCCTCTTAAATTTTATTTGCAAAAAGTAATTGCCTTAACAATAAGGTATTTGAAACACTGTTTGGAAAAGCTAGCAAAATCACAGAAATAAGCAGATCTATACGGGAATATGCTGCTCTTACAGAAGAAACAATTTTTCAAAATTATATTGTATTTTGAAATTTTGGACCACATTCTTATGGAAATGGATATAAGATTTGAAGACTGTGAGAAACTTCAATTTGTCTGTCTTGCTGACACAACTAAGTTCGACCAATTTAATTCATGTTTTCCCTCAGACGCTTTTGAAAATCTACAACATTTTTACAGGAAAATATTTACTAAACTCCAGCGCCTTAAAAATGAACTGAGTCTTGTATATGCCGATGAAAAATTAAGGAATACATCGACTAAAGAACTTCGAGTGCTTCATGGAGATAAAGACATTTTTGCAGAAGCTTGTAAATTGGTTTCCCTCATTTTAACAATTTTATCTACAAATGTGTCAGTGGAAAGAAGTTTTTCTTGCCTTTAAAGAATACAAACTTACTCAAGAAACACTATTTCTTAAGATAGACTTGCTTCTTTGGCAAATATTTTTATTCAGAAAGATATTTTATTGATGCTCACGAAGAAACAACCATTCTATGACGACATAATCGACAAATTTGCAGCTTTAAAAGAAAGAAGAATTGACCTAATATACATAAAATAGGTCAGTCCTCATATAGTGATTTTCATTAAAACGGCAGATATCTTTTCATATTGCTCTTGTAGCTCTTCACCTATTTTTTCAACCACGAGCCGCCACTGCTGATGACGCTATTTGTAGCCCGCATGAGCTAGTCTCATCTCTACTGTACACACCTGATTTTTTAAGTATTGAATTATTGTCTTGGTTTATGGTAAGTATTGATTTTTTGTTATATGTCTTGGTGTCTGCTCAAAAAAGTGATTATTTAAACATCCACATTATATGTTTCTGTTCAACATGTTAATAATTATTTAGATCTAACGCCCGTAGCCCAGACATCGCTGACTTATATTCGCCGACAACACAACCACTACAGTATCACAGTTGTAGTATGTGAAAAGTACTAGAAATAACTTTATAAACGTACCTCATTGTACTCAAGTCATCCTGTTTAAATTCCAACTCCTGTGCTGGAGGTTGTCGTATGTTAAAATTGGTCCAGTAGGCTGTCACATGAGATGTAGTGAAACGAAATGAAAGTGGCCTCATACAAAAGGTGAGGGTAGTCAACAGGTAAAACAAAGAACAAGATTTGAAGCAAGAATTTTCAATTAAAAAAGAAATAAAACCAAGATGTACGATAAAAATCTCATACTGGATCAGTCGTGAGAGCCAACGAATCCTTGTCGCATTATCTGAGCCACTGTCGAGCCACCACGCTACGCATTTCACCAGCACTCACTGGCATCCTCAGGCGTGAAACGAACTGCAAACCGCTCAAGTTTGTACTGGCATTGGAACAAAGATTTTCTTACCACTGAGTCTTGTTTCCCCGTCATCATGTCTCGTGGGCATCTGCCACACCACGAGACATGGCAGTCTTCGCATTATATCTTTGCACGCATCTAGCATTTTCTTCCAGATCTTTTATTTACATCATTCTCAGTATCTATTAAATGCCATCATACATATAAAATAGATACAATAGATACTGAGAATGCTGTAAATAAAAAGATCTTGAAGAAAATGCGAGACGCATGCAAAGATATAATGCGAAGACTGCCAACAGATAGCGTGGCAGACGCCCAGGAGACGTGATGACGGGGAAACGCGACATGATCATGGAAAAACGCGACATGATCATGGGAAAACGAGACATGATGATGGGGAAACAAGACTCGGTGGTAAGAAAATCTTTGTGCCAATGTCAGTATGAACTTGAGCGGTTTGCAGTTCATTTCATGCCAGAGGATGCCAGTGAGTGCTGGAGAAACGCATAGCGTGGTGGCCCGAGTGGATCAGATGGTGCGACAAGGATTCGTTGGCTTCCACAACCGATTCAGTACGAGAACTTTATCGTACATCTTGGTTTTATTTCCTTTTAATGGAAAATTCTTGCTTCGAATCTTGTGGTTCTTTGTTTTACTCGTTGACTACCCTCACCGTTTGTATGAAGCCAGTTTCATTTCATTTCGTTACATCTCATGTGACAGCCTACTGGACCAATTTTAACATACGACAACCTCCAGCACAGGAGTTGGATTTTAAACAGGATGACTTGAATACAATAAGGTACATTTTTAAAGTTATTAATAGTACTTTTCACATATACTACCACTGAGATACTGTAGTGGTTGTGTTGTCGGCGAATATAAGTCAGTGATGCCTGGGCTACGGGCATTAGACCTAAATAATTATTAACGTAAATATACATAATATCTAAGGTATTGTTTACCTGATATTGTCAAAGTATTTCGCACGTTGTTGCTGTGAGGCACGTGCTCCCGGCCCAAGAGGTCTTTTATGTTACGAGTTTTTGGTTAGTTAAAACTTTTTTAGAAATAAAACCATTAGGTTATATATTTTCAGTTCAACATTCATTCATTCGCACAATCAAACATTTAAAATTTACCATTAATTAAAATATTGTAGTAGAAAGAGTTATACTCATCGGGTCAGGAGACGTCTCACACAGGGTTTGTCGTCATGTTATTACGGCGAGCGCTTTCAATAATGTCATACTACCATCGTCGATCCTCTACTTCTACACGAGGTTTCCTCACGTGTGTGTAGTCCTGGAGTTGCACGTCGGGAATCGAAGGGAAGGTTTGCGGCCTGTATGTGTCAGGTGATTTGTTTCTCATGAGTCGTCATCTATTGGATGAGTTGGTAGGTATCAGTCGTAAGTATAATTCATTTTTCATTTTTGTGTAGATATTTTTGGGCTATTATTATTTGTTTGTAGAAACGTGTATTATTTTTAGATCCTTTATTTAATGGTCTGATTTTTTGTAATGTTCTTTTTTTTGTCTTTTTTTATGGATTTTTTCGTTTTTATAAGTGATTTCTAGGCTGTGTCTAGTGTGGTGGAGTCTTGTAATTTGCATATTTTTTTTTTTTTTTTTTTTTTCAATTATAATGCTTTCAGAATTCTTTAATTATTTTTCATTTGTGTGGGTGGTTAGTAATTTAATATTTTCAAAATAAGGATATTGTTTATGCTGAACGCAGTGTTGGATAAGTGCAGTTTTTTCTTCTTTTTGTTCCAGTTTTTTATATGTTGATGTAATCTTTTTATTGATCCATTTTTTGGGCTGTCAATGTAAGAAATGTGGTCTCCAGAACGCTGTGAAACAATAGGAATTTCATATACGCCTGCTGATTGTAGTATATTATTGTTATATTTTTTTCTTTATAATTAAGTCACCAATATTCTGAACAGAATGACTAAAAATACTGTTATTATATTTGCACTTTTAAGGTATTAACCTCTTGCAAAGTGCGCATAGTTTACGTGCAATTCATAAATGAAAAAACCATTAGAAAGAACCACTCACTCACCATAAAGATCATGGTAACCTCCAATGACAACACACTTCCAACACGTCATTCATCGTGATGTAACTGGGCTTCCAAGGTTTACAGACTTCTTGCTTACGCTTCTTATTTCCAGGTGTGAAACATCGTATTTTTTTTTTTTTTTTCTTTTCCTTAGCCTTATGAGATGTTACTATAATGCTTGTCAATTCGATAAAAAATCACACATACAACTCATTCATACAATTTTTTCCAAGTAAAAACTATGTACATAACCTTACATTCACAGGTGATTAAACCTTGGTCAACTGTAATTATCAAACTCCTCCTTCTGTTTCACAACCTCTGCCACGCCCACTGCAAGTGTCACACCCATTCAGCCCCTCACATCCAATCCTCTAGTACTTTCAACAGGCCTCTGTCATCTTCAGGAGGCAGGTGTATCTCACTCGCCCACCACAGCTCAAGTGAGCAGAGCCATCGAGGCCTGGGCCCCAGTCGCTATCTCTGAATCGTTGTGTCTCTGGCGCCATCTATTGTCCCTGCTGCTCTTTTTTCCCTCTTTCTTTTTACGCTGCTGTTATTTGCTGAAATTATAATGAGTGACATTGAGGGAAAAATAATAAGTAAACTCGAGGATCCACCACTGATATATTGCAGATATGTTGATGACATTTTTCTGTTATCCAGGCTAAAAAATGATGAACTTGAGGACTTGACAAGAAAGTATAGTGAAATTTATCCATCTATTGAACTGACAGTAGAACAAGAACATGACAATACTTTGGCATTTTTGGACGTTTTGATTGTTAAAACAGAGGAGAATATGCAATTCAGAGTGCATAGAAAATCTTCATATATCCCAGTACTTATACCATTTCAGTCATCACATCCATTAACACATAAAAGAAATAGTGTTAAAACACTAATTAAAAGAAGTTTAACACACTCATCAATTGAACAGTATAGAAATGAAGAAATTGAATATATTGAAAAAATTGCATATCATATAATTTTGGATACCCTAAACAGGTATTAAAAAAATGGATTTATGAAGTAACTCAAGGTTACAATAAGGTCAAGACTGATAAAAAACTTGTAAAATATGTAGGAGCAATACCATATATAGAAAATGTTTCAGCAGAAATTAATAAAGTTTGTGGCAAGTATGACATACAGGTAGGAAATCAGGTACTTACTGTAAAAAATTTAGTGATTAAAAATGAAAAAATTAGCCAATTAGATAGAGCAGGAATTTATGAAATCCCAATAAACCAGCAACCACCTGTGTCATATATAGGCAGCACCAAGAATAAATTAAAGTATAGATTGAACCAGCATATTAATAATTGGAATAAAAAAGAAGCTAAGACAGCATTGACCCAATCATCATTGTCAACCATTATCAATCCACTGCTGGACGAAGGTCTCCCCAAGTTTCCTCCACAACGGTCTGTCTTGTGCCAGTCTCCTCCATGTCACTCCCGCATATTTACGAATTTCATCCACCCATCTCCCATGTGGTCTTTTTCTGGGTCTTTTCCTGTCCCTTGGAATCCAATCTAAAATTTCGACTGTCCATCTATGGTCTGTCCTTCTGGCAGTATGTCCAGCAAATTGCCATTTCAGGGATTTAACTCTGATCATGATGTCTTCCACTCTCGTCATTTTTCGGATCCACGAGTTCCTCTTCTTATCTCTCCTGGTTATACCAAGCATGCACCTCTCCACGCTTCTTTGAGTTGTCTGCAGCCTTTGTATGTCTCTTTTAGTTAAGCTCCACGTCTCTGCACCATACGTAAGCACTGGAAGGATGCATTGATCAAACACTTTTCTTTTAAGACATAATGGCATATTGCTCTTGAAAATTATGCTGTTTCTTCCAAAAGCTCTCCAGGCAAGTTTTGTACGCCGATTAATTTCTTCATCAATGTGACCCTCACTTGATATCTGCTGTCCAAGATAAACATACGTATCTGTTATCTCCAGTTTTTCTCCATCAATCGATAAATCTTCATTTCTTGTAAAAGCATTGAACATCACTTTTGTCTTCTGAAAGTTCATTTTTAATCCCACTTCTTTACTCTTGTCAGCAAGTTCCTGGATCATACTCTGCAGCTCTGATGGGGTAGTTGCAAAAATGACTACGTCATCAGCAAAACGAAGGTGGGTTAGATAATCTCCATTAATCTTTATCCCTTTGTTTTCCCAGTTCAGTGATTGAAAGACATTTTCCAATGTGGCATTAAAGAGCTTCGGAGATATGGTGTCACCTTGTCTCACTCCCTTTCCAATTTTTATGTGTGTTGTATTTTCAAACAGCCGAATCTTTGCACTTGCATTTTCATAGATGTTATTAATAATATTAATGTATGCATCTTCAATACCGCAGGATTTCAGAGCCGTGGTAACTGCTGATGGTTTCACCGAATCAAAGGCTTTTTCATAATCGATAAAAGCCATGCACAATGGAAGTTCATATTCCCTCGCTCTTTCAATTAGTTCTCTCAGTACGTGGATATGATCTATTGTGCTGTAGCCACTCCTGAATCCAGCTTGTTCTCTCGGTTGAGCCATGTCCAGTGTTACCTTCAAGCGGTGTGAAAGAACTTTTAGTGAAGATTTTATAAACCACGGATAGGAGGCTGATAGGTCTGTAGTTCCTGAGATCCTCAATGTCACCTTTTTTATGCAGCAGGATCACTGTAGCATTGTTCCAATCCTCAGGAATCTTCCCTTCATTAAGGCATCGAGTGAAAATTTGGGCGAGTACTGTTTCAATTTCTCCACTTGCTTCTTGTATGATGTCTATAGTAATTCCATCTTCTCCTGGAGCTTTCCCCCGCTTCATGTTCTTGATTGCATGAGCAACTTCTGCTGGGAGGACTGGAAGAACTCTGGTACCTTTCATGATGTCTGGAGTACATGTATCATCAAAAATGTCCAAGGTTTGAAGATATTAAAATTATTAAGAGCTGTAAAAACGAAAAGCAGTTAAGAATTGCAGAATCAGTGTTAATTGAAAAAAACAGATCAAGATTATGCAACATTAATGAGCCAAGTAACCTAAACGAACAATGGAAAGCCCTAATAAAAATTGAACAGCAGTGTAAAAAGAAAGAGGGAAAAAAGAGCAGCAGGGACAATAGATGGCGCCAGAGACACAACGATTCAGAGATAGCAACTGGGGCCCAGGCCTCGATGGCTCTGCTCACTTGAGCTGTGGTGGGCGGGTGAGACACACCTGCCTCCTGAAGATGACAGAGGCCTGTTGAAAGTACTAGAGGATTGGATGTGAGGGGCTGAATGGGTGTGACACTTGCAGTGGGAGTGGCAGAGGTTGTGAAACAGAAGGAAGAGTTTGATAATTACAGTTGACCAAGGTTTAATCACCTGTGAATGTAAGGTTATGTACAGTTTTTACTTGAATTGTATGAATGAGTTGTATGTGTGATTTTTTATCGAATTGACAAGCATTATAGTAACATCTCATAAGGCTAAGGAAAAGAAAAAAAAAATATGATGTTTCACACCCGGAAACAAGAAGCGTAAGCAAGAAGTCTGTAAACCTTGGAAGCCCAGTTACATCACGATGAATGACGTGTTGGAAGTGTGTTGTCATTGGAGGTTACCATGATCTTTATGGTGAGTGAGTGGTTCTTTCTAATGGTTTTTTCATTTATGAATTGCACGTAAACTATGCGCACTTTGCAAGAGGTTAATACCTTAACAGTGCAAATATAATAATTGAGAATTACACGCAAAATTCTGAGCTGGGATAGTTGAGGTGTGGGGTTTGCAGTCGCTATCATACTCTGGGATTATGCGCTATAGGAATCAATTTCACAACTTCGAGATGAGAGATATTACAGCGTTTAAGAAAGCTAAAATTAAATTAGTAAAGTCAGAAAATCAGGAAGAATTTTTGGTGACGTGCCGTGACCTAGAAATAACACCAAAGTATTTAAAAATACGGAATTGCCCAGTCACTGCTAAGGATAATAGAATAATCCAGGAGTGCCGAAAAAGAGATTAAGAGCTGAAATTGTCAATAAAAGGAAATTGATTTTTAACTTGAATATGAAATGTTTACATTTAATCGATTTGATATGTTATAAAAAGTATAGAAAGTTTGACGGTAATTGGAAAGATGAGATTTTGGATGTAACCTTCAGTGAAATTTTTGACATCGTGGAATACGAAAAACAAATGCTCAAGAGCAGTCATGGGAAAAAAGTTGCACGTGATGATTGACAGACAACGTGTACAAGAACAACGGGAGAATATGTATGAGGTATATCAGAATAACTCCAACTTGACCTTGAGCTTCACGCAAAGAGCTATTTTGCAGAGAGGTAAAAAATTTGCGTTTCCACAGAGCCTGCCGAGGACGGAGGAATTAATACCCAACTTAGAAGAAATGACACGCAGTGTACCAGCAGAAGAACGTGAAAATTTTCGAAGTAAACTGTATAGAATTGTTTTGAAAGAATTTAATGAAAATAGTAAGAAAAAGAAATATCATATAGATAAAATTCAGTATGAGAAAGAACAACTGATTAAATTAAGAGATGACCCAACAATTAAATTCTGTGAAGCTGATAAAACAGGGCAAATTGTAATATTAAACACAACTGAATATGATCTAAAAATGAATAGAGCTATAGAAGAACTGAATTGCAGCATTCTAACAAAAGACCCAACCGAATCTCAAGTAAGGTACTTAGCTAGAATAAGAAATCACAGCACCTTGCCTGATGAAATAAAGAAAGCATACCCACCAATGGGTACTGGAATACCAAAAATGTTTGCAAAAATGAAAACTCATAAGCCTGCAGGGATCACAGCATACTTCTGGAAAATTTTAGGTAAGAATTTTAGGAATTTTAGGAATTTTTAGAAAAATTTTAGGAAAATTTTAGGAGTGTATTTCAATAAAAACTAGATGTATATTTGTATACATCTAGTAAAACAACTTTGTATACATTGTAAAGAGTTTGCTTCACACCCTTCAACCATATATACTGATAGACTGCGCATGACATCAAAATTTCTGGCTCCAACATAAAATCACATGACAACAGTCAAAAAGATGGGTTACACCTGCTGTGCTTATGGTTGCTCTGACCGATATAGTAAAGAAAGTTCTATGATTTTTCATGGGTAAGAAACGAATTAAATACCTAAGTCAATAAAGTTCAATTACTTAACCAGAAACTTGCAGCTATTGATATAAAAATATAGTAACTTAAGAAAAAAAAAATGGAATGCATGTTCCAAATTCTTCGCAAATGTTCATCACATTATAAATCACAAAATGTAAACAACACGATCATGCATGTATATAGCTCATAAGTAAACTTACCTGAAGAGTTTTCATTATATATAAGGTGCATTCACATAATACACCGAAAACACTGAAGTTCTGCAGCGTAAATTAGTAATCATAACAGCATTTGTACACGAAATTTGGAGTCTGATGATGACGTGCCCAATGTTTGAGCCATGGCGGCTTTGATGCAGCTATTGCCAATGCGCAGTCCATTAGCATATATGGTCGAAGTTCACACCCAAATTTTTTGCATAATGTCTAATGTCTAAAGTTTAAATATGATTTACTTCTAATGTTCAGTTCTTATCTTTTCACGTGTTATTATCATATTCAAGTATATTTACCACATTCAAGTTTCACTTTGAACATTAATATGCTGTTGAACCAGAAGCAATTCACGATTTTCACAGTAAAGTTTTCAGGTTTCACATTAAACTATAATATCCTAAAAAGGTAATTGAAAACCAAGAACTATGTACAATTGTTCACTGAATTACTTTTTTCATATTATTGTTTTAACCTTTTCCTGATTAGCTTATCTTTTTCTGCTTCCACCACAACTAATTTACTTTCAGTTTTCTTTATTTCAGCTGAACCTTGTATGATCAAGTTAGAGGCAACTGCTATTTCAACAGTATTTTGTTTTTCTACAGCTTTTCTCATTCTTTCTGTTCCCTCTTGAATTACTGCTAGGGAGGCTTCTTTATCTTTTTTAAGCCTATTTATTTCTGCATCATTTTCTTTTATTTTGTCATCAAACTCAGCTTTTCTTTTTTTCTCTAGCTGCTTTTCCTTATTTTCCCTCTCTTTCTTCGAAAATAAAAGCATAACAAACAGCGCGAAAACTAGCTCATAAATAGAATATTTGAAACACTCTCAATTATTAGGGATGGTAGAGGGGAAGGGAATAGAACTGTCCAAAATTAGCATGTTTTCCTTGCGCTAGGGCGCTTAAGCACGGCTGAATTCCTTCAGATACCCCCAATGTTCAAATGATTGAAATGTGCTGATGTTCATGGAATGAAATGGTTGATCAGCTATGATGACCGCATAAAAGTTCGGGGTGGGGGGAGGGCTTTATTTTTTTAGTTTATGCAACATTTTACATCACTCCAGTATTTATCTTGTCATCATCAACAATCGCAATGCAACTACCGCTTACGATCGCGGATATCAGCAACCGAAAATCTGCCATATCTCTAAGTGATATAACACACAGTATCCTGTTACAGTGTATTGTAATTGAAAAAAAAGGATGTGGAAAAAAGAAACTTTCAGAAATTAAGATCATCAAGTCATGCGTTTCAAAAATCCGTTTTCCTTTATAGCGTTTAAAAACATGTTTTTGCTTTTTTACCTGTAGTGTAAATAAAAAAACTATGTTGATTTTTTTTTATGGAATCAGACGTCCGTATGTCTGATTGTCTTCATCTGAGTTCACACTTTAGCTACTGTGTACAAGTAGACCTATTTTTTCAGCTCAAAAATATGTAGTTTTGTATATATTCACAGTATAAGTCATTCCTTATTCCCACAGAACTGAATTCAGCATATGCAAAATGAAGATCATCAAGACCCGCCCAACACTATGTTTCTGATTGTCTGCTGTTTATATTCAAGAAATGCAAACATGGATCAATGGTGAATGCAGCAACTATGATTTTTATTTATTACCAAGAAAAAAAAAAGAGCTGTGAAAGCTGTAAAGCTGAAACGGATATTTCTCTCGAACTCCCCCCCCTCCCATGCACAAAAACATTCCAATTAAGATCAAACAGCAGGAGGACGCGTCCACACAACACAACCTTTGGAATTACCTGATGGAATGGCTTCTTTTCATTTGGCACATCGCCATAAATCACCACCTGCAGCTCACTGAACTGTCAAGTTGCACCCTTCCTCCTTCACTTTAACTATAATAGAAACTGTAAAAAAAAAAAAAAATGCTCCCCAATTTTCGACAAAATTAAATTACCAAATTTACGTCATGATGTTGCAATTTACTAAAATACGTTTGTTTATCTGCTGAATATTGCTTAAATCCATTGAAAACTTTTTAATTATAGATGATTTTTTTATTAAAACAGTAACTCAGACGTCCGAATAAAAACGTGTTTGTAATTCAAATAGAGTCCATATCATCACAGAAAAAAATTTTAAGGATCACTCTGTTTAAATAAACCATGGCATCTAAAAAAAATAATTCACTTGCTTTTCCCGTAATTTATAATTACCGTTTCTTTTTTTTCAATCCGATTATGCAACTTTTTTTTTTTTTTTGCATCTGCTAAAGTTCCTAACGGAATTTGGCGAAATTTGCACTAGAACTTTATTGTGATGTATCTTAACTACTGTAAAAATTTTACTGTGTTATTTTCAAAATTCAGAAAAATGGATTTCTGAAAATATTCTCCTAGTCCTTTTGTGCTGTGGAAGTGATAAACAGGTGTTTGCTTTCTTCCCAACCAAGGGCTTCAGATCAGCGCTCCCAGCTGTCAATCAACTGTTGCTATGGTAACACCCTTTCTGCTGGAGGCTCACTCTGTCCAAAGAGGCACACATACTTGTCCATAATAAAAATTACCAATGCTAGCTTTTAAAGTTTTAAACCGATTCAACTGGAATTTTGGAAGTGAGCTTCTGTAATCCAATTACAGTGAATGTAAAAATTTCAGCCACTTTCGTGAAAAATTCGCAAAGATAGTTTTCTTATTTTTTATCATAAGTAGTGGAAGTCTCTTGAGGGGAGGGAGGGTGGCATGCACATAAACAAGAAGAAGATGAATGTGTTGTTCAGGCATACTCCTCACTGGTGGATGCCAGCTGACTTGGTACATACGCGACCCCCTGCAAATGCTAAATGCCTCTTCTTTCCCCTTCTGTTCTCAATTGTCGGACGGACATCAAGCTCCCCTTCGACCTACTAGTAATCATCCAATTTTATTGCACTGGAAGTAGTGTTTTTTTTTTTTTCTTTTTTTCCCCCCAGCCAAATTAGGATTTGGTGCACATCGGAAACCGCTGCCGGTGGTTTCTTTGAGAACAGAGAAAAGGAACTTTAAAAATGAAGGGGTAACAGTAACACGATTTCCTAAAAGGGCATTTTTTAAGCACTAATTTCAAATTTCAAGGCTTTTCAAGACGGCATTAAAAAAAACACCGTTTTTCCAGGATATTCCAGGCCTTGAAAACGTAATCATGATTTTCCAGGACTTTCTAGGTTTTCAAGCACGCGTGCGCACCCTGCGTAATGGTAAATTTATTGGCGTTAATAACAGTTGTGTTTTTAATAAATAAGCTTACGAAAATTTTAGGATGAATAGCAAATTTTAGGTATAATTTTAGGAATTTAAGGAGGGTCACAAAATATTAGGAATTTTAGGAGGAATGCGATCCCTGAGCCTGATACACCTATGAGAGTGATTGTATCAAAAAGGAATTCCCCACTAAAAAAACTGGAAAAGAATATCTACAAATTTTTGGCACCTTTGTTCATGAAGACAAGGTTCACTGTGAAGAATACATATGAATTTATTGAGAAAATTAAAGTAATTAAACAAGATTTAAGTGAATATTATATGGCTACTATGGATGTGAGATCTCTTTTTCCTAGCACACCAGTACCTCAGGCAATAGAAATAATTATTGAAAAATTATATGTGCTACAGACAATGAATGCAATACAAATAGAGGAGTTAAGAGAAATTTTATTGTACATATATGAAAATAACATTTTTAAGTTTAACAACAAGATATACAAACAAAATCATGGTGGACCTATGGGGTCACCACTGTCAACTTTATTTGCTGAAATTATAATGAGTGACATTGAGGGAAAAATAATAAGTAAACTCGAGGATCCACCACTGATATACTGCAGATATGTTGATGACATTTTTCTGTTATCCAGGCTAAAAAATGATGAACTTGAGGACTTGACAAGAAAGTATAGTGAAATTTATCCATCTATTGAACTGACAGTAGAACAAGAACATGACAATACTTTGGCATTTTTGGACGTTTTGATTGTTAAAACAGAGGAGAATATGCAATTCAGAGTGCAAAGAAAATCTTCATATATCCCAGTACTTATACCATTTCAGTCATCACATCCATTAACACATAAAAGAAATAGTGTTAAAACACTAATTAAAAGAAGTTTAACACACTCATCAATTGAACAGTATAGAAATGAAGAAATTGAATATATTGAAAAAATTGCATATCATATAATTTTGGATACCCTAAACAGGTATTAAAAAAATGGATTTATGAAGTAACTCAAGGTTACAATAAGGTCAAGACTGATAAAAAAACTTGTAAAATATGTAGGAGCAATACCATATATAGAAAATGTTTCAGCAGAAATTAATAAAGTTTGTGGCAAGTATGACATACAGGTAGGAAATCAGGTATTTACTGTAAAAAATTTAGTGATTAAAAATGAAAAAATTAGCCAATTAGATAGAGCAGGAATTTATGAAATCCCAATAAGCCAGCAACCACCTGTGTCATATATAGGCAGCACCAAGAATAAATTAAAGTATAGATTGAACCAGCATATTAATAATTGGAATAAAAAAGAAGCTAAGACAGCATTGACCCAATACTGTATGGAAAATCAAAAATGTCCAAGGTTTGAAGATATTAAAATTATTAAGAGCTGTAAAAACGAAAAGCAGTTAAGAATTGCAGAATCAGTGTTAATTGAAAAAAACAGATCAAGATTATGCAACATTAATGAGCCAAGTAACCTAAACGAACAATGGAAAGCCCTAATAAAAATTGAACAGCAGCGTAAAAAGAAAGAGGGAAAAAAGAGCAGCAGGGACAATAGATGGCGCCAGAGACACAACGATTCATAGATAGCGACTGGGGCCCAGGCCTCGATGGCTCTGCTCACTTGAGCTGTGGTGGGCGGGTGAGAAACACCTGCCTCCTGAAGATGACAGAGGCCTGTTGAAAGTACTAGAGGATTGGATGTGAGGGGCTGAATGGGTGTGACACTTGCAGTGGGAGTGGCAGAGGTTGTGAAACAGAAGGAGGAGTTTGATAATTACAGTTGACCAAGGTTTAATCACCTGTGAATGTAAGGTTATGTACATAGTTTTTACTTGAAAAAAATTGTATGAATGAGTTGTATGTGTGATTTTTTATCGAATTGACAAGCATTATAGTAACATCTCATAAGGCTAAGGAAAAGAAACAAAAAAATATGATGTTTCACACCCGGAAATAAGAAGCGTAAGCAAGAAGTCTGTAAACCTTGGAAGCCCAGTTACATCACGATGAATGACATGTTGGAAGTGTGTTGTCATTGGAGGTTACCATGATCTTTATGGTGAGTGAGTGGTTCTTTCTAATGGTTTTTTCATTTAAAAATAATGTGTTTCTTCATTAATCTTAAAAAAATTCCACTTAGTCCTCTAATAAAAGGGAAAGAACCTGAAAATTTGTATTTCTTTTTTGGGATGTTTTGTCTAGACTCTTAATTTCTTCTTGTATTCAAAAATCAACTTTTTAACAGCTTTTGTGTCATATCCAAATTGTTTGGTTGTGTTAATAATCCATTGGATTTCTTCTTCTCTGTACTTTCTATTTGAGGAATGTGTGAAGGCTTGTTTTACCCAATTCCTAATACCATTTACTTTATGAGTTTTTGGGTGTTCAGATTGATATGGGATCATTATAGGAACATAGGTTGGTTTTCTAAAAACTCTGTATTCAAAATTTAAGTCTTTTTTTATTAGTTTGATATCTAAGAAGGAAATTGTTTTTCATTTTGTTAAAATTCCAAAGTTAATTCAATCCCTGGGTAACAAGTGGTAAATTTATTCTTCAATATTTCAAGTTATTCTTGTTTTAATTTAGACAAAATAAAAATGTTTTCAACGTACCTACAATAAATGATGGGTGGATTTTGGTAATTTTTTAATAATTTTGTTTTCTATATCACTCATGATTATTTCTGAAAATAAAGAAGATAATGGGGATCCCATTGGGGCTCTTACTTCTTGCCTGTAGATTTTTTTGTCAAACTCAAAGTAATTGTTGTTAGAAATATAGGATAAAATGTTAAATAACTATTGTAATTGTGTATTATTAAAGTGAGATTTGTTTTTTAACTCTTTAATGATAATGTCTATGGCTTTTGGTACAGGGGTACTTGAGAATAATGATTTAACGTCTAAACTTGCCATAAACATACCAGATAGTGGAACATTAATAGATTTTATTTTCTCAATGAACTCTAATCTGTTTTTTAAACAGTATTCATTATTCATGAAAATGGGGGCCAAACATTTGTATAATTTCCTTTCTAGAGTTATTAGTGAGGACTTTGATTTTGGAACAATAACTCTAAATGGTCTATCGGGTTTATGAGTTTTTATTTTTGTAGAAATACTTGGAACTACCGTACTTACTGGTGAATAGGCTCTGGTAATTTCTGATGGTAGTGAACTATGATTTCTAACTTTAGATAAAAAGTTTATCTGAGAGTCAACAGGGTCTTTTTTAATTATCTCACATTTTTATTCCTCAATAGCTGTATTCATTTTAATGATATATTCATTTTTATTCAGTATTATTAACTGATTTGATTTATCTGCTTCACAAATTACAATGGTAGGGTCTTTTTTAAAGTCCAGTAGTTGCTGTCTTTCATATGTTATCTTTCCAATTTTAATTTCTTTTTTAGACTGCAGTTTATATTCATCCAATATATTTTTATACAACTTAAATCTTAAAGTTGGTTTGTGTGAATATGGGACACTTTGAATGATGGTCTCGATTTTTGGAATACACCTTTCAGTTGGGGGAATAGTCTGTGGATACGCAAATTTTTTACCCTTCTGTAATGCTGCCTGTTGTACTTCTGACAGTTTGAGGTTAGAGTAATTTTGAAATGTGGGTAGAGAATTTTCATTGATTAATTTCTTGGTAGGAATATTTTTATCGATTAGTCTATTTAATTTATCAGAATGCCTTTTTCGGATGGGTTGGGCTTCATTTTCTAATATTGTAAAAGTCTGTTTTAAAATTTCAATGACCAATAGACTAATTAATAAAAATATTCCTACCAAGAAATTAATCAATGAAAATTCTCTACGCACGTTTCAAAATTACTCTAACCTCGAACTCTCAAAAGTACAACAGGCAGCATTACAGAAAGGTAAAAAATACTTTGACAATATCAGGTAAATAATACCTTACATATTATGTACATTTAATCTAAAGCACGTTTATAACATAAGACAACCCTTAAGGTTGTCTCATGAATTGCATATTTCAAAATTATTAACGTGTTGAACAGAAACATATAAATTTGGATGTTTGAAAAATCACTTTTCTGAGCAGACACCAAGACATATAGTAATATAAACCACGTAAAATGCAATGTATATATGTATATATTGATTATTACTCTATTGATTTTTTGTCTTGTATTTTGATGCAAAAATTTTGGTTATTTTTAATGCATATTTTCTTCTTTATTTTGACACTATCCAGGATGTAAGAAAATGATCCACAATATAGTATATTCATATTGGATTTATTTGTTACAGACATACTGTTATTGTTTGATTTTAGTTGTCTTATTAACTTGTTAATTTGAGTGAGGTTATATGCAAATTGTTGGGCAATTTCTCTAATCCAATTGAGCTCATTATGAATTGCATAGTTATCAGATGAGTGTGAATATGCTCTATTAATATATGCTCTAAAAGCTGCCAGTTTATAACTATTTGGATGATTAGAGGAAGCTGGTATAATATTAGTTATAAACATTGTATTTCTGTACACTTCAAAACTTACTGAATTATCATACTTGGTAAATAAAATGTCAAGAAAAGGTCATGTACATATTATGATTTTCAAATTCCACTGTGACTTTAATAGACTTGTACACATTATTACATTTTTCCATAAATGTCAATATTGAGAAACGATTATTCGAACACTTGACAAATTGGAATAAAAAAGAAACTGAAACCGCAGTCATTGATTTCTGTATAACAAACCAAGCACTACACCTTTATGGGAAGAAATTAAATTACTGGTTCAACATAGTAATTGGAGAATGATATTAACAGCAGAGTCTATATTATGTATTGAGAAAACAAAAAAGTCAAAATTGTAATAATAACAGTCCAACAAATTCGTCTTATGCCTGGAAAAATCTCATTATAATAGAGAATAAAATAGAACAAAAAAAAAAAAGAAAGCAAAGTATAGAGAATCACATATTTTTGGAAGTGGTCACCAATAGATGGCGCCAGATAAGTTATAACGTCAGGGGACTGATGTAGTGGCATGATTTTCAGGAGTTCAAGAGAATCACGGTTATTTTAGTAACTCCGTTAAGATGCCAGCAAAACATGCTGTGCGAAACACGTCCGGAAGAATACACTGAATCTCAGGGAGGTGGTGCTCAAGAATTCGTAAGTTCTGTAAATAGTCCTTTTTAGAGTTTTTTAGGGTCAATGTTTCTTGCTTTTAGCAGAGTCTGTTAGAATTTTAAAACATAGTTACAATTTACGGAAATGTAAACGGATAAGTAATACCACGAAGTTTGATATTCCAGTGAGTTCTTTACATATCAACACTTCCCCCTTTTTTCTGCCTTTCTAGTGCACTGTGATCAATTATAGTCTATGAACTGAACAAAAATTTGTATCCATTATCAGGAAGTAGCATAAGGCTTATTTGTCAAAAGCATATATATCAAGCTCTTGATCAAACAGCAATAATAAAAAGACAGTACAGTAAAGAAATTCAACCTTTTGCTTACAAGCTGGAAAATATCTACAAGGATATATCGAGATTTTATGTAAAAGACATGATACTTGGACATTTTTGACATGGGCCTAACTCTGAATACAGCACGGTACATAAGTCTAATATGAATAAGTGAAGAACCCTATGACAAATAACAATGATAGTGAGAAGCCATGTTTTATTGAGTTGGCTGTTACATATTCATATGCACTTATAATTTTTTTAAATAAAAGACCCAAAAAGGGCATATTTTATTTGTAGTTTTATTATGAAATGCTCAACTCGCGATTCAATGTTCATATAAACTTGTCGACCAAAAAGCGAAACAGGAAATATGTTTACTATAATATATTATATTTTTGGGATTTTGTATTTCAGTCTCAACTGACTGACACACCAAAGCAACCAGCAAAGGAGAGAGAAACGATTTTGGTGCGTGCACTGATTCTTAGCACAGGCGAGTTTCAGCCAATCTCCCTGCGAGTTTCAGCCAATCTCCATGCTCCTTCCCCTGATAGTGCCCCCACACTCACCTATCCTCATCTGCGCTTCACAGAATCTCTACTCCTCTATTCCCCTTGAAGATGTTGCAGTGCTTCTAAAGCTATTGCTGTTTTTGTTTTGTTTTTTGTTCATCCATTCTTATGAATAGAAAATGCACTTCTATTCTGTAGCAGTTGCATAGTGCAACTTCACAGGTAACTGAATGTCATTTAAGCAGAGGAAGAAACAAAAGGAAAATGTTACCTCCAGGCAACAGCTCAAATGCAGCAACTGATTGTCATTTGGAAAATGGAGGGGGAAATGTAGAATTAAAAACTTTCATTTTGTGAAAGAAATTCAATAATTTTTAAGCACTAAATCTAAAATTTCAAGGCTTTTCAACACTGCTTAAAAATAATGCCATTTTTCTAGGATATTCCAGTCATTGAAAACAAAATAATGATTTTCAAGCACTTTCAAGGTTTTCAAGCACCTTGTTTAAAAACTTATGTTAAATTAATAATCTAAAGCAACTTTTATGGGAATTTTACTAGGAAATTTTTTCATTAATAGCAAATTTTCGGAGAAAACTCTTCTCCTTCTTCAGGCTGTCTTGTTGTTGTCACTTTTTACTTGTCACTATCACGGTTACGGTTTACCTTGACGGTTTAGGTTATTTTTCAACAAATCCTGCCAGATGTTAGGCAGGGAAAATCCTTTGCAGTCATTGATGATGGAATTTTGATTTTTCTCAATCTCTATTCCTTCTTTCAGTTTTCTTTTTTGGAAATTGCTTTGGAAACTGATTACTTTAAGGGAATTCCAATCCATGCTGTGCCCAGTTTCTCTAACATGCCTATCTAATCCAGTCTTGTTGGAGCAATTTTTTATAGCTGCTTTATGCTCAGCTATACGAGTTTCTAGTCTGCGACCTGTTTCACCTATGTAAGATAGTCCACAACTACAATTTACTTCATAAACTACTCCTTGCATTTTTAAAATATCTTCTTCTCTTTGAACTATTTTAGGGAAAAATTTTTTAACTTTGTTCTCTAAACTTGGGAGCTAGCCTAATATTGTATTTCTTACTAATTCTCTTTAAAGACTCAAATAAACCTTTGTGATAAGAAATTTTTCTAGTGAATTTTACTTGTTGCTTTTGTGGGTTCTTCGTACCATTAAAATTCAGAAGCTTCTCAATTTCTTCTTTAGGATAGTTATTCTCTGCAAGTATGACTTAAAGGGAATTAGTAAGAAATACAATATTAGGCTAGCTCCAAGTTTAGAGAACAAAGTTAAAAAAATTTTCCCTAAAATAGTTCAAAGAGAAGAAGATATTTTTAAAATGCAAGGAGTAGTTTATGAAGTAAATTGTAGTTGTGGACTATCTTACATAGGTGAAACAGGTTGCAGACTAGAAACTCGTATAGCTGAGCATAAAGCAGCTATAAAAAATTGCTCCAACAAGACTGGATTAGATAGGCATGTTGGAGAAACTGGGCACAGCATGGATTGGAATTCCCTTAAAGTAATCAGTTTCCAAAGCAATTTCCAAAAAGAAAACTGAAAGAAGGAATAGAGATTGAGAAAATCAAAATTCCATCATCAATGACTGCAAAGGATTTTCCCTGCCTAACATCTGGCAGGATTTGTTGAAAAATAACCTAAACCGTCAAGGTTAACCCTAACCGTCAAGGTAAACCGTAACTGTGAAAGTGACAAGTAAAAAGTGACACCAACAAGACAGCCTGAAGAAGAAGAGTTTTCTCCGAAAATTTGCTATTAATGAAAAAATTTCCTAGTAAAATTCCCATAAAAGTTGCTTTAGATTATTAATTCAATTAAACTAGGAAGCTATTTCTCAACATGAGCTTTATTAAAAAAAAAAAAAAACTTATGTTATTTAACTTAATTAATAAACGAACCAACTGGCCCTGCATAATAGTTTCCACAAAACTCTGATATCAGGGTTTCTGGAAGATATTACTCACTGAAGAACTCAAGCATAAATAACGGTTTCATTATGCTATTGAATCCTTTTATGTCATACATATTTTAAACATAGGTTGGAGGTACATAGCCAAAGTTATTTAACTTATGCCATCATGGTTTTTCTTCTCCTTGAATGACATCATTCCAGGAGGGGGAAAAACATCCATTGCATTTTTCTTTTAATCAGTCTTTAGCAAAACATGTAGGTCGTTTTTCTGATAATACAGGGTGTCCACAGAATTATCAAACCTGATTTCCCTGACCAAATATATAAGAAATCCCTGACCTTACACAAATAGGTTTATTCATACAGCATTGCAAATGTCATCAAGCTGCTTAATTATTCACGTGCTATTTAGACAATATAAATTTTGAGGCTACTCACCTTTATTCCCTAAATCATTTAGGAGGTTTTCACCTCTACACATTTCCAACACGTATTTTTCTTATTAACATCGTGGTTCGAGGCCGCAAAAAAAAAAAAAAAAAAAAAAAAATCATTTTCAACTCACACTAACATCACTCCCCCTCCCTCTTTTCCCTATGACCAAATTCAGATTCAAAATAATCCACCACAAACATACACAATTGAACTCCCTAAAACACTTTAATCTAATTAAAACATCAATCAATAAAAACATATTTACACATTTCCTAAAACGTCAAAGTTAAAAGCTGTAGCCCAAAATTATTTACAATTGCACATTTATTGGTTTATTTGAGTTTTTCAATATATGTGCCATGATAATAAATAAAATTGAATTGGATAATTGAGAAACTTATATTACTTAAAAGTGTTTCCGTTTGACGTATAAAGTTTCCCAAATAACTGATTCCTTTAATTATTTATATATATATATATATATTATTTATCAAACCTGATCGGGATCAGAGGAAATGCTATCCCACACTCACCAACCCGCTTGGCCAGCGTGGTGAGTTATGGCCAAACACCTCCAAAATGACTCTACAACTTAAATCTTGGCCCTCAGTCTCCGGCAGCTGGAATGTACCTGGCCAAGGCAGCGGCCAGTGCGACATGAAGGCAGAGGGTGCTAAGAATCCCCGGAGGACCGGACTAGGCTGCCATTTGATGCTGACCTTGGCTACCTACAACGGACGCTCCCTATCTTCTGATTCAAGGCTTCTTGAATTGGAAGAGGAACTACAAAGGATCAAGTGGGACATCGTCGGGCTAAGTGAGGTAAGGAGAAAAGGAGAAGATCTCATTGAACTGAAAAGTGGACATCTCTTCTATTATCGAGGGACAGATACTGGCAGAACTAGTGGTGTTGGATTTATAATAAACAAGAAACTGAAGGATAAAGTGGTAGAAATTGAAAGTTCCTCTGACAGAGCTGCACGACTCGTTATCCAACTATCGAGAAGTTACCAGGCTCAGATTATTCAAACTTATGCACCCACCACAAGTCATCCTGAAGAAGAAATTGAAGAATTTTATGAGGAAATTCGTCATCTAAATAATAAAGGTAAGCAGCACTTGAAGATAATTATGGGAGATTTCAATGCAAAAATAGGGCACCGGCAACAGAATGAAACTTCAGTAGGTAAATTCGGTCACGGCAACAGAAACCAGCGTGGAAATACTCTCGTTGAGTTTGCAGAGGCAGAAGGATTTTTCATCTTGAACTCCTTTTTCAAGAAAAAGCCACACAGAAAATGGACATGGAGACATCCAATTGGGACGACAAGTGAAATTGATTTTATTATGTGTAACAAAAAATTCGTCATCGAAGACTGCAGTGTGCTAAACAAGTTCAACACAGGTAGTGACCATAGATTGGTGAGATGTAAGATGCACCTCAACACTAAACTGGAACGTGGCAAGCTCATAAGACAAACAAAATGTATTGACATAACCAACCTTAAAAAACACCATAATACTTTCAAGTTGGAACTGAAGAACAGATTCTCTGCTTTAGAAGGCCTAACATCGGAAGAAGTGGATATTTCGGAAGTTAACAGAAAAGTAACCAAAGCTCTTATGGAAACAGCAACAAAATTAGCTGGGTCTAAGAACAAGTTGCATGTAAACAAATTATCAGGAAAAACCAAAATGTTGATGCAAAAAAGAAGAGAGATGAGGACAACTAAAGAAGATGTGACTTCCAAAGTGGAATATATAGAGCTATGCAAGACAGCACGAAAAAGTATCACTGAAAACGTAAGGAAATTCAACTGTGAGCTAGTGAGGAAAGCAATTGAAAACAACCAAAGCCTAAAGATAGCAAAGGGACATCTCAGTAAGGGAAGAAAACAGATTATGGCTCTGAGAAAAGAAGATGGTTCTATAACAAGAAATAGAGGCGAAATTTTGACAAGAGTGAAAGATTTCTACTCCAAATTATATGAAAGGGATGATACATGTACTCCAGACATCATGAAAGGTACCAGAGTTCTTCCAGTCCTCCCAGCAGAAGTTGCTCATGCAATCAAGAACATGAAGCGGGGGAAAGCTCCAGGAGAAGATGGAATTACTATAGACATCATACAAGAAGCAAGTGGAGAAATTGAAACAGTACTCGCCCAAATTTTCACTCGATGCCTTAATGAAGGGAAGATTCCTGAGGATTGGAACAATGCTACAATGATCCTGCTACATAAAAAAGGTGACATTGAGGATCTCAGGAACTACAGACCTATCAGCCTCCTATCAGTGGTTTATAAAATCTTCACTAAAGTTCTTTCACACCGCTTGAAGGTAACACTGGACATGGCTCAACCGAGAGAACAAGCTGGATTCAGGAGTGGCTACAGCACAATAGATCATATCCATGTACTGAGAGAACTAATTGAAAGAGCGAGGAATATGAACTTCCATTGTGCATGGCTTTTATCGATTATGAAAAAGCCTTTGATTCGGTGAAACCATCAGCAGTTACCACGGCTCTGAAATCCTGCGGTATTGAAGATGCATACATTAATATTATTAATAACATCTATGAAAATGCAAGTGCAAAGATTCGGCTGTTTGAAAATACAACACACATAAAAATTGGAAAAGGAGTGAGACAAGGTGACACCATATCTCCGAAGCTCTTTAATGCCACATTGGAAAATGTCTTTCAATCACTGAACTGGGAAAACAAAGGGATAAAGATTAATGGAGATTATCTAACCCACCTTCGTTTTGCTGATGACGTAGTCATTTTTGCAACTACCCCATCAGAGCTGCAGAGTATGATCCAGGAACTTGCTGACAAGAGTAAAGAAGTGATTAAAAATGAACTTTCAGAAGACAAAAGTGATGTTCAATGCTTTTACAAGAAATGAAGATTTATCGATTGATGGAGAAAAACTGGAGATAACAGATACGTATGTTTATCTTGACAGCAGATATCAAGTGAGGGTCACATTGATGAAGAAATTAATCGGCGTACAAAACTTGCCTGGAGAGCTTTTGGAAGAAACAGCATAATTTTCAAGAGCAATATGCCATTATGTCTTAAAAGAAAAGTGTTTGATCAATGCATCCTTCCAGTGCTTACGTATGGTGCAGAGACGTGGACCTTAACTAAAAGAGACATACAAAGGCTGCAGACAACTCAAAGAAGCATGGAGAGGTGCATGCTTGGTATAACCAGGAGAGATAAGAAGAGGAACTCGTGGATCCGAAAAATGACGAGAGTGGAAGACATCATGATCAGAGTTAAATCCCTGAAATGGCAATGGGCTGGACATACTGCCAGAAGGACAGACCATAGATGGACAGCCGAAATTTTAGATTGGATTCCAAGGGACAGGAAAAGACCCAGAAAAAGACCACATGGGAGATGGGTGGATGAAATTCGTAAATATGCGGGAGTGACATGGAGGAGACTGGCACAAGACAGACCGTTGTGGAAGAAACTTGGGAGACCTTCGTCCAGCAGTGGATTGATAATGGTTGACAATGATATATCAGCCTCCACCTTCCCCGTAGCCGTCCAACTCACACCTTTTTAATTTTAAGTTTACTCTTTTTTCGTGGTTTTACATTTATTGAAGAAACACTCAAACAAACCCAATACACAATAGTCAGAACTGTTACTATAAAAATATTACAGTAGGAACAGTCACTGTTTTTATATTACACACCACTTTTCTTTTCCCAATCTGAAATCTTTGCCTGCAATGCTGCTTCTTCCAACTCTAGTTCATTCCATACTCTTTGTCTTTTTTCCTTCAATTCCTTTATTTCATGATCAATTTTTCTTTTTTCCTTCAGTTTTCTTTCTTCTTTGTTTTGAAGAACACTTTTTTCTCAAGATAATCCTGATATCTTCGTCTGGAGGCTCTTACAGAAAGAAGAAGCCTTCTATTGATGGCAATGTGTTCTACTCCTCCCACATTTTTAATGGCATCAAAAACTGTTCTCTGACAAATCAGGGATTCTTCCAGGAGATTTCCCACAAGAAGATACTTATTGACAGAAAATCCACCTTCCACTGAAGCATTTCCATAAGACATAATGAGACAAATTTTTATTACATCCCAAAGTTCACTGAATTGTTTTTGGTTGTCAAGTAGAGCACTGTAAAATTTGTCTAATCCAATGGAATCATCATGACTGTCTAAAAATTCATCAAACTGAAACTTTAAAGCAGATTGAGCTTCTACACACAATGAAGCGTACTGTTTATTAGCTTCTTCAGCACAGTCATCTGAAATCTTGTTTGCACTAAGTAAAACTTCGAGCACAATTTCCACTCTTTTCTTGCCTAGACTCAGTTGCTGCACTATAATATTTGGGTCCAAACAAGTTACCCCACGGACAAACTTAAATTTTAGTGGGCTTTTCTCACGAAGTTTTTCAATCATACTGGTCACAAGTTTTCTAAATTCAAGCTTAAACTCTAATTTCTCCCTTTCTGAGCACTTCATTTCTTGTAATAGCTTTTTTAGCACTAAATCCAATATCAACTTTCTCAATTGAGAGAAGATTTTCACTTTTTGATACATCTAAAGTTAACAGTTTTAAGACACTATCAGCTTGACTTAATTTGTCAGGCTTCAAGCTTCGTGCCATCAAATTTTTCATCAGATCCAGCAAATCAGTGTGTAAGAAAAGAATTAAAGGCTTTGGGCTCTGGAACCTTCTCAAAAAAGATTCACACTCTGAAGCTATAGTCTTAAATGCAGCCAATTTGCATTTCAACAGTGGACTTTCCATGAATTCTGCAAGAAACATGTGCTGTTTGCTGGAAACCGATGATTCTTGAACATATTTCTTGATATGATCATAGACAAGCAATGCCCTAGTCAAACAATTAATGTTTTTCAACCCACCTTACAGTGCAAAATTTCAAAGGGAAATCTTTACATCCAGTAATCATAGTATAATTTGCACAGTGAGCAGGACTATCTTTTAAACGGTAGTGCAAGTTACGCAGAAAGTGATGTATATCCCATTTCACTGCTTCAAGTCCAGTTTTCATAGCTCCATTGACCACGTGAAGACCACATACTCCAATGTCAACAAATAATTTACCATCTAGATTTTCAGTTCTAAGTTTATCTTTCAGCTTTTGAAGAAAGCTGAGATTAACGTTAGGTCCATCCATTGACACTTGTAGCATGTTATCCAAGGGAAGAGGTGCACCTTTAATGAATTTCTCTGAAAGGTCATTAGCTGTTGCCCATCCTAAAAACTCACTACTTAAGTATCTAGTGGAAACTTTTTGCAGATTGACGTCCCAATAACGAACAAACTGATCCATTTGCCCAAGCTGAGCAATTTTGTTTAGTGATTCATCAAAACAAATTATAAATTCAGTGCATTGCTTTAGATCGTCCATTAAACACTCTTTGAAATGTGGTGCCAATCCATGGTTTATCACATAAGATGCTTTGCTTTGCCTAAAGTAAATTTTGAAGCTATCACACTGTCAGGAAACATTAACTGAAATGTTTTGTTAATCTGTGCACAAGAGTTCAGAGACATTCGCTTGGACAACACTTCCATGGCCCATATTATTTCCGACTTTGTTACATCATCTTTCACTACATAAGCATTAAGGTCACTGGGCTTCACATAATCTTTCACAGCATAAGTATTAAAGTCATTAGACTTAATATTTTCTAGAAGTACTGATTCCACATTTCCTGAGCTTGTTGATGGCAAGAGTTCGTTATTACAAAGAGAGTTCTTTTTCACAGAGGAAGTGAAAGAAACAAGACTGGGCTGAGACATTTTAGCACGGATGTTTTTCAAATGATTAGGGCCATTTCCGTGACTGGAGACTACCCGACGCCCCATGTTGCTAAGCTTGAAAGTTTTAGAGCACACTTTACAAAATGCTAATTCATTGTCGCCGTTCACAGCAGCTATCCAACCAGAAAACTCAGGATTTAATTGTTCGTCCAACTATTGTTCATTAAACACACAACACTTTGACATTGCTGCAGTCTTAATTGCCTTTTAACAAGGTATAACTTATATCACAAATTTTCTTCTACTCCTTTGACCTAAAACAAAAAGAGAAATGTTAACAAGTAATGTAACACAACTTACAATAATAGGTAGGAAATACAAGGTTACATTAGTAGGAAGGGGAAGTTAGTGACTGTCTGCAACACCAAGTGCAAGTGTGTTGGGCGATGCCGGGTTAAAACTAGTTGTAGTCTAACTGTGATTGAAATTTCCCTGACTTTTTTTTAAATATCACTGATTTTCCCTGACTTTTACCAACATTTCAGGCATTTCCCTGACCAATTTTCATTTCCCTGACTTTCCCTGATTTCCCCCAACTTTCCATAATGTGGACACCCTGTAATACTTATTATGGACACTACTTTTCAACTTTAGGTCAATGAAGAGATGCATTTTGCGCTGCTATAAAAAGCTAATTAAAATGAAGTAAAGACTCATAATTCTGTCTCCCTCATTAGTTTTCTCAAGGCTAGAAAAATCAATCGCTATCATGCATTTGATACAGTGGCTTATCTTTAGCAGTGTTGTCTGGAATTTTTTTCTCAAGTCCTTATCACCAAAAAAGTGCTACAATCAAATGTCATAGTTCCAAAACAGTGATCACCAGCTCTTTGCTCATGCTGCCAAAGGGTCTACACATTTGACAGTGTGACAGTTGTTTTACTTTTTCACTTAATGTGCTGCCCCTTACTTCTTGCATTGATTTTATTTCTATTTTCACCTCTGTTTGCTTTTGTTTCATTTCTCTGGTTTCTTATTTTTACTAGGACATGGAATTTCCATTGGACTGCTACTATTAACAATTATCTCTTTTTTGTTTTTGGGTGACAATACTTTTGGCATCTGATTGCTTCTTCATTTATATATGTTAAAAGCATTATTTCTCTGAAATTTGGATTTTTTTTCTTTTTACAAAACACTATAGAAATTTTTTCCTGTTTTGTTTTTTTTATTCCAATTACTGGCATGCTGGTTATATGTGTGTCTGTGCTTCAAACAATAGTTTGTACTTCCTATTTAAACTTTTAAACATTATTATTGGTTGATAACATTAGCATTTAATATATTCAAGTTTTTTGTAGGATATAGTGGGGTTATCCCACGCCAAATCGTCAAATGTTATCCACCACACCATCTCAGATTCTTAAGACTTTTTTTTCATGAAGAGATCACCCCAATGTATGGAAATCAAGGAAGTTTTATTTTTTTTTTATTTCACATAATTTAGAAGATATTAATTTTCCAATTTTGGTGCATGGTGGGCACCAGTCACTTAAAAATGCAAATATCTCCGTAGTTTGGATCCAAAGAAGTACCAAAATCATCACAACTTCGTAATTTCCCCCAAGGAATCGATTGGTGCAATGCACAAATTCTTATCTTCTTTAGTTTTTGAGTTAAGTGCAATGGGAGAGCCTTTTTCCAAAACGTAAAAGAGCAATGTAGTACAGCACTTAGAAAGTCGCAATTGTTTTCAGTTTTTAAGGAAAAGTTTGGTCTAACAAATTAAAAAGAAAAAACCTTGGGCTTTCGCTTGCGCGCTGAGAAAAGAATTTTTAAATATGGTGCACGGCTCGTATTTTGCCTCTGTGAAACCGCATGCGGCGAATAGCTTTGGCAGCCAGTCAAACGGCAGCGGGAGACCGGGAATTGATGTTGGCCTTCGGACGGGCAGCAGATCAAGATACCATTGCACGCGTTGGTCAGATCGCACGATTGTTTGATGTGATGCTTGAAGGAGGAAGGATGGTGCATTAATCATATTTACACCAAAAAAAAAAAACGGATTTACATCTTCAAAATTTGTATGGTTGTTATGTTTAAAGGCATTTCAAATAATATAACTGTAAAATATTAACTAAAGGGTCATTTCACGCCAAATCGTCAGATGCTATCCACCACATTCTAAACCATCCGACGATTAGGAAAACTAGTATAAACCATTTTCTCCTTGCAGCTTACCAATATGAGCTATGTAGTGAAACAGGTTGCATACGAATTAGGCATATAAATTATGCAACGGACGTCGAAAATATATTGGTATTCTTAGCCATTCAGTGACTAGAAGAACTAATATAAACTTTTTCTCCCAGTGTAGCTTACCAATATACAGTACTAAACGCTTATAAATTATGTAATTGATGTTGAATACCATTTTTGGAATATTGGTTGAATATTGATACAACTCACGCAATATCTGACAGAATTTCTAGACTTGAAATAGTCCTATTTCAGGAATTAATAAATTGTCTAGTTGTCCACGCCTGCCATAAGAGAAAATGATCAAGGAATGACAGCTTGAGAAATAAAGTAATCGGGGATGTATATTTCAGTGCCTATTCTTCCGAGGTAGAGGAGATATATACTGTGTTTTAGCTAACGTCAGATACCTGACGATCACAGATGACGACGTTAGCAAGGCTAAGCATGGGGTTAGAAAAAATGTTATCGATTATTTTCTGGTAGATCTGGTATTTAAATGAACGAGTATATCTCGCAGTTGTCATCTTGCCTGTTTTTTATTGTTATTTTTTTTATTTCAGTTGCTTATTTAAAGATTACCCATCAGGTGAAAGCTCATGAAACTCTAAAGAGCTCGTATGAAACAAAACTCACCACAGCACCCTAAAATAAGGAAAACAACAGTTTAATCATTCGTGGTATCGCCTTAAAATAGGAAAATACGGTTTGACGGTTACACTGAACGAAAAATTTTATGCCTCCTAATCACATCCCGGTGTCGGAGCGATAGCAATTGGACTTATTTTCCTTTATTATTATTTTTTTGATTAATCATGCCAATAAATTTAGAAATAATGGGAAACATTAACAGACCTTAAACATACGAGTTAGAAATTATTGATTACCAATATATGTAAAACAAGTATGGAACTTATGTTACTATTTAGCGATCGTAATTTGTCCGCTCTGTTTTATGTGCTTCTGCTTCTATTTACAGTATCAACGCAGTTATCGTCTTCATATTGACAAGTTACTGTAGCCAGGGGCGAATCCAGGATTTTTCGTGTGGGCCTTTATAAATTTATAAAGGCTGTATGGAAGGAGACTTGCAATTATGGAAGGATCCAAGCAATTTGGAGATTTGTGAAATCTCTGAGGTTGTTATGTGCAAAAATAAAATTGTATCTCCTTCTGCCATTCAAATTCTTGATAAGACAGAACGGATTCAGGCTCAAAATCACAAATACAACCTTCACTTGCACATCAATTGAAATTGCTCATATAGGTATAATACAGTTATGTGTAGGACAGAAATTGCTTTCATCAGATGATATTACTAAGTATCATGATGAATTCCTCCTGTGATATAATATGGATATACACATTTAAGATGCTTCAATTTTGGATTACATCTAACTAAATAATTTAATAAATTAAACTATAAGCAAAGAAAACATGTTCATGCAAAGAAAAAGGTTACAGAAATTTTTAAAATTTGGGTATGTAACATTTCCACAGTTCCAAACACTTGCTGAAAGGTCAATGAAATAGAACTCACTTTTTCTTCATTTGAAGACCGGACAGAATTTACTGTAAAAGGATGTTCTTCTGTTTCTGCATCTTTACATTGGCAGGAGAAAATGTGTAAAAATATAAATACACAAACTGTACAATAAATGCAGAACAAGATTTTTCTCACATTAATACAAACTGACAAACACTGGCCATTTTGCAAAAACAGTTGAAACAACCAGAAATGGCATATAACAAAAACTTAGTTTTCTATAGCCTCTATGCTGCAATGCAGAAAAATATTTCAAGCACAAGCTTTTCTTTATGCTACTACACATATGTACATTTTGTGTGCAATTTTTTTAATCCAAATCTGTTAAATGCACATTAATTGTTATGTTCATCTTTTTTTGACAAAGCAGTTCCATCTCACATCTAGCAAATGAAGAAAAGCACCAACTTTTCCTTAACCCCCAAAACTGACACCCAACAAGGAGGGATGAGGGGAACTTTGTTTGTTTGAAGGTTTAATGACCACTGTAAGTAACTTGATGGGCTATAAGCAATGACCTATCCCTAATTTAGAGCCACTGGTTCCAAGGGAGGGAGGGAGGGAGCTAGTGCTATAAGACAAACACAACATCCATGCCTCACCAGGATTCGAACCTGAACCCATTTCAGATGAATGGTCATAAGCCAATGCTTAGGCCACTGTGCCATTAATGTGGCGATGAGAGGGGCATGGTATAAGTGTGATATTTGAAAGATTGCCTAGCATTTAACAATAATGGCAAAAGAAAAAGTACACAGTGTCTATTACACACCTTTGTGTGTGTGTGTGTGTGTGTGTGAGAGAGAGAGAGAGAGAGAGGGAGAGAGAGAGAGATGCACATTTATGACTTTTTAACAATGATGAATGAAAGTCCTTAATCAGATTTTCTTTTCCTCGGTTGTTTCTGTGAAATGATAACAAATAGAATTCTACACTGAACAGGATTATAACAGAATATCAACTTAAGTATCAGAATACAGTCTAATGATTCTGCAGAATGCTTCTCTCTAGGGTCAAACATCAGCTAAAAAATATGATCTCCAACTTGTAACTAAGCTTCATTTACTGGCCAGAAGGCATCAGCAAGGTTAAGCCTAAATGCCACGGATAGCTCTGCAATTTGTCAGCTGGATTTTCAATTGTTCAAGGTGTTGCATCCCCACGGTCTAATCGATACTAAATTCCATCTCATATCACCACTTGTTGCCTACCTAAACATTTTTTTTTCAGCGGTGCTGGTTCTTGAATTATTTAAAACCCAACACCAGCAACATAAACTTCTTCAAAAAATGTGCAGGGTTTCACATTTCACATTTATTGAAGAAAATTAAAACACTTACTCAAGGCTTTACTCAGATATTTTTACTTAATTCTATTTTAACTTGAAGAACTTTCATTTAATCTTCCCCCTTCTAAGTTATTTTGGTTTTACAGAAATTTCTGGCCTCTGGATTTTTGTCAAGATTTATTCACAATATATAGAAATACTATAAGGCTAATATTTCTATAAATCGAGAACAGGCATTGACAAAAATCCAGAGGCCAGAAATTCCTGTAAAACCAAAATAACTCAGAAGAAGGGAAGATTAAATAAAAGTTCTTCAAATTAAAATAGAATTGTAGAAAATTCAAAATACAAGTAATGGTTATATACACAGTAGAGTCCCATTATTGTGACCTCCTCCTACTTTTGACGTCAACAGCGCATAGACAATGAAAGAAGGCACGTGTCATGCGCTGGCTTGAACGGTACATAAGGTGTGCTGAAGGCATTCTGAAAACATATCACTCATTGCTGTCGTGGATAAAAGGAGCAATTTATCAGATTTGCAAGAAGGGTTGATTATCGGCTTTCAGGCCAAGGATGACAGTATTTCTGAAACAGCGCAGTTTATAAACTGTCCACGTGCTGCTGTGGTTAAAGTGTATCGTGATTGGAGAAATGGCACCATTGCGAATAAGCGATGTGGAAACTGCGGAGCACCACGTGCCATTGATGTGAGAGGTGAACGTTGGCTTCAAAGGTGCACGAGGGCCGATCAACACGCTACAGTAGAGCAACTCACTGGCCGAATGAACCAGGGGGTACTGGAAGTGTGTCTAAAATGACAGTGCAGCAAACCTCTTAGTGTATGGGGCTCCAATGCAGACAGATGGTCACTGCACCTATGCTAACAAAGGTGCATTTGGCAGAAAAGGCTTAAATTTGCATGGCAGTATTATTGGACCTCCGCTGATTGACAAAGGATTTCTTTTTCCAATGAGTCACGTTTTCTGCTTTATCGAACGGATGGACGTTGGCATATAAGACAAAAAACATTGGAGAGTAAACACTCTTCAACTATTGCTGGAAGAACACAAGCTGGTGGGAGCAGCGTTATGATCTGGGGAATGTTTTCTTGGCATTCTCTGGGTCCACTCATACCTGTGGAAAGTACTAAGGACCGAATTAGTTATGAATCCATCCTTGCAGATCACATACACCCATACATGCTGATTGTTTTCCCTAGGGTGGATGGGATCTTCCAGCATGACAATGCAACATGTCACACTGCTAGAAATGTCTGAGAGTGGCTGGAAGAGCATGATGAAGACTTCAAAGTACTTCACTGGCCCCCTAATTCCCCAGACTTAAACCCAACTGAGCATCTGTGGGACCACCTCGATCGTGTTGTTCACTCTATGGATACTTCACAATGCGAAGGGTGCTTTAGCAACTGTCAGATGCACTACAGTCAGTATGGCTTGACATACCTGTGAACACCTTCCAGCACCTTATTGAGTCACTCCCAGCCCATCTAGCTGCTGTCCACCCTGCAAACGGTGGTTACTCTGGATGTTAGCTGGCGGTCACAATAATGTGACTCAACGGTGTATTTTCACACCCCGTACTTCAAAATTCCTTAGTTTTTTTATACCTTTTTTCAACATATTTATCAGTTCTGATAATGTAACACACAACCTAGTCAGCTTGACCTGATGAGATCATTCAATACACAACCTAGTCAGCTTGATGAGATAAAACATTTTTTGAATATCTTTCAAAAGCTCAAGTCTTATGAGCTTCTTTTCAACATCTGAGTTTTGCACTCTCATATTGAACCTTATTTTCTGTTCTTCGGGTGCCGTTCCATTTTTTATGATTTGTGATGACAGGAATTCATTCTTTGAAGAAAATTCAAATTTTGTGGTCATTGACTTTATTTTTTACCATCATTCATTCACAAAAATATATGTCCGTGAATGTTAAAAGAATATAAAACATTTAGAAACTATATAGAAAAAAATAACTTCCTCCTGAATGTGAAAACATTTATCAGTAATTTATATTGTTTATTAAGGATCTGGTCCATTTCATCAGTAATTACATTGTTTATTAAGGCCAGTGCGCTAATTTGAAGTAAGTCAACTTTCAGTCATTTTTTTTTTCTGGTATGTTATTTAATCCCCTTACTCATGAATATTACGCATGTCACCACAGATTACACTATTAATTTTAGGAGCTTGCCAAACTTAGTAGAAAAGGAAATTTTTCTTCACAGAGTGGACAAAGTAATCTTATTGGGACTTACCTTATTATTTGGTAATCTCTGTTCCCACTTTGCACTGACTGTCTTCATTCTTATCTCATGTTAACCTCGTTATTTAATGTCTTGTTTTCGATAACTTCAACTGAAGAACGTTTTTAATGATATAAATTTATATTAACAAACAGACTAAAAATATCATTATCCGCACACAAGTGCCTCATTATCTATTGTTTCTTATGTAGCCATCCTTCAGAAAACTTGAAAATTACGTTGTCCTGGAATTGGAATCAGACCCACATCCCTTGATTTATGTTCGAGCATGCTACCATTATACCACCCAGGAAAATGAAGGTCCAAGTGACTAAAACTAAGCAGATGTAGCTTAGGAATCAGAACAGTGTTCCAGTTCTGCACTAATCGAAGCAATCCCTTCATCATCGTAGCATCAATGACCATTTTCCCATCCACGTACAATAGGTCAACACATTTCTAGTGTTTCAGATAACAGAAACCAATGGGAAGCAAATCCCCCTAAGAATTAATTTTTCATAATTACAAGAAAGACATGTACAAAGTATAATCACAAATGGATGTGAAATGATTTCTGATGCTATGATGATACATGGATTACTTCAAGTAGTGCACATCTGAAACATTGTTCAGATTCCTAAGCTACAAGTGCTGAGTTTCGCACTCAGCAGTTGTGAACTTTGTTGTCCTGGGGATGCAACAGTAGCATGCTTGAATATAAATTGGGAGATGCAGGTTCAATTTCCTTTCCAGGGCGATATAATTTTCAAGATTTCTGAAGGATAGCTACATGGGAATTAGAAGGTAATATGTCACTTATGTACCAGTAATGCCTTCGAGTTATTTGTTCAGTTGCTGCTGTTCATCTTTGGTGAAGGGCTCCAAAGAAAGCGGGGCTCCAAAGAATCATTGTGTGGGGCTCCAAACAAAGCAACCTGCCAGGTGGTTTGGTAGTTTGTTGTATGTGAGTCTAGAGACTTTGGAGGCCGCTGTGGTGCAGTGGAAGCATGTCCGGCACATAACTGGAAGACCCTGGGTTCGATTCCCGGTGGCAGCCTATGAGAATTTTTCCGTGACTCACTTTCAAGCGTGGAAAGAGCGATGACTTCTATTTGATGTTCCTAATCCACGTCAACTGCGTATTTATTATATTTGTATATTCTTTTTATGTGAAAGTTTAGGAGTGGGGAAATGATATGGGAGCCCAATGAGTTAAGTGAAAGATGGGGTGAATACTTCTGTGAGTTATTAGATAAGGAAAGCAAAGGTGATTCTGAGGCAGAAGCAGATGATGTCACAGTGAAGGAGGGAAGCACAGAGGGGAATCTCAAGAGAAGAAGTGTGTTAAGCTCTAAAATTTCTTCAAAATGGTAAGGCTCCGGGAGTTGAGGGCATAACTGCCGATATGTTGAAATATGGTGGTGACTGTAATTGACTGGTTAACTGAAATTTGCCAATTGTGCTGGGAGCTAGGAATGGTCCCTCGGGATTGGAAGGATTCTATCATTGTTCTCTTGTATAAGGGAAAAGGTGATCAGACTGACTGCAAGAACTATCGTGGTATTAGCCTACTGAGTGTGCCAGGGAAACTGGTAAGGTCATTACTGAAAAAGTACAGAGTCTTACATCAGAAAAATTGTGGGATGTTCAGAGTGGTTTAATGCCTGGTAAAGGCTGCACTAACCAAATTTTTCCATTACGCATGATGATTGAAAAGTATCTGGCTGTTGGTAAGAAAGTGTTTGCTGCCTTCATAGATTTAGAGAAAGCTCACGATAGAGTAAATAGGACACTTCTGTGGAAGGTATTGAATGAATATGGTGTTACTGGGAATCTACTTAATAGTGTAAAAGTCATGTATGCTGGCAGTAGAGCTTGTGTATGAGTGAATGGCGTTTTATCAAAATTGTTTTCTATTGGTGCAGGAGTCAGGCAAGGTTGTGTAATGTCACCATGGCTGTTTAATATATTTATGGATGCATGCATGAGTGGTGCCATAATAGATAATACTGGTTTATGTCTTGGTGATATCCGTGTGTGCAGATTGCTGTATGCTGATGACACTGTCCTGTTCGCAGAGAGCAAAAGTGAGTTGCAGAGCATGTTGCCCCGGATGTACGAAGTTTGCATGAAATTTAAACTGAGTATTAATAAGGGAAAAACCAAAGTTATTGTTCTTGAGCGGGGAACTGATTGTACTGAATGTAACACAAGTCTAAATGGCACAGTGATTGACCAAGTGAATGAGTTTGTGTATTTAGGAAGCATGTTTGACAGAGAGAACAAATTGGATGGTGAAATCAGTAGGAGAGTGAATTCTTCATTGAAAGTCATAGCTGCCTTGGGAGGTTTTCACAGGAATGATGATGGGTTCTCAAGGGAGTCCCGCATGACTGTGTATGAAAGTGTAATTGTTCCTACTCTGATGTATGGCAGTGAAACCTGGATACTACAGAAGAAACATGAAGCTGTTTGTGTGCTGGAGAAATGCGTTATTTGTAAGGGGTTTGTGGCAAGACACGTTCCGATTGTGTAAGGAATGAAGATGTGTTTCAGTTGTGTGATGAAGATGTGTTTTATGATGGGTTCTCAAGGGAGTCCTGCATGACTGTGTGTGAAAGTGTAATTGTTCCTACTCTGATGTATGGCAGTGAAACCTGGGTACTACAGAAGAAACATGGAGCCGTTTGTGTGCTGGAGAAATGCGTTACTTGTGGGGGTTTGTGGCAAGACACGTTCCGATTGTGTAAGGAATGAAGATGTGTTTGAGTTGTGTGATGTGAAGCAAAATGTTGTTAGCAAGGTGGAGACTAATATGCTTCGGTGGTTTGGCCATGTTGAAAGAATGAGCAATGAGATGCTTACTAAGATATTTTTTTCAGCCCAAGTGGCAGGAAGGAAAGGCAAAGTAAGGCCAAGAAAGTCATAGGAGGATCAGATTCAGGAGTGTGTGCATGAGGAGAAAAATATTATGAGTATGAAGTATACAAAATCGTGTGTATGGCATGTAATGGATGTTAGTGAAGCTTGAGTTGTATGTCAAAATCACTGTAAATGGATAAGTTTGATACGGCAACAGTAAGTAAAAATTATCTGGTAGTTTGTATTTCTTTTTGCAGCTAACCTCTGATTCTCAAAAAACAGCTTAGTGATATATATATATATATATATATATATATATCATCATCATCATTGTCAACCATTATCAATCCACTGCTGGACGAAGGTCTCCCCAAGTTTCCTCCACAACGGTCTGTCTTGTGCCAGTCTCCTCCATGTCACTCCCGCATATTTACGAATTTCATCCACCCATCTCCCATGTATGTATATATATATATATATATATATGTATGTATGTATGTATGTATGTATGTATGTATGTATGTATGTATGTATGTATGTATGTATGTATGTATGTATGTATGAAATGAAAGTGCATGCAGGTCAGTACCCAGTGTGCTGATATATGTACACACTTGAATCATACTAACTGCTACACCATTCTTAAAATAATCAGTTTTTGAAGTCACCTCATATCTCCCCATTCTTCTCTGAATTACAAGTTATTAACAGGAATTTACATCCTTCAGCTGGCTACAAAAGTTTGTTTCTGAGATGCTCTCCTACTTATTTGATCACACCAACATTAGCTGAATCAAGGTGATGTTGTCACGATAGCAAATTCTGAGCATGTGATATTAAACATACACTATAGTAACAAAAGTCACCAAACACCCGTTCAAAAGCAAATGAACGGATCCGCTGCATTGGTAAGATGTGCGGTACAGCTGCAAATGGTATAAAAACAAGATTGCAGCTGACCATGATCATATAGCAATGTGAGGTTGAGTGAAAATGTTATGGCGGGAGAGAACTGACTTTGAGAACGGAAAGATTGTTGGGTGTTATATTAGTGAGTTGTGCATAAAAGAAACTGATAGGTGTTTAAACATACCCAAGTCAACTGTTTCGGATGTACTGAATAAATGGAAGACACATGGCGTGCCTGAAGCAGCAAAATGTACCGGCAGGCCAAAGAAAATCAGTGATAGAGGACGTCAAAGCCTCAGGAGAGTCGTGACAGCTAATCGACGGAGTACTGCACAAAACCTCAGTGTACAGCTGAGTAAAAATGCAGGAACCTCGTTATGTACACCTACCATTTGCAAAGAACTTCATTCCATAGGTTACTGTGATTATGCGGCTGCTCATAAGCCTTTCATCTCCACTCGGAATGCTACTTGTCATTTAGCATGGTGTAAAGAACATTTATCGTGGACCGTAGATCAATGGAAACAGGTCCTATGGACTGATGAATCCAGATATGTGATCCATCAGTCTGATGGCCATGTGTGCGCATGGGCACCGACAGGGCGGTCACAGGGGTCATGACACCCCCTGCAAAATTATTTTATTTTATTTTATTTATTACTTTTTTTTTTACACTTACAGAACTGGACCACAAGGAAAGATGGAGTTTGGGGCATTTAATTTAATATCCCAATTTTATTGGAAATTTGGAATTGAAAAACAATAACGTGAAAGCGGAAAACCTAGCAAACCGTAAGGTCAAACAAGTTCCGCTCAGGGTGGTGTGCGCTGAACTTAAAAGGCTTGGTGTGGCCCTGCTCGACACAGTTCATTATTTTGAAAACAGTTACCAATATACATGATAATACATGACTATTACTAACATACACTTTCTTCAAGAGCAACATCAATTAATAATAATAATAATAATAATAATAATAATAATAATAATAATAATAATAGAAGTAGTAGTGTTCTAGTGTAGTAAGTAAGTAATAGTGATAGAATTAATCTTTCATTTTCACGAATTACTGTTTTCTACATATCAGCCAACTTGAATTAATTACACTTGATCCCCCTTGAAAAATTTCCTGCAGGTGCCTATGTATATGGGTATGGTGGCAGCCGGGGGAACACTATTTACTACAGTGTACTGTTCCTACGGTCAAGTTTGGAGCTGACAGTGTACTCGTGTGGGAGTGTTTTTCGTGGTATGGTCCTGGCCCATTGGTTATTGTGGACAAACCTGTTAACCAGCAAGTCTACCTCAATATTCTGGACAATTATACCCTACCAAATCTGTGGCAATACTACAGAACCGAGCCTTGTTGGTACCAGCAGGATAATGCACTGAGCCATAAAGCAAGGACTGTTACGGAGTGGTTTGACAATAATTCCGTATTGTGTGTGGACTGGACACCACAGAGCCCTGATCTTAACCCCATAGAGCACCTATGGGATGAATTAGACCACCGCATAAGAAGTTTGGAACCAAGGCCAACTAAGCAATAGTTAACAGCAGCATTATGTACTGAATGGAAGTGCATACCTATCACTGTGTTCCAAAACCTTGTCGAAAGCATGTCTCAAAGGGTCAGTGCATGCATTAAGCCCAAAGGTGGACCGACACCGTACTAATGTATGTCAAAAAATGCTATGTTGTGTTTCTCTTCTAGGTGTTCGATGACTTGTCAATATAGTGTATATATCTTTTTCTAGATTAAAAAATTATGTCCACCCAACTAATCTTGAGCCATAAATAGTTATGAGCTTAGAGTTGCATTGTTGTCTAAATGGTTAAATCAAAATCTTTCTTCCACTAGCTGCATAATAACACAGCACATTTAGCAGCTAGTCGATCTTTAGAAGTATTATGTTAGAACTAAATAAAAAAACTGGAAAAATTAGGTAAACTCTTTTAACATACCATGAGTAACAAATGAACAACATAAACAATAATGCAATGTCAGGAAGAAATGAAATTAAACACATACATTGGCTTCCTGTAGTGACTGCAATCTCATTCTGATAAAAAGTTTTCCTCGCTGAAACAAGTTCATCATCTTTTCGTAACATGGACTGCAGCAACAGAACATCACTCTGAAATCCAAACAGAAGAAAACGGATTGGTGAAAGTCTAACTTCCATTGAGGTAAGATGATATATTAAAAACCATATTTTGAAGAAAACAATTTGAATCTGAATTCCAGTAACAAAATAACCAAATATACTGAATTTTTCTTTCATCTGAAAAATCCACCATCTACATGTTTGTTCCCTCAAGGACCACTTCAATTTAAAACAGAAAAATGTAACAGATTTAACAAATGGCTAGTAGTATGCAACATGATGCATTCCAAGACGCACTGATATTAACAATGTTTAAATAATGCTGTAGTAAATTATATTAAGGATGTATTAATTGGGCATAATAACTAGGAGCTTTTCTCAAGCACCAGTGAAGTATATGTGATGCTGGTATGAGGAGGGTTTATAGTGAAAAAAAGTCTTCCCAGAAATAGATTTGTGGGCGATTTTACTTAAAGGGTTGATTAATCAGCCGATTAATCGACTAATGAATTTTAATTAATCAGTTAAATTTTATTCAATTCACACCTCAACAATACACAGTATATGCAATCTTAAATGTTAAAAATAAACAATGCCCCCATTACAGAATGAGATACTTATTTTCTGACTTAATTCAAATGTAATTCAATTTGACATCCTGTTTTATATAGTTCAACACTCAGTCAGAACTCAGAAGCAGGTCAAACATGAGACTTTTGTAACAAGAAGAGGCAGAATCCTCTGCAACAAGTAATAACCAATCAAACATTGTTTTATTTGTGACATGTGGTACTGTTGACTGTGTGATGTGGTGTTGTCATCAGGGACGACGCCACGGGGGGAGGAGGGAGGGGGCGATAGCCCACCCGAAATTCCAAAATTTTGGTGAGTCCACCAGTCAGCCAAGAATTTTTTGGATAAATGAAGAAAATGTATTACACTTTACTACTGGAGCTGCATGTTCTTCTGTGGTAATGGAAGAAGGGTAGCATTATGCAATTATGTTTCTCCAACCATGATAAATGACTCGGACGGGTAACCTTACTTGCATGTTGCGCTTCCGCTTTGGCACACAGAGGTCGAAGCCTGGCCGGAAGTTAAAAGATCATCAATCCAATGTCGCGGCTCATGCCACTGGGTTGAAAAGTTGAATAAGCATCACCCTTCCAATCCCATCCGCATTGTGGTGCCCTCGCAGATTATGACAAATAGTGGGCGTTATCACGATCGGCAAAAACAGCAGACAATGATCGGCATCAGTCACCACCAGACAGTGAGCGAAATTTCTCTTGGCTAGTTAGTAGTTACACTCGTTTTCTTTCTCGTTCTGGTGAAAAGACTATTTTTTCCTGCTTGATGTATGTTTTTGCACGTATTGTGCGTAATACATGAAGGTGAGGTATTACTTCCCAAACCAAACTTTGAAATATGATACGACGTGGTTTGGTTGTTAAGATATTATTCTATTACGATGATGAACTTACTTCTGAAAAAATGCAAATATTACACAATTTTATTTTTAAAAAGAAGAAAATGGCCGGTGATCAATCTAGGGACCCCAATTAAGAATTTTTTTTTTTATCAACGACTAACACCCCAGGTACGATCCTTAAAAACTCCCAGTAAATGGAAGGTGATTCCACCACCACCGACAAGAGAAATTCACATACGACACAAAATAATTTGATTAAGCATATGTTCCAGGTTAACTATAAATTTATTTTGTGCTCCCAGGCACAGGTTGGAAAAACACTTGATACAAGGAAACTTTAGGTGGCTAGGCCGAATAAAAAAAGAATTTAGCTATGAATTTTTGAGTCCAGAGTATGTTGACAGTCCTAAATAATCCTCTCAGAAACCCTGGTCTGCAAACCAAATAGTTTTCACCTGTGTGGTTTAGAGGATGAAGGAGGTAAGTGGCACAATTTGGTTACCAGCCTGCCTTACAAAAAATCTTTAAAGAATGTGATCATTCACTCAAAGAGTGCTAAGAGCTTAATGCTCGATGTGCATATCTGATAACTGTTGAACCTTGAGCTAAATGCTCTTTACAATTTAGATTTAGATGGTTAAGAGTGACATTTTATTCTTTTTTTTTTCACAACACACTGATTTTGATCAGTAACCTGGAAAAATCTCTTTCTTACTTTACAGTACAGAAAACCAAACAAACAAAAATGTCAAGTCACTTTCCTCTCATTTGAGCTAACAAAAAAAAACCCTGTTCTAACAGGAAACCAAAATTAATATATTTCAATCCATTTCTTTGGTCACTGGCATTAACTAGACATTTTTACAAAAAAAATTACACAATGACATATTACATTTGTTGGTTCTGGCCAGACCATTAATTCCAAACATACATTTGCATTTCTCTATTTTCCTCCCATTTTAATTTCACCTTCCCCCATTTTTTCTCTCACCCCTGAATTTTAACCTTTTACATCATTCCATTTCTGATCAAGACACAATTTTTTTTTTTTTTCAATTTTAGGTGGTACTCATTTTTTTCTCTTTGTTTCTCCTCCTCCTTAAATTTTCCTTTTGATGCCGAATTGGAATTGGTGTTTGTGCTGTCGCTACGAGAGCCGGCACGCCGTGGAAACGGGGCCTGATGCACTTATGATGACATGGTAGGATTTTCCCTCTTCTCCTTCCTTTCTTTTATTCTTACTTACTCCCGATGCCGGCCTTTGAGGAGACTTTCTCTCTCTCACACGGCGACAGGCGGCAGCGATGTTACCGAGCGAGTTACGAGGCGTAATGCCCGCTAGTGCCTTGGGATGATGTCAAGCACTTTTTCGCGCCATCTCGGCAGCAGAGTAAATTTTGAGCCATGGAAAAATTTGAAAAGAAAAGGATCGTTCCTACCGTTCTTGGGCCGTCGCGGCCGCGCGTTCCCGGAGCTGGAAGGTTACGGCAGGTTCAGCATCCGGACGTCCGTCGTTCGGACTCTCCTCCTTTACTCGATTTTTTTTTATTTTTTTTTATTGTGGGACTCTCCCTTACGAAGTCTGGTATCGAAGTGTCCAGCAGCACGCAAAAATTCTCCGCTCCTCGCCGAATCCCTTGCGCACGCGCCCGAAATGGCGGAAGGCAATTGGCCCGAAGTTAAGTCAGAAGGCGGAGAGAAAGACGCAATTCCCAGAAATCGCTGGCTCGCATCTTCTCGGAGTCTGGCTTGAACTTTGACCCACGAAAACGGGCGCTGCGGTGAACCTCGCAGAATTCCGCCCAAATCCTGACGTGTTCCATGTGCCAAGCGAAAAAAACAAGAGCATAAATAAATCGGACTTTCTGCACTGGTAAAGCTGGGAAAACGTCCTCACAGATGCCATTCTACGAATTTATCGCTTTTAGAAAAGCGACACCAGAAACTGTAGCCATTTTCGTTCTTTCTTTCTGAACAAAGACTTTTAGAGACCACCTTTACAAAAATTCATTAAACAAATTAACTAACATTAACGAACATCGTTACAATTAACTTCGTAACGCATAAAAATCGAATTCTCTCTAGCTACAGGTACGACGATCGGAATTACGAAAAAATAGCGTAACGCAACGATGTGTTATTTTGCCCTGATGCATTAAGCCACAATTTTATTCTTTTACTAAATGACTATTAAATATCCTTGACGATAGCGCACGCGCAATTAATTTATGAAAGTCACTTCGCCACGGAGCGATCGCCGACCCGCTTTTCTATCAGTCGCTGAATTATACTATCACTAGTTAATACCAAGTAAGATTCATACTAAAACCAACTAAATATTAATACTAAGCAAGATTTTAATTACGAAAGGTTACTAAATTAAGCCCGATACACACAACGACGATTTTAATACACGCTACTGACATATGGCATAAACACGCGTTTTTTCTCATTAGATACCACTACAATAAGATAAAATACTTCAAACACTACATGTTTACAAATTACTTTTCCATTATTAAAGCTTACATAATAATACAATAAAAGAAATCGCGATAACGACGGTAAATACGGAACTACAACCTTACAATTTTTCTTTTTATCGCTACGTTATCCCGACGATCAATAACGCCGAACGCCGCGGCGTCGCCGATAATTTTAAACTGATACATCTAACACTATACATATTAAACTGCACTATACACTGAAGAAACTAAGGCAAATCAATTCATATACACTACATCATATACTGCACTAAAACAAACTTCACTAATATCTCTTCCCTGAAAGTAAACAGTGCACTAAAAAAATGCAATGGAAGGAAGAAAAAAACATTGCATGAAAGAAGAACAACAAAAGAACCAGCAATATAGCATGATGTCAAACTTTCTTAAATCTACTTCCCAGCTAGTTACACATCCCTTAACTAGAAACAGATATCACAAGGCTAACTTACCTAGACCTATTCACATAAATTTAACTACATACACAGAGATCAACACTTCACAGAGAAATCAGAAAGAAAATAAAATAAATGAAAAGAATTTACTTAATTTTTCTTGACTCTTAAATCTATTTTTTTTTCTAACTCCCTCCTTGCCAAAGGGATTTGAGATCATCTCATGACAAAAAATCTCACTCTCATTGAGAGTGCGTTGATCTGGTGATGGGTTTTCCGATCCAAAAATATTGGCCCATTAATTTAGAGATCGGAAAAACGTCAACAGATCAAATAACATGTCTGTAAAGAAATGATTGTATTTACATTTATCCACTAAGTGATGCTGATGTGAATCTCTGTGATTTTATTGCAATATTTGTTAATCTATGTCTGGCAACAAGTGTTCTTACTTTTACTTTCGGAAGCTGTTGTGAGCTGCAGCAAGTTGAAATGCTGTGTGTGGGAGTTGATCTAGTCAATGTACGCAGTTTTCATGTAAATGTTATAAAATGGGTCGCAAGTGTCGTGTAGATGTTATAAATGTGTCGCTCTTGATTTGTATTTTGTGTGCCAGAACTCTGAGAAACCTTTCTGTCATACAACAAATTGTGATTTCATTCCTCACCACACTAGCCTTTTAGGTTCTCTTCGAGATGTGCTCAGCAGTAGGATTGTTTACTGTGTTCTTGAGTTTTAGGTATTCTCCATATATATTTGAGTTTTATTGCAGAATCCAACAATGTCCGCAAAACGACCAATCCATGATTTTTTCGAACAAGTGTTAATCAGAAGAAGAAAAGTAAATTAAGCGATAGTGTCAACAAAGCGGATAATGATTATCAGACGGCTTCAACTTCATCAACAGCGTGAGCTGAATCATTAGGAATCAACGAGGATTCTTTAAGTGCTTATAGTGATTCAATGGAAATTTTTTATGAACCCAGTGCTTGTGAAAATAAAACATTGAAAGGACCACATGGTAGCAAGACAAAAAATTTTGAACTCTGAGAGCTTAATATAGCAACTTCCCTTTCGGATCAACCCAAACAGCCTATATTAAAACAGTTCCCACCAAAAAAAAAATATGGTAAAGAACAGAGAAGCTTCCAGACATTTTGGTATAACATGTTTCCATGGCTTGAATATAGCATAAAGACAGATTCTGCCTTTTGTTTTCCGTGTAGAATGTTTTCATCGGACGACAAAAAACATGAGGTCACCTTCACTCAGCGAGGTTACAACAACTGGAAAAAAGCACTTGAAAAGGATTCAGGTTTTAAAAAACACCAGAACAGCTTGACTCGCACAACTTGCCTGGTGTCGTGGACTTCTTATAAGAAAATGAAATCAAGAAGCGCAGAATCATCAGTTGCCACACTTCAAAGTGCTGCATATGCTGCGGAAGTCAAGGCAAATAGAGAGCATATAATAAAAATAGCGGATGCATTAAGATATACAGCTGTTCAAGGGATAGCACAAAGTGGGGATGTCAAAACTTCGAATAGCACCAATAAAGGAAATTTTGTAGAACTTCTAGAACTCGTGGCGAAAAATGACCCCATCCTGAAACGAAAGTTGAATAGTGGCCCCAGAAATGCAAAGTACACTCACCACTCAGTTCAAAATGAAATACTTAATGTATTTGCAGGAATCACGTTAGAAACCATAAAAAGAGAAGTCGATACTGCCAAGTATTTTGCTCTTATAGTCGACGAGTCGAAGGACATTAGTAAAGTTGAACAAATTTCTGTGGTAGTTAGGTATTATTTGCGTGGCACACTTTATGAAAGATTTTTGGGCTTTCATAATGCTGACGAACTTGATGCAAGATCTCTATTTAAATACATAAAAGAACTTTTCAGAAGATGGGGCATCAATCAGCATGACTGCATTGCGCAGACATACGATGGTGCAAATGCCATGAGTGGGCGGTTGAATGGAGTTCAAGCTCTCTTCCGGGAAGAAGTACCGCAAGCGGTGTATGCTCACTGTTATGAATCATAGACTGAATTTGGTTATTGTACATTCATGCATAAACATAAAGCAGCTAGAGTTTTCTTTGCAATATTAGAAAAGTTGTAAGTTTTCCTCTCTGGTTCGGCAACACATGCTAAATTTGTTTCGGTGCAGCGTGAAATGGGTTTGACTGTTGTGGAATTGCAACGCCTTAGTGATACCAGATGGACATGCCATTTCTCAGCTTGTTCAGCAGTTAAAAAAACATTTCCAGCAATTATCATTTTGTTATCATTGCTGTCGGAAGACTGTACTGGTCGGGCAGCTGATGCTCACGGTCTTTTGGGGCAACTGAGTATAGATTTTGTTATCCAACTTTGTGTTTTCTCATGCATTTTAAATAAACTGCCATTAGTTTCGAATTATCTGCAAAACAAAGCCTGTGAAATAAACAAAGCCTTTGAGACAATTGAAACAACAGTGCATCTTTTTTCTACCATGCGTGATTCGGAGGCAGAGTTTGCTACACTTTTTGATGAGGCAACGGATATCGCAGACGCAAATGGTTTGGAACAGTTCAGTAAACAGAAATCAAGGGGGAAAAAAACTCCAACCACACCTGGCAAAGTATGTTACTGAAGTTTCGACTCAGGATATCCTGTTAACTAAAGAAGATTTTCAATTGCACTTTTATATCCCTGTTTTGGACACAACCAATGAAGAACTCAAACGACGTTTTACAACCCATACTACACTCATTCGTGGCTTCAGTTCTTTGAACCCCAGAAATGTGGAATTTTTATTTATCAACGATCTAAGGCCTCTTGCCAAGCACTATAAATGCAACATAGATAATGTGAAATCAGAGGTCACCTTGTTACCCAGAATGATAAAGCGTTATGAAAAAGAAAGAAAATGCATTGTGGGAACTGTCAGTAAGTTAGCTGAAGTTTTGGAGGAATACAAATTTGCTTTTCATGAGCTGTATAAGCTTGCAATCATTACACTAACCATACCAGTGACTAATGCATCCTCCGAAAGAACATTCTCATGCACGAGAAGGTTGAAAACCTATCTCAGGAATCGAATGGCTAATGATAGTCTGCATAATCTCGCTGTCTTAGCTATAGAGTCGACAATTGCAAAACAAATTGATTTAAGCGAAGTCGTTGATCGTTTTGACGCAACTCATAAAAATCGATGTATTAATCTGCACTGAAAAAATTCTTATATTCATTTCACCTTGGCATGAACTAATATTAAATGATTTTTGGTTATCAGATTTCAGTCACATTTTGTGGCGCGATATGGATACCCGGCTATAGACTTTACAAATGAGATTCTCTGCCTTTATTATCCTTTATTATTGCTGTTAGATATGCCAATGCACTGAGACATTTCGAAAATAAATTGTGAATGAAATCGGATGCTCAGTTGTTGAAGGTAAATATTTTATATTACACATCATTTCAGAAATCCTCTCCTAATATAAATAGAGAACAAAAAAGCTGACTATATGTATTCCAATCAAAACCTTAGTAGTCTTGCAGGGCATATTTTATTCTCAGGGGTAATTTAAAAGTAATTTTCTTGTAATTTACTAATGCTTTTAGTTCTAGTCTTTATTGCCAGAGAAATGTATTTACTTAAAAACTAAGTAATGCTATTGCACACGCGCGCGCATATATATATATAAGGGAAGAAAACAGATTATGGCTCTGAGAAAAGAAGATGGTTCTATAACAAGAAATAGAGGCGAAATTTTGACAAGAGTGAAAGATTTCTACTCCAAATTATATGAAAGGGATGATACATGTACTCCAGACATCATGAAAGGTACCAGAGTTCTTCCAGTCCTCCCAGCAGAAGTTGCTCATGCAATCAAGAACATGAAGCGGGGGAAAGCTCCAGGAGAAGATGGAATTACTATAGACATCATACAAGAAGCAAGTGGAGAAATTGAAACAGTACTCGCCCAAATTTTCACTCGATGCCTTAATGAAGGGAAGATTCCTGAGGATTGGAACAACGCTACAATGATCCTGCTACATAAAAAAGGTGACATTGAGGATCTCAGGAACTACAGACCTATCAGCCTCCTATCAGTGGTTTATAAAATCTTCACTAAAGTTCTTTCACACCGCTTGAAGGTAACACTGGACATGGCTCAACCGAGAGAACAAGCTGGATTCAGGAGTGGCTACAGCACAATAGATCATATCCACGTACTGAGAGAACTAATTGAAAGAGCGAGGGAATATGAACTTCCATTGTGCATGGCTTTTATCGATTATGAAAAAGCCTTTGATTCGGTGAAACCATCAGCAGTTACCACGGCTCTGAAATCCTGCGGTATTGAAGATGCATACATTAATATTATTAATAACATCTATGAAAATGCAAGTGCAAAGATTCGGCTGTTTGAAAATACAACACACATAAAAATTGGAAAGGGAGTGAGACAAGGTGACACCATATCTCCGAAGCTCTTTAATGCCACATTGGAAAATGTCCTTCAATCACTGAACTGGGAAAACAAAGGGATAAAGATTAATGGAGATTATCTAACCCACCTTCGTTTTGCTGATGACGTAGTCATTTTTGCAACTACCCCATCAGAGCTGCAGAGTATGATCCAGGAACTTGCTGACAAGAGTAAAGAAGTGGGATTAAAAATGAACTTTCAGAAGACAAAAGTGATGTTCAATGCTTTTACAAGAAATGAAGATTTATCGATTGATGGAGAAAAACTGGAGATAACAGATACATATGTTTATCTTGGACAGCAGATATCAAGTGAGGGTCACATTGATGAAGAAATTAATCGGCGTACAAAACTTGCCTGGAGAGCTTTTGGAAGAAACAGCATAATTTTCAAGAGCAATATGCCATTATGTCTTAAAAGAAAAGTGTTTGATCAATGCATCCTTCCAGTGCTTACGTATGGTGCAGAGACATGGACCTTAACTAAAAGAGACATACAAAGGCTGCAGACAACTCAAAGAAGCATGGAGAGGTGCACGCTTGGTATAACCAGGAGAGATAAGAAGAGGAACTCGTGGATCCGAAAAATGACGAGAGTGGAAGACATCATGATCAGAGTTAAATCCCTGAAATGGCAATGGGCTGGACATACTGCCAGAAGGACAGACCATAGATGGACAGCCGAAATTTTAGATTGGATTCCAAGGGACAGGAAAAGACCCAGAAAAAGACCACATGGGAGATGGGTGGATGAAATTCGTAAATATGCGGGAGTGACATGGAGGAGACTGGCACAAGACAGACCGTTGTGGAGGAAACTTGGGGAGACCTTCGTCCAGCAGTGGATTGATAATGGTTGACAATGATGATGATGATGATGATGATATATATATATATATATATATATATATATATATATATATACTTAAGAGCAAAACTGAAGACTAAGGAAAAACTTTAGAATTTAAAACGAAGGTTGCAAAATAACCTGAAAATCAAAACGTGCAACGCAGCAGTTTTGAAAATTCAGAATTCACATTCTATAAAGAAGATACCTAAGCAAAAAAATACAAATATAATTTTGACTCACACCTAGTACAACATAGAAAAGGTTATGTATCTACCTGTGTGAGTAAAAGGAGAAAAGATAAAAAAATAAAACAAAACAACTGAATGTAGAAGGTGTCGAGAATACTGAGCCTTGGCTTTATCAAGGACCAGCAAAAACTCTGCATTTTCTCACTTCCACAAAGACCTAGTTGGAAATGGGTTTCTGCAAGGCCATAGATGCAAGTAACATTCCCACCTAAAATAGTTTAAAAAATATATATATGTCATGTCCTCCGTAGAGTTGCATGACCTAGCACTAGTTAACAATTTTGCTTGCATCCATTAACCTTCCTGGCCCGACCCATGCTCTTCATCTGTTACTATTAAACAGAGAGAAGAAGATTAAAGAGAACTCAAGCTGTGAGAGTGACATAATAATTAGAAATGATTTTCAGCCATAACGAAATTCCAAGTTCGTTTAAGAGAGAATTTAAACCTGAAAATCAATGCAAAAGAAATCCACATTTTTACATTGCAATTAAAAAAGTAAATATTAATTTTCAACGAAACAGATCTTTGAAAGAAAACTTGAGTCTAAAACCCCCTACTCTACAACTTATGACAGCACGAAAACGAGAATAAGTTAAAGTTAATAATTAACTAAAGAAAACTTTGTGAAAGTTATATACCTTAAACAGTTAGTTGCAATATGTACAAAGTATTTCAGCAGTGCTTTAAGTGCATAATTAATTAGTTATTAAGAACTTAACTACTTTGAAAAAACAGCGCATAGACAGCGCATAGAAAAGGTACAAGCTTAGCCATCTTCTGTTCCTAGGTACCCCAAAAGACGCTCAAAGTTACAAAGAAAAGAAAGAGTTAAAACCCGCAAAAATGTTAACAGACAAACCAATGCCTAAAAGCTGAAAAGCTAAAAAACGACAGAGAAAAAGTACATGAAGTACAAACATTGAACTTATAAAACCTAGAACCCAAAAACAAGGAAGAGAGCTTACCTCTTGTGTGACAAAAACTTTTCTCCTCACAAGAGAAGAACATGGCTGACCTCTTCCGCCACTCCCTAGACGCTGAGGGGCAGTGAGGGTGGGTGATGGCCTCCTCATACAGCAAGAAACCAACGCGCGGAGATTTTAACCAGAGAAAAAATATATATAAACTTAAGACTGTGGATCTGTATGATCAGAAAGAGCAGAATTAACTCTCCAGAATACATGAGAAATATTATAAAATACACGAGCAGTGTATTTAATAATCTTTGCATGTATTAAATCACCTTAGTGAGCTTCTATAGATTAATCAGAATCTTATTAATTTTAATGTTGGTTTTACTATTTTTAGTATAGCTATCCTAGTGATGAATAACTAGTTTTCTTTTTTATTTGTTTTTATTTTCTTTTATAAACAGATTTTTAAGCTTTTTTTGTGATTTTGTTTATATTATTTAATTTTTTGTTTTAATAGGACCGTCATATCCATAGCACTAAGGTTCCTTTAGGTAGTTAATAGGCATCCTCTAGCCAACTTCCTTACGGCTTTGATTGGTCAGAATCATATTATTAACTGTGTAGAAAATTAAAGCAGATCTGCCAACCTTACTCTATTATCCAGAATAATTTTTCTTAAAGTTCTTTTGATGAAAGAAGGAATTTCGTTCTCTAGAAAACTTTCTAATAGTATATTAATGTGGTAATTGAAGTCCAAATTGTTGCTGCAAATTCTTGAAACTCTTAGGACCTGAGAAATTAGTACATTCTCAATTACTTTGGTTGAAATGTTATTATTCCAGTGTAGATATTTAATTACTTTGAAAGGAAAATTAACTCTTTTATCAAAGAGGCTAATAGATGGGTTACCTCTGTTGAGCTTAATGCTTAAGTCTAGGAACTCAAGTTCCTGATTACTGTGGTTGGTTTTACATAAGTTAAGAGAGCTAGGATAGATATTATCAAAATCACTCTCTATAACTTCTGAATTATTGATACACAGCAGATCATCAATATATCTAAAAGTGTAAAGGTAGTTATCTGAGCAGGTGGGGTGATTTTTAATGAATTTATATTCCTTAAAGAACAGGAATAGATTAGCGATATTCGTGGACGTTGATGTTCCCATGGGAATACCGTTCACTTGCTTATAGAGAGTATTATTATATAAGATATGGTTATTTTTTATGCAGCAATTGAGATAAGAGTTCCAAGTTCCTACATCAACAAATTGGTTAAGTTTAAATTCTGCATACAGCTCTTTAAAGGTAGTGATTATATCTGATAGAGGCAGATTAGTATATAGGTTTTCAAAATCATAACTATTAATATCTAGGGGACAAACTTTGAGTATAATAGAAATTACTTCTGCATTATTGTTAATTATCCAAAAATCTCTGTACATCAAGTTAGAACAGTTTCTAATGTGTTTCAAAACCTTCTTTAAGACATCTTCAAAAGCAAGATCTATTTTCTTTTTATGACTCCTTACTCCACTAGCTATGAACCTGAACTTCACAGGATCCCTATGAAACTTAACCGTTGCAAAAAGAAATGGAAATTCAGGCTCATATCTTCTAGTTTGTGGAATTTTAAGTTTCTTGAAGAATGCCTTAAACCGATTTTCTAACTGCTTGGTAGAATAACTTACGGGCTCGTATGTTACTCTATTATTGAGTTCCATAGTTAACAATTCAAAATAGAACTTCTTACAGATAATTGCAAAATTATTGCTAGCTTTATCCGTAGTGGTAAAAATAAATTGGTCTTGTAGTTTGGAGAGTGACCTTTTAGAATAATACTCTCTATAAGCAAGTGAACGGTATTCCCATGGGAACATCAACGTCCACGAATATCGCTAATCTATTCCTGTTCTTTAAGGAATATAAATTCATTAAAAATCACCCCACCTGCTCAGATAACTACCTTTACACTTTTAGATATATTGATGATCTGCTGTGTATCAATAATTCAGAAGTTATAGAGAGTGATTTTGATAATATCTATCCTAGCTCTCTTAACTTATGTAAAACCAACCACAGTAATCAGGAACTTGAGTTCCTAGACTTAAGCATTAAGCTCAACAGAGGTAACCCATCTATTAGCCTCTTTGATAAAAGAGTTAATTTTAATTTCAAAGTAATTAAATATCTACACTGGAATAATAACATTTCAACCAAAGTAATTGAGAATGTACTAATTTCTCAGGTCCTAAGAGTTTCAAGAATTTGCAGCAACAATTTGGACTTCAATTACCACATTAATATACTATTAGAACGTTTTCTAGAGAACGAAATTCCTTCTTTCATCAAAAGAACTTTAAGAAAAATTATTCTGGATAATAGAGTAAGGTTGGCAGATCTGCTTTAATTTTCTACACAGTTAATAATATGATTCTGACCAATCAAAGCCGTAAGGAAGTTGGCTAGAGGATGCCTATTAACTACCTAAAGGAACCTTAGTGCTATGGATATGACGGTCCTATTAAAACAAAAAATTAAATAATATAAACAAAATCACAAAAAAAGCTTAAAAATCTGTTTATAAAAGAAAATAAAAACAAATAAAAAAGAAAACTAGTTATTCATCACTAGGATAGCTATACTAAAAATAGTAAAACCAACATTAAAATTAATAAGATTCTGATTAATCTATAGAAGCTCACTAAGGTGATTTAATACATGCAAAGATTATTAAATAAACTGCTCGTGTATTTTATAATATTTCTCATGTATTCTGGAGAGTTAATTCTGCTCATTCTGATCATACAGATCCACAGTCTTAATTTTATATATTTTTTCTCTGGTTAAAATCTCCGCGCGTTGGTTTCTTGCTGTATGAGGAGGCCATCAGCCCCACCCTCACTGCCCCCAGCGTCTAGGGAGTGGCGGAAGGGGTCAGCCATGTTCTCCTCTTGTAAGGAGAAAAGTTTTTGTCACACAAGAGGTAAGCTCTCTTCCTTGTTTTGGGTTCTAGGTTTTATAAGTTCAATGTTTGTACTTTATGTACCTTTTCTCTGTCGTTTTTTTAGCTTTTCAGCTTTTAAGCATTGGTTTGTCTGTTAACATTTATGCGGGTTTTAACTCTTACTTTTCTTTGTAACTTTGAGCGTCTTTTGGGGTACCTAGGAACAGAGGAAGGCTAAGCTTGTTCCTTTTCTATGCGCTGTTTTTCAAAGTAGTTAAGTTCTTAATAACTAATTAATTATGCACTTAAAGCACTGCTGAAATACTTTGTACATATTGCAACTAACTGTTTAAGGTATATAACTTTCACAAAGTTTTCTTTAGTTAATTATTATCTTTAACTTATTCTCGTTTTCGTGCTGTCATAAGTTGTAGAGTAGGGGGTTTTAGACTCAAGTTTTCTTTCAAAAATCTGTTCGTTATAAATTAACATTTCCTTTTTAATTGCAATGTAAAATTTGGATTTCTTTTGCATTGTTTTTCAGGTTTAAATTCTCTCTCAAACGAACTTGGAATTTCGTTATAGCTGAAAATCATTTCTATTTATTATGTCACTCTCACAGCTTGAGTTCTCTTTAATCTTCTTCTCTCTGTTTAATAGTAACAGATGAAGAGCATGGGTCGGGCCATGAAGGTTAATGGATGCAAGCGAAATTGTTAACTAGTGCTAGGTCATGCTACTCTACGGAGGACATGACTTATATATATATTTTTTAAACTATTTTAGGTGGGAATGTTACTTGCATCTATGGCCTTGCAGAAACCCATTTCCAACTAGGTCTTTGTGGAAGTGAGAAAATGCAGAGTTTTTGCTGGTCCTTGATAAAGCCAAGGCTCAGTATTCTCGACACCTTCTACATTCAGTTGTTTTATTTTATTTTTTTATCTTTTCTCCTTTTACTCACACAGGTAGATACATAACCTTTTCTATGTTGTATTAGGTGTGAGTCAAAATTATATATGTATTTTTTTGCTTAGGTATCTTCTTTATAGAATGTGAATTCTGAATTTTCAAAACTGCTGCGTTGCGCGTTTTGATTTTCAGGTTATTTTGCACCCTTCGTTTTAAATTCTAAAAATTTTTTCCTTAGTCTTCAGTTTTGCTCTTAAGTAACTAATTTCAATTTATTATTTAGCAGCTCATGCGCAAATTCTAGTTGAAATGTTTTATTATTATTATTTTTTTTTTTATTACTATTTTTTTCACTTGAGGTTTTTTTTTTTCATTTTCTAATTTTTCTTTTTAGTATGTTTTGGATGCAGCTTTTTGGAGTGTAGTTTATACTCGAGTTTGGTCTTTTCTTGGACTGCTTATTTCTAAAAAGTTTTTCCTAGTTGGTTTGCTCAGAATTTGTATGTTTTGGCCCAAGTGGAGTTCTAAGGACGATGAATGGATTGGAGGTCAGCTCAGATATTTTAAGTCCTCCCGCTCGGTTAGGCTAGCACCCTTTCCCATAGTGTATGAACTCGCTGGCAAAGGTAATCTAAAGTTATGAAATGACAAACGTTGTTTGACATGTAAATCTGCAGATCCTAACCAGTATTCTTCTGTTGAGGATAATTGCTCCAACAAGTTTTGCAAAGCCTACAATACCATCTATAAGCTCACCTGTACTGTCTGCAACCTTAGCTATATTGGCCAAAGTAAAAATCCTCTTCATCTTAGGATTAATGGTCACAGGTCTCTAGTAAACAAGTTCTCTAATTCAGGAGTGAACCCCTCCACAAACGCCAACCAGTACTCTACCTTTGAATTAGAGCATTTCCATACTCATGGTTTTGACAAAGTGAAAATAGAGGTACTACATATTATTCCTGACCTCTATGCTCGGCTAGAAACTGAATCCCTTGAAATTTTGCAGCATCAGTCTCTTTATCCCTATGGCCTTAATTCCACTCTATCTGACAATAAGCATAATCAGCATAAATTTTCAATTCGTGAACTCTTCTTTCTTGTTAATAATAAGAGCTGCTCTAGAGGTAATAGAGGACAGAGGTTATTTCGCACATCAAGCAAAGTTGATTTTGCTAACTTGCTAAAAACTCTGGAAAGCTTTAAAACAGGCACTAATTTTGTTAAAAATACTTACAAAATTCTCAAGTCCTTCAAGCACTCTGTCCTTAAATGTTTTTTCAAATTCTGGAATGAAACTGCTGACCATGTTGATAAGCATGTTTTTGCTTTGGTTCTGGACATTCTTAAACATATTCTTAAAGATAAAATTTCTCTTAAAGAATTTTCCAGTAATTTTGTTACCATCAGGTTCCTAAATAAAGCCTACGATAATCTCAATGTAAGGAAGCTGTTCTACAATAATGCAATTTTTTTCCCATCCACAGGCACCAGTCTATTGTAAGTTTTAAATATGTTAAGACCTTAGGGTCAATAGTTAAAAACTACAAACTTAACTCTTCGAGCTACATTCCTGTAATTACTACTTGTTCTTGTGATGAACATAAAGAAACAGTTCACTATGATAAGAATTACAACCATATTATCACCGGAAACTTGAGTTATGTTGAAAATGAAAAGCTTAGGAATTTATTAGAGTATGGCTCTAATTTCAGACCTTCCTTCACAATTTCCAAAGAAAGGATTCTTGAGAGCTTCACTCAAGATGTAAATAAGTACATCGTAAAAACCAGTTTAACGTACAATCAGCCTATTGAGGCCTTCGCAGAATGGAAATATAATATAATCAATAGCTTCACCGGTGAGTTGGCAGGTCTGGACTTTTGTTTCGACAGAAATCTCTTTTTCTCTGGAGAAGCTAAAAGGTCACTCTCCAAACTACAAGACCAATTTATTTTTACCACTACGGATAAAGCTAGCAATAATTTTGCAATTATCTGTAAGAAGTTCTATTTTGAATTGTTAACTATGGAACTCAATAATAGAGTAACATACGAGCCCGTAAGTTATTCTACCAAGCAGTTAGAAAATCGGTTTAAGGCATTCTTCAAGAAACTTAAAATTCCACAAACTAGAAGATATGGGCCTGAATTTCCATTTCTTTTTGCAACGGTTAAGTTTCATAAGGATCCTGTAAAGTTCAGGTTCATAGCTAGTGGAGTAAGAAGTCATAAAAAGAAAATAGATCTTGCTTTTGAAGATGTCTTAAAGAAGGTTTTGAAACACATTAGAAACTGTTCTAACTTGATGTACAGAGATTTTTGGCTAATTAATAATAATGCAGAAGTAATTTCTACTATACTCAAAGTTTGTCCCCTAGATATTAATAGTTATGATTTTGAAAACCTATATACTAATCTGCCTCTATCAGATATAATCACTACCTTTAAAGAGCTGTATGCAGAATTTAAACTTAACCAATTTGTTGATGTAGGAACTTGGAACTCTTATCTCAATTGCTGCATAAAAAATAACCATATCTTATATAATAATACTCTCTATAAGCAAGTGAACGGTATTCCAATGGGAACATCAACGTCCACAAATATCGCTAATCTATTCCTGTTCTTTAAGGAATATAAATTCATTAAAAATCACCCCACCTGCTCAGATAACTACCTTTACACTTTTAGATATATTGATGATCTGCTGTGTATCAATAATTCAGAAGTTATAGAGAGTGATTTTGATAATATCTATCCTAGCTCTCTTAACTTATGTAAAACCAACCACAGTAATCAGGAACTTGAGTTCCTAGACTTAAGCATTAAGCTCAACAGAGGTAACCCATCTATTAGCCTCTTTGATAAAAGAGTTAATTTTCCTTTCAAAGTAATTAAATATCTACACTGGAATAATAACATTTCAACCAAAGTAATTGAGAATGTACTAATTTCTCAGGTCCTAAGAATTTCAAGAATTTGCAGCAACAATTTGGATTTCAATTACCACATTAATATACTATTAGAAAGTTTTCTAGAGAACGAAATTCCTTCTTCTTTCATCAAAAGAACTTTAAGAAAAATTATTCTGAATAATAGAGTAAGGTTGGCAGATCTGCTTTAATTTTCTACACAGTTAATAATATGATTCTGACCAATCAAAGCCGTAAGGAAGTTGGCTAGAGGATGCCTATTAACTACCTAAAGGAACCTTAGTGCTATGGATATGACGGTCCTATTAAAACAAAAATTAAATAATATAAACAAAATCACAAAAAAAGCTTAAAAATCTGTTTATAAAAGAAAATAAAAACAAATAAAAAAGAAAACTAGTTATTCATTACTAGGATAGCTATACTAAAAATAGTAAAACCAACATTAAAATTAATAAGATTCTGATTAATCTATAGAAGCTCACTAAGGTGATTTAATACATGCAAAGATTATTAAATAAACTGCTCGTGTATTTTATAATATTTCTCATGTATTCTGGAGAGTTAATTCTGCTCATTCTGATCATACAGATCCACAGTCTTAATTTTATATATTTTTTCTCTGGTTAAAATCTCCGCGCGTTGGTTTCTTGCTGTATGAGGAGGCCATCAGCCCCACCCTCACTGCCCCCCAGCGTCTAGGGAGTGGCGGAAGGGGTCAGCCATGTTCTCCTCTTGTAAGGAGAAAAGTTTTTGTCACACAAGAGGTAAGCTCTCTTCCTTGTTTTGGGTTCTAGGTTTTATAAGTTCAATGTTTGTACTTTATGTACCTTTTCTCTGTCGTTTTTTTAGCTTTTCAGCTTTTAAGCATTGGTTTGTCTGTTAACATTTATGCGGGTTTTAACTCTTACTTTTCTTTGTAACTTTGAGCGTCTTTTGGGGTACCTAGGAACAGAGGAAGGCTAAGCTTGTTCCTTTTCTATGCGCTGTCTATGCGCTGTTTTTTCAAAGTAGTTAAGTTCTTAATAACTAATTAATTATGCACTTAAAGCACTGCTGAAATACTTTGTACATATTGCAACTAACTGTTTAAGGTATATAACTTTCACAAAGTTTTCTTTAGTTAATTATTATCTTTAACTTATTCTCGTTTTCGTGCTGTCATAAGTTGTAGAGTAGGGGGTTTTAGACTCAAGTTTTCTTTCAAAAATCTGTTCGTTATAAATTAACATTTCCTTTTTTAATTGCAATGTAAAATTTGGATTTCTTTTGCATTGTTTTTCAGGTTTAAATTCTCTCTCAAACGAACTTGGAATTTCGTTATAGCTGAAAATCATTTCTATTTATTATGTCACTCTCACAGCTTGAGTTCTCTTTAATCTTCTTCTCTCTGTTTAATAGTAACAGATGAAGAGCATGGGTCGGGCCATGAAGGTTAATGGATGCAAGCGAAATTGTTAACTAGTGCTAGGTCATGCTACTCTACGGAGGACATGACTTATATATATATTTTTTAAACTATTTTAGGTGGGAATGTTACTTGCATCTATGGCCTTGCAGAAACCCATTTCCAACTAGGTCTTTGTGGAAGTGAGAAAATGCAGAGTTTTTGCTGGTCCTTGATAAAGCCAAGGCTCAGTATTCTCGACACCTTCTACATTCAGTTGTTTTATTTTATTTTTTTATCTTTTCTCCTTTTACTCACACAGGTAGATACATAACCTTTTCTATGTTGTATTAGGTGTGAGTCAAAATTATATATGTATTTTTTTGCTTAGGTATCTTCTTTATAGAATGTGAATTCTGAATTTTCAAAACTGCTGCGTTGCGCGTTTTGATTTTCAGGTTATTTTGCACCCTTCGTTTTAAATTCTAAAAATTTTTTCCTTAGTCTTCAGTTTTGCTCTTAAGTAACTAATTTCAATTTATTATTTAGCAGCTCATGCGCAAATTCTAGTTGAAATGTTTTATTATTATTATTATTATTATTTTTATTACTATTTTTTTTCACTTGAGGTTTTTTTTTTTCATTTTCTAATTTTTCTTTTTAGTATGTTTTGGATGCAGCTTTTTGGAGTGTAGTTTATACTCGAGTTTGGTCTTTTCTTGGACTGCTTATTTCTAAAAAGTTTTTCCTAGTTGGTTTGCTCAGAATTTGTATGTTTTGGCCCAAGTGGAGTTCTAAGGACGATGAATGGATTGGAGGTCAGCTCAGATATTTTAAGTCCTCCCGCTCGGTTAGGCTAGCACCCTTTCCCATAGTGTATGAACTCGCTGGCAAAGGTAATCTAAAGTTATGAAATGACAAACGTTGTTTGACATGTAAATCTGCAGATCCTAACCTGTATTCTTCTGTTGAGGATAATTGCTCCAACAAGTTTTGCAAAGCCTACAATACCATCTATAAGCTCACCTGTACTGTCTGCAACCTTAGCTATATTGGCCAAAGTAAAAATCCTCTTCATCTTAGGATTAATGGTCACAGGTCTCTAGTAAACAAGTTCTCTAATTCAGGAGTGAACCCCTCCACAAACGCCAACCAGTACTCTACCTTTGAATTAGAGCATTTCCATACTCATGGTTTTGACAAAGTGAAAATAGAGGTACTACATATTATTCCTGACCTCTATGCTCGGCTAGAAACTGAATCCCTTGAAATTTTGCAGCATCAGTCTCTTTATCCCTATGGCCTTAATTCCACTCTATCTGACAATAAGCATAATCAGCATAAATTTTCAATTCGTGAACTCTTCTTTCTTGTTAATAATAAGAGCTGCTCTAGAGGTAATAGAGGACAGAGGTTATTTCGCACATCAAGCAAAGTTGATTTTGCTAACTTGCTAAAAACTCTGGAAAGCTTTAAAACAGGCACTAATTTTGTTAAAAATACTTACAAAATTCTCAAGTCCTTCAAGCACTCTGTCCTTAAATGTTTTTTCAAATTCTGGAATGAAACTGCTGACCATGTTGATAAGCATGTTTTTGCTTTGGTTCTGGACATTCTTAAACATATTCTTAAAGATAAAATTTCTCTTAAAGAATTTTCCAGTAATTTTGTTACCATCAGGTTCCTAAATAAAGCCTACGATAATCTCAATGTAAGGAAGCTGTTCTACAATAATGCAATTTTTTTTCCCATCCACAGGCACCAGTCTATTGTAAGTTTTAAATATGTTAAGACCTTAGGGTCAATAGTTAAAAACTACAAACTTAACTCTTCGAGCTACATTCCTGTAATTACTACTTGTTCTTGTGATGAACATAAAGAAACAGTTCACTATGATAAGAATTACAACCATATTATCACCGGAAACTTGAGTTATGTTGAAAATGAAAAGCTTAGGAATTTATTAGAGTATGGCTCTAATTTCAGACCTTCCTTCACAATTTCCAAAGAAAGGATTCTTGAGAGCTTCACTCAAGATGTAAATAAGTACATCGTAAAAACCAGTTTAACGTACAATCAGCCTATTGAGGCCTTCGCAGAATGGAAATATAATATAATCAATAGCTTCACCGGTGAGTTGGCAGGTCTGGACTTTTGTTTCGACAGAAATCTCTTTTTCTCTGGAGAAGCTAAAAGGTCACTCTCCAAACTACAAGACCAATTTATTTTTACCACTACGGATAAAGCTAGCAATAATTTTGCAATTATCTGTAAGAAGTTCTATTTTGAATTGTTAACTATGGAACTCAATAATAGAGTAACATACGAGCCCGTAAGTTATTCTACCAAGCAGTTAGAAAATCGGTTTAAGGCATTCTTCAAGAAACTTAAAATTCCACAAACTAGAAGATATGGGCCTGAATTTCCATTTCTTTTTGCAACGGTTAAGTTTCATAAGGATCCTGTAAAGTTCAGGTTCATAGCTAGTGGAGTAAGAAGTCATAAAAAGAAAATAGATCTTGCTTTTGAAGATGTCTTAAAGAAGGTTTTGAAACACATTAGAAACTGTTCTAACTTGATGTACAGAGATTTTTGGCTAATTAATAATAATGCAGAAGTAATTTCTACTATACTCAAAGTTTGTCCCCTAGATATTAATAGTTATGATTTTGAAAACCTATATACTAATCTGCCTCTATCAGATATAATCACTACCTTTAAAGAGCTGTATGCAGAATTTAAACTTAACCAATTTGTTGATGTAGGAACTTGGAACTCTTATCTCAATTGCTGCATAAAAAATAACCATATCTTATATAATAATACTCTCTATAAGCAAGTGAACGGTATTCCAATGGGAACATCAACGTCCACAAATATCGCTAATCTATTCCTGTTCTTTAAGGAATATAAATTCATTAAAAATCACCCCACCTGCTCAGATAACTACCTTTACACTTTTAGATATATTGATGATCTGCTGTGTATCAATAATTCAGAAGTTATAGAGAGTGATTTTGATAATATCTATCCTAGCTCTCTTAACTTATGTAAAACCAACCACAGTAATCAGGAACTTGAGTTCCTAGACTTAAGCATTAAGCTCAACAGAGGTAACCCATCTATTAGCCTCTTTGATAAAAGAGTTAATTTTCCTTTCAAAGTAATTAAATATCTACACTGGAATAATAACATTTCAACCAAAGTAATTGAGAATGTACTAATTTCTCAGGTCCTAAGAATTTCAAGAATTTGCAGCAACAATTTGGATTTCAATTACCACATTAATATACTATTAGAAAGTTTTCTAGAGAACGAAATTCCTTCTTCTTTCATCAAAAGAACTTTAAGAAAAATTATTCTGAATAATAGAGTAAGGTTGGCAGATCTGCTTTAATTTTCTACACAGTTAATAATATGATTCTGACCAATCAAAGCCGTAAGGAAGTTGGCTAGAGGATGCCTATTAACTACCTAAAGGAACCTTAGTGCTATGGATATGACGGTCCTATTAAAACAAAAAATTAAATAATATAAACAAAATCACAAAAAAAGCTTAAAAATCTGTTTATAAAAGAAAATAAAAACAAATAAAAAAGAAAACTAGTTATTCATTACTAGGATAGCTATACTAAAAATAGTAAAACCAACATTAAAATTAATAAGATTCTGATTAATCTATAGAAGCTCACTAAGGTGATTTAATACATGCAAAGATTATTAAATAAACTGCTCGTGTATTTTATAATATTTCTCATGTATTCTGGAGAGTTAATTCTGCTCATTCTGATCATACAGATCCACAGTCTTAATTTTATATATTTTTTCTCTGGTTAAAATCTCCGCGCGTTGGTTTCTTGCTGTATGAGGAGGCCATCAGCCCCACCCTCACTGCCCCCCAGCGTCTAGGGAGTGGCGGAAGGGGTCAGCCATGTTCTCCTCTTGTAAGGAGAAAAGTTTTTGTCACACAAGAGGTAAGCTCTCTTCCTTGTTTTGGGTTCTAGGTTTTATAAGTTCAATGTTTGTACTTTATGTACCTTTTCTCTGTCGTTTTTTTAGCTTTTCAGCTTTTAAGCATTGGTTTGTCTGTTAACATTTATGCGGGTTTTAACTCTTACTTTTCTTTGTAACTTTGAGCGTCTTTTGGGGTACCTAGGAACAGAGGAAGGCTAAGCTTGTTCCTTTTCTATGCGCTGTCTATGCGCTGTTTTTTCAAAGTAGTTAAGTTCTTAATAACTAATTAATTATGCACTTAAAGCACTGCTGAAATACTTTGTACATATTGCAACTAACTGTTTAAGGTATATAACTTTCACAAAGTTTTCTTTAGTTAATTATTATCTTTAACTTATTCTTGTTTTCGTGCTGTCATAAGTTGTAGAGTAGGGGGTTTTAGACTCAAGTTTTCTTTCAAAAATCTGTTCGTTATAAATTAACATTTCCTTTTTTAATTGCAATGTAAAATTTGGATTTCTTTTGCATTGTTTTTCAGGTTTAAATTCTCTCTCAAATGAACTTGGAATTTCGTTATAGCTGAAAATCATTTCTATTTATTATGTCACTCTCACAGCTTGAGTTCTCTTTAATCTTCTTCTCTCTGTTTAATAGTAACAGATGAAGAGCATGGGTCGGGCCATGAAGGTTAATGGATGCAAGCGAAATTGTTAACTAGTGCTAGGTCATGCTACTCTACGGAGGACATGACTTATATATATATTTTTTAAACTATTTTAGGTGGGAATGTTACTTGCATCTATGGCCTTGCAGAAACCCATTTCCAACTAGGTCTTTGTGGAAGTGAGAAAATGCAGAGTTTTTGCTGGTCCTTGATAAAGCCAAGGCTCAGTATTCTCGACACCTTCTACATTCAGTTGTTTTATTTTATTTTTTTATCTTTTCTCCTTTTACTCACACAGGTAGATACATAACCTTTTCTATGTTGTATTAGGTGTGAGTCAAAATTATATATGTATTTTTTTGCTTAGGTATCTTCTTTATAGTATATATATCATCATCATTGTCAACCATTATCAATCCACTGCTGGACGAAGGTCTCCCCAAGTTTCCTCCACAACGGTCTGTCTTGTGCCAGTCTCCTCCATGTCACTCCCGCATATTTACGAATTTCATCCACCCATCTCCCATGTGGTCTTTTCCTGGGTCTTTTCCTGTCCCTTGGAATCCAATCTAAAATTTCGGCTGTCCATCTATGGTCTGTCCTTCTGGCAGTATGTCCAGCCCATTGCCATTTCAGGGATTTAACTCTGATCATGATGTCTTCCACTCTCGTCATTTTTCGGATCCACGAGTTCCTCTTCTTATCTCTCCTGGTTATACCAAGCATGCACCTCTCCATGCTTCTTTGAGTTGTCTGCAGCCTTTGTATGTCTCTTTTAGTTAAGGTCCACGTCTCTGCACCATACGTAAGCACTGGAAGGATGCATTGATCAAACACTTTTCTTTTAAGACATAATGGCATATTGCTCTTGAAAATTATGCTGTTTCTTCCAAAAGCTCTCCAGGCAAGTTTTGTACGCCGATTAATTTCTTCATCAATGTGACCCTCACTTGATATCTGCTGTCCAAGATAAACATACGTATCTGTTATCTCCAGTTTTTCTCCATCAATCGATAAGTCTTCATTTCTTGTAAAAGCATTGAACATCACTTTTGTCTTCTGAAAGTTCATTTTTAATCCCACTTCTTTACTCTTGTCAGCAAGTTCCTGGATCATACTCTGCAGCTCTGATGGGGTAGTTGCAAAAATGACTACGTCATCAGCAAAACGAAGGTGGGTTAGAAAATCTCCATTAATCTTTATCCCTTTGTTTTCCCAGTTCAGTGATTGAAAGACATTTTCCAATGTGGCATTAAAGAGCTTCGGAGATATGGTGTCACCTTGTCTCACTCCCTTTCCAATTTTTATGTGTGTTGTATTTTCAAACAGCCGAATCTTTGCACTTGCATTTTCATAGATGTTATTAATAATATTAATGTATGCATCTTCAATACCGCAGGATTTCAGAGCCGTGGTAACTGCTGATGGTTTCACCGAATCAAAGGCTTTTTCATAATCGATAAAAGCCATGCACAATGGAAGTTCATATTCCCTCGCTCTTTCAATTAGTTCTCTCAGTACGTGGATATGATCTATTGTGCTGTAGCCACTCCTGAATCCAGCTTGTTCTCTCGGTTGAGCCATGTCCAGTGTTACCTTCAAACGGTGTGAAAGAACTTTAGTGAAGATTTTATAAACCACTGATAGGAGGCTGATAGGTCTGTAGTTCCTGAGATCCTCAATGTCACCTTTTTTATGTAGCAGGATCATTGTAGCGGTGTTCCAATCCTCAGGAATCTTCCCTTCATTAAGGCATCGAGTGAAAATTTGGGCGAGTACTGTTTCAATTTCTCCACTTGCTTCTTGTATGATGTCTATAGTAATTCCATCTTCTCCTGGAGCTTTCCTCCGCTTCATGTTCTTGATTGCATGAGCAACTTCTGCTGGGAGGACTGGAAGAACTCTGGTACCTTTCATGATGTCTGGAGTACATGTATCATCCCTTTCATATAATTTGGAGTAGAAATCTTTCACTCTTGTCAAAATTTCGCCTCTATTTCTTGTTATAGAACCATCTTCTTTTCTCAGAGCCATAATCTGTTTTCTTCCCTTACTGAGATGTCCCTTTGCTATCTTTAGGCTTTGGTTGTTTTCAATTGCTTTCCTCACTAGCTCACAGTTGAATTTCCTTACGTCTTCAGTGATACTTTTTCGTGCTGTCTTGCATAGCTCTATATATTCCACTTTGGAAGTCACATCTTCTTTAGTTGTCCTCATCTCTCTTCTTTTTGCATCAACATTTTGGTTTTTCCTGATAATTTGTTTACATGCAACTTGTTCTTAGACCCAGCTAATTTTGTTGCTGTTTCCATAAGAGCTTTGGTTACTTTTCTGTTAACTTCCGAAATATCCACTTCTTCCGATGTTAGGCCTTCTAAAGCAGTGAATCTGTTCTTCAGTTCCAACTTGAAAGTATTATGGTATATATATATATATATATATACATCATCATCATCATCATTGTCAACCATTATCAATCCACTGCTGGATGAAGGTCTCCCCAAGTTTCCTCCACAACGGTCTGTCTTGTGCCAGTCTCCTCCATGTCACTCCCGCATATTTACGAATTTCATCCACCCATCTCCCATGTGGTCTTTTTCTGGGTCTTTTCCTGTCCCTTGGAATCCAATCTAAAATTTCGGCTGTCCATCTATGGTCTGTCCTTCTGGCAGTATGTCCAGCCCATTGCCATTTCAGGGATTTAACTCTGATCATGATGTCTTCCACTCTCGTCATTTTTCGGATCCACGAGTTCCTCTTCTTATCTCTCTTGGTTATACCAAGCATGCACCTCTCCATGCTTCTTTGAGTTGTCTGCAGCCTTTGTATGTCTCTTTTAGTTAAGGTCCACGTCTCTGCACCATACGTAAGCACTGGAAGGATGCATTGATCAAACACTTTTCTTTTAAGACATAATGGCCTATTGCTCTTGAAAATTATGCTGTTTCTTCCAAAAGCTCTCCAGGCAAGTTTTGTACGCCGATTAATTTCTTCATCAATGTGACCCTCACTTGATATCTGCTGTCCAAGATAAACGTACGTGTCTGTTATCTAAAGTTTTTCTCCATCAATCGATAAATCTTCATTTCTTGTAAAAGCATTGAACATCACTTTTGTCTTCTGAAAGTTCATTTTTAATCCCACTTCTTTACTCCTGTCAGCAAGTTCCTGGATCATACTCTGCAGCTCTGATGGGGTAGTTGCAAAAATGACTATGTCATCAGCAAAACGAAGGTGGGTTAGATAATCTCCATTAATCTTTATCCCTTTGTTTTCCCAGTTCAGTGATTGAAAGACATTTTCCAATGTGGCATTAAAGAGCTTCATATGGTGTCACCTTGTCTCACTCCCTTTCCAATTTTTATGTGTGTTGTATTTTCAAACAGCCGAATCTTTGCACTTGCATTTTCATAGATGTTATTAATAATATTAATGTATGCATCTTCAATACCGCAGGATTTCAGAGCCGTGGTAACTGCTGATGGTTTCACCGAATCAAAGGCTTTTTCATAATCGATAAAAGCCATGCACAATGGAAGTTCATATTCCCTCGCTCTTTCAATTAGTTCTCTCAGTACGTGGATATGATCTATTGTGCTGTAGCCACTCCTGAATCCAGCTTGTTCTCTCGGTTGAGCCATGTCCAGTGTTACCTTCAAGCAGTGTGAAAGAACTTTAGTGAAGATTTTATAAACCACTGATAGGAGGCTGATAGGTCTGTAGTTCCTGAGATCCTCAATGTCACCTTTTTTATGTAGCAGGATCATTGTAGCATTGTTCCAATCCTCAGGAATCTTCCCTTCATTAAGGCATCGAGTGAAAATTTGGGCGAGTATTGTTTTAATTTCTCCACTTGCTTCTTGTATGATGTCTATAGTAATTCCATCTTCTCCTGGAGCTTTTCCTCGCTTCATGTTCTTGATTGCATGAGCAACTTCTGCTGGGAGGACTGGAAGAACTCTGGTACCTTTCATGATGTCTGGAGTACATGTATCATCCCTTTCATATAATTTGGAGTAGAAATCTTTCACTCTTGTCAAAATTTCTGCCTCTATTTCTTGTTATAGAACCATCTTCTTTTCTCAGAGCCATAATCTGTTTTCTTCCCTTACTGAGATGTCCCTTTGCTATCTTAAGGCTTTGGTTGTTTTCAATTGCTTTCCTCACTAGCTCACAGTTGAATTTCCTTACGTCTTCAGTGATACTTTTTCGTGTTGTCTTGCATAGCTCTATATATTCCACTTTGGAAGTCATATCTTCTTTAGTTGTCCTCATCTCTCTTCTTTTTTGCATCAACATTTTGGTTTTTCCTGATAATTTGTTCACATGCAACTTGTTCTTAGACCCAGCTAATTTTGTTGCTGTTTCCATAAGAGCTTTGGTTACTTTTCTGTTAACTTCCGAAATATCCACTTCTTCCGATGTTAGGCCTTCTAAAGCAGAGAATCTGTTCTTCAGTTCCAACTTGAAAGTATTATGGTGTTTTTTAAGGTTGGTTATGTCAATACATTTTTTTTTGTCTTATGAGCTTGCCACGTTCCAGTTTAGTGTTGAGGTGCATCTTACATCTCACCAATCTATGGTCACTACCTGTGTTGAACTTGTTCAGCACACTGCAGTCTTCGATGACGAATTTTTTGTTACACATAATAAAATCAATTTCACTTGTCGTCCCAATTGGATGTCTCCATGTCCATTTCCTGTGTGGCTTTTTCTTGAAAAAGGAGTTCAAGATGAAAAATCCTTCTGCCTCTGCAAACTCAACAAGAGTATTTCCACGCTGGTTTCTGTTGCCGTGTCCGAATTTACCTACTGAAGTTTCATTCTGTTGTCGTTGCCCTATTTTTGCATTGAAATCTCCCATAATTATCTTCAAGTGCTGCTTACCTTTATTATTTAGATGACGAATTTCCTCATAAAATTCTTCAATTTCTTCTTCAGGATGACTTGTGGTGGGTGCATAAGATTGAATATATATATATATATGTAAATAATTAGAAAAATGGATTCAGGAGTGGCTACAGCACAATAGATCATATCCATGTACTGAGAGAACTAATTGAAAGAGCAAGGGAATATGAACTTCCATTGTGCATGGCTTTTATCGATTAGGAAAAAGCCTTTGATTCGGTGAAACCATCAGCAGTTACAATGGCTCTGAAATCCTGCAGTATTGAAGATGCATACATTAGCATTATTAATAACATCTATGAAAATGCAAGTGCAAAGATTCGGCTGTTTGAAAATACAACACACATAAAAATTGCAAAGGGAGTGAGACAAGGTGACACCATATCTCCGAAGCCCTTCAATGCCACATTGGAAAATGTCTTTCAATCACTGAACTGGGAAAACAAAGGGATAAAGATTAATGGAGATTATCTATCCCACCTTCGTTTTGCTGATGACATAGTCAATTTCTGCAACTACCCCATCAGAGCTGCAGAGTATGATCCAAGAACTTGCTGACAAGAGTAAAGAAGGGGGATTAAAAATGAACTTTCAGAAGACAAAAGTGATGTTTAATGCTTTTACATGAAATGAAGATTTATCAATTGATGGAGAAAAGCTGGAGATAACAGACACGTACATTTATCTTGGGCAACAGATATCAAGTGAGGGTCACATTGATGAAGAAATGAATCGGCGTACAAAACTTGCCTGGAGAGCTTTTGGAAGAAACAGCATAATTTTCAAGAGCAATATGCCATTATGTCTTAAAAGAAAAGTGTTTGATCAAAGCATCCTTCCAGTGCTTACATATGGTACAGAGACGTGGACCTTAACTAAAAGAGACATACAAAGGCTGCAGACAACTCAAAGTAGCATGGAGAGGTGCATGCTTGGTGTAACCAGGAGAGATAAGAAGAGGAACTCGTGGATCCGAAAAATGACAAGAGTGGAAGACATCAGAGTTAAATCCCTGAAATGGCAATGGGCTGGGCATACTGCCAGAAGGACAGACCATAGATGGACAGCCGAAATTTTAGATTGGATTCCAAGGGACAGAAAAAGACCCAGAAGAAGACCACATAGGAGATGGGTGGATGAAATTCGAAAGTATGCGGGAGTGACATGGAGGAGACTGGCACAAGACAGACCGTTGTGGAAGAAACTTGGGGAGACCTTCGTCCAGCAGTGGATTGATAATGGTTGATAATGATGATGATGATGATGAATTAGAAAAATATCTAATTTTGAAGCAAGTTGAGTGTAGTAAATGCATTTAGTAGTTTCTTTTTATTTTGTAGCAGATGCATTCACAGGGAACATTAAATGCATTTGCTCAAACCAGAGCTCATTCCTTGCCCAGCCAGGAATAAGTTTCTGAATCTGGCTGGGCGAGTAATGAGCTCTGGTTTGGGCAAATGCATTTACTGTTCCTTGAACTGGTTACTTCTACTTTCTGTTCTCTACACTTGAGAACAATAGACTCAGCTTTTATTAATATTGCTTTTTTATTAGTACTTTTGAACCTCGAATCAATATTATAGATTTATTTTTCATTTCCTCATATGCGTAGAAGAGACTGACCTTCAGGGGCCGGTATAGTAATATTTCATAGTTCATCTCATCCCTTCAGTTATAACAAGTAAATATTTTTGGCATTTATTTCATATCTATTAGTTTTGGCAATTATTTCACATCTAGTTTTATTTTTGAGAATCTCAATAATTAAAGGGGTTCGCAGCTTCTTGCATATTTATTTATTTTCCCTCTCCCTCTCTTTTGGCATTTTTTGCTTCTTGCCTGCTCTGCTTTGATGGTTAGAAGGTAATTTTGCATTGGTTGCCAGGCTGGTTTTTAAATTCTTTCTTAATTAGAAAGTGCTCTGAAATACCTCAAGCAGATAACTGATGTTAAATTCAATTAAACCATCCCAGCTTCACATGTCTAGCAAAATGTATTGCTATTTGGCAAAAAGCTTCTCCTGGTGATTTATTTTTGTCATCTAACAGTATGCATTGCTTTCAATATTGTTGAATTTCATTGTTACTGAATTTCGGCTAATTTGCTTTGCTTTAGGTTTGTTTATGGTAAGCGACGGCAATCTTTGAAAATTCTTGACTTTAATTTTCTAGGGAATATTAATTTTTTTGGGTTATATATATATATATATATTCAGAGCTGCAAAGTATGATCCAGGAACTTGCTGACAAGAGTAAAGAAGTGGGATTAAAAATGAACTTTCAGAAGACAAAAGTGATGTTCAATGCTTTCACAAGAAATGAAGATTTATCGATTGATGGAGAAAAGCTGGAGATAACAGACACGTACGTTTATCTTGGACAGCAGATATCAAGTGAGGGTCACATTGATGAAGAAATTAATCGGCGTACAAAACTTGCCTGGAGAGCTTTTGGAAGAAACAGCATAATTTTCAAGAGCAATATGCCATTATGCCTTAAAAGAAAGTGTTTGATCAATGCATCCTTCCAGTGCTTACGTATGGTGCAGAGACGTGGACCTTAACTAAAAGAGACATACAAAGGCTGCAGACAACTCAAAGCAGCATGGAGAGGTGCATGCTTGGTGTAACCAGGAGAGATAAGAAGAGGAACTCGTGGATCTGAAAAATGACAAGAGTGGAAGACATCATGATCAGAGTTAAATCCCTGAAATGGCAATGGGCTGGGCATACTGCCAGAAGGACAGACCATCGATGGACAGCCGAAATTTTAGATTGGATTCCAAGGGACAGGAAAAGACCCAGAAGAACACCACATGGGAGATGGGTGGATGAAATTCGAAAATATGTGGGAGTGACATGGAGGAGACTGGCCCAAGACAGACCGTCGTGGAGGAAACTTGGGGAGACCTTCGTCCAGCAGTGGATTGATAATGGTTGACAATGATGATGATATATATATATATATAAAGCATAATCCCCCCCCCCCCCCCATTGAAAAATTTATGGCGCCGTTCCTGGTTGTCATCCACACAGTCTTGGGGTGGATGATTCTTTTAGTACTCTACCGATTAAAAAAACTGAATTTTGTTTTTTAATTTTTCACTTTAAGTGAACTTTGCATTTCCACCAAACAGTAAAGCCTTTTTGAAATTTAAATTTAATTTTTTTGTAAATTTTTTTTAAATAAAAATGCCAAGCAGTAGAGGCGGGGGCAGGTTCTGACACCAACTAACACCTCTAAAGGGCTTTTTTTTTTTTTTTTTTTTTTTTTTTTTTGATTGGAGGTTTAATGACCACCGTGAGCAACTCAATGAGCTATAAGCAGTTGCCCGTCCCTAATTTAGGGTCACTGGTTCCAGGGAAGGGAGAGAGCCAGTGCCGTAAAACAAACACAACATCCATGCCTCACCGGGATTCGAACCCGGACCCCTTTCGGACGAATGATCAGAGGCCATCACTGAGACCACTGCGCCACCGGGATGGCCTAAAGGGCTTGAAAAATATTTGAAAAGCTACATGCTCAACTGGGCATGTGCAGAAATTATTTACCTGCCCAGGTAGTAAACACTGGATGCCCAGAAAAATTTATCTTTTAAGACAATAAATTAGAACCTTAATTGTTTTTTGGGTTAAAAAATATGAACTGTTTTTTACATGCTTTGCATTTCCATTTTAAGGGTCTGTATTCAAAATTTTCAATGCACAAAAGCATGTATCTCAAGTTTTAAGATGATGCTGAAATTGGTATGAAATGGTATGATAAAATTGGCATTTGAAAAATTTAGTGATTCTGCCACTTTTCTTTCATGGGCGTTTTCACCTTTTGTCACTAAACACCGGAGGCTACTTTCATCAGAGGCATACGTCTCGTCACCGACTGTAAACAACATTCGAAGCTACATATGGTTCCGATTTCTGGACCTAGAGGCATAATGTAATTAAAGTGATATTTTTCTGTCCTTGACACTAAGTAACAATAATACAACTTCCGGTGATTAGCAGTGAAATAAAGCACGACATGGGAGGACTGCGAATTTTCTTGTAGTAGGAAATTCTATCTCAAACTTTTATATTTTTAAATCTAGTTGCCCGGTTTTTTAGTTACCTGCCCAGGCCAATAATTCACATGCCCCGGCCATCTCTGGCATGGCATTTTTCAAGTCTGCACCGTCAAGCACTCATACATTGACTGAGAAAAAACAATGAGTAGATTGGCTTGCACATTAAAATACTTCATTCATACTTTACTTCACTGCAAAAACATTTAATGAAAAAACAACAACACTTGTCTATTTAACAAATATGGCGATTGTAAACTGTTCACCTTTTCTGGAAAAATAGATAAGTGGAAACTCTCGTCCTGTGTGATTTCTTGAAAACAGAGTTATGCATACAAATTATTATTCTAGAATTAAATTTAGTTTACTGTACTACGATTTATTAAAAAATAATTTTCCGTTGAAATTTTTTCATACGATATAAGGCTAGAACTAAATAAGTTCAGAAGTAGTACATGTACAGTAGAACACATGTAAATGAAGCAAAGATGAAAGTGAGTAATGACATTGTTTTGTAACTCCATTATTGCTGAAGCTTAAAAGCTTTAGATATTTGTGATTTTTAAGGGTATGTATTTTTTAAATTACTAATAGGGTAATATACTGTACTTGAATTTATGCCCTACTGTATTAAGTATACAGCACAATATTTCACTATTTCATTGTCAGACATAAGGTATGTTAGCCACTGTTACAAATAAAAAAACACTATGTAAAAAATATGCAACAACCTTAAGGTCTAGACTTACGTGCATAACAAAAGAAAGGCGCCATGAAAGCATTGCTGTGATTGAAACAAATGCAATGACCTTTTTAAATCTCAGAAGTTTACTGCAGAAAACACTTTAAAGGGAAAAATTTTGCTGTGAGAACCTCCAAATTCAAGGAAGACAACAATATGCAAGCTAATGAAAGAATTCTACCTAAATAAACATGGAATTATTTTCTTCTCCACAACAATATTAAACCTGCTGGAAGAGATGTCTCTCCATTACAACAAAGGGCATGTGAAATACTTTGAATCAATCAACAGCTGCCGACAGAAACCTCCCTCCTGCGCTCTATGCAGAAGTCACAAGAGTAACCTTGAGGAAGCAACCAGCGTCCCTGTGAAGCATTGGATGGATATCTTTATTTTTCTATCTTGTTGCTAAGCCGAACATCTTTTAAATAAGATGACATTCGGTGACCAGGAGAAAGTTCCCTCTTGCTGTCACCTTCCTGACTTAGCTTTCCCTAGCTGAGGAGAGAAAGTTTCGGCAGACCAATCAGGGTGCACCAACACAAAATCTCGGGAAGTTACACGGCGTTGGGAAATACTTACGTCGCCCCACTTCGAGAGTGTCCGAGAAGCATTAAGTTTTTGAAAGAGCTGGACCGGTTTGGGTTTTTTTTTTTTTTTTGGGCTCTGCGCTGGCATTTAAAATTTGCCATCTGAGATGCTCTAAGCCAAAAACGCTGTCCTTTCCATCTTTCTCCCTTCACGATGATAAAAAGATATTTCTGAAGGGGCCAAAATCGTTTTGGAGTCTGCACCAATGTTTAAATCGGCTGTTTGAAATTTCAAGTCTAGAAGGACGCTGTCCTTTCTGTCCTATCTCCATTCGCCATGCAAATGGACCATTTTTCTTCATCATTTGCACCTGAGCTGCTAGACTCTCGTCTTTATGGCAAGTTGAACATTTTTTTTTTTTTCTTCCCCGTTTGGCAAATGTGTTGTGCTGCCCGCATTTCCTAGGAGCACGGAAAGAAAAGAATGGCTCCATGCCATGCCAATTCTGTCCAAAAGAGACAGACCTCAGCTAGAAGCCAAATAAGCAAATTCTCTTTTCCAAAGGAGGCCCAGCCAGCAAATGCACCACCACAATCTTCAGAGAGCCACTGCAACATGGAAAATGGGATGCCAAGAAATTCCGAAACAGTTCCAGCAACTTGTTGAAACCTCCAGCATTTCCGAGTCCAGATGGGGCCTCCTGCCTGGTGTTCATGATCCCACTCCGTAGGAAGACATCAGTGGGAACCAGAGATTCTTTTGCTTACAGGAACTTTTTTTTACCTAAAATTTTGAACATTGACTTCAAAACCATTGCAGAAAATAAAAAGGAAAGCCCTTGGTTGGGCATTATCATACAGGTGGCCTTTTTCCAGGCCCTTTCCCTTCTCTCTTGGACCATAAAATCAAGGTAACAGAATTTTTGTTTCTTGATTTTATCTCCAGTTTACCATCGTCAGGCTCAAGTAGACGTGGAACTGGTTTAGGACCTTTTAGATTTGCTAGATTTTCTGAAAAAATTGACTTTCCTGAAATTATTATTCCTGTAGGTTCCCTGAGGATGTGAAAATTCAATGTGCTGATTTTGAGTTCAAAATTCATAGTTAGATGTGTTGAAAAAAATTTAATATCTAAATTCAGTTTTGCAGTAAGCTATAGAAGTTATCAAAATTTTTATTTCATTTTGGTGAAGTTAAATTTCATCAGGTCAAGGCTGAAGCCATTTTAAAAGAAAAAAATAGCTGCATAATTTTGTGAATATATATATACACTGGCATGCAAAAATTAAGGACGAGACGGTTTTTCGAATGTAACGTCGTGCAGAAGTGCTCTACATCGACTCAAATCATACCATAAGATCCCCAAGATGTAAGAATATGGGACAAGTGAGCAAAACCGTCCAAACAAGGAATCCAAAGGCACTTTATTGAAAAGGTAGCTTCGAGCACAACTGGACAGAAGACATAACCACCCATGTGACAGGTGGCTGCCAAGAAAAATCCAGTCTTTAGTAGGGGATACGATCACCCCTGACTGTGTTGCAGGATTTACAATGTCTGTCCATGCTGAGGACAAGGTTGTCAAGGAGATGTTAAGGCATCATGGCCCATTCCTCTTGTAGCGCCAATCGCAGCTGCGGAATCGTTGCTGGCGGCTGGTGACGTGCTGCCAAGCATCTCCCAAGAAGGTCCCACACGTGTTCGATTGGATTTAGGTCCGGAGACCTTGCGGGCCAATCCATGCGTTGAATATCTTCATTCTCTAACAGCTCTGCGACAGCCACTGTACGATGAGGTGTAGCGTTGTCGTCCATGAAGAGGAACTCAGGATCCATAGCACCTCTAAACAGATGCACATGAGGCAGGAAAACCTTGGTACAATAACGGACACCAGTAACTGAACCTCCTTGGAAGATGTGGAGGTCAGTACGGCTACCAACCATGATACCGGCCCAAACGAGAACTCCGCCACCTCCAAACCGATCCCTTTCAATGATGTTGGAGGTGTGATTGCACGTTTCCTGCTCTTTCCACATGTGTATACATCCAGAATAGCTGATCAGACTAAATCGGCTCTCATCCGTAAAGAGAACTCGACCCCATTGCTGATATGTCCAGTTCTGGTGTTCCTGGCACCACAGAAACCGCCGTCTCTGATGAGCAGGCGTTAATGGCACACACCGTACTGGCCGCCGTACAAATAGACTACCTTTGTGCAGCCTCCTGGCCATGGTAAAACGCGATAATGGATGTCCAGCTGTCTGTTGCATGTGCCTTGCGATTTCTCCCACTGTCTGCCGTCTGTCTCTTCTCGCCTGTAGGACAATATACCGGTCGTCCGCTGCCGTGGTTGCTCGTGGACGACCACTGCTTAACTCTCGGACAGCTGTTCCTGTCGTTTAAAATGCTCCCCAAGCTCGTGAAACGATGCTGTGAGCGATCCCGAACTCCTCTGCCACACTAATCACACTTCAACCTTCTTCCAACTTCCCACTGACGTGACCTCGGGTAAAGTCATGCAGATGTCAACTACTGGATTGCCTGTTGACCATATCACACGGTGGCAGCAACTCGATGTCGTTCAAACCGATTTACACCGTGTAATAGCTTTCACTGAATTGCTGAGCGTACACCACCCGTGTGCTTTATACCCTTTCGACACTCCCCACCCCCCATCATGCTGCATATATGCGCATGCCCTACTGCACCGGACCCTAGTCTATCTCCTGAGTGGTCTTTCGGTCCATTCTGCCTACTCGTTCCGCTGTTATGCTAATTTCTCCTCTTCGTCCTTAATTTTTGCACACCAGTGTGTGTGTGTGTGTGTGTGTGTGTGTGTGTGTGTGTGTGTGTTCGTATTGCTTTAGAACAATTGAAAGATGTATTTTGTAAAGATGTGGTGGTTAAAATTTTAAATTGTAGCAAACATGTGAAAAACCAAATTTAATTACGAAATTCAGAGATGGAGTAAAAAGGCTAACAATACACTGTGGTTTTGTGCCTGAAAACATGATAACCCAGAAACAATGTGTGTATTGGTGTTGTGAAATCTCGTGTGTGTGTTTGTGTATGTGTGTGTGTGTGTGTGTGTGTGTGTGTGTGTGTGTGTGTGTATGTAGTTGGTAGAAAGACAAATTTTTAAGTTTGAATAACACAAAAAGGGTTGAGCGTATGTTAACTGTGTTCTAAATTAACGTGAAAATCATTTGAGAAGAAAAAAGGTAGCCAAATTTACATTCAATATTTTTTTTACTGAAATCAGTATTGAAGTGTTGTTGTGAATACAGCCCATTATTGGAAAATAAATAATGACAGTAAATGTTTAGTCATGTGTTTAAGGCCTAAATCCTTTAGAGCCTTTGCACTTACCCAAAATCAAAATTCGTTTAGGACTGTAATTTACCTTTTTGGCAATTTGGGTATGTTGTAAAAGAAAAATAAGGCTAATCAAAGCCAAGATTGTTCAGCTAATTTGAGCTCTGGTGATAACCTTACTTTTTTTGCCTTCAAATAAATGCAACCGAAGCCAGCTTTTACAATTCGCTTATAAAAATTAAAATTAAATCAAGAGAAGTACTTTTTTCAAATGTTAACATTTCTAGCAAGTTTTCTCCATATCAGTTAGTACACTGGTGTGTAAAAATTAAGGACAAAGAGGAGAAATTAGCATAACAGCGGAACGAGCAGGCAGAACGGACCGAAAGACCACTCAGGAGATAGACTAGGGTCTGGTACGGTAGGGCATGCGCATATATGCAGCACGACGTAGGGGAGTGGGGAGTGTCAGAAGGGTATAAACGCACACGGGCAGTGTACGCTCAGCAATTCAGTGAAAGCTATTGCACAGTGTACATCGGTTTGAACGGTGTCGAGTTGCTGCCACCGTGTGATATGGCCAACAGGCAATCCAGTAAACGACATCTGGATAACTTTACCCGAGGTCGTGTCATTGGGAAGTTGGAAGAAGGTCGAAGTGTGACTAGTGTGGCCGAGGAGTTTGGGATCACTCACAACATCGTTTCACGAGCTTGGAGAGCATTTCAAACGACAGGAACAGCTGTCCGAGAGTTTAGCAGTGGTCGTCCATGAGCAACCACGGCGGCGGACGACCGGTATATTGTCCTACAGGCGAGAAGAGACAGACGGCAGACAGTGGGAGAAATCGCAAGGCACATGCAACAGACAGCTGGACATCCCGTTATCGCGTTTTACCATGGCCAGGAGGCTGCACAAAGGTGGTCTATTTGCACGACTACCAGTACGGTGTGTGCCATTAACGCCTGCTCATCAGAGACGCTGGTTTCTGTGCTGCCAGGAACACAAGAACTGGACATATCAGCAATGGGGTCGAGTTCTCTTTACGGATGAGAGTCGATTTAGTCTGACTAGCGATTCTGGACGTATACACATCTGGAGAGAGCAGAGAACACGCAATCACACCTCCAGCACCATCGAAAGGGACCGGTTTGGAGGTGGCGGAGTTCTCGTTTCGGGTGGTATCATGCTTGGTAGCCGTACTGTCTTCCACATCTTCCTAGGAGGTTTAGTCACTGGTGTCCACTATTGTACCGAGGTTCTCCTGCCTCACGTGTGTCTGTTTAGAGGTGCTGTGGGTCCTGAGTTCCTCTTCTTGCACGACAACGCTACACCTCATCGTACAGTGGCTGTCGCAGAGCTGTTGGAGAATGAAGATATTCAACGCATGGATTGGCCCGCAAGGTTCCGGACCTAAATCCAATCGAACACGTGTGGGACCTTCTTGGGAGACGCTTGGCAGCACGTCATCAGCAACGATTTCGCAGCTGCGATTGGCGCTACAAGAGGAATGGGCCGCAATGCCTAAACAGCTCCTTGACAACCTCGTCCTCAGCATGGACAGACGCTGTAAATCCTGCAATGCAGTCAGGGGTGATCACATCCACTACTAAAGACTGGATTTTTCTTGGCAGCCGCCTGTCACATGGACGCTTCTGTCCAGTTGTGCTCGAAGCTACCTTTTCAATAAAGTGCCTTTGTATCCTTTGGATGGTTTTACTCACTTGTCCCATATTCTTAAATCTTGCGGATCTTATGGTATGATTTGAGTCGATGTGGAGCATTTCTGCACGACGTTACATTAGAAAAACCGTCTCATCCTTAATTTTTGCACACTAGTGTAGCAGTTTGCCTCTATAAAGCAACTCATTGGTGTGAGAAAGATTGGCAATATCAGTTGTTTATGCCAATAAAAACAAATTTTGTAATGGTTTGTATCAATTTGGTGTACAATTGTGCTTCTTATTTATATATTTATCATACTCATTGATATTTTGTATGTAAAAGAAATATTTCTGAACACAGGGAAATTGGCATGTACGTAGAAATGACTAAAAATCACAATCTGTTTTCAGTAGCTTCATCTGATTGTAAAGTAGAGAAGAGCATCAGTTACCTCATCTTGCTTTATGTCGCATCTTTCTAAATTTAACACTTTGCCAGGCAGTCCTGCTCAGTAACTGGCAGTAAAATTTTAAGAGTCTAATTCTGAACTTTATAAAAAAAAAAAAAAAAAAAAGTACGACAATTATACACTGCTGGCCACCCAAAATGCAACACCAAGAAGGACACTAGATAGCAAAGCCAGATTTACTGGACACATAACAACAGATACAAAGATGAAACGATTGAGCTTTCAGGCCCGTGCAACTTGCGGAACACGCAGACATCAATAGTTCGTGTGCCCCCCTCCCCCATGGCTGGCAATAACGGCTGCTACACGCCGCAGCATCGAACGAAAGAGGCTTTGGATGTGGGCTTGGGGTATGTCGGTCCAGGCTGCTTTCACACGTTGCCACAGTTCATCAGGCGTAGTCGCGGGTGGTGCTTTCCGGGCCACTCGGTTGCCGATCAGCGACCAGACGTGTTCGATGGGCGACATATCGGGAGAACAGGCGGGCCATGGCAGCAGTGACACCTGGTGGGCCGTGGAGAATTGTTGCACGATGCATGCCACGTGCGAGCGCGCATTGTCCTGTTGAAACGTGGCCGCTGGCAGGCCCTGCAGGTAAGGGAGGACTACAGGCTCTAAAACGTCAGAGATGTAGCAGTGGCTGTTGAATGTACCGGCGATGCATACCAGAGGGGTGCAGGTGTCATAACCAATTGCGCCCCAAACCAAAACGCCAGGTGACGGACCGGTATGGCGATGCATAATGCAGGTGTTATACAGTCTCTTGCCACGGTGCCGTCACACACGGATCCGACTATCATGGTGTTGCAGGCAGAAGCGGGATTTGTTGGAGAAGACAATGTCGTGCCATTCCGTAGTTCAGATGCGGCATTCAATGGCCCACTGCTGCCGCACTCACCGGTGATGTAACATTAATGGTAATCGGAGCAATGGCCGCCGTGTGACAAGTCCCCGCTTCTGCAGACGACGTCGAACGGTACGTGCTGACACAGGTTGTTGCGCAACACACCCTAATTCCTGCGCTAATATTCAGGATGTGGTGGTGCGAGCCGTCAATGCCCGCCGCACAACATGCCGATCTTCTCATGCAGTGTTGTGCCGCGGTTGCAGCAATTGCTCACATCGGTCCGTCCGTCCCTCCTACACCCACTGAATCCATACTCGCCTCACTGCATCTGGATGTCGCACCACACGGGCGGCGATGTCTCAGTACGATAAACCGCTGTCGCGATAAGCCACTATTCATCCTCTGTTGAACTACAAAACGTGCTGGAATGATGGCCATATTCTGTGACGAGGTACCAGGAAGCTTCCCAAGCACAGGTCCGGCAGCACAACACACTTCCACTACTTACAGCCCGCCTTCTGTGCACCCTTTTTATAGTGCTTCTCGGTGGTGTGTCGGGCGCACATGATTTGCATATGCCCTGCAATGCTAATCATTTGCATGTCCTCTCGTGGGCGACGCATGCTGCGAATTTCAGGCCAATCGGATGTTTCCTTCTTGGTGTTGCATTTTGGGTGGCCAGCAGTGTATATGGCATGATTGGAAAGTTTATGTTAAGAGTCAGTAAATTCAGATAGGTTACAGATATTTAAAAGTGCTTGCCATAGGCATTAATACAACGAACAAGGTTGAAGATGCCATTGTGGTAGAAGTCTGTTTTCTGTTGCATCCAAAAATCCAATACAGCCAGCTTCACATCATCATCTGACTGGAACCTATGCCCTATCAGTGTCTTTTTCGGTGGACCGAAGAAGTGGAAATCGCAAGGTAAGAGATCTGGACTGTAAGAAAGGTGCTCCATGATCTGTCATTTAAGGGCTTGCAATTTGTACTTTATGATGTTGGCAACATAAGAACACACATTATTCTGCTGTAAGATTACAGCTTTACTGAGGTTGCAAGAGCATTTATTCTTAATGGCATGATGCAAATGCTCAAGTGTCTCTCAGTACTGTGCTGCATTGATACTGACACCTGGAACTTTACCAGAAATGAGCCTCAGTGGTCGAAGAACACTTTTGCCATAACTTTTCCAGCAGATGTTTGCCCCTCGAATTTCTTTGGACGAGGAGAGGGTGGATGCCACTACTGGCTCTAACAGACTTGGATTCTGGTTGAAAGTGGGAGAACCAGGTTTGATCCTTGGCCACAATGTTCTCCAAGAATGTGTTGTCCTCCACATTGAAATGCAACAAGTGTTGCACAGAGACTGCCATATGACATGTTTCCTGATAACTATTGAGGACTCATGGGATCCACTGACAGCACACTGTGTGGTGATCTAGACCCAGTATAATACTTTGAACATTTCCATAGCTCGTGTTGAAGTCACTGGGCGTGTTTGATGTGGATGGATGCCCAGACTGGTGCAAATTGTGTGTTGTACTGTATGACCTTCACGGAATTTTTGACACCATCCCACAACAGAAGTGACCAGCATGCATCACCATACACCAGTAGGGTGTGGCACCACCTTCGGCATTCAAAACCGCCTGAATCCTCCTTGAAATGGACGCATGCAAATCCTGGATGGTGGCTAGTAGGATGTTACACCACTCTTCATACAGAAACTGCTCCAGGTTCTTCAGAAATGCAGGATGAAGATAACAGGATATTACTATGTTTTCCAACACAGACCACAATGGCTCGTTGATGTTAAGTCTGGTGATTTGGGAGGGCAAGGAAGATGTGAAAGTTCGTCCTCGTGTTCTTCAAACCATGATTGGACATTCCAAGCTCTGTGAATTGGGGCATTATCATCTTGATAGATAGCATCCCCTGCAGGAAACAATGCCTGAGCCATTGGATGGACTTGGTTGGCCAAAACGGTTTCATATGCCCTGCCAGCCACCCGTCCCTTTTTTAAGGGGATCAGGTAACCTGCTGAAAACTACTATATGACTGCCAAGAGCAAGACAGAACCACCACCATACTGCACTGTTGGGAGCAGACAGTCTGCATTGTACACTTCTGACTGTGTTCTCCACACGTAAACACATCCTGTGGTGGGGAATACTGTGAATGCAGATTCATCAAACCACATTACACACTTCCATGCATCAGCAGTCCACGCTGTATGCTCTTGGTACCATTGCCTTCACCATTGTGCATTCACCTGGCTCACCAGAGGTTTTGCGATAGCAGCTCTGCCATGAATATCTTAAAGCAACTTTTACAGGAATTTTACTAGGAAATTTTTTCATTAATAGCAAATTTTCGGAGAAAACTCTTCTCCTTCTTCAGGCTGTCTTGTTGTTGTCACTTTTTTCTTGTCACTATCACGGTTACGGTTTACCTTGATGGTTACGGTTAACCTTGACGGTTTAGGTTATTTTTCAACAAATCCTGCCAGATGTTAGGCAGGGAAAATCCTTTGCAGTCATTGATGATGGAATTTTGATTTTTCTCAATCTCTTATTCCTTCTTTCAGTTTTCTTTTTGGAAATTGCTTTGGAAACTGATTACTTTAAGGGAATTCCAATCCATGCTGTGCCCAGTTTCTCTAACATGCCTATCTAATCCAGTCTTGTTGGAGCAATTTTTTATAGCTGCTTTATGCTCAGCTATACGAGTTTCTAGTCTGCGACCTGTTTCACCTATGTAAGATAGTCCACAACTACAATTTACTTCATAAACTACTCCTTGCATTTTTAAAATATCTTCTTCTCTTTTGAACTATTTTAGGGAAAAAAATTTAACATTGTTCTCTAAACTTGGAGCTAGCCTAAATATTGTATTTCTTACTAATTCTCTTTAAAGACTCAAATAAACCTTTGTGATAAGAAATTTTTCTAGTGAATTTTACTTGTTGCTTTTGTGGGTTCTTCGTACCATTAAAATTCAGAAGCTTCTCAATTTCTTCTTTAGGATAGTTATTCTCTGCAAGTATGACTTTAAGCTCTTCTTTATGGGCTTCTTTTTTATCTGCAGTAGAAACTATTTTATTAATTTTTTCTAAAAACTGACTTGCTACATTTTTCTTAATAGAAACTGGATGATAGGAATTGAAATCCAGTAGTCTTTTAGTATTCATTGGTTTTTTATACCAACTAGTGAGGAATTTTTCATCTTCATAATAGATAGTAATATCTAAAAAGTTTATTCTTCTTTCTTTTTGAAGTTCAATAGTGAACTTAAGGGAATCATCTAATTCATTGAATGAGTCTAGAATTCTTTCTGGAACAATTTCTGAGCTATCTATTATAAATAAGATGTCATCCATGTATCTGCTATATAAGCAGAAGTATGTGGGTTGTACTAGTATCTTTTCTTCTAGTTTTCCCACATAATAGTTAGCTAAGAGTGGGGAGAGTGGGGAGCCCGTAGCTAGCCCCGATTTTTGAATGAAAAAAGTTTTCCCAAATTGAAAGTAGTTGTTCTGCAAAGAGAAAGTAAGCATTTCAAAAATTCCTACTAATATGTTTTTTTCCTTGTTGTGAAAAACTATTAGGTCTGCCAAGTCTTCCGCTATAAAGTCTATAAGTTGATCTATATTAATGTGAGTATACATAGACACTATATCTAAACTACCCATAATAGGAGAATCTAATTTAGGAAGAAGTTCTAGTTTTTCTTTTAGCTGCATTGAGTTTTTAATCAAGTTAGGTGGCTCTTTTAAAAGATTCTGAAGGTGTGACTTTAAAAAATAGTTTAGATTTGAAAGAATAGAGTTTTTGGAGTCTATTATTGGTCTAATTGGTTGGTGTTCTTTATGCAGTTTGACTATTCCATATATTTGAGGTAATCTGAACTGTAATTTTGAGAATTGTTTATAGTTTTCTGGAAGCTGGTTTTTCTTTTTTTGAAGTGAAATAAGCTTAGAGACTTTTTTGTTTATGCAGTTTCCTGTTTTCGTTAATACTGGGATCTGCAGATGCAGATTGAGCTCCTTACTAATTTTCAGCGCCGTGGTCTTCTTATTATGAGTAACAATCCTCTTTAATGCTCTCCTGTCTCTATAAGTCAGGGTCATTTTCCTGCCGCTCGTGTTTTGCAGACGAGGTTTTGCCACGAACACGGTATGCTGTCATGACGCTAGACGCAGTAGCTCTTGATACCTCCAATACCCTGGCGACTGTTGTCATTGAAGACACCAATTAGCACTCTTTTGAAGTCCGTTAGGTCGCTCATTTCATCATCACCCTGAAAGAAATTTTGCAATAAGAGACTTTAAATGCACTTAAACAGGACCTTGAAGTTCTAAACAAAGCTATTACAACCAAACAGTGGTTGTAATAGCCTTAGCTATTGCAACATACACAGCTCCATTAAAAGTCATGTCTCTGAGCATGGTGTTCACACTATTCTGCCCAACCCCTGTATGTTTCAATGATACAAGTCAGATATGTAACATGGAATGTGAAAAAATTACTGTAATCATAGTTTTCTTCTTCGCTGTGAAATTGTCTCCTTTTTTATCGCAGGCACACCATTGGCTGATGGAAGGAGTGCTGTTTCTCCACGATGTCTCGAGAGCAGAATAACCATACCTGTGAGTTATCATCCATAGCTGTGTTCCCCCTCCCCCCATACATTGGGTGCCACAGCTAAGGAAATAACTGACAGGAGGCCAGAAAACTATCACGATGAGCTGTGGTCTAAAACAAACAAACCCACTATCAAATTTCATGAGAGAATTCATACAACACTTTGGAAGCCCTATTTTTTACTGACTGGCATATATGCCGACCCTCCCTTTCCACACACACTCACTTTGAAAGCAGAATTTCTTCCAAAAACATTTGGCTTATACACAAGTGTGCACAGTAGTATATATAGGTATTACATATGATTATATGCATAATTATGTATCATATATATGATTTCCATGAAATCAAAAGATTTTTTTTTATCAAAAAGCCTGAACATAATCTCAATTATATTCAGGCTTTTGGTTTCATGAGACCATCAGTTTTAATGTCCTTGAAATCCTACAGTATGGAAGATGCATATACATTAACACTGTTAATAACATCTATGAAAATATAAGATCAAAGGTTCAACTGTTCGAGGACACAGCACTTATAAAAATTAGAAAGGGGGTAAGATAACATGACACCATATATCTCAAACTCTTCAATTTCACACTGTAGAATGCCTTTCAAAAATTTACACGGGAAAATGAGGCAATAAAGGTTAATGGAGATAATTTAACCAACCTCCATTTTGCTGCCGACATAGTAATTTTTGCAAGTACCTCCTCAAAACTACAGTGTACGATCCAGGAACTTCCCGAGAAGAGCAAAGAAGTGGGTTTAAGAATTGTTAAAGAAGACAAAAATGGTGTACAATGCTTTTACAAAAACTGAAGATTTGGAAGTTGATTCGGCAAATCTTAGAATCAGCATATGTCATTACCTTGGGCAATAGATATCAAAGTGCGGCCCACATAGAACAAGAAATTCATAGGCATGCAACGCTTGGTTGGAAAGCTCTTGGAAGAAATAGCACAATTTTGATGGGCAATTTACCATTATGTCTAAAAAGGAAAGTGTTTAATCAATGCATACTTCCATTTCTTACTTATGAATTAAAGACATGGGCCTTAACTAAAAAAGACATACAAAGACTACAAACAACATAAAGAAGCATAGAGATATGAATGCTTGGTGTAGCCGGAAAGATAGGAAGAGGTACACATGGTTTAGGGAAATGACACGTGTTGACAACATCATACACACATACATATTACTAAGCTGTTCTCTGATATTCAGAGGTTAGCTCCTCATAGAAAGAACTTGCTGCCCCGGTATCAAACACCTCCATTTACAGTGATCTCAGCACACAGCTCAAGCTTCACTGACATCCATCACACAATATACACCAGATATTTTGTACTTCACACTTATTATCTTTTTCTCATGCAGACATTCCTGAATCTGGCACTCCCGTGATTTCCTTGGCCTTCCTCTAACTTTCTTTCCTGCCACTTGGGCTGAAAATTTTTCTTAGTAAGCATCTCATCACTCATTCTTTCAACATGGCCAAAACAACTAAGAATATTAGTTTCCACCTTACTAACAACATTTTGCCTCACATTACACAACTGCAACTCTTCATTTCTCACATGATCAGAGAGTGTCTTGCCACAAACACCCCGTAAGTAATGCATCCCTCCAGCACACAAATGACTCCTATGTCTCTTCTGTAGTACCCAGGTTTCATCAGAGAAGGAACAATTGCACTTTTGTATACAGCAATTCAGGACTTTCTTGAGAACTCATCATTCCTGTGAAATCTCCCTAAAGCAGCTATGACTTTCAAAGAATTCACTCGCCTACTAATTTTGCCATCTAATTTGTTCTCTCTGACACAAACATGCTTTCAAAATATACAAACTCGTTCACCTGGTCAATAACTGTGTCATTTAGACTTATATTGCATTCAGTACTAACACTTCCTCGCTCAAAAACCACAACTTCGGTTTTTCCGTTATTTATACCCAATTTGAATTTCATACAACTTTGTACATCTGGGAGAACATACTCTGCAACTCACTTTTGCTCTCTGCCAACAGGATTGTGGCATCAGCATTCAGCAATTTGCACACATGGATATTACCAAGACATAAAACCAGTATTTTCCATTTTGGCATCACACAGGCATGCATCTGTGTGTATACTAAACAGCCATTGTGACATTACACAACATTCTCTGATTCCTGGACCCATTTTGATACAACACCATTTACTCATACACATGCTGTACTGCCAGTATACATGGCTTTTTCAACTATTGAGTAGATTCCCAATAATACCATATTTATTCAGTCCTTTCCACAGAAGAATAGCATAAGCTTTCTTTAAATCTATGAAGGCAGCAAAAAATTTCTTACTAATAGACAGATACTTTTCAATCATCATACGTAATGCAAACATTTGGTTAGTGCAGCCCTTACCAGGCATAAAACCATTGTGTACATCCCACACTTTCTCTGATGTAAGACCTCATATCAATAACAACAACAACCTTCCATATCATAAACAACCTTTCCAAACACTTTCCCTGGCACACTCAACAAACTGATACCATGATAGTTCTTGCATTCAGTCTGATCACCTTTTCCCTTATACATGGGAACAATGATAGCATTCCTCCAATCCTGAGGGATCATTCCTAACTTCCAGCACAACTGGTGAATTTCAGTTAACCAGTGAATTACAGAGTCACCACCATATTTGAACATTTCAGCAGTTATGCCATCTACTCCAAAGTCTTACCATTCTGAAGACTTTAGAAGAGATGTGTAAAGCTCTAAAATCTCTTCAGAATGGTAAGGCTCCAGGAGTAGATAACATAACTGCTGAGATGCTAAAATCTGGTGGTGACTCTGTAATTGACTGGCTAACTGAAATTTGCTAGCTGTGCTAGGTGTTAGAAATGGTCCATCAGGAATAGAGGGATGTTGGCATTTTCCCTTGTATAAGGGAAAATGATCAGACTGAATGCAAGAACTATCATGGTATCAATTTTCTGAGTGTGCCAGGGAAAGTGTTTGGAAAGGATGTTATTGATAAGATAAGAGGTGGGATATACAGAGTGGTTTTATGTCTGGAAAGGGCTGTACTAATCAAATTTTTGCATTATGTGTGACGATTGAAAAGTATCTGTCTGCTGGTAAGAAAGTTTTTGCTGCCTTCTTAGATTTAGAGAAAGCTTATGATAAAGTAAATAGGATTCTTCTGTGTACAGTGCTGAATAAATATAGTATGGTTGACATCATAACCAAAGTAAAACCCCTAAAATGGCAAAGGGCTGGGCATTGAGCTATGCTACACATAACTGAAATAAATGATGTAAAGAAAAACAGGAAATGCTTAAGTTATGCAAAAGTTATATTTTACATGGAAGCTTTTGAACTATATCTTTAGTTCTTCTTCAGTCAGAGTTTGGATGGAAACTGACTAGGTTATTGGCAGATCTTCATTCTGTTCATTATGTTGAGTCTCTATTTCCTTCAGTTCCATACTTTGATGCATATATGACATACATGCACCTTGTCAAGAAAATTCTTCAGAAGTTGAACTTTCAGGAATTTTAATAAGAGGCCTCTATGATTGCTTCCATCACAATTCAAAAACATAGCTGCTTTGTTAATAATAAAATGTACTACAAACAAAAAACTGGTCTACCAATGGGCTTACCATTGTACCCTGTCCTTGGTGAAACATATTTGCAATGCATTGGAGAAACCATGCTTCTTAGTCATCTATTTCAACCTACTTCCTTGACTCCACTATGTTGATGATGTGCTTATTATCTGGCCTCATCCTCTGAAGAAAGTTTAGTATCCTTGACCAATTCAATCTCCAAAAAATTCCAAACTATAAAATTCACTATCAACAAGGAAGAAAACAGCAGCAGAAATTTCTTGGATGTTTCCCTTCATAGAAATACAGATTCATCCATTTCCAGAATAGTTTTCTATAAAGCTCTCAGCAGCTACCAATATTATTCCTTTCCAATCTGTTCCTTACCAAACTTATAAATTTTCTGCAATAAAATCCTTCATACACAGAGCCAACATAATTTGCAATAGCAAAGCTTTCCTAGAAAAAATACTCAAAAACCTTGCATATTGCTATTTCTCATGGTTTTCCTCAATTAAAAAAAAAAAAAAAACTAATCTACCAGTTTGAAATGAAATCAAAAATAAAAGCTCTCCAAATAGGCAAAGAAAATCCACAATTTATAGGTTCCATTCCTTTCCATCCAAACTCCTATAACAAATTTAAAAAAAAGTTTTCAAAAAGTTTGGTTACAATATTGGAATTAGTTCCAACTGCACAATTCTAAAGCGTTTACTTAATGACAGATCAAATAGGCTCACTTGATCTTCTGGGAGTCTATTCTATACCAATAAAAATTTCATCTGGACAAACTTTCTACATCGGAAGTACTTACTGAAGCATCAATAACAGATTAAAAGAACACCAAAAAGATGTAAAGATGGGGAAATGTAATACTGCCTCGGCCTCCTTCGCTTAGGAAAACACTTCAGCTGAACCCTGTTGGAAGGATTCAAAGTGAATTGTGCCATTTTCCAGTTCCTATGCTCTTTGCTACCATGAAAGCTTGGAAATTTTTCTTTCTTCCAATATCTGCAATTTGGAATCTCCATATATCATATGATCTGGGAATCCGTACTCTTTCAAAATAAATCCAATATGCACGAATCTGTCAACGATTTTCAAGAACTGAATAACAAAGGTCTGGCAACAGCCTAGTCAGTTTCCATCCAAACTCTGGTGGCTGAAGAACTAAAGATATAGTCCAAAAGCTTCCATGTAAAATATAACTTCTACATAACTTAAGTGTGTCTCATCTTTTTCTTCACATCAGGCTGGACATATTTGTTAGAAACACTGACCACCATTAGTCAAATGAAATACTACAAGGGACAAAAAGATCCAGAAGAAGACTATGTGGGAAATGGTTTGATGAAATTCGAAAGCATGCTGGAGTGACTTGGAAGAGACTGGAACATGAAAAGTTGTAGAAGAGACTTAGGGAGACCTTCATCCAGCAGTGGACTGATAATGGTTGAGGATACTTACATCATTTGGGCAGCTGCCCCACCCCCTCACACACAAAAGTCCATAATAATCAGGTTTTACTGCATTTCGAGTCAGTGGAGAACAAAAATATGACAATATACTGTAGAAATGCTTTTTTTATTCACACATATCACACTTTCTTGAATACAATTCTAAATGCAGTAATAATTTAAAAGCTCTTCCACTTTTCTCTGACAAAATTATCAAAAGGCAAAATAACTATCTTTTTAAACAGAAGATAGGGGAGCCAGCATATGCAATAGTTTCCACATACCAGAAGTAGGCAGTCCATGGATGTGCACCAACCACTTGCATGTGACAGACAGCTAAGCAGAGGCTTTCTGCTGGACATCCACAGAAAGCCTCTGCTGAGGATAGCATGCTCAAACAGAAATCGGGAGATGCTGGTTCGATTTTCGCTCCGAAGCAATGTATTTTTCAAGTTTTCTGAAGGAGTGGCTACATGGAAACAGTAAAAATACAGCATATTTGTGCCAATGCTTACATTTGTATTGCCTTCCATGTATTTGTGAAGAATTATTTCTTCAGGGTAATTCATTTCCCACTTATGTATGAAATCAACAGAAGACAAGCAGAAGCACCTGGTATGGGCACAAGCAGCAAGTGGAAGAAATGTGCCACCTACTTGCCTACCTTGACAAAACTAAAAGATAACAAATGTTGTGAGGAAAAACAACCTGATGTGCTCTATATGAAGTGACAAATTATGCTTAAAGAAGCAAAATTATATTAAGAACTACTTTAAGTTCAAGAGCGAAAGGCTCTTGCGCTAAACAAATTTGTATAAGAAGTGCAACTAAAATTGTGCCCATGATTTCAAAAATAAACTGGATAAGCAGGGTTGTTACCCCATATAGCCCATCGCATTATGGGATTTGGAAGTCTCCCAGTCAACTCCTTCTTGGTGTTGCGATTTTCTGGCTGAGCAGTGAAGCTTCTACACATATAACCCACAGTCTATGATTTCTTTTGCATACACCAATCTATCTTGAGTCACCGTAGCATACAATGGTGATGCAAAGTGTATCTGTGCATACAAGATTAACTGTTGGATAACTGGAATTACTTTCAATACTTGTACATGGCAGCTAAGGAAACATCAGATATAACATGCATGCATATATATATATATATACTGAAGAGCAAAGCTGAAAACTAAGGAAAAACTTTTGAATTTAAAACGAAAGTTGCAAAATAACCTGAAGATCAAAACGCGCAACGCAGCAGTTATGAAAATTCAGAATTCACATTCTATTAAGAAGAGACCTAAGCAAAAAAAATATATATTTTTGACTCACACCAAGTACAACATAGAAAAGGTTATGTATCTACTGGTGTGAGTAAAAGGAGAAATATATATATATATATATATATAGAGGCAGAAGGGTTTTTCATCTTGAACTCCTTCTTCAAGAAAAAGCCACACAGGAAATGGACATGGAGACATCCAAATGGGACGACAAGTGAAATTGATTTTATTATGTGTAACAAAAAATTCGTCATAGAAGACTGCAGTGTGCTAAACAAGTTCAACACAGGTAGTGACCATAGATTGGTGAGATGTAAGATGCACCTCAACACTAAACTTGAACGTGGCAAGCTCATAGGACAAACAAAATCTATTGACATAACCAACCTTAAAAAACACCATAATACCTTCAAGTTAGAACTGAAGAACAGGTTCTCTGCTTTAGAAGGCCTAACATCGGAAGAAGTGAACATCTCTGAAGTTAACAGAAAAGTAACCAAAGCTCTTATGGAAACAGCAACAAAATTAGCTGGGTCTAAGAACAAGTTGCATGTGAACAAATTATCAGGAAAAACCAAAATGTTGATGCAAAAAAGAAGAGAGATGAGGACAACTAAAAAAGATGTGACTTCCAAAGTGGAATATATAGAGCTATGCAAGACAGTAAGAAAAAGTATCACTGAAGACGTAAGGAAATTCAACTGTGAACTAGTGAGGAAAGCAATTGAAAACAACCAAAGCCTAAAGATAGCAAAGGGACATCTCAGTAAGGGAAGAAAACAGATTATGGCACTGAGAAAAGAAGATGGTTCTGTAACAAGAAATAGAGGCGAAATTTTGACAAGAGTGAAAGATTTCTACTCCAAATTATATGAAAGGGATGATACATGCACTCCAGACATCATGAAAGATACCAGTACCAGAGTTCCTCCAGTCCTTCCAGCAGAAGTTGCACATGCAATCAAGAACATGAAGCGAGGAAAAGCTCCAGGAGAAGATGGAATTACTGTAGACATCATACAAGAAGCAAGTGGAGAAATCGAAACGGTACTCGCCCAAATTTTCACTCGATGCCTTAATGAAGGAAAGATTCCTGAGGATTGGAACACCGCTACAATGATCCTGCTACATAAGAAAGGTGACATTGAGGATCTCGGAAACTACAGACCTATCAGCCTCCTATCAGTAGTTTATAAAATCTTCACTAAAGTTCTTTCACACCGCTTGAAGGTAACACTGGACATGGCTCAACCGAGAGAACAAGCTGGATTCAGGAGTGGCTACAGCACAATAGATCATATCCACGTGCTGAGAGAACTAATTGAAAGAGCGAGGAATATGAACTTCCATTGTGCATGGCTTTTATCGATTATGAAAAAGCCTTTGATTCGGTGAAACCATCAGCAGTTACAATGGCTCTGAAAACCTGCGGTATTGAAGATGCATACATTAATATTATTAATAACATCTATGAAAATGCAAGTGCAAAGATTAGGCTGTTTGAAAATACAACACACGTAAAAATTGGAAAGGGAGTGAGACAAGGTGACACCATATCTCCGAAGCTCTTTAATGCCACATTGGAGGGTGTTTTTCAGTCACTGAGCTGGGAAAACAAGGGGATAAAGATTAATGGAGATTATCTAACCCACCTTCGTTTTGCTGATGACGTAGTCATTTTTGCAACTACCCCATCAGAGCTGCAGAGTATGATCCAAAGGAACTTGCTGACAAGAGTAAAGAAGTGGGATTAAAAATGAACTTTCAGAAGACAAAAGTGATGTTCAATGCTTTTACAAGAAATGAAGATTTATCGATTGATGGAGAAAAGCTGGAGATAACAGACACGTACGTTTATCTTGGACAGCAGATATCAAGTGAGGGTCACATTGATGAAGAAATTAATCGGCGTACAAAACTTGCCTGGAGAGCTTTTGGAAGAAACAGCATAATTTTCAAGAGCAATATGCCATTATGTCTTAAAAGAAAAGTGTTTGATCAATGCATCCTTCCAGTGCTTACGTATGGTGCGGAGACGTGGACCTTAACTAAAAGAGACATACAAAGGCTGCAGACAACTCAAAGCAGCATGGAGAGGTGCATGCTTGGTGTAACCAGGAGAGATAAGAAGAGGAACTCGTGGATCCGAAAAATGACAAGAGTGGAAGACATCATGATCAGAGTTAAATCCCTGAAATGGCAATGGGCTGGACATACTGCCAGAAGGACAGATCATCGATGGACAGCCGAAATTTTAGATTGGATTCCAAGGGACAGGAAAAGACCTAGAAGAAGACCACATGGGAGATGGGTGGATGAAATTCGAAAGTATGCAGGGGTGACATGGAGGAGACTGGCACAAGACAGACCGTTGTGGAGGAAACTTGGGGAGACCTTCGTCCAGCAGTGGATTGATAATGGTTGACAATGATGATGATGATGATATATATATATCGTTTGTTTTTCGGACATTGTCTTTCTTTACACTTCCCACTACAGAAAAATCAAAATGGACTTATGTTTTTAAATGCATGCTGAGGCTGTTGTTATGGCATTCACTAGAAAATTTTAATTCTGTAATGCTTCACTTAAATGTTCCTTTCTGCAAATGCAGGAAAGATGAGAACTAATTTACCTCTATTTTTCTACACTTATCATCACTGGCTTTCCTCTCTTTCTCAGCTTCAGACAATTTTGATTTCAGATTTGTTATTTCTGACATCAATAACATCTTACTATTCTCAACTGCTGATCTTGTCACATGTTCCTAATGAAACAAGATGATCTATATTTAATGATCTTCTCTATATAAATTCAAGAATGTATAAGCATATATTATTCACAAAACAATATAAAAAATCTGTACATATAAAACACATATGTGAAACTATGAAGTTTCAGTTTATTGACATAGCATTCTGTGGAAACTGTCTTATGATCTGATATAAAAAAAAATTATATAATGCTATGACATCCACAATATACTGTCATGTGATGGGCTGAATATAACATGTTTATATAATGCTATGATGTTACATGGTTGACATTATATGATCTAATATATAAGCTACACATAATTTTTAGGTTATCATAGCAGCATGTTGCTCTGAGAACATGTGCCCATTGTTAGTATCACAAAAGACAATGCGCCAGTAAGTCTTTGCACATTGTTGATATAGATCAAAGGAATACACGTACACAGTTTCAAAGATACTCAAACAGCAAAAAGAGTTTTCCAAAATCATGGAAAGCTTTGTCTATGGCAAAATATAAATGACAGTTTAACAGAAGCACCTAAATTCTATATGTGAGTTTTATTATATTTCCCCTTTTCTTCTTAATAGTTTAGGTTTTAATGACCTCGGTGAGCAACTGACACTATAAAGAGTTGTTTGTCCTTAATTTTAAGGCCACTGTTTTCAGTGATGAAATAGAACTAACACTGTAGAGCAAACATACCACACATGCCTCACCCAGGACTGACATCTGGGCTGTACATAGACAAGTAGCCAAAAGTCTGTGCCTATGACCACTCAGCCACCAAGACAGCTAAGTGAAGTCACATTACATGTCTTTTCTTTTTCTGTTTTTCATTTATACGTGGCTTTGAAGAAGCATGTGACATCCCTGATCATGTTGAAAAACATAAATTGGTATAACTGGTGTTTCAAATATCTCACTGCAAAAGCAAATCTTACCTTTGAGGAGTCACTCCAACAAATGAGAGGCGACGAGAATGAGATTTTTAATACATTTATGTGCACAAATACAAACACAAAGACACACAAACTTAAGTACAAAAATCACAAACTTCTTATTTTCTTATTCAACTCTCTCTTCTCAATTACTGTCTATGTTTGCACTTCATCTCCTCACGAGTCAAAACCGGAACCAAAACCATCAGCATACTGTGGTTGCAGTTCTTGCGTCACCCACTAACAATAAAAACTCGCCAGCAGCTGGGGGCCTCAGCAAAGTCCACGTTCCAACAACTGGAGATGATGAATATTTAGAAAAATTGGGATGAAATAAACTGTCATACAACTGAGTGATCGCCTTTAGCTTACACTTTGAGAAGAAAAATTGAAGCTGCCAGAATTTTGATGACAGCTTCTGCTAAGCCTTTCTCAACATATTAGATCAACAAGACAAAGCAGGAGACAACACCAAAGCATGCGCACACACACACACAAGCAGAAGAAACTATTCTAAAAGCTGTTTACAAAGAAATATAACTGAATGATAGGTGCTGTGTTCCTTTCCAGATGGCTATGCAGGAATTAAAAGTTCTTTCGTGTACTCTATATTGCTAGTTAGAGGTAGAGGTAATTACACAACTCCAGTTGCTGGAACTCATGCAGTTGCACATTATGAGCTGAAGGAATAACTGTGCACTTAATATCTCCAAAATGCCTTCATTTATCAGAGGTAACTTTAACTTGGAACACAAGGCTGCACACCAAAGAAATTAAAGCTTCACTTCAATCTATAAAGGCCTCGGGGGGGGGGGGGTCCAATCTACATCCTATGGGCACCAGCTTTTTACAGTACCCAGCAAGTTATTTGATTGCAAAAGTTTTAGTTACCAACTAATTGCAGGGTCAAGTTTACTCTTTTCAAAATCTCATCATGTACTGCTCTTCAAAAGCCTTAAAAAAAAAAAAAAAAAAAAAAAACTGAATCATAGAATGACCCACAAACACCACTGTATTTTTTTTTTTTTTTTTTGGATTGGAGGTTTAACGACCACCATGAGCAACTCCATGGGCTATAAGCAGTCGCCCGTCCCTAATTTAGGGTCACTGGTTCCAGGGAAGGGAGAGAGCCAGTGCCATAAGACAAACACAACATCCATGCCTGACAAGGATTCGAACCCGGACCCCTTACGGACGAATGATCAGTGGCCAGCGCCTTAGACCACTGCGCCACCGGGACGGCACACCACTGTATGAAAAGATATTCTAAAAATATGTAAATACATAAGGGACATTCAAATTAAAACATGCCAAAAGGCATATGAGAAAGATATTTAGACTTACCTTAAAAATAATCCCAGTGGCTATTACGACACTTATTCCATCGTGACATTAGACATCCGATTCTTCATGCATAGAAGGTAGTGGGTTGCTGTCAGAAACATTCCTGATCAGCATCCTGCTCCTTTGTGTCCGATGAAATCTGTGGCCCCCATGGATGCTTCTTCAGCTCCCCAAAAATGTGAAAATCAATATGGGCTGTATTCCGGATGCTGGAGTTTTCGCAGTGTGGGGGAGGGTGTTGTCATAAATAAGAATGACTCCTGTGGTGAGCAGCCCAGGCTGCCTGGACTTAAGTGATTCTCGCAGAGATTCGAGTGTGTCCACATATCGGGCAGTGTTTGTGATGCTTGCGAGTTACTCTATCAACAGGGGGCCCTTTTGGTTGAAAAAGAAGGCAACCATGATCTTTCATGCATTTGTCTGCATTTCCTTTTACTTCTTTGGCAGTGGAGACAACATGTGCTTCCATTGGCTGCTTTGCCTTTTGCTTTTAGGGTGATAATGAAGCACCACATTTTATCTCCTATAATGATTTTGTCGATGAAATGGTGACCTTCCTTAGGATACCACAATAAATGTTCGAAGGACACACCCATGCGAATATTGTCTTTCTGCACAGATTGCAAGTTGTGTGGCACCCACTGCATGCAAACTTTCCAGTACTGAAGACAATCCTCCATAATGGTGTACACACTCTTTACACTGATTCCAAATTTGTCAGTAAGTGCTTCTATCATGACTCTTCTGTCTTCCCGAATGAGAATATCCACTTCAGCGAATGGAAATATTGGGTCATACATTTTTTTATTCCTTATTATGGGAATATCTTTCACTAGTTGAGGATTTTTGATATAAGGAAATATTGGGGATCACACGGTGTGTTTGCCCTGGACTTGGATCATCAGTCAACGATGACTGCCCCTCTTGGAACCAGTTACTCCAGTCTTCAACATGTGACAAAGACATGCAGTTTTCATACATGTTACTCATGCAATGATGAATTTCTGTACTCCCGACACCTTCCACAGCTAAAAACCAGATAACAGCTCTTTGTTCAGTGTTTGTTGCTTCGATCACGGCTGGTTGGACTGAACACCTGCACGAGGTCCTGTACAAAGGCCAACTACATCCGTCATCACGTGATTGCTGCACCATATTTCACAGCATCATAGCACTACAGTGGCATGTCCAAGGAGGTTGGGGTGTTATCCTCCCCGCTCTCAAAAGCAAATTGGAACCTTTCGATATTTCAGAAATTTACAATATTTCAGATATTTAAGAAACACGATTTCAAAAGGCAGATTTTTGTTAGCATTTGAAATTGTTTTTATATCTCATGGCAACAACTGAATTTGTTTCCTCCATGAAGAAGAGGAAGCAGCAAGGAGCCAAGGACCAGGATGTCCCATTGCACTGAAAAGTCAATACATGGGCATACTGAAAGTTTCTGTGGCAACAAGGCAATGCCAAATTTGAGTTCCATGAATTATTTCAGATTACTCTAAAGCATGCTCAAAAGTAAGGAGTTTTGATTAAAATACTAAGAATCACATCAAAACAAAACCAATGCCATAACATAAACATAGAGAACCCAGAAGACTATTACAGTATTTCAATTTATGTACCACTTTTAGACATGTTTATTAGTGCTTTGGAAAATAGATTTCTCGCACACAAATCAGTCTTATCAGGATTCCAGCCACTTTTCCCAACAAATCCAAATATGCCACCATCTTTTCAAGATACTGATGGTTTTAAAACTTTAACTGAATTTTATGCAGGTGACTTGAAAGACTCGCAAGAAGAACTAATCACAGCAGAATTGAAACTGTGGTACTGTAAGATCGCCTGCAAAGAAAAGGAAGGAGCACTGGCCAAAAGATGCACTAAGTGCCTTAAAACTGTGCTGCAGTGAGGTGTTACCCAATATAAAAACATGGTTTCACATACTAGGAACTCTACCAGTGACAACTTCAGAAAGTGAATGTTCGGTTTCAACGCCCAGGGATCATAGCATACTTCTGGAAAATTTTAGGTAGGAATTTTAGGAATTTTTAGAAAAATTTTAGGAAAATTTTAGGAGTGTATTTCAATAAAAACTAGATGTATATTTGTATACATCTAGTAAAACAACTTTGTATACATTGTAAAGAGTTTGCTTCACACCCTTCAACCATATATACTGATAGACTGCGCATGACATCAAAATTTCTGGCTCCAACATAAAATCACATGACAACAGTCAAAAAGATGGGTTACACCTGCTGTGCTTATGGTTGCTCTGACCGATATAGTAAAGAAAGTTCTATGATTTTTCATGGGTAAGAAACGAATTAAATACCTAAGTCGATAAAGTTCAATTACTTAACCAGAAACTTGCAGCTATTGATATAAAAATATAGTAACTTAAGAAAAAAAAATGGAATGCATGTTCCAAATTCTTCGCAAATGTTCATCACATTATAAATCACAAAATGTAAACAACCCGATCATGCATGTATATAGCTCATAAGTAAACTTACCTGAAGAGTTTTCATTATATATGAGGCGCATTCACATAATACACCGAAAACACTGAAGTTCTGCAGCGTAAATTAGTAATCATAACAGCATTTTTACACGAAATTTGGAGTCTGATGATGATGTGCCCAATGTTTGAGCCATGGCGGCTTTGATGCAGCTATTGCCAATGTGCAGTCCATTAGTATATATGGTCGAAGTTAACACCCAAATTTTTTGCATAACGTCTAATGTCTAAAGTTTAAGTATGATTTACTTCTAATGTTCAGTTCTTATCTTTTCACGTGTTATTATCATATTCAAGTATATTTACCACATTCAAGTTTCACTTTGAACATTAATATGCTGTTGAACCAGAAGCAATTCACGATTTTCACAGTAAAGTTTTCAGGTTTCACATTAAATTATAATATCCTAAAAAGGTAATTGAAAACCAAGAACTATGTACAATTGTTCACTGAATTACTTTTTTCATATTATTGTTTTAACCTTTTCCTGATTAGCCTATCTTTTTCTGCTTCTACCACAACTAATTTACTTTCAGTTTTCTTTATTTCAGCTGAACCTTGTATGATCAAGTTAGAGGCAACTGCTATTTCAACAGTATTTTGTTTTTCTACAGCTTTTCTCATTCTTTCTGTTCCCTCTTGAATTATTGCTAGGGAGGCTTCTTTATCGTTTTTAAGTCTATTTATTTCTGCATCATTTTCTTTTATTTTGTCATCAAACTCAGCTTTTTCTTTTTTTCTCTAGCTGCTTTTCCTTATTTTCCCTCTCTTTCTGCTTCCTTTCTTTTACCTTTTTGATTCTTCTTCCTTCAGCTTATCAACATACTCTTTATAAAATTTATGTGAATCACAAACACTATTTAACAAATTTCTTGTTATGGGAACTTTACTTACACATCCATAGTGTTTAATGGCCCCTTTAACTATTCTTAATGATGTTATAGTTGAGTCTTTTAAGTTAGCCTTGTCCTTCCTTAACAGAGCAGTGTTAACCGAAAATCCCCTTTCTGCATCAGCATTACCATGAGGTAAAACTAAAATTGACTTTATGAGTTTAGCAAGATTTGAGTATTTTTCTTTTCCGCTAGAGTCTTTAATACTAAATATATTACGCCAGTAATGATCAATCCGCACTGGAATATGCCCTTCCTCTGAAAATTTCACTAGTTCATCTAGAGTTGGCTTATCGCAATTTAAAAGTTTCCACTCTTCTCTTACTCTATCAATTTGTTCCTCAGAAAGATGCAAAACCCTTGAAATTCTGGTTATTTCCGAAAGTCCTTCAGTGACTGAAAGTTGAGTTGACTCTTTCTTTGGTTCTTTTACCTTTAAAACTTCTATGTCTCTTAGCTTTTGATTGCAGAATGGCAAATTTGACTTTAAATATTTTGTGGTTGCAATTAGTGATGATCTTACATCTAAGAGAAATAATTTCTGCCTGGTCTCCTGAACATTCCTGAGGAGATTTTTGTCTTCATACCAACTTCTAACTCCCCTAGTTTTTTCCATGAATTTTTGTTTTCAAAATCTACATTCTTTAGGTCTTCTCCAAATTTCCCTGCTATAACATCATCTTGGATAAACTGAGCCATAACATTCCTCATTAAAGTATTTAAATCAGAATATAACTGGTGTATTTTTGGTTCTTCACTCTGATAACATAATGAAAACTTTTCAAAATTTTGGTGTGAAAATGAAATTAATGCTAAATAGCAAGGAGTAAGCTCATTTTTCAGGAAACAGTGAATTCTTTTATACCTTGCCGAATTGCGCAGTTGTTTTTCAAATATTTTTTGAGATGGCAAGAAGTTTAAAAAATATTCTGTAATATTTAGCCATTGATCCAAGAGCCTCTGGGCTACAGAACCAACGGTTAACCATCTGTTGCTGACATGACGCAAAAGAAATTTGGCAGTGACCAATGTTATATCCTCGACAGATTTATAATCCTCTCGTCTTGCAGCACTACTCTTTAAAAAGTAATGCATATCAGTAGCAAATTCGTCAAAATCTATATTTAAGCTTGTCAAAAAAATTTTAAATGCATTACTAACAACATGCAGGTTGCAAAACCTAGTTCCAAAGATTTCTGGCCTGTTTCTTGTTTTACAACTTCATTGAATTTGCGTAAAAAGCACTTATTTACATTTGGGCTGTCCATGGATACACAAATAATTCTGTTCAACGAAATATTGAAGGATGATAACACATCAAGAATTTCTTTTAGCAAAATATCTGCTGTTGCATGACCCAGAAAAAACGCTTGTTAGGTATCGGCAAGAAACTGAATTTATTTCTGAAGACCAGTACCTGAGATACACATCCAACTGCCGTTTCACTTGTGTATTTGTAGTTTCATCAAATGCTATAGTAACCTTCCCTGGGCTACTAGATGCAATGTCTTTTTTCAAATCCTCTTCAAAATATTTTGACAATCCATGTGATATCACATAAGCAACTTTTTTCTTTAAGTTGCATTTTGGCTGCAATAGCAGAATCAGGAAACATTTCTTTGAAAAGTTCAACTGTTTCAGTGCATGAAACAAAAGACATATTGTCCTTAGCAACTTTCATGGCCCATAATGCTTCGGCTTTAGCCAACTGTAAATCATGACTCAGTACTTCACTAATATTTGTTTTGGGCTGAAGATCCCGTCCTCCAAAGGCTTTCAGGATGGACTTATTTTGAAATTTACTTTGAAATTTCTGCAAATGTTTTTTTCCTTTATGATGCGCTTTTACTTGTGAAAAGCCACTATTAGAAATGTTGAAAATTTCTGAACACAATATACATTTAGCAGAAAATATTGTTTCAGTTGCAGAACACCATTCTTTCAACTTCACTCCGTCCAATTCTTTGGCGAGCCACGCATCTTGAAATTTCGTTTTGGATTTAGGCATCTTAAACACTTGTATTACTAAACAGAAAATGAAAGGGAAGTACAAAAACACGTTCCAATATTGCAAAACCAGACAACTTCCCGAAATTTGGCTGCGAGGATGTCAGAAGATATGGAAAAAAAAAAAAAAAAAAGCAGGTCACCACTAGAGAACTGAACCTGCACACAGCACAGAGAACACCATAAAAGACGTAAAACCAGAAACTATCATACGCATCTCACGCAAGTTCAGTCAAAGCGAGTCGGAGCCGAGATATATTGCGCATCGAAGGTCGCTGTCGCCGACGCATGATCGAAGGTCAATGATCACGTGCTCTACTGCCTGCCAAGATAATACTCAGCTACCATCCCATCGTCATTACCGGAGGTTACGGAAGGAGACCACATGTTTCCCTTTTGCTTCCACCCACCTGCGGTTTACAATAACAAAACATCAGCAGAAAGAGGAGGTTCCACAAGGCATGTACAAAAATAAAGTACGATCTTCTGCGTGCCACGGAGTTCGTCTGCAAAGCGCAAACCAGGGGTGAAAATGACCCCTCCCTTTTCCCTTAGATCTCTTGTTACTCTCGAAAACTGTTCGAAGGCAAAAAATGGAACGCCCGCCCCGAAGCAAGTGCATCTCGATGGCGTCATTTTTCCCTCCCTTCAGCAGCACAGCATATAGGCTGTGTTTCTACAAAAACAGGTCTTTTTACCTTACCGTAATGGTAAATTTATTGGCGTTAATAACGGTTGTGTTTTTAATAAAAATAAGCTTACGAAAATTTTAGGATGAATAGCAAATTTTAGGTCTAATTTTAGGAATTTAAGGAGGGTCACAAAATATTAGGAATTTTAGGAGGAATGCGATCCCTGATACGCCGCATCTCTAAAAATCATATCTACGCAATACCATGTCAGAACTGAGAATCAATGGGTTGGCATTACTTCACATTGATCAAAAATACACACCAAGAGCTGAAGAAATTTTAGATGAACTAGCAAAAAAAAAAAAAGCCCCCATAAGGCTGGAAATACGATTCAAGTAATAGTAAGTAAAAGTAATGTAAGAGTTGAATCAAACCGAAAAATATTTGTCGAAATGAGTGTCGTCAGCGGTAGGGATTGTTATTAGTCTTACTGTACAATGAAAAAAGTGTCATTATACATAAATGTCAACAATTCAGTTGTTGCACTATTTACTGTTTCTCACGTTGTACTATTGCTGAAGTGCTTGCAGTAAAACTTCTTTGTTTGATCAAGGGTTATATTCATATAACATGCTATAAAGTTTATAATATATAGAAATAAATCGATAACAGGAGGTTAAGAATGTTTCTCCCATTTGGTCATGGAGCATTTCGGAATATTGAAGGGTCCTTTGTAGTCCTATTGTAACGAAATCTTGTTCATCATGTTTCAAATGGCAGATATCGCTTCTTCCGCAGGAACATTGATTCAGTCAAATCTTCGTATTGAAGGGTTAAGTTCAGGCTTAATATTTAATCTTGTTATTATTCTATATTTTGTTTCCAAATGGTAAGGTAAAGCTACGGAAGAAGACTACAAAATGATAGTTAAAACTAGTATGGGAATTTGGTGCTGCGGGAAACGAGGACTGAACTTTCGTCAATACAGGATATTTCTTACCAGATCGACTCCCCTTAAACATAAGGTTTGGAATGTTTAATTGTTTTAATGTTCTTAAATATCATCTTTTAAATGGCGACTCAAAAAGAGCAATACTCACTGACTGCTTTTACCTTACCATTTGGAAACAAAATATAGAATAATTGACTATTGCCGAGTTAAATGTCAAAGAGACTAATTACGATCCAACGGATAGAATTATAAGAAAGATGGCTAACATAAAAAACATGGTCATTTACCATCTAATATAATAAATAGAGCCATTCCACCTGTGGGAGCATCTATTCCAGGCATTTTTAGCAAAATCAAAACACATAAAGAAGAAGAACCCTTAAGACCAATAGTGAAGAAAAACTGTTGCTCCAACTATCCTCCTTGAGAAAGAACTATTTAAACACTTAAAACAACACTATAATCAACATAAATATATGATTAACAACTTTGTCGAAGTTATTAAAAAGATCAAAGAAATCAAAACAACTGAATTTATTATGATTAGTTTGGACGTTGTCTCTCTGTATCCAAATACTCCAGTTTACGAATCAATTAAACTATTAGATCAGAAGTTAAAAGATCGAGAAATCCCCGAATCACAAAGAATCAGTATTATCCAAGCAGTTAAACTTGTCGCTGTTAATAACTACTTCACATATGATAAAGTCTATAGACAAAAACAAGGTGCACCAATAGGATCTCTGATTTCCGGTCTTCTTGCTGAAACAGTATTACAGGACATCGAAAATAAATTTATTAAACCACTCAAAGAAAATAAGCTATTAATATATTTGAGATATGTAGATGATATCGTTATCTTCTGGCAGCAATCTGAAAAAGACCTTGATGAAATCATACAAAAATACAATACCTTTTATCCATCAATACAGGTTACTATGGGGGAAAAAATAAACAGACTACATTTTTTAGACATTTCTTTATTTTAGAAACAATATGATTGAATATGACGTCTATAGAAAACCAACGTTTATTCCAGCAATTATTCTGATTGATTCAAGCACTTATAAAACCCACCCAAGTAATAAAACTAAGGAAATTACAGAAATTAACTGGATAACCGAAACAGCTAAGAAGTTTGGATACAGAAAAAAGATAATTGAAGAAATACTTGAAAATACAAAAAAATCTGTTAATAACAACAACATTAAACCTAAGACAGAAATGAAATTTGCAAGTAAATTCCCTTACATTCCTCCACTAACGAATATTTTAAAGAAGGAATGTGCGAAAGAAAAAATTATACTGGCGGAGACAGTTATCGATAATGAAACCATATTGACAAACAGGAAACGAAAAAAGATCAATACTCGATAAAGCAGGAGTATACTGTATACCAACAAAAAACTCTACGGAAATGAAGGGAATTGAAGAAAAGAATAAAGTATACATAGGAAGTACTAAAAAAAGATTTAGGACCAGATTGGAAGAACATATATCTCACTGGAACAAAAAAGAGAACAAAACATCATTAATTCAACATTGTATTGAAAAAGAGGCAGTTCCAGATTGGCCAGAAGCAAAATTAATAACATCACATAAAACAAAGGCCCAAATTTTAACATCGGAAGCGGTGATGATTGAAAAAACTAGGGAGACAAATTGTAATTATAACGACCCAATGGACCTAAAAAGAAAAAAAAACAGAATAAAAAGTACAAAAACAAGAAAAATAGTAATGGAGGCGGTCGTAGTGAGCGATGGGTTTGCCTCCTCGGGGCGCTCCGTGGTAACAATGGCACAAACAACAGCAACTAGGCCTCTGTGAATCTTGGAGAGGTGCAAGCTAGTTCCGTGTGACATTGGCGAAAAGACCCCAACTCACTAGGTTTTGTTCCAGAATCCTTAGGTTGAATGACCAACTGGAACCCTCAGCTGTGGGCTAATCCCCCACACTGATGTACTTACCTGATTAAAAAGACAAAAAGAAATATTAAGAATGACTCAAGTGTGGGATATGGTGGACCTACCACACTTGAGAAGGACGATCCACCACGGAATCGACCTGGACTTTCTAAACGGCGTATGAGAAAGAGATCTCGGCTGAGTGAATGTAAGATTGGTGTATGGAATACTAGAGGTATAAATGGCAAGATGAGTGAGGTGATTGAGGAGATGAATAAGTATAGACTGGATGTGCTGTGTGTAAGTGAAACCAAAAGAAGGAAATTGGGGTAGAAGAAGTGAATGGCACGGTGAGTGTGTGGTCTGGAGTATTGGATAATATGAGAGGACAGGCTGGTGTAGGTGTGATTTTAAGTGAAAAGATGAAGAACAACTTGATTCATTATAATTGCATAAGTGAGAGAATTCTCTGGATTCGTTTGAAAGTGAAACTTCAGAGAACTGTAATTGTTGTAGTGTATGCTCCTTGTGACTCGGAATCTTCTGATAAGAAAGAAGATTTCTGGAATGAGCTAAAAGCTGTTTTGAGCCAGTTTGGTGCGAAAGAAAAAGTTATAATAGCAGGGGATTTCAATGCTAGAGTAGGTGTGCAGAATGCAATTTCTGACAATGTTCTGGGTAAGTTTAATGATCCTTGTGTGAATGATAATGGTGAAAGATTAATTGAACTCTGCATTGAGAATGGTTTGTGTGTATCTAATACATTTTTCAACCACAAGTATATACACACACATATACTTAGGAAAATCGTACTCTTGGTCAAAAGAGTGCGATAGATTTTGTTGTTTACGATCAGCGTTTGAAACACTTAGTTGTTGACACCCGTGTGATGAGAGGTTGGGATGTTGGTTCTGATCATTACTTGGTAGTGTCACGAGTGAAACTTAATGTTGGTTGGAGGAAAAGGAATAGGAAGAAACCCAGGATAGAAAGAATAAAGGTTGATAGGCTCCTTGAAGATCATCAGCGGTACTCTGACTTACTCAGAGAACGGCTGAAGGATCTGAAATCTTGTGAGAGGGATGTAGAAAAGAAGTGGGAATGTTTTAAGAACTGTGCTGTCACTGCTGCTAAAGAGGTCTGTGGCACCACAATAGTGGGTAACAATAGAGGTGATGCTTGGTGGAATAGTGAGATTGATGAGGCAGTAAAGAAAAAGAAGGAAGCCTATTTGGGGATGTTGCAAGGTAGAGTCTCTGTGGATGAATATCGCTGTAAGAAGCGTGACGCTGCTAAGCTGGTTCGCCACAGTAAGGCAAAAGATAGGAAGGAGAAACTCGAAAGGCATGAACTGGCTTTTTGGAAAGATAGGAAGTCCTTCTGGAAATACATGAGACTCAGGAAAAATAGGGGAAACAAAGTTGTAAGTTGTGTGAAGAATGAGATCGGAGAAATGATATGGGAGCCCACCCAATGAGTTAAGTGAAAGATGGGGTGAATACTTCTGTGAGTTATTAGATCAGGAGAGCAAAAATGATTCTGAGACAGGGGCAGATGATGCACAATGAGGGATGAAAGCACAGGAGGGATCTCAAGAGAAGAAGTGTGTAAAGCTCTAAAATCTCTTCAGAATGGTAAGGCTCTGGGAGTTGATGGCATAACTGCAGAGATGTTGAAGTATGGTGGTGACTCTATAATTGACTGGTTAACTGAAATTTGCCAGTTGTGCTGGGAGTTAGGAATGGTCCCTCGGGATTGGAAGGATGCTATTATTGTTCCCTTGTATAAGGGAAAAGGTGATCAGACTGAATGCAAGAACTATCGTGGTATTAGCCTACTGAGTGTGCCAGGGAAAGTGTTTGGTAAGGTTGTTATTGAAAAAGTACGGGGTCTTACATCATTGAAAGTGTGGGATGTTCAGAGTGGTTTTATGCCTGGTAAAGGCTGCACTAACCAGATTTTTGCATTACGCATGATGATTGAAAAGTATCTGGCTGTTGGGAAGAAAGTTTTTACTGCCTTCATAGATTTAGAGAAAGCTTATGACCGAGTGAATAGGACACTTTTGTGGAAGGTATTGAATGAATATGGTGTTACTGGGAATCTACTTAATAGTGTAAAAGCCATGTATGCTGGTAGTAGAGCTTGTGTACGAGTGAATGGTGTTTTATCAAAATGGTTTTCCATTGGTGCAGGAGTTAGACAAGGTTGTGTAATGTCACTATGGCTGTTTAATATATTTATGGACGCATGCATGCGTGAGACCAAAATAGATAATAGTGGTTTATGTCTTGGTGATATCCATGTGTGCAGATTGCTGTATGCTGATGACACTGTCCTGTTGGCAGAGAGCAATAGCGAGTTGCAGAGTATGTTGACTCGGATGCACGAAGTTTGCATGAAATTCAAACTGAGTATAAATAAGGGAAAAACCAAAGTTATGGTGTTTGAGAGAGGAATGGGTAGCACTGAATGTAATGTAAGTATAAATGGCACTGTGATTGAACAGGTGAGTGAGTTTGTGTATTTAGGAAGCATGTTTGACAGAGAGAACAAGTTGGATGGTGAAATCAGTAGGCGAGTGAATTCTTCTTTGAAAGTCATAGCTGCTCTGGGAGGTTTTCACAGGAATGATGGGTTCTCTAGAGAGTCCCGCATGGCTGTGTATGAAACAGTAATTGTTCCTACTCTGATGTATGGCAGAGAAACCTGGGTACTGCAGAAGAAGCATAGGAGTCGTTTGTGTGCTGGAGAAATGCGTTACTTACGTGGGGTTTGTGGTAAGACACGATCTGATTGTGTGAGGAATGAAGATGTATTGCAGTTGTGTGATGTAAAGCAAAATGTTGTTAGCAAGGTGGAGACCGATATGCTTTGGTGGTTTGGCCATGTTGAAAGAATGAGTGATGAAATGCTTACTAAGAAAATATTTTCAACCCAAGTGGCAGGAAGGAAAGGCAGAGGAAGGCCAAGGAAGACATGGGTGGATCAGATTCAGGAGTGTCTGCATGAGAAAAAGATCTTGTGTAAGGCGTGTAATGGATATCAGTGAAGCACGAGTTGTATGTCAAGATCGCTGTAAATGGCGAAGTTTGATACGACAACAATAAGTAAAATATCTGGAAGTTTGTATTTCTTTTTGGAGCTAACCTCTGAATCTCAGAGAACAGCTTAGTGATATGTATGATGTAAGTAGGAATTAGAATCTGGAGCAAATTCGGACGCTCCAATCAGAAACATGAATGACATGAGATGCGCAGTCAAACCAGAATCCATATGCACTGAGGTTCTGCCAACGTGGAACTTTTTACTCTGCCAGTGGATTTGAGATAGATGGCCAAGGAACAACATGAATGATGAGAAATACATCATTTTTTGCCTACGGAAGAAGACTATGAAATGGTAGTTGAAACTAGTATGGGAATTCGGTGCTGCGGGAAATGAAGACTGAACTTTCGTCAATACAGGATATTTCTTACCAGATCGACACTCCCCTTCAACATAAGGTTCGGAATGTTTAATTGTTTTAATGTTCTTAAATATCTTTTAAATGATGACTCAAAAAGAGTGACACTCACTTACTGCTTTTACCTTACCATTTGGAAACAAAATATAGAATAATAACAAGATTAAATATCAAGCCTGAACTTAACCCTGCAATACGAAGATTTGACTGAATCAATGTTCCTGCGGAAGAAGCGACGTCTACCATTTGAAACATGATGAACAAGATTTCGTCACAATAGGACTGCAAAGGACCCTTCAATATCCCGGAATGCTCCATGACCAAATGTGAGTAACATTCTTAACCTCCTATTATCGATTTATTTCTATATATTATAAACTTTATAGCATGTTATATGAATATAACCCTTGATCAAACAAAGACGTTTCCTGCAAGCACTTCAACAATAATACAAAGTGAGAAACAGTAAATAGCAACAACTGAATTGCTGACATTTATGTATAATGTGAATTATGACCACGTAAAGAAATTCAACACCTTGAGGTGTTTGAAGAATTGATAGAAAAAAGTGCCATTATACAAATGAAGAATGTTTCACTAGAAGGTAAATTTTTATTTTGTTTTAGAATTAATTTATCTTTTAAGAATTTAACAGCAAGTAGTGTAGTAGGCCCTATTCTTGTTTTCTGCATAGATAAATAGCAAAATATAAGTGGTCAATCATTATGTGGTGATAAGAATATAAATCATTTATTTTTTTTATAACTATCTGAATATTTTTGTGTGGACATTGTATACATTTTAGAAATGCACTCAGAACACATTTAGTTGTATAAAAAAATTCATAACGCCACCACCACCCCTCAAAAAAAATTATCTGTATCTCACTGTGGTGCCACCTACATTTTGTATCGACGCTGCCGTGGTAAACCCATTCAGCAGTTTGCTATGTCTGTTAGCTCGTTTTCATTTGAATGACCCTTATATTAACAGCATAAAAGTGTATATAATTTAAGACTACACACTTGTGATGTTGGCTTAGAATAAATTACCAACGTTTATTCACAATTAAATGTTTTATTAACATCGACTATAGTTTCACAGAGCATCTGGCTTGGCATCACCAGGATGAATGGAGCGTAAACATTCAAATCATGTTGTGACATCAGAGTTCTGACGGTCACAAATTTTGTTGAGTTGTTTCCATGCACTTGAAAGAAATGGTGTAGACATCATGTCGTTAACAACTCATGAAGAATTCCGGTATAAGTGGAAAGCCTCTAATATATTAGCTTGATAGTCGAATAAGGTTTATCAATAAGCGTAGCATTTCCAAACAAAAAATGTATGGTTATTTTCGTGACAATGTTGGGCTATTGACTTCTTCAGTTCATAGTTCCATACGTAAGTCTTGTGTTCTTTCACACAGAAACGTAAAGCTGTGTGCATCTGTCCTATATATGAAAGTCCACATTCACAAGGTATCTGATAGATTCCCCAGGAATTTATGTCTTTGATGTAGTCTTTTGATCCATAAAAATTTACCTTGTTTATGGGTCTGAAAATAACTTTGAAATTAAAACTCTTGAGAATTTTTGAAATTCCGAAACAAATCTGAGGAGCAAATGGAATAACCACCTAATTCTGTCGTATTGAGTAGTCTATCGCCGTGAGTGAGCTGACAGGCTTCGGTTTCCTAAATTTTTGGGGCAGTTTTGTCTATCACGGAAGGGCTATATCCTCTGTGCACTGCAATTCGTTCAAGAAAATCAAGCTCTTTCTGTAAGGAATCCTCAGTTAAGCATATATGTATTGCACAATATAAGTATGTGGAGAAAGCTGAGATTTTTTGTTTCCATGGGTGATTTGATTTTGCATGTGGAGGTAAGGAAACAGCAAATGGTTTTCAGAAAACTGTTGTACTAAAGAATCCTTCAGAGTGTGACACAAGGACATCCAGGAATGGTAAGCAGACATTATTTTCAGTCTCACATGTGAACTGTATATGAGGATCAATTAAACTGATAAGTTCAAATAATTTACGCATTTCCGAATTCCTGCCATTCCAGAGGACAACATCTACATATCGAATCCACAGGTCGAATGTAATGAGCTGAAAGAGTTTGTCCTCAAGGTGATGCATGTAGACTTTTTTTTTTTTTTTTTTTTTTTTTTTGATTGGAGGTTTAACGACCACCGTGAGCAACTCAATGGGCTATAAGCAGTCGCCCGTCCCTAATTTAGTGTCACTGGTTCCAGGGAAGGGAAAGAGCCAGTGCCGTAAGACAAACACAACATCCATGCCTGACCGGGATTCGAACCCGGACCCCTTACGGACCATGTAGACTTTGCATAAAACAGGCGACAGTGGGCTACCCATTGCACGGCCTTCTGTCTGTTGAAAAATCTTCCATGAAAAAGGAAAATGTTTTGTTCGATACAAATTTCCAACAGTCTCAAAATGTCTTCAACTTCCAGTTGGCTGAAATGATGTTCAACAAGACTTACTTTTAATGATTTGAGAGCTCCATTCACTGGGATACTTGTGAACATGGATTTCACATCGAAGGATAACATGAATTGATCGTTGTATGGATGTCGTTTAAGCAGATTGACAAATTCAATGGAATTTTTTACTGCAGTTTTGTTTGAAGAAGTCATTAAGGTGGATAGTTTCGAAGATAGAAATTTGGCCAACTTATGTGTAGCCGAGTCGATATTACTGACAATGGGATGGAAAGGGATGCCAATCTTGTGTATCGTTGGAAGTGCACAGAAACGCGGCCAACAGGCATATAAGGGCTTCAGAAAACTTTTTGAGCTTTGGTAAAGAGTTACCACTTTCCGAACTTCTTTTAAATGTTTCTCCGATGGATCATTTTTTATTTCTTTGTACGGTCTCTTGGAAATAAGTATTTTGACCTCTGCTTCATAATGTTTTTTGTCCAGAATAACAACTTGCCCTCCTTTATCAGCTTTAGTAATGATAATATCACAATTTGACTAATTCTTTTAGAACTTTATATTCTTCCTTGTTGAGATTGGGTTTAAACAGTGGAAATGAATTAGACTTTATTACCTGGCTGACACAATGTCTGATTGTTTCTTTCTCATCAATGCTTAGGTCGCTTTTTGCCAGGAACTCCCCAACTGACATAACGGCAATGGATACTGGTATCTTTTTTGAAACTGTGAAATTTGAATTGTAACAATTTTCGTTTTTGAATTTCACTCAGGTTTTAACAAGAAAGGTTAGATATTACTTCGCTATCCATAAAGACTTTTTTTTTTTTTTTTTGATTGGAGGTTTAACGACCACCGTGAGCAACTCAATGGGCTATAAGCAGTCGCCCGTCCCTAATTTAGGGTCACTGGTTCCAGGAAAGGGAGAGAGCCAGTGCCAAAAGACAAACACAACACCCATGCCTCACCGGGATTCAAACCCAGACCCCTTCGGACGAATGATCAGAAGCCATCGCTTAGACCACTGCGCCACTGGGGCGGCCCATAAAGACTTCCTCACTTTGAGATGTAGAACTTTCTTTATTGTTCTTATTGTTTGATAATTATATATATAATTTTTGTTCTAATGTCATTTTATGAGTAAACTACATATTGGAACTTTTAGACCTAGTTTTGCCGTCCAAGTCCGAAAATTCTGGTAACATTTTAGCCAGCAATACGTGTAGGTCATACAGTTGGATCTCAACATTTGCAATATTCTTTCTCATATCTTTAATAATAGCTCTTAATAGTGCAAACGAAGCATTAGATATCACTTTGTTGATGTTATGGGAAGGCCTTAAAGTTGCATTTCACGGAGATAAAATTTGGCAATATGTGGCATCTCTTTCATAAATGAGGCTTAAGTAGTTCAGTAATTTGAACTTCTTTATCCTCAGCTTCGAAAAATGGTTGATTGTCGCAAATAGAGATTCTGTTATAATCAAGATTAGGAGCTGGGATTTTAAGTTCCTGAAATAAAGTCAATATTGGTATTAGATGAGTCCACAAGACGGAAGCAAAGCGAGATGTTATATTACGACTCCTGATATAGGTTATATCAAAATACTTGCGCACCAAATATAGTCAAAGGTCTGGGTGACACCTAGAAAAGTATATATAATTTAAGACTAAACACTTGTGATGTTGGTTTAGAATAAACTATCAATGTTTATTTGCAATTAAATGTTTTATTAACATCGGCTATAGTTTCGCAGAGCATTTGGCTCGGCATCATCAGGACGAATGGAGTGTAAACTTTCAAATTCATTGTGACATCAGAGTTCTGATAGTCATGGATTTTGAAGAGTTGTTTCTTCGCGCTTGAAAGAAATGGTGTAGACGTCATGTTGTTGACAAGTTGTGAAGAATTCCAGTGTATATGTGTAAAGCTTTTAATATATTAAGCTTGATAGTCGAATCAGGTTTATCGATAAGCATAGCGTTTCCAAACAAACATTTATGGTTATTTTCGTGACAATGTTGGGCTATTGATGACTTCTAAAAGTGGATATTTAAATTGCACAGTATTACACAAAAGTGTAGTTATGTCTTCATCATTTGATATACATCAAAATTTGTTGAAAGTGGCAAACTGTGCATATTGCCACACAATGATGATAAGAAAAATCAAGAAAGATGACACCGGATATTTGGTTAAATGAGCACATCTTTTGAATTCCTTCTGACAATTTTTAGATTTTCTAAAACTAAAAAAGAAGTTTTAGAAAACCTAAAAATTTGGCAAAAAAGAGAATACACTTACAATACCTGAAGGAATACTGCACATAATTTAAAATATGCAAAGTGAGCAGGGTTATTCATAGTGAATGGAACTGGTAACGAAACAAAAACACAACCAGATTTTTACAATCAATACAACATCTACAAAAAAAAAAAAGCTGCTTACTACCACTTTCAGGCTGAAAAGTGTTTTATCAAGAGAAACATGTTAAATACTCGCACCCCTAGTGGAGAAATTGTGCATTATTTTAGGCAAAAATGCACACAGAATGTTCCTGAGTTAGTAGTACCAGACCAAAAAAAAAAGTCATGTTTTTTTGTTTTTTTGGATGTGCAGATATTGCTGCAAATAGAAATGTGAATTTATGCCCTCTAATAGCAAACTTCTACACTGAGAAAATTTTGAAATTATATGTGAAACATTCTGCAATAGAAAAGCTGTCCTATGAAAAAAGAATTTTTTTCAATTGGACTGTTAGAAGCAGACATATCAAATAAAATTAAATATATATCTACTCTCCCAGGTGAAAAAATGATGCATCATTTAAAGCAGAAAATACACTCAAAATGTGTTTCGTAGTGGTTGTTATCCAACCACAAAGGAATATTTTTGATCAAGTTGGTAACTATATCATAGGTAACATTCCACGTTAAGCCATTATTTAGTATTTTTTTTCATTTTTCATTTATGAAGATTGAGGAAGAAATATTCATAAATACATGGAACAACAACAGAACTTTTAATGCATTAAACAGAATAGCCATTGCGTTGCTTACTGTTCAACACGTAACTTTAACATCACAAAACTTGCAAACCACAAAATGGATAGCATGCTCGAACAGAAATCAAGAGATGCAGGTTTGTTTCCCACTGCACGAAGATATGGTTTTCAAGTTTTTTAATGTTAAAGTTACATGCTGAACAGTAGGCAAGGCAATGACTATTCTATTTGCAGCCTTAAAATTTCTGTAATTTTTTGAAATTTGTGTTTCCCTGTTATTTATTCTTTTCTGTGGCTCGGGGATGGTATGCAGATCATGGGTATTATAAGGAGTAAGATTTTGTTTTTCTACTGCAAAAACTTACCACTTGTAATACCCACGATCCGCCTACCATGCCAGAGCTGTGGAAAATGTTAATTAAAAGGGAAACACAAATTTAAAAAAATAACAATAATGTCTTAATGTGGAATATCACCTTTAATGGAATCAAAAAATGCTATGTTAAGAAAAAAGAACTTTTCAAATAAGTCTCCTGGATGCAGAAATAATGAGAAAAATGTTTCGACCTTTACACCCCCTAATGGTAAATCTGTGCATTAGTTAAAGAGGATAATGCTCTACATCTCTAGTGTAGCGAATGGCATACAGTAGAGAAGAAATTTCTCAATAGTGTTTTTAGAAGTAGCAATACAGCTGCAAACTGAAGTACACGAACACCAAATACTGACAGAACTGTGAACTACAAAATTCCTCATGTACTACCATAAAGTGTTCTACAAGATAAATGGCATCCGATGTTCAAAGAGTTTTGTAAATCGCACATGTAGAAGCAGAGATATTGAGAAAAACAGATTAAGAATTTGAACCCCCTAGCGGCGAAATTGTGTATTATTTTGGGAAGAAAATATGCATACAGAGTTTGCATAGTTAGTAGTATCTAATCAAAGAAAGAAGTTTTTCAATCTGGTTTTTAGTCCCGCAAATATTGCTGTAAACGGAAACATGAACTTACGCCCTCTGGTGGCAGACTTGTGCATTACGAACATTGTGAAATTATATAAGAAACATTTCGCAGTGGGCTCTCCACCAAAGAAATAATTTTTCAAATCAGATTCTCAGAAGCAGAGATATTGACAAATATGCATCTACCCTCGCTGGTGGAAAAGCCATGCACTGTTTTAAAAAGAAAGTATTCTCAAAAAGTTTTTTGATGGGAGCGGTATCGGTCCATGGAAGAATCTTTTCAATCGAGTTTTCAGGCGCTCGGATATTGCTGCAAATACATCAGAAGCAGAAATAGACACTTATGCCCCCTGGTGGCGGCCAAACCATTCTTTACCTAATATTAAAAATTACATGCAAAGCATTTTTCATCAGAAGCTGTATCCGGTGCAGAAAGAATTTTTCAAATCGGAGTTTACCTCTACACTCCCTGGCAGAAAGTCTATGAATTACTTGAAATTTTTGAAATTATATAGAAAACATTTTGCAATGGAAACTATCCAACAAAGAAAGAGTTTTTCAAGTCTGTCTCTTAAAAGCAAAGACATCAACAAAAATAAGATATACGTCTACACCCCTGGCGGAGAAACAATGCATTATTTTAAGAAGAAAATATTCGGAAAAGGTTTATCAATGTGAGTGGTATCGATTCACAAATCCACGAACAATTATTTTCAATTGAGATTTTAGAAGCTCAGATTTTGCTGCAAATGCAACAGATGCAGAAATTAACACTTATGACCCCTGGTTGCCAAACCGTTTTTTACGAAAAATTAGAAATTATATGCAGAAGATTTCCCATCAGGAGCTGTATCTGCTGGAGAAAGAACTTTTCAAATCAGAGTTTTAGAAGCAGAGATATCGGGGAAAACACAGTTTACTTTTGTGCCCCTTAGCGGAAAATCTATGTGTAACTTGAAAAAGTGACTATACCTAAAATAGTCTTCGATATAAATGGAATTGAAAGGTGAAAGAATTTTTTCACTCTGACGTTTAGAAGCAAATATATGGAATAAAACGTATTTAGAATTTGACATCTGCATTTACGCCCTCTAGTGGCAAAATTGTGCATCGTGAAAAAAAATGAAATAAAGGATCATCATTCGCACATTTCAAGCTTCCCAATGCAAAAAGAATTTTTCAAATCAAACAATTAGTTGCAGAAATATGGTGTTCACAGATGGATGGATAACAAAAGCACGATCTTTTTTACATAAAACGAGCAAAATAGTGTGGAAAAATTAATTTTCTGAATTTTCAATTAAAAGATCTGAATTTTACACAGATGTCATAATTGGGTCATAAGGTTACCCTGCAAATTTCACTACAATCAAATGAAAACATTTTGAATTGCACATAAAAAAAAATTTATTATGATGTACTGCCGGCAAATGCAAACATGGTTAAAAATTCTTAGGGGCTAGTTTTCACAATTTTTATCCGCTTCATACAAAATTTGATGGGTTTGTTCCTTTTAGCAATTTATTAAGTGCATTAAATTTTCAGCCAGTTTTGTCGAAATTTTGCGAAGATAGAGAATCACATTTTTAATCCCAGTAGCGTGCGGGAGATGCACATCAGTCAATGGGCCGCTGGCCCTGTGCGCCCATTTAGGCAAGGAAGTCTCTGCAACCTCCTTCCTTCCCCCAATCTTCTCCCTCCAGTTCACAAATGGAGAAGAGCTAACGTTTCTGATGCAACACTGGCTGCAAATCTTTTAATCAAACTAGTTCAACATAAAAAGAAATACAATAATTAAAGGAGTCATTAAAAATTGAATTTTTTCCAGAAGTTTTCCAGGAAATCTAAGAGGCGTACGAAGCCTGTTTGATACTCAAACAATACTTCAAACTCATTTGAGTGTTGAACTTCATTACGTGGTTATAATCTATATTGTATATACTTGTCAACCATTAGTTGACATATTGTGTACTGTTTCTGACATTGATACATTATGGACAGTGTTGCCAGTGAACAGACAAGTCTAGAGTCTTTGTATAATATGCGGAACATAATCATTGCAACAGGATTGTCTCTTTCACATGATAAACTTTCAGTGAAAGTTAAATGAGCCATCCTACCTGGGGTGACAAGGACTGTCCCATCCTTCCGAAGAGGGTAGGGTGACCCCGAGTTCACCAACAGAGAGAGTGCGGTTGTCATGGTACCAACACAGACATTATACATATGTTCCTTGATTCTAGTGTTTAGTGGGCGGGAAGTAGAACCAACATATTCTTGATCCACTCCATGGGTCACTTGCTTTGAGTGGGATGCAGTAAATGCCGAATCTATCACTCATGTCCACTAGATCTCTGTTGTTCTTAATACTCGAAATAATGTTTCATGTTTTGATGCTGAAACCGAGTCTATGTGGTTTGCACACATTTTTAAAAATATTAACTATTTGTGGAACACATTCAATGGATCCAACATACTTAATTTGTAAGGTTTCCCTGGTCAAGGTGATACCGTGGGCATTCCAAATTTTTCAGATGGTACTATGTACCATCGAGTCACAATAGCAGTGGTTTCTTGCTATTTCACAAATTTTCTTGAGTTCTAATCATAGACTTTCATTGTTTGATGAGTGAGTAACGACTCTTTGTACAAGAAACCGTATGGCAGACAGTTTATACGTCATTGGGTGGAAGGACTATGCAGGAATGACATCGTTATTGGATGTGGGCTTACGGTAAACTGAATATATGGCAAGATCTGAGATAGTGGATTTGTTTTTAAGGTAAATTCAAGAAAGATAAGCAGTAGAAAAAATTTGGAATGCACACGATATCACCCTGACCAGAGAAACCTTACTAATTAAGTATGCTGGATCCATTGACTATGTTCCACAGAGAGTTAATATTTTGAAAAATGTGTGCAAACCACAAACTAAGTTTTGGCATTAAAACACAAAACCTTCTTTCGAGTATTAAAAAGGACAGAGATCTAGTGGACATGAACGATAGATTAGGCATTTACCACATCCCACTCAAAGCAACTGACCCAGGTGGAGTGGATCAAGAAAATATTGGTTCTACTTCCTGCACACTGAACACTAGAAGCAAAGAACATATGTATAATGTCTGTTTTGGTGCCACGACGACCACACTCTCTCGGTTGGTAAACTCGGGATCACACTACCCTCTTTGGAAGGATGCAACAGTCCTGGTCACCCCAGGTAAGAAGGCTCATTTAACTTTCACTGAAAGTGTATTTATCATATGGAAGGGACAATCCTGTTGCAATGATTATGTTCCACATATTATACCAAGACCCTGGATTTTTCTGTTCGCTGGCAATACTGTCCTAATGTATCAAATGAATCAGTTACTGTTTAATCATTAATCACTATCATAATCAAGTGCATGTGTTTGGCCTTTTTACAACAGATGGCATTTGGTAATTGTGTTGCATACAATGCTATATATGTGTTTGTGTCTAGCCCACTTTCCCTCTTTTTAACTTGTCCAATAATGGAACCCGGTGCAGGAGTCCGACAGTTCTCATACTTTTGACCTTTTAATTTAATTATTTGGTTTTAATAAATCTTGACTGGGAGTCTCAAGGAAGACTTCAGTGTACATCATGTATTAGATGGCATTCTTTATTATTGTATTGCTTCTGCACGAAATTCTTCATCATTATCAATGAAAAGAAAAATGTTCAAATATCAGAGGAAAATCAAACTGGCAAAAGAACATTTATACTGAAAATTAAAAAGAGAAAAAAAGAACAAAATATTAAATCACACCTGCTGAAGGAGATGTTCTGAATGCCTTATTTGTGCTTTCATCTCACCCAACAATGATTCAAGTTCATTTATCTTTTCTGACTGTGCTTCAACTTGGCAAGTTAGGACTGTAACCTGTTATTCAACATAGAAAACATTCAATAAAAACAAAGTGATAGACAATGAAAATTTTACAGTCTAAAATTTAAAAATTGTACACTTAGATAATAACAATTATAATGATAAATAAGCAGAGGTGGGGAATTACACCCACCAAGACATTAAGAAGTCAGCATAGATTTTTGCCAAACAAAGTAGTCCATTTTTTTTATTTGGTATTCTACACTGCTGGACAATTGCTAAGGATGGATCATAAACGGCTATATAGCGCATAAAAAAGTAAGTGTGGCTGGATGCCAAGTGAAATAAAATAATGTCAGAATGCCAGGACATTACAAGAAAGACAATTTATTGTGCTCTGAAATCCAGAAGGTTTTGGAACGTGTTCAAGGGACAAACAGGCCATTTTGTGCAGAATACGTAAACGTGAAAAAATGCAATTACCGTCCGCAGGCGTTTCGGCGTAAGATGTCAATACGGGATATGGCCACCATGGAGGGTGATGCAAGATTCCACACGTCGTGTCATGCTTTGCACAACATTATCAAGCAGCTGTTGGGGTAATTTATCCCATTCCTCTGTCAGTGCACGGATGAGGGTGTCCTTGTATATTGGAGGGCATTGGCGACCAGCAAGACTCCTCCCTAAAGCATCCCACACATTTTCAATGGGATTCAGATCTGGAGAACGTGCTGGCCATATGAGGCGTTGAATATCCTCCCTCTCAAGACACTCCTGGACAGCGACTGTTCGATGACATGTTGCGTTGTCGTCCATGAAAATGAATCTATCACCGACAGCACCACAGAACATGCGAACATGAGATAGCAGAACATCATTAATGTATCGTTGGCCAGTCATAGTCCCAGTTGGAAGCACATAGAGGGATGTACGGCCATTGATCATGATGCCAGCCCATACCATGACACTACATGTCGGATATCGGTCCCTTTCCTGTATGTTTGCTGGACAATATGCAGTACCACTATCACGCCAGATCAGTTGTCGTCGACAATCAGACGATAGACTGCATCTACTCTCATCTGAGAAGAGGACAGCAGACCAGTCGTTATCAGTCCAATTGCGATGTTGATGGCACCATTGCAAACGGGCAGTACGGTGACATCTGGACAATGGGATGCACACAACAGGACGGCGGGCGTATAGTCCTCCTCCATGCAGACGTCTGGCGACAGTTTTTCGGGAGATCCGCTTGCCAGTAGCAGCCATAAACTGATTTGCTACCTCACTAGCTGTGCTGCGCCGGTGTCTTTTTGTTGATAGCACTATGTACCGATCTTCTGCAGGTGTCGTACTGCAAACACGACCTCCCCCATGACGTTTGCTACACTCTCCATTTGTTTGAAATGATGTCCAAAGCCTTAAAACAACACTGTGGCTGACGTCGAACTCCCTGGCAACATCTGTTATTTTTCGCCCTTCTTCAATCTTGCCAATAATACGGCCACGCGTAAAATCATCTAGGTGATGTCAGGAAGACATACTGATAATTGCAAGTTCGTCAATTGATTCTTTCCCTTTCAACTTTGCGTTTGAACAACAACTGTCAATACGCGTCAAATTCTTTATATCTCTTATCAGCGCTATGACGTCACGAACAAGTTCGGCAATCCCAAATTTGCATACGCACAACACGTCTTACTGTATCCCGCACTTATGCTAATTTCCACATTTTCCTGCCTTCCATTTTATGGCTGCTATCGTTGCTATTGTCATCCGTCCTTAGCAATTGACCGGCAGTGTATAACTGTATTTTACTTCAATAATTTAACAAATTTCTGTATGTTTCATTAAAATGAACAATCTTAATGATTTTCATCAATGAAAATGAGTATTTACATTGATATAAACACTGAAAATGAATCAATTCAGATTTTACCTGTTTCACGAGTTTTAATTTAAAAAAAATAAAACGTGAAACAGAAACTCATGAAGAATATATATTTTTCATCGATAATATGATGTTTGTAAAACTATAAAATGTTTTCACAATGGAAGGGCCTTGAAGTAGAAAGCATAATAACTAAGATGTCAAAATATGGTGGTGACACTGTTATTGACTGTTAACTGGAATTTGTCAGTTATGTTGTGAGTTAGGAGTTATCATTCAAGAATGGGGGGATTCTATCATTGTTGCTTTGTATAAGGCAAAAGGTGGTCAGACTAAACATAGGAAATATTGTGGTATCAGTCTACTAAGCATGTTAGGCAGTGTTTGGAAAGGTCATTATCTATAAGGTACAAGGCTTTATATCAGAAAAGGTGTGGGATGTACACATGCCTGGTAAGAGGTGAACTAACCAAATTTTTGAATTACATATGATGATTGAAAAGCATCTGCCTGTTTTTAAGAAAGCTTTTGCTTTATAGATTTGGAGAAAGCTTATGGACCAAGTAACCAAGATGTTTTTGTGGAAGGTCTTGAATAATTATGGTATAACTGGGAATCCATTAAATGTGTGAAAGCTATGTATTGCGATAGTAAAGTGTGTGTGCACACGTGAATGGTGTTTTATTAAAATGGTTTTTCATTGGTGCAGGAGTCAGACAAGGTTGCATAATGTCACCATGGCTGTTCTGTATATTTATGGTTGCATGCATGCATGATGCTAAAATAGATAGTACTGGTTTAAGTCTTGGTAATCCCCATGTGCACAGGTAGCTGTATGCTTATGACACAGTCCTGTTGGTGGAGAGCAAAAATGAATTGCAGAGTATGCTGTCCCAGATGTATGAAGCTTGTGTCACATTCAAACTGAGACTAAATAAGGGAAAAACAAAAGATATGGATTCTTACTGAGGAACTACTGAACACAAGATTAGTCTAAATGATACAGAGTTAGTCCAGGTGAATGAGTTTGTATATTTAGGAAGCATGTGTGACAGAGAAAAGAGATTAGGTATGAAATAAGTAGGCAAATGAATTCAGCTTTGAAAGTCTCAGCTGCCTTAGAAGGATTAGGACTGATGAGTTTTCTAAAAGGCTCTGAATGACTGCGTATGAAAGCACAACTGCTCCTACTCTGATGTACACCATGTTGACAAAAGTCACCGGACACCCCTTCAAAAGCAAATGAACAGATCCGCTGTGTTGTTAAGATGTGCAGTACAGCTGCAAACGGTATAAAAACAAGCCTGCAGCTGACCACGATCACATCGCACTGTGAGGTTGAGTGAAAATGTTGCGGCAGGAGAGAACTGACTTTGAGAAAGGAAAGATTGTTGGGTGTTATATTAGTGGGTTGTCCACAAGAGAAACCGAGAGGCATTTAAACATACCCAAGTCAACTGTTTTGGATGTTCTTTGGGAACTAACTATCCCTTCTGAGGACTGGATGAAAACCACTGAATATTTTGAAAAAAAAATTCCAGTCAATCCACAGAACAATTTTTCTCGGGGAAAGGGTATCATACAAAAATGAAGAACAACTATAAAACAACAATTCCCGAATATTTCCAAAGAAGCTGTACATATTTAATCTCATGAGCGCACATTCATTTAAATTCGGAATCTAAATCACAACAGAGCTTAGTTTCGACCATTAGAAAAATTTAGTTCGGGGTTAAACCTTCATGATGGATATGCCCAGCTTGGTAAGTGTACTAATATTTTTTGTGCTTTGCTGCGTTGCTTTCTTGATTAAATAAAACATTCATTTGTTTTAATTGAACTTTGAAACAGACACAATAATGGCGAATGAACCTGATAAATTGTTTAATTATATATACATAATACAGAAATTTAACGTGGACCAGGAACATCAAACAAAGATCTATGCTCTTTCCACGTTTATAAGTGAGTCATGGAAAAATTCTCATTGGCCGCCACCAGGAGTCGAACCCAGGGTCTTCCAGTTACGCGCCGGATATGCTTCCGCTACACCACAGCTGCATCGAATTCCTCCAGACTCACACACGCTAACTGCCAAGCCTGGAGGAATTCGATGCAGCTGTGGTGTAGCGGAAGCATATCCGGCGCGTAACTGGAAGACCCTGGGTTCGACTCCTGGTGGCGGCCAATGAGAATTTTTCCATGACTCACTTATAAACGTGGAAAGAGCATAGATCTTTGTTTGATGTTCCTGGTCCACGTTAAATTTCTGTATTAATTATTCATTCGCCTTCTGATTATTTCTTCATTTGCTGCTTACCATCTTTGGTGAATCTCCAGCATTGTGCGGGGCTCCAAGAAGCAACCTACCAAATTGGCTTGGCAGTTAGCGTGTGTGAGTCTGGAGGAATTCGAGGCCGCTGTGGTGTAGCGGAAGCATATCCGGCGTGTAACTGGAAGACCCTGGGTTCGACTCCTGGTGGCGGCCAATGAGAATTTTTCCGTGACTCACTTATAAACGTGGAAAGAGCGAAGATCTTTGTTTGATATATATACATAGTTTCAAATACATATAGGCACGCATTTCAACTATTGAGCTGCTGTTGCTTTACTCAGTGTCCTCGTAGTGACATCCCGCTCCCGAGTGAGAGGGGTTTACTTTCAAACGCTTGATGAGCCAGCCCTTACTATTTCCAAAGCCCTGTACGTCAACACTTGATCTTCCAAAGTGCTAATGAAGAAACTTGTCAACCATGAGGAGATCAAACCCCTACTTTGCCTATAAAGTTTGCTCTGGAAAACTGAATCAGTATAACATCAATACAGGTTCAACAGGTATAACAGATCTATTGAATTCCATGTTAACTGTTAGAATTCTAGCTGATTCTCCTCGTCTCAAAATATTTCAAGTCTTTCAAATAATTTTCTCATAGGGATTGATGGGAAAACTGAGATATGTCCAAAAGTAAAAAAAATAATTATATGAATCTTTCAAATTTAACATTTCAAAAGATTTCTTCACTGTTAAAAATTTTCTCAATTCCTTAACTGCTTTTGGTACTTCAAGAATATTCCAGATGTAATACTAGAATTTCCACAATGGGCTTCTTTCTTTGTGTCTTTTTAATCAGGTAAGTACATCAGTGTGGGGGATTAGCCCACAGCTGATGGTTCCAGTTGGTCATTCAACCTAAGGATTCTGGAACAAAACCCAGTGAGTTGGGGTCTTTTCGCCAATATCACACAGTACCAGCTGGCACCTCTCCAAGATTCACAGAGGCCCTTGCTGCTGTTTTGTGTGCCATTGTTCCCACGGAGCACCCCAAGGAGGCAAACCCATTTCTCACTAAGATCTTCTGTTGGCATTACTGGTCTTAGAGAGTAGTCTAATTTAAGTGTCACCACAAAACCAAAATGTTCAAAAATCTTGGAGTTTTTAAATGTTCAATTTTTCAGGTTAAAGTCTTTCTATTTTTTTTTTTTTTTACTCTTGATTATCTGACTGGTTTTCAAAGTATTGTCCCTAAATGGGTTTTTACATGAAAATTTTACACTACAAAAACTCTCAATTTTACTCTCAAAAAACAAATCCTCTGTCATTGTTCCCATTTCTCTATAACACTCCCCATCCAAAAAAATTAATTCCCTAGGCTAGTCAATGTGAATAACCTAGAAGTTTCTTCCCTTTTTTTGTTTATTTATGTTCCTGAGATACGTTCTACATGGACGATTATTAATGATGGCATTTCTGTGGCAAATTAATAGTCAAAAATTAATATTTTTAAAAAACATCCTTAGACTGCAGGTCATGAAAATATTTTTTCATCAACTCATTTCACTTCATTTCTCATCTTACTTTACAGACATTTTCTCTAACAAACGTAATAAATATGGACAGTTTTTATCAGTTTTGTTGGATTTTGTAACAAATGTGCATCACTCCAATTAAAATAGATTGGCATTAAAAGTTGTACATAAAATTGAACAAAATCTCATAAAGGATAACCCCAAGATGCAATAAATTTTATTAATGTAGAATATAGCTACTTCTGTCTGTCCTGCACTGAAGATCTGCAATGGTCTTGATATCAACTATGAAAGACTGAGATGCATTCAGACAGTAAGTACTTTGACTTCACTATCATGTTATTGTCTCATTTCAGTTTTTCAGAGAAATGAATTGACATTTTTACTTTCAGAAGTGAATAGGGTGCACACAAAAAAGTGGTTTATGATATTTTAACCCAGCGCACCTGCTTCCACTATGAAGATATTCATGAACGACATACATATTGTAAAATGAACCTACCAAGCTCCAAAATATGCAAATAGAAGCAAGTCTGGTAAAAACTGCTATAAATGGGTTTTTACATGAAAATTTTACACACCAAAATTCACACCAAAATTTTTGTTTTTCTTTGTTCTTGTTGTATAGTCCTGTAAGACTAATTCTTTTATGAAGAGTATGTGCCTTTATTATGCCTTACACCTTTCAATGTCAGATCTTTTCCTACTGCTTTGGCAGGTGATTCAACTTTAGCCATTTCATTTTTCTGATTTGCTTCTTTGTAAGTTTAAGGCATGTCTACCAAAAGGTCACCAGCATCCAAATACACAAAATTAAATGATACTTTGTCTAAGATTCAGTACATTCTACTGAGCATAGTCATCCAGCAATAGTAGGATGAACAATAACTTTCCTTCAAAATAAAAGAAAACTGACATAAAATGGCAGCCACTCAGAAATCAACTCAAGTAAAGGGAGTGTAACTCGATGCAAAACTGAAAAAGGAAGAATAGAATTCATAGTACTATTGAAGATTTTGTGCATATACAATACATTAAAAACAAACACCGTCTTTGCACGATAGTTTAATTTTAAAAGATGATGGATATATACATAGTTAAAAAGATTAAAAACCCATAAGCACTTTCGGGTCGACAGTCGTACCTGTCTTCAGATGGAGGGGAGCTATTGCTGTTAAGTGTGCTCCCATATATACGTCTGGGTATGATGACATGCCAGGTATGGACCAGCGTCGCAAGGGTGCCGTACTGTTGCCATCATTTCCTGGCTAAATCACAAATCAGACGATGGCTAAATCACAAATCATTTCATGGCTAAATCACAAATCATATTCCCACATTGACATCGTCTGATTTGTGATTTAGCCGTGAAATGATGGCAACAGTATGACACCCTTGTGACGCTGGTCCATACCTGGCAAGTCGCCATACCCAGACATATATATGGGAGCACACTGGCAGCAATAGCTCCCCTCCATCTGAAGACGGGTACGACTGTCGACCCGAAAGTGCTTATGGGTTTTTACTCTTTTTAACTATGTATATATCCATCATCTTTTAAAATTAAACTATTGTGCAAAGACGGTGTTTGTTTTTAATGTATTGAATAAAATTCATGTTTCAATTTCTGTTGCTTTTTTTGGGAGAAATACAAACCTGTAAAGTTAGATTTTTCTTGTCATTTTCTAATTGTATAATCTTTTGTGAACTGTTTTCAAATTCTTTCTGAAGTGAACCCTGCAATAAAAATTATGACTAAGTCAGAAACCAGTACACTACTGCATGAAAAAAATAAACAATTCAGAAAAATGCAAATATAAAAATCACCAACATAAGTTATTAATAGTATTAAATATCATGACTTAGATGAGCAGAATTAATTTTCATAATGTAGCTGTTAGTAGGTGCTAAATGGTATAGGCAATAGTTTTGATTTTTACAATTCTGTATGTATATCCATTCATTCTGAAATACTGCAAAGCAGAGAAAGTAAACAAAAGTTTTATTTAAAACTTTTAAACAAAAGTTTTCTTTACTACTGAAGAATTTAAATCTTCAGCAGTTGAAAAACTTTTGTTAATCCTTCTACACATTGAGAACAGGCCTTGACTAAAATCAAGAGGCCAGAAACATCTGTAAAAATCCAAAAGAACCCAGAGTGGAAGGAAGATTAAACAAAATTTCTTCAACTGGAACTAGAACCAAATGAATATATCTGGATAAAGCCTTAAGTGATTTAATTCATGAAATGCCAAATTTGTCCTGTAAACTCTGCAGTATAAAACACACTAAAGATGCCTCTACATAAACACTCATTAAACAAATGTGTGAGACTGCCAAAGAGCTGAACTGAACACACATTAAGAAAACCCATTTGACTGTGATCTTATTATGCAGCATGCCTGATGGCTATAGTACCTTACTCACAGCATTATGGAGTAAGTTAGAGGAAGAGTTAATATTTGATTACATAAAATAAAAATTGCTGGATCAATTTTGAAGAAGGCTACTTGTTAAGGAAAGGGGAAAGGTCATCAAAATACTTTCAATCATAACTGCCAGCTTTTAAATCGGATAAAAGTTTTAAAGTTCCATTTACTAAAGTGCAGATATATTGTACATGTTGCCTCAAAACAAAACATTTTAACAGTGACTATTGACATTTCTTGGCCAGGAATAAAGCAAGTAGCACTAATTTAAGGAAACCTAAATTTACTGCATGCACCCCCCCCCCTCAACACACACACACACAGGTCAGAGTATCAAAACACATCATGTATGTCAAACATATGTAATAGACATGGGAATTCAAAGAAAGAACACTTTTGTGCTAGTGTACAAATAGAAAATGTCATTCATGGTATGTTAAATGAAAAAGAAAGTTTTCATACATCTGGCATTCAATCAAAGTGTGCACATGAACTAAACAGTTCTGAAGTATCTTGGGTAGTTGGTTCAGGTGCCACAAGTCATATGAGTGGTAACATAATTTTTTTCAAGAAGCTCACATGGAACTTGGAAGAAAGTGTTACTCTTGCAGATGGTCAAGAACAAAAATCCACTGGTTTTGGTGATGATTTAGAAGTATAAACCCTCTATAAATGGAAACAAATGTTTTATATGCACCTGAACAAGTGGGAAAGTTGTTATCAGCTAAAGCGCTTATCAACGAGAGCCAAATATTATTTAAAGGAAAGACTTGCACAATCGCTAAAGAAAAAAAAATGCTGCACATGCTATTGCTACTAATGGTTTGTTTGAACCAGTAGCAGATCAAGACACATAGAAATAATACAAGCATAATTATTCCTAATCTTTAGCCTGCTTAAATTATCTGCAGATGTTTCGTGTCCTTTGATGTTCTTCAGGTCATGTTATCAATGCTGTACTGTAGTTAGTTTGCCCCAGAAGGTTGCTGAACTGTATCCATTTCAATTGCCAGATTCTTACAAACCCTGTCTGTTGTCATTCTCTTAATCTCAAGAAATTAAAGGTGTGAAGGGCTTTCCTGAGAATTTTTGTCACCATTAGGGATTGATCCATTAGTTGAAAATGTAACTGATAGATTTTGTTGGCTGGTTAATAGTTTTCCTTTTTAGGATGTAAAAACTTTCCTTAATGAGTCTTTTATTCAGGTTTTTTACCCAATCCAGCACTTTTACATTATCCCATTTTGGCCTACAACCACATGTTTGAATGTGTTGGGATAATGTACCATTTTGATCCCTCTTTTCAATTGCTGAAAGAGGTTCACAAAGTCTTTGTTTCAAAACCCTTGAAGTTTGTTCAACATATTCCTTATTACATTTTAAGGGAATGCTGTAAATGACAAAGTTTCTTCTCATATCTAGGTCTATTTTGATGACTGAATCCAATCTGTTAGCCAATTTTGAAATCTTGTTAGTGGCTGAAGTTGCAATTCTGGTTTGTGTGGATTTCGAAATTGTGTTGATACAATTGTCAAATCTTCTATAATTTTCTAATTTGAAGTAATTGCATTGGTTTTATCAGGTACCTTCTATAATAGACAGAGAAAATGGGTCATAAATAAAATCCCATAACAAGTTTCCAGGCTGTAGAGAGAGAGAACACGTGCATGCGCACCCACAACAAAGTTTCTCTTTTTTTTTTTTTTTCTTACACTAGACCAAAGGTTAGCTTCTGGAAGTGCCCCTGGTTCAAAACATCAGCATCAACAGAAATTAGAAGATGTGGGTTTGATTCCTGTTGCTAACTTCAGTTATATAGAACTTCATTGCCCTAGGTAGTGTAACAGTAACATGCTTAAATGGAAATCAGGAGATGTGGGTTTGATTCCTGCTCCATGGCAATGTAGTTTTCAAGTTTTCTAAGGAGATGTTACATGGTGAACAGTAAAGTACAAGCAACACAGTATCACAATCTGAATGCTGTGAATAATCTTATGATTTTTTCCATTTGTGAGGATATTTCTACTTTAATTTTTCATATATTGCAATATACTGTAGTGTTTTTGATGATGAAAAACTTGCTGCATCAAAGTTGGCAATAAGTCAAAATACAAGATTCTGCCAAAGAGTAATAACAATGGGTATTTTGTAAAACAGATTTCACTTTATAGTAAACAATCAACTTTAATATTAAGGAGTGACAGCTTCTTCACAGAGCTTTACACATAAATACACTGACGGAAAAAAATCCCAACACCAAGAAGGGGTTGTGTTAGATAAACAACAGTTAGTAGGCGGTGAGAGTACATCTGTAAGGTGACGTCTATGCAAATTTCGCACTTGGCGCATATGTGTGGCGCTAGTAGCGTCCCTCGGAACATGCAAAGCAGGTTTGCTGTAAATAGCGCTGTAACGTTCGTGAGCGTTAGTTATCGTTGAGATTTGACGTAGTGTGTTGATGTTAGTCAAGAATGCCTTTAAGAAGATGAAGAAGCCATTATCAACAGCTCACAGAGTTTGAACGAGGTCGTGTAATAGGGCTACGAGAAGGTGGATTTTCTTTCCGCAATATTGCAGAACGACTTGGCAGGAATGTAGCCACTGTGCACGATTGTTGGCAGCGGTGATCAAGGGAAGGTACTGCCTCAAGAAGACCGGGTTCCGGCCGGCCACGTGGCACTACTGAGAGGGAAGACCGCCGTATACTGCGTATGGCCGTGGCGCATCGTACCGCATCTGTGGCAGCAATTCAAGCTGCAGTTGCCACTATAGTGACACAACGAACTGTTACAAATCGGTTACTTAAAGGAGAGCTCCGAGCCAGACGCCCTATAGCGTGCATTCCACTTACTCCAAACCACTGCCGTTTGCGACGTCAGTGGTGTCAAGCTAGAGCTCATTGGAGGACGGAGTGGAGATCTGTTGTGTTTTATGATGAAAGCCGGTTCTGCCTGGGTGCCAGTGATGGCCGTGTGTTGGTTAGAAGGAGGTCAGGTGAGCGCCTGCAACCAACCTGTCTGCGGCCGAGACACACTGGACCTACACCTGAAGTTATGGTCTGGGGAGCAATTTCCTATGACAGCAGGAGCACTCTCGTGGTTATCCCACGCACCCTAACGGCACAGTTGTACATCGGTCTGGTGATTCAACCTGTTGTGCAGCCATTCATGAACAGCATTCCAGGGGTGTTTTCCAACAGGATAACGCTCGCCCGCATACCACTGTTGTAACCCAACATGCTCTACAGATTGTCGACATGTTGCCGTGGCCTGCTAGATCACCAGATCTTTCACCAATCAAGCACGTATGGGACATCATTGGACGACAACTCCAGCGTCACCCCCAACCAGCATTAACCGTCCCTGTATTGACCGACCAAGTGCAACAGGCATGGAACCCCATCCCACAAACTGACATCCAGCACCTGTACGACACATTACATGAACGTTTGCGTGCTTGCATTCAACATTCTGGTGGTTACACTGGTTATTAATGTACCAGCAATTCACATTTTAAAATGGCTCTTCTCGTGCTTACATTAAGCTGTGATCTTGAAACCTTAATCGATTAAATATGTTACCTATACAAATGTATTGCCGCCATTTCATTCCTCTACAACTATTTTTTCGTGGTGTTGGGATTTTTTTTTCCGTCAGTGTATATTAACACATAACTTTTACAAGCATAATTGAATGGAAGGCTGACACTTTTCTATGGTGAATGTCACTAACTATTTCTTTAAAATTTATTTGTGCGGCAAGTTCACTATTTCACGAAAAACATTTGTACTTTATATTGAAGAACACATCTGGAAAAGTTATTGTGATTTACCTTTACAACTTAACAGAAATGTACAGCAAAAAAAACTAAGTAGCCATGGTTTTATATTAAAGAAAGTCAACAACGAGAATATTTTCGTATTATAAATATTTAACAGGAATTATAGAGAACAAATTTATTAAGGTACTTTACCTCTAAAATTTTTAATCTATACACTAGATCATCATCAGGTGTTCTTGCGTATTACTACTTCCACAGGTCTGGTGACCAAGCCTGATGGATTTGCCATCCAGCATGGTCATTGATGTTAGCACTTTAGTGTTTTGTAAATTTCCAGGGATTCCTCTAATTTCCTGATAATTGCGTGAGATTGATGTTTGATTAATTGCAAGGAGTCCCAGTACATTTTGTGGTCAGTTTGTTGTATGTGTCTGTCTAATCCTGTTTTATTTTAAATGTTCCTTATTGCTGCTTTGTGTTCATTAATTCTGGTGGTTAACCTTCATCCTGTTTCTTCTATGTATGGTAAACCACATGAACACTCTATTTTATAAATGACTCTTTCCTGGAGTAAAGCAATTTCTTCTCTTTGTTTTAGGGATGGTAAGTATTTTTTAATTTTGTTATTTAAGCCTGGCACTAACCTCATTTTATATTTAATGCTGATTTTCTTTAGTTTTTCAAACAGTTTCTTGTGGTAAGTGACTCTTGTGAATAAATATTGAATTTTCTCTTTATTTTTATCTGTAGTGCCAGTTCGTTTCTTAGTGATTTTCTTCCAGTAGTTCACAAATTTCTTTTCAAGGGTAATCATTTTCTAGTAAGATTGATTTTAACTTATTTTTATGTTTCTCCTTAGCTTCTGATGACGAATTCAGCTTTTCAACTTTTTCTTTAAAATGAAAAGCTACATTTTTCTTTATATAATTAGGGTGATCTGATTTATAATTTAAAAAATGTCCAGTATTTGTAAGCTTCTTGTATAATTCTGTGGTAAGCTTTTTTCCTTCCCACTTCAAAGTAATGTGTAGGTAATTTAGCTCATTTTCCATTTACTCTTCTAAAGTGAATTTCAAGGATTCATCTTGGGAATTAAAACCTTCTAGAATTTTTGATGAGTATCAACTCGAATCTTGATCTATGGTGAAAAGGATATCATCCATGTATCTAGTATACATGCAGAAAATAGGTTTCAATAGGAAGGCCTCTTCTATCTTACTTAAGTAATGATTTGCTAGGAGAGGTGCTAATGAAGCGCCCATTGCTAGTCCACATCTTTGTTTATAGAAGCAGCCTTGGAATTGCAAAAAAGTGTTGTTCAGAGCAAACACTGTACGTTCATAAAGGCCTATTGTTTCTTCTTTATAACCATGAAACACTACTAGGTCAGATAGGTCATCTGTTATGTAATCTATGAGTTTGTCTAAGTTAATATTCGTATACAATCAACACAACATCCAAACTTGCCATGGAAAGGTTTCCTAATGCTGGAAGTTGCTCTCGTATTTTATTCAATAGCTCTTCAGTGTTCTTTATCAGTGCCTTAGGTTTAGGAAGCAACTTCAATAAATGAAACAGTAGGTAATAATGCAGATTGGACAGAGGAGAATATTTTGAGTCAATAATAGGCCTAATAGGTTGCTCTTCTTCATGAAGTTTTAGCAAACCACACATCTGCGGAGTATGATGGGTAATTTTTGAATAATTTTTGAAGTTCTAAAACATAATAGACATGACCTCACTGTAGATGAATCATATAACATTCTTACTCTCCCCTATCTCTTCGTTAGGAGGTCATATGCTGCTATTTCCATGGGTTTCCTGATGCAGTCACAAATCTGCAAGCATAGGAATCTCATACTCTCAGCATTACAGTAAATCTCAGTGCTTTTACACGAAAGAACTAAGACAAGAAATTTTTGATAACCACCATAATGACACCTGCAACAATGAAACATGCTGCAAAGAGATCATGGGTGGTATCAAAGTAGCATCTAGCTGTGCATACAAAGTTAGCAACTTCAGCCAGTAGTCATCCCCACTGCACTGTTAGTTATACAGTTGCCACCAAATACTGTTGATTGAACCATTGCCCTTCTATAGTCTGTAATACTCCAAGCATACATTTTAAATATAAGTACACTATCTGGTAAAGTAAGGAAAGCAGCTTTCCTATCTTCACTTCCAGGTTTGGAAACTTTGAAATTCATAGTGGTCAAGACAATAATAATAAAACATGAAAAGCAACATTTTATCAATTATTTCGTACAAACCCATGGTATAACCTATGTCACTGTTGCAATGATGTAAAAAGTCAAGAATCTGTCGAGTCTCTAAAGATTGTACACAGTCAAGTCACATTATTGTGACCACCTCCTAGTTTTGAGGTCAACAGCACGTAGCCAATGAAAGAAGGCACGTGTTGTGAGCTGGCTTGGAGGGTATATAAGGTGTGCTGTAGGCATTCTGAAAAGATATCATTCATTGCTCTCATGGATAAAAGGAGCGATTTATCAGATTTGCAAAAAGGGATGATTATAAGCTTTTGGGTCAAGGGTGGCAGTATTTCTGAAACAGCGCAGTTTGTGAATTGTTCGCGTGCTGCTGTGGTTGAAGTGTATCGTGATTGGAGAAATGGCCCCATTGCAAAAAAGTGACGTGGAAACTACAGAGCACCATGTGCCATTGATGTGAGAGGTGAATGTTGGCTGTGAAGATGTGTGAGGGCCGATCGGCACACTACAGGGAGCACCTCACCCGTCGAATGAACCAGGGGGCTGCCGGAAGTGTGTCTAATATGACAGTTCAGCGAACACTGTTGTGTATGGGGCTCTGATGCAGATGGATGGTCACTGTACCTATGCTAACGAAGGTGCATCGGCAGAAAAGGCTTACATTTGCATGGCAGTATCGGGATTGGACCTCTGCTGATTGGCAAAGGATTGCCTTCTCCAATGAGTCACGTTTTCTGCTTCATCGAACGGATGGACGTAGGCGCCTAAGGCGAGAAACATCGGAAAACAAACACTCTTCAACTGTTGCTGGAAGAATACAAGCTGGAGGGCAGCATTATGGTTTGGGGAAAGTTTTCGTGGCATTCTCTCGGTCCACTCGTACCTACAGAAGGCACTATGGACTGAATTTGTTATGAATCCATCCTTGCAGACCATGCACACCCATACATGCTGATTGTCTTCTCTGGGGCAGATGGGATCTTCCAGCATGACGTGTCACACAGCTAGAAATGTCTGAGAGTGGTTGGAAGAGCACAATGAAGATTTCAAAGTACTTCATTGGCCCCCTAATTCCCCAGACTTAAACCCAATTCAGCATCTGTGGGACCACCTTGATCTATGGATCCTCCACCACGCACCCTCCAGCAGCTGTCAGATGTACAGCAGTCAGCATGGCTCCACATACATGTGAATACCTTCCAGCACCTTATTGAAGGCTACTTTGGATATTAGCTGGTGGTCACAATAATGTGACTCTACCACGTATATTCCCTCTCCACCGATACAAAACTTCAGTAAACATGATACAAATATAGATTGAATTTTTGTCTGTCTGACCAATAATGCAATAAGAATATCCCCAAAAGAAATTCTTGTCATTTTGCAAAAGTGTGTTTCTGACAACACCCATTGCATCAGAATGAATTTTCATCTCAGGTTCATAGAAAATTAGAAATAGCCCCACCGAAGTGAAAAACTGAAATGGGTAAGAAATAAGAGAAGTGGTATTAGAATTCCTAATGAGAACATGAAGCAATGATAATTTTGTATTTCAGTCCATATATACCAATTATCCCACTAAAGGGGCTCTGATGACCACCAATAGCGGTATAACTATACCATCGGGATTAGAGGAAATACTATCCCACACTCACCAATCCGCTTGGCCAGCGTGGTGAGTTATGGCCAAACCCCTGCAAAATGACTCCACAACTTAAATCTTAGATCTCAGTCTCCAGCAGCTGGAATGTACCTGGACAAGGCAGCGGCCAGTGCGGCATGAAGGCAGAGGGTGCTTAGAATCATCGGAGGACTGGACTAGGCTTCCATCTGATGCTGGCCTTGGCTATGTATAATGGACGCTCCCTATCTTCTGATTCAAGGCTTCTTGAATTGGAAGAGGAACTACAATGGATCAAGTGGGACATCGTCGGGCTAAGTGAGGTAAGGAGAAAAGGAGAAGATCTCATTGAACTGAAAAGTGGACATCTCTTCTACTATCATGGGACAGATACTGGCAGAACTAATGGTGTTGAATTTATAATAAACAAGAAACTGAAGGATAAAGTTGTAGAAGTTTAAAGTTCCTCTGACAGAGCTGCACAACTCATTATCCAACTCTCAAGAAGATACAAGGCTCAGATTATTCAAACTTATGCACCCAACACAAGTCATCCTGAAGAAGAAATTGAAGAATTTTATGAGGAAATTCGTCATCTAAATAATAAAGGTAAGCAGCACTTGAAGATAATTATGGGAGATTTCAATGCAAAAATAGGGCAACGGCAACAGAATGAAACTTCAGTAGGTAAATTCGGTCACAGCAACAGAAACCAGTGTGGAAATACTTCCGTAGAGTTTGCAGAGGCAGAAGGGTTTTTCATCATGAACTCCTTTTTCAAGAAAAAGCCACACAGGAAATGGACATGGAGACATCCAAATGGGAGGACAAGTGAAATTGATTTTATTATGGGTAACAAAAAATTCATCATAGAAGACTGCAGTGTGCTAAACAATGTCAACACAGGTAGTGACCATAGATTGGTGAGATGCAAGATGCACCTCAACTCTAAACTCGAATGTGGCAAACTCATAAGACAAGCAAAATGTATTGACATAACCAACCTTAAAAAACACCATAATACCTTCAAGTTGGAACTGAAGAACAGAGCCTCTGCTTTAGAAGGATTAACATCAGAAGAAGTGGATATTTCTGAAGTTAACAGAAAAGTAACCAAAGCTCTTATGGAAACAGCAACAAAATTAGCTGGGTCTAAGAACAAGTTGCATGTGAACAAATTATCAGGAAAAACCAAAATGTTGATGCAAAAAGAAGAGAGATAAGGACAACTAAAGAAGATGTGACTTCCAAAGTGGAATATATAGAGCTATGCAAGACAGTACCAAAAAGTATCACTGAAGACGTAAGGAAATTCAACTGTGAACTAATGAGGAAAGCAATTGAAAACAACCAAAGCCTAAAGATAGCAAAGGGACATCTCAGAAAGGGAAGAAAACAGATTATGGCACTGAGAAAAGAAGATGGTTCTGTAACAAGAAATAGAGGCAAAATTTTGACAAGAGTGAAAGATTTCTACTCCAAATTATATGAAAGGGATGATACATGTACTCCAGACATCATGAAAGGTACCAGTCCTCCCAGCAGAAGTTGCACATGAAATCAAGAACATGAAGCGGGGGAAAGCTCCAGGAGAAGATGGAATTACTGTAGACATCATACAAGAAGCAAGTGGAAAAATTGAAACAGAACTCGTCCAAATTTTCAATTAATGCCTTAATGAAGAGAAGATTCCTGAGGATTGGAACAACGCTACAATGATCCTGCTACATAAAAAAGGTGGCATTGAGGATCTCAGGAACTGCAGACCTATCAGACTCCTATCAGTGGTTTATAAAATCTTCACTAAAGTTATTTCACACCGCTTGAAGGTAACACTGGACATGGCTCAACCAAGAGAACAAGCTGGATTCAGGAGTGGCTATAGCACTATAGATGATATCCATGTACTGAGAGAACTAATTGAAAGAGCGAGGGAATATGAACTTCCATTGTGCATGGCTTTTGTCGATTATGAAAAGGCCTTTGATTCAGTGAAACCATCAGCAGTTACAATGGCTTTGAAATCCTGTGGTACTGAAGATGCATACATTAATATTATTAATAAGATCTATGAAAATGCAAGTGCAAAGATTCGGCTGTTTGAAAACACAACACACATAAAAATTGGAGAGGGAGTGAGACAAGGTGACACTATATCTCCCAAACTCTTTAATGCCACATTGGAAAATGTCTTTCAATCACTGAACTGGGAAAACAAAGGGATAAAGATTAATGGAGATTATCTAACTCACCTTCGATTTGCTGATGACATAGTCATTTTTGGAACTACCCCATCACAGCTGCAGAGTATGATCCAGGAACTTGCTGACAAGAGTAAAGAAATGGGACTAAAAATGAACTTTCAGAAGACAAAAGTGATGTACAATGCTTTTACAAGAAATGAAGATTTATCGATTGATGGAGAAAAGCTGGAGATAACAGATACGTACGTTTATCTTGGACAGCAGATATCAAGTGAAGGTCACATTGATGAAGAAATTAATCAGCGTATAAAACTTGCCTGGAGAGCTTTTGGAAGAAACAGCATAATTTTCAAGAGCAATATGCCATTATGTCTTAAAAGAAAAGTGTTTGATCAATGCATCCTTCCAGTGCTTACGTATGGTGCAGAGACATGGACCTTAACTAAAAGAGACATACAAAGGCTGCAGACAACTCAAAGCAGCATTGAGAGGTGCATGCTTGGTGTAACCAGGAGAGATAAGAAGAGGAACACGTGGATCCGAAAAACGACAAGAGTGGAAGACATCATGATCAGAGTTAAATCCCTGAAATGTCAATGGGCTGGACATACTGCCAGAAGGAAAGACCATCGATGGACAGCTGAAATTTTAGATTGGATTCCAAGGGGCAGGAAAAGACCCAGAAGACCACATGGGAAATGGGTGGATGAAATTTGAAAGTATGCGGGAGTAACATGGGGTAGACTGGCACAAGGCAGATCGTTGTCGAAGAAACTTGGGGAGACCTCCGTCCAGCAGTGGAATGATAATGGTTGGCAATGATGATGATGCCAATTAATGTGCAAAATGTAGCTCCTTTCAAAAGATTCCTTTTCCTTCACACTTTCCTTTCAAAAGATTCCTTTTCCCACACACACACACACACACACACCACCACCCCGTAATAAAATCTCACCCATATCCATCTGATTGCATGCCTTAATGTTTGCAGAAGGATACATCACTACTTGAAAGTTACATTGCTCTGGAGTGGGAATGAAACCCACATCATCTCCTGACATCCATTTCAGCATGCTACCATTACACCACCCAAAAGAATGAAGTTCCAATCACCTGAAGCTAAGCAATTCTAGCTTAGGAATGTGAACAAGGAATCTCATTGTCCTGGATGGAATAACAGTGGCATGCTCAAACACAAATTGGGAGGTGCAGGTTTGATTTCCATGTCAAATCTTGTTAACAAGGGCTCAGAACCTTCAAAACTCACATTTGCTTGCTTTTTGCTATATTAGTAGCATCTCTGGAGCACATAGAAAATACACAGTTGTTGTTTTTTATAAACTGATATTTACTTAGCAGACTCGATCATTAATTCCAAAGTATAAAATATTTTCTTCAGCATAAAAGAACATTTTTATACACTTTTCTTTCACACTTTTAAAAAATCATTTCAAGACAGGTAAAAATATTTACAAAAAGTCTTATGTAGAATGGTGTAGGAAATACAATTAACTATTTTGTTTAGTCTTTGTGACAAAAGAATTGAAGATCTTGAAAGGTTACTTTTACTTAATGTGTAAACACGTCCTGAGTAGCAGGGTTCACTTGAGTTAACACAGTATCAGCTGGAATATCTTTGATATCTGGACCATCAGGAAGACAAATGAAGGAGATGGTCTCCTCAGGAAGAAAAAGCTGACTCTATTTTGAGGGGGGAGGATCAGCATGAGTGAGCAACTGAATGAGCTATAAGCAGTCATCCATCCCTAATGTAGGGCCACAGGTTCAAAGGCAAAGAGAGAACCAGTGCCGTAAGACAAACACAGCATCTGTACTTCACCAAGATTTAAACCCAGACCCATCTCAGACAAATGGTCAGAAGCCAGTCAGTGGCAGCTTTTCAGGTGAAGTAGGTGAAGTGCCTCTTCACCTATTTTACTCAAAATAAAGTTTTATTCAGTATTTTTTATAATATATTATTTTTTGCCTTAATTCAGTTCCAAAATACTCAAAATTTTGAATAGATATTAATTCACATGGCGCGCTCAATACGGAAAACAAATCCTTATACGCAAAACAGTGCAAGTGAAGAGCCGAAATGAGAATGCTTGGAAGTCTGCAGTTTTCCGCCGAGTTGCCATGGTAACCGTGACGTCACTCTCCCCAATCTGCTCGCTCAAGTGAAGTGTTCCAGCTTCAGGCGCCTTACCTCTGCATCTTTCAGTTTTTGAGCGTAAAGTCGTGAGAGATCATGGTGGAGCGGGCAGACTAGCAGGATACCTTGCAATCTGCTAGGGCTTTTTCCTTGTGGTACATTATTTTCCGAAATGAATTTGTTCTTTCGTGCTTTGTGATTATTTGTTGAAAGCTTTAACTGATATTTTAGGTTTGTGTACAATTTAACTGATAGTGATAGTTTTTAGTATGCATCCTGTGGACGACATTGTTTGTAATTTATTGCAAACTCCATTTACTCTGTGCAAATTTGAAGATAAGAGAGACATTTTGCTTCAAGGACGACCGACGGATTCACTGACAATTGTTGCCAAGAACAAAATCAAGAAGAGCGGTAAATCTAAAAATAGTAATTTAAAAAATTGTTGGTTTACTGAACATAAATGGATTTGCAGCACTTCTGTGTTTTTTTTGTTTTTTTTTTTTTTTTTTTTTTGGGCTCTGCTTACTTTTTAGTAATAAACATTCGGCGTGGAATAAAGACGGATTCTCAGATTTATTAAGCGTAACACGGTCACTTCATAAACATCGTGATTCTAGCAAACACCTGAAATGCGGATTAATGTTAAGGAATTTTGAAAAAATTCAAAACACCATTGCCGATGCCCTGAAGAAGAATGCTAGGCTTTTGAAAATGCATTTTAACAAAAACGTTCTTTTAAATAGACTTTTCCTGCAGACAGTGATTGATGCAGTATTAGAGCGAACAAGAACTAGCATTCCATGGCCATGAGGAAAGCATGGGCTCGATAAATCGTGGGAATTTCATTGAATTACATTCATTGATGATATGAAGAAGTTCTTTAGAAATTGAAAATCAATACGAAAGAATAAAAAACTATTCAAAATGAATTAATTGAATGTATTTCTGAATATATAAACGATCACGTCAAAAATTAAATAATTTTTTATTTTTGATTCAGAAGGTGTATTGGTTGAGGGATTTTTGGGTTTCCATGATGTGAATGAAGATAGAACGTCAGGCACTTTATACAAAATTCTAGACAACATTTTGGAACAGTCTGATTACCAACACAAATAAATAGGACAATATTACGATGGGGCAAGTATAATGCCTGGACACTTAAATGGGCTACAGAAGAAAAAATTCAAGGATAAAGCTTCTCAAGCTGTTTTTGTTCATTGCTTAGTTCATCGTTTGAATCTTGTATTACACCAGAGTTTTTCTAAAATTTCTAAGTGTCAAATACTTTTTGCAAGCCTCAGTGGAATTGCTTCGTCCGTTCACCATTCTGCGAAGCGGTCTTATACACTTATATCAACAACCACAAGACGCAGACCAACCATAACAGAAACTCGATGGTCCTTCACTTCGAAATTAGTAAGTGTAGTTGTTGAAGATTGGGATAAATTGAAGGAAGTGTTAGGATTTCTGACGAATAGCGAATAATCAGACAAAAAATAAATTCATCTTGCCAAGGGATTTTTGAATGATATGGACACTTTTGAATTTACATTATTGGCTCCCCCGATCTATTATTCGAACTTTTGAAGAAAAAATAACTAAACATAAACTACTGTGTAACTCCAATTAAAAAAAAAAAAAACCTCGTGAAATTTTGAGCCATAAAAGGAATGATGAGTTATTTGAAACATAGTTTGGAAAAGCTAGCAAAATAACAGAAATAAGCACGGGAATATGCTGCTCTTACACAGGAAACAATTTTTCAAAATTATAAACAATTGTATTTTGAAATTTTGGACCACATTCCTATGGAAATGTATATAAGATTTCAGGACTGTAAGAAACTTCAATTTGTCCAACTTGCTGACACAACCAAATTCGAATAATTTAATGCATGCTTTCCCTCTCGCGCTCTTGAAAATCTACATTTTTACGGAAACATATTTACTAAACACCAGCGCCTTAAAAATGAACTGAGTCTTGTATATGCCAATGAAAAATTAAGGAATATATTGACTCAAGAACTCCTTCGAGTGTTTCACGGAGACAAACACATTTTTACAGAATATTATAAATTGGTTTTCTCAGTTTAACAATTCCATCTACAAGTGTGCCAGTGAAAAGAAATTTTGTTAAAAGAATACAAACTTGCTCAAGAAACACTAGTTCCCAAGATAGACTTGCTTCTTTGGCAAATATGTCTATTCAGGAAGACATTTTATTGATGCTCACAACGAAACAACCACCTAACCATCTTATGACGACATAATCAACAAATTTGCAGCTTTAAAAGGAAGAAAAATTTATTTAATATACGAAAAATTAGGTAACTCCTCATTAAGGGATTTCCATTGTAGACAGTAGATATCTTTTCATACTGCTCTTGTACCTCTTCACCTATTTTTCCAACCACGAGCCGCCACTGAAGCCAGTATTTAGACCACTGCACCACAGGGGCAGCACTTCTTTCTATTTGGTAAAGGGTAAAGGTTCTAAACCATGTCTCACAAGCACACATGCAAGCCACCCTGCTTCATAATATTCAGCAGCAATATAAGCAGAAGATAATCATCTTTCAGATACAACATGGAACATTTTATTGTCACTGAATGAACAAAGCTTAGTAATGAGATCATATTGTGACTATGGCACAACATAGTGAATCTTCAATCCCAGAAATAGAGCTTGCATCTTGAAATCTGATAAGTAACTTTCTTTCACTTAAGATGTGGCCATCACTTGTTGAGTATTCAAAGTTAATGCCCTGAATGCTCTGCCTTAAGAACTCAAAAAGGTCCTATGGTATCATGATCTAATTATTGTAGGTGCATTGGAGATTTGCTTTGGCAGCAAGGTGCTTTACAGTACCTCCTAAGCAATCGCATGCACTTTTGCCATAAGATATAGCAAAGAAATGCCATTCAGTATTCAGTTCAAAATCCCCCTTAAAGTGAGAAAAGTTCATTTTTTTTATATTGAACATATTTTTTAAAGATTTGGTATGACATTCTTAAGGAGAAGGATAAGCTTGCTCTGAAGAGTATAAAAAGCAACATTATTTTAAAACAACCAGTCAGAAATGAACACAAAGTTCATGTGCTTCAGTTCCATTTCTTCACAGTAGTAAAGAATATATGGGTGGATAGTTGCCTGCATACTTGCCCAATGAGAAAATTGAACTCACCTAGTAAAGATAAAGGACTAAGTTTCTGCAAAATCCCAGGTTGGGAGAGTTTCCTCTTCAACAATGTTGTATTTTAAGAAATTATGGAATGATTTCTGCTGTTGTCTAATGAACTCATAAGTTTTAAATTTTATTAGCCCATCACAAAAAGCTTCAATAAAGTTACCACCTCCTTTAAATACAGTCTCCAGTGTACAGTGATCTGTTCAAAAGTAAATTTCACCCACTTTTTAAAAGTGAATTTATCAACAAACTCATCCTTAAACTTTTAAGTCAAAGCAGTTTTTAACTGATCAACTCCAGGGCATTCCCTACACTCGTGCAAATGGCATATTGGATGTGCTGATAATTGAGGCCAAACAAGTTCTATAAAACTTAATATCTTTGATGAAGGGGTAAATGATTATTCTGTATTATTTAAATCTGTATTTTCAAAATATGCTCCACTCATCATAAATTTTATATTTTGATGAACAGTGCAAGCATATACTGCATGTGTCCTACTTTTACCAGCCAAAATGCTTTGTTTTCAACATAATTCACGGAATTTTATGAACAAAAATTTTTTTCACTAGGAACTACTTTGTTGGATGCCAGATAAAGTTCTTTTAAATTTACTAAAAGTAACCTTTTCTGGACATTGGCATGGGTATTTTCTTTGTAACTAAAGCAGCAGTCTTCTTCTCAGATTCCAAAATATTTTTCTAAGAATACTCTGATTTAAGAATTATTTTTCTAGATTTAGGGCTTGGTGATGATAAAACACCTTTCTGTGCTACTTGTTTTTGTTTTTTTTACAGACCTACCCATATAATTACCAAACTCATCTGGATTTTAGCAACTGACAAACTTATTTTGCAAGACGAAAGAATTGCAATTTTTTTCACTGCAATGTTTTGTTTTTGAAAACTTGTCTTTCAATTGTGATAGCACCTCTCATCTCCTTTTTGTGCTGATTCAACAGGAAAAAAACTTTGTTTTATTTTTAGAATAACCTTAAATTTACTTATTTCCAATGTAGCATAACTACGGTGACCAACTTTTCTCTTGTTTATGGTTGAATGGCCTATAAGTGATAGTGATATATTAAAAATTTCAAGTGAGGTATCAGGTTCAATAAACTGAAAATATTCATCATTACTTAGGTCAGATATTTTATCACTATCAGCTGTAGATCAAGATACTTTGTGAGCATAATTATGTTAGTTTTTTTGCTCCCATCACTAATTTTCTTATCATTTCTAAATCATCTTATAAGCATATCCAACCTCTTACTTTTCTTAGGCTTTAACTTCAGTCTGTAATTAGTTCTGAAAACAGATTACAACATTTCACTGAACAAACTGACCAATATTTACCCTTTTTTTTTTTTTTTTTTTTTTTCAGTCAAGTTGGAAGGGAGTTTAAAGTTTAATTTTACACCAAATATATCACTTCAAAATAAATAACTGAAATAAAGTTTCACCCACCCTACTTCACCAATGTAAACGCTATACTTTGCCATTGTACAACTACTCCACAAAACACAAGTTACCATACCACTTCACTATACATACAAGTCACTATTACAGGCTCACAAACAACTCAGCTGAATAGTCAGGAAACCAAATGAGAGCATATTTCTATTCAGAGTAATTCTTAACTCAGAGTACTAGCCTGGGATTGATTTAGTCCAGCTGGAAATTTTGCCAAGAGAGCCACAATTACTGTTTTCCCACTAAGTTGAAGTTTTAAATATTAAATATATTTTGATTCTTAAGAAAAACTGCTATTTTACTGCCACTTCTCTTGATTTACAAGAAGCAGTGACTATTAAAACTTATGCAAACAGGGATGCATGTGGTGCTGTTGTAAAATTTGTAGCATTCACTGATGATTCAATCCACTCTGCTCACAAACATTTTACACACTGCAGTTAGGATGTGAAAACATATATGTCAGAACATCCATATCTTCCCCACATGGCTGGCATGTATGGAGTCGTAACATATACTGCCAGTGTTATGCAATCAGCAAACTACATTCTTGATGGTATTATGATCAGAATGTCTGGCATTAGGAAATTGCACATGACAGTACATTTGTTCCACTGCACGAACATTCAAGTTGCTTTCACCATAAATCTAAATCATTCCTCAAAATTCCTCATTCATACAAATGCAGACATTGTTCTTAAGTTAATACAATCACACACAGCTTTTTTTAAACTTACAACAAAGCCACAACTACAGAAAAACTTCTGCTTTCAAGCATCAGATACTGGCTGACAACACTGGGTACACCATGCCCAACTTTAAATATCATGATATATTATTAAAACAACTAATCACTTACTCAAAAGATCATGGTCACTTTATTCCCTTAACACTTCTAGCACGTCCATCATCATCATCATGCAAATCCGCTGGCCTTGATGGACGTGCTAGAAGTGTTAAGGGAATAAAGTGACCATGATCTTTTGAGTAAGTGATTAGTTGTTTTAATAATATATCATTAATGAATTGCACGTAAATATGCGCACGTTGTTGATGTTTTAATACCTTGAAAATGTGCAAATATTACGATTTAAATATCATTTTGAGTGAGCAAGTCTCATAAAAATGGAAATGCATACAAATTTACTGCCATCCTTTGTTTCAGGATAAACACATTATTTACTATTTTTGCTACAATAAGATTTTGTAATTGACTTTGTTGCCTTATCTCCAAAGGGGGGCAAGACAGCTCCTTACTTCCCCACTGGGGATGAGAGGGTCCAACATTGTTTCATTGTGTAGCACCATAGGGGTTTTCCTGTACATCTGCATAAAAAGTATGATGCTATCACTGGTCCATGACTTTCCTAGCTACCCAGTATAGTGTCACTTTCATTACACTCAAAAGAAAAGATTTTCAGATTCATTTCATCAACATCGAAGGTTTGGACACTGACATCAGATATGTTCACAGTGCATATGCATATACCTGTCTCTCTGTATTTCTATAGATACACACCAATTTAAGGTTGTTTATATAATATTCGAAGGACCAGTGGCACACCAACGGGTGAGGTCCAACAGGCCGAGAACCCCTTTCCCCAATAACAATAGTGACCCTAATGTCAAAGATGTGCATTATAAAGTGCTGGATGAAATGAGAAAAAAGTCAAAGAGATTTGCTTTGGTACTGTGAAAAACACCGATTTTCTTATTACACTTCTTGGTGAACATGACAACTTCCACTTTAAATTGTTCCCTAAATTTTAATTGAAACACGTGGACTGACGGTCAGACGAACAGACAAAGTGCTTACATAGAGTGAAAGTTACGTTAGGTCTCTAAAGGCTACCCAGAAATGCTTAAATTTTAATCTCAAATGGAACCCAAGGCAATCATAAAAAATGTAGCACAGATGGAGGTGCAGGCAAATGGACAAATACAAAGTGCAAACATGGTGTGTTACTTACTCCTGATTTTTGAAAGCCTTCCAGAAAATTTTCCATTTGTCTCAAATGGTTCCTGAGAGGTGAATTATTTATCAAAAACAGGCAGACTGACAACAAAGTGCTGACATGGTGTTGGGTGTGAGAGTTGCTTGCTATCTCAAAATGTCATTCTGAAAATATCTACCAGTTTGAGATAGAATCACTGATTTGTACTCATCCCACTCTAATATTAAATCATCATCAAGGTTTAAGTATTCAGCCAGCTCCATTACTTCAGCAATGCCATAAAGGCTTAGAGTAGTTTCTGACCTTACTTTTCTAACTGTCTAGAAATGTTTCATGCAAATGATCAATAAATGCATGTGCATCTCTTTCAAACAAATGGACTGTTAGGGTAGGGCTGTCATTTTAAGCTTTAGAGTAAGCAGGGTGGGATTTTTTTAATGAAAGGGCAGGCAGGGTACAGCACCCTTTTAACAACAGCTAGGTGAAACCTGAAATATAAGCATCTCGGAGTAACATGGAGAAGACAGGCTCAAGACAGACAATTGTGAAAGAAACTTGGGGAGACCTTCATCCAGCAGTGGATAGAGAATGGTTGACAATGATGATGATATATATGTATGTGTAGTGCGTCTCAAAGATTATACTTTCTAAACTTCCCTTCTCTCTCTTTGTCAAAATCTTGGGTGCACCCCTGAGAAGGGCCATCATAATTCCTATCTTATCTCAAGTTTGGATCAATGGTGTTTTGTTCCCTCTATTAACTTCCAAATCTCTCACTTTGTAACATTACTGCTAATAAGTCCAGTGCAGGTAACCTTAAGTTTCACAGGAAGTTTAAGAAAGGAAATAATAATATTGGCAAAATGTTTAAAGTGCTAATGTAAGATGCTTGCAAAGAGTTAGACTAGTCCTATTAGGGAATTATTTGGAGAATACATGTTCCATTTATGACCGGTAATGGCCTAACACATCTGAGAAGCTTTTAAACATTGACTACCACATTTCTTACATATACAGAAAATACAACAGAAAAACTTTTGGACAAATTACTTTTCAATAGAATGTGAAATTGCCTCTTTGAGATAAAAAGGTGCAGTAAAACCATATGCTGCATTTTCAAATAAGGGCAACCTTTATGACAGCTGCAAGTTATGAGCAGAAAACTGCTTTACAACCTTATGTTTCAACATGATTTTTACACTGCTTTTTTTCATGCATTTAAAAATCACTGTCATGTTTATACTGGAAATCAGATAATGAATAATTTAGAGCAAAAATATACTTTTTAATTCTGGTAACAGCTAAAAACGTCTATAAACAGGAAAGACAATAGGTATAAATAAACCAATCTGAAAATTTATTTTAACCTTTCTGTTACTTTAATAATGGGTTTCATTTGTGTGATGTTAAGAACAATAACAAGAAAATTAATTATCTGTACAAAGGGTCCCAGGAATGGCAAAAGAATTGTTTGCATCATTTTTAGCACAGAATTGCTACTAGCAACTGCAATCTGGGTGAATACAGTCGATACATTATGAAAATGTATCTTATTGTCCTCGCATAAATTAAGAATAGCCATAATTTATCGAGAAATAACAAGAATATATGCATACAAAGTATGCCTGCTCTTGTTTTCATAGAATTAGAAATCAGTAGCCTGTTGACTACCTATGGTTTTTAAAACACATCAGTATGCACACATTCATGGAATTGAATTCAGATTCTAACTTAAAAACCACTTTAACTTAACTTGGTTCCTGCAGCCATGATAATAGTTTCCCTTTCCTTGTGGTGAGACCTTGAGGAGATTCTAGGCATACCAAATGGCTCTGAAAATACTGATGTTCACAATGTGGTACTCTCCCACATTTCAGGATCTTAGATAACTGCCTAAGTTCTATAATGGCCTGTCTGGCAATGCATGACTCAGAACAATTACACAGCAATCAATCTACTAAAATAAAGTGTTAAGTGATCAAAATATCTTACATTGGCCTGCAGCAACTGCTTTTTTGTAAAAACAATATTTCAGCAAAAAAAAAAAAAAAAAGGAATGCCGTTTGAACATAATATTTACCTTATTTTGTTCAATAAAATTTCGTGGTGGCAATGGCAAAAGCTGAGGAGACATTGGTTCATTGGCATCAGAATAAGAAAGAGATGAATAATCTCTCCTTTTTGACAATGAAGATCTAGCTCGACGTGAGGAAGAGCGAGTCTCGGGTGAACTCCTTGGAGCAGGCGATTCCTTCCCAGTAGAACGCAGTGAAGTATGATGATGAACAAGATGGAGGTCATGTCCATGGGATGGTTGGTAAGTAGATGGAGTATAATGACAGTATGGATAGCATGTTGGATCTTCACAGATATCCCCTGAATATGGAACCATTTCTGTATTAGGAACAGCAGGTCCACCATGGTGACAACAAAATGGAACCACTGGCACTGGAGGGGGTGATGGGCAGCACCACGAGGATCGGGCAGGCGACACATGGTAGTATCCATGTCCAGTCCAGCATGGACTAGGAGAAAGCCTGTAACCAAAACTATCAGCAATGGGAGGCTGTTTAGGGCAGAAGGCTGATAGCCTTTTATATGGTAAGTTAGGATTACTCTGAGAAGTTAAAGGTGTGGTACTCCTTTCTGCTATGTTTGAAGGAAAGGGCTGCTTTGTATCCACTGGAATAGTGCACTTTTCACTTGAGAACCCTTTCCTTGTGCTCAAAGAATTAGGACCAAGCCACTCAAATTCATGTGATGCCAAACAAGTATCATTTCCAGATTTCATGGTACACTCATTTTCCTCCTCATCATCATCATCCATGTCATCATCATGATCACATGCTGAACGACCATGAGAACTCATCATAAAAAATTTTAAACATTAAGAAAATTTAGTTGGTTTTATTTCAAGTGATATGGACATATAATGCTTCATTTTGCATCACATTCTTATTTCCTGATGGCAAGCTTATAAGTTTTTTTTTTTTTTTTTTTTTTTTTTTTTTTCTTAGTTATACATGATATATTTTTTTTTGTCAGCACATAAAATCTACAAGTAAAGACAACTTCTTCCACGAAACAAAGTCCGTCTGGTAAGACCCAATATTATTTCAGTCGAAATTCTAATGCATGCAAGATGCGAAGTTTTCACCAAGCAGAATATATATTTGGCATGAACAGTGTGCTAATTAAAGCACACAACTGGTATGTTTTTCGGACTGAATGCTCTCTATAATAACAGAAATCCAACGTTTCGCCGCTGACGGAACAGTTGCTATTCAAAGCCCGTCATCTGTAATGACAGATCAACAACTGAAAAGCACCTCAAAGCCGCGAGCGCCCGCCGAATTTCTTTTTCGGTCACAAACAGAAGAGTTTTTGTTATCGTCTTGCGCCAAAGCTACGCGCGCACAGAACCGGAAGAGTCGGAGGAAGGGCGCGTCCCATTGACGCTGGAAAGGAGCTGCGGAGCCAAGGTATAGCAACCACTCGTCAAGTCGTTCGAAACCGTCGAGCATCAGCACGACGACTGAAGGAAGGCATCCCGAGATCAGAGAATGCCATCCCAGTGATGCCAGCAGGCCCCGAGTAAGAAGGGAACACATGGCAGACCTGGCGAACTTCCCGCACGCCGCGCCGGTTACGTCAGAAAACCAGACCTATATCACATCCTACATAAGACCCAAAACACACGCAAGCACTCTAGTAAAACGTGGCCAGTTACCACTTTTAACAACAGTGCGCATACACGATGATGCATTCCACTAATAAAAGCACAAGAAGAAAAAAAAAAAAAACTGATTCTTGATAGTGATATCGGTCGCTGAACTGCAAAAAGTAAACGGAACTGGATGCATTCGAATATTAATCATACCGTATTACAACACTACCCCATTAATGCCGCCCATAAGCTTAAGTTAGGGTTTAATTCTCGGGGGGGGGGCAAAATTGCAAAAAAGTTAACCCTGATTTTTTTTTTTTTTTTTTTGGCGATTCGGCTACGAATCTGGTCACAATTTAAATAATTTAATCATGACTAGAGTGAGTTTCTTTTTTAAGTGTATTATTTGAAAGCAACAAAACTATGTTTATTTGGAAAAGTAAAAAGTATTTGAGGGGAAGTTTGCCACTGGTGATAATTCAGCATCATTAAAACGGAATGCATTTGCAATATGACACCTACCTACTTTACAGAAAGTTCTTTCTTTTTTTGATTGGAGGTTTAACGACCACCGTGAGCAACTCAATGGGCTATAAGCAGTCGCCCGTCCCTAATTTAGGGTCACTGGTTCCAGGGAAGGGAGAGAGCCAGTGCCGTAAGACAAACACAACAGCCATGCCTCACGGGATTCGAACCCGGACCCCGTTCGGACGAATGATCAGAGGCCATCGCTTAGACCACTGCGCCACCGGGGCGGCGTTTACAGAAAGTATCAACAACGTTAGCAAAGGTCGGTACGCCGCTTAGATATATATATATTTTTTTATTTTTTTTGATTGGAGGTTTAACGACCACCATGAGCAACTCAATGGGCTATAAGCAGTCGCCCGTCCCTAATTTAGGGTCACTGGTTCCAGGGAAGGGAGAGAACCAGTGCCGTAAGACAAACACAACATCCATGCCTCACCGGGATTCGAACCCGGACCCCTTTTGGACGAATGATCAGAGGCCATCGCTTAGACCACTGCGCCACCGGGGCGGCCCGCTTAGATATTACTGGATTCGCTGAAGTAAATCACAGCAGGAAGCCAATAGATGGAAAAAAGGGAGGGGTGGGGGGATATTACTGCAATTTCTGCAAAGCGTGTACTTTCTTTTAAGTAGAGACACTGCTTAATGATCATTTCTGAAACTGTAGAATTTTCCTGCACATTGCTACGTTTAAAAAAAATAAAATAACAAGAAAGAAGTCACCGAACTTGCGGAGGGTGGTGAGAACTTCGTTTGACAAACTCAAATCATGAGTCTTTTTTTTTTTTTTTTTTTTTTTGTCACCTGAAATGTGTGATTTGTAGTTTTAACAAAAAAATCCACGACAACAAATTGAATGCCTCTCCCCCCCCCTCCAGATCAATTAGGCCTTTTTAAAAGCAGACAGATGCTGTCAAATACCCAAGTGCCCGACTAGGGGTATTTGAAAAATCAAAAGGCATGCGAAAATGCTAACAGCGGGTAGAGGCTAAGTAATGTTAAAAGAACTTTTTTTACCCACAAGAGAAACTCAGACGCCACCTGCCGGGAAAATTTTCATCGGAAAATGCTGGAAAGCTTGGGTTACGGATGAAGAAATCGGATTCACGCGCGCACACACACACACACACAAAAAAAATTGTGAATTTAAGGAGCGGAGATATAATTTAATTCCAAACGAAAATATTACGTTAACCTCCAAGCAGGAAAACGTCAACTTACAGTAGCACTTCGTAATTTACTAAAAAATTCAGTTTCTCAATGACCTTTCAATACTACTTTCATTCGCTTACGAATACGGACGAGCATTTTGGAGCTCTAGGCAGCGATTTGGATGACGCCTCTCATTTCTGTAGCAATGTTTTTTCTTTTTTACCTTTTCTTTTTTTAATTGTTGCATTACACGAAGCAAAAAGTGTCTAAATAATCTGCTTTATAACAGCAATTTGATGACAGCCTCATTTTAAGCATTTTGTACGACACTTCTAATGTAATTGCTTTGCCTGTCCGTCCTTCGTCGGGCAAATTGCGTACACGTTGCTGTCTGTGACTGCTAAAACAAAAATTTTAATGACTCAAAATCTGAAGTAATTCACATGTTTAATATAGTTCATAATTTTCCCACTAGGACTCTGAAAGTTGGAATTTTGATATTTTTACAGTGATGTTGAAGAGGTTATCCAGTTAGAGCCACCACCAAGAGAAAAAAAAAAACAAATGCCTGATAGGTCGTGTGAAATGGTGAATTTTTTTTTTTTTTTAGTTTCCTTCTTATTTCCCACTGCGCATGCAAATTTTTGAATGCCCATTCAAAGATAAATTTCATAACTGCGAAAACTCTTTTTGCATCTTTGCAAAGAAAGCAGTTTTTCTTTGTTTTTTACAGCAAATTATAGGCAGTGACAGTAGGAAAATTTAATGCTTCGAAATTACCTTCTTAAAAGGCTCTTTCAGCCAGCTGAATCATACTTTTTCTACTTAATCTATCATAAAATGCTCTTAATATCCACACCCTTGAATTTCCTTTCCAAGACATGATGAAGCTTACGGGTTTTCAAAACTCCTGAGAACAGGAAATTAAAATTAACGACTAACATGTCTACGTGCACCTGTTTATACTACACTGCTGGACAATTGCTAAGGACGGATCATAAACGGCTGTATAGCGCTTAAAAAAGTGAGTGTGGTTGGATGCCAAGCGAAATAAAATAATGTCAGAATGCCAGGACATTACAAGAAAGACAATTTATTGTGCTCTGAAATCCAGAAGGCTTTGGAACGTGTTCAAGGGACAAACAGGTCATTTTGTGCAGAATACGTATACGTAAACGTGAAAAATGCAATTACCCTCCGCCGGCGTTCCGGCGTAAGATGTCAATACAGGATATGGCCACCATGGAGGGCGATGCAAGATTCCACACGTCGTGTCATGCTTTGCACAACATTATCAAGCAGCTGTTGGGGTAATTTATCCCATTCCTCTGTCAGTGCACGGATGAGGGTGTCCTTGTTTATTGGAGGGCATTGGCGACCAGCAAGACTCCTCCCCAAAGCATCCCACACATTTTCAATGGGATTCAGATCTGGAGAACGTGCTGGCCATACGAGGCGTTGAATATCCTTGCTCTCAAGACACTCCTGGATAGCGACTGTTCGATGACATGTTGCGTTGTCGTCCATGAAAATGAATCTATCGCCGACAGCACCACGGAACATGCGAACATGAGGTAGCAGAACATCTTTAATGTATTGTTGGCCAGTCATAGTCCCAGTTGGAAGCACATAGAGGAGGGACGTACGGCCATTGATCATGATGCCAGCCCATACTATGACACTACATGTCGGATATCGGTCCTTTTCCTGTATGTTTGCTGGACAATATGCAGTACCACTATCACGCCTGATCAGTTGTCGTCGACAATCAAACGATAGACTGTATCTACTCTCATCTGAGAAGAGAACAGCAGACCAGTCGTTAATAGTCCAATTGCGACGTTGATGGCACCATTGCAAACGGGCGGTACGGTGACGTCTGGACAATGGGATGCACACAACAGGACGGCGGGCGTATAGTACCCCTTCATGCAAACGTCTGGCGACAGTTTTTCGGGAGATCCGCTTGCCAGTAGCAGCCATAAACTGATTTGCTACCTCACTAGCTGTGCTGCGCCGGTGTCTTTTTGTTGATAGCGCTATGTACCGATCTTCTGCAGGTATCGTACTGCGAACACGACCTCCCCCGTGACGTTTGCTACACTCTCCATTTGTTTGGAATGATTTCCAAAGCCTTGAAACAACACTGTGGCTGACGTCGAACTCCCTGGCAACATCTGTTATTTTTCGCCCTTCTTCAATCTTGCCAATAATACGGCCACGCGTAAAATTATCTAGGTGATGTCGGGAAGACATACTGAAAATTGCAAGTTCGTCAACTGATTCTTTCCCTTTCAACTTTGCGTTTGAACAACAACGGTCAATACGCGTCAAATCCTTTATATCTCTTATCAGCGCTATGACGTCACGAACAAATTCGGCAATCCAAAATTTGAATACGCACAACACGTCTTACTGTATCCCGCACTTATGCTAATTTCCACATTTTCCTGCCTTCCATTTTATGGTTGCTATCGTTGCTATTGTCATCCGTCCTTAGCAATTGTCCGGCAGTGTACAACCCATACAGCACATAAAAACAGCTTAATTAATTTCGTTTCTAAAAGCGTTTTGGAAACACATGCACCCCATTCTCTGCCTACCTAAACTTTACAGCAGAACAGACATATATTTATTTTTCTAGATGTGAAATAATGGCAAATGGCAAAGTTTTTACACAGAGAATGGATTTTTCCATAGAATTAATCTTTTGCTATATGTTAACATGTTTTTCTGCATCTGTAGTGCTTCTCTGAAATCCAAAATTCTGCCGCTGCGTGGGCCCTGTGCTTCAAAACATCTTTCCCATAGTACCCTAGGACATTCACTTACTTTGAGTTCAGAAGCTATCGCAATAATAAGGGTTATACGTAGGTCGTTCAAACGAGACTGACTTCACAGCGCCAAACCAAACCCACGCAGAAATATGCAGAACTCTGCCTGTGTCCGAACAGCTGTAAGCTCAGTAACGTGACTACGTGTCGTTACAGCGCTCCGACAGTTCATTCTTGTAATAGACAGCATGGAGTTCAGACGTATTTCTGCAACCCAGTATGGATTTAAAACTGGAGCAAAGTTTAGGAGCTATAAAAGTTTTGCGGGCGTTTGAATAAAACCGCCACAGAAACGCACGAAATGACTAAAACGTCCTCTAAGGAAGATAATTTGTACCGTGCAAGAGTATTTGAGGGGCACAAGAAATTTATGAATGGTTAAGTGTATCTGGAAGATGCGCCACGCTTCGGTAGGCCTTCGACATCGACTACGGAGATTAATGACAATACCACCGAAGCACTTGTGCGCGAAGACCGCCGAATAAGCACTGAGGATGTTGCTAATGTGATGCAGATGTCTGTGAGAAACAGGTTGGGGTACCGAAAAGTCGCTGCTAAGTGGATTCTCCACTTGCTCACGGATGAATACAAAGCAAATCGTGTTACCACTTGTCGCCAATGGAAGCGACGTGAGGCCACACGTTTTGGATCGGGTCGTCACATGTGATGAAACATTTTTTCACCATTTCCATCCAGAAACAAAACAACTGAGCACTTAATGGAAACACGCACAGAGTCCCCGATAAGCAAAGGTTCAAGCAAGTGCAGAGAAAATCATGCACCTGGTTTTCTTCGTTAAAAAGGGAATAGTGTACGACCATGTTGTTCCACAAGGGAGAACTGTTACCGGTGCCTATATTCTGAAGTTCTCAAAGGTCCTCTAAAGAAAAACATTCCCCCAAAACGCCCAGAATAGGCACCAACTGGTTGGATTTTGCATCAAGATAATGCCCCTCAACATCGTGCTTCGCTTACCCAGCAGGTTATCCAAGATCTAGGCATCGAAATGATGGCACACTTCCATATTCACCGGGCAGGCGCTGTGTGACTTCCACATATTCCGTGAAGTGGAAAAAAAACAGCTTCGTGGGCGTCGGTTTGCATCAAATACTGAACTGAACAACGTTGTGTTGGGTATCCTGAACCACATGTCAAGGAAGGGCTTTGAACACACCTGCTGGAAGTGGATAGAAAGGTGGGACCGGACCATTCAGGTAGAGGGAGAATACTTCGAAAGTATGTTTACTGCATTGCACTTCAGCCCCATGTAAAATCAGTCTCGTTATCTTTTGAACGACCCTTGCATAATGGCGATGCCACGCCGGAGGTCGAGTGGTCTGAGGTGCACCATTCTTCTAGAATGGGCCAGGGTTTGAGTCCCAGACGAGGCATGGGTGGTGTGCTCAGTCTCTAACCATTAGGGGGAGGGGAGGTTCGTTAACGCAGGACAAATACCAGTTTAAATTATAAGCAGAAAAAATATAGATAAAATTGAAAAAGTACGGTAGTGTGCGATAAAATTTATGCAAAGTAATGCATACTCATCGAAGAAAGTAGATGAGTATGCACTACTTTAAAGGCGTATTTTTGGCATGTATTTCCAGTTTTTGCCTGGGAATACATGCCAAAAATACGCCCTTAAAATGAGGCCAAATGTTCTTTTCAAAAAAGAAAAAAAAAAAACATTGTCTCTCCCTCCCGCCCTCTCTCTATCTCACTCACTCACACACACACACACGGACGAGGACACAGTATTTGTGAAATGTATGTTTTAAAGCACTAAAAAAAGTTTTTGGTTAATAATATTTGCAAATCAATATTTTTATACTGTTGCACCAACCCCTGAAAAAATATTCTTATTTGATTTCGTCACTGCAAATCAGTTTTATCTGTGATAACTCAATTGAGTAATCCAAAATAACAAAGCAGTGGTCTTGTAACTTTTAATAATTTTTCTCTTAATATGGTATGTATGTTTCAAATTATTCTGTAATGTACAATAACTGCATGCATGTACAAACCTCAAACGGATAGCAATTTAGGATTTTCTCATAAAAGTTTTTAATCTCTTGGAGTTACAGCTTTCTCAAAATACTTAACATAAGTATGTTTTGTTTTGTTTTGTTTTTCCTTTGCTATATTTTATTAACAAATACAGTTATCGTGGAGGCACGTCAAACGAATTAACAGAAGCTGTAAGTGATTTGCATTCCCAAACTAAAGCTACATCGCATCTAGTAAACGAGGATGAGAATCAAAGTATCAGATCATATATAGAAGATTTTAGGAAGAGAGTGTCTGACCCCAGGTCTTAAACAACCCTTAGAAATAGGAAGCTAGAAGATTTCGGCTAGAGTGCCCGATAAAAATGGGGCCAAATGTTCTTTTCGAAAAAGAAAAAACTCATTGTCCCTCCCCTCATACACACGCACGCGCGTGGAAGTTAGTTAGTTGATTTTAATGGCGCAACGCCAGGTGTGGCTAAAGAGCGCCAGACACAAAACCATCAGAGTAATATTTTCAAAAGAGGGGTGTGACGGTTAAGAGCAAGATGAACTGGTAAAGGTTAGAAAAGAGAATAATGAAAAGGTGCAAAAGGTTAGTTAGTAGATTTTTTTTTTTTTTAGCTACATAAATTTTAAAAAGTCAATTTGTTTTAAAAAGGAAAAAACTGCGAAAGTGTCCCAGTGGTCGCCCAAAAGCTTCTGAAGCGCAGCTGCGCCGTCGTCCAGTACATGAGACTGAAAATAGTGAAACCGATAATTACGAAAACGAACACAACTACATAAAATATGAGAGACAGTGAGTACGCAGTTGCACGTCTCACACATCGGGGCAGTGTCGCCACACAGCAAATAGCGGCGAGTGAAACGACAATGCCCAATGGGGAAACGCCCAAGAACAACTTCCTCTCTACGGTTCCGGCAACACGATGATTTCCAGACTCCAAGGATAGGTTTAATACGGTACAGTTTATTATCCACCTGTTGGTCCCACAGACCCTGCCACGTTCGCCTAATATGATCATGAACAAGAAAGCGAAAATCACGGTGAAACAGTGGCAAGGGTGTGACGACCAAAGAGGAGGCAGACTCGTTGACTGGGATCCCAACATGCCCAGGTATCCAGCAGAATCGTATCTGGACACCAGCCTCAAGCAAAGAACGAAGTAGTCTTCGTACGGTAAAAAGAATTGGGTAGCCAGTGAGATCCAAGGATGACAAAGATTGCACAACACTCAACGAATCAGTGTGCACAATAGCACGCTGATGAGAGCTCGACTGCACGTGAACAAGTGCAAGATGCATAGCATGCATCTCCGCAGAAAACACCGTGGCCTCGGTAGGAATGCGGGCAACAGAAACTTCGTCAATGCAGAAGGCGGCGGATCCAACAACACCAGCCGCCTTAGATCCATCGGTGAAAACAGGAATAAAGTCTGCATTGATGTAAAGGTGCTCAGCGAAGAGCTGATGGAACACTGATGCAGAGGTTGAGGACTTATCAAAAGATGTAAAGCTCGTATCAACCATGACACCAAGAGGGTGCCATGGAGGATTTTTAAAGCCCCTGGTCTCTCCAACGAGTGACAAATCGAGCCCTGCATCACGAGCTCGGCCGCCATACGAAGACCGAAGGTTGGAATGCACGAGGGACGGTTCTCAAAAAAACGAGCATGCTGAGGATGAAAAACTGCATCGTATAAAGGATGGTCTGGGAGGAATTGGAATTTCAGGCAAAATTGAAGAGACAGCTGCAGACTGCGTAAATGAAGCGACGCGACGGTTCGTTCGCGTCGGCATAAAGGCTGGGAATGGGTGACGTGCGAAATGCTCCCGTACAAAGACGCAACGCTTGATGGTATCCAACGGCCGGAGAACGGAAGGACGCGCAGAGCCATACACTATACAGCCATAATCCAGTTTAGACAGAATGCGAGAATGGTAGATACGGAACAAGGAAATCCTGTCTGCACCCCAGGAGGCTGAGGCAAGGATCTTAAGGATTGACAAAGCTCTCAGACATGAAGTCCTTAGCCGTCGAACGTGCGAGCGAAAGATGAACGCACGGTCGGCGGTCAAACCAAGGAACTTGGTTTCCGGCAAAACTGGTATGGCTGCACGGTCCAAATACAGCTCTGGATCCGGATGGATGCCACGCCTCCGGCAGAAATGGACACGGGCTGTCTTGTCGGGAGAAAGAACGAAATCATTGTTGTTAGCCGCTTTAACAATCTGGTTAATAGCAGACGGCAGCTGCCTTTCAACGAAATGCATGCTTGATGACGAACAGAAGATGTGAAGGTCGTCAACATAAACGGTAGCCGAAACCGCAGGAGGAAGATTTTTGAGCAGACAGTTAATGCGGAGGATGAACAGAGTCACGATAGAATGCTGCCTTGAGGAACACCTAGTTCTTGATGGGGGAAAGCAGAGAGCGTCGTAGCCAGGTACACCTGGAACACACGGTTACGAAGAAAGTTGGCAATGAAGGTTGGGAGGTTTCCCCGCAACCGACTCTCGTGGAGGTCATGGAGGATACCGTGACGACACGCTCTATCGTAAGCTTTGTCGATGTCAAAAAATACAGACACCAGGTGCTGCTTAGGTACGAACTCCTCACGAACAGACGTCTTAAGGAGATGTTCAGGAGCTGAACGATGACGGTGGAAGCCACTTTGTGATGGCGACAGTATTCGATGTTCTTCTAAGAAATAAATTAGCCGGGAATTAACCATTCGTTCAAGGATTTTACACAGACAGCTAATGAGGGCAATTGGCCGATAACTGGAGGGAGACTTGGGGTCTTTGCCAGGTTTGGGAAAAGGTAAAACAAAAGCTTTTCGTCAAGATTCCGAGACACTGTGCTCCAACCAAATGCGGTTGAAAAGCACTAAAAGATTCTCGAGAGACGACTACGAGAGATGACGGATCATGTCATCGTGGATGTCATCTGGGACGACAGATGTTGCACCGGACGAATGCAGAGCCACCCGTAGTTCAACCATGCTGAAGGGGGAATTATACTCGGTGTTATTAAAAGGGGCAAAGGAGATCCGCTGGCGTTCCGCAGTTGACATTATCCTCTGAAAGGAGGGGGAATACGCCTGAGAACTAGAAACAGAGGCAAACGCTTCACCCAAACAATCCACAATCCCCCCGACTTCAGAATACGTGCAGCCGTTACTCTCAAGAATTGAAATTTGGTGGGAGCTGTAGTTTCCCCGGATCTTACGAATCTTTTCCCAAACAGTTCTTGAACTGGCATGTGAATTAATAGATGATACATACTTTATTCAAGACTCCCTCTTGCTTCGTCGACGCACCAACCGAGCGTAAGATTTTGCTCTTTTAACCCTTTAACGACCATGACCCTAAAATTTTATATCACTCTAAAATACCATTACGTCTAAAACTGTCTATTGGTTCGCTTCTTTGTTTAGTAACAATAATGATGACTGAATGTGACCCCTGGTAATCCCTCATATGTCGTGCAAATTTAAAGAAAAGGTAAAGGTAGGAAATATGACTCACTCAGAGAGGCGTTTCGGGCGGCTATAGTCGGTTGCATGTACGGGCGTTTTGGGCGTTAAAGGGTTAAATTCAACAAGATTAGCATCGGTTGGATAACGCCGAAATATACACCGGGCCTTATGTTGAGCTCTCCTATCCGCCGCGCAATGAGGGATCCACCAAGGCTTCGGACTTCTTGGTAGCGTCGTTGATGTCTCTTGGGATAGAGAGATCCGCTGCCTGAATGATGTACGTTGTGACATTAGTAACAGCTGCGTCGATTGATCCCCGGGTCACCATGGCAGAAGATATCACTGCGGACGATGTGAAGACATCCCACTTGGCACGATCCATCCTCCATCGAGGAGGGCGGGAGATAGAAGATGGCACGCTCACATTATATCTAAGTACAATTGGGAAGTGGTCGCTCCCATGGAGGTCGTTACACACCGTCCACGACCAGTCGGCCATAACCGATGATGAACTCAAAGATAAATCGATCGCACTGAAACTTCGTGTAGGTTCGTGGAAGTAATTGTCAGCACCGGTGTTAAAAAGGCACAAAGAGTTCGAGGAAAAAAGAGATTCGATCCTACGGCCTCGTGTGTTTGTACTGACACTACCCCACAATGGATTATGAGCATTGAAGTCACCCAGAAAAAGAGCGGGTGACGGCAGCTGCTCAACTAAGCTCTCAAGAACGGAGACGCTCACGTCCTCATCCAGCGGCAGATAGACGCTGCAGTCAGAAACACAGGCATGGAGATACGCACCGCCACGGCTTGTAAAGTTGTTGAGACCGCAACGGGAGAAACCGGAACTCTGTAAGGGACAAGAATGGCGACTCCCCCACAAGCTATGTATCTCCTGAGACATGATTTTTCCGAAAAGCACAGTAGCCTCGAACTGAAAGCAGGTCTGATGGTTTAAGTTTTGTCTCCTGGAGGTAAAGGCACACCGGAGAGTATTGCGAAAGCAGATGTTTCACGTCGTCATATCTTGTCCGAAAGCCTCGACAGTTCTACTGAACGATTTGACCCGCATGGTTTGAAGTGTGGTGAAAGAGAAAGCAAGGAAAATCCAAACCTGAGAAAGACTGGGACGACTAACAGTTGTCAGAGTCCATCAGTTCGTCAGAAGTGTCCATTTGCGCTTGGAACTGTTTTGCCCCCGAAGCCATGCAGTCTCTGGTGGTAAAATGGGGCGGTATTTTGGTTCCTGTGTCCTTGATTGTCCCGCCCGATCCTGGTTCTTATGATGAGAGTTTGGAGAAGAGTTCTTCCCTTTTTCTTTTCTCCCGGAGTTGTGGAAGTCCCAGTGGTGGTGGTGTTAGTTGCAGCAGGTTTAAGCATAGTGGTTGTTGCTTTCGCGTCCCTAGCTCGGGATTGCAGTGCTGCCAGACCAGCAGCAATGATGTCGTCCAGCTTGTAGGAACAGTTAACTCGGATTTGGCTACTAGTCTGTGTACAGACTGTAGTCCTTGAAACAACCACTGATGCATAGGATCGCCGATCTAACTGACTTGGAACGACCTTCCTTCTGGCCTCTGGGTAGGAGATTTCCTCAACGGTCTTAATGCGTTAAATCTCTTTTTCCTCTTTCTACTTTGGGCAGTCTCTCTCGATGATGCTGCATGGGATCCCTTGCAGTTGAAGCAAAGCTCGGCTTCGGCGTGGCAATCTTGCAAAGTATGGTGTGTTGCTGCACAACGTCCACACCGAGCAGTGCTACTGCAAGACTGCTGGGAGTGATCATATGCTTGGCTTTGAAGCATCGTAGAGGACTTGGTATGAAGGGGCGCACTTCAAGGTGGAGATACTGCCTTGATTGATGTTAGCAGGGATGGGGTGTTAAAGGTCAGTATAATGTTGCGAGATGGGACAGATTGCCCATTTCGCCGAAATAGGATGCGCCGGACTTCACTCACTTGTTGGTCTTTCAGTTCCTCCAGAAGTTCTTGGTCACTGCACTCCAGAAGGTCTTGAGCAGAGATAACACCTCGAGAGGAATTGAGGTAGCCGTGAGGGGTAACCTTTACTGGACAATCTAAAAGAGAGGTAGTGTTTAAAAGCACCGTAGCATATCTGGGATTCGACATCTCAAGAAGAAGATCTCCAGATTGGAGTTTCTTAACACTCTTAGGAGAGCTGGCAATTGATTGTAATGCATTATTTATTCAGAAGGGACTTCTGGTGTTTAAAAGGTTTGAAGCGTCTAAGTAGTGGATGCAAAAAAAAAAAAAAAAAACATTGGCAGAATCAGGTGTAGGTTTCTTGGTGGGAGGGGGTGACCCTTCCTCTATGGGCAGCTTTGTTTGAAGTTCTTGGGAAAATTTGTTGTTAGCCATGAACAGAAGTGAAAAGTTCGTCCGCCGAGTTCCCCACCCACAACCGAGCTCGACAGGGGAGAGCCGGAGGTCCGCAAGCCCAATTGGACGCAGGACACGGCTCTAGGGTTAAGCAGCGGATGTAGCATGTTGATAGCGCAGACATGCGCTCAGCGAGTACCGCGACTTTTCCGGGTCTTGGCAACCCTTTGGCATGCCCACACTATCCCCAAATTCACCCTCTCGTACGTAACGACAAGCCGATTGACTAGGAGTGGGTTAGTTCCCAGCCGCCCGTTTAGGGTGAAGCAGGGGGCAAGGAGGAGTGTTGGCAACTGGTGAAAACTACAACTTGGCCCCCAGAAACCTCAGCCTCCCCTTTTCCACCTTACGGGTCACTTATTATAGGTCTAGCTAACCAGCCTGGAAAAACGAAGGAGAACAGATAATGGAGAAGAAAGGAAAGAGGAGTTGAGAATGGAGAAGAAAGAAAGAGCAGGAAGTGGAGAAGAAAGGAAAAACAGAAAAGGGAGAAGAAAGGAAAGAAAAGGGCTGGCGCATAATCACAACCTCAGCAACCTACAACTGAGGCGGGTGCTGTCAAGGTGGAACACAAAGTCGAAATGGGAGACATCAAACATTACATGTCGGCTCTGGCCGTGTGGGTCGCTACTCCCAATCAGCTGGATGAACAACTGTCCCTGCAGAGGTGGCGTAAAAGCACAAAAACGAGAAAGCAATAAAAATCGTCACAAGGTCAGCTCGGGCCGTGGGGAAATAACTGGAAAACCAGTTATCCCCGTGCGGGGCGCGCCCGGAAGCGAGGTAGAAAAGGGGGAGGAAGACGCCCTTATTTATTACCGGGTAGACAGTACCCGAGGTTCGCCGGCTTAAAAGTGCCCATCCGACGCACGAGGATATTTAGTGGTTCGAGCGTTCGTACTTGCCTGGGATCGAACCTGAGATTTCTCCGTGGCAGTCACGAACGTTACGAGAATCAAAGCTCAGCAACATAATTTATATAGCATACATGAGACTAAAGAAAGAAAAAAAAAAGCTGAACTTTTTTACAGGGTGAAAAATCAAAACGAGCGGCACGAACGCGGCCTACCTTCCGTTTGTCTTTTGCTGACTCAGCACCTGCAGAGAATCCATTGCTTAATTTTTATTTCTGCTGATATATTTCTCTTTCCATTTCTTCATTGTCACTTTTCTGACAATAATTTCATCCATTATGTATATATGAAAGAACTTTTAGCCTGAGAACCATAATATCAAAGCTTTCATTATTTTAGGTAACTTAGAGAAACACCCTGCATGAATTCTTACAAATTTGGTCACTTCTGTTTCGGAAAATTTCCTCTGCCTTATAAAATTGAAATGCAAACACTTGTGGAAGGGAGGATAACATTTAACAATAACACAGGAAAGTGGGAACATCACGGGAAAGAAAAAACCGCGATTACGTGATAAATCTTTGCTCCCTTCGACTTCTGTTTTCCGAACTATCAAGCTGAAATACAAATATTTATGGAATAAAATGATACTTAGCAACAATACTGGGTAGAAGGTACATTGCGGAGGAAAAAAATTATGATTACGGAAAAATCTTCACTCCATCGACTTTCCGTTTTCAAAAATTTCGCAAAGGTGGGAGTCCGTCATCTGTGACACCCCCCCCCGTCACCACCAACACCCAAAAAATTTATGTTAAGTTGTGCATCGATCTCGTAAGCGACCAAAATGATAACGGAAAGGGCTAAAAATTTTCATGCCGTCTAAACTTCAGTTTCCGCAAATTATGGCCCACAGTTTCAAGCTGAAATAAAAACATTTATGAAATGAAATAACATTTTTTTTTTTTTGATTGGAGGTTTAACGACCACCGTGAGCAACTCAATGGGCTATAAGCAGTCGCCCGTCCCTAATTTAGGGTCACTGGTTCCAGGGAAGGGAGAGAGCCAGTGCCGTAAGACAAACACAACATCCATGCATCACCGGGATTCCAACACGGACCCCTTTCGGACGAATGATCAGAGGCCATCGCTTAGACCACTGCGCCACCGGGGCGGCAAAATAATATTTAACAATACCGGACAGAGGCAACATCAAAAGAGAAAAATTACGATTACAAGAAATTTCACGCCATTTAACTTCAGTTTTCGAAAGTTTTGAAACACGGTATACCATCCCAAGACGACCCCCTCCCCCCCCCCCAACACATTATTTTCAGTTTTGCGTTGATCTCGAGAATGACGCAAATGGTGAAAAGAAAAGCGGAATTCCGCGAATCCGCGGAGGAAACTCGTGTGATACAGGAATGCTGAGGGCATTTTTCCATATATTCAAGATTTGGGGTTCCCTCCCATGGGCAGTTTCCTTTGGATGTTTTTTCTGTAGGCATTTTTCAGTGATGTCCACACAGTTTGGCAAGAAGCCAGTACACTGATATTAATTTTTAATTAGTATCAGTATTCACAAAATTGAACAGCCTGTGCACAGTTAAAATTTCTCTTGTGCAAAAATCAAGCTAAGTGAAGATTACTTTGTATGGAAGGGCCGTGGTAAGGGTGATGGGCATTTGTCACAGAGGATGTCAACGTTTTTCATCGGGAAATGGATATTTTTATTACTTTTGAACTCTTGCTTTTCTATTTTGCAGGATTTTTTTAAACTGATCTAACGTTAAGCTTTTTTATTTAACCCTTTTAAACCTTGTGCGCAAGGCTTTCTAATTGTGCGCTGCAGCTCACACGCAGTTGGACAGAACAATTAACTTTCTCATCCATTAAATTTAATGTAATGCATACTAATCAAATTTTCATGATCACGGGCGAATCCATTAAAAATGAAAAACGTAGTATGTGGGGAAAAATGCAGAAAGAAACTATGTATAAACTCACGGAAATATTCTCCAGCTAGTGGTTTATGCTAGTGGTTGTAGGAAACAGGTTTATGGTTTATGCAATGGTTTGTAGGTTTATGCTATGGTTAACAACGGTTTTTGCTATGGTTTGTAGGTATATTCTCCAGCTAATGGTTTGTAGGTACCATGTAGCTGGCACTGCTACATGGTACCTACACTTTTGCTCCGTGTTCATAACTATGCAAAAAAAAAATCTGAATTCCCTTATTTATTTTTTATGCTGCGCATAAAGCGAAAGTGAAGTGGAAAGCATCGTTATACATTTTTTTTTCATTTCTTCTGTTTGTACAAAATATATTCTAAAATTATAATATATATATTACACACACATAATTTTAAACTGGGTACTAAGGGACAGAACAAGACCCAGAAGAAAGAAGGCCACATGGGAGATGGATGGATGAAATTCGAAAGCATGCGGGAGTACTGGAGTAACATGGAGGAGAGTGGCTAAAGACAGACAGTTATGGAAGAAAGTTGGAGAGACCTTCATGCAGCAGTGGATTGATAATGGTTGATAATGATGACACATACAAAGGCTGCAGACAACGGAAAGAACCATGGAGAGATGCATGCTCGGTGTAATCACGAACTTTATTACACCGAGCATGGAACTCGATGTAATAAAGTTCGTGATTACATCGAGCATGCATCTCTCCATGAGGAACTCGTGGATAACGAAAATGACAAGAGTGACAAAATGACCAATCCCTGAGATTGCAATGGGCTGGACATGTTGCCAGAAGAACGGACCATTGATTGACATTATAGACTGGGTACCAAGAGACAGAAAAAGGCCGAAGAGAAGACCACGTGGCAGATGGATGGATGAAATTTGAAAGCATGCAGGAGTAACATGGGGGAAACTGGCTCAAGACAGACAGTTGTGGAAGAAACGAGATTTTCATCCAGCAGTGGATTTACAATGGTTGGTGATGATGATATTATGCACCCTGATTCATAAAGAAGTCTACAGTTTCCAGATGCTGTAAAACAGTAACAGTTGAAGACACAGACCACAATTGCGAACCGTTAGGTAGATGTACTAATAAAGTGTGTGTCCCGCTACTGAGGGAAGTGACGTAGGCCATAGCGCGCGTGTCACGTGACTAGTCAGTCAAAATGGCAGCGTATGCAGTGGAGAAGGCGTTTTTATTTCTTGAATTGTGCAAAACGGAATCTGTAACTGTTGTGCAACGGCATTTTCGATCACGATTCGGAAAAGAACCTCCAACCACAAAATCTATCTACGATTAGCATAAAAAAATTGAAACTACGGGCTGTTTGTGCAAACTTAAAACTCCTGGACTACCGCGTGTATCGGAAGAAGTCGTCGATAGTGTTTGCACAGCCATTCAACGAAGCCCGGGAAAATCAACGCCGAGGGTGAGTCGTGAAGTGCATATTTCACAGCCCACTGTCTGGAGAATTTTGAGAAAGAAGCTGAAAATGATTCCATAAAAAGTGCAGACGTTGCAAAATCTCACTGACCTTGACAAGACAAAGCGCTTTGAATTTTGTGCCGAAATGCAGCGCCGTTTTGAAAATGACGATTTTGCCGATTATTTAGTTTTTACCGATGAAGCTACATTTCACGTAAGTGGTCAGGTAAACAAGCACAATGTTCGTTTTTGGGAAACGGAGAATCCCATATTTACAGTGCAACACGTGCGAGATTCCCCTATAAGGTAAATGTGTTCTGTGCTGTGTCCAAAAAGAAAGTGTACGGCCTCTTCTTTTTTTCACGAGAAAACTGTCACGGGCGGCTCTTTTCTGGATATGTTAAGTCTTTGGTTTATGCCACAGTTGCAGAACGACAGTGACAACTTTATTCTCCAATTGGATGATGCACCACCGCACTGGTTAGGCGACGTGCGAGATTATCTCGATGAACTTCTTCCTCACCCATGGATCAGACAAGCCGCGGACTACAACATGCCACTGACCCAATGGGCAACCAGAAGTCCTGATTTAACACCTTGTAACTTTTTCCTGTGGGGGTACGCAAAGGACAACAAGGCATTCGCCCCCCCCCCCCTTCCTGTTGATCTAGCGCAGTTGAAACAGCGTTTCACAGCCACTATCACTGCACTTGATTCAGATATCTTACTCGCGTTTGAGTGGAAATGGATTACCGGCTCGATGTGTGTCTTGTGACTAAGGGTGCACACATAGAACATCTGTGACTGTCTCTAAAAAAAAAAAAACTTGAAACATTCCCCTACAATTCTGTTACAGGTAACATTAAATATCTTACATTGTTCTTGTTTTATAGTGCGTTGAAACTGTATACTTCTTTATGAATCACCCTGTATATATATATATATATAGAAGAGGGCCATTGGGCATTTCCAGAGAGGGTAAGAGGAGGGCTCGTTGATATAGTTGTACTGGGGCCTGTAAATTGATGGTTGGACACTGGGCCGTGCTCGCATAATGGCGCTGGCTATGTCTCCTTCCTGGAAGCAGTGTCCCAAAACTTGGGAGCCCTTCGAGTTGCTCATAGTAGTAATTAAACCAAGAATTACACAAAAAAGATAAAATAATCTTAAGTTAGAGAACTAGTTCAGTTCGTATTCGTGAGTATGCGAATTTCAATTCTCAAGCACGCTACAAGAAGATGCCAGGGGTCGCGCTGTCGTTCTCATTCTTCGCAATTTGTGGGGGAAAAAAATCGTTTTGGCGAAAGAATAGAAGTTTTGGCAAAAATATTGGCGATTATCTTATTATACTGTTATAACACTTTGGCGAATGGGTTGGCGAAATCTTTACAGTAAAAAAGCCAGAGCAACCGCTGCGAAACGAATGTCCAGATGCGTAACTAGGTGTTTCTGCGCCTGGGGCAAACAACAAAATATTACGCCACTATCTGTATTGTTTCCTTTTTTTTCTTTTCATTTTTTCGCAAATTCAACCACCACCGCGAATGACTAGAGAATACAAGCAGCCGCCAGGCCCTAATTTTCTGAAAAGGTATGGGTGGTCAAAATACATACATGTATGGTGGTATGTATGTATTATGTTGACATACCACCTATACATACTGTGACATACCACCAATATATACTGACATATTACCCATATATACACAAACACGCCACCATACATATATCTATGGTGGTGTGTCACCCATACCTGCGTGACAAACTGCCCATACATGTGTGGCAGAAGCATACCACAATGCCTCATCCGGGACTCGCACCCAGCTGGCTCGGACGAACAGCGACAAAACAAAATTAACGACATACACTAATGGCATCTCTATGAAGGAGTCACAATCAAACTCTATCGCCCCGATAGCTGAGTGCTACGAACCGCTAGCTTCAAACCATTCGTCCCGGGTCAGGCATGGATGGCGTGTTTATCATACGGCACTGGCTCTCTCCCTTCACTAGAGCCACTGACCCTAAATTAAGCATGGGCGACTGCTTATAGCTCATTGATTAGTTGGTGTCGTGCGCGAAGCGACCGTGTGCCAAGTGACCCTCTGGAAATCGTGCGCTAAGCGACCCTGTTATATTTTATCGTGGACGAAGCGACCCTGCTAATCGAAGCAGTTTACTTATATCATCATCATCATCATCATTGTCAACCATTATCAATCCACTGCTGGACGAAGGTCTCTCCAAGTTTCCTCCACAACAGTCTGTCTTGTGTCAGTCTCCTCCGTGTCACTTCCCGCATACTTTCAAATGTCATCCACCCATCTCCCATGAGGTCTTCTTTTAGGTCTTTTCCTGTCAAATGGAATCCAATTTAAAATTTCGGCTGTCCATCGATGATCTGTCCTTCTGGCAGTATGTCCAGCCCATTGCCATTTCAGGGATTTAACTCTGATCATGATGTCTTCCACTCTTGTCATTTTTCGGATCCACGAGTTCCTCTTCTCATCTCTCCTGGTTACACCAAGCATGCACCTCTAAATACTTTTTGGATTTGTCTGCAGCCTTTGTACGTCTCTTTTTAGTTAAGGTCCGCGTCTCTGCACCATACGTAAGCTCTGGAAGGATGCATTGATCACACTTTTCTTTTAAGACATAATGGCATATTGCTCTTGAAAATTATGCTGTTTCTTCCAAAAGCTCTCCAGGCAAGTTTTGAACGCCGATTAAATTCTTAATCAATGTGACCCTCACTTGATATCTGCTGTCCATAATAAACGTACGTGTCTTATCTCCAGCTTTTCTCCATCAATCGATAAATCTTCATTTCTTGTAAAAGCATTGAACATCACTTTTGTCTTCTGAAAGTTCATTTTTAATCCCACTTCTTTACTCTTGTCAGCAAGTCCCTGGATCATACTCTGCAGCTCTGATGGGGTAGTTGCAAAAATGACTACGATCATCAGCAAAACGAAAGTGGGTTAGATAATCTCCATTAATCTTTATCCCTTTGTTTTCCCAGTACAGTGATTGAAAGACATTTTCAATGTGGCATTAAAGAGCTTCGGAGATATGGTGTCTCCTTGTTTCACTCCCTTTCCAATTTTTATGTGTGTTGTATTTTCAAACAGCCGAATCTTTGCACTTGCATTTTCATAGATGTTATTAATAATATTCTTGTATGCATCTTCAATACCGCAGGATTTCAGAGCCATTGTAACTGCTGATGGTTTCACCGAATCAAAGGCTTTTTCATAATCGATAAAAGCCATGCACAATAGAAGTTCATATTCCCTCGCTCTTTCAGTTAGTTATCTCATTACGTGGATATGATCTATTGTGCTCTAGCCACTCCTGAATCCAGATTGTTCTCTCGGTTGAGCCATGTCCAGTGTTACCTTCAAGCGGTGTGAAAGAACTTTAGTGAAGATTTTATAAACCACTGATAGGAGGCTGATAGGTCTGTAGTTCCTAAGATCCTCAAGGTAACCTTTTTTATGTAGCAGGATCATTGTAGCGTTGTTCCAATCCTCAGGAATCTTCCCTTCATTAAGGCATAGAGTGAAAATTTGAGCTAGTACTGTTCGATTTCTCCACTTGCTTCTTGTATGATGTCTACAGTAATTCCATCTTCTCCTGGAGCTTTTCCCCGCTTCATGTTCTTGATTGCATGTGCAACTTCTGCTGGGAGGACTGGAAGAACTCTGGTACCTTTCATGATGTCTGGAGTACATGTATCATCCCTTTCATATAATTTGGAATAGAAATCTTTCACTCTCGTTGTCAAAATTTCGACTCTTTCTTGTTACAGAACCATCTTCTTTCCTCAGTGCCATAATCTGTTTTCTTCCCTTACTGAGATGTCCCTTTGCTATCTTTAGGCTTTGATTGTTTTCAATTGCTTTCCTCACTAGTTCACAGTTGAATTTCCTTACGTCTTCAGTGATACTTTTTCGTACTGTCTTGCATAGCTCTATATATTCCACTTTGGAAGTCACATCTTCTTTAGTTGTCCTCATCTCTCTTCTTTTTTGCATCAACATTTTGGTTTTTCCTGATAATTTGTTCACGTGCAACTTGTTCTTAGACCCAGCTAATTTTGTTGCTGTTTCCATAAGAGCTTTGGTTACTTTTCTGTTAACTACAGAAATATCCACTTCTTCGAATGTTAGGCCTTCTAAAGCAGAGAATCTGTTCTTCAGTTCCAACTTGAAGGTATTATAGTGTTTTTTAAGGTTGGTTATGTCAATACATTTTGTTTGTCTTATGAGCTTGCCACGTTCGAGTTTAGTGTTGAGGTGCATCTTACATCTCACCAATCTATGGTCACTACCTGTGTTGAACTTGTTTAGCACACTGCAGTCTTCTATGACGAATTTTTTGTTACACATAATAAAATCAATTTCACTTGTCGTCCCATTTGGATGTCTCCATGTCCATTTCCTGTGCGGCTTTTTCTTGAAAAAGGAGTTCAAGATGAAAAACCCTTCTGCCTCTGCAAACTCAACGAGAGTAATTCCACGATGGTTTCTGTTGCCGTGACCGAATTTACCAACTGAAGTTTCATTCTGTTGCCGTTGCCCTATTTTTGCATTGAAATCTCCCATAATTATCTTCAAATGCTGCTTACCTTTATTATTTAGATGACGAATTTCCACATAAAATTCTTCAATTTCTTCTTCAGGATGACTTGTGGTGGGTGCATAAGTTTGAATAATCTGAGCATGGTATCTTCTCGAGAGTTGGATAATGAGTCGTGCAGTTCTGTCAGAGGAACTTTCAACTTCTACAACTTTATCCTTCAGTTTCTTGTTTATTATAAATCCAACACCACTAGTTCTGCCAGTATCTGTCCCACGATAGTAGCAGAGATGTCCACTTTTCAGTTAAATGAGATCTTCTCCTTTTCTCACTTAGCCCGACGATGTTCCACTTGATCCTTTGTAGTTCCTCTTCCAATTCAAGAAGCCTTGAATCAGAAGATAGTGAGCGTCCATTATACGTAGCCAAGATCAGCTTCAGATGGCAGCCTAGTCCGGTCCGCCGGGGATTCTTAGCACCCTCTGCCTTCATGTCGAAATGGCCGCTGCCTTGGCCAGGTACATTCCAGCTGCCGGAGACTGAGGACCAAGATTTAAATTGTGGAGTCATTTTGGAGGGGTTTGGCCATAACTCGCCACGCTGGCCAAGCGGTTGGTGAGTGTGGGATAGCATTTCCTCTAATCCCGATGGTACAGTTATACCGCTATTGGCGGTCGTCAGAGCCCCTTTAGTGGGAACAGGATGCACCACGAGAAGGCGGGGTTGACATTTGTCAAGGAGAGGCTGTGATGTTACGCATCACCTGACCTTACATAAAATCACCTGACCTTACATAAGGTGAGTATATATATATATATATATATATCGGATGTAAGGTCAGGTGATGCGTAACATCACAGCCTCTCCTTGACAAATGTCAACCCCGCCTTCTCGTGGTGCATCCTGTTCCCATTAAAGGGGCTCTGACGACCGCCAATAGCGGTATAACTATACCATCGGGATAAGAGGAAATGCTATCCCACACTCACCAACCCGCTTGGCCAGCGTGGTGAGCTATGGCCCAACCCCTCCAAAATGACTCCACAACTTAAATCTTGGTCCTCAATCTCCGGTAGCTGGAATGTACCTGGCCAAGGCAGCGGCCAGTGCGACATGAAGGCAGAGGGGGCTAAGAATCCTCGGAGGACCGGACTAGGCTGCCATTTGATGCTGACCTTGGCTACGTATAATGGACGCTCCCTATCTTCTGATTCGAGGCTTCTTGAACTGGAAAAGGAACTACAAAGGATCAAGTGGGACATTGTCGGGCTAAGTGAGGTAAGAAGAAAAGGAGATCTCATTGAACTGAAATATGAACATCTCTTCTACTATCGTGGGACAGATACTGGCAGAACTAGTGGTGTTGGATTTATAATAAACAAGAAACTGAAGGATAAAGTTGTAGACGTTGAAAGTTCCTCTGACAGAGCTGCACGACTCGTTATCCAACTCTCGAGAAGATACAAGGCTCAGATTATTCAAACTTATGCACCCACCACAAGTCATCCTGAAGAAGAAATTGAAGAATTTTATGAGGAAATTCGTCATCTAAATAATAAAGGTAAGCAGCACTTGAAGATAATTATGGGAGATTTCAATGCAAAAATAGGGCAACGGCAACAGAATGAAACTTCAGTAGGTAAATTAGGTCACGGAAACAGAAACCAGCGTGGAAATACTCTTGTTGAGTTTGCTGAGGCAGAAGGGTTTTTCATCTTGAACTCCTTTTTCAAGAAAAAGCCGCACAGGAAATGGACATGGAGATATCCAAATGGGACGACAAGTGAAATTAATCTTATTATGTGTAACAAAAAATTCGTCATAGAAGACTGCAGTGTGCTAAACAAGTTCAAACAGGTAGTGACCATAGATTGGTGAGATGTAAGATGCACCTCAACACTAAACTTGAACGTGACAAGCTCATAAGACAAACCAAATCTATTGACATAACCAATCTTAAAAAACACCATAATACCTTCAAGTTGGAACTGAAGAACAGATTCTCTGCTTTAGAAGGCCTAACATTGGAAGAAGTGGATATTTCTGAAGTTAACAGAAAAGTAACCAAAGCTTTTATGGAAACAACAACAAAATTAGCTGGGTCTAAGAACAAGTTGCATGTGAACAAATTATCAGGAAAACCAAAATGTTGATGCAAAAAAGAAGAGAGATGAGGACAACTAAAGAAGATGTGACTTCCAAAGTGGAATATATAGAGCTATGCAAGACAGTAAGAAAAGGTATCACTGAAGACGTAAGAAAATTCAACTCTGAACTAGTGAGGAAAGCAATTGAAAACAGCCAAAGCCTAAAGATAGCAAAGGGACATCTCAGTAAGGGAAGAAAACAGATTATGGCACTCAGAAAAAGAAGATGGTTCTGTAACAAGAAATAGAGGCGAAATTTTGACAAGAGTGAAAGATTTCTATTCCAAATTATATGAAAGGGATGATACATGTACTCCAGAAATCATAAAAGCTACAAGTACCAGAGTTCTTCCAGTCCTCCCAGCTGAAGTTGCACATGCAATCAAGAGCATGAAGAGGGAAAAAGCTCCAGGAGAAGATGGAATTACTATAGACATCATACAAGAAGCAAGTGGAGAAATGGAAACAGTACTCGCTCAAATTTTCACTCGATGCCTTAATGAAGGGAAGATTCCTGAGGATTGGAACACCGCTACAATGATCCTGCTACATAAAAAAGGTGACATTGAGGATCTCGGGAACTACAGACCTATCAGCCTCCTATTAGTGGTTTATAAAATCTTCACTAAAGTTCTTTCACACCGCTTGAAAGTAACACTGGACATGGCTCAACCGAGAGAACAAGCTGGATTCAGGAGTGGCTACAGCACAATAGATCATATCTACGTAATGAGAGAACTAACTGAAAGAGCGAGGGAATATGAACTTCCATTGTGCATGGCTTTTATCGATTATGAAAAAGCCTTTGATTCGGTGAAACCATCAGCAGTTACAATGGCTCTGAAATCCTGCGGTATTGAAGATGCATACATTAATATTATTAATAACATCTATGAAAATGCAAGTGCAAAGATTCGGCTGTTTGAAAATACAACACACATAAAAATTGGAAAGGAGTGAGCCAAGGCGACACCATATCTCCGAAGCTCTTTAATGCCACATTGGAGGGTGTCTTTGTGTGCGCTGAGCTGGGAAAACAAGGGGATAAAGATTAATGGAGATTATCTAACCCACCTTCGTTTTGCTGATGACATAGTAATTTTTGCAACTACCCCATCAGAGTAAAGAAGTGGGATTAAAAATGAAATTTCAGAAGACAAATGTGATGTTCAATGCGTTTACAAGAAATGAAGATTTATCGATTGATGGAGAAAAGCTGGAGATAACAGGTACGTACATTTATCATGGACAGCAGATATCAAGTGATGATCACATTGATGAAGAAATTAATCGGCGTACAAAACTTGCCTGGAGAGCTTTTGGAAGAAACAGCATAATTTTCAAGAGCAATATGCCATTATGTCTTAAAAGAAAAGTGTTTGATCAATGCATCCTTCCAGTGCTTACATATGGTGCAGAGACGTGGACCTTAACTAAAAAGAGACGTACAAAGGCTGCAGACAACTCAAAAAAGTATGGAGAGGTGCATGCTTGGTGTAACCAGGAGAGATGAGAAGAGGAACTCGTGGATCCGAAAAATGACAAGAGTGGAAGACATCATGATCAGAGTTAAATCCCTGAAATGGCAATGGGCTGGACATACTGCCAGAAGGACAGATCATCGATAGACAGCCGAAATTTTAGATTGGATTCCATGGGACAGGAAAAGACCCAGAAGAAGAAAACATGGGAGATGGGTGGATGAAATTCGAAAGTAAGCAGGAGTGACATGGAGAAGACTGGCACAAGACAGACCGTTGTGGAGGAAACTTGGGGAGACCTTCGTCCAGCAGTGGAGTGATAATGGTTGACGATGATGATGATGATACACACACACACACACACACACACACACACACACACACACACACACACACACACACACACACACACACACACACACACAAATCGTAGTCAAACTATTTACATCTAATTAATTAAGTACTTACATCTTCTGAATTTTGTAGCTTTTGTCCTTAGTCTAACTTGATATCATAGCTTAATGCTTTCAGGCATTTTTTTAATGTCTTTAGAATTTCCAAATTCGACGTGTGATGCACAAACAACAATTAAAAGAATTAGGAGAACTTGGTTCAAAAGGGAAGAAAATGCATATACAAGTAGACGAACGCATTCGCAATATCATGGGGGAATTTGGAAATTCTAAAGTTCTTAAAAAATGCACTGTAAGCATTAAGCTGCGTTACCAAGTTGGACTAAGGGCAAAAGTTACAAAATTAAGATGTAGATACTTAATTAATGATGCAAATAATTTGACTACGATTTGTATATATATACACTGGCGGAAAGTGAAAAAAGAACACCAAGAAGGAGACGTCTGATACCAACGAAATTTATACAGCATAATAACTGAATACAGAGGATAACGTGATCAAAACATTATGGCAAAATACAGCTGTATTTGCTGGTAAACTGAAAAATAACATTTCCATGTAACATGGTTAGTACGAGGTTGAACTGCCATGGACTGCATCACACTGTGCAATTTTGGCATGGAGTCTGTCGTACAGATGTTGGATGTAAGTTTGGGGTATTGGGTTCTAAGAATCCTCAACCTGGACGCGTAAATCGGGGATGGTCGTGGCTGGCCGTGGAGACCGGATAAGTCGTTGTCCCATAAAATCTCACACGTGCTCAATGGGGTACAAATCCGGTGAACGTGCAGGCCATGGAAGTTTTCTCACACCCTGAAGTGCATGTTGCGTTGCACGTGCCGTGTGTGGGCGTGCGTTATCTTGCTGGAAAACACCACGATGGACCGACCTTACAAATGGCACAACAACGGGCTGAATGATGTTGGTGATGTAGGAGGTGCTGTTTAACGTACCTGGTACAAACACTAGTTGTGTACGGGAGTGATAGCTGATCGCTCCCCACACCAGGAGACCAGGTGTATGCCCTGTGTGTCGCTGGCGGGTGCAAGAAGGGTGGAGACGCTCCCCTGTGCGTCTGCGAACACGCATACGGCCATCGAAGGCTCCCAAGCAGAATCTGCTTTCATCGCTGAACACGACAGATCGCCATTGCGTTCTCCAGTGCAGACGTTGGCGACACCACTGCAGCCGTTCCTGACGGTGGGCTGGAGTCAGAGGTACGCATGCCAGAGGCACACGTGCACGTAGTCCTGCATCCAGTAGACAGTTGCGGATTGTTCGCACAGTCACCTCAGGTGCAACGGCAGCTCAGATTTGCGTCGCAGTGGATGTTCTGCTTGACAACGCCGCTCTTCTTATGCGTCGATCGGTCCACTCATCAGTCCGTCTGGGACTCCCGGTTCCACATCTTCTCGTGTGGGAATGTTCCTCGGACCATCTACGCCACCATCGTACCACCACCGATACTTCCCGTCCAATTCGCTCCGCAATACGACGATACGACCACCCGGCCTCGCGGAGTCCGACTAGACGACCTCGCTCGAAGTCCGATAACTGCTGAAATTGTACACGTCTTCTACGTCTAGGCATTGCAGCTTCTTCAGGGTCTTCGCACGTGTCCGTACGCCGACGACTGATTACATTCACTTCGCAGTACTCCTTAAATACCACCGACGATCATTTGCATATTATGCCGTGCTGTGGCGTAAGCGCTAACCGGTTGGTCCCGAAATTAACGTAAACTTCGTCCACGATCAAATATACCAGTCGCTTCGTCCACGATCGAATATAACAGTCGCTTCGTCTACGATCGAATATAACAGGGTCGCTTCGCGCACGATTTTCCACAGGGTCGCTTCCCGCACGTAATCGATTAGCTTACGGTGGTCGTTATCCCCCCCCCCACTAAGTGTTTAAGAACCTGTCCCAACTGCTTCGAAGTTCGGGCCTTCGGTACCACATCAAACTGGCCGAACGAAGCTGGTAATGGTAGCTCGCAGTCACAGTAATGATAGAATAGCCTCCAGAGAATCCTCAATAATGTGAATAACATCTTTATTTCGCAACGCACATACAACCGCGCCTTCAATTCTGAATGTGTGCAACTAACATCTCCTGAACATTCTGAGGAAGAATTGCGAATTTTAAGCTGTCAATCTTACCAAGACTGGCGAAATATACAGAGGGTGAGTCGAAAGTTTTGCAATAATTGCATAAACTAATAATGTACTGCGGCGGGTATGTCACGTGTTTAGACTAGTTCAAATCGCGCACTGCAGTCAGTCGAAAGGGACATTTTGTGTGGTAGTCGTTGCTGTGAACAGCATTGCAGCATGGCGTCGTTCAGTCTCTGGTTGGGACGCATAAAAGATTAACAGCCACAACCGGCTAATTAGGGAACTTTTGCTTTACGAGTTTGGACTCGGCCATAACCCTGCTCAAGCAACACGAAACATTTGTCATGCGAAAGGGAAAAGTTCCATGTACCACAGAACCGCAAACAGATGGTTCAAGAAAATTCGCTCAGGTGACAGAAACCTCGAAGATCAACCAAGGTCACGTAGGCCGCGAACCGTGGATTCGTAGGCCGTGCGCCAGGTCGTCGAGGGAAATCCGACAGCCAGCACTCGAAGATTCTCAGGCGAGCTGTGCATATCACAGAACACCGTGGTTCGTCACCTTCAGGACCTCTGCAAGATCCACAGGAGCTACCGCATTGTCCCTCACAAACTGACGCCAGCTGAAGCAAACAGCCGAGTAGATGTGGGCACGAAACTCTTAGAAAACCAGCGCGATATACGTTTCATCAAGAGAATTGTTACGTGGGTCTATTTCCGTAATCTTAACACACAGCGGCAGTGGTTGAGCCCAGGCCATCTTCCTGAACCTGTTGCCATACATGGGCGCTTCGAGCACAAGGTGATGCTCTGCGTCTGGTGGAATTTCGAGGGGATAATCCATTACGAAATTGTTCCAGACGGTCGGACCATAAACACCAACCTCTACTCTTAACAGCTGGAGTGGATGTATGCCGTTTTGAAGAAGTACCCAGCACTGGTGAACGAAAAGCGCGCTCTCCTACAGAAGAACAAAGCTCGGATTCATACCGCGCGAACGACCCGGGCAAAACTCCAGGAACTTGAGGGCATCGAACTGATGCTACACCCAGCATATAGTCCGGCCCTTGCCCCTGTCGGATAATTACTTGTTCCTGTCCATGGCCCACTTTCTTCGTGGGCGGCACTTCAACAACCAGGATAAGAAGGACAAAAACTGATACCGCAGCGGAATCGAAGAACTGGCAGACAGTTCTTCTAAAGACTGTGTAACACGATGGCCTATAGTTTGAATGCAAGTCAGCTTTCGTCGGAAAGGTACGTATGAAGATATAAAGTGATCCAAATATTGCAAAACTTTCGACTTACCCTCAGTATAAGCAAATTCTGTAAATGGACAAATGAAGTATGGGTCCAACGATATATACCAAAACTCGTGCAACGCTTAGATTCCAATTTAAATCAGACTAGAAGCAGCTAGTATTGCGCCCCGTCTTAAGCTGCGCCCGAGGCAGACGCCCCGTCTAGTTACGCCTCTGCTAATGTCTGTACTCGCGGCAAAGCTAACCTGACCAAGATGTTGAAGGCACGGAATACGCACTTCTACCGCATAATGTAGTTCTCAATCTAAAAGTTCGTATTTGAGCTTTAACTGTGACTAAAAATGCGCAGTTGTTGTAATTGTGCGCACGTACATTTAAAAAAATGATTTTAGTTTCGGTCGCGTTTCCAAAAAATAGAGATATATTCCTGTTTTGGTGAAGTCATTGTCACTTGGGTCTGTCGGCCATGTGCGTTAGTGGGGCTATTCACGAAAATATTTACTGCTGGTGGGAAGTAAGCGGACAGTCAAGTGTTTAGGGGAAGTAAGCGTTACTCCTTCCTTTCTGAGGGGGAAATCGCGGATAGTACAATGAGTGGGAAATTTTCTTTTGTTCTGCCTCCCGTCATGGTGACACACTGCACCTTATTAGAGCGGAGAAAAACTGAGAAACCTGGAGATCTTTTCGGTGACTTAGTTCCCCCCCCCAAGTCAGGTTAAATTTGCCTCAAGTACTGGAGATCTTTTCGTATGTTTTCTCACGGAAACGTGAGAAAACATACTGAGTTTGCACATACTGGCACATTTCGTTACTGTAAACTGATCACGGCTAAAGGAAAAGATATGAAAAGCATTTTTGCAATTGGTAATTTAGAACCTAAAATATCGCCGAAGTAAAAATTTAAATTTACGCCACCTATAGCAAAGATTTTCATCAGAAAGGGAGGGACGCTTAAAAAAATTTAGGTCGCAAATACAGTAACTGGATGCAAAGAAAAGAGAAACTAAGATAAAATCAGTTGTTCAGAAGCGTCGATATCGTACGAAATGCAATTATACATTTACTTGAACTTGCAGATTTAGCAGTAATCTGCAAGTTGAAGTTAATTATGCAAAAAGAGAAAGAGGTAGAACATGTCGGAGGTAGTTCTTGAAATCAAATTTAAAAAGAATTTTTTCGAATCTGACTCTGTGAAGTATCCTGCCAAAAAAAAAAACAATGTTTACGTAGCTTAAAAGGAAAACGATGCATCAGAGAAATTCGAAAGTGGAGAAAATCAGGTTATTACAGATATGAAAAAATCGTGAGGCAGGCAGAAGGACGGATAAAATACATTATTTCTAATGGATAATTATTTTTCATTTGTGTACTATATCAAACTACACCGCCCACTGCGCAGCCCTGAATATCGCAGAAATTAACACTTTAAATAATTTTTAGCATGCAATGAAAGAAAGTATTACTAGTTCACACGGATATGTTAAGTCCACCTAGGTCAAATAGTTCAAAATAGTTTCTCACTTTGGAATAACCAACTTTTAGAATTATCTCTTTATTTAGGGTTTTCTTTTTCTGGCCGAAGAGGCAGTTCAACTTTTCTTTTCTGAATGCTGCAAATCAGGACGAATTGAAGAATACAGGCAATAAATCAGCTGGTCATTATTTCATCAAGATCAATTTCCTTTATTCTAATATCAGATAGATCATCTTTAATAGCTGGTTCCTGTTCGATATAAAATTCCTTTTCAAAAATCCTGTAAGATAAACATTAAATTCTTTTAACAAGTCTTTAATAGAAAAACATCCATATCTCGGAGAGAGGAGTTGCATCAGCCAAACAATCCTAAGGGGGTTTTTTGTACGTTTCTTTTTTTTTTTCCCTTAATTCAGAACTTTGACCGATATGTTGAAATTTCCTCCACTGAACTTCCGATATTACCCAAACCTTCGTTTAATTGCATTAGTTTGGAATTTTCCTGTAAGAAAGCAATTATACTTCAGCTTTTAACCTTAATACAAAATAAGAAATCAATTCTGTCAAGACATTAACAGTGTGCATAAATAAACAAAAAAATTCTTCCGTGAGATAGCCCTTACAATTTTTAGTATGCATTATTCGCATGGAATTCCATTTCCTTACCCAAATTACATATTCCGCAAAAAAAAAAAAAAAAAAAAAAAAAAATCATCATTATCCAATGGAAAAATTCTGGCTACATTTATATACAGTACTTTCGTACTTGGTAGAAGTCTTTTGTAAATAACTTTTACATACTTTGCGAAATTTATGGTATTTTTCAAGCATTCATAATTTGAACGGTTCAATTGTAAAAATAATTACAAGGTACTCAACTTCAACTCTTGAATATTTACTATATTAATTTATGTACAGTAAATCTAAAATCTGGTTAAAACAAAAGTTCCTGGCAATCGAAATCATTTCTGGAAAAAAACATAAAGGAGGAGAGTAACTTATTATTTATTTCTTTAAAACAGAAAAAAATGCCCGTTGGTCGGATGATACCACTGGACGAATCGGCATTGGTCCAATCGTGCAACTGGACTAATTGTCACCTTTGGATGAAGCGGGGACCGGTGCTAAACATATTCGAAAAGGTCATGAAACATAATTCTCATGGTCAGCAATACCAGCGCACAAAGAATTTTTCCAACAACTGAAAACATCTGAAGGCAGTGTTGATAGGAGAAACAAAAAAAATTACACCGAATTTTCGGTTGTAATGAGCACGTCTTTGGAATTCGTTCTGATACGCGAAATAAATTCGTTAAAGTTATTCAAAGCCAATGGCACCGGTTTGGAAAACAATCAACTGGTTTCTACAATTGACTAAACATCCAGAAATAGAAACATCAACTTAGTTCTAAAAGCGGCAAAAAAAGCATGTTACGAATATTTACAAATAGCGCACAAAAGGTTTTTCATGGCACAAGGAAGTTATCAGAGACAGAGGTTTTCAAGTTGAACAGTTAAAAGAAGAAATACAGAAGGAAACATGATATAAGTCTACGTCTACTAAGAGAAGAATTTTGCATAATGGAAAAGTTGAAAACAGGCGAAAAATATTCTTCATGGAAATAGCTATGCTAAGGAAAAAGAACTTTTCAAATACGTCACCCGGAAGCAGAGATATCGAAAAAAGTTTTCTATCTTTACTTTGGATTACCTTTGTATTACTTACAGAAGATGATGCTGCACATCTCTATTGTAACGAATGGCATACAGCAAAGAAGAAATTTATCAATAGTATTTTTACAAACGGCGATACAGCTGCAAAATGAAGTACACAAACAACATTTAGCGACAGAACTATGAGCTATAGAATTCCTTATATACTAGCTTAAAGTGTTCTACAAAGTAAATTGAATCCGGTGTTGAAAGAATTTTTAATCGCACTCGTAGAAGCAGAGAAATATTGAGAAAAACAGGTTTAGTATTTCCGCCACCTAGCAGCGAAATTCTGCATTATTTTGGGAAGAAGATACGCACCGTTTGCATAGTAAGCAGTATCTCACCGAAGGAAGAAGTTTTTCAATCGGGCTTTTAGTCCCGCTGATATTGCTGTAAATGGAAACGTAAACTTAGCCCTTCTAGTGGCAAACTTGTGCATTAAGAAAAATTTGATACATATATCAGAAACATTTCGCAGTCGAAACGCTCTCCAACAAAGAAAGAATTTTTCAAATCGGACTCTTAGAAGCAAAGATATCAACAAAAATAAAATACGTATCTACGCCCCCTGGCGGAAAAACAATGCATTATTTTAAGAAGAAAGCATTCGCAAAAGGTTTTTCGATGTGAGCGGTATCGGTCCACAAAAGAATTTTTTCAATTGTGTTTTCAGGAGCTCGGAGTTTGCTGCAAATACATCAGAAGCAGAAATTAACACTTACGCCCTCTGGTGGCCAAACCATTGTTTACCAAATATTAGAAATTATATGCAAAGCCTTTCCCATCATGCAGGAGCTGTACCCAGTGCAAAAGGATTTTTTCAAATCGGAGTTTTAGAAGCAGAGATATCGGGGGAAAGGCAATTTACCTTTACATCCCGAAGCGGAAAGTCTATGCTTTTACTTGAAAATTTTGAAATTATATAAAAAACATTTCACTCCAGAAACTATCTAACAAAGAAGGATTTTTTTCAAATCGGAATCTTCGAAGCAAAGATATTGACAAAAATAAGATATATATCTACGCCTCCTGGTAGAGAAACCATGTAAAATATTCCGAAAAGGTATATCGACATGAGCGGTTTCGGTCCGTGAGCGGTTTCAGTCCACGAGCGAATGTTTTCAATGGAGATTTTAGAAGCTCAGATTTTTCTGCAAATACATCAAAAGCAGAAATTAACACTAACGCCCCCTGATGACCAAACCATTTTTTATACAAAGAAAAGTAGAAATTATATGCAAAAGATTCCTCCATCAGGAGCTGTATCGCTGCAGAAAGAATTTTTCAAATCGAAGTTTCAGAAGCAAAGATATCGTACGCCCCCTTGCAGATAATCTGTGCAAAACTTGAAAACTATACCTAAAATAGACATAAGTGGAATCGAAAGGTAAGGTAAAAAAAAAAAAAAATCAATCGGATGTTTAGAAACAAATATATGGAATAAAATTTATTTTGAATTCGACATAATCTACATTTACGCCCCCGGACGGACAAACCGATCTTTTTTACAAAAAACGTGCTAAAAATGTAGTCATAATATAAGCACACAATTTTTAGTGACTTTTGAACATATGTACGTGAGGTTTGTCTGTGGGCACATTACGTCTGCACTTAAGTTGGATTCGAACAATTATTCGTCCTTTGGAAAGCTTCAACTATGGGAAAGATCATCCATACCCCCCCCCCTTCTCTCTCTCTGCACAATTTTGCAGCTTGGGAGAGGGGCGCAAATCCACATTATGTGAGTATTAACTTTAATATTTATTTTATTCCACATCATTGCCTATAAAAACATGACCGGAAAAATTACTTTTTGGCTCTGGGGATCATTTTGTCTTCATTTTCTGCTTTAAAACTTTAACAAAAAGTTTTCCGTCTCAAGTTAGTAGATTGCATTCTATATCACTGATTACCGCCACTTCTGAAAATCTTATCTACATATTGTTACGACTTTTAGGTACGGAAATGAATTCGATTAGCAGGTTTGGCAATAGGCGGGAACAGCATTAATTATTGGGTGAAAATTAACAGCTAGTGGTTTCCCGCATTGCAAAAGAGAACAGATAAGAGTCCCTATTCTTGGAAGGGAGAAATCTTAGCCTGGTGTGGCGAACGCGATGCGTCGCACCCTGAGCGCGCGGCGGTCAAGTCGAGTGGCCATTAGAGTGTCAACAGATCAGGAAACTTACGGCGTTTGCTACTCCGAACCTTGGCAGGACAAAGGAGTGTTAGTTAAGTTATGTGTTTTCTGTACTTTTCGGGGAGTGGACCCACCACATATTCCAAATGCAGAGGATGCATTTCCGACTTCTTTTTCGCGCCGAATGCTTTCAGGCTGACAAGAGAGTTTAAACAGACCCCTAAGAAGGAGAGCAAGGGATCTATTAACGATGTAAACAAGCAAAAAAGAATAGCCTGGTTCCAAGCCGTGAAGCGAACGAGTCTCGGTGAAGCGGAACCAGCTCGGAGGAAGAGCTTCTGTCCGAAGATGCTGGCCAGCTATACAAAGAGCGGCCGAGCGGTTGATGTTACCGCAAGGAAATAGGAGAGAAAGAGAGGACGATACCTCTTTTTCTGGTGCTAATTTGCACGTAAGAGAAAGCCAGCATCCCGGAAGTCACACGATGTGATAGAATTACAGCCCCGAATGGAGATGCCGACCGGTGATGTATGCGAGAATCACCTTTGGAGAGACGAACGGATCCTTCTACACGTCAGCGGCTTCGTTCCACCACGACATTGGTGCGCATAAATGCGTCCATGATTTCATGTAGGTGAATGCAGTGCACGAGAGAAAATGGGAGATGGGATTCGATTCCCCTCTCCATTGGTTATAGTGCGCGCTCTGAAATGGGCGTGTCACCACACAGATGCACTTAAAAGCCAAAACACATAAAATGTTAGTGAGGGCATAACGGAGTGAGTGCAATAAACATGGATACCTGAGGAAACAGCATATCTGTAAGTACAGAACTTATGTATGCATGCCAGTTGTGATTAGATTGGCTCCAGTCAGCCAATACTCTCGTCGGCTGAGAACTGTTTGTAAAACCGGACTGTATAGGCCAACAAATAATCATTGACTTTAATGATAAATTCAGCCTCAGAGCTATCCCGAAAGGGGCGAGTCTACTTGACGCCCCTCCTTCACAATCCTTTGTATATAGACGTCTTCATCATTATCCTCATATTTTGTTGTTAATTGATTAAATGTCTGTTGTCTCGTGCCAGTCCTGAAGTTGCATGACTAATTACTGAGTGTCAGAATCCCTTAGTTTTGATTGGCTAAATTGCAGGATAAATTCTTTTCACCAGTACATAAGATTTCGGCGATAAAAAGAGCTCACAAGTAATTATTCTAAATTATAATGTCTACCTCCGGGCCGTCAGCCATTGCCTGACATCCTGACATCTAAATTCTTAAAGCTTATTTTTATTCGATAATCCGGCGCCCCGGGTGGTAGCAACAATATATATATATATATATATATATATATTTTTTTTGTCTTGTAAATTTCACAATTTAGAACATTCTGTATATACGTTCTGATTTTTCAAAACGCACAGTCCCGCGGCGAGGGGACGTAACTGCATAATTCTATGTGAAACTACACTGAAGAGCCAAAACACTGTGACCACCTGAGAAATACGATGTTGGTCCTCCGGGTGACGCCAAAACTGCTCTTACTCGGCGAGGCATCGACGATACAAGATTTCTAAAGGTGTCTTGTGGTGTCTGATACCAACACGTTACCAGCAGATCATTTAACTCTTGTAAGTTACGTGGTTGATCTGCGCAGGTCGAATTTGCTATTCTAACATAAACCATAGATGCTCGATTGGATTGATATCTGAGGAATTTGGAGGCCAGGGCAATACCTGGAAGTCTTCCTCGTGTTCCGCGAATTTTTCTCGAACAATCCGGGCAGTGTGGCATGGCGCATTATTGTGCCGAAAGAAGGCACTTCTAGAGGGCAATACCTTTATCATCAAAGGATACACCTGATCTGTAATGATGTTTAGGTAGGCAGTAGACATCATAGTTTTCTGCACATGAATGACGGGAATCAGTTTTTTAGCAAAACATTGCCCAAAGCACTGCACTTCGTCCATCGGCTTGTTTTCGTCCTACAGTACATCCTGGTGCCAACACTTCCCCAGGTAAACAACGCAGGTGTACCCGGCCGCCCACTTGATGCAACGGGAAATGAGATTCATCGGATCAGACGACCTTCTTCCAATAATTCAAGGTCCAGTTTTGATGCACCCATGCCCAATGTAGGCGGTGAACCGCAGTTAGAATGGGCACTCGGACCAGCAGCCCTATTTTTATTTATTTATTTATTTATTTATTTATTTTTGCTGGATGTACTGTCTGGTGTGCCACATTGCTCCCGTCACCAGCATTCAAATTACCAGCGACTTGCTCTACAGTATCCTTTCTGTTGGTTCTTACCATACAAGTTAGCCTTCGCTCACCTTCAGCACTGATGCGCCGTGGTCCGTCCACACCTTGCCAGAGGTGTGTGGTTTTCTCTTCCTCGGACCAATTTTTTGAAGGTCCTAGCCACGGCTAACCGTGAGCACCCTACAAGGCTTTGCCGTCTCGGAAATAGTCTGACACAATCATCTGGCCATTATAATTTGGCCTTTGTCAAACTCGCTTCAGTCCTCCGCCTTTCCCTTCTAAAGAACAAGGATGACATTGATTAACAGAGCTCAGTATCAGGAATTATTTATACAGTTTCATGAACTTCACACGTGCCGTAGTTTACCTACAGTTGCATTGATTTGCATAAAGATGCACTGGTCATAATGTTTTAGCTCTTTGGTGTATATCTTCGTTTGTGACATGCCGATTGGTAAAATTCTACTTGCACCAGATATCTGTCACTGTGTGAAACACTGACGTGCATTGTCCAGTACTAATGATGCATAGCTTTGCCACTAGGCTCGTAAATCTGTATTACGTTGAATGGCCATACCTCCGCTTCTAAAAGTCCAATTGATAAAATTCTTACACTTGGATACTTGCCACTGCGACGAACAATGAACTACAATTATTTATTTATTTATTTATTTTCTAATGACGCACAGTTTCCTTTTGGGGAAACTTTGGGAGGGTAAATGCGTATTTCTAAAATCAGCCATACCTCCTCCCACCCTAAAAGTCCGACTAAAAACATTATTCTTGTGTAATACATTACAACAAATATTTTGAATGCATTTTCAATTTTCTATAATGCGCAGTTTTCAGTTAGAGGGCGTTAACACATTCATGAAAAGTTTTCCTTTATATCCGTTTTACAATTTCTAGTTTTTCGTATATCTCATCTAGCAGAAGACCAAATGGAAAAATTTTCTTTGAGCTGGATTTATTCTCTATAACGAATATTCTTCGTACATTTTCTAGTTGTAACGATGCACATTTCCACGTTGACGTCATAACTGCACATTTCTATTTATTTTACTGTCTCCGCTTCTATATCCGCTTGGAAAGTTCGTTTCGCGTCACAAACTCCCATTATGAAGAACGATTGCAAACAGAAATACACATTACCACCACCTAGCGCCAGAACTCTGAAAGTGAAGAACAACCTCCGAGTACATGCAACATGTTCCAGAAAATGAATAGTACCCGGTGTTGAAAGAATTGTTTTTAATCGAACCTTTAGAAGCACAGATCTCGAGAAAAAAGATATTTGCTAAACATTCCAAATGAGATACCCTGTCCTACAAAGAAAGGATTTTTTCAAACCGGACTGTTAGAAGCAAGGGTATCCAAAAAAATAAGAAATGCATCTAGGTCCCTGGCGGGAAAATGTGCATTATTTTAAACAGAAAATATGAGCAAAAGGGTTTCCGTGGGGAGCGCAGTATCTAACCACAAAGAAACTTTTTGAGTCGAGTATCCAAGAGCGGAGATATTGCAGCAAATACATCGGAAACATATAATCTTAAACCCCCCCCCCCCCCCTCCGGCAAAACAGTTCAGAAAAATCGCAAACTATATGCAGAACGTTTGACATCAGAAACTCTGCTCTGACGCAAAAACCATTTTACAAATCGGACTGTTAGTAGCAGACATATGGGAGAAATCATGATTTACTTTTTACTTTTACGCCCTCTAACGGAAAAGTTGTGCATTACTTGGAAAAGAAATGCAGCTCCAAATAAATAGTCTTCGTAATAAATGGTGTAATTCATAATTCTATGCCGTTTTTCTTTGGTTTTTTTTTGCTTTTTTTTTTCAGTGGGGCATTTAGAAGCAAACATATGAAATAAAACATAATTTGAATTTAATAGCATCTGCATTTACGCTCTCTAGGGGCGCGAAGTGCGTCGAAAAAGGAACGGAGTTAGATCCACAAGGATCGTTCACACATTTCGTGCTTCTCAATGGAAATATTTCTTTCAAATCGAACTAATAGTTGCAAAGATATCGTATCCACAGACGAACGGACAAATCCATAAGCAGTACTTTTTTCTTTAACAAAAGGCGCTAACATTTGAGTTTTTTGTCAAAAAACGCAATCATTACAATGCATAATTCTATGCCGTTCTGGTTTTCCAAATACAGGCTAAATTTACGAAGAGGGAACGATAAAACCAGAATTTTTATGAGGGGTTTGAAGACAAAATCCTCATAAAAATAATTCAGTATCATTAAACCGCTTATATTGATTTTGTTTTTAAACGTCAGTTATCAGATTCTGCGAATCTTACTTCACAAATAAAATTCCTTTCTAACTGAACATAATAACCCTTGGAGCACTTTTTAAATCCAACGTCGAAACTTCGACGAATGAAATATAAACACAGACTGCGTGATGTGATCTATGCTGACTGACTTCGCGTTCTGGGAATGACACGATATTTCCAAATTTTAACTTCTGTGCGATCAGAATGAGTTACAAAGAATTACTGCCATTAATAACTTTGTTAGGTAAGTGTATGAGGCAGTGAGGCGCCACTTCTCTGTTAGTGGGAGAGCGGCGCCACTTAAGAAAGAACGCAGACGGAGGAAGAGGGGGAATGCTGGCTCCGAGTAACACTTAAGGATGATTATGTTTCGAGTTTTTGCAGATGCTGTGCGCTTCTCGATCTGCGAAGATAGAGTCCACGAAACGCTCTGTTTCAGACAATGCAAACATTGCGGACGAGTAAATGTATTCAAGGCCGATGATGTATCAGCAACGGTAGTCCCCACTGACGCTAATTTCTAAAAAATTTCGGGGTTCTCAGTTTCAGCCAGATGATTCATTTACGCTGCCGCTGTTTTAACTTCCGTTGTTTAACTCTTCTAGTACTAAACATACTGTGTTGTTGAACTGGACAAATAATTTTGTAACGTATTAACTACAACGCATATCAACCCGCAGTTGCTTTGTATTGTTACGTCACTAAAAATCGTTTTAACGTCATAGCAAAAGTACAATGGAAAAAAATCGATCGCCTTTATAAGAAGCACCTCTTCATCTGCAGAAATTTAAATATGGAATGAGCTTTACTTTTTAACTAGTGCCTTCAACATTTGAATTCTATAAGCATCTGCTACCGCTGCGTACAGCAGTGGCGCCAGCGGAGGGCGACCCCCCTAAACCCTAACGAAGTTCTTACGTTTAAAGTAGCAAAGATCGTAAATGATTAACTTTGCATACTTTGTTTTCAGTTTTTCTAAAAAGAATTAACAATTAAATTTAGTAAAGATGATTTAAAATCAGGAGCGTAGGCAGGATTTTGTCCTGGGTGGGGGTCCAACATCTACTACTTCAAAAGCAGAACCGAAAATTATATATATATATATATATATATATATACACTGAAGAGCAATTGAATTAGAGACAGCTGGCGTTATGCAAATGTGGCGCTGTGGGCGGCCCTGTAAACGGAAATGACATGACGTATGCAGCGATCCGACAATATAAGAAGTGATGCGGCGGAAATCAGTAAGAGTCGGACGCAGTATGGGTAAGACGAAAGATCTAAGCGCATTTGATCGTGGGCAAATTGCCGGGCCCGACGAATGGGTCACTCCATCTCGGAAGTCGTGCAGGCACTGGGGTTTTCACGAGCCACTGTGTCACAGGTATACACCGTGAGTACATCGAATCCGGTAAAACCATCCCTGCAAGGGCCAACTGCCGTGGACAACAGCGTGTGGATGAGCGGGGTCATCGTCGGCTAGCTCGCATTGTAACAGCGGATAGACGGGCCACAGTGCAAGAAATCACTCGACAATTTACCGCTGGTGCACAAAAACATGTAAGCAGCCACACTATCCAGAACCATTCTCCTCGCTATGGGGTACAGAAGCCATCGTCCCAAGAGGGTACCGCTGCTGACCGCACATCACAGGGTGCAAAGATTAGCATAGGCGCGCGAACATCACCACTGGACCCTAAACATGTGGGAAAATGTTGCCCAGACTGATGAGTCGAGATACACATTGGTACATGCGGATGGCAGGATACGAGTACAGCGCAAACCACATGAAGAGATGGACCCTTCTTGCCAGCAGGATACTCTTTAAACTGGTGGGGGTGGGGGTGGCATTCTCGTCTGGGGACTTTTTACGTGGACTGAAATGGGACCCCTGGTACGTGTGACATCGTCCTTCACAGGTCGACGTTACCGGTATATCCTGGACGACCATTTGCTCCCGTTTGTGCGTCTTCAACATCTTACTGGGGACCTCATCCTGCAACAAGACAATGTGCCGTGCCATCGCTCCGAATTGTATCCGAATGGTTGGATGAGCACTCCACCGACGTGACCTCGCTTCCTTGGCCAGCTAGGTCACCTGACCTTAATCCCATCGAGCACATCTGGGATGCCAACGAGAGAGATGTTCGAGGCTCTGACCTACCTCCATCAAATCTTTGTGAACTGTGGGAGCTTGTTGAGGGGTCGTGGATCCGTATGGCTTCCCAACGCTTCTGGTGTCTTGTCAAGTCCAGGCTGAGATGAATTGCTGCCGTCATCAGTTCGAAAGGTGGTGCTACAAGTTACTAGACAGGTATCTCTAATTCAATTGCTCTTCAGTGTATATTGGTGTCCAAAAGTTTAGCTATAGAACAACAACCTGTGTAGGTCATTGCTTAAACGTTTCAGTGTTTGCAGTATTAGTAAGGAACAGTTATACCGATACCCTTTTTTGTTGGATTCTTACATATACACAAATCATAATATGAAAAGAAGCAATTCGCTAGATTAGAATATTTTGATACTGCCTGAATTTGAAATCCTGGATAGAGCTGTTAAGCCCAAAGCATGACTTCTAATATAACATTAATATGCAGTAATTTAAAAATAGATCTTAAGAACTGTAAAATTCAAGATAATTACTTTTTTAATCATACCTGGTTCCTATGATTACAATTTCAATCTGAGTCTCCTGCTTTTCTCTGATAAGTCAGCGATAACTTCATCTGCACTAAGGGATATATCTCTGTGTACATATAACATTGCTAAGCCATTTAATGTCTTCAGAGGTAGTGCTACGCAAGCACAACTTTATTCTCCGGAGGCTTGAAAAGACAGTTCACAGAGCTTGTCGATACTGGCAAAACACATAAAATCTTCAACAGTTTACGTACATTAGAATATATTGCATTGTTGCAGAACGTCAGTAGCATTGCGTAACTCCGCATTTTCTATAAGGCTACTTAGGAGTCTTCTCCATAGCTGTATTTTGGCTTTCACAGTTTTTCTGTCATCCAGCTCACTTGAATAAAAATGCAGTGTTTCTTTTAAGTCGTTCTCATTGACAGATAAGAAATTGTGAAAAGGCAGTAAACACTGAAAGCCTTTAATAATGGTTTTATGCATCAGAAATTTTTGATCGATTTCTTGTACGAACGAATCTAAAAACGGCAAGAATACAGAGATTCTGCAGTAATCTTCAGTAGAATCTGTTTCTACGTTGAAACGATTCATTTGTCTGTTACATAAATGTGGCACTTTAATGTCAAAATCTAGTAATTTTGATTTTTCAATTAATTCTTGAAATATTTTTTTTAATATGTAACAGGATTTTTCTCATTGATTGTATTTCATGTTTTAAATCCTTTGCAAGATTTATAGCCAAAATAGTATAACTATACTAAAAATCCTAAATTTCTTGGCGTAGAATACAAATAAATTTTCCAAGCTTTCGCACATCAACCAGATGGCTTTCTCAAGGAAGGTAGACAGCTAACTTTCCTACCTTCCTTGAGAAAGCCGTCTGGTTGATGTGCGAAAGCTTGGAAAATTTTATTTGTATTCTACGCCAAGAAATTTAGGATTTTTAGTATAGTTATACTATTTTGAGTATAATTTGGTGTACAGTTCCTACTTTTTGAAGATTTATAGCTTCAACTAAATCTATGTTTTCTTTCTGTAATGGTTTGCACAGTAAAATTGAGTACCGAAAAACCACATCAATGACAAGAACACTAATGTTGAATTCTACACCTTTTATCGCCAACGAAATTTGCATGGCTTTTGATGATATATCCCTGTCATTCCAGGAACTCATTTTTTCTAAAGCGTTTGAGACTGCCAGCTGAAGCTCAAACAAAGTGCTAACGGAATAATGTCAATTTACCCATCTTGTTGTGCATAAACGCTTTAGTTTATCTTTTCTGGAATCTGGAAGTATATTTTTTACCTTTGTTTGTAAGAAAGACTGATGTTTAGGGGTATTGAAAAATTCATAAACGTTTTCTACTGTACCCATTGCATTGCGAATGCCTTGAACCTTACATGCCCCAGAAATGACTAAATTTAAGCTGCGTGAGCTACAATGAACAAACATACCAGACGGGAATTTTTCTTTCATGACTGCTTGAGCACCATTAAATTTTCCTCCCATTGCTCCATCATAGCCCTGACCCCGGAGGTACTTGGTTTTCACACCAAATTTATCTAATGTGGTTATTATTGTTTGAGCCAATTCTTTTTCTTTGGCATTACCACTCACTGGCACAAACTGCAAAATTTTTTCGTTTATCTTTGCTGTTTCGTCATTAACGTAGCAAAGAAAAATTTTCAGTTCCCCCAATGTCAGCAGTTTAATCCGCTAAAATGGAGAAGCATTTTGATGCATTTACCACGTTGACAACTTATTTTGTAAGCAATTCATTGCAACTTTCAATTATCTCGTTCTGAATTGTAGGACTTACATACTGAAAAAAATTTCCGGTGTGTTCACGAATGTAGTCACAAAATCACTCCTGCCAGTCTGTTTCGCAGCCATTTTAAGTCCGAAACGGAGAATTGACCTAAAATTTCCTTCATTCTCAGTAGGTTCTTGTTCTAATTTGAAAGTTCCTAACTCACAGTGGCCCCGCAAAGGTAACCCTTGTTTGCTGCACAAAAGTACTGTTTCAGTAACAGGAGCAATGAGCTTACGATTTCTTTCCACTTCAGCTTTTCAGTAGCATTTAGCCTATGATCAATGGGTTAACTTCTTTTCAAAACAACATCTTCCAGATCTTGGGCAGCCTTCAAACATTGCTTATGGTAATTCGTGGTTTGACGATAATTATATTTCTCCACAGCATGTTTCCAATTTTTAAATGGTTTCCTGCATAGCTGACCTAGTGGCTAGGATGCAGTTCCTGCTCCACTCAAGGAAAACAAGACACAATATTTGCAATAAACTCCATCTTCCAATTGGGAGTAAGATAACCATTTCCATCTTTCCAGCCACTTAATCTGAAATCTGAGATTTTTTTCACCTGACAGCAGTCGCAGGAAAATCGAAGCTACTTTCTGGCACCCAAATGTCTTGTAGTGCGTTAAATCTCTCGAACTTGTTCAACTTTTTACTTACCAGTAATGCAACGTCATTTGGACTTTTTTTTTTTTAAGGTACATTACTTCTCAAATTTTCGATCTATACACTAGATCGTCAGGAGTTCTTGCGTCTTACTACTTCCACAGGTCTCTACTTCTACAGACCTGTGGAAGTAGTAAGACGCAAGAACTCCTGACGATGATCTAGTGTATAGATTGAAAATTTGAGAGGTAATGTACCTTAAAAAAATTATCCTCGATAATTCCTGTCAACTATTTATAATACTTAAAGTAATAAGAGGAAGTCATGAAGTCACTATTTATTAGGATTTGGACTTGATTTTATTTCACTTTGTGGGGCTTCCCTAACTTCAGATGATTCTTGGTACAAGGCCTCTCGCACAGTGGCTGCTTCATTTGCAACCAATTCTGAGGGAATTTCTTTACTCCTACTTTTCTTCGAAAAATAATCATGTAAGGTACACAAACATTTAGACATCGCAAATGGTGAAGAGGTCAAAAGAAACAACCTAAAGGTTTGCAGAACCAAAGGAGCTGTGGGTCCTTACTGTAAGAACGCGAACACTTCGATCACGAAACCGGTTTTTCCTCCTCTCTCTGTCTCTAAAACAATGAATTAGTCTTAACTCGCAAGCTGATGTCGTTTTCACATTGCAGTTTCTTCCAGAATCAACTTGGGTTACGTATGCGCCCTACATCTCAGCGCATGTGTCAGGTGAAGTTCGTTCCGGAATGGGTCTCTTCTAGTGAAAAAGCAGCACAGCTTTCACAGCTGATCGCCTTGGCAAGCCTCGAACGGAGAGATAATGTGGGAGGGAGGATAAAGGAAGTGGCTGAACAGGATTACACTAGCAGGCGTGTGTTGTGAAAAAGCAGCCACCCGTTTGTGGGATGCTTTCGGTCATTGTTTGGAGTTGATTTGTAATCTTCATCTAGGCTCATGGGGGGCAGACCCCAGACACCCCTTCCCTACACCCCAGTTTAAAATACTTATTACATTGATTTAGGTTCAGTAAAAAAAGAAAGAAGGAAATAGAATAAAGAGAGAGAGCACAAAAGATAAAGGGAAAACAGGGACAGTGGGGGTAAAAAAACATGGGGATATTCTTTGTTAGTTCTTTGCTATTGTCATATTGTCTAGCATCAACAATGCCTTAAAACAGGGTAAGGCAGAGCTTGGTGCTGAAATCAGAATAGGTGGGAGAAACTGAATAACAATCTGATCTATGTACATATCTTATTTGGGTCATAAAGAAAATTTGTAAAATGTCCCCACCCCTTCCTCCCAGATGGTCTTTTTAGGACCTTTCTTTTTTCTTACTTTTCCTGCTCCCTCACAGGTGCTTCCCGTTGTTCCACCCACTCCGAAGTCAATCCCTGCTTGAGTAAGGTGGGCTGGGAGGGAGGCAGCGTGGCTAATATGGGATAATTTTCGGCATCTCCTGCTACTAACATTATATATATATATACATATGTGGGAGTAACATGGAGGAGACTGGCACAAAACAGACCGTTCTGAAAAAAAAACTTGGGGAGACTTTCATCCAGCAGTGGACTGATAATGGTTGACAATGATGAGATATATATACTAACATTATATATAAAAAAAACATTTCATAATGGCTTATCCCCCCTTTTTGTAGCCGAGCACCCCCACCCCCTAGAGTAAACTTCTGTATTCGACCCTGGTGCACAGGCGGACAAAAGAAAACAGCTATGCAAACTGTTCTAACCCTACTTCAAATTTTGCTCTAGTTGTGTACCTATAAGGGCCGGTGCTAGGGTGTTTTGAACCCTAGACAGGCTATCATTCTTGCTCCACCAAAATTTATGTTATTCTTTGTGTGGCTAAACATATTGCATTTATTCAATAAATATTACTTCAAGATACGAAAACACAGCAAAGAAGATGACACTAATAGAAACTACATCTGTTTACTTACTGGCCCAAAGTAAATTAAAATTTCATTTTGCATGCTTTATTGTTCACAAATTACCAACAAGTTTGTTCTATCAATAGCGTCGATAACCCAACAAGGTTATTTCCCGGATTCCCCGGTAAAAAAAAAGAAAGAAAAAAAGATACAAGAATTCCAGCGGAATGAATATAGCAGTATGGCCTCTCTTATTCTTGCCCCAATTTTCATTAGAAAATAGTTTGAGTGTGACAGTTGCTACTCGTTAGACCAGCCGCCCACGATGGCACAGTGGTCTAAGCACTGGATTCGGTCCATTCTACCGAGATGGGTCCAAGTTTGAATCCCGGTGAGGCATGGATATTTTGAAAGAGCCAGTTGCCTCACGGCACTGGCTCTTTCCCTTCCCTGGAATCAGTGGCCTTAAATTAGGACGGGCGACTGCTTACAGCCTAAATTAGGGACAGGCGACTGCTTATAGCCCATAGAATTTTCCACGGTGGTTTGGTAAATCCACAAAAACTCTTTAGATGCTGAGCATTGCCATTATGATAGAAGTGGGCAGTCTTGATAATTTTACTGAAAGCTGGATAATACAGAATCCACTGTAGCTCTCAGACGTTGCCTGACTTGCCTGCTACACAGGGACAGCCGTGATTAATGGCAGTTTTTCGACAGAGGCACATTTTCGCATCAGCGTTGGATTTACAGCAAGCTGACTCACCTAGTCTATAAGTGTAGTTCTCAATTTCTCACTTATACTCAAGGAATATAAGAATTCACAAGTTATATAGAACATCGAAAAGGCAATGGAAAATAAAGTTGCTTTTGTTTTTCTTATTTATTATGTCATTTTATTTTACCAAATCAAAATCTTGGCACTCCCAAATTTTGGCACCATAGGCAGCCGCCTAGTGGTTGAACTAGCCCTGTTACTTATGCATCTGAAATTCGAACTTACACACATTATCTACCCTCAATGAGTAAAATGAAGTTAGTATAAACGGAATAGCAAAATACACGAACCCATTCTCATGCATTTTTTTCTGGTTCGAATACGTGCGGAAAGAAAAATTCTGAAACTTGCATGCATCTTGTAAGTGTATGTCAGTGGCTATGGTACATCGAAGCTATGCCTCAAAATCCAAAAATTGCTTAAAAGAATGGACACACACCAGAGAAATGAAAATTCTAAAGTGAAGTCCACGTCACTCAAAATATGCAAAACAATATATTAATTATCATGTACTTTTTTCCCAATGGAAGAATTTCGAAATTTGAGTAATTCACACATTCAATGCCCGATTTTCGAAGAAGCGCATTTGCAGCAGATTCACAAAACTAGCACTTGAAGCACAAGCACCAAGGCTATAACGGAAGGAACAACTTCATAACGGGGGGACCTTTCCTCATCTTTCTACAAACTCACACCACTTTAGTATGCCAAAGCCCAAATATTTCATATTGTATTACTTTATTACACCATTACTGGCTGCAAGAAAAGCAAGAAAGATGACATCGAATTTTCGGTTGTAATAGCACGTTTTTTAATCCTTTTTGACATGAATTAAATTTACCAATGCTATCCAGTCAATGCAACTGGTTAGAAAAACAATCATGCAGGTTTCTACAATCGATGAAACATCCAGAGATAGAAACAGCTACTTACTTCCACCAGCGGCTTGAAAGTATGCTAGGAAAATTAACAAATGGCACACAAAAAGTTTCTCGTAGAAGGAAGGAAGGTAGGTATCAGAGACAAAGAGATTTTCAAATTGAACAGCTAAAAGAAGAAATATACATGTAGAAGGAAACATGATATAATTCTACGCCTTTTAGCAGAAGAATTTTGCATAATGGAAGAGTTGAAAATAAGCTAAAAATATTCATGGGAAAAAAAAAAAAAACCCTTTGAAATACATCTCCCGAAAGCAGAAATAGTGAGAAAAAGGCTGACGTTTACACTCCCTAGTGGTAAATCTCTGCATTATTTAAAGAGGCTAATGCTCCACATCTCTATTGTAGAGAATGACATACAATAAAGAACAAATTTCTGAATAGGGTTTTTAGAAGCGGAGATACAGCAGCAAACTGAAGTACAAAAACACCACCTAGCGACAGAACTGTGAACTAAAAGCTCCTCATATACTAACTTAAAGTGTTTTACAAGATGAATGGAATCCGGTGTCAAAAGAATTTTTTACATCGCACATGTAGAAGCAGATTTAGTATTTACACCACTAGCAGTGAAATTGTGCATTATTTTGAGAAGGAAATACATCTACAGAGTTTGCATAGTTAGTAGCATCTGACAGAAAAAGAAGATTTTCAATCGGGGTTTTAGTCCCGCTGATATTGCTGTAAACAGAAATTTGAACATACGCCCTCTGGTGGCAGACTTGTGCAATAGAAAAATTTAAAATTATGAGAAACATTTTGCACCAGAAATGCTCTCCAACAAAGAATTTTTCAAATCAGTCTTTTAGAAGCAGAGATATTGACAAAAATAAGATATACAATCTACACCTCCTGGAGGAATAATTGTCATTATTTTAAGAAGAAAGTATTTTCAAAAGGTTTTCCGAGGTGAGTGGTATAGGTCCACAAAAGAGGTTTTTCAATTAAGTTTTCAGAAGGCCAGATTTTGCTGCAAATATATCAGAAGCAGAAATAAATATTTACGCTGCCTGGTGGTCATACCATGTTTTGCCAAAAGTAAGAAATTATATGCAAAGCATTTCCCATCAGGAGCTGCATTCGATGCAAGAAGAATTTTTCAAATTGGAGTTTTAGAAGCAAAGATATCGGGGAAACACAATTTACCTTTACACCCCCAAGTGGAAAGTCTATGCTTTACTTGAAAAATTTGAAATTTTATGAAAAACATTTAACACCAGAAACTAACAAAGAAGGATTTTTTTTTTTTTCAAGTCAGCCAATTAGAAGCAGAGATATTGACAAAAATAAGATATGCATCTACATCCCCTGGTGGAGAAACTATGCATTATTTTAGCGAAAAAATATTCTCAAAAGATTTATTGACACGAGTGGTACCGGTTTACTAAAGAATTTTTTCAATCGAGCTTTTAGAAGCTCAGATTTTGCTGCAAATACATCAGAAGCCGAAATTAACACTTGTGCCACCGGTGGCCAAACCACTTTTTATCAAAAATGAGAAATTATAATTAAAACACTTCCCACCAGAATCTGTGTCTGGTGCAGCGAGGATTTTTCAAATCGAAGTTATAGAAGCATAGATATTGGGGAAAACACAATTCGCTTTTACACCCCTAGCGGAAAATCTATGCGTAACTTGAAAAAGTGACTGTACCTAAAAAGTTTTTGGTATTAAATGGAATTTAAAGGTGAAAGAAATTTTTTAATTGGATATTTTAAAGCAAATATATAGAATAAAATGTATTTCAAATTCAGTATCATCAGCATTTACGCCCTCTAACAGCAAAATTGTCCATCATAAAAAAAAAAAAATGTGGATTATCATTCTCACATTTCAAGCTTCCCAATGCAAAAAGAATTTTTCAAATTGGACGATTAGTTGGCGAGATATGGTGTCCATAAATGGATGAACAAACCGATAACATAAGCACAATCTTTTTCACAAAAGATGTGCTAAAAATGACCTTGGATTTTGGGTGAAAAAAGTACCTCTTTTGAATTCCATCCACCACAGAAAATTTTCAAAGTAGATTTACAAATTGAAAACAAAAATCTGCAAATTGAAAACAAAAATCTGCACCTCTGAATAACGGTCACTGTTTGGACCAGGAGAAAGTGATAATTGTTTGTTAAGAGGTGGTCATTATTCAGAGGTTAGGCCTAAGTCAACATTGCTAGGCCCTTCTGTTTGTGCGAAAGCAGAGAAAGATGTGAAGCTTATGCACAACAAAGAAAACATTGCAGTGTTTTTTCCAAATGCCGACTGCTGAATAAAATTGAATATAATAATTAAATAAATAATTTGCTGTGTAGAGGATTTTTAGAAGGCAGTATCTGATGCCTGGTGTTAAACAGCCCTAAGAAATACCAAGCTAGGAGATTAAGGTTAGGGTACACTACAGGAAAGATTTAAAATAAAAAAATGTTAGATAGTAAAATGTAATTGCAAAGTTAACTGACCGGGCACCATAAAGCATGAACAGAGCCCACAGGGACCAAACCAAGAGACATCACACAGAACTGCAATTCTAGGCCCCATCAACCACCCCTGCAGCCCCCGTAGGCAATTGAAACATGTAGAGAACTAAACTTATAACTCCATTCTCTTCACTTAAGCATTCCCCTGTACATAATCCAATCCATTATGCCCCTAACAATAAATATATATTTCTTGTCCCTATCTTATCCTCTTGCTGAAGAACCAAAAAAACTACGTAAAATCCAAAGGACAGTGTGTCCATTAGATCTACTTCAGGGAAGGTGGGGTGTCCAATGACCACAGTTAAGAAGTTTCATTGTTCAGATGTTAATCCCATGGAAGCTGTTCCGTACCAACCAAAATATGCCGTTGCTGGGAGATTACTGTTGTTCGGAAGTATACATTCATGGAGATTTCACTGTATGTAGTGATGGCTCATGGCTGCAAAATGATGAAGGGTATAAAATATACGCAAAATATCTTTATTGCGTGAAAAATGCGACAAAAAATGAAGTTTTCAAGTAAGACTTTTAATAGCAGATATAACATGAAAAAAATTTATATACAATGTACATCCAAAAAGTTCCAGGACTGACTGCATAACTGATGTAACAGTAGAGGGATAAAAAATATCACATGTATGCCAGAAGACAGCAGTCCTTGGCCAATCAGTGAACAGCTGGAAATTGGTTTATACTGCTACAGACAGGCAGCAGACGGGGATTAAGGGAGTCATAGCATGCATTCTTGTCCCATTTCATTGTAGCCATGGAAGAGCATAGAGTATATATCCATTTTTGATGGAAACTTGGTAAATCAGCTCCTGAAACTTACAGAATGTTGAAAGAAGTGTATGAAGACAGCATTATTCTGCAGCAGAGTTTTCGAATGGTATGCAGTTTCGTGATGTGGCAGAAATTCCTTGATGACTATTCGAGATCTGGGCGCCCCTTTAGTGTGCGGGGTACCAAGCTGGCATTAAGTTTTCCTTCTCCCAGAACCTCACGTATAATCTCATAACAGATAGACTTACTGATGCCCACAGACTCAGCCAAAAGTCTCACTGCAATTTGACGATCTTTTCGTAACCGATTTTTTCACATACACTCTTCGATTTTTTCCACTGTCTGCATATTGGAGAGCCGCCCAGATCTTGGATCAACATCAACAGATTCCCGCCCATCACGAAACTGTGTGTACCATTCGACTCACAGATACAACTGCAAATATGTTGCAAGTAGAAATATGCCCTTACATTCCTAGTGACAAGATTATGCGTCATGAAAAATTAAATTTATACACACGGTATTCCTTTGCCATGAATGCTATCTGAAGCATAAAAAATATTTTATGCAATGAATATTGTAGTCAAAAACTGTAAAATATTTGAAGAAACTGTGTGAGTAGAATGCCTTTAAGGTAACAGGTATTGGAATGAAACATATTATTTCAGTTGAATTTTTAAGAAATGATATTCTGATAAATATCTTCAAATTATGGTTTTTTTTTTTTTGTTTTTTTCTAAGGAACAAAAAGGAAATACTCACGGCTGGTTCGACCATAAGGTGAACTAGGCAGCTGCCTAAGGTGCCAAAATTTGAGGGGCACTACGATTTAGAGTTGATGAAATCAAATGAGTTAATAAATGAGAAACAGAAAGTAAAAACAAAAGACACTTTTAATTTCTGTTGTCCATTCGATATAAGTTGTGTATTCTTATTCATTGAGAAACAGAGACCTGTTCTTATAGAGTGGGTAAGTCCGCTTGCGGTAACCCCCCCCCCTTAACATGCCATGAAAGTGCGCATCTGTTGAAAAACTGCCATAAACCAAGCTCGTCTCCATGCATCAGGGAAGTTAGGCGATGCCCGAGAGCAGTAAAAGATTTTTTTTTTTTTTTTTTTTTTTTTAAGAAAATAGATTCTGTATTATCTGGCTTTCAATGGAAATATCTAGACTGTCCACTTCTATCACAAATAGTAGCAATGCTCAACGTCTAAAATTCTTAGGAAGCGGAGGGGGTGGGGGATAACGATCACCATGAGCAACTCGATAGCTATAAGCAGTTTCCCTTCCCAAATTTAGGGCTACTTGTCCCAGGGAAGAGGGCGAGCCAGTGCAGTAAGACAAACACAACATACACGCCTCGTCGGGTTCGAACCCGGAATCATCTTGGACAAATTGTCAAAAGCCAGCGCTTAGACCACTTCGTTACCGGAGCGGCTTGCCTAAAGGTTAGTAATTGTGTCACTCAGACTATTTTCTAGTAATAACAGGGGCAGGAATAAGAGAGGCTCTGCTACTACTATATATTCATTCCACTAGAATTCTTTTCTTTCTTTCTTTTTTTTTTTATTTTTTTCCTCTCTCCATCGGAGGATGCAGGAGGAAAGAACCATGTTGGGTTATATGCATTATCGATCGAATAAAATATTGCTCGTGACATAGATTTGAAGACACTTGTTGGTAATTTTGCAAAAAATGGAGCACGCAAAATTAAATTTTAATTTCATTTCCATTGGACCAGTAAGTAAATGAATGTAGTTTCAATTAGTTCTTTTCTGTTTAGCTTACACTGCATTTTTGCATCTTGAGATAATTGTTGAATAAATGCAATATGTTTGGCCGCACAAAGAACAACAAATATTTGTATGCGCAAGGTAGATGGCCTGCCTAGGGTGCCAAACACCCTAGCACTGGCCCTGGAAATAATAAGTCAAATTTTCAGGTGGCACCCCTACCCTTCATCAGGATTACAGCTATAGTAGGTGTTGCCCTTTGTGAGGTAAATTCCAACCTTTCAAATCATTTAATGGTGTACCACTTCTCTCTATTTCCAGTCCTTCTGCCATTTTCTTTTGAAAAAGTGCTGTTGATGTATCAGAACTTCTACAGTGTCCCAAAGCACTTTCTGTCCTGTATTTTGAAGAAAGGAGGAATTGAAAGAGTTTTGGAAGAAAATAATTACCCTTCTCTGCTAGTTTGATACTGTTGTCTTTGACTCGATGATATGAAGTCAAAGACACCTAAAAACAGTTTTCTAGGATAATTTAACGTGATTACAGGAATTTAACCTTGCAAGTAAATTGATGTGTGGAATACACATATACTCAACCTGCATTCATTGTACGACTAACACTATTGTTATAGCGCACACACACACACACACACACACACGATGCGCGATACGAACCATGCGTAGCTCACCTTCGTTTGATATTAAAAAAATATATATTTAGAAAGATCCAATATAATACTTTATTATACCCTAATCGAAATGATATTTGGTTTAAGGAAAATACTGTTACTATTGATAAATTTAAATTTAACTTACCTTAAAATTATGTGGTTTGAGAATACTTACTTGGTTAGTTGTATTATTAATGATGCTCAAAGACATTTTTTTACACATACATACTTTTTCAGTTGCATTTTACTAAATTTGACCGAAAATATGGGTATATGAGGTACACAGTAAGTTTGACCGAGAATGTGGCTTAATAACTCATAACGCAAGTTTTCGGTGTGTTTCGGACCATCATCAGCGTAGTTCTTACGTGCTCACACACACTTCAAGGAGTTGCAAATGGCGAGTGTTTCTCCTTATCTCAATTTTTAGCAGCATAATCGATGCATGGGAGTGTATGCACTGTCGTTAGTTCGTCTAACAGTGAGATACTCACATCAGATGTCTTCTATTGGGTTCAATAACGGTCAGAAAATTTATTTAATTTAAATTTAATAGATTATCTTGCTTGTCACTGGTCGGAAATTGATTTCACTTTAATTTTAAAGGAATATCAATAACCGATAACGATCAGAAATTAATTGATAAAGAAAAACAGTACACCAATTATGTAGAAAATTAATTTAATTTTAATGGAGGATTATGAGTTTCTCATTTATTTGTACTATTAATTTTACTTCAACATATCTTATTATGATTTTTCAATGTTATGAATATTATTGATTTTTCTTCTGTGCTTTTATTATTATTATGTATTTATTTTTTAAATATTTTTTTAATTTTATTGTTCACTTTTGGTAAAGAATTTGCATTTTGTTTTGAAAAGTTTTTCTCTCTTTTGATTTTTTTCCCCCAAACTTTGAGAGGGGGTTGTTGGGTCTTAAATATTGCAAACTTTATATTTTAGTTTTTCAATACCCAATATAGATTCAGAAAATCTTATTCTTTCTCAGATTTATGAGTCAAAATCAATTTTATTTTATCAAATTTTGGAAATTTATTTTTGATACAATATTGAATTATGGCTGTTTTTTCTTCTTGGTACCAATTTTTTATGTGTTGATTCAATCTCTGCCTCAATCTGTTTCTGGTGCTGGCTATGTATAAGACAGAAGGGTTTGATAGTTTTAAGGGTATTTCATAAGTACCAGCTTTTCTAAAAGTTTAGGTTGATAATTAGTATTTTCAAGCATATCTTTGATGGTTGAGATAGAATGGCTGAAGTGACATTTGTAATTTTTTACTAAGCTTCACAAATTGGGTAAAAAATTCAACTGTCACTTCGTCCATTCTGTCTCAACCATCAAAGGCATAGTTGTAAATACTAAACATAAACATAAACTTTTAGAAAAAGCAGGTACTTATGAAACACCCTTAAAACTATCTAACCCTTCCATCTTATACACAGGCTGTACCAAAAACAGATTGAGGCCGAGATTGAATCAACACATAAAAAAAATTGAACAAAAAGAAAAAAACAGCCATGATTCAATATTGTATTAAAAATAAAAAAATTCCAAAATTTGATAAAATACAATTGATTTTGACTCATAAATCTGAAAAAGAATTAAAATTTTCTGAATCTATATCTATTGAAAAACTAAAATACACTTGCGGAAAGTGAAAAAGGAACACCAAGAAGGAGACGTCTGATACCAACGAAATTTATACAGCATAATAACGGAATACAGAGGATAACGTGATCAAAACAGGCAAAATACAGCTGTATTTGCTGGTAAACTGAAAAATAACATTCCCATGTAGCATGGTTAGTACGAGGTTGAACCGCCATGAACTGTGTCACACTGTGCAAATCTGGCATGGAGTCTGTTGTACAGATGTTAGATGCAAGTCTGGGGTATTGAGTTCCAAGCATCCTCAACCTGAACGCATAAATCGGGGATGGTCGTGGCTGGCCGTGGAGACCGGATAAGTCGTTGTCCCATAAAATCTCACACGTGCTCAATGGGGTACAAATCCGGTGAATGTGCAGGCTACAGAAGTTTTCTCATACCCTGAAGTGCATGTTGCGTTGCACGTGCCATGTGTGGGCGTGCATTATCTTGCTGGAAAACACCACGATGGACCGACCTTACAAATGGCACAACGGGCTGAATGATGATGTTGATGTAGGAGGCGCTGTTTAACGTGCCCGGTACAAACACTAGTTGTGTACGGGAGTGATAGCTGATCGCTCCCCACACCAGGAGACCAGGTGTATGCCCTGTGTGTCGCTGGCGGGTGCAAGAAGGGTGGAGACGCTCCCCTGTGCGTCTGCGAACACGCATACGGCCATCGAAGGCTCCCAAGCAGAATCTGCTTTCATCGTTGAACACAACAGATCGCCATTGCGTTCTCCAGTGCAGACGTTGGCGACACCACTGCAGCCATTCCCGACGGTGGGCTGGAGTCAGAGGTACACATGCCAGAGGCACACGTGCACGTAGTCCTGCATCCAGTAGACGGTTGCGGATTGTTCGCACAGTCACCTCAGGTGCAACGGCAGCTCAGATTTGCGTCGCAGTGGATGTTCTGCTTGACAACGCCGCTCTTCTTATGCGTCGATTGGTCCGCTCCTCAGTCCATCTGTGACTCCCGGTTCCACGTCCTCTCGTGTGGGAATGTTTCTCGGACCATCTACGCCACCATCGTACCACCACTGATACTTCCCGTCCAATTCGCTCCACAATACGACGATACGACCACACAGCCTCGCGGAGTCCGACTAGACGACCTCGCTCAAAGTCCGATAACTGCTGAAATTGTACACGTCTTCCATGTCCAGGCATTGCAGCTTCTTCACGGTCTTCGCACTTGAACGTCCGCCGACGACTGATTACATTCACTTCGCCGTACTCCTTAAATACCACTGACGATAATTTGCATATTATGCCGTGCTGTGGCGTTAGTGCTCACCGGGTAGTCCTGAAATTAACATCACACCTACGTAAGCTCGACCCCATTAACATATGTAAATTTCATGAACGTCCGCCAATTCCTTCTTTGTGTTCTTTTTCACTTTCCGCCAGTGTTATAGTTGGCAACATTCAAGACCCAACAACCCTTCCCGAAGTTTGGAAAAAGATAATTAAAAAGAGAGAAAAACTTTTCAAAACAAAAAGGAAATTCTTTACCAAAAATTAACAATAAAAAAAAATAATAAAAAAAAATGAAAATAAAATTGAAAAAATAATAAATTTAAAAAATAAATAATAGTAACAAAAGCACAGGAAAAAAGCAATAATAATCATAACATTGAAAAAATCATAAGATATGTTGAAGTTAAATTAATAATACAAATAAATGAGAAACTCATGATCCTCTATTAAAATTAAATTAATTTTTGATCGTTATTGGTTGTTAATAATCCTTTAAAATTAAGGTTAAATCAATTTCTGACCAGTATCAAGCAATAGTAATCCATTAAATTTAAATTAAAATCAATTTTCTGACCGTTATTGAACCCAATAGAAGCTGTTTTATGTGAGAATCTATCTTTTAAACGAACTAACAACAGCACGTGCGTGCACACACATCGATAATACTGCTAAAAATTGAGATGAGGACAAGCATTCGTCATTTGCAATTCCTTGATGTGTGCGTGACCACGTAAGAACAACACTGGTGATGGCTACGAGACGCACTGAAATCCTGGGTTACGAGTTATTAAGTTACATTTGCGATCGAATACTGTGTACCTCGTATACCTGTATTTTTGGTTAAAATTTAGTAAAATGTAACTTAAAAAGTATGTCATCATCATCATCATTGTCATTGTCAACCATTATCAATCAACTGCTGGACAAAGGTTTCCCAAAGTTTCCTCCACAACGGTCTGTCTTGTGCCAGTCTCCTCCATGTCACTCCTGCATACTTTCGAATTTCATCCACCCATCTCCCATGTGGTCTTCTTCTGGGTCTCTTCCTGTCCCTTGGAATCCAATCTAAAATTTCGGCTGTCCATCGATGGTCTGTCCTTCTGGCAGTATGTCCAGCCCATTGCCATTTCAGGGATTTAATTCTGATCATGATGTCTTCCACTCTTGTCATTTTTGGGATCCACGAGTTCCTCTTCTTATCTCTCCTGGTTACACCAAGCATGCACCTCTCCATGCTGCTTTGAGTAGTCTGCAGCCTTTGTATGTCTCTTTTAGTTAAGGTCCACGTCTCTGCACCATACGTAAGCACAGGAAGGATGCATTAATCAAACACTTTTCTTTTAAGACATAATGGCATATTGCTCTTGAAAATTATGCTGTTTCTTCCAAAAGTTCTCCAGGCAAGTTTTGTACACCGATTAATTTCTTCATCAATGTGACCCTCACTTGATATCTGCTGTCCAAGATAAACGTACGTGTCTGTTATGTCCAGCTTTTCTCCATCAATCGATAAATCTTCATTTCTTGAAAAAGCATTGAACATCACTTTTGTCTTCTGAAAGTTCATTTTTAATCCCACTTCTTTACTCTTGTCAGCAAGTTCCTGGATCATACTCTGCAGCTCTGATGGGGTAGTTGCAAAAATGACTACATCATCTGCAAAACAAAGGTGAGTTAGATAATCTCCATTAATCTTTATCCCCTTGTTTTCCCAGCTCAGCAACTGAAAGACATTTTCCAATGTAGCATTAAAGAGCTTCGGAGATATGGTGTCACCTTGTCTCACTCTCTTTCCTACTTTTATGTGTGCTGTATTCTCAAACAGCCGAATCTTTGCACGTGCATTTTCATAGATGTTATTAATAATATGCATCTTCAATACCACAGGATTTCAGAGCCATTGTAACTGCTGATGGTTTCACCGAATCAAAGGCTTTTTCATAATCGATAAAAGCCATGCACGACGGAAGTTCATATTCCCTCGCTCTTTCAATTAGTTCTCTCAGTACGTGGATATGATCTATTGTGCTGTAGCCACTCCTGAATCCAGCTTGTTCTCTCGGTTGAGCCATGTCCAGTGTTACCTTCAAGCGGTGTGAAAGAAAAGTATGAATGTGCAAAAAAAAAAAAAAAAAACGACTGACATCAACAATACAACTAACTAAGCAAAGTATTCTCAAACCACGTAATTTTAAGGTAAGGTAAATTTATCAATAGTAACAGTATTTTCCTTAAACCGTTATATCATTTTGCTTAGGGTATAATAAAGTATTAATATTGGATCTTTCTAAATATAATTTTTTTTAATATCAAGCAAAGGTGAGTTACACATGTTTCGTACCGTGAATCGGCAAAAAAAAAAAAAAAAAAACGTGCTATAAAAATTCTGTTAGTCCTACACTGAATGTCGGGTGAGTATATGTGTAGTTTACACATAAATTTACTTGCAAAGTTAAATTCCTTTTCTGCTAGTCAACAAAATTCTTAGTAAAAGAGAAAATAATCAGAAGTCAAAATTGGTTTCAGTTCACTAGAAACATTACTTACCATAAAGGACTGTTTGAAAAACTTCAGATGATTCATGAGAAGTTTCTAGTCAGACTGGCACCAGGACTACAAAATAAAGTTAATACCTACATTCCAGATTTAAAGCAAAAAGAAGAAAACATCCTTTTACGAGAAGGTGTGGTCTAAAACATAGTGTGGGTGTGGTCTCAGTATGAGGGCGAAACAGGCAGACAGCTGCTAACTCTCTATCTATCTATCTGTTCTATTCTATTCTAGCTACCTATTTGAAATTGTGTCTAATACATTGATGCAAACACTGTCTTCTGCATGATAATTTAATGTTTAAAAGATGACAGATATTTACAAAGTTAAAAAGATTAAAAATCCATAAGCACTTTCGGGTCGACAGTCACACCTGTCTTCAGTTGGAAGGGAGTGATTTTTATCTATCTAGATAGATAGGCAGATAGAGAGAGAGAAGTAAAGCTGCAATTAAAAATATGACAAAGAAAACAGGACTGACATGTTCAAAATACAGGACATAAAAGTGTTTTGGGACTATGTAGAAGTTCTGTCAATTTTCACTTTAAAAAGTGCTGTTGATGTGTCAAAAGGACTGGAAATAAATATAAGAGGTACGACATTAAATGATTTGAAAAATTGGAAGTTATCTCACGAATGGCAACACCTACCATAGCTGTAGTCTTGAGGAAGGGTAGGGCGCCACCTGAAAATTTGGCATATTATTTCCTTTTATTCCTTCAAAAAAAAAAAAAAAAACATAATTTGGAGATATTTATTATGAATTAAGTCTAGGAATAGCCACGTCTTCAATTATTACCAAATGAAGATATTGTTAGGGGCATTGGGTATCTTAATTACAGAGGATGTTCACACGTTTGTAGAATGTTTGTGATAAGAAATGACAGAAAATAAAAGTTCAAAGAATTGAAACTGGCAACAGTGTTAAATAAACACCAAAGAAACATATGATGTGGTTAAATATTATCTGCTAAGAAAATGGCACACATAAACAAGCTGTAAATAGAAGGTTATGTTTTTGCTCATTACAAAGAGAAATATTCACATTGTGATTTAAAAATGCTGTGGAGATCATGGAATTAGCATTTCTAAATGCAAAATAAGCAATATTATTAATAAATCACCAAGTATCGCTTTTAACAAGAAAAAGAACACCAAACGAATATCCAAAGAAGGTAGTACTTTTACGACTATTTGAAAAGTGAGGTTATTACAAAAAATATCCTCTGACCCAAAGAGCAATCGCTAAGTTGTTAAAAATGTCTGTATCGACTGTAAACAAGGTAATAAACAAAGATTTGAATCTGAAACAAAAAAAAAAAAATGTTCACCACCTTTTGTCTTGGACGAAACACTATGTCAATGAATTCTTGGCAAGATAACCCAGAAATCCCGTCATTCTTCTGTTCCTCACGTTTTTAAAAAAAGTTCCTTAAAAATCACGATGTCCGGACTCCATAGCTTCCTGTTTAACCAGTGGGTGTCATACTGTGAGTGAATGATATATTTATTAAAATATGAACTAAAAACAATTAATTCTTAAAAAATAAGGATAAAATAATAGCCTTGTTACCTTTTTTTTTGGTAAGCAGCTTCTTTCCGACTAGTTGCTCTTGGTATAAATTCATTATTACTCTTGACCTTCGATAAATCGATATTCTTCAAGAATGAATTGCATAGTCAAAAGATTTCACAAATGAAAGTCCCCCGCAAGCAACATGTAGGTAGCAGAAGGAATTGTGGGTGGCAGTTAATTTGCAACGGAAACTCAACAATTGACCATCGAAATATTTATGATAGCTAAAATCCATAAAAAATTTTAATTGAAAAAAAAAAAAAAAAAAAAAAAAAACTTGTCTTCAAGATAGAGATTTGAAAGAAATTAATCTAATGAAATAATAAAAATCAAACTAAAATCAATTAGTCCAACCTCAACTTCAAATGAAATACAAAACTTCTTTACCGAGGAATCCAGACTTCGAATTTCCAACATGCGTTTCTGCACACATTTTCCGTGGCCATTTTCAAGGATATTTCGTGCTGTATTGCTCCTTGCACGTTATCTACTAGTTGAGTTGACGGTGCTGCCATCTCTATCGTCTGCATCATCCTCGTGCTCACCATGTAAAACATCATTGGCACCATCTAGTGTTGTCCTGTTTTTTAATCTTTTTTGCATTTGTCGACTTGATTTTCTTATTTGGACAATTCGTTGTTTTTCTTGTTTTATCATGTTCAACCATGCTGGTCATAATTCGACCGGGACATTCAAATTGCAATTATATGCTTTGGTCTTCTCGATCATAATGGCCTCAGCTGTCAGGATCTTTTTATGTGTGTTGTGAGAAGTAACCAAACTTATATTCTCCCAGTCGGGCGTGGCCTCGTTATTATGACAATATTGTATAAGTGAAGTTCGAATTTCGCCCTTATTCCAGTTATTTAAATGTTCACGTAATTTGATATCAACATTTCTCTTTGTGCTACCTATGTAAACTGTTTTATTATCTAGGTTCTTGTTTATATTAATAATTGGTAAACGATATACACCGGCTTTACGTAATATGGAACTTTTTTCATTGTGTGATTACAAAAGTCTGTTGTTGTCGAGTACAGTGTCTGCAATAAGTAATCCTGCTGTGTGGCATTCCTTTTTAAAGGAGCAGATATAGGTGGACAATATGGTAGTTTTCCACAGAATCTATATGTATCAGTCAGATTCTGCCTTGGTCTATTTTGGTTATTCTGAATTTGTTGTTAAAGATCGTCAATCAATCTCTCCTTGTAGCCGAAGTCTCCAGCCAAAGTTTTGATCCATTTCAACTCTTTTTGTCTTGCAGTATTGTTAGATGAAAGTACAATTGCTCTTTTTAAGTAATACCTGAATGCTGCGGTTTTAAATTTCCATGGATGATTTGAGTTATTAGGTATTATATTTGGGACAAATGTTGCCTTTCTGTATACTTCATAGTCAATTCTTGAGTTATTATTAATGATATTAATGTCTAAAAATGGTATTTGTTTATTTTTTCCCATTCAGTGGTAAGATTGATAGTTGTATATATCTTGCTGTATGTATTAAATTCTTCCAGATCTTCAGTATGTTTCCAAAATATCAAAGTATCATCAACATATCGAACAAATAGTTTGGGATGTTTATTTGTAAGTCTTTTGCCAGTATCTTTTACTCTATGTCCTGGAGTATAACTTCAGTAAACTGTCCAGACAAAGGTGATCCCATGGGTGCTCCTGATAGCTGTTTATAAATCATATTGTTATATGCAAAAAAATTATTGTCATTAATAAGGTTTAATGCTGACATAATGCTAGCTGTTTGGGTAGTTGATGTTTTGTTTGCAATTAACTTTTCTTCTATTAAATTAATAGCTTGATTAGTAGGAGTACTTGGGTAGAGTGAAACAATGCCAAGGCTCACCATCTTTATCTCTCTGGGTCCACAATAGGCTTCCAATAGCTCTAACGACCTCAGTTGAATTTTTAATTGTGTATGCGTGGTCTTCATAATATCTTTTAAGAATATTAAATAATGCTCGTTCTAGGTTAATGGTTGGAGCAATTTTCTTTGACACAATAGGTCACATTGGATGTCTGTCCTTGTGTACTTTTATTTTTCCAAAGATTCTTGGGATAGTGGCCCCTACTGGTGGGTATGCTTTACTTTTAATCTCTTCAGGTAGATTGCCGTGGTTCTTTAATTTGGCCATTTTTCTAATAATATTTTCTGTGGGATCTTGTTGAATGATTATTGTATCAAGTGTTTCAATTTCTGTTATCATTTTTTCTCGTAGGCAATCTTGATTAATCAAAATTATTTGTTTTGATTTATCGGCCATTATACTTGCTATCCGAGGGTTGTTACGCAAGTCAATTAATGTTTGTCGTTCATATCTAATCCTTTTTTGGGTTAACTCTTTTTCTGTCTTATTGATATTGTAAATAACATTTGCCATTTCAATCCTTGTAGGTTCTTGTCCTTCTCTCAGCAGTTGCTGGATTATATCTTCCAGTTGTGGTATCATAACTTCGGTAAATGGAATTTTATTTTTATATGCATATTTCAATCCCCTTTCCAATGCATTTCTTTGAAGACTATTCAATTCTACATCTGATTGATTAATGTAGCTCCGATATTTGTTAATTTTCATATGGTAGTTGGTTTCTTGAGATCTCTGCTTATTATATTGTCTATTAAATTTTCAATTTTATTCCATTGTCTTCTCTGGTATTTAATTTGTTCTCTATCTGTAATAGCATAGATTTTGCTAATTTCCTGTCTTGTATTGTAATCATTTTCAAGTTTAATAACTTTGTTATACGCACGGTATGTATCAACACTGATTTTATCAATCCATGATCGTTTTGATCGTATCTGGGCTCGTAATCTCTTTATTTCTGCCGTGCGCAAAATTTCATTGTCTCTACGATTAATAGCTCGTTATATATGTGTATATACTTTGGGATGACATTATTTTTTCATGTAGTGAGAAAATTTAGGTGTTCTACTTCATGTACTAGCTTTAGTCTTAACTTCTTGAAATGAGTCAGTATATCTCGAGTTCCACGTGATAGCATTTTTTACAAACAGAATTGGTTCTTTCGCAGCGCTATTTCATCGACTCAAACTTTAGTTCATTCGCCTGTTTTAATCTCCAGATTACATAATACTAATATCAGTTCAAATCGTTATTTCTAACCCTAGAAAGTCACTATGTGGCTTATTATAATGAATTATTGGCAAAATATCACAGCAATCCCGTCATTCTTCTGTTCCTCGCATTTTTAAAAAAGGTTAGCTAAAAATCACGATGTCCGGACTCCATAGCTTCCTATTTAACCAGTGGGTGTCATACTGTGAGTGAATGATATATTTATTAAAATATGAACTAAAAACAATTAATTCTTAAAAATTGAGGATAAAATAATAGCCTTGTTACCTTTTTTTGGTAAGCAGCTTCTTTCTGACTAGTTGCTCTTGGTATAAATTCATTATTACTCTTGACCTTTGATAAATCGATATTCTTCAAGAATGAATTGCGTAGTCAAAAGATTTCACAAATGAAAGTCCCCCGCAAGCAAAATGTAGGTAGCAGAAGGAATTGTGGGTGTCAGTTAATTTGCAACGGAAACTCAACAATTGACCATCGAAATATTTATGATAGCTAAAATCCATAAAAAAAATTTAATTAAAAAAAAAACTTTTCTTCAACTTTAATTGAAAAAAAAAACTTTTCTTCAACTTTAATTGAAAAAAAAAACTTCTGTGTCAACTTCTTTATGAAAATCACTAAGCCAGAGACTGATGGAAATTTATTGTGGCTATTGATGAAACATGGATCTTCCTAAGCGACTGTAACAAAACAGGTCAATTTTGTATTGCAAAAGAGTAGAAAAAGACTTGCAAACTTATTTCCAAGAATCCAAAGAAAGTTTCAGTAAATAATTCATGATTATTGCTGGTTTCTTATATAAGAGGGAATTAAAGTTTAAAAAATTGAAAAGAATGTTAAAGTCAATTCTGCATGTTATCAAAATAATGTTTTAACTCTTATAATTAAAGAGAAAATATGATTCCTTTATCCACAGAGCCTTCAAAGACTAGAACTCCATCAGGATAAAAGCTACTAGTCATACATTCAAATCTACCACTCAATTTCTTGAAAAAATGATAAAAGAGATGAGCATCAAATCTATACCTTTTGTTCATATCCCTTCAAAGTCCCCTAATGTGTGACCAATGGACTGTTGACCCTTTGGATTGCTAAGAAGAGCACTTTTATAAATGCATACCTAATACAATGATTGGACTACGGATTTTTATATGATGCCAATATGCAAAAATATGGATTTTTTTTTCTATATTCAGAAATATAGAATTGCATGGATTAATGTCAGAGGGTCACTACAGATTCATGTCTGATTTGGTCACACATACTTCAAAGTCAGAACATTTGACTGGCCTTATTTCACCACACATACATATTCATAGATGCCAACCTCTAAAAGTACATAGTTTTCAGTAACCCCAAATTTTTTTTTTCTAATCCAGTCCACAGTGGTGAATTTGGGTATTTAGCACAGCAACAAATTCCAGTTTCTCACAACAACTATTTAAAAAAACAAAAGAATTAATATAATAAACAATTTCTTGCTAGTGGAAAAATTAAAAAATCTGTCTACCAGAAAAAATATATATAATTGCCTCCAGACATAAAGAAAAATCATTCCTTGGAATAGTGATGCTTCTTTGATTCTGTGTGCCTTTGGAAAATATCTTGCCGACCAGTGGCACACCCAGGTTTTTATATGGGGTGGCCCAAAATATTGAAGATGCAAATGAAAGTATCCCAGAGTAAACATCTTTCAAAATATTGAGAAAATAATATCGCCAACATATTACAGTGTGCTTCCAATTATTTGTAAACTATTTATTTAAAAACATATACAAGTATAATTACATATAACCACCAATAACAAAGGATAACTATATCATCGGGATTAGAGGAAAGGCTATCTCACACTCACCAACCCGCTTGGCCAGCATGGTGAGTTATAGCCAAACCCCTCCAAAATGACTACACAACTGAAATCTTGGCCCTCAGTCTCCGGCAGCTGGAATGTACCTGGCCAATGCAGTAGCCAGTGCGACATGAAGGAAGAGGGTGCTACGAATCACCGGAGGACCGGACTAGGCTGCCATCTGATGCTGACCTTGGCTACGTATAATGGACGCTCCTTATCTTCTGATTCAAGGCTTCTTGAATTAGAAGAGGAACTACAAAGGATCAAGTGGGACATCGTCGGGCTAAGTGAGGTAAGGAGAAAAGGAGAAGATCTCATTGAACTGAAAAGTGGACATCTCTTCTACTATCATGGGGCAGATACTGGCAGAACTAGTGGTGTTGGATTTACAATAAACCAGAAACTGAAGGATTAAGTTTGTAGAAGTTGAAAGTTCCTCTGACAGAGCTGCACGACTTGTTATCCAACTCTCGAGAAGATACCACGCTCAAGTTATTCAAGCTGATGCACCCACCACAAGTCATCCTGAAGAAGAGATTGAAGAATTTTATGAAGAAATTCATCATCTAAATAATAAAGGTAAGCAGCACTTGAAGATCATTATGGGAGATTACAATGCGAAAATAGGACAACAGCAACAGAACGAAACTTCAGTAGGTAAATTTGGTCACGGCAACAGAAACCAGCAGGGAAATACTCTCAGAGTTTGCAGAAGCAGAAGGGTTTATCATCATGAACTCCTTTTTCAAAAAAAAGCTGCAGCAAAAAAAAAAATGGACATGGAGGCACCTAAATGGATTGACAAGTGAAATTGATTTTATTATGTGTAACAAGAAATTTGTCATGGAAGACTGCAGTGTGCTAAACAAGTTCAACACAGGTAGTGACCATAGGATGGTACGATGCAAAATGCACCTCAACGCTAAACTCGAGCGTGGCAAGCTCATAAAACAAACAAGGTGTATTTCACATGACCAACCTTAAAAAACATCATAATACTTTCAAATTGGAACTGAGGAACAGATTCTCTTCTCTAGAAGGTCTAACATCGGAAGAAGTGGACATCTTTGAAGTTAACAGAAAACTGACCAAGGCTCTTACGGAAACAGCAAAAAAAAAAAAAAAATAGCTGGTACTAAGAACAAGTTGCATACGAACAAATTATCAGAAAATAACAAAATTCTGATGCAAAAAAGAAGAGATGTGACTTCCAAAGTGGAATATATAGAGCTATACAAGACAGTACAAAAAAGTATCACTGAAGATGTAAGGAAATTCAACTGTGAACTAGTGAAGAAAGCAATTGAAAACAACCAAAGCCTGAAGAGAGCAAAGGGACATCTGAGTAAGGGAAGAAAACAGATTATGGCTCTGAGAAAAGAAGATGGTTCTGTAACAAGAAATAGAGGTGAAATTTTGACAACAAGAGTGAAAGATTTCTACTCAAAACTGTATGAAAGGGATGATACATGTACTCCAGACATGTATCATCCCTTTCTTCCAGTTCTCCCAGCAGAAATCGCACATGCATTCAAGAACATGAAATGGGGGAAAGCTCCAGGAGAAGATGGAATTACTGTAGACATCATACAAGAAGCAAGTGGAGAAATTGAAACAGTACTCGCCCAAGTTTTCACTCGATGCCTTAATGAAGGGAAGATTCCTGAAGATTGGAACAATGCTACAATGATCCTGCTACATAAAAAAGGTGACATTGAGGATCTCAGGAACTACAGACCTATCAGCCTCCTATCAGTGGTTTATAAAATCTTCACTAAAGTTATTTCACCCCGCTTGAAGGTGACACTGGACATGGCTCAACTGAGAGAACAAGCTGGATTCAGGAGTGGCTACAGCACTAATGATCATATCCACACACTGAGAGAACTAATTGAAAGAGCGGGGAATTATGAACTTCCATTATGCATGGATTTTATCGACTATGAAAAGGCCTTTGATTTGGTGAAACCATCAGCAGTTACAATGGCTTTGAAATCCTGCGGTATTGAAGATGCATACATTAATATTACAGTATTAATAACATCTATGAAAATGCAAGTGCAAAGATTCGGCTATTTGAGAATACAGCACCCATAAAAATTGGAAAGGGTGTGAGACAAGGTGACACTATATCTCCCAAACTCTTTAATGCCACATTGGGAAATGTCTTTCAATCACTGAACTGGGAAAACAAAGGGATAAAGATTAATGGAGATAATGTAACTCACCTTCGTTTTGCTGATCATTTTTGCAACTACCCCATTAGAGCTGCAGAGTATGATCCAGGAACTTGCTGACAAGAGTAAAAGAAGTGGGATTAAAAATGAACTCTCAGAAGACAAAAGTGATGTACAATGCTTTTACAAAAAATGAAGATTTATCGATTGATGGGGGAAAGCTGGAGACAACCAATACCTACATTTGTCTTGGACAGCAGATATCAAGTGAAGGTCACATTGATGAAGAAATTAATCGGGGTATAAAACTTAGCCTGGAGAGCTTTTGGAAGAAACAGTATAATTTTCAAGAACAATATGCCATTATGTCTTAAAACAAAAGTGTTTGATCAATGCATCCTTCCAGTGCTTACGTATGGTGCAGAGACGTGGACCTTAACTAAAAGAGACATACAAAGACTACAGACAACTCAAAGCAACATGGAGAGATGCATGCTTGGTGTAACCAGGAGAGATAAGAAGAGGAACTCGTGGATCAGAAAAATGACAAGAGTGGAAGACATCATGATCAGAGTAAAATCCCTGAAACGGCAATGGGCATACTGCCAGTAGAACAGACCATCGATAGACAGCTGAAATTTTAGACTGGATTCCGAGGGACAGGAAAAGACCCAGAAGAAGACCACATGGGAGATGGACGAATGAAATTCGAAAGTATGCGGGAGTAACATGGAGGAGACTGGCACAAGACAACCCATTGTGGAAGAAACTTGGGGAGACCTTCGTCCAGCAGTGGATTGATAATGATTGACAATGATGAACAAAGGGCAAAGGGCCAAGTGATACCTCAAGAGGAGGGCCCAGGCCCCTGGGCCACCACCACTGAGTGTGCCACTGCCACCCACCAGAAGCGATACTAAAATTGCATCTACAAATGCTGCAAAACACAGAAGGTTGGCCTGAAGAAAGCTTCAATTTAAATAAATAATAATAAATAAAACCTTCACAATTGCACAACCAATTGCCATGCTTTTCTAGCTGACAGTAACATGTGCAGCACAGACCACAGAGCATAAATAAATAAAAGGTTATCAAGTGAATGAGCATCCATACAGCACACATGTTCTGTGTAGCTGAAGGTGCCATGGAAGGCATCATGGGAAAGGCAACACAGGAGCCCATCATGGGAGGGGGTTAAAATGGGGTCGAAAAGCTGAGCCAGTATCAAGTGGCTGCTATTATTCCATGTCACTGGATTTCCTTTTTTAGATAGATAGCACAGGGGATTACCAATTAAGATATAGAACTCTATATTGCACAGAACACAGCTTTAAATTCTCCCTCACCCAGGTGAACTTGAACATGTTTGGAAGTGAGTAGCAGTGGTGAATTATGTTTGGGTTCATCTTTTATTCCTTTGTGTCCTTTTTATTCATTTGGGTTTTTAACTTTCATGTTTTAATCATCATTCTTTGCAAACACCTATACAAGGGTATAGAATTTTAACTCGAAATAGTGTTTTTTAATCTGTGAATCTTCCGTTCAAGCAGAACTTGGATCTCATCTAAATAAGCAAATGTTTGTTCTATCGAGCAGATGCATTGCCACAGTGACTAAAATGCAGACCTGACTAAAGTGACTAAAATGGACCTAACTACTCCACCCAGCATACTTAAATAAAATATATGTACTATGGAATTAACTTTTTAAGGGTCTTATAGAGGTTATTATTCAAAAAAGTTGGTGGTCAAATTTTCGAACTAAAGCCTAGTTCGTCATCAGGACTACATCACTGGAGTAGTTGCTGCCACTCAGTTGGAAGAGTCCAACCGCAATTATCATTAATTGTGGTACTTCTTCCTCTTGCTATTTCGATCCCTTCTTCTAGTTTCCTCTTTACCAAGTCAGACTGCTGGGCAATTATTCTTACTGAGTCCCAATTTATGGAGTGTCCACTTGCTTGTATATGTCTGTCTAGCCCAGTTTTGTTACTTATGTTCCTAATAGCTGCTTGGTGTTCTTTCATTTGGATTTTAATACTTCTCCCTGTTTCTCCTATATAGCTGAGTCTGCAGTTACAGTCGATGCAATATATTACTCCTTCTTGCAATTGGATGTCCACTTCTTTCTGCTTTAAAGCTGGCAGGAATTTCTTTAATTTGTCACTTAGATCTGGAGCAAGCCTGATATTATATTTTGCTCCGATCTTCTTCAGTTTTTCGAAAAGTCCCTTGTGGTACGTAATTTTGCTGGTGAATTTGAACTTGTTTATTTCCTGCTTCTTTTTTGGCACTTGTCTGAATAATTTCTCAACATAAGGGGAGGGGTAATTGTTTTCTGCCAATATTTCTTTTAATTCTTCTCTGTGAAGATCTTTTTGAGTATCTGAAGAGACCAGGACTTCAATTTTTCCCAACAATTGTCTCGCCGTATTCGATTTAATATAATCAGGGTGGAATGAGTAGAAGTCTAACATCTTCCCTGTGTCAGTGGGTTTTCTAAAAAGCTGAGTGAATATTCTCTCCTCTCTTGAGGTCAAGTTTAAATCAAGGAAATTGATGCTATGGTCTTTTTCCAGTTCCAGGGTGTACTGCAAGGTATTTTCTAGCGAGTTAAATTCTGCTAGAATTTGAGAGGGTAGAGATTGGTCCTCAGCGTCTACTATAAATAGGACATCATCCATGTATCTTACATAGAGAGCAAATATTGAAGGTTGTACAAAGATTTTTGCCTCTAGTTTATTTACATAATAATTTGCAAGCAGAGGTGCTAGTGGAGAACCCATTGCAAGTCCTGAAGTTTGCCTGTAATATTTATTTCCAAACTGGAAGAAATTATTCTTGAAAGAAAATATGAGCAGTTCATATATGCCCAGTAGTATTTCTCTATTGTGATTATGGAAGACTATTTTTTCCGCCAGGTCATCTGCAATGAATTCCAGCAGGAGGTCCAGGTTAATGTTGGTATACATAGATACTATATCCAGGCTTGCCATTACTGGATGAATTAATTCTGGCAAGTTGTCTAGTTTTTCTTTCAGCTGCATGAAATTTTTAGAAGGTAGGGAGGAGAAGGGAAAATATCTCTGAGGTGAGTAAGTAAATAATAATTAATGTTGGAGAGTGGTGAATTTCTAGTGTCTATCATAGGCCTTATTGGATGGCCTTCTTTGTGAATTTTTATTGTACCATAGATCTGTGGAACTCTTGACTGGATTTTGGAGAAGCTTTTGAAGAGCTCATTTAGCTGATTTTTACTTTTTAAAGAGCTGATTAATTTCTTAAGATTTTTGACAGTTTGATCAATAGGGTTAGCAGTGAGTTCTTCATAATAAGGCTTGCTCAGTTCTGCTTCCATTTTATTGTAATACTTATTTTTTTCAACAATACCAAAACTTTGCTTTTATCTGCTTTCAGTGCTACTACTTTATCATTGGTTTTGAATTTTTTAAGGTCAGTAATGGCTTTTCTATCAAAATTGTAAGCAATTTTTACTGGCTTTTTTACTAATTTTGAGACGCAGTCTGAGAATTCTTTCCTCAAAGTGGCTGCTGTATTTTCATCTTCTCTTTCTGCCTTACTACAGATGCTTTCTAAATCAATAAGCATTCGTTTTTTATCAAATGATGCAGAGGAAAGGTTGTAATTATATCCCTTATTGAGGAGATTAATCAAGTTTCCATCTACTCCATCTTCCGTCAGATCTAACATGTTTGTTAGTGGGGGATGGTATTAACTGTAGGCCAGGAGCTGTAAAAATTAACTTTGGACTCAACCACTTATTTTCTTTAATTTTCAATTTTTCTTTAAACTTCTTGTTTTTATCTGTCACTGCTTTAGCTAACCAGTTATCAATATTTTTCTTTTCTGCTTCCGGAATTTCACCTAATGAAGAGGCCCAAATAAGAGATTCTAATCGTTTGCATTGCTCAATAGTTCTGAACTTATTACTAATTGCACCATTTAACATTTTTAGTTCTATTTTTTTAACAAAATTTCTTGACAGATTCTTCGCAATGTTTTCCGCAAGTTTCAAAGAAGGTGGAACAAAATTAGCTCTCTTGCATTTCTTAAGAAAATATAGTTGTGACTATATTTTACCAGTCGGACTAGGTAAAGAGGAAACTAGAAGAAGGGGTCGAAATAGCAAGAGGAAGAAGTACCACAATTAACGATAATTGCGGTTGGATTCTTCCAACTGAGTGGCAGCAACTACTCCAGTGACGTAGTCCTGATGACGAACTAGGCTTTAGTTCGAAAAATTTGACCACCAACTTTTCTGAATAATAACCTCTATAAGACCCGTAAAAAAGTTAATTCCACAGTACAATATGAATAGAGGTGCCAGAAATTCATTTACAACTAGGATTAAAACCACATATGGGCTGGATATATGGCGAAACATCAGAAAGATCAAAAGGAGTAAGGGCAAAAGCGACAAATGTAAGTCACAACTATATTTTCTTAAGAAATGTAAGAGAGCTAATTTTGTTCCACCTTCTTTGAAACTTGCGGAAAACATTGCGAAGAATCTGTCAAGAAATTTTGTTAAAAATATAGAACTAAAAACGGTAAATGGTGCGATTAGTAATAAGTTCAGAACTATTGAGCAATGCAAACGATTAGAATCTCTTATTTGGGCCTCTTCATTAGGTGAAATTTGGGAAGTAGAAAAGAAAAATATTGATAACTGGTTAGCTAAAGCAGTGACAGATAAAAACAAGAAGTTTAAAGAAAAATTGAAAATTAAAGAAAATAAGTGGTTGAGTCCAAAGTTAATGTCTACAGCTTCTTGGCCCACAGTTAATACCATCCCCCACTAACAAACACGTCATAGATCGACGGAAGATGGATACTTGATTAATCTCCTCAATAAGGTATATAATTACAACCTTTCCTCCGCATCACTTGATTAAAAATGAATGCTTATTGATTTAGAAAGCATCTGTAGTAAGGCAGAAAGAGAAGATGAAAATACAGCAGCCACTTTAAGGAAAGAATTCTCAGACTGCGTCTCAAAATTAGTAAAAAAGCCAGTAAAAATTGCTTACAATTTTGATAGAAAAGCCATTACTGACCTTAAAAAATTCAAAACCAATCATAAAGTAGTAGCACTGAAAGCAGATAAAAGCAAAGTTTTGGTATTGTTGGAAAAAAATAAGTATTACAATAAAATGGAAGCTGAATTGAGCAAGCCTTATTATGAAGAACTCACTGCTAACCCTATTGATCAAACTGTCAAAAATCTTAAGAAATTAATCAGCTCTTTAAAAAGTAAAAATCAGCTAAATGAGCTCTTCAAAAACTTCTCCAAAATCCAGTCAAGAGTTCCACAGATCTATGGTACAATAAAAATTCACAAAGAAGGCCATCCAATAAGGCCTATGATAGACACTAGAAATTCACCACTCTCCAACATTAATTATTATTTACTTACTCACGTCAGAGATATTTTCCCTTCTCCTCTCTACCTTCTAAAAAATTCCATGCAGCTGAAAGAAAAACTAGACAACTTGCCAGAATTAATTCATCCAGTAATGGCAAGCCTGGATATAGTATCTATGTATACCAACATTAACCTGGACCTCCTGCTGGAATTCATTGCAGATGACCTGGTGGAAAAAATAGTCTTCCATAATCACAATAAAGAAATACTGCTGGGCATATATGAACTGCTCATGTTTTCTTTCAAGAATAATTTCTTCCAGTTTGGAAATAAATATTACAGGCAAACTTCAGGACTTGCAATGGGTTCTCCACTAGCACCTCTGCTTGCAAATTATTATGTAAATAAACTAGAGGCAAAAATTCTTGTACAACCTTCAATATTTGCTCTCTATGTAAGATACATGGATGATGTCCTATTTATAGTAGACGCTGAGGACCAATCTCTACCCTCTCAAATTCTAGCAGAATTTAACTCGCTAGAAAATACCTTGCAGTACACCCTGGAACTGGAAAAAGACCATAGCATCAATTTCCTTGATTTAAACTTGACCTCAAGAGAGGGGAGAATATTCACTCAGTTTTTTAGAAAACCAACTAACACAGGGAAGATGTTAGACTTCTACTCATTCCACCCTGATTATATTAAATCGAATACGGCGAGACAATTGTTGGGAAAAATTGAAGTCATGGCCTCTTCAGATGCTCAAAAAGATCTTCACAGAGAAGAATTAAAAGAAATATTGGCAGAAAACAATTACCCCTCCTCTTATGTTGAGAAATTACTCAGACGAGTAATATATTGCATCGACTGTAACTGCAGACTCAGCTACACTATCTACCAACAAGTAATTGGACACCCGTGATAGCAAAGGAAAACGAAGTTTATTCACCTTCAATAGTTGGTGGAGCCTCCATGAGCTGCGATTACAGCTGCGACTCTCCTGGGCATACTCTCAATCAGGCAGGCGTTGTATGACGGCTAGCGATATTTTCTTGCACTCTGCTTGGAAAAGACAGGTCAGTTCTTTCACCGATTTCAGACGGTGGGGGCACCCCTTAAGTCGACGCTCCAACTTGTCCCAGAGATGCTCGATATGGTTAAGGTCTGGGCTCTGCGCAGGCCAGTCCAATCGATTAACCCCATTGTCACCATACCAAGCCATGGTGGACCTCGCAACATGACAGGTGGCACTGTCATCCTGAAAGTAACATGGGTCCACCCCGTAAAACTGCCACAACGTAGGAAGTGCATGGTCATCCAAAATGGTGCAGTAGGTCTCTGTGTCAAGTCTACCAGGAATTGCGATCAAGTGTCCCGTGCCATACCAGGAGAAACACCCCCATAGCATAATTTCACCGCCGCCGAACTTCACAGTTGGCACAATACATTCTGGCAGGAGGCGTTCTCCAGGCAGATGCCAAACCCAGACCCTGCCATCTTAACGGCAGAGGGCGAATCTTGATTCGTCGCTCCAGAGAACCTGTTTCCACTGTTCAACGGTCCACTGTCGACGTTCTTTGCACCACGTTAGCCGAGCAGCGCTATTGGACTTGGTGATCAAAGGCTTGAGGGCGGCAGCACGTCCATGATGACCGAGCAGATGGGCTTCCTTACGGATGGTATTCATCGAAAGAACACTCCCGGATGCCTGTTGAAACTCCTCGCAGATGTGGCCCATCGATTTGGTGTGGTTCTTCCGAATTTCTCTGGCCAGCACCCGTCGGTCTCTAACTCCCAGTTTTCTGGGTTGGCCAGGTCAGGGCACATTCCGACAGTCACCTCGCATCTTCCACTTGCCAATCACATATGCCACTGTCGATTTTGGGTACTTCAACTCGCTGGATATGTTATGCATGGATCGGCCATTTCTGTGGTACCCGACGATTACACCTTTCTCGAAACCAGAGAGCTCCGAACTGCGTGGCATCTTGCATGCGACTGGTCGTGTTGTTGTTTCCCACACGATATTTAACGGCGGTGACCATGACGTGTATCAGGACCGCAGATATCGTCGATTGCAGGGGTGTCCAATTACTTGTTGGTAGATACTGTATATAGGAGAAACAGAGAGAAGTATTAAAGTCCGAATGAAAGAACACCAAGCAGCTATTAGGAACATTAGTAACAAAACTGGGCTAGACAGACATATACAAGCAAGTGGACACTCCATAAATTGGGACTCAGTAAGAATAAATTGGGACTCAGTCAGACTTGGTAAAGAGGAAACTAGAAGAAGGGATCGAAATAGCAAAAGGAAGAAGTACCACAATTAACGATAATTGCGGTTGAACTCTTCCAACTGAGTGGCAGCAACTACTCCAGTGACGTAGTCCTGATGACGAACTAGGCTTTAGTTCGAAAATTTGACCAACAACTTTTTTGAATAATAACCTCTATAAGACCCGTAAAAAAGTTAATTCCACAGTACAATATGAATACAGGCCATATGCCATAAATTCATTTACAACTAAAATATATGTGACGAACAGTATTGTCGCTGCTTTTAATAGCAGTTCTACATTAAAATTTCATTGGTATGTCCGTACTTCTATAACAGAAACCGAAAGAAAATCTGTAAAATTTTGGAAAATTTGTATTAGTTGAATCTATACATATTAAAGAATTTAGGTTCATTTGATAAATTAATAATAAAATATAAATCAACAGAATGGAAGAAATAAAATATCACCACGAGGAGTGAAAAAACGGGAACTTCTCATTTTTTTTTTTTTTTTTTTGTTAAGCCAGTAATTTTTACTCTGCATTTGATGTGTTAATTTGTTTTCTGTTTCATGTTTTCAACATATTCTATTTGAAAAAAAACAAAAAACTTGTCAAATGTCAAATGTACGATTTCTTTTCTACCCAATGTTTATATCATCCTTTCAGTATTATAAATATTTAACGAGAATTATCAAGGATAAATTTATTAAGGTACATTACCTCTCAAACTTTTATCTATACACTAGATCTTTGTCAGGAGCTAGTGTATAGATTGAAAATTTGAGAGGTAATGTACCTTAATAAATTTATCCTCGACAATTCCCGTTAAATATTTATAATACTGAAAGTAATAAGAGGAAGCCATGAAGTCATTAATTATTTATATCATCTTCATTTAACAGCAGTGCTACTTCCTTTGCCTGTTGATGTTAGGAATGTGAGCAGGTCATCTGTAAACACAGAGCTACTTGAAAGCACAAAGCAGCTGAAATCACAATTTTTTTTTATTTTTATTTGTTTTCAATTTTCCCCATGGATAAATGCATATTTCAGCATGCATTTTATTCATACATTCAATGCATATTTCATTCTTTTTCATGAACATGGATAATTTGGTAATTAAATTTGCTGACTTGCTGCATTTCCAATGTGAATTTCATGGAAACATCTGAAAAATTGAAATAGTTCAAGCATTCTATCTGGAATGGAATAGAATGTAACTTTCTTTGCCATCTAAATTGACAGGAATGATCCATCCCAAAAGAAATAAAAATGCCGATGCAGTATTAATTACGAAATCGCAACCCTCCGAAAGAAAAAAATGAAAGAAAGAAAAAAACACCGATGTGGTAGAATTACGAAATCGCGACCCTCCGAATTTCTCCGCGCTTTGAAAAGTCTCCTCTCTCCTGGCTTTGCGTATCCACAGAGCAGTCACAGCCGCGCATAGAAAGCTCTGCCCTTTCGACTACCAGTTGATTGCGCTGACCTTCGACGTAACAGACCCAGGCGACAGCCAGTGTTAGGTGTTGTTTGTTCTTAATCGCACGTGTTTTTCTTGTTCTTAATCGCACGTGTCTCGCTTCTCCTATTATGGGTGACACGGATTGTGTAAAGAAACGGATGTCCTATAACGCAGGATTCAAGTTGAAAGTGGTTTCTTTTGCAGAAAATACTAACAACTGTGCTGCTTCACGTCAATTTGGCATTAACGAAAAACTGATTCGAGATTGGCGTAAAAAAATGGACTTGATGAAAATCGCAAAAGGCGCTGCGCCGTGGAACGACATCTTTCCCAGAGCTGGAAAGTGTCTTGAATGATTGGATTGTGGGCTGCAGACAAAATGGTTACATTGTAACGCGAACTGGTATACATTTGCAAGCAATGAAGCTCGCAAAAGATGAAAAGTTTGCAGCCGCAAATAACACTTTTCGTGCCTCACCAGGTTGGTGCACAAGGTTCATGAACCGCTATGGGTTGTGCCTACGCCAGCGCACCAAAATTGCACAAAAGTTACCTCGTGACCTCGAAGCAAAGATAATGGAATTTCAAAAGTATGTAATTTAAAAGAGAAAAGAGACTGCTTTTGAACTTTCCCAAATAGGGAACATGGATGAAACTGCCATGTGTTTCAACCTTCCTGGAAATAAGACGGTGAACCAAAAGGGCGAAAAAAATATCTTGATCAAAACGGCTGGCCACGAAAAATCCAGTTTCACGGTTGTTCTTTCCTGTTTGGCCGACGGCAGTAAGCTACCTCCAGTAATTATTTTCAAACGCAAAACTCTGCCGAAAAGCGTTGTCTTTCCATCTGGTGTGCTCGTTCGTGCTCATGAAAAAGGATGGATGAACGAATCCGGAACAATTTAATGGTTAAACAATGTGTGGAACAAAAGGACAGGTGCACTTTTGAGGAAACCTTCTCTTTTGGTGTGGGATATGTTTGTTGCACACCGTTGTGCAGAAGTGAAAAAAACTGCAGAAAATTCAAAAACAACTCTTGCTGTCATCCCAGGTGGGTTGACATCTGTTCTTCAACCACTAGATGTCTGCCTTAATAAGCCCTTCAATGGCAATGTCCGGAGGTATTGGGCAGATTGGATAAGTTCCGATTTGCCAACTGAAACCAAGGGCGGAAAACTAAAGAAGCCGGATATCGTTTTGATTGCGCGATGGGTCAAGGATGCTTGGGATGCGATACCTGCGGAAATGGTCGTGAAATCATTCAAGAAATGTTGCATTAGTAACAAAAGTCGTGAAATCATTCAAGAAATGTTGCATTAGTAACAAACTTGATGGCACAGAGGATGATGAGATTCTGATGACACAGGCATAGATGGGAATACTGATGTTTATGATGACGCGCCGATGACGGAGAAAGACTTTTTTGAACTGTTTGGCGAGTCTGACTCGGAATCGGATTTTGAAGGGTTCCGATAAGTTTTTGGGTATGCAAATTAAATTTAGTATTATATATATAATTTTTTTCGTTTTCAAATGTTTTTGAATAAATTCATTGAATTTTTTTTTTCTCATTCCGGGATCGACTTATACGCGAGTTTCTGATTTCTTACGATTTTTTCCTCTGAAAGTGGGGGGTCGACTTATACGCGAGTATATACGGTATTTATTTTGTGCAAGCTTTTCCACAAAGTAATTTGCCACAGAATAAGTGATTCCATTGGCACACAAGAATTTTGTTCAAGGAATTTACTTTCACACTGAAAGAGAGAATCCATTTTAGAGAGGTAAATGAAGCCACGCAATGGCCAATCATATCCTTTTTGTAATGATCCTGAAATTTTTTATCTACAAAGCTGTTTGCCAGAAATGCTTTTAGTAGTCTCACATTATTAGAGCTGCCACCTCTGAATGGCTGAAAATCTGTAGAAGTCTGACGTAGGAAAAACCTGCGATGTTTTCAATAATCGTGAAGTAAGTTTATACCATAATTTAAAAAAGGCTAATTAAAATTTTACTTTAACATTTTACCTTATGGACATATTTTAACTCTTTTTTACAAATGCTGTTGAACAAGATTTTGTTTTTACAAGAAATTTTTCATCAAATACAGTTTTGTAACATCTTGTACTTAGTCTAAATTTTGTTATTAAAAGTATTTTCATTTCATTAGACATTGAAGACCTGAAATCAGTCCTTATTTTCTTCACATGACTAAAAACTCATTCTCACTCTGCATTACTGTGGGGAATCGTGAGGACTGACAACATCAACTGTGAAAGTTTCTTAAATTTTGGCTGACTGACTTCATTTCTGATCTGGGCAACTTTGACTGAACATCAAAGTGATCTTTCATTATGTTTTCAGGAACTTCATTCATTTGAAATTCACTGAATTCTGCTTGTAATGCATTCATAGCATCATCTACTTGTTCACTGTCATTCAGAAGTAGGAAAACAGGGAACTTATCAGCAAAGAATTTTAAGCTGGAAAAAGAAGAGTTTTCAGTTTTTGAAATCAGTGCAACCTCAGCATGCAGAAGCACCTCAGAATTATAAGGAAATTTATTACATATGTAATCACAAGCTGTAGCATAATATTTCCTCACATGTGAATAAAATGCACTCTTATCATCTGGTTTCAAGTCATTAACAAATTGGAAAGTTGTATGTCCAATTAGCAAATCCAAATCATCCTTCTGATTTTTAAGTTCATGATAGTTAACTTTAAGATATGTTTCAGATGATTTCATAATAGAAAGTTTAATGAACTCCACGAGCATTTCTTTAGAAAAATGAAGAAGTGACCTTAACACGTGAATATGTGGTGTCGCATACTGGAGAATCACATTTGTTTTCAAGAACTGGTACTATGTATGAAAGAAACATACAATAAGCCTTATTAATGTTTGTTGTTAAGAAATAAAATATTTCTTCCCGAGAAATTGGGTTGTTGAACCAATTCTGTTTCTCAGCATTTTCATGCTGAATGGTGTCCAATTTTCTTTTAAGATTCTGCGAAGTCTTTTTACATTCAAGTTTTTCCTTACAAATTTCCTGAGAAGTTCTGCAGGTCCCTGAATTTTTCCACTAGGCCCATCTGGCATATCTTGTGACCTTTTTACGGTAGGGATCGAATAAAATGACAATGAAGAAAGTTCATTTTTTCATTGCTTCTTTAAAATAACTTACTAAAGGTTCCCACTAGTCAAAAACTCTTTCAACACACTTTCCAACAGAAAGTCAGCATATACTAACATCCTTAAGCACCTGTTTAATGTCAGTCTCATGAAACTGCACTGCTGTACAACTTTATGCCTGTCTTTCCTTTTTGAACTATTTTGCAAATAATAATAAATATCAACCAAAACCTCATCAATTTTAAAAGGAAAACATGCTGAACTCTTTTTATCTGCTAAATTTATTAAATGACAATTACATCCGTCACTTGAATATTTTCATGCACTTTTTTCAAGACAGCAGCTGCACCTGACTTACAACCTATCGTAACAGGTGCATTGCCACTACTAAGTGCAATACAATTTGATATAGGAATATCTTTTGACTGAAGGGTACTCACCAGAAGATTCCAATGTTTAATCCCGTTGAATCACCTTCTAAAGATCGCACAGATGGTAGACGAAATTCTTAATAAAGCCACATTCCAAGTCATAAAAAGTTATGACTATGGGATATAGCTTTGAATCTGCATCATTGCTCCCATCAGTAGCTATTGAAAAAGGATGGATTTTTAGGAATGCAACAACTTCATTTCGTTCTTTTATTGACATTTCCTGAAGGACTGCAGAAGTTTTAGTTCATGCACAGCCATAATTATTTGCAACAGTACTGTCAGGAAACATTTTACGAAATAACAAGCTGGCATGATCAATCTACAAGTTACAGGGAAATTATGTTCGATGAAAAACAAAGTATATAAACATTCTACGTTTATTACAGACAAATACTTATTTCTGAAAAATGCAGATTTTATAGAAGCATTAGTTTTCACAACTTTAAAATTATCCTTGTGCTTTACAGTTTTTTCATGCAAGACCATGTAATTTTTTCTACCATGTATGATACTGATATCACTTCTACAACACATGCAAAACGCATACTTTTCACCAAGCCTTGATTTCTGGATGAAGCTGAAAATACTTGAATAAATTTCTTTATAGCTTTGATAATACTGCTTTTTTGATGAACTTGACATTTCAACAGTACATTAAAAAAATCCACATAAGTTAAAAAGAAATCAACTAGCAGCAACAGCACTCAATAACTCTGCCTACAAACGAAATGAAAAAGAGAATGGTGATCCTAACCCGTCATTACACAGAGCAAATCCAGCTGCATAGCCTGATGGGAACTGAGGTCACCAGCATTGTGCAGGGGAAGTTGCAGCTGGGCACGTGACTTTTCAGCCGTAGTGATCCATCCAAAGCACACGGCACAGCAAAAAACTGTGCCACTCGAACTTTCTCATCAGAGCGGAAGTAAGAAGAATTTTTTTTTTAATCATTATCTTGTGTTAAGGATTTTTTGAAGTGGAATAAAGATTTTTTTGCTCTTGAAATGGGGAGAAAAAACGTGAAAAAAATAGGGATTTTTGGTATGCGAATGAAAAATCGAAAGAAATCACTTTCCGATCGGAATATTGGAAAGACACCCCAAAATCAGAAGCTTTCCAGGTAAATCAGAAAAATTAGCAGCTATGTAGTATACATACCATAGTAGCCAATAATAAGAAAAACAGGTAGATATTTTAATGCTATAAAATCTCTTTTCTTCAATGCAAGAAATTTCAATAAATAACTGTCAAGTCTAAGGCAAAGTTACTCAAATGGTAAATTTCTTTATCCATTATGAGCAGGTATCATCATCATCATCATTGTCAACCATTATCAATCCACTGCTGGACGAAGGTCACCCCAAGTTTCCTCCACAACTGTCTGTCTTGTGCCAGTCTCCTCCATGTCACTCCCGCATACTTTCGAATTTCATCCACCCATCTCCTATATGGTCTTCTTCTGGGTCTTTTCCTGCCCCTTGGAATCCAATCTAAAATTTCGGCTGTCCATCGATGATCTGTCCTTCTGGCAGTATGTCCAGCCCATTGCCATTTCAGCGATTTAACTCTGATCATGATGTCTTCCACTCGTCATTTTTCGGATTCACGAGTTCCTCTTCTTATCTCTCCTGGTTACACCAGCATGCACCTCTCCATACTTCTTTGAGTTGACTGCAGCCTTTGTATGTCTCTTTTAGTTAAGGTCCACGTCTCTGCACCATACGTAAGCACTGGAAGGCATCATTGATCAAACACTTTTCTTATAGGACATAATGGCATATTGCTCTTGAAAATTATGCTGTTTCTTCCAAAAGCTCTCCAGGCAAGTTTTGTACGCCGATTAATTTCTTCATCAATGTGACCCTCATTTGATATCTGCTGTCCAAGATAAACGTACGTGTCTGTTATCTCCAGCTTTTCTCCATCAATCGATAAATCTTCATTTCTTGTAAAAGCATTGAACATCACTTTTGTCTTCTGAAAGTTCATTTTTAATCCCACTTCTTTACTCTTGTCAGCAAGTTCCTGAATCATACTCCGCAGCTCTGATGGTGTAGTTGCAAAATTGACTAAGTCATCAGCAAAATGAAGGTGGGTTAGATAATATCCATTAATCTTTATTCCTTTGTTTTCCCAGTTCAGTGATTGAAAGACATTTTCCAATATGGCATTAAAGAGCTTTGGAGATATGGTGTCACCTTGTCTCACTCCCTTTCTAATTTTTATGTGTGTTGTATTTTCAAACAGCCGAATCTTTGCACTTGCATTTTCACAGATGTTATTAATAATATTAATGTATGCATCTTCAATACAGCAGGATTTCAGAGCCATTGTAACTGCTGATGGTTTCACCGAATCAAAGGCTTTTTCATAATTGATAAAAGCCATGCACAATGGAAGTTCATATTCCCTTGCTCTTTCAATTAGTTCTCTCAGTACGTGGATATGATCTATTGTGCTGCAGCCACTCCTGAATCCAGCTTGTTCTCTCGGTTGAGCCATGTCCAGTGTTACCTTCAAGCAGTGTGAAAGAACTTTAGTGAAGATTTTATAAACCACTGATAGGAGGCTGATAGGTCTGTAGTTCCTAAGATCCTCAATGTCACCTTTTTTATGTAGCAGGATCATTGTAGCATTGTTCCAATCCTCAGGAATCTTCCCTTCATTAAGGCATCGAGTGAAAATTTGGGTGAGTACTGTTTCTATTTCTCCACTTGCTTCTTGTATGATGTCTACAGTAATTCCATCTTCTCCTGGAGCTCTTCCCTGCTTCATATTCTTGATTGCATGTGCAACTTCAGCTGGGAGGACTGGAAGAACTCTGGTACTGGTACCTTTCATGATGTCTGGAGTACATGTATCACCCCTTTCATATAATTTGGAGTAGAAATCTTTCACTCTTGTCAAAATTTCGCCTCTATTTCTTGTTACAGAACCATCTTCTTTTCTCAATGCCATAATCTGTTTTCTTCCCTTATTGAGATGCCCCTTTGCTATCTTTAGGCTTTAGTTGTTTTCAATTGCTTTCCTCACTAGTTCACAGTTGAATTCCCTTACGTCTTCAGTGATACTTTATCGTACTGTCTTGCATAGCTCTATATATTCCACTTTGGAAGTCACATCTTCTTTAGTTGTCCTCATCTCTCTTCTTTTTTGCATCAACATTTTGATTTTTCCTGATAATTTGTTCACATGCAACTTGTTCTTAGACCCAGCTAATTTTGTTGTTGTTTCCATAAGAGCTTTGGTTAGTTTTCTGTTAACTTCAGAAATATCCAATTCTTCCAATGTTAGGCCTTCTAATGCAGAGAATCTGTTCTTCAGTTCCAGCTTGAAGGTATTATGGTGTTTTTTAAGGTTGGTTATGTCAATACATTTTGTTTGCCTTATGAGCTTGCTACGTTCGAGTTTAGTGTTGAAGTGCATCTTACATCTCACCAATCTATGGTCACTACCTGTGTTGAACTTGTTTAGCACACTGCAGTCTTCTATGACGAATTTTTTGTTACACATAATAAAATCAATTTCACTTGTCGTCCCATTTGGATGTCTCCATGTCCATTTCCTGTGTGCCTTTTTCTTGAAAAAGGAGTTCTAGATGAAAAACCCTTCTGCCTCTGCAAAGTCAATGAGAGCATTTCCATGCTGGTTTCTGTTGCCGTGACCGAATTTACCTACTAAAGTTTCATTCTGTTGCCGTTGCCCTATTTTTACATTGAAATCTCCCATAATTATCTTCAAGTGCTGCTTACCTTTATTATTTAGATGACAAATTTCCTCATAAAATTCTTTGATTTCTTCTTCAGGATGACTTGTGGTGGGTGCATAAGTTTGAATATTCTGAGCCTTGTATCTTCTCGAGAGTTGGATAACGAGTCGTGCAGCTCTGTCAGAGGAACTTTCAACTTCTACAACTTTATCCTTCAGTTTCTTGTTTATTATAAATCCAACACCACTAGTTCTGCCAGTATCTGTCCCATGATAGTAGAAGAGATGTCCACTTTTCAGTTCAATGAGATCTCCTTTTCTCCTTACCTCACTTAGCTCGACGATGTCCCACTTGATCCTTTGTAGTTCCTCTTCCAATTCAAGAAGCTTTGAATCAGAAGATAGGGAGTGTCCATTATATGTAGCCAAGGTCAGCATCAGATGGCAGCCTAGTCCGGTCCTCCGGGGATTCTTAGCACCCTCTGCCTTCATGTCGCACTGGCCGCTGCCTTGGCCAGGTACATTCCAGCTGGCGGAGACTGAGGGCTAAGATTTAAGTTGTGGAGTCCTTTTGGATGTGGTTAAATGTTCATTTGGTATCTGAACTGTAAATTAGTTCACAGAAATTCTGTTCATCACATTACTATTGCAGAAATTTTGCTTTTCGGAGCTATGTGATTTGAATCACAGGCAGCAATTTTTTTCAATTCCCTCAGACAAATTCTCCACTGTTCACCCGTAGTTTTTTTTTTTTTTCTATACTACATGTGAACTGTCATAATTAAGGCTACCTGGGGTCCTATTGTCTTAGCATTTCTCCCCATTTTACATATAACCTTTCCAGACCTCACAGCATTCATCATTTACTGCTATTGAACATGCCTCTGTCATATTGTGAGATCTCTGGACCAAAGACAAGTCTAAAAATACTCAGACATCTCTAGGCCATGTCCAAAGATTTTCCAAGTTCATGGAATATACTAATACAGCTCATGACAGAAAAAAATTGAGCTGTATTTTAAAAATGATATTCACTTGATATTAGTTCTTTTATTTGAAAATGCAATTTCCAACTGTAAGATATAATTACCTAACCATTTCAACAACAACAAAATCTAAATATAATATAAAAAGAATTTCATAAATTCCCTTATTGTTTCAATCATATTCATAAAACAATGTGATCTTAGTACCACCAGCAATCAAAATCAAATAATGCCATATTCTTTTTACTGCCAAAAATCATTATTTTCAAAGCTGTCAAAATCATGTTCAAATAATGGCACATTCTTCCTGATGACACAAAGCATAAAAGCATAATTTATCTATATGTCAACGAACTTGTCTTCATATTATTTACTGTTTCTCACGTTATTAGAAATTTGAGTACGGAAACGTCAGCATTACAAAAAATTTATTTCAACTTGCTACTCTTATTCCTTCTCGAGGTTCCCTAAGATAGTTTTGAATTTCATTATTTGAAAATTACAAATTTTTATGAAAAATGTCTTTATATGTACATTCAGACGTAGCATAAATTTGGCAAAGTCCTCTAATATGTAGAGAAAACAGGCATTAAATAATTAACCTTTTTTTAATACATGATTTATGAAATTTATACAATTTAAAACATTCGAACCTCTCGACCATGATGTGCTGAATTGGTAATAAGTCATCTTTTTATCGATGATGGAACCCTTTTTTCATTTGGCGTAAGCTTCCAAGTTGAAATCCGGCATCATAAATCCTTATTACAGATGATGGCTGCAAGTTCCGCTTCTTGTGGCTCAAGATCCCATACTAGTTTCAATTCCTTCTTTTTGGAATCATTTTCAGTGGGTATATTTATGAGTTACTTCTCATACATGTTATTTCCTGACCACTTATATCAATTCTACTGACGGAGTCCGAAGTTCCACGGTAGTTGAACTCTTGCGCATGCAATTTTTGGTATTATTGCGCATTCTTAGTTGTGCTCTTATATGATTGGATCATATGAATTTCTGATTCTAAATTATTTTATGTTGCCATTCGTTTGTTGAAACAATAATAAGTTATCTTTATGTATTTTTTAATGTTATTTTCTTTTCTTTTTCAATAACATATTTCCAAGCGTACGGAAGATTCATTGGATCGTTATTATTACAATTTATTTCCTTAGTTTTTTCAATTATTACCGCTTCTGAGGTTAATATTTGATTTTGTTTTATGTGACGTCAATAATTTTGCTTCATACCAATCTGGATAAGCTTCATTTTCAATACAATGATTTATTAATGATGTTTTGTTTTCTTTTTTGTTCCATTTGGATATATGTTCGTTTAATCTGGTCTTAAATCTTCTTTTTGTACTTCCGATGTATATTTTATTTTTTTCATTCCTTTCTATTTCTGTAGAATATTTTGTTGGTATAGAATATACACCGGCTTTCTCAAGCATTGATCTTCTTTCATTTCCTGTTGTTAATATAGTTTCATTATCTATAACAGTTTCTACTAATATCATTTTTTCTTTTACGCATTCCTTCTTTAGGATATTCGTTATGGGAGGAATGTATGGAAATTTACCCACAAATTTTATTCCAGTTTTTTCTTTATTGTTATTTTTCTTTAAAGATTTTTTGTATTTTCAAGTATATCTTCAATAATCTTTTTCTTGTATCCAAATTTCATAGCAGTTCTTTTTATCCAGTTAATCTCTATCATTTCTCTGTTTTTATTACAGGAATGGGTTAATGCTCTTCTTATATAGAATTCTATATAAGAAGAAGAATTCTATATAAGAAGAGCATTAACCCATTCCTGTAATAAAAACAGAGAAATGATAGAGATTAACTGGATCAAAAGAACTGCTATGAAATTTGGATACAAGAAAAAGATTATTGAAGATATACTTGAAAATACAAAAAAATCTTTAAAGAAAAATAACAATAAACAAAAAACTGGAATAAAATTTTGCGGGTAAATTTCCATACATTCCTCCCATAACGAATATCCTAAAGAAGGATTGCGTAAAAGAAAAAATGATATTAGCAGAAACTGTTATAGATAACGAAACTATATTAACTACAGGAAATGAAAGATCAATGCTTGAGAAAGCCGGTGTATATTCTATACCAACAAAATATTCTACAGAAATAGAAAGGAATGAAAGAAATAAAATATACATCGGAAGTACAAAAAGAAGATTTAAGACCAGATTACACAAACATATATCCAACTGGAACAAAAGAAAACAAAACATCATTAATAAATCATTGTATTGAAAATGAAGCTTATCCAGATTGGTATGAAGCAAAATTATTGACGTCACATAAAACAAAAAATCAAATATTAACCTCAGAAGCGGTAATAATTGAAAAAACTAAGGAAATAAATTGTAATAATAACGATCCAATGAATCTTCCGTACGCTGAAATATCTTATTGAAAAAGAAAAGAAAATAACATTAAAAAAATACATAAAGATAACTTATTATTGTTTCAACAAACGAATGGCAACATAAAATAATTTAGAATCAGAAATTCATATGATCCAATCATATAAGAGCACAACTAAGAATACGCAATAATACCAAAAATAGCATGTGCAAGAGTTCAACTACCGTGGAACGTCGGACTCCGCCAGTAGAATTGATATAAGTGGCCGGGGAAACATCATGTATGAGAAGTAACTCATAAATATACCCACTGAAGATGATTCCAAAAGAAGGAATTGAAACTAGTATGGGATCTTGAGCCACGAGAAGCGGAACATGCAGCCATCATCTGTAATAAGGAATTATGATGCCGGATTTCAACTTGGAAGCTTACGCCAAAAGAAAAAAGTGTGCCATCATCGATAAAAAGATGACTTATTACCAATTCAGCACATCATGGTCGAGAGGTTCGAATGTTTTAAACTGTATAAATTTCATAAATCATGTGTAAAAAGAATAATGTTAATCATTTAATACCTATTTTCTCTACATATAGGAGGACTTTGCCAAATTTATGCTACATCTGAATGTACATATAAAGACATTTTTCATATAAATTTGTAAACTTCAAATAATGAAATTCAAAACTATCTTAGGGAACCTCGAGAAGGAATAAGAGTAGCAAGTTGAAATAAAAAATTTTGTAATATTGACGTTTCCCGTTCCCGTACTCAAATTTCTAATAACATGAGAAACAGTAAATAATATGAAGACAAGTTTGTTGACATATAGATAAATTATTTCTTAACCACGTAATGAATTCGACAAATATAATATTGTTGAATTAATATAATAGCATAAAAGCATATTCGTATATCATAACATTCCTCTGAGACGGAGGGGGGGGAGGGGGTATTTTCTAATCAATAGTGAATGATTCCAGAAGAATTGCTTTTTCATAAAGCAGTCACTAAAATCGTATATTTATGCTATAATCTTCCCTACAACTGGAAACTATGTTTTCTGACAGAAATCGAATCATTCCAAGCCATCCTCACAAATGACAGTCACTAATCACAAATGGCTGATTAGATGTTTTGCAGTGGCATAGAAATTATGAAAAGCAAAGCTGCCAAAAATGGTGAGTATATTCTGTTACCTCTCTAGCAATTAATTTCACAAAGAGCGGGAAATAAATAAAAACTTACATTTCTAACCAACTTTGCCCAGGCCTGAAAATAAATGCTATGAAACCTATTAAATCAGTCACACCATTATATTTACCAATTCCTCAAAAACCCCACCCCCGCCTCCCTACTGCCCACCCGCTTCCCAGTAGTCACCAGCATAAATAAATGAATATGCTTAATCAGTAGAGTTGAAAATTTCACCATTCACCAACTGCAAAGATGTAGTAAGTCTTTGCATTTGGTGAATCTAGGGTTTTAAGAATGCCAAGATTTTTAGAGCTGCACCCAAACCTTGTGGTGCTACATTCAAAGAAAGGAGGGGATGAGCTTGATTGAGGAGGAAGTAGCAGATTCCAGGAAGTGACTACTTCCAGTATCTTTGAACTGGACATTTTTATCCCACAAATGCTGCATCAAGGTCAGAGGTGAAGTCAGTCCATACATGGCTATCTCACACAGAGGTAATAGACTGCTAAAGGAACCTTACTTATAAAAATAATAAGAATTAAAAAGCTTCAACTGGATAAAAAGTAATGAGAATTAAAAAAAGTTGATCAGTTGAGAAATTTGGTCAAAATTGGCTGATTGAAACATTCAAATGATGTCTTTCTCAAAAGTATGAAAACGGCAGTGTCAAAAATGGTGTCAATATCTCCATAAGTTATGGAATCAAATTGTAAAGATTTTTTTTGTAAACCAAATGATATGAATTTAACAGGGAAACTACTATGTTAACAGATATAACTGAAAGTATCTTTACCTTAATGATGAACAGATTGAAGTAGAAACATAAAATGAAGTGACATATTAAAATGCAAGCATGTAGAAATTTCAAAATTAGTGGTGAAACACTTGTAACAAGAACAAAGGAACAAGACAAGAAAATTAAAACTGCCAACCTGAATACCAAGAACTCCAACAGAATCTAACTTGGATTGGGACTTGCACCTATCAGTTTTCACCTTCTTCTACTGATGAAAGATCACACTTAAAAGAGCATTACTTCATCACAGATAAAGTTAAAATTGTTGTTAAAGCATGGATGAGCAGTTTTCTGCTGTACTTTGTGCAGGCAACTAAACCTGAATAAGTGTCTTTGTCTCGAACACTGTTAAACACCTTGATCCGTGGATTTGAAATCACACGCATAGGTTGATGCCAGTTCCTGTGTGGAAATCTCCCCAAGTATCAATAGGGGAATATTCTTTACATCACTGTACAGTGAAATTTTGTTTGTGTTTTTTGTTGGTCTTTCTTTAAGTGCTCAGCAATTTTTAGGGGAGCAGAAGTTTGAGCCACCTTTGTTGAAACATGTTTTTAGCTTGTGCATAACATTTTGATCCTGCAGTTGAAGCCATGCTTTAACAGCAATTTTCATTTTATCTGTGGTGAAGTAATGTCCTATTAAGTGTGATCTTTCATCAGTAGAAAGTGAAAATTGATAGGTGCAAGTTCCAGGCTGAATGGAAAATGCTGGATAATGTCCCACCAAAACTGTCGAAGCAAGACTTGAGTTTGGCATGCAACATGTGGGTACACAGTGTCATAGAGGAAAATGATTCCACTGACAAAGCAACAATGTCATTTTTCTTTAATGGCATCTCATAAGCATTTCAACATCTCACTGCAACTGTCAGCAGCGGTGATGTCTTCCCTGTCCAAAAATAATACCAAAGGAGGCTAAAAAGATAGTTGCTGGCATTTTCCCAGCAGAATGAGGTGTTTTTAACTTATTTGGTGTTGGGGATGTGATATACTGAAACTCTAATGATGCTCACTTTATGATGGGAGCTCAATAACAGACCCAGGTTTTGGCTTCCATAAGAATTCAGTGAAGAAACTGGTTTCCATTTTGTACACAATTTTGCAGTAATGTGAGATTGGCCATCACTTGCATTCCCTTCTTTTCATCTGTCAATGTTTGTGAAACCCAACTTGCACCCTCTTTGCAGTACTGTAAGACTTAAAAGGACAATATAGTGGATGCTGCCATATGATATAACAAGTGTAAATGCAATGCATCATAATGTTACATGCCTCTAATCCTGAATAATTTCTTCAGTTCTTGTGTTGACTGTTCAGAAGCTGCTTGGATGTGCACTGCAACTGTCTATTCTTACAATCATCATTTGAATTTCCACAACACAACTTTAATATGCACATGCACCTTCAAGTTGTGCAATGACTTTGTTTACGTATATAACTACCAGTACTGACAGTTGTTGCACTTTCTGCAAGTGTGCTTATCAAAATCAGTCTTGTAACATTATTGCTGATCAACCCTTGTGCACAAAAATATGTTGCTTTAACAGTTTTTAAATGCAAGCTGTACAACTTCAGGGGAACAGACATAGTAACACAAAATGGATGACTGGCTGAAGTTGCAGTAGGATACTTAATGAAATGATTGTTAACTTACAGTTGAACCTAGAATTTATATCAATAGTGGAAATTAAAATATGAACTGCTACTGTAACATTTGATTACATAACATCGCCAGCCCAAGAAAGATAGCCATAACACATCAGGTATAGTTAACAGACAGTATATGTGTTCGATAAACCACATAAACAGTGATTTTCTAAATCATAAATGTTTCTACTTAATTGATATGCCATTGTCAATATTCTTGAAACAAGTAAAATAGAGCAGTAATTTTAAGAGTGCCACTCAAACACTGGAGTCCTACTACAAGTAAATGAAATTGCAAAAAATTTGTATAGAGAATTTCTTTTTCTTACATATATATAACACCATTGACAAGTACAATAATTTTCCCTTATTTTGAATACAAAAAAAATATGGTATCCCAAAATCATTTCACTTTAACACATTTAGATACATCAAACTAGAAGAAATGGCCTCATTAAAAATATTTGCTGTCAATCAATAGTTGTGATGACGTTTACTGCCATGAACTTCTGAAACTTAGTTCTGCTGCGATAAGAAAAGCACGTTGCACTTGAAGATGTAGATCTGTTTCTAATGGTTTTTTGCTTTTTACTGGGGTGCATCATAAAAGATGCAATAAAAACATTTATGGCCAACTTACCATTTCATGGTCTTGCTCCCAATTTTGACATTTCTAGCACGTGAGTTGTAATTACACTGTCGCTTGTTTCTAGAGGTAGCATGGGGGCTTTTCGCTTTTGTTGGCTGAAGTCGTTCACTTTATTCTATTCCATTCTTGGTCATGTAGGGTTTGTTTTTTTCCCTCCCTCCGAAGGCGTCGTGTAGTAATCTTCAAGTACTTCATTTTTTTTACCAAAAACGTAGTCACGTCAGAAATGCTCACTGTACACATTCACGGATTTACATATCAACACTTAAAAAAAAACATTTTTTGTCAAACACACATACCACACATTCATACACTTTATTATACACTATATACAACCAACAAATGCTCTGTGCACTCACTATTTACATATATACAAAAGACGTTCCACCTCAGTTAACTACGATGTTTTATAACCATAACCCAGGAGCAAAAAAGATTTTAGTATTTTATATACTTGTCAATGGAAAAGACTTAGCAATGAAATTACTGGTAAGAGAAAACAAATCTTTAGTTTAAATGCTCAATGCTTGGAATTGTGGAAGAATATATGCAACTCAAGTTATGCTCAATTTGCTGGTACATAAAAAGATCGCATATTAGATACGACCTTCATCGAAATTAATGAGATTGTTGAAAAGGAAGCTAATAACAATCATTCAACTGTAAATAGAAAATTACAGAAGTTATTTGATGAGCAAAAAGTACCTATGCAACCTGTAAACAAATTTAATGTATTTGAAAACGTATCCGATAGGAATTTGAACTATTCGCAGAAAGCAGTGCTGCAAAAAAGAAAGAAATTTGCTTTTCCACAAGAACTACCAAAAACGGAGGAAATTATTCCATGTCTTGAAGATATTCTCAGAAATATCCCTGGTTCCAAGAAAACTGAAGTTGAGAATAAACTATACAGAGTAATCTTAAAAGAATTTAATGCAAAAAACAACAAACATTTTCATATAAAGAAAGAATTACAATATGAAAAAAAACAATTATTGGAGCTAAGAGATGACCCTAATATCAAATTCTGTGAAGGAGATAAAACTGGCCAAATTATTATACTTAACATTGAAGAATATGATCAAAAAATGACAACGGCAATAGCTGATTTGAACTGTACTGAGATACATAAGGATCCAACAGATAACCAAATTAAATTTTTGGCCAACATCAGAAACCATAGTACACTACCTGATGAAATAAAATGCTCAGTTCCACCAATGGGAGCAGGCATGCCACGCATATTTGCAAAGATGAAGACACGTAAAGAAGCTGCACCTATGAGATTGATTGTGTCAAAGAAAAACTCACCGTTAATAATATTGAAAAAAAACATAATTTTCTGGCACCTATTTTTATGAAGACTAAATTCACAATTAAGAACACTTGTGAATTTATTGAGAAAATCAAAAATGTCAAGACTCTGTTGGATGATTTCCACATGGCAAGCATGGATGTAAGGCCTTGTGCCCAAGCACTCCTGTTCCTGCAGCTACAGAAATTGTCATTAAAAAATTACACTTTCTCAAAATATTAAATGACACACAGATTCGTGAGTTCAAAAAAGTTTTACTCTTTTTGTATGAGAATAATATACACTATCTACCAACAAGTAATTGGACACCCCTGCAATCGACGATATCTGCGGTCTTGATACACGTCACAGCAGCCACCGTTAAATATCGTGTGAGAAACAACAACGCAACCAGTCGCATGCAAGATGCCACGCAGTTCGCAGTTCTCTGATTTCGAGAAAGGTGTAATCGTCGGGCATCACAGAAATGGCCGATCCATATGTGACATATCCAGCGAGTTGAAGTACCCAAAATCGACAGTGGCCAACGTGATTGGCAAGTGGAAGATGAGAGGTGACTGTCGGAATGTGCCCCGACCCGGCAGACCCACAAAACTGGGAGTTAGAGACCGACGGGTGCTGGCCAGAGAAATTTGGAAGAACCGCACCAAATCGATGGGCCACATCCGCGAGGAGTTTCAACAGGCATCCGAGAGTGTTCTTTCGATGAATACCATCCATAAGGAAGCCCATCTGCTCGGTTATCATGGACGTGCTGCCGCCCACAAGCCTTTGTTCACCAAGTCCAATAGCGCTGCTCAGCTAACGTGATGCAAAGAACGTCAACAGTGGACCGTTGAACAGTGGAAACAGGTTCTCTGGAGCAACGAATCAAGGTTCACCCTCTACCGTTCAGTTGGTGGGGTCTGGGTTTGGTGTCTGCCTGGAGAACGCCTCCTGCCGGAATGTATTGTGCCAACTGTGAAGTTCGGCGGCGGTGGAGATTATGCTATGGGGGTGTTTCTTCTGGTATGGCATGGGACCCTTGGTCGCAATTCCTGGTAGACTCAATGCCGAGACCTACTGCACCATTTTGGATGATCATGTGCTTCTTACGTTGTGGCAGTTTTACAGGGTGGACCCATGTTACTTTCACGATGACAATGCCACCTGTCATGTTGTGAGATCCACCATGGCTTGGTATGGTGACAATGGGGTTAATCGAATGGACTGGCCTGCGCAGAGCCCGGACCTTAACCCTATCGAGCACCTCTGGGACGAGTTGCAGCGTCGACTTAAGGGGTGCCCCCACCATCCGAAATCGGTGAAGGAACTGGCCTGTCTTCTCCAAGCCGAGTGGAAGAAAATACCACTAGCCGTCGTACAACGACTGGTTGAGAGTATGCCCTGGAGGGTCGCAGCTGTAATCGCTGCTCGTGGAGGCTCCACCAACTATGGAAGATGAATAAACTTTGTTTTCCTTTGCTATCACAGGTGTCCAATTACTTGTTGGTAGATAGTGTATTTGCATATACCGTATTTCCCCAAAAGTAAGACCTAACCGTAAAATAAGCCCTAGCATGATTTTTCCGGATGCTCGTAATATAAGCCCTACCCCAAAAATAAGCCCCAGTTACGATACGTAGTACCGTAGTCCGCCAGCCTATCACTGTTAAAAAAAACTGAAGCAAGTGCCAAAATCACTGGAGGATACCTTGTTCACGAGTTTAATTTGCCTTGAATATCTAGAGTAAAAAGAAAGTCGATTGACTTTGAACTCAGCCGAGGATATGGTTTTTGTAATTATAGCGCATGCATTCAGTTTGGTTCAGAGAGCTAGCTGGAGATGAAAAGAAGCCGGTTTTAGTTCTGCAGCCGTAACATCCAGTTACGAAAAGGGAATTCGACATGGAAAACTTTTTCGGTGAACGCTATCTTGGGTGAAAAAGTTATTCATCAACAGGCAGTGTGTTTTTAGGACTGGGAGGGGGAACACATGCAAACTCAAAGAAAAAGTAAGAAGTGTTCTAACTGCCTTCAATGGATTATGAAAGGGGTTCGTCCCTGTCCAAGTTATTGTGTTGGCAACGGTGACTGAAAGAATTCTTTAAAAATCAGAGAGTTAATATTTTGGTGCTGAACGTACATTCTTAACTGTCATCATTTTTGTTGCCACTCCTGTGTCGATTAACAATTAACACAGTCTTCAATTAACACTTGATTAAATGGTAGATTTAAAGAGAATGATAATATTTTGACCCCCAGACAAGTTAAGTGCAAAAAGAAAGAGCTATTCCATTGAGTACAAGAAAGGAATCGTGGAGGACTCCTGGGGCAAGAATCTTACAGTTTCTGCAAAGAGAAGGAGTTGGATCTCCGAATGGTCCGAAAATGGCGAGCAGAGTAGGATAACCTCAGTCAACAGGTGGACGAGGGAAGTGCTAAGAAGCGCAAATGTGGATCAGGTCGGCAACCATTATTTCCTGAGCTGGAAGACATCATCTGTGAATGGATTGCTGACAGGAGAGCAAATGCTTTGGTTGTGTGCAGGGCTGATATTCAAGCATTTGCCCTTGCAATGGCACCACAGTTAGAAATATCCACAAAAGAATTCAAAATATCACAACACTGGCTGGATGGCTTCCTTCGGCGATATGAACTGTCTCTAAGAAGATCGACAACACTGTTCCAGCTGGAAGATACTGAAGTTATTAAACGTGCACTAGCATTCAAGTCCTTTGCTGATGGCATCGGCTTTTCTAAATACCAACTCTCCAACATGATTGCTATGGATGAAACTGCAGTGTTTATGGGCCAAGGATCTCAAATGACAATTGATCAGAGGGGTGCCTAGTCAATCTACATTCCCTTCACTGGTTACGAAAGTGCACGTGTTACCTGTGTTTTGGCAATACGTCTGGATGGAAAGAAAGCCCCACCTCTAATCATCACTAAGGGCAAGAAAGATAAGATTGAACGTGTTTCAGGCATTTATGTTCTTGAAACCGAAAAAGCCTGGTGCAGGCAAGCAGTTATAAGGAAATGGGTCAATTTAATGCTGCCACTTGTTTTGCGAGGTGGCCGAAGAGGTCTGCTAGTCTGGTATTCAGCCAACACTCACCGTGCTAAAGACATGAACTTCCTTGCAGAGAGAAGAATAGATCAAATAATGTTCCCGCAAGAATGACTGCCTATCTCCAGACTCTTGATATTGCAATAAACAAGCCATTCAAGGATCATTTGCGCATGGAAATCAATGACTACATTGAAAATAAAATGGAGAGAGATCAGCATGGAAACTTTGTGAAGCCTAGCCTGCAAGACGTCGTGACTTGGGTGAAGAATTCATGGGATAAAATCACTGACAGCTGTGTTGCCAATGCACTACGAGCAGGCTACATGGACAAGAAGTGCTCATTTAATGCTTTCGCTGCCAGTGGGCGCAGGCGCCAGCAAAAAATCGTTGTAAGGGGCCATGCTGGTGGCAGCGACTTCAGATTGTTATTGGGTTTTGGTTTTTGTTTTGTATTACTTCCGCTAGGTGATGCAACTTCTTCGTGTTTTGAAGTATTAGGTTGTTAGGCAACACAGTGGAGGTGTTGTAACGCAGATGGCCTGGGGATAAGAAGTCGCGCGCAACTTCCGTGGCCTGAGAATGTGCCGTTACTTTTTTTTTTTTTCATACATTTCGTAAAATATCAGGTTTATTTTTGAAATTTTTGATGTTTTAAAAATTCAGCTATACATATATAAAGATATAATATATGTATGCTTGTATTATATTTTGTTTTTATGGCAAGTAGCATGTGGTAAAAAAATATGAGGCATAAATATTATCCCGTTTAGAAAAAATAAGTGAAAAAATATGTAAAATTAATAAAAGGAAAGCTACACTGGGTGCAGGCACCTTGAACATTTCAATGAATTTGGTTTTTATTTTGTATTCCTTTCACTAGATTTACCCATGTTTTGAAGCATTAGACTACTACGCAAAATACTGAAGAAATACATTGTAAATCAGATGGCCATAGAATGGCCCGTGGCTATACTATTATTTTTTCCATAGATTCCGTAGATTTTTTGTGTATGTTTTCGAAATGTTCATAATATATTACAAACAGTTTTTTTTTTTTGTTAAAGTAAAATATAGAGCAGAAATTTGATGTGGGGCTACTCATAACTTATAAATTTTTATATCATATTTGTGGGCCTTTCCGGGAATGTATTGCCTAAAACCAAGTCTTGCTCTAAATATCACAAGACTTTCATCCACAGAAATTTCTTTTCCTGGCTCTTTCAATTTATTCATGTTGCACAGCGGTATCTCCATAAGCCTTTTGACCTTATAAATGCGATCGTTCCCTGGATCTTGAGAATTGTCAGCGAAGTGCCATAACTTCAGTAGGAGTTGAAACCTGTTTCTGCTGAAAGTGTTAGGTGCAGTTCGGTTTTGGAACAACACATGAGTAGACCAATAATCTGTAATCTTCGGAAATCTAACCAAGTCCATCTAAATAAGCAGACCAAGAATTTTTTTTCATTTCACTTACAGATGTTGGCAGCCATTGTTTCATCCTCGAATGTGGTGATAGGATTCCGCCTCGAATGACTTGCTGTGCATTTTTATTTGTTTCAGTAACCATTAGAAGATAAATACACTGCTGGACAGTTGCTAAGGACGGATCATAAACGGCTATAAAGCGCATAAAAAGGTAAGTGTGGTTGGATGCCAAGTAAAATAAAATAATGTAAGAATGCCAGGACATTACAAGAAAGACAATTTATTGTGCTCTGAAATCCAGAAGGCTTTGGAACATGTTCAAGGGACAAACAGGCCATTTTGTGCAGAATACGTAAACGTGAAAAAAATGTAATTACCGTCCGCAGGCGTTCCGGCGTAAGATGTCAATACGGGATATGGCCACCATGGAGGGCGATGCAAGATTCCACACGTGCCATGCTTTGCACAACATTATCAAGCAGCTGTTGGGGTAATTTATCCCATTCCTCTGTCAGTGCACGGATGAGGGTGTCCTTGTTTATTGGAGGGCATTGGCGACCAGCAAGACTCCTCCCCAAAGCATCCCACACATTTTCAATGGGATTCAGATCCGGAAAACGTGCTAGCCATACGAGGCGTTGAATATCCTCGCTCTCAAGACACTCCTGGACAGCGACTGTTCGATGACATGTTGCGTTGTCGTCCATGAAAATGAATCTATCACCGACAGCACCACAGAACATGCGAACATGAGGTAGCAGAACATCATTAATGTATCGTTGGCCAGTCATAGTCCCAGTTGGAAGCACATAGAGGGACGTACGGCCATTGATCATGATGCCAGCCCATACCATGACATTACATGTCAGATATCGGTCCCTTTCCTGTATGTTTGCTGGACAATATGCAGTACCACTATCACGCCAGATCAGTTGTCGTCGACAATCAGACGATAGACTGTATATACTCTCATCTGGGAAGAGGACAGCAGACCAGTCGTTACCTGTCCAATTGCGACGTGATGGCACCATTGCAAACGGGCGGTACGGTGACGTCTGGACAATGGGATGCACACAACAGGACGGCGGGCGTATAGTCCTCCTTCGTGCAAACGTCTGGCGACAGTTTTTTGAGAGATCCGCTTGCCAGTAACAGCCATAAACTGATTTGCTACCTCACTAGCTGTGCTGCGCCAGTGTCTTTTTGTTCATAGCACTATGTACCGATCTTCTGCAGGTGTCGTACTGCGAACACGACCTCCCCCGTGACGTTTGCTACACTTTCCATTTGTTTGGAATGATTTCCAAAGCTTTGAAACAACACTGTGGCTGACGTTGAACTCCCTGGCAACATCTGTTATTTTTTGCCCTTCTTCAATCTTGCCAATAATACGGCCATGCGTAAAATCATCTAGGTGATGTCAGGAAGACATACTGAAAATTGCAAGTTCGTCAATTGATTCTTTCCCTTTCAACTTTGCGTTTGAACAACAACGGTCAATACGTGTCAAATCCTTTATATCTCTTATCAGCACTATGACGTCACGAACAAGTTCGGCAATCCAAAATTTGCATACGCACAACACGTCTTACTGTATCCCGCATTTATGCTAATTTCCACATTTTCCTGCCTTCCATTTTATGGTTGCTATCGTTGCTATTGTCATCCGTCCTTAGCAATTGTCCGGCAGTGCATCATCAGTCACTAGATAGTGGAAAATGTCAATAGCTGTAAGGGGGTCTAAATTCATAACATCGGGACATATACCTGAGGGTGCTGTCAATGAAACTTCCTTTTGCTTTGACAAATCAACTAGCCCCCAAATTATCTGCTGCTGTTCATGATGTACGGGATTCGCGTCTAAACACTGATGTTCTTCCATTGTTTGCAAGATATCACAATCATCATCATATTCTTCAGTACTGATTTCATAATCTGGATCAGAATCAGATGAAGAAGTAATTACAAAAACGAAAAGACTTGATTTGTGGTCACTTGTGTCCGATTCAACAGAATCGGTTGTTGTAGGACCAACAGTTGGATCATCTATAGCAGAAAGATCTGTAGCGGGGTTAATAATTCCAGATGGACCAGCAGTGGGATCAGGTATCCATGGAGAAGGAAGCATGACAACAGATTTTAATTTTCACCTGTTGGAGTAAAACTTTTTGCTATTTATGGGGTCGGCCATCCTCATGCTTTGATTACAAGAGCAGTTATGGGAATTTCGTCGAACTACAAATTAGTGCGGTTGGGGAGAAAAAAAAAAAAAAAGGTGCATGTCTGTTAACATCCCGAAATCTATTATGCTCACGTAAAGTAAGTGCTGTCTAATGGAAATAAAAGAAATTTAGAGCCCAAAAGGAAAGGAAGGAGGCCACTTTTCCTGCAGCATTTGTTTATATAAACTGCATCCGAGCAGAGGAATATTGTTAATAAAAAAAGTGTTCACCCAGTTTTCTCTTGTTTTGCTTCCACCAGCCACCCTAAGGAATCGGTGTGTGGAACCACTTAAGTGGGAATTGCGTTCCCCCAGTAGGGTAATATATTTCTATTGTCTCCGACCGATGCGGTGTCGCAGCTTAACCTCCGCTAGACACAACACACTATAACAAAGAAAGGAAAGAGGGAGGAGCACTCATTATTTATAGACTTTCTACAATTCCTTTTTACGCTTTCCAACCGTAGGTGGAAGAAGCGTATATGCTTCATTTTTGTCCGTCTGTCTGTCCTTCTGCACGATAACTCGCATAAAAATGGTTCGATTTCGATGAAATTTTAGTATGTGGTAGGGGACCACCTGGGGATGAACCCTATTGAAAATGGGCAAAATGGGGTCAAAAGTCAGAACAAAGGAGCAGGATCCATTCCATTGCCTTTATGTGTCATAACTTACGTAAAAATGTTTCGATTGAGACAAAACTTTATCATGTTGTTCCAGAAGTATACTTAACCGGTTCTGTTTAAATATCATTGAAATGGGGTCAAATGTTAGGGCATAGAAGCAAGATTTATTTCTACAGCCATGTTCCTCATAACTTGAGTAATGATTTCTGTTATGTTGGAAAGCGTATCATAATCAATGCATTGCATGATTTTATTAACTTGTTTACATAAGCTTGTATGAAGTTGCCCGCGCTTGTATGGCCTATACAACATCACGTTTAACTTTTGGGCCACGTCAGTCGCACAAAACTTCTGCATGTTTTGCTATAAATGGACTTGTGGTCAGCCAACTAGTAGGTGGTATAAATATTTTGGGAATCCCATTGCTGGAACTTCAGATATTTACTTCTGTTTATCTGCCCCCCCCCCCCCAGGGCGATTTCTACAGAAGGCGCGTGCGCCCGTTGGCAGCGAAAATGTTAAGGAGAGCTTTATTGCTGGACATGAGAGATTGGGGTCAATGGTTCTACAGTAAATGGAGTCGCAAGAAATTCAGGCCGAAATTCGGGGTTTGGAGAGTTATGAGAATGTTCCAGAAGAAGATGACATGACTGTATTTGAATAAATGTAGATTTTTGTACATGAATAAATGAATAAATGTAGATGAAAAAAAAAGAAAAAAATTTGGTAGTACATGAAAAATAAGACATCCCCTGAAAATAAGCCCTAATGCGTCTTTTGGAGCAAAAATTGATATAAGACCTGGTCTTATTTTCGGGGAAACACGGTAGTAACAAAATATACAAACAAAATTCAGGTGGCCCAATGAGTTCACCATTGTCAACTCTGTATGCTGAAGTAATTATGAATGACATTGAAGAAAGTGTACTGCATAGTATGGAAGAACAACTGGAGATCTACTGTAGATACGTGGACGACATTTTCATTTTGTATAGGTTGAATGAAGATGAACTAAAACAACTAGCCAAAAACTACAGTGCTTTGTATCCAACAATTGAACTTACTATAGAAATTGAAGAACAAAATGCAATAGCATTTTTGGATGTGCAAGTAATAAAAACCAGAAATGAGTTGCAATACAGAGTGTACCGAAATAATTAATATGTTCCAGTATTGATTCCTTTCAGTTCAGCACATCCTTACACTCATAAATGTAATAGTTTAGAAACATTAATCAAGAGAGCATATATGCATTCTGCAAATGATCAGTTTATTAATGAAGAAGTTGAATTCATAAAAAAAATTGCTGATAGTTTTGGTTATCCTAGACAGTTAATAAAAAAATGGAATCTTGAAGTACAAAATAAAATGAATAATAATACTATAGCAACTAAAAAACAAGTCAAATATGTAAATGGTTTCCCATATGTCAAAGGTGTAACAACAGAAATTAATAAGATATGTAAAAAATATGATGTTCAAATTGGAAGCAATGATGATGTTAAATAATAATGACAATATCAGCAGATTAGAGCAAGCAGGTGTTTACTCAATTCCTATTACAGCAAATCATCCAATGTCGTACATAGGCAGCACCCAAAATAGATTAAAATATAGGCTAAAACAACAAATAAAAAATTGGCAGAAAAATGAAAAAACGACCGTACTCATTCAATACTGCTTAGCTTATCAGGAGTTTCCAAAGTTTGACAAAATTAAGATAATAAAAAGTTATAAAACAAAGACACCTCAGGATTGCAGAATTGTGTTAATTGAAAGAAATAGAGCTTCAGTATGTAACCATAATGATCCAAATGTAATGTGTAACAATTGGAAGGATTTAATAAGAGTAGAACAGAAAAACAGAAATGTTAGAAAATTGAAATCTAAAACAAACAATAGAAGGCACCACAGTTGCCAGGAGAACGAAGCTTCGGGAGTTGATGTTGCCCCGGAAGAGTCACTCACTTGCTCTGAAGATACCGTGAGTATAAGTCATAGTTTCCATCCCCCTGATGATAGTAGCGGGTAGGTACAGAAAGTGCTAGGGTTGGGAAGTTGCTGAGGATAGAGTGCGGCATGGGCGAGCTCCTTTTGCGAAGCTATTTCACAGAGGTATGAGATGTGTACAAGTTGAGGGCTGGGTTATAAACCATCAAAGTAGTTATCCGAGGTGGCACGTCTTTTGTATATACAGTCGAACTTGGTTAAGACGAGCTCGGGTATAACGAGGTTCCGGCTATGGCGAGTAAATGCCAGAAGAAGTTTGGTTTCGTATGCAATTAGTGTTAAATTATCCCGCTTGTTACGAGTATCAACCCTGTTATAGCGAGCAAATTTTCAAGGCTTATAGATTTTTTTTTATTTTTTACACTCAGTAAAGATAGCTCAGCATTGAAAGGTGGCGTCAATTAGCCACCTGCTACCCAAAAAGACCGTCTGTGGGTCACCTGCTCCGAGAGAAAAGCGGGGAGTATTTTATGACATCTTGCATTTCAGCCCAAGGGTAGGTGGGGGCTGAATTTTGTGGTGGAAAGCTTCCCAGCCTTTCCTTTGCCACTGTTTATGAGAGGGTTCCTGGAATTCGCTTTCTCTCATTGGCTGCTATGGTCTAACCCCACGCATGTTTTCTTAGTGAATTGAGTATTTCAACTTCGCACGGGACATATCTTAACCTTTTTTAATCAAAAAGTCGCATGCAACCCTACTCTTGCGACATCACTTGTGCTTTCCCTCCCTCTTTTTTATTAAGTGTGATATTGTGAGCAAAATAGTTGGTGTTAAAAGAAAGGCTCTCTCCATCAGGGAGAAAATGGATATTATTCAGAAACTGCAAGACGGCAAGAAAAATTCAGCTGTTTGCAAAAAGTATGGGCTTTCGTCATCTACCGTATGTATCTACATTGTGGAAGAACAAAGATGCAGTTTTGTCAGCATTTGAAAACAATCTTACAGATTGCAAAAATATTAAAAAGTGTGAAAACAATGATATTGATGAAGCTTTACTTTGTTGGTTTGAAGTTCAATGTGATGCTATTTTCCTATCAATGGACCGTTTTTAAAAGTGGAAGCGGAACAATTTGCAGTACAGTTCGGTCATGAAAATTTTATATGCAATAATGGGTGGCTTGATCGCTTCATGAACAGACACAATATTGTTTACGCCAAAATGTCAGAAAAATCAATGTCTGCGGATACGGAATCTGTAATTCAATTGCTAAAAAACGTTTGGCCCAGCTTTATTTCTGAATTCAGTGAGCAGAACACATTCAATGCTGATGAAACGGGCATTTTTTGCAAGGTAACCCCTGACATGACTTTAACTTTTAAAGGCGAGAAATGCATTGGATGTAAATTGGCAAAGGATCGGCTAGCTGTTCTAATTTGTGCGAACATGGCAGGAAATGAAAAAGAAAATTATTGGTGATTAGCAAATCGTTAAAGCCTCGATGTTTTAATAATGTACAGCATCTCCTGGCTGATTATAAAGCAAACAGAGAGGCGTTTGATGACATGAGATATATTTATGGGAGAACTTCATAAATGGGATCGTGAACTACGAAAGAAAAACAGAAACATTTTGCTGTCAATAGACAACTGCCCAGCACATCCCAAAGTAGAAAATTTGGCACATAACAAACTTGTTTTCCTACCACCAAACACAAAATTAATTCTACAGCCTATGGACCAAGGGATTATTAGGAGATTTAAGTGCCCTTTTCGGCGATTTCTAACCATAAAATTAATCCAGAAAATGGAGAAGAAGCTAGAAATTGAGATTTCCGTATTGGATGATGTTTGTCTAATGAGAGAAGCTTGGGATAGTGTCACTCCAACAACCATTAAAAATTGTTATAGGAAGGCTGGTTTTCTAAAGGAGACTTTAGTAGAAAGCACTGAAGTGATTGATGACTATGATCTCCTCTTATCAGAATGGTTAAAAAGTAGAGATTTAAGAACCTTTAACAATTGCAATTCTCTTGATGATTTTTATCGACACTGACGCTGCGGTCCTAACAACTGGAATTTTAATGGAGGAACAAATTGTGCAAGAAGTAATTGCAGTGATTGAAGAAATTGAAACCGACAGTGAAGGCGAAAACATTACAGAAACACAAGAAGTTGTGACTTACAATAAAACACAAGATGCCTCGGATGTTTTGACTAGATTCTATGAAACTAATTCTAGCAATGAGTGTGTGTTCAGTGCATTATCAGTTGTTAAGTGAAATTGATGGATTTTCGGTTGAAGTCAAGGACAACGCAGGTAAAATTAACCAAATTTTTTCATACGAAATAAAAAGTATATGTGCTTTGGGCAGATAGCACTGTACCTGTGCTTAATTTTATCTAAGTACTGTATGGTACAAAAATTACAATACTGTATAGTACATATTGTATTTCATAGAATACGTATGTAGCTTACATGTCCGTTATTCAAGAATTTCAACTTAATCTGCCTCACATCGTACGTACTTACATATGTATGTACTACAGTATGTATAATGGTACGTATAGTTCTGCGTGTATGTAGTACTGTAGGTACGCATTTTTCAAGAATTCCACAACTAACCGAAATATTGTACGGTAATTTCAACTAAACGTAAGTACTATGTATTTCTCAACATTAAACATTGTGTGTACTATATTTGATAACGAAATTTATTTTTTGAATGATTTCCTTGATATTTTGGGTCTTTCCCGGATTATACGAGTAACGGCTATAACGAGCAATTTGTTCGATCCCGAACAGCTCGTCTTAACAGAGTTCGACTGTATGTACATAGTGAGTGCACAGAGCATTTGTTAGTTGTATATAGTGTATAATGAAGTGTATGAATGTGTGGTATGTATGTATGACAAAAAAAAAACTTTTTTTTTAAGTGTTGATATGTAAATAAGACCGTGAATGTGTACAGTGAGCATATCTGACGTGACTATGTTTTTGGTAAAAAAAAATGAAGTACTTCAAGATTACCACACGACGCCTTCGGAGGGGGGGGGGGAGACCCTATATGACCAAGAATGGAATAGAATAAAGAAAATGACTTCAGCTGACAAAAGTGTTTCTAGTGTTGCTTGTTTCTAGAGGTAGCCCCCATGCTACCTCTAGAAACAAGCGCCATTGTAATCACAACTCACATGCTGGAAATGTCAAAACTGGGAGCAAGACCATGAAATGTTAAGTTGCCCATAAATTCAGGAAGACGCTTTAACGTCTGTAAATTCTGTTTTACACGTTCTGTAAAGTGGATACAGTCTGTGGTGGTGCATTAACTTATTCAATTAAAATATAAATCGGTTAAAAGTCCTAAAAATGTTACTCACGGAAGTGCGTGTTCAGTCCGACGTCAGTAGTTATTGAGAGTTTCTTTCTCCAGAGTTGTATCTTGCTTCAATATGGTCAGTTGTTTGGGTTAGGTCGAGAGCCATTTCGTCATAAGTTGTACCCTACTTCGGTTATGTCCAGATGTTAGGGTTAACTCCGTTCTGACTGTGTCGACATCATATTGAATGGGTAAAGGTTTCCAAATAATAATTAAAGATTCTTGAGTTAAGAGTTACTATTTACATACCACTTGAAGTTCCACGTCGTACTTGGCCATTAGGGCTATCTCGTCAATGCTGTACTCTCGTAGAATTGCTGAGGAAGTGTTCAAGTTAGGTCAGGTTCATAAAAAATTTAAAAAAATTTAAAAGATTCTAGTTAAAATCATTATATACACCACCTCATACCGTCCACAGTCTCAATCGCCAGACGCGCGTTTCACCTAGGCTCTACCCTGGCATTTTCAACGGAGGCTTCACACCCTCTATCGAAGTCTGCTATCTGAAAGTTTTGTGTCCACAGTGCACACGTTCCCCATGTAACCCATTGCCAATGCCATCTAGTGTCAGGTCACATCAACTTTATCTTCATCTATGCCATTCTCACCCTTCCTTTTTCTCTTCCTCTCTCTCCTCTCCCTATTCAATTTCTTCTCAGTTTCGATCAGGTTCCTCCAAGCGTACGAAAGGTCGAATGGACTGTTATTATTGCAGTTAAATGGTTTGGTCTTATTTATTAATACTGCTTCTGCTACTTGTATTGTTCTCATATTATTCTGCTAGTTTAATGTTGCAATTTCTTCCCAATAGGGTACACATTGGTTATCCAAGCAGAAGTCAATAAGTGCTGTTTTATTCTCTCTTCTGCAGTTCTTCGTGTGTTCAGTCATTCTGATTTTAATGTTTCTTTTTGTACTGCCTATATATTGGTTGACAATTTTATTTTGAATATTTATTATTGGTATAGAGTAGACACCCACTTTTTGTAAGACTGGGGTCTTTCTGTGATAGTTACTAAGTGATTTAGTTATATCTCTCGTTCGTACACCAAAATCTAGGTCAAATTTTTTGTGTGTTTTCTTCATAATAGTTGTGATCTCCGGTATATATGGTAATGATCCACAAAATTTTATTACCTGTTGAGTCTGTGTACTCCTTTGTTGTTTATTTCTAGGGTTGCATCTATTAATAAGGTTATTTTCTTCACATCATATCCCAAGTTTATTGCCGTGTTCTTTTATCCAATTTAATTCCCTTTTTAGTAGTTGGGCGTTAGATGTATGAGTAAATTCTCTATTAATATATGATCGGAAAGCTGCAAATTTGTAAGATGCTGGGTGGTGAGAGTTCTCAGGAATGATATTAATGATGTTGTCAGGTTTTCTACATACTTGGAATTCGATGTTATTTTGTTTACAAGATAGTAATATATGTCTAAGTATGGTAAGACTCCATCTTTTTCATGCTCCACAGTAACATTAATTATTTCATAATAGTTATTATATTCATCTATGTACATCTGTAGCTGGTTATCATCATGCTGCCATACCATAAGGATGTCATTCACGTACCTGCAAAACATCAATGGTTGTGGTATATCTGTTTTCAGTCTCATAGATTTTTCGATGTTCTGCAAAATCACTCACCTCAGCCAACAAACCTGAAATTGGCGATCCCATCGGTGCTCCCGATAATTGTCGATATATTTTGCCTTCATAACTGAAATAATTGTTTTGATCAATAAAAAGAAGTGCTCTTCTTATGTCTTCAATTTGCTGTGTTGGTATTTTATTTTCACACAACCTTTCAACAATGAGGTCAATTGCATCCAGAGTAGGGGTATTCGGGAAGAGGGATATCTCATCAAGGCTGGTAAGTCTTATTTCCTTATTCCAAATGATTTCATTATCCTGTATTAATGTAATTACCTCTGTGGGGCTGTTCACAGTATATTCATATTGTTTATAGATAGGAGTTCAAAAATTATATAGTGAATATGAATATACTGTGAACAGCCCCACAGAGGTAATTGCATTAATACAGGATAACGAAATCAATTGGAATAAGAAAATAAGACTTACCAGCCTTGATGTGATATCCCTCTTCCCGAATACCCCTACTCTGGATGCAATTGACCTCATTGTTGAAAGGTTGTGTGAAAATAAAATACCAACACAGCAAATTGAAGACATAAGAGCACTTCTTTTTATTGATCAAAACAATTATTTCAGTTATGAAGGCAAAATATATCGACAATTATTGGGAGCACCGAAGGATCGCTGATTTCGGGTTTGTTGGCAGAGGTGATTTTGCAGAACATCGAAAAATCTATGAGACTGAAAACAGATATACTACAACCATCGACGTTTTGCAGGTACATGGATGACATCCTTATGGTATGGCAGCATGATGATAACTAGCTACAGATGTACATAGATGAATATAATAACTATTACGAAACAATTAATGTTACCGTGGAGCGTGAAAAAGATGGAGTCTTACCATACTTAGACATATTACTATCTCGTAAACAAAATAACATCGAATTCCAAGTATATAGAAAACCTGACAACATCATTAATATCATTCCTGAGAACTCTCACCACCCAGCATCTTACAAATTTGCAGCTTTCGGATCATATATTAATAGAGAATTTACTCATACATCTAACGCCCAACTACTAAAAAATGAATTAAATTGGATAAAGAACACGGCAATAAACTTCGGATATGATGTGAAGAAAATAAATAACCTTATTAATAGATGCAACCCTAGAAATAAACAACAAAGGAGTACACAGACTCAACAGGTAATAAAATTTTGTGGATCATTACCATATATACCGGAGATCACAACTATTATGAAGAAAACACACAAAAAATTTGACCTAGATTTTGGTGTACGAACGAGAGATATAACAAAATCACTTAGTAACTATCACAGAAAGACCCCAATCTTACAAAAAGTGGGTGTCTACTCTACACCAATAATAAATATTCAAAATAAAAGTGTCAACCAATATATAGGCAGTGCAAAAAGAAACATTAAAATCAGAATGATTGAACACATGAAGAACTGCAGCAGAAGAGAGAATAAAACAGCACTTATTGACTTCTGTTTGGATAATCAATGTGTACCCTATTGGGAAGAAATTGCAATATTAAACTAGCAGAATAATATGAGAACAGTACAAGTAGCAGAAGCAGTATTAATAAATAAGACCAAACCATTTAACTGCAATAATAACAGTCCATTTGACCTTTCGTACACTTGGAGGAAACTGAGAAGAAATTGAATAGGGAGAGGAGAGAGAGGAAGAGAAAAAGGAAGGGTGAGAATGGCATAGATGAAGATAAAGTTGATGTGACCTGACACTAGATGGCATTGGCAATGGGTTACATGGGGAACATGCGCACTGTGGACACAAAACTTTCAGATAGCAGACTTCGACAGAGGGTGTGAAGCCTCCGTTGAAAATGCCAGGGTAGAGCCTAGGTGAAACGCGCATTTGGCGATTGAGACTGTGGACGGTATGAGGTGGTGTATATAATGATTTTAACTAGAATCTTTTAAAGCTTTTTGAAGTTTTTATGAACCTGACCTAACTTGAAGATTTCTTCAGCAATTCTACGAGAGTACAGCATTGACGAGATAGCTCTAATGGCTAAGTACGACGTGGAACTTCAAGTGGTATGTAAATAGTAACTCTTAACTCAAGAATCTTTAATTATTATCTGGAAACCTTTACCCATTCAATATTATGTCGACACAGTCAGAACGGAGTTAACCCTAACATCTGGACATAACCGAAGTAGGGTACAACTTATGACGAAATGGCTCTCGACCTAACACTAACAACTGGCCATACTGAAGCAAGATACAACTGTGGAAAAAGAAACTCTCAATAACTACTGACGTTGGCCTGAACACGCACTTCCGTGAGTAACATTTTTAGGACTTTTAACCGATTTATATTTTAATTGAATAAGTTAATGTACCACCACAGACTGTATCCACGTTACAGAATGTGTAAAACAGAATTTACAGACGTCAAAGCGTCTTCCTGAAGAACCTTGTGGTCACGTAATGGTATGTGAACTTTATGATAGAATCACATGAGATATAATGCCCATAAATGTTTTTATTAAATTGTTGCATGTTAATTTAAACCTTACAATATCGGACATGTGTCCAAAATTGGGGGGGTAATTACAATAAAAGATGCAGCTACTGTATGTGCTCCAGTTTAGAATTTCATGGCACCTTCACCCTGATTATTTTGGACACATCAATGGACACTTCTGAAATGGACATTTAGTGTAGTGATGCATTGATGTCCTTTGTCAAGCTGCACAGTATTTCTCACTGGTTAGTGTGACAGACAAGAATTCCCAAGATACTTCGCAGGCCTTTTCTTGGATTTTTGTACCTGCTGATGTGTGAGGTTGTTAATGACTTGTTTGATTGTTTTACTGACAGTTTCATTTTTACAAATTCTTTAGTCACATTTTCGTTTTATTGTTAACTATATGTCAACAAAATAGTTTCCATATCATCTACTGTTTCGCATGTTACTAGAAATTCGAGCACGGGAAAAACGTCCATATAATAAAAAAATTGATTTCAACTTGTCACTAATATTCCTTTTTGATGTTCCTTATGATAGTTTAGAATTTTATTATATGAAGATTACAAATTTATATGAAAAAAATGTTTTTATATGTACAGTCATATGCACATAAGTTGTCAAAGTCCTCCAATACGTAGAGACAATATGTATTAAATGATTAACATTATTCCAGTTTTTTAACTCATGATTCACGAAATTAATACAATAGAAAAGAACTTTCGAACCTCTTGATTATAATGTGTTGAATCAGCAATAAGCAATCTTGTTATCGAAGAAGGCACGATTTTTCTTTCCTGTGGTATCAGCTTCCAAGTTGAACTTCGATCTTATAATTTCTTATTATAGATGATGGTTGCATGTTCCTTTTTCTGTGGCTCGATATCCCAAACTAGTTTCAATTCCTTCTTTTTGGAATCATCTTCAGTGGGTATTATGATCTACTTCTCATACACGTTGTATTTCGGCTACTTACATCGATTTTACTGGTGGCGTCCGACATTCCACGGCAGTTGTACTCTTGCGCATGCTATTTTGGTATTAACGCTCATTCTTAGTAGTGTTTTAATATAATTGGATGATATGAATTTCTAATTCTAAATTATTTGGTGTTGCCATTCGTTTGTTGAAAACAATTAATAAGGTCTTTTATTATATTTTTTATTACTGACAAGAGTGGAAGACATCATGATCAGAGTTAAATCCCTGAAATGGCAATGGGCTGGACATACTGCCAGAAGGACAGATCATCGATGGACAGCCGAAATTTTAGATTGGATTCCAAGGGACAGGAAAAGACCCAGAAGAAGACCACATGGGAGATGGGTGGATGAAATTCGAAAGTATGCAGGGGTGACATGGAGGAGACTGGCACAAGACAGACCGTTGTGGAGGAAACTTGGGGAGACCTTCGTCCAGCAGTGGATTGATAATGGTTGACAATGATGATGATTATATTTTTTAGCGTTATTTTCTTTTTCGATAAAATATTTCCAAGCGTATGGTAGACTCATTGGATCATTATTATTACAATTTATTTATTTAGTTTTTTCAATCATTACTGCATCTGAGGTTAATATTTGATTTTTAGTTTTATGTGAGGTTATTAATTTTGCATCATACCAATCAGGATAAACTTCATTTTCAATTGGTATGATGCAAAATTAATAACCTCATATAAAACTAAAAATCAAATATTAACCTCAGAAGCAGTAATGATTGAAAAAACTAAAGAAATAAATTGTAATAATAATGATCCAATGAGTCTACTGTACGCTTGGAAATATTTTATCGAAAAAGAAAATAACGCTAAAAAATATAATAAAAGACCTTATTAATTGTTTTCAACAAACGAATGGCAACACCAAATAATTTAGAATCAGAAATTCATATCATCCAATTATATTAAAACACAACTAAGAATGAGCATTAATACCAAAATAGCATGCGCAAGAGTACAACTGCCGTGGAATGTCGGACGCCGCCAGTAAAATCGATGTAAGTGGCCGAAATACAACGTGTATGAGAAGTAGATCATAATACCCACTGAAGATGATTCCAAAAGAAGGAATTGAAACTAGTTTGGGATATCGAGCCACGGAAAAAGGAACATGCAACCATCATCTATAATAAGAAATTATAAGATTGAAGTTCAACTTGGAAGCTGATACCACAGGAAAGAAAAATTGTGCCTCCTTCGATAACAAGATGGCTTATTGCTGATTCAACGCATTATAATCAAGAGGTTCGAAAGTTCTTTTCTATTGTATTAATTTCGTGAATCATGAGTTAAAAAACTGGAATAATGTTAATCATTTAATACATATTGTCTCTACGTATTGGAGGACTTTGACAACTTATGTGCATATGACTGTACATATAAGAACATTTTTTCATATAAATTTGTAATCTTCATATAATAAAATTTTAAACTATCATAAGGAACATCAAAAAGGAATATTGGTGACAAGTTGAAATAAATTTTTTTATTATATGGTCGTTTTTCCCGTGCTCGAATTTCCAGTAACGTGCGAAACAGGTGATATGAAAACCATTTTGTTGACATATAGTTAATAATTTCTGAAACCACGTAATGATTTCCACAAATGTTGAATTAATATAATTCTTTTTATTGATTTGATTCCTTTTCACTTCGTTTGCTCTTAGCATATATAGGGGCATAGCTCTTTGAACATATGTGCAAATGACTGCAACATTATAATTCCACAGATTATTATCAGAGTCGTGAAGAATCACATATAAAATGTAAATTTCATTAGCTCTTACAAAATTAATACATGCATCTAATACTTGCAAATCCAACAAACCATGGAACGATAAAATACACCTCTGAATGCACCTGCACACACATTCAGAGAGCTACTACATATAAAAGGAACAAAAAAAATAAAAAATAATAATCCAATAGGTAAACAAATGTGCAGTCTACCCTCAATGTGCAAACACTCTTAACATGAATTACTTTTACCATGAACTGTTTCTTAATTCCCTGACCATTTTCATATGTACCATATTTTCCGATTATAACACTGTAGCACTAAACTCAATTTTACAAATGTGCAGCTCTGAAGTGCAGCATTTAACCAAGTGTGGCTTACGTATAATCACTTTCAGTAATGTTATAAATTTCAGCCATCGTTCATGATACTAAAACAAAGTGTTTCATGAATGGTTTATGTCAGACACAGGGCTATAAAGAATTCAGAGTGCCAACTCTTCATTGCTTGTTAGCATGGGAGCCTAGGGTCACACAAATGAAGTCTCAAAATCTGTTTGATTACATGTGAAAAGGTACAAGGCTCATTCAGAAAACAAAGAATGTTTGGTTATAAAAGCTATATACTTTTAAATTTTTCAAATATTTTATTTACTATTTTTAACTCATCTTAGCCAAAATATACATAATATCTAAGATATTATTATTGGAGCAACAACGTGCAAAATACTTTGACAATATCAGGTAATAATACCTTAGATATTATGTATATTTAGTCTAAAGCACGTTTATAACATAAGACAGCCCTTAAGGTTTGTCTCATGAATTACATATTTGTCATCTTAGCCTATTTTGCTACATAGTCACCCTGGACATTGAGGCACTCGTCACATCTTGGGATAAGTTTAAGTACCCCTCCTCATAGAACTCTGCCACCTGTCCTCTCAGCCAGTCCAAAATAGCCTCCTTTAGCATATCATCATTGTCAGCAAAATGTTGTCCACCAAGCAACTGCTTTAAATTGGGAAACAAGTGGTAGTCCGACAGTGCCAACAAGTCCAGGCTGTCAAGTAGATGCCCAAAACTTTCCAGTGAAATTCATCAAGCGTCGATTCTCTTTAACGATGTCACCAATCTTTTGTTTGAGTTCATTCGTGATGAGAGAGGAATGCCCCAACAGCTCCTCATCATGAATGTTTGTTCTTCCATTTTTAAACATTTTGTGCCACTTTCTGACACTAGATTCATTCAAAACATACACTTGAACAAATCCCCAATGAATGTCAATAGGCCTGGGGTGTTTTTTTCAGCAGTCCGAAAACAGATAACTGACCGAACTTCGCATTCAGCGGGATTTTTAATGTGCATGTTTATTTTGAAAGATCATAACTAAACAAAAATGGATAATACGCACTCGACAATGGTGCCAGGAGATAGCCAACAGCACACTGGGCCCATATGATTTTAACTGGCTAGCTAGGAGCCTGCACAAGCATTATTTACTTCCTGAATAACCTATATAATTTAGAGAAAGGTAAGGATTAAATCCAGCCTTTCATTTTGTGCTAAAGTGGTTTATGATTTATTGTTCAAAAATCTATGTATGCTTTAGAGCCTTCTTTTTGTCAGTTTTTCTTAGCTTGCACTATGTAGGGCAAAACGTGGATTTCTTTTTGGCCTTGCCCATGGTAGTCTGAGCCCACAACAAGGGAAACCACAAAATTATATGCTCTGCTACTATTGTACATTTCCTCATACACAAAAATTAAGCAGCATCTCCTCCTTTCTAAACAAATAAACCACTGTTGAGATGAACCACAGGCTAAACACATTCACTCTTGCTGCCCAGGATTAATAACAAACACATGCTGTGAAACACTTATGGTTTCTCTTTCCTCTCCCATAAATGGGGGGTCAAGGTCTTTTGCTCATTAGGAGAACAAGTTAAACAAGTACTATACCTCCCTTTGTACATTCCACAGATCATGAAATTTTAGAAAAAAAAAAATTGCCACATAATCTGCAAATGCACCGTTGATCTCGAACCATAAATTCCTACAGAGTAGTTGCGATTCACAGGATAACCCAACAGTCCAAAGAAACAGGGAAAACAATGTTACTGAAAACAGAAAATAACTGTCATTTTTAAGAGCTTTTGTCTTCCTTTCAAGTGAAGGAAACATAAAACAATAGATTTTCAGCTTTACCACCATTTTATAATTAGAACTGAAACACCCATGGGCATATGCAACATTGAGCTTCCAACAGCTTATTGATCATCCCCAAGAGCAAATGATATAGCACTTTGTTGCACAATATTTTTTGTCAAAATGCTTGTACGTAAAAAAAACAAAAAATGAAAACAACATTGCAACTGTTTGCACACCTCAATCTTCATATTGCTTTACATTTTTCTGTTGTGAACACATTTTTTTTTTTTTTTTGATAATTTTCCAAATATCCAGCCTTTCCTGCCAGTTAAAATGCGGATTTTTTAAAACTCAAAATGCAATGGGTTTTGTTGTTTTTTTCATTTTTTAGGCAGCTTATTATTCACAAAGCTTAAAATTATTTCCCTTTTAGTGGGCAATCCCTGGATTACACTGCAGAAATTACAACAAAACAATGAAAGAGTGATGATGCATGCCATTTAGGGAATAACTTTCCATGCATCTTGTATGCATCGCTTTCATCTCTGATGCCATTAGATGTCAGTTGCACAGGAGATTCAAAGTGTATTAAAAATAAAGTTTTTTAACACCTCTCATCCTTCCATCATTTATCTTTAAAGAAAGTCATGCAATGTACTCTGCTACCACATCAGCAGGAGGGTCAGAATGGTCATCAAATAAATGTTCTTTGTGGTAAATTTACCTGGAGCTTTAAACTGGGTGCTGCGTTATTTCTGAAAACAAACCCAGGATATAAATGGAGCTGCAGCTTTATTTTCAGAAAATATGGTACATAATTACATAGGCTATCAACAACATGAACTACTTTTAACACAAACAAATTTTGGCATTCCTTCGATGTTTGTGTTTTTGAAATTAGACTATAATCAGAAAGTTTGGCAGCAAAACCAAACTTACAAGCAAAATATCCAAACAAGTCATTAAAAAAACAATAAGAATTAAAGAAAACCCGTGGCAACCTTCTAGACCTAATAAAAGCCACACACTTCCTTTAAAAAACCCTTGAAAAAAATGGTCAAAATAATCCTGCACCACAAAAAAAGAAACTAATAATAATAAACTTCTACACAAAAAAGGAGATTTACACAGCATCTTAATTAAAAATTAACAAACAGACATTCTCTTTGGAATATATGCTATTCGTGGTTATATATGTATATACACTATATTGACAAAAATCACAGGATACCCCACCCCTTCAAAAGCAAATGAGCAGGTCCGCTGCATTGTTAAGATGCACGGTACAGCTGCAAACGGTATAAAAATAAGCCTGTAGCTGACCGCGATCATATCACACTGTGAGGTTGAGTGAAAATGTCACAGCGGGAGAGGACTGACTTTGACAAAGGAAAGATTGTTGGGTGTTATATTAATAGGTTGTCCATAAGAGAAACTGAGAGGTGTTTAAACATACCCAAGTCAACCGTTTTGAATGTACTAAATAAGTGAAAGACACATGGCATGCCTGAAGTAGCAAAACGTACCGGCAGACCAAAGAAAATCAGTGATAGAGGACGTCGAAGCCTCAGGAGTCATTACAGTTAATCGACGGAGTACTGCACAAGACCTCAGTGTACAGGTGAGTAAAAATGTTGGAACCTCGGTATGTACACGTTCGATTTGCAGAGAACTTCATTCCATGGGTTACCATGGTCGTGCAGTTGCTCATAAGCCTTTTATCGCCACTTGGAATACTACTCGTCGTTTAGCATTGTGTAAAGAACATTTATCGCGGACCGTAGATCAATGGAAATGGGTCCTATGGACATGAATCTAGAAAAATGATCCATCAGTCTGATGGCCATGCGTGGGTATGGCGGCAGCCGGGGAACGCTATTTACCATAGTGTACTGTTCCTACGGTCAAGTTTGGAGCTGGCAGTGTACTCATGTGGGAGTGTTTTTAATGGTATGGTCATGGCCCATTGGTTATTGTGGACAAACCTGTTAGTCAGCATGTTTACCTCGATATTCTGGACAATTATGCCCTACCAAATCTGTGGCAATACTACAGAACCGAGCCTTGTTGGTACCAGCAGGATAATGCACCGAACCATAAAGCAAGAACTGTTACGGCGTGGTTTGACGATAATTCCGTATCATGTGTAGACAGGACAACACAGAGCCCTGATCTTAATCCCACAGAGCACCTATGGGATGAATTAGAGCGCTGCATAAGAAGTTTGGAACCAAGGCCTACTACTAAGCAACAGTTAGCGGCAGCATTATGTACTGAATGGAAGCGCATACCGATCACTGTGTTCCAAAACCTTGTCGAAAGCATGTCTCGAAGGGTCAGTGCATGAATTAAGGCCAAAGGTGGACTGACACCGTACTAATGTATGTCAATAAATGCTATGTTGTGTTTCTCTTCTAGGTGTCTGGTGATTTTTGTCACTATAGTGTACACTGAAGTGCCAGAAAAACTGGTGCACCAGTCTAATACTTGGTAGGTCTCCTACAGGAGCGCAGGACTGCACAAATATGACGGGGCATGGACTCCACTAGTTTCTGAAAATGTGCTGTAGGCAATGCACACCATACTTCCTGCAGATCATTCCACAATTCGGGTGTATTCCGAGGTCTCGGATTCCTGTGTTCGATAGCGCGTTGCATGGCATCCCAAATGTGTTTTATCACGTTCAGATCTGGGGACTTGGGTGGGAATGGAAACACCCAAAACTCAGATGAATGCTCCTCTAACCATAATGTGGCGTCTCGACACTTGTGTGGAGGTGCATTGTCCTGTTGGAACAGGCCCAACCCATCAGCATGAATGCAGGACATGAACGGATGTACCTTGTCAGAAAGGATGCGCACATAGCGTTGGCTGCTCACAGACATTTGCAGACGTACCAGGGGTCCCAGTGAAGTCCAGCTAAACACACCCCATAACATTGTGGACTTCCCACCAGCCGGTACAGTTCCCTGTTGACAGGCAGGATCCATAGCTTCATGGGGTTTGCACCACACACAAATCCTTCCATCTGCCCAATACAGTTGGAAACGTGACTCGTCAGACCAGGCTACTTGTTTCCAGTCATCAAGTGTCCAGTGACGGTGTTGCAGTGCCAAAGCGAAGTGCATAGCTTTGTGTCGTGCACCCATCAAGGGGACTCAAGTTGGGCGTCAGCTCCCAAAGCCCATATCGTGCAGAGTACATTGCACAGTCCAGATGCTGATGCTTGTTGAGGCTCCAGCATTGAATTCCGATGATACCTGCGAGAGTGTTGCACGCCTATCGCGTGAAACGATTCTTGACAGCCGACAATCATCACGTTCACCCAATGTCTTTTTACGGCCACACTGGTATCATAGGTTGGAGGTTTTGCCGGAATTGAACTTCGTTTCTACCTCCGAAATACTATGGCCCATTTCACGAGTGCCAACTATGACATCGCGTTGAAAATAGCTTAAATCGTTATTACTTCTACATTTTGAGGTTACTCACCTTTAATCCCTAACTCTTTCAAAAGGTTTTCGTCTCTACACATTTCCAACACGTATTTTTCTCATTTACATCGTGGTTCGAGGCCGCAAAATAAACACAAAAAAATAATAATAAATAAAAATCTTGTTGAACTCACGCAAATTTCACTCCACTCCTTTCTTTTCACTATGACCCAAATTCCGATTCAAACTAATCTACCACACATATATACAATTGAACTCCCTAAAACACATTAATCTAATTAAAACTTTAATCAATAAAAACCTATTTACACATTTCCTAAAACGTCAAAGTTAAAAAGCTGTAACCCAAAACTATTTACAATTGCACATCAGCGCCAAATTAACATAAACCCAAATACCTGACACAACCACAATATTCAACAATTAAAGGCCTCTCTCACCTCAGAAAACAAGCTTAACATCCTAGCCCTTTCAGCCTCTGCCCCGGCCATTTTCAAGGAGCGGACGCAACAGATGTACCACCCGTCACCTCAGCGAAACGTAGCGAATGTTCCAGTGCTCACGTGGCTCGTCTGATTTCCCGTTCTCCGTCGTTCAGGTGCAGTGGCGCCATCTATTAGATGATCCAATAGCCTTCTTTTCCTTTCATACTTATAAATTTATATCTGTTCAATTTATTTGATTCTTAAAACTAATCATCTTATATTCTAACACGTTTTTTATTTATACTACATCATTTTTTTTCTCCTCTTGCCTTTTCCCCTCTCTTCTTCTCTGTGGCCTTCCTTTCTGATCAAATCCTTCCAATATGCATTTAAGCTATTAGGATCATTACCGTTACATAACCTGTGTCTACTTTTTCTATCAACACTGTCTCCGCCAATCTCATGCTTCTTTTTTTTTTTGCCAATTCCGTAAGTGCTGTTGTAAACGATGTTTTAGTTTATTTTTAGTGCTTCCTATATATGATACAGTAGGATTGTTGCTTATAGAATCTCGTAAACGCCAGCTCTATCCAAGCACTTCTTGTTTTCTTTCGTATTGATTACAATATTGTTAATGGTATGTACTTTATTGCCCAATTGTAAATTATATCTATTACACAATTTATTAATTTCAGCTGAAATTCCTTTTATGTATTGAAATGATCCAATATATTTAATCTTTAATCCATTTTTTTATTTTTTTACTGGGATATCCATAATTCTTTGTAACATCAGTAATGTTTTTCAATTCATCCTTTCTGTATTGCATATTTGACGTGAGCATGAAAGCTCTTTTTATTAAAGTCTTAATACTGTTACATTTATGAGCATATGGATGATAAGAATCATATGGTATAATCACAGGTACGTATGACGGTTTTCTGTAAACGGTATAATTCAATGTGTTGGGTTGTTTTATAATCTGTACATCTAGGAAAGCCAAAGTATCCTGCTGTTCAATTTCAATTGTTACTTTAATGGATAAATACTCTTCTACAGACTCTCTAACAGCAAAAAAATATAGATTTTCTAAATAGCACGTGAATAATTAAGCTGCTAGATGACATTTTACATTTGCAATGCTGTATGAATATATGATCGTTATTACTTGTCATTCTCATGCAGAAAACAGCTCTGACAGCTGGCAAGGATGTCTATCGCTTTATATACGCACTGGCGGACGCAATTCAGTACGCGCATAGGTGACGTTGCTATGTATTTTGCATAAGCTCGTCTGTACCAGTTTTTCTGGCACTTCAGTGTATATATACATAACACTCTTTGCTAAAAATAAAAAAATGAAGCATCCCAAGAAAGTCATTCAATCCTGATTAAATTGCATGCAAGTAGTACCTCAGGTCTGAATATGCAAATGATTAAAAAATAATGACCAATGACTAAATAGTGGCCCACCATAGCACATGGAAACCACGCACTGAGGAAGGTATATACAGAGCAAAACTCGTACAATTATGACAGCAGATTGTGGTTGCGTTAACCTCCATAGACTGTGAGGATGTCTTGACATCAGATCTGTGCACAATACGAGCAGTTGAGCGAGTTTGAGAGATGACGTATAATCGGGCTAAGACCAGTCGGTCAAGTCGCCGTATTGCCAGGCAAGAGTAGAAGCGATGTGGCAATCGGACGATGTTGGTGCCAATGGGTCGAGGAGGGCACAACCCAGCTGCACACAGGCAGTGAATGGCTGAGAGCAACGACAGAATGTGAGGATCAAGCGATTGTGAAAGCCACACAAACAGAACCAAATTTGTCACTCTCAACGATCCATGGCCATGTTACATCATCTACAGGTACAGAAGTAGCCATTAGGACCATTGCCAGACGACTTATTGTGGCAGCATAGGGACTACACATTCGAAGAGGCCACTCTGCTGCCTACCACTGACCAGCAAGCGTCACCAGCACCACTTGCAATGGTGCAAGGCCCGATCGGCATGGAATACTGTCCAGTGGTGTCGTGTTGTGTTCAGTGATAAGTCAAGAATTGTACTTGAGCCAATGACCATTGCATGTGTCTGAAAATGAGCTGACCAGTGCATGAATCCTGCCTTTACCATGGAACGGCACATGGCTCGCACACCGGGAGCGACTATCTGGGGAGGCATTTCTTATGATAGCCAGGCACCCTTGGTAGTTTTCAGTACCACTCTCACAGCTCAACAGTACGTCAAAGACATTCTATAATCTGATGTGTTGCCATTCCTGTTGTAGCATCACCGAACAAGTTTTTAACAGGATAATGCCTGGCCATACATGGCATGGTTCTTCTAGGCCTGTCTCCATAATATTTACACCCTTACATAGCCAGCATGATCACCTCACCTCTCACCAATCGAACGTGTTTAGGACATGATGGAATGCCACCTATACCTATCCTGGAATGTTGGCAAACTGACCCACAATTTGGACACCATCTGGCATGCTCAGCACAGTATCCGTGTATGAATCTATGCCATGCCAGGTAACCACTTGCATTCGCGCCAGAGATGGGGCTACAATGTACTGACTTGTTCCACTCGTGTAACTGTTTTATCCAAAAAAATGGCCCAAACTGCTCTGGAATTGCAATCATTTCCTTTCCTATACATGTATCATTGAACGTACCAATTTTCATCTCGACTGGATGATTCTGGGTGCTTCGGGAGTTTTTTGGCAAAGAGTGTATTTTTACTTGTCAGCACTTGGATTTGTCAAAGTGGACAGTAAACAACAAATTTCTCATGAACCAGAAGGACTCAAAATATTGAAAATGGACAAAATTAAATTCTGTTCACCATTATTAGCATGCCTGGTAAAGGCTGCACTAACCAAATTTTTGCATTATGCATGATGATTGAAAAGTATCTGGCTGTTGGTAAGAAAGTTTTTGCTGCCTTCATAGATTTAGAGAAAGCTTAAGACCGAGTAAATAGGACACTTTTGTGAAAGGTATTGAATGAATATGGTGTTACTGGGAAACAACTTAATAGTGTAAAAGCCATGTGTGCTGGAAGTAGAGCTTGTGTACGAGTGAATGGTGTTTTATTAAAATGGTTTTCTATTGTGCAGGAGTCAGGCAAGGTTGTGTAATGTCACCATGGTTGTTTAATGTATTTATGGATGCGTGCATGCGTGTTGCCAAAATAGATAATACTGGTTTATGTCTCTGTGATATCCGTGTGTGCAGATTGCTGTATGCTGATGACACTGTCCTGTTGGCAGAGAGCAAAAGTGAGTTGCAGAGTATGTTGTCCCAGATGTATGAAGTTTGCATGAAATTCAAACTGAGTATAAATAAGGGAAAAACCAAAGTTACGGTTTTTGAGAGAGGAACTGGCAGCACTTAATGTAATGTAAGTCTAAATGGCACAGTGATTGACTAAGTGAGTGTGTTTGTGTATTTAAGAAGCATGTTTGACAGAGAGAACAAATTGGATGGTGAAATTAGTAGGCGAGCGAGTTCTTCTTTGAAAGTCATAGCCTTAGGAGGATTTCACAGGAATGATGGGTTCTCAAAAGAGTCCCGCATGGCTGTGTATAAAAGTGTAATTGTTCCTACCCTGATGTATGGCAGTGAAACCTAAGTACTACAGAAGAAACATAGAAGTCATTTGTGTGCTGGAGAAATGCATTACTTATGGGGGGAGGAGGGGGAAGACACGTTCTGATTTTGTGAGGAATGAAGATGTGTTGCAGTTGTGTGATGTGAAGAAAAATGTTGTTAGCAAGGTGGAGAATAATATGCTTCGATGGTTTGGCCATGTTGAAAGAATGAGTGAAGAGATGCTTACTAAGAAAATCTTTTTAGTCCAAGTGGCAGGAAGGAAAAGCAGAGGAAGTCATGGGAGGATCAGATTAAGGAGTGCCTGCATGAGAAAAAAATTATGAGTATGAAGCATAGAAGATCTTGTGTACAGCGTGTAATAGATATCAACGAAGCCCGAGTTGTATGTCAAGATCGCTATAAATGGAGAAGTTAGTTACGACAACAGTAAGTAAAAATTATCTGGTAGTTCGTATTTCTTTTTGGAGCTAACCTCAATCTCAGAGAACAGCTTAGTGATATGTATGTATGTATTATTAGCACATAAGGCATGCAACATGATTACATTCTAAATAGCCTTTTTACTAAAACTGGATTAAACTCCTCCCATTAATACAGTAACATCGTTCCCACTCTTTTTCAACCAAAAAAATCCAGGACTTTTCAAGGACATAAAAATTTTCAAGACTATATATTCATAGCCAATAAGAACACTGATGAAACACTGAAATAAGTGAAATAAATTGTAACAAGTATATATATATCATCATCATTGTCAACCATTATCAATCCACTGCTGGACGAAGGTCTCCCCAAGTTTCCTCCACAACGGTCTGTCTTGTGCCAGTCTCCTCCATGTCACTCCCGCATACTTTCGAATTTCATCCACCCATCTTCCATGTGGTCTTCTTCTGGGTCTTTTCCTGTCCCTTGGAATCCAATCTAAAATTTTGGCTGTCCATCGATGGTCTGTTCTTCTGGCAGTATGTCCAGCCCATTGCCATTTCAGGGATTTAACTCTGATCATGATGTCTTCCACTCTTGTCATTTTTCGGATCCACGTGTTCCTCTTCTTATCTCTCCTGGTTACACCAAGCATGCACCTCTCCATGCTTCTTTGAGTTGTTTGCAGCCTTTGTATGTCTCTTTTAGCTAAGGTCCACGTCTCTGCACCATACGTAAGCACTGGAAGGATGCATTGATCAAACACTTTCTTTTAAGACATAATGGCATATTGCTCTTGAAAATTATGCTGTTTCTTCCAAAAGCTCTCCAGGCAAGTTTTGTACGCCGATTAATTTCTTCACCAATGTGACCCTCACTTGATATCTGCTGTCCAAGATAAATGTACGTGTCTGTTATCTCCAGCTTTTCTCCATCAATCGATAAATCTTCATTTCTTGTAAAAGCATTGAACATCACTTTTGTCTTCTGAAAGTTCATTTTTAATCCCACTTTACTCTTGTCAGCAAGTTCCTGGATCATACTCTGTAGCTCTGATGGGGTAGTTGCAAAAATGACTATGTCTTCAGCAAAACGAAGGTGGGTTAGATAATCTCCATTAATCTTTATCCCTTTGTTTTCCCAGTTCAGTGATTGAAAGACATTTTCCAATGTGGCGTTAAAGAGCTTCGGAGATATGGTGTCACCTTGTCTCACTCCTTTTCCAATTTTTGTGTGTGTTGTATTTTCAAACAGCCGAATCTTTGCACTTGCATTTTCATAGATGTTATTAATAATATTAATGTATGCATCTTCAATACCGCAGGATTTCAGAGCCATTGCAACTGCTGATGGTTTCACCGAATCAAAGGCTTTTTCATAATCGATAAAAGCCATGCACAACGGAAGTTCATATTGCCTCGCTCTTTCAATTAGTTCTCTCAGTACATGGATATGATCTATTGTGCTGTAGCCACTCCTGAATCCAGCTTGTTCTCTCGGTTGAGCCATGTCCAGTGTCACCTTCAAGCGGTGTGAAAGAACTTTAGTGAAGATTTTATAAACTACTGATAGGAGGCTGATAGGTCTGTAGTTCCTGAGATCCTCAATGTCACCTTTTTTATGTAGCAGGATCATTGTAGCGTTGTTCCAATCCTCAGGAATTTTCCCTTCATTAAGGCATCGAGTGAAAATTTGGGCGAGTACTGTTTCGATTTCTCCGCTTGCTTCTTGTATGATGTCTACAGTAATTCCATCTTCTCCTGGAGCTTTTTCCCCCTTCATGTTCTTGATTGCATGTGCAACTTCTGCTGGAAGGACTGGAAGAACTCTGGTACCTTTCATGATGTCTGGAGTACATGTATCATCCCTTTCATATAATTTGGAGTAGAAATCTTTCACTCTTGTCAAAATTTTGCCTCTATTTCTTGTTACAGAACCATCTTCTTTTCTCAGTGCCATAATCTGTTTTCTTCTCTTACTGAGATGTCCCTTTGCTATCTTTAGGCTTTGGCTGTTTTCAATTGCTTTCCTTACTAGTTCACAGTTGAATTTCCTTACGTCTTCAGTGATACTTTTTCGTACTGTCTTGCATAGCTCTATATATTCCACTTTGGAAGTCACATCTTCTTTAGTTGTCCTCATCACTCTTCTTTTTTGCATCCACATTTTGGTTTTTCCTGATAATTTGTTCACATGCAATTTGTTCTTAGACCCAGCTAATTTTGTTGCTGTTTCCATAAGAGCTTTGGTTACTTTTCTGTTAACTTCAGAAATATCCACTTCTTCCGATGTTAGGCCTTCTAAAGCAGAGAATCTGTTCTTCAGTTCCAATTTGAAGGTATTATGGTGTTTTTTAAGGTTGGTTATGCCCGCCTTCTCGTGGTACATCCTGTTTCCACTAAAGGGGCTCTGACGACCGCCAATAGCGGTATAACTATACCATCGGGATTAGAGGAAATGCTATCCCACACTCACCAACCCGCTTGGCCAGCGTGGTGAGTTATGGCCAAACCCTCCAAAATGACTCCACAACTTAAATCTTGGCCCTCAGTCTCCGGCAGCTGGAATGTACCTGGCCAAGGCAGCGGCCAGTGCGACATGAAGGCAGAGGGTGCTAAGAATCCCCGGAGGACCGGACTAGGCTGTCATCTGATGCTGACCTTGGCGACGTATAACGGACGCTCCCTATCTTCTGATTCAAGGCTTCTTGAATTGGAAGAGGAACTACAAAGGATCAAGTGGGACATCGTCGGACTAAGTGAGGTAAGGAGAAAAGGAGATCTCATTGAACTGAAAAGTGGACATCTCTTCTACTATCGTGGGACAGATACTGGCAGAACTAGTGGTGTTGGATTTATAATAAACAAGAAACTGAAGGATAAAGTTGTAGAAGTTGAAAGTTCCTCTGACAGAGCTGCACGACTCGTTATCCAACTCTCGAGAAGACACCAGGCTCAGATTATTCAAACTTATGCACCCACCACAAGTCATGCTGAAGAAGAAATTGAAGAATTTTATGAGGAAATTCGTCATCTAAATAATAAAGGTAAGCAGCACTTGAAGATAATTATGGGAGATTTCAATGCAAAAATAGGGCAACGGCAACAGAATGAAACTTCAGTAGGAAAATTCGGTAACGGCAACAGAAACCAGCGTGGAAATACTTTCGTAGAGTTTGCAGAGGCAGAAGGGTTTTTCATCTTGAACTCCTTTTTCAAGAAAAAGCCACACAGGAAATGGACATGGAGACATCCAAATGGGACGACAAGTGAAATTGATTTTATTATGTATAATAAAAAATTCATCATAGAAGACTGCAGTGTGCTAAACAAGTTCAACACGGGCAGTGACCATAGATTGGTGAGATGTAAGATGCACCTGAACACTAAACTCGAACGTAGCAAGCTCATAAGACAAACATCCCATATATATATATATATATATATATATATATATATATATATATATATATATATATATATATATATACTTAAGAGCAAAACTGAAGACTAAGGAAAAACTTTAGAATTTAAAACGAAGGTTGCAAAATAACCTGAAGATCAAAACGCGCAACGCAGCAGTTTTGAAAATTCAGAATTCACATTCTATAAAGAAGATACCTAAGCAAAAAAATACAGATATAATTTTGACTCACACCTAGTACAACATAGAAAAGGTTATGTATCTACCTGTGTGAGTAAAAGGAGAAAAGATAAAAAAATAAAATAAAACTACTGAATGTAGAAGGTGTCGAGAATACTGAGCCTTGGCTTTATCAAGGACCAGCAAAACTCTGCATTTTCTCACTTCCACAAAGACCTAGTTGGAAATGGGTTTCTGCAAGGCCATAGATGCAAGTAACATTCCCACCTAAAATAGTTTAAAATATATATATATGTCATGTCCTCCGTAGAGTTGCATGACCTAGCACTAGTTAACAATTTCGCTTGCATCCATTAACCTTACTGGCTCCGACCCATGCTCTTCATCTGTTACTATTAAACAGAGAGAAGAAGATTAAAGAGAACTCAAGCTGTGAGAGTGACATAATAATTAGAAATGATTTTCAGCCATAACGAAACGCCAAGTTCGTTTGAGAGAGAATTTAAACCTGAAAATCAATGCAAAAGAAATCCAAATTTTTACATTGCAATTAAAAAAGGAAATATTAATTTTTAACGAACAGATTTTTGAAAGAAAACTTGAGTCTAAAACCCCTACTCTACAACTTATGACAGCACGAAAACGAGAATAAGTTAAAGATAATAATTAACTAAAGAAAACTTTGTGAAAGTTATATACCTTAAACAGTTAGTTGCAATATGTACAAAGTATTTCAGCAGTGCTTTAAGTGCATAATTAATTAGTTATTAAGAACTTAACTACTTTGAAAAAACAGCGCATAGAAAAGGAACAAGCTTAGCCATCTTCTGTTCCTAGGTACCCCAAAAGACGCTCAAAGTTACAAAGAAAAGAAAGAGTTAAAACCCGCAAAAATGTTAACAGACAAACCAACGCCTAAAAGCTGAAAAGCTAAAAAACAACAGAGAAAAAGTACATGAAGTACAAACATTGAACTTATAAAACCTAGAACCCAAAAACAAGGAAGAGAGCTTACCTCTTGTGTGACAAAAACTTTTCTCCTCACAAGAGAAGAACATGGCTGACCTCTTCCGCCACTCCCTAGTTGCTGGGGGCAGTGAGGGTGGGGCTGATGGCCTCCTCATACATGATCTGCTGTGTATCAATAATTCAGAAGTTATAGAGAGTGATTTTGATAATATCTATCCTAGCTCTCTTAACTTATGTAAAACCAACCACAGTAATCAGGAACTTGAGTTCCTAGACTTAAGCATTAAGCTCAACAGAGGTAACCCATCTATTAGCCTCTTTGATAAAAGAGTTAATTTTCCTTTCAAAGTAATTAAATATCTACACTGGAATAATAACATTTCAACCAAAGTAATTGAGAATGTACTAATTTCTCAGGTCCTAAGAATTTCAAGAATTTGCAGCAACAATTTGGACTTCAATTACCACATTAATATACTATTAGAAAGTTTTCTAGAGAACGAAATTCCTTCTTCTTTCATCAAAAGAACTTTAAGAAAAATTATTCTGAATAATAGAGTAAGGTTGGCAGATCTGCTTTAATTTTCTACACAGTTAATAATATGATTCTGACCAATCAAAGCCGTAAGGAAGTTGGCTAGAGGATGCCTATTAACTACCTAAAGGAACCTTAGTGCTATGGATATGATGGTCCTATTAAAACAAAAAATTAAATAATATAAAACAAAATCACAAAAAAGCTTAAAAATCTGTTTATAAAAGAAAATAAAAACAAATAAAATAAAAAGAAAACTAGTTATTCATCACTAGGATAGCTATACTAAAAATAGTAAAACCAACATTAAAATTAATAAGATTCTGATTAATCTATAGAAGCTCACTAAGGTGATTTAATACATGCAAAGATTATTAAATACACTGCTCGTGTATTTTATAATATTTCTCATGTATTCTGGAGAGTTAATTCTGCTCTTTCTGATCATACAGATCCACAGTCTTAAGTTTATATATATTTTTTCTCTGGTTAAAATATCCGCGCGTTGGTTTCTTGCTGTATGAGGAGGCCATCAGCCCCACCCTCACTGCCCCCCAGCAACTAGGAGTGGCGGAAGAGGTCAGCCATGTTCTTCTCTTGTGAGGAGAAAAGTTTTTGTCACACAAGAGGTAAGCTCTCTTCCTTGTTTTTGGGTTCTAGGTTTTATAAGTTCAATGTTTGTACTTCATGTACTTTTTCTCTGTTGTTTTTTAGCTTTTCAGCTTTTAGGCGTTGGTTTGTCTGTTAACATTTTTGCGGGTTTTAACTCTTTCTTTTCTTTGTAACTTTGAGCGTCTTTTGGGGTACCTAGGAACAGAAGATGGCTAAGCTTGTTCCTTTTCTATGCGCTGTTTTTTCAAAGTAGTTAAGTTCTTAATAACTAATTAATTATGCACTTAAAGCACTGCTGAAATACTTTGTACATATTGCAACTAACTGTTTAAGGTATATAACTTTCACAAAGTTTTCTTTAGTTAATTATTATCTTTAACTTATTCTCGTTTTCGTGCTGTCATAAGTTGTAGAGTAGGGGGTTTTAGACTCAAGTTTTCTTTCAAAATCTGTTCGTTAAAAATTAATATTTCCTTTTTTTAATTGCAATGTAAAAATTTGGATTTCTTTTGCATTGATTTTCAGGTTTAAATTCTCTCTCAAACGAACTTGGCGTTTCGTTATGGCTGAAAATCATTTCTAATTATTATGTCACTCTCACAGCTTGAGTTCTCTTTAATCTTCTTCTCTCTGTTTAATAGTAACAGATGAAGAGCATGGGTCGGGCCAGTAAGGTTAATGGATGCAAGCGAAATTGTTAACTAGTGCTAGGTCATGCAACTCTACGGAGGACATGACATATATATATATTTTAAACTATTTTAGGTGGGAATGTTACTTGCATCTATGGCCTTGCAGAAACCCATTTCCAACTAGGTCTTTGTGGAAGTGAGAAAATGCAGAGTTTTTGCTGGTCCTTGATAAAGCCAAGGCTCAGTATTCTCGACACCTTCTACATTCAGTAGTTTTATTTTATTTTTTTATCTTTTCTCCTTTTACTCACACAGGTAGATACATAACCTTTTCTATGTTGTACTAGGTGTGAGTCAAAATTATATCTGTATTTTTTTGCTTAGGTATCTTCTTTATAGAATATATATATATATATATATATATATATATATATATATATATATATATATATTTATTTATTTATTTATTTATTTATTTTGGTTTTTCCTCAGCAAAATGTTGATGCAAAAAAGAAGAGAGATGAGGACAACTAGAGAAGATGTGACTTCCAAAGTGGAATATATAGAGCTATGCAAGACAGTAAGAAAAAGTATCACTGAAGACCTAGGGAAATTCAACTGTGAACTAGTGAAGAAAGCAATTGAAAACAACCAAAGCCTAAAGATAGCAAAGGGATATCTCAGTAAAAGAAGAAAACAGATTATGGCACTGAGAAAAGAAGATGGTTCTGTAACAAGAAATAGAGGCGAAATTTTGACAAGAGTGAAAGATTTCTACTCCAAATTATATGAAAGGGATGATACATGTACTCCAGACATCATGAAAGGTACCAGTACCAGAGTTCTTCCAGTCCTCCCAGCAGAAGTTGCACATGCAATCAAGAGCATGAAGCGGGGGAAAGCTCCAGGAGAAGATGGAATTACTGTAGACATCATACAAGAAGCAAGTGGAGAAATCAAAACAGTACTCGCCCAAATTTTCACTCGATGCCTTAATGAAGGGAAGATTCCTGAGGATTGGAACACCGCTACAATGATCATGCTACATAAAAAAGGTGACATTGAGGATCACGGGAACTACAGCCCTATCAGCCTCCTATCAGTGGTTTATAAAATCTTCACTAAAGTTCTTTCACACCGCTTGCAGGTAACACTGGACATGTATCAACCGAGAAAACAAGCTGGATTCAGGAGTGGCTACAGCACAATAGATCATATCCACGTACTGAGAGAACTAATTGAAAGAGTGAGGGAATATGAACTTCCATTGTGCATGGCTTTTATCAATTATGAAAAAGCCTTTGATTCGGTGAAACCATCAGCAGTTACAATGTTCTGAAATCCTGCAGTATTGAAGATGCATACATTAATATTATTAATAACATCTATGAAAATGCAAGTGCAAAGATTCAGCTGTTTGAAAATACAACACACATAAAAGCAGGAAAGGGAGTGAGACAAGGTGACACCATATCTCCGAAGCTGTTTAATGCCACATTGGAGGGTGTCTTTCAGTCGCTGAGCTGGGAAAACAAGGGGATAAAGATTAATGGAGATTATCTAACCCACCTTCATTTTGCTGATGACGTAGTCATTTTTGCAACTACCCCATCAGACTGCAGAGTATGATCCAGGAACTTGCTGACAACAGTAAGGAAGTGGGATTAAAAATGTACTTTCAGAAGACAAAAGTGATGTTCGATGCTTTTACAAGAAATGAAGATTGATCGACTGATGGAGAAAAACTGGAGATAACAGACACGTACGTTTATCTTGGACAGCAGATATCAAGTGAGGGTCACATTGATGAAGAAATTAATCAGCACATAAAACTTGCCTGGAGAGCTTTTGGAAGAAACAGTATAATTTTCAAGAGCAATATGCCATTATGTCTTAAAAGAAAAGTGTTTGATCAATGCATCCTTCCAGTGCTTACATATGGTGCAGAGACGTGGACCTTAACTAAAAGAGATAAACAAAGGCTGCAGACAACTCAGAGAAGCATGGAGAGGTGCATGCTTGGTGTAACCAGGAGAGATAAGATGAGGAACTTGTGGACCAGAAAAATGACAAGAGTGGAAGACATCATGATCCGAGTAAAATCCCTGAAATGGCAATGGGCTGGACATATTGCCAGAAGGACAGACCATCGATGGACAGCCGAAATTTTAGATTGGATTCCAAGGGAAATTTTGATTCGAAAGTATGTGGGAGTAACATGGAGGAGACTGGCAGAAGACAGACCATTGTGGAAGAAACTTGGAGAGACCTTTGTCCAGCAGTGGATTGATAATGGTTGATGATGATATATATAATTAATCAAAATCCAGAGGAATACAAACTAAATTGCATGAATATCAGAGCCAAGAAGTAATGAGTTATCTGAGTAGAAATATATATACACACTATATTGACAAAAGTCACTGGACACCCCTTTCAAAAGGCAAATGAACGGATCCTCTGCATTGTTAAGATGTGCGGAACAGCTGCAAACGGTATAAAAACAAGCCTGCAGCTGACCGCGATAATATTGCACTGTAAGGTTGAGTGAAAATGTAGTGGCGGGAGAAAACCGACTTTGAGAAAGGAAAGATTGTTGGTTGTTATATTAGTGGGTTGTCCATAAGTGAAACCAAGAGGTGTTTAAACATGCCCAAGTCAACTGTTTTGGATGTACTAAATACAGACGTGGCGAAAAGTCCTACACCAGTAGACCGAAAGTAATTTTTTTCATGTTTGAAATCAACTTATACAACGTAATGCTAAAGTAGGAATACATACTATACATCATTTTAAAGGAAATTTTATGCTGAATTTAAATAGTTTTTCAGAATGTCATTACCAACAACAGAAGTAAAGTTACAAGCACTACAGTGTCTAGTCATAAAAACCAAAAATAGTGGATGTACAAATACTGTACAGTACGTTATTGAAACTTGCAGGACACTTGAAATAACTTACCAACAAGCAAAATAAGTTTTGATATTTAATTGTATAACCATGGTTTCTTAGTAACAAAGTGCACCTTCTTGGCATGGAACTAATGAGCTTCTCTAGTTGTCCATTGGTGATAACACGGTGCCATATGGTCCTTACAGACTCAATTAATGCTGTTTTAGATGTGGGTCCTTTTTGACGGATCTTTTGCTTCAATCTCACCCACAGATTCTCTATGGGATTAAGATACGGTGACTGTGCCAGCCACTGAAATTTCCTTATAACTTTTCGATTAAACCACTCGTCAACCAACTTTGACCGATGACAGAGCGTTATCATTCTGAAAGATAAGATTCCGCAAACCTATGTCTTGTGCAGATGGTAGAAGTTTGGACTCCAAAATATCCACATATTTTGATCCATTCAATGTGCCATAAACAATGTACAGATGGCCAACACCACTGGCTGAAATACAGGATCATAACATCACTGAATGTGGGTGCTTGATTGTTGGGTGGGTGCAGCATGCTTTATATCTTTCACCTGCTCAATGACGTACATAATTATTTTCATTATTAGCGGAAATAGTAACAGTTGTTTCATCACTGAAAATAACGTTTTTTCCATTCATCAACAGTCCAATTCTTGTGTGTCTTGGCCAAAGCAATTCTTTTGAGCCATTGTTGTCCAGTAAGGAAAGGTTTTCGTGCAGTCAGTCCATTTTCTTGTAGCCTATGACGAACTGTACGTGCAGATGCAATAATGCCTGCTTCATTCTCCCACTCATTTCTTAAATCAGTGGCTGTTTTAAACCTTCTTAAATCAGTGGCTGTTTTAAACCGATTAATCAGCATGCGATCATCACGTTCAGTACACAGCCTTGGTCAACCTGTTCCTTTTCTGTTTCCTACACATCCAGTTTCTGCCACTCTTTAAATGGTGCGCAAAACAGTGGAATATTCAGAGACACATTTAACAGCAATTTTACGACTACTGAATCCAAATTCATGTAAAGTAATAAATTTTGCCCTGGTTTGAAGAGACAGGACCAATTTTCGGGTCTTTGACATTCCGGAATTCAAATGCCACCAGGAATTCTGCATAAACTTCTGTCAACAAGCAGCTGTGTTCTAAGTCAGCAGACAATTCTACATCGTTTTATATCTCACTAGTGGACATCGGAGAAAGCTATAGTGGATTAGAAGGACGTGAACACTTTTCAAAAACTGGATTTGTGTTTCCTCACTTGCACATTTTTGCTTGTAACTTCACTTCTATTAATAGTAATAACATTCTGTAAAACTATTTGAATTCAGCATAAAATTTCCCATAAAATGATGTATAATATGTATTCCTGACTTTACCATTACACTGTATAAAGTTCCCTTCAAAGATCAAAAAATTAACTTTCGGTCTACTGGTGCAGGACTTTTGGCCACGATTGTAAGTGGAAGAAACATGGCATTCCTGAAGCAGCAAAACATACCGGCAGACCAAAGAAAATCGTTGATAGAGGACGTCTAAGTCTCAGGAGAATCATTACAGCTAATCGACGGAGTACTGCACAAGACCTCAGTGTACAGATGAGTAAAAATGCTGGAACCTCGGTATGTACACCTACCATTTGCAGAGAACTTCATTCCATGGGTTACCGTGGTCATGCGGCTGCTCATAAGCCTTTCATCTCCACTTGGATTGCTACTCGTCATTTAGCATGGTGTAAAGAACATTTATCGTGGATCGTACATCAATGGAAACAGCTCCTATGGACTTATGAATCCAGATACACGATCCATCAGTCTGATGGCCGTGTGTGGGTATGGCGGCAGCCGGGGGAACACTATTTACCATAGTGTACTGTTCCTACGGTCAAGTTTGGAGCTGGCAGTGTACTCATGTGGGAGTGTTTTTAATGGTATGGTCATGGCCCATTGGTTATCGTGGACAAACCTGTTAACCAGCATGTCTACCTCAATATTCTGGACAATTATGCCGTACCAACTCTGTGGCAATACTATGGAACCGAGCATTGTTGGTACCAGCCGGATAATGCACCGAGCCATGAAGCAAGGACTTTTACAGCTTAGTTTGATGATAATCCTGTATCGTGTGTGGACTGGCTAGCACAGAGCCCTGATCTTAATCTCACAGAGCACCACATAATAAGTTTGGAACCAAGGCCTACTACTAAGCAACAGTTAGCATCAGCATTATGTACTGAATGGAAGTGCATACCTTATATATACATCATCATCATTGTCAACCATTATCAATCCACTGCTGGATAAAGGTCTCCCCAAGTTTCCTCCACAACGGTCTGTCTTGTGCCAGTCTCCTCCATGTCAATCCTGCATACTTTCGAATTTCATCCACCCATCTCTCATGTGGTCTTCTGGGTCTTTTCCTGTCCCTTGGAATCCAATCTAAGATTTCGGCTGTCTATCGATGGTCTGTCCTTCCGGCAGTATGTCCAGCCCATTGCCATTTCAGGGATTTAACTCTGATCATGATGTCTTCCACGCTTGTCATTTTTCAGATCCACGAGTTCCTCTTCTTATGTCTCCTGGTTACACCAAGCATGCACCTCTCCATGCTTCTTTAAGTTGTCTGCAGCCTTTGTATATCTCTTTTAGTCAAGGTCCAAGTCTCTGCACCATACGTAAGCACTGGAAGGATGCATTGATCAAACACTTTCTTTTAAGGCATAATGGCATATTGCTCTTGAAAATTATGCTGTTTCTTCCAAAAGCTCTCCGGGCAAGTTTTGTACGCCGATTAATTTCTTCATCAATGTGACCCTCACTTGATATCTGCTGTCCAAGATAAACGTACGTGTCTGTTATCTCCAGCTTTTCTCCATCAATCGATAAATCTTCATTTCTTGTGAAAGCATTGAACATCACTTTTGTCTTCTGAAAGTTCATTTTTAATCCCACTTCTTTACTCTTGTCAGCAAGTTCCTGCATCATACTCTGCAGCTCTGATGGGGTAGTTGCAAAAATGACTAAGTCATCAGCAAAACGAAGGTGAGTTAGATAATCTCCATTAATCTTTATCCCATTGTTTTCCCAGCTCAGCGACTGAAAGACACCCTCCAATGTAGCATTAAAGAGCTTCGGAGATATGGTGTCACCTTGTCTCACTCCCTTTCCTACTTTTATGTGTGCTGTATTCTCAAACAGCCGAATCTTTGCACTTGCATTTTCATAGATGTTATTAATAATATTAATGTATGCATTTTCAATACCGCCAGGATTTCAGAGCCATTGTAACTGCTGATGGTTTCACCGAATCAAAGGCTTTTTCATAATCGATAAAAGCCATGCACAATGGAAGTTCATATTCCCTCGCTCTTTCAATTAGTTCTCTCAGTACGTGGATATGATCTATTGTGCTGTAGCCACTCCTGAATCCAGCTTGTTCTCTCGGTTGAGCCATGTCCAGTGTCACCTTCAAGTGGTGTGAAAGAACTTTAGTGAAGATTTTATAAACCACTGATAGGAGATTGATAGGTCTGTAGTTCCTGAGATCCTCAATGTCACCTTTTTTATGTAGCAGGATCATTGTAGCATTGTTCCAATCCTCAGGAATCTTCCCTTCATTAAGGCATCGAGTGAAAATTTGGGCGAGTACTGTTTCGATTTCTCCACTTGCTTCTTGTATGATGTCTACAGTAATTCCATCTTCTCTTGGAGCTTTTCTCCGCTTCATGTTTTTGATTGCATGTGCAACTTCTGCTGGGAGGACTGGAAGAACTCTGGTACCTTTCATGATGTCTGGAGTACATGTATCGTCCCTTTCATATAATTTGGAGTAGAAATTTTTCACTTTTGTCAAAATTTCGCCTCTATTTCTTGTTACAGAACCATCTTCTTTTCTCAGTGCCATAATCTGTTTTCTTCCCTTACTGAGATGTCCCTTTGCTATCTTTAGGCTTTGGTTGTTTTCAATTGCTTTCCTCACTAGTTCACAGTTGAATTTCCCTACGTCTTCAGTGATACTTTATCGTACTGTCTTGCATAGCTCTATATATTCCACTTTGGAAGTCACATCTTCTTTAGTTGTCATCATCTCTCTTCTTTTATGCGTCAACATTTTGGTTTTTCCTGATAATTTGTTCACATGCAACTTGTTCTTAGACCCAGCAAATTTTGTTGCTGTTTCCATAAGAGCTTTGGTTACTTTTCTGTTAACTTCAGAAATATCCACTTCTTCCGATGTTAGGCCTTCTAAAGCAGAGAATCTGTTCTTCAGTTCCAACTTGAAGGTATTATTGATGTTTTTTAAGGTTGGTTATAATGTCAATACATTTTGTTTGTCTTACGAGCTTGCCACATTCAAATTTAGTGTTGAGATGCATCTTACATCTCACCAATCTACGGTCACTACCTGTGTTGAACTTGTTTAGCACACTGCAGTCTTCTATGACGAATTTTTTGTTACACATAATAAAATCTTCACTTGTTGTTCCATTTGGATGTCTCCATGTCCATTTCCTGTGTGGCTTTTTCTTGAAAAAGGGGTTCAAAATGAAAAACACTTCTGCCTCTGCAAACTCAACAAGAGTATTTCCTCGCTGGTTTCTGTTGCCATGATCGAATTTACCTACTGAAGTTTCATTCTGTTGCTGTTGCGCTATTTTTGCATTGAAATCTCCCATAATTATCTTCAAATGCTGCTTACCTTTATTATTTAGATGACGAATTTCCTCATAAAATTCTTTAATTTCTTCTTCAGAATGACTTGTGGTGGGTGCATAAGTTTGAATTATCTGAGCCCTCTATCTTCTCGAGAGTTGGATAACGAGTCGTGCAGCTCTGTCAGAGGAACTTTCAACTTCTACAACTTTATCCTTCAGTTTCTTGTTTATTAGAAATCCAACACCACTAGTTCTGCCAGTATCTGTCCCACGATAGTAGAAGAGATGTCCACTTTTCAGTTCAATGAGATCTTCTCCTTTTCTCCTTACCTCACTTAGCCCGATGATGTCCCACTTGATCCTTTGTAGTTCCTCTTCCAATTCAAGAAGCCTTGAATCAGAAGATAAGGAGCGTCCATTATACGTAGCCAAGGTCAGCATCAGATGACAGCCTAGTCCGGTCTGCCGGGGATTCTTAGCACTTTCTGCCTTCATGTCGCACTGGCCACTGCCTTGGCCAGGTACATTCCAGCTGCCGGAGACTGAGGGCCAAGATTTAAGTTGTGGAGTCATTTTGGAGGGGTTTGGCCATAACTCACCACGCTGGACAAGCGGGTTGGTGAGTGTGGGATAGTATTTCCTCTAATCCCGATGGTATAGTTATACTGCTATTGCCGGTCATCAGAGCCCCTTTAGTGGGAACAGGATGCACCACGAGAAGGCGGGGTTGACATTTGTCAAGGAGGGGCTGTGATGTTACGCGTCACCTGACCTTACATCCCATATATATATATATATGGAAGATATCATAATCAGAGTAAAATCTCTGAAATGGCAATCGTGTGGACATATTGCCAGAAGTATAGACCCCCAATGCACAACCGAAATTTTAGACTGGACCCCTGGGCAGCAAGCATTCATCAAATCGATTGAAGATTCATTGATTAAGGTCCCTAGGATTTTTTATATATGCATCATAAAGAATCCTACGGACCTTACATTTACACTTAGCATTTGCTTATCGTAGTTTAGAAGAATTCCCCTTGCATTCGCTTGTCGTAGTTCAGAATCACAACCGCATGAAAACCGGAAATGTGACAGCTACGTGCTCCTGATTCCAAGAGAACGTTCTACAATACTACAATACGGCCACCTGTGACATTTTGGTGGTAGCTTCCCTTCGATGAACTGTGACTATTTTGAAATTTGGTGAACAGAAAAAAAAAATCAAGTACTTTTCAAGGACTTTCAAGGGCCCTTGAAAAGGAAAATTAAATTCAAGGAGTTTTCAAGGACCACGGGAATCCTGAGCAAAACATCACTTGCAATGACAAACAAAAAAGACCCCATAAAAATTAATTAATCACAATAAAACTGTATATTTTTGACAAAAAACATGAGCTCTTTATAAAAAAAGTTTTCTGTGATAAAACTTTCTGCATGTTGTCTCCAGGTCTCTGTGTATGGCATAAGGAGGAATTTCATTGATAACTTTAAGAGCTGTCAGTCGGTGGGAGTGATCAACGCACGGAGCTTCAATTTCTCGAAATCATGAAGTGGCAACAGCCCAAAATAATGTCACGGATCTTGACGAAGATGAGACTGTGCAGTGATGGAAAGTTGCAAAACCATTTTTGGAGCAGCAAGATGCATTTTTGGAGCAGGTAAAATACATTTTTGGAGCAGGTAAAATACATTTTTGGAGCAGCAAAATGCATTTTTGGAGCAGGTAAAATACATTTTTGAAGCAGCAAAATGCGTTTTTGGCGCAGGTGAAATACATTTTTGGAGCAACAAAATGCATTTTTGGAGCAGGTAAAATATATTTTTAGAGCAGGTAAAATACATTTTTGGAGCAGCAAAATGTGTTTTTGGGGCAGGTGAAACACATTTCTGGAGCAACAAAATGCATTTTTGGAGCAGATAAAATACATTTTTGGTGTAAGAAAACATTTTTTAGAGCAGGTAAAATATTAGTAGATAGAACAAACTCTTAAGCAAAAGATGTTTTGGAAATAGATGCACCCTACTCAAATTTAAAACATCTTCCATTGAAATACACACACACATATGCAAACATTTTAGTTTTCAAATAGATCAAAAAATTTGTAACCATAGCAGGAATCTATTATTAATCATTTAATTTACAAAAAATGTTTAATTTTTCACTGCTTTTCTCAATATTTAATTGCTCACTTCTATTCTTTTCTAATTTTTTAAGATAGTTAGCAAAGTTTTGTTTTGCTTCTTTTAATAGTATCTGTCCACTTTCTATTGCACTCATGTCTTTTTTTATGCCACATTCAATGTTCATCTCAGCATTGTTTAACATTTCATGAGGGAATTCAACTGCTGCAAATGTTCAGCTTCTTCCCATTTCAAATCACCTTGCGAACATTCAATTTCTTCTCTTTTTTTGCTTGTTTTGCTGCATTTTTCCAGCACTAATCTGCTCTTGATATTTTTTCCAGGATTCTTTATACGCTGTCAGAAGTTTTTTGGTCACATTAATTTTACTCACATCTCCATTTAATCTTTTGACATGATCTTTGTGCTTCTTGCTCTCTGCATGACGCTTACAATCATCGCAGCCGCCTTGCGACAAGCTAAAATCGCAGCCACATGGCTCATAAAAAGTGATTCAGCAAAACTTTAGATGCTTCGTAAAAAGGCCATTCTTTACTATACATACCGCGATGCACTTGACGATAAGTTTTATCTGACTTTGTTCTTTTTGTTGTCATAGCTGTTTCACTGCTACGTTTCGTTTCTTTTTAATCTAAATTAACCCTTTCCCCTCAAATAACTTTTCACCCTTACTCACACAGAACTCGCATTTTTTTCTTTTCTGCAGCAGAGGCCACAACCTAGCAGTGAAAGCTCAGCTTTAGCTCGCTAGCCCCAACATACGAGCTATAGAGGCATCATCAGCGTGGCGGCTGACACCCGACCTATTCGGCAAAAAAGAAATGTCTCACGAGCGTCATCGGCATGTTGGGTGCAACCCGACACATGCGATATTCGGCGAAAAAAAAATTTCTCGCAAGTCCCAACCCACTAGCTATAGAGGCATAATGAGCACAGAGGATGACACCCGACACGCAAGCTATTCGGCGAAAAAGAAAAGTCTCGCGAGCACCAACATGCGAGCTTAGAGGCATCATTGGCATGGAGGGTGACACCCGACATGCGAGCTATTCGGTGAAAACGAAATTCCTCGTGAGCGTCGACATGCGAGCCATAGAGGCGTCATCGGCATGGCGAGTGACACCCGAGCTATTCGGTGAAAACGAAATTCCTCGCGAGCGCCAACATGCGAGACCCATAGGTGCCATGGGCATGGCGGGTGACACCAGAGCTATTCGGTGAAAACAAAATTTCTTACAAGCCCCGACATACGCGCTATAGAGGCGTCATAGACCTGGCGGATGACACCTGACTTATTCGGCGAAAAAGAAATTCCTCACGAGCGCCGACATCCGAGCTAAAGAGGTGTCATAGGCGTGGCAGATAACACCCAACATGTGAGCTATAGAGGCATCATTGGCATGGAGGGTGACACCCAACATGCTAGCTATTCGGTGAAAATGAAATTTCTCGCGAGCGTCGACATGCGAGCCATAGAGGCGTCATCGGCATGGCAAGTGACATCCGATACGCAAGCTATTCGGGGAAAACGAAATTCTTCGCAAGCGCCGACCTGCGAGCCATAGAGGCATCATCGGCATGGCGGGTGACACCGGAGCTATTCGGTGAAAACGAAATTCCTCGCAAGCCCCGACATACGAGCTATAGAGGCATCATAGACATGGCGGATTACACCAGACCTATTCGGCAAAAGAAATTCCTCGTGAGCGCCGACATCCGAGCTAAAGAGGCGTCACAGACGTGGCAGATAACATCCGACACGCGAGATATTCAGTGAAAACGAAATTCCTCGCGAGCGCCGACATGCGAGCCGTAGAGGCTTCATCGGCATGGTGGGTGACACCAGAGCTATTCGGTGAAAACGAAATCCCTCGCGAGCGCCGACATGCGAGCCATAAAGGCGTCATCGGCATGGCGGGCGACACCCAGATGACGTTTCTTTTCTTTATCCGGTGAAAAAGAAACGTCTCGCGAGCCCCCACGTGAGAGCCATAGGGGCGTCATCGGCATGGCGAGTGACACCTGACCTATTCGACGAAAAAGAAATGTCTCGCGAGCACCGACATGCGAGCTATAGAGGCGTCATCGGCATGGATTCTGATACCCAGCACGTGCGATATTCGGCGAAAAAGAAATGTCTCGCAAGCCCCGACCCACGAGCTATAGAGGCGTAATGAGCGCAGCGGATGACACCCGACACGCAAGTATTCGGCAAAAAAGAAATGTCTCACGAGCGCCAACGTGCAAGATATAGAGGCATCATTGGCATGGAGGGTGACACCCGACATATTCGGCAAAAAGAAATATCTCACAAGCCCCGACATATGAGCTATAGAGGCGTTATGGATGTGGCGGATGACACCCGACCTATTCGGCGAAAAAGAAATTCCTCGCGAGAGCCGACATCTGAGCTATAGTCATCATAGGCGTCGCGGACAGCACGGGTGTTATCTGCGAGCTATATAACATGGGTGTTACACGCGAGCTGTTCGGTGAAAACAAAATTCCTCGCGAGTGCCGACATGCGAGCCATAGAGGCATCATCGGCATGGCGGGTGACACCCGACACGCAGATGTTTCTTTTTCTTTATCCGGTGAAAAAGAAACGTCTCGCGATCACCGACATGCGAGCTATAAATTTGTCATCAGAGTGGCGGGTGAGCTATTCGGTGATTTCGTAATGTTGGGTGTTACCCGAAAGTCGAGTGGAAAGGGTTAAAATGTTTGCACCGAAATTTTCACAAGCACAAAGCCACATGCAATCAATGTAAATAGTTAGCAAAAAGCGCTGAGCTGAATTCCCTCTCGACTTTTGCGCACGGCACTCTCAAATGGCTGAATGGGGAATCACGTGACAAACTCCGCCTCAGTTGGCGGGGGAAGTCAGAACATCGAAGGCGCATAAGGAACTATCTGTAAATTGCGTTTTTTCGACCAAAAGACAGTAAAAAAATAGAAATGTGTACAGGGATCTTGCGAGGGATTTTCCGTAGTTTTTTCGAGTGACTACCGTAAAATTGTAAGATGGAGTGAAAATTCGTAAAAGTTGGCATCTCTGAATACCTATGAATCTTTTAGAAACAGAACCATTGTATCCTGCCCTGGGAGAGCCATTTTTAGTCGCCCTCCGCATCAACGAAATAGCTAATGCTGTATTTACGTAATCGCGCACCTCGCCCGGAATCAAATAACTGCGTTATCCCAAAGAGCAGGGAATGACATATAAACAATCTCAATTGCACAGCACTCTGAAAGACCACCAAACTATCAGTAAAAAATCTTCATCAAGATTTCATAACGTACAGCATCGTTTCTCCTACATACCACGTGATTACAACAAAACTCTTCCAAAAACAATTTAATTTCCTACATTGCGAAAATAGACTTTTGCCAAAAAAACAACAAATTAGAAGGTAGGTGAAAAACATTCCGAAATTTTGGAATTGGCGGTACGGTACGTCTTGATTAAGCGTCGTTTTCACCAAATTACACGTAGACCTTAAAAAAGCGTCATTCGATTCGACGTTTAAAACGGCATCTTTTGCCGTGAAAACATTTTTTTCGCTCGGCAATTTTTGCTGTGGATTGCCGTTTCAGCGCAAATATTAAATTTGTTCATAATTTGTAGCAGTTTGGCGCAAGATAATGAAATTGGCGCAGTTCGGCGCAATTGGCGCAAACTTTCCATCACTGGATTGTGGTTTAATCAAAAGTGGCAGAGTGAGTGTGATCACAAAGGACACAGCAGACATTATCCCTGAAGATGGTAATGCGTGCATTACTGAAATGCATAAGAAAAGAATATCGGAAGGACATAATTCCTTATGCTTAGGTCACCGTGATTTGGCATTTCGGAGAGTTTTTTTGTGTTTAGTATCTTTTTCCACTTCATTCTAATGCAGTGTTGTAATGTTTCAGCTGTGTTTTTACGTCGTACACGACAAGAGTTCGACCATTTTCATACTCGAGAATTTTAGTGTTTTAAGTTGTTGTTTATGTGGGTTATTTCATATTCCTTTTTTTGTGTGTGAAGTTTGGAGACATACTAGGTTGAAAATAGAATTTCAGTGTGGTGTATGCCTTGAGGGAAACCCGTCATATCGAAGACGTAGTTGGAACAACGTAATCACTCAACGAATGGCACTATGGTGAAAGGTATGTTCTCCCCATTTGTTTTTGATGTATTATTTTGAATTCTATCCCAATTCATTTAAATTCATTCCAGTTCGTCTAAACTTTTTTTTCCCAATTTGTCAAAATTTGTATCAATTCGGTTGCATGTTCACCCAATTCGTTTTTGTTGTATCACATTTCATTTTTGTAGGAACTACAGTATTTTTAAGGATTTTAGAGCAAAGTTTCTATATACTGAGATTTTAAAGTTATCAATGAGTTTCCTCCTTATGCCATACACAGTGACCTGGAGACAACATGCAGAAAGTTTTATCACAAACAGAGAACTTTTTTATAAAAGAATGATGTTTTTCGTCAAAAATGACATTTCAGCATGTTATTGGAAACTTAGAATAACATATAGGTGAAGCTCACATACTTGGGTTATCGCTAAGGATATTTAAGAAGTTTTTCTGCATTTAAAACTGTATATCTAATACACTGCCGGACAATTGCTAAGGACGGATGACAATAGCAACGATAGCAACCATAAAATGGAAGGCAGGAAAATGTGGAAATTAGCATAAGTGCGGGATACAGTAAGACGTGTTGTGCGTATGCAAATTTTGGATTGCCGAACTTGTTTGTGACGTCATAGTGCTGATAAGAGATATAAAGGATTTGACGCGTATTGACCGTTGTTGTTCAAATGCAAAGTTGAAAGGGAAAGAATCAATTGACGAACTTGCAATTTTCAGTATGTCTTCCTGACATCACCTAGATGATTTTACGCATGGACCGTATTATTGGCAAGATTGAAGAAGGGTGAAAAATAACAGATGTTGCCAGGGAGTTCAACGTCAGCCACAGTGTTGTTTCAAGGCTTTGGAAATCATTTCAAACAAATGGAAAGTGTAGCAAACGTCACGGGGGAGGTCGTGTTCGCAGTACGACACCTGCAGAAGATCGGTACATAGTGCTATGAACAAAAAGACACCGGCGCAGCACAGCTAGTGAGGTAGCAAATCAGTTTATGGCTGCTACTGGCAAGCGGATCTCCTCAAAAAACTGTCGCCAGACGTTTGCTTGAAGGAGGACTATACGCCCGCCGTCCTGTTGTGTGCATCCCATTGTCCAGACGTCACCGTACCGCCCGTTTGCAATGGTGCCATCACGTCGCAATTGGACAGATAACGACTGGTCTGCTGTCCTCTTCTCAGATGAGAGTATATACAGTCTATCGTCTGATTGTCGACGACAACTGATCTGGCGTGATAGTGGTACTGCATATTGTCCAGCAAACATACAGGAAAGGGACCGATATCCGGCATGTAATGTCATGGTATGGGCTGGCATCATGATCAATGGCCGTACGTCCCTCTATGTGCTTCCAACTGGGACTATGACTGGCCAACAATACATTAATGATGTTCTGCTACCTCATGTTCGCATGTTCTGTGGTGCTGTCGGTGATAGATTCATTTTCATGGACGACAACGCAACATGTCATCGAACAGTCGCTGTCCAGGAGTGTCTTGAGAGCGAGGATATTCAACGCCTCGTATGGCCAGCACGTTCTCCAGATCTGAATCCCATTGAAAATGTGTGGGATGTTTTGGGGAGGAGTCTTGCTGGTTGCCAATGCCCTCCAATAAACAAGGACACCCTCATCCGTACACTGACAGAGGAATGGGATAAATTACTCCAAGAGCTGCTTGATAATGTTGTGCAAAGCATGACACAACGTGTGGAATCTTGCATCGCCCTCCATGGTGGCCATATCCCGTATTGACATCTTACGCCGGAACACCTACAGACTGTAATTGCATTTTTTTCACGTTTACGTATTCTGCACAAAATGGCCTGTTTGTCCCTTGAACACGTTCCAAAGCCTTCTGGATTTCAGAGCACAATAAATTGTCTTTCTTGTAATATTCTGACATTATTTTATTTCACTTGGCATCCAGCCACATTTACTTTTTTATGCGCTGTATAGCCGTTTATGATCCGTCCTTAGCAATTGTCCAGCAGTGTAATAAATAATGAGTCAACTCAGATATCTTGTTACTTCAGAAGAAAAAACTTGGAAATGTGACACTACACCCAAGAGATTCTGTTTTTGTGCAACGTTGGTAATCTGTTGGTAATAATGATTAATGAAGTACATAAACTATATGTTTTCTTTTCTTTTTGCTGTAAACAAGGTATGTATCAACAGTGAAAATTTCCAACTTCTAACTGCTATTTAAGAAACTGCACTATAGTTCTCAACTTTTTAAAAAGAAAATATATAAGAAATATATAAGTATATATCTATACTTTAGGATATACACTGATGACCCATTACATTATGACCACCTACCTAATAAGCTGTAGGATCCCCTTTAGCCCGTAAAAAGCGGCCACTCAGGGAGGCATGGATTCAATGAGGAGGTGATGGTAGGTATCTTGCTGTTTCCGGTACCATAATGTCAACAGCAGGTCCTCCAGTTCCTGTACATTTCGGGGTGGTGGTGATTTAGCGTGAACCCGCTTTTCCAAGTTGAACCACAAATGTTTGATTGGGTTCATGTCAGGTGAATTTGGAGGCCAGGGCATTAACAGAAATTCACCAGCCTGCTCCTCGAACCACTCCTTAACGACTCTGGAAGTGTGGTGTGGTGTATAATCCTGTTGGTAATGGTCATCACCAGCAGGGAGCACAGTGGCCATGAATGGTTAAACTTGGTCCGCAACAATGTTCAGATACCCAACAGCTGTCAGGGATTGTGCTGTTGGGATAATGGGGCCTAAAGTGTCCCAAGAAAACATTGCCTATAGCATAATACTGCCGCCACTGGCCGTTTCTGCCCAACAGCGCATCCAGGTGCCATAGGCTCCATTGGTAATCGGCATATCCACACTCGGCTGTCTATGTTATCACACACCAGGAATCTTGATTCATCAGACCAGGCCACTTAATTTCTTCAATTTTTGCAACAGTCCAATCTTGATCTTGGGCCCATTTCACAAGTTGTTGCCGATGACCTGCAGTGAGCATGGGGACCCGGCTGGGTTTTCGGCTACACAGGCTCATGCGCAGAAGGCTGCAATGAACTGTGTGCAGTGACACATTGCCGTGATCACCACTGTTGTCGCTGTGGGTGATTTGTTGCATTGTGGCCCGTGGTCACTGTGAAAAATGTGCGACAGTCTCCGCTCCCCTTTGGTTGCAATGAGCTGCGGACGAAACATGGCTGGACGATGGTTTGTCGTTTGCCTATATGTGCACCACTTTTGATACGTACTCACTACGGCGGCACATGAACAACCCACAAGCTGCACTATTTCCGAGATCGTAGTTCCAAGGCGCCGTACCATCACAATTTGTCCTTCATCAAACTCTTATCAATCGGCAGCTTTTCCCATTCTGACTCCAAACACTCTACTAACCGAAAGCTAGTCCTCTGGTTATATATATACTGCTCTGTGAACTTCACCTACGCCACCGTTCGGTCTCCAGGTGCGCTTATCTCTCTAGGTTGGGCGTGGTCATAATATAATGGCTCATTGGTGCATGCTGTTCACACAAAAGTTTGATTTGGGAACTAAGAAGAGAATGACTGTTTTAGTTTAGCTGAATTGAGAAAGATATAAGTTTTATATTTTAGAAGTTCACAAAGTGTATAAAGAGCTACATTTATAATGTGGCTGTTTCTACCAATCCACTACAAAATAAATCGAAAACAGCAATACGTTATACTTACAAGACTTGCGTCCTGATTATTGGAAACAACAGATTGCAACCACTTGATTATAATTTCCACATCAGTTAAATCCACCAGTTCACAGGAAATTTCATTCCCATTGTCAGTTTTTGATTGAATAGCATTCTTCAAGCATTCAAGAGACTTATTAATTGACATTTTTTCTGATGATGGCTCACTGCTATAAGAGTGACCAAAGGCACAGTTTGAATTATTTGAAAAACTTGTTTCTGTGCTAGCTTGCTTAGAAGGTTGAAAAGCAGGATGTGGAATGCAATGAACCATTCCATTTTGTACATCTAGAGCAGTAGCTGTAAACAGAGAAAAGAAAAACAATTTTAGAATGTAGATTTTTATCAAGTTTTCTGCAGTCAATGCTCACTAAATGTTTAATAAGAAATTGATATATAACCAGGCTTTAGAAACTAAACAGCTCATGTATGAGTAACAACTGAAATGTGACAAAAAAATTTTAATCCATAAAAATGATTTACATATTTATTTTTGTTAGCCTTGTACAATCTGCAAAAGAATGCTAATATACAAGGTGCAATCAAAAAGTATTCAGACTGGATGTATTAAAAAAAAGTACAATACTTACAAGTTTGAAACTTAATTCCCTTTGAAGCAGTCTTTTTCTAAAGCCATACATTTAGCCCAGTGTTGTTTCCACTGCTTGAAGCATTTTTTTGAAATAGCGAACAGCTGCTTCGTCGTATTCTGTTGCATCTCCTCAACATCTTGAAACATTTATCCTTTCAAGTGGTATTTGATTTTTGGAAAGAATGAAAAAAAATGCAGGGAGCAAAATCTGACAAATAGAGTGGCTGCCGGACCTGTGCAATGCGGTTGCAATGCATCCATGAAGAGAGACGAGGGTTTTTGCCGTCTTGAACCATGGCAAATCTCCAAATCATTTTGGAGACAAATGGAGTAAAAAGTTAGACTAACCTACCTTCTATGTCATCATCATGATCATTGTCAACCATTATCAATCCACTGCTGGACAAAGGTCTTTCCAAGCCTCTTTCACAACGGTCTGTCTTGTGCCAGCCTCCTCCATGTTACTCCCACATACTTTCGAATTTCATTCACCCATCTCCCGTGTGGTCTTCTTCTGGGTCTTTTCCTGTCCCTTGGAATCCACTCTAAAATTTTGACTGTCCATCGATGGTCTGTTCTTCTGGCATTATGTCCAGCCCATTGCCATTTCAGGGAGATGTTTGAAGAATTGATAGAGCCATTTCAGGGATTTTACTCTGATCATGATGTCTTCCACTTTGTCATTTTTCTGATCCACGAGTTCCTCTTCTTATCTCTCCTGGTTACACCAAGCATGCACCTCTCCATGCTTCTTTGAGTTGTCTGCAGCCTTTGTATGTACCTTCAATGTACTTCCTATAAAATCATGGAAAGGATCCTGTGCAGAAGAATTCACTCATCCTTGGAACAAAACACCCGAGGAACAGACTGGTGCTTTAGACCAGCCTTTTTCAACCAGTGGTACAGTACCACACAAGAGCAGGAGAGTGGGTAAGTTTTTAAAACATGAATAACGTTTAAAACTTACTTTTTTTTTTTTTTTTATTGTAGGTTTAACGACCGCCGTGAGCAACTCAATGGGCTATAAGCAGTCGCCCGTCCGTAATTTAGGGTCACTGGTTCCAGGGAAGGGAGAGAGCCAGTGCCGTAAGACAAACACAACATCCATGCCTCACCGGGATTCGAACCCGGACCCCGTTCGGACGAATGATCAGAGGCCATCGCTTAGACCACTGCGCCACCGGGGCGGCAAACTTTTATTTGACCGATAGCCTTTGGAATTTTAGGTATTGGTGGTTCTTAAGATAATTAGAACAAGAGAAGTGGTACATCAGGAGAAAAAGGTTCAAAAAACACTGCTTTAGACCCACCTGCAGTTGCTACAATGAGGTCCTTGTCATGACCTCTTATGTTGAGGCAGGCTTGAAGAGGGAATACATCCTACAAAGTGATCCCTAACCTAAAAATCAACAGCCAGTGAATGTGCTCCCTGATAAGAAATTCAAGATACAGAAGGGCCATATACTGAGTTCCACCAAATCATTACAGAAAGGCCTAACACGAAGTTCAGTTCTGGCTCCAATTCTCTTCAGTCTATACACCAGTGATCTATTATCTACAAAATTTCTTAAATTCATACATGTAAATGATATAGCAATAGTTTCCCAAGAATATCCCTTCAATGCTCTGAGGGTGTCCTTGCTACGGATTAAAAACTTTCAGAGAAATCCTCTATGGATCAAAAACTTGCAGAGAAATCCTCCAAGTGGCACCTAATTCTGATGAAATCATCTGTACATGTTTCCTTCTCAACAATGAGCTTGCCAATACAGAATTTAACATCACCTTCTGCAAGAAACCAGTCAGACAGTATCCATACCCTAAATGCCTCAGTGCCTGCAATAACCTGACTGTGGCTTGCAAACCATATCCAATACACAGGGCCGGCCCGTGATATTGTTTATGCGTGGGCAAGGTGGAGGTCTGGCTGTCTTTAGATGAAATTAAGATGCATTGTTACACACATACACACTTTTCTTGAGGCACGCAGTCCACATAGTGATAGCCTTATTTATGGAATTATCTTCTGAAAATTCAATGAAAACCTGCACAAATTGCCAGTTTGTGTTTTGAGGGAGAATACTGTAAGAATACACATCAGGAAAAAAAAAATACTTCCTATGGGAATACTTCCAAAAACTTTCAGAACCGGCAACAGAAAAATGAAATATTGAAAAGTGACTGCGGAAAGTATATCAGAAATGACGACGGGGTATGTTTCCTTCATAAAGCCAGGGAAGGGGGGGGGGTCAAACTAGCTTACTTGGAAAATTCCCAAATACTGATTTTACACTTTAAAGTTCTCAGGAAATTTCTTTTTTCTTTCGATTAAAACATTAAGTTGGAGTCCCTTCATTAATGCAAGGCTCAAGACCAACCTATTAAGATAGCACTGTATGTACGAAGGTATCTAAAGAAATACAGGGATTGAGGAGTTACCTGAATTTTGCAGTGTATGCATTTTTATTTAGTTTCTCTTTTTATTACATTAGCAATATGGATTTCATTAGCAATTCGCTTAAAACAAATAATTCAAAATCCTTCGAAAATGAAATTAAAAAAAAAAAAAACTTATTTCCTTCCCCACTGAAATCCCAATTTTGTTTTTTTCCTTTACATGATTAGAGTATTTTTCCTGTATTCAGTCTTTTCACCTCATACGGGTAAAATGAGAAATGCTAAATCACATGTTGTACCAACCAAACATGCAGGATTTCCTACTCTGTCCTAGGAAGACTGGTACCTGAAAAATTAATACCCAATCTACTAGTATACAAATCTTAAAAGAGCTATTATACCTGGTGCACCCCAATGACAATGAGGTTAAGGGATAGTTAAAATAAATATCTAGAATAACCAGTAATAAATAATAAATACTTCACTCCCCTAATAAAAACCTACAGAATTTTGCTCAGATTTATATTTTCAGTAGAACTGCACGAAGACTTCCTAATATTCATTTCTAATATCTTAGTTCAACCCTTATTTTAAATCTCGTATTTTTGCGCATTAGTTTCTTATTACTACAGGCAGACAGATGTTGTAAAGATCTCACTCATATGCCCTTGGAACAAGGTAAACATCTCTATAGTGTTCAGATCTACGAGCTCCAAGTGTCAGAATACTTTTTTCAATTTACGGGTATGTTTCAACTAGCCAACCAAATAATTAAAACATTCTGAGTCATGTTGGCTAGCAGTTTTTTTTTTTTTTTTTCTTTAAAATTTTTCAGTACATTTTGTTAAAAAAAAAATCTCATTTACCTTTAGAAAGTATTGTAATCGTGAAAAAATTCGACTTCGAGATTTCAATGGAAATGCGTGTTTCGGGACAGTACCCACACAGAATACCATTTCACTGTTTTCACCATGGTGTCGGTCTGTCTATGTTTTACGTCTTCCATAACTCGAAAGCTACAATAGCTATCAACACTAAATTTAATTTTTGAGGGTTTTTGCGATTCCTTCATGTACCGATTAGATTTTGGCAGAAATCGGATAAAAAAAGTGGGCGTTCTGCATACCAATTTGTGATTTTTACTATACAGGTTTGCTTCTCAGTTTATGAATAAGAAAACTTCAGTGGAGGCTAGTACATATTTTTAGTTTTTAAAAAGTGCAAAAATACAATACGCTTCAATTACGAAAGTTCTCTTTCACATTACTTTAGCTATGCGAAATCAAAGCCCTAATTTCTGGGAGCATAGAATACAAGCCCACTCATAATTTTTTAATTTCTTACTTACTTTCAGACACAGATATGTGAACAGTGTCTTAACACTTTAGGGAGCCCTGGGCCATCACATTTTTTGGGATCCCGAATCTTTGAAATAACAGTATGCATGCAGCTCTAACATTAAAGTAAAACACAAGGCAGCTCACCTTGGTGGATGATACGTCAATAAAACCAATCCATGATTTAAAACCTGAGTTGATGAACCATAACTTTAATTATGCTCAAGATACAAGTTAAAACCTGATGATAATTAAAAACACTTCATAAGAACGTTCGGGTCCACTCTGGATCCCGTCTTCAGATGAGAAATACATTTAAATGCAAACATAAGACAGTAACACATTAATTTATGGGTCTCGACAATGACATATGTGTAGAGGTCCCCTAGCGGCCACCAGGACATCTACATCGTTAACTGATATCAAAGTGAGACAAATAGGTTGACAGGGAAGGGGGTACATGTAGGAAAGGTAGAATAAGTACGAAAAGCAGTTAAAAGGAACCTGGGGGGAAAAGGGGATACTACACATGTCATTGTCGAGACCTATAAATTAATGAATTACTCTGTCTTATGTTTGCATTTGTATTTCTCATCTGAAGATGGGATCCAGGGTGGACCCGAAAGTTCTTGTGAAGTGTTTTTAATTATCATCAGGTTTTAACTTGTATCTTGAGTTATAGTTCATCAACTCAGGTTTTAAACCACGGCTTGTTTTTATTGACGTATCATGCACCAAGATGAGCTGCCTTGTGTTTTACTTTAAAGTATACACTGAAGTGCCAGTAAAACTGGTACACCAGTCTAATACTTGGTAGGTCTCCCACAGGAGAGCAGGACTGCAGAAATGCGATGGGCCGTGGACTCCACTAGCTTCTGGAAATATGCTGTAAACAATGCACACCATACTTCCTGCAAAGCGTTCCACAATTTGGGCATATTCCGAGGTCTCGGATTCCTGTGTTCGTTAGCGCGTTGCATGGCATCCCAAATGTGTTCTATCACGTTCAGATCTGGGGACTTGGTGGGAATGGAAACACCCCAAACTCAGATGAATGCTCCTCTAACCATAATGTGGTGTCCTCAGAGTTGTGTGGAGGTGCATTGTCCTGATGGAACAGCCCCAACCTATCAGCATGAATGCAGGACATGAACGGGTGTACCTCGTCAGAAAGGATGCGCATATCGCGTTGGCCGGTCACAGATGTTTGTAGACGTACCAGGGGTCCCAGTGAAGTCCAGCTAAAAACATCCCATACCATTACAGACCCCCCCACCAGCCGATACAGTTCCCTGTTAATAGGCGGGATCCATGGCTTCATGGGGTTTTCCCCACCCACGAATCCTTCCATCTGTCCGATACAGTTCGAAACTCAACTTGTCAGACCAGGCTACTTGTTTCCAGTCATCAAGTGTCCAGTGGCGGTGTTGCCGTGCCCAAGCGAGGCGCAAAGCTCTGTGTCGTGCACCCATCAAGGAAACTCAAGTTGGGCGTCAGCTCCCAAAGCCCATATCGTGCAGGGTACGTTGCACAGTCCGAACGCTAATGCTTGTTGAGGCTTCAGCATTGAATTCAGATGATACCTGCAAACGTGTCGCACGCCTATCGCGTGAAACGATTCTTGACAGCCAGCCAACGATGGTCACGTTCACCCAATGTCTTTTTACGGCCACACTGGTATCATAGGTTGGAGGTTTTGACGTAATTCTTGTAGTCACAGTACACCCGTGCAATGGTAGTCCGTGAAAATCCGAACTTCGTTTCTACCTTCGAAATACTATGGCCCATCTCACAAGCACCAACTATGACACCACGTTGAAAATCATTATTACTTGTCATTCTCATGCCGAAAACAGCTGTGACAGCTGGCAAGGGTGTCTATCGCTTTATATACGCAACGGTGGATGCAACCCAGTACGCGCAGAGGTGACATTGCGGTGTATTTTGCATAAGCGTCTGTACCAGTTTTTCTGTCACTTCAGTATACGTACAGTATATAAAACTGGTGTTTAATATATATGTGTAAAATCTATGGAATACAGATGCCACAACAAGCAATGTAGCTGGAGAAATTACAACCCCGAATTGAAAATGCGTAATCCGTCAAAATCTACCTAATCTAAGTATGCAATTTTGTTTGTCAAATTTTTTAATCATATCACAGAAATAAGGGACTTTAAATTATCGAATAGGATTCAGTCAAAAGCAGTGTTACCGTAAAAATGTTCCACTGCATTTCACATGCTTTTAGTTCCATGCAAATCACAAGGATACAAGCAAACATTTGTACTTCTGTTCAAAATTTCCATCAAATTGCAACCCTTCTGCAAGAGGATTGGCTTCAAGGTTTGGCAGGAAAAAAAAATGAGTAAGAATAAAGAGACTGAAGAATTTTTTCAACTTTCTGCATTGGTGTTTCATTTCATTTAACTAACTGACTTTGAAAAAAAATCTGCTGCTAATGAAAATAGTCAACTTTGTCTTTTTTTTAATATTGTTCAATGAAGTCATAAGACTCATTGGGGATTCAGTTCATGGGAGCCCCCCCCCAAAAAAAAGACGGCAATGTATGTGAATGGTAACTTAGATAACAAGTCGGGCACTCCATGTAATTATATTAGTGCAGATATTTCTAGGACTCATAACAAGTATTCAATAAAACATTTTTTATCATTACTTTAGCTATCATGAAATAGACAACGGCCAAAAATATTTCATAGTCCTTTGAGAGCAACCGGATCCTCAGGCTTGCCAGCGCCATAGAGTGAGGATCTTATCTACATCGTTCACACTGTATGTGAACAATCAGATACTAGGTGGGAGTGCAGAAAAAGCCCAACAAAGATAGTTTGATGTTCAACAGAAAGCTTTGTAAAGAACTGCGTTTTCAGATTTGAAGCAAACATTTAATACTTATCTACGGTGAAATTTGGAGGTCAGACTTTTTCCTGATAGAATTGCTTAAATTCCGTAAAAAGCAACTGTATTATAAAAAGGACTGTTAGGTAAAAGCACATCCCAATGGTGTGTTGAAGCGGAGAAAAAGTTGTAAATGCACTGAATTGTATTGAAGAAAATAACGGTTTCAGTACTGCAGCTAGCAGCATCGTTGAGAGCTAGGTTTAATGTGTGTGCACTACAAAGTACAAAAAAGGCTCTTGGATTTATGGTTTTTACTATGCTTTGAACTGCTTTGTTTTTGCCATTCATATTGGCTCCATTATCATAGCCTTACCCTTGCATATTGGCTATTTCTAAATTCAGATCTTTTAGAACTGTCAGAATTAAAGATGCCATACAAACTCCAGTGGTATTTTTGACTTACAGAAATTGTATGAATCATTCTTCAATTTTTATGATTTCATCAGGCTCAGAGGTTTTATCTTTTCCACTTATATTGACAAACACAATACAATTAAATTTATTTGCTCTTTATGAGATACGTCAGGGGTTCAGTCAACTATGATGGAAAAATATTTCGCTCTTACAATATCCTTTAAATAACAGTTTTAATTTGATTTCCCAAAATGCTTATTATTTCATTTTGAATCCTTTTTCCCAGATAATGTAAATGAATCTCATGGGAGTTGATCCTATCAAGGTGTGTTTTCATCACAACGTCAAATTCTGCTAAATATTGAATAATTTTTTGAAACTTTCAGTTGTTCCTTGTGTACAGGGTGTCAAATGTACCCATCAGATCCATGTTTTCCCCGGCAAACAATTTGACTGTAGCTATTATACGTCATAAGACATTTTCTCAGTGCTTCTGTTCTGCCAAGATCGTTGTACTTCTTTATCAATGTTATTAGTTAGTAATCTCCTTTCCAGTTCTACCCATTTATGAAAACTTCCACAGTGATCTGAAGACCTTTCATGGCATTGCAAAACCATAGATAAATGTTTCCAGTGGTTTTTCCTTCAGTTAATGACATGTGGGACATTCCACGTCAAATCACCCAGCATTTTCACGAGATGTCACCCACTCATCTCAGATTTTTGTGAAAATTGACACAAAGTATTGTACTGGTGAGATATGAAACCTGTTAAAATTTTAGGTCAGTTGGTCCAGTAGATATTGAGTAATGCCACTTTAAAAATTGGGTAGCTCTGCCTTTAAAGTTTTCGCTATGAGTTTTCACACCTACCTACCTCTGCAGGACAAAAAATTCATAACTTCACAACTGTTGTAGCCACATAATTTTTTTCTTAAATGATCTGCACATTTGGGAGCAAATTGTTTCTGCACATTTTTTGAATTAAAAGAACACTTTTTTTAAAATTTAATGACAAAAGACATGGAAAAATGAGGCCACATTTTTATTAAACAAAACATTTTTTTCAAAATGAACCCCCACTTCAAATTTGCTAAAAATATTTTCATGTGTGTATTATAACGTAACTTTTCAGCAGGAGAAAAAAATACTTTGGGCAATTTGCAATTTTGGCGAGGAAAAAAAAAATGGTATGTTTTATACATAAAAAATTTCCGACATGATATTACACAATTTTTTAAATTAAGTAGTTGCTTGACCATTTTAAGTGCTTGCATGCACATGTGCATTTCAGATTATTGGCAAATAATATAATTTATTTTGGATCTTCAGATTTTTTTCTTAAGTACATAGTACATAAACTCAACAAGGATAAATATTCTTTCATATTAAATGTACAATCAAATAAAAGTAATTTCATCTGTTGAATGTAAAGTTGTAATAAGTTAGAGAGGAATTTTCTTTAGTTAGTTTTTCATCCAATGCACGTAAATACTTTTAAGAAAATTAAAAAAAAAAAAATCCAACCTAAATTTTTTTGTGTCAATAATGAAATGCTTGCCATAAGTACTAATGAATGTTGAGTCCCTCCTCCCTCCCCCAATCATTCCTCCTTACAGGACTTCAAAATAAGGTTCTATCCTGACTTGCTATCTCTGTTTTTGCCTCCTACTCAAATTTCTAGTCATTGTGGATGTTTCTACTTCCTTCAGTTTAGGAAAATAGTTGTGCATTACCACAGACTCAGAAATATTGAGTATTTCACTGATGGTTGTTCTGCACAATATAAAAACTGAAGAATTTTCTGAACTTGCACTATCATGAACAGGACTTGTTTAGATTGGTAAAAAAGTGGTCATTTTTTGCAACAGGCCATGGCAAGTCACCATGTGATGGTATTGGTGCAGATTGTAAAAAGGCTAACAACAAAAGCCAGTTTGCCACAACCTTTAGCTCAACAAATAACATTGGCTGCAACAATGTATAACTTCTGCAAAAATAATATAAAATAAATTACATTTTTCTTTGTGTGTGCAGAAGAGTTGAACAAAGTGCGCAATTAGCTTTGTCCCCATTTTGAGAAAGCAAAAGCTCTTCCTGGTACATGCACAATGCATCACTTTACACCACTTCCCAATTTCAGAATTGGTGCTAAGAGATTAAGTTCTGATAAATATTACAGTATTATTTCCAAAATCAGTGTAACTAATTTTCAAGATGAGTTACATGCTAACTGCTGAGTAGCATGTTTATATGATTCCTGTTGGTATGTGGGATTTGTTGAAAAAATTAACTATGATGAAGGTAACAAGACTGTTCGATTCATGCATCCACATGGGCCTTCTCCATCTTTGTATTGGCCTAATAATGATTGTGAACTCTCTGACACATATATTATGTTTGGTTGAGGTAAACATTGCAACAGGAAGAACATACAGGAAGACCTGGTTCAGTCAAAGTTTTTTTTCATATGAAAATTAGTAATTGTGTTTAGTTTTAATTCAGACTGACAGAAAAGAATTCATGTATCTCTTATGTAACCAAGGAAAAGTTCATTTACAAATCATACATAAATGTATCATTCAATGTCAAAATAATTCATAAAATAGTTTGTTCCATTTAGTTTATATTTTTACTAAAATTAGTAAGAAATCTAAAGACACCAATCCTTGCAGTTGCTTGCATTCTTAAAAAAAAAAAAAAAAAACAGCTTAGGATAGCATAGGTGGCCCTGTCGGTCGCATTTCTCACAACTGGCGATTATTTTTAAGCGCGGCAACTATAAAAAAAATTTGGGCGATTTGACTGGAGATTGTGAGCACGGCTTTATCACAGGCTAGGCTAGCGTTTTGATCAGTTACAAACTGAAATTGGTCAAATTATTAAATTCAACAGTAACAAATATAGTTAGTGGCAAGCACATTCCCAGAAGTAAGGCTATACATCTAGACAAGTGTTACTGCTAAAGTTTGTGAATTGCAAACTGTACAATATGCTCTGGTAAGGTTTTTTTTTTTAGTTTTTTATTTACGTTATGTATAAATTGTACATATAGTATTTGGCAATTAAAGGTGTTTAAAAAAACCAGTTTGAACTACAAAATGAAACTCACAGGTTCTGTTGAGTACCAGTAGGGGCATCCTTGGCAGAAAAGAAAAAATCCTGGTCCCTCTTTTGAGACATGTAACCTTGAAATCTGCAAAAGTTGCAACTTTGAGGGAGGGGGCCAAACCCAGACTTAAGTTTTCCATAGTTGAAAACTCTACTAGCTGTAGTTATTACACAAAAATTCCCAACTTGGGGTTCCAACTCACAGTCACCTTAACAGTACACCAAAAATGGTGATTTATATGCTTGCGAGTATTGCAGATTTTAACACCATTTTAAGCAAGGTTAAAAAAAAATATTTTGTATCATTTATATACATTTTCTGTAAGCCTAAAATGTCCTCTTTAAGGTAGTGAAAACCAAAACTTTTGATCTACAATAAGAGGAAAGCAATTGCCTTTTTCCAAAACCATTGTGAGGCCCTATTTTGGCATGCAGCAGAAAAGAAAATTGAACCTATATCCAAGATGGTAGCAGATAAAAATAAATAAAAATTGTTTTGAGCTACTCACCGATAGGGTTAAACTAAAAGGGGGGGGGGTATATGAAATGGTCAAGCAACTACTTAATTAAAAAATTGGGTAATATGTCTGAATGTTCCATATAATATAAAACTCGTCATTTTTGACTTTTTTTCGTTTCCTCACCAAAACTGCGAATTGCCCAAAGTATTTTTTTCTCCTGCTGAAAGGTTACATTATAATACACACATGAAAATATTTATAGCAAATTTGAAGTGGATGCTCATTTTGAAAAAAATTCTTTTGTTTAATAAAAATGTGGCCTCATTTTTCCATGTCTTTTGTCATTAAATTAAAAAAAGTGTTCTTTTAATTCAAAAAATGTGCAGAAACAAGTTGTTCCAAAATGTATGGATCATGCAGATCATTTAAGAAAAAAAAATGTGGCTGCAACAATTAGTCGTGAAGTTAGGATTTTTTTGTCCTACAGTGTAAACTTTAAAGGCAGAGCTACCCAATTTTTAAAGTGGCATTGCTCAAGATCTACTGGACTGACTGGCCTAAAATTTTAACAGGTTTCATATCTCACCAGTACAATACTTTGTGTCAATTTTCACAAAAATCTGAGATGGGTGGGCAACATGCCTTGGGTGATCTGGCATGGAATAGCGCACGTTTGTTTTGGAAAATAATCTGCAGCAGAAACAAAAAACCACATCATTCGAAGTAGAATAAATGAGCCAATTTCTTTCAATTCTTTCTGAATTAGCCAAAATTCGGTAATAGTGGGAGATGCTAAAACATTCATTGTTTTTGTCTCTTGGATATTCAAACTCTCCTAGTTTTGCTGGAGGCCCCTTTGCTACCAAAATATCAATCGGAGGTCGATTTACTTTCGGCCACAAAGCAGGGTGCTTCAAAATTATGTCATCATATTCGGCAAGAGAACTTGACGTACTAGGGGCTGGTTTCTCACATTCAGGCTGGTACAGATGCAACATCTCAAAGAGGTCCACAATAATGTTACCACCTGATTCTTTAACACCATCACTACATAGTGCTTCTTGATTATCATTACTTTTATTAATGACATTATCATTTGGTTGTAAATAATTCAGAAAGGAACCCTTTTGCTTTAAAATTGAATCTTGTTTTTCCACTTTCCTTTTCTTATACTAATGCCCAGAAAGACAATTTCTAATTTTATTTTGATTCTGCATTTTGATGCAGAAGTTTCATCAAACAAAATGAGTAAACTGTCCAGAATCAATCCTGGGTATCAGAAAATAGGTCTTCAACCGGTTAAATTAAAATAATAAAGCCCAGGGCATTTGTACGAACATTTCACAATAAATGCTACTTCTTCCACTGGCAACATATGAAAAAATAAATGAATATAATGGCTTAAAGACAGAGCAAAAGTATGCACAGTCACAAGAAAAAAAAGTTCAATCTACTGTACAGTGTGAAAGGAAATAAGAATTACATAGAATGTACTCAATACATACAATACCCGCCTAGAGGAGGGCTGACTGGTGGATGTTTGTTTGGAGGTTTAACGACCACCGTGAGCAACTCAATGGGCTATAAGCAGTCGCCCGTCCCTAATTTAGGGTCACTGGTTCCAGGGAAGGGAGAGAGCCAGTGCCGTAAGACAAACACAACATCCATGCCTCACCGGGATTCGAACCCGGACCCCGTTCGGACGAATGATCAGAGGCCATCGCTTAGACCACTGCGCCACCGGGGCGGCGACTGGTGGATGTGCTGGGGGGGGTATAACAAGGATGCAAACAGCTGAGAACATTTTTCTGCTATCTAACTGTGGTTTGTTGATTGAGTCAGGAAAAATTTTCTCACTGACACTTCGGCTTTACAAAAGACGAGGTGAGGGAGAACGCATTCTTTTACAACTTTTGGGCACCAGAAGGTTTTCGACAGACACAGAAGGAATATATCTTTTGTCACTGAAAACAAATATTCCCATTGGAGCGGTCATACCATCCTCTCTTTTATGGTGTAATTAGTTTCAATTGCGGATGCGGTCACTTTGAATTTTTTTTTTTTTAACTACTACTGTGAGCAACTCAATGGGCTATAAGCAATCATCCGTCCCTAATTTAGGGTCACTGGTGCCGTAAGACAAACACAACATCCATGCCTCACCGGGATTCAAACCCAGACCCCTTCCGGACGAATGGTTACAGAGGTGCCAACCTCTAGCAGAACCTATCAGTAATCAATAGGGTACTTTTCAGTAATGTTTCAGTAATGGAACACAAACTTTCAGTAATATTTTCAGTAACATAACACACCATTTTTTTCAAAGTGGAGGACAATATTATAATACTACTGTGTAACCTGTAATACTTGTATGAGGTGCCTATCGGTAATAACCATACGAAGCCTCATCGTTAACACGTGGAAAGGGTATTTCATGAGAAATTAATGCGTGAAATGTGCAATAACCTTATATGTTTACACTATCCTGACAAAAAAACTATGAAATTAAATTATCAATATTGTACTTACCTCATGTCACAGAGGTGCCAACCTTCTGTGGTGCCTATCAGTAATCACCATACGAAGCCTCATCGTTTACGCGTGAGAAGGGTATTTCATGAGAAATTAATGTGCGAAATGTGTAATAACCTTATAAAATCAAATACCATATAACATGACCCTTCTATTTTACTGGTTAATATTTTTTAATAACCGAAGTGGGAATGAATATTGGCTAGATATCGGGCAGATATTGGTCATGACGGCTGAATGTTGGTTAATATCGAACACGTACCTGCCAACCAAAATTTTCCTAAATCAAAAAGATTGCTTGCAAAAATCAAAAAGATTTTCCCTAAAATTAAGATTTATCTTAAAATCAAGAAGATTTGTGACAGTACCAGAACTGTTAATTCACGATTATCTATTATTTGGGGAGAGTGGTAATGTATGGGATGTGCTAGCAGTATGTTTGATGATACTAGTTTTCAATTATTTTTTTGTACTAGTCACTCATAGATGGAATTCAGAAATTGTGATGATTTTCAAGGTTTTGATTTATTTATTTTTAATTGAATGATGCAATTTTAGAAATAACTTGATTTTATTTAAGCAATGACAAGACAAAGACCTGTCTTTTCTTTTTTTTTTTTATGCCCTTGGATGACAATTTTATCCATCGTGAATGCACGACAGCATTATTTTAGATAAAGGATTAATAGTGTAACTTTGAGAATATGAATACTTTTGAGCACAAATTTTCAGCTTAGTCACTTCCGTTTTTGAACACCCCCCCCCCCCCCATCCTCTCTTTCTTTACCAAGCTGAAATGCAAACCTTTTTTTTGGGGGGGGGGGGGTTATTTGAGAATACAGGACGCATGTTCAGATGTTCAGAACATTGTTGGGAAAAAAATACAGCTACGGGAGAAAACTTTTCTAAGTCCGATTTCTGTTTTCGGACATTATCCCTCCATTTACAAGTTGAAATACAAATATTTATGAAATAAAATTATATCTAACTACAATACTAGGCAGAGGAAACATCGCGTGAAAAATTAAATTACGATTACAAAAGAAATATTCGCTGCAGCTAACTTCAGTTTTCAAACGTTTTGAAAGACGAAACGTCCGTTTTCGAGTTTCAGGCGAAAAACATCTTTGCCTTGAAATTTCTGTTCAGCTATGCATCAATCTCGAGGATAACTCAAATTATGACGGAAAAGGAGAAATTCCTCGAAGTCATTGCACGCTCATGCCTTAAGATCACAGGGGAATTCTTGTGCCGTCAAATTTCCGTTTTCGGAAATTTTCCCTCCACTTTCATACCGAAATACGAATATTTTTCAAATAAAGTGATGAATAACAACAATACTGGACAGAGGCAACATCGCAGGAAAACGAAATTACGATTACAGAAAAAAATCTTTATTTTATTTACTTCAGTTTTTGAAAGACAAAATACCGTCCCGATGCGTATTTTTATGCGTTGGTAAAATTCTTCGATGCGTAAACACACTTTTTGATGCGTACTAGACGCATAATTACGCATTTTGGCTAACACAGCACAGCGCAGAATTAAAAAGTTTTCAAACTTCGGCGCAATTACCGCAGCTATTCCAACACTGAGAGAGAAGGATTTGGAAGGATTGCCAAGAGAGGGGGGGGGGTGCAATCTATAAATACATATCGCTCACTACTAAAAACACGAGATAACATAAGGTTCAATGGCTATGAGATCATAATAAAACAAAAGCAGGAGTTTACATTAAGCGACAATAACAAAGATATCAATTTCCATCAATAAAAAAAAAAATCACGAGCCATGTTTGCGAAAATGCGGAAGAAACTATCTTCCGACCGTAAAACTACCCCAAAATCCGTTCTGGAAAATCCGGAATACTTGGCAGGTATGCGGACGTCATTGCGCTGATAACGGCTTTTCCGACATATTGTGCAATATCGCCTTGCCGTTCTTCACCCGATATCCATCCGATATTGGCTTTGCCGATGTATCCAATATTTGAATTTCAACGGCTCTTACTTAGAAACAGCACCAATTAAAAGTTTTCACATTTCTGCGAAAAGAATTATAAATGTATTCGCAAAATGCGATCGCAGTCTAAACCGGGATTTTTAACAAAAAAGGACATAAAATTCAGAACTTATACGAAATACACTGAAATCCATAATTCTTCCAACCAGTCCGTAATTCCGTAATCAGGCAGCCGAAACCGTAATAATTACCGAAAATCCGTAATGTTTGGCACCTCTGTGGTTATAAGACATCACTTAGACCACTGTGCCACCGGGGCAGCCACTTTGAAAATGATATCGTGCTATAGTGGTAGGGTAACAGGGAGAGAGCCTAGGGTTGTTTCCCTCTTGCTCCTGCTTTGCAAAACAGGGGGTTGGTCGAGAAGCGAGTGACAATCGTACTTTGGAGACATTTTCATGACTGTAGTCTCAAGGAGAGTAATGTTGTCTCAGGTCCAGGAAGAGACACAAAGATACAGACTTCAAAAACCGAAAAGCTTAGAAGAATGGCAGAAAATGAGAACTATCAGTAGCTGGGGCCAACAGTATTGCACTGAACCTTAGGTTTGGTATGAATTGACTTCATTCATGACTGATTAGTGCCACATCTGATGTAGTTCTCACAGCTGTTTTCAGCAATCCTAAATTGGATAGGCAGTGTTTGTTCTTGTGCTATATGCTGTAGTGCATTTTCTAGGATATGTGTTTGTGAACATGGATTGATGATCAAAAGATATGTCAACAAAGCAATCACCCAAAATATTACATTGGCTAAAGTGAGGAAAAATTCTCAACAACCATCACTTAATGGAGTTCATCAGTCAGTCTAGCAGCATTTCTCATCCAAAAACTTAGGGCATATCCCATCCTTTAGAGATTGACATCTTTAAACTTGACTTGGGTTCTTATTAAATCTATGTGACTGTTTTGTAAAATTCCTTAAAATTTTTCAATTTCTAAATTATGCATTTAATGAAAATGTAAACTCATTTGTGGTGGACTTATCATTTTTTATTTGTATTACTTTGCATAATTTACAAAAAAATTAGTAAACAAAAACTTAAATAGATGTAAATACAAGCAAAGCTAGAACCTAAGCCATCATTTCTTATTGTTCCTTTAGCTCCACTTATGTGAATTTCACGCACAAGAGATTTTCTAAAAAATGAAGCCTCGTGTACAAGGAGGACTGAGTGAGTGTATAACAGATACCTTGAATCATGTAGGACCCTGAAACAGTGGAGCAAAAAGCAAGGAATATTTCAAGATGTTTACATTTTACAATGCTAGTTCAATATGTTTCTGAAATTCCACTGAAACTGAAGAGTTCAGTCAAAATAAATAAATAACTTATTCATATCCACAGGAACCTTTGCCAAATCATTTATTCATCACTATTCTTACCAGTTATAACTTTTATTAACATTATGATTTTCAAAAATCAAGAACAAAAATACTTTTAAGCATTTCAGTGTCCCAAAGCAAGAAAATAAAACTGATCTCATGGTGCTATGCTGTTACAAATTATGTCTTTCATGATTACTTTTTATAAAAGAAAAACTGGGCTGGAAACATTTGAAATGTATTGATATTCATTATTCTTATTTCACAGCAATATAAAACTCTTAAAAAGTGGCATTACAGCAAAAAAAAAAAAAAGTCAAAATTTGAAGAACTAAATTGCAAAAAAATACATGTAAGAGAGCACAAGACTCTTACATTTTAATATTTGGTCAAATCCCCCTATGAAAAGTTTTTGCACATATTAAATTTCATAAGCACCTGAAATTATTTATGACATGGATGAAGTCATTTGAAGTGATCTAATACAATCCTTGGTGAAAGTAGATGATTTGTTTTGGGGGAACACAGTGTTTAAAGTCTTGGCAACAACAAACTCACTCACACTCTCTCTCTCACACACACACACACCTTTTTATTTTTTTATTTTTTTTTACTTGTGTTCTTTTATAAGCACATAAATTTAAGAAATGAAAAATATTACAATGAATAAGAGCTAAACCCTAATAAATTTGTAATTCAGCTAAATATATCTATACATCACAAAGAGGAGGTTACGCATCAGCTGAAGGAGTTTTTTTTCTAAATTGTGAAGATGAAAAATAGTGAAAACATTTGGAATTCACTAATTGTTTTCCCACCAAATTGTACATAATAATTATGAAAATACATGAACATATTCAGTTCATCGACATTATGCCAGGAGTTGTGGTGCTGATCACATTCTTCGCAAATTGCAAAAAAAAAATTGTTTTGGCGATGGAAAAAAGTTTTGGCAAAAATATTGGCAATTACCTTATTGTACTATTACAACCTTGGTAGAAAAACAGTTGAGTTTGGTGAATGGGTTGGCAAAAACTTTAAAAACAGCCAGAGCAACCACTGTATATACACTGGTGTGTAAAAATTAAGGACGAGACGGTTTTTTTAATGTAACGTCGTGCAGAAGTGCTCCACATAGACTCAAATCATACCAAAAGATCCCCAAGATGTAAGAATATGGGACAAGTGAGCAAAACCGTCCAAACAAGGAAAAGGATACAAAGGCACTTTATTGAAGGAATCCAAAGGATACAAAGGCATTTTATTGAAAGGTAGCTTCGGGCACAACTGGACAGAAGACAGAAATGTCCATGTGACAGGCGGCTGCCAAGAAAAATCCAGTCTTTAGTAGAGGATATGATCACCCTGGACTGCGTTGCAGGATTTACAACATCTGTCCATGCTGAGGACGAGGTTGTCAAGTAGCTGTTGAGACATCGCGGCCCATTCCTCTTGTAGCGCCAATCACAGCTGCGGAATCGTTGCTGACGGCTGGTGACGTGCTGCCAAGGGTCTCCCGAGAAGGTCCCACACGTGTTCAATTGGATTTAGGTCCGGGGACCTTGCGGGCCAATGCATGCGTTGAATATCTTCACTCTCCAACAGCTCTGCGACAGCCACTGTACGATGAGGTGTAGTGTTGTTGTCCATGAAGAGTAACTCAGGACCCACAGCACCTCTAAACAGACGCACGTGAGGCAGGAGAACTTCGGTACAATAGCGGACACCAGTGACTGAAACTCCTTGGAAGATGTGGAGGTCAGTACAGCTACCAATCACGATACCGGCCCAAACGAGAACTCCGCCACCTCCAAACCGGTCCCTTTCAATGATGTTGGAGGTGTGAATGCGTGTTCCCTGCTCTCTCCAGATGTGTATACATCCAGAATCGCTCATCAGACTAAATCGGCTCTCATCCGTAAAGAGAACTCGACCCCATTGCTGATGTGTCCAGTTCTTGTGTTCCAGGCAGCACAGAAACCGCCGTCTCCGATGAGCAGGCGTTAATGGCACACACCGTACTGGTCGTCGTGCAAATAGACCACCTTTGTGCAGCCTCCTGGCCACAGTACAACACGATAACGGACGTCCAGTTGTCTGTTGCATGTGCCTTGCGATTTCTCCCGCTGTCTGCCATCTGTCTCTTCTCGCCTGTAGGACAATATACTGGTCATCCGCCACCATGGTTGCTCGTGGACAACCACTGCTAAACTCTCGGACAGCTGTTCCTGCCGTTTGAAATGCTCTCCAATCTCGTGAAACGATGCTGTGAGCGATCCCGAACTCTTCGGCCACACTAGTCACACTTCGACCTTCTTCCAACTTCCCAATGACGCAACCTCTAAAAAAGTTATCTAGATGTCGTCTACTGGATTGCCTGTTGGCCATATCACATGGTGGCAGCAACTGAACGTCGTTCAAACTGATGTACACCGTGCAATAGCTTTCACTGAATTGCTGAGCGTACACCGCCAGTGTGCTTTATACCCTTTCGACACTTCCCTACGTTATGCTGCATATATGCACATGCCCTACTGTACCGGACCCTAGTCTATCTCCTGAGTGGTCTTTCGGTCCGTTCTGCCTGCTCGTTCCGCTGTTATGCTAATTTCTCCTCTTCGTCCTTAATTTTTGCACAGAAGTGTAATATAAAAAACCAACGCACCCGATGATTTAAACTTAGAGAGGAACACCTCAGAGAGTTCATTTCAAAATTTAAGTTACCAAAGAAATCACTGCTGTGAAACACCACTTTAAACAATTAGAGGATGCCGTCTCTTCCTGAAGCCAGAGTGGTCTTGGTCAGCTGTTATGTACTAAATTGTTACTGTGAATGAATTTGAGTTTGGTATTCTAAAGCAAAGGTATTAACCTTGTTGTAAATCACATTAACCTCTATTAACCTTGTTGTAAATCACACCTGCAACATAGTTACTAGTTCAACATTCCGCCCTGTGGTATAACATGCTAAATGCAGTGTTAGAATTAGAAGTAAATCTTTTACTGGGCCAGCGGACCACTAGAATTTACAAGCCACTGGTCCACCAAAATGCCCACTGGTCTGTAAAAAGTAAATAAATAAATAAAAACTCAGCCATCTACAATATATGCAGAAAATAATGTATCACTTCAGTGGAATTATCTCCAATATCTGTTTTTAAAACATCTACTTTGAAAGTGCAACTCACAGGGCAGAGAATATTTCAAGAATACATTCTGATGGTTTGGTGATATAGCAGAGTAAGAGCACATTCCCAATCTGTTTTTAAGTAAGGAGACTCCAAGGGTACAAAATTGACATACATTAACAGCCATTTTTACAGTATATATTTGATTTTTTAGGGTTTAGCTTCCTTTTTCTTATTTTAATCTTACTGCACATCCCTCCTACTTTCCCATGAAGTTATTTTTAGTTCTCCACTGAACACTGTTTCATGAGAGTTGTTCTTTTGCAAAAATTATCCTCATGCATTCAATTGACCTCCTCCGCTAGTGTGTTTTCTTGGAGAAGAAACAAAATCTAGTTTGTGTCTGGTGTCAGTATTGGTTGCATTCACTAGAGTGGGTGAATCCAAGGAAGAACAGGATATTTATTTTGCTTACTTCTGCTCATTACAAATGGCACGGACAGAGGTAAGAAAAACATCTGTTGCCATTACAAGACAAGGACTAGGAAACTGCCTTTCTGTATTTATTTTTCTTCCACTCTTTACAAATGATGAGGAATAAAATAAAGAGCTGTTATCAAATAGCATTTCATGAACATATCACTAGTTTGCACCCTAAAAGGAAAACCATATAACAAGGTAAAAGAAATAGAAATTCATTTTTTAATCATGTGACAAATTAGAAAAAAAAAAAAAGAATTTACTGGACATTTGAGCCAGTAAAATTAATAGTTCAGTGGCCCGATGAAAGTTTTACTAGCCAATGGCCAGCGGATCACTGGGTAATTCGAACGCTGCTAAATGATACGAAAGCAAAATAGCAGAATGCGAGTATCTCCTCTGGCTACAGGCCTTTAGTTAAAGTGTCCGAAGGTCAAAATTTATTGTCTCAAGTCAAAAGCTCTAAAAACTACAAAATCAGAGACAAAATTTTCAAACATAAAAATCTTACAGAAATTACGAATAGAATTCATAAATAAACTGTGAGCCAAACTTTTCTTGGTATAGTTCTGCAGTACATTTTTTTTTTCTCAAATAATGTGTACATTTGTTCACCATTATTTAGGGAAATGCCCTTCTCCTTACCAATTTCTTAAGGGAATGCCATTCCCCACCATTCCTGCCCACTTTCACTGCTGATTACAATCAAATGATGAATGGTCCTACTTACCAGCTATTATGTTATCCATTTGCTCCAGTGCAGCAGCAAGCATCTTGCTTGCATCAACATGTGTTTCATCAACAAAAGACATAATTGAGTTTTCTAAACAATTTCTTATAATGTATAGCTTCATAAAATAGAGACACCATCTGAAACAAAAGAAAAATCCTGCTGTAAATATGAATTCATACTTCCTTGCATAGGCACGTTTGTCAAAATAAAATACAGCTCCATACAGTGAAAAACAGCGGTCATTTCACAGTTGTTACCTCTGCTACTCGTGTTTGAATTAGTTGTTAAACATAGCCACTAAAGGATGTGATATATACATCAAATTACAACAAAATAAAAAAAAAATAAAAAAATAGTATATATATCACATCTCCTAGTGGCTATGTTTAACAACTAATTTAAGCAAGAGTAACAGAGGCAACAGTGAAATAACCCCCCCCCTTTTTTTTTTTTGCCCTACTTCTATGGATCAATACACTGTGTAAAAAATGTATGCATTTTTGTGACAATTGTTACAATTGCTAAATTCCTTCTGAAGGTACATGGCTCTCTAAATTGTAATGTTTCCAACATTCAGTAGTTCCAGTTTTCATTTCTTTTGTTTTGTTTTTTCCAGCATTAGGTAGTTCAAATTTTCATATTCTTTGTTTTTTAAGTACCTGATTTCAGAGTGATACTGCAAAATGAACTTTACAGATTCTAATCTACTACCTAAACAGAAACATACATATAAAGCTTGTTACTGTTGTTTTTGACTCTATGATATAAACTCAAAGACACCTAAAACAGTTTTTTAGGCAAATTTAACATGCTTAAACCTTAAAAGAATTTAAATTTGCAAGCAAAATAATGTGTGAAATACACATATACTCACCCTATATTCATTGTAGGACTAACACTATTTTTTAGCAGGTTTTTCATCAATTCATGATATGAACCACATGTACCTTGATTTGTTTATTATAAATATACATACTTCGAAGGATTGAATATTTAATAATTTATTATAATGTAAAAAAGTACATTATTTTTTATTACAGAATAATAAATTAAATAAAAAATATAATTTTTGATTACAGTATAATAAATTATAAAAATATTCGATCCTTCGAAATATATATATTTATAATATCAAACAAATCAAGGTACATGTGGTTAATATCGCGAATTGATGAAAAATGTGCTAAACAATAGTGTTAGTCCGACAATGAATGTAGGGTAAGATACACAGTAGTATCAGAATAATATGACCACCTCCGAAATCACAGTATACCAGCCCAGGCACATCACAGAGGGCACGTGACAAAGTCTACCACACAGAGATATAAGCGGCCAGCCAACACAGATGAGCCATAGGGCATTACATGAGCACAATGGGCAGAGGTAGTGACTTGACAGACGTTCAAAAAGGAATTACCATCAGCTACCACACCAAGGGTGGAAGTAACTCAGAAACAGCAAGCTTTGTAGGCTGTTCGCAAAATGCTGTAGTAAGAGTGTACCAAGAATGGACCACTGGCACACCGAGTACCTCCTGACATCATAAATGTGGAGCCCTGAAGACCATCAACCCCAGAGGAGAACGACACCTCCATCAACTGGTAAAGGGCAATTGACACGCAACAGTGCAGCAATCGATCATGCAAATGAACGCTGGGGCACCCAGGTACGTGTCCCTGATAACAGTAGAGCGAACCCTGTTATACATAGGTTTCTGGAGTCAATACTGCATCAAGGCACCCATGTTAACCCAGGTCCATTGGCAATGATGCCTGCAGTTCACATGGGACTGCCATCATGGGACAGTGGAAGAGGGGAAAAAGGTTGTCATCTCTGACGAATCAAGGTTTCTACTCCACAGAAGTGATGGGAGGTGGCTGATACGGCATCAGACACACAAGAACCAACACCAGGACATGCTTGTCGGCCAAGTACAGGCCAACGGTGGCAGTGTGCATGTCTGGGTGATGTTTTCCTGGTATGACCTGGGACCACAGGTACCACTGGATGGGTCCCTGAACAGCAATGGCTACCTGTGTTGTCCATCCTCACTGACCACATGCATCCCTTCATGTTGGATGTTTACCCTGATGGTGTCTACCAACAGGACAATGCACCATGCCACATCGGGTGACTAGTTCCAGGAAAATGACAGTGATGTCTCCGTTCTCCCTTAGCCGGCAAAATTGCCCAACCTCAATCCCATAGAGCACATGTGGGACTATTGGGTTAATGCATAAGTTCATGTCGTTTTATTTTACAAGTGTTTCCCAGGTCAGTAGTGATGGTGCAGATGGCAAGTTGTATATCAAAATGTAGCCAGTAATATCGTGTATCTAAATCATATTGCATTGTGTGATTGTGGCAAATGGTCATTTGGTTTTCAGGTCCGTAAGTATGGAGTGTCAAGTAGAGAGGAATGAACATTACCAACATCTGCTCCTCTATGAGTTTAACAAGGGATCCACAGCTGCCGAGGTTACTCGACAAATTTGTGCTGTGCATGGGGAGGATGCTATTGTTCCGAGGATAGCCCACAAATGTTTTGAGCAGTTCCGAGGAGGCAATTTTAACCTCAACGACTCAACGCTCAGGTCATCCATCTCACTTTGATGAGGATCATTTTGAACCATCTCATCCACTTGGATCTGCGTCAAACCACACGTGAATTGGCCACTGGGCTGGACATTCGTCATTTGACTTATTTATACAGGCCACAGTGCTGCGATACCTGGAACGTATGGGAAAAGTCCAGAAATTGGGGTCTTGGGTGCCTCACACACTCTCACTGAGGACAACAAGAATCAGCATGTTGCCATATGTGGTTCCTTGCCCGCCCATTATCGCAAATGTTCTCAGCAACACAAACCCTTTCTATCACATATTGTTACTGGAGATAAAAACTGGTGCCCATATGTGAATTTCAGGCATCGGAAGGAATGGTTAAGCCCAAACAAGGCGCCCACACCACGTTCAAAACATGACCTTTATCCTGTGAAGATCATGCTCTGTGTCTGGTGCGACATGGAAGGAATTATGCACTGGGAAATGCTGCCAGACCATCAACACTGCACTTTTTTGTGAGCAACTCTGCCATGTGGAGGGAGCAATTAAGCAGAAACTGCCACATCAGCACCATGGTGTCCTTTTTCAACATCATAACACACGCCCTAGTACAAACATGACCAAAATGGCCATTCAGGACATGAAATGGGAGATACTTCCACATCCGGCCTGTTCCCCAGAATGCACTCCGTAGCAGAACGTTCAACAATGATGTTGATCTCCAGAATTTCCTTGATGATTTCTTCATAGCAAAACCTGCACTTTTTTTCAAGAATGGAATTGCAGACCCATCCAGATGTTGGGACACTATCATAAATAATGGGGGAATACAGTTTATTGATTCCATTTTCCCTTCTGATTTAATACATTTCTGTAGTACGGTGAAAAAAACGGCACGAACTTATGCATCAACCCAATATTTGGATTGACAGGTTTGGCATGCCGACTGCCGACCCACAACCACGTCATCTCTGGGACCTCCGTGCTCTGCTGCAGTCTGAATGGGCACGTGTGCCCCAGGCAACCTTCCAGGGCCTCATTGCATCCATGCCACACAGTCTTGCTGCTGTCATCCGGGCCAAAGGTGGTTATTCTCATTATTAGGTAGGTGGTTATATCATTCTGATATGACTGTGTATGTATATTTCACATATTATTTTGCTTGCATATAAAGCACTCAAAACCATAGACTTCCAAGAGGCAACTGAAACTAGGCCTCACACCCATAAAAAATAAAAGCACTGCAAGAATTTTTTTCTCAAGGGTGATTGGGGTAATGATTACCATGAAAACAACTTAATGGGTTATAAGCCCTTACTTGTCTCTAAGGGCCACTGTCTTCAGGGAAGAGAAAAAGCCAATGCTGTAAGACAAATACACCATCAATGCCTCACCCAGGATTTGAAGCTAGACTCATCTCGGAAGAATAATTAGAAGCTACTACATGCACAGTGGTTCTGTTGGAAGGTCAGTAAAAAAGATACTACAGAACAGAGATATCAAATGTCTCTAGTTTTATACAAAACACATATCACTGTCTCCATTAGCAAAACATTTGGCATGTCATTTCCACTTGACCAACTTTCAGCATGGACAACTTACCACATTTCATGCCATTTTAACTCCACAGGAATTTAATTTTTAATGAAATTTTGAGAATTAATTTATAGATTTACTAGAAATATTTTTTTAAATAAGCAAATTTTCAGATATAACTCATCCTCTTTAAAATCAGAAATAGAAAGAATACAATTCATATGTAACAATAAATGTTGACTGTATGAAAGCATGCTAAGTTACATTAAAAATTTTTAGAAATACAGAAGCACTTTCAACTCAACTTAGCTCTTGATGATCACCTGTGATCAGATAGGTGATCAAGACCTAAGTTGTGTCAAAAATGCTTCTGTGTTTCTACAATTTCTTATTCTAACTAGTGCCCTTCATCTGGCTTATTGAGAGGAATATTTGCTGATTTCAAAAATTATATAGTAAATCCCATAAAAAGGAATTCTCAACATACAGAATTATTAAGCACAAACTAGAAACAGCCAAATAAAATGGGGTTTTATTTCAAGCAGTAATTTTTGAGTTTCACGATATTATAAGAGGTAAGTTTTCTTCAGCATCCTCAGAGGAGTGAAAGCAGCCAAGGAAGAAAATTCTTCAGGTCAATACTTTGTAATTTGCTCTTCAAATATAGTCAAAAACCACAGGAGATTAATTTAAATTTTATGAGGGTGAATCAGAAATTGATTTTTATGTGTACACACACACACACACAGTGGTAATATTAATACATTAACAAACACATTCAGGATTATAATCTAAAAATGTAATGTTACTTTTTAACATATCAGAGAGAGTCAAAAGTTTGTCCTGTCTTCAGCTAAAAACTTTAATGATGCAAGTAAGCTATACGTGCTCAACTCACTCTGCAAAGTATAGACCATTTGTTTTTCTGTAGTCCTTTGCCAACATTCCACCAGGGTCACAATCATACAGCTTGGCAGGTTTCAAGGACAGAATAGTGTTCTCCCTAGAGCCTTTTTACTGGGCAGCCCACCCAGTTAATTTTCTCTACTGCCTGGCTATATTTCCTGTAATGAACATTTTCACAATGCATGTAATAGTACGGGTGGAAAACTTATTTCCACATACACCATCAGTAATAATGAAAACTAGCTGAAACCTGTGTTAAATATGATTTGTTAGTAAATAGTCACTTCTTTTATCATTATTGTACAATTTTCTAACTTTATTTATTATGTCATGTTACATTAATGCCTACCACACCACTTTAATAAGTATATTAATGTTAAGCAAAACAACTTCTTTTTTTTTTTTTTCGATTGGGAAAGAGATCGCTACAAGTACCACCTAGCTAAAATTTCTTGCCACCCAGCTGTAAAAAAAAATCTAGGGAGAACACTACAGAAACTATCTAAATGGCAGATTCCGCATCCACCACTAAAGCTAAGTGCCATTACAAATAGTTTCCAGGGCCACTTATGGATCGCCAGTTCACCGCAGTGAACTGGCTATCCATAAGTGGCCCTGGAAACTATTTTGTACGACTACCTTTTGGGAAAAATTACGCTGGTTAACAAGGCCTTTTGAAACAAGGAATGAAATATGTATATGTTGTTAATTTTTATGTCCTGATGACAAATATGGCAAATGGACCATCATGCACCATTTTGTAAAAGATGATAAATAATGTTAAAGATGAAATACACAACTCAGCTATGACCCAAAAGCCTCTCCTTGAAGTGTATTGACAACTTTTTCCCAGGCTCATTTCCACTTGATAATTTTTTATGGTAGGACTTATAGGAATTATGAGTCGTTCTTCCCTGTGCTGCACGGGCACAAACGTGCCTTTGTTTACATTCAGGATTTCCTCCATCAACTTATCGTTTGCAGGCGCCAGGCCAATGGGTAGCTGAGAGGGTTTTGTTTCATCGTGAAATGTGTTCTATCAGATTCAGATGAAGAAATTTTGTGCTTGTAACAGGTTGCAGTGATCATGACATTGTACAGTGTGTATGTGCATTTAGTTTTCTCATAATTGATACAACATGCTGCAAATGTGTAAATCCATCTGATAGTTTTTGTTACTTCTGTGGATAGTTCACAGCGAAAAAACAGTGTCGGTTTTCAACAATCAAGGTTAAAACAGTTTAGTATTAATACAAAATAAGCTTTCAGCTTACCTACCATCATATTGTAACTCACACAATTATACTTCCACCACATCAAACATTACACAGAGTCGTCCAATGGCAAGATGTGTACAGTATAATAAATTTCTTATTTAATTTGAAAACCTCTTCCACCTCTCACTGACCTAGGCCTATTCTCAACCTACCCCACAAAAGCCTCGAAAAATAAATTTCCAAATACAAACGTAGAACTATTAAAAGCATAATTTGAGAGATTAAATACACTCTAAAAGCACTTAAAAACAAGTAAAAACTGTCACATCAGACCATATAGGACCACATTTGATATATTTTGCCTCACAAACTCCATGGGCATCTTCAGAAAATGTGGCCACACGTCGGCTGCCAGCGACCGAGTGTCATCGTACAGCAAGCACATCCACGATCTCATCAGTTTTGCGAGGCACCATCTATCGGAATCTAGTATCTTTGGTTATCAGAAATAAACTTTTTTTTTTTATTCTTTCATTATTTTCCCCCTTTTTTCTGCTTCATATTTTAACTCTAATTGTATAAGCTTGGAATTCCAATAATTTGGCAATTATTTTGGGTCATAATTACATAGTCGATTAATATTTTCTTGTGTTGACTGTTTCAGCAAATCTTACGTGCTTTACAGAGCTGCATCTTTTTAAAATCTCTATTTGATCAAACCACGGATACATTTTATTTTCTATACAGTGCTGTACAAAGGCTGTCTTGTTTTTTGTTTTGTTTTTGCCAATTCTTCACATGTTGATTCAGACAATGCTTTAATTTGTTCTTCATGCACCCTATATATGAAATAGGCAGATTACTTTCTATAGGAATTTCATAAATACCAGCTTCATTTAAAATTCTGTTGTTACCTTGGTTACTAATAATTAAATTTTTTATTGAACTAACTGCACATCCTAAGTAGGATGTACAAGTACTTGTAGATTAATTTTGTGCATAATTTATTAATTTCGCCAGAGATATTTTTTATAAATGGGAAAGAACCAACATATGAATAAGGCTGCTTTTTTTTTTTTTTTTTGCTTTTTTTTTTTCCTTTTTTCTAAAAAATATTTTTCAATGTCAGATGTCCATTTTTTAATTTTCCCTTTTGGATACCCATATTTTTTTTTAAACCTTTTCTATATATTTTAATTCTTCAATTTTATATTGCTTGTTAGATGTGTGTGTGGAAGTTATTTTCAACGAAGTTTTAATAGTATTGCTTTCACATGTATTTTTGGATGGTGTGAATAAGTACTATACTTTGATTCACCCTAAGAAGACACTGAAAGGAGCCTACGCACTCACTGAGCCTCTGGGGACGGCCAAAAGTTATATTCATGTGAGTCACTCCCCACTGTGTCCTGCTGTTTGCAGCTGTCAATCACTTCCCCATCAACTCATTGGCACCGTCACTCACGCTCTCTCCAGTTTAATTGTTGCTGATGAGGGCGTTTTAAGGGGCGGTTTTTGTTTTTCTTCCAAATAATGCTTCAAATTCTTTGATATTTTATCGTATGATGTTCAGCAACAGTCTGAGCCTACCTTTTAAAATTTCACCCGAATATGTTGAAAACTTCCTGAGTTAATTTTTTTCCCCCATCTTTTAAACTTTTATCGGTGATTATTTCGATGCCACTCTTATGGTTACTATTTTTTTTTTTTTATTAGAAGGAATAAAAGTGGGGAAATTATGAGAAAGGCGGATACCTTCATTCCATTCATATGCCACTCAGTATATACGCGAGCACACACATACACACCGACATGGATGTGTGTATGCGTGTGTTTGTGTTTCATGATGTTTTGTTGTTGTTGTTGTTTGTTTCTTTTTTTTTTTACGTATCTTTTATTTTTTTAATTTATTCTTTTTTTATTATCTTTTAATTTTTCTCATTTCTTTGCACATCAAAATTCTGACAATGATTACACAATATTTATAATAATAATCGGAATAACATTTTTTCCCAATTTCTGTAAAAGGTTTGCTCTATTTTAGCAGTCATTTTAGTCCATTTCCTCAATACCGCTCATATCCTCTAAGTCATCAGAATCACTATCATCTGAATTTCCAATATTAATAATTAAATTTTGGCTTTCCATTATTTCTTCAAAGATAATCCATTTTCCACAGTTCGCTTTCTTTTTTCACCACATGGGTAATGCAGGCTTGCCATCTTTCTGCAGTCACTTGGTTATAATTGCTTCTCGAAGTTTTTCGACGTCTTTAATTTTGAAGCTGTTGTTCTTCCCTGAAATGTGACCTTTCACTTGGCTCCATATAAGTTCAATCGGATTCAGTTCGCAATGATACGGAGGCAAGCGCAAAACTGTGTGACCCACAAGACGGACGATGGCGTCAATTCGAAAGGCATGATAATTGCTCTTTACGATGTCAGCTTTGTTCATCAGTTCAATTTTCAACATGTCTCGTTCCCAGGCAATATTTTTTACTTGTCAACCACTGCTGAATTTTTGTTTTTGTCCATGATTTTGAGGGTAACTTTTCCACTTTTACCGAATGGTACAGAGCAATGTTCATCATTATAACGCTGTTAGGTTTCAAATTTGGCAAAAGTTTGGTTTGAAACCATTTTTCAAAATGGTTACCATCCATTTCTTCATGGTAGTCGCTGGACTTGTTACCCACGAAGACATCTGCTGCATCTTTGACAAAACCATCTTCACTCCCGGCATGTGTTATAATAAGGCGGCTGCCTTTTCCGTTGGGACTTATAAGACCAGTCGTTAAGTTGTTTCTTTTGGCTTGCTGGCTGCTCCTAATTGTTGTATCGACCCACACTTTGGTCCTTGCGTGTCCCGCATTCACCCAAGTTTCATCCAAATAATAAACAAATATTGAGACCTGAAGAAAAATATTTATGTCTCGAAGATAGTTTCTCCTCCACAAAACAATATCTTCTCTTTCGTTTTAATATACTGTCAGAGTATAAATACTCCTGGTTTAATTTACTGTTTCACATGTTAATATTGGTTTTAATCGTCAAGAAACACAGTTGTACTTCATTTCCAAAAAATTTTTGATAAACACAAGTTTGATGTTATTATTTACTGTCCCTTGGTAATAGGCTTAACAGTTATGGTTCTCGATGTCATTGAGGTTAAGTGTCTCTTTTTAGCCAAAGAACAGTTAATGGTTACCTTGATGAAATCCAGGAATGTGAAGCACGACATCGTCTTCTTAACATATTATTTCTCATACCAGTTTCAGCTTTTAAAGATAAGCCTTCTTCAGTGAGTTTTTGTGCTATCATTTTAGTACTTGATGTATTAGGTGCTTAGCTGCGGCCTGAATGATGATGTTTTTTCATAGTTTTGTTGCCGTCTACGTTCCAACGTCTCTCCTAGTGGTCGATATTCGATATATAGCGTCACCATCTATTGTTCTTTATTGTCATTAAAGTCTTTTTTTGTGCATACATCTTTTCATTCTTCTTTTACTCTGTTATCCTTTTTTGTTTTTGTTTTTTCTCTTGCTCTATGAGGAATTTCCATGCAAAGGGCAATGCAACAGGAGTGTTATTATTGCAATTATTTTCACGCGTTTTCTCAATTAAAACTGCTTCTGCGGTCAAAAGTTTTTTATGTGTATGCGTTGTTACGATTTTGGATTCATGCCAGCATGGGATAGCATTGTTTTGCACACAGTGTTGTATTAAAGCAGTCTTTTTTCCTTTTTGTTCCAGTTTTTGAGGTGCTCGTGTAGGCGAGTTTGGAAATGTCTTTTTGTGCTACCTATGTATAGGAGATCTGCTTGGTTATTTTCTGCTTTTTTGGTGGGAATGGCGTATACACCTGCCGAGTTTAAAACTGATTTTTTGCTATTATTGATTAGCAGTTGTGATATATCATAGACCGCAGAAGCAGTTTTAATTGAGAAAACGCGTGAAAATAATTGCAATAATAACACTCCTGTTGAATTGCCCTTTCCGTGGAAATTCCTCATAGAGCAAGAAAAAAAAAGGATAACAGAGAGTGAAAGAAGAATGAAAAGATGTATAAACAAAAAAAGACTTTAATGACAAAGAACGATAGATGGCGACGCTATATATCAAACACTAGGAGAGACATTCGAACGTAGATGGCAACAAAACTATGAAAAAACATAGTTATTCAGGCCACAGCTAAGCGCCTAAATAACATCAAGTACTAAAATGATAGCACAAAAACTCACTGAAGAAGGCTTATACTTTAAAAGCTGAAACTCGTATGAGAAATAATACGTTAAGAAGACGACGTCGTGCTTCACATTCATGGATTTCATCAAGGTAACCATTAACTGTTCTTTGGCTAAAAAGAGACGCTTAACCTCAATGACATCAAGAACCATAACTGTTAAGCCTATTACCAAGGGACAGTAAATAATAACATCAAACTTGTGTTTATCAAAAAAATTCTGGAAATGATGAAGTACAATGATTCTTGACGATTTAAACCAATATTAACATGTGAAACAGTAAATTAAACCACGAGTATTTATACTCTGACAGTATATTAAAACATAATGATAACCACATAATCCAACAACGGCATTGAGTCGTTAATAACTATGAATCTTTTCTTTCAATTAGCGCTGCCTGTCTGGCACGCTTTTTGAAGGAAAATCCCAAGTCTTTAAGCAGTCGATACAACGTTGATTTACTAATTTTCTCTGGGAAAATATCTCAATCGTTGTTTAGGTCCAGCAAAAGGTTGTTGAGGGTAGGAATTTCATTTCTCATGTAAAAGGAATGTACTTTCCTATGAATGCAGGAGAGTGTAAAATTTCCATAACACGATAGACGGGTTTTATGGACTGCACCTGGTCTTTTTTTACGGGGTGAGTAAGGATGTTTTCGGGTTGCTGCGCCGGCCTTAATTCTGAAGATCGTTGAACGTGACACTCCAGTCAACGCAGTTTTATCGGCAATGCTAATGATACTTTCCAGTGGATTTTCTTCTCTCAGCTTCGAATAGAGATTTAAAATACTTTTTCTCGCAGAACTCTGCAATGACTTTCCTTTGACACTCCACAAAAAGAATATTTCAGGAGAACCTGCGCTCGTTGACGCCATCGTTTTGATCACAAAATAAAAAGATAAGACAATAATTACAGAAATGACTGAAATGCACAGTGAAGCAATGAACTGTGTTTCACTTGTAGATTTTAAAATATTATAAAATACAAGCTACTGTTTCCTTCCAATCGAAAAATCAAAGAATATAAGACAAAACTACCAGTAAATGAGAACAGCGATGTGAAAGTCTGAAAAAGAATGAGTGTGTTACTGAAATGACATGCACAACCCCTGCTTGGACAAACTGTTTCGGCACAAAAGTAGCTCCTGTCTCCAAACCGCCCCCAAACATTTCTTCGAAACACAGCCGCCTCCACATAACACCAGCTTGATGGGTAAGGAGCGATTGTCACCACCCCATTGCAGCAGCCCCTTCAAGGCATTCTTTCTCCTGCCCAGCAGCCCAGGAAGGATTAGTAGTGGAGGGGGTAGCCTTGTCTCCCAAACACTGCATATCTATGCATGCATGGGTTGGTCTAATTTTAAAACTTCATTTCAGAAAAAAGATCATTTTTATTAGATTTATGTCTAAAATAACTATATGTACTTATGAGTAAACAGCTAGGGCAATATAAAGTATGATTCGGGCAATAAACGCATTGATTTTTGCGGAAAATGTTGGGAACTACTTTTAGTTGCGGAGGTAGGTTTCACGTACCTTTCGCTTCAGTGTCTTATTAGGGTGAATCGAAGTATAGAATGTAAGAGTTTCCTGTAAACTTTGTAATTGAAACAATCGGAATTTTTGAATAACAATACATCTAAAAAAAGAAGTTGTTTGTTAATTTCAAATTCAATAGTCAGTTCCATAGATGGACATATCTATTATATTGCTTTGCTAAATCTTCAAATTATTTTTTGTTTAACTTCAATAAAATAAAAATATAATCAACATATTGAAAATAAACTCGTGGCGGCTCTTTCAAACTTTTTATAACTTTCCTTTTCTATGTAACCCATAACCAACTCTGCAAATAATGCTGATAAGGGTGAGCTCATAGGTCCCCTTTTGTTTTTGTTTATAAATAGTAACTTCTAAAATTAAAATATTGTCATTGATGTAATGTAAAATACTCTTTAATTCCAAAATATGAACACTGCTAAGCTTATTTAATCAAACCAACTTTTCTATAATGATATCTACATACATGAGACCGGCCGATGACAAAAAAAGCTGAACTTTTTAACTGGGTGGAAAATTGGGACATGTGAACGCGTGGTGTGAGCAAATTCAAATACAGCATATATACAAAATTTAAGATTACACTAGCCATATGGAATTATTTTCTGTAAATTATGTAAGTAAATATTAAAGTGAAGCACATTATTATATTCACAATAGAAAAGTAGGGATTTAAGAACAAAATAAAATGAAATATTTTAAAAAATCAGATTTAAAACTTGCATGTAAATCTTTACTAGCTAAATCCTAAGATGAAAAGTATTTGTCTTTTCAGGAAAGTTTGTGCATTTAGTCAAGCAATTAGAAACTTGCAAGAATTAGAAACATATATCCACAGATTAGTTTTGGTCAAACATCATAGTACAAGAATAAGTCAGTCTTGTTGGCTTAGTAACACTCTAATGTACCAAATTTTTCAGAAATGAAATGTATCTCAAGAGTCATGTGTGTGGAAATAAGTTAAATTCACAGATTCTTACTAAATGATAATTGGAATATGTATTGTAATATATATTTGAATATGTACAAATGTAAAAAAACATGATAGAAGTTATGGTTTTTAAACAGGTTGCTTCAAAGATATTTTGTCCTTTGTTGTACTTGCTTGCACAACAATTTGAATTTCTTCTTCTGAGCAAGCCTGGCTTTCTTCTCAGCAAGCTCCACGACCATATTTATTTTACGTTGACTCTGCAGCTGAACAGCATCCATTGCTAACTTTTTCTTTTTGCTGATAATTCCTTTTCTTTTCCTCTCAATTTCTTTGGTATAACTTGTTTTTGATGTCCTAAGATTTCGGCAGAGGTTGGCATCAGCTGCTTCTGGCAAAAAATTTTCTTTACTGAAGAAATTAACTGCAGACTTACCCTGTGCTTTGAGTTTATACTACACAGTTTGTATAGCTGAATAGGTTTCAATGTTCATTCTTCCTGATTTTGTATCTATGATTTCAACCATCATGCTGAAAGAACTTTCAACCTGTGGACCATGAAAGCATGATATCAAGGCTTTTACTATTTTAGATAACATTGTGTACTTGTAGAGGTTAAACATCTTTGCCCACCATGCATCAATTTTTATAAAGTTTCCAACTTCATCAACAAGAGATGGAAGTCGTTAATCAACCTGATACTGGTGAATTTCTAGAGCATAGCTTTCCATTTCCTCTGAATTCAGTATATTTGAAAGGAACTGTGGAAGTTTTTCAGTCTTTTTAAAGTTAGATTATGTCCCCTTGTAGAAGGATCAATAGCTGCATGTACATTAAAAGATCACTACATAATGGTAGTGTCTTTTGCATGTATTTTGCATGCTGAATATAAGCTTCAGCAGCCTGGCTTAAAAAAAAATTATTTTCACCATAATGTCATTTTATTTGCTTTCCAAAATAATGTTCCTGATCCAAGAATTTTTCACAGGTTTGCCTTTCAGTATCTCTTGTTTTAAGAAACAAGCTAAGAAATCCAAGAATAGTTGCTTCTGCTCATCAAAAACTTTATGAATTAATGGCTCCTTCGTTTGAAATAAGCATACGTATTTTTTCAAAAGAGGTAGAGCTGCAACATAAAAATTTAATATAAGCAAGGTTTTCTTTGAGCTTTCAAATAATTTTGCAACAATTCTAGATTTCCATTTTCTTTCATCTTCTGTTAGTTTTTCCCGTAAGTTCTTCCAAAGCTCCTGGAATTTTAACTTTTCCTTTCTTTACTTTTTTGTTTATGACATCCATGTATATTAGTCTTTCATTAGGCTGCACAAATCCATAATACAGGAGCAAAAGGGCATCATGGATATGTAAACTGATTAATGTCACATACTGTTTAATGACAACTACCTGTGTTGCACCATGTTCTTAATTTCAGAGAATTTAAGCCCTATATTTTCACAAATTTCAGCAAGGGCTTCACGTTGATCTGCCGACCATTTAAAGTCATTGAAGAAGTCAATAAAGTATTTCTCAATGTAACCTTATAAAATGGCTTGCAAAATTTTTTGCTTGCATTGTGAATATGGTGACATGAATCTCCATGAATGCCAAGCAAGTGGAGAGATTTTCTCTGCCGAATTCTTGTTTTTAACCATGTTTTTGAGCCTTTCCTGACACATTCTTTAAAATTAGATTTCAAACAAGCAAAACAAATTCCTTCTTAGAAAGAAAGAAAAAAATAAATAAATAAATAAAAAACGGAAAGCTGCGTCACGAACTTTGTTTAGAGACTTCGGGCCAACGTAATCCGAAGCAGTGCCTCCCCCCCCCCACCACTTAGCTTTCAAACATGCAAAACACATTCTTCCTTAGAAAAAAAAAGAAAGGAAAGAAACAGAGTTGCATCACGAACTTTGTTCAGAGGCTTTGGACCGACGTTATCCTAGCCGGGCGCCGTGCTTTCTTTCCACTAAGTTTTCAAACAAGCAAAACACATTCCTCCTCCTCCTTAGAAAAAAACAAAGAGGTGCGTCACGAACATGGTTCAGAGGCAACGGGCAGACGCAATTCCGGGCAACAGCGAAAGAAGCACGTCCGAGCCAACGTAATTCTGAATCACGACAAAAGAAGCACACCAGGCCTACATAATCCCGGCCTTTCCACTTAGCTTTCAAACAAGCAAAACAAATTCCTTCTCTTCGGGGGGAGGGGGAGAAAATTTAAGAAAAGAAAGCTGTGTCACGAACTTTATTCAGATGCTTCAGCTCGACGTAATCCTGGGCCACGGCGAAAGAAGCATGCCAGGCATTTATTTTTTCACACTTTGAAACAAGCAAAACAAATTCCACCACCTCAGAAAAAAAAAAAAGAGACAAAGGGCTGTGTTATGAACTTTGTTCAGAGGCTTTTACATCGATTATTTACAAAATTCGTAAAACTTTCTTAACAGCAAAAATCTGAATATCCATAAATTTTTGTTAGTCACCTGTAATCCCGGGGAAATCCGTAATAATTACGGAGATTCCGTAATTTTTGGCATCCTCCGTAGGAAGAAGTTTCACGAGAGCTTCGATTCTCGAACAATCTCAGAAAAGCGGTAACGCATTCGGGTACATTTGCGAATTACAAGAGAGAGTTTCTGGCAATGACGTCACAGATAGAATCAAGCGGATAGAATGCAGAGTGGCGATTTCCCGCAAGACACGGAAAGGACTGCGGGAGTTTCCGTAAGCGTATAAAGTAGGCGGAGCTTCCACCCTTTGCGCTGCGATGCTCAAGTGACTGACATCCCATCCATTGTTGGCGGGAGTTTCCGTAAGCGTATAAAGTAGGTGGAGCTTCCACCCTTTGCGCTGCGATGCTCAAGTGACTGATATCCCATCCATTGTTGGCAGCAGTAAACGTATTGAGCTCCTGACTCCACCCTCCAACATTTTTTCTTGCGCCCCAGCGCCTGCTCCAAAAACAACGCTTTCAGCTAGAAAGCGCTTAGTTCTTTTACTCCACAAAAAAGCGGAATCGCGGAATTCCGCTTTTTCAAGGATTTTTCTATAGAACGACGACCCCTCCCCTGCCTAAAAATCCTGAAAAATTTCTCTTCATTCTTGCAATGACCTCGAGAATGACCAAAATAATGCCGAAAAAAGCGGAATTCCACAAATTCGCGGAAGAATCTTATGTCTGTATCTATTATCATAGGAACTGGGGTACTGGGATGAAGTGCTTTAACATCTAGGCTAGCCATTGAATATGCATTTAAATCCTGTTTTATTCCTTTAATATGATCTATAAAAAAGTAACTATTCCTAAAACTAAATGTACTCTTCATACACATTAGAGAAAGAAAACTATAGATATCTTTTTCCAACAGAATCAAAGGGGAATTTTGTTTTGATACAATTAACCTCAGTGGAGACCTTTCTTTATGTGTTTTAATTTTAGAAAAAAAATTTGGAATCCCAGCACCTATAGGGGGTAAGCTTTCTTAATCACATCAGGTAGTATGCCATGGTTCCTAATTTGTGCCAAACATTTTATTTGACTTTCAGTTGGATCCTTGTCAATGGAAATACAATCTAAATCCTGAATTGCCTTAATCATCATCTTTTTGTATTCGTCAATATTCGGAACAACAATCTGTGCTGACTTATCTGCTTTACAAAACTTCAAATTTTGATCATGCCTTAACTTCAGGAGTTGCTTTTTCATATTTTAATTTGTCCAAATGGTAATTTTGTCTGTGCCTATTATTATTTTCTTTTAAAATTATACAATATAATTTAAAACCAAATTCATCTTTAACTCCTAGAGGAACAACATTCATAATATCTTCCAAGTGTGGAATATATTCTTTAGTATTAGGCAAATTTAGAGGGAATGCATGCATATCTTTTTCCTTTTTATAAGACAGCTAGTTAAGTGCAAGTTAACTCCAGATGGTTTTGAAAAACTGCATAATCATTTTTAATGCCCTGTCGACTATCTAAACTGTCAAGCAAATTGTCCAATTTTTTTGCATTATTTTTTTTAGTACTATTTCCATGTTTCTGTACAAATTCATTAATTCCCGTGAGTGTAATATCTAAGATATCTTTCCATGCAGGTACAAAATCAAGGCAATTCATTGCTTGTATATCATACCATAAATTCAAGTATTTAGCCTGCAAATTATAAATTATGCCAACTAATGGTTGACAAGTATATACAATATTATAAATTAGCTTTCGTTTCTGTACAATTTCGGCACTTAAGTGCTTTACTTGACAAGTTTTTAGAATTTTATCATCATTAGAATTCAAAGGAATATTTCTAATTTTAAGATATTTAGGCATTAAATTAAAGTCATGACAAGCTATCAAAAAGTCCATTTTAATTTCATTTTTATTCAATTTAATTTTATAATTCTTAAAAAGTTTCAGCAGGTCCAATTCTTGTTTTTCAAAATCACACGGAGACCGCATCTCCATCCTCAGGCTCGTATGACGCCACTCCCATAGGAGTTGTGCATGTAACTCAAAGTTTCCCCAAGAGAAATATTACTTGAGCTAAACAGCCCAAGCAAATACCTCGCAAAACATGTACAATTTAAAATTTCTAAAGAGGCCCAAGGCCTTGTAATTAATATTTTTGAGAGTGCAAGTGTAAACTTATCTTGGCTTGTTAAGTGACCCTTATGAATGTGAGACGTGTGGTATGAAATGCCAATGGTGGAAATGTTAACAGTTAAAATGCCGGCAAGATCAAAATGTAGACAGTGTCAAAATGTAGACAGTGTCAAAATGTTCAAAGTAACAGTGTAGTGTTTTCCCTAGAGCCTTTTCGCCGGGCGGCCCACCCAGCTAATTTTCTTTACCGCCCAGTTAAATTTCATTTAATGAACGCTTTTACAACATACATGATAGTAAGAGTGGAAAACTTACTTCTGCATACACCATAAATATTGATGAAAACTGCCTGAACGTGAAACAGGTCGCAGACTAGAAACTCTTATAACTGAGCATAAAGCAGCTATAAAAAATTGCTCCAACAAGACTGGATTAGATAGGCATGTTAGAGAAACTGGGCACAGCATGGATTGGAATTCCCTTAAAGTAATCAGTTTCCAAAGCAATTTCCAAAAAAGAAAACTGAAAGAAGGAATAGAGATTGAGAAAAATCAAAATTCCATCATCAATGACTGCAAAGGATTTTCCCTGCCTAACATCTGGCAGGATTTGTTGAAAAATAACCTAAACCGTCAAGGTTAACCGTAACCGTCAAGGTTAACCGTCAAGGTTAACCGTAACCGTCAAGGTAAACCGTAACCATGATGTGACAAGTAAAAAGTTACAACAAGACAGCCTGAAGAAGGAGAAGAGTTTTCTCCGAAAATTTGCTATTAATGAAAAAATTTCCTAGTAAATTCCCATAAGTTGCTTTAGATTATTAATTCAATTAAACTAGGAAGCCATTTCTCAACATGAGCTTTATTCAAATGATTTATTAGTTAAGAATTCATTTATTTTACCATGTATATGCAGTTTTCTAATGTTTTTTTTTTTATGTTGCATTAATGCCTATCACACTGCTAAAGATGTTTAATAAGTATAATAATGTTAAGCAAAACAACATTTTTTTTCTCAATAGGGGGAGGGTTCATTAAAAGTACCATCCAGCTAAAATTTCTTGCCACCCAGCTGTACAAAACGTTTAGGGAGAACACTACAGTGAAATGTGGAATTTTTCCTTTTTATATACATACATATCACTCAGCTGTTCTCTGAGATTCAGAGGTTAGCTCCACAAAGAAATACAAACCACTCAGGTAAATTTTTAACTGATTATTTACTTACTGTTGCTGTATCAAACTTTTCCATTTACAGTGATCTTGACACACAACTCGGGCTTCACTGACATCCATCCCACAACATACAAAAGACCTATACTTCATACTCATAGCCTTTTTTTCATGCAGACACCCCTGAATCTGTTTATTGCATAACTTCCTTAGCCATCCTCTGCCTCTCTTTCCTTTCTTCATAGGCATCTCACTCATTTTTTCAACATGTCCAAACCACCTAAGAATATTAGTCTCCACCTTACTAATTACATTTTGCCTCATATTACACAACTGTAGCACATCTTCATTCCACACATGATCAGACAGTGTCTTGCCACAAACTCCCTGTAAGTAACGCATCTCTCCAGCACACAAATGACTCCTATGTCTCTTCTGCAACACCCAGTTTTTTGTTTTTGTTTTTTTTTTTTGATTGGAGGTTTAACGACCACCGTGAGCAACTCAATGGGCTATAAGCAGTCACCCGTCCCTAATTTAGGGTCACTGGTTCCAGGGAAGGGAGAGAGCCAGTGCCGTAAGACAAACACAACATCCATGCCCGACCGGGATTCGAACCCGGACCCCTTACGGACGAATGATCAGAGGCCAGCGCCTTAGACCACCCAGGTTTCACTACCATACGTCAGAGAAGGAACAATTACACTTTCACATCCAGCCATTAGAGACTCTCTCGAGAATCCATCATTCCTGTGAAAATCTCCTAAAGCAGCTATGAGACTTTCAATGAAGAATGCACTCACCTACTAACTATATCATCTAATTTGTTCTCTCTGTCAAACATGCTTCTTAAATACACAAACTCATTCACCTGGTCAATCACTGTCATTTAGACTTATATTACATTCAGTACTAACAGTTCCTCTCTCAAAAACCATAACTTTTGTTTTTACCTTATTTGTACACAGTTTGAATTTCATACAAACTGCGTACATCCAGGACAACATGTTTAATATATTTATGGATGCATGCATCACTCATGCATGCATCCATAAATATATTAAACAGCCATGGTAACATCACACAATCTTGTCCAACTCTTGCACTAATACTCTGCAACTCCCTTTTGCTCTCTGCAAACAGGACAGTGCCATCAGCATACAGCAATCTGCACACACACATATTGTCAAGACATAAACCAGTATTTATAGATAACTTTTGAATCAAAGATTATACTTATAAAACTGCAAGTAAACGAAACTATAATGGGACCATGGTGCCAGTAGGGCTCTCATTAGCCATCAAATCACGTCATTGGCGTAGCCAAGGCGTAGTCCTCGGGTCCACCCTTGAGGGGAGATTTAGTATGAATTTAAAGCGATATACATATATGTATATATGGGGCGCTCACCATTGAACCAAACCCATGGAACCCCCCCCCTTCTTAAGAAATTTCTTGCTATGCCACTGAATCACGCACGTTGGTATGACCAAAACAGCTTCTTCAACCTGCATCAAAGAGCATAAACAAAATGTTAAATATTCTCAAAAAACTACAGATCTAGTTAAAACAGTTATTAATGAAGGATTTACACCTGTTTGGGAAGAAGCAGTTTTAAGTCATTTCACATTACACAGGTTGGAAACAAACTCTTATCCGTGAATCTATCGAAATTCCAACCAATTATCAAGCTTGCAACAAGAACACCTCCATTGAAATTAAAATAATATGGCATAATTTTCTCACATCGTTTTCACAAAATATTAACGACCAATTAAAGTCTTCCAAAAATTCAACAGATTCCAGCCGAAAAATGGCATCACAAGACTACACTATGATAAGAGATTCAAAAGCTGATTAAGAACAGAACAACGTATACGATTTGATGGCTGACGAGAGCCCTAGTGGCTAAAACCATGGTCCCATTATAAATTCCTTTACTGGCATTTTAATAAGTATAATCTTTGATTCAAAAACAATATGTATAAAGAAATGCCATTAACAATTTTTGCTCCGATTTGTTATATAAACCAGTATCATCGATCTTGGCATCACTCGTGCATGCATCCATAAATATATTAAACAGCCATGGTAACATCACACAATCTTGTCCAACTCTTGCACCAATAGAAAACCATTTTGCTACACCACTGACTTGTACACAAGCTTTATTGCCAGCATACATGGCTTTTACACTATTACCGTAATTTCGGGCAGATAAGCCATGACGTATACGAGTTCAAAATAAAATTTTTGGCCTGCGCAGCTTATACAGCATGGCGGCGTATACAGCCTTTTTTTCTTTTTTTTTTGTGGAGCAAAATTATGTAACAAAAAATGTTTTGGCCTGTTCCATTTTTTTCTTGCGAAAAGATATCTTAATAGAGAGGGAACAGCAGGGGCTGCTCCTGCTATGGGGCTGTGGACTCCTGTACTTCCATCTCTCACTGTGACATCTGCTTCAGAATCACTTTTGCTTTCTTGATCTAATAACTCACAGAAGTATTCACCTCATCTTTCATTTACCTCATTGGGCTCCCACATCATTTCTCCAATATTATTCTTACAACTTTAAACTTTATTTACCCTATTCTTCCTGCGTCTCATGTACCTCCAGAAAGTTTTTCTATCTTTCCAAAAAGCCAATTCATGCCTTTCCCTTCCTATCTTTTGCCTTACTCTAGCAAACCAGCAACCTCACACTTCTTACAGCAATATTCCTCCTCAGAAACTCTACCTTGCAACATCCCCAAATATGCTTCCTTCTTTCTCTTTACTGCTTCTTTAATCTCACTGTTCCACTAAGAATCACCTCTAACATTACCCACTATTGTGGTGCCACAGACCTCTTCAGCGAATTTCTCTAAAGCTGAGAAAGATTATTTTCGCCAGATCCTTAGCTATGAATTCCAATAGCTTACTAACACTAACAAAATGTTGGACTTTCAGTCAAACCATCCAAAATACATGAAGTGGAACGTAGCCTATCAATTTGCAAGAAATATCAATGTTATAAACACCTCAGACTTAGGCAAGCAGACTCAAAAAGACAAACTTAAAATCATTCTGCAGGACAATCATTATCCTGCTCTATTAGTGAAAAAAATTATGGCTAAAAATAAAAAAGCTCCGAGACCAAGCCCAGAAGTTCTGTTAGCTAGAAAAATCATCTACCACAAGTGCCTTTTCGAAAAACTTCAAAGGATTAGGAAAAAATTTTGTATCAGGCTAGCACCAGGTTTAGGAAATAAGATCAGTAACTACCTTTCTAAATTAAAGCATCAAGAAAGTAACATCTTGTTAAAAAACGGAGTTGTCTATAATATCAAGTGTGAGTGTGGTCTCAGCTATGTAGGAGAGACAGGCTGACAGAACATAAATCAGCTATTAAAAACATGACAAACAAAACTGGCTTGGACAGACATGTTCAATCTACTGGACATAAAATACTGTGGGACTAAGTAGAAATTCTGACCCACCAACATTTCTTCAAGAGAAAACTACTGGAAGGTCTTGAAATTGAGAGAAGAGAAACTACATTAAATGATTTTAAAGGTTGGAGTTTTACCCTGGAAGGTTGACAACACTTACTATAGTGTATCCCGATGAAGGGTAGGGTTACTACCCAAAAATTTTTAATTTGACGTTAATAAATAACATCCATTTCTTCCCAAGTAAATACCATAATCAATGTGTTTTATCTATTATGTGAAAAAGTTCATATTTTTAACTACAAAAAATGAGAGTTCTGATTTGTTTATCTTAAAAGATAAATTTTCCTGGGCATCCAGCTTTCATTACCTGGGCAGGTAAGTAATTTCTTCAGCTGGGCATTGGGGGGGGGGCTCCAGATATTTTTCAAGCATTGTTGGAATTTTACTGTAGTGTTTCTCCCTAGTTTTTTTATTTTTTTATTTTACAGTCAGATGGCAAGAAATTTTAGTTGAGTGGTCTTTTAACAAACCCCTCACTGAATCAAAAAAATTTTGCACTAAACATCTTTAGTGGTGTGGTAGGCATTAATGTAACACAACATGATAAACAAAGTTAGAAAATTGTACAAAAATAATTTAAAAAATGAGTATTTACTAACAAATCATGTTCAACACAGATTTTTTTTTTATATATATAGATTAAAGGTTTGACCACTGTGAGCAACTCAATAGGCTATAAGCAGTAGTTTGTCCCTAATTTAAGGCCACTGGTTCCAGGAAGGGAGAGAACTAGTGCCATAAGACAAACACAACATCCATGCTTCAATGGGATTCGAACCTGGAACCTTCTCAGCATTGCACCACCAGGGCGGCGACACAGATTTCAGCCCGTTTTCATCAACATTGATGGTGTGCTTGGGAATAAGTTTTCCATTCTTACTATTATGTGCATTGTGAAAACATTTATTCAAGGAAATATAGCCAGGTGGCAGACAAAAATAACTGGGCGAGCCACCCAGTAAAAAGGCTCTAGGGAGGACAACATACTGCCTTAACTGAATTCAGAATTTGTAATACGTAGTTTTTTTACTTTCAGTGAAAATGGAAATCCAAATACACCAAAATTTTTCTTTTTCAAGACTTACCTTTCACCATTACAATAATTCTAAAAAAATATTTAATAAAAAAAAAAACTGAAAATCTCCAGAATCACAAAAATTTCCATGCAAATTTATAAGCTAAGAGAAATTAAAAAAGGAAAAATTGATTTTTATTTATTTACTTTCAAAATGTAAAAGTATTTTTGCTTAATAGAACGAGACTTTCCAGAAGTGCAGAGTTCAAGATTCAAGAATTCGTCTAGATGTAAGGCTCAGAAAAGTAAATTAGATGCAGATCTTGTTCAAAAGTAAAAAAAAAAACATACACATATGAAAAGCAGGAACCCAAAAATTGTGCCATAGGGGAACCTCAATGCATTAATTAATGTGCATAATGAATTTTGAGTTTCTATCCCAAACTATTGATAGCATATCTGATTAGATTGTGTTGATTATTTAACTGCAACTACAATTGGCAAAAGTGGACTGAGAACAGCACATTTATTGGCTTTCATCCTCTGCTCACTGGAAAAATGCAATGTGGCTCTATGCCAAATGCATGTCGACACAGCATCCAGTTGACACTGGTGAGCAGAGCACATTTAAAGAGACACATGGCCGGACAGTATTTGGGGGCCCCAGTATTATTGGCACATCTAGGATTTTACTATGGTTCGATTTTACTATGGTTGAAAAATACCCAGGAGAAAACACTCCCAAACCGTGATGAGGAAGCCATAAAAATATCCCTGCCGTATTGAAGTATGTATTTCACAATTCATAGACGAATCAGTGTCAGCAAAAAAATCTAAAAATGTGTGGTTGAAAAATGAATACCAGTTGAATTCTGCATTAATCCTCACTCCCTCCAAGGTTTCAGCTTGTTGAAATTATATCGAAGTAGCAGGCCAAATAATAAGACCCAAATATCATGATTCTAACAAATTCAATGTGTGAAAATTTCCCCCAATTAAAGATGTGTACAAAAATACATCTGTAATGCTTTCAAAAGATTTGAGAATGGACTGGGAGCGACAAGTCCTCTTTGCAGACTCCTCCTAAAAAACAGAAAGAAATAGAATTTTTTTTTTCCACAAGGCAGTTTTTCATACTGTGCTATCAGCAAAATAAAAAAAATAAAAACTATAGAATTCTGTCAATTCTTCAAGCATTATGCATAATTTTGGGGCCCCTTGAAAATGTGCGGCTCCTCTTAAATGGGCTTTGCTCGTGAGCATTCAGCACAAGAATGGTGGCCCAACATTATGTATAGCTCAAAATAGGTCAAGCTTTTGAGTCACTCTGGTAATCCTACTGCAGTCCACAAGATGCCCAGAGACTTTATGTTCAGAGCAATTAATAATAAACACAGTGGTACTCAGAATAGTGGAGGGGTTACAGTCAATATTTTGAACTGAAAATATAGAGTACGGTATTGAAAAGTATAATGTATTTTTCAAAGTTGCAAGAATAATTTCTACCAATTTTAAATAACATGCTAAAAAGTTAAAATAATGGGGGTTTTACTAGAGGAGAGTCAAAAGACCAAACAAATTACTAAAACTCACGCCATTTTCTAAAACAAAATCTTTGTAAAACTACAAATAATGGGACCAATGGTCCCATATTAGTCCCATTATTTTAACTTTTTAGCATGTTATTAATAATAAATTCCATCATAAATATTTACAATGGAATTTTTGTAAAACTACATAAAATTTGGTCACCAGACCTGTGGAAGTAGTAAGACGCAGAAACCCTGACGATCTAGTGTATAGATCAAAACTTTGAGAAGTAATGTACCTTAATAAATTTATCCTCCATAATTCCTATTAAGTATTTACAGTACTGAAAGTACTTACAGGAAGCCATGAAGTCATTAATTTTTACAATAAAACTTTAGTGTATTACCAGACGAAATTGCACCAAACACATATAAACAGTCTGATTCCACAATAATTTCACCTTTTTATTTATGTCTAAAGAACTTCATTCATACAAAAACTACATTATTTTATTACTATTTCCCAAAATAATACAAAAATAATGCAACAGATTCAATAAAGTTTGCTAGAGGTGGTATGATAGACCATTTTAGCAACTTTCTTTGTGGTGCTGTCTGTCAAATAAATCTTAAATTAAGATACTAAATATGCTACATAACTGCAAATTTGAATGCTATGGATAGTAATTTTAAAGGACCAAATCATGTTACTGTTAACATTTACAATGATATGCCATTAATGACTGACTGTTACTGAAAATAGTATGTTTTCCAGAAGAAAATTACAATGAATATTGGAAGAAACTACATAGTTTACAAATTAATTCACTATATATTTTATTTAAAGCACAATTAACTGAAGTTATATTTTGAAGATATTAACCATAAAAATGCTTGTCTACATATACTGCACTATTTCTAAGACTGAAATTCAATTTGCGTACTCATCTTCAAATGATTAACATTGTATCTGTCAGCCTTCCGAAGCCGAGATATGTTAATAATCATCATTTTCGATCTTTTTTTTTTTCTGAAGAATATACAATTACCAATAATGACAGTCATCACAAACAGCATAATTGTTTTCATTTCATATACTTGGCATAAATTTTATGATTTGCCAACAGAAAGCATGCACCATTCTCTTTACAACCAAATAAAAACTAATTGATTCCAACCGAAATAAGGTATCTAATTTATTCCAAACGAAACTCTATTTCTGATTTCCAGTAATCTCCTTAAAAAGTTTTAGTGCAAAGAAGAAACAAAAAAACTGTGTACATTTATAAATAAAATACAGCACAAACTATTCCAAAGCAACCTTGTGTATCACATCATACTATAAATTAAAAAAAAAACGGGCTTCAATGTACACACATTGAACTGTTACGCAATAAGTGTTTACTCTTGGACGTTTCCTTTGAACGTTACCTGTAATAATTTCAACACCCAACGAAATACAGAAGAAAGCTGACACATAAGGCTTCAATCGGATAACCACATTTTGTACACATAGAACTTCATTCACTTGCCCTAACCATGCCAGTCAGCCACCTGTTTGATTAGCTACTACCTGCATTTATTACCTTCCAAGCCGAATAGTAAACAAAAGCTAACAGCGATCGGTGTATCCAATCGAAAAGCTCAAAAACAGTTAGGCACCACCTTCCAGGAAAGAGCAATTACAAAAAAATTGCTCCTCGCAAACAGCGGAATCCAAAATGCGAAATTTGTTTGCTATCCAAAAGATATGACTTCTAATGCATGTAAATTCATTTTTGAACAAGTTCCGTTGAATTTCCCGCAAAATTAACTTGAAAGCTCTTAGAAATATGTTAGTCACATCGGAAAAAAAAATCAAAAAGACACGATTTCTTTTGCCACCCCAGTGGCGCAATGGTCTAAGCACCCGCTTCTGATCATTCGGTCGAAATGGGTCTGGGATCGAATCCCGGTGAGGCATGGATGTTGTGTTTATCTTGCAGCATTGGCTATCTTTCTTCCCTGGAACCATAAAAGACCACTGGTTCTGGGGATAAGAGAGAGCCAGTGCGGTAAGACAAGCACATCATCCATGCCTCACCGGGATTCGAACCCATACCCTGCCGCCCCGGTGGCGCAGTGGTCTAAGCGATGGCCTCTGATCATTCGCTCGAAAGGGGTCCGTGTTCAAATCTCGGTGAGGCATGGATGTTGTGTTTGTTTTAGGCACTAGCTCTTTCCCTTCCCTGGAACCAGTGACCCTAAATTACGGACGGGCGACTGCTTATAGCCAAGGGCATCTTCATACCTCACCAGCGTAGCACGTTCAAACATCGCAGGTCAAAACATCCCGCGACATAACATCGCAGGTCAAAACATCGCGGTGACAAAACATCGCAAGCCATAACATTGCGAGCCATAAAATTTCAGGATGGGGCATTAATTAAACGGCTTTTTTTTCTTTTCATTTTTTTTTTCTTTTGTATTTTTCTAAACATTTGATCTTTGGTAGGAATAATTCGTTCAGACACTGATTTAATTTGCGGAAGACTAGTATGTGGCACTTATCAAAATATTTCAGGAGGGGGCACTAATTAATCTCTCATCTCATACAAAATTTTCGTAAAATCTACAGTTTTCAATTTAGAACCACCAAATTTGGTATACTAACTCACGATGCTCTAACTTAGACCGTAGACGGTTTTGGGAAGTGTTCGCAGCCCGGGGTCGAGGGGCCCCCATAGAAAATATTCGTAAAATATGCGGTTTTCAATATAGAACCACCAAATTTGGTGTACTACCTCATGGTGCTCTAAATTAGAAGGCGACGGTTTTGTGCACGGGTGGAGGCCCCGTCCGAAGGGGGCCCCGACAAAATTTTCGTAAAATCTACAGTTTTCAATTTAGAACCACCAAATTTGGTATACTATCTCATGGTGCTCTAACTTAGACCGTAGACAGTTTTTGGAAGTAGTCGGAGCCCGGGGTAGAGGGACCCCATAGAAAATTCTCCTAAAATATACAATTTTCAATTTAGAACCACCAAATTTGGTGTACTACCTCATGGTGCTCTAACTTAGAAGGTGACGGTTTTTGGCACGGGTGGAGGCCCGGTCCGAAGAAGGCCCCCTACAAAACTTTCGTAAAATCTACAGTTTTCAATTTAGAAATACCAAATTTGGTATACTACCTCATGGTACCCTAACTTAGAACGTAGACAGTTTTTGGAAGTGGTCGGAGCCCGGGGTCGAAGGGGGCCTAATAGAAAATATTCGTAAAATATACGGTTTTCAATTTAGAACCACCAAATTTGGTGTACTACTTCATAGTGCTCTAACTTAGAAGCCCGGTCGCGTATTTCAAGTGAATGTAGGGAATTGCGATTAAGGCCATTTCCGCAACGCGATTGGTTCAGAGCTACTGTGGAGATTGCGAGTGGGCGGGGCTAGAAGTAAGAGGAGGTGGCATCAGCCCCTCTCCCTGTGCTTCTGGCGTGACGATACTTTGAGGACAGTCATGTGACGGAGACATTTTTAGCTTTGCGGATTCGCCATAAGACATTTTAATAATTGGGCATTTTCTTTGCAACAGTGGTTACCTTCAGTTGTTTTACCTGTACAGTCGGAATGCAACAGGAGGTAAATAGCAAGTGAACTTTATTGAAAGGGGAGCTTTTTAGTTTTTATTTCAACACGACTCGTGGACTTATGACTTGTTTTCCGAAGTACCTACCCTTTACTCTATATAGTTCTCACAGAGCCGATAGATGTCAGCACGTCAGCGCTCACTCCTCCTGTAGTTCAGGATTAGTACTGATGTGTTTTGTATTGAGAACTCATGAGTTGTTTAACGTTTTTTTATAATTTCCGTGAAGAAGAGGGGTAGAAATGTGGAATTGAAGGAATTTTTTATGAAGTTTGGAGGGACTAAGATTATGAGGAATTCCCTAAATATTAGAAAAATATATATGTGACAGATCACTTACTATTTTATCAGACACAATGTATGGCAAACCAACATTCTGAAGTATTATTCCAATGGAACTGTCTTATTTCAACAGAACACTGTTTTGAGGTCTTACTTCCTGTCATTAGGTAGTTCTTTGCTGCTACAAAATCACTCGATTTGATTTTTTTGTAGCTAGACCCCTTCACATTCATGAGGAAAAAAACTTGATCGTCAGAATATATTTTTCATGATGGGTATTAGGTAGACGTGTTGCCATCTATCGGCCGATACGAAGTATGGTATTCAACTAGAAATTGCTGAAAGGTCAGGTGATGCGTAACATCACAGCCTCTCCTTGACAAATGTCAACCCCGCCTTCTCGTGGTACATCCTGTCCCCACTAAAGGGGCTCTGACGACCGCCAATAGCGGTATAACTATACTATCGGGATTAGAGGAAATGCTATCCCACACTCACCAACCCGCTTGGCCAGCGTGGTGAGTTATGGCCAAACCCCTCCAAATGACTCCACAACTTAAATCTTGGCCCTCAGTCTCCGGCAGCTGGAATGTACCTGGCCAAGGCCGCAGCCAGTGCGACATGAAGGCAGATGGTGCTAAGAATCCCCGGAGGACCGGACTAGGCTGCCATCTGATGCTGACCTTGGTTACGTATAATGGACGCTCCCTATCTTCTGATTCAAGGCTTCTTGAATTGGAAGAAGAACTACAAAGGATCAAGTGGGACATCGTCGGGCTAAGTGAGGTAAGGAGAAAAGGAGAAGATCTCATTGAACTGAAAAGTGGACATATCTTCTACTATCGTGGGACTGATACTGGCAGAACTAGTGGTGTTGGATTTATAATAAACAAGAAACTGAAGCATAAAGTTGTAGAAGTTGAAAGTTCCTCTGACAGAGCTGCACGACTCGTTATCCAACTCTCGAGAAGATACCAGGCTCAGATTATTCAAACTTATGCACCCACCACAAGTCATCCTGAAGAAGAAATTGAAGAATTTTATGAGGAAATTCGTCATATAAATAATAAAGGTAAGCAGCACTTAAAGATCATTTCAATGCAAAAATAGGGCAACGGCAACAGAATGAAACTTCAGTAGGTAAATTCGGTCACGGCAACAGAAACCAGCGTGGAAATACACTCGTAGAGTTTGCAGAGGCAGAAGGGTTTTTCATCTTGAACTCCTTTTTCAAGAAAAAGCCACACAGGAAATGGACATGGAGACATCCAAATGGGACGACAAGTGAAATTGATTTTATTATGTGTAACAAAAAATTCGTCATAGAAGACTGCAGTGTGCTAAACAAGTTCAACACAGGCAGTGACCATAGATTGGTGAGATGTAAGATGCACGTCAACACTAAACTTGAACGTAGCAAGCTCATAAGACAAACAAAATGTATTGACATAACCAACCTTAAAAAACACCATAATACCTTCAAGTTGGAACTGAAGAACAGATTCTCTGCTTTAGAAGACCTAACATCGGAAGAAGTGGATATTTCTGAAGTTGACAGAAAAGTAACCAAAGCTCTTATGGAAACAGCAACAAAATTAGCTGGGTCTAAAACAAGTTGCATGTGAACAAATTATCAGGAAAAACCAAAATGCTGATGCAAAAAAGAAGAGAGATGAGGACAACTAAAGATGATGTGACTTCCAAAGTGGAATATATAGAGCTATGCAAGACAGTACGAAAAAGTATCACTGAAGACGTAAGGAAATTCAACTGTGAACTAGTAAGGAAAGCAATCGAAAGCAACCAAAACCTAAGGATAGCAAAGGGACATCTCAGTAAGGGAAGAAAACAGATTATGGCACTGAGAAAAGAAGATGGTTCTGTAACAAGAAATAGAGGCGAAATTTTGACAAGAGTGAAAGATTTCTACTCCAAATTATATGAAAGGGATGATACATGTACTCCAGACATCATTAAAGGTACCAGTACCAGAGTTCTTCTAGTCCTCCCAGCAGAAGTTGCACATGCAATCAAGAACATGAAGCGGGGAAAAGCTCTAGGAGAAGATGGAATTACTGTAGACATCATACAAGAAACAAGTGGAGGAGAAATCGAAACAGTACTCGCCCAAATTTTCACTCGATGCCTTAATGGAGCTAAGATTCCTGGGGATTGGAACAACGCTACAATGATCTTGCTACATAAAAAAGGTGACATTGAGGATCTCAGGAACTACAGACCTATCAGCCTCCTATCAGTGGTTTATAAAATCTTCACTAAAGTTCTTTCACACCGCTTGAAGGTGACACTGGACGTGGCTCAACCGAGAGAACAAGCTGGATTCAGGAGTGGCTACAGCACAATAGATCATATCCACGTACTGAGAGAACTAATTGAAAGAGCGAGGGAATATGAACTTCCATTGTGCATGGCTTTTATCGATTATGAAAAAGCCTTTGATTCGGTGAAACGATCAGCAGTTACCATGGCTTTGAAATCCTGCGGTATTCAAGATGCATACATTAATATAATTAATAACATCTATGAAAATGCAAGTGCAAAGATTCGGCTGTTTGAAAATACAACACACATAAAAATTGGAAAAGGAGTGAGACAAGGTGACACCATATCTCCGAAGCTCTTTAATGCCACATTGGGAAATGTCTTTCAATCACTGAACTGGGAAAACAAAGGGATGAAGATTAATGGAGATAATGTAACTCACCTTCGTTTTGCTGATCATTTTTGCAGCTACCCCATTAGAGCTGCAGAGTGTGATCCAGGAACTTGCTCACAAGAGTAAAGAAGTGGGATTAAAAGTGAACTCTCAGAAGACAAAAGTGATGTACAATGCTTTTACAAAAAATGAAGATTTATCGATTGATGGGGGAAAGCTGGAGACAACCAATACCTACATTTGTCTTGGACAGCAGATATCAAGTGAAGGTCACATTGATGAAGAAATTAATCGGGGTATAAAACTTAGCCTGGAGAGCTTTTGGAAGAAACAGTATAATTTTCAAGAACAATATGCCATTATGTCTTAAAACAAAAGTGTTTGATCAATGCATCCTTCCAGTGCTTACGTATGGTGCAGAGACGTGGACCTTAACTAAAAGAGACATACAAAGACTACAGACAACTCAAAGACACATTCAGAGATGCATGCTTGGTGTAACCAGGAGAGATAAGAAGAGGAACTCGTGGATCCGAAAAATGACAAGAGTGGATGACATCATGATCAGAGTTAAACCCCTGAAATGGCAATGGGCTGGACATACTGCCAGAAGGACAGACCATCGATGGACAGCCGAAATTTTAGATTGGATTCCAAGGGACAGGAAAAGACCCAGAAGAAGACCACATGGAACATGGGTGGATGAAATTCGAAAGCATGCGGGAGTGATAGGGAGGAGACTGGCACAAGACAGACCGTTGTGGAGGAAACTTGGGGAGACCTTCGTCCAGCAGTGGATTGATAATGATTGACAATGATGATGATGATGATTAGGTAGACGTGCTGCCATCTATTGACCGATACGAAATACGGTATTCAACTAGAAACTGCACATATTCCTAATGGTATAGTGCACAAAATTACTTTACCTTCCTATTCAATATGATCATTTGTCACATATGTTAAGTAATCTCACAGTGAATTTCTTAGAAAGCAGAACTTTCCACGATATAATTCAATATGATCATTTGCAGTGGTGGCTTCTCAGGTGAAGTAGGTGCAACGCCTCTCCACCTATTTTACTCAAAATAAAGTTTTATTCAGTATTTTTTACAATATATTCCTTTTTGCCTTTATTCAGTTCCAAAATACTCAAAATTTTGGATAGATATTAATTCACATGGCGCGCTCAATACGGAAAACAAATCCTTATACGCAAAACAGTGCAAGTGAATAGCCGAAATGAGACTGCTTGGAAGTCTGCAGTTGTCCGCCGAGTTGCCATGGTAACCGTGACGTCACCCTCCCCAATCTGCTCGCTCAAATGAAGTGTTTCAGCTCACGCGCCTTACCTCTGCATCTTTCAGTTTTTGAGCGTAAAGTCGTGAGAGATCAGGGCGGAGCGTGTGTTAATTTTTTTTTTGTTTTGTTTTGTTTGGCCCTGCTTACTTTTTAGTAATAAACATTCGGCGTGGAATAAAGACGGATTCTCAGATTAATTAAACGTAACACGGTCACTTCATAAACATCGTGATTCTAGCGAACACCTGAAATGCGGATTAATGTTAAGGAATTTTGAAAAAATTCAAAACACCATTGCCGATGCTCTGAGGGAAAATGCTAGTCTTTTGAAAAACGCATTTTAACGAAACCGTTCGTTTAAATAGACTTTTCCTGCAGACAGTGATTGACACAGTATTAGTCTATACTGTATTTGAGCAAACAAGAACTAGCATTCCATGGCCATGACGAAAGAATGGGCTCGATAAATCGTGGAAATTTCATTGAATTACTTTCATTGTTGATATGAAGAAGTTCTTTAGAAATTGAAAATCAATACGAAAGGATAAAAAACTATTCAAAATGAATTAATTGAATGTATTTCTGAATATATAAACGATCACGTCAAAAATTAAATAATTTTTGATTGTTGATTCGGAAGGTGTATTGGCTGAGGGATTTTTGGGTTTCCATGATGTGAAGGAAGATAGAACGTCAGGAGCTTTATACAAAATGCTAGACAAAATTTTGGAACAGTCTGATTACCAACACAAATAAATAGGACAATGTTACGATGGGGCAAGTATAATGTCTGGACACTTTAATGGACTACAGAAAAAAAAGTCAATGATAAAGCTTCTCAAGCTGTTTTTGTTTATTGCTTAGTTCATGGTTTGAATCTTGTATTACACCAGAGTTTTTCTAAAATTTCTAGGTGTCGAATACTTTTCGCAAGCCACATCGGAATTGCTTCGTTTGCTCACCATTCTGCGAAGCAGTCTTATACACTTATATCAACAACCGCAAGATGATTGATTGATTGATTGATTTGAGGTTTAACGACCACCGTGAGCAACTCAATGGGCTATAAGCAGTCGCCCGTCCCTAATTTAGGGTCACTGGTTCCAGGGAAGGGAGAGAGCCAGTGCCGTAAGACAAACACAACATCCATGCCTCATCGGGATTCGAAACCGGACCCCGTTCGGACGAATGATCAGAGGCCATCGCTTAGACCACTGCGCCACCGGGGCGGCAAAACCGCAAGATGCAGACCAACCATAGCAGAAACTCGATCGTCCTCCACTTCGAAATTAATTAGTGTAGTTGTTGAAGATTGGAATAAATTTAAGGAAGTGTTCGGATTTCTGACGAATAGCGAATAATCAGACAATAAATCAATTCATCTTGCCAAGGGGCTTTTGAATGATATTAACACTTTCGAATTTACATTTTTATCTCCACCGATCTATTATTCGAACTTTTGAAGATAAAATAACTAAACATAAACTACTGTGTAACTCAAATTAAAAAAAAACAAAAAAACTTGTGAAATTTTGAGCCATAAAAGGAACGGTGAATTATTTGAAGCACAGTTTGGAAAAGCTAGCAAAATCACAGAAATAAGCACGGGGGTATGCTGCTCTTACACAGGAAGCAATTTTTCAAAATTATAAACAATTGTATTTTAAAATTTGGACCTTATTCTTACGGAAATGGATATAAGATTTCATGACTGTAAGAAACTTCAATTTGTCTGACTTGCTGACGCAACCAAATTCGAATAATTTAATGCATGCTTTCCCTCTCGCGCTCTTGAAAATCTACATTTTTACGGAAACATATTTACTAAACACAGCGCCTTAAAAATGAACTGAGTCTTGTATATGCCGATGAAAAATTAAGGAATATATTGACTCAAGAACTCCTTCGAGTGTTTCACGGAGACAAAGACATTTTTACAGAAGATTATAAATTGGTTTTACTCAGTTTAACAATTCCATCTACAAGCGTGCCAGTGGAAAGAAGTTTTCTTAAAAGAATACAAACTTGCTCAAGAAACACTAGTTCCCAAGATAGACTTACTTCTGTGGCAAATATTTCTATTCAGGAAGACATTTTATTGATGCTCACGAAGAAACAACCATCTAACCATCTTATGACGACATAATCGACAAATCTGCAGCTTTAAAAGGAAGAAAAATTGATTTAATATTAAAAATAAGTAAGTCCCTATTAAGGGATCTTCATTGTAGACAGTAGATATATTTTCATACTGCTCTTGTATCTCTTCACCTATTTTTCCAACCACGAGCCGCCACTTATCATTTGTCACATAGCGTATGTAACCTCACAATTAATTTCTTAGCAAGCAGAACTTCCCCCAATAGAAGACAGTGTTCCTGTCAAGGAGGTTAGAAGTAAGAGGATGTGGCATCAGCCCCTCTCCCTGTACTTCTGGCGTGACGCCACTTTTTATCAGCTGACTACGCCAATGCGCCCAACCTAAGAATCTCCTGCATATCTCTATAGGGAAATCTCAATTTTGAACGGGTTTTTCGGACCCTTACTCTACCCATACAGGCATGAAAAAAAATTGAAGCTGAAATATTCATTCCCATAATAAAAAATTTCCAGAAAAAACAGGAAAATATGTGTTGGTATTTCTTTAAAAAATTCAACAAAATAATGATTTTTTGAGCGGAAGTGCATAGTGCGCATGGTTACTTACTGTCCATATGCAAGTAACCATGTATACCGCCCATGTGCAAGTAACCATGTTTAAAATATAACCAAAAGCCTAATGTTAAGAAATAAGAAGAACGAAATATGCCTTCTTTCCATCCTTGGTTTGCGTGCGCTAAGCAAAACTGTAAAGCCACAGGAAGTGACGTCACGTTCCCAAACTCCCGTAGCACAGACTCCCTCCGCCTCAGAAAGAGGACAGAAATAGCTGATCTGTTTTTGCTTCACTCAAAACGGGTCCCTTCACCTCCTCTTCTTCTAACTACCTTGGTTCCTGTTACGTGACTCTCCTTATAGGCCCCGCCTTCTCGCAGTCTCCAAAGTAGCTCTGAACCAATCGCGTTACGGAAATGGCCTTAACCGCGATTCCGTACTTTCACTTGTGAAATACGCGGCCCGGTCCGAAGGGGGTCCCATATAAAATTTTCGTAAAATCTACAGTTTTCAATTTAGAACCACCTAATTTGGTATACTACCTCATGGTGCTCTAACTTAGACTTTAGACTGTTTTTGGAAGTGGTCGAAGCCCGGGGTCGAGAGGCTCCCATAGAAAATTTTCCTAAAATATACAATTTTCAATTTAGAACATCCAAATTTGGTATACTACCTCATAGTGCTCTAACTTAGAAGGTGATGGTTTTTGGCATGAGTAGGGGCCCGGTCCGAAGGGGGGGGCTACAAATTTTTCGTAAAATCTACAGTTTTCAGTTTAGAACCACTAAATTTGGTATACTACCTCATGGTGCTCTAACTTAGACCGTAGACAGTTTTTGGAAGTGGTCGGAGCCCGGGGTAGAGGGGCCCCCATAGAAAATTCTCCTAAAATATACAATTTTCAATTTAGAACCACCAAATTCGGTGTACTACCTCATGGTGCTCTAACTTAGAAGATGACGGTTTTTGGCCCGGGTGGAGGAGGACGAGGTTTAACGATTTAACGACCACCGTGAGCAACTCAATGGGCTATAAGCAGTCACCCGTCCCTAATTTAGGGTCACTGGTTCCAGGGAAGGGAGAGAGCCAGTGCCGTAAGACAAACACAACATCCATGCCTGATCGGGATTCGAACCCGGACCCCTTACGGACGAATGATCAGAGACCAACGCCTTAGACCACTGCGCCACCGGGGCGGCCCCGGGTGGAGGACCGGTCCGAAGGGGGCCCCTACAAAATTTTCGTAAAATCTACAGTTTTTCATTTAGAACCACCAAATTTGGTGGTCCATCACCTTCTAAGTTAGAGCACCTCATAGTGCTCTAACTTAAAAGGTGATGGTTTTTGGCATGGGTGGAGGCCCGGTCCGAAGGGGGGCCCTACAAAATTTTCGTAAAATCTACAGTTTTCAATTTAGAACCACCAAATTTGGTATACTACCTCATGGTGCTCTAACTTAGACCGTAGACAGTTTTTGGAAGTGGTCGGAACCACAGCCCCCTAAATGTTTCAACAGGCCCTGGTGATTGCAGCGCAGGTGTTGTATGACGTCACGAGCGGCGGCGGTCAAAATTTAAAACCGCAATGAATCGGTAGTTCAAGATTCTTTGATTACTACTTGCTATGCTGGTCGGTTTGGTGACTGTGGAGTGTGTATATTAGTAATTCAAGTTATGTGCTAACATCTTCTTACTGTGTCAGGTGAGGTGTTTTATGAATTTGTTTGGACAGTCGTAAATCCTGCCAAGGAAGTGTTGTGTACCCAAATGTAAAGCTAACTACGATGTAACCGAATCTAGGTCTGTATTTCGGTTTCCAAAAGACATTTCTCAGCAAAAATTGTGGGAAAGAAAGATTCCTCGGGAAAATCTTGTTGTAACCAATCAAACAGTTGTTTGTGAAGCACATTTTAGAGCGGAAGATATTATTAAAGTCGACACTGTTAGAAGGCCAGATGGTTCATTATTAAGTGTTCCACGAAAAGCACCAAAATTAGCTCCTGATGCTGTACCATGCATTTTCCCAAACTGTCCAAATTACTTGTCAGACCACCAAAAAAGCGAAAAACACCGGAAGAGAGAAGAGCAGAATGTGAAACTAGGCATGAAGCAACTTTTGCTAAATTTTTGAAGGATGATATGATAGTAAGCTATGCGGAGTTTGTAGCAGATATCAGTATTAAGCTACCGTCCCATATAGAACTGTGGAAAACATTGCAAGAGTCATCTTTTGTTTTCTACAAAATTGATGTGACAAACTGTCCATTTATTACAGTCAGCATCAAGGTAAAACCAAGTCTAGAGGTATCAGTATTTCTACAGTCAGATAAAGTTTCAAAAAATAAATTAAAGTGGATTGTAGGATCTGATTGCATTTTAAAAAGATGGTCCCAGCTAGAAAATTTATTGAGTCATTTTGGGGGAAACACTGTGCCACAGATACCAACAACTTTGTATTGTTTGGATAGAGCTGTCGAATGGCTTCATAACTGTTTGAGTCCCTGATACTACTAGTTACAACCAGGAAGAACTACAAGAAAAGATTTCCTTTTTTATAAATCAATTAGAATTGCTGACATTAAAAAAGCATAGGTACTCTTGGCTAACATTAGCATGGTCTTTCTCAATTTTTATTCGGTCTTCACTGATATACAATGAGCTATACCGCAATAGTTATTTAACGTTACCTCATGCTAGAAATCTAAGGAATTATAGTTCATTTCTGAATGTGAATGAAGGAATATCAGATGAACATCTTAAGTATTTTAAGACAAAAGCTTCAAAAATGGAGTGTTCTGAACGGACTGTAAATTTGTTATTGGATGAAATTGCTGTCGAGCACCTAATAACCTATAAAGGTGGTAAGATTACAGGGTTGTCTCAAAACAAACAACTGGAGGAAGCCAACAGTATTCAAGCATTCATGATATCCTCCCTCTTATCTAAGACTTCAGAAATAGTTGCTTTAGCTCCTGTAAAAAACATGACATGTAATGACTTAGAGAATATGACTAAAAGGATATTGTTGCTTCTGAAAGAAGCTGGATTTGTTGTTTTAAGTATAATAAGTGATAACAACAGGATAAACAGAAATATGATGGAAAAACTATGTGTTGGAAAACTGATGTATAGTTTAACAGAACACTTTGCACAGCCAGTCTTTCTGCTTTTTGATACTGTGCACATTCTCAAAAGTGTGAGGAACAATTGGCTGAATCAAGAGAACAATGGAAGGACCTTGATTTATCCAGATTTTGATGACCACGAAAAGGTGAAGCATGCATCATTAGACAGTTTAAAACTATTATATGAGGAAGAAAAGGATGATGTTGTTAAATATGCTCCAAAGCTAACTTACAAAGCTTTATTTCCTTCAAATTTCGAAAGACAAAAGGTATCGCTTGCACTGCAAATATTTGATGTTACAAATGTTAGTGCATTAAAACTGAAGAGTTCTACTTCTCTAAATGAAGATACTGTAGATTTCCTAAATATCATTATTGCTTGGTGGAAAATTGGGAATGTGAAGACTACGCTCAAGGGAAAACACAAACGTGATCTTTGGTGTGATCCATTCCGCAGTGTTGATGACCAGCGTATATCTTTACTGGAAAAATATGTAAGCTGGTTTAAAGCCTGGAAGAATATGAATCTGAAGGCACGCCAACGCTGTCTTTCTGCCGAAACTATTTTTTCTATTACTCATACCACTGGGACATTTATTAAGCTTATAATATATTTACTGTCAGAAATGAAATTGTCTTATGTTCTCACAGGAAAATTTCAAACAGATAAGTTGGAAGCACACTTTAGTTTTTACAGGCAGCTGAGTGGAGCTAATTATAATATTTCTGTTAAGGATGTGCTTGAATCTGAGAAAAAATGCAGCTTAATGTAGTACTGCATCTGCGCTCCTCTAGGTATGGCCAAGTTCCTGTCATTGATTTTTTAACAGAGTTTGTTGATTCTCAAAATAATGTAAGTACTAGCATGGAAGCTCTCGATGAAATTGAGGCAAATCTTTTCACAAACATTTCGTATTGCGTACTAGATGCACCTGAAGAAATCAAGCCTGTACTTGTGTATCTTGCTGGTTATTCTGCCTATAAAACAAAGCTTAAATTGTCATGCAAGAACTGTCATACTTCTATAATTAAGGATAAGTTAATAGATCTTGATATTGCATCATCTTATGATTTTGTATACCTAACTGGGGTAGATCGTGGGGGTCTCAGTTATCCTGAAGATTCGGTGGTGACAGCAACGGTTTCATGTTACTGTGTGTTTTTATGGTTACTTAGTGAAGAAAATGGGTCCAAGTTTTTGGGTTGCTCCCATCAGAAAGAAATTCTTTTTCAGTTAACTCTGCAGCAGCTGTAGGAGTGTGAGAATTACTGCACTTGTGGAAAATCATCTTTAGATGTTCTACAAATGTGCCTTAAAGTAATATGCAACATTTTACTAAACAATTACAGCAAAGTGCGAAATGATAAGCTTCATGAAACAAAAAGTTTATGCAAATTAAAAAGAAAGAAAGTTGCAAAATAATTGCACAAGTAAAAAATAATAATAATGAGGCCTGGACCTATACAAAATAGTGTTTAGCCTGCTTTTGCTAATGAAACCATTGCTTTTCATTTTTGTGATTGTCCATGATAAATTAACAATAAAATAATTTTCTTACCAGAGTTTACTTTCATCAACTTGCTCCTTATATGGCCAACATTTAAAGAATTTGAAACTTCCGGGTTGGATTGCTCTTCCCGGGGAGCGAAGTCAAAATAAGGTAAGTTTTAAATTGTATGGTCCCCTGCCAAATAATCAAATGTAGTGTGTCCACTTGGACTGTAAGGCATATTTTGGTAGTCAAATTAAATCCAGTAAAACCTAGAAAATCTGGCATCGACAGGACCGGACAAGTGCCGGATTTATGAAGCTGTCCAAAAATTGTGTATTGGGCGTTATGTAAAGCATGTACTTACACGTAACAGGTCACTTTAATGAAAATTTGCGCGTCCACGCCTTATAAATAAGCAGGGGTCGTGCTGCCAATCGTATTCTTTACAATTTGTGAAAAAAAACATTTTGGCGAAAATATTGGCGATTACCTTTTTGTACTATTTTTTTATAAAAACTAGAAAAAATTGAATTTGGCGAATGGTTAGGCAAAAACTAGAAAAAAAAAAGCCAGAGCAACTGCTAGGGCTGGGCGATGTATCGATACTTCGCGAAAACACGATGTGCATTTTTCATGGATGTTACGCAAGGTACTTAGAAGAGAGAGGTAGGACAAAGATTGTGAACAAACAGCGGGAGGTCCTCCCCTCCGTGGACGATGTGACGTCAGCTGGTTCCTTCTGTGGCTCCACGTGCTTTACAACGAATGTGAAAAGGGAACTAGCAAAGATTCATTTTACAGTTGTGTGTTTGTTTTAAATACGAAAATGTTTTGAACAAACTTAAAATCGAGATAATATAATTTCTTTTGTTTTATGAAAATACACAGATGCAACATTGCTTTCGTTTTAAACAGCTAATTTTAAATTCCTTGCGCATGCTGTGCGAAGCAAATCAATTTTTACTATGTGGAATATTTCGATTTAGTGTTGCACATGTAAAATGACTTATGCCAGAAGATTTATGCCATGAAATTTACATTTCAAATTGTTTGTATGTTAAACTGTTGACAATGAAAAAAATCATACGTTATTCAGATTGTTGCTAGTGGTGGGAACTTTGCTTCCATTCTTTCATTTTCTTTTCCTCTCTTGATAAAGAAGAATTTCTTCTGTCAGGATCTTTTCGTTTCATAGACTTACTTCCTTGACTGAAAAGAATTTAGATGTTTCATGCGGGAAAACGTTCGGGCTCGCGAATATGTTTTAATTACTCGTGGATCAATATCCGGAAACTTGACTAGTAGTTTTTCTTGCAGTTTTCTAACTATTTCTTTCACTTTAGAGAGGCCATTACCATGAATTTCGGAGAAAACGGTTTCAAAATGATTTAAAGTTTTTACCCAATCTTTGTTCGGTATCATAAGGGCAGCCCTTGACAAAAATTCGATCCATCCTTTCTGGTTTGTATTCTGCGCCTGAAATTCATACGTACATAGATTTTGATCTTTGTGTTTATACGCCAAGCTGCCAGCAAAATATCGTATCGCTTCCGGTCTCTCTTCACCTCTTTCTACAGATAGTTCATATGGGATGTGCTTTATTTCATTACCTGTTTCGTCATCCGTACTAGTTGTTGGGAATTCTTTATCACAAAAGTCAAAAAATAATGTCGCACTGAGTATTTTGTCGCTGTCATTTTGGACATTACAGTTCACAGGCAAAGGAAGGTTCGAACCAAGAGCAGCATTTTCAGTCCTGCTTTGATGTCTGTTGGAAGTGGATGCATGTAAAACTGTCCTAAACCCCTAACTTGAGAGAAGATATTTTCTAACACATCTTGATTTAATCTGCTCGTCATAACATATTTCACATTGAATGCTGCTACATCATCATACAGTCCGTATAAGCTCCTAATAGAAACAAAAATTCCTTTTTGAAAGAGAAACATGGTTTTTCTACCAATGACCCTTAAATTAGAAATAATTTGTTCCATTTTGTGTAAAAGTTGGTTTTGCTCAGTAATATTGTTTCTGTAGGCTGAGATATATTTACTTTTTTTCGCAACCGGCATTCTTGAATTGAAAACATCAGAGAAATAATTTACGATCTGTGAAAAATCAGAGGCAATAACTTCATCCGGGAGAAATTTTTTTAGTAACGTAGCAGTATGAGTGGAAAATAATTGTGCAGCAAAATTAACCCTTTGCCTTTCGTTTCCCCTTACTTCCAAGAGTTTTATCGTAAGTTTCGGGCATAGTCGCATTTCATCACTATCATATTTTAACATTTTGTCAATTAAATTAGCTGTAATAAGTTTTCCACCAATCTGATAGCCTTGGTCTATAAAATAGTTCCTCAGAATTTTTTATCATATGTGGGGATATCAGCAAATGCCCAAATCTTTCTTTCATTATCCCACGGATTTTGAATAAATGTTTGAGTGACAGTAATTCCCATCGCTTTCCATAAACTATTAAAATATAGATAGAAATCATATATATATATATACAGTACATATATACGTGAAAAAAAAATCAGACAATTCGAGAAACCTGATCAGTCAACAAACAGATCAAGTTACAATGCAAAGAAAGCACTAGGCGAAGGGGTTGACCTTGTATTACAGCGTCTTTCCTCAAACGGGGGCTCGGAACCAGCTGACGTCATGATTCCTAGAAGCAGCGAGGGGGAAGACCGCACAAAATCTTTGACCTACTTCTCTCTTCTAGTACCTTGGATGTTACGGGTTTTCGTAACATCGATGTAAAATTTTGTAACTACGATACATTGTGAAGGCGATTTCCGTGATGCATCATGAAGGCCGATGTAGATGTCATTACACGATCGAATCCACATACTGCCACCAAGCATAGATCATCATCACACGTTCGTCGTGCATTTCAAATTCAAACATACATACCGATTCATTGCCTCATTGGACCGCGTCACTTCAGTGCGACCCAATGAGATGACGAATTTGAGAAACCTGATATTACACGTAGGCAACTATCGGCAATCCGCACGCTGAGATCGGATGATCTTGTCATGTGTTGTTGAGACGGTGCACCGGGACATTTACATGGTTATTGGTGAAACATCAGATGTTCTCACGAAAACGAAATTAAAAAAATGCCAAATTTCTGAAGTTGCCGGTTTTCTGGATTTTTGAGGTTTCACTGTATTACAAAATATTCTGCACAGTAGAACTTCAGAATGACCCAGAAAAGCCTTTTTATCGATTTTTTTCCCGGAAAATTCCAATGAAATCATTTTTTTTTCGAAGTGTGAAACAAAGCAAGCACTTTTGTCGTTAAATATATGGAAATAATTTTTTTCAAGATTTTAAAGTATCGGAACATAAACAATACTTTTTCCAAAATGCAGCACTGACGGTACCACTTCGAATGACTCGGAACTAAAAATTTTATTTTTTATTTTTTTTTTTGCTAGATAATGCACATTTTTTAGAAAAAAAAATTCATTTACCATATGTTTCACTTACTTTTTAAAATCTTATTCACATTTTTAAAATCTGGACTTTTCGTTATGCCATACTATTTGGTGTTCATGACGGATGAATCAGTTTTCTTGAATGCACCTGGTTCTCTGGACCGAGGAGAACCACGTGCATTCTATTATTAAAAAACAATCATCCACAAATACATGTTCTATACAACGTTATGCATTTTTTTCCTGTCGATATAAATTTACAATATTTATATGAGAAAGTTAGGCGAGTGCAGTTTTTTCCTTTGGCATCCGTTTATTTGTCTGTATGTATGCACGATAATTCATGAACAGATTAAGCTAAGAATTTAAAACTCGAGATTTATGATCTCCTCTACAACCGTAGTAAATCATAAACAAAATTTCGATTTAGATTAACACTGGCCAAAAGCCATCTTAAAGCAAATTTCCATGCCTGGCGTCAGCTACAAATTTCAAATTTAGTTTTGGACATATTACCACAGCACAAGGTATTAATTTTGTTGAATTTAAATGAAATCAGTCAAATAGTGTTTGATTTAAGAAGGAAACGGCTGAGAAAATTTTTAAGGCTACTTGTGCAGTGGTTTGAGTCACAAACTCCAAAATTGCCATTTGGGATTTTGGGCAAAGGAAATTGTTTTACAAATTTTGAATGAAATGGGTCTAAGGGGGTATGATTTAAAAAGGCACCCCTGGAATCGAACCCCAGAACTCTCGATAACCACTCGAATGGGGTTTGATCCCACAGGTGCCGAACCACAATTTTTCAGTTGCTATGCGTTAGTTGTAAAATAACGTGGACAGAGCGATGACATCGTCCAATTACATTATCTCCACGTACTTGATATATATTCATCATTTCTATCGCCCATTGTATTTATCAGTTCTACAATTAAAAAGGCTGTGTTATATGCCACCAGATGGAGACATCTCAGTTGCTGAGACCATCAATAGGGTTTGTGTATTCAGATGCTGACTGATATAACCACATATGGCGCTGAGAATTGTTCGGCGCACTGGCGTAAATTCGAACGCACTCGACTGGTTATCGATAGTTCTGGGGTTCGATCCCAGGGGTGCTGAACCACATTTTTTCAGTTGCTATGCGTTGGTTGTAAAATAACGTGGACAGAGCGATGACATTGTCCAATAACATATATATTTTTTCGGTATTTAGGAATTATTAAAGAGTACTTGACATACAGATTTTGAAATAAATAAGTCACTGGGTTTAATTTAAAAGAAATCGGTCATAAATTTCCTAATGTGTTATCTCAAGAATCACTTGAGTTGGAACATCCTACTGAAATATAAACATCTCTTTATGCAATAAATGTTAACCTATGTGAATTAAAAATGGCAATGCATCGCTAATTTATATCTGTTCCGTTATCATTGATTTCAGCTTACGTTTGCTCAATTTCTCATTAGTTAAACCCAAAATTACTGTTCACAACTTCAATTAAATTTTCGGTAATTTGTTTTTTTCATTTTTATACAAGGTTAATAGTTGAAAATAAGACCACATATAATCTAAGGGTAGTAGCGCTTCCATAGCTGCCATGGACTCCTCGCTCATGATGATATTAATTGCAATCAATTTAATTTGGGCTTGGGCTTTTTTCGCAGGTACACATACCAGTATGGCACACGTGATATAAACATAATAAATTTCACACTACAGATGGTACACGAAAACCACCTAAACTTGATTGTGCATCTGGCAGGTTATGGAATGCGCTAGTAATTTATATTATTAGTTATCAGGATTTTAGATACAAATTTTACTTACCACCATCTGTATGCTTTTCTGCAATAACAATATCTTTTAGTCTTATAAGGGGGAGTCATTTAGGTTTTTTTTTGTTGATGGCTAAACAACAGCCATCAACAATAAAAAAAACTAAATGACTCCTTATAAGACTAACTGATGTTATTATTGCAGCATATGGTGGTAAGTAAATGTGTTATAAGCCTGTTTTACTATTTGCAGTTATTCTAATGCCATCTATCACCACATTGATATGAAATTAGTGCATGAGCATAATATACTGGATATTGGCAAACATTATTTTAGAAAAAAATCCCAACAACATAATATCGGTTGTGGCCAATTTATTATTCATGGTACAGATGATTGTGTTAAGTTTAATTGCGACATCAGTGATGTGAATTATGGGCATACCAAGTTTGTTTATATATACTTACTAATTTATTTTGTATTTTATTTTATTCGATTGGCATATGTTTGCTGTTTATATTAAGTTAGTAAAAGAAACAATGCAAAACTTTTTTTCAAACCTGAAAACCTAGCAAAACACTTTATCCCGAATGTCAACGGAATATTTAGGTATTTATTTTAAAGATCAATTACATTAATTAACTCATTTTTAGCGTTTTTATAATCGCTTAACGGAATTTATTTATTTTTGCGATATCGAGTCCTGGTATACGTAACCATTAAAAAATTAAGTGCATTTTCATATAAAACTGCTACTATTTTAAAACGCCGTCAGCGACCGATAATTTTCATCTTTAAAATATCCGATGCCTGAGAAATATATTTGCAGTTCAAAACAAATGCTAATAGAATTGCATCGCTTAAATAACCACGAGCTCTTGGCTCAAGCTGTGAAACGTTTTCGTCTGGAGAAAGCTGGTTCCGCCGCCGTTCGTGATGTCACAAAACGATCGCCCAGGCCTGAGTCAGTATCTAGGGGGCTGTGTCGGAACCCGGGGTCGAGGGGCCCCATAGAAAATATTCGTAAAATATACAGTTTTCAATTTAGAACCACCAAATTTGGTGTACTACCTCATAGTGCTCTAACTTAGAAGGTGACGATTTTTGGCATGAGTGGAGGCCCGGTCCGAAGGGGGTCCCTACAAAATTTTCGTAAAATCTGCAGTTTTCTGTTTAGAACCACCAAATTTGGTATTCTACCTCATGGTGCTCTAACTTAGACCGTAGACAGTTTTTGGAAGTGGTCGGAGCCCGGGGTCGAGGGGCCCCATAGAAAATTTTCCTGAAATATTTAGTTTTCAATTTAGAACCACCAAATTTGGTGTACTACCTCATAGTGCTCTAACTTAGAAGGTGATGGTTTTTGGCATGGATAGAGGCCCGGTCCGAAGGGGGGGGGGGCTACAAAATTTTCGTAAAATCTACAGTTTTCAGTTTAGAACCACTAAATTTGGTATACTACCTCATGGTGCTCTAACTTAGACCGTAGACAGTTTTTGGAAGTGGTCGGAGCCCGGGGTAGAAGGCCCCCCATAGAAATTCTTCTAAAATATACAATTTAGAACCACCAAATTTGTTGTACTACCTCATGGTGCTCTAACTTAGAAGGTGACAGTTTTTGGCCTGGGTGGAGGCCCGGTCCAAAGATGGCCCCCTACAAAATTTTCGTAAAATCTACAGTTTTCAATTTAGAACCTCCAAATTTGGTATACTACCTCATGGTGCTCTAACTTAGACCGTAGACAGTTTTTGGAAGTGGTCGGAGCTCGGGGTCGAGGGGCCCCCATAGAAAATTTTCCTAAAATATTTAGTTTTCAATTTAGAACCACCAAATTTGGTGTACTACCTCATAGTGCTCTAACTTAGAAGGTGATGGTGTTTGGCATGGGTAGAGGCCCGGTCCGAAGGGATGGGGCCTTACAAAATTTTCGTAAAATCTACAGTTTTCAGTTTAGAACCACTAAATTTGGTATACTACCTCATGATGCTCTAACTTAGACCGTAGACAGTTTTTGGAAGTGGTCGGAGCCCGGGGTAGAGGGGCTCCCATAGAAAATTCTCCTAAAATATACAATTTTCAATTTAGAACCACCAAATTTGGTGTACTACCTCATGGTGCTCTAACTTAGAAGGTGACGGTTTTTGGCACGGGTGGAGGCCCAGTCCGAAGGGGGCCTCCTACGAAACTTTCGTAAAATATACAGTTTTCAATTTCGAACCACCAAATTTGGTATACTACCTCATGGAGCTCTAACTTAGACCGTAGACAGTTTTTGGAAGTGGTCGGAGCCCGGGGTCGAGGGGACCCCACAGAAAATATTCGTAAAATATACGGTTTTCAATTTAGAACAACCAAATTTGGTGTACTACCTCATAGTGCTCTTACTTAGACCGTAGACGGTTTTTGGGACGGGAGGGGTTCGAGGGGGCCCCATATAAAATTTTCGGCAGTTTACGCTGTTTCTTCAAATTAAAGTGCAGTTCTCGCTTGCCTTACGTAGAACGTTTTCTCAAAATTGTTTGGAGTTCCCAATTCTACTCTGAAAAAAAAATATATGCCAAGAAACAGCGATCTTTATTCATACTACCCCCCACCCATCGTTGAACTTTTGTGGCCAGTTGCCTTAAACTCGTTTTTTTTTGGTTGGAGGTGTAACGACCACCGTGAGCAACTCAATGGGCTATAAGCAGTCGCCCGTCCCTAATTTAGGGTCACTGGTTCCAGGGAAGGGAGAGAGCGAGTGCCGTAAAACAAACACAACATCCATGCCTCACCGGGATTCGAACCCGGACCCCATTCGAACGAATGATCAGAGGCCATCGCTTAAACCACTGCACCACCGGGGCGGCTTAAACTCGTATGAACCGGCATGAAAATTCCGACAAACAAAAGAACTCCTTCCCGTCATTAGTCACTGAAAAACTGCCACACATAATTCGCAAACTGGGAAAACTGATACACATTCAAAGTGTTCCTCGGAGGAACAACAATTTGTGTTCGGTCCTTTAATGAAAAGCATGTGGCAGTTTTCCAAAATGCTGAATGATGTGTGGCAGTTTTCGTGTGTGACGGTTTATCGGAGACCAAGAATTTTAGATTCTTTTTTTTTTTTTTTTTTTGATTGGAGGTTTAACGACCACCGTGAGCAACTCAATGGGCTATAAGCAGTCGCCCGTCCCTAATTTAGGGTCACTGGTTCCAGGGAAGGGGGAGGGCCAGTGCCGTAAGACAAACAAAACATCCATGCCTCACCGGGATTCGAACCCGGACCCCTTTCGGACGAATGATCAGAGGCCAACGCCTTAGACCACTGCGCCACCGGGGCGGCGAAAGTTCTTTGGATCGAATTAAAACTTTAAATTAAAAAAATCCCGTATCAGCGGCGGGGTACATTCGATTTAGGACGAAACAAGATAGTAATTCCGCAACTTCATGTATGTTTGAAATGTGAAAAGATGAAGGAGAGTAATAAGACTGCAGGAAAAAATATCTGATCTTGAAAGTGTACTAGATGCTTTAAAGAATGAGAAACGCGAGATTATTAAATATCTCTGCACAAATCAGAAATACATATATCATTACAAGGTTCTGGTCAAAACAAATTATCCAACTCAAAAAGCAATTAAAAGAAATTAAGAGAAACTATAGTACGTTGGAAACATTAGGTAAAGGTATCCATGATATATTTACGACGCCCAAGTGATCTTACGAAAGGAAGCAATGGATAAAATGGGCACCTGAAGATGTGTCGAAATGCATCGTAAAAAGAGCTCTCTAGAAAAATCATATATGATTTCTGGAGGGGGAAAAACATTATTCCATTACTTTGAAAAGATGGTGCGCAAAATTTACCCGTAATCCAGGCATTCAACACGATGTCCTTTTGTTGATTGGGGAAAAAAGCTATGAAAGTTTAAATCGCTCTGTAAAGCTTTATGTTTTAAGTTTGACGAAATTCCTATTGACTCTAGGCTATATTACGACACCAGAATGGACAAAATTATTTGCCCTTTCAAGAAAGCTCAATTGTTCTTAATCCGAGGATTGTTATCGCAATGGAAGCAGCCAATATTCTTTAACTTACAAATGAAAAAAATATTGCTTTTTGTTTTAATAAATCAAGGTTTGGAATCTACTGGGGTTGAACTAAAAGTTATTTCTGACTTGGGATGATGCAAAACGTTGTGGAGAGAACTTGAAATTTCTATCGACAGGTCATTTTCTGATAATCCTTTTTTTCAGGGGTCAAAAATATGGGTATTTGCTGATAATTTTAGCTTTTAGATCTTCGAATATGAAACAATCTGCTTAATGATTTCAAAACAAATATTCCTTCTGTTTTAATGTGTTCCAGTGATGTTCGTTGGATTTACTGGGGTATAAACATGGATTTAATTCCTTCCCACTCTTGCTTTGTGCGCTTAGATATCGGAGGGGATTAGATTACTCTTGCGAAGAGAGATGGCACCGCAACTATGCTACAGCCTCCCTCTTCGGGAAGCAAAGTGTGCTTCGCTAAAAGAACCAGCCTTTGTACCAATAACCCTGAGTTCTTACGCTCTTTTACCTCCTCCACATTGCGCCGTTCTGTGGAACAATAGCTAAACCACAGAGAATGGAGAGACAGAGCGTGCACAAGCCAGAGTTATGGAAATTGGTGGGCGGGGAAAAAGAACGATAGCAGAGCACCGTCGGCGCTTTATGGAACTAAACCCCACGTGCTCTCTGACGTAACGTCCCTACTGTAACGCTCATAATTCGAAATTGGTTACTTTGCTTGTTATTACTACCGTTACCACTGTGTGATTCTGTGATTATAACAACGCTTTTCGTTATTTCGTAGAAGTTATTTTCGGCGGATAATTATTTCATCTTATATATGTAGGAAATCTTTGTCTATTTTTTAACTGTTAAAAAACGATATAAGTAAAATTTATATCAGAGTAGAGCCCTTACTGTATTTTGTTTTTCGTAATTCCATTTGATCCTTCGGGCAGATGTTTACAGATGTTTGATTCGTGATACAATTATGTCAGTTTGTTACTTTTTATTTGCCATTACTTTGATATTTTTCCGTTGTTTATTTTCAAATTCCGGCAGTAGTATGTTGCGTTGACGAAGGTCTGCATTTTGAAAACGAAAGCTGCTACAGATTTATTAGTTTCTTTTAAGTCAGAGTTAGTACTTTATTTCTCAGTATAATTCCCGACTGCAAAGTGCTGTTCTTACGATTAAGAATATACGCCTAATTCCGTTACACCTACCGCAAAATTCCTCGGTCAATCACGCTACAGTGAACCTAACCAACTCGGGAAGTAAGGAAAATGGCGGCTCTTGCCGGGAAGGAAAGTCGAGAGAGACATTTGTAAACAAGTGGGAGGAGCGTAGTTGTGACGTCACTTTTAGTTCTCATTAACAGGCCGTGGGGTCGCCAACGTCTATGTGAGTTTAACATTATGCTGTTGCCATCGGACAAAGTGGAGAATTTCCTTTACGATCTTCTAGAGTGCACACTCTGTACCTCTCTTCTCTGTGAGCTAAACAACCACTCCATCTCCAGATATTTACTTGCTGCGGTTTACTTTTAAAGACCAAACCCATTGTCCTCGTTTAAAGAGGTAGTCTCGTGGGGAAGGAATCACAATGCGACGAGCACATACTAAGAATGCTTAACTCCTGAACAAGGGGTGGGTGAAAAACTTAACCATACCAATGCTTCTTCATTAGTTCCACCGCCCAAATCTAGATGGCTTTGGGAATTGTGAGCTATTCTTACAGATCACATGCCACCCAGTGACGAGACGTATTTTTCCGTTTTGTGGAAAAACAAATTTTAAGTCAAAAGTCGGAAGAACAATTTGCCACAAAATAAATGTTTTGTTGCAATTATCTTACCATTTATTAATCAATAGATGAAGCAAACTATTGATCAGTCAATAAAATGAAATTAATAAATTAAAAATAAAGGTCCTTATCATTCGCTGAAAATAACTTAAAAACAGTATGTCATGACTTAAAGGAACAGCAACCACATAAACTTGATACTTTAATTGAATCCTTACTGGATCTTTTTCACTTATATAACAGTAGACAACACAGGCGCCGACTTGAAAAATTATTGGTGGTTCCGGAAATTTTTAATCGAATTACCAATTCATTTTTCAGAGTATTTAAGTCTAATTTAAATTTCATTCAGTGAGATTATCTAGCACAATAAGACGCCTGAAATGCTAAAAATAAAGCAAATTATAGTTAATTACAGATTTTTTTTTCTGTAGATAATTATTTATTTCATTTATTTTGCTTTTGTAGGCGCGGCATTATTATATACAATACACAGATACTATGTGAATTTTCAGCTCAATTGTCTTATAAAAATAATTAAAACATGTAAGATATATTTTAAGGTTTTTTTATACCATTTAAAAATTCCAAAAAATTTTTCTTCAAGTGATTTCTGAGTTTAAATAGAGGTTAGAAGGGAGAGGACATGATATCAGCCCCATGCCCTACGTTTTCCGTGGGCTCTACTTCGTATCAATTTCCACCTTTATCACTATGACCTCGAATAGGTTCTCGTCTCCGATTGTAGAGCTAGACTTTTGTATTTTGTGGGAACCCAGGCAAACCGAAGAATTTTCTAAAGCAGGCAGTTTTAGATGCTCTTAAATAACGGTACTTGAGGTATTGTCTGTCGCGTCAAATTTTGTGAGCACGAGCAAACACTAATTCTTTCTTGAGGCACAATAAAAAGTCCGAGGGGTAAATTTCTATACACACTTTTTATATATAGTAAACGGGGAATGAATAATAAAAACCTTGAAGAATTGATAACGAAAACCAAAATTTATGCACATATGCGTACGTGTATTTTTTCCACGAAATACACGCAAAAATATTAGGGGTTCGTGGAACCCTCAACAAAATTATTGAGGGTTCAAAAACTGTCTCGAACCCACGAAGTCGTCGCCTATGCTAGACAATATAAATATATTTACACACAATATTGAGTAATCCAATAATGGATCCCGGGAGATTGGTACCCGGCAAAATGGTGCCCAGCAAACTCGTACCCATGCAGTTTTGTTCCCTCCTGTTCTATTTTAATGCCTGATTTTTCAGGATTTGGCATCATCTTCACCTCTTCTAACTATTCCGATACATTTTCCACTCTTCAAATTCGTAAATTATTTCACAAATTGAAGCAATCACGGCATTTTCCTAAAACTGAATTTTAGAAAACTCGTACCCAGGAGATTAGTACCCTTCTGTTAGTGAGACGTTACGGGGACATATACAAATTGCATTAACGGAAGGTCTTTCCTCTTTGGTGATTGTCGTTGTTGAACAGTTGTTCTCTTGGCGGAAAACTCCTATTCTTTCTTCCACCGTTAGCAAAACACACCGCATAAAACTCCTGCACCTTAGACACTGAGTCTCCACTTTATTATGACCACCTGAAAGTTTTAAGCAAATGAGCTATGGCTGCATGCTGTTGCCGCCAGAGGGCGAAGCTAGTATAAAAAGGGAAAGCTTGCGACAGTAGTAGAAGGGATTTTTGGGTGACAAGATGGGTAAAAAATGCGATTTGGCGGACTTTCAACGTGGGATGATTGTAGGAGCTCGGAGCCATGGAGCGAGTATTACCGAAACCGCCGCATTCGTGAAATGTTCCAGAGCAGCTGTTTTTAAAGTGTTTAAAGACTGGACTGTCAGTCAAAAAACTGGGTCTCTACGTGCAACGTGTGGACGTCATCGAATGGTGATTGCTCGGGCAAAACGGAGAGTGTCCAGACTGGTAACAGACAACATAAGGGCAACAGTGCAGCAAATTACAGACCATCTTAATCAAGGATCCCCTCAAATGATCTCTGCACGCAGTGTTTGCCGTACACTACATAGGATGGGATATGGCAGCCGAAGCCCTGTTCGAACACCTTTGCTGTCTGCAGTTAACAAGAGAAAACGTCCCCAGTTCGCACAGGAGCACAAGGATTGGACAGTCGATAATCGGAAAGAAATTATGTGGTCCGATGAATCACGTTTTCAGTTGCACCATGCTGATGGCCGAGTGAGAATTTGGCTGAAACAGTACGAGAGCATGGACCCCAAATGCATTGCTACCACCCTTCAAGCTGGTGGAGGCAACGTTATGGTTTAGGGAATGTTTTCCTGACATGCTTTGGGCACTTTAATTCGTGGTGAACAACGTCTGACTGGCACTTCATATCTAAACATCGTTGCGGACCAACTGCATCCTGTCATGTGGATGTTTATCCCAATGGCGATGTCTACTTTCAACAAGATAATGCGTCCTGCCATAGTGCTCGTATTGTACAGGATTTGTTTCAAGAACATGCCGATAAGTTTACTTTGCTTAGGTGGCCCCACAATCTCCAGATCTCAACCCCATTGAGAATTTGTGGATGAACTTGAACGAGCCATCAGACAGCTGGATCCACAACCCTGTAATCTCACACTCCTGGAAAGTGCTATTCATCAAGCATGGTCTCAGATTCCACAAACCACCTATCAACATCTCGTGGCGTCCATGCCACGAAGAATCGACGCAGTGTTAAAGGCAAAAGGTGGCCCAACGAAGTACTATGGGGGTGGTCATAATAAAGTGGCCATCACTCAGTGTATAAGGGAATGTATACGCAAATTGCATTTCGTATTAGATTTGTTAAAGTGTAGGAGTTATTACAGTGGCATAAAATTATAATAGGAGATTCCTACTTACATAAAATGGCATGTAAGATCCGGTTCACTATAAACCGCCAAACAGGAAAACTCCCACATGTCTTTCATTAAGGGGCCGGGCACGAGTTGCTGTTCCTCCGAGGGGACTTCGAATTTGTGGCAGTTTTCCAAGTTTCCGCATTATGTGTAGCAGTTTTCCAAAGATACATTGACATACACACTGAACTTGGTGGACAGATACATACAGTATAGACATTCTGTGTTTCAACGACAGGAATGTACATGATGAACTAGGAACTCATCAAATAAACCTCCGAAAGACAAACGCAAACAACCATGCATTGCCCGGGATTCTAACACAGACCCCTCTGTTGGACGAATGACCAGAAGCCATCGCTTAAAGCACTGCGCCACCGGGATGGCCGTAGGACGAACACGACATCCATGCCTTACCGGGATTCGAACCCAGACCCCTCCGTTTGGCGAATGATCAGAAGCCATCGCTTAGACCATTGCGGCACCTGGGCTACTCCTTAAAGAGATCAAGAGCGAAGTATGCCACAAATTAAACATGCAAAAATATTATTTTACATGTTCAAATAATTACATAGTGTCTTCTTCCCAAAGAGATTAACAGCGACATACGTCAGAACAAAACATACGGTTGTGACGTGTGTGTATATATATATATACACGACACCCCTGCAATCGACGATATCTGCGGTCCTGATACACGTCACGGCCGCCGCTGTTAAATATCGTGTGGGAAACAACAACGCAACCAGTCGCATGCAAGATGCCACGCAGTTCGGAGCTCTCTGATTTTGAGAAAGGTGTAATCGTTGGGTATCACAGAAATGGCCGATCCATACGTGACATATCCAGCGAGTTGAAGTACCCAAAATCGACAGTGGCCTACGTGATTGGCAACTGAAAGATGAGACGTGACTGTCGGAATGTGCCCCGACCCGGCAGACGCACAAAACTGGGAGTTAGAGACAGACGGGTGTTGGCCAGAGAAATTCGGAAAAACCTCACCAAATCGATGGGCCACATCCGCGAGGAGTTTCAACAGGTATCCGGGAGTGTTCTTTCGATGAATACCATCCGTAAGGAAGCCCATCAGCTCGGTATAAAGATTGCCGTTTCTTGGCCTATATTGAGAATTGAATTGGGAACTCCAAACAAATTTCGAGGAAACGTTCTATGTAAGTCAAGCGAAAATTTCTGTGTTCAGGAAAGGGCAATTAGGTGGGATTTTTTAATAACGCTGCACTTTTACTTTAGGCACTAAATATTTACATAACATGTCAAATTTGTAATATTTTCTTTTACTTAATTAATTCATAGGCCTTACACCTCGACCTTTTTAACAGCTTTTATTTCGCCGACTTTATATTCATAACGCTTACGTTTCAAATCAAGTCAATAGCATTGCTCTTTTACTTAGGCACTAAATAGTCATAGGCCACAGGCATAGGGCCTTTTTAACAGGATTTATTCTGCCAGTGTCATATTCACGACGTTTACACATCAAATCAAGTTAATAATATTGCGCTTTTATTTAGGCACGAAATATTTATTCACAGGCCCTAGGCCTATAGTCTTAGGCCCTTTTACCAGTTTTTATTCTATCCAATGCCATATTCACAACGTTTACACAGAAAATAAAGTTAATAATATTGGGCGTTTTCTTAGGCACGAAAAATTAATTCATATGTCCTAGGCCTTTTTAATAGTTTTTACTTTATCAATGCCGTATTCACAACGTTTACACAACAAATAAATGTAATAATATTGCGCTTTTACTTAGGCACGAAATATTAATTCATTGGCTAGGCCTAGTCCTTGTTAATAGTTTTTACTCTACCAATGCCATATTCACACCGTTTACACACACACACACACACAAATGTAATAGTATTGCTCTTTTACTTAGGCACGAAATATTCGTTCATAGGTCCTAGGTCTGGGCCTATAAATTAATATTTCGTGCCCAAGTAAAAACGTAATATTATTAAATTGATTTGTTGTGTAAACGTTGTGAATATGACATTGGCAAAATAAAAACTGGTAAAAGGACCTAGGCCTAGGGTCTGTGAATAAATATTTCGTACCTAAACAAAAGCGTAATATTATTAACTTAATTTGATGTGTAAACGTTGTGAATATGGCATTGGTAGAATAAAAACTGTCAAAAAGGCCTAGGCCTAGGGCTTATGAATTAATATTTCCTGCCTAAGTAAAAGCGCAATATTATTACATTTATTTTCTGTGTAAACGTTGTGAATATGGTAGTGATAAAGTAAAAACTATTAAATAGGCCTAGGCCTAAGGCCTATGAATTAATATTTCGTGCCTAAATAAATGCCCAATATTATTAACCTAATTTTCTGTTAAACGTTGTGAATATGGCATTGGTAGAATAAAAACTGGTAAAAGGGCCTAAGCCTAGGCCTGGAGCCTGTGAATAAATATTTCGTGCCTAAATAAAAGCGCAATATTATTAACTTGATTTGATGTGTAAACGTTGTGAATATGACACTGGTAGAATAAATCCTGTTAAAAGGCCCTATGCCTATGGCCTATGACTATTTAGTGCCTAAGTAAAAGAGCAATGCTATTGACTTGATTTGAAACGTAAGCGTTATGAATATAAAGTCGGCGAATTAAAAGCTGTTAAAAAGGCCGAGGTGTAGGGCCTATGAATTAATTAGGTAAAAGAAAAATATTACAAATTTGACATCTTATGTAAATATTTAGTGCCTAAGTAAAAGTGCAGCGTTATTAAAAAATTCCCACCTTATTGGTCTCTCCTGAACAAAACAATTTTTGCTTGGCTTACATAGAACGTTTTCTCGAAATTCGTTTGGAGTTTCCAATTCAATTCTCAATATAGGCCAAGAAACGGCAATCTTTATACCCCCCCCCCACCTCGAACTTCTGTGGCCAGTTGCCTTAAGTAAGAACCGACATGAAAATTCAGACAAACAAAAGAGCTCCTTCCCATCGTTAGGCGCCTTGGGAAACTGCCACACATTCAAAGTGTTCCTCGGAGGAATAGCAATTTGTGCCCAGTCCTTTAATGAAAATCGTGTGGCAGTTTTCCTGTGTGGCGGTTTTCCGATGTGTGGCAGTTTTCTAAGTTGCTGAAAAATGTGTGGCAGTTTTCCTGTGTGGCAGTCTTCCTGTGTGGCGGTCTTCCTCCAACCGGATTGGTTATGTAAACGTTAAGAATATGAATGCAATTATACAAGCTTTAACTTGTCATGCAAACCTTATGAATATCAGCACGGCCGATTCAAATTTGCTGACAATCCTCTTCAATTTCGCCTGCCCTCAAAAGAGCTTCCAAGCCGCACAGCTTCCGAGGGGTTCGCTACAAACCGAATGGCGAAAATACCGTCAAGATTGAGAGAGACGTAGCTGAAAGGAAAGATGTTCACACAAGCTACCAGCCGATCGTCCGCTAGTGCAATAAAACAATCCCTCCTGTGTGAGGGGTGGGAACAAAGTGCTGTTGAACATAGAACCACCGATAGGGAAGCTCATCCTTCAGGCATTTTTTCTGGCGTTCTAGCAATGAAATAGCTTGCCAAAAATTGTACTGTGGGACGGTTTTATTGCTTCGGCAGAAAAATTCCGCATGTGTGAAACGGAATAAAAAGAAATCCCTTTCTACCCTCTTTTCGGAAATAGAATCAGTCTTATTATGATTCTATTGTTCACCGAACACCATAGCTAAAAAAGGTCTACAAATTGACGGCAATTTGTTAGCCATGCAATTTGTATATGCCCCGTCACGTCGTAACAACAGAAGGGTACCAATCTCCCTGGTACGAATTTGCAGGATACCAATCTTCCGGGTATGAATTTGCCGGGTACCAATTTGCTGTTCCCCTGAAATAATTACTTTTCTGTAGGAACTTTTTTATTTTATTTAATTTATTTATTTAGAGAATTCCATGCAAATAATGATATACAATAACTGAAAGAGACTATTTCGAACTGGTAAAGTACGTAAAATTCCTGGAAAAACATGGAGTTGCAATCGCAACAAATTGTAAGTTTAGGGTAGAATAGATTTTGCAGCTCCTAAATTTAAGAGTTATGTACAAGATGTAACTGCCGCTCCGGTGGCGCAGTGGTCTAAGGCGCTGGCCTCTGATCATTCGTCCGTAAGGGGTCTGGGTTCGAATCCCGGTCAGGCATGGATGTTGTGTTTGTCTTACGGCACTGGCTCTCTCCCTTCCCTGGAACCAGTGACCCTAAATTAGGGACGGGCGACTGCTTATAGCCCATTGAGTTGCTCACGGTGGTCGTTAAACCTCCAATCAAAAAAAAAAAAAAAAAAAAAAAAGATGTAACTACCTTAGCAACGACAAATGAAATCATGCAATTATTTTTATTCATTTTTTTCGAGGTTTAACAACCATCATCAGCAACTCATTAAATTGTAAGCAGCGCTCGTCCCTAATATAGAGCCACTGGTTCCAGGGAAGGGAGATAACCTGTGCCCTAAGAGACAAACACAACGTCCATGTCTCACTCGAACTCAGACCCATCTCGGACAAACGGTCAGAAGCCATCGCTTAGATTATTGCGTCACCGGGAGGGAAGGCATGACATTGCTTCCGTATTTTTAAATTGTGAATTTTTAAATTGAAAGTTTTTAATTAAAAGAATAAAACTTGAAAAGACAAACTTGTCTGTTTAAGTTGTAAGAATAAAAAATTAAATCATTAAAATTTAAAATAATTTACATAAGAATGTAGTTGAAACCTGTCAACCAAAACCAAACAAAATGATTTTAAAATGCTTTTCTTTTTCATTTACCGTAAGAATTTAATTTTACTAGAAATTCTTGCAGAAAAAACCACATGCCACAAACCCTGGACACAGCGAACTTTTAAATTTCTTTTCTTTTGGACGAATTTGTCAATCAAACATTTACAGAATGTGTGGTCACGGAATATTTTTTCATGGGAAATCCCTCCCAGATCTTTTTACTACCTGTTTTTTTTTTTTTTGATTGGAGGTTTAACGACCACCGTGAGCAACTCAATGGGCTATAAGCAGTCGCCCGTCCCTACTTTAGGGCCACTGGTTCCAGGGAAGGGAGAGAGCCAGTGCCGTAACACAAACACAACAGCCATGCCTCACCGGGATTCGAACCCGGACCCCGTTCAGACGAATGATCAGAGGCTATCGCTTAGACCACTGCGCCACCTGGGCGGCTTACTACCTGTTTGATGACACCACATTGAAATATTCTTGCATCTTCCTATATGACCTGCGACCAGAGTTCAAGACAAGTTTCCGGCATAAGTCTTTTTAGAATTTTTTAATAAGCGCAATATTATTTACTTGATTTGTTATGTAAACATTTTGAATATGAGCTCCGGCTACGTATAATGAACGCTCCCTATCTTCTGATTCAAGGCTTCTTGAATTGGAAGAGTAATTACAAAGGATCAAGTGGGACATCGTCGGGCTAAGTGAGGTAAGGAGAAAAGGAGAAGATCTCATTGAACTGAAAAGTGGACATCTCTTCTACTATCGTGGGACAGATACTGGCAGAACTAGTGGTGTTGGATTTATAATAAACAAAAAACTCAAGGATAAAGTTGTAGAAGTTGAAAATTCCTCTGACAGAGCTGCACGATTCGTTATCCAACTCTCGAGAAGATACAAGGCTCAGATTCTTCAAACATATGCACCCACCACAAGTCATCCCGAAGAAGAAATTGAAGAATTTTATGAGGAAATTCGTCATCTAAATAATAAAGGTAAGCAGCACTTGAAGATAATTATGGGAGATTTCAATGCAAAAATAGGGCAACGGCAACAGAATGAAACTTCAGTAGGTAAATTCGGTCACGGCAACAGAAACCAGCGTGGACATACTCTCATTGAGTTTGCAGAGGCAGAAGGGTTTTTCATCTTAAACTCCTTTTTCAAGAAAAAGCCACACAGGAAATGGACATGGAGACATCCAAATGGGACGACAAGTGAAATTTATTATATTATGCGTAACAAAAGATTCGTCATAGAAGACTGCAATGTGCTAAACAAGTTCAACACAGGTAGTGACAATAGATTGGTGAGATGTAAGATGCACCTCAACACTAAACTCGAACGTGACAAGCTCATAAGACAAACAAAACGTATTGACATAACCAACCTTAAAAAACACCATAATACCTTCAAGTTGGAACTGAAGAACAGATTCTCTGCTTTAGAAGCCCTAACATCCGTAGAAGTGGATATTTCTGAAGTTAACAGAAAAGTAACCAAAGCTCTTATGGAAACAGCAACAAAATTAGCTGGGTCTAAGAAGAAGTTGCATGTGAATAAATTATCAGGAAAAACCAAAATGTTGATGCAAAAAAAGAAGAGAGACGAGGACAACTAAAGAAGATGTGACTTCCAAAGTGGAATATATAGAGCTATGCAAGACAGTACGATAAAGTATCACTGAAGACGTAAGAAAATTCAATTGTGAACTAGCGAGGAAAGCAATTGAAAGCAACCAAAGCCTAAAGATAGCAAAGGGACATCTCAGTAAGGGAAGAAAACAGAATATGGCACTGAGAAAAAAGATGGTTCTGTAACAAGAAATAGAGGCGAAATTTTGACAAGAGTGAAAGATTTCTACTCCAAATTATATGAAAGGGATGATACATGTACTCCAGACATCATGAAAGGTACCAGTACCAGAGTTCTTCCAGTCCTCCCAGCAGAAGTTGCACATGCAATCAAGAACATGAAGCGGGGAAAAGCTCCAGGAGAAGATGGAATTACTGTAGACATCATACAAGAAGCAAGTGGAGAAATCGAAACAGTACTCGCCCAAATTTTCACTCGATGCCTTAATGAAGGGAAGATTCCTGAAGATTGGAAAAACGCTACAATGATCCTGCTACATAAAAAAGGTGACATTGAGGATCTCGGGTACTACAGACTTATCAGCCTCCTATCAGTGGTTTATAAAATCTTCACTAAAGTTCTTTCACACCGCTTGAAGGTAACACTGGACATGGCTCAACCGAGAGAACAAGCTGGATTCAGGAGAGGCTACAACACTATAGATCATATCCACGTACTGAGAGAACTAATTGAAAGAGTGAGGAAATATGAACATCCATTGTGCATGACTTTTATCGATTATGAAAAGGCCTTTGATTCGGTGAAACCATCAGCAGTTACAATGGCTTTGAAATCCTGCGGTATTGAAGATGAATACATTAATGTTATTAATAACATCTATGAAAATGCTAGTGCAAAGATTCGGCTGTTTGAAAATACAACACACATAAAAATTGGAAAGGGAGTGAGGCAAGGTGACACCATATCTCCGAAGCCCTTTAATGCCACATTGGAAAATGTCTTTCAATCACTAAACTGGGAAAACAAAGGGATAAAGATTAATGGAGATTATCAAACTCACCTTCGTTTTGCTGATGACGTAGTCATTTTTGCTTGATCCAGGAACTTGCTGACAAGAGTAAATAAGTGGGGTTAAAAACGAACTTTCAGAAGACAAAAGTGATGTCCAATGCTTTTTCGAGAAATGAAGATTTATCGATTGATGGAGAAAAGCTGGAGATAACAGATACGTACGTTTATCTTGGACAGCAGATATCAAGTGAGGGTCACATTGATGAAGAAATTAATCGGCATACAAAACTTTCCTGGAGAGCTTTTGGAAGGAACAGCATCATTTTCAAGAGCAATATGCCATTATTATGTCTTAAAAGAAAAGTGTTTGATCAATGCATCCGTCCAGTGCTTACGTATGGTGCAGAGACGTGGACCTTAACTAAAAGAGACATACTGAGACTGCAGACAAATCAAGGAAGCATGGATAGGTGCATGCTTGGTGTAACCAGGTGAGATAAAAAGAGGAACTCGTTGATCCGAAAAATGACAAGAGTGGAAGACATCATGATCAGAGTTAAATCCCTGAAATGGCAATGGGCTGGACATACTGCCAGAAGGACAGACCATCGATGGACAGCCGAAATTTTAGATTGGATTCCAAGGGACAGGAAAAGACCCAGAAGAAGACCCCATGGGAAATGGGTGAATGAAATTAGAAAGTATGCGGGAGTAACATGGAGGAGTCTGGCACAAGACAGACCGTTGTGTCTGGCACAAGACAGATCGTCCAGCAGTGGATTGATAATGGTTGACAATGATGACGATGATGATGTCCAATACATTTTCATTTGTTCGTATTAGTTTGGGAAATATTTTCTTCGGGGTATTTTCATTTGCATCTTCGATATTTTGGGATACCCCATAAAGAAATCCGGAATGCGCCACTGAGCTCTTGGTAACATGTGATTGACCCAGGTAAAGTACTTTTATATGTCGGAACAAAGCATTTACAAGGCCCGTTATGATTTGGGTGTAGGAGAACTGGCCACCCGGAAAAGTGCCCACCGGAGAACTGGCCACAAAAAATTTAAGGGGCCGTATAAGAATTGCATTTTTTCACCACTTCGTGGACACGACCCCCAGAGGTTGGTTATGTGAGTCATATAAAGTTTCCGTAATTTCGTCTTTTCTTAATTGCGAAAATTAATGTAATTCTTTATAAAAATGTTTATCATCTTCAACTCAACAAAAGATTTCAAGGTTTACAAAGTACACACAAGTCTGCAAATTATCTGAGGGCATGTGCTGAGTGCTGACTCAGGAAACCTGTTGGGGGTATACCAAAAGTGTAAAATATAAAAATTTTTTGGTCCGATCGGGAAATTTTCAATAATTACAAGCTACAACTCGACACATTAACTGAGGGCATGTGCCTACTCAGCAAACCTGTCGGGGGGGGGGTATATTCCAAAGTGTAAAACATCATAAAGAATTTCTGGTCTCTGGTCCGATTAGAAGATTTTCAGCATTTAGAGCCTACAAATCAGCAAATTATCTGAAGGCATCTGCTGCCTCAGGAGGCCTGTCGGGGGAAGGGGGGGAGGTAACACCAAAAGTATAAAATATAAAGAACTTCTGATCCGGTCGGGAGATTTTCAGCATTTACAACCTACATCTCAACAAACTCTCTGAGGTCATGTGCTGACTCAGAAAACCTGTCGGGGGGGGGGGGGGAGATTAATACCTAAAATATGAAACAAAGTATTTCTGGTTGTAAATGGTGAAAATCTCCCGAACGGACGAGAAATTCTTTATATTTTACACTTTACACTTTTGGTAATACCCCCCTCTCCCTGACAGGTTTCTTGGGTAGGCCCATGCACTCAGAAAATGTGTTGAGTTGCAGCTTGTAAACGCTGAAAATCTCCCGATCGAACTGGAAATTCTTGATATTTCGTATTTCAGGTTTTAAGCACCCTCCCCCGACAAGTTTCCTGGGTTTGCACATACCAGCAGAGAATTTGTTTAGCTGTAGTCTATTGGCCTAGAAAAATATCGTAAATAAGAAAATACGAAGTTATCGACATTTTATGTGTGTCAGATATCTCGGGAGACGTAGCCACGGAGCAATCTAGAACGTAATTTTAAATTTTTTATGGCCAGTTCTTCGTGCGACCACTTCTCCGGTGGTCAGTTCTCTGGTGGCCAGTTCTCCGCTTTGTCTTTTGCCCGAAAATCATGGAAATGTCTAAATTTCTTACTGAAAATGAAATATTAAAAAAAAAATTTATGTACAATAGTTGCTCAAGTAGTGGGGAATATAGCCACACGAAATTTGTTTATGCAGAACAATTTTATAGCACTGAAATTCCAATGTGTCCAGTTCTCCATTTAGCCAGTTCTCCGGTGGCCACTTCTCCGAGCCCGTTGTGGGGTTATGATTGATAGGAAAATTTTATATCAAGTTTGTTAAAACATATAAAATTCTACTCAAGAATAACAGACTTACTTTGCCGGTAATAGGTATAATCAATATTTGATTCTAGCTGCAATACATCGAATATTTGATCCGATATTAAAAGAAAATATTTTGCACACGACCTCTTCCCTCTGAACTACAGCCGGATGGCGGGAGCTTTTACAGGGCCTGGGGCGAAATTTTATTGTGGGGTCCTGACCAAAAATTCATTGTTGGCACTAGGAAATAAATCTCATATTTTAATAAAGTCGTTACGTGAAAAATGTCCTCAAAGAACACACACGATGTGAAATTCACAAATTTTGACGATGACAACGAATCCTCATCCCTGTACTCCAGAGCCGAATGCTTTACCAATTAAGCTACACCGAAAGAATTTAATGTTGCAACTTCTCCGTCTTGACATGTGCATCACCTCTGTAGTATGCCATAAAGATAAGTATCATAAAGAAAGTTCAGAGATAGTGAGAGAGAAGAGAGGGAGAGAGGGAGAGAGAGAGAGAGAGATAAGAGGGAGGGAGAGAGATAAGAAGGAGGGAGAGAGAGAGATAAGAGAGAGGGAGAGACAGAAGAGGGAGGGAGAGGGAGAGAGAGAGATAAGAGAGAGGGAGAGACAGAAGAGGGAGGGAGAGAGAGAGAAGAGGGAGGGAAGGAGGGAGAGAAGAGGGAGGGAGACAGAGAAAGAGAGAGGGAGAGTAAAAAGTGTTGAAATCTACGATTTTCTTTCCAGGGAGATGGGGTTGAGATTGTATTATGACTCTTATAAAAACTTCCTTACAAAATGATAAAAAAAAATACCTGCATAGCGAAATTTTTTGAATTGCGAATATTTTTGTGTCGGAATTAATAAGGATTCCTCTGAAATAAATTCGTACGAATAGTTGTTTTTCCCTGATACAAGGTTTTAGTGATTGATTTTTAATGCAAAGTGGAGCAAGTGACAAATTAGCGACTTTTTAAACGTTTATACGCGCTCATATATAATTTTTTTTTAATTTCCAGTAATGTTTTTAAAGTAACTGAATAAATGGCTTCTATATGTAACCCGAAATTAACTTTGATGTTGTTCTTTTTATTTCTTTAAATTTAAGTATCTGGTTTGCACGCAAATTGTTAAATACATTACAGTAAGGGCCACAAAATGATGAAATTTAATTTGCTATTTATCAATGCGGAAAATAGAAACGTAGTTTCAATAATCACTTAAAATTCCCAAATTTAAGTATTTGTACGGCGAAGGACGATAACCTATTCGAAAATGGAGGGATTGTAAACGAAAAAAAACTTTTGAAAAAGCACTTTTTGAGGGCTTCGCACCCCAAATCTTGCACATAAAAGAAATAATTGTTAAAAATTCTACCAAAAATGATTTTTTTTCCTGAACTGCGGAGCCCCTTGAAGGCATGGGGCCCGGGGCGAAAGCTCCAGTAGCTCTTATGGTCCAGCCGGCTTTGCTCTGTACTGTGGATCAAATTTAGAGCTTTGCTGAAGGACTGATTAGAGCAGACGTGTCGTTGTTGATAAGCCTCATTCCTTTTCGGTAGAGCTGAAACTAACGGGGGACGCAATTGTTTAGACACGGGGACATCCTGTGTGACTTTGTAACATTGCTCCTGGGAATAGTGAACATTCAAGTTTTGGCCTCCCCGATGTTTTGAATGTTCTTAGATTCTACTAACGGATATTTCACTTACAAAACACGAGACCTAGAAACGACAGCCGCGGGAAGGAACAACAAGAAGCTGAACGCGGTTCCTTTCGCAGCATGAAACTGGTACCCTCTATGAAAATAGCGTCACAGAACACGTGATAATGTGCCTATATTATCGTTATTTTTTTTTCAATTTTTTTCAAATTAACAAAACAACGGAAATAAAAAAATAAAATTTAAGTTTTATTTTTGGTATTTTGTGGCCCCTTCTATTCCGAGGCCCCAAGGGCGCGTTTCCTGAGCCTGTGCGGTGATCCACCCCTAGTAGGGGCTATTTAAAGTTTTGTACTCGAGTAAAAGCGCAACACAATAAACTTGACTTTCTGTGAACATTTTATGCATATGAGCACGGTTGGGGTTGATTGAAAACTGACAAAAAGGCTTAAGGCCTGTTTATTAATTTTTGTGCCTGTGTAAAAACGCAGTACCGTAACCTAGGCATGTTATCGAAACCTTATGAATACGTCGAACTAAAAATTCATAAAAAAAGACTAGGCCTAATGTCTTGCAATTAAGTTTTTGTGACAGAGTAAAGGTGCGACATTAATAACTTGACATGTTATGTTAACTTTGTGAATATGAGCACAACGGATTAAAAATTTCAAGAAATCGCCTTTGGGATTAATGTGTTGTAGCAGAGTAAAAGTGTAACATTATCTTTATTTTCTACATAAACCATACTACGTGCTGAAATGGCCCAACTATATGTACGTATTTTCAACCATGTATCGAAGCGCGAACACGGTGAAACAAAAGTGCGATTTTGTACGGTCCCTTAAAATTTTGTGGCCAGCCCACATGGAGTAGGACACGTTGATGTCAAAAACGTACTTTTCACACGGCTCCATAACAGATAGCAATGGACACGTCGCAATCTTTTTTTAGTTGGGAGGTTTAACGACCACCGTGATCAATTTAGTGGGCTGTAAGCAGTCAGCAGTTCCTAATTTTGGGTCACTGGTCCATGCAGGGAAGGGGAGAGCCAGTGCCAGAAGTCAAACGCAACGTCCATGGCTCGCCGGGATTCGAACCCGGACCCTTCTCGGACTAGTGATCAGAAGCCAGTGCATAGACCATTGCGCCACCGGAGCGGCTCACGTTGAATTCAACCATGTGTTTTTCATACGGCTCCAAACGCTCTTATGGACATACTAATGGAACTGGATGCAAAGAAATTTTTAATGTAATTTGTACTCGCAGGATGGTATTTCCCCGGTAAATATTACTATCTGTGGAATCACCAAGTTCAGCGGGTGAAAATTAATGAATGAAAAAGATATTCCTGTAATTTTCCAGTAAACTTATCTTTAATTTTTTTATTTTGTCAATTTAATTTTATGAAACAAAAAAGAAAGGAAGAGGAATGGAAATATTTATCTCCGAGGAGACATCTATATAGCTGCCGTACATCTGGCGTGTGCTTCTAAGAAACCGCGACACTAAAATGCAATGCACCTGTGTGATGTCGCGTGCATGCGACTTGACATTGACATTGATAATCTTTTTCTTACCGTTTTAAATTTTGAATATCTGGAACTCTCTATTTATATTACATTGTATTTCTGCCTGATAAGCCGCCCGCTGGTGGTGAAAGCTAACGTTTACTTATTTTTGATTTTAATACACCATTAACCGGATATTTTTGCACTTTATTGTTAACTACGGTCTCACACTTAGACCGTAGGTTGGGTATTGGAGTGCTGAATTGTGTTGTAGATCTTAAGAGTAAAAAATTGAACTTTTAACGAAAATTTTGCATAGGGGCCCCTTGATCGCGGGCCCCTACCCGTTTCAAAAACCACCTGCGGTCTAAGAGTACCGTGAAATAGTATCCCAAATTCGGTGGTTCTAAATTGAAAACTGTAGATTTTACTAAAATTTTGTAAGGGGCTCCTTGACCCTGGGCCCCGACCCGTTCCAAACACCGTCTACGGTGTAAGTTAGAGCACCATGAGGTAGTATACCAAATTTGGTGGTTCTGAATTGAAAACTGTAGAATTTATGAATATGTTCTATGGGGGCCCCTAAAGCCCGGGATCCGACCCGTTCCAAAAACCGTCTACCGTCTAAGTTAAAGCACCATGAGATGGGATACTAAATATGGTGGTTGTATGTTGAAAACTGTATATTTTACGATAATTTTGTACGGGCCCCATTCAGACCGGGCCTCCACCCGTGTCAAACATCGTCACTGTCTAAGTTAGAGCACCATGAGGTAGTACACCAAATTTGGTGGTTCTGAATTGAAAACTAGATTTTACGAAAATTTTGTAAGGGGCCCCTTGAACCTGGGCCCGACCCGTTCCAAACACCGTCTACGGTGTAAGTTAGAGCACCGTGAGGCAGTATACAAAATTTGGTGGTTCTAAATTGAAAACTGTAGATTTTACGAAAATTTTGTAGGGGGGGGGCTTCGGACCGGGCCTCCACCCGTGCCAAACACCGTCACTGTCTAAGTTAGAGCACCATGAGGTAGTACACCAAATTTGGTGGTTCTAAATTGAAAACTGTAGATTTTACGAACATTTTGACGGGGAACCGTCTACGGTCTAAGTTAGAGCACCATGAGATAGTATACAAAATTTTGTAGTTCTAAATTGGAAACTGCAGATTTTACGAAAATTTTCTATGGTGGCCCTTCGACTCCGTCCCCCCCCCCCCCCCACCCATTCCAAAACCCCTCTACGGTCGAAGTTAGAGCACCATAAGGTAGTACACCAAATTTGGTGGTTCTAAATTGAAAACTAGATTTTATGAAACTTTTATAGGGGCCCCTTCGGACCGGGCCTCCACCCGTGCCAAACACCGTCACCGTCTAAGTCAGAGCACCATGAGGTAGTACACCAAATTTGGTGGTTTTAAATTGAAAACTGTAGACTTTACGAAAATTTTGAAGGGGCCCCATGAAGCCCGGGCCCCGTCCCGTTCCAAAACCGTCTACGGTCTAAGTTAGAGCAGCATGAGGTAGTATACAAAATTTGGTGGTTCTAAATTGGAAACTGTAGATTTTACGAAAATTTTCTATTGTGGCCTCTCGACTCCGGGCCCCCAACCGTTCCAAAACCCCTCTACGGTCGAAGTTAGAGCACCATGAGATAATACACCAAATTTGGTGGATCTAAATTGAAAATTGTAGCTTTTACGAAAAAATCTATGGGGCCCCCTTGACCCGGGCTCCGACCACTTCCAAAAACCGTCTACGGTTTAAGTCAGAGCACCAGAAGATGGTATACCAAATTTGGTGGTGTTAAATTGAAAACTGTAGATTTCACGAATATTGCGTATGAGGGCCCCTTGACCCCGGGTCCCCTACTTTCCCAAAACCGTCTACGGTCTAAGTTAGTGCACCATGAGGTAGTATACCAAATTTGGTGGTTCTAAATTGAAAACTGTAGATTTGTCGAAAATATTCTATGGGTGGCCCTCGACCCCGGGCTCCGACCACTTCCAAAAACCAACTACCGTCTAATTTAAAGCACCATGAGGTAGAATACCAAATCTAGTGGTTTTAAATTGAAAACTGTAGATTTTACGATAATTTTGATTGAGTGGCCCTGGACCCCGGGCCTGGGCACTGTTGGAAAAGCGGTACCGGTAACCCCAATTTCTACCAAAATTTAATCAGGACACCAATTTCTATGAAGTCCCTCTCCCCTTTAAATATACTTTTTTGCAATTCATCAAAAGCTATCGAAAGCAATTTATTTAGGGATTTCAGCGATGTTATGGTTCCACGATGTTTTGCCCTGCGATGTTATGGTGGCGCGATGTTTTGCCCTGCGATGTTATGGTGCCGCGATGTTTTGACCTGCGGTGTTATGTCGGCGATCATATGTCGTGCGATGTTTTGGCCTGCGATGTTATGTCGGCGATCATATGTCGTGCGATGTTTTTGACCTGCGATGTTATGTCGGCGATCATATGTCGTGCGATGTTTTGACCTGCGATGTTATGTCGTAGACTCATTGATTTGCCTTGCTCTCCGTGGTAACAGAAAATGTTCGTATATTTTCCGTTACCACGTATTTTCATATTATCGTTTCTTATTTCAAGGGATATGTTAGAGATCGCAGGTACTTCTGGGAACTATTTTGGAATGCAATTTTTTTAGCAAGGTAAGTAGCATTCTTAATACTTTTGTGTGTATAGCATTTGTTCAAGTATACAAAATCTGAACTTTTTTTTGTGACTGTCAGTGTCAGCCTATCATGGCACGTAAAGTCATTTTTTCTACATAAAGAGGAAGGAGTGGCATTTTTTGAACAGTAGTTTTGTTAAGAAAATGGAAAAATGCCTGTGTGTTACTTCAAATAGAAAGGATGCGTAAGGAGTGGCGAAACATACATTTTAAGAGAAAATATCAAAAATGGATACTGTGGTAGCTCGCTCTGCCGTAAAATCAATTTGACGGACCATGAAAATGCGAAAATATAGCTCGCTCTGTCGTGAAGATGATTTTATAGGTCACGACTCTATCATGAACAGATGAAGCACGTAGTTTGAAATTTAATTCCGCTAGCACAAGTTGGAGTAGGTGGAGGGAGGGAGGCATGCGAATTCCAATGATTGATTTTAAAGGAAAGACTACTAAACTAGGAAAACACACATTTCTTTAAGCAAAAAGAACTTTGTCAGACAAATTTTAAATGTGAAAAAACCCGAAATATTTCCATAGCGCTTGAACGGGCATTACAACCGATTCCATAAGAAAGTCTCATGAACTTCCAGAAATGTAACAAATTTCAGTAAAAAACTTTTTCCTACCCGCAGACAACACGATCCACAATACTTAGTAGGTAGGTATGCCATTACGGCGAATTTCTTAAAAACATTTTTTGAACACTTTTTAAAACATTTAGTGCTACTTCACAATTTTTAGTGATCTAATATAAATACGCTTTCGCAGTTCTCGGAGGGAAAAGAAATATAAATAAGGAGGAAATGAGTTTTTGAATAACTTGACAATCATAACAAGTCTCCAAGATTTTCAAAAGACGAAAATCCATCCACAATAAGCCCCAGAACGCAAGAATGAAAGCTATGTGTGTAGGGTTAAATACAGAATTACTGGTGGCATACAATAGAAAATACGTTTTGAAATTCCATATTATCAGTTTCAAATTTATTGAACAACCAGGAAGACATGCTGCTTAAAACAAAAATTTCGTAATTTCTTGTAATTCTACCATTATTCATGGCGAACTTTTATAGAATAAAGAAATGATTTTTCATGACTTCAGAATCATGCACCCATTTCTAAGATCACTTCAACAACGAATTACTGTAACTTGTACCATTTCCAGCATATGCACATAATACATATAACAAAATGTATAAAATTACATCTCTAAAATGTATAAATTACATCGCAGTAATAAGAACATTTAGAAACGTAAAACCCGCACTTCAAAAGAATTAAGTGACGTTCAGTCAACAGCTAGAATTTATAAAGTTTTACTACTGAATACAAATAGAAGAAGAGAAACATATCGTACCACTGAAAATATCAATAATAACCTTAAAACGCGCTGTAAATATCCAAACAACATTCACTGGAACAGTATAACAAGCCAACAAGAACGAATATAATATCAACAAACTACGAAACGAGTCAAATCCGTAGGTCTACTGAAAAAGAGTAGCCCTACGAGTGTGACGTCATGGGAAGGTCATGTGACCTTGTTGCAGGCCTGGTGAGGTATAAAGGTGGCCTTGTTATAGCCCATTGAGTTGCTCACGGTGGTCATTAAACCTCAAAAAAAAAAAAAAAAAAAAACCCAGACCCATCTCGGGCGAGTTATCAGAAGCGAGCTCTTAGACCACTGCTTCATCGGGGCGGCATTATTATTATTATTATTATTTGGGGATGTAAGGTCCACTGTGAGCAACACAGGGGGATGTAAGCAGTCTTCCGACCCTAATATTTTTGCCTTGTTGGAAGGTTTAATGACCGCCGTGATCAACTCGATGGGGTATATTCATCGAGTTGGTATAATCAAGGAGGTTAGAATAATACTACCGGAGATGCCCTGAGTCTCTTAACCGTTAAGCCGCAAGGCGTGTGAATTTGACGTTGATTACATGATACCCTTTTTTTTCCTTTTTGATTGGAGGTTTAACGACCACCGTGAGCAACTCAATGGGCTATAAGTAGAGATGCAAAATTCCCGGGAGTTTTGGATTAAGGGAATATTCCCAATGGCAAATAATCAAAATGGGAAGAAATTTGTGATTATGGGAATAAACCAACGAGATAGGCGAAATAGCAACTGCAGTTTACAGCATGTTTGCTCGGCCGCCCCGGTGGCGCAGTGGTCTAAGCGATGGCCTCTGATCATTCGTCCGAATGGGGTCCGGGTTCGAATCCCGGTGAGGCATGGACGTTGTGTTTGTCTTACGGCACTGGCTCTCTCCCTTCCCTGGAACCAGTGACCCTAAATTAGGGACGGGCGACTGCTTATAGCCCATTGAGTTGCTCACGGTGGTCGTTAAACCTCCAATCAAAAAAAAAAAAAAAAAAAAAAATGTTTGCTCGGGTAGGGGACATGAAAAATGGTAGCTATAAACTAATTTGTGGGGTGGTTTGTTAGCATACTGACAGGGTAGGTTACCAAGTTAGTCTTTCTACAGTTACTTCCATTATTCACGAGAAGCAATATATATATATATATATATATATAGTCCAAAAGGCCCAGGGAAGTCGTAGCCAGGTGATTTGCAAATAACTAACACAATGTGAAATGCTGCGGAACATTTTTATAGTAACTTTGCTTTTGATTGAATCGTACTTGCTAATTTGAAATTCTGCGTTCATCAAATATGATTAAAAAAATCGACAAACAAACTACTGTGGTTCAGACAGATTTTGAAGGATTACACATTTTCACTTGTTATTTATTTTTTAATCAAATTATGTGTTTTCTCCTGCTACATCCCTTGTTGTGGTGTCTTCCCTAGATTTCACACGCAAATTGTAAACACTGGTTTTATACGTATGTATACTGTTATTTCAAAGATTTGGGGGCCCGAAACTGTCAGTTCTTAAATTGCACTTGCAAATCACTGCAGACCGGAAGATGATTTTCATCAGCAGTGCATACCCAAATGTAAACATTACTATCCCTAGCTTTTCACAAAAAGTATCGATCATCGTAATAAAAGTTCAGTCAGCGCATCAGCACGTACTGCTTACAGAAATGCCTGATATCGACAATAAATTGATTTACAACATAATTTGTAAAGATGAGAAAGCCGCCCCGGTGGTGCAGTGGTCTAAGCGATGGCCTCTGATCATTCGTCTGAACGGGGTCCGGGTTCGAATCCCGGTGAGGCATGGATGTTGTGTTTGTCTTACAGCACTGGCTCTATCCCTTCCCTGGAACCAGTAACCCTAAATTAGGGACGGGAGACTGTTTATAGCCCATTGAGTTGCTCACGGTGGTCGCTAAACCTCCAGTAAAAAAAAAAAAGATGAGAAAGGGCTAAACTGAAACACAAATGCACTAAGATGCAGATTTTTTCACGAAACTGCTGCAACACTTTCTAGGAATTGCAGCAAAGCAAATTTTTTCAAATGAAAAATACAGATTCCATTTTTTTTATTTCATAATGAAGTTCCTAAAAATAAAAAAAGAATTTGTGTACTTATGTGGTGAAATTGACTACTACAATTTAGAAACTGAAAAACGATACTTTGCTTCTAAACTTAGCACTGATTAAATAACAGAATTTATGTCACTGACAAACCTAATTAAATTTATATTAATACTGTGAGAAGTTTTCGGATTTTTTAGATAATTTGCATTTAGAATTTGAACATGAATTGACATTATGGGAACTGAGCAGCAAAGCAAAATTTATATTTTTCTGCTAGATAAACCATTACAATAAAACAAAAATAAGCAGCTGCTTAAGAATAATTTTGTACAAGAGTAGAGCACAATTAACAATTATTTGATACAGACACAGCAAACAAAATGATGAAAAAAATCTGGTATTGGCTTAAACAGAAAGATCGTTTTAGAAGACACAAAACTAAGCAAGAACTAATTTTCTAGCTGTGTAATAGTCAGCAGAAAAGCAAAGTTCTGGAATGGTAAGAAACTAATATATTTTTTTTCTCGAAACAATAAATACAGTAAAAAATTAAACATACATAAATACCTATATTTGGGAAAGCCAGATCAATCGGACAATCCTATCCATGCGACGAAGGACATTTGGCGCGCCGTCATAAAATATACAGTTACGCTTAGAGTATTTCAATTTTGCCCAATCTTCCCCTTGTTCTTCAAATTTCCTTCATAAAATTTCCGTTTTTTCCTACTGTTTTGTCCCGGGATTATTCCCACTTTTGCATCTCTAGCTATAAGCAGACGCCCGTCCCTAATTTAGGGTCACTGGTTCCAGGGAAGGGAGAGAGTCAGTGCCGTAAGGCAAACACAACATCCATGCCTCCCTGGGATTCGAACCCGGACCCCTTTCGGACGAATGATCCTAGGACATCGCTCAGACCACTGCGCCACCGGATCGGCATACCCTTTATGCATGATACCTATGTTATTTCAACTATGTGTATTTACTAACGTCTCGTACAATAGCGTGCCAATCCAAACTCTAACGCCACATTTCAAAATATTGACATGCACTTCACAAACAAGTTTTCCAGCACATTTCACAACAACAAATTAAACAACAAACTGGGTGATTTAGTTATTTCTCGGAGTTCAGAAGATTGCCAGTATTGCCAATTGCAGTCATTCTAGCTTTTTCAGTAAACCGCCGAATCCTCTGACCATGGGATTTTTTGCTAAGAATAAACCTCTTAGGTCGGCTTACTTTTGCTTTGCCCATAGTAATGACTGTTAGAATTCAATACTCACACACAACTACTACTAATCCACTCAACTCAAAGAAGTTGCTAAAGGTAAGATAAAAACAAATTACCACTACAGAATAACAAGTGAAAACTAGCAAATACAAAACAATGAGCCAATAAAAAGAAGAAAGCTAACCAACAATAAACACTTCTCTCCTAATAGGAACCCAAAGAATTTCGACTCTTTCCGGTATCATACAACTATATTTACTATCCTCACTGTGCCGTATCAACTGCTAAAGCCCATGGCCCATTCATGCAAAATTTTTTCACGTAGTTGACGCTTTATGAGTTGGCGTGAGTCACGTTCTTAAGTGACACTGTATTGCCAACTTGCCAAACGCAGTAATAAGGATGTAGCAGACACGTGACTCTCAGCATGACAACGAGCCTTAGTAACATAACTTCCTCTCTTCCAGTGGCGCTATTTACGCCACTGGAAGAGAGGGATGCACTACAATTCGTAATTTCGGACCCGGTCAAGTAACTTCACTTTCCGCCGCCCCTGGCAAATAGTAAATATTTTTGATTACTTCGTCTTTGGTCGAAGTGCCTTTTCTGCAGAACAGTTCGAGGCATATAATAGTTTCGAAGCATATAACAATTTCTCGTCGTCGGTATTCTTTCACAGGGTAACTTAGAACGATCACAAATTCGTGAGTAATCAGTAACTTATGGAGAAAATAGGTACGCTGCTTTAATAAGTAAGGTTCTCTTCCCTCCCAGGTGTGGAGATCTGAGTAAAAAAGGATAGGTTTTCTTTCTTTCCAGGAATCGCTAATTTTGGATAAAACTCACGCTTGAAAGGTTCTATGCCTTTTTAAGAGTTTAACTCTTCAACAAAAAAGTATCTTTCTAAGCCCTGGGAAGCGATTTCCAAACCTTAAAAAATGAAAAAATAAAATAATGTTGCTGGAATTTGTGCCCTATAATCTATTTATCCATAACTAAATTTAGCAGCATAACACCGACCTGTAAAAAGACTTAGACACCAAAAAGAATTTTATCTGGACAATAATTTTAGCTATTCTTTGCATTTTTCTGCAAAAGTGTGCTTCAGCTCCAGGTAAAAATCCAGGTGTACTAAAAAAATCAACGGTAGTTTGTGGGGGGCGGGGTTATCAGCTAGAACAAAGTAGTAAACTAAAAAACCCCAACACCGACAGCCAAATAATCTTAAAAATGAAAGGTCGAAAACTCACAAAAAAAGTGAGTTAGGTTAACGGTATGATCGAGATCTAAAAAATACAGAAGAGCCAGAAATTTGAATTTGACTAAAAGTCAGCTTTGCCAACAAATTAACTTTTAGCCCTATAAAAAGTTTCAACACTCCCCTAGGTCAACCAGGTAACTTCTGAAAAGAAGTGTCTGGAGCAGCCTGGAGAAAAAAATTGCACAGAGGTTTCGATTGGGGACCGAAGCGTTTATTTAGAAATATTTTGACTAAACGACAAACTCTGAAAAATGTTCTATAAGAAAATAGTCAGTATATAGTAATAGAACCTACGCAAAAAAAAGCTAACACCTTTTAAATTCAACTTGAAAACTTTGAATCAACGAATGAAACGCCTGGACCAATAAGTGCAAGCATTGCACTCCAATAGCGTTTTTTTTTATTGGAGGTTTAACGACCACCGTGAGCAACTCAATGGGCTATAAGCAGTCGCCCGTCCCTAATTTAGGGTCACTGGTTCCAGGAAAGGGAGAGAACCAGTGCCGTAAGACAAACACAACATCTATGCCTGAACGGGATTCGAACCCGGACCCCTTACGGACGAATGATCAGAGGCCAGCGCCTTAGACCACTGCGCCACCGGGGCGGCCCAATAGCGTTTGAACAACTAAAAGATGGATTCTCTGCTTGATTTCTAGATAAAACTAACATTTAAGAGGCTCTCTACCTTTAAAGAGTGTAACTCTTAAAAACCAAAGTGTTTTCTAAGCTCTGGTAAGCGATCTCCTTTCGTTTGGCATATAAGCGAATTTTTTCGGTACTGTCTTTAGAGACAGCAGCTAGTAGCTTGAAAAAGACTTACGGTCTCGATTTCCTCTATTACCGGAATTCATAATGCCAAAAAATGTAGGCATTTTAGCTTCAAATTTTTATAAACACCGACCGCTAAAGATTGCACTTTACACACTAAGGGCAGGACAGCCAGCTATGCTTGTCCTTCAGGAACTTGCAGGGACTGTTGCCACTTCACTGCAACTTCTTGATGACATCACCTGCTACATTCTCATACCCATACCAAAAGCTTCTGTTCAGAATCAAATATTTTCAAGATCGATCTCGCTGAACATAATTACAGCTAAAAAAGGAAACGCTACTTGTTGAATCAAAAGGTTGTAATCACTAGTAACATTCACCAGGAATATGCTAGCTTCGTTAAATTTCTATTATTTGGTCTATAATATTTTACATTCGCGAAAAAGGGTCGTAATCTGTGTGTTTTAGAGCCGGTAGCGACATCTATATTCAATGATTCACAACAAAACATTTTGATATAAAAGCATTTTTTTTTATTTTTTGCTACATTTTAACAAAAAAATAAGAAAGTTATACCGTAGTCAACTCCTTTTTATGTGCATGTAAATTTCCACGTTCGTAGAAGCCTTTATAGCAGCGTACTTATGTTCAGAATGTTATTACTGGTTTTTACAGAGGCATTAGGTCCACCTTAACATGGACAGTTGCTCCATTTAATAAATAAATTTACAAAAGCATTCTCATCTAGAGCAACAAATTTTGCTTTATAGGGTATATATATTTTAATAACTACTTTGATTTCTTTTTTTCTTTTTTTTTTTTTGATTGGAGGTTTAACGACCACCGTGAGCAACTCAATGGGCTATAAGCAGTCGCCCGTCCCTAATTTAGGGTCACTGGTTGCAGGGAAAGGAGAGAGCCAGTGCCGTAAGACAAACACAACATCCATGCCTCACCGGGATTCGAACCCGGACCCCTTTCGGACGAATGATCAGAGGCCATCGCTTAGACCACTGCGCCATCGGGGCGGCATTTTGATTTCAGAGCTACATTAAAAAAAAGTTATTTAAAGTGTTAAAACTTTGTATGAAGGCATTTATGGCTCTAATTAATAACGGAAATTCCGTTTTCTTGTTTTAGTTTTTTTGTCGAAGTACTGTGTACATCTGCATTGACTCGTCGGATATAGAAAACGTAAGTATACATGCCGATGGCAATTTTAGTTTTAGTGTATAAAACAAAGAAGTTAATTTAAAACTTAAATTAAAATAATCTTAATGCTACTGAGACATGAAGTCCATATGGATGCGTTTTTTTTATTATAATATTTTCTCTCATTTTCTTAAGTTTTTAAAATTCATTTCTCTAATTATTCATCCATAAACAAAATAATTAGACTAAATATTTGCTTTCTAGAGTATGTATATTAGACTAAATATTTGCTACATAGGTAAGCACCCAAAAAACGTACAGGGGGGAGGGGGCTATGGATTTTCGGGGGCTCTGTTTAGAGTGTGAAATACGAATTTCATGCAACTAGATCCCGCAGTTTGTAAGCAACTGAAACGGAAATAATTTTTTCACGTAGGACAAGTGACGTTTCCCTTCAGTTACTTCATATCCCACAAAATTACGATACTGATGTTTTCTTTAATCGTAAATGGAAAAGGTGCAACGCCTAATTTATCCCCATTGAAAATAACTCAATACACAGTATTATAACAACGTAAAATTCCTTCTTTCGCGAAGGTAAAATAGCTTAAATAACGTTGTTTACATAGGAAACATGCCGTTTTGCCGTACAAGCTCTGCGATCAAAATGTCACCAGCTGCTGCCACTCATTTACACAGGAACTTCCAGTCTATGTATCTTAAAGGTCTTTGCTGTTGTCATAAAATATTCTCTTCTAACCTCCTTGGTTATTCCTCAACACTCCACTTTTGACGTCATATGAATGAGGTCCCTCCATTTAGTGCCACTGGTTCCAGAGGAGGAAAAGAGCCGACGCCGTAAGACCAAACACAACATCCATGCCTTACTCCAGGGCTTTTCAAACTGGGCGTCGCGGATTTTAGTCAAGGGAGTCGCCGTCGTGCCGTTGGAATTAGCTAAAAAGGCAAGAAAAGAGGGGATAATGGCAGCCACACATCACTCTCCCCTTCCCTTCAAAGAGAAAAAGAAAACATTTCTGGAGATGCGTCCTCGTGTATCCCGGGTGTCACGTGGCCTCTTCCGAGGATCACAACAGCTTGGACAAAAGTGATTTGATTGGTTTCTGATGAATCTGTTAGCATTACAGAGAAGGCACCTTTTGTTGCAGCACCACGTGAAGACCGGACTCATCTAAACGACTGTTTTCTTACATTGCACACATTTTTAAATGAAAATGATTTAAAATTGAATGAAGCTAAAAAGTTAGTGTTTCTGAATTATATGTCGCAACTCATTGATCATTTTAAGAAGTATATACTTTTGCAGAAAATGTTCAACAACACAACTGGATCAGCGCTGATTCTCCCTTAACGTTCTCAACTGCAGAACAAGAACAATTTATTGATATCTCATGAAACTCCACATTGGAACCCAAGTTTATATCAACTTCCCTACCAGAATTTTGGTTATCGATGAAGCAAGAATGACCTGAAGTAGCTAACAAGGCTTTAAGAATTTTGGTTCCCTTCGCATCATCGTTATTACGTAAAACGTGATTTTCTACAGTGGCTGTGACCGAAACAAAGTACAGGTGCACAGTGAACGTCGAGAAGGTGATGGAATTGCACTTTCCAAACTTGTCTCGAGATTTGAGTAACTAATGAAGAAAAACCAAGCTCATTCTTTCCACTGACACTGCTTGATTTAATATAGAAATGTAAGTTGATAAAGTTCAAGACGGGTTTTTTTTTTGAGAAAATATTGTTTTCATTAAAAAAATTTACGACTACCTTTCTATTTCATTTAATAATAAGTAACAATATTTAAGTTAATATTTAATTTTAAAAAATTATGTTTGAAGGTAAGCTTTTTACACACATTTGATCACCAATGTCATATATGCATGTTTTCATAGAAAACATGAATATATGAATTTATAGCATGGTTTTGGGATGTAAGGTCAGGTGATGCGTAACATCACAGCCTCTCCTTGACAAATGTCAACCCCGCCTTCTCGTGGTACATCCTGTTCCCACTAAAGGGGCTCTGACGACCGCCAATAGCGGTATAACTATACCATCGGGATTAGAGGAAATGCTATCCCACACTCACCAACCCGCTTGGCCAGCGTGGTGAGTTATGGCCAAACCCCTCCAAAATGACTCCACAACTTAAATCTTGGCCCTCAGTCTCCGGCAGCTGGAATGTACCTGGCCAAGGCAGCGGCCAGTGCGACACGAAGGCAGAGGGTGCTAAGAATCCCCGGAGGACTGGACTAGGCTGCCATCTGATGCTGACCTTGACTACGTATAACGGACGCTCCCTATCTTCTGATTCAAGGCTTCTTGAATTGGAAGAGGAACTACAAAGGATCAAGTGGGACATCGTCGGGCTAAGTGAGGTAAGGAGAAAAGGAGAAGATCTCATTGAACTGAAAAGTGGACATCTCTTCTACTATCGTGGGACAAATACTGGCTAGTACTAGGACAAATACTAGTGGAGTTGGATTTATAATAAACAAGAAACTGAAGCATAAAGTTGTAGAAGTTGAAAGTTCCTCTGACAGAGCTGCACGACTCGTTATCCAACTCTCGAGAAGATACCAGGCTCAGATTCTTCAAACATATGCACCCACCACAAGTCATCCCGAAGAAGAAATTGAAGAATTTTATGAGGAAATTCGTCATCTAAATAATAAAGGTAAGCAGCACTTGAAGATAATTATGGGAGATTTCAATGCAAAAATAGGGCAACGGCAACAGAATGAAACTTCAGTAGGTAAATTCGGTCACGGCAACAGAAACCAGCGTGGACATACTCTCATTGAGTTTGCAGAGGCAGAAGGGTTTTTCATCTTAAACTCCTTTTTCAAGAAAAAGCCACACAGGAAATGGACATGGAGACATCCAAATGGGACGACAAGTGAAATTTATTATATTATGCGTAACAAAAGATTCGTCATAGAAGACTGCAATGTGCTAAACAAGTTCAACACAGGTAGTGACAATAGATTGGTGAGATGTAAGATGCACCTCAACACTAAACTCGAACGTGACAAGCTCATAAGACAAACAAAACGTATTGACATAACCAACCTTAAAAAACACCATAATACCTTCAAGTTGGAACTGAAGAACAGATTCTCTGCTTTAGAAGCCCTAACATCCGTAGAAGTGGATATTTCTGAAGTTAACAGAAAAGTAACCAAAGCTCTTATGGAAACAGCAACAAAATTAGCTGGGTCTAAGAAGAAGTTGCATGTGAATAAATTATCAGGAAAAACCAAAATGTTGATGCAAAAAAGAAGAGAGACGAGGACAACTAAAGAAGATGTGACTTCCAAAGTGGAATATATAGAGCTATGCAAGACAGTACGATAAAGTATCACTGAAGACGTAAGAAAATTCAATTGTGAACTAGCGAGGAAAGCAATTGAAAGCAACCAAAGCCTAAAGATAGCAAAGGGACATCTCAGTAAGGGAAGAAAACAGAATATGGCACTGAGAAAAAAAGATGGTTCTGTAACAAGAAATAGAGGCGAAATTTTGACAAGAGTGAAAGATTTCTACTCCAAATTATGTGAAAGGGATGATACATGTACTCCAGACATCATGAAAGGTACCAGTACCAGAGTTCTTCCAGTCCTCCCAGCAGAAGTTGCACATGCAATCAAGAACATGAAGCGGGGAAAAGCTCCAGGAGAAGATGGAATTACTGTAGACATCATACAAGAAGCAAGTGGAGAAATCGAAACAGTACTCGCCCAAATTTTCACTCGATGCCTTAATGAAGGGAAGATTCCTGAAGATTGGAAAAACGCTACAATGATCCTGCTACATAAAAAAGGTGACATTGAGGATCTCGGGTACTACAGACTTATCAGCCTCCTATCAGTGGTTTATAAAATCTTCACTAAAGTTCTTTCACACCGCTTGAAGGTAACACTGGACATGGCTCAACCGAGAGAACAAGCTGGATTCAGGAGAGGCTACAACACTATAGATCATATCCACGTACTGAGAGAACTAATTGAAAGAGTGAGGAAATATGAACATCCATTGTGCATGACTTTTATCGATTATGAAAAGGCCTTTGATTCGGTGAAACCATCAGCAGTTACAATGGCTTTGAAATCCTGCGGTATTGAAGATGAATACATTAATGTTATTAATAACATCTATGAAAATGCTAGTGCAAAGATTCGGCTGTTTGAAAATACAACACACATAAAAATTGGAAAGGGAGTGAGGCAAGGTGACACCATATCTCCGAAGCCCTTTAATGCCACATTGGAAAATGTCTTTCAATCACTAAACTGGGAAAACAAAGGGATAAAGATTAATGGAGATTATCAAACTCACCTTCGTTTTGCTGATGACGTAGTCATTTTTGCTTGATCCAGGAACTTGCTGACAAGAGTAAATAAGTGGGGTTAAAAACGAACTTTCAGAAGACAAAAGTGATGTCCAATGCTTTTTCGAGAAATGAAGATTTATCGATTGATGGAGAAAAGCTGGAGATAACAGATACGTACGTTTATCTTGGACAGCAGATATCAAGTGAGGGTCACATTGATGAAGAAATTAATCGGCATACAAAACTTTCCTGGAGAGCTTTTGGAAGGAACAGCATCATTTTCAAGAGCAATATGCCATTATTATGTCTTAAAAGAAAAGTGTTTGATCAATGCATCCGTCCAGTGCTTACGTATGGTGCAGAGACGTGGACCTTAACTAAAAGAGACATACTGAGACTGCAGACAAATCAAGGAAGCATGGATAGGTGCATGCTTGGTGTAACCAGGTGAGATAAAAAGAGGAACTCGTTGATCCGAAAAATGACAAGAGTGGAAGACATCATGATCAGAGTTAAATCCCTGAAATGGCAATGGGCTGGACATACTGCCAGAAGGACAGACCATCGATGGACAGCCGAAATTTTAGATTGGATTCCAAGGGACAGGAAAAGACCCAGAAGAAGACCCCATGGGAAATGGGTGAATGAAATTAGAAAGTATGCGGGAGTAACATGGAGGAGTCTGGCACAAGACAGACCGTTGTGTCTGGCACAAGACAGATCGTCCAGCAGTGGATTGATAATGGTTGACAATGATGACGATGATGATGTCCAATACATTTTCATTTGTTCGTATTAGTTTGGGAAATATTTTCTTCGGGGTATTTTCATTTGCATCTTCGATATTTTGGGATACCCCATAAAGAAATCCGGAATGCGCCACTGAGCTCTTGGTAACATGTGATTGACCCAGGTAAAGTACTTTTATATGTCGGAACAAAGCATTTACAAGGCCCGTTATGATTTGGGTGTAGGAGAACTGGCCACCCGGAAAAGTGCCCACCGGAGAACTGGCCACAAAAAATTTAAGGGGCCGTATAAGAATTGCATTTTTTCACCACTTCGTGGACACGACCCCCAGAGGTTGGTTATGTGAGTCATATAAAGTTTCCGTAATTTCGTCTTTTCTTAATTGCGAAAATTAATGTAATTCTTTATAAAAATGTTTATCATCTTCAACTCAACAAAAGATTTCAAGGTTTACAAAGTACACACAAGTCTGCAAATTATCTGAGGGCATGTGCTGAGTGCTGACTCAGGAAACCTGTTGGGGGTATACCAAAAGTGTAAAATATAAAAATTTTTTGGTCCGATCGGGAAATTTTCAATAATTACAAGCTACAACTCGACACATTAACTGAGGGCATGTGCCTACTCAGCAAACCTGTCGGGGGGGTATATTCCAAAGTGTAAAACATCATAAAGAATTTCTGGTCTCTGGTCCGATTAGAAGATTTTCAGCATTTAGAGCCTACAAATCAGCAAATTATCTGAAGGCATCTGCTGCCTCAGGAGGCCTGTCGGGGGAAGGGGGGAGGTAACACCAAAAGTATAAAATATAAAGAACTTCTGATCCGGTCGGGAGATTTTCAGCATTTACAACCTACATCTCAACAAACTCTCTGAGGTCATGTGCTGACTCAGAAAACCTGTCGGGGGGGGGGGGGGGGGGGGAGATTAATACCTAAAATATGAAACAAAGTATTTCTGGTTGTAAATGGTGAAAAATCTCCCGAACGGACGAGAAATTCTTTATATTTTACACTTTACACTTTTGGTAATACCCCCCCCCCTCTCCCTGACAGGTTTCTTGGGTAGGCCCATGCACTCAGAAAATGTGTTGAGTTGCAGCTTGTAAACGCTGAAAATCTCCCGATCGAACTGGAAATTCTTGATATTTCGTATTTCAGGTTTTAAGCACCCCTCCCCCGACAAGTTTCCTGGGTTTGCACATACCAGCAGAGAATTTGTTTAGCTGTAGTCTATTGGCCTAGAAAAATATCGTAAATAAGAAAATACGAAGTTATCGACATTTTATGTGTGTCAGATATCTCGGGAGACGTAGCCACGGAGCAATCTAGAACGTAATTTTAAATTTTTTATGGCCAGTTCTTCGTGCGACCACTTCTCCGGTGGTCAGTTCTCTGGTGGCCAGTTCTCCGCTTTGTCTTTTGCCCGAAAATCATGGAAATGTCTAAATTTCTTACTGAAAATGAAATATTAAAAAAAAATTTATGTACAATAGTTGCTCAAGTAGTGGGGAATATAGCCACACGAAATTTGTTTATGCAGAACAATTTTATAGCACTGAAATTCCAATGTGTCCAGTTCTCCATTTAGCCAGTTCTCCGGTGGCCACTTCTCCGAGCCCGTTGTGGGGTTATGATTGATAGGAAAATTTTATATCAAGTTTGTTAAAACATATAAAATTCTACTCAAGAATAACAGACTTACTTTGCCGGTAATAGGTATAATCAATATTTGATTCTAGCTGCAATACATCGAATATTTGATCCGATATTAAAAGAAAATATTTTGCACACGACCTCTTCCCTCTGAACTACAGCCGGATGGCGGGAGCTTTTACAGGGCCTGGGGCGAAATTTTATTGTGGGGTCCTGACCAAAAATTCATTGTTGGCACTAGGAAATAAATCTCATATTTTAATAAAGTCGTTACGTGAAAAATGTCCTCAAAGAACACACACGATGTGAAATTCACAAATTTTGACGATGACAACGAATCCTCATCCCTGTACTCCAGAGCCGAATGCTTTACCAATTAAGCTACACCGAAAGAATTTAATGTTGCAACTTCTCCGTCTTGACATGTGCATCACCTCTGTAGTATGCCATAAAGATAAGTATCATAAAGAAAGTTCAGAGATAGTGAGAGAGAAGAGAGGGAGAGAGGGAGAGAGAGAGAGAGAGATAAGAGGGAGGGAGAGAGATAAGAAGGAGGGAGAGAGAGAGATAAGAGAGAGGGAGAGACAGAAGAGGGAGGGAGAGGGAGAGAGAGAGATAAGAGAGAGGGAGAGACAGAAGAGGGAGGGAGAGAGAGAGAAGAGGGAGGGAAGGAGGGAGAGAAGAGGGAGGGAGACAGAGAAAGAGAGAGGGAGAGTAAAAAGTGTTGAAATCTACGATTTTCTTTCCAGGGAGATGGGGTTGAGATTGTATTATGACTCTTATAAAAACTTCCTTACAAAATGATAAAAAAAAATACCTGCATAGCGAAATTTTTTGAATTGCGAATATTTTTGTGTCGGAATTAATAAGGATTCCTCTGAAATAAATTCGTACGAATAGTTGTTTTTCCCTGATACAAGGTTTTAGTGATTGATTTTTAATGCAAAGTGGAGCAAGTGACAAATTAGCGACTTTTTAAACGTTTATACGCGCTCATATATAATTTTTTTTTTTTAATTTCCAGTAATGTTTTTAAAGTAACTGAATAAATGGCTTCTATATGTAACCCGAAATTAACTTTGATGTTGTTCTTTTTATTTCTTTAAATTTAAGTATCTGGTTTGCACGCAAATTGTTAAATACATTACAGTAAGGGCCACAAAATGATGAAATTTAATTTGCTATTTATCAATGCGGAAAATAGAAACGTAGTTTCAATAATCACTTAAAATTCCCAAATTTAAGTATTTGTACGGCGAAGGACGATAACCTATTCGAAAATGGAGGGATTGTAAACGAAAAAAAAACTTTTGAAAAAGCACTTTTTGAGGGCTTCGCACCCCAAATCTTGCACATAAAAGAAATAATTGTTAAAAATTCTACCAAAACTGATTTTTTTTCCTGAACTGCGGAGCCCCTTGAAGGCATGGGGCCCGGGGCGAAAGCTCCAGTAGCTCTTATGGTCCAGCCGGCTTTGCTCTGTACTGTGGATCAAATTTAGAGCTTTGCTGAAGGACTGATTAGAGCAGACGTGTCGTTGTTGATAAGCCTCATTCCTTTTCGGTAGAGCTGAAACTAACGGGGGGACGCAATTGTTTAGACACGGGGACATCCTGTGTGACTTTGTAACATTGCTCCTGGGAATAGTGAACATTCAAGTTTTGGCCTCCCCGATGTTTTGAATGTTCTTAGATTCTACTAACGGATATTTCACTTACAAAACACGAGACCTAGAAACGACAGCCGCGGGAAGGAACAACAAGAAGCTGAACGCGGTTCCTTTCGCAGCATGAAACTGGTACCCTCTATGAAAATAGCGTCACAGAACACGTGATAATGTGCCTATATTATCGTTATTTTTTTTCAATTTTTTTCAAATTAACAAAACAACGGAAATAAAAAAATAAAATTTAAGTTTTATTTTTGGTATTTTGTGGCCCCTTCTATTCCGAGGCCCCAAGGGCGCGTTTCCTGAGCCTGTGCGGTGATCCACCCCTAGTAGGGGCTATTTAAAGTTTTGTACTCGAGTAAAAGCGCAACACAATAAACTTGACTTTCTGTGAACATTTTATGCATATGAGCACGGTTGGGGTTGATTGAAAACTGACAAAAAGGCTTAAGGCCTGTTTATTAATTTTTGTGCCTGTGTAAAAACGCAGTACCGTAACCTAGGCATGTTATCGAAACCTTATGAATACGTCGAACTAAAAATTCATAAAAAAAGACTAGGCCTAATGTCTTGCAATTAAGTTTTTGTGACAGAGTAAAGGTGCGACATTAATAACTTGACATGTTATGTTAACTTTGTGAATATGAGCACAACGGATTAAAAATTTCAAGAAATCGCCTTTGGGATTAATGTGTTGTAGCAGAGTAAAAGTGTAACATTATCTTTATTTTCTACATAAACCATACTACGTGCTGAAATGGCCCAACTATATGTACGTATTTTCAACCATGTATCGAAGCGCGAACACGGTGAAACAAAAGTGCGATTTTGTACGGTCCCTTAAAATTTTGTGGCCAGCCCACATGGAGTAGGACACGTTGATGTCAAAAACGTACTTTTCACACGGCTCCATAACAGATAGCAATGGACACGTCGCAATCTTTTTTTTAGTTGGGAGGTTTAACGACCACCGTGATCAATTTAGTGGGCTGTAAGCAGTCAGCAGTTCCTAATTTTGGGTCACTGGTCCATGCAGGGAAGGGGAGAGCCAGTGCCAGAAGTCAAACGCAACGTCCATGGCTCGCCGGGATTCGAACCCGGACCCTTCTCGGACTAGTGATCAGAAGCCAGTGCATAGACCATTGCGCCACCGGAGCGGCTCACGTTGAATTCAACCATGTGTTTTTCATACGGCTCCAAACGCTCTTATGGACATACTAATGGAACTGGATGCAAAGAAATTTTTAATGTAATTTGTACTCGCAGGATGGTATTTCCCCGGTAAATATTACTATCTGTGGAATCACCAAGTTCAGCGGGTGAAAATTAATGAATGAAAAAGATATTCCTGTAATTTTCCAGTAAACTTATCTTTAATTTTTTTATTTTGTCAATTTAATTTTATGAAACAAAAAAGAAAGGAAGAGGAATGGAAATATTTATCTCCGAGGAGACATCTATATAGCTGCCGTACATCTGGCGTGTGCTTCTAAGAAACCGCGACACTAAAATGCAATGCACCTGTGTGATGTCGCGTGCATGCGACTTGACATTGACATTGATAATCTTTTTCTTACCGTTTTAAATTTTGAATATCTGGAACTCTCTATTTATATTACATTGTATTTCTGCCTGATAAGCCGCCCGCTGGTGGTGAAAGCTAACGTTTACTTATTTTTGATTTTAATACACCATTAACCGGATATTTTTGCACTTTATTGTTAACTACGGTCTCACACTTAGACCGTAGGTTGGGTATTGGAGTGCTGAATTGTGTTGTAGATCTTAAGAGTAAAAATTGAACTTTTAACGAAAATTTTGCATAGGGGCCCCTTGATCGCGGGCCCCTACCCGTTTCAAAAACCACCTGCGGTCTAAGAGTACCGTGAAATAGTATCCCAAATTCGGTGGTTCTAAATTGAAAACTGTAGATTTTACTAAAATTTTGTAAGGGGCTCCTTGACCCTGGGCCCCGACCCGTTCCAAACACCGTCTACGGTGTAAGTTAGAGCACCATGAGGTAGTATACCAAATTTGGTGGTTCTGAATTGAAAACTGTAGAATTTATGAATATGTTCTATGGGGGCCCCTAAAGCCCGGGATTCGACCCGTTCCAAAACCGTCTACCGTCTAAGTTAAAGCACCATGAGATGGGATACTAAATATGGTGGTTGTATGTTGAAAACTGTATATTTTACGATAATTTTGTACGGGCCCCATTCAGACCGGGCCTCCACCCGTGTCAAACATCGTCACTGTCTAAGTTAGAGCACCATGAGGTAGTACACCAAATTTGGTGGTTCTGAATTGAAAACTAGATTTTACGAAAATTTTGTAAGGGGCCCCTTGAACCTGGGCCCGACCCGTTCCAAACACCGTCTACGGTGTAAGTTAGAGCACCGTGAGGCAGTATACAAAATTTGGTGGTTCTAAATTGAAAACTGTAGATTTTACGAAAATTTTGTAGGGGGCTTCGGACCGGGCCTCCACCCGTGCCAAACACCGTCACTGTCTAAGTTAGAGCACCATGAGGTAGTACACCAAATTTGGTGGTTCTAAATTGAAAACTGTAGATTTTACGAACATTTTGACGGGGAACCGTCTACGGTCTAAGTTAGAGCACCATGAGATAGTATACAAAATTTTGTAGTTCTAAATTGGAAACTGCAGATTTTACGAAAATTTTCTATGGTGGCCCTTCGACTCCGTCCCCCCACCCATTCCAAAACCCCTCTACGGTCGAAGTTAGAGCACCATAAGGTAGTACACCAAATTTGGTGGTTCTAAATTGAAAACTAGATTTTATGAAACTTTTATAGGGGCCCCTTCGGACCGGGCCTCCACCCGTGCCAAACACCGTCACCGTCTAAGTTAGAGCACCATGAGGTAGTACACCAAATTTGGTGGTTTTAAATTGAAAACTGTAGACTTTACGAAAATTTTGAAGGGGCCCCATGAAGCCCGGGCCCCGTCCCGTTCCAAAAACCGTCTACGGTCTAAGTTAGAGCAGCATGAGGTAGTATACAAAATTTGGTGGTTCTAAATTGGAAACTGTAGATTTTACGAAAATTTTCTATTGTGGCCTCTCGACTCCGGGCCCCCAACCGTTCCAAAACCCCTCTACGGTCGAAGTTAGAGCACCATGAGATAATACACCAAATTTGGTGGATCTAAATTGAAAATTGTAGCTTTTACGAAAAAAATCTATGGGGCCCCCTTGACCCGGGCTCCGACCACTTCCAAAAACCGTCTACGGTTTAAGTCAGAGCACCAGAAGATGGTATACCAAATTTGGTGGTGTTAAATTGAAAACTGTAGATTTCAGGAATATTGCGTATGAGGGCCCCTTGACCCCGGGTCCCCTACTTTCCCAAAACCGTCTACGGTCTAAGTTAGTGCACCATGAGGTAGTATACCAAATTTGGTGGTTCTAAATTGAAAACTGTAGATTTGTCGAAAATATTCTATGGGTGGCCCTCGACCCCGGGCTCCGACCACTTCCAAAAACCAACTACCGTCTAATTTAAAGCACCATGAGGTAGAATACCAAATCTAGTGGTTTTAAATTGAAAACTGTAGATTTTACGATAATTTTGATTGAGTGGCCCTGGACCCCGGGCCTGGGCACTGTTGGAAAAGCGGTACCGGTAACCCCAATTTCTACCAAAATTTAATCAGGACACCAATTTCTATGAAGTCCCTCTCCCTTTAAATATACTTTTTTTTGCAATTCATCAAAAGCTATCGAAAGCAATTTATTTAGGGATTTCAGCGATGTTATGGTTCCACGATGTTTTGCCCTGCGATGTTATGGTGGCGCGATGTTTTGCCCTGCGATGTTATGGTGCCGCGATGTTTTGACCTGCGGTGTTATGTCGGCGATCATATGTCGTGCGATGTTTTGGCCTGCGATGTTATGTCGGCGATCATATGTCGTGCGATGTTTTGACCTGCGATGTTATGTCGGCGATCATATGTCGTGCGATGTTTTGACCTGCGATGTTATGTCGTAGACTCATTGATTTGCCTTGCTCTCCGTGGTAACAGAAAATGTTCGTATATTTTCCGTTACCACGTATTTTCATATTATCGTTTCTTATTTCAAGGGATATGTTAGAGATCGCAGGTACTTCTGGGAACTATTTTGGAATGCAATTTTTTTAGCAAGGTAAGTAGCATTCTTAATACTTTTGTGTGTATAGCATTTGTTCAAGTATACAAAATCTGAACTTTTTTTTGTGACTGTCAGTGTCAGCCTATCATGGCACGTAAAGTCATTTTTTCTACATAAAGAGGAAGGAGTGGCATTTTTTGAACAGTAGTTTTGTTAAGAAAATGGAAAAATGCCTGTGTGTTACTTCAAATAGAAAGGATGCGTAAGGAGTGGCGAAACATACATTTTAAGAGAAAATATCAAAAATGGATACTGTGGTAGCTCGCTCTGCCGTAAAATCAATTTGACGGACCATGAAAATGCGAAAATATAGCTCGCTCTGTCGTGAAGATGATTTTATAGGTCACGACTCTATCATGAACAGATGAAGCACGTAGTTTGAAATTTAATTCCGCTAGCACAAGTTGGAGTAGGTGGAGGGAGGGAGGCATGCGAATTCCAATGATTGATTTTAAAGGAAAGACTACTAAACTAGGAAAACACACATTTCTTTAAGCAAAAGAACTTTGTCAGACAAATTTTAAATGTGAAAAAACCCGAAATATTTCCATAGCGCTTGAACGGGCATTACAACCGATTCCATAAGAAAGTCTCATGAACTTCCAGAAATGTAACAAATTTCAGTAAAAAACTTTTTCCTACCCGCAGACAACACGATCCACAATACTTAGTAGGTAGGTATGCCATTACGGCGAATTTCTTAAAAAACATTTTTTGAACACTTTTTAAAACATTTAGTGCTACTTCACAATTTTTAGTGATCTAATATAAATACGCTTTCGCAGTTCTCGGAGGGAAAAGAAATATAAATAAGGAGGAAATGAGTTTTTGAATAACTTGACAATCATAACAAGTCTCCAAGATTTTCAAAAGACGAAAATCCATCCACAATAAGCCCCAGAACGCAAGAATGAAAGCTATGTGTGTAGGGTTAAATACAGAATTACTGGTGGCATACAATAGAAAATACGTTTTGAAATTCCATATTATCAGTTTCAAATTTATTGAACAACCAGGAAGACATGCTGCTTAAAACAAAAATTTCGTAATTTCTTGTAATTCTACCATTATTCATGGCGAACTTTTATAGAATAAAGAAATGATTTTTCATGACTTCAGAATCATGCACCCATTTCTAAGATCACTTCAACAACGAATTACTGTAACTTGTACCATTTCCAGCATATGCACATAATACATATAACAAAATGTATAAAATTACATCTCTAAAATGTATAAATTACATCGCAGTAATAAGAACATTTAGAAACGTAAAACCCGCACTTCAAAAGAATTAAGTGACGTTCAGTCAACAGCTAGAATTTATAAAGTTTTACTACTGAATACAAATAGAAGAAGAGAAACATATCGTACCACTGAAAATATCAATAATAACCTTAAAACGCGCTGTAAATATCCAAACAACATTCACTGGAACAGTATAACAAGCCAACAAGAACGAATATAATATCAACAAACTACGAAACGAGTCAAATCCGTAGGTCTACTGAAAAAGAGTAGCCCTACGAGTGTGACGTCATGGGAAGGTCATGTGACCTTGTTGCAGGCCTGGTGAGGTATAAAGGTGGCCTTGTTATAGCCCATTGAGTTGCTCACGGTGGTCATTAAACCTCAAAAAAAAAAAAACCCAGACCCATCTCGGGCGAGTTATCAGAAGCGAGCTCTTAGACCACTGCTTCATCGGGGCGGCATTATTATTATTATTATTATTTGGGGATGTAAGGTCCACTGTGAGCAACACAGGGGGATGTAAGCAGTCTTCCGACCCTAATATTTTTGCCTTGTTGGAAGGTTTAATGACCGCCGTGATCAACTCGATGGGGTATATTCATCGAGTTGGTATAATCAAGGAGGTTAGAATAATACTACCGGAGATGCCCTGAGTCTCTTAACCGTTAAGCCGCAAGGCGTGTGAATTTGACGTTGATTACATGATACCCTTTTTTTTTCCTTTTTGATTGGAGGTTTAACGACCACCGTGAGCAACTCAATGGGCTATAAGTAGAGATGCAAAATTCCCGGGAGTTTTGGATTAAGGGAATATTCCCAATGGCAAATAATCAAAATGGGAAGAAATTTGTGATTATGGGAATAAACCAACGAGATAGGCGAAATAGCAACTGCAGTTTACAGCATGTTTGCTCGGCCGCCCCGGTGGCGCAGTGGTCTAAGCGATGGCCTCTGATCATTCGTCCGAATGGGGTCCGGGTTCGAATCCCGGTGAGGCATGGACGTTGTGTTTGTCTTACGGCACTGGCTCTCTCCCTTCCCTGGAACCAGTGACCCTAAATTAGGGACGGGCGACTGCTTATAGCCCATTGAGTTGCTCACGGTGGTCGTTAAACCTCCAATCAAAAAAAAAAAAAAAAAAAAAAAAAAAAATGTTTGCTCGGGTAGGGGACATGAAAAATGGTAGCTATAAACTAATTTGTGGGGTGGTTTGTTAGCATACTGACAGGGTAGGTTACCAAGTTAGTCTTTCTACAGTTACTTCCATTATTCACGAGAAGCAATATATATATATATATATATATATAGTCCAAAAGGCCCAGGGAAGTCGTAGCCAGGTGATTTGCAAATAACTAACACAATGTGAAATGCTGCGGAACATTTTTATAGTAACTTTGCTTTTGATTGAATCGTACTTGCTAATTTGAAATTCTGCGTTCATCAAATATGATTAAAAAAATCGACAAACAAACTACTGTGGTTCAGACAGATTTTGAAGGATTACACATTTTCACTTGTTATTTATTTTTTAATCAAATTATGTGTTTTCTCCTGCTACATCCCTTGTTGTGGTGTCTTCCCTAGATTTCACACGCAAATTGTAAACACTGGTTTTATACGTATGTATACTGTTATTTCAAAGATTTGGGGGCCCGAAACTGTCAGTTCTTAAATTGCACTTGCAAATCACTGCAGACCGGAAGATGATTTTCATCAGCAGTGCATACCCAAATGTAAACATTACTATCCCTAGCTTTTCACAAAAAGTATCGATCATCGTAATAAAAGTTCAGTCAGCGCATCAGCACGTACTGCTTACAGAAATGCCTGATATCGACAATAAATTGATTTACAACATAATTTGTAAAGATGAGAAAGCCGCCCCGGTGGTGCAGTGGTCTAAGCGATGGCCTCTGATCATTCGTCTGAACGGGGTCCGGGTTCGAATCCCGGTGAGGCATGGATGTTGTGTTTGTCTTACAGCACTGGCTCTATCCCTTCCCTGGAACCAGTAACCCTAAATTAGGGACGGGAGACTGTTTATAGCCCATTGAGTTGCTCACGGTGGTCGCTAAACCTCCAGTAAAAAAAAGATGAGAAAGGGCTAAACTGAAACACAAATGCACTAAGATGCAGATTTTTTCACGAAACTGCTGCAACACTTTCTAGGAATTGCAGCAAAGCAAATTTTTTCAAATGAAAAATACAGATTCCATTTTTTTTATTTCATAATGAAGTTCCTAAAAATAAAAAAAGAATTTGTGTACTTATGTGGTGAAATTGACTACTACAATTTAGAAACTGAAAAACGATACTTTGCTTCTAAACTTAGCACTGATTAAATAACAGAATTTATGTCACTGACAAACCTAATTAAATTTATATTAATACTGTGAGAAGTTTTCGGATTTTTTAGATAATTTGCATTTAGAATTTGAACATGAATTGACATTATGGGAACTGAGCAGCAAAGCAAAATTTATATTTTTCTGCTAGATAAACCATTACAATAAAACAAAAATAAGCAGCTGCTTAAGAATAATTTTGTACAAGAGTAGAGCACAATTAACAATTATTTGATACAGACACAGCAAACAAAATGATGAAAAAATCTGGTATTGGCTTAAACAGAAAGATCGTTTTAGAAGACACAAAACTAAGCAAGAACTAATTTTCTAGCTGTGTAATAGTCAGCAGAAAAGCAAAGTTCTGGAATGGTAAGAAACTAATATATTTTTTTTTCTCGAAACAATAAATACAGTAAAAAATTAAACATACATAAATACCTATATTTGGGAAAGCCAGATCAATCGGACAATCCTATCCATGCGACGAAGGACATTTGGCGCGCCGTCATAAAATATACAGTTACGCTTAGAGTATTTCAATTTTGCCCAATCTTCCCCTTGTTCTTCAAATTTCCTTCATAAAATTTCCGTTTTTTCCTACTGTTTTGTCCCGGGATTATTCCCACTTTTGCATCTCTAGCTATAAGCAGACGCCCGTCCCTAATTTAGGGTCACTGGTTCCAGGGAAGGGAGAGAGTCAGTGCCGTAAGGCAAACACAACATCCATGCCTCCCTGGGATTCGAACCCGGACCCCTTTCGGACGAATGATCCTAGGACATCGCTCAGACCACTGCGCCACCGGATCGGCATACCCTTTATGCATGATACCTATGTTATTTCAACTATGTGTATTTACTAACGTCTCGTACAATAGCGTGCCAATCCAAACTCTAACGCCACATTTCAAAATATTGACATGCACTTCACAAACAAGTTTTCCAGCACATTTCACAACAACAAATTAAACAACAAACTGGGTGATTTAGTTACTTCTCGGAGTTCAGAAGATTGCCAGTATTGCCAATTGCAGTCATTCTAGCTTTTTCAGTAAACCGCCGAATCCTCTGACCATGGGATTTTTTGCTAAGAATAAACCTCTTAGGTCGGCTTACTTTTGCTTTGCCCATAGTAATGACTGTTAGAATTCAATACTCACACACAACTACTACTAATCCACTCAACTCAAAGAAGTTGCTAAAGGTAAGATAAAAACAAATTACCACTACAGAATAACAAGTGAAAACTAGCAAATACAAAACAATGAGCCAATAAAAAGAAGAAAGCTAACCAACAATAAACACTTCTCTCCTAATAGGAACCCAAAGAATTTCGACTCTTTCCGGTATCATACAACTATATTTACTATCCTCACTGTGCCGTATCAACTGCTAAAGCCCATGGCCCATTCATGCAAAATTTTTTCACGTAGTTGACGCTTTATGAGTTGGCGTGAGTCACGTTCTTAAGTGACACTGTATTGCCAACTTGCCAAACGCAGTAATAAGGATGTAGCAGACACGTGACTCTCAGCATGACAACGAGCCTTAGTAACATAACTTCCTCTCTTCCAGTGGCGCTATTTACGCCACTGGAAGAGAGGGATGCACTACAATTCGTAATTTCGGACCCGGTCAAGTAACTTCACTTTCCGCCGCCCCTGGCAAATAGTAAATATTTTTGATTACTTCGTCTTTGGTCGAAGTGCCTTTTCTGCAGAACAGTTCGAGGCATATAATAGTTTCGAAGCATATAACAATTTCTCGTCGTCGGTATTCTTTCACAGGGTAACTTAGAACGATCACAAATTCGTGAGTAATCAGTAACTTATGGAGAAAATAGGTACGCTGCTTTAATAAGTAAGGTTCTCTTCCCTCCCAGGTGTGGAGATCTGAGTAAAAAAGGATAGGTTTTCTTTCTTTCCAGGAATCGCTAATTTTGGATAAAACTCACGCTTGAAAGGTTCTATGCCTTTTTAAGAGTTTAACTCTTCAACAAAAAAGTATCTTTCTAAGCCCTGGGAAGCGATTTCCAAACCTTAAAAAATGAAAAAATAAAATAATGTTGCTGGAATTTGTGCCCTATAATCTATTTATCCATAACTAAATTTAGCAGCATAACACCGACCTGTAAAAAGACTTAGACACCAAAAAGAATTTTATCTGGACAATAATTTTAGCTATTCTTTGCATTTTTCTGCAAAAAGTGTGCTTCAGCTCCAGGTAAAAATCCAGGTGTACTAAAAAAAATCAACGGTAGTTTGTGGGGGGCGGGGTTATCAGCTAGAACAAAGTAGTAAACTAAAAAACCCCAACACCGACAGCCAAATAATCTTAAAAATGAAAGGTCGAAAACTCACAAAAAAAAGTGAGTTAGGTTAACGGTATGATCGAGATCTAAAAAATACAGAAGAGCCAGAAATTTGAATTTGACTAAAAGTCAGCTTTGCCAACAAATTAACTTTTAGCCCTATAAAAAGTTTCAACACTCCCCTAGGTCAACCAGGTAACTTCTGAAAAGAAGTGTCTGGAGCAGCCTGGAGAAAAAAATTGCACAGAGGTTTCGATTGGGGACCGAAGCGTTTATTTAGAAATATTTTGACTAAACGACAAACTCTGAAAAATGTTCTATAAGAAAATAGTCAGTATATAGTAATAGAACCTACGCAAAAAAAGCTAACACCTTTTAAATTCAACTTGAAAACTTTGAATCAACGAATGAAACGCCTGGACCAATAAGTGCAAGCATTGCACTCCAATAGCGTTTTTTTTTATTGGAGGTTTAACGACCACCGTGAGCAACTCAATGGGCTATAAGCAGTCGCCCGTCCCTAATTTAGGGTCACTGGTTCCAGGAAAGGGAGAGAACCAGTGCCGTAAGACAAACACAACATCTATGCCTGAACGGGATTCGAACCCGGACCCCTTACGGACGAATGATCAGAGGCCAGCGCCTTAGACCACTGCGCCACCGGGGCGGCCCAATAGCGTTTGAACAACTAAAAGATGGATTCTCTGCTTGATTTCTAGATAAAACTAACATTTAAGAGGCTCTCTACCTTTAAAGAGTGTAACTCTTAAAAACCAAAAGTGTTTTCTAAGCTCTGGTAAGCGATCTCCTTTCGTTTGGCATATAAGCGAATTTTTCGGTACTGTCTTTAGAGACAGCAGCTAGTAGCTTGAAAAAGACTTACGGTCTCGATTTCCTCTATTACCGGAATTCATAATGCCAAAAAATGTAGGCATTTTAGCTTCAAATTTTTATAAACACCGACCGCTAAAGATTGCACTTTACACACTAAGGGCAGGACAGCCAGCTATGCTTGTCCTTCAGGAACTTGCAGGGACTGTTGCCACTTCACTGCAACTTCTTGATGACATCACCTGCTACATTCTCATACCCATACCAAAAGCTTCTGTTCAGAATCAAATATTTTCAAGATCGATCTCGCTGAACATAATTACAGCTAAAAAAAGGAAACGCTACTTGTTGAATCAAAAGGTTGTAATCACTAGTAACATTCACCAGGAATATGCTAGCTTCGTTAAATTTCTATTATTTGGTCTATAATATTTTACATTCGCGAAAAAGGGTCGTAATCTGTGTGTTTTAGAGCCGGTAGCGACATCTATATTCAATGATTCACAACAAAACATTTTGATATAAAAGCATTTTTTTTTATTTTTTGCTACATTTTAACAAAAAAATAAGAAAGTTATACCGTAGTCAACTCCTTTTTATGTGCATGTAAATTTCCACGTTCGTAGAAGCCTTTATAGCAGCGTACTTATGTTCAGAATGTTATTACTGGTTTTTACAGAGGCATTAGGTCCACCTTAACATGGACAGTTGCTCCATTTAATAAATAAATTTACAAAAGCATTCTCATCTAGAGCAACAAATTTTGCTTTATAGGGTATATATATTTTAATAACTACTTTGATTTCTTTTTTTCTTTTTTTTTTTGATTGGAGGTTTAACTACCACCGTGAGCAACTCAATGGGCTATAAGCAGTCGCCCGTCCCTAATTTAGGGTCACTGGTTGCAGGGAAAGGAGAGAGCCAGTGCCGTAAGACAAACACAACATCCATGCCTCACCGGGATTCGAACCCGGACCCCTTTCGGACGAATGATCAGAGGCCATCGCTTAGACCACTGCGCCATCGGGGCGGCATTTTGATTTCAGAGCTACATTAAAAAAAAAGTTATTTAAAGTGTTAAAACTTTGTATGAAGGCATTTATGGCTCTAATTAATAACGGAAATTCCGTTTTCTTGTTTTAGTTTTTTTGTCGAAGTACTGTGTACATCTGCATTGACTCGTCGGATATAGAAAACGTAAGTATACATGCCGATGGCAATTTTAGTTTTAGTGTATAAAACAAAGAAGTTAATTTAAAACTTAAATTAAAAATAATCTTAATGCTACTGAGACATGAAGTCCATATGGATGCGTTTTTTTATTATAATATTTTCTCTCATTTTCTTAAGTTTTTAAAATTCATTTCTCTAATTATTCATCCATAAACAAAATAATTAGACTAAATATTTGCTTTCTAGAGTATGTATATTAGACTAAATATTTGCTACATAGGTAAGCACCCAAAAAACGTACAGGGGGAGGGGGCTATGGATTTTCGGGGGCTCTGTTTAGAGTGTGAAATACGAATTTCATGCAACTAGATCCCGCAGTTTGTAAGCAACTGAAACGGAAATAATTTTTTCACGTAGGACAAGTGACGTTTCCCTTCAGTTACTTCATATCCCACAAAATTACGATACTGATGTTTTCTTTAATCGTAAATGGAAAAGGTGCAACGCCTAATTTATCCCCATTGAAAATAACTCAATACACAGTATTATAACAACGTAAAATTCCTTCTTTCGCGAAGGTAAAATAGCTTAAATAACGTTGTTTACATAGGAAACATGCCGTTTTGCCGTACAAGCTCTGCGATCAAAATGTCACCAGCTGCTGCCACTCATTTACACAGGAACTTCCAGTCTATGTATCTTAAAGGTCTTTGCTGTTGTCATAAAATATTCTCTTCTAACCTCCTTGGTTATTCCTCAACACTCCACTTTTGACGTCATATGAATGAGGTCCCTCCATTTAGTGCCACTGGTTCCAGAGGAGGAAAAGAGCCGACGCCGTAAGACCAAACACAACATCCATGCCTTACTCCAGGGCTTTTCAAACTGGGCGTCGCGGATTTTAGTCAAGGGAGTCGCCGTCGTGCCGTTGGAATTAGCTAAAAAGGCAAGAAAAGAGGGGATAATGGCAGCCACACATCACTCTCCCTTCCCTTCAAAGAGAAAAGAAAACATTTCTGGAGATGCGTCCTCGTGTATCCCGGGTGTCACGTGGCCTCTTCCGAGGATCACAACAGCTTGGACAAAAGTGATTTGATTGGTTTCTGATGAATCTGTTAGCATTACAGAGAAGGCACCTTTTTGTTGCAGCACCACGTGAAGACCGGACTCATCTAAACGACTGTTTTCTTACATTGCACACATTTTTAAATGAAAATGATTTAAAATTGAATGAAGCTAAAAAGTTAGTGTTTCTGAATTATATGTCGCAACTCATTGATCATTTTAAGAAGTATATACTTTTGCAGAAAATGTTCAACAACACAACTGGATCAGCGCTGATTCTCCCTTAACGTTCTCAACTGCAGAACAAGAACAATTTATTGATATCTCATGAAACTCCACATTGGAACCCAAGTTTATATCAACTTCCCTACCAGAATTTTGGTTATCGATGAAGCAAGAATGACCTGAAGTAGCTAACAAGGCTTTAAGAATTTTGGTTCCCTTCGCATCATCGTTATTACGTAAAACGTGATTTTCTACAGTGGCTGTGACCGAAACAAAGTACAGGTGCACAGTGAACGTCGAGAAGGTGATGGAATTGCACTTTCCAAACTTGTCTCGAGATTTGAGTAACTAATGAAGAAAAACCAAGCTCATTCTTTCCACTGACACTGCTTGATTTAATATAGAAATGTAAGTTGATAAAGTTCAAGACGGGTTTTTTTTTTTTGAGAAAATATTGTTTTCATTAAAAAAATTTACGACTACCTTTCTATTTCATTTAATAATAAGTAACAATATTTAAGTTAATATTTAATTTTAAAAAATTATGTTTGAAGGTAAGCTTTTTACACACATTTGATCACCAATGTCATATATGCATGTTTTCATAGAAAACATGAATATATGAATTTATAGCATGGTTTTGGGATGTAAGGTCAGGTGATGCGTAACATCACAGCCTCTCCTTGACAAATGTCAACCCCGCCTTCTCGTGGTACATCCTGTTCCCACTAAAGGGGCTCTGACGACCGCCAATAGCGGTATAACTATACCATCGGGATTAGAGGAAATGCTATCCCACACTCACCAACCCGCTTGGCCAGCGTGGTGAGTTATGGCCAAACCCCTCCAAAATGACTCCACAACTTAAATCTTGGCCCTCAGTCTCCGGCAGCTGGAATGTACCTGGCCAAGGCAGCGGCCAGTGCGACACGAAGGCAGAGGGTGCTAAGAATCCCCGGAGGACTGGACTAGGCTGCCATCTGATGCTGACCTTGACTACGTATAACGGACGCTCCCTATCTTCTGATTCAAGGCTTCTTGAATTGGAAGAGGAACTACAAAGGATCAAGTGGGACATCGTCGGGCTAAGTGAGGTAAGGAGAAAAGGAGAAGATCTCATTGAACTGAAAAGTGGACATCTCTTCTACTATCGTGGGACAAATACTGGCTAGTACTAGGACAAATACTAGTGGAGTTGGATTTATAATAAACAAGAAACTGAAGCATAAAGTTGTAGAAGTTGAAAGTTCCTCTGACAGAGCTGCACGACTCGTTATCCAACTCTCGAGAAGATACCAGGCTCAGATTCTTCAAACATATGCACCCACCACAAGTCATCCCGAAGAAGAAATTGAAGAATTTTATGAGGAAATTCGTCATCTAAATAATAAAGGTAAGCAGCACTTGAAGATAATTATGGGAGATTTCAATGCAAAAATAGGGCAACGGCAACAGAATGAAACTTCAGTAGGTAAATTCGGTCACGGCAACAGAAACCAGCGTGGACATACTCTCATTGAGTTTGCAGAGGCAGAAGGGTTTTTCATCTTAAACTCCTTTTTCAAGAAAAAGCCACACAGGAAATGGACATGGAGACATCCAAATGGGACGACAAGTGAAATTTATTATATTATGCGTAACAAAAGATTCGTCATAGAAGACTGCAATGTGCTAAACAAGTTCAACACAGGTAGTGACAATAGATTGGTGAGATGTAAGATGCACCTCAACACTAAACTCGAACGTGACAAGCTCATAAGACAAACAAAACGTATTGACATAACCAACCTTAAAAAACACCATAATACCTTCAAGTTGGAACTGAAGAACAGATTCTCTGCTTTAGAAGCCCTAACATCCGTAGAAGTGGATATTTCTGAAGTTAACAGAAAAGTAACCAAAGCTCTTATGGAAACAGCAACAAAATTAGCTGGGTCTAAGAAGAAGTTGCATGTGAATAAATTATCAGGAAAAACCAAAATGTTGATGCAAAAAAGAAGAGAGACGAGGACAACTAAAGAAGATGTGACTTCCAAAGTGGAATATATAGAGCTATGCAAGACAGTACGATAAAGTATCACTGAAGACGTAAGAAAATTCAATTGTGAACTAGCGAGGAAAGCAATTGAAAGCAACCAAAGCCTAAAGATAGCAAAGGGACATCTCAGTAAGGGAAGAAAACAGAATATGGCACTGAGAAAAAAGATGGTTCTGTAACAAGAAATAGAGGCGAAATTTTGACAAGAGTGAAAGATTTCTACTCCAAATTATGTGAAAGGGATGATACATGTACTCCAGACATCATGAAAGGTACCAGTACCAGAGTTCTTCCAGTCCTCCCAGCAGAAGTTGCACATGCAATCAAGAACATGAAGCGGGGAAAAGCTCCAGGAGAAGATGGAATTACTGTAGACATCATACAAGAAGCAAGTGGAGAAATCGAAACAGTACTCGCCCAAATTTTCACTCGATGCCTTAATGAAGGGAAGATTCCTGAAGATTGGAAAAACGCTACAATGATCCTGCTACATAAAAAAGGTGACATTGAGGATCTCGGGTACTACAGACTTATCAGCCTCCTATCAGTGGTTTATAAAATCTTCACTAAAGTTCTTTCACACCGCTTGAAGGTAACACTGGACATGGCTCAACCGAGAGAACAAGCTGGATTCAGGAGAGGCTACAACACTATAGATCATATCCACGTACTGAGAGAACTAATTGAAAGAGTGAGGAAATATGAACATCCATTGTGCATGACTTTTATCGATTATGAAAAGGCCTTTGATTCGGTGAAACCATCAGCAGTTACAATGGCTTTGAAATCCTGCGGTATTGAAGATGAATACATTAATGTTATTAATAACATCTATGAAAATGCTAGTGCAAAGATTCGGCTGTTTGAAAATACAACACACATAAAAATTGGAAAGGAGTGAGGCAAGGTGACACCATATCTCCGAAGCCCTTTAATGCCACATTGGAAAATGTCTTTCAATCACTAAACTGGGAAAACAAAGGGATAAAGATTAATGGAGATTATCAAACTCACCTTCGTTTTGCTGATGACGTAGTCATTTTGCTTGATCCAGGAACTTGCTGACAAGAGTAAATAAGTGGGGTTAAAAACGAACTTTCAGAAGACAAAAGTGATGTCCAATGCTTTTTCGAGAAATGAAGATTTATCGATTGATGGAGAAAAGCTGGAGATAACAGATACGTACGTTTATCTTGGACAGCAGATATCAAGTGAGGGTCACATTGATGAAGAAATTAATCGGCATACAAAACTTTCCTGGAGAGCTTTTGGAAGGAACAGCATCATTTTCAAGAGCAATATGCCATTATTATGTCTTAAAAGAAAAGTGTTTGATCAATGCATCCGTCCAGTGCTTACGTATGGTGCAGAGACGTGGACCTTAACTAAAAGAGACATACTGAGACTGCAGACAAATCAAGGAAGCATGGATAGGTGCATGCTTGGTGTAACCAGGTGAGATAAAAAGAGGAACTCGTTGATCCGAAAAATGACAAGAGTGGAAGACATCATGATCAGAGTTAAATCCCTGAAATGGCAATGGGCTGGACATACTGCCAGAAGGACAGACCATCGATGGACAGCCGAAATTTTAGATTGGATTCCAAGGGACAGGAAAAGACCCAGAAGAAGACCCCATGGGAAATGGGTGAATGAAATTAGAAAGTATGCGGGAGTAACATGGAGGAGTCTGGCACAAGACAGACCGTTGTGTCTGGCACAAGACAGATCGTCCAGCAGTGGATTGATAATGGTTGACAATGATGACGATGATGATGTCCAATACATTTTCATTTGTTCGTATTAGTTTGGGAAATATTTTCTTCGGGGTATTTTCATTTGCATCTTCGATATTTTGGGATACCCCATAAAGAAATCCGGAATGCGCCACTGAGCTCTTGGTAACATGTGATTGACCCAGGTAAAGTACTTTTATATGTCGGAACAAAGCATTTACAAGGCCCGTTATGATTTGGGTGTAGGAGAACTGGCCACCCGGAAAAGTGCCCACCGGAGAACTGGCCACAAAAAATTTAAGGGGCCGTATAAGAATTGCATTTTTTCACCACTTCGTGGACACGACCCCCAGAGGTTGGTTATGTGAGTCATATAAAGTTTCCGTAATTTCGTCTTTTCTTAATTGCGAAAATTAATGTAATTCTTTATAAAAATGTTTATCATCTTCAACTCAACAAAAGATTTCAAGGTTTACAAAGTACACACAAGTCTGCAAATTATCTGAGGGCATGTGCTGAGTGCTGACTCAGGAAACCTGTTGGGGGTATACCAAAAGTGTAAAATATAAAAATTTTTTGGTCCGATCGGGAAATTTTCAATAATTACAAGCTACAACTCGACACATTAACTGAGGGCATGTGCCTACTCAGCAAACCTGTCGGGGGGGGGGGGGGGTATATTCCAAAGTGTAAAACATCATAAAGAATTTCTGGTCTCTGGTCCGATTAGAAGATTTTCAGCATTTAGAGCCTACAAATCAGCAAATTATCTGAAGGCATCTGCTGCCTCAGGAGGCCTGTCGGGGAAGGGGGGAGGTAACACCAAAAGTATAAAATATAAAGAACTTCTGATCCGGTCGGGAGATTTTCAGCATTTACAACCTACATCTCAACAAACTCTCTGAGGTCATGTGCTGACTCAGAAAACCTGTCGGGGGGGGGGGAGATTAATACCTAAAATATGAAACAAAGTATTTCTGGTTGTAAATGGTGAAAATCTCCCGAACGGACGAGAAATTCTTTATATTTTACACTTTACACTTTTGGTAATACCCCCCTCTCCCTGACAGGTTTCTTGGGTAGGCCCATGCACTCAGAAAATGTGTTGAGTTGCAGCTTGTAAACGCTGAAAATCTCCCGATCGAACTGGAAATTCTTGATATTTCGTATTTCAGGTTTTAAGCACCCCTCCCCCGACAAGTTTCCTGGGTTTGCACATACCAGCAGAGAATTTGTTTAGCTGTAGTCTATTGGCCTAGAAAAATATCGTAAATAAGAAAATACGAAGTTATCGACATTTTATGTGTGTCAGATATCTCGGGAGACGTAGCCACGGAGCAATCTAGAACGTAATTTTAAATTTTTTATGGCCAGTTCTTCGTGCGACCACTTCTCCGGTGGTCAGTTCTCTGGTGGCCAGTTCTCCGCTTTGTCTTTTGCCCGAAAAATCATGGAAATGTCTAAATTTCTTACTGAAAATGAAATATTAAAAAAAAAATTTATGTACAATAGTTGCTCAAGTAGTGGGGAATATAGCCACACGAAATTTGTTTATGCAGAACAATTTTATAGCACTGAAATTCCAATGTGTCCAGTTCTCCATTTAGCCAGTTCTCCGGTGGCCACTTCTCCGAGCCCGTTGTGGGGTTATGATTGATAGGAAAATTTTATATCAAGTTTGTTAAAACATATAAAATTCTACTCAAGAATAACAGACTTACTTTGCCGGTAATAGGTATAATCAATATTTGATTCTAGCTGCAATACATCGAATATTTGATCCGATATTAAAAGAAAATATTTTGCACACGACCTCTTCCCTCTGAACTACAGCCGGATGGCGGGAGCTTTTACAGGGCCTGGGGCGAAATTTTATTGTGGGGTCCTGACCAAAAATTCATTGTTGGCACTAGGAAATAAATCTCATATTTTAATAAAGTCGTTACGTGAAAAATGTCCTCAAAGAACACACACGATGTGAAATTCACAAATTTTGACGATGACAACGAATCCTCATCCCTGTACTCCAGAGCCGAATGCTTTACCAATTAAGCTACACCGAAAGAATTTAATGTTGCAACTTCTCCGTCTTGACATGTGCATCACCTCTGTAGTATGCCATAAAGATAAGTATCATAAAGAAAGTTCAGAGATAGTGAGAGAGAAGAGAGGGAGAGAGGGAGAGAGAGAGAGAGAGATAAGAGGGAGGGAGAGAGATAAGAAGGAGGGAGAGAGAGAGATAAGAGAGAGGGAGAGACAGAAGAGGGAGGGAGAGGGAGAGAGAGAGATAAGAGAGAGGGAGAGACAGAAGAGGGAGGGAGAGAGAGAGAAGAGGGAGGGAAGGAGGGAGAGAAGAGGGAGGGAGACAGAGAAAGAGAGAGGGAGAGTAAAAAGTGTTGAAATCTACGATTTTCTTTCCAGGGAGATGGGGTTGAGATTGTATTATGACTCTTATAAAAACTTCCTTACAAAATGATAAAAAAAAATACCTGCATAGCGAAATTTTTTGAATTGCGAATATTTTTGTGTCGGAATTAATAAGGATTCCTCTGAAATAAATTCGTACGAATAGTTGTTTTTCCCTGATACAAGGTTTTAGTGATTGATTTTTAATGCAAAGTGGAGCAAGTGACAAATTAGCGACTTTTTAAACGTTTATACGCGCTCATATATAATTTTTTTTTTAATTTCCAGTAATGTTTTTAAAGTAACTGAATAAATGGCTTCTATATGTAACCCGAAATTAACTTTGATGTTGTTCTTTTTATTTCTTTAAATTTAAGTATCTGGTTTGCACGCAAATTGTTAAATACATTACAGTAAGGGCCACAAAATGATGAAATTTAATTTGCTATTTATCAATGCGGAAAATAGAAACGTAGTTTCAATAATCACTTAAAATTCCCAAATTTAAGTATTTGTACGGCGAAGGACGATAACCTATTCGAAAATGGAGGGATTGTAAACGAAAAAAAAAACTTTTGAAAAAGCACTTTTTGAGGGCTTCGCACCCCAAATCTTGCACATAAAAGAAATAATTGTTAAAAATTCTACCAAAACTGATTTTTTTTCCTGAACTGCGGAGCCCCTTGAAGGCATGGGGCCCGGGGCGAAAGCTCCAGTAGCTCTTATGGTCCAGCCGGCTTTGCTCTGTACTGTGGATCAAATTTAGAGCTTTGCTGAAGGACTGATTAGAGCAGACGTGTCGTTGTTGATAAGCCTCATTCCTTTTCGGTAGAGCTGAAACTAACGGGGGACGCAATTGTTTAGACACGGGGACATCCTGTGTGACTTTGTAACATTGCTCCTGGGAATAGTGAACATTCAAGTTTTGGCCTCCCCGATGTTTTGAATGTTCTTAGATTCTACTAACGGATATTTCACTTACAAAACACGAGACCTAGAAACGACAGCCGCGGGAAGGAACAACAAGAAGCTGAACGCGGTTCCTTTCGCAGCATGAAACTGGTACCCTCTATGAAAATAGCGTCACAGAACACGTGATAATGTGCCTATATTATCGTTATTTTTTTTCAATTTTTTCAAATTAACAAAACAACGGAAATAAAAAAATAAAATTTAAGTTTTATTTTTGGTATTTTGTGGCCCCTTCTATTCCGAGGCCCCAAGGGCGCGTTTCCTGAGCCTGTGCGGTGATCCACCCCTAGTAGGGGCTATTTAAAGTTTTGTACTCGAGTAAAAGCGCAACACAATAAACTTGACTTTCTGTGAACATTTTATGCATATGAGCACGGTTGGGGTTGATTGAAAACTGACAAAAAGGCTTAAGGCCTGTTTATTAATTTTTGTGCCTGTGTAAAAACGCAGTACCGTAACCTAGGCATGTTATCGAAACCTTATGAATACGTCGAACTAAAAATTCATAAAAAAAGACTAGGCCTAATGTCTTGCAATTAAGTTTTTGTGACAGAGTAAAGGTGCGACATTAATAACTTGACATGTTATGTTAACTTTGTGAATATGAGCACAACGGATTAAAAATTTCAAGAAATCGCCTTTGGGATTAATGTGTTGTAGCAGAGTAAAAGTGTAACATTATCTTTATTTTCTACATAAACCATACTACGTGCTGAAATGGCCCAACTATATGTACGTATTTTCAACCATGTATCGAAGCGCGAACACGGTGAAACAAAAGTGCGATTTTGTACGGTCCCTTAAAATTTTGTGGCCAGCCCACATGGAGTAGGACACGTTGATGTCAAAAACGTACTTTTCACACGGCTCCATAACAGATAGCAATGGACACGTCGCAATCTTTTTTTTAGTTGGGAGGTTTAACGACCACCGTGATCAATTTAGTGGGCTGTAAGCAGTCAGCAGTTCCTAATTTTGGGTCACTGGTCCATGCAGGGAAGGGGAGAGCCAGTGCCAGAAGTCAAACGCAACGTCCATGGCTCGCCGGGATTCGAACCCGGACCCTTCTCGGACTAGTGATCAGAAGCCAGTGCATAGACCATTGCGCCACCGGAGCGGCTCACGTTGAATTCAACCATGTGTTTTTCATACGGCTCCAAACGCTCTTATGGACATACTAATGGAACTGGATGCAAAGAAATTTTTAATGTAATTTGTACTCGCAGGATGGTATTTCCCCGGTAAATATTACTATCTGTGGAATCACCAAGTTCAGCGGGTGAAAATTAATGAATGAAAAAGATATTCCTGTAATTTTCCAGTAAACTTATCTTTAATTTTTTTATTTTGTCAATTTAATTTTATGAAACAAAAAAGAAAGGAAGAGGAATGGAAATATTTATCTCCGAGGAGACATCTATATAGCTGCCGTACATCTGGCGTGTGCTTCTAAGAAACCGCGACACTAAAATGCAATGCACCTGTGTGATGTCGCGTGCATGCGACTTGACATTGACATTGATAATCTTTTTCTTACCGTTTTAAATTTTGAATATCTGGAACTCTCTATTTATATTACATTGTATTTCTGCCTGATAAGCCGCCCGCTGGTGGTGAAAGCTAACGTTTACTTATTTTTGATTTTAATACACCATTAACCGGATATTTTTGCACTTTATTGTTAACTACGGTCTCACACTTAGACCGTAGGTTGGGTATTGGAGTGCTGAATTGTGTTGTAGATCTTAAGAGTAAAAAATTGAACTTTTAACGAAAATTTTGCATAGGGGCCCCTTGATCGCGGGCCCCTACCCGTTTCAAAAACCACCTGCGGTCTAAGAGTACCGTGAAATAGTATCCCAAATTCGGTGGTTCTAAATTGAAAACTGTAGATTTTACTAAAATTTTGTAAGGGGCTCCTTGACCCTGGGCCCCGACCCGTTCCAAACACCGTCTACGGTGTAAGTTAGAGCACCATGAGGTAGTATACCAAATTTGGTGGTTCTGAATTGAAAACTGTAGAATTTATGAATATGTTCTATGGGGGCCCCTAAAGCCCGGGATCCGACCCGTTCCAAAAACCGTCTACCGTCTAAGTTAAAGCACCATGAGATGGGATACTAAATATGGTGGTTGTATGTTGAAAACTGTATATTTTACGATAATTTTGTACGGGCCCCATTCAGACCGGGCCTCCACCCGTGTCAAACATCGTCACTGTCTAAGTTAGAGCACCATGAGGTAGTACACCAAATTTGGTGGTTCTGAATTGAAAACTAGATTTTACGAAAATTTTGTAAGGGGCCCCTTGAACCTGGGCCCGACCCGTTCCAAACACCGTCTACGGTGTAAGTTAGAGCACCGTGAGGCAGTATACAAAATTTGGTGGTTCTAAATTGAAAACTGTAGATTTTACGAAAATTTTGTAGGGGGGGGGGCTTCGGACCGGGCCTCCACCCGTGCCAAACACCGTCACTGTCTAAGTTAGAGCACCATGAGGTAGTACACCAAATTTGGTGGTTCTAAATTGAAAACTGTAGATTTTACGAACATTTTGACGGGGAACCGTCTACGGTCTAAGTTAGAGCACCATGAGATAGTATACAAAATTTTGTAGTTCTAAATTGGAAACTGCAGATTTTACGAAAATTTTCTATGGTGGCCCTTCGACTCCGTCCCCCCCCACCCATTCCAAAACCCCTCTACGGTCGAAGTTAGAGCACCATAAGGTAGTACACCAAATTTGGTGGTTCTAAATTGAAAACTAGATTTTATGAAACTTTTATAGGGGCCCCTTCGGACCGGGCCTCCACCCGTGCCAAACACCGTCACCGTCTAAGTTAGAGCACCATGAGGTAGTACACCAAATTTGGTGGTTTTAAATTGAAAACTGTAGACTTTACGAAAATTTTGAAGGGGCCCCATGAAGCCCGGGCCCCGTCCCGTTCCAAAAACCGTCTACGGTCTAAGTTAGAGCAGCATGAGGTAGTATACAAAATTTGGTGGTTCTAAATTGGAAACTGTAGATTTTACGAAAATTTTCTATTGTGGCCTCTCGACTCCGGGCCCCCAACCGTTCCAAAACCCCTCTACGGTCGAAGTTAGAGCACCATGAGATAATACACCAAATTTGGTGGATCTAAATTGAAAATTGTAGCTTTTACGAAAAAAATCTATGGGGCCCCCTTGACCCGGGCTCCGACCACTTCCAAAACCGTCTACGGTTTAAGTCAGAGCACCAGAAGATGGTATACCAAATTTGGTGGTGTTAAATTGAAAACTGTAGATTTCAGGAATATTGCGTATGAGGGCCCCTTGACCCCGGGTCCCCTACTTTCCCAAAACCGTCTACGGTCTAAGTTAGTGCACCATGAGGTAGTATACCAAATTTGGTGGTTCTAAATTGAAAACTGTAGATTTGTCGAAAATATTCTATGGGTGGCCCTCGACCCCGGGCTCCGACCACTTCCAAAAACCAACTACCGTCTAATTTAAAGCACCATGAGGTAGAATACCAAATCTAGTGGTTTTAAATTGAAAACTGTAGATTTTACGATAATTTTGATTGAGTGGCCCTGGACCCCGGGCCTGGGCACTGTTGGAAAAGCGGTACCGGTAACCCCAATTTCTACCAAAATTTAATCAGGACACCAATTTCTATGAAGTCCCTCTCCCCTTTAAATATACTTTTTTTGCAATTCATCAAAAGCTATCGAAAGCAATTTATTTAGGGATTTCAGCGATGTTATGGTTCCACGATGTTTTGCCCTGCGATGTTATGGTGGCGCGATGTTTTGCCCTGCGATGTTATGGTGCCGCGATGTTTTGACCTGCGGTGTTATGTCGGCGATCATATGTCGTGCGATGTTTTGGCCTGCGATGTTATGTCGGCGATCATATGTCGTGCGATGTTTTGACCTGCGATGTTATGTCGGCGATCATATGTCGTGCGATGTTTTGACCTGCGATGTTATGTCGTAGACTCATTGATTTGCCTTAGCTCTCCGTGGTAACAGAAAATGTTCGTATATTTTCCGTTACCACGTATTTTCATATTATCGTTTCTTATTTCAAGGGATATGTTAGAGATCGCAGGTACTTCTGGGAACTATTTTGGAATGCAATTTTTTTAGCAAGGTAAGTAGCATTCTTAATACTTTTGTGTGTATAGCATTTGTTCAAGTATACAAAATCTGAACTTTTTTTTGTGACTGTCAGTGTCAGCCTATCATGGCACGTAAAGTCATTTTTTCTACATAAAGAGGAAGGAGTGGCATTTTTTGAACAGTAGTTTTGTTAAGAAAATGGAAAAATGCCTGTGTGTTACTTCAAATAGAAAGGATGCGTAAGGAGTGGCGAAACATACATTTTAAGAGAAAATATCAAAAATGGATACTGTGGTAGCTCGCTCTGCCGTAAAATCAATTTGACGGACCATGAAAATGCGAAAATATAGCTCGCTCTGTCGTGAAGATGATTTTATAGGTCACGACTCTATCATGAACAGATGAAGCACGTAGTTTGAAATTTAATTCCGCTAGCACAAGTTGGAGTAGGTGGAGGGAGGGAGGCATGCGAATTCCAATGATTGATTTTAAAGGAAAGACTACTAAACTAGGAAAACACACATTTCTTTAAGCAAAAGAACTTTGTCAGACAAATTTTAAATGTGAAAAAACCCGAAATATTTCCATAGCGCTTGAACGGGCATTACAACCGATTCCATAAGAAAGTCTCATGAACTTCCAGAAATGTAACAAATTTCAGTAAAAAACTTTTTCCTACCCGCAGACAACACGATCCACAATACTTAGTAGGTAGGTATGCCATTACGGCGAATTTCTTAAAAAACATTTTTTGAACACTTTTTAAAACATTTAGTGCTACTTCACAATTTTTAGTGATCTAATATAAATACGCTTTCGCAGTTCTCGGAGGGAAAAGAAATATAAATAAGGAGGAAATGAGTTTTTGAATAACTTGACAATCATAACAAGTCTCCAAGATTTTCAAAAGACGAAAATCCATCCACAATAAGCCCCAGAACGCAAGAATGAAAGCTATGTGTGTAGGGTTAAATACAGAATTACTGGTGGCATACAATAGAAAATACGTTTTGAAATTCCATATTATCAGTTTCAAATTTATTGAACAACCAGGAAGACATGCTGCTTAAAACAAAAATTTCGTAATTTCTTGTAATTCTACCATTATTCATGGCGAACTTTTATAGAATAAAGAAATGATTTTTCATGACTTCAGAATCATGCACCCATTTCTAAGATCACTTCAACAACGAATTACTGTAACTTGTACCATTTCCAGCATATGCACATAATACATATAACAAAATGTATAAAATTACATCTCTAAAATGTATAAATTACATCGCAGTAATAAGAACATTTAGAAACGTAAAACCCGCACTTCAAAAGAATTAAGTGACGTTCAGTCAACAGCTAGAATTTATAAAGTTTTACTACTGAATACAAATAGAAGAAGAGAAACATATCGTACCACTGAAAATATCAATAATAACCTTAAAACGCGCTGTAAATATCCAAACAACATTCACTGGAACAGTATAACAAGCCAACAAGAACGAATATAATATCAACAAACTACGAAACGAGTCAAATCCGTAGGTCTACTGAAAAAGAGTAGCCCTACGAGTGTGACGTCATGGGAAGGTCATGTGACCTTGTTGCAGGCCTGGTGAGGTATAAAGGTGGCCTTGTTATAGCCCATTGAGTTGCTCACGGTGGTCATTAAACCTCAAAAAAAAAAAAAAAACCCAGACCCATCTCGGGCGAGTTATCAGAAGCGAGCTCTTAGACCACTGCTTCATCGGGGCGGCATTATTATTATTATTATTATTTGGGGATGTAAGGTCCACTGTGAGCAACACAGGGGGATGTAAGCAGTCTTCCGACCCTAATATTTTTGCCTTGTTGGAAGGTTTAATGACCGCCGTGATCAACTCGATGGGGTATATTCATCGAGTTGGTATAATCAAGGAGGTTAGAATAATACTACCGGAGATGCCCTGAGTCTCTTAACCGTTAAGCCGCAAGGCGTGTGAATTTGACGTTGATTACATGATACCCTTTTTTTTCCTTTTTGATTGGAGGTTTAACGACCACCGTGAGCAACTCAATGGGCTATAAGTAGAGATGCAAAATTCCCGGGAGTTTTGGATTAAGGGAATATTCCCAATGGCAAATAATCAAAATGGGAAGAAATTTGTGATTATGGGAATAAACCAACGAGATAGGCGAAATAGCAACTGCAGTTTACAGCATGTTTGCTCGGCCGCCCCGGTGGCGCAGTGGTCTAAGCGATGGCCTCTGATCATTCGTCCGAATGGGGTCCGGGTTCGAATCCCGGTGAGGCATGGACGTTGTGTTTGTCTTACGGCACTGGCTCTCTCCCTTCCCTGGAACCAGTGACCCTAAATTAGGGACGGGCGACTGCTTATAGCCCATTGAGTTGCTCACGGTGGTCGTTAAACCTCCAATCAAAAAAAAAAAAAAAAAAAAAAAAAAAAAAAAAATGTTTGCTCGGGTAGGGGACATGAAAAATGGTAGCTATAAACTAATTTGTGGGGTGGTTTGTTAGCATACTGACAGGGTAGGTTACCAAGTTAGTCTTTCTACAGTTACTTCCATTATTCACGAGAAGCAATATATATATATATATATATATATAGTCCAAAAAGGCCCAGGGAAGTCGTAGCCAGGTGATTTGCAAATAACTAACACAATGTGAAATGCTGCGGAACATTTTTATAGTAACTTTGCTTTTGATTGAATCGTACTTGCTAATTTGAAATTCTGCGTTCATCAAATATGATTAAAAAAATCGACAAACAAACTACTGTGGTTCAGACAGATTTTGAAGGATTACACATTTTCACTTGTTATTTATTTTTTAATCAAATTATGTGTTTTCTCCTGCTACATCCCTTGTTGTGGTGTCTTCCCTAGATTTCACACGCAAATTGTAAACACTGGTTTTATACGTATGTATACTGTTATTTCAAAGATTTGGGGGCCCGAAACTGTCAGTTCTTAAATTGCACTTGCAAATCACTGCAGACCGGAAGATGATTTTCATCAGCAGTGCATACCCAAATGTAAACATTACTATCCCTAGCTTTTCACAAAAAGTATCGATCATCGTAATAAAAGTTCAGTCAGCGCATCAGCACGTACTGCTTACAGAAATGCCTGATATCGACAATAAATTGATTTACAACATAATTTGTAAAGATGAGAAAGCCGCCCCGGTGGTGCAGTGGTCTAAGCGATGGCCTCTGATCATTCGTCTGAACGGGGTCCGGGTTCGAATCCCGGTGAGGCATGGATGTTGTGTTTGTCTTACAGCACTGGCTCTATCCCTTCCCTGGAACCAGTAACCCTAAATTAGGGACGGGAGACTGTTTATAGCCCATTGAGTTGCTCACGGTGGTCGCTAAACCTCCAGTAAAAAAAAGATGAGAAAGGGCTAAACTGAAACACAAATGCACTAAGATGCAGATTTTTTCACGAAACTGCTGCAACACTTTCTAGGAATTGCAGCAAAGCAAATTTTTTCAAATGAAAAATACAGATTCCATTTTTTTTATTTCATAATGAAGTTCCTAAAAATAAAAAAAGAATTTGTGTACTTATGTGGTGAAATTGACTACTACAATTTAGAAACTGAAAAACGATACTTTGCTTCTAAACTTAGCACTGATTAAATAACAGAATTTATGTCACTGACAAACCTAATTAAATTTATATTAATACTGTGAGAAGTTTTCGGATTTTTTAGATAATTTGCATTTAGAATTTGAACATGAATTGACATTATGGGAACTGAGCAGCAAAGCAAAATTTATATTTTTCTGCTAGATAAACCATTACAATAAAACAAAAATAAGCAGCTGCTTAAGAATAATTTTGTACAAGAGTAGAGCACAATTAACAATTATTTGATACAGACACAGCAAACAAAATGATGAAAAAAATCTGGTATTGGCTTAAACAGAAAGATCGTTTTAGAAGACACAAAACTAAGCAAGAACTAATTTTCTAGCTGTGTAATAGTCAGCAGAAAAGCAAAGTTCTGGAATGGTAAGAAACTAATATATTTTTTTTTCTCGAAACAATAAATACAGTAAAAAATTAAACATACATAAATACCTATATTTGGGAAAGCCAGATCAATCGGACAATCCTATCCATGCGACGAAGGACATTTGGCGCGCCGTCATAAAATATACAGTTACGCTTAGAGTATTTCAATTTTGCCCAATCTTCCCCTTGTTCTTCAAATTTCCTTCATAAAATTTCCGTTTTTTCCTACTGTTTTGTCCCGGGATTATTCCCACTTTTGCATCTCTAGCTATAAGCAGACGCCCGTCCCTAATTTAGGGTCACTGGTTCCAGGGAAGGGAGAGAGTCAGTGCCGTAAGGCAAACACAACATCCATGCCTCCCTGGGATTCGAACCCGGACCCCTTTCGGACGAATGATCCTAGGACATCGCTCAGACCACTGCGCCACCGGATCGGCATACCCTTTATGCATGATACCTATGTTATTTCAACTATGTGTATTTACTAACGTCTCGTACAATAGCGTGCCAATCCAAACTCTAACGCCACATTTCAAAATATTGACATGCACTTCACAAACAAGTTTTCCAGCACATTTCACAACAACAAATTAAACAACAAACTGGGTGATTTAGTTACTTCTCGGAGTTCAGAAGATTGCCAGTATTGCCAATTGCAGTCATTCTAGCTTTTTCAGTAAACCGCCGAATCCTCTGACCATGGGATTTTTTGCTAAGAATAAACCTCTTAGGTCGGCTTACTTTTGCTTTGCCCATAGTAATGACTGTTAGAATTCAATACTCACACACAACTACTACTAATCCACTCAACTCAAAGAAGTTGCTAAAGGTAAGATAAAAACAAATTACCACTACAGAATAACAAGTGAAAACTAGCAAATACAAAACAATGAGCCAATAAAAAGAAGAAAGCTAACCAACAATAAACACTTCTCTCCTAATAGGAACCCAAAGAATTTCGACTCTTTCCGGTATCATACAACTATATTTACTATCCTCACTGTGCCGTATCAACTGCTAAAGCCCATGGCCCATTCATGCAAAATTTTTTCACGTAGTTGACGCTTTATGAGTTGGCGTGAGTCACGTTCTTAAGTGACACTGTATTGCCAACTTGCCAAACGCAGTAATAAGGATGTAGCAGACACGTGACTCTCAGCATGACAACGAGCCTTAGTAACATAACTTCCTCTCTTCCAGTGGCGCTATTTACGCCACTGGAAGAGAGGGATGCACTACAATTCGTAATTTCGGACCCGGTCAAGTAACTTCACTTTCCGCCGCCCCTGGCAAATAGTAAATATTTTTGATTACTTCGTCTTTGGTCGAAGTGCCTTTTCTGCAGAACAGTTCGAGGCATATAATAGTTTCGAAGCATATAACAATTTCTCGTCGTCGGTATTCTTTCACAGGGTAACTTAGAACGATCACAAATTCGTGAGTAATCAGTAACTTATGGAGAAAATAGGTACGCTGCTTTAATAAGTAAGGTTCTCTTCCCTCCCAGGTGTGGAGATCTGAGTAAAAAAGGATAGGTTTTCTTTCTTTCCAGGAATCGCTAATTTTGGATAAAACTCACGCTTGAAAGGTTCTATGCCTTTTTAAGAGTTTAACTCTTCAACAAAAAAGTATCTTTCTAAGCCCTGGGAAGCGATTTCCAAACCTTAAAAAATGAAAAAATAAAATAATGTTGCTGGAATTTGTGCCCTATAATCTATTTATCCATAACTAAATTTAGCAGCATAACACCGACCTGTAAAAAGACTTAGACACCAAAAAGAATTTTATCTGGACAATAATTTTAGCTATTCTTTGCATTTTTCTGCAAAAGTGTGCTTCAGCTCCAGGTAAAAATCCAGGTGTACTAAAAAAATCAACGGTAGTTTGTGGGGGCGGGGTTATCAGCTAGAACAAAGTAGTAAACTAAAAAACCCCAACACCGACAGCCAAATAATCTTAAAAATGAAAGGTCGAAAACTCACAAAAAAAAGTGAGTTAGGTTAACGGTATGATCGAGATCTAAAAAATACAGAAGAGCCAGAAATTTGAATTTGACTAAAAGTCAGCTTTGCCAACAAATTAACTTTTAGCCCTATAAAAAGTTTCAACACTCCCTAGGTCAACCAGGTAACTTCTGAAAAGAAGTGTCTGGAGCAGCCTGGAGAAAAAAATTGCACAGAGGTTTCGATTGGGGACCGAAGCGTTTATTTAGAAATATTTTGACTAAACGACAAACTCTGAAAAATGTTCTATAAGAAAATAGTCAGTATATAGTAATAGAACCTACGCAAAAAAAAGCTAACACCTTTTAAATTCAACTTGAAAACTTTGAATCAACGAATGAAACGCCTGGACCAATAAGTGCAAGCATTGCACTCCAATAGCGTTTTTTTTTATTGGAGGTTTAACGACCACCGTGAGCAACTCAATGGGCTATAAGCAGTCGCCCGTCCCTAATTTAGGGTCACTGGTTCCAGGAAAGGGAGAGAACCAGTGCCGTAAGACAAACACAACATCTATGCCTGAACGGGATTCGAACCCGGACCCCTTACGGACGAATGATCAGAGGCCAGCGCCTTAGACCACTGCGCCACCGGGGCGGCCCAATAGCGTTTGAACAACTAAAAGATGGATTCTCTGCTTGATTTCTAGATAAAACTAACATTTAAGAGGCTCTCTACCTTTAAAGAGTGTAACTCTTAAAAACCAAAGTGTTTTCTAAGCTCTGGTAAGCGATCTCCTTTCGTTTGGCATATAAGCGAATTTTTTCGGTACTGTCTTTAGAGACAGCAGCTAGTAGCTTGAAAAAGACTTACGGTCTCGATTTCCTCTATTACCGGAATTCATAATGCCAAAAAATGTAGGCATTTTAGCTTCAAATTTTTATAAACACCGACCGCTAAAGATTGCACTTTACACACTAAGGGCAGGACAGCCAGCTATGCTTGTCCTTCAGGAACTTGCAGGGACTGTTGCCACTTCACTGCAACTTCTTGATGACATCACCTGCTACATTCTCATACCCATACCAAAAGCTTCTGTTCAGAATCAAATATTTTCAAGATCGATCTCGCTGAACATAATTACAGCTAAAAAAGGAAACGCTACTTGTTGAATCAAAAGGTTGTAATCACTAGTAACATTCACCAGGAATATGCTAGCTTCGTTAAATTTCTATTATTTGGTCTATAATATTTTACATTCGCGAAAAAGGGTCGTAATCTGTGTGTTTTAGAGCCGGTAGCGACATCTATATTCAATGATTCACAACAAAACATTTTGATATAAAAGCATTTTTTTTTATTTTTTGCTACATTTTAACAAAAAAATAAGAAAGTTATACCGTAGTCAACTCCTTTTTATGTGCATGTAAATTTCCACGTTCGTAGAAGCCTTTATAGCAGCGTACTTATGTTCAGAATGTTATTACTGGTTTTTACAGAGGCATTAGGTCCACCTTAACATGGACAGTTGCTCCATTTAATAAATAAATTTACAAAAGCATTCTCATCTAGAGCAACAAATTTTGCTTTATAGGGTATATATATTTTAATAACTACTTTGATTTCTTTTTTTCTTTTTTTTTTTTGATTGGAGGTTTAACGACCACCGTGAGCAACTCAATGGGCTATAAGCAGTCGCCCGTCCCTAATTTAGGGTCACTGGTTGCAGGGAAAGGAGAGAGCCAGTGCCGTAAGACAAACACAACATCCATGCCTCACCGGGATTCGAACCCGGACCCCTTTCGGACGAATGATCAGAGGCCATCGCTTAGACCACTGCGCCATCGGGGCGGCATTTTGATTTCAGAGCTACATTAAAAAAAAAGTTATTTAAAGTGTTAAAACTTTGTATGAAGGCATTTATGGCTCTAATTAATAACGGAAATTCCGTTTTCTTGTTTTAGTTTTTTTGTCGAAGTACTGTGTACATCTGCATTGACTCGTCGGATATAGAAAACGTAAGTATACATGCCGATGGCAATTTTAGTTTTAGTGTATAAAACAAAGAAGTTAATTTAAAACTTAAATTAAAATAATCTTAATGCTACTGAGACATGAAGTCCATATGGATGCGTTTTTTTATTATAATATTTTCTCTCATTTTCTTAAGTTTTTAAAATTCATTTCTCTAATTATTCATCCATAAACAAAATAATTAGACTAAATATTTGCTTTCTAGAGTATGTATATTAGACTAAATATTTGCTACATAGGTAAGCACCCAAAAAACGTACAGGGGGGAGGGGGCTATGGATTTTCGGGGGCTCTGTTTAGAGTGTGAAATACGAATTTCATGCAACTAGATCCCGCAGTTTGTAAGCAACTGAAACGGAAATAATTTTTTCACGTAGGACAAGTGACGTTTCCCTTCAGTTACTTCATATCCCACAAAATTACGATACTGATGTTTTCTTTAATCGTAAATGGAAAAGGTGCAACGCCTAATTTATCCCCATTGAAAATAACTCAATACACAGTATTATAACAACGTAAAATTCCTTCTTTCGCGAAGGTAAAATAGCTTAAATAACGTTGTTTACATAGGAAACATGCCGTTTTGCCGTACAAGCTCTGCGATCAAAATGTCACCAGCTGCTGCCACTCATTTACACAGGAACTTCCAGTCTATGTATCTTAAAGGTCTTTGCTGTTGTCATAAAATATTCTCTTCTAACCTCCTTGGTTATTCCTCAACACTCCACTTTTGACGTCATATGAATGAGGTCCCTCCATTTAGTGCCACTGGTTCCAGAGGAGGAAAAGAGCCGACGCCGTAAGACCAAACACAACATCCATGCCTTACTCCAGGGCTTTTCAAACTGGGCGTCGCGGATTTTAGTCAAGGGAGTCGCCGTCGTGCCGTTGGAATTAGCTAAAAAGGCAAGAAAAGAGGGGATAATGGCAGCCACACATCACTCTCCCCTTCCCTTCAAAGAGAAAAGAAAACATTTCTGGAGATGCGTCCTCGTGTATCCCGGGTGTCACGTGGCCTCTTCCGAGGATCACAACAGCTTGGACAAAAGTGATTTGATTGGTTTCTGATGAATCTGTTAGCATTACAGAGAAGGCACCTTTTTGTTGCAGCACCACGTGAAGACCGGACTCATCTAAACGACTGTTTTCTTACATTGCACACATTTTTAAATGAAAATGATTTAAAATTGAATGAAGCTAAAAAGTTAGTGTTTCTGAATTATATGTCGCAACTCATTGATCATTTTAAGAAGTATATACTTTTGCAGAAAATGTTCAACAACACAACTGGATCAGCGCTGATTCTCCCTTAACGTTCTCAACTGCAGAACAAGAACAATTTATTGATATCTCATGAAACTCCACATTGGAACCCAAGTTTATATCAACTTCCCTACCAGAATTTTGGTTATCGATGAAGCAAGAATGACCTGAAGTAGCTAACAAGGCTTTAAGAATTTTGGTTCCCTTCGCATCATCGTTATTACGTAAAACGTGATTTTCTACAGTGGCTGTGACCGAAACAAAGTACAGGTGCACAGTGAACGTCGAGAAGGTGATGGAATTGCACTTTCCAAACTTGTCTCGAGATTTGAGTAACTAATGAAGAAAAACCAAGCTCATTCTTTCCACTGACACTGCTTGATTTAATATAGAAATGTAAGTTGATAAAGTTCAAGACGGGTTTTTTTTTTGAGAAAATATTGTTTTCATTAAAAAAATTTACGACTACCTTTCTATTTCATTTAATAATAAGTAACAATATTTAAGTTAATATTTAATTTTAAAAAATTATGTTTGAAGGTAAGCTTTTTACACACATTTGATCACCAATGTCATATATGCATGTTTTCATAGAAAACATGAATATATGAATTTATAGCATGGTTTTGGGATGTAAGGTCAGGTGATGCGTAACATCACAGCCTCTCCTTGACAAATGTCAACCCCGCCTTCTCGTGGTACATCCTGTTCCCACTAAAGGGGCTCTGACGACCGCCAATAGCGGTATAACTATACCATCGGGATTAGAGGAAATGCTATCCCACACTCACCAACCCGCTTGGCCAGCGTGGTGAGTTATGGCCAAACCCCTCCAAAATGACTCCACAACTTAAATCTTGGCCCTCAGTCTCCGGCAGCTGGAATGTACCTGGCCAAGGCAGCGGCCAGTGCGACACGAAGGCAGAGGGTGCTAAGAATCCCCGGAGGACTGGACTAGGCTGCCATCTGATGCTGACCTTGACTACGTATAACGGACGCTCCCTATCTTCTGATTCAAGGCTTCTTGAATTGGAAGAGGAACTACAAAGGATCAAGTGGGACATCGTCGGGCTAAGTGAGGTAAGGAGAAAAGGAGAAGATCTCATTGAACTGAAAAGTGGACATCTCTTCTACTATCGTGGGACAAATACTGGCTAGTACTAGGACAAATACTAGTGGAGTTGGATTTATAATAAACAAGAAACTGAAGCATAAAGTTGTAGAAGTTGAAAGTTCCTCTGACAGAGCTGCACGACTCGTTATCCAACTCTCGAGAAGATACCAGGCTCAGATTATTCAAACTTATGCACCCACCACAAGTCATCCTGAAGAAGAAATTGAAGAATTTTATGAGGAAATTCGTGATCTAAATAATAAAGGTAAGCAGCACTTGAAGATAATTATGGGAGATTTCAATGCAAAAATAGGGCAATGGCAACAGAATGAAACTTCAGTAGGTAAATTCGGTCACAGCAACAGAAACCAGCGTGGATTTACTCTCGTAGAGTTTGCAGAGGCAGAAGGGTTTTTCATCCTGAACTCCTTTTCAAGAAAAAACCACACAGGAAATGGACATGGAGACATCCAAATGGGACGACAAGTGAAATTGATTTTATTATGTGTAACAAAAAATTCGTCATAGAAGACTGCAGTGTGCTAAACAAGTTCAACACAGGCAGTGACCATAGATTGGTGAGAAGATGCACCTCAACACTAAACTCGAACGTAGCAAGCTCATAAGACAAACAAAATGTATTGACATAACCAACCTTAAAAAACACCATAATACCTTCAAGTTGGAACTGAAGAACAGATTCTCTGCTTTAGAAGGCCTAACATCGGAAGAAGTGGATATTTCTGAAGTTAACAGAAAAGTAACCAAAGCTCTTATGGAAACAGCAACAAAATTAGCTGGGTCTAAGAACAAATTGTATGTGAAAAAATTATCAGGAAAAACCAAAATGTTGATGCAAAAAAGAAGAGAGAAGAGGACAACTAAAGAAGGTGTGACTTCCAAAGTGGAATATATACAGCTATGCAAGACAGTACGAAAAAGTATCACTGAAGACGTAAGGAAATTTAACTATGAACTAGTAAGGAAGGCAATTGAAAACAACCAAAGCCTAAAGATAGCAAAGGGACATCTCAGTAAGGGAAAAAAACAGATTATGGCACTGAGAAAAGAAGATGGTTCTGTAACAAGAAATAGACGCGAAATTTTGACAAGAGTGAAAGATTTCTACTCCAAATTATATGAAAGGGATGATACATGTACTCCAGACATCATGAAATGTACCAGTACCAGAGTTCTTCCAGTCCTTCCAGCAGAAGTTGCACATGCAATCAAGAACATGAAGCGGGGAAAAGCTCCAGGAGAAGATGGAATTACTGTAGACATCATACAAGAAGCAAGTGGAGAAATCGAAACAGTACTCGCCCAAATTTTTACTCGATGCCTTAATGAAGGGAAGATTCCTGAAGATTGGAACAACGCTACAATGATCTTGCTACATAAAAAAGGTGACATTGAAGACCTCAGGAACTACAGACCTATCAGCCTCCTACCAGTGGTTTATAAAATCTTCACTAAAGTTCTTTCACACCGCTTGAAGGTGACACTGGACATGGCTCAACCGAGAGAACAAGCTGGATTCAGGAGTGGCTACAGCACAATAGATCATATCCACGTACTGAGAGAACTAATTGAAAGAGCGAGGGAATATGAACTTCCATTGTGCATGGCTTTTATCGATTATGAAAAAGCCTTTGATTCGGTGAAACCATCAGCAGTTACAATGGCTGTGAAATCCTGCGGTGTTGAAGATGCATACATTAATATTATTAATAACATCTATGAAAATGCAAGTGCAAAGATTCGGCTGTTTGAAAATACAACACACATAAAAATTGGAAAAGGAGTGAAACAAGGTGACACCATATCTCCGAAGCTCTTTAATGCCACATTAGAAAATGTCTTTCAATCACTGAACTGGGAAAACAAAGGGATAAAGATTAATGGAGATTATCTAACCCCCTTCGTTTTGCTGATGACATAGTCATTTTTGCAACTACCCCATCAGAGCTGCAGAGTATGATCCAGGAACTTGCTGACAAGAGTAAAGAAGTGGGATTAAAAATGAACTTTCAGAAGACAAAAGTGATGTTCAAAGTTTTTACAAGAAATGAAGATTTATCGATTGATGGAGAAAAGCTGGAGATAACAGACACATACGTTTATCTTGGACAGCAGATATCAAGTGAGGGTCACATTGGTGAAGAAATTAATCGGCGTACAAAACTTGCCTGGAGAGCTTTTGGAAGAAACAGAATAATTTTCAAGAGCAATATGCCATTATGTCTTAAAAAAGAAAAGTGTTTGATCAATGCATCCTTCCAGTACTTACGTATGGTGCAGAGACGTGTACCTTAGCTAAAAGAGACATACAAAGGCTGCAGACAACTCAAAGCAGCATGGAGAGGTGCATGCTTGGTCTAACCAGGAGAGATAAGAAGAGGAACACGTGGATCCGAAAAATGACGAGAGTGGAAGACATCATGATCAGAGTTAAATCCCTGAAATGGGCTGGACATACTGCCAGAAGAACAGACCATCGATGGACAGCCGAAATTTTAGATTGGATTCCAAGGGACAGGAAAAGACCCAGAAGAAGACCACATGGAAGATGGGTGGATGAAATTCGAAAGTATGCGGGAGTGACATGGAGGAGACTGGCACAAGACAGACCGTTGTGGAGGAAACTTGGGGAGACCTTTGTCCAGCAGTGGATTGATAATGGTTGACAATGATGATGATGATGATGATGATGATGATAGCATGGTTTGTATATTTTGGAGTCGCCGCACGTTTATATAGAGTGAAGGGAACCGGGGGACAAAAAAGTTTGACAACCTCTGCCTTACGCGATTCAAACCCCTACCTATCTTGGACAAATTGCCAGAAGCAAGCATTTAGATCACTGCGCTACCGTGCCCGATTTCGTCGGTTCGTGAACACCGAATTTGTGTGCTATTGAGCTTAATATAATTCTTGAAAATTGCTTTCTGTTCGGTGAGATGCGAAAAAATTAAACGAACATTATGGTGAAAATTTTTGAGAATGCTATGAATCTTATTTCACTTTTCAAAGCTACTAGAAATTCATTGCCCTTGAATGGATCAGATACATACGACGACATCCCATGATGCCCAATGAAATATAAGAACACTGTCGGATGCTCTTAAACGTCATTCCGGCGCGGTTTTGTTGCCAGGTTGGTTATTAGTTTATTTTATTATTTTTTTGTTTATTGACGATTAAAGTGGGTTTAAAACGACTGAATGATTGGGCGAGTTGCATGAAAAGTGATGAAAACTGATCGTCCGAAGTAAAGGGTTTATGAGCCGAAATATATATATCGTATCTTATATTCTGAGTAAGTTGTGTTATGGTATTGTGTTCATGCCGGTATGTCAAGTTATATATATGCTATGTCAAAATAAAGATCCAAGCTTTTGTGGTGCAAATCTGTATCATTTGTTTTCATCCTATGAAAACGTGCTGGCTTTAAAGTAATTTCAAATGGATAGATATCTAATAATGATTTTCAAATGTCTTTTTATGGTATCTACGAAACGTTTTGAAAAAGGATATTTAGCTATATTCATAGTCTTTTAATTTTGAGGTTGCCTATGCCTTGATTATACCCCGTGTTTGGTTTGTGCATGTTTAAACAAAAGTTCAAGTACAGTTTATATTCGTGAAGTATAGTGAAATATAAATTGTACTGTTACTTTATTTAATTAATGTTGATTTTGGTTATAATTATTTTATTACATTAGTTGCCGCTTAGTGTTTATTATAATTATTTTATAAGACAGCATGAAAAAAGGGATTGTGCCATTTTCCCTACTGCTATGCTTCTGAAATTATGGTATGTTATTAGGGCAGCATGGAAAAGGAATCTGTGGTGCGTGCTGCTTTTAGATTTTATATACCTGTGGCATTCATTATCAATAGGGTTGCCACTTACTGAGATAGCAGTCGTAAGTAATGATTAATTACCTAAGAATACTTCAAGACAGAAGATTGCAGCAACAACTGCAAAAAAAAAAAAAAGTGCTGAACATGTTTCAAATTATCTTAAAACTTAGAATGCAGTCATGTTAACAGTATAGCTGCATTTTAAGTTAACATACTTCTCACACTATGAACTACATTATTTTTGAAGTTAGGCTTGACGTGTTACATTTTCACCTAATTAAGAAGTTGCCTGTCTCCTATGGAAGAAAAGACTGAAACAAAAATATTTCACTCAGATATTTTTTTATTTCATCCATTTCATTCCGTAATTTCGTGCTGCTTTCAAGCATAAAATCTAGATTATGTGTTTGTTTTTGCGTTATAAGCATCCCCAGAAATCTTTTTCTTGTGTAGTCTTAAACTCCAGTGAGCAATCAATGGTTTCTGATCATTCATCCAAGATGGGTCTGGGTTCAAATCCCAGTGAGGCATGGATGTTGTGTTTGTCTTATGGTAGTGACATTTTTTTTATGAAAATGAAGTTTTACTTCCCTGAAACTAGTGGCCCTAAATTAGCGACAGGTGACTGCGTATAGCCACTGAGTTGCTCATGGTGGCCGTTAAACCTCCAATAATAAAAAAAAAAAACCTCCAGGGATTTGCCATTGTGTAAAAAATGAAGTTATGTGCTACAGTTGGATACATTTTTTTGAATGTTTATTTGGATGTATCGCTCCTTGTAGAGGAGGATAGATTAGCTAACAGATGGCTTGGCTTCCATAAAAACCATTTCAATGTATTTAGGAATTGAAATATTCTTATGTGATTCTACTGCACTGAACATTTTTGATGTGATCTCAATTATTATAAAGTTTGAACTTAAGTTTTATTCTGTTTTATGCAAAAATAATTGAGTTTATAATTATGAATTACAGCATGATAGACATCTCTTTAGGTCCAGTTTTGTAAAACGGGCTGTCTTGAAATTAAAATGACTAGACAAAACCTGTCTGAATCGAAAGTTAGTTTTTATTTTTTTTATTAAATAAACTCATATGAAACAACAAATGTAAACTTTATTTGGTTGACAAATTCATTCAACCACTTCAGTAAAGGCAATAGTCCAGGTTCGTGATTTTTTTTTTCGTTTTTTGACTGGAGGTTTAATGACCACCGTGAGCAATTTAATGGGCTATAAGCAGTCGCCCGTAATATTTTCACTAACGATGGGCAACAGAATGTTTATTTACATCTTTATATAATTGGAAACGTTTTACCTATGTGAATAAACTGGATCGAATAAATATCAAAGTGTATATATACATCGCACAGTCCAACGGCATAACACAATCATGTCTTCGAAAGTGTTCGCTGTTTCGATGAGAAGAACTTTGATACCAATGCATGCTAGCATTGTTTTGCGCAACGGTTGGCTCAGAAAAGAGACTTTGGACTATCTCAGTCCCTCCATGCTTCCGCCTTCAACAGCGCATGAGTCAAACGCAGGCGATCGAATGTCAGTCGCAATTTTCTCCCATAGACTTTACATCTAAATTTGCTGCCCCACAATGCCCAAACTGTTGCCCCAATATCATTTCTCTTTGACTAGTACATCTACATGGTAAGACCTTTAGTTTGATACCTCAACCATATCTTTATGTTCAGCTGTTCTCTCAAAATAGGACTCACAGTAAAAAACCCTATAGAATTAATATATAGATTAGCATTTGTTAAACTTAAAAAAATAAACTTTAAGCTAATCTTAGTTTTAAAATTACCTTTTGGTATTGAATTCCTTATAGTTGTTTAGCAATAAAGATAACACTAGGTAGCAAATTTTCCTTTTTGTAATTTTCCCATCTGCTTGTATTTATAGATGCAGTCATTTTTTTAATCTATCTTGGCTGTAATAACATCATTCTGGATGCACCTCTGATGTACCATAAAAAAATGAACAAATATTTTGGTCTGCAGGAATTTGATGTTGGACGTAATATAGTACTTAAACCTTGCTTATAATGTTGTTGCTGCATTGTCAACCTTAATTCAAATGTTATTCATCATTTTCTTTTCAGATCTAATATGATACAGGGAAGCCCCACTTTCCCTCTTTTTTTTGAAGGGGGGTGTTAGTTGTGTATTTTTAAAATCCTATGATAAGACAATGTGCCATTAAGTCCAGTGGGTAGGCTATTAACTATTGAAAGTGTGATCTATAAGAAAAAGCTTTCTTCATTGAAACTATGTCAGCAAAGTATGGCCTTTAAGTTAAAGGGTTATTTGAAATTCAAATACTGTAAGCTAGTTTTTTATGAGAAACATGGAATGCTTTGGAAAAAATAAAGAAATATGTTTTAAATTTTTAAGGTACTATACATTTTAAAATTAAAGCATGAAGGCAGATAGCAGGAAAAGCAGTCACTTATGGTTTCCATCAAGCAGCGTATCTTTCTTTGTGGCACAGTGCAACAGGTGCATCTCTAATGATAAAGATGACATACCACTCAGACTGTGGCTTGACAGATTGTCCCAGAGTTCTGGTGTACATACAAACTGTGTGAGATCATTCCATGAAAACAATGCTGGTGAAAATCATGAAGCAGCTAAAAATATAAAAATTCCTAGTGGAAAAGATTTACTTTAGAAGTTCTGAAGGTAAGGTTTTGTTAACCTTTTACATGCCAATGTTTCCATTTGGGAACATGAACTTTTCAATTAAAATTAAAAAAATCAGAAGGAAGCATTCAGTAATGAAAATTTTCTTTAAATTGCTTAATGTCTTTTATATTTTTTAGCTAATTTTATTTTGCCCTCCAATCAAAAAATAGAAATCTGAAAATTTCCAAAAGCTGCTGTTTTTCTTATTTTTATGTACCTGTTATGAACACTTAATAATTTTAGTCCATAAAAAACATTGAATTTCTTTTATATTCTCTGGAGATATGAAGAAGGGTTGAGTTTATGTTGTGATCATGTAAATTTTTAGTTCTTAATTCATTAGTGAGAACCAGTGTCTTTTTTTTTATGATGTTCCCAAATGGGAACATTGGCAGGTGGTGTGAAACGCTGAACGAGATAAAATATGTTGAACATAACTGCTGATGTCGCTTTAATTGATTCCATTGGTTTTTAGATTTCATCAAGGTATTCAATCTTTCAATTTTAAATTCTGGTTTTTAACATATCACTACAAGTTTAATGTCCGTTGTAAATTTAAGTTCGAAATTAAGCATGTCTGCATTGTGATCAGCATATGTTCACAAACCCGTAGAATGAGGCCGTTCTGAATTTGGACCACTACAGATAAAAAAGATTACACAAAGCCATGAAATGAAGCCCTTCTACACTTGGACCATGCAGATAACAAAGAAGATCACACAAAATTATTGGCGCCATTTTGTTGACCTACGGCAGTGAGCAATGAAACAAGTGCTAAGTAAGTAACAATCTTTCACCTTGCAGTAGAGTTATTACATTGTATATATCATTAGGGATGCAAGGTCAGGTGATGCGCAACATATCGCCTCTCCTTGACAAATGTCAACCCCGCCTTCTTGTGGTGCATCCTGTTCCCACTAAAGGGGCTGTGATGACCGCCAGTAGCGGTATAACTATACCATCGGGATTAGAGGAAATGCTATCCCACACTCACCAACCCACTTGTTCAGCGTGGTGAGTTATGGCCAAAACCCCCCAAACATGCTTACACAATTTCAAACTTGGCCCTCAGTCTCCCGCAGCTGAAATGTACCTGGCCAAGGCAGCGGCCAGTGCGACATGAAGGCAGAGAGTGCTAAGAATCACCGGGAGGACCGGACTAGGTTGCCATTTGATGCTGACCTTGGCTACTTACAACGGACACTCCCTATCTTCTGATTCAAGGCTTCTTGAATTGGAAAAGGAACTACAAAGGATCAAGTGGGATATCGGCAGGCTAAGTAAGGTAAGGAGAAAAGGAGAAGATCTCATTGAACTGAAAAGTAGGCATCTCTTCTACTATCGTGGGACAGATACTGGCAGAACTAGTGGTGTTGATTTATAATAAACAAGAAACTGAAGGATAAAGTTGTAGAAGTTGGAAGTTCCTCTGACAGAGCTGCACGACTCGTTATCCAACTCTCGAAAAGATACCAGGTCCAGATTATTCAAGCTTATGCACCCACCACAAGTCACCCTGAAGAAGAAATTGAAGAATTTTACGAGGAAATTCGTCATCTAAATAATAAAGGTAAGCAGCACTTGAAGATCATTATGGGTGATTTCAATGCAAAAGTAGGGCAACAGCAACAGAAGGAAACTTTGGTTGGTAAATTCAGTTACGGGAACGGAAATCAACGTGGAACTACTCTTGTGGAATTTGCAGAAGCAGAAAGGTTTTTCATAATGAAATCCTTTTTCAAGAAAAAGCCACACAGGAAATGGACATGGAGACATCTGAATGGGATGACAAGTGAAATTGATTTTATTTTGTGTAACAAAAAATTTGTCATTCAAGACTGCAGTGTGCTAAACAAGTTCAACACAGTTAGTGACCATAGATTGGTGAGATGTAAGATGCACCTCAACACTAAACTCGAACGTGGCAAGCTCATAAGACAAACAAAATGTATTGACATAACCAACCTTAAAAAACACCATAACACCTTCAAGTTGAAACTGAGGAACAGATTCTCTGCTTTAGAAGGCCTAACATCGGAAGAAGTGGATATTTCTGATGTTAACAGAGAACCCACCAAGGCTTTTATGGAAATAGCAACAAAAATAGGTGGTACTAAGAACAAGTTACATATGAAGAACATTTCAGAAAAAACAAAAATGTTGATGCAAAAGAGAAGGGAGATGAGGACAAATAAAAACTTAGCTTCTAACTTGGAATGTATAGAGCTATGCAAGACAATGTGAAAAAGTATCACTGAAGACATAAGGAAATTCAATTGTGAACTAGTGAGGAAAGCAGTTGAAAACAACCAGAGCCTGAAGAGAGCAAAAGGACATCTCAGTAAGGGAAGAAAACAGATTATGGCTCTGAGAAAAGAAGATGGTACTGTAACAAGAAATAGAAGTGAAATAAAGTTCTTTCACATCGCTTGAAGGTAACACTAGACATTGCCCAACCAAGAGAAGAAGCTGGATTCAGGAGTGGCTACAGCACTATAGATCATATCCATGTACTAAGACAACTAATTGAAAGAACAAGAGAATATGAACTCCCATTATGCATGGCTTTTATTGACTATGAAAAGGCCTTCGATTCTGTGAAACCATCAGTAGTAACAATGGCTTTGAATTCATGTGGTATTGAAGATGTATACATTAGCATTATTAATAACATCTATGAAAATGCAAGTGCAAAGGGCCGCCCCGGTGGCGCAGTGGTCTAAGCGATGGCCTCTGATCATTCGTCCAAAAGGGGTCCGGGTTCGAATCCCGGTGAGGCATGGATATTGTGTTTGTCTTACAGCACTGGCTCTCTCCCTTCCCTGGAACCAGTGACCCTAAATTAGGCACGGGCGACTGCTTATAGCCTGTTGAGTTGCTCACGGTGGTCGTTAAACCTCCAATAAAAAAAAAAAAAATGTGCAAAGGTTCGGATATTTGAGAATACAGCACAAATAAGAATTGGAAAGGGAGTGAGACAAGGTGACACCATATCTCCGAAGCTCTTTAACGCCACATTGCAAAATGTCTTTCAATCATTGAACTTGGGAAACAAAGGGATAAAGATTAATGGAGATTACTTAACTCACCTTTGTTTTGCTGATGACATAGTCATCTTTGCAACTACCCCATCAGAGCTGCAGAGTGTGATCCAAGAACTTGCTGACAAGAGTAAAGAAGTGGGATTAAAAATGAACTTTCAGAAGACAAAAGTGATGTACAATGCTTTTACAAGAAACGAAGATTTATCAATTGATGGAGAAAAGCTTGAGACAACAGATTCCTACATTTATCTTGGGCAGCAGATATCAAGTGAGGGTCACATTGATGAAGAAATTAATTGGCATATAAAACTTGGATGGAGGTCTTTTGGAAGAAACAGTACAATTTTTAAAAGCAGTATGCCATTATGTCTCAAAAGAAAAGTGTTTAATTAATGCATCCTTCCAGTGCTTACATATGGTGCAGAGTCGTGGACCTTAACTAAAAGAGACATACAAAGACTGCAGACAACTCAAAGCAACATGGAGAGATGCATGCTTGGTGTAACCAGGAAAGATAAGAAGAGGAACTTGTGGATAAGGAAAATGACAGGAGTGGAGGACATCATGACCAGAGTGAAATTGCTGGACATGTTGCCAAAAGAACGGACCACCGATGGACAACCGAAATTTTAGACTGGATTCTAAGGGACAAGAAAAGACCCCATGGGAAATGGATGAAATTCGAAAGTATGATGGAGTGACATGGAGGAGACAGGCCCAAGACAGACAATTGTGGAAGAAATTTGGGGATACCTTCATCCAGCAGTGGATTGATAATGGTTTATGATGATGATGACATATCATTGCATAGCTGTGCATCACGGAGCTCACGACCATAACATTTGACGTGAGTAATAGAATATTTTGATGTGTTGTATAAATTTTTTTTTAACATTTTCATAATCGATCAACTTTAATCTATATATTTGATGCATTTAATCAATACGTTCGATACATTATTCAATCAAACACGTTGATTAAAAGTTCACTGAAAATGTTTTACAGATTTCACTTCTTGAAAGTTGGTAGGTCTGCATGGTGTAGAAAAAAGGCTTCCAGTACCATGTTTTGAAGCTATGTATTGTGCCCTGGTCAAGTGGTTGACTCACGAAAGTTGTACTGGGAGAAAAACACATGGCGTTCACATTTGCCAACTTCAAATCTGCAGGATGAGAAATCATGTTATCAAGAAACACTAGCACACTTCTCCATTTTTTTCTTATCTTGGCTTCAAAAGCAGTTAGCCATTGCACCATCAATGAACATGTCATGCGCACCTTTTTGCTGGCATGACAAATAACACCCTTTTTCATGTCTATGGTTTTTAAACACCTAGATTTTAAAGTTGTGATGATAACAAGACCCCCCCCCTTGTGTCTTATATTCTCCTAACATATTATAGAATAACAGCATAAGCCATTCCTTTGATGTTTTCTCACTGTTGCATTGATCTCTCTTCAGCCACATTGTTTTGTTAGGCAAACTCTAAAGAATAGTTCCATTTTGACAGCACTGAAAAATTTTCTATTCTTCATAAAATTGACAACTTTTTTTTTAAACCTTTTGCATGGGTTACTTTTTTGAGTTCGCTAATTTCGCTTCACTATAAATTAGTCCAAAAGAAATATTGTGACAGGATCTAAATTTTTCATTCAATCTTTGTGAAGCTTCAAAGTTCTCCATTCCTTGTTCATTACTGACTTCTAATGCCTTATTTTGTACATCAGAGGGCAGCTAAAGGAATGTTCTTTGACTGAATGGAATTAATTCATTTGGAAACCTTAGAATCAGTTGCACCAGTCTTGGGTTTGTAAACTTGAACATTTGAAGTATTTTCATTTGCATCAGTGATCCACAGTTTTCTGATTTCCTTCTTTCTCAAAAGTTCACATATTTGTATTTTGCTTTCTTTAACGCATTTGGCGAGAACCTGCACACTGAATTCCCCTTTCAGCTACATTTAAAACTTCAATTTTTCTTTCAGTGTCAATCATTTCCTTTTCGTTGGCATAGTAATGGCCACAAAAAAAAAAAAAAAAAAAAAAAAAGGAAATTTCTCTGACTCCTGCATCAATAGAAATCCATTTCAATAAAACACCATTTACTTGTGTACATTATCGAACTAATTCTATTTGATGAATTTTTATACTGAACTAACTTTACTACCCGGCTTTGCCCGGTACAGAATGTATGGAATCTGTAGAATCAAACTGACCAAAAGCGTTACAAATTATTTAACACGCGTCCAGGAGATAGCATTATAACACTGACTGAACAAAATTCGTTAACAATTTGTTATCGACGATCAAATGCATCACATGCTTTCAGTTTGAGATGTCTTTGAGGGACGAATCTCTGGGATAAAAAAGTTAAAAACTTATCTTTGCGAATATTTTATGAAACTGGTTGAAATTTTTATGAACACCATAAATCGTTAATAGGAACATGATCTCCAAATTTTGCCTGAATTGGTAAATCACTTTTTAAATTAGCTTGAAGTAGTCATTCTTTAAATTCAGCAACTGAAACACACATGCTGTAAAACAGATGGAAAATGAGGCTACTAAGAAGTGAGACATAGTTGTGTGTTTTTATGTTGAATTCAAGTGACTATTATGTCATAAATTATTGTGTTAAGTATAGTTTAGGTAATGTTTTCTGTTATTTGTTAGTTGGTTTGTGCACAGTACTTAGTTTTAAAAATCTGTGAATGGTATTGTGTTTGATACTTGTGGAATGATGAACTGAAAAAGTGTCTTAATTTTTCTGTATGTGTATATTTAGATAAAGTTGATGTTAACAAACCGTTTTTGCTTCTGTTTTCAGGTTTTATACCTTGTAGCATAGAAACAGAACTGAAAAAGAAAAAAGAAAAACACTATGGCAGCTGTGGGTCACCAGCACCAACATCAACAACCAAAGCCAAGTGGGCCAGATACACCTCCTGTGACCCAGTTGGAGTTTCATCAAGCCATGAGTGATTTCAAGACCATGTTTCCAGAGATGGATGAAGATGTTATTGAAGTTGTGCTGCGGGCAAATAATGGAGCAGTAGATGCTACCATTGACCAATTATTGACTATGAGTACCGACAATGAAAATGAACGCATCCGGGCTGAATTGGATGCAACAGAAAATGATGAACTTCCACCTTGTTATTCCCCAGCAACACCACCACCTTCATATAATCAAGCTGTGCCATATGCACAAAGTCCTGCCCGTGGACCTGGTGCAGTTGTGTCCAAAGTTGTTAGACGATATAGTGGTACTTCACCTTCACTGGCCAGGCATTCACAGCTGACTAGTCAGAAACAGCATACAATCCCACAGCCTGCTTGTCTTGCTCATACTCAGACACATCCTGATAACAGTAGACAGCAGGAAGGCATCCCCCTACGCATTCAAAAGAAATGGCATCCACCTCTCATTGGACCTCTTCCACCAACGTTTTTGCGATTAGATCATGGAAAATTTTTAAAGCCCACAGCTAGAGGAAAGGTACACTTCTTTGTCATTCCATTCGTAATGGAATAATCAACTCTTCATTGCTTTCATATTTTGACATGTTGAATACATTGTGAGCATTTCAAAAATATTTTGTTTTAATAATATTCCTCCCATAGGTGGTAGCAATACTTTTATTGTTACACTATTCCAAACCCCTACTCCTGTGGGTGAGATGCAATTCAATAGGGACTGTCACTTAGGGTGACATTCTGGGACTCAGCAATAATTGTAATGCACATTTTCTTTAGATATGAACACGTACAAGAGGGAGGCTACGATTGGAATGTTGTAGCCAAAATGTTCATGACGAGCAATTTAACAGTAAAATTTGTTGGAATGACTTTCATCCCTTCATATGAGAATCAAAATTTACTGTTCTCATTATACTGTAATTTCTTTTTAGTTTTTTTTTTCCTGAAATAAAAAAACAGAGGGAAAGTACATGGGCTTCATATTGTTAAATCTTATCAGTACATGCACAGCTGATACAGGGATTCCTAAAATGTTTTTTTTTTTTTTTTTTTTGGAAATTGTCTTACTGCCAATCCTGATGTAAAAAAGTCATAAACTTAGAGCCAAAAATGTTTTCCTACAGAGATATAGCATGTTGTTGGGTTATGAAATGCAACGTGAAGATAACTGCCTTCCTTGTGTGCTGAAGATTATACAGTAGTCATGGTACTATGGAAATGAACATCATTTGCATTTTACTTGGTTGTTGGTCAGAAAAGCAAATGCATTACATTAGCAGCAACTTCAGTGTGTGAGAAAGCTACTTAAAGTGAACTGGCAGTCATTTTGCTAAGAACTCATATTAGACAATGTTATGCGCAAGTGAAAGGCTAGTGTGGTTGTTATTGTTGATTAGGTTTATGCAGACATCAAAAATATGCAGACTTTTTTTTACCAATGCTGAGTGAGCTGACATTCATTTCATGTATGGATAAGTGAATTGAAATAGCATGAAAGTGTAGCATCTTCACAGGATGACTTTCCACACATCAGCTCCTATGAGAGACCTGTCAACAGTACTTCATACTACAAATAGGGGTGACTCAGACATGTATACATCTGTATCAGAAGAACAGGTGTTGGACATGGTGGCAGAGATGCCTAGAACTAGCACAAAAAGTAGTCACAGAGATAAGCCCAATCCCAGCCATTGTATGAAGAATCTGTTATCAGGAGCAATTGTGTCCTTACCACTTGCAATGGGTAAAAATACAATTGATCTCGATAATATCTCTTGCCAGCAGATTTTCCTTGTTGAGCGATTTTTCCTCAGTGATTTGCTCAAATATGTTTTGAACCTGGTTTTCTCCATGGTGTGACATACAGATTGCAATTCATCTGTGTAAAGCATAACATGCATCACTGGGCACGAAACAATTTGCATGAAATCAAGCATTCTTAGCATCAAGAAAGATTCCATATGAATGTTTAGAATGACATCATTGCAAACTACCTCATGGATCCATTGTTCCTGTCACCAAAGTTCAATGGCTAGTGGAACCAGCACTTCTTGGGAGAGGAACTACTAACAGGATTGAAAGACATAGCCACTGGCAACATATTATCAGTGCATGCACATGATGGAGTGGCAGTTAATTTTTGTCAAACTGTTAGAGAACTTCTCAATTGTGCCTATCACTGCTATTGGATAGATAGAGGTCTGTCAGTTGCATGGCCTTCATGATCTCCTGATATGAATCCATTGAATTTTTTTGTTTGTATACAGCTGAAAGTTGATGTTTGCGCTGTACTGGTGCCTAATGAATAGGCTCTTGGCCAATGAATCTTGGATGGATGTATGACATTGCGGAGTACCCTGTGACTTCTGTAATATATACGGCAATTGCTCGACTGTGTAGCATTTATTGCTGCTCACAAAGTCAATTTCAAACATTTGCTGTGATTTAGTTGTAAGTAGTTTTCCCCTTGATCATTCTTCTGTGCAGTACTAATTGTTACTTTCTCAGTGTGTAGGACTTTCAGTTTAGCAGGTGCTATATTTTTGTAAAAAAGTGTTTCCCACTCTATGTTCATATGACTTTTCTTCATCTGAATTGACAGTAGGAAAAGTTCCCAGTGTTTTGCCAGACATTTTAGAAACACCTTGTATATCTACAAGGTAGGGTTCACCAGGGTGGACCCAATTCGAAAAAACCTACCGGTTTTTTTCGTGTTGGCCCAGTTGAAAAAACCCACCTGGGGTTTTTCAAAATTAAATTCTATTTTTGCTTCTACAATATTCTAAATTTAATCAGCACCCAATAAAATATTTTCTTTTACAATTAATCACAATAGGAATAATGACTAGATTCTCTTTCTTTCCTTCGCAAAGGTGATGGTTGACCGATTTTATTATTTGGCAACACAAAACAAACCTTTCAGATCAGCTGATCTGAAATAAGAAAATTAAACAATCCTGAAAATAATAAATGGTTGCATATAAATAGCTTTCCACCTGTAAAGAATAACTATAGAATAGACTGACCAACATTATCTATTCATACTATAGAAAAAGAAAAGAAAAACAATATAATATACTTAGCTTCTAACTAAAATATTATCTTTAAATAAAATTTGCCTGAGATATTATTTGTGTGCATAAACCGCAATGGTTTTTGTTATTTTACAAAGATCGCCTAAAAATTAAACAATGGTACAGATAATAAAGCATTTTTGCTTTGTATTTTACTAGAACCTCAAAAGCAGTCTGAAATTATCGTAGTTTCATAACCCACACAATTTTCAAACCTCTGAGTTTTTCTGCAAAACAGCCACATTTAAATAATGAATCTAATCTCGGGTTTTAGCCAGAAACAAAAATGCCAATCTACAGGAAATTTTGATCCAAAAAGGTATAAAATGAACAAGTTTTGTGGCTTTCTCTATCCCAAGCCTATTTTGTAACTTATTCCAAACTAGTTGAAACATAGAGAAAATTCTCTCAATGGAGGCACATGAAGCTGGTGCTGAGTGTAGTCATACAAAAAGCCCAAAATTCTGCAGGCAATTTTGAATTTGAACCCTTTTCAGACTTTCTTGCCATGATTTGCCACCATTTTATGGAAGAAAACTGGCTGATGACACTTTCTTTCATCATTGATGTTAGGTAACAGTCGGTGTCATTAATTTTGAAAGCCATTACACCAGGCAAATACACAGTCATATCAGAATAATATGACCACCTACGTAATAATGGGAATAACCACATTTGGCCCAGATGACAGCGGCGAGACGGCGTGGTATGGACTCAATGAGGCCCTGGTAGGTTGCCCGAGGCACACATGCTCATTCGGACTGCTGCAGAGCATGGTGGCAGCGGAGATGATGTGGTTGTGGGTCGGCACACCGAATTTGTCAGTCCAAATAGTCCCACAAGTGCTCTATGGGATTGAGGTCGGGTCAATTTTGCCGGCTAAGGGAGAATGGAGACATCGCTGTTATGTTCCTGAAATCAGTCGTGCACCACCTTAGCAACATGACAGGGTGCATTGTCCTTTAGACACTATCACCACTGAGGTAAACGTTCAATGTGAAGGGATGCATGTGGTCAGCAAGAATGGACAGGTAGCCATTGGCATTCAGGGACCATCCAGTGGTCCCAGGGCATACAAGGAAAACATCCCCCAGAAATGCATACTGCCACTACTGACCTGTACTTGACCGACAGGTGTGTCTAGGTGTTGGCTCTCATGTGTTTGACGCCGTGCCCACCACTGCCCGTCATTTCTGTGGAATAGAAACTTCAATTCGTCAGTGAAGGAAACCTTTTTTCCACTGTCCAATGACAGTAGTCCCATGTGAACTGCAGACATCATTGCTGATGGACCTGGGTTAACATGGGTGCCTGGACACAGTGTCGACTCTGGAGACCCATGCATAGCAGGGTTTGCTCTACTGTTACCTGGGACATGTACCTGGGTGCCCCAGCATTCATTTGCATGGGCAATTGCTGTGCTGTTGATTGTAGATTGCCCTTTACAAGTCAACGGAGGTGACATTCTCCTCTGGGGTTGATTACCTTTGGGGTTCCACAGTTATGATGTCGGGAGGTACTGGTGCCGGCGGTCTATTTTTGGTACACCCTTACTACAGCACCTTACAAACAGCCCACAAAGTCTGCTGTTTCTGAGATGCTTTCACCCTTGGATCGGTAACCAATGATCATTTCTTTTTGAACGTCCATCAAATCACTACATCTGCCCATTGTGCTCACATTATGCACTATGGCTCATCTGTCCTGGCCAGCCGCTTATATATCCGTGTTGTTGACCTTGCCACGTGCATTCTGTGACACACCCGTATGAGTACACAGTGATTCTGATGGTGGTCATATTATTCGACTGTGTAATCGGGGGAAATTTGAATATCCACTCTCCTGCAATACTCTTCTTGTTCTTGTTAAGTTTCTGACCTTTGTATTTTGGATCCATGAGGTTTGCTAGAAAATGTGGTGCATAAATTGGTTGTTCAAACCTTTTTTAAAATCTAGATGGTAGGGCTGCAGTATTTCTTCTTGTAGTAAATCCAGCCATATTTCAACAGCAACTGAAACAAACATTGTGTCTTTCTCTGAAGTGTGTCCAGTGTGCTAGCAACAACGAATAACTGCTTTTCCAGATTCATAGCTTCACGGTAAATGCCCATGTTATCCAAGATTTTTTTAATAGATTGATCAAATTCCTTAATATGCTCTTAAGATATATCTCTGTATTTGTGATAATTGGCCACAAATGTTTTAACACAGTCAGGATGAAAGTTGCACATTGTTTCGTTAGGTAGTTGTGGCATTAAGCCATGCTTTTCTTTGAGCCATCTATGTAGGAGATGTAGGCCTACATTACAAAATAATTTTTTCGATGCCACAATCTGCTTTAAAACAGTCTTTGGGGAAACATCTTTTTCTAATAAATTCAACAGATGTGCTGAGCATCCATATGTCATGACAGTTGGATATCTTTCATTTAAAATTTTCCACATTTTTATCATTTTGTTCTTGCTCTCAGTTAAAACAGCAAAAACAGGTTTTCTAAAATTTTCTTTGCATTTCTTTATGGCCACCTCTAATTTAGAAGCACAATATTTTGCTGTTTTCTTTTCTGATCCAGTATTATCAGCATACAGCAAAAAACTTTCTGTTCCGGTATGGACAGTAATAGCTTGGACTGGCTCATTCTTCACACTGCACCAGCGATTTATGGTGAGAGTCAAACTGCCTAATTTTATTGTTTCTGAAAGCTGAGATTCAGTTTCTTCTGCTGCAGTATCAAACAGTTTTCCACCAATGGCTTTTGCTGAGGGTGATTGATGTCCAGGTGTCAGTGTTTCAATCATAATTTTAAACTGGTCCAATTCTGCTGCATTGAATGGTATGTTAGCAGCATAAAAAAAAAAAAAAAAAAATACCGGCCACTGTTTTATCAAGAGATTCCTTTTGACCTGTTTGTGATTTTAAGACAGAATTTACTCATTGATTGTTGCTTCTTTATTTTTTTACAACAGTACTAGAAAAAGCCCAATAAAAGCCCGATAAAACCCCCAATAAAAAGCCCAATAAAGCCCTATAAAAGCAACCCCAATAACACCCAAAAAAACCCAAGTGGGCTGGGTTTTTTCAAACCCTGGTACAAGGTGTTCAAGAAGGACAGGATTCATTCGAACAATATGAAGAATGGAGACTTTCTAAACACCATGCATGTGAAGAGTTAAATCTCATCCTCTTAACAAAAGTGTTTCATTTTTTATTGAAGTGATATATGTGAATTAAAACTAATGTATTCCATGGATTTTTTAATTTCATTTTCAATCTAGAAGCAAGACATAACTGCGGCATTTGCAATTTTTATATTTAAACTATTGTGAAATTTTTTTAATGGAGAAACTGAGTGATTTGCATGGTTTCGATTATTGTTTGCAACTGAAGTAGAAAATAATGTTTTTTCTGGTATGTTTGTATAAGGAAACAAAGAAATGGAAATGTCTTAATTCCTTGTAGTTTAGTGTCAATACTGTCTTTCAAAAGTGTAATGCAATATATTTTTTTTATGATTATCAGTATGTCACTGTTCTGAGCTCAGCCATATTGCAACAGCGAATGGAAGAAAATGAGAGACAGCGTCGTAATACAATTGGTGCGGAAGACCCAGAACTAGCTCAGTACTTGGAGGATGAAAGAATTGCCTTGTTCTTGCAGAATGAAGAATTTGTTCGTGAACTTATGGGGAATAAAGAGTTCATGTCCACTTTAGAAAAAGGTATTTCTAGCCTCTTGTTGCCAAATTAATTGCTTGTATTTATGTAAGCACAGTGAAGACTTCTAAGCTTTTGAATTTTGATTCTTTTTCCCACTAACCTGTTTTGCGGGACTTTTCTTATAATAAAATATAGTAATGAAGCAGTTACAATATAATGACACTGACACCTCATACTTTCCTGTTGTAGACTTTCTAGCGCATCGGTAATAATGTTAATTACAATGGAAATGTTTTCTTTGGGAATTGAGCCTGGTTAGCTAAAGATAATGCAGACAAAGCTTTCCATAGAACATTTTGTCTTGAAAGTAATGGAATGTTCTGGTAAAGTTCCTGGTAAGTCTGCTTTTCCTGGCACACTTATCAGGGACCTGTATCACATAACTGCTTGCACACTTTAAGGGATACTTGCCACTTCAGCTATAACAATAAATTCTGCCTCCAACAACGAGTCCCTATGGATATCTCACTGTCACCCTTTCTTTGCAGAAATCTTCCTATAATATATTGAAACTTCCATCATTGCTAAGTACCATCTTCAACCCACTATCTGGCTTTGATATATAGGTGGCATTTTTGTTGTCTGCCCTCATTCTTCTCATGAGTCCTGCACTCTTCCCTTCCATGAAGAAGTCAGCAAGTCCATTAATTTCCTGGAAGTTTGCCTTGAAAGAATTGGAAGCAAGATTGAACTTCCTTCTTTTATATAATACCCTTTACTTTACACACTTTTGTTGCCTTAAATATGTGTGCTCACTTCATTTATTGGATAGGTGGAGCTTGCAGTGTCACATATCCCTTGGCAGCACAAAATGGAAATGCTTTTTTTTTCATAAATCATGAGCCCATATTTATGAGATTATCCTTACAAAGTTTGATTGTGTTTCATCCTTCATCCCATAGTGTTTTGCTACAGGGCTATCCCTCTTTAATTGTGATCACCTGGTATTTAAATATGTGTGTGTGAGAGAGAAAAAAAAAAGAAGAAAGGGTCTGGAAATTCAGTTTCTTGGTATAAAGTTGCATCAATTTTGTTTATGTTGTAACAGAATTTGTTGAAGCAATGAATGAAATACGGAATTACATCATTGTACAACACAAATTTGGAAGATGTGAATCCGTTTATTGGATCTGTTTTTAACATACATGTCACATTTACACCAATAAATGGATTCACATCTTCCAAGTTTGTGTTGTTGAACCGTTTTACTTTTAAATCAAAACCTTTCTGTAGAATATACACACTACTACATATAAAATTGCATTTTGTGTTACAAATTACATTTAGGTGTTTCCTGTTTTACAGGTGAAGCTAACCTGGTGAGAATACCTGCTCATTTATAACAATGAATTAATAATATTATGATGTAGATATGAATTATTTTGATGTGTATTTTTGTCATATTAATTAATTTAGACTGAAATTTCACATTTTCCAAAATTCAGCTTTGATTCACAGTTTTTATCATTCCTAGATGTACTAGTTTTTTGCTCATGAATACTAATTGTACCAATCTTCTTTTTCAGATACTGATATGGTTCCTCAGTTGAAATCAACACAGAATTATGGTAAAGATAATTTAATAAAGTAATATTTTCCACCATAGCTACAGTATTTATTAATATTTTTTCCCTCTGTGAATAATTATTACTTTTTCATGTGCATGGTGGGCATACTATACTGTAAGATCAAGTTTTGCTTTTGCTGTTGTCACCAGCCAATGGAATCTGAAACAAAAGTACTCAGTGTAATTGTTTGATTTCATTTTGCAGCAAGGCAAGTGTTGATTGTTAGTTTAATTTTTGTTAAGGTGTTTTATTTCTGTTAAGGTGTTCTGGCGGGTGGTCTTAGTGAGAGATGGGTTTGCCTCCTAGGGGCGCTCCGTGGTAACAATGGCACACACAACAGCAACTAGGGCCTCTGTGAATCTTGGAGAGGTGCCAGCTAGTTCTGTGTGACATTGGCGAAAAGACCCCAACTCACTGGGTTTTGTTCCAGTATCCTTAGGTTGAATGACCAACTGGAACCGTCAGCTGTGGGCTAATCCCCCACACTGATGTACTACCTGATTAAAAAGAAACAAAGAAATCAATATCCGGACTCTAGTGTGGGATATGTTGGACCTACTACACTTGAGAAGGACGGTCCGCAAAGAATCGACCTGGACTTTCTAAACAGCATATAAGAAAGAGATCTCGGCTGAGTGGGTGTAAAATTGGTGTATTGAATACTAGAGGTATAAATGGCATGATGAATGAGGTGGTTGAAGACATGAATAAGTATAGATTGGATGTGCTGTGTGTAAGTGAAACCAAAAAGAAGGAAATTGGGATAGAAGAAGTGAATGGCATGGTGAGTGTGTGGTGTGGAATATTGGATAATGTGAGAGGACAGGCTGGTGTAGGTGTGATTTTAAGTGAAAAGATGAACAACTTGATTCATAGCTGCATAAGTGAAAGAATTCTTTGAATTCGTTTGAAAGTGAAACTTCAGAGAATAGTAATTGTTGTAGTGTATGCTCCTTGTGACTCTGAACCCTCTGATAGGAAGGAAGATTTCTGGAATGAGCTAAAAGCTGTTTTGAGCCAGTTTGGTGCTAAAGAGAAAGTTATAATAGCAGGGGATTTCAATGCTAGAGTAGGTGTGCAGAATGCAATTTCTGACAATGTTCTGGGTAAGTTTAATGATTCTTGTGTGAATGATAATGGTGAAAGATTAATTGAACTTTGCATTGAAAATGGTTTGTATGTATCTAATACATTTTTCAACTACAAGTATATCCACACATATATTTTGGAAAATCGTACTCTTGGTCAAAAGAGTGTTATTGATTTTGTTGTTTACGATCAGTGTCTGAAACACTTAGTTGTTGACACCCGTGTGATGAGAGGTGAAGATGTTGGCTCTGATCATTACTTGGTAGTGTGAAACTGAATGTTGGTTGGAGGAATAGGAAGAGGCCCAGGATGGAAAGAATAAAGGTTGAAAGACACCCTGAAAATCATCAGTGTTATTCTGACATACTCAGAGAACGACTGAAGGAACTCAAGTCTTGTAAGAGGGATGTAGAAAAGAAGTGAGAATGTTTTAAGAACTATGTGGTCACTGCTGCTGAAGAGGTCTGTAGCACCACAATAGTGTGTAACAATAGAGGTGATGCTTGGTGCAATAGTGAGGTTGAAGAGGCAGTAAAGAGAAAGAAGGAAGCCTATTTGGGGATGTTGCAAGGTAGAGTTTCTGTGGATGAATATCGCTGTATGAAGCATAAAGCCGCTAAGCTGGTTTGCCAGAGTAAGGCAAAAGATAGGAAGGAGGAGGTGGGAAGGCATGAATTGGCTTATTGGAAAGATAGGAAGTCTTTCTGGAAATACATGAGACTCAGGAAAAATAGGGAAACAAAGTTGTAAATTGTGTGAAGAATAGGGTTGGGGAAATGATATGGGAGCCCAATGAGTTAAGTGAAAGATGGGGTGAATACTTCTGCGAGTTATTAGATCAGGAAAGCAAAGATGATTCTGTGACAGATGCAGATGATGGCACAGTGAAGGATGAAAGCACAGGAGGGATCTCAAGAGAAGAAGTGTGTAAAGCTCTAAAATCCCTTCAGAATGGTAAGGCTCTGGGAGTTGATGGCATAACTGCCGAGATGTTGAAATATGGTGGTGACTCTGTAATTGATTGGTTAACTGAAATTTGCCAGTTGTGTTGGGAGTTAGGATGGTGTTTTGGAATTGGAAGGATGCTATTACTGTTCTCTTGTATAAGGGGAAAGGTGATCAGACTGACTGCAAGAACTATCGTGGTATTAGCCTATTAAGTGTGCCAGGGAAAGTGTTTGGTAAGGTCGTTATTGAAAAAGTACAGGGTCTTACATCAGAGAAAGTGTGGGATGTTCAGAGTGGTTTTATGCCTGGTAAAGGCTGCACTAACCAAATTTTTGCATTACGCATGATGATTGAAAAGTATCTGGCTGTTGGTAAGAAAGTTTTTGCTGCCTTCATAGATTTAGAGAAAGCTTATGACCGAGTAAATAGGACACTTTTGTGGAAGGCAGGGTGGGAAATTAGAACAATATCCAAGGAGCAAAATGGCTCCTATAGCTGAAATTCTAGGAGCCGATCTTAGCAGGGGCGTAACTAGCACAACGTGCCCCCCTCCCTCCCCTGCGCGCTGCTACGGGTGTGGTAGTTACGCCACTGGATCTCAGTGTCTCAGTGTTCCATAGGACGGACTCGCCAGTTTAAAGTGAAAAGTATGCACAATTTTGCAACTGCAAATTCAAAGAATTAGAAAACACTTACCTGGGAACTGAAGTAATCCAGATCTTCATAAAATTCTTCCTCATTGATAATTGAGTTAAATTTGTGCTCATAAATTGGTACGAGTATTTGATGTAAAATATTTAAGTAGGTTTTGAATTCCACAAACACTGACAGCCAACAAATAAACATTTTAGTATTGCAAAAAATATATACATTTTCAGTTCCCTTATAAATTTTTGTACCTGTTTTGAGTTGACATGTTGAAGAAACTTTATTAAAAATAGTTCTTCAGTAATGTATTGTGTTTCCTTAGTAGTCAACTATGACTTCACGATCTGGACAGCAAGTTCGTCCAGCTGACTCGTCTTCCCACCAAATTTTTATAGCTGGTTTTGCATCGAAGTCATCCATGCTTTGACCCTTAATTTTTATTGCCAAAATATCATTTAAAGTAGTCACTTTTAATTTGTTTCTGATGTCTGTTTTTACAAGGTTCATTGCACTAAAACCACGTTCACAAATTGCTGTGCTCATTGGTATTATGTATCGTAAAAATGTAATTATTGTCAGTAGGTTTTTATATTCCCCTGAAAATTCATTATACAGTCTGTTCCACAAAACATCAGGTTTCTGTGTAGCTTTGGTTTTTGCCCACAGTTTCCAGTCCAGATATTCTTTGATTTCATTACTACAGATTTCTACACAAGACTGTAAATTATCTAGAATGCTGTCCAGTTCTTTCATTCCATATGTAAGTAAATCATTATCTTTATCTGGTAAATTAACTCCATCAAATATATGGACACTGCTTAAAACAGCATTGAAAGCAAAATCACTATACCTCTTCTTGGCAAACTCACTAAGCTTTTCACAAATGGTCACTCTGTCATTATGAAATTGTGATTTCATATCATCATCATTTTTAAGTATGACACCTTTGAAGATGCCACTTTGCTGATTGAAATTTTGTTCAAATTCAGTAAGTACTTTTCCATCTTCTTCCTTCATAAGGTTAAACTTAACTTGAGTAGACTGCAAAATTGATTTTACATTGTCAACAGATATAGCAGTCTTTTGAAATAGTTTAGAAAGCCCTCTCAATGTAGTTGTAACATCCAGCAGAAAATGTATGAAGCGAAGCATTCGAACAGATTTCAAACTTTTCAGCAAACCTTGCATTTTAGCTACTTTATTTTTATCACTTTTACCAGCAGAGCAGAAATGTTCCATATGGCAAATAATAGCAGGTAGGTTGTTAGTCATTGCCTTCAGAGCTTGATTTTTGGAAGATATCAACCGAGTCGAATTTATGTTAGTATTCTTATATAAAACATCCCCGAGCACTTCTGCTACTTCTTTCAGCTCCCTAAGAAGCGTTGGACTGTTGTTATACATTTTGTACACTGATTTTAGTATTTGTTCACATTTTGAAGCAAAAGGCACTAGTTTCAAAGTGTCTGAAATAACAAGTTCCAGCCTATGGGCAACACAATGAACTGGAATGATTCCTTGTGACTGAGAAGATAACTTTGTGACACCATTATATTGTCCAAAATTCACACCTGCTCCATCAAAACATACAGCCACAAGCTTATCTTTCCATGCCGGGCAACTTTCTTCCATTGCCTCATCAATAGCAGAAGTAATGCATTCAGCAGTACCCATTTTCAATTTTGCTAACTTGATAAAATTAGTTTGGACCAAACCGCTTTCGTGGACAGCTGTGGCATAAATGATTTCTGACTCGCAGGTTGAGATGTCAGTGGATGAATCTGCCATTACAGAGATATATTTTGCATTTTTTTATGATATCTGCATTTTCCTGACGGATTGACTCAGCTATATACTCGTAATATATAAATAAAGCACAAGATGTATGATTTATGTAATTATCATCAACGTGCAGTCCATTTTTCTTTTGTAACTGGCATAACCTTTCAAACTGATGGAAAGATAAATTCCCTTCAACCACAGAATAAGCTGTGTTAAAAAGAACAATAATTTTCAATAATATTTGCTCACTTATAGAGGAAATGCACTGCCGAAGAGATGAAGTTGCAGGATTTTCTTTCACAATTTTTATCTGGCTTGAATCCTTATGAATTCTTGATTTCTCATGTTTAACCAAAGATTCATGCTTGAAGTTGCTACAACCAGCAACAAATAATGTTGTTGCAACAGTTCTCTTTCTCGATGTTTCAGCTTTGTTATTTTCCCGGCATACTGAACAATACATAAACTTCATATTACCTTTGACTTCAATTCTTAGCCATAAGAATTCCTTTCTCCATTTTAGTAATGTTGTTTCACCCACATTTTTTCTTTCATCCTTTCGCTTCATTGCAATTTGGTGTTCCTGGGCAGAAGAACTCACAACAGCTAAATCATCCTGATTACTGTTTGTATTAACATCCTCAGGAATAACAGTACTTTTCTTTGTATATACAAAGAAAAAATCACTAATTTTTCTTTTGCTCATCTTGCAGAAATAATAACGGAAACAAAGGGAAGCTAATTCTGACTTGATGGACTGTATGAATAAAACTAAAGAGCGTTTACTGGTTTGAGATCGCAAAGTACTCTACTTCCAGCAAGTGAGGGTCAAATGGGTCAACCTTTCTATGGCAAGCTTCCCTAATTTTCTGCTTTCCCACCCCACAAGAGTAGCGGGCACGTACAATGTACCCCTTCTCCCTCCCCCAGCCAGCCCAGCAAGGAACTAGCTCCGGCAGTAGCACATTCCCCACCTTGTTCAATTATGGAACTAGATAAAAAAAAAAATTGGAAAGCTATCTTCACAGGGTTCCCACGCAACCTGGAAAACCGGGAATTCTCAGGGAATTTGAAAATTGTTCCAAAAATCAGGGAAAACTCAGGGAAAATTGTGTTTTTCCGTAAAAATCAGGGAATTTTTTATCAGGGAACTATAAAGGCAGGGAATTTTTTATTTTGCCAGAAAAATATTTTGTTTCAGACTTTTGTAAAATATATTTCTGTATTGCTAAGTTTTAAAATAATTCCGAGTTGTTTTATCCTTCGAGGCAACTCCGTAACCCACCCACCGATTAAAGTGCAGCTGTGCTGGGGAGTGCGTCTCTTTGCGGTTTCCCCGTCTCCAGATGATCTAAACTCAAACCGAACAAACATACACATCAAAGCGTGAAAGAAAGCCATTAATCACGCACCCATTTCGCAGGCTCTTATCTGCTGGCGTTCGCGAAGAGAGGCAGTCATTTGTTCCTGAGTAGGTGCCCTGGTTCTCTGCGTAGACTGGGAAAAAAATTATGAAGAAGCTATTTTATTTCCTCAATTTTTTAAATAACCAACTGAAATTTTTACAGTGGGCAAGATATATGAAAATAACGTTCCATTTTAAATTTCGCCGTAATTCATTGGAAACTTTAGAAGTTGAGCTTTTTTTCCCCCCTCTTTTGCATGTTCTAGTACTTGTCTTTTATCAAACCGTACAAAAACATTTTATTTTGCCGGATTTTGGTCATCCTAATAAATCCCTCCCCTTCCCCTTCAACAGCAGTGTGGATGAATGCTGCAAATTGAGGGCACCTAATTTATTTTGAAAAAGGTTCGTATCACTTACGAACTAAAGCTTCGCTTTCGTAATTCTGTAGCAGAATTGGTATAGTTGGAAAAGTACGTACCTTCAAATGTTAGAACAGGGAAAATATTATGAAATAGGAAGATTCTTCAAAGAGGGGGAAAGATTTATTTTTTTCATAGTACTTACGAGTATTTTGACAAAAAATATATGAAAAATACCATGCAATGAAGCTGGTACTATTGCATACCTACCATATTTCCCAGATTTCACGGCCGTTTTCTAGATTCGTTGTCTTCCGATTTTACGGCCGGAAAGAGATTTTTTTTATTCTGTCATATTTCTATTTCATAATGCATGAAGAAATTTATTTATTGCTATTTTAAGACGATATTCCAATTACTGCAAGAGCTGGCTGGTTGCGAAAAATAGGGTAGTCCGACGCCCGGAACCATAGATTTTCACATCTGGGTCATACCACGCAAAATCGTCAGATATTGAAATAATTTTCCACCAACACATCTCCGATTCCTGCGATTTTTTTTTTTTTTACGGGTAGCTGCCTCCAAGTTATAAAAAAAAAAACCTGAAAGTTTCAATTTTTTTTGTTTCTGATAGATTAGAAGATATTAGTTTTTGAATTTTTGTGCATAGTAGAACCGTTTTCCGTAAAAACGCAAATATCTCCGTTATTTAGAATAAGAAATATAAAATTCATTATTCTCTCGTAATTTTCCCCAAGGTTTCAGCCCCGCACGGGGATAACTGGTTTTCCGGTTATTTGGGGAGCGGCGCCCCCACGGCCCGAGCTGACCTTGTGACTGGTCAACATCTGATGTCATGCCACAGCTTGTTTTTTTCTTATTTTGGTGCTGTTGGTGTTTGCAGGGACGGCTGTTCATCCAGCTGTTGGGGAGTCGCGGCCCCACGTTCCCGAGCTGGTCTTGTGTCTCGCTTTTTCGTTTTTATTTATTTTCTCCACTGGCTAGTTGCCCGTGTTGTATTCTCTACCTAATCGCTACCACGTTATGTACTAACACCCCGGTCTTGTGGTTTTGTTACCCTCCACCACTAACTGATTTATATTAACCGCTCAGTTTGTAGGTTGCTGAGATTCCGTTTAGGTTCCCTGCCAGGATTTGTCTTCTTTGGATTTCTTTTTTTCCTTTTAGCTGGTTTGGGTGCTAGACCTACCTGCATGTTTGCCGCGTGCGGAGACCCGTGAGGCGGAAATGGGATGTCTGGCGGCTGCGGTCGCAGGAGACCGGTTAAGTGCCTCCTGTGTACCAACACTCCTCTTCGACCCCGGCTTCGCTGTAAACGGGAGGCTAGAGACTAACCCACCTCTAGTCAGAAGTCTTGTACCAAGTTGTGTACAGGGCTTTAGCGGCTTTTTTGTCGTATGACACGGCAGGGTGAGCCCGAGGGCTGTGGGATCATGCCAAAGGCGTTGGCATGACGGTACCCGGAGGCCGAAGTGTCCGCCGAGTGCGTGTGATCACAGCCAACGGACTATATTTGCAACTAAGCTCTAGAACTGTGTCTTGCGTCATGTGTTTGGCTTGCGGACCTCCAGTTCTCCCCTGCTGGGCTCGATTGTGGGCGGAGTACGTTGCTGATGAATTTTTTCTTACTCCCATGGGGAAACATAAACCCTCCTCGAAATTTAAAAATCAACAGGATATGGTGATTGATCAGGGGCCAAATTTGCCTCAACCACCTCCCACACATAACACACTGAAGAGAACTTTCGTTGAAAAACGACATCACCGCGACGTATCTTTAGATCCAGGTGTTGAGCCGTCAGCTCAGAAACGTCGCATTACACTTGCAGATTCGATACCTCAAGCTACTTTTCTCGCTCATTTCTTCTACTGACCAGATGTTGAAACTTTCCTCAAAGTCTCCTTTTTCATCTCGAAGGCACTTGCGGGTGTTGCTGGCTCTTTGAAGTCAGTGAAGAAGCTACGCTCTGGTGACCTGCTTGTGGAAACTTGCACTCTCTCTCAGAGCAAATCTCTTCTGCAGTTGACCAGACTTCAGGATATTCCAGTTCAAGTGACGCCACATCCGTATCTCAACTCCTCCAAGGGAGTCATTTCTGGAGCCCGACTTGTTGGTCTGCGATGAAGATGAACTTGTGTGTGAACTTGCTGATCAGGGTGTCATAGCTGCCCGACGCATGACTTTCAGGCGCGATGGCGCGCTGATCAAATCACGAAATGTTATTTTGACTTTTAACAGCCCGAAGGTACCTACTGAAATAAAGGCTGGTTACTTGTTATGTGCAGTTCGTCCTTATATACCAAATCCTCTACGCTGTTTTAAGTGCCAGAGGTATGGACATTCCCAGCGGTCCTGTAACAGTGTTGCGAGGTGCGCCAATTGTGGTTCCCGCGACCACGAAGGGACTGGATGCACTTCAGAGCCCTGCTGTGTAAACTGTGGTGACTCCCACGCTGCTTATGCCAGGTCCTGTTCGAAGTGGAACGACGAGAAGGCGATCCAGCGCCTCAAGACCCTGGAGGGCCTCTCGTACCCTGCTGCCAAGGCCAAGTTGGGTATTCCCAACAACCGACAGCGTACTTTTGCCGCAGTTGTTCAGTCTCAGCCACAACCCGTGCAGCCTTTTGTTCCGCGCCCTGTAGCTCTCGCCGCACTTGCCAAGCGATCTACAGCTGAACAAGCGACACAGGTGGATTTCACCGAGCTCCAGCTTATTCGACCAGCTGCGTCTTCGCCTTCTCTTTTGAAGACGCCCGCCTCTTCCGGTTCCCAGCAGACAGCCTGCACGTGCGGAAGACCCGGCCCTCAATCCGCAAAGGTGTGCGGTGTCCATCAAACTGTCTCGGCCTCAGCGAGGTCCCCACCCTCACCCAACATTATAGACGAACACGGGGGGAGGAGAGTGACAGTTCGTCCCCAGCCTCTACCAGCATTGCAGAGGAACATGGGGGGGAGGAGAGTGACAGTTCGTCCCCGCCCTCTGCCAGCATTGCAGAGGAGTGTGGGGGGAGGAGAGTGACGGTTCGTCCTTTTCCATTAGTAAATATGTTACTTTTAATAAATTTCATTAACTACCTTTTCTTCACTGCTTTCTTCATACTCTTTTTCAACTTTTACCAAGCCTGTCTGATCTTAATCATTTTCCACGTTTTTAAAAATCTGTGGCTGATCGTTCTTTGTCTGGCGCTCTTTGGCCAAACCTGGCCCTTGCGCCAATAAAATCCAACAACCAACCAACCAACCCAAGGTTTCAGCTTATACATAGGAAAAAAAAAAATTTTGCGAGAACAAAAGTTAGACGGGGTAGAAATTTTCTTGTAATCGTAAATTCTTCTTCTTGCGTTGCTGCACCTCACAAGATTTGCATAAATTATTCATTTCACATCTTTACCCTCACATTGCCGAAAAAAAAAAAAAAAATCTACCTAGTTACTACTGGTGAAAATCTTTGCCGTGCGTGCTCTATTGGTTTCAGGTTTGTCAGTGCAGGCGCTAAAGCCTCTGTCTCCGTTTTGGATGACGTTATTTGTGGGGAGTTACTGCAAATGACCTGAGTGGGCACCAGACCTTTCTTGCACTTTGCCTGATCAACATCGCACAAATGTATTGCCCTTCGTAAAGATATTGTTAAGTATAAACATGCCACTCGCCGCAGGATGATAAATTATGTTGACAAAAAAGTGTTAGGAGGATTTTATGAGCACACAAAACTTCCTCTAATTGTTTCCCGTACAAGTAATTTGACGTAGCGTGGAAATGAACTGTGACCTGCGAGAAAAGTTCAGTACTAATGTTTGCGTCACAAACGTAGCCAATCAATTTTAAGACTTCCGGATTTTGGAAGTACTAATATGAATTGTAGCCTCTCAGGCAAAATGGTATTCCGTATTAACTGTTAGTTTTCCCCACTTGTTGCTTCCATTATTTTTTCTTTATCCCTGGGTTTAATTTTTTTTTGCCGTCATGGCATTAGGATCTCTGTGTGCCAGCTTTATTGGTTATGAAATTTAACAGCACAATGTCTAAATATCGTATGCTGCGTTATTTAGAAGCAAATAGCAGAGGTGCCAACTATTACGAATTGTCCGTAATTATTACGGTTTCGACTGTCAGATTACGGAATTACGGACAGGTTGGAAGAATTACGGAATTCAGTGTGTTTTGGAGAATCTCAATTTTGTATCCTTTTTTGTTAAACCCTTTTAGTGCGACGCTGCCGATTTCTCGGCCTTCGATTTTGATCCGCATATTTTCCGAATCAGACTGCGGATTTCGGTGTCCCAATGATCAATCATATCGTTTTGAAATGGAATGTCCATGAATCATATCGTCAAACAGCGATATTATCGGAAGAATGGTACCGTAATTTTCGTCGTACAATCCGCGGATTATCTGCTAAAAAAGTTAAAATTATAGGTTTTGCGGATTATACACCGATGCGGTTAACACGCCGATTTAAAAAAAATAAAATAAAATAAGACCTTCCGATTTAAAAAAATCTGCAGCGTGATTGTGCAGGGAAAGGTGTAATAATTGGAAAAGGAACTCCCTCGGAAGAATTTTCCTCAGTTCAGGAGTTTGTACGGAGCGGGGAGGAGGGGGAGGAATGTCGTAATGAAAGATCGTGAAAGTTGTGGGGAAAGACGGCAGGGGTCATTTTGATATCGTTGAGGAGAGCTCTGACTGTCGTGCCGGCTCTGTTTTTTGGCAAAAAGTCAAAGAAGTACGCACAGCGCTTGCTGCACGAAGCTATGCGTTTCTCCTTTCGGATTTCATGTGCGCGACCTTGTATCTAGTTTGCTTTCGTTGTTTTGGCGAACGTCGCTGCTGCTGTTTTCCTTCATTGCTAATCATGATGTCTCTGAAAAGGAAACGTTTCAGTTACACTGCCGAATTTAAACTTGAAGTGGTGGACAGAATTGAGGATATGATCATGTCACTGCGCGATAGTTTTGAGGTCAGAACACAATCGTGCAGCAACATACGGAAAGCCTCTGTGTCGCGATCTAAAACGTAAACAAATCCGTTGTTAATTTCCGCGGGAGAATTCACGGAAGTTTTTTATTGGCCCGCGTATAAGACGATCTCTCAACTCTGAAAGCAGGAATTCCTCCAAAAACTTTCGACTTATACGCGAGTACATACGGTATTTCTACGACTTGTTCTGTATCAGCCTTTCGTCATTGGCAGTGTAATGCAATACTCTGGAGCTACATCGGCGTGATCTATGGATGCCACACCCTATATCTGTTCGGAGAAAAAATATAAAACAGTAACCTTTAAAAATGTATTTCTTCATTTAATAAAATAGTTTTTTTTTCTCTTACTTCTTCGGACTCATGTGTTTCTGGAACGTGGGTAGAGCGACGTATTTATTTATTTACTGACGCCACGTATTTGGAGGATTTTCACCTTGGATCTCGCCCTTTGGAATTAACTGCTATAATATATATAGCCAGTGCCGTTAATACCCACCAGATGGAGACGTCTCAGTAGCTGAGCCCATCCTACGGATTTATGATGTCAGAAGCTGACTTAAAAATACACATAGCACCATAGCACCGTGGATTATTGGCCACCGTGGTGTAAAGCTAACGCACTCGGTTAGATATCGAGAGATCCGTGGCTCAATTCCCCGGCGGCGGCTGAAAACAATTTTTCGGTTGCTATGTGTTTCTGGAACGTGGAAAGAGCGATGTGTTTATGTGACCGACTTTTCTGTCGGAAATTCCACTTCTGATTCAACATCTATGATGTGCGGATTATACGGCGATTTTTTTCCCTAAATGTCACAGTCTGCGGATTATACGAAGGATTTTTTTATGTGAATTTTGCGGTCTGCGGATAATACGACGAAAATTACGGGTAATATGCCGTAAGTGTCATCGTAAAAGAGTTTGCGCTTGCTATCGGTTCCCCACGCAATTTCTCCGTGTGACAGGACAAAGGTTACTTTTGCCAAAACGTTTCCTAATGTAGTTGAGGCAGGGCTGTTCACTTGGAATTGTTGGTGTATTATAAGACGTCGTACTGTCAGAAATCAATTTTTCGAGCCCCGTTCGAAGTGTAATAACGATCAACTTGTCGCAACGCGTGGTCCCGCAATGACGGATGTTTATATTTCTTGCGGACTTTCGCCGCGCGGGAGAACGAAGTGCGGTGTTTTATTACTAGAAGCTCTACACATTAATAATTTCTTTTTCCTAAACAAACAGACACAATCGCAAAACTCCGTGAATTACGAATCCCCCTCTTTTTCCAAACTCGTGTTAGCAGAGGATGACTTTTTATTGACAGCTTGTTCCTCAGACTAGCAGACGTGCTTTTTCCTACTGCGTGAATTTTTTTTCTAAGGTTATTTGAAATGGCCTGTAGTGAGAGTGAAAGTTTGCCAAGTGATGGTGATGATTTTGAATCATCTGAGAGTGGTATTGGCCAAGCAACATCAAGCCAGAGAACTAGCCACAGTACCACGCACACCATATCTTCTTCAGAAGGTGAAGATCTTCATAGTGAATCTTCAGATCATGAAAGTTCTGAAAGTGAATGGGAGGATGTAATAGAGGGAAGTGATGAACAACCTCAGCATCCTTTTGATTGTCATGAAATGCAGGGGCCCAAACATGCTCCTGCAACTGATGTGGCACCTATTGCATATTTTTACTTGTTTTTTACCAATATCATCCTTGGAATTATCGTTTATGAAACAAATAAATATGCAAAGAGGTTTCTCCAGGAACATCCAAATCTTTCTCCCAAATCTTGAGCAAGGAAATGGAAAATGCTGAAATAAAGGTTTCCCTGCGTGCCTTCTAATATGAGAGTAATCAGTAGCCCATGTAGGACGAGATGAGATGAGATGATTGCCGAAGGCATATCCAGTCAAAACAAACACCAGGATTGTGTAAAATTAAAGACTCGATCAAAGCCTTGGGATAATTGTTTTGCAAAAAGAATGAAAATAGCGTGATAAACGCTGAATTGCTGTTTACTGCAATCGTTGTGGAGCATAACCTACCTATAGCAATCTGTGATCATGCTGGTCGCTTCTTTCATGCTATGTTCCCAGACTCTGATATTGATGAAGCTGGATATCCTTGAGCAGATGTGGCATGGAATGAAATATCTAAGATGAAGGATTCATCTGGCCTTCCCAAGTATTCTGCATTGCCTAAACTAATGTTGGCAATATTGACTATCCCTCACAGCAATTCCTCTACGTAGAGAATATTTAGAATAGTAAGGAAAAACCTCGCATACTTCTGCCCAACAATGAGCACCAAAACATTAAGTGCCCTTCTTATACAGAAAAGTAAAGCATTTTCCTCAGGTGAGCTGTGTTATAAAAAGTTTTCTGAAAAAGAATATACCACTGCAAAACAAGCAACAAGGGAGTTTTTATGTCAGCAATGACATGAGTTAAGTACAATATTGATAATTTAATTTCATATTTTTTGTGAGGATAGTGTAAACATATAAAGTTATTACACATTTCACGCATTAATATCTCATGAAATACCCATTCCACGCGTTAGCGATGAGGCTTCGTATGGTGATTACCGATAGGCACCTCATACAACTATTACAGGTTACACAGTAATACTATAATATTGTCCTTAACTTTGAAAAAAAAATGGTGTGTTACATTACTGAAAGTTTGTGTTCGATTACTGAAACATTAATGCAAAATCCCCTATTGATTACTGATGCGTTCTGCTAGAGGTTGGCCCCTCTGAAATAGCATAGATTCGATGTTCTCATTGCCAAGTGCAAGAACTAACGTTAGCTAAAATAATTACAATTTTGATTTTTAAATGTCAGTAGTATTTTCCCTGATTGCTAGAAATTGTTGGGATGGTACTGGCACACGTTTTTCCTCAGACGCAGAAATGCTGTCACGATTTCTGTTCTCTCTCTTTTATTTTTTTATTTTTTAATAACTGTTTTACTTTGCTTTGTCTTTAAAGATTCTAAGTAAATTCCAATAAAAATACAAATTGGTAGATCAATTTGATAGAACTGCTCTAACAAAATGTTAAGAGACTCTGTCAGACACTCACCATTTTATCATTCCCATTAGACTTCAATTTCAGCAAACGTTTCTGTGTTGTTTAATATTTATGTAAAATAAGCACTTAAAGGATTTAAAGCTTCAGCATTGTATCATTTAAGGGCAATTTATTCTCTTCAGTCACAATTCTCCCAGCTTGCATTTTTAAACCTAACTGGAACTCTAAATGTTGTGAGTTGTTTAAAATGTTATTTATATACTTGTGTGCACTTAAAATACAGATAAATCAGTTGTATAATTTCACCTAATCGATTAAAATATTTCATTATATGTAGAATTTAAATTAAGTCTTTGTTCAAATATTCTTTAAAACATGTAAATACATGGTTTGCCACCTCGGTGGTGCAGTGGTCTAAGCTCTGGCTTCTGACTATTTGTCCAAGTGAGCCTGGATTCAAGTCCCAGATGAGGTATGAGTGGTGTGTTTCTCTTACGGCACTGGCTCTCCTTCTTCGTGAAGCCAATGGTCCTAAATTAGGGATGGGCAGATGACTGTTTATAGCCCAACAAGTTGCTCATGGTGGTCGTTAAACCTGAAACAAAAAAAAAAAAGACATGATTTTGTTAAATATTATGTAAAATTTATGTTAAATACACTAACTTTTGTAACTATAAAGTAATTTGGGAAAATGAAAGTTATTTATCCTTTATATTCCATATTTTCTGTTTATCTTTATGGACTGTATAATCGGGACATTCATTATGTGGTGTCTTTTTAATTCTCCCTCATATGTGAGATGAACATAACATTATCAGTATTACTTTCAGGTAATTAATTATTTGCAATTACAGCCTGTCTAGCATTTGATAAATCTTGCTTTCAATACATTACATTGTTCGTTAATTCTCTAAAAATATCAAAACTGAATTTTAAAAATTGCCTGTTGACATTACGGTTCTATTCGATTTCTGCAGATAGTTTGCTTCATATTTTGTAACATGGAACAACTAGGCACAGTGGCCTGGTACACTTTTGCTTGGAGAAACACATCACAAGAGAACCACTTAAACAATGGATCAAAGCCCTTTGTTGGTTGATTCTCTTTCGACATTTCTCTGAGCAGGAGCCCATTCGGTCATTAAGCTTATCTACACTGTGCTATAGAAGAAAGGAAAACAAACTATTCAACATACAGATTTTTTCTTACATATGATCTGTTTCTACGGAAATGTATTAACAAATTCTACATAGGCAGTATACCACTTATGTTCAGAAAATATCATGGAATTATGGTACCAAAAATAATATGCCTCATGCATTTAATTGTTATTAAAAAAAAAGCAGGTAATTGTATAAAGGACAGTTATTTAAAGAATTAACAAATGTATGCTTTCGTAAGGAATGTAAGGAAATGCAACAATTTGTCGCAATGTGATTTGATTTGCCGCTCTGGAAAAACTCTCAGGACCATCTGGAAAACCTGGAAAAGTCGGGGAATTTTTTTCTACTTTTGAGTGGGAACCCTGCTTCACGAATTCTTAATAAAACTGGCTGAAATTTTTATACACAGGATAAGTAGATAATAGAAGCCCACCCTGAAAATTTCATGTGAATTGGTAAAATACTTTCTTAATTACCCACAAACATTTTTATTAAGTACCATATTTTTCAGCATATAATCCGCAGACGGCAAAATTCAGCATGAGAGAAAAAACGTCAGTGTATAATCCGCAGACAAAATTCATAGTAAAAGTTAAAAAAACAGATATGTAATCCACAACAGAGTTTTACAATATATAGTACAAAAAAGTAATCGCCAATATTTTCACCAACACTTTTTTTCCCCATCGCCAAAACGATTTCTTTTTTGGAAATTGCAAAGAATGCGTCGGCAGCGCCCCTCCATATTTATAAGGCGTAGGCGCGCAAATGTTCTTTTTTGGATTGAAGGTTTAACGACCACCATGAGCAACTCAATGGGTTATAAGCACTCGCCCATCCCTAATTTAGGGCCACTGGTTCCAGAGAAGGAAGAGAGCCAGTGCCATAAGACAAAACACAAAATTTTGTTAGGGACCTGTTGTGTGTAAGTACGTACTTTACGTAGCGCCCGATACGCAATTTTTGGATGGCTTCAGAAATCCGGAATTTTCATAAATCTGGCATTCGTCCGGTCCCGTCGATGCCGGATTTTCGAGGTTTTACTGTATAAATATACTTTCTTTCCATTTAATGAGTTTAAAAAACTTATAAAATCGTGGAATTTTTTGAAAATTTTAAAAAAGTTAGTCATGATACCCCGCAACTTTCAAACGGTTGTGATATGTATTTTTTATTTCTGTGGCAATCACGCTGTAACTCTGAGTAATGTTTAAAATTACATCAACAACTGAAACACTGGTTTTCAGATCGTAAATAATTTGTGATGGTGTCGAAGTTCTCCAGTCTTAGAGCTGAAGTGCCAGAGGCATTCTCTTCGATGTAAAGGAAAATAAACAAGTGGGAGTGGGGTTGGAAATTCGGGAAGAGTGTGTGTGTGTGTGTGTGTGTGGGGGGGGGTGACATCACGGGTCAGAGCGGCATGTCTCAATGTTTTATGGAATGGAAACCGCACTCCCCTATTCAAGGTCAACGTGCTTTGCTGAAGGCAATGTTTCCTCCTCTTAACTTTTACAAAGCAGCAATCCCTTCCCAGAGAGGAAATGTCTACACACAGACATTTTTGCCAAAGCCAAGAGGCAAGTGGAGATATGTTTATGGAGTGAAACTGCATATTATCGTCGAACACGTGGCATTCTTAAAGCTTCATTTTAAAGTTTACGGGGGGGGGGGGGGCTGTATTATCCGCACCGCCGTATAATCGGCAGTGTCTAGAATTTAAACTTGTAGGAACAGATAATCCGCGGATTATGTGCCGGAAAATACGGTACTTCTATGCACAACAAATTCTTAATAAAAATTTCCATGCCTAGTTTAAAAAGTATTTAACCAATTTAGGAGCAGTTTGGAGGGCCTTTCATATCAATGATTTATGGTGTTTGTAAAAAATTCTACCAGTTACGTGGAAAATTCACATAGATATTTTTGTTTTTTGTTTTTTTGACAGGCTGTTTAGTTAGAATGGCAGGATCGTAAATAATATAGCTGATTTCCCCATCCCTTTCTTAAGGCTTGCTCCCCTTCCCCACCCCCCAGTAGTGCCATCGAAGGTCACAGTAACACGCACCTACATTCCTCACGGGACTTTTACGTACACTCCCCTAGTTCAGCACATGCTAGCAGCGAGGTTAAACTTATTTCTCCCTACCCCAATATACTTTTAACCACACACCACTGGGAACTTTTAAAAACAGAAACATAAATACTGCATTTGAAAATTACTACGTACGCATTTTAAAAAAGAAAAATCAAAAATGCATGCAGTCGCGAATTTGCTCCCAGGTTTAAAATACTGGTCGCAAAATGTAAAATTATGATCGCATTTTGCTCCTGGCGACCACTAATTTCCCACCCTGGTGGAAGGTATTGAATCAATATGGTGTTACTGGGAATCTACTTAATAGTGTAAAAGCCATGTATGCTGGCAGTAGAGCCTGTGTACCAGTGAATGGTGTTTTATCAAAATGGTTTACCATTGGTGCAGGAGTCGGGCAAGGTTGTGTAATGTCACCATGGCTGTTTAATATATTTATGGATGTGTGCATGCGTGGTGCCAAAATAGATAATACTGGTTTAAGTCTTGGTGATATCCGTGTGTGCAGATTGCTTGTATGCTGATGACACTGTCCTGTTGGCAGAGAGCAAAAGTGAGTTGCAGAGTATGTTGTCCCGTATGTACAAATTTTGCATGAAATTCAAACTGAGTATAAGGAAAAAACCAAAGTTGCAGAGTATGTTGTCCCGGATATACGAATTTTGCATGAAATTCAAACTGAGTATAAGAAAAAAACCAAAGTTATATAAGGGGAAAACCAAATATGAGAGAGGAACTGGTAGCACTGAATGTAATGTAAGTGTAAATGGCACAGTGATTGACCAGGTGAGTGAGTTTATGTATTTAGGAAATATGTTTGACAGAGAGAACAAATTGGATGGTGAAATTAGTAGGCAAGTGAATTCTTCATTGAAAGTCATGGCTGCTCTAGGAGGTTTTCACAGAAATGATGGGTTCTCAAGTGAGTCCCGCATGGCTGTGTATGAGAATGTAATTGTTCCTACTTCGATGTATGCAGTGTGTCCAAATGTCCTTTAAAACTGTGACTACTGATAAAGTTCTTTATTTATCCTTTATTTTCAGTACTGTCCTTTATTTTAAGTGAGTTGAGAACATCAACTATCTACAAAAATATTAAGGGTAAGTAACAAAAATGCATTTTATTTTAAATTAACATAATTCATTTTGTCTTGATATTTTTAAATTGATTTTGGTTAGTAAAAATAACCAAAAATAAAAATACGTGGTATTATATAATAGAATAATAGCTATATGCTATACGCACTACTGTGAAACAGTAGTGCGAAACAGTAGTGCGTATAGCATATAGCTATTATTCTATTGATATTTTTTGTTTGTAAGGGCAATGATGAACTATAATACTGGGCCCTTATTTCTTAACATTCCTACTACTTTATTATTTTGTTTTAACGAAGTTCTGAAGTATTAAAGTAGCATATGACTCTGGATATCTCTGTGGTGATGCTTCCTTTCTTTTATGAGCCTTTGGTTTACCACATTAAATTTTTTTTTTAATTGAGTTTGTTTTGTAGTTTTTTTAATGATGAAATGAAGACTAATTTTTATCTTTACTCCACAGATTTCTAGTTCAACATGTCTAAACGACAGTGCCACTGTCAAAGTGATTGGTCCTCTTCTTGTGAAAAAGACAATAATGATGAAATTGGCAAATGGTGCAGACCAGGAAAGAAGAACACTCAAGCTTCATGTGTGTGGTGCTCAAAAGAATTTTCGGTGTCTACAATTGGTGTTCAAGCAGTTTTACAACATTCAAGAAGTGAAACTCACAAGAAAAATAGAGAAGCTGTAACAAAATCAAAGGACTTGACAAAAAGTTTCAAAAGTCAAACAATAATTAGTAATCAGGTTACTACTGTTGAAGTTTTGTGGGCCTCTGCACTTTTTGAACACAATATTCCATTCAGGTTTTGTGATCATTCAACACAGTTGTTTCAGAGAATGTTTCCTTACTCTAAAATTGCTGAATCATTTTCAATGCACCGAACAAAGATGTCTTACCTAGTTAGATATAGTTTGGGGCAAACATATGAAACCATTTTAAAGGAAAGTTTGAAAGAGAAATATGTGTCAATTGGACTAGATGAAAGCAATGACAGTGGTGTGCATAATAAAAAAGGGCTTGAAATAATCATACGATATTTTGATGATGTGCAACAGCAAATTGTAATAGATTTTCTTGAAAGTGTATGTTTGCCAGAAGCTAAAGCACTTCCCATGAAAGACAAATTGATTTCTGTTTTACAGATGTTTGGCATCAATATATCTAAGGTAATGTGCGTTATGACTGATAGTCCACAAGTTATGGTAGGCTGTAAAAAAGGCATGCTAACTCTTTTAAAGCAAAAAAATCCCCACTTGCTTGATGTAGGTCGATGTTCATTACATCATGTCATGAATGCTGTAAAAAAGGCTGTAAAAGAATTTGATTCTTCACTTTCTGAATTTGCAGTGGATGTATTCTACTATTTCCATGGCAATAGTGTAAGATCAGCTGATTATGTCAAGAGTCAGGAACATGTAGGTGCTCTGAAACATGTATTTATGAGACCTGTTGAAGCTAGATTTTTAACTTTTGGACCAGTATTTGATTGTTTATTGGAGCAAAAAGATGCCTTGATTCACTACTTCTTATCCTTCGTACCTGCACATCATTCCAAAGAACTGAAAACCAGTGAAAAGTTGCACAGAATAATTTGTGCATTGAAACAAGGTGACATTTTCATCCACTATCAGTTTTTGCATGGTGTGTTTAGCATTGTGAATATATTTCAGTTATTTTTTCAGAAAGAAGAACCTCTGATTCATCTTCTTTATTATGAAATGACTTCATTAGTAAAGATGGTAATGAAAAGAGCTATGGTAGATGAAGTTGTTGATAACACTCCAGGCCATAAACTTGCAGATTTAGATGTAAGTCAACATTCGAAACCTTTGGAAAGGATGGCTATTGGTGTTTTGACAAAGAGTGCAATGAAGTCTCTAACAGAGACCAAGAAAGAAATGCTACTTTTACAGTGGAAAAAAATACTACAATGTGTTAATTAAAAAGTTGCTGCACTATCTTCCATTGCAGAACAAAATATTAAGAGACTTGCGTGTACTGCAGCCAGACCAAAAGAACAGCCGAAAAGCGTTGCTTCACTTATGAACATTGCTAAAAGCCTTCCTAATGTTGTTCCAAACCTAAAGCTAGATGAATTGTCCACGGAATAGGATTTGTGTACGCTGGAGAATGTTGATGGCAAAAAGCGCATTGATGAATATTGGGCAGAAATTTTCAAAAGAACCCTCAGAGATATGCAACTCTTCAAGGCTTGATCATGGCATGTTTGACCATACATCATGATAACAGTGATGTGGAGCAAAGTTTTTCAGTTGACAGAGACATTTTGACTTGTAAAAGAACTCAACTACATGATGAAACTGTGACTTCTTTGAAAAGAGTTAAGTCCCATATGAAGAGGACAAAAACTGTATGTAATGAAATTGAAGTTACACCATCTCTTAAAAGAGCATGTGTGGATGCTCACAAAATGTTTGCTGAACATCTAGCTGAAGAGAAGCGCATGCGATTGGAAGAAGAACAGAAGAAACAGGCCATGAAAGATCAAGAGGCAGCTCTCCACAAACAAGCTGAGGAATTAAGAAAGAAGGAAGAAAAACTTCAAATAAAAGAGCGAGAAAAGAAAGCGGATGAGAAGAGACTTAAAGCAAATCATCAAAGACAAATTGTCAAAGATTTAATGGCCAAAGTACAAAAATCACTGAATGAGGCTGATAAGGAGATGACGAAAATACAGAAAGATAAAGCCAAGATTAAACAAAGTGTCTTATCCTCTTTTGTTTTTGTTCAGGAAAAACATTAAAGGTGTGGTGTGGTTTTTTTTTTTTTTTTTTTTTTTTTTTGCAGAAAAAGGCATGAGTAAGAATAAGGAAAGATTACGTAGTTTTGTTTTGTGTGTTAGAAATATAGCAGTTACTTTCAGTTTTTGTGAAGTTATGACATTTAAAAGGTATTTGTGTAACATTTTCCAATTTTAACCCACTAGGCACTTGCACATTATATTGTTCACTCTTTTTCATATTGGTATGTGATGTTGTGCTTATTTTTATTTGGGAAAAAAAGGTTGTGCATTAGAAATGTTAAGTTGCTGGAACTTTTTTTATAAAATGTATTTAATTTATATGTATTTCGTATACCGGTACCTACGTCAATGTATATTATTTTATGTACAATCAATTATAAGTGGAGAAAATAAAACTTTTTGAATGTGAAAATTGAATTATGACTGTGGGAGGAACAGAATGGCTTATAAGGGAGATGAGGCCATTTTGAAAAATAAAAATTCTTTTTTAACATGTTTAAAACAGATTTCAGCTGAAAACAGGAACCTTTAATTCTAAAACAAAAGTTTTGCCCCAACTCGGGGGGGGGTGACCAGTACTTTTCAGATGTCCTTTATTTTTTACATTTCCTGCTGAACACACTGTGGCAGTGAAACCTGGGTACTGCAGAAGAAACATAGGAGTCATTTGTGTGCTGGAGAAATGCGTTACTTACGGGGGTTTGTGGCAAGACACGTTCTGATTGTGTGAGGAATGAAGATGTGTTGCAGTTGTGTGATGTGAAGCAAAATGTTGTTGGCAAGGTGGAGAGTAATGTGCTTCGGTGGTTTGGCCATATTGAATGAATGAGTGATGAGATGCTTACTAAGAAAATATTTTTAGCCCAAGTGGCAGGAAGGAAAGGCAGAGGAAGGCCAAGGAAGGCATGGGAGGATCAGATTCAGGAGTGTTTGCATGAGAAACAAATTATGAGTATGAAGTCTAGAAGATCTTGTGTACTGCATGTAATGGATGTCAGTGAAACCCGAGTTGTATGTCAAGATCACTGTAAATGGATGGAGAAGTTTGATATGGCAACAGCAACAGTAAGTAAAAACTATCTGGTAGTTTGTATTTATTTTTGGAGCTAATCTCTGAATCTCAGAGAACAGCTTAGTGCTATGTATGTGTATGTATTAGGTGTTCTGTGAAATCTGGACAAGACAGCAGAAAGTAGATCTGCTCCCAAGTACTGTAATTTACTTTATTTCAGAGTTTTTTTTTATTTTATTAATTATTATTACCTATCACATACATTGTAGCTGTCTATATATAGCCAGAAGTCCAATAGGTGTTAAACAGCAGGACAGTCAATTCCCAGTTACTAAACTTAAGCTCCATGAACATACACATTTAAAAGTCAGAGCATTCTTCAGTTTAAACCCAATTCTTCTGCACTGTGGAACCTCACCTTATCCAAGTCATCTGTGGTTTTATAACACTCATATGATTGTTCCAACATATTTTAACTTCATGCATGTTAATTTTTGGAAAACATATGGTCAGGTCACCTGTGTAGGTACAGTTGAACTTCTGTATAACGAACTTCTATGTAGCAAATTTCTCCATTTAGCAATTTTTCATCTCAAACTTTGAATTTTTGTTTAATTTTACATGCAAAATAACTTCCATTTAACAAAGCCAATATTTATTTAGCGAAGTTTTTTTTTTTTTTCTTCTTCTTCTTCTTTTCTTCCTTTTCTTCTTCCTCCCTCTTCTTAAGAAGTGATTTATTCCAGGGGTGCAGAATATATCCGAATGCGCGAACAAGGTTCGGGGGAAATTAAGGCAGCTCTGGAGAAATTTTTGCCCGGGGGTAAAATAATAATAGTGATAATAAAACGAAAAATTGACTTATTAACAACGAATATAACGTGAAAAATAGGAGTAATTTACTTCAAGGTAATCAGGTAATCATTTTGAAAAATGTGTCGTTATGAATACAACAGGTTATGAGGGCTGTGACATACTGTCGCTCGCAAACGATTCACTGAGCCTAAACGACTTTACTAATGGCAAGGTGGAGACAGCGTGGCATGAGTAACAAGTACGACCCAAGCACTAGTCATGCTAATAAACGTTTCCGAAACTAATGGGCCGCACCGGCGGCACAGTGATCTAAGCGATGGCTTCTGATAATTCCTCCCAGATGGGTCCGGGCTCGAGGCATGGATGTTGTGTTTGTCTTAGAGCACTGGCTCTCTCCCTTCCCTGGAACCAGTGGCCCTAAATTAGGGACAGGCGACTGCTTATAGCCCACTGAGTTGCTCTAGGTGATCATTAAACCTCCAATAAATAAAATAAAATAATAATAATGGCAGCAAATGTGTCATAGGCACCGATTTCAAAAATTATTGGGGATTCCGGACATTTTAAAGCGAATGACATGCATTTTTCAAAGGATTTAAGTTGAATTTAAATTTCATTCTGTAAAATTATCTGGCACAATTAGACACCTGGAATGCTAGAATGAAATAAATTATAGTTAATTACAGAATTTTTAAGCTGCCTCTCTGCCTAGGGTTACTTCTTGATTCGCCTATTCTTTGCATGTCGAAAGTTAATGGGTTCCGCCATTTTAGGCGAGGAAAGAATTCTTGATTTGCCTATTCCTGTTGTAAGGGCAAAATATGTTATTAATGTAATGTCGGACATTATTTTCATATTTTATGTGTTACGATAAAAGGACTGGAATTAGAAGTCGAGCGACAAAGGAAAGAAGCAGCACATGTTTTACCATTTCCAGGAAAAGAACTCTTCTATTGTTTCTTTCATTTCCAGAAAAGGAACATTTCTAACAGTACATCTGCAAGTTAAATTAGTCGGATAACTAAAGGCCCTTGAGGCTAATGGTTTTCGGATGTATTGTAAGACTCAACATGGTGCCCGACCGTCTGAGAAAATGTACTTGTTTATTTTAACCAAGGCAGTTCGGAATGTACGAACACAATAGTGTAAACAATGCTGTTGAGCTATGCTGTCCGTCGGAGATTAGTTCACGGAAAAGGTCAAGGTTGCTATAGGAGCCATTAGGTGACCTTCCTACTCCACAGCGAAGGCTGGGGGTGAGGGAGCAAGCTGGTCGGAGAGAGGGGGGGCAACAGCGGAGGCTCGTTGTCTGCCCCTCTCTAGATAGTTCATCACGCCTCAGGCAATAGGGCATAGGTTAGCACGTGACCAGAGGTGGGGAGAAGAGTGACTTGCAAAGCTTTATATTTTTTAGTTGAGGGTTAGGCTAGTTTGGTGGGGGAAAGAGCACGTGTACGTTGCTCGGAAAAAGTTGAAAGTTGGTTTTTGATGGTGAAAGGAGCATGTGTACGTTGCTTGGTAAGAGGCTAGAAACTTTGTATGTCCTCGTGGATGGACGGGAATTTAGCGTTTTTGTGATACAGGTCATTTCAGGCTCTCACAAGCGCGTGGAGATTCTGTACCGAAGTTGCGGACAGACTCCGGCAGGGATTATTAGGAAAAAACAATGAAGTGTTAGCAAGGAGAGTTGCACTACGACGAAAACACACATAGGAAATAATGCACGAGTGATTTCTTGCCACGAACAAAGTGTCCGATACGCAGCCTAGGCTCGGACAGCATTTCTTTGAATGACGATTAAATTTTCTTAAGTTTGAAAATTTTGATGGATTCCATTCAAGGTCTGTCACTTCGTTGTTCATTCACTCCCCTTCCCTTGATTAGCATATCTTAATATAATAGTAAAGCTGAGGAAGCAGAGTGCCTGTTTGACCAATTATTATAAATTATTGGTTGTCTAAGTAGTGTGAACCTTGACTTATTCTCTGTGGGGTGCGTGCTTCGGTGAACGAACTTTGATTATAGAGCCTTGCTGGACTATAGATCATGTAAGGCATGTGGAGCATTTACTTTCGCCCCTACACCTGTCTCACCTAAAACTTTCACCTGCAGCACTAAATTTTTGTGTGTCCAAAAAAATCTTGGAAAAAAAAAAAGCTAGTTATTCATTGGAATAAATATTTTTTTTATTTTTTCAAATTTTTAAGGATAGTTCTTGATCATCGACATATACTCTAATAATCGCTTAAACTTGTATGAAAATCCGCTACAGTTTTGGGGGAAGTTAAAAAAAAAAAAATGTGTTCTGGGGAAATATTGGGCCCTGAACATTTTCTGCACCCCTGGTTTATTCTGGGATTCACAAACAACTGCCATCCTCCTTGGTTTCTCCTCTCCACGAATTTTCACCATTTATTCCCAGTGAAATTCACTCTAGGTGTGGTGTCTGAGGGCAGAAAAAAGGATTTGCAGCCACCATCCCTATCTCATCTCCCGCATATACAGTAGCATCATCAAACGGTAAGACATGATGAGACACCTGCTGAAGGAGGATTAAAAAAATCCTTAGCAGAGGAATGGGCAGCAAGGAGAGTTGTCCCAGTAGGGGAAATAAGTAGTGCCCCTCTACTGGGTCAGCCCTCCCTTCTCTTAAAAGTCTTCCGATTCCACAGAAGCAAGGTGACCTCACAGTAGACACTCCCTTAGTTCACTTATTGGGAGTTGTAAATGAAATGTCAGCAGCTTAACCATCTGATTTACTGGATTAATTTTCTATCGAACTTCCAAGAATAAATTCAGGCTCATCAACAGCGCACCACCCAACCGTGGTAAACTGACGCACTAAAAGGCAAATTTGATTCTGTGTAGTAGTCGACCAGTTCAAAAAAAAAAAAATGTCTTAAGAGAAAATGTTTGAGTATCAGCAAGAAAGTAGGAATATTAAAAGAAGTTGACTAAGGTTTTTTTAAAAAAAATGTTGCTTCAAAATGTGGGATCCCGGCTAACAGTTTGTCGACAGTTTTGAAAAATTGCAAGGTAATTTTGAAACAAAGTGAAGATACTGCTAGCTCTAACAGAAAATGGAAAAAAGTGTGTGTGTGTGTATAATAAAGTGGATGAAGCTGTGTATAAATGGGTTCAAATGGTTCATGGAAAGAGCATGCCCATCTCCGACCATTAATTCAAAAAAAGCAAAAAAACAACAACAACACTTGAGTATGTGAAATCTCTCAGGTATACAGAATTTCTGGTAAGTACCGGATGGCTTTATAAATTCAAGAACAGGAATGGAATCATCCAAAAGGTTATATCGGGGGAAAGCGCAGCCATCGGTGATGAAGATTATGCGCAGTGGAAAGAAACAGTTCTCAAGCAGCTACTAGAGGACTATGATCCTAAGGACATTTTTAATGCGGATGAAACTGCTTTATTTTTTAAGTGCCTTCCGAGCAAAACCTTAACATTCAAAAAGGATAAATGTTTTGGGGGAAAGCATAGTAAAGAAAGAATAACAGTGATGATCGTGGCAAACATGATGGGAGAAGAAAAACTGAAGCTATTAGTAATAGGCAAAAGCAAAAAACCAAGATGTTTCAAGGGAATGCAATCTTTAGAAGTTCAGTATGATCACAGTAAAAAATAATGGATGACTGGACAAATTTTTGAAGAATGGGTTCTAAAATTTGACAAGCATATGGCTAAGCAACATCGTAAAATGGCTCTGGTCATTGACAACTGTCCTGCCCCCCCCCCCCCAAGGCAGTAATTTCAAAGCTGAAAAGTATAAAACTCCTCTTCTTTCCACTGAATATGACGTCAAAATTACAGCCAATGGATCAGGGTGTCATCAAAAACCTAAAATTTCATTACCGGAAAAGAATATTGAATAAAATTATTGTGGCCATTGAAAATAATCAGCCAGCTGATAAAGTTGTGGGTCTGCGATTATGCATTTCTGAATTGGCTAAAGCATGGCAGCATGACGTAACAGAGACTACCATCTGTAACTGCTTTTCCAAAGGTGGATTTCGTAACGCTGCTTTCATATCAGATCAGGATGCTGATCCGGAAGAAGATGATGTGCCATTGGAGGAATTAAAAGAAACACTGGCAACAACTAAGACAGCATAGAAATATTGGAGATGAACATGTTCTTGATGATTTTCTTTCAGTTGATGAAGAAACACCTATGGCTCACCGAACAAGTGAGGAAGATATTCTTGAAAGTGTGCGACGAAGTCATGGAATCATAGAAGAGGATGAGGAAAATGTAAGTGAGTGTCCTGTACAGCCTTCAAAAGATGAAACGATGAAGGCATTTGAAACCATTCGACGTGGGTTCCAGTTTCAAATTGACGTACCAGACCATGTGTTCCACTCATTGCAAAGGACTGAGACTTTTTATGAACGTGCTGTTTTGTTTAACCCAAATAATATTCAGCAAAAAATTATCGACTACTTCTCAGCCTAAACAAACTAAAACCTTCTTGTTTTATATCTATGCTTGACCTGGCAAGCACGTAAGTGAAAACTTATTTTTTTTTCTTTTTAATTAACATACAATGGAATTTCAGCTTTCTGAGTATCAAAATAAAAGATAAGTGTAGTTTCTATATAGCGAATTTTCTATTTAGCGAATATTTCTGGCTGATCTTGCGACTTTGTTATGTGGAAGTTTGACTGGGAGGGGAGAGGATTACTTAACTCAAGAAATAAAAAGTCCATGGGAGACCCAGTTCCTGCACCAATATCTGTATGCAAAGTACACTTGTGATGGTTGAGTGCTTCTTACAGTGGTATTACTTCTTTGTAAGAGGAGTAACCTCAAAAAAATTTTGAGAAGACAAAAACATTAAGTTAAACCTTCAAGCAGATAGAAACAATGAAAGGGAAGCTCTGTAGATGACACTGCAGAACTATGTATTGAAATGTGTTGGACACAACTGCACCGGGGTCCAAGATTGAATGTGTTAGAGTTGGTGTTTTTCAGTTTTAACTTTTTTTTTGTTCCTTGATTCCTGTTAATGGTATTTCACCACATTTTTCAAGATTTTGTGCAACAACAGATTTTAATTGATCATTACCTTTTTAACTTCAATCTGTTTTTAGTTGTGTCAAGGTATTGTGAAGTTCAAATTCCCGGATTTTTTTGCGTTGTTTGGTATTATAAAAAATCTGTTTAACAATTCAATCTCATTCCGCATGTGGCAGAGGTTTAAATGCTATTTTTGGCGCTACCACTTTTTTCATGATTGAGGAAGACCTTGCGCATTAAATACTCCAGTTCAATCTATCAATAATGATCAAATTTCTTAACTTATCACAGTTTTTTACTTTAAAGTTATGTCTCAGTGTTCAGATCCATAGCTAGGACTATTCTTCTCTGTTACGTATGAGGTAAATCAGTGAAATATTTGGTATTGTATTCAGGGCTTGAAAAATACCATGCCTGAGATGTCCAGGGCATGTAAATTATTGGCCTATGCAGGTAAATAAAAAATCTAGTTGCACGGCTGGAGCAACTGAATTTTAAAATAAAGTTTGGAATAGAATTTCACACTACAAGGAAAGACAGTCATCACATATCATGTTTCATTTCACTGCTAATCACTGGAAGTTGTATTATTGTTATGGAGTGCCATGGACAGAAGAATATCACTTCTTTAATTATATTATGCCCTGGGCCCAGAAATTGAAATCATATGTTGTTTTGCCTAAGTGTTGTATGTAGTCAGTGATGTGTTGCATGCCTCCAATGGACTAGCCACCAGTGTTTAGTGAGGAACATAGAAGAATCACTAAATTTCTCAAATACCAATTTCATCATACCATTTCACACCAGTTTCAGCATCATCATCTTTAAACTTGAGATAAATGCTTTTGTGCATTGAACGTTATGAATACAAACCCTTAAAATGGAAATGCAAAGCATGTAAAAAAGTCCATCATATTTTTTTTATTTAAAAAAATGGAGGTTCTGATTTGTTATCTTAAAAGATAAAATTCCCTGGGTATCCAGCTTTTACTACCTGGGCAGGTAAACAATTTCTGCACATGCCCAGTTGGGCATGTAACTTTTCAGATATTTTTCAAGCCCTGGTATTTCTTAAAATAAAAGAGCCACAGTTTTGCACTTTCATTCACATAAGTTCATCTATTTTAACATTCAGTGGCAGTTCTGTGTTTATATTTGTTATGGTGCACATAATTAGTTCAACTCAGATACCAGGGGAAAAAGTTCACTGTCCAAGCAACCAGTTTTTACTATTATCATATGTGGATGATAGTTGGTTAGCCAAAGGTGCGATGAAGGCTACCCTAGCTAGGTTCCAAGCTGATCTAGTGAAAGATTAGTCCTTTGTCACACTGGGAAAGAGTAGTTCTTTGTCACATAGCTTGTCTTATCTCCTGTTTGGTATTTATGGGTACCAGCTGCGGGCAATCCACACAAACATGTGAAGCACTTGTTAGCCTGCCAGTGTGACTTCAATGCATTATTAGGGTGGTCCATAAGTTTGTGCGTTTTTGTACATATGACTTTCGTACTAGTTTTTGAAATGAATAAACTATTGGATTTTTATGTGTAATAGGTCATTTTGTAGCTGTTGACTTGCTTTTTGCTGGTGTATATTTAATTTGATCAATTAATTGTTTTCTATCACATTGTTACTTTAGAAAGAATTATGGAAAAATTGGAAATTTGTGTACTTTTACGTCAGTACTGGAAACAGAACTTCAAAGAGGCCACAGCAGTGAAGAAAATATGCGAAGTGGAAGGCAAATGTGTTGTTTCAATACGTGCAGCACAGAAATGGTTCAAAAAGTTCAAAGGCAGCGAGACCAGTTATGAAGATTAGCCACGCTCCGGTCGCCTTGTGATGGTAAATTCTGAAGTCATTGATGAAGCTGTCAAGGCAAATCCATCAACCAGCTCTTGCTGGTAGTCCGATGAACTTCCCATTCCACGGTCATCAGTTGTTCAGCATCTTCACTTGCTCGACAAGATCAACAAATGCTGTCGTGAAATTCCAAATTAATTGATGCCATATCAAGCTCAGTGGCATACCACATTTGTTGTCAACTGCTGTAGAATCCTCGTGACGCACGTTTCATCCGCCGAATTGTAACCTGCAATGAGAAGTGGGTTTATTGCTTTAACCCTGACAAAGGAAACCAATAGTTGGACCCTGGCCAAGTGGTGGAACCTGTGGCCAAACGAGACAGGTTCTCCAAGAAGGCAATGCTCTGTGTTTGGTGGAATTTTAAGGGCATCATCCACTTTGAACTTGTTCCAAACAACTGAGCCATCAATGCTGAACTGTATTTTGCCCAACTTGAGTGAATGTATGTGGAGCTGAACCGAAAATACCCGGCTTTGGTCAACAGAAAGTGGGTTCTCCTGCAGAAGGATAACACTTCTCCAGACCTCGCTAGGCAGACAAAGGCTAGTTCTGAGAACTTGATGCCATTGAACTTCTGCCGCATCCTGCATACAGCCCAGACCTTGCGCCATCTGATTTTAATCTTTTTTGGGCTATGGCACATTTCTTGCATGGGCTCCATTTCCAAACTTTGGATGATGTCAAGACAGGGTGCCGCAAGTTTTTTTGCCCCCAAGGACAAGGTGTGGTATCGCTGCGGAATCAAACAACTTGCCGAAAGATGGGCTTTGAACCATTGATTCCAATGGTCTTTACTTCGAAGATTAATATTTATTTGTTGTTGTGATATTTACCTTTGAATTTTCAATAAAAAAAGTTGCACAAAGTTATGGACCACCGTAGTAGTGTTTTGGTTTCAGGTTAACTGGCAGTTGATTTTTGTTCGTCTAAATGTGATTTGCGATTTTTTTCAGCTGGCTTGAGCTTAATCATTATGCATTCTCCAGTTGGCTATAACAACAGCTGCTTACCACCATTTAACTTCAGTTCAGTTACCAGTAGACTGTAGTTGACCATTATCCAAATACCAGTAAAATGTTGTGCATCTGATTTGGAAGCACATGTGTAAAGTATTGTTTGAAATTTTTGTGAGCTAAGATTTGTTATTGAGGGGCTATTGTAAGGTTTGTGCTCTCGTACAGATGGAACGTTAATATCATCTTAACATTTGGTGTTTTCCTTGTTCTTTTAGGAGTAAATCAACTATTCAACACTATGTTCAATGTGGATTTGTCTATAATTGCCACTGTGGTGCTCTGACGTGGCACAATTACTATGTTAGGCAAAGTGGAAGCTTATGCCATGATCAGATTTTGGCATTTGCAGAAATCAACCATTGAAATCCAGAGGAAATTTTGTTAAGATAATTTATGGTCAAGAGTGCACCTCTTACAAACAAGTGGCTTGAATCAAGATCCAAGAAGTGGCAAGCCATCAATCAACCTCATAGTATGCTGAAATTATTGAAAAAGGTGTGTGATTAATGAATAATCATCCATGCCCCCATGGAAAAACCTGTGCCGTCATGTGTACTTGTTAAATCATCTGTACAGCAGCATAGGCACCATGTTTTCTGACACCATTTTCAAAACAGCAGTAATTGCTTTCTGTTACAGACATGATGGTGTTCTGCTAAGAGAACAAGGAGGATTTCTCCAGTTGCCTGCTCACAATGATGAGGGTTGGGTGCAGAAGAAAAGAGATGAGCAAACAATGCAAATGTGGACTCAATGTTGTCACAAAAAAAAAAAAAAAAAAAAAAAAAAAAAATCCGTTGTCAGGGAAAGCGATGCTCAGTATTTTCTGTGATTGCTGAAGTGTTGTCATGACTGAATACTTCCCAAAGGGTTAACAAAGTACCAGGAATTATTTCCAAGGCATTTTTAATTGGCTGTGGGATCAGGTAAAGTAGCAGAAGTGTGACATGCAGAGCAAAGGCATTCAGCATCTTCTTGACTTCATCCCTGCACCTCCTACACCTGCAATAAATATTGGGTATGAAATTCTGCTGCAACAACTAGACTCACACAATTGCTTTCTTTGATATCAAATTAAGTTCATACTTCATGGTAGGCAATTCTAGAGTAATGATAACATGATTTGTGAGGTGGAGCAGTGGTAAGCAAGTCTGCAGGGTTCTATTGCAGTAGTCTTCAAAGGTGAAACATAGGAGGGAGAAGTGTATTGCTTTTCATTATGATTGTGTCAAGAATGATTGACTGCAATAAATTATTGGTTATCTTTTGTGTCAAGTTACGAACTTTTCGATTTTCATTCGTAATTTTGCTACTGTGGATGTTGAGTAGATAGTGCAATGCTATTTAATCTTCAGTAGAATAATTGGTCATACAGAGATGCCAACTACTACAGAAATAGCTCTTGTACTATGGAAAACAGTGATTTTTCTACGGAAAATTAATATAAGTTATTAATTTTTATTTTGCTTGTTCCCCTTCCCAACACAACGGCGGCCACTTGACGATCCGTCATTCGTCTTGCTTGCGATGCTGCCTGCACCTCCCGTTCTGCCTCTCAAAGCTGCTCGGATTTTAGCGCGAGCGACCGGCACTCGATGAGTGTAGCCTTGCGCTGAGTCATTCTAAGTGAAACCCCTCCCTCCCCAGCATGCAACATTCTGGGGACGTTGAGCGTAGCTCACTTTGGTGGACGTGGACGGAGTTCGGCCTGAAGCTCTTTAGCAGTGCAACGATAAGCTCTTGAAAATCGTTTGGTGCAGAACGTGAGTGCCATTGCCTGGCATCGAAGTTTTTTTTTTTTTTTTTTTTTTAGAGCGTGCGTCGGCCCGGCCATTCCTGTCGGTAATTAATATTTTGAAGTTTTTCTTGCGTTGCAGAAAAGTATGCTTGGATTTCGTTCTTATGTGCAGAGTTCGCCAAAATGCATAATTATGCGTCTAGTACGCATCAAAATTTTACCAACGCATAAAAAATATGCATTGAGAATTTTTCACCATTCGTAGAAATACACGTCTAGAAGCACGTAAAGTATGCATCAACACATAAAAATACGCATCGAGAAACGCGTAAAATACACAACGTGTAAAACTATGCATCGGAGAATTTTACCAATGCATAAAACTACGCATCGGGACAGCATTTCACCTTTCAAAAACGGAAGTAAACGAAATAAAGATTTTTTCCATAATCGTAATTTCGTTTTCTTGCGATGTTGCCTCTGTCCAGTATTGCTATTATACATAATTTTATTCCATAAATTTTTGTATTTCACTTTGAAAACGGAGGGAAAATTTCCGAAAACGGAAATTCAATGGCAGAAAAATTCCTGTGTAATCTTTAGGCAAGAGACTGCCGCGGCTTCGCGGAATTTCTGCTTTTTTGTCATAATTTGGGTTATCCTTATGATCGATGCATAACTGAACAGAAATTTTGGGGCAATTGGTAGTGGCGAAGGATGCTTTCCGCCTGAAACTTTCGAAAACGGAAATTTTATCTTTTAAAACATTCGGAAATAGTGAAGATTTCTCCCGTAATCGTAATTTTATTTTTAAAAAAAACGCGATATTTTCCTCTGCCTAGTATTGTTGTTAAATTTCATTTTATTTCATAAATATTTGTATTTCACCTTGAAAATGGAAGGGAAATGTCAGAAAACGGAAATCAGACATAGGAAAGGTTTCTCCCATAACTGTAATTTTTTTTTTTTCCCAACAATGTTCCGAACGTGTATCCTGTGTTCTTAATTATTCCCCCAAAAAAGGTTTGTATTTCAGCTTGATAAAGGGGGAGAGTTCAAAAATGAAAGTGACGAAGCTGAAAAATTTGTAAGAATTGATGCATGATATTCAAAATCATTCATATTCTCCAAGTTACACTATCTTTTATCTAAAATGGTGAAAGCTATCATGCATTCATGGTACTCAAACTGAAAGTTCCTTCAGCATGATAGATAAAATCATCATCCAAGGGATTTGTGAAGCCTACTGTCATAGCTGATGGTAATGTTGAGCTTAATTTTTCAAATAACATTTTTTTAAAAAAGAAAAAATGGAAAGGACACAGCTAGTAATTGGAGTAAAAACAATAATGTATTTAAGCAAAATCATTTTAAATGAAAATGAACTTTCTAAGTTCTATACATCTGTCGGAAAATTTTACATTGAAGAATGTTCTTATATTCAAGAAAAGATACTGATCTATGATGAATTCTTAAAACATGCAGAAGTAGCGGATCCTTCACTTAGAGCCAGAACATAATTTACTTCTGCATTATACAAAGTCAAGCACTTTCCATTTATAATAACTGAAAATGAACTTGATATACTGGAAGCGGAATTGCTTGTTATCAAGCTGACAAATTGGAGACCATAGCAGAAACAGATAGAATAGATGTCACTTGGTCAGAAATCTCAAAATTAAGAGGCTGTAATGGAGCTGTAAGTATACTATTCTCTCGAAAGTAATGTTTGCAATACTTGTAGTTCCACACTCGAATGCTACGAGTGAGAGAGGTTTTAGTTTAGTGCGAAAAAATCAAGCCCGTTTCTAACCTAATTTAGGTTTAGAAACTGTAGAAGCACTTCTTATTGCGAAAATGAATGTGTTCTCCTCTGGGCAAGTGTGTTATGAAACAAGATTTTCTGCTGAGGAACTCAAATCTGCAAAACAATGTACAGCCAAATCACTAAAGAAAGCTGTTTAATCAATTTTTTGTTGTGTTAAAAGAATGTATCAGTCATGGTGTATATTATTTTCCATGTGAAAAATTTGGAATATTTTGATACAGATTTTCATGTATATAAATGAATAAGTAAGTAGAAAATACTAATTAAATTAAAATGAGTAATACCCTGTTTTCCTCGGTTAAAATTATTCTTTTTGGTATGACTACTGAAAAATGGCCAAAACTACTGGAAATTTGTATGAGTATTACTGAAAATATCTGAAACAGGTTGGCATCTCTGGTCATATACTTTAATGCTGTTTTGTTTACACCATTGTTTATTAAACTTATTTTAAAACTACCCCATATTTTAGGATTTGCTTTGATGTAGATTTTTTTCTTTATGTTAGGGCAGGCAGGCTTACTCAGGTAAAACCATTAACATGCACATTTAAAGTGAAATTTTTTATTCAGCATGAGCTATTTTGTAATGATGTTCAACCTGTATGAAATAAAGAGAAATTCTATAATGCTGTAAAGTACACGTTGAATTTATTGTTTTGGCAGTTTAACATTAATTGTATGTATTGGTTATTAAGGTGTAGCAAGTACATTTTTATTGTCAATCTCACAGGTACAAAAACTCTGACGAAACACGAAGACAATATAACAAAGGAAGAGGAAACATATCCTTATTCACGTTCATTTGTATCTGATGAATCTGATGCAGCTTTCAGAGAAAAGATAAAGAATATGGGCAAGTGTATGTATTTGTGCGTACTTTTATCATCGGTTGGCATTTCATTACTTCTTGTCTCTTGTAAAATGAAAGAACAGGTGCATGAATATTGTTCATTAGATAATAAACTAAGTAAATTGCTCCATATGCTAAAGATAAGAATTGGTGATTTTTTCAAGTGGCCAGTGGATGGTCAAAATCTGGTGGCCATTTTACTTATAGCTACTTTGTGTTGTACACACATTTATAACTGTACTGTATACCTTTCGTATATTTGGACATCAGTAAATTTAAGCTTAGTAGTTATAAGGGCTCTGTGTCTAGTGCCCAGTGCAATTAAATGCATAAATATAATTTTAAAAGTTAGGTTTTCTTCAACAACATCAACCAAATTTTTTGAACAAACAAATTTTTATTGGAAAATAATTTAATCATTTTTATTTGGTCTCCATGCCTTAGGATAAAATTCCTCCACCATAAATTGAAAGCAGTGGGTGGGTCAAAAATTCAAGCAGTACTTTGACTTACTTTATTTACTGCCTATTTTCTAAAGTCATTTTTTGCAAGAGCATTTTCTTGTTATCAAGAATGTTGCTCATGATGCTCATATCCTCTTACTTCTGCATTGTTTGGCATATAATAGCAGTATTTCAACAATTTCTGTTATGACCTTCTTGTACTCAAAATTGCGTATTTTCAGTTTCTCTAGCAGTTTCTGGTGAGTTAAATGGTCAAAAATGTTCAGACATTACAGTATTATGCAACAGTAATGCATCACCTGGGAAAACAGTGAATTTTTAAGTTTAACTCTTTTTTTAACTAACTAATTTTTATAGTTATTTCATCATTTACATGTCATTAGATGCAAAATTTAATGGACATGTCAAAAACGTCTTAGTTTTTCCCGTAGCAACTTCTGTTCTTAAGATACATTACAAAAATCATGACCAAGTTGAAATGATTACGGAAAATATCATTTATCCAATACCTAGGTTTACAGCAATAAATCGTTTTTGTAATTCATAAGGAATGAAATGAAATTTAAATACAAAAATATACTGAAGCAAAATTATGAAATCTACCTAATATTTTGTCGCCCAGCCTTTAGCTTTAATCACAGCTTTGCATCTTGATGGCATACCTTACTGTGAACAAGGCTTTGTAAAAGATTGGGTTGAACAATAGGATTCCAAATTTGAATCACATCCTCAGTGAGTTAAATATTGATTTTTTGCTTCTTTTTTTATAGTTCATACGACACTTTGAACCACAAATTTTCAATCGAGCTTAAGTCCGGTGACTGTGGTGGCCAATCAAGATGCTGAATATTTTTTTCCTGAAACCACTTTTTCATTACTTTAGCACAATGACAGGGAGCATTGTCATCTTGAAAAATAAAATTGTCATCATAAAGTTTTCAAGATGATGTTAGCATCTTGTCTTCTAATATCTTGATGTATTTCTGGTCATTTATCGTACTATAAGCAATATGGGGGTTTCCAATGCCATGTGTACACATGCAGCTCCAAACCATGACCTTCATTGAATGCTTAACAGTAGTCACTAAGCAATTGGAATGGAATTCTTCATGCTTGAATCTCCTTAAATAAGCACTACTCTGATTCCCATTAAGGCAAAGTTCTGATTCATCACTGGAAAGAACATTTTCCTGTTGCTTGATTGTCCATGAGACATGCTGTTTTGCCCACTGAAGTCTACGTTGTCTATGAATTGCAGTTAAAAATGGTTTACGCCTGCTTTTGCAGCCACATAAGTCATAGTGAAGCAGCCTCCTCCTAACAGTAGATGTACTAACAGTAACATCAGTCACTTCAGACCATCTTTGAAGCAATTCAGGTGAATTGAGCATCCTCTCTGCCAAGCTTAGCTTTCTGATCACTCTGTCCTGCCTGGTTGTAGTGGATCTGGGCCTTCCACTGCGAGACATATTTTTACTATCGCCAGTGTCTTTTACTTTCTTCAGTAACCTAATAACTAGATTAATTACAGCCTACTCTTTCAGCAATTTGCCTTGAAGAATATCCCTCTTCATGAAAAACAACTATTATTACTCTGTTTGCTGTGGACAATTCTGCAGTTTTAACCATTGCTGAGAATGTATGCAAACTATACCTCAATAAGAACAAGAAGTGACCACTACAGTGCTCTGGTGGTTCTGCATCAGCCTTTATAAACGTTGGAATAGAATTAAGATAGCATTAGGAAGCAGGCAAAAGAATGTCTATGATTGGCTGTAACAACTTGATACACAGCTAACGTGAATTTCAGCGTGTTTGTCAAACCCCATATTTTATGTCACATTAAGAACAGAAGTAGCTACAGGAAAACTAAAACATTTTTGAAATTTCCAGTAAATTTTGCATCTAATGATATCATCATCATCGTCAACCATTATCAATCCACTGCTGGACGAAGGTCTCCCCAAGTTTCCTCCACAACGGTCTGTCTTGTGCCAGTCTCCTCCATGTCACTCCCGCATACTTTCGAATTTCATCCACCCATCTTCCATGTGGTCTTCTTCTGGGTCTTTTCCTGTCCCTTGGAATCCAATCTAAAATTTCGGCTGTCCATCGATGGTCTGTTCTTCTGGCAGTATGTCCAGCCCATTGCCTTTCAGGGATTTAACTCTGATCATGATGTCTTCCACTCTTGTCATTTTTCGGATCCACGTGTTCCTCTTCTTATCTCTCCTGGTTACACCAAGCATGCACCTCTCCATGCTGCTTTGAGTTATCTGCAGCCTTTGTATGTCTCTTTTAGCTAAGGTCCACGTCTCTGCACCATACGTAAGCACTGGAAGGATGCATTGATCAAACACTTTTCTTTTAAGACATAATGGCATATTGCTCTTGAAAATTATGCTGTTTCTTCCAAAAGCTCTCCAGGCAAGTTTTGTACGCCGATTAATTTCTTCACCAATGTGACCCTCACTTGATATCTGCTGTCCAAGATAAACGTATGTGTCTGTTATCTCCAGCTTTTCTCCATCAATCGATAAATCTTCATTTCTTGTAAAAGCATTGAACATCACTTTTGTCTTCTGAACGTTCATTTTTAATCCCACTTCTTTACTCTTGTCAGCAAGTTCCTGCATCATACTCTGTAGCTCTGATGGGGTAGTTGCAAAAATGACTATGTCATCAGCAAAACGAAGGTGGGTTAGATAATCTCCATTAATCTTTATGCCTTTGTTTTCCCAGTTCAGTGATTGAAAGACATTTTCCAATGTGGCATTAAAGAGCTTCGGAGATATGGTGTCACCTTGTCTCACTCCTTTTCCAATTTTTATGTGTGTTGTATTTTCAAACAGCCGAATCTTTGCACTTGCATTTTCATAGATGTTATTAATAATATTAATGTATGCATCTTCAATACCGCAGGATTTCAGAGCCATTGCAACTGCTGATGGTTTCACCGAATCAAAGGCTTTTTCATAATCGATAAAAGCCATGCACAATGGAAGTTCATATTCCCTCGCTCTTTCAATTAGTTCTCTCAGTACGTGGATATCATCTATTGTGCTGTAGCCACTCCTGAATCCAGCTTGTTCTCTCGGTTGAGCCATGTCCAGTGTCACCTTCAAGCGGTGTGAAAGAACTTTAGTGAAGATTTTATAAACCACTGATAGGAGGCTGATAGGTCTGTAGTTCCTGAGATCCTCAATGTCACCTTTTTTATGTAGCAAGATCATTGTAGTGTTGTTCCAATCCTCAGGAATTTTCCCTTCATTAAGGCATCGAGTGAAAATTTGGGCGAGTACTGTTTCGATTTCTCCACTTGCTTCTTGTATGATGTCTACAGTAATTCCATCTTCTCCTGGAGCTTTTCCCCTGCTTCATGTTCTTGATTGCATGTGCAACTTCTGCTGGAAGGACTGGAAGAACTCTGGTACTGGTACCTTTCATGCTGTCTGGAGTACATGTATCATCCCTTTCATATAATTTGGATTAGAAATCTTTCACTCTTGTCAAAATTTCACCTCTATTTCTTGTTACAGAACCATCTTCTTTTCTCAGTGCCATAATCTGTTTTTTTCCCTTACTGAGATGTCCCTTTGCTATCTTTAGGCTTTGGTTGTTTTCAATTGCTTTCCTTACTAGTTCACAGTTGAATTTCCTTACGTCTTCAGTGATACTTTTTCGTACTGTCTTGCATAGCTCTATATATTCCACTTTGGAAGTCACATCTTCTTTAGTTGTCCTCATCTCTCTTCTTTTTTGCATCAACATTTTCGTTTTTCCTGATAATTTGTTCACATACAATTTGTTTTTAGACCCAGCTAATTTTGTTGCTGTTTCCATAAGAGCTTTGGTTACTTTTCTGTTAACTTCAGAAATATCCACTTCTTCCAATGTTAGGCCTTCTAAAGCAGAGAATCTGTTCTTCAGTTCCAATTTGAAGGTATTATGGTGTTTTTTAAGGTTGGTTATGTCAATACATTTTGTTTGTCTTATGAGCTTGCTACGTTCGAGTTTAGTGTTGAGGTGCATCTTACATCTCACCAATCTATGGTCACTGCCTGTGTTGAACTTGTTTAGCACACTGCAGTCTTCTATGACGAATTTTTTGTTACACATAATAAAATCAATTTCACTTGTCGTCCCATTTGGATGTCTCCATGTCCATTTCCTGTGTGGCTTTTTCTTGAAAAAGGAGTTCAAGATAAACCCTTCTGCCTCTGCAAACTCTACGAGAGTATTTCCACGCTGGTTTCTGTTGCCGTGACCGAATTTACCTACTGAAGTTTCATTCTGTTGCCGTTGCCCTATTTTTGCATTGAAATTTCCCATAATTATCTTCAAGTGCTGCTTACCTTTATTATTTAGATCACGAATTTCCTCATAAAATTCTTCAATTTCTTCTTCAGGATGACTTGTGTTGGGTGCATAAGTTTGAATAATCTGAGCCTGGTATCTTCTCGAGAGTTGGATAACGAGTCGTGCAGCTCTGTCAGAGGAACTTTCAACTTCTACTACTTTATCCTTCAGTTTCTTGTTTATTATAAATCCAACACCACTAGTTCTGCCAGTATCTGTCCCATGATAGTAGAAGAGATGTCCACTTTTCAGTTCAATGAGATCTTCTCCTTTTCTCCTTACCTCACTTAGCCCGACGATGTCCCACTTGATCCTTTGTAGTTCCTCTTCCAATTCAAGAAGCCTTGAATCAGAAGATAAGGAGTGTCCGTTATACGTAGCCAAGGTCAGCATCAGATGGCAGCCTAGTCCGGTCCTCCGGGGATTCTTAGCACCCTCTGCCTTCATGTCGCACTGGCCGCTGCCTTGGCCAGGTACATTCCAGCTGCCGGAGACTGAGGGCCAAGATTTAAGTTGTGGAGTCATTTTGGAGGGGTTTGGCCATAACTCACCACGCTGGCCAAGCGGGTTGGTGAGTGTGGGATAGCATTTCCTCTAATCCCGATGGTATAGTTATACCGCTATTGGCGGTCGTCAGAGCCCCTTTAGTGGGAACAGGATGTACCACGAGAAGGCGGGGTTTACATTTGTCAAGGAGAGGCTGTGATGTTACGCATCACCTGACCTTACATCCCTCTAATGATATATAAACGATGAAATAACTATGAAAATTAGTTAGTTAAAGTTAAAAGTTGACAGTTTTTGCAGGTGATGCAATACTTTTGCACACCACTGTATGTTTGAAGCTACTTCCATTCTTCAAGAGCCCTATCTTGATGAAAATTAAATACACGAGAGCTAAGTTGTTCTTTCCATTTCTTGTTTTTTGGTTCGATTCCTTCTGGTGTCAAAATAAAAATAGGCTATATAGGTTTCAAAAATGAATTTCATATCTCATGGCTGAATCATTTTGTGGTGGTGGTGTTGCTGGTTCTGAATCATATCCATACATCTACTATAGCTAATACTGGGGGAAAATAGGATACCAACCTGGTCCCTTGTTTTACACACTTGCAATGATTTCTAACCAGTAGACAAAAAAAAAAAAAAAAAGGTTTAGTAATTTCCTGTGTTCTTCTGATAAACTTTTATGTTAAAACCATTGACAAATCTTCACAGGTGTTGAGGAAATAGTAGTGATGATAATAATACATGCAGAGTTGCCAACTGCTCTGATTTGGTTGGATTATATCCAGTTTTCAAACCCACAGGGCTGCCAGACCTGCGCCATTCTGTTGAAAAAATTGAAATTTTGACAGAATCCACACCAATATTGCGTCAAAAGTTTAAATTTACCGGTCATTGATATTTTAGCGTAATCTTACGACATTCAAAATCGATTCAGCGGTTAATTCGTACGCGAGATTCCGTCTGGGTATGTTGTTTTGTCTTTTTAAACGTTTGGAAACAGAAGTTAAATGGAGTGCAGATTTTTCCCATAATTTTTTTTTCTCTCGCACGATGTTCCTTCTGTTCAGTATTGTTAAATATAATTTCATTGCATAATTTCAGCTTGAAATTATAGGCAACGATTTCCGAAAACGGCAGTTAAGCCCGTAATCTTCGGCCACAAGATTTCTTACGCTGATTAAAGGAATTCTGTCTGTTTTGTTATTATTTGGACCAATACGAGATCGATGCACAACTGAACTGAAATTTTGGGAGGATTGGTGGCTGTGGTGGAGGGGATCATTTTCTCCGTCGAAGGATGGAATTTCATCCTTCGAAAACGGAAAATAGATGGAAGTAAGATTTCTCTCGCAACCGTAATTTTTTTTTTTCTCACGAAATTTCGTCTACCCGGTACTGTTAGATATCATTTTATTACATAAATATTTGTGTTTCAGCTTGAAAATGTTGGATAAATTTCCGAAAACGGAAATCAGATGGAGCGAAGATTTATTCCCTAATTGTATTTTTTCTCCCCCGCATTGTTCCCACTCCTATGTAGTTATTAAATGTATCATCCTCATAAATGTATGTGTATTTTAGCTTGATAAGGGTGTTGGAAATTTCCAAAATCGAAAGTGACGAAGTTTGGAAATTTGTAAGAATTGATGCATGGTGTTAAAAAAAAAAGTATTCATTCTCTGAAAATTACACCATTTATCTAAAATGATGAAAGCTCTGATATCAGAATTCATGCTTCTCAGGCTGAAAGTTCTTTAAGCACGATGGATAAAATTGCCATCTGAGGGAACAAAAATAAAACGAAAAAAGAAAAAAGAAAAAAGAAAGAAAAGTTACAAATAAAAATGGTTAGGGAAAACTATCAGCAGAAAAAAAAAGTAAACAGTGGATGCTGTGCAGTGGCAGAGTCAACAAAAGACAAATATGGCTGTGGAATTTGCTGAGAAGAAAGTAGGGTTAACTCGCAAGAGGAAACTAGAGCTAATGTTCTAGCAAGGACAAGAACATAACCAGTAAAAAAACTGTTTGAAGCTATGTCTTTCAAAACCACCCTATTTTGTTTGGAATTCAGTAATTTTATAATTGTGAATACGGTGGTGTGATCTAGTTAAATATTTTCATAAATAAATTACAGTGAACAATTAAGTTTTGTTCATGCTGCGTAATATTCACCTTTCTCACCGCAGTCTGAGTTTTCACCAAATTAAAAAGTGCAGCTTTGTGTTTTTTCTTTGTCAGTCTCGTGTATGTTAATTAAAATCGCTCACGAGCACTATGGATAAATGAAAAGATTGTTCATATTACATAACTTGTTTTCCCTCAGTTATCAGGAATACTGATCTTTTGGTTCTTACTTAAAGTCTGAAAATTTTGTCTTGTACATTTAGGGAGCAGAATTTTTAGGAGGTTTTCTTTTTCTCATTTTGACCTACCTTGGGGAACATCTTCACCCTCACACTTTCCTTTTTCCAGATGGAAGGTGCGTTGAACCACTTACTAACGTGCAATTGTCTGCTTTTAATGTCCATGTCCATACATGCAGGACCCCACGTATGCAAGAGCAGTGGCTCTTTCAGACAGCAACAACAAAAAAGTCATAAACTGATTCTACTACTGCTGAAGAAGGGGGGCAATCCTGCGCCAAGTAATTACATATTATTTATTCTTCCTAAGTGTATATTCGCAAGTGTTCAGTAAGTGTGGCTTGCAAGTTGGTTGGTTTCAGAAATAATGTATTTTCATCTGAATGCCATAAATCTCGAAAAATATGCTGCTGAAAACCAACCAAACAACAAACAGTAATTACATATTATTTATTCTTCCTAAGTGTATATTCGCAAGTGTTCAATAACAATAGCAACAGTTCTTGGACGTGGCAGCATCCTATTCGTGTTACAGCGAAACAAATGCATTCAGAAGAAAATCCCTGATATTAATGTGTTACGCTTAAAATATTGCAGATCGTGTAGTTTTCAATAAATCTTGGGTAGTATAATTGTTTTCTCATTTATCTCACTGTAGGAATGACAGAAATGCTAATTAACAGTCGTAAGAGAAGCAGTAAAATGTCAACAAACCTGAAATATAACATTTTTTCATAGTTCATAAAATAATGGCAATTCAGTATATAAACATAACTTAAAGCACAGCATGGACTTAAACAATTAAAAATGCTATCATCATTAGCTGCTCCAAATCCTGAGTTCTGCTCCAAAATGCAAATTTTCTCTCTCCAAAACCCAACATTTCTGCTCCCAATTGCATATTTTCCCACTTCAAGAATTGCTCCAAAACATGGTAGGGGCGCTAACACCCCTGAACCCAGTTTCAAGGACTCCCCCCCCCCCCCAAAAAAAAAAAAAGAAAACATCCAGTTTTGGTAAAAATTTTAATGATTTGTCATTTTACCCTGTTTGCTACCCGGGGAGCAGAAAGAGCAATGCACACGGCGGCGGCCGTTGCAGATTCTCGGAAAGGTGTGCAGACTGTTTTTCTATTTTCTTAACATTAATTGTTTTTAAGATTTCTTTAAATTTAAAACAAAGGAAGGGAAATTTTCATGTGTTTTTAACGTTGGCTCCTGTTTAAGACTTAATGATGTAATCGATGGATCACGCAGACAACTGTTCTCCCCTACCCATTTTATTTTAGCTTTCATTCTTCCATATTTTTCAAACAGATAACTTCAACTTGATGAGATATAATTGCTTTTCTTGAGTTTTGAATCTCGGAAGCGATATTTTTATGCACTTTTAACGCACCACACACGTTTGATGTGGCATTTCGGAAGCTAATGATCGCAATTTTTCCTTTTTTTTTATTTTTTTACAGGAGCCATATTTTTAAAACATTTTCTCTGTATCTGTGGCCGTCGGTATTCCATAAGTTGACGTCACAACTATTTTTTGAAGCTATGAAGCAAGTGACGCTATCCGGAAACAAAAAGCTTCCAGATAGCTTCACTTCAGATAGATTGGTAAGGTTTTTTTTTTTTTTTTTGTTCTTCCTCTTTATTTTTTTTTTCAAAAACCATATTCTTACACATTTTTGTCGTCTGCCTTCCGTTTTTCACGGTCGCATGATAAGGCATTCCGGAAGTTGATCGCAATTTTGCCTTTTTTGTCTTCGAGATAGCTTCATTTCAGTTATATTAACGCTGTTTTTCTTTTTACAAAATCCATATTTGTTAAGCTTTTTATTTCTGAAGTTAACGGTCACATTTTATTTTATTTTTTTTACTTCGAGATGGCTTTATCTCAGATTCTTTTTTCTAAAATCATATTTTTTACGCATATTTTAATGCTCCCTGCTTCATTTCCAAAGCCGTATTTCGTGGTATTCAGAAAGCTGACGGTCGCAGTTTTTTTTTTTTTTTGGTTTTTATTTCCCTCCAAAGTTTCCTCTAAGATTGATGAGGCGAAAAGTTTTTTTTTTTTTTTTTTTTTTTTTTTTTTTGTAGTTTTTCTCACTTGAAATATATGAGGTTTAATTATATCAATGAAAATGCTCCTATCATATTTTCATGAATTCACTAAATTTTTCTTAAAACTGTGGTCAATTCACAAATTGGGTTTCAAACAAAAATCTTACATATAGATTCCTGTTTTACAAATCAAGTTAAATGTGGCAAAGTTACTGTTGTTCCCAAAGTTGACATGATCCCTATTCCCCACTCCACCCTACCTCCAACTCAGTCACCTAAATAATCATCTAGTGAGGCCCTTAGTACAACATAATTGCTGAAGGAAATAGTAAGAGCAGAGCAGAATGTCTATCAAGTAAAACATCCTTTGAAGGAGGGAGTTAAAGTTTAATCAATTAACTTAAATGCAAAATAAAAAAAGTATGGATTTCAAATTATTCCTTATACTTTCTGACCATTATTTTTAAAAATCCAAAAGCACTTAAAGAATGATTAAGTTCTGAATGAAATAAAATAGTTCAGGTTTTTTCTGCATTTCTTGTCAGGGAAAAGCTAGTTTGACTGTTGCAACTAAATACTAATTTGCACTATTAGCAAAATCTCAAATTCACAAATTTTTTGAAACATCGCTTTGTCGCAGTGCAGAACAATAATTTTTTTGGCAAAATTAACATTTAGACATTCTTTCACCTTGCAGACAGTTTTTAGGTTTTCCTTTCTGCATTGCAGACTTCTGAAAAAGATTCTGCTCCTGGGTTTGCTACCACCACAGACACCCCAAGTTCTACAAATTATCTGTAGTCCTACAGGAATTGTCAGTCCTCTGTGGAGGAGTACAGAAAACATCGAATATGTTGTGGGCCCGGGAGCAGAAACAGCGACACTCATCGCGATTCTCGGAAAGGTTTGCAGACTGTTTTTCTATTTTCTAACATTAATTGTTTTTGAGATTTCTTATTTTTACACATTTTTATCGTCCATCTTCCACGGTCGCATTGTGAGGCATTCCTGAAGTTGATCACAATTTTTGCCTTTTTTTTGGCTTCCAGATAGCTTCATTTTAGTCAGATTATTGCCGTCTTTTTGTTTTGTTTTTTTACAAAATCCATATTTGTTAAGCTTTAGCAACATTACATCCCGTTTCTGCGGCATTTATGAAATTGACGGTCACATTTTATTTTATTTATCTTTTTTACTTCCAGATGGCTTTATCTGGGATTTAAAAAAAACAACATATTTTTACGTATTTTTTAATACCCCCTGCTTCGTTTCTAAAGCCGTATTATGCGGTATTCCAGAAGCTGACGGTCGCAATTTCTTTTAGGTGGTATTTTCTTCCAAATGGTTTAATCTCAGATTGATGAGGTAATTTTTTTTTTGCTTTGCAAGAACTCTTGCCGTTTTTCTCACTTTAATTTTATGGGGTTTAATTATATCAATGAAAATGCTCCAATCACATTTTTATAAATTCACTAAAATTTTCTTTAAACTGTGGTCAATTCACAAATTGGGGTTCAAACAATCTTACATATGGATTCGTGTTTTACAAATCAAGCTAAATGAGGCAAAATTACTGTTTCCAAAGTTGACGTGATCCCCCCTTCCCCAAACTGGATCACCTAAATAATCACCTGGTGAGGCCCCTAGTACAACATAATTGCTTCAGGAAATAGTAAGAGCAGAGCATAATGTCTATCAGGCAAAACATCCTTTAAAGGAGGGAGTTAAAGTTTAATCAATTAACTATAATGCAAAAAAAAAAAAAGTATAGATTTCAAATTATTCCTTATACTTTCTGACCATTATTTTTTAAAATCCAAAAGCATTTAAACCAAAGAATGTTTCAGTTCTGGATAAAATTAAATATTCAAGTTTGTTTTGCATTTCTTGTCAGGGGAAAGCTAGTTTGATTATTGTTACTAAATACTAATCTGCACTATTATCAAAACCTCATATTGACTCATTTTTTAAAACATAACTTTGGTGCAGTGCAGAACAATAAATTTTATGGCAGAATCAATATTTAGATACCCTCTACCTTGCAGACAGTTTTTAGGTTTTCCTCTCTACGTTGCAGACTTCTGAAAAAGATTTTGCTCTTGGGGTTACAGGAATAGAAAATCTCTGTGAAATAATGTTATTCAACATTTGTGCAAAGTTTATTTTAAAGGATTTCTAAATTCTAACTTTCATTAAATATTTTTGGATTGTTCATTGGATATTTTTAATATTGTGACATTTATTCGATATTATAATTTGGACGTCTTCATGCTGTCTGCCATCCAAAAGTGATTGCTTTAACACGGATGAAAATGTTCCATGATTTTTGAAATTTCGAATTTTTCTTGCCCAAGATGCTTTTTTTTTTTAACCTCTGATTTTCCTTTCTGGTTATATTCTTATTTTTTTTATTTTTCTGATCATGTTCCTTATTCTTAATATCTTCAATAATAGTGAAAAAGAGCGACTTCGAATTCTAAGAATTTTTTCAACTTTTCTAGTGTATTTTTTGCTATTTCTAAGAGTCTGTTCTTCAAAACCAATCAGTATAGAAAGTCTTTTCCCCCTTCTGCTGTTTCTAAAGCTAAATTAAATTTCAAAATCAGTACTTAATCTGCCCGTGATGAAATCGACCGTTTCCTTGACCCGTAAAATTATTATTGTGGCAGAGTGAAAAGTGCAGTACCGTTTTTTTTGGTATTAAATTTCACTGAAAAACTTGCGTTTCCCCATTCCTTAGTAACATTTGGCTGTATTAAAGAGCAGAGTAAGCATTTTTTATTTTGTTTAAAGTGAAATTAATGTTCCAAAAAGCTACTGCGTGCACACATGCAGAGGAAACACAACTTTACGGGGAATTAACGGAAAGTGAAGCCCCGATTTTTTACTTTAATTTATTTTTGTAAACAAATTACGTAAGCAATGGGAAACAATGCATTTTCAGAGAAACTAAACTTTAAAACATGAGCTGCTGAAGATGGCTTGTGACATCATAGCTCCATCTGAGGCCCCAGGTGTCCATTCTCGATATGGTTATTTTGTGCCCCAATTTAAGTGGGAAAACAAAAATAGCTGTTCCCTTTCTTGAAAAGGGAATCTATAAATAGATCGCACTCACTTATTTACTGACGAAAGGACTGTTTTTCATTTGAATGTCTTGGATGATTTGAAAATGCATTTGCTAATTAATAAGAATGTTTTAAAAAAAATGCAGATAAATTCTTTAGTAATGAAAAAATAATTTGGCCAGCTACCAATCTGTGTGGACAGACAAATTTCTGAGTGTGGTGACAAAAGTAACTTTTTCTACTGGCCACTTTATTTTATCCTGTCGCCAGGTGGCGAGTGGTGACTGCTAATTTTAATCTTTACCACATGCTCATAAAATGAAATGTACGTTAGAAGACATATCAAAGTAACACTTTAAAGGATATTGATAAATAATAGTATAGCACTAATGCATAATATTGGCTGTGGCAAATATAGTATATAAGATATTGTGTTCCTCATGGTGTATGTGGGTCAGTCAAATGAAACCCAGCTGGCATATCTCATGTGGTGATACTGTGAGTTTTCCAGGTGTGCTTTGTTTTTTTTTCCAGTGTCGGGAAGTGTCACTGTTGGAAAGCAGAGCAAATTGGGGAACACTAAACATATTTGGAAAGCAAGTAACAAAGACAATGTTTCACATGCTGCATCTGACATACTACCACTTCGTTACTTGCTCCTGAAGGAAGTAGTTGTTGTTAATATAAACATTCTTGTATGAAAACTTCAGAAAAAAATATATTAAAACTTCAGAAAAAACATACTGTAATATCTTTTCTGACTGCTAAACTCATTTAACTTGCCAACAATAATGAATGACATAACGAATCAGTTTACAAAATTCAAGTAGTTTCCTGTTGGCTGTCTTTTGATTTTTATGCTGCTGTCAAAGGATGATGCAGTACTAAAAAGCTCTCTCACTTTCATAATAAGGCACTGTTGATGTTGAGAAGTGTACATGTCAGAGAAACTGCATGTAATGTCAGTGGTGAGAATGTATATGTACAAAATGTGAAATTTGGGTAAAACTGACAGACTGTAATGGTTTAAGCACTGAGCTAATGTGATCATGTAGAGAAAGAAAAAAAAAAAAGGAAAAGTAGGTTTGTTGCCATATGTAACTTTGTGAATTTGGTTAGTTCAGTTTCAATAGATTTTTTGTCAAAATTTATCTGTATTTGTTTGCATTATTAGATTTTCTGCATATCTTTTTTTTTTTTTTTTTTGTATGTGGGAATGATTGTAGTTTATCTGAAAGCAAGTTCTGATTTACTAACATTTTCAGTGTCAAGAAGGAAGTTTGCTCAGTTAGCTAGGATATTTTCTAGAAGAAAAAGGCCATTCAAGCCTATGTATCCTTTATATTGCTGAAAATTAACAAAAAATATATTTTTGAGTTATATTTATGCAGTTATATTTTGAGCTGTAGTTATATTGTAGATTTAGAGCATGAAGAAGTAATGAGGAAAAATTGTAGTTATATAATCAATCATTATCAATCCACTGTTAGATGAAGGTGTCCTCAAGTTTCTTTGACAACGGTCTGTCTTGTGCCAGTCTCCTCTATGTCACTCCCACATGCTTTCAAATTCCATCCACCCATCTCCCACGTGGTCTTCTTCTCTCCCTTGGAATCCAGTTTAGAATTTTGGTTGTCCATCGGTAGTCCGTTCTTCTGGCAACATGTCTAGCCCATTGCCATTTCAGGGATTTTACTCTGATCATGATGTCTTTCACTTTTGTCATTTTCCTTTTCCAACAGATCCTCTTCTTGTCTTTCCTGGTTATACCAAGCATGCATTTCTCCAGGTTTCTTTCTGTTGTCTGCAGTCTTTGTGTCTTTTTTAGTTAAGGTTCAAGTATCTGCTCTGTATGTAAGCACTGGAAGGATGTATTGATTTAAAACTTTTCTTTTAAGACATAATGGCATATTGCTCTTAAAAATTGTACTGATACACACACACACACACACACACACTAAGTAGACAAAACATGAGAGACAGGGGTGATGAGCAGTTGGCATGGGCATCCCCCGTGCAGAGTGGAACAGACCCAAACCAAACACAGGCAATCAATAGGCAGACAGCAGGGTTTCCAAACAGTGTATTGCAGTTGATGAACATGGATAAACATGGTGATCTGAGCTACTTTGAATGCTGATACATTGTCGACACAAGACAGATGGATCATTCTATCACCCAGGGGGTAAGAACCCTTGGTTTCCAAGGGCAACCGTATTAAGGATGTACCACTAGTATACCATCAACAGGTGTACCAGTGCCTAGAGAGCAAGCTGTGGCTGACCAGATGCCATTGATGACTGAGGTCAACATACACTATCCAGGTTCATGCAAACCAACCACTTTGCAGTGGTGGTGCAAATCACTTCAAGGTTCAATGTCGGAGGCCCAAGCAGTGTCAGTCAGCAAACGAATGGTACTGCACGCGCTGCATACCTTGGGCTGCAGGAAGCTGACTTCCTACTTGTGTGCCACTGTTGACTGCTTGTCATTGAACATAACACCTCTCCTGGTGCTGGGAAACCAAAACTGGATCTCTGCAGAGTGGCATTGCATAGTGGGGTCAGATGAATCCCATTTTCAGCTGTACCAAGCTAATGGGAGGGTGTGGGTGTGGTGTTAACAGCTTGAGGCCATTTCCCCATCGTTCCAGGTGGTGGTGCGGCTCTGTGATGATTTGAGGAGCCTTCTCATGGGACACATTAGGCCCCTTAGTGTGTCTGGAGAGGTTCTTAACCGCTGTGCACTACCAGCATGTACTGGCTGATCAGCTGCACGCTTTCGTGGCCTTTGCACATATTGCAACCGATGGTCTGTTCCAGCAGGACAATGCGACGTCCCACCGTGCCGTAAACACCCAGGCATGTCTCGAGGAACACTCATCTGAGTTTGGAACCACCCAGTGGCCTCCGAGGTCCCTGGATTCAAGCCCTGTAGAAGCGCTCTAGGATGCAGAATATAAGATACATGGTTCGTGGACTTGCGTTTCGGGTGGAGTTGTGTGCAATGAGGCATGGCAGGCATTACCTCCAGAAATCTGCTGGCGTCTGTTGGAGTCAATGTCTCGGAATGTACAGGCTGTTATTCATGCCAGAGGAGGACAAGCACTCTGTTAGATAGGTATCTCTAATGTTTTGTCTACTGAGTTTGTATATGTATCCATTATCACTACCAGCATGACACAGTTGGTCAAGTCACTATGCACTGTGTGGGAGGTGGACGTTTCTGAGGTGGTTGTTTGAACCCCGGTCCTGCCGGCCAGCTAGTCTGTGGTTTTTCCACAGACTCCCTTGTTTGGGGACGTGAATGTGTAGATAGATGGTTCCTTCTTGCTTTGTCCCTGGACCCTTCCCCAGGATGCCTGGGTTTACCAGATGAGTGTCAATGTGCTGGTAGTAAAACACTGTAAGATGAATGAAATCTGATGTCACATGGCTTCAGGGACCTACGGGACTATTACCCATGGTTGTCGAGGATGATGTATCTATTATCAATCCACTGGTGGATGAAAATATCTCTAAATCTGATCCACAACTTTCTGTCTTTAGCCAGTATCCCCATGTCACTCTGGCATGCTTTCAGATTTCATGCACCTATCATACATGAGATTCTTCCGTGATTTGTGGAATTCCACTTTTTTTTGCCATCATTTGGGTTATTCTCGAGATCGGTGCAAAAATGAAGAGAAATTTTGGAGGAGGGTTAGTCGGTGTGTGTGTGGGGGGGGTCTTTTTTTCGTCTGGCGGTGGTATTTCGTTTTTCAAAACTTTCAAGAACGGAAGTTAAACGAAGTGAAAATTTTTAAATCAAATTCCGACTTTAAAAACTTTTGGAAACGGAAGTTAGATGGAGTGAAGGTTTCTCGCGTAATAGTAATTTTTTTTTTCTCGGGATGTCTCTTCTACTTGGTAGTGTTATTAAATATTTTATTCCATAAATATTTGTATTGCACCGTGAAAATGGAGGAAAATTTTCCTAAAACGGGAGTCGGACAGAACGGAGATTTTTCCCATAATCTTCTTTTTTTCAACACAATGTTCCATTTATCCTGTGCTGTTAAATGTCAAAATATATATATATATATATACTGCTGGCCACCCAAAATGCAACACCAAGAAGGACACGAGATAGCAAAGCCAGATTTACTGGACACATAACAACAGATACAAAGATGAAACGATTGAGCTTACAGGCCCGTGCGACTTGTGGAACACGCAGGCATCAGTAGTTCGTGTGGCCTCCATGGATGGCAATAACGGCCGCTATTTGCTGCAGCATCAAATGAAAGAGGCTTTGGATGTGGGCTTGGGGTTTGTCGGTCCAGGCTGCTTCCACACGTTGCCACAGTTCATCAGGCGTAGCCGCGAGTGGTGCTTTCCGGGCCACTCGGTTGCCGATCAGCGACCAGACGTGTACGATGGGCGACATATCGGAAGAACGGCTGGCCGCGGCAGCAGTGACACCTGGTGGGCCGTGGAGAATTGTTGCACGATGCGTGCCATGTGCGGGCGCGCATTGTCCTGTTGAAATGTTGCCGCTGGCAGGTCCTGCAGGTAAGGGAGGACTACAGGCTCCAAAACGTCGGAGATGTGGTGGCTGTTGAGTGTACCGGCGATGCGTACCAGAGGGGTGCGGGTGTCATATCCAATTGCGCCCCAAACCATAATGCTAGGCGACGGTCCGGTATGGTGATGCATAATGCAGGCGTCATGCAGTCTCTAGCCGCGGTGCCACCACACACGGATCCGACCATCGTGGTGTTGCAGGCAGAAGCAGAATTCGTCGGAGAAGACAATGTCAGGCCATTCCGTAGTCCAGGTGCGGCGTTCAACGGCCCACTGCCAGAGTCAGTCCGGTATGGCGATGCATAATGCAGGCGTCGTACAGTCTCTAGCTGCGGTGCCACCACACGCAGATCCGACCATCGTGGTGTTGCAGGCAGAAGCGGGATTCGTCGGAGAAGACAATGTCATGCCATTCCGTAGTCCAGGTGCGGCGTTCAACGGCCCACTGCCACCGCACTCGCCGGTGGTGTAACGTCAATGGTAATCGGAGCAATGGGTGCCGTGCGACAAGTCCCCGCTTCTGCAGATGACGTCGAACGGTACGTGCTGACACGGGTTGTTGCGCAACACACCTTATTTCCTGCGCTAACGTTCGTGATGTGGCAGTGCGAGCCGTCAATGCCCGCCGCACAACATGCTGGTTCTCTCGTTCGGTGGCGTGCCACGGCTGCGGCAATCACTCACGGCGGTCCGTCCCTCCCTCCTGCATCCACCGAATCCATACTCGCCTCACTGTGGCTGGATGTCGTCCCACACGGGCGCCGATGTCTCAGTACGATAAACCACTGTCACGATAAGCCATTATTCGTCCTCTGTCAAACTCCGAAATGTGCTGGAATGACTACCGTATTCTGCGACAAGGCATCAGGAAGCTTCCCACGCACAGGTCCGGCAGCACAACACACTTCCACTACTTACACCCCGCCTTCTGTGCACCCTTCTTATAGTGCTTCTCGGTGGCGTGCCAGGCGCACATGATTTGCATATGCCCTGCAATGCTAATCGTTTGCATGTCCTCTCGCGGGCGACGCATGCTGCAAATTTCAGGCCTATCGGATGTTTCCTTCTTAGTGTTGCATTTTCGGTGGCCAGCAGTGTATATATATATATATATATATATGGGATGTAAGGTCAGGTGATGCGTAACATCACAGCCTCTCCTTGACAAATGTCAACCCCGCCTTCTCGTGGTGCATCCTGTTCCCACTAAAGGGGCTCTGATGACCGCCAATAGCGGTATAACTATACCATCGGGATTAGAGGAAATTCTATCCCACACTCCCCAAACCGCTTGGCCAGCGTGGTGAGTTATGGCCAAACCCTCCAAAATGATTCCACAACTTAAATCTTGGCCCTCAGTCTTCGGCAGCTGGAATGTACCTGGCCAAGGCAGCGGCCAGTGCGACATGGAGGCAGAGGGTGCTAAGAATCCCCGGAGGACCGGACTAGGCTGCCATCTGATGCTGACCTTGGCAACGTACAATGGACGCTCCCTATCTTCTGATTCAAGGCTTCTTGAATTGGAAGAGGAACTACAAGGGATCAAGTGGGACATCGTGGTGCTAAGTGAGGTAAGGAGAAAAGGAGAAGATCTCATCGAACTGAAAAGTGGACATCTCTTCTACTATCGTGGGACAGATACTGGCAGAACTAGTGGTGTTGGATTTATAATAAACAAGAAACTGAAGGATAAAGTTGTAGAAGTTGAAAGTTCCTCTGACAGAGCTGCACGACTTGTTATCCAACTCTCGAAAAGATACCAGGCTCAGATTATTCAAACTTATGCACCCACCACAAGTCATCCTGAAGAAGAAATTGAAGAATTTTATGAGGAAATTTGTCATCTAAATAATAAAGGTAAGCAGCACTTGAAAATAATTATGGGAGATTTCAATGCAAAAATAGGGCAACGGCAACAGAATGAAACTTCAGTAGGTAAATTCGGTCACTGCAACAGAAACCAGCGTGGAAATACTCTCGTTGAGTTTGCAGAGGCAGAAGGGTTTTTCATCTTGAACTCCTTCTTCAAGAAAAAGCCACACAGGAAATGGACATGGAGACATCCAAATGGCACGACAAGTGAAATTGATTTTATTATGTGTAACAAAAAATTCGTCATAGAAGACTGCAGTGTGCTAAACAAGTTCAACACAGGTAGTGACCATAGATTGGTGTGATGTAAGATGCACCTCAACACTAAACTTGAACATGGCAAGCTCATAAGACAAACAAAATCTATTGACATAACCAACCTTAAAAAACACCATAATACCTTCAAGTTGGAACTGAAGAACAGGTTCTCTGCTTTAGAAGGCCTAACATCGGAAGAAGTGGACATCTCTGAAGTTAACAGAAAAGTAACCAAAGCTGTTATGGAAACAGCGACAAAATTAGCTGGGTCTAAGAACAAGTTGCATGTAAATAAATTATCAGGAAAAATGAAAATGTTGATGCAAAAAAGAAGAGAGATGAGGACGACTAAAGAAGATGTGACTTCCAAAGTGGAATATATAGAGCTATGCAAGACAGTAAGAAAAAGTATCACTGAAGACGTAAGAAAATTCAACTGTGAACTAGTGAGGAAAGCAATTGAAAACAACCAAAGCCTAAAGATAGCAAAGGGACATCTCAGTAAGGGAAGAAAACAGATTATGGCACTGAGAAAAGAAGATGGTTCTGTAACAAGAAATAGAGGCGAAACTTTGACAAGAGTGAAAGATTTCTACTCCAAATTATATGAAAGGGATGATACATGCACTCCAGACATCATGAAAGATACCAGTACCAGAGTTCCTCCAGTCCTTCCAGCAGAAGTTGCACATGCAATCAAGAACATGAAGCGGGGAAAAGCTCCAGGAGAAGATGGAATTACTGTAGACATCATACAAGAAGCAAGTGGAGAAATCGAAACAGTACTCGCCCAAATTTTCACTCGATGCCTTAATGAAGGAAAGATTCCTGAGGATTGGAACACTGCTACAATGATCCTGCTACATAAGAAAGGTGACATTGAGGATCTTGGAAACAACAGACCTATCAGCCTCCTATCAGTAGTTTATAAAATCTTCACTAAAGCTCTTTCACACCGCTTGAAGGTAACACTGGACATGGCTCAACCGAGAGAACAAGCTGGATTCAGGAGTGGCTACAGCACAATAGATCATATCCACGTGCTGAGAGAACTAATTGAAAGAGCGAGGGAATATGAACTTCCATTGTGCATGGCTTTTATCGATTATGAAAAAGCCTTTGATTCGGTGAAACCATCAGCAGTTACAATGGCTCTGAAAACCTGCGGTATTGAAGATGCATACATTAATATTATTAATAACATCTATGAAAATGCAAGTGCAAAGATTAGGCTGTTTGAAAATACAACACACGTAAAAATTGGAAAGGGAGTGAGACAAAGTGACACCATATCTCCGAAGCTCTTTAATTCCACTTTGGAGGGTGTTTTTCAGTCGCTGAGCTGGGAAAACAAGGGGATAAAGATTAATGGAGATTATCTAACCCACCTTCGTTTTGCTGATGACGTAGTCATTTTTGCAACTACCCTATCAGAGCTGCAGAGTATGATCCAGGAACTTGCTGACAAGAGTAAAGAAGTGGGATTAAAAATGAACTTTCAGAAGACAAAAGTGATGTTCAATGCTTTTACAAGAAATGAAGATTTATCGATTGATGGAGAAAAGCTGGAGATAACAGACACGTACGTTTATCTTGGACAGCAGATATCAAGTGAGGGTCACATGATGAAGAAATTAATCGGCGTACAAAACTTGCCTGGAGAGCTTTTGGAAGAAACAGCATAATTTTCAAGAGCAATATGCCATTATGTCTTAAAAGAAAAGTGTTTGATCAATGCATCCTTCCAGTGCTTACGTATGGTGCAGAGACGTGGACCTTAACTAAAAGAGACATACAAAGGCTGCAGACAACTCAAAGAAGCATGGAGAGGTGCATACTTGGTGTAACCAGGAGAGATAAGAAGAGGAACTCGTGGATCCGAAAATGACAAGAGTGGAAGACATCATGATCAGAGTTAAATCCCTGAAATGACAATGGGCTGGACATACTGCCAGAAGGACAGATCATCGATGGACAGCCGAAATTTTAGATTGGATTCCAAGGGACAGGAAAAGACCCAGAAGAAGACCACATGGGAGATGGGTGGATGAAATTCGAAAGTATGCAGGGGTGACATGGAGGAGACTGGCACAAGACAGACCGTTGTGGAGGAAACTTGGGGAGACCTTCGTCCAGCAGTGGATTGATAATGGTTGACAATGATGATGATGATATATATATACTGAAATCACCTTAATACTGGAAAATGTAATTGACTGAATTATAAAGACAAAAACATTAATAACCACAGGGAGAAAAAAGAGAGGGATATAGAACTATTGTAAGCTGTTATCTGTGGCTTTGTCAAGGGCCTGGCATGGAGAACACCCTTCCTACCTCTATAGAGACCTGAAAAGTGTGGGTTTCTGCACGATTTAGTCTGCTGCTATGCGGCAACGAGCCTACCAGAAACAATAATAAAACAACTAAAAAATCATAAATTAAAATAAAAAAAATTACAATAACCCTCCCTAAACAAGGACCCAGAAACCCTCCGATCCCCTTAACACCCTAAAACAACCCCAAAAATAAACAAAAAAATATTTAAAAAAAAAAGGGAGAAAACCTCCAAAAAATATAAAACTTAGTTTAAAACCCAAACACTTTCCCACAGCAGACTAAATTCGTCGAAGCCCGACCTCACACTAAAACCGATCAGGTTACCAAACAATTAACGAACTGAGAAGTAAAAAACCTATTGCAAAGGAAATATACTGTTACAACCAAATTCTTGCTGTAACTATTTACAAGCATATTCACAAAACCTAAAGTTGGAAGAAGACTTGAAAGTAGTTGCTTATTTATAAGAAACTGCCAAATGAGAGTTTTAATCGTATAAATGAAAGAGAAAAGGGCTAGTCTAAGCTACACAAATAAGCCTAAAGTTATGTGAAACGAGGCTTGCACAATGGACACATGAACTAAAACCGCTGTCCTTAAAACGGAGGAGAAAACTAGCCAACTGTTTCCTATGAATATAGGAGGTAAAAATGTGTACCTAAATTCTAAAAATTATTTTAAAATATGAAACAATGCAAATTACTAGACAAAACAAACCACTTACTAAGTGTAGAAGACCTCCTCTAAATGTGAACCACACTCAAAAAGGACGCTACTGGAGGAACAGCGATATCATTGCCACCTGGCATTCAAAAGGGGAACCACATTCCCAGAAAGTTCTGTGGTTGTTGGAGAGATGAAAAATTCCGAACAGTTTTAATGTTTCAATTAACTAGTCAGAATACTCTAAAATTCGATCTGGGAACAGTTTAAACTGTTCCCAGCTGGCTTTTGAAAGTATTAAAATACCCAAAAAACTAAAACCTTTCCCACCTTTCAATTAATTAACTTATACTATATTTTCGTTATTTTATATATTTATACTTTTTTTGTACTTTTATCCATTTTAAAACCTTTTTTGGGGGAATTCTTTTGTCAGTTTTAAACTTTTTTTTAATGAAAAGGAAAGGGTGTAGTGAGAGCCTGTTGGGTTCCTAAATAAGAGATAGTAACCACATCATCTTCTAAACTTCTATGTTATAGTTTTCATTTAGATGATTCATTCGGTCATTAGTTTGCTAAATTAGAGGTCTGCAATCCTGACACTATATTTGAGAACAATTTTCCTTAGTGTGGCTTTGAGGAAAGCTCTCAGAACCTGGTTGTCAATGAACTGACTGATAAGTAGATTGACATTTTGAATAAAATCTTTCTCCAAGCTGCAAATTCTAGACAACCTAAGGACCTGCGAGATAAAGACATTCTCGACAACCCTACAGGAGATATTACTAGACCAATTTATGAATTTTAAAACTGAAGTTATTTCTTTTATCAAACAAACTAATAACAGGGTCCCCGCTATTAAGATTAATAGACAAATCCAAAAATCAAGTTCTTGGTTATTAGAATTAGTTTTAATTAACTTAAGGCAGCTTGGATATGTTGCAGGAAAATCAGCTTCAAGAACTCCAGAACTATTTAAGCAGAGAAGGTTATCGATATATCTGTAAGTGTATAGATAGCTGTCACTTTTTGAAGAGTTCTTTATGAACAGAAATTCTTTGAAAAACAGGAACACATTGCAAACACTGGTAGAATGTGAGCAACCCATAGGGATACCATTAACTTGCTTGTAGAACTTATTGGGATACCATTAACTTGCTTGTAGAACTTATTGCAAAATAAGATATGATTATTTTAATACAGTAATTTAACAAAATATCCAGGACCTTTCTGAAATTACGTCAGAGACCTTAAATTCCACAAAAAGTAATTTAAGTGTATGAATAATATTATCAATAGGGAGGCTTGTATACAAATTTTCAAAGTCGTAGCTATCAATATTTATAGGCTTGATAGTAAGGATGTCAGAGATAACCTCTGCATTGCTATTAATAATCCAAAAATCTCTACTACTGAAATTTGTACAAGTTTAAACCTGCTTCAAAACTGACACAAAATATTTATCTGTTGCTTTTTTGTGACTTTTTGTCCCACTAGATATGAAACTGAATTTCACTGGTTCCTTATGGAATTTTGCAGTAGCAAAAAGAAAAGGAAATTCAGGTTCATAACTCCTATCCAATTTAAGCTGAAGCTGTTTGTGAAAAGCCTTGAACTTAGCAAGGCCGCCCCGGTGGCGCAGTGGTCTAAGGCGCTGGCCTCTGATCATTCGTCCGTAAGGGGTTCGGGTTCGAATCCCGGTCAGGCATGGATGTTGTGTTTGTCTTACGGCACTGGCTCTCTCCTTCCCTGGAACCAGTTACCCTAAATTAGGGACGGGCGACTGCTTATAGCCCATTGAGTTGCTCACGGTGGTCGTTAAACCTCCAATCAAAAAAAAAAAAAAAAAAAAAAAGAACTTAGCAAGTTCCTTACCAGAAACAGAAGAAGGGAGATAGGTGGTTTTGTTACGAAGCTCACTATTAATTAAGTCATAATAGAATTTCTTACATTTTATTGCAAAATTATTACTAGCTTTATCAGCTGTTTTAAAAATGTAATCTTTTTGTATATTATAGAGGGACTGTTTTAATTCTTTAGAGAAAAACAAGCTATTATCTTGAGAAATATTTAGGTTAGATAAATTTAATTGAAAATCTTTTAATACTTTACTTTTCTATTCAGCAAAAGCCTCAACTTGCATATTGTGGGTAAGACTGGTTTTGACAATGTATTTATTTAAATCCTGACAAAAGGCAAACTTAATTCTCTCTGGAGAGGTGGAAGGAGGGCCTAAACTTAGCACCAAATCCCAAAAGCTTTCTAAGATTGGGGTTATTGATAAAATCCAGATTACCTGTGACAACGTGGTTATGAAAGTTATCAAAAAATATTGTACCCTGGTATGAAGAACAATTGCAGCTCAAGTCTAGACAGGTTTTAACATATTTAAAGCTAACTACTGTTTGATGCTTAGAAATGTGGAAGCTGCTATCATTATTATAGAAAAATTTTCTGATTTTGAAATTATCATTGCTTTTATTAAGGTACCTGATGGTAATGTAGTTTTTGGAAGCTGGTTTGGAGGAAATTTTATTTTTAAGAATAAATTTGAGCACATCTAGAACAAGATGAAAGACATGTGAATCTGCTTTACCTTCAAAGGAATTCCAGGTTTCAAAAAAAAAAAAAAAAAAAAAAAAAAAAAAACATTTTAATACAGTGTTTAATTGATTTTAGAAGTGCAACTGTGTTTTTTATGAAATTGGGATGATTCTTGAAGTCCTCGAGAGACTGCTTTAAAACTGAAAAATCTGTAGGACTAGAAGATTTTGCTAGCCTTCTACCCTATTGCCTCTGGAGCAACCCTGGTGGGGGAGTAAGGAAAACAATTCTCTGATAGCAATATAAAAATAAGAGAGTTTGTCATCTGCTAAAGTGGAGTTAAGCCCATATGAGAAAAGTGACTGTTGTTTAAGGATTTCAATGGATTCAGTAGCCAGCCTGTCCTCATGATTTGGAATAATGTGCAGCACTTCAATCTGTATCTTGCCAAAGCCATGTAAGTTGAAATGCTCCAACTCATGAGTAGAAAAATTGGGGGACCTAAGCTGTGAATGGTCTCTGCCAGGCTGGAATTTGCTAACTTGTGACCTGTGCCCATTGATCCTGAGGTGCAGCGGGCTCTTAGATTGACCAACATATACAATACCACATAGAGTACAGGAAAGCTTATAGACTGAATTGTAAACTTTACAGAACTTATTACCTTGCTTTTGTATTTGATTGCAATATAACTCTGGATTGCCTTACAAGTGAGACACCTAATGTCATTTTGATAGTTTATATATATATTCTATTAAGAAGAGACCTAAGCAAAAAAAATATATATATTTTTGACTCATACCAAGTACAACATAGAAAAGGTTGTGTATCTACCGGTGTGAGTAAAAGGAAAAAAGATAAAAAATAAAATAAAACAACTGAATGTAGAAAGTGTCGAGAATACTGAGCCTTGGCTTTATCAAGGACCAGCAAAACTCTGCATTTTCTCACTTCCACAAAGACCTAGTTGGAAATGGGTTTCTGCAAAGTCATAGATGCAAGTAATAAAGCCCACCAAAAATTGTTTTAAAAAATATATATATGTCATGACCTCCACAGAGTTGTATGACCTAGCTTTAGTTAACAATTTAGCTTGCATCCATAACTTTCATGGCCCGACCCATGCTCTTCATCTGTTACTATTAAACAGAAAGAAGATTAAAGAGAACTCAAGTTTTGAGAGTGACATAATAATTAGAAATAATGTTCAGCTATAACGAAATGCCAAGTTCGCCTGAGAGAGAATTTAAACCTGAATAGCAATGCAAAAGTATTCCAAATTCTTACATTGCAATTAAAAAAGGAAATATTAATTATTTAAAACTCAGATTTTTGAAAGAAAACTTGATTCTAAAAACCCCTACTCCACAACTTCTGACAACAGAAAAACGAGAATAAATTAAAGACAATAATTAACTAAAGAAATGCTTTGTGAAAGTTATATGACATAAACAATTAGTTGCAATATGTGCAAAGTATTTCAGCAGTGCTTTTAAGTGCATAATTAAGTAGTTATTAAGAACTTAACTACTTTGAAAATACAGCGCAATGTAAAGGAACTATGCTTGGCCAGCTGCTGGGCCTAAGTTTCCTAAAAAACGCGCAAAGTTACCAAGAAAAGAAAGAGTTAAAACCCGCAAAAAGTTAACAGACTAGCCAGTGCCTAAATGCTAAAAAGCAAAAACAACAGAGAAAAAAGTACAAGAAGTACAAACATTGAACTTATAAAACCTAAAACCCAAAGACAATGAAGAGAGCTTACCTCTTATGCAACTAAACTTTCTCCACACAAGAGGAAACATGGCTGACCTTTTCCCCAAACGTCCCAACACCTCTGCCACTCCCTAGTCGCTGGGGGGCAGTGTGGGTGGGGCTGATGGCCTCCTCACACTGAAAGAAACCAACTCGCGGAGATTTTAACCAGAGAAAAAAATATATAGAAGCTCACTAAGGTGATTTAATACATGCAAAGATTATTAAATACACCACTTGTGTATTTTATAATATTTCTCATGTATTCTGGAGAGTTAATTCTGCTCTTTCTGATCATACAGGTCCACAGTCTTAAGTATATATTTTTTTCTCTGGTTAAAATCTCCGCGAGTTGGTTTCTTTCAGTGTGAGGAGGCCATCAGCCCCACCCACACTGCCCCCCAGCGACTAGGGAGTGGCAGAGGTGTTTGGACGTTTGGGGAAAAGGTCAGCCATGTTTCCTCTTGTGTGGAGGAAGTTTAGTTGCATAAGAGGTAAGCTCTCTTCATTGTCTTTGGGTTTTAGGTTTTATAAGTTCAATGTTTGTACTTCTTGTACTTTTTTCTCTGTTGTTTTTTGCTTTTTAGCATTTAGGCACTGGCTAGTCTGTTAACTTTTTTGCGGGTTTTAACTCTTTCTTTTCTTGGTAACTTTGCGCGTTTTTTAGGAAACTTAGGCCCAGCAGCTGGCCAAGCATAGTTCCTTTACATTGCGCTGTATTTTCAAAGTAGTTAAGTTCTTAATAACTACTTAATTATGCACTTAAAGCACTGCTGAAATACTTTGTACATATTGCAACTAATTGTTTATGTCATATAACTTTCACAAAGCATTTCTTTAGTTAATTATTGTCTTTAATTTATTCTCGTTTTTGTGTTGTCAGAAGTTGTGGAGTAGGGGGTTTTAGAATTAAGTTTTCTTTCAAAAATCTGAGTTTTAAATAATTAATATTTCCTTTTTTAATTGCAATGTAAGAATTTGGAATACTTTTGCATTGCTATTCAGGTTTAAATTCTCTCTCAGGCGAACTTGGCATTTCGTTTATAGCTGAACATTATTTCTAATTATTATGCCACTCTCAAAACTTGAGTTCTCTTTAATCTTCTTCTTTCTGTTTAATAGTAACAGATGAAGAGCATGGGTCGGGCCATGAAAGTTATGGATGCAAGCTAAATTGTTAACTAAAGCTAGGTCATACAACTCTGTGGAGGTCATGACATATATATATTTTTTAAAACAATTTTTGGTGGGCTTTATTACTTGCATCTATGACTTTGCAGAAACCCATTTCCAACTAGGTCTTTGTGGAAGTGAGAAAATGCAGAGTTTTTGCTGGTCCTTGATAAAGCCAAGGCTCAGTATTCTCGACACTTTCTACATTCAGTTGTTTTATTTTATTTTTTATCTTTTCTCCTTTTACTCACACCGGTAGATACATAACCTTTTCTATGTTGTACTTGGTATGAGTCAAATATATATATATATTTTTTGCTTAGGTCTCTTCTTAATAGAATGTGAATTCTGAATTTTCATAACTGCTGCGTTGCGCGTTTTGATCTTCAGGTTATTTTGCAACTTTCGTTTTAAATTCAAAAGTTTTTCCTTAGTTTTCAGCTTTGCTCTTCAGTATATATATATATATATATATATATATATATATTTTCTTTTCAGTTTCATGTATGACCTATCTACCTTATGGTCTTCTTCTGGGTGATTTTCTGTCCCTTGGCATCCAGTCTGATATTTCTGTTGTCCAACTGATGTGTGTGTGTGTGTGTGTGCGCGTGCGCGCATAGACACACACACTTACACTGCCCCATTGGCAGTAAATTTGGTCCTATGCAAGCACCACATTGCAGACCCAACTATAAAGATGCTCTTAAGACTACGATGAGAAAATTGCAAGATTGTAATGCAAAATGTGTTGCCCAACAGAGTAAATTGATTTTCAGTGCAGATGGATAATAAGGTGCCACAGAAGCAATTGCTCTATATGGGACATTTCAGTGGTATTTGAAACTCTTTATTTGAATTTTTTTCTTTTGGTTCTCCCTTTGCATATGAAATAGGCTGAAAAAAAGCTCTTATATGTTGTGTATCTAAGTAGGTGAGCAATTAGGTGTCTCAGTGAGAAATTCCTATGTCCGTGAGATAACACCAAAGGATCTTTTCAGTAGTTCGCAAATCAGGACCTCATCAGAGATGAACAGTTAGATGTTCTCGGTGGTAACAAAGAGACACTATGGATTGCTTTCTGGTTGATAGAAACCATATTCTTGGGACTTAATATAGCAGACATCTGGAAGGAACTTGTGGATAACTTTTCATCATCCTATCAGAAACTGAGCTACAAAATGTCTTTAAAGATGCATTTGTTCTTCCAGATAACTGCTGTGCAGAGCAGGTGAATGAATGTGGGCCGCCCCGGTGGCGCAGTGGTCTAAGCGATGGCCTCTGATCGTTCGTCCGAACGGGGTCCGGGTTCGAATCCTGGTGAGTCATGGATGTTGTGTTTGTCTTACGGCACTGGCTCTCTCCCTTCCCTGGAACCAGTGACCCTAAATTAGGGACGGGCGACTGCTTATAGCCCATTGAGTTGCTCATGGTGGTTGTTAAACCTCCAATCAAAAAAAAAAAAAAAAGAATGAATGTGGTGAACATCTCCCTTGAGATGAATTAGTGGTGAAGAATATTATTGTGCAAATGGAATTCAGTAATGTTAGTAGTCTATTGCCAAATGATAACAAGAGTGCTTTAAGACCTGCATGTGAGTGAGAAGTGGAGGAGCATCATACATTTAATCAAGTGGGATAGTGACTGTATCTTGTGCCATTGATAATGTGTAAAGGATATGTGAAGTATAAAACAACAAGTTTATCTTGGAAGTGCTAATCAGTTCAGTGTTTTCACGACCATTTTTATGTTCAACATTTCAAAATCCACACAGGAAAATTCATTTCATTAAAATGTAAGTCAGATTGTATTTTCGAATGATACCTTTTATCAGTATCACTAAATTTCTCTGAAATTGGACCAGTATGTTGCAGTGGTTGGATTTCCATTAGTGTATATCCCTAGTGTAGTAGTCTCCATAATGGTGGATTGTGACTTTAAAGTATGCAACCCTTGTCATCTGCAAAGATAGAAAGTTTGAGCAACAGATTTATGCTACATCCCCCTGTAAATTGCTGTTGATGTGCAAGTCATTTTGACTCGTTTGTGAATTAAAAATCTGTTGCAGCTGCCGTGCATTAAATGATGCCCTTGCATTTATCACCTGTATGAAAAGGAGACTGCACATTGGTGTATTGCATTTTCATATAACTGTAAGTTTTAAATGTGTGCAATAAATAATTGTATTGTAATTGTATTGTATTGTATTCTCAGAAACTTTTATATATTTGACAAAATAATTTCATAACCTTTTTCCATCTCAGTAGAAATTACCAAAAATACTGAAGCAAAGCATGCATATTTCTGTTACAGATATACTGAAGCAAAGCATGCATTTAGCTTTGTATTAGGAGCACTCCCGTTCTACATATTCAGAAGGATAATGAAGTACCACATGATATCAATGTTACATGCAGCTTCTAAAAGTTGTACTCACCTATCCTCTGTATGTAATCAGTAAACTTTTGACAGTAATGGGGAAACATGGCAACTTAAGCCAATTTTACTGCCACCTCATAATGGGGGGCCCGGAGGGCAGGTGCCAGTATTTTGGAAACATCCGCATTTGTTGGCTGCTTCTGTACTATATACAGTGACGGAAAGTTTGCGCCAATTGCACCGAGCTGCACCAATTTCATTATCTTGCACCAAACTGCTACAAATTACGAAAAAATTTAACATTTTGCGCCACAGCAAAAACTGCTGAGCGAAAAGAAATGTTTTCACGGCAAAAAATGCGGTTTAAACAGCGAATTGTATGACCCTTTTTTAAGGTCTACGCATAATTTGGTTAAATGTGGAATGACGCTTAATCAGCACGTACCCGCTTAATCCCAACATTTCGGAATGTTTTTACATGCCTTCTAATTTGTTGTTTTTTCAGCATAAGTGACGCATAGGTTTCGCAATGCAGGTGGAGCTTATGAAGGAGTTTTGTTGTAATAACGTGGTATGTAGGCGAAATGATGCTGTACGTTATGAAATTGTGATGAAGATTGTTTACAGATGGTTTGGTGGTATTTTGGAGTGTTGTGCAGTTGAGATTGTTTATATGTCGTTTCCTGCTCTTTGGGGTGGTGCAGTTATTTCGTTCTGGGCTTGTTGCACGATTACATAAATGCAGCATAAGGTCCGTCGTTTGCTATTTCGTTGACACAGAGGACGATTGAAAATGGCTTTCCCATGGCAGGATGCAATGGTTCTGTTTCTAAAGGATTCCTATGTATTCAGAGGTGCCAACTTTTACAGATTTTCCGTAGTTTGTACGGATTTTCACTCCATCTTACGATGTTACGGAAGTCACCCAAAAATCTACAGAAAGGCGCACACAATTTTCTATTTTTTACTGTCATTTGGTTGAAAAAATGCACTTTACAGATAGTCCCTATACCCCTTTGATGTTCTGACTTCCCCGCCAACGGAGGCAGAGCTTCTTCTGGTATGTTGTTTGTCATGTGATTCCCCGTACAGCAATTTGAGAGTGTCGTGCGCAACTGCTGAGAGGGAGCTCAGCTCAGCACCTTTTGCAAACTCTTTACATTAATTACATGTGGCTTTGTGCTTGTTTAAAATTTTGGTGACTCTTTCCACTCAACTGTCGGGGCACCCGACATTACGAAATCGCCGAATAGCTCACGTGACGTTGACGTTTCTTTTTCATTGAATAGGCCGGGTGTCACTCGCCACGGCGATGATGCCTCTATATAGCTCACATGTCAGGGCTCGCGACTCATTTCTGTTTTCACTGAATAGAGAAAATGAAACGTTGTCGGGTGTCACTCACCATGCCGATGACGTCTCTATAGCTCGCACGGCGGCGCTCGCGAGGAATTTCTTTTTCGCTGAATATCTCGAGCGTTGGGTATCATTCGCCACGCCTATGACGCTTCTATAGCTTCCATGTCGGGGCTCACGAGAAATTTCTTTTTCACCGAATAGAGAATTAGAAACGTCACCGGTGTGTCAGGTGTCACTCGCCATGCCGATGACGTCTCTATAGCTCGCATGTCGGCGCTCACGAGGAATTTCTTTTTCGCCGAATAGCTTGGGTGTTGTCCACCACGGCTATGACGCCTCTATAGCTCCAATGTCAGGGCTCACGAGACATTTCTTTTTCACTGAATACAGAAAAAGAAACTTCATCGGCGTGTCAGGTGTCACTCGCCATGCCGATGACGTCTCTATAGCTCGCATGTCGGCGCTCGCGAGGATTTCCTTTTTTGATGAATAGCTCGCATGTCGGGGCTTGCGAGGAATTTCTTTTTCACTGAATAGCTTGCATGTTGGGTATCATTCGCCACGCGAGTGGCGCCTCTCTAGCTGTATGTCGAGACTTGCGAGACGTTTCTTTTGCCGAATATGTCGGGTGTCACCCTCCATGCTGATGGCGCCTATATAGCTCGCATGTCGATGCTCGCAAGACATTTCTTTTTCGCCGAATAGGTCGGGTGTCACCCGCCACGCCGTGATGCCTCTATAGCTTGTATGTCGGGGCTGGCTAGCCAAAGCTGAACTTTCACTGCTAAGTTGTGGACTCTACTGCAGAAGAAAGAAAAAGAGTGTTGGGTGAGTATGGGTGAAAAGTTATTTGAGTGGAAAGGGTTAATTTAGATTAAAATGAAATGAAACGTTGAAATGTAGCAATGAAACAGCTATGACAACAAAAAGAACGAAGTCAGATAAAACTTATCGTCAAGTCTATCGTGATATACGTGTATATAGTAAAGAATGGCCTTTTTATGAAACATCTAAAGTTTTGCCTAATCAGGTTTTGTAAGCCATGTGGCTGCGATTTTAGCGTAGAGCATGGCGGCCGTGATGATTGTGGGCATCACGTGGAGAGCAAGAAGCACAAAGATCATGTCAAGAGACTAAATGGAGATGTGAGTAAAATTAATGTAACCAAGAAACTTCTGACAGCTTATAAATAATCCTTGAAAAAATATAAAGAGCTGATTAGTGCTGGAAAATGCAGCAAAATAGGCAAAAAAGAGAAGAAATTGAATGTTTACAAGGTGATTTGAAACGGGAAGAAGCTGAAATTTTGCAGCAGTTGGATTCCTCGTAGAAAATGTTAAACAATGCTGAGATGAACATTGAATGTGGCATAAAAAAAAAAAAGAGGCATAAGTGCAATAGAAAGTAGACAGGTACTATTAAAAGAAGCAAAACAAGACATTGCTAACTATCCTTAAAAAAAAAAATAAAAAAAAATGAGCAATTAAATATTGAGAAAAGCAGCAAAAAATTAAACATTTTTTGTAAAATAAATGATTCTACTGTGTTACAAATTTTTAAAATAAATAAGAATCCTGCCAGGGTTACAAATTTCTTGATCTATTTGAAAACTAAAACCTTTACATGTATGTGTGTGTGTGTGTGTATTTAAATGCAAGATGTTTTAAATTTGAGTACGGTGCATCTAGTTCCAAAACATTTTGTGCTTAAGAGTTTGTTCTATCTGCTAATATTTTACCTGCTCTAAAAATGTTTTCTTACACCAAAAATGTATTTTATCTGCTCCAAAATGCATTTGGTTGCTCCAGAAATGTGTTTCACCTGCTCCAAAAACACATTTTGCAGCTCCAAAAATGTGTTTTACTTGCTCCAAAAATGTATTTTACCTGCTCCAAAAATGTATTTCACCTGCTCCAAAAATGCATTTGCTGCTCCAAAATGTATTTTACCTGTTCCAAAAATGCATTTTGCTGCTCCAAAAATGATTTTGCAACTTTTCATCACTGACTATATCAAGGGTGTATCAGGACTGCAAACATCCAGCACAAGCCCTCACATTGCAAACATCCCCATATGCAAACATCCAGCACAAGCCCTCACATTGGTCAGCCATGTGCGGTTGATCCTAGAGTGAGCATTGGGTGTCCAGGGTGTCCTACTGGTCATAAAAGTCATGAATTCAGAAAAGGCCTATGAAAGTCATGAAAAAGTTACAAATTTTGCTTTGGGGTCATGAATTTCTTTTTATTTTTAATAATTGTTTATTTTCTGGTGACAAAGAAAATCTCCATGCTCACTGACCATATAAGATGTAAATGTGGTTTCCGTCTTATGATTTAAGCATGAAAAAGAAGGGCACTTGTGCGCTCCCACACAAAAAAAACTGTTAAAGCAAAAACGTTTCGGCATACATAGAAATATGTGTGCAAAACTGTGAGATCAATTTAGCAATTTAAATTATTATGCTTATGAAATCATGACATTTTTCAGGTATAAATGTTAATGAAAGTTGTGTTATGAAATCAATTAGTCCCAATGGTCAGCATTTCAACTTACTTTTAGGCACAGTCAAAGTAGGATGAGTCAATTTTTTGTTACCAGCAAAATGGCAAAGGACAGTTTTCACATATAAAAAATAGGGGACTGATTGTCCCCCGTCTTTAATATATACTTACTGTACATATAGGGTGTCCCAAAAGATACCTAACAAGTGTAAACCGATAACACCACAATGGCTGCAGAGAATTTACATAAATTTTAACAGACTACCTTTTCCATCTGTCTAGGGTCCATTGCCAACGTTCCTTGCCCCATGCAAGGTGTAGTTTGCGATAACTGGGCGTCATCATGGGTACCCTCGTTAGTCTCTGGCTGTGGAACCCCAGGTAAAGCAAGTTATGGTGTATAGTGCACGTGGAAATACACTGGCGGAAAGTGAAAAAAGAACACCAAGAAGGAGACGTCTGATACCAACGAAATTTATACAGCATAATAACGGAATACAGAGGATAACGTGATCAAAACATTATGGCAAAATACAGCTGTATTTGCTGGTAAACTGAAAAATAACATTTCCATGTAACATGTTTAGTACGAGGTTGAACCGCCATGAACTGCGTCACACTGTGCAATTCTGGCATGGAGTCTGTCGTACAGATTTTGGATGTAAGTTTGGGGTATTGAGTTCCAAGCATCCTCAACCTGGACGCATAAATCGGGGGTGGTCGTGGCTGGCCGTGGAGACCGGATAAGTCGTCCCATAAAATCCCACACGTGATCAATGAGGGACAAATCCGGTGAACGTGCAGGCCATGGAAGTTGTCTCACACCCTGAAGTGCATGTTGCGTTGCACGTGCCATGTGTGGGCGTTCATTATCTTGCTGGAAAACACCACGATGGACCGACCTTACAAATGGCACAAGGGGCTGAATGATGTTGATGTAGGAGGTGCTGTTTAACGTACCCAGTACAAACACTAGTTGTGTAGGGAGTGATAGCTGATCGCTCCCCACACCAGGAGACCAGGTGTAGGTCCTGTGTGTCGCTGGCGGATGCAAGAAGGGTGGAGACGCTCCCCTGTGCGTCTGCGAACACGCATACGCCCATCGGAGGCTCCCAAGCAGAATCTGCTTTCATCACTGAACACGACAGATCGCCATTGCCTTCTCCAGTGCAGATGTTGGCGACACCACTGCAGCCGTTCCTGACGGTGGGCTGGAGTCAGAGGTACACATGCCAGAGGCACACGTGCACGTAGTCCTGCATCCAGTAGACGGTTGCGGATTGTTCGCACAGTCACCTCAGGTGCAACGGCAGCTCGGATTTGTGTCGCAGTGGATGTTCTGCTTGACAACGCCGCTCTTCTTATGCGTCGATCGGTCCACTCATCAGTCCGTCTGTGACTCCCGGTTCCACATCTTCTCGTGTGGGAATGTTTCTCGGACCATCTACGCCACCATTGTTCCACCACCGATACTTCTCGTCCAATTTGTTCCGCAATACAACGATACGACAACCCGGCCTTGCGGAGTCCGACTAGACGACCTCGCTCAAAGTCCGATAACTGCTGAAATCTTACACGTCTTCCATGTCCAGGCATTGCAGCTTCTTCAGGGTCTTCACACGTGTCCGTACGCTTACGACTGATTACATTCACTTTGCCGTACTCCTTAAATACCACCGACGATAAATTGCTCTTCTTATGCGTCGATCAGTCCACTCATCAGTCCGTCTGTGACTCCCGGTTCCACATCTTCTCGTGTGGGAATGTTCCTCGGACCATCTACGCCACCATCGTTCCACCACCGATACTTCTCATCCAATTCGTTCCGCAATACGACGATACGACCACCCGGCCTTGCGGAGTCCGACTAGACGACCTCGCTCAAAGTCTGATAACTGCTGAAATCGTACACGTCTTCCATGTCCAGGCATTGCAGCTTCTTCAGGGTCTTCACACGTGTCCGTACGCTTACGACTGATTACATTCACTTTGCCGTACTCCTTAAATACCACCGACGATAATTTGCATATAATGCTGTGCTGTGGCGTAAGCGCTCACCAGTTGGTCCCGAAATTAACATCACACCTACGTAAACTCGACTCCAGTAACATATGTAAATTTCATGATCATCCGCCAGTTCCTTCTTGGTGTTCTTTTTCACTTTCTGCCAGTGTAGGTTGAACTGCACCATTGTTGTACTGATGAGTGAGCTGGGTGAGTGTTGCATGTTGTTGCTGGGGTACCAGTCATAACACCTGATGCTCACCTTTAGGATCAACTGCACATGGCTGCCCAATGTGAGCCCTCTGCTGGATGTCTGTGCGTGGTTAATCCAATCCTAGTACACCCTTGATACAGTAGTACGGGAGCAGCCAACAAGTGTGGATGACCAATGTGAGCCCTTCTACTGGATGTCTGTGCATGGTTAATCCAGTCCTGGTACACCCTTGATACAGTAGTACAGGAGCAGCCAACAAGTGTGGTTGACCAATGTGAGTCATTCTGCTGGATGTCTGTGCATGGTTAATCCAGTCCTGGTACACCCTTGATACAGCAGTACGGGAGTAGCCAACAAGTGCGGCTGTTTCCGAAATACTGGCACCTGCCCCCAGGCCTCTACTATCTGGCCATGGACAAATTGGCTTATGTTGCCACGTTTCCCCATTTCTAGCAAACGTTTGCTGATTATGTACAGAGCACCAGGGCCTGTTTTCTGCACGTGCACAGGGCCTCAGAATTTGGGGGCCTCTAAACTACTTCTAAAAACCAAATATATTTTTAAGTCTATTCATGCCAAATTAATGAAAAATGAGACTGCGTTGTTAATGATTATCTGAGACAATATTGCAACGAATTAACAAAGTGAGCACTTCCCTTTCAATCTTCCATGGGCAATTTGTCGTTAGTTTTACCATTATATGAGTCAATTATTGACTTCATCCTGAATTTCGTGAGAGAAATTTTTTGAACTGTTCGAGAAAGAATCCAACCAGTTGTTAGGGAGAGAAATGGATTATGAATCCTCAAGAAGGAAGAAAATACCCAAGAACCAACTTCTAGATGATTCATCAACTCCAGATGCTTTTAATAATAGAGATTCCTTCATCACTCAAACTTTTTAGTTAATATGTGACATTCTTGTTTCACAGTTGCAAACCAGAAAGAAGTTATATGAGGAATTGGACTCTAGATTTGGATTTGTCTACAAGAATGACCTAAGGGATGTGATGGAAGCAGCTGAATTGTTGCAAAAGCAGTATTCAAATGAACTTGAAGAAGACTTTGCTGAAGAGTTCCTTCAGTTTCGAATCCTGATAAAACAATTCATTCACTGAGAGCATAGATCCCCTCACTTGCCTTGGGAAGTTAAGGGACTTGAATTTAGTTCATATTTTTCCCATTGTTGACACATGCCTGAGGAAAGAAGTTATATGAGGAATTGGACTCTAGATTTGGATTTGTCTACAAGAATGACCTAAGGGATGTGATGGAAGCAGCTGAATTGTTGCAAAAGCAGTATTCAAATGAACTTGAAGAAGACTTTGCTGAAGAGTTCCTTCAGTTTCGAATCCTGATAAAACAATTCATTCACTGAGAGCATAGATCCCCTCACTTGCCTTGGGAAGTTAAGGGACTTGAATTTAGTTCATATTTTTCCCATTGTTGACACATGCCTGAGGATTTTTTTTACCAATACCAATTTCCAACTGTTCAAAATAAACACTCGTTTGCGGCTCTGAAAAGAACAAAGCATAAAGTTTGAAAGAAGAGTCAATTGATGCTCTTCATATACTGTCCATTAAAAGTGATGTAACAGCAGATTTAAGTTTTGACGTTATAATTGATGATTTTGCAGCCACAAAAGGTAGAAAAAAAGCCATTTTTTAATGTCCTGCTGCCAATTCAACAGTTAAAAATTATCAAGTATTTTTTAAATATTTTTAATTATACATTTTTAATGGTTTGTTTAAAAATGGGGTGTGACTTATAATCACGCTCCTGTAATAACATGTAGGTATGGTTTGTTTTTCCTTGAGGTCTCATATCATGGGTGAAGCCTACATTCGGAGCAATACGGTATATTATACATGAAAAGCATTTCAGCAAAACATGTAGAATTTACTAAAAATATCTTTATTAATATTAGTTTTGTGAGAACAAAATTTGTGAATCAATATTCATAATTATGTAGGGTTTATTTTCATATAAATGAAAATACAGAAAAAGTTCAAATGACATTACTTTATTTAAATACTTGTAATAATTTACATGGATTGTTGCAATAATTTATCCCACAATGTGTGTTGTCACTTATCAGCTGTAACATTTTGTGAGGGATTACTTCTTACAGCTTAAACTACCATCAGTTCATCACTTCCATTAAATTTATGATAGACTAGAGGTTTCAAATTGTATCTCTGGGAGGATAGTTATTTGTTTTGTAAATGATACCATAAAACAAAGAAAGAATTCCAGAGTAATTAATGTTACAGCTGTAAGCTCTACAGATGCGGAGAAGTACAAGTGGTGTGAATGCTCGTCTATTACAATCCACATTGGCTGTAAAGATGACTAGCATGTGGGATGTATTTTATTGTTTTACTACTAGAAATATTGATTGCAAAAAAAAAATATTTACCAGCAAATATTCTTCTCAACTGATAGCTGATAATTTTAATTGAGGGGGCCCCAGACATAGGATGTGCACAGGGCCTCCGCTGACCTAAATCGGGCCCTGCAGAGGACAGGTGTGCACAATTTATAGTAGCCTCGTGTGATGTTGATATCACATGGTACTTCACTATCACTCCGGATATGTAAAAAAAAATCTTCTAATTCTAACACTGCACTTGAGTATGCAAAGCTAACTCAGTGCAGTGTTAGAAATAGAAATAAATCTTCTACTGGCCTAGCGGACCACTGGAATTTGAAAATCACTGGTCCACCAAAATGCCCAGTGGTCTGGAAAAAAAAAAAAAAAAATTAAGGCATTTACAATATATGTAGAAAATAATGTATCGTTTCAATCGAGTTATCTCCAATATTCGTTTTTAAACCTATCATTAGTTTGTAGCCTAAAAAGAAAACCATATAGCATAGCAAGGTAAAAGAAATAGAAATTCATTTTCTAACTTGTGACAAATTGGGAAGAAAAACAGCAAAACTTACTGGCCATCCGGGCCAGCAAAATCAATAGTTCAGTAGTCCGATTGAAGTTTACTGGCCAATGGGCAGTGGACCACTGGGTAATTCGAACACTGCAGTGTATATATATATATATATATATCGAGAAAGAAAGAAAGAGGGATTTTAAAAATGGTTATGAAAATTGTTAATTGATCATAAAATTGCATTTCTCAAATTTGGTAGACACCCTCATGACTGGTATCTTAGTAATGATGAGCAACAGTCACCCAGCTCACCCACCAGTGCAAAAGTGGTGCAGTTTGACATATTTCCACATGCACTGTGCATCATACCTTGCTTCACCTGGTGTTCCACAACCTGAGACCAACAAGGGTACCCATGGTGAACCCTAGTCATTGTAAACAATGCCTTGCATGGGCCAAGGAACATGGACAATGGACTCTCAACAGATGGAAGAAAGTTGTCTGGAGTGATGAGTCCTGTTTCCTGCTGCACCATGTGTAAGGCCGGGTTTGCATGTGGCATAAACAGCATGAAGCCCTATTCCCTGTTTGTATAGTTGAAGTTCAACAGGCTGGTGGAGGTGGTGGTCTGCTCTGGAGAGCGTTTTACTGGCAAGGCCTTGGTCCATTGGTTATCATCCCACAAACACTGAATGGTAGATGCTATGGGGACCACCTGTTTGCCAACCATCTCCATTCATATCTGTAGAAGGTTTACCCATACCATGGTACCATCTTTCAACAGAACAATACACTGTGTCATCCAGCTTGTATTACTACCGAGTGGTTGGTGGAACATGACAAAGAATTCTCTGCATTGTCTTGGCTCCCAAACCTCCCTAATTATAGCACAATTGAATATTTGTGGGATATGCTAAAACGGGGTGTGAGAACTTCTGATCTTCCTCCATGGAATGAGCATGAACTGACGGTAATGCTGCAGCGAACATGAATCAAGTTATGCACACAGGATGTTCGGCATCTTTTAGAACCTGTTCCCAAGCATCTGTCAGCTGTGATTGCACAGAAAGGTAGATCAAAGTGTTATTAGATAGGTGTTCCTAATGCAAAGATAACTCAATGTATGTAGATATTTGTAAATATCTTCCAGTGGTTGCTCTGGCTTTTTTCAAGTTTTTGGCAACCCATTCACCATATTTAATTTTTTCACCGAAGTGTTATAATAGTACAAAAAGGTTATTGCCAATATTTTCGCCAACACATTTTTTCCCCAGCCAAAACGTTTCTTTTTCGCAAATTGCTAAAAGCAGCACGTCCCTTCTTGTATTCCACAGATGTTTTATTTTATGCTCAATGCATTGTAATTGAAGTTTATTTGTGTAATGACAATGTATGTTCTATAATGATGACTTTTAAGTTACTGCTGCTATATTTATTTGCTGAAGCCATGACAGCATTAATAGCTGTTTATGTGCACTTTCTTTTGAATCAGATTATCATCCTTAATGGTCATTAGGTTAGGAGATGGAACCAATCCATCTAGAGATAATCTTCTTCTTCATGAAGATGAATATTCAGAGCTGTCTGAAGAGGATTCTGACAATGAATGGAGCAAAAAAGATACATGGAACAGCCATGTAAGTTTTTATGCATCTATGTGCACCTAATTTGTAAAATTCTCGTGAAATGTATGGCTGTGTTTTATGTGTTAACTTTCAAACTGAAGCAGGCTGTCATGTTATAATTTCTCTTGACCTTTGTTTATTAGGAAGATCAGCTGAGCTTTTGCTCACCTCCATGCAACATGGCAAAAAATGCATTTAAGTAGTTCCTTTTTCTTATGTAGGTAAAGTAGAAATAAATGACATTTTAAATTATGTTTGTTGACTTCCACTCAAATTCATGTATTTGAATTTTTGTTTTGTATTGTTCTAGTGGTTGATAACTGTACAATAGCAAATGCTGCGTGATATTATTCTTATAAAAACAGAACTTCAGGCATATTATCTTTAAAGCTTTGTTTAAATTGTCGTACTCTCTTTTTGAGTTCTGGTATGTGTAATGAAACTTATTACTTTAAAGTATGAACTGATATAGTTAAATTAAGTACACGCAGCTTTAAGAAATTAAGAGATGTTCTTATTAGCTGTAGAGATAATCTTCTGCTTCATTAAGAAGCTTTTGCTTATGTCAGAAGTTTATTATGAGCAATTATAAAGCAGAATGTGTGGTAGTAGCTTACATTGTCATAGAGAAAAACAACTCGATATTGAACTGTATTTTGAAGGTCATGAGACCTTCATGAATAATGTAAGAAGAGTTATTTCATGAAAAACAAGCACATAATCTTCCTGTTGACCACAGTTTGTGTTAAAAAATTTTCAATGGGACCAAAAGCTTCTCTACTAAAACTTTGTAACTAGTTAATCATTTATGAAGACAGGCTGTTATTTTGCTTCTCTTTGATCTCTCATCTTGTAAGTACAATGATCAGGCTTAGGAATTAATGTATTAAAAACTTTTAATACTTTTTTTAGTGTATTAAAAATTTAATGCCATAAATGGATAAATATGTATGTGCATATACATATTTATCCATTTATAGTACAGTTTGTATTTGTAAATAAAATGAAATTTGTTCTCCAGAATCATTAAAATGTATTAGATAAATAAGGAAACATGTGCATACTTAATGATTAAATAATTATATGTATTTAAAATTATTTGTAAAACAAATGATTAATTTTTAGTTCTTAAAAAACAAAAAAAATAAGTTCAGATTTACTAGATGTGTTTCAAGAAAGTCATGCACATATTAACTGACTTTGTTTTCAAAAATAATTGTGCATGTATTTTGTATACACTCATATATTCATACAGCATTGCAAATGTCAAAAAAGTCACATAGCTGCTTAATTATTAACATGCTATTTAGACAATCTACATTTTGAGGTTACTCACCTTTATCCCAAATATCCTTTAGTAGGTTTTAATCTCTTACACACGTTTCCAACACATAATTTTCAGTAGTCACATTGTGGTACACAAGACCGTTTTTTAGGCATGTTATCACTCAGGGTAGGGTAGGGTGAGGTGGACGGATCCAACACTCTCATTCGAGTAAGAGAATACGTACTTTGCGCCTGATATTTTTCCAAAATGGCGCCTTTAGAACACGGAGAAATCGTAGGTTTTCAAACCAAATTCAAACGCGTCTAACTCGGAAACGGGCGTTTTTAGGTCTGTGAAAATTTACACAGATGTTCTCCTGTTGATAATAAAACAGGGATTTAATTTTCAGAATTTTAAAAAAGGGCTTTTTTGAGAAAATCGTTGGCAAAGTTGGAGATTTTTCAAAATCGGCTGTTTTTAACACTGCGGAAACTAGCAGTTTCACAGACACATAAAAAGTTGCAAGTAAAGTGCAGATTTGTATGTCTTTAACAAAAAACAAGTATAGAAAAAAAAACTCCATTTGAACCAGTTAAAAAAAATCTCAAAAATTTTAATTTTTTAAAGTTTGCGATTTTTTTTAATTTTAATCATACGATGTGTAAAAAATATCAGCATCAAATATTATTATATGTTACATGTACACAATGTAATAAAAAATACCAGAACAAAATATCTTTTTTAATTCTGCTGCAATGACTCGCTGAAGTTAGGAAAAATAACCGTTTTTTAGAGAGCTTGTTTGACGGTGGAAGATTTGAAGCCCTCTGTCTCGAAGGGAAAAATTTTTTCTTGCCGAAAGAAAAATATGGGTCTCCTTATTTTAATCAAGGAACACCTCCTTAATTAATTTTTTTAGAGAAATCTGAGACCGTGATGGTACGACCCTGCCAGAGTTGAAATGGAATCCCTCTCTTGTTACCAGCCAACTAAGTTGAAACATTTTTGAAAGGTACCTAGCTTTGAGACACCTCACCACCACGTGAGGGGTGGGGGTGGGGGTGTCAAAACTCCGCTGGTTGGTCTCCCATCAATCCAGGATTATCTTCTAAGGGAACAGAAGACATGGGCAGTGCATGGTTTATCGTGGCCCAGGTGGAAATCACTACGAACACAATCCCCCCCCCCCCACACACACACACACTCTTTAAAAAAATTGAAATCTTTGAATATATTTTAAATAGATAAAAATATTTACACCATTATAAGCGCATAAGTTGTATATGTATTCTACTTGTAAAATCAGCTGATTGAACAGGAAATATACTCAACTTACATTTTATGAATAAGCATGCATACGCGTATGTGTTAATTGTTATTTATTTAGTAGATTAGACAATTGCCATTACGTTTCGGAGAGGAGGTATGCAGAGTTCGGGTAGCGACCAGTGCTATCAACCCAGCAGCTAGGTCAAGAGCATTGCACCTTCTCCCCCGTTCGCAGAGGACAAAACTCTCCTGAGCGAATATTTTACTAATACGAAAAACTGAGAAATTAATTTTAGCAAGTATAACAAAACAGCAACTGCTCTTCTGACAGTAGCCTACAATTAGCAACTCCCAGAAAAACTCGAGGGTGTTTAGCCATCAAAAATTAACTTACAGTACACGTACCTGCACTCTTTTTCTTAAAATTATTTCACAACAGTTTTCTACTCTTTCATAGTCTTTTCTTACGCGGTGTTTAAGTATATACGTAAACAAACAAACAACTGCTGCTGTCTTTCGCAACTCAACTTTGTTAGTGGAGCAGCAAGAATTTTCTTTATGTATTTGTCCCCCCCCCCCCCCGACATTTTTATAGGCATGTCATCACTCGGGGAAAGGTGAGGCGGACGTATCCAACCAGGGCCAGCTGACCCAATGCTCTTATTCCATCATTCGGGCAAAGAATATCTAACGCTTTGATTCGGGTAAGAGAATGCGTACTTTGCACCTGAGATTTTTCCAAAATGGCACCTTTAGAACACGGAAAATCGTAGGCTTTCAAACCGAATTCAAACGCGTCTAACTCGGAAACGGGCGGTTTTAGGTCCGTGAAAATTTGCACAGATATTCTCCTGTTGATAATAAAACATGGATTTAATTTTCAGAATTTTAAAAAATGGCCTTTTTGAGAAAATCATTGGCAAAGTTAGAGATTTTTCAAAATCGTCTGTTTTTAACGCTGCCAAAACGCAGAAACTAGCAGTTTCACAAACACACAAAAAATTACAAATAAAGTGCACATTTGTATGTCTTTAACGAAAAAAAAAAAACGAATATAGAAAAAACTCCATCCAAACCTGTTTAAAAAAAACTTAAAAAATTCAATTTTTTTCAAAAATCACAAAGTTTAGATTTTTTTAATTTTAATCATACGATGTGTAGCAAATATTAGCACCATATATTATTATATGTTATACACACAATGTAAAAAAAAATACAAGAACACGATATCTTTTTTAACTCTGCTGCAAAGACTCGCTGAAGTTAGGAAAAATAACCATTTTCTAGAGAGCTTGTTTGACGGTGCAAGATTTGAAACCCTCTATCCCAAAGGGAAAAATTTTTCTTGCCGAAAGAAAAAATATGGGTCTCCTTATTTTAGTCAAGGAACACCCCTTAATTTTTTTAGAGAAATCTGAGACCATGATGGTACGACCCTGCCTGAGTTGAAATGGAACCCATCCTTTTACCTTTTGAATTCATTTATGTTGAAGACTCCTTTAGGTATAGTCACTTTCTCAAGTTACGCATAGATTTTCCACTAGGGGGCGTAAAAGCGAATTGTGTTTTCCCCAATATCTCTGCTTCTAGAACTCCAATTTGAAAAATTCTTACTGCAGCAGATACAGCTCCTGATCAGAAGTTTCTTGCGTATAATTTCTAATTTTTTGTAAAAAAGGGTTTGGCCACCCGGGGACTTAAGTGTTAATATCTGCTTCTGTTGTATTTGCAGCAAAATCTGAGCTTCTAAAAACTCGATCAAAATTTTTTTTCATGGACCGATACCGCTTACCTCGGAAAACCTTTGCAGTATACTTTCTTCTTAAAATAATGCATAGTTTTTCCTCCAGGGGCAAAGATGCATATCTTATTTTTGTCAATATCTCTGCTTCTAAGTGTCCAATTTCAAAAATTATTTTTTTTTTAGTTTGGAGAGCATTTCCGGTGCAAAGTGTTTCTCATATAGTTTCAAAATTTTCAGGTTATGCATAGATCTTCCACTAGGGTCCGTAAAGGTAACTGGCATTTCCCCCGATATCTCTGCTTCTAAAACTCTGATTTGAAAAATTCTTTCTGCACCGGATACAGCTCCTGATGGAAAATGCTTTGCATATATAATTTCTAATATTTGGTTAAGAATGTGGTTTGGCCACCAGGGTGCAAAAGTGTTAATTTCTGTTTTAGATGTATTTATAGCTAAATATGAACTCCTGAAAATTCGATGGAAAAAATTCTTTTGTGGACCGATACTGCTCACACTGAAAAACCTTTTGAGAATACTTTGTTAAAATCGGTCTCGTTCATTTCGTCGACACTCACTTCGTTGACATTATATACGCAAGCAGTCGATTCCTCAAAATTTCCTTAAAATCTACAGTTTTCAATTTAAAACCCAAATTTTTTATACTATCTCATTGCACTCTAACTTAGACCGTACTCGGTTTTTGGAAGGTCAAGGCCCAGGGACAAAAGGGCCCCATACAACATTTTCGTAAAATCTACAGTTTTCAATTTAGAATCACCAAATTTGGTATACTATCTCATGATACTCTAACTTAAACCGTACACGGTATTTGGAAGGGGTCAGGGCCCGGGGTCAAGGGGCCCCATACAACATTTTTGTAAAATCTACAGTTTTCAATTTAGAACCACCAAATTTGGTTTACTATCTCATGGTACTCTAACTTAGCTCACAGGTAGGGTATTGGAGTGCGGAATTGTGTTGCAGTTCTTAAGTAAAAAATGGAAATTTTTGAGAAAATTTTGTATGGGGCTCCTTTTACCCCGGGCCCCGACCCCTTCCAAAAACCGTGTACTGTCTAAGTTAGAGTACCGTGAGATAGTATACCAAATTTAGTGGTTCTAAATTGAAAACTGTAGATTTTACAAAAATTTTGTATGGGGCCCAATTAATCCCAGGCCCCGACCCCTTCCATCTATGGTCTAAGTTGGTGTAAGGGCATAATGAGATACTATACCAAATTTGGTGGTTCTGAATTGAAAACTGTAGATTTTACGAAAACGTTGTATGGGGCCCCCTTGACCCAGGGCCCCAACCTCTTCCGTCTATAGTCTAAGTTGGTGTACGAGTACAGTGAGATAGATACCAAATTTGGTGGTTCTAAATCGAAAACTGTAGATTTTACAAACATGTTGTATCAGGACTCCTTGACCCCGGGCTCCGACCCCTTCCAAAAACCGTGCACAGTCTAATTTAGAGTACAATGAGATAGTATAAAAAATTTGGTGGTTCTAAATTGTAAACTGTAGATTTTACGAAAATTTTGTACGGGGTCCCCTTCACCTCGGGCCCGACCTCTTCCAAAAACCGTCTACGATCTAAGTTTCAGTACCATGAGATAGTATACTAAATTTGGTGGTTCTTAACTTTTTTCGGTTTTTTAGGAATCGATTGTTTGCATATACTGCATAGTGTCGACGAATTGAGTGTCGACGAAATTTACCTGTCGACGAAATGAGTTTTCGACGAAGTGAACCAGACTCGTTAAATCAATGCGTGGTTTTTCTGCCAGGGGCGTAGATGCATATCTTATTTTTGTCAATTTCTCTGCTTCTAAGAGTTCGATTTGAAAAATTCTTTCTTGTTTGGAGAGTGTTTCCACTGCAAAATGTTTCTCATATAATTTCAAATTTTTCTTAATGCACAAGTCTGCCACCAGACGGCATAAGATCACATTTCTGTTTTCAGCAATATCTGTGGGACGAAAATCCCGATTGGAAAACTTCTTTCTTTGTTCATACTACTAACTATGCAAACTCTGTGTGCATATTTTCTTCCCAAAATAATGCACAATTTTTCTGCTAGGAGGCACAAATGCCAGATTTTCTCAATATCTCTGCTTCTACATGTGCGATTAAAAAATTTCTTTTAACACCAGATGCCATTTACCTTTTAGAATACTTTAGGCTAGTATATGAGGAGTTTTCTAAGAGTTCGATTTGAAAAATTCTTTCTTGTTTGGTGAGTGTTTCCACTGCAAAATGTTTCTCATATAATTTCAAATTTTTCTTAATGCACAAGTCTGCCACCAGACGGCATAAGATCACATTTCTGTTTTCAGCAATATCTGTGGGATGAAAATCCCGATTGGAAAACTTCTTTCTTTGTTCATACTACTAACTATTCAAACTCTGTGTGCATATTTTCTTCCCAAAATAATGCACAATTTTTCTGCTAGGAGGCACAAATGCCAGATTTTCTCAATATCTCTGCTTCTACATGTGCGATTAAAAAAATTCTTTTAACACCAGATGCCATTTACCTTTTAGAATATTTTAGGCTAGTATATGAGGAGTTTTGTAGTTCACAGTTCTGTCGGTTGGTGGTGTTTGTCTACTTCAGTTTGCAGCTGTATCACCACTTTTGGAAATGCTATTGAGAAATTTCTTCTTTGCCATTTGCTGCAATAGAGATGTGGAGCATTATCCTCTTTAAATAATGCATACAGTCGAAACCTTTTTTCTTACCATCTCTGCTTCCAGGAGACATATTTGAAAAGTTATTTTTCCTTGGCATAGCCTTTTCAACGAAGAATATCTTTCGCCTGTTTTCAACTTTTCCGTTATGGAAAATTCTTCCTCTAGCAGACATAGACTTATATCATGCATGTTCCCTTCTATATTTCTTCTTTTAACTGTTTGATTTGAAAATCTCTTTGCCTCTGATACCTTCTTTGTGCTATGAGACACTTTTTGTACGTCATTTGCTAATTTTTGTAACAGGCATTTTAACTGCTGCAATGGTGGCTCGTGGCTGGAAAAATAGGTGAAGATGTACAAGAGCAGTATGAAAAGATATGTACTGTCTACAATGAAAATCACGTAATGAGAACTTACCTATTTTTTGTATAATAAATCAATTTTTCTTCCTTTTAAAGCTGCAAATTTGTCGATTATATCGTCATTCGATGGTTGTTTCTTCGTGAGCATCAATAAAATGTCTTCCTGAATAGAAATACAGGGATCGCATTCCTCCTAAAATTCCTAATATTTTGTGACCCTCCTTAAATTCCTAAAATTATACCTAAAATTTGCTATTCATCCTAAAATTTTCGTAAGCTTATTTATTAAAAACACAACCGTTATTAACGCCAATAAATTTACCATTACGCAGGGTGCGCACGCGTGCTTGAAAACCTGGAAAGTCCTGGAAAATCATGATTACGTTTTCAAGGCCTGGAATATCCTGGAAAAACGGTGTTTTTTTAATGCCGTCTTGAAAAGCCTTGAAATTTGAAATTAGTGCTTAAAAAATGCCCTTTTAGGAAATCGTGTTACTGTTACCCCTTCATTTTTTAAAGTTCCTTTTCTCTGTTCTCAAAGAAACCACCGGCAGCGGTTTCCGATGTGCACCAAATCCTAATTTGGCTGGGGGGAAAAAAAGAAAAAAAAAAAGGCACTACTTCCAGTGCAATAAAATTGGATGATTACTAGTAGGTCGAAGGGGAGCTTGATGTCCATCCGACAATTGAGAACAGAAGGGGAAAGAAGAGGCATTTAGCATTTGCAGGGGGTCGCATATGTACCAAGTCAGCTGGCATCCACCAGTGAGGAGTATGCCTGAACAACACATTCATCTTCTTCTTGTTTATGTGCATGCCACCCTCCCTCCCCTCAAGAGACTTCCACTACTTATGATAAAAAATAAGAAAACTATCTTTGCGAATTTTTCACGAAAGTGGCTGAAATTTTTACATTCACTGTAATTGGATTACAGAAGCTCACTTCCAAAATTCCAGTTGAATCGGTTTAAAACTTTAAAAGTTAGCATTGATAATTTTTATTATGGACAAGTATGTGTGCCTCTTTGGACAGAGTGAGCCTCCAGCAGAAAGGGTGTTACCATAGCAACGGTTGATTGACATCTGGGAGCGCTGATCTGAAGCCTTTGGTTGGGAAGAAAGCAAACACCTGTTTATCACTTCCACAGCACAAAAGGACTAGGAGAATATTTTCAGAAATCCATTTTTCTGAATTTTGAAAATAACACAGTAAAGTTTTTACAGTAGTTAAGATACATCACAATAAAGTTCTAGTGCAAATTTCGCCAAATTCCGTTAGGAACTTTAGCAGATGCAAAAAAAAAAAAAAAAAAAAAAACGTTGCATAATCGGATTGAAAAAAAGAAACAGTAATTATAAATTACGGGAAAAGCAAGTGAATTATTATTTTTAGATGCCATGGTTTATTTAAACAGAGTGATCCTTAAATTTTTTTTCTGTGATGATATGGACTCTACTTGAATTACAAACACGTTTTTGTTCAGACGTCTGAGTTACTGTTTTAATAAAAAAATCATCTATAATTAAAAAGTTTTCAATGGATTTAAGCAATATTCAGCAGATAAACAAACGTATTTTAGTAAATTGCAACATCATGACGTAAATTTGGTAATTTAATTTTGTCGAAAATTTGGGAGCATTTTTTTTTTACAGTTTCTATTATAGTTAAAGTGAAGGAGGAAGGGTGCAACTTGACAGTTCAGTGAGCTGCAGGTGGTGATTTATGGCGATGTGCCAAATGAAAAGAAGCCATTCCCATCAGGTAATTCCAAAGGTTGTGTTGTGTGGACGCGTCCTCCTGCTGTTTGATCTTAATTGGAATGTTTTTGTGCATGGGGGGGTCGAGAGAAATATCCGTTTCAGCTTTACAGCTTTCACGGCTCTTTTTTTTTTTTTTCTTGGTAATAAATAAAAATCATAGTTGCTGCATTCACCATTGATCCATGTTTGCATTTCTTGAATATAAACAGCAGACAATCAGAAACATAGTGTTGGGCGGGTCTTGATGATCTTCATTTTGCATATGCTGAATTCAGTTCTGTGGGAATAAGGAATGACTTATACTGTGAATATATACAAAACTACATATTTTTGAGCTGAAAAAATAGGTCTACTTGTACACAGTAGCTAAAGTGTGAACTCAGATGAAGACAATCAGACATACGGACGTCTGATTCCATAAAAAAAAATCAACATAGTTTTTTTATTTACACTACAGGTAAAAAAGCAAAAACATGTTTTTAAACGTTATAAAGGAAAACGGATTTTTGAAACGCATGACTTGATGATCTTAATTTCTGAAAGTTTCTTTTTTCCACATCCTTTTTTTTTCAATTACAATACACTGTAACAGGATACTGTGTGTTATATCACTTAGAGATATGGCAGATTTTCGGTTGCTGATATCCGCGATCGTAAGCGGTAGTTGCATTGCGATTGTTGATGATGACAAGATAAATACTGGAGTGATGTAAAATGTTGCATAAACTAAAAAAATAAAAATAATAAAGCCCCCCCCCGAACTTTTATGCGGTCATCATAGCTGATCAACCATTTCATTCCATGAACATCAGCACATTTCAATCATTTGAACATTGGGGGTATCTGAAGGAATTCAGCCGTGCTTAAGCGCCCTAGCGCAACGAAAACATGCTAATTTTGGACAGTTCTATTCCCTTCCCCTCTACCATTCCTAATAATTGAGAGTGCATACATTGAGAGTGTTTCAAATATTCTATTTATGAGCTAGTTTTCGCGCTGTTTGTTATGCTTTTATTTTCGAAGAAAGAGAGGGAAAATAAGGGAAAGCAGCTAGAGAAAAAAAGAAAAGCTGAGTTTGATGACAAAATAAAAGAAAATGATGCAGAAATAAATAGGCTTAAAAAAGATAAAGAAGCCTCCCTAGCAGTAATTCAAGAGGGAACAGAAAGAATGAGAAAAGCTGTAGAAAAACAAAATACTGTTGAAATAGCAGTTGCCTCTAACTTGATCATACAAGGTTCAGCTGAAATAAAGAAAACTGAAAGTAAATTAGTTGTGGTGGAAGCAGAAAAAGATAGGCTAATCAGGAAAAGGTTAAAACAATAATATGAAAAAAGTAATTCAGTGAACAATTGTACATAGTTCTTGGTTTTCAATTACCTTTTTAGGATATTATAGTTTAATGTTAAACCTGAAAACTTTACTGTGAAAATCGTGAATTGCTTCTGGTTCAACAGCATATTAATGTTCAAAGTGAAACTTGAATGTGGTAAATATACTTGAATATGATAATAACACGTGAAAAGATAAGAACTGAACATTAGAAGTAACTCATACTTAAACTTTAGACATTAGACGTTATGCAAAAAATTTGGGTGTGAACTTCGACCATATATACTAATGGACTGCGCATTGGCAATAGCTGCATCAAAGCCGCCATGGCTCAAACATTGGGCACGTCATCATCAGACTCCAAATTTCGTGTACAAATGCTGTTATGATTACTAATTTACGCTGCAGAACTTCAGTGTTTTCGGTGTATTATGTGAATGCACCTCATATATAATGAAAACTCTTCAGGTAAGTTTACTTATGAGCTATATACATGCATGATCGTGTTGTTTACATTTTGTGATTTATAATGTGATGAACATTTGCGAAGAATTTGGAACATGCATACCATTTTTTTTTCTTAAGTTACTATATTTTTATATCAATAGCTGCAAGTTTCTGGTTAAGTAATTGAACTTTATTGACTTAGGTATTTAATTCGTTTCTTACCCATGAAAAATCATAGAACTTTCTTTACTATATCGGTCAGAGCAACCATAAGCACAGCAGGTGTAACCCATCTTTTTGACTGTTGTCATGTGATTTTATGTTGGAGCCAGAAATTTTGATGTCATGCGCAGTCTATCAGTATATATGGTTGAAGGGTGTGAAGCAAACTCTTTACAATGTATACAAAGTTGTTTTACTAGATGTATACAAATATACATCTAGTTTTTATTGAAATACACTCCTAAAATTTTCCTAAAATTTTTCTAAAAATTCCTAAAATTCTTACCTAAAATTTTCCAGAAGTATGCTATGATCCCTGGAAATATTTACCAAAGAAGCAAGTATATCTTGGGAACTAGTGTTTCTTGAGCAAGTTTGTATTCTTTCAAGAAAACTTCTTTCCACTGACACACTTGTAGATGGAATTGTTGAAATGAGTGAAACCAATTTAGAATCTTTTGTGAAAATGTCTTTGTCTCCGTGAAACACTCGAAGAAGTTCTTGAGTCAATATATTCCTTAATTTTTCATCGGCATATACAAGACTCAGTTAATTTTTAAGGCGCTGGTGTTTAGTAAATATGTTTCTGTAAAAATGTTGATTTTCAAAAGCGCGAGAGGGAAAGCATGCATTAAATTATTCGAAATTAGTTGTGTCAGCAAGTCAGACAAATTGAAGTTTCTTACAGTCTTGAAATCTTATATCCAATTCCATAAGAATGTGGTCCAAAATTTCAAAATACAATTGTTTATAATTTTGAAAAATTGTTTCCTGTGTAAGAGCAGCATATTCCTGTGCTGATTTCTGTAATTTTGCTAGCTTTTCCAAACTGTGTCTCAAATACCTCATCGTTCCTTTTATGGCTCAAAATTTCACTAGTTTTTTTTTTAATTTGAGTTACACAGTAGTTTATGTTCAGTGAGTTTTTCTTCAAAAGTTCGAATAATAGATCGGTGGAGCCAAAAATGTAAATTCAAAAGTGTTCATATCATTCAAAAAACCCCTTGGCAAGATGAATTGTTTTTTTGTCTGATTGTTCGCTATTCGTCAGAAATACGAACACTTTCTTCAATTTATTCCAATCTTCAACAATTACACTTACTAATTTCGAAGTGGAGGACCATCGAGTTTCTGTTATTGTTGGTATGCGTCTTGCGGTTGTTGATGTAAGTGTATAAGACTGATTCGCAGAATGGTGAAAAACGAAGCAATTCCTCTGAGGCTTGTAAAAAGTATTCGACACTTAGAAATTTTAGAAAAACTCTGCTGTAATACAAGATTCAAACGATGAACGAAGCAATGAACAAAATCAGCTTGATAAGCTTTACCCTTGACTTTTTTTTCTGTAGCCCATTTAAGTGTCCAAACATTATCCCCATCATAATGTTGTCCTATTTATTTGCGTTGGTAATCAAACTGTTCCAAAATTTTGTCTAGCGTTTTGTATAAAGCTCCTGACGGTCTATCTTTACTCACATCATGGAAACCCAAAAATCCCTCAACCAATACACCTTCCAAATCAACAATAAAAAATTATTTAATTTTTCACGTGATTGTTTATATATTCAGGAATACATTCAATTAGTTCATTCTGAATAGTTTTCGAGTTCCCAGTGAATACATTTTTTATCCTTTTGTATTGATTTTGAATTTCTAAAGGACTTCTTCTTCATATCAACAATGAAAGTAATTCAATGAAATTTCCACGATTTATCGAGTCCATGCTTTCGTCATGGCCACGGAATGCTAGTTCTTGTTTGCTCAAATACAGTATAGACTAATGCTGCATCAATCACTGTCTGCAAGAAAAGTCTATTTAAGCGAACGTTTTCGTTAAAATGCATTTTCAGAAGCCTAGCATTTCTTCTTCAGGGCATCGGCAATGTGTTTTGATTTTTTTCAAAATTCCTTAACATTAATTCGCATTTCAGGTGTTCGCTAGAATCACGATGTTCATGAAGTGACCGTGTTATGCTTAATAAATCTGAGAATCCGTCTTTATGCCACGCTGAATGTTTATTACTAAAAAGTAGGCAGGGCACACAAAAAAATTAACGCAGAAGTGCTGCAAATCCATTTATATTCAGTAAAACAATAAGTTTTAATAATAATATTATTAGATTTACCGCTCTTCTTGATTTCTTTCTTGGCAGCTATTGCCAGTGAATCCGTCGGTCATCCTTGAAGCAAAATGTCTCTTTTATCTTCTTTCCACCGATTAAATTGAGTTCGCAATAAATTACAATGTCGTCCTCAGGATGCATACTGAAAACTATTACTATCAGTTAAATTGTACACAAACCTAAAATATTAGCTAAACCTTTCAACAAATAATCACAAAACACGAAAGAACAAATTCCTTTTGGAAAATAATGTACCACAGCACCACAAGGAAAAAGCCCTAGTAGATTGCAAGGTACCCTGGTAGTCCGCCCGCTCCACCGTGATCTCTCACGACTTCACGCTCAAAAACTGAGAGATGCAGAGCTAAGGTGCCTGAAGCTAAAACACTTCACTTGAGCGAGCAGATTGGGGAGAGTGACGTCACGGTTACCATGACAACTCGGCCAAAAATGCAGACTTCCAAGCATTCTCATTTCGGCTCTTCCCTTGCATTGTTTTGTGTATAAGGTTTGTTTTCCGTATTGAGCACATCATGTGAATTAATATCTATTCAAAATTTTGAGTATTTTGGAACTGAATAAAGGTGAAAAAGAATATATTATAAAAAATTACTGAATAAAACTTTATTTTAAGTAAATTAGGTGAAGAGGCACTTCACCTACTTCACCTGCAAAGCTGCCACTGAACTGCTGGTGGAACTAAGTAGCTGTTTTTGTTTCTAGATGTTTTATCAATTGTAGAAACTGGTTGTTTGTTTTCCAAACCGGTTCCATTGATTTTAAATAGCTTTAATAAATTTAATTCACATCAGAATGAATTCAAAAGACGTGCTCATTACAACCAAAAATTCGGTGTCATCTTTCTTGTTACTAGGTAAAAATGGCATTAACGTCATGGAATGTGAGGGTATCTTGTTCCGAGTGAGTTGTATCAGTTGGTGACAATTCTATTTCTGCTCTGTGTATAAAGCACCACCAAATCATCAAGTTGTAGCAGATTTCTGTATGCCATGCATTTTTTTTTTCCAGCAGACCCTGTAATTTCAGGTTTACAACTTTACAGTAACCAACTTTTAAATCATTCACTGTATCCAATGTTCAGAATTCTTAGCATTGTATTTTGGGTGAATGTATTGTTATGAAAGCGACCTTTTGGGAGAGCAAATTGGTTTGTAAATGTTTTCAGAAATTTTAGTTCTAAATTGGAAACAATGAATGTTACTTATCTTAGCAATGGGAAAAGCTTTGCATGAAACCATTAACACAGTGAAAATGTCTGTAAAGAAAAACCTTTCCCAATTGCAAAAGGATCAAGTCACCTTGTTGCTACAGCAGATAGAATTTTTTTTTTTTTTTCTGCTTTGTAGCTAAAAGCATTGGGTAATTACAGTAAATTATGTGGAATTTTTAACTCTTCTGTGTATTCAAAAATAAATAGTGTAAGAAAGAAAAGGCACTGAACTGAAACACATATCTTCCTTGATTGACGAGAAAGGTTTTGTGCACAATTTGTTAATTTTTTTTAACATGCATTTTGGCTGCTAGTGGGAGAAAAAGTTGTTTCTAGATGTTGTATCGATTGTAGAAATCGGGTTGATTTTTTTTTATTTAACAGATGCCATTGACTTAAATAAGAATTCATCGTGTGCTAAACATTATTTCAGTGAGAAAAAGCCTTCATAGCATGGTAATATGTTTATTATTAATGCCTGTACTTAGAAAATAAACATTTTATATAGCACAGCAACATACGAGATCTTTCAAAGCACCAAGTGCTCCATCGTCAGGTATTTCAATAAATATATCATCATCATCATTGTCAACCATTATCAATCCACTGCTGGACGAAGGTCTCCTCCAAGTTTCCTCCACAACGGTCTGTCTTGTGCCAATCTCCTCCATGTCACTCCTGCATACTTTCGAATTTCATCCACCCATCTTCCATGTGGTCTTCTTCTGGGTCTTTTCCTGTCCCTTGGAATCCAATCTAAAATTTGAGCTGTCCATCTATGGTCTGTCCTTCTGGCAGTATGTCCAGCCCATTGCCATTTCAGGGATTTAACTCTGATCATGGTGTCTTCCACTCTTGTCATTTTTCGGATCAACGAGTTCCTCTTCTTATCTCTCCTGGTTACACCCAGCATGCACCTCTCCATGCTGCTTTGAGTTGTCTGCAGCCTTTGTATGTCTCTTTTAGCTAAGGTCCACGTCTCTGCACCATACGTAAGCACTGGAAGGATGCATTGATCAAACACTTTTCTTTTAAGACATAATGGCATATTGCTCTTGAAAATTATGCTGTTTCTTCCAAAAGCTCTCCAGGCAAGTTTTGTACGCCGATTAATTTCTTCATCAATGTGACCCTCACTTGATATCTGCTGTCCGAGATAAACGTACGTGTCTGTTATCTCCAGCTTTTCTCCATCAATCGATAAATCTCCATTTCTTGTAAAAGCATTGAACATCACTTTTGTCTTCTGAAAGTTAATTTTTAATCCCACTTCTTTACTCTTGTCAGCAAGTTCCTGGATCATACTCTGTAGCTCTGATGGGGTAGTTGCAAAAATGACTGTCATCAGCAAAACGAAGGTGGGTTAGATAATCTCAATTAATCTTTATCCCTTTGTTTTCCCAGTTTAGTGATTGAAAGACATTTTCCAATGTGGCATTAAAGAGCTTTGGAGATATGGTGTCACCTTGTCTCACTCCTTTTCCAATTTTTATGTGTGTTGTATTTTCAAACAGCCAAATCTTTGCACTTGGCATTTTCATAGATGTTATTAATAATATTAATGTACGCATCTTCAATACCGCAGGATTTCAGGGCCATTGTAACTGCTGATGGTTTCACCGAATCAAAGGCTTTTTCATAATTGATAAAAGCCATGCACAATGGAAGTTCATATTCCCTCGCTCTTTCAATTAGTTCTCTCAGTACGTGGATATGATCTATTGTGCTGTAGCCACTCCTGAATCCAGTTTGTTCTGTCGGTTGAGCCATGTCCAGTGTTGCCTTCAAACAGTGTGAAAGAACTTTAGTGAAGATTTTATAAACCACTGATAGGAGGCTGATAGGTCTGTAGTTCCCGAGATCCTCAATGTCACCTTTTTTATGTAGCCGGATCATTGTAGCGTTGTTCCAATCCTCGGGAATCTTCCCTTCATTAAGGCATCGAGTGAAAATTTGGGCGAGTACTGTTTCGATTTCTCCACTTGCTTCTTGTATGATGTCTACAGTAATTCCATCTTCTCCTGGAGCTGTTCTCTGCTTCATGTTCTTGATTGCATGTTTAACTTCTGCTGGGAGGACTGGAAAAACTCTGGTACTGGTACCTTTCATGATGTCTGGAGTACATGTATCATCCCTTTCATATAATTTGGAGTAGAAATCTTTCACTCTTGTCAAAATTTCGCTTCTATTTCTTGTTCCAGAACCATCTTCTTTTCTCAGTGCCATAATCTGTTTTCTTCCCTTACTGAGATGTCCCTTTGTTTGGTTGTTTTCAATTGCTTTCCTTACTAGTTCACAGTTGAATTTCCTTACGTCTTCAGTGATACTTTTTCGTACTGTCTTGCATAGCTCTATATATTCCACTTTGGAAGTCACATCTTTTTTAGTTGTCCTCATCTCTCTTCTTTTTTGCATCAACATTTTGGTTTTTCCTGATAATTTGTTCACATGCAACTTGTTCTTAGACCCAGCTAATTTTGTTGCTGTTTCCATAAGAGCTTTGGTTACTTTTCTGTTAACTTCAGAGATGTCCACTTCTTCCGATGTTAGGCTTTCTAAAGCAGAGAATCTGTTCTTCAGTTCCAACTTGAAGGTATTATGGTGTTTTTTAAGGTTGGTTATGTCAATACATTGTGTTTGCCTTATGAGCTTGCTACGTTCGAGTTTAGTGCTGAGGTGCATCTTACATCTCACCAATCTATGGTCACTACCTGTGTTGAACTTGTTTAGCACACTGCAGTCTTCTATGATGAATTTTTTGTTACACATAATAAAATCAATTTCACTTGTCGTCCCATTTGGATGTCTCCATGTCCATTTCCTGTGTGGCTTTTTCTTGAAAAAGGAGTTCAAGATGAAAAACCCTTCTGCCTCTGCAAACTCTACGAGAGTATTTCCACGCTGGTTTCTGTTGCCGTGACCGAATTTACCTACTGAAGTTTCATTCTGTTGCCGTTGCCCTATTTTTGCATTGAAATCTCCCATAATTATCTTCAAATGCTGCTTACCTTTATTATTTAGATGACGAATTTCCTAAGAAAATTCTTCAATTTCTTCTTCAGGATGACTTGTGGTGGGTGCATAAGTTTGAATAATCTGAGCCTTGTATCTTCTCGAGAGTTGGATAACGAGTCGTGCAGCTCTGTCAGAGAAACTTTCAACTTCTACAACTTTATCCTTCAGTTTCTTGTTTGTTATAAATCCAACACCACTAGTTCTGCCAGTATCAGTCCCACGATAGTAGAAGAGATGTCCACTTTTCAGTTCAATGAGATCTTCTCCTTTTCTCCTTACCTCACACAGCCCGACAATGTCCCACTTGATCCTTTGTAGTTCCTCTTCCAATTCAAGAAGCCTTGAATCAGAAGATAGGGAGCGTCCATTATACGTTGCCAAGGTCAGCATCAGATGGCAGCCTAGTCTTGTCCTCCGGGGATTCTTAGCACCCTCTGCCTTCATGTCGCACTGGCCGCTGCCTTGGCCAGGTACATTCCAGCTGCCGGAGACTGAGGGCCAAGATTTAAGTTGTGGAGTCATTTTGGAGGGGTTTGGCCATAACTCACCATGCTGGCCAAGCGGGTTGGTGAGTGTGGGATAGCATTTTCTCTAATCCCGATGGTATAGTTATACCGTTATTGGCGGTCGTCAGAGCCTCTTTAGTGGGAACAGGATGTACCACGAGAAGACGGGGTTGACATTTGTCAAGGAAAGGCTGTGATGTTACGCATCACCTGACCTTACATCCCAATAAATATATAGTCAAACATAAATAAAAATAATGGATAAAAACAGGAAGCATTTTTCAAATTACGCGAGTGCGTGATAATGATAACAAGGCATACAATAAATATAGTGAGAACGTGGGCTTGTGTTAAAGGATTCCACAAAATAATACTAAGAAAACACTACTGAATAGGGGAAGAAAGATGTGCACACAGGGAATTAGTAGGTTAACATTAAAATTTAAACTGTAAATGAAGTAGTAAGAGTAGAGTGCTGGTGTAGAGGATCATGTCTTCTTGGCTGGATTAACATGGCCCAAGGCACTGGAACAAAACTTGTTGTTTCTTCATTACAGCAGTCAGTGCTGTGTGACAGAATACACAGACTTTCAGGGAATTGGAGGGATCACCTTGTACGATTTGAAATCAGCACACTGGCATCGGTCCAGTCTGGTTGGTGGGTACCTCTATTAACCAACCATGCAAGAGAAGTAGCAACATAGTTATTTCTAAGGGAGTACTTGTGCTCATATAGTCTAGTGTGCAATGGGTGTGCAGTAGACCTTATATATGTTCATACTAGATTTTCAGGGTCAACAGGATTTAAGGGGATTTTGTAAACCCCTTGTCTGTTAAGTGTGGAAACTTGGTCACAGTCTCTTTGTACGATGGCTCGAATACTTTTCGTACTCTCTCCAAAGACAATGTGGTGTTTTTACATACATTCCTTAGTATTGAAGTGACTTCAGGTACATAGTCAACAGTTCCAACATATTTTATAACTCTGGCTTCCCTTTGTAGGGTACTTTGTACTGGATATTTCAATGATCGAGCAAGCTTGTCAATGACCTCTTTATTGTATCTATGTAACATCGCAATCGTGTGGATGTGACTTAACTTATTTCTTCCAGCAAAAACACTGGAGGAGTGGCAGAACGCTCTTCGGACCAGGTACTCTATAGCTGCTAGTTTTTTTTTTTTTTTTTTTTTTTGGTGTGTGACGAACTGAACGGAATAATAGCAGAGTGTGCTGCAGGCTTTCGATACACTGAATAGTATAACCAATTGGTAGCAGGGCGTCTTTTTAGTAAGATATCCAAGAATGGAAGCGCATTATTGGCTTCATGCTCAATAGTAAAATTTATGGAATTGTAATGGCTTGAGAGTTCATTAGCAAACTCTTCAATCTTGTCTTTACGATGTGGCCAGAAAATATGTATGTCATCCACATATCTAATGTAGAGGTCAGGCTTGAGGTGGAAAGATTGTGAAACCTTGTTTTCCAGTTCTTGCATTAACGATTCGGCGTGTATCCCCAAAAGTGGGAAACCCATTGGTGCACCTCCAGTCTGGCGATAAATTATTCCTTCATACCGAAAGAATGTGTGTTTTTCCATGAAACTTAGAGCGTTAATAATTGTTTGGATTTCACTTGCAGTATAAGAATTCAAAGCCAATAGGTGGTTCTCAATAATGGAGTGTACACCTCCAATCGGCACATTGGGGAATAAAGAAACAACATCGAGTGATGCCATAACAAAAAGCTTTCCCTTAACGTAAGAATGGTTTAATGGTGTCAATAGCCTTAATAGAGCTATTAACTGACTAAGATGAAGAACCAGAAGTTAGAGGTTCGAGGAATTCTGCTAGAGCACTTTCAAGCTGGTGGATTGGGCTTGTATATCCTGATAGAAGTGGACATACAGGAAAACCCTCCTTGTGAGTCTTTACTTGGCCAAAGAGTTCAGGTATGCGAGGGCCTATAGTAGGAGACATATCCATGACGACCTTTGCAGGCAAGTCACCATGTTTTCTGAGTTTTGCCGCTGCTGCCACAGTAGATGAGGTTGGATCCGAAGACAGGATCTTGTGCAGAATACTAGCAATAGCATCATTCATCATATTAACATAATCTGCCTTGTTTAGGATGACAATTTGTTGCATTTTGTCTGCCTTTACAATGGAGATATTTGTATTAGACTTCAATAAATTTAGCTGTTTAATCTCATCACAAAATTTATGGTCATCTGTTGTTAGTGGCTTAGTAGCAATACTTTGTATAGATCTAGACAGTTTGTATCATACATGTTCCCTTTCAGTTTGAGGAATAGTTTCAACAATATTTTCAATCTGCATAATAAGGCGGCATTTATTTGCTTTGTTTGTTGGGTAAGTAAACTTTAGTCCTCGATTTAGAGCCTGGTACTGTGTGGAGTTAAGGACTAGGTTACTCAAGTTTAAGAATGGTGTCTGACATAGTCCAGCTGTATTTTTGTCCACATTCGACGGTTCTTGCTGAGATTCTAACTTTTCGGAAATGAGATTTCTCAGTTTTCTTATATGTCTATCTTGCATCGTTGCAACCCGATTGAGAAGCTTAGACGCGAACAAGACCTGCTAGATTTCAGTTTGATTTCCTTATTCTTGTGTATGCTTTTTGTTTTCTAGTTTTATTTGAATGATGATCCCATAATGAAAACTTCTGTTGTATTAGCTCATCTTTGTGCAGCACATTTTGTATATTAATGCAGTCATGCAAATCCTAATGGCTAACTCTCATAAAATTTAACTTTAGTTTCATGGGGACCCCGTAGCAGAATCGCTGTGACGGGCGACGTACGTCACAGATTTTATTTTGGTCCTGCAGACAGAAACGACACCCCAGAACCTTTTTAAATCTTTCCTTGCAGACTCTCAATCATGGATGTAAGTTTTCCGTTTTTGGATAGAATTCAGTTTTTTTTAAACTTTCCGAAAACGGAAGTTAGACAGAGTGAATATTCCTCCCATAATCACAATTTCCCCCCTCGCAGTGTCCCTTCTGTCCGGTGTTGTTATTAAATACCCTTTTATTTCATTAATATTTGTGTTTCAGCTTGAAAGAGGAGGCAATGATTCCCGAAAACGGAAGTTGGACGGAGACCTGTAATCTTAAATTCTTTTTCTTGCGCTGTTCTCTCTGCTCCGTGTGATTGTTAAATGTAATTTTATTCTTTAAATGTCTGTATTTCAGCTTGAAAATTGAGAAAATTCTTCCAAAAATGAAAGTTGGACGGGGTGAAACATTTCTCCCGTAAATGTAAAATTAAAGCAAAAGTTTTCGATAAAGGAAGTATGCCATTTCTCTTGTAACCCTTCCCCCTCCCGTCCCACGGTGTTTTCTCTGCACTGTGTTATTGTTTAAACATCGTTCAGTTACATTTGATTGCTTTAAGATTTAAAGTTTAGAAAAATTTTCCGAAACCGGAAGTAGGTCGCAGCGACGATTCCTCTCGTAATCGCACTTTTTTCTGGCGATGTTCTCACTTCCTTGTATTGTTGGTAAATACAATTGTATTCCATAAATCTGTGTTTTGAAAATTGAGACAGAATTTTAGGTGCAGAGGGCAGAGTGTTGTTAATGCTAGTTATCATTGCAATTTCTGTAGTTATTAGGTTAACTTCTTTTTTAGGCAGAAGAAATATAAGATGGTCAGTTCTTTTCTCTGTCTTTTTTTTTTTCTTTTTAAATTTCTACCCATGCAATTTTATGTTTTCATCTATCTTGCCCATTGACCACCCGCAGATTATTTCGTGGCACCATGATATCTGTCGCAGACTGATCAGGAAATTTCTGCTACAGGGTATGGGGACTACTTGGTTAAAGCTTTTTACTCCCATTATCAGATTTTCAGGTTGCACACCAGCCTGTCATCAGGACTGACTCAAGATGCCACTTATTTAATAATACCCAGCCTTTCTGTTCATTGATTGTGGCTCCTCTTCATTTTTATTGAGGTTTTTAATTGATTTCCATATGTAAATCAAACTCGTCTTTGTTATGTGGCTTCCTAAATTATTATATTCAAACTAGTTAACTTTTTTGTGGGATTTATCTAGGTAAATTCTCAAAATTTCTGCAAATTTTCGGAGAGTTTGTCAATCCTCTCCTTCGAGAGAACTCCTCTCCGAAAATTTGCTGAAATTTTTAGAATTTACCTAGATAAATCCCATAAAAGTTTACTAGTTTGATTTGCATGCTTTTGACCAATCTGTTTTAATCCTGTGTGTTAATGAAGTCATGGCAAGTCCTAGTGACTAACTACTGTAAAATTTAACTTAAGTTTTATATAGTTCGTACGCATCCTGGAAATGTCCTAGAATTCCATATTGTCCTGGACTTGTCCTGGAGTTCCATATTGTCCTGGAACTGTCCTAAAATTCTGTTACATGTTCTGGAATTTTATCCATTCCTACCCTTTTGTCCCTGCACAGTGTCATTTAGTTGAGGATTTTGCTACTGATATAACTTATGTCCGACAAAATTTCCTCCCCACCCCCTGCAAAATGCATTTTTTTTTTTTTTTTTTTTTGTCTGTCAGCAGTACTGAAGCTGCATTATTAGTTAATCTTTTGTAAAAAAGATCATGCTTATGTTCTCACTTTGTCTGGCCTTCCGTCTGTGGACACCATATCTCTGCAACTATTAGTCTGATTTGAAAAATTCTTTTTGCATTGGGAAGCCTGAAATGTGAGAATGATGATCCTTGCATTCTGTTTTTTTTTTCCGATGCACAACTTTACTGGTAGAGGACGTAGACGCAGATTATATCAAATTCATTTTATTCCATATATTTGCTTCTAAATATCCAATTGGAAAAAAAATTATTTTTCCTTTTGATGCAATTTATTTTGAAGACTGTCTTAGGTACAGTTTCTTTTTCAAGTAATGAATACATTTCCCACTACGGGGTGCAAAGGCACATTCCATTTTCTCTGACATCTCTGCTTTTAAAAATCTGATTTAGAAAAATTATTCCTGCATCAGTAATAGCTCATGATGGGAAATGTTTTGCATATAATTTCTAATTTTTGGTAAAGAATGGTTGGCCACCTGGGGCTTAAGTATTTATTTCTGCTTCTGATGTACACTGAAGAGCAATTGAATTAGATACAGCTGGTGTTATGCAAATGTGGCACTGTGGGCGGCCCTGTAAACGGAAACGACATGACATATGCAGCGATTCGACAATATAAGGAGTGATGCGACAGGAATCAGTAAGAATCGGACGCAGTATGGGTAAGACGAAGGATCTAAGCGCATTTGATCGTGGGCAAATTGTCGGGGCCCGACGAATGGGTCACTCCATCTCGGAAGTCATGCAGGCACTGGGATTTTCACAAGCCACTGTGTCACGGGTGCACCGTGAGTACATCGAATCCGGTAAAACCATCCCTGCAAGAGCCAACTGCCATGGACAACAGCGTGTGGATGAGCGGGGTCATCGTCGGCTAGCTCACATTGTAACAGCGGATAGACGGGCCACAGTGCCCAGGGTGCGCACGCGTGCTTGAAAACCTGGAAAGTCCCGGAAAATCATGATTACGTTTTCAAGGCCTGGAATATCCTGGAAAAACGGTGTTTTTTTAATGCTGTCTTGAAAAGCCTTGAAATTTGAAATTAGTGCTTAAAAAAATGTCCATTTAGGAAATCGTGTTACTGTTACCCCTTCAGTTTTTAAAGTTCCTCTCCTCTGTTCTCAAAGAAACCGCAGGCAACGGTCCAGTGCAATAAAATTGGATGATTACTAGTAGGTCTGTTAGGAAGGGGAGCTTGATTTATATTCTTTGGCTTGATGTCCGTCGGACAACTCTGAGAGCGGAAGGGGAAAGAAGAGGCATTTGCAGGGGGGTCGCGTATGTACCAAGTCAGCTGGCATCCACCAGTGAGGAGTATGCCTGAACAACACATTCATCTTCTTGTTTATGTGCATACCAGCCCTCCCTCCCCTCAAGAGACTTCCACTACTTATGATAAAAAATAAGAAAACTATCTTTGCGAATTTTTCACGAAAGTGGCCGAAATTTTTACTTTCACTATATTTGGATTACCGAAGCTCACTTCCAAAATTTCAGTTGAATCGGTTTAAAACTTAAAAAGTTAGCATTGGTAATTTTTATTATGGACAAGTATGTGTGCCTCTTTGGATAGAGTGAGCCTCCAGCAGAAAGGGTGTTACCATAGCAATGGTTGATTGACAGCTGGGAGCGCTGATCTGAAGCCCTTGGTTGGGAAGAAAGCAAACACCTGTGTGGCGAGGTGAAGGACAGGGATGATAGGGACCAGTATAAAAAGTTACTCTGATCAAGGGACAGCAGAAAAAGTTACGTCAGGATTGCCAGAAGGTGGTCAGCTTTCTCAGAATTGAGAAGGATGCGGAGGTCAGGAGTGCGTGGGCGTGTCCCATAGCAGCAGGCGGATAGCTTGGAAGCATGGAGAAAAAGAGAGAGTGACATTGACTTATGTCATCAGAATGCTAGCGGCTGGGGGAGGAAATGCACGTCTGTGATTGGCAGAGAAAGTGCAGAGGACCCCGGGAGAAACGGTGGCTAAACACGGAGTGGAGATTTTCGGGCACTTTTCGCTGCTCACGCCTGGGTCTGACAACATGGCCACGAGTGATCTCTGACACCTGAGGGTGCCGGAGAAATTAGGGAAAGTGTGTGACTGAGGTCACAAAAATCCTGTAACTGTGCTTAGCAATGTACTGCGGTACATGAGTGTAACTGATAACATACTGAGGTAAAAACAGTATTAAGAGTTTGAGAACTCAGGACTTGCTGCATCACTGGTAACTCACCCAGCAATACTAATGGAACTTTCGTCTCTCACGGAGGAGTGCATGACCTGGACTGTCCTATTGACAGTGGCATCCTGCTCTATTGAAGTGCGTATATTCATGTCTGATATGTTAGTGAATCATATGTTAAACTCTGGCGACATCAGCCGATCAGTGTACATAAACCGGATTCCCTTCCGGGATGCTTGTAAATAAAGTTGTACATAGGAACTCCGAGTGCTGTAAGTATTAATCTGCAGCAGCCGAGTGTTGCGGCAGGTGAATGATGTACTGATTCAAACCGGTACCAGAATAGTTTGAATGGTGGCAGCATACCAATGTAGGGGTAATAAATGCTTCTCATTCCGTTGCTATAAAATAACCGCTAAGCCATAGCCACCGTATCACACCACCACAGGAAGAAAATAATATTGGCCGCAGCGGTGGGATACGAACAAAGAGGCATTCAGAAATTGAGTGAAAAAAAAAAAAAAAAAAAAAAACAACTCGGAACGCAAAAAAGAAATAAAAGGATTCCGAGCTAAATCAAGAACTGGTCAGTGGTTGAGAGGATGTCGTAGCGAAAAAAAAAAAAAAAGCGAAATTGAGGGAAAAAAATACAAGAATAATGCGGTTTGAAGTAAGGAAGAATTGTCATCTGTAGGAGCAAGCCATCCGTCCGCAAAAGCGAGCAAGTGCCATCTTGATATATTCAGACGTAGATCCTAACTTTTGTCAAAAAGTTCAAAGGGCAAGCAGGCTGCCGAAGCGTCATTGGTTCCCGTGGGAGGAGAAGCGAAGTAACACCATCCAGTGCACGCACCAGGAGAAAGCGTGCGGGAGATCCGAAAGAGAGGCAACGCCCAAACCTGCAAGAGGGTGGGAAATCAGTGAAAGCCAAGTGTTGTGGCAACGGCGCGCTCAAACAAGTGTGTGTGTGCTCCCAAGAAAACAACAACAACAAAAAAACGACTGGTTGATCATCGTCCGTACAACTCAAGGTAGGAGGATTGTACAAAGTGAACATACATTTTTCACGGGCTAGAGATTGCCCATTCTAAATTGTGCAAGAAAGGCTAGGAATTAATTAAAATTAATTAAATGAAAAAAGAAGGGCATAAATAAAAATAACGGATAAATGTAGGAAGTAACATAACTTAAAGTGGTGACAGGTCTAGTTAGATTTAAAAAAAAAAGGTGAGGTGGTCAGAAAAAAAAAAAGGAATAATAACGAAATACCCCACTTACACATTAATGTATTTGGAAAAAGTGTATATAACAGATATGACACTATGAGGAAAATAACGGAAAAAAAAAAGAGAGAAATAACTTCACATCTACACATAACGAATATTGTAATAAAGTGCATAACAGACTTGACACGCAAAAAAAAAAAAAAAAAAAAAACACAAGAAAGAGCTAGGGATTTAAAGAGGGAAGTTAAAAGGAAAAGTGAGAAATGAACACTAATACGGTAAGCTTAAAAAAAAAAAAAAAATAGAAACAGTGTATGACAAATTGACACTTGCAGTTACAGTGAGAGAGCTAGAAACAGAACATCACAATGAGTGAGTTAAGAGATCACTATAATGCTATGAGCATAGAAGAAATTAAACAAAAATGTAGAGAAAGACAAATCAGTATTGGGAAAAAATCTAGATCAAAGCTCGTGGCTGAGTTGTCAAGGAGAGAACAGCGTGAGCGAGAAAGAGAACTACAAATGCCGTTGTCAGAGGGTGAGGGAGAACCTGTGCATATCAGGGAGGAGATGACAGTCAGGGATGATAGACAGTATCAAATTGAGATGAAAAGACTAGAAATTCAGGAAAAAACCTTAGAGATAGAAAGATTAAAATTACAAGTGGAATTACGGGACCAGGGAGAATTGGTAAATAGTGCTAGTAGAGCCGTACCACAGGAAAGGTCCTTAAGTAGTTATGGGGACATCATTAGGAGGTATTCCGAGAACACAGATGAGATGGACGCCTACCTGGATGAGTTCTCGAAAATTTGTACGGTCTTAGCTATCCCCAGGGAAAGGTGGAATCAACTGTTACTCCCCAGACTGAGCCACTGGGGTACTGCAGTTATTCACTCCATGAGTGCGGAGGACTTGCTCAGCTTTGAGAAGCTGAGGGAGGGCCTCCTGAGAGAATATAGGGTAATGCCAGAAAAGTACAGGGTGCTATTTAGGAATTTGGGCAAGGAAAAGCACCATACCTATCAGCAATTTGGTGTTAGGCTGACTGGGCCGCTAGAAAAATGGCTAGCGGGAGCGAAGGTAAATAAGGATTTTGAGGGGCTCAAGAATTTCATTTTGCTAGAGCAATTATATTCTGTTGTGTGGGATAGTGTTAAAGTGTACATTAAGGATAGCGAGCCAGAGACCTTCGAGAAAGCAGTTAGTTTGGCAGACAGATATGTGGAGGCACGGGAAAGACAGCCAGTGTATAATGGGTCTCAACGGCCAGTGCAGAGTTAGGGATTCTCCAAAGAAGTGAGGAAACCGGGATTTAGGGACAGCAACCAGGGCCAACAGAAGCAACCCGTGGGTACAGCAGATGAAGGACAAAAAATCAGGTGTTTTCTGTGCAATAGATTTGGACATAAAAGTTTCCAATGCAAGACGAAGACCGAGAGATATACTTGGAGTAGCCAACAAGGAGGCAGTAGGCAGGGTGCCCCCAGAGAAAAAGCAGGCACAAATAAACAGCAAGGAACACCAAGTAGAGAAAGGTCTCCAACTATGCTGTGTGCAACAAATAAATCAGTATGGGCCAGTAAGGATTCAGTATTTGGACCATATCTGGGTGAGGCACTACTAAATGGGGAAGTACTCTCGACTCTCAGGGATACAGGGTCCTGCATTAGCCTAATTAAGGAGACTCGTGTACCAAAAGGGGCAAGGACAGGAGGACGGGTTACGGTATACCCGGTGACAGGCCCAAAAAAGATTTAGAATTGGCAACCGTGAGTATCAGTATCAATGATGAACACAGGAGACATGAATTTGCTATAGTCTCTTGACATCCTGTGGGACATCATTATAGGCAATGATTGGGATACACCCAGTGGTAACTCGGGCACCGAGGAAAATGAGGAAAGGGGCCCAGAGCAAGCACGGATTCAGAGTGGGAGTAAGTTAGGCCCTCGAGTGGTTGGTGAAGGAGAAAACATCCTGGTGGAGACAGCGAGCTGCACCAGAGGGAAACAGACTCTTAAGGGAGAATGTGGAGTAGTTACTCGGGGAATGAAGAGAGCAAGGGAAATGGAAGACAGACCAGATAGGGTTAGTCAGGAAGATGAGAATCAACTTCCAGATCAGGGAGATGACCCCAGGGAAGGTTTGCACAAAATGGAAGATGATGGTGGTCAACACCAAACGGAGATGGAGGAACAGTTACAGTCCGTGTTTACAGGAGAGGAATTCCGTAAAGAACAACGGAAGGATGAAACTCTGTCAGGGGTGTGGGAAAAATTGAAAGGAAGTACACCAGAGAAGAATCTGTCTCACTTTGTAGTAGAAGACAACTTACTAAAAAGGGTATACAAAAATCAGGCAAAGCAAGAGGAGATTACACAGCTGGTAGTACCTAGGAAATGTAGGGGTAAAATTTTGAAGATGGCTCATGACTTGCCAATCGCAGGGCATCTAGGAGTGAAGAAGACCACTGATAGAATTTTGAAAAACTTCTATTGGCCCGGGATATATAAGGAAGTAAGAGAATATGTTGGCTCATGCCCGGACTGCCAGGTGGTTAGAAAGGGAGGAGATCATGCTCCGAGCCCACTTCAGCCCTTACCCATCATTGAGGAACCGTTCACGAGAGTAAGCGTGGATCTAATTGGACCACTACCAACTACAGAATCAGGGAAGAAATACGTTGTTGTTGTTGTCATAGACCATGCGAGCAGGTATCCAGATGCTCGAGCGCTGGAGAGCATAGAGGCAGAAGTAGTAGTCACAGCCCCGATCGACGTGTTCACCCACGTGGGATTTTCAACTGAAATACTGTCGGACCAGGGAAAGCAGTTTACATGTAGGCTTACTCAGGAGTTGTGGGCACATTTGGGAATTAAACCCATATTTAGCAGTCCGTATCATCCCCAGTGTAATGGTTTGACCGAGAGATTCAATGGAACTCTCAAGTCACTGCTGAAAAGAATCAGCCAGGAGCATCCAGAGGAGTGGGACAGGATGTTGCCTTATGTACTGTTTGGGTGCCGAGAAGTTCCTCAGGCCAGCACAGGTCTGTCGCCTTTCAAGCTCATTTTTGGCCACAACGTTCGAGGTCCTTTGGATCTGTTGAGAGGTATGGTGGAAAGATCTGACGGGAGAAGGTAGAAATTTTGGAATATGTGGACAAAGTGAGTAGGAACTTGGACAAGGCACTGAATTTGGCACAAGCCGAAGACAAACAGAAGGCATGGTACGACAAGCAGGCTAGGGTGAGGAAATTCACCGAGGGAGATGAGGTACTGATTCTCACCCCTAACAAGAAGAGAGCACTCCAGATTGAGTGGAAAGGACCCTACCAAGTGGTCAGAAGGAAGGCGGAGAACACCTATGTTGTGGATATTGGTGACGAAGAGCCCTGCCCAAGAACCTACCATGTAAACATGATGAAAAAATATAACAGAAGAAGCGAAGCTGTCAGTAATGTATGTTATTGGCCAGGAGAGAAAGACGAGGAAGCCGGAACCGAGTTTCCCAGCCTGCCGGAACCAAATGACCCAGGGACAGTAGCAGACTGGAGACTTGAAGATAATCTCAATGCAAAACAGAAAAAGGACTTGGTAGCAATGCTACGAGGTTTTCAAGACATATTGACAGAGGAACCAGGGCGGACCAACATAGTTACCCATGATATTGAACTACTGGAGAGCGCACCGGTAAAGTGCAAACCCTACCAAGTGAATAGGGAGAAGAAGCTGCTCATCGACCAGGAGATTGAGCGAATGCTTGCAATGGGGGTCATCCAAGAGTGTAGGAGTCCCTACGCTGCACCAGTAGTTTTGGTCCCAAAGAAGGATGAGGTTCTGTGGTAGCATGAGGTTCTGTGTGAACTACAAGAAGCTCAATACTATCACCAAAGGGGATGCATTCCCCACACCTAACATAGACGAGTTGGTCAATGGATTGCACACCTGCAACTATCTGACTAAGTTAGATCTGACAAAGGGATATTGGCAGGTGGGCCTCACGGATAGGGCAAGAGAGCGTAGTGCGTTCACTACTACAGACCAACTCTACGAGTTCAGAGTCATGCCCTTCGGATTGAAGAACAGTCCACCAACGTTCTTGAGACTCATGGCAAAGGTGCTGAAAGGAACCGAGGACTACGCCAGATGCTATGTGGACGATGTAGTCATCTTCAGCGGAACATGGGCTGACCATCTGATCCATGTGAACGACATTTTGTCTAGACTGGTAGAGGCAGGCTTGACAGTCAACCCTCGCATGAGTGAGTTTGGCAATGCCAGGGTCGACTACCTAGGATTCCAGGTGGGACCAAATGGTATAGCACCAGAGGAAGCTCGAGTCAGAGTTATACAACACTGGCCGAGGCCAAAGACCAAAAAGGATGTCCGAGCTTTCCTTGGGATCACTGGATACTACCGGAAGTTCATTCCGCACTATGCAGAGATCTCCAGTGCATTGGCGGAGACACTGAGGAAAAAAGAACCAGATAGCGTCCAGTGGAATGAGGCTTGTCAAAAGGGATTTGACACCCTGAAAACCAAATTGAGTGAGACAAGCATCTTAAAGTGTTTTGACCCAAGCGAAGAGACCATCGTGCCGACGGATGCCAGTGGAGTAGGCATAGGGGCGGTCCTCAGTCAGAAGGATGCAACCGGAAGAGAGTAAGTATCCTGTTGCATACCTCAGTAGGAAACTGACTGAGACCGAGAAGAGGTACTCGACCATAGAGAAAGAAGCACTTGCTGTAGTGTGGGCAGTGGAAAAGTTAAAACCATACCTAGGGTCGAGACCATTTGTGATCATGAGTGACCACAACCCCTTCGTCTGGTTGGACCATATTAAGGAAAAGAACTCCAAGCTGATGAGATGGTCCTTGTACTTGCAAGAGTATAATTACACCGTGCAGTACAAGCCGGGTGCCCAACATGGGAATGCGGACGGATTGTCCAGAAGAATGTAAATAGAGGTGAATAGGAGAAACTTGAAAATGTTGTATGTTCAATCAGTAGTGTAATTAGTAGTCATAATCCAGAACACAGTGATCAGTGTTGTAATGTAGTGTTGTATTTTGTAGATAGTATTAGAGCCTGGAACCACCAGTTAGTTGAAGGGAGGTGATCGAGGAAGTCTGATTGGATTTGAAATGAGGGAGTCTCAGAGTTACTCCACAGGGTTGAGAGGTGAGGAGACTGAGTTCTCGCCAAGCGGCAGTTGACAAGAACCAGTCTAAGGACTTGGGGGGAAGGACTGTGGCGAGGTGAAGGACAGGGACGATAGGGACCAGTATAAAAAGTTGCTCTGATCAAGGGACCGTAGAAAAAGTTACGTCAGGATTGCCAGAAGGTGGTCAGCTTTCTCAGAATTGAGAAGGATGCGGAGGTCAGGAGTGCGTGGGCGTGTCCCATAGCAGCAGGCGGATAGCTTGGAAGCATGGAGAAAAAGAGAGAGTGACATTGACTTATGTCATCAGAGTGCTAGCGGCTGGGGGAGGAAATGCACGTCTGTGATTGGCAGAGAAAGTGCAGAGGACCCCGGGAGAAACGGTGGCTAAACACGGAGTGGAGATTTTCGGGCACTTTTCGCTGCTCACGCCTGGGTCTGACAACATGGCCACGAGTGATCTCTGACACCTGAGGGTGCCGGAGAAATTAGGGAAAGTGTGTGACTGAGGTCACAAAAAATCCTGTAACTGTGCTTAGCAATGTACTGCGGTACATGAGTGTAACTGATAACATACTGAGGTAAAAACAGTATTAAGAGTTTGAGAACTCAGGACTTGCTGCATCACTGGTAACTCACCCAGCAATACTAACGGAACTTTCGTCGCTCACGGAGGAGTGCATGACCTGGACTGTCCTATTGACAGTGGCATCCTGCTCTATTGAAGTGCGTATATTCATGTCTGATATGTTGGTGAATCATATGTTAAACTCTGGCGACATCAGCGGATCAGTGTACATAAACCGGATTCCCTTCCGGGATGCTTGTAAATAAAGTTGTACATAGGAACTCCGATTGCTGTAAGTATTAATCTGCAGCAGCCGAGTGTTGCGGCAGGTGAATGATGTACTGATTCAAACCGGTACCAGAATAGTTTGAATGGTGGCAGCATACCAATGTAGGGGTAATAAATGCTTCTCATTCCGGTGCTATAAAATAACCGCTAAGCCATAGCCACCGTATCACACCACCACAACCTGTTTATCACTTCCAGAGCTCAAAGGGACTTGGAGAAAATTTTCAGAAATCCATTTTTCCGAATTTTGAAAATAACGCAGTAAAATTTTTACAGTGGTTACGATACATTATAATAAAGTTCTAGTGCAAATTTCGCCAAATTCCGTTAGGAACTTTAGCAGATGCAAAAAAAAAAAAAAAAATCTGTTGCATAATCGGATTGAAAAAAGAAACGGCAGTTATAAATTACAGGAAAAGCAAGTGAATTATTTTTTTTAGATGCCATGGTTTATTTAAACAGAGTGATCCTTAAATTTTTTTTCTCTGATGATATGGACTCTATTTGAATTACAAACATACATTTTTATTCAGACATCTGAGTTACTGTTTTAGTAAAAAAATCATTTATAATTAAAAAGTTTTCAATGGATTTAAGCGATATTCAGCAGATAAACGGTATTTTAGTAAATTGCAACATCATGACGTAAATTTGGTAATTTTGTCGAAAATTGGGGAGCATTTTTTTTTTTTTTACATTTTCTATTATAGTTAGGGTGAAGGAGGGGTGCAACTTGACAGTTCAGTGAGCTGCAGGTGGTGATTTATGGCGATGTGCCAAATGAAAAGAAGCTGTTCCATCAGGACATTCCAAAGGTTGTGTGTGTGCGCATGGACGCGTCCTCCTGCTGTTTGATCTTAATCGGAATGTTTTTGTGCATGGGGGGGGGGGGGGAGAAATACCCGTTTCAGCTTTACATCTTTCACGGCTCTTTTTTTTTTTTTTTTTTCTTGGTAATAAATAACAATCATAGTTGCTGCATTCACCATTGATCCATATTTGCATTTCTTGAATATAAACAGCAGACAATCAGAAACATGGTGTTGGGCGGGTCTTGATGTTCTTCATTTTGCATATGCTGAATTCAGTTCTGTGGGAATAAGGAATGAATTATACTGTGAATATATATAAAACTACATATTTTGAGCAGAAAAAATAGGTCTACTTGTACACAGTAGCTAACCTGTGAACTAAGATGAAGACAATCGGACATACGGACGTCTGATTCCATAAAAAAAAAATCAACAGTTTTTTTATTATACACTACAGGTAAAAAAGCAAAAACATGTTAAAGGAAAACGGATTTTTGAAACGCATGACTTGATGATCTTAATTTCTGAAAGTTTCTTTTTTCACATACTTCTTTTTTTCAATTACAATACATTGTAACAGGATACTGTGTGTTGTATCACTTAGAGATATGGCAGATTTTCTGTTGCCGATATCCGCGATCGTAAGCTGTAGTTGCATTGCGATTGTTGATGATGACAAGATAAACACTGGAGTGATGTAAAATGTTGCATAAACTAAAAAAAATAAAAAAATAAAAATTGCGCCCCCCCCCCCCCCCCCCGAACTTTTATGCGGTCATCATAGCTGATCAACCATTTCATTCCATGAACATCAGCACATTTGACATTGGGGGGTATCTGAAGGAATTCAGCCGTGCTTAAGCGCCTAGCGCAACGAAAACATGCTAATTTTGGACAGTTCTATTCCCTTCCCCTCTACCATCCCTAATAATTGAGAGTGCATACTGTAGTTTCAAATATTCCATTTATGAGCTAGAACTATGGTTGCAGAAACGTTTATGCTTTGGGTTTGTCTGTACGATAATTCGCATGAAAGCGGTTGGATTTCGGGGAAATTTTAGTATGCTGTTGGGTACAACCTGGAAACCTACCCTGTTGAAAAAGGTCTAAATTAAATATAAAGGCCAAGACATAAGAGCAGTATTCGTTCTCCAAGCTTAGGAATGTTAACTCACATAAAATCTGTTTGATTGCAACAAAGTTTTGGTATGTTATCAGGGAGGAGAAACCTACCCTTGTAGAAAATGGTCCAACTTGAATTCAAAGGTCAGGGCATAAGAACAGAATTTGTTCTTTACGATCTTGTGCTTGATAAACTTGATCCATTTGCATAAAGCACATTCATCCATTTGCATCTTTCATCATTTTTATTACTTAAAACTGAAATTACTTTTAAAAAATAATTTGAACATGACACTGTAAAGCGTAATAATCATCCTGGAATTTTTTGTATATGTCCTGGAAAAGGCCTGGAAAGTCCTTGAATTTTTTCCCCCAAAAGTGTACGAACCTTGAGTGCAAGAAATCACTCGGCAATTTAACGCTGGTGCACAAAAACGTGTAAGCAGCCACACCATCCAGAACCATCTCCTCGCTATGGGGTACAGAAGCCATCATCCCACGAAGGTACCGCTGCTGACCACACATCACAGGGTGCAAAGATTAGCATGGGCGTGGGAACATCGCCACTGGACCCTAGACATGTGGGAAAATGTTGCCTGGACTGATGAGTCGAGATTCACGTTGGTGCATGCGGATGTCAGGATACGAGTACGACTCAAACCACATGAAGCGATGGATCCTTCTTACCAGCAGGGTACTCTTCAAGCTGGTGGGGGTGGCATTCTCGTCTGAGGACTGTTTACGTGGACTGAAATGGGACCCCTGGTAAGTGTGACATCATCCCTCACAGGTCAACGTTACTGGGATATCCTGGATGACCATTTGCTCCCGTTTGTGCGTCTTCAACATCTCACTGGGGACCTCATCCTGCAACAAGACAATGCACCATACCATCGCTCCTGAATCGTATCCGAATGGTTGGATGAACACTCCACCGACGTGACCTCAATCCCATCGAGCACATCTGGGATGCCATCGAGAGAGATGTTCGAGGCTCTGACTCCCCCTCCATCAAATCTTTGTGAACTGTGGGAGCTTATTCAGGGGTCGTAGATCCGTATGGCTTCCCAACGCTTCCGGCGTCTTGTCGAGTCCATGCCGAGACGAATCACCGCCGTCATCAGGGCAAAAGGTGGTGCTACACGTTACTAGACAGGTATCTTTAATCCAATTGCTCTTCAGTGTATTTGCAACAAAATCTGAGCTTCTGAAAAGTCGATTGGAAAAATTCTTTTGTGAGTCGATACCGCTCACCTCCGAAAACCTTTTGAGCATATTTTTTCTGCTAGGGGTGTAGACGTATATCTTATTTTTTGTTGACTTCTCTGCTTTATGCAGTACGATTTGATGAAGTCTTTCTTTGTTAGAGAGCGTTTCTGGTGAGAAATGTTTCTCATATAATTTCACATTTTTCTTAACATGCAAGTGTGCCACTAGAAGGTGTAAGTTCACATTGCCATTCAAGCAATATCTGTGGGATTAAAAACCTGATGGAAATAATTATTTTTTAGTCAGATATGACTAACCATGAAAACTCGAAGTATATTTTTCTTTCCAAAATAATGCACAATTTCGCCTCTAGGGGTCACAAATGTTTAATCTGTTTTTCTCAATATCTCAGTTTCTAAATGTGCAATTTTAAAAATTCTTTTAGCACTGGATGCTATTTACTTTGTGGAACACTTTAGGTCTGTATTTGAGTTTTGTAGTTCACAGTTTTGTTGCTAGGTGGTGTTTGTGTACCTCTGTTTGCAGCTAATCCCTAATAAAGAATTTCTTTTGCCTACTGTACCAGGGTTCGTACGGTCCTTAAAAGTCTTTAAGAACTCCTTAATTTCCATTTGCCTTGTTAAGGGCCCTTAAGAACTCCTTAATTTCCATTTACCTTTTTTAAGGGCCCTTAAGAACTCCTTAATTTCTGTTCTGTTTTTAGGGGCTCTTGAAAACACCGTAATTATATTATATTCTTATATTCGGTCGTTAAGAAGGAAGGTCGTAATTTTTTTTTTAACCAAAGAAATGCGCGCGTTACGCAGGCCAGCTGGTACTGATGATGGTTTTATGTCTCCGCATGTCGCAAAAGTTTACCCATGTTCTGTATTGCTTTTGGCAGTTTGCCAACCAGCTACCTTCAAATCCCTTAGATTTAGATTAGATTTATTACTGGCTTCTTGTTTTCTTTGCGCGGGATCAGTGCAGTTCAGATCTTTATCTTCTGTTATTTATTAGAGAATGTGGTACTAAGTAAAGAGCTTAGAGCTTCTGTCTTTTCAGCTAGACAGAAATATGTTCAATATTTAGATGCCGAAAAAAAAAATAAAAAAAAATGTGCCAAGCAACATCTGGTAGGAAACGTAAATTGATTGAGGAGGAATTGCAAATGCTTAGTACGAAAAAACTTAAAGTAGAAAAAAATAAAAAAATATTGCCGAATTAGGAAACGTGCAGATGACCTTGCTGCCCAAGGGGAATTGATGAGAGATATGAACTGCTTCCTTCAATCAAATAGTTTTCAAAAATTAATAAAGGAAAAATATGAAGAATTGGCAGAAATTACCATGTCAGTAGTTGCAAAAAAGGAGCTGAAAAATTGATTTCATTGTAGGCCTACATCCTTTGTTTGACCTCAAAATAGTGAATATGTACATTATATAATTTCCTTGCAGTCATTGTTAAATTGTATTACTGTTTTTTAAGTTTAAGAGCAAAAAAAGATGTATAATAGAAGTAAAAATTATGAAGGAAATTTCATAGGTGTCTTGTTGTTACTGCAGTTTGTTCTAGCTTTTACACCTATACACTATTGCAGGGCTGCCAGACCTGCGCCGATTGCGCCAGCCCGCGCCAGAACGTTGTTCTTGCGCCATTCTGATAAAAAATCGCCATTTCGACCAAATCTGCGCCAATTTTGTGCCAAAAGTTAAAATTTACCGGTCATCGATATTTTTGCGTTATCTTACGACATTCGAAATCGATTCAGCAGTTAATTCATACGTGAGATTCTTCCGTGGATTCTCGGAGTCCCCTCCATTTTTTTTTTTTGTCATTTTCAAGATCGATGCAAAAATGAAGAAATTTTAAACACTCTGAAACGGAAGTTAAACGAAGTGCAGATTTTTCCCGTAATCATTTTTTTTTTTTTCCTCGCACGATGTTGCTTCTGTTCAGTATTGTTAAATATAATTTCATTGCACAATTTCAGCTTGAAATTGTTGGCAACGATTTCCGAAAATGGAAGTTAGGCCGCCCGAAAATTTCCCCGTAATCTTTGGAAACGAGATTCTCACGCTGACTCCAGGAATTCCATCTTTTTTTGTTATCATTTGGACCATGTACGAAATTGATGCATAACTGAACTGAAATTTTGGGAGGATTGGTGGTAGTGGTGGGGGGGGGTCGTTTTCTCCGTCGAGGGACAGAATTTTATCCTTCGAAAACGGAAAGACGGAGGTAAAATTTCTCTGGTAATCGTAATTTTTTTCTCATGATGTTTCCTCTACCCAGTATTGTTAGATATCATTTTATTCCATAAATAATTGTATTTCAGCTTGAAAATGTTGAATAAATTTCCGAAAACTGAAGTCAGACGGAGCGAAGATTTCTTCCATAATTGTATCGCCCCCTTCCCCGCAATGTTTCCACTCCCATGTAGTTGTTAAATGTCATCACCCTCATAAAGGTGTGTGCATTTTAGCTTGATAAGGGTGGGGGAAATTTCCAAAACAGAAGTGACGAAGTTTGGAAATTTGTAAGAATTGATGCATGGTGTTAAAAAAAAAAGTATTCATTCTCTGAAAATTACACCATTTATCAAAAATAGTTAAAGCTCTGATATCAGAATTCATAGTTCTCCGGCTGAAAGTTCTTTAAGCATGATGGATAAAATTGTCATCTGAGGGAATAAAAAAAACGAAAAAGAAAGAAAAGTAACAAAGAAAAATGGTAAAGGGAAAATTATGAGCAGAAAAAAAATAAAAATAAACAGTGGATGCTGTGCAATGGCAGAGTCAACAAAAGACAAATATGGCCGTGGAACTTGCTGAGAAGAAAGTAGGGTTTGCTCGCAAGAGGAAACCAGAGCTAATGTTTTAGCAAGTACAAGAACAAAACCAGGAAAAAAAAATGTTTGAAGCTCTCTTTCAAAACCACCCTTTTTTGTTTGGAATTCACTAATTTTATAATTGTGAATACAGTGGTGTGATCGAGTTAAATATTTCCATAAATAAATTACAGTAAACGATTCAGTTTTGTTCATACTTTGTAATATTCACACTTTCTCACCGTGCAGTCTGATTTTTCACCAAATTAAAAAGTACAGCTTTGTTTTTTTCTTCGTCAGTCTCATGTATGTTAATTAAAATTGCTTATGAGCGCTATGGATAAATGAAAGGATTGTTTATATCGCATAACTTGTAATCAATTATCAGGAATACTGATCTTTTGGTTCTTACTTAAAGTCTGAATTTTGCCCCGTTTGTTCAGGGATCAGAATTTTTAGGAGGTTTTCTTTTTCTCATTTTGATCTACCTTGGGGAACATCTTCACCCTCAAACTTTTCTTTTTCCAGATGGAAGGTGCGTTGAACCACTTACTAACTCGCAATCATCTGCTTAATGCCCATGTCCATACATGCAGGATCCCATGTATGCAAGAACAGTGGCTCTTTCAGACAGCAACAACAAAAAAGTCATACACTGATTCTACTACTGAAGAAGAGGGGGGGGGGATCTCGTGCCAAAACATCATTGTGCAAGCGTTAAGCGATAGAAGCAGCTTTTATCTAACCAACTTTACTAAATCTCACTATCATTTTATAGTTTTGGTTCCAGTTGTAATTGTTCACCGCAATAACGAAAGTTTGACATTGATAATTACTTGATAAAAAACATTGTATGAAGAGTATCATGGTGCAACTGCTTAAAGATGGTGCATATAGTTTTCACTGTTAGCTTACAGTTTTGGTTCCAATTTGATTATTAAATGTTACATTCCTTTTATATCGAAGGTATGCTTTCCTTCAGAAAACCTTAGGAGTTTGTGATGAACACGCAAACCACGTATGCGTGGCTTGCCAGTTGGTTGGTTTTAGAAATAATGTATTTTAATCTGAATGCCATGAATCTCGAAAAATATGCTGCTAAAAACCAACCAAACAACAAACAGTAATTACATATTATTTATTCTTCCTAAGTTTATATTCGCAAGCGTTCAGTATCAATAGCAACAGTTCTTGGACGCGGCAGCATCCTATTTGTGTTACAGCGAAACAAATGCATTCAGAAGAAAATCCCTGATATTAATGTGTTACGCTTAAAATATTGCAGGTCATGTAGTTTTCAATAAATCGTGGGTAGTATAATTGTTTTCCTATTTATCTCACTGTAGGAACGACAGAAATGCTAATTAACAGTCGTAAGAGAAGCAGTAAAATGTCAACAAACCTGAAATATAACATTTTTTCATAGTTCATAAAATAATGGTAATTCAGTATATAAACATAACTTAAAGCACAGCATGGACTTAAAAACAATTAAAAATACTATCATTAGCTGCTCCAAAACCTGAGTTCTGCTCCAAAATGCAAATTTTCTGCTCCAAATTACATATTTCCCTTCTCCAAGAATTGCTCCAAAACATGGTAGGGACACTAACACCCCTGCTATTGCCAAATGTTGAAAATCAACCTGCATTAAGTGTATGGAAGAAGTTACTGCAAGTGCTACAGCTGTAGAATTTAAAAATAAAATAAAAATAAAAATGCAACAGTTACACAAGCAAAAATGTGTTATTCATCCAAATCTACGAAAACCAAAATTTTCTCCAGATTTGGGAATTCGGAAGCTGTGTAGTAAATAAATAAATAAATAAATACTTAAAAGAAAGTGATGCTTCACTGTTCAGTTTTGATTCTTTGAATTCTGCCAATGTAATTTTGAAATTTATGCATACATTTTTATTGAACTTAAGGCTTTCAATTCCGATGATATGATTTAAGTTACGATGCACTTGTGTGTTTTGATTTGATTTAGATAGTGTGTTTACTTGCTTCATTAACCTAAAACAAGTCTAACAAGCTGTGCTGCATTTTTATAAAAGTGTTATTTTTCCAGCTGCAGCACTTGTAGTGATGCCACCCACAGAATTAATGCATTTAGTTTTTAGCCTGTGTCTGTACATATTTGTAAAAGTAAATTCTAATGGAAGGAATTAAGTTATTGAATGGAAAGGTAAAGATACCAAAAATTTTAATGACTGACAATCACAGCCATATGAAATTCTAAGCTGTATTTGTAATACTGTTTTTGTTAAAATGAATTTGTAAATTAATAAAAAAATATAAATTCGGATAAACTTTAAAGGAAAAACAAATGCAAATTTAAAAAGTTTCCAAAACCACAAAGATGGGCCTATAATCACAATTAATGGGTAAAAATTTGTTGAAAATTGAAATTCCAAAGTAAATGAATTTTATGCTTCACACCACAATACGAAGAAGCAGAGTGTTAGTTCTGTAGATTCAAAGATATGCTTCAGGCAAATAATGGATCCAGTATTACCAGTAAATAATGTATATAAGGAACTTTTAAGTTAGTTGGTTTTTCTGTTGGAGTATTTAGGTTTATTTTAGTAGAACTAATTTTAATTCATATATTTGTGCAATGGAATATTCATTAGTTTCAACAAAATTGATTTATTGTGTTAAAATGACTTATGTTGTAATAGTTAACTCACATTTTGTATATTGTGTATATTTGCATGCAACGATTATGAAGTCCTTAAAAAATATTTAAAGGTCCTTAAAAATAGCCTGAAGGTCCTTAAGAACTCCTTAATTTCCAAAGTAACTTGTACAGAAAACTAGCGGGTAATGCTTACCTTGGCATTCCTTTCTAGCGACGGGGACATTTCACGCACATGTTTTCCTGTCTTTGTTGAGGTTATTGTCCTAAAGTCCGTTGTATGCGATGACTGGCTTTACTTCTCACACTTTTCGCTGGGTATACTCATTGGATCTTTGCTTTAGGATTCAAACATCAATTTTTACCGTTCTTTATACTCGAAATTTTCGCCCATACTCTGGGCATCTTCAGGAGCGTGGCGACTTTACCACCGATGTTCGTGGTTAACTTCGCGCTAATGGAGTCCGATACTCCTTGTTGCCATTCGTCGGAAAAACTTTCCTGGATATATTTCGTTATCAAGCCCGGCTGGCGCCATCTATGTTTCGTTAAGAACACTTTTTTTTTCCGTATTTTTTTTTTTTTTTAATTTTTTAAATTTCTTCTCCTATCCTGGTTTTCTTGTCTTTTTTTGCCTGTTTTTCTTTTGTTGTTGTTTTTCTTGTCTTATTAGTTCTTTCCACAGGGCCCGATAATGTGCTAGGGTCGTTCTGGTTACATACCCTTGCTTTATTTTTGTAGATTAATATTGCTTCTTCCCTCCTCATTTGCCTTTCCGATTTTTTATTCTTTTTTAGCATTTTAATTTCATCGAACTTTGGGAATGTCCGGTTTTCCAAGCAGAATTGCACTAAAGCCGTTTTGGCTTCTTTTTTTGCCAGTTAGATATGTGTTGTTTAAGTCTTTTTTTTTTTCTGTTTTTCGTACTTCCAATGTACGATATTGGGTTTATGTGTGCTATTGGAATTTCGTAGGTTCCTGATTCTTCTAGCATTTTTTCCTCTGTTTTTTTGTTGACAGTCATACTTTTCACGGTGTGCACTGAGCTTCCTAGTTGTAAGTCATATTTAGCACAGTGCCTATTGATTTCTTTACTCACTCCTTCCAGGTATGGGAAAGCTCCAATGTATTTCAATTTTTTATTTCTCATCTTCCTTTGGTTGTGTACTTCTTGGCCTTCTTTACTCTGAGTCATATGCTTTTTACTCTCATGTATCCATTTATTAATTAGCTTGCTCGGGTACCCATACTCTTGTGATATTTTCGAGATAAACTCTAGCTCTTGATTTTTTAGCCTGTTGTTAGATGTGTGTGTGTACGCTCGCCGTATCAAGTTTACTATGCTGTTTTTTATGTATCACTGGATGGTGCGACGAGTATGGTATCAGTACAGGTATGTAAGTTGCTTTTCTGAACACAGAGTATTCAAAAATATTTTTGTTTTTCTTTAGTTGAATGTCCAGGAAGGATAGGCAATTATCCTCTTCAAACTCAATAGTTAGCTCTATGGTGTTACAGATTTTGCTAAACTGCTGTGCTAGATCTTGTAGCTCGGCTTTGTTAAGTTTAGACATTATAATAATGTCGTCTACATATCGAGCATAAAGTATTGGTTTTTCAGGTAAATTTTGAATAATTTCTTTTTCGAGGTATGCCATAATCACTTCTGCGTATAATGCCGATAATGGGGATCCCATAGGGCCACCTTGTGTTTGTTTATATATATTTCCTTCAAAATGGAAGATGTTGTTTTCCTTGATGAAATATAAGGTATTCTTTAGCTCTTTCAATTGTGACAAGTTTAGTTCTTTGTTGATGCTTAGTTGTTGCATAATCAATTCGATGGCTAGCTCGACAGGAGTGTTTGGGTATAATGCCTTAACATCCATGGAGGCCATAGTTATTTGCTCTAGGTCTTGATTAATTAATTTGATTTTTTCTATAAACTCATAGCTATTCTTTAATGTATATTGATTCCTCATGAATATTGGGGATAGATAATTGTATATCTTTTTTCTAGGTTGATGAGTGGTGAGATTTTTTTCGATAGAATCAGTCTTAAAGGTGTGTTTTCTTTATGAGTTTTAATTTTCGAGAATATTTTTGGCATCCCTGCTCCCATTGGAGGGTTTGCATTTTTATTTCTGTTGGTAACGTGCTGTGGTTCCTTATATTAGCCAGGAAGGTAAGTTGTTTGTCGGTGGGATCTTTGTTGATGCTATCGCACTGTAGCTCTGAGATGGCCGTCCGATATAATGATAAAAGATCTTTGTTGATGCTATCGCACTGTAGCTCTGAGATGGCCATCCGATATAATGATAAAATGCGGACGGCCATCTCAGAGCTACAGTGCGATAGCATCAACAAAGATCCCACCGACAAACAACTTACCTTCCTGGCTAATATAAGGAACCACAGCACGTTACCAACAGAAATAAAAATGCAAACCCTCCAATGGGAGCAGGGATGCCAAAAATATTCTCGAAAATTAAAACTCATAAAGAAAACACACCTTTAAGACCGATTCTATCGAAAAAAATCTCACCACTCATCAACCTAGAAAAAAGATATACAACTATCTATCCCCAATATTCATGAGGAATCAATATACATTAAAGAATAGCTATGAGTTTATAGAAAAAATCAAATTAATTAATCAAGACCTAGAGCAAATAACTATGGCCTCCATGGATGTTAAGGCGTTATACCCAAACACTCCTGTCGAGCTAGCTATCGAATTGATTATGCAACAACTAAGCATCAACAAAGAACTAAACTTGTCACAATTGAAAGAGCTAAAGAATACCTTATATTTCATCAAGGAAAACAACATCTTCCATTTTGAAGGAAATATATATAAACAAACACAAGGTGGCCCTATGGGATCCCCATTATCGGCATTATACGCAGAAGTGATTATGGCATACCTCGAAAAAGAAATTATTCAAAATTTACCTGAAAAACCAATACTTTATGCTCGATATGTAGACGACATTATTATAATGTCTAAACTTAACAAAGCCGAGCTACAAGATCTAGCACAGCAGTTTAGCAAAATCTGTAACACCATAGAGCTAACTATTGAGTTTGAAGAGGATAATTGCCTATCCTTCCTGGACATTCAACTAAAGAAAAACAAAAATATTTTTGAATACTCTGTGTTCAGAAAAGCAACTTACATACCTGTACTGATACCATACTCGTCGCACCATCCAGTGATACATAAAAAACAGCATAGTAAACTTGATACGGCGCGCGTACACACACACACATCTAACAACAGGCTAAAAAATCAAGAGCTAGAGTTTATCTCGAAAATATCACAAGAGTATGGGTACCCGAGCAAGCTAATTAATAAATGGATACATGAGAGTAAAAAGCATATGACTCAGAGTAAAGAAGGCCAAGAAGTACACAACCAAAGGAAGATGAGAAATAAAAAATTGAAATACATTGGAGCTTTCCCATACCTGGAAGGAGTGAGTAAAGAAATCAATAGGCACTGTGCTAAATATGACTTACAACTAGGAAGCTCAGTGCACACCATGAAAAGTATGACTGTCAACAAAAAAACAGAGGAAAAATGCTAGAAGAATCAGGAACCTACGAAATTCCAATAGCACACATACCCCAATATCGTACATTGGAAGTACGAAAAACAGATTAAAAAAAGACTTAAACAACACATATCTAACTGGCAAAAAAAGAAGCCAAAACGGCTTTAGTGCAATTCTGCTTGGAAAACCGGACATTCCCAAAGTTCGATGAAATTAAAATGCTAAAAAAGAATAAAAAATCGGAAAGGCAAATGAGGAGGGAAGAAGCAGTATTAATCTACAAAAATAAAGCAAGGGTATGTAACCAGAACGACCCTAGCACATTATCGGGCTTGTGGAAAGAACTAATAAGACAAGAAAAACAACAACAAAAGAAAGACAGGCAAAAAATTACAAGAAAACCAGGATAGGAGAAGAAATTAAAAAAATTAAAAAAAAAAAGAAAATACGGAAAAAAAAAGTGTTCTTAACGAAACAGATGGCGCCAGCCGGGCTTGATAACGAAATATATCCAGGAAAGTTTTTCCGACGAATGGCAACAAGGAGTATCGGACTCCATTAGCGCGAAGTTAACCACGAACATCGGTGGTAAAGTCGCCACGCTCCTGAAGATGCCCAGAGTATGGGCGAAAATTTCGAGTATAAAGAACGGTAAAAATTGATGTTTGAATCCTAAAGCAAAGATCCAATGAGTATACCCAGCGAAAAGTGTGAGAAGTAAAGCCAGTCATCGCATACAACGGACTTTAGGACAATAACCTCAACAAAGACCAGAAAACACGTGCGTGAAATGTCCCCGTCGCTAGAAAGGAATGCCAAGGTAAGCATTACCCACTAGTTTTCTGTACAAGTTACTTTGAAATATCGCACGTAAAAGAGAATAGTACAATAATTAGAGCTATATAATAGTCAGAATTAGAACTACTAAGTGGAATTGATTCCTTAATTTCCATTTTCAAAAAAAGAGTATGGCCCCGGTGTACGTGATTTGCTACAATAAAGGTGGAGAACATTATTCTCTTTAAATAATGCATAACTTTCCCGCTGAAGGGAGTAAAGGTCAAAACATTTTTCTTGCTATCTCTGTTTCTGGGAGACATATTTGGAAAGTTCTTTTTCCTTAGCATAGCTTTTTGCCATGAAGAATGTTTTTTTGCCTATTTTCAACTTTTCCATTATGCAAACTTCTGCTGGAAGGCATGCAATTAATAATCTTTCTTTCAGTATTATTCTGTTAACTGTGGAAATATGTGCATTAAAATGAACTAATAGAGCACACTTGTTTAGAAGCAACAAATTACGAAAGTGTAAAGGATATTTTTAGAGCACACTTGTTTAGAAACAACAGATTAGAAGAGTGTGAAGGATATTTCAAAACCATGTTTTTAGTTGTGGCTTATTTTGACCTTTACTGAACTTCGTTAATGAATGCTTTATCTAAAAATTTGCTATAAAATCAGATTGCTTTCTAGTATTGGAAACTTAAATCTAGTTGTTTCTTATTATTTTCTGAGGTAACTAATCACTTTCTATAATTACAAAGGCTGTTCCATAAAAACTGAGAGTATTGTTTTTTTGAGTTGGCAACAGTGCGAACAGGAAAAATAACCATGATGACGACTAACAGAATTAAGGAAGTTTCTATGGCAACAGTTATTAGCCGTGGCAGACAATTCTGTTTTCGTTATTGCGGAGTTGTTTAAGGTACTTTTGCACTTCGCCATACAGCCGTGGAGGTGAGTGATTTAGAGTTAAGAAGTGAAATGCGTTGTGTAATAAAATTTTGCTATTTTTTGGGTGAAACGGCTCCTGAAACAGTTGATTTAATGAAAAAAGCTTACAAAGATAAATGTTTGGGTGAGTCAATGATTTTTAGATGGCAGCATGATTTCAAAAAAGGGCATTTATTGGCAGAACTCGCTCCTAGTCCTGGTTGACCTGAAAGTGTTGTTACGGAGTGTATAGTTAACATTGTTTGGGCAATTCTGCAAGAAGATCGGTGAATGACATGTGAAGACATAGCAGCGTCAACTAATATTTCAAAAACATCGGCATTCCGCATTTTACACAACATATTACTGCTGCATCGTTGTGTTCCAGATGGGTACCTCATCACCTGATGACAGAACAATAGCCGGAGTTCAGCTGTGTCATGAGTGGAAACAAATGATTGAAAAGGATCCAGACTTTCTAAAGACAGTAATAACTGCCGATGAAACATGGGTTCACTATTTCAACCCCCCCCTCATGAAGTGCACAACAAGTGTCTGAAAACACACTGGCTCACCTCCCCCAAAAAAGTCCGCTAAACCAAATCATCTGGGAAGGTAATGATGATAATTTCTTTTATCGTAAAAGTGGTCTACCAGCATGCCGTTCCTCCACAAATTACTGTCAATGCTGAGTGTTACATTTCAGTCTTGAAGCATCTGTGATGACACATATCGATTAAGCGACTGGAACTGGTGTGCTAGTGGACTCTACACCATGAATAATGCCCACCATGGCTGCTTGTGTTCAACAGTTTCTTATGAAATGCAGTATTGAAATCGTGCCACAGCCTGCTTACAGTCCTGACCTCGCCCTGTGCGATTTCTGGTTGTTTTCAACAATGAAGGAGAAGTTCCATGGGCAACATTCAGCACAGATGCTGACTTTATTCAAGCTGTACAGGGGTCACTAAAGCAGCTACCACAAAATGCCTTCACCACATGCTTTGAAAAGTGAACTGAACGATGGAACTGTTGCATTTCATCCGAGGAAAGATACTTTCAGAAAGAATAACATATATTTTGTTATACCTACATTTCTACATTTGTGTGATTTTACTCAGTTTTTATGGAATGGCCGTTTGTAGTTTTCTTATCATGCTCAGTTAAATTGCCTTGATCACTGATGTATACAGCTGTACACATAGCCCTTGGATTTAAGGATTTCCCATTATTCTCTTTTGTTTCATTTTTGGAATTTTTGTGCAAACTTCATTTGCTGGTAAGTAGAAATTTAAAATATAGCAAGAACATCAATATTAGACTTGTATCTTACATTGAAAATAGCTTCTCGAAATAAAATGTAACACAAATCCTTGCTCCTATGAATGTCTGTTTAAGAAATGATAGCCCTTTGTTCCTTTATAAAAGTTCTTCACCTTTCCTTGTTCTTAAATTTCCATTGTAAGTATTATTATAAACTGAGTATAAATGGTATTTAGTTTATATATTGATTGTGTGGTATATGGAAGCATTTCAAGAGTAATGGCATATTTCTGGTAGTTTGTATTTCTTTGTGGAGCGAACCTCTGAATATATATCAGAGAACAGCTTAGTGATGTGTATGTATGATGTATGTAGATTTTAACTATAGATTTTATGCCTATATATTGAGTTTTATGGGGGGGGGGTTCTGTTCTATAATTTGCTTCAGTAATTGAACTAAAGGCAAAGTAGAATTAAATTATTCTCAAAATCAGAACAGTATAATGTACATAAAAAGTTTGTAGAAATTAAGCCTGGTTACATTTTCAGTATTTATCTGTGATTCTAAGTTTCTTAGTAGCTCAGCAGACATCATTTTTAGTATTCTGTGTTAACTTTGCTCAAGCCGTAGGGAATTGTTCGTTGTAGGTTACAGCATGAACAGACCTATGGTTTCATTATATTTTAAGTAGGAGCATTTGGATTTTATGTCCTGGGGGGAAAAGACCTGGAAATGTCCTGCAATTCTGTGATTGAAAAAGTGTATGAACCATGGTTTTATGGAGATTACTAGGAGGAAACTTTTCCCTAGTAATCCCCTTAAAAATAAGTTAAATTTGACATGTTCTGTAGTTGTATAAGAAAGTTGCTCTGTTATTCTTGTTTGAGGTATTAAGGGTTTATTTATAAAATCAGCATTATTTATAGGTAGTTATTTTCAAGAAACTCTAGTATTTATATGGATGGCCCTGTGCTCATTTAGGTATTAAAACACCAAGCAGTTTTGAGTTTTCATGAAAACTCAGTCTACATAATGAAAGAAACAGCACCCTTTATGCAGTTTGGCATTTGGAGGAAACACAACTTCATGCTTCCATGAATCCATATACTTCATTAAAAGCATGTCATCTATGTTCTTGACTTGTGTCATTGATTTTGTCTTGCTCCTTTTAAAATTTTTGTTTTTGATAGTTATTCTGCGTGGGATCTTGGTAAGGAAGAGTGCATTAGTGCCCACTTTTCTTGGTTAGATTTTCAGTTGTTGGTTGCCTTTTTTGTTGAAGTAAAAAAGATTTTTTTTTTTTTTCATCTATGGCTTGCATAATTGCTTTTAGCTTACTCTGAGGTGGATTTTATACTCTGGCTATTTTATAAAAAAAAATTTACTAGTTTAAATGGTATTGATGGAAAGAGTGATACTACATCATAACAATGTGTAATGTATATATACAGTGGAACCTCTGTTATACATTTTTTAGTTATGTTGCTCACTTTTATACAGAATTGTGCACTTGTCCTAATAGTTTACTGTAGCCCCTGTCCCTTTTTCTTTTCAGTTTTGCATAATTCATGTACGTTTCTTGCAAATATATGTAAAAAATTAAAATGCAGATTATCAAAAATACACGGTTCTTTGTTTCTCTTAAATGTAACCCAGTATGTTACTACTTCAAGAGAATCTGGACAGCATTTTTTTTTTTTTTTTGCAGCCATGAAATAGATGATTCAACTAAAGATTTACGAAATAATGTGTTCATAGTTCGCTTTTTTCTCTGAATTTAAGAAATTTGAAATAAGCAATGGATGTGGAATATTTTATTTGGCACTAATGCTAAATTAACTAGTGAACAAACTGCTTTGAAAAGAGCAATGCTTATAAGTAAAGCATGTAAAACAAAATTTTATTCAGATTTATGACCTAGTATTTCAAAGGTAAGTTGTTTTTTTTCCATATATCGAAAATATGAAATCATACAGAATTTCTTAACCTACTTTTCATAATGAAATTAGAATGAAAAAAAAATACAAAAGTGAGGCTTAAGCAGACCTGCTGGGTTTTACGATTTACCCGTAAAATTTAATATGGTAATGTGACTTGTTTTACGGTCAATATGTTAATTTTACGGATTTAGTGATTACCTCCGTTTTTTTTGTTTTTTTTTATGACGGTTTTGCTCCCACCATTAGAACTTTATTATTTAACTTAACCCATTTAAAATAAAGTGCTGCACTGATCAAAGTTACGAATGAACTTTTCAGTTACATGTGTTTATGTGGGAAACATTTGTTCGTAGTTTACCCACATGTTTTAAGTTTATGGTTTTGCGTTATTTCAAACACTAAAGCTTTGCCCCGCATGTAAACTGAACTACTCCAGCTGGGCTTGTCTGTCTCTCACTATCCCCCCCCCCACACACACACACCTTTTCAGATAATGCATTGTTCGTCCCCCAAGCAGCAACTTCTCAATTAGGCTGGCATTGGCGCACCTGTCTTTATTATTCCCAGTTCAAATAGCTATCTCAGAACGTAGTTATCGTAAAACAAAAATTCAAATAGATTTTAAATCTGTGAAATTTTTTAGCTCAAATAAGTACCCAACATAATGAAATTAAACAAAAGCTGCGAGTTTTGTGAAATTAAGAGTGCATTTTGAGCATGGTTTGTTTTGTTATTTTTTCTCTGGCAACAAATTTGACCTAACGAAAGAATGCGGTAAAACCGGAAGTTAAAAAAAAGTCCAATGTTCATTTGACTCTGCTTCTCCAGCAATGATTTATTTTGCTGGTCCGTTAGTAAGTACTCTACGTTTCCAACCGTAGGTTGAGGAAGTGTAATATGTTCCAGCTTTGTCCGTCCACATTATGATTCGCACAATGTCTTGGCTGGATGTGACGAAATTATTATGTTGGGGTCCTCCCCATACTAATTTGTCAAATCCCTATTGAAAATGGTCAAAGGTCAGGACACACATGGTGTCCTACTGGTCATGAATTTCTTTCTATTTTTAATAATTGTTCACTTTTTGGTGACAATCTAAGTAATTCTCCATGGACACTTTCCACATAAGATGTAAATGTGGTTTCCATCTTATGATTTAAGTATTAAAAAAAGAAGGACACTTATGCACTCCCTCACAAAGAAAACTGTTAAAGCAAAAAACCTTTTAGCATAGAAATAAATGTGCATAATTTTGAGATCAATTTAGCAATTTAAATTATGCTGCTTATAAAGTCATATTTTTCAGGTATAAACATTAAAGAAAGGTATGTTATGAAATCATGTAACACAATGGTGAGCATTTCAACTTATTTTAGGCACAGTCTAAGTACGATGAGTCAATTTTTTGTTACTAGCAGAAGGGCAGGGGGCACTTTTTTTACATAGAAAAAACAAGAGGTGGCAGAATGTCCCTCTCTTTAATATAGACTTACTCCATGTGTGTGTGCGTGTGTGTGCATGCGTATACACAATGGTGAGCATTTCAACTTACCGTAGGCACAGTCCTTGTATGAGTCAGTTTTTTTGCTACTAGCAGAAGGGCAGGGGTCACTTTTTACACAGAAAAAGGGAGACAGTATCCTCTTCTTTAATTATAATTACTTATATACACTATATTGACAAAAGTCATCAGACACCTAGAAGAGAAACACAACATAGCATTTATTGACCTACATTAGTACGGTGTCAGTCCACCTTCAGCCTTAATGCATGCACTGACCCTTCGAGACATGCTTTCGACAAGGTTTTGGAACACAACGATAGGTATGCGCTTCCATTCAGTACATAATGCTGCCACTAACTGTTGCTTAGTAGTAGGCCTTAGTTCCAAACTTCTTATGCAGTGCTCTAATTCATCCCATAGGTGCTCTATAGGATTAAAAGCAGGGCTTTGTGCTGGCCAGTCCACACACGATACAGAATTATCGTCAAACCATGCAGTAACAGTCCTTGCTTTGTCACTCGGTGCATTATCCTGCTGGTACCAACAAGGCTTGGTTCCATAGTATGGCCACGGAGTTGGTACGGCATAATTGTTTAGAATATCAAGGTAAACATGCTGGTTAACAGGTTTGTCCACGATAACCAATGGGCCGGGACCATACCACGAAAAACACTCCACATGAGTACACTGCCAGCTCCAAACTTGACCGTAGGAACAGTAGTACACTGTGGTAAATAGTGTTCCCACAGCTGCCACCATACCCACACACGGCCATCAGACTGATTGATCGTGTATCTGGATTCATCAGTCCATAGAACCCTTTGCATTGATCTGCGGTCCATGATAAATGTTCTTTACACCATGCTAAACGACGAGTAGCATTCCGAGTGGAGATGAAAGGCTTATGAGCAGCTGCATGGTCCAGGGTAACCCATGGAATGAAGTTCTCTGCGAATGTTACTTGTACATAGGTTCCAGCATTTTTACTCACCTGTACACTGAGGTCTTGTGCAGTAGTACTCTGTCGATTAGTTGTAATGACTCTCCTGAGGCTTTGACATCTTCTCTCACTGATTTTCTTTGGTCTGCCAGTACGTTTTGCTGCTTCAGGCACACCATGTGTCTTCCACTTATTCAATTTATACATCCAAAACAGTTGATTTGGGTATGTTTAAAAGTCTCTCGGTTTCTCTTATACCCCCAACAATCTTTCCTTTCTCAAAATCAGTTCTCTCCCGCCATGACATTTTCATTCAACTTCACAGTGCAATATGATCGCATTCAGCTGCAGGCTTGTTTTTATACCGTTTGCAGCTGTACCGCGAATCTTAACAACACAGCAGATGTGTTCATTTGCTTTTGAAGGGGTGTCCGGTCACTTTTGTCAATATAGTGTATATGTGTGGGAGTGCATATATCATGCTTTGGATAGGGCTATATATATCGAGAGAAAGATATATATATCATCATCATCATCATCATTGTCAACCATTATCAATCCACTGCTGGACGAAGGTCTCCCCAAGTTTCCTCCACAACGGTCTGTCTTGTGCCAGTCTCCTCCATGTCACCCCTGCATACTTTCGAATTTCATCCACCCATCTCCCATGTGGTCTTCTTCTGGGTCTTTTCCTGTCCCTTGGAATCCAATCTAAAATTTCGGCTGTCCATCGATGATCTGTCCTTCTGGCAGTATGTTCAGCCCATTGCCATTTCAGGGATTTAACTCTGATCATGATGTCTTCCACTCTTGTCATTTTTCGGATCCACGAGTTCCTCTTCTTATCTCTCCTGGTTACACCAAGCATGCACCTCTCCATGCTGCTTTGAGTTGTCTGCAGCCTTTGTATGTCTCTTTTAGTTAAGGTCCACGTCTCTGCACCATACGTAAGCACTGGAAGGATGAATTGATCAAACACTTTTCTTTTAAGACATAATGGCATATTGCTCTTGAAAATTATGCTGTTTCTTCCAAAAGCTCTCCAGGCAAGTTTTGTACGCCGATTAATTTCTTCATCAATGTGACCCTCACTTGATATCTGCTGTCCAAGATAAACGTACGTGTCTGTTATCTCCAGCTTTTCTCCATCAATCGATAAATCTTCATTTCTTGTAAAAGCATTGAACATCACTTTTGTCTTCTGAAAGTTCATTTTTAATCCCACTTCTTTACTCTTGTCAGCAAGTTCCTGGATCGTACTCTGCAGCTCTGATGGGGTAGTTGCAAAAATGACTACGTCATCAGCAAAACGAAGGTGGGTTAGATAATCTCCATTAATCTTTATCCCCTTGTTTTCCCAGCTCAGCGACTGAAAAACACCCTCCAATGTGGCATTAAAGAACTTCGGAGATATGGTGTCACCTTGTCTCACTCCCTTTCCAATTTTTACGTGTGTTGTATTTTCAAACAGCCTAATCTTTGCACTTGCATCTTCAATACCGCAGGTTTTCAGAGCCACTGTAACTGCTGATGGTTTCACCGAATCAAAGGCTTTTTCATAATCGATAAAAGCCATGCACAATGGAAGTTCATATTCCCTCGCTCTTTCAATTAGTTCTCTCAGCACGTGGATATGATCTATTGTGCTGTAGCCACTCCTGAATCCAGCTTGTTCTCTCGGTTGAGCCGTGTCCAGTGTTACCTTCAAGCGGTGTGAAAGAACTTTAGTGAAGATTTTATAAACTACTGATAGCAGGCTGATAGGTCTGTAGTTTCCGAGAGCCTCAATGTCACCTTTCTTATGTAGCAGGATCATTGTAGCGGTGTTCCAATCCTCAGGAATCTTTCCTTCATTAAGGCATCGAGTGAAAATTTGGGCGAGTACTGTTTCGATTTCTCCACTTGCTTCTTGTATGATGTCTACAGTAATTCCATCTTCTCCTGGAGCTTTTCCTCGCTTCATGTTCTTGATTGCATGTGCAACTTCTGCTGGAAGGACTGGAGGAACTCTGGTACTGGTATCTTTCATGATGTCTGAAGTGCATATATCATCCCTTTCATATAATTTGGAGTAGAAATCTTTCACTCTTGTCAAAATTTCACCTCTATTTCTTGTTACAGAACCATCTTCTTTTCTCAGTGCCATAATCTGTTTTCTTCCCTTACTGAGATGTCCCTTTGCTATCTTTAGGCTTTGGTTGTTTTCAATTGCTTTCCTCACTAGTTCACAGTTGAATTTCCTTACGTCTTCAGTGATACTTTTTCTTACTGTCTTGCATAGCTCTATATATTCCACTTTGGAAGTCACATCTTCTTTAGTTGTCCTCATCTCTCTTCTTTTTTGCATCAACATTTTGGTTTTTCCTGATAATTTGTTCACATGCAACTTGTTCTTAGACCCAGCTAATTTTGTTGCTGTTTCCATAAGAGCTTTGGTTACTTTTCTGTTAACTTCAGAGATGTCCACTTCTTCCGATGTTAGGCCTTCTAAAGCAGAGAACCTGTTCTTCAGTTCTAACTTGAAGGTATTATGGTGTTTTTTAAGGTTGGTTATGTCAATAGATTTTGTTTGTCTTATGAGCTTGCCACGTTCAAGTTTAGTGTTGAGGTGCATCTTACATCTCACCAATCTATGGTCACTACCTGTGTTGAACTTGTTTAGCACACTGCAGTCTTTTATGACGAATTTTTTTGTTACACATAATAAAATCAATTTCACTTGTCGTCCCATTTGGATGTCTCCATGTCCATTTCCTGTGTGGCTTTTTCTTGAAGAAGGAGTTCAAGATGAAAAACCCTTCTGCCTCTGCAAACTCAACGAGAGTATTTCCACGCTGGTTTCTGTTGCCGTGACCGAATTTACCTACTGAAGTTTCATTCTGTTGCCGTTGCCCTATTTTTGCATTGAAATCTCCCATAATTATTTTCAAGTGCTGCTTACCTTTATTATTTAGATGACAAATTTCCTCATAAAATTCTTCAATTTCTTCTTCAGGATGACTTGTGGTGGGTGCATAAGTTTGAATAATCTGAGCCTGGTATCTTTTCGAGAGTTGGATAACAAGTCGTGCAGCTCTGTCAGAGGAACTTTTAACTTCTACAACTTTATCCTTCAGTTTCTTGTTTATTATAAATCCAACACCACTAGTTCTGCCATTATCTGTCCCACGATAGTAGAAGAGATGTCCACTTTTCAGTTCGATGAGATCTTCTCCTTTTCTCCTTACCTCACTTAGCCCCACGATGTCCCACTTGATCCTTTGTAGTTCCTCTTCCAATTCAAGAAGCCTTGAATCAGAAGATAGGGAGCGTCCATTGTAAGTAGCCAAGGTCAGCATCAGATGGCAGCCTAGTCCGGTCCTCCGGGGATTCTTAGCACCCTCTGCCTTTATGTCGCACTGGCCGCTGCCTTGGCCAGGTACATTCCAGCTGCCGGAGACTGAGGGCCAAGATTTAAGTTGTGGAATCATTTTGGAGGGGTTTGGCCATAACTCACCACGCTGGCCAAGCGGGTTGGTGAGTGTGATATAGAATTTCCTCTAATCCCGATGGTATAGTTATACCGCTATTGGCGGTCGTCAGAGCCCCTTTAGTGGGAACAGGATGCACCACGAGAAGGCGGGGTTGACATTTGTCAAGGAGAGGCTGTGATGTTACGCATCGCCTGACCTTACATCCCATATATATATATATATATATTCTATAAAGAAGATACCTAAGCAAAAAAATACATATATAATTTTGACTCACACCTAGTACAACATAGAAAAGGTTATGTATCTACCTGTGTGAGTAAAAGGAGAAAAGATAAAAAAATAAAATAAAACAACTGAATGTAGAAGGTGTCGAGAATACTGAGCCTTGGCTTTATCAAGGACCAGCAAAACCTCTGCATTGTCTCACTTCCACAAAGACCTAGTTGGAAATGGGTTTCTGCAAGGCCATAGATGCAAGTAACATTCCCACCTAAAATAGTTTAAAAATTATATATAAGTCATGTCCTCCGTAGAGTTGCATGACCTAGCACTAGTTAACAATTTCGCTTGCATCCATTAACCTTCCTGGCCCGACCCATGCTCTTCATCTGTTAATATTAAACAGAGAGAAGAAGATTAAAGAGAACTCAAGCTGTGAGAGTGACATAATAATTAGAAATGATTTTCAGCCATAACGAAATTCCAAGTTCGTTTGAGAGAGAATTTAAACCTGAAAATCAATGCAAAAGAAATCCAAATTTTACATTGCAATTAAAAAAGGAAATGTTAATTTTTAACGAACAGATTTTTGAAAGAAAACTTGAGTCTAAAACCCCCTACTCTACAGCTTAGGACAGCACGAAAACGAGAATAAGTTAAAGATAATAATTAACTAAAGAAAACTTTGTGAAAGTTATATACCTTAAACAGTTAGTTGCAATATGTACAAAGTATTTCAGCAGTGCTTTAAGTGCATAATTAATTAGTTATTAAGAACTTAACTACTTTGAAAAAACAGCGCATAGACAGCGCATAGAAAAGGAACAAGCTTAGCCATCTTCTGTTCCTAGGTACCCCAAAAGACGCTCAAAGTTACAAAGAAAAGAAAGAGTTAAAACCCGCAAAAATGTTAACAGACAAACCAATGCCTAAAGCTGAAAAGCTAAAAAACGACAGAGAAAAAGTACATGAAGTACAAACATTGAACTTATAAAACCTAGAACCCAAAAACAAGGAAGAGAGCTTACCTCTTGTGTGACAAAAACTTTTCTCCTCACTAGAGAAGAACATGGCTGACCTCTTCCGCCACTCCCTAGACGCTGGGGGGCAGTGAGGGTGGGGCTGATGGCCTCCTCATACAGCAAGAAACCAACGCGCGGAGATTTTAACCAGAGAAAAAAATATATAAACTTAAGACTGTGGATCTGTATGATCAGAAAGAGCAGAATTAACTCTCCAGAATACATGAGAAATATTATAAAATACACGAGCAGTTTATTTAATAATCTTTGCATGTATTAAATCACCTTAGTGAGCTTCTATAGATTAATCAGAATCTTATTAATTTTAATGTTGGTTTTACTATCTTTAGTATAGCTATCCTAGTGATGAATAACTAGTTTTCTTTTTTATTTGTTTTTATTTTCTTTTATAAACAGATTTTTAAGCTTTTTTTTGTGATTTTGTTTATATTATTTAATTTTTTGTTTTAATAGGACCGTCATATCCATAGCACTAAGGTTCCTTTAGGTAGTTAATAGGCATCCTCTAGCCAACTTCCTTACGGCTTTGATTGGTCAGAATCATATTATTAACTGTGTAGAAAATTAAAGCAGATCTGCCAACCTTACTCTATTATTCAGAATAATTTTTCTTAAAGTTCTTTTGATGAAAGAAGAAGGAATTTCGTTCTCTAGAAAACTTTCTAATAGTATATTAATGTGGTAATTGAAGTCCAAATTGTTGCTGCAAATTCTTGAAATTCTTAGGACCTGAGAAATTAGTACATTCTCAATTACTTTGGTTGAAATGTTATTATTCCAGTGCAGATATTTAATTACTTTGAAAGGAAAATTAACTCTTTTATCAAAGAGGCTAATAGATGGGTTACCTCTGTTGAGCTTAATGCTTAAGTCTAGGAACTCAAGTTCCTGATTACTGTGGTTGGTTTTACATAAGTTAAGAGAGCTAGGATAGATATTATCAAAATCACTCTCTATAACTTCTGAATTATTGATACACAGCAGATCATCAATATATCTAAAAGTGTAAAGGTAGTTATCTGAGCAGGTGGGGTGATTTTTAATGAATTTACATTCCTTAAAGAACAGGAATAGATTAGCGATATTCGTGGACGTTGATGTTCCCATTGGAATACCGTTCACTTGCTTATAGAGAGTATTATTATATAAGATATGGTTATTTTTTATGCAGCAATTGAGATAAGATTTCCAAGTTCCTACATCAACAAATTGGTTGAGTTTAAATTCTGCATACAGCTCTTTAAAGGTAGTGATTATATCTGATAGAGGCAGATTAGTATATAGGTTTTCAAAATCATAACTATTAATATCTAGGGGACAAACTTTGAGTATAGTAGAAATTACTTCTGCATTATTATTAATTATCCAAAAATCTCTGTACATCAAGTTAGAACAGTTTCTAATGTGTTTCAAAACCTTCTTTAAGACATCTTCAAAAGCAAGATCTATTTTCTTTTTATGACTCCTTACTCCACTAGCTATGAACCTGAACTTCACAGGATCCTTATGAAACTTAACCGTTGCAAAAAGAAATGGAAATTCAGGCTCATATCTTCTAGTTTGTGGAATTTTAAGTTTCTTGAAGAATGCCTTAAACCGATTTTCTAACTGCTTGGTAGAATAACTTACGGGCTCGTATGTTACTCTATTATTGAGTTCCATAGTTAACAATTCAAAATAGAACTTCTTCAGATAATTGCAAAATTATTGCTAGCTTTATCCGTAGTGGTAAAAATAAATTGGTCTTGTAGTTTGGAGAGTGACCTTTTAGCTTCTCCAGAGAAAAAGAGATTTCTGTCGAAACAAAAGTCCAGACCTGCCAACTCACCGGTGAAGCTATTGATTATATTATATTTCCATTCTGCGAAGGCCTCAATAGGCTGATTGTACGTTAAACTGGTTTTTACGATGTACCTATTTACATCTTGAGTGAAGCTCTCAAGAATCCTTTCTTTGGAAATTGTGAAGGAAGGTCTGAATTTAGAGCCATACTCTAATAAATTCCTAAGCTTTTCATTTTCAACAAAACTCAAGTTTCCGGTGATAATATGGTTGTAATTCTTATCATAGTGAACTGTTTCTTTATGTTCATCACAAGAACATGTAGTAATTACAGGAATGTAGCTCGAAGAGTTAAGTTTGTAGTTTTTAACTATTGACCCTAAGGTCTTAACATATTTAAAACTTACAATAGACTGGTGCCTGTGGATGGGAAAAAAAAATTGCATTATTATAGAACAGCTTCCTTACATTGAGATTATCGTAGGCTTTATTTAGGAACCTGATGGTAACAAAATTACTGGAAAATTCTTTAAGAGAAATTTTATCTTTAAGAATATGTTTAAGAATGTCCAGAACCAAAGCAAAAACATGCTTATCAACATGGTCAGCAGTTTCATTCCAGAATTTGAAAAAACTTTTAAGGACAGAGTGCTTGAAGGACTTGAGAATTTTGTAAGTATTTTTAACAAAATTAGTGCCAGTTTTAAAGCTTTCCAGAGTTTTTAGCAAGTTAGCAAAATCAACTTTGCTTGATGTGCGAAATAACCTCTGTCCTCTATTACCTCTAGAGCAGCTCTTATTATTAACAAGAAAGAAGAGTTCACGAATTGAAAATTTATGCTGATTATGCTTATTGTCAGATAGAGTGGAATTAAGGCCATAGGGATAAAGAGACTGATGCTGCAAAATTTCAAGGGATTCAGTTTCTAGCCGAGCATAGAGGTCAGGGATAATATGTAGTACCTCTATTTTCACTTTGTCAAAACCATGAGTATGGAAATGCTCTAATTCAAAGGTATAAAACTGGCACTAATTTTGTTAAAAATACTTACAAAATTCTCAAGTCCTTCAAGCACTCTGTCCTTAAAAGTTTTTTCAAATTCTGGAATGAAACTGCTGACCATGTTGATAAGCATGTTTTTGCTTTGGTTCTGGACATTCTTAAACATATTCTTAAAGATAAAATTTCTCTTAAAGAATTTTCCAGTAATTTTGTTACCATCAGGTTCCTAAATAAAGCCTACGATAATCTCAATGTAAGGAAGCTGTTCTATAATAATGCAATTTTTTTTCCCATCCACAGGCACCAGTCTATTGTAAGTTTTAAATATGTTAAGACCTTAGGGTCAATAGTTAAAAACTACAAACTTAACTCTTCGAGCTACATTCCTGTAATTACTACATGTTCTTGTGATGAACATAAAGAAACAGTTCACTATGATAAGAATTACAACCATATTATCACCGGAAACTTGAGTTTTGTTGAAAATGAAAAGCTTAGGAATTTATTAGAGTATGGCTCTAAATTCAGACCTTCCTTCACAATTTCCAAAGAAAGGATTCTTGAGAGCTTCACTCAAGATGTAAATAGGTACATCGTAAAAACCAGTTTAACGTACAATCAGCCTATTGAGGCCTTCGCAGAATGGAAATATAATATAATCAATAGCTTCACCGGTGAGTTGGCAGGTCTGGACTTTTGTTTCGACAGAAATCTCTTTTTCTCTGGAGAAGCTAAAAGGTCACTCTCCAAACTACAAGACCAATTTATTTTTACCACTACGGATAAAGCTAGCAATAATTTTGCAATTATCTGTAAGAAGTTCTATTTTGAATTGTTAACTATGGAACTCAATAATAGAGTAACATACGAGCCCGTAAGTTATTCTACCAAGCAGTTAGAAAATCGGTTTAAGGCATTCTTCAAGAAACTTAAAATTCCACAAACTAGAAGATATCAACCTAAATTTCCATTTCTTTTTGCAACGGTTAAGTTTCATAAGGATCCTGTGAAGTTCAGGTTCATAGCTAGTGGAGTAAGGAGTCATAAAAAGAAAATAGATCTTGCTTTTGAAGATGTCTTAAAGAAGGTTTTGAAACACATTAGAAACTGTTCTAACTTGATGTACAGAGATTTTTGGATAATTAATAATAATGCAGAAGTAATTTCTACTATACTCAAAGTTTGTCCCCTAGATATTAATAGTTATGATTTTGAAAACCTATATACTAATCTGCCTCTATCAGATATAATCACTACCTTTAAAGAGCTGTATGCAGAATTTAAACTCAACCAATTTGTTGATGTAGGAACTTGGAAATCTTATCTCAATTGCTGCATAAAAAATAACCATATCTTATATAATAATACTCTCTATAAGCAAGTGAACGGTATTCCAATGGGAACATCAACGTCCACGAATATCGCTAATCTATTCCTGTTCTTTAAGGAATATAAATTCATTAAAAATCACCCCACCTGCTCAGATAACTACCTTTACACTTTTAGATATATTGATGATCTGCTGTGTATCAATAATTCAGAAGTTATAGAGAGTGATTTTGATAATATCTATCCTAGCTCTCTTAACTTATGTAAAACCAACCACAGTAATCAGGAACTTGAGTTCCTAGACTTAAGCATTAAGCTCAACAGAGGTAACCCATCTATTAGCCTCTTTGATAAAAGAGTTAATTTTCCTTTCAAAGTAATTAAATATCTACACTGGAATAATAACATTTCAACCAAAGTAATTGAGAATGTACTAATTTCTCAGGTCCTAAGAATTTCAAGAATTTGCAGCAACAATTTGGACTTCAATTACCACATTAATATACTATTAGAAAGTTTTCTAGAGAACGAAATTCCTTCTTCTTTCATCAAAAGAACTTTAAGAAAAATTATTCTGAATAATAGAGTAAGGTTGGCAGATCTGCTTTAATTTTCTACACAGTTAATAATATGATTCTGACCAATCAAAGCCGTAAGGAAGTTGGCTAGAGGATGCCTATTAACTACTTAAAGGAACCTTAGTGCTATGGATATGACGGTCCTATTAAAACAAAAAATTAAATAATATAAACAAAATCACAAAAAAAAAGCTTAAAAATCTGTTTATAAAAGAAAATAAAAACAAATAAAAAAGAAAACTAGTTATTCATCACTAGGATAGCTATACTAAAAATAGTAAAACCAACATTAAAATTAATAAGATTCTGATTAATCTGTAGAAGCTCACTAAGGTGATTTAATACATGCAAAGATTATTAAATAAACTGCTCGTGTATTTTATAATATTTCTCATGTATTCTGGAGAGTTAATTCTGCTCTTTCTGATCATACAGATCCACAGTCTTAAGTTTATATATTTTTTCTCTGGTTAAAATCTCCGCGCGTTGGTTTCTTGCTGTATGAGGAGGCCATCAGCCCCACCCTCACTGCCCCCCAGCGTCTAGGGAGTGGCGGAAGAGGTCAGCCATGTTCTTCTCTAGTGAGGAGAAAAGTTTTTGTCACACAAGAGGTAAGCTCTCTTCCTTGTTTTTGGGTTCTAGGTTTTATAAGTTCAATGTTTGTACTTCATGTACTTTTTCTCTGTCGTTTTTTAGCTTTTCAGCTTTAGGCATTGGTTTGTCTGTTAACATTTTTGCGGGTTTTAACTCTTTCTTTTCTTTGTAACTTTGAGCGTCTTTTGGGGTACCTAGGAACAGAAGATGGCTAAGCTTGTTCCTTTTCTATGCGCTGTCTATGCGCTGTTTTTCAAAGTAGTTAAGTTCTTAATAACTAATTAATTATGCACTTAAAGCACTGCTGAAATACTTTGTACATATTGCAACTAACTGTTTAAGGTATATAACTTTCACAAAGTTTTCTTTAGTTAATTATTATCTTTAACTTATTCTCGTTTTCGTGCTGTCCTAAGCTGTAGAGTAGGGGGTTTTAGACTCAAGTTTTCTTTCAAAAATCTGTTCGTTAAAAATTAACATTTCCTTTTTTAATTGCAATGTAAAATTTGGATTTCTTTGCATTGATTTTCAGGTTTAAATTCTCTCTCAAACGAACTTGGAATTTCGTTATGGCTGAAAATCATTTCTAATTATTATGTCACTCTCACAGCTTGAGTTCTCTTTAATCTTCTTCTCTCTGTTTAATATTAACAGATGAAGAGCATGGGTCGGGCCAGGAAGGTTAATGGATGCAAGCGAAATTGTTAACTAGTGCTAGGTCATGCAACTCTACGGAGGACATGACTTATATATAATTTTTAAACTATTTTAGGTGGGAATGTTACTTGCATCTATGGCCTTGCAGAAACCCATTTCCAACTAGGTCTTTGTGGAAGTGAGACAATGCAGAGGTTTTGCTGGTCCTTGATAAAGCCAAGGCTCAGTATTCTCGACACCTTCTACATTCAGTTGTTTTATTTTATTTTTTTATCTTTTCTCCTTTTACTCACACAGGTAGATACATAACCTTTTCTATGTTGTACTAGGTGTGAGTCAAAATTATATATGTATTTTTTTGCTTAGGTATCTTCTTTATAGAATGTGAATTCTGAATTTTCAAAACTGCTGCGTTGCGCATTTTGATTTTCAGGTTATTTTGCAACCTTCGTTTTAAATTCTAAAGTTTTTCCTTAGTCTTCAGTTTTGCTCTTAAGTATATATATATATATATATATATATATATATATATATACATATATATATATAGCTTTTTAAAATGATCATGAAAATTGTTAATTGATCATGAAATTGCATTTTCTAAAGTTACTAGACACCCTGACATAGGAATGGGATTCATTCTTCCGCCCTTTTGCGTGATGACTTGCATAAAATCAAATCATGGTTGTGATGAAATTCTGGTACGCTGTTCAGCACCCATAGTAGATCAATCCTATTGAAAATAGCTAACTCATGGGGACAGTGCACACATGCACGAGATTTGTTAGTCAGAATTTTCGCACAATAACTTCTGTGGAAATTGACCAAATTGAATGGAATTTTTAATTATAAAACGAAGCATGCATAGTAGCCTTTTAATTTACAAATTAACAGGTGCAAAAAAAATAATGTTCTATATGGTAAAGCAAAAACATGCAAAATGTACAGCCTATCAAGTAATTCATACTAAGGGACTCGTAAAGAAAACAACAAAGTGTCATGAAGAGTTTAATCTAGGGAGGGAGTAGACTTTTTTCTTTGTTTGTATAATAACTTTAAAAAAAATACTATATTGGTCTTGTAACTTCTATTCTATCAAATCGAACTGCATGATATTTAGAGACTTTCATTTTCTAAAACAAAGTATGTATATTCTAAATTTCGTCATGCTAGGTCATTTTTTTGCAGGGATATAAGATTGGAATTAAAACCCCAGTTCCAATGTTTTGTGCCATGGTCCAGATGGTGATTGGCCCAGATTGTTTTTGTGAAGGAATAACTACAGAAGCTCTATTTGTTAAGATTTGGGGAGGGGGAAGACAGAATTATAAAATAAGTGCCATTTGGAAATATAAAGGGTGCTGCTAAAGGTATTGGATTTAGTAAAACTTAACGCTGCTGCAAGGCATCTGCTTGTGAGGAATGATGGGAGGAGAAAGGGAACCTCAAGGGATTATACAAATAAAATATCAAAGGTATTGTGTACCTAATATTGAAAGGTATATCGCAGGTTATCGTTCCGTGAGACACGTGCTCCCACCCCAAGAGAAGCCCTAGTTATGCAACAAGTTTTTTGTTAGTTAAAAAATATTTACAAACAAAACATTTTAGTTAAAATATTAATTTACAATTTTCAATCAAACACTCACTCATTAGCACACTCGTACATTTAAAACTATCCATTAATTAAAACATATCTCATTAGAAATGGCTATACTCATCGGGTCGGGAGACATAGCTCACGTAAAAAACACTTCGTTAACGATATCACGGCGAGCACGTTCAATGTTCCATGAGCACTATCATCAGGCAATCAACAACCTACACAAGGGTTCCTCACATGTGTGTAGCCGCAGAAGTTGTATGTTGGGAAACAAAGAAAGGGGTACAGCCTGCACTACATGTCAGGTGAATCTCCTCAGGTGCCGCCATCTATCAGATGAGTTGATAGGTATATCTATCGTAAGTACAATTCTTTTTTAATGTAGAAATATTGAAATATTAATATCTACTTATAGAAACAAATAATTATTATTAGACCTCTATTAAATAGTGTGATTTTTATAACACTTTTTTTTTTTGTCTTTTTCTATGCATTTTTCTCTTTTTATAAGTGACTTCCAAGCTGTATAAAAGTAGTAGTGTCCTGTAAATTGCATATTTTATCCTTTTTGTTCGATTGTCACGCTTTCTGAAATTCATTTTCATTTGTGTGAGTAGTTAGCATTTTAATATTTTCAAAATCAGGATATTGTTTATGATTAATGCAATATTGAATAAGTGCAGTTTTTTCTTCTTTTTTGTTCCAGTTTTTTATATGTTGATGTATTCTTTTTATTAGTCAATTTTTTGTGCTACCAATATAAGAGATGCGGTCCCCAGAATCCTGTGAAACAATAAAAATTTCATATACACCTGCTGATTGTAGTAAATTTCTGTTAGATTTTTTCCTTATAACCAAGTCATCAATATTTTGAACAGAATGACCAAAAATAATGTTGTATTTCTTCATTAATCTTAAAAATTTCCCACTTATTCCTCTAATAAAAGGAAAGGAAGTTGAAGATTTATATTTCTTTTTTGGTATGTTTTGATTAATATTCCTTAATTTTTTATTTTTTTTTAAATTCAAAAATCAACTTTTTAAGTTTTTGTGATAAATCCATATTGTTTAGTTGTGTTAATAATCCACCAAATTTCTTCTTCTCTGTATTTTCTATTTGAGGAATGTGTGACCGCACATTTTACCCAATTTCTAATACTATTTATTTTATGAGTTTAAAAAAATAAAAACCCATGATCCTGATAGACTATTTAGAGTTATTGTTCCAAAATCAAAGACCCCATTAATAAATTTAGAAAGGAAATTGTACAAAGTTTTGGCTTCCTTTTTCATGAATAATGAATACAGTTTTAAAAAACAGTTTATAGTTCATTGAGAAAATAAAATCTGTTAATGTTCCAATATCTGATTTATATATGGCAAGTTTAGATGTTAAATCATTATTCCTGAGTACCCCTGTTCCAAAAGCCATAGACATTATCATTAAAGAATTGAAAGATAAATCTCAGTTTAATAATGTACAATTATGAGTTATTTAATATACAGGGTGTCCGAGAATTATTGGACACATTACAAAATTATATAAAGCAAAACATTAAACAGATAGAAAGAAACTGACTGTACTAACTTACAATGTAACTACACAAGTTAATAAATTTCGATGTGAGATCCCTTGGTTGCTCGTAGTACGTCTAAGCAATACTTGATTTCATGCCATGTATTGGCAATCATCTGAATAGTTATGGAATTAATAGCAGCTGTGATACGCTGCTTCAGTCCCTGCAAATCAGTACAAGGCGTCTGATAGACATGATCCTTCACATAACCCCACATGAAATAATCCAATGGAGTTAGATCTGGAGAGTGAGGAGGCCACAGAATGGGACCACCACGCCCAATCCATCTGTTGGGGAAATGCTCATTTTGGCACTTTCATACACACGTTGACCAATGCGTCTTGTTGGAAAACGACATCATATCTTTTGATCTGGCGTATAGCGAAATTTTCTAGCATATCCAAGTAAATGTCACCATTTATGTTTTTTTCACAGAAGAAAGAGCCAATCACTTCTCTTTTTGATAGGGCACACCACACATTAACTTTTGGAGAATCACGTTCCAGTTCAATAGCAGCATGAGGCGGTTCACTGCTCCATATCCTACAGTTGTGATGATTCACAATACCTGATACATGAAATGTGGATTCATCACTAAAAATTACAGTACTGAGAAAGTTTTCCACTAGATTCAGCATATCCGCAGCGAAATCGTATCGCAGAGTGTGATCATTTACATGCATCTTTTGCACTATTTGAATTTTATAAGCATGAAACTTTAATTTCTTGTGCAAGATATCTTGAACTGTCGATTTCGGAATGCACAGTTCTCTGCTTGCTTTAAGAACGGATTTCCTGGGACTTCGTCGGAAACTTTCGTGAACTTGGTCAACCGTCTCACCGCTGACGCTAGGCCTACCGGCTCCTCCACGATGTTCCACATTGCCAGTTTCTTTAAACTGTTTCATCCACCACTTAATTGAATTTGTTGACGGAGGATTACAACCATACTCTACACAGTACCTTCTTTTAACTTTAATGACAGACTTTAATTTCGCAAGCCATAACACACACATCGCCTTCGGCTGTACGGATAACAGGACTACTGATTGCACATTTCTCATACATTCCTCATCAGGCCACACCTAGCGCCATCTATCCGATTCTGCGAATAACAATTCTGCAAAACAAAAATATAGAAACCGTGTTAGTGATATGTGACATAGAAAAACAGACAATGCTCATAGTTTTTTTTTTTGTACACAATTTTGTAATGTGTCCAATAATTCATAGTTATTAACTTATATTTCTGATATCAATTACTTTGAGTTTGATAAAAAATCTATAGGCAAGAGGTTGGAGGCCCAATGGGATCCCCTTTATCTTTATTTTCAGAAATTATTATGTGTGATATCGAAAACAAAATTATTAAAAATCTTCCGGATCCCCCTGTTATTTATTGTAGGTATGTAGACGACATTTTTATTTTGTCTAAATAAAAATATGAACTAGAAATATTGAAGAATAAATATACTGCTTATTATGCTGAGATTGAATTAACATTGGAATTTGAACAAGATGGAAAGATTTCCTTTTGGGATATCGAACTAATTAAAAAAAGAATTAAATTTTGAATACAGAGTTTTTAGAAAGCCAACCTATGTGCCTATAATGATTCCATGTCAATCTGAACACCCAAAAATTCGTAAAATAAATAGTATTAGAAATTGGGGAAAACGTGCCTTCACACATTCCTCAAATAGAAAGTACAAAGAAGAAGAAATTCAATGGATTATTAACACAACTAAACAATATTAATATAGAATAAAAACTGTTAAAAAGTTGATTCTTGAATACAAAAAGAATTAAATAATATTAATCAAAACATACCAAAAAAGATATATAAATTTTCAGGTTCCTTTCCTTTTATTAGAGGAATAAGTGGGGAATTTTTAATATTAATGAAGAAGCACGGCATTATTCCTTTCCTTTTATTAGAGGAATAAGTGGGGAATTTTTAATATTAATGAAGAAGCACGGCATTATTTTTGGTCATTCTGTTCAAAATATTGGTGACATGGTTTTAAGGAAAAGATCTAACAGAAATGTACTACAATCAGCAGGTGTATATGAAACTCCTATTGTTTCACAGGATTCTGGGGACTGCATCTCTTACATTGGTAGCACAAATAATAAATTAATAAAAAGATTACATCAACGTTTAAAAAACTGGAACAAAAAAGAAGAAAAAACTGCACTTATTCAATATTGCACTAATCATAAACAATATCCTGATTTTGAAAATATTAAAATGTTAACTACTCACACAAATGAAAAAGAGTTAAAGATTTCAGAGAGTGTTATAATCGAACAAAAAAGGATAAAATATGCAATTTACCCCTTCTACTCTTGATACAGCTTGGAAGTCGCTTGTAAAAAAAAGAAAAATGCATAGAAAAAGACAAAAAAAGTATTATAAAGATCACACTATTTAATAAAGGACTAATAATAATATATTTGTTTCTATAAGTAGATATTAATATTTCAATATTTCTACATTAAAAAAGAATTGTACTTAAGATATATATACCTATCAACTCATCCAATAGATGGCGGCACCTGAGGAGATTCACCTGACACGTAGTGCAGGCCGACCCCTTCCTTCGTTTCCCGACATGCAACTTCTGCGGCTGCACACACGCGAGGAACCCTCATGTAGGTTGTTGATTGCCTGATGATAGTGCTCATGGAACATTGAACGTGCTCGCCGTGATATCGTTAACGAAGTGTTTTTTACGTGAGCTATGTCTCCCAACCCGATGAGTATAGCCATTTCTAATGAGATATGTTTTAATTAATGGATAGTTTTAAATGTATGAGTGTGCTAATGAGTGAGTGTTTGATTGAAAATTGTAAATTAATATTTTAACTAAAATGTTTTATTTGTAAATATTTTTTAACTACCGGACAACTTGTTTCATAATTAGGCTTCTCTCGAGGTGGGAGCACGTGTCTCACAGAGTGATAACGTGCGATATACCTTTCAATATTAGGTACACAATACCTTTGATATTATATTTGTATAATCTAAAGCACATTTTACCATGAGACTGTCCTTAGGGATATGTCTCATGATATGTATATTTCCTCAAAGTATGATGTTCATAACTAAAACATAAACCTTTGTTTCTAGATGAAAGAGCCTTTCAGCTGATGTCATTGTACCCAAGTGCTTTCCTATTTGACTAGCTCGATCGGATAACTTTGTAATTGGCATTTTTTTTTTCCTCTTGCAAACTCCAACTCTTTAAACTGTTACTGTATTAATATAGCAGTTTTTCTTGTTTTTGTTTTTTTTCAAGTGTTAATAAGTTTAGTATTAGTGATTCACTATGAGCAGCAATATAAAGCAGGGTTCCTACGGTCCTTATAAATCCTTAAAAAGTTCTTAATTTTTTTTAGGGTGCTTTTTAAAAAAGTCTAATTTTTTCCAGAAATTCCCCAAAGTGCTTAAATAGTACTTATTTTTCTTTCCTAATTGTCTGCGTGAAAAGCAGAAGTTACAAGGTAGTGCATACATCTTCTGCTTCTGGTTGGCTATGTTGATGATGACGCCGTGTGATGTCGGTAGAAAGCTCTTGGAAGAGAGCGGGATAGGAAAAACTTTCGATCAGTAACTCATGGTGAATTTGATTTTGACTTTGGTTTTACAATTCAAGCCATGAAATTATTATGTACAATATCCAAATATAGATCGTAACTTTAACTACAGTTTTATGATTTACACTATTTTTGTTGCATATGTGATTTATTCTATCTTATAAAAACTGATTTAACCAGCAGAACTGTCTTTTAAATTGCATAAATTTTAATTTATTACATCCACAGATTCGAATTATATGCAACAATATTGCAAGCTTCATGAACAGACTTTAGTTTGTTTAGTTAAATCATGTGTAAAAGTATATTTCTATATATGTCGCTTTCGCGTGTGCAATTTGTAAGGTCCTTAAAAGTCCTTAAAAAGTGCTTTTATTTTTTGGGAGAAATTGAGTGGGAACCCTGTAAAGGGAGGAAAAAACAGTTCTATCAAACATTCTGTGATACGTGTATTGTGAAATCTTCAAAAAATGCCCTTTTTGTGCTGTGTCAGTGTAATTTCAACATTTTGCATGGTGGAAAGATATAAATCATATTTCTAAAAAGAATGATATTATAAATCATATTTCTAGTGCCTAGCTTGTATGATGTTGATCACCTGGGAAAAAAATATGAAATTAACATCCTTTGTTAAAAGTTATTATGAACTGGATGTGATTCATGCAAAATGTTTGTTCGCTTCGTCTTTAGTTGAACATAATTTACCAATTAGTATCCCTCGTCACTCATATTTATTTCATTGGTTTTCTATTTCTCCTTAAGATAAACCTAGCATGAAAATAGTTTGTGTTTGAAAACATTGTGGGATACAACCTTCTATTGGATTTGGGGGTCAAAGGGTGGAACATCTTTCCCTTTAGATGAAAACTTCAAATTTTTATCTCTTTGTAAATCATAATGATAGAGCAATGAGAAATTATGTTTAGGTACTATTTTAATCGATGCAAATGTGCCAATAAATTCAAACAAGTCATATTGATTAAAAGTTGATACTTGATTTGGGTTACATATAGTTTTTTAATCGATATGTTTGCTGTAGTTAATCAATATACTCGGTAATTTAATCGAATATTTTGATTAAATTTTTCATCAAATATATTGATGAACTTTTTTATGGATTTCAGTTCATAGAAGTTGGCAGGTATGCTTAAAATAGTGAACAAAGTTTTCATGTATGTATAACATAAGTATTATATATGTCTTACATAATAAATTAAATAAAAAAATATAGATTGTCATCTAAAATTATGTGGGTTTTCTTTGTAGATGCATTTAAAATTCTGCTAGAGTATTTAACATTCTGAAAATTGTTTCATATGCTTTTCTCCCTGCAAAAACATATAACCAAGGTTCCACTGTGTATTGTTGACTATTAGATGTTTTATTTTCTTACTGAATTTTTAGTTTAACTGAGAATTCTGTCTGTCTACAACAGGTACTGAGTGAGATATTTTGCAGGTGTCTTTTCTGGTTATATTGTTGAATAGTTAGTTTTAATTAGTTCATGTTTTGTGAGATCTTAGAGTACTAAAAACAAGCAGGTGTGCTTATGTTGTTTGGTATTCCTACATGAGCTTCTAATGCATATGAGAATTATTTTACATGAACTTCTAATGCATGTGGTTGTTTTGGCTCTTTTCATTAATTTTTATGTTTGTTCACAGTAATTAGGTACAGCTTACCTACAGTAATGTAGAAACATCAATCTTAAATTTTGCACATTTCCTGTGTGTTATCAAGAAACAACTATGTTACCAATATTTATGTTCACATTATCAGCTTGACTGAATGTAATTATTGAAGACAAATTACTTATTGTGCATTTGAAGGATCTTTCAAAATAGCTTTTTCCCAGCATTCATGTTTGTATGCTTTTTTTTTCTTGTCGAATGAAATTATTGTAGAGATTTCATTTGTTTTTAAAAGTTCATTTCATGTGCTTGTGGGAATAAAATATTTTTATTGCCAACTGAAATATATATTTATATTTATTTTTACTTTTGTAGCATGGAGATTCAAGTGAGAAAGCAGCTGCTGAGCATGGTAGACGAGAGCATTTTTAAGGATTCACCTCATCGTTTTTGAAGTGCTGGACTGGTTCCTAATACCTTAAAAGTTATATAATCTACTTCAAAATTGTATGTTTCATTATACTGTAACATTTTGTTGTCAATATTTCATATTGCTTCTTTCAGATCTGTGCCAATCGACTGTTCAGTATTGTATGGCTGGTATCTTAATTCGAAAAAATGTGATCTTGTTGTGTCTTGTGAGCAGCTGGAAGTTGTACGTATGTATATATATGTAAAATGTAAATTGTCAGTTTTTGTAAAATATTTGTGGGAAGTATTTCTAAAGGCCTTGGTTTCTTTGATAAGATTTTAAAGAATTGCTGTGCTTTGTGCCACTTTTCTCAGGTTTTATTCGTTCTGATTTTAGTGTTTCGTAAAGGTATATTTTATTATTTTCGTAGACTTTTCACTCTTACACTCCAAAAACTGTGTTAAACGTAAGTCAGATCATTTTATACATTTTTCAGGTTTTTATTATCTGCTGTGTTATATTTGTTAAGCAAATTTTAGCATGTTTATTGTATTTTGTTGTTTAACATACAATTTATCTTCAGGACATTTCTGTGTATGTTTGTAACTAATTTATTAGGGCATATTTTTTTTTTCAATTTATGTTTGGTTTCTGAAGTGTTTGTTCAAATTTTGTAACAAATATCCTGTTTCATCCCGGTATAAGTACATTTTTCATTACTTAAATTTTTTAAACAAACTAAATGTTTTGATTGGGTGATTTATTAATTCGTGTGTTCACAAAATTATTGTGATCTTTATGTTCAGTTTATAATGTTATCAAATGCAGCTTGCTCTTTGGAAAAATATAATAAAACCACCAATTAATTGTAACTTGGAAAATTTTGAATGCAAATTCTGCCAGAACATAATTCAGAAAATGAACTGAAGAAGAAAGGGGAAGGGATGTAACTCCATTGTTTGGCTTGTTTGTTTAGTCCAGTGTGGCATATAGTCATGATTATACTTTTATTGCTCTTCCAAGTGTGTATATAATTAGATATTTTGTAGCCATGTAGCATTTAGACATGTTTTGTTTTTGCATGTTTTACTTTCTTTAAAGCATTTTTAACAGGAAAGTTACTTAAGTTTTTCTTATTTCTGATTTTTGTTTGCATTTATATTTTTTTCTTTTGCCATCAAGGATCTCACTTTTTTTTAGAAAATTTATACAAATTTATTTAAAAAACTTGTGATCCAATTCCAGACATGTGATATATTTTTAAACAATCCAATTGAGAAGTAAGTTTATATAAAGAAAAATGATAAAAAGTTCAGTATACTTGAAACTTTATTTTTGTGTATTATTATAAACCTGTTGTGCCTGTTTCATAATAGGTAGCAAATAGTAGCTGTTAGTTTTTTTATTTATTTATTTACACTGCTGGCCACCCAAAATGCAACACCAAGAAGGACACGAGAGAGCAAAGCCAGATTTACTGGACACATAACAACAGATACAAAGATGAAACGGTTAAGCTTACAGGCCCATGCGACTTGCGGAACACTCCGACATCAATAGTTCGTGTAGCCCCCACGGCTGGCAATAGCGGCCGCTACATGCCGCGGCATCGAACAAAAGAGGCTTTGAATGTGGACTTGGGGTATGTCAATCCAGGCTGCTTCCACACGTTGCCACAGTTCATCAGGCGTAGCCACGGGTTGTGCTTGCTGGGCCACTCGGTTGCCGATCAGCGACCAGACATGTTTGATGGACGACATATTGGGAGAACAGGCAGGCCACGGCAGCAGTGACACCTGGTGGGCCGTGAAGAATTGATGCGTGCCACGTGCGAGCACGCATTGTTCTGTTGAAACGTGGCCGCTGGCAGGTCCTGCAGGTAAGGGAGGACTACAGGCTCCAAAACGTCAGAGATATAGCGGTGGCTGTTGAGTGTACCGGCGATGCGTACCAGAGCGGTGCAGGTGTCATATTCAATTGCGCCCCAAACCATAACGCCAGGCGACGGACAGGTATGGCGATGCATAATGCAGACGTCATACAGTCTCTCGCCGTGGTGCCGCCACGTGCGGATCCGACGGTCGTGGTGTTGCAGGCAGAAGCGGGATTCGTCAGGGAAGACAATGTCTTGCCATTCCGTAGTAAAGGTGCGGCGTTCAACGGCCCACTGCCGCCGCACTCGCTGGTGGTGTAACGTCAATGGTAATCGAAGCAATGGGCGCAACGCACCCCAATTCCTGCGCTAACTTTCGTGATGTGGCGGTGCGAGCCGTCAATGCCTGCCGCACAACATGCCAGTCCTCTCGTTCAGTGGTGTGCCGCGGCTGCGGCAATCGCTCATGTCGGTCTGTCTGTCCGTCCCTCCTGCAAACACCAAATCCATACTCGCCTCACTGTGGCTGGATGTCGTCCCACACGGTCGGCGATGTCTCAGTACGATAAATTGCTGTCGTGATAAGCCACTATTCGAACTCTGAAACGTGCTGGAATGACTGCCGTATTCTGCGACGAGGCATCAGGAAGCTTCCCACGCACAGGTCCGGCAGCACAACACACTTCCACTACTTACACCACGCCTTCTGTGCACCCTTCTTATAGTGCTTCTCTGTGGCGTGCCGGGCGTACATGATTTGCATGTGCCCTGCAGTGTTAATCGTTTGCATGTCCTCTCACGGGTGACGCATGCTGCGATTTTCAGGGCAATCGCATGCTTCCTTCTTGGTGTTGCAGTTTGGGTGGCCAGCAGTGTATTTTTGAAGCTGTTGAAATAGGTTTGTCATAAGTCCTTCACAAGTTACGATGAAAGGGGTTAGGTATGTTGAGACTGTCATTAATGAGGGGGATTTACCAGATTATAGTATGTCCCCAGTTATATAATAAATATTTTTTTAACAGAGATTTAGTGCTAGATGCCTGAAAACTTGATACCATTTCCTATTTTGAGGCAGTTCACATATCCATGAATCAAGTCTACCTCCGACAGTTTACGTTAGTTCAGAATTCGGTTAAGATTTTTCCGAAAGTTAACAGACATTGTGTGTTGTAAGCACCATCCCACGGCAAGCCAGGCACCACATAATACAGAATTATCTCCGTGGCAACATTTTCGCTTTCTTGCCAACCATACTTACCGTGTGATATCTTCATGACGTTACCACAAAAATCACTACATTTGACTAAGCTTGAAAGTTTTCAAAAAACTTTTCAACTTTGCATTTTAGTTTTTACGACATATCCTTTAACGATGGGATAAAAAATTATCCACAACCTTCAATCCGTAACCAGGTTAAGTTTGCTCGGAGCATAATTGGGTTTTCTCAAATTGGGTTTTCCACGTGCCTTCCTGCTCTTAAACAGAATAAAAAAAAGGTTTATGCTTTAAATATGCCAGTGGAAAAAAAAAAAACATGGTAGGATGGTCGATTTATACACGAGGCATACAAAAAAATCAGATATTCACATAAAAAACGGGGGGGGGTCAGCCTGTATGTACAGTATAGCTTTTCAGAAAAATAATCCGTTTTTTTTTTTTTTTAAATTACGTTTTCTGGAAATATCCAAGATTTTTGAAAAATCCGTTGTTTTTCACATCTTCTCCATAAGTCCGCAGTTTGAACATCATATCCATAGAAACTACAGAAAATCCGTAGTACTTGGCATCTCTGCTCATACACTGTTCAGTTTTCTAAAAACCATAACTTTTTTATGTAAGGAAGTATTTTTATCAAATCATATTGTTGAACATTTTTAATTAGATTCTAGCCAATGTAAACAAGGTTTTTATCTCTGTATAACATAAAGAAGCAATATTCTCCACACATTAAAATACCTTTTTTCCATGCCTAAGAGAAGAAACATGATGAACGTTTAGAAGATATGAAAAATCTTCCATGATAACTGACCATTTTTTATGTATTTATTTTATTTTTGCATTGTAGATTCATTCATCATGAGGATTCTAAAAAACCAAACGAATCAAACCGTAACATTCTGCTGTATGTCCTGCTATGATACGATAGCCATTTCTTTTCATTCCAAGTAGACAGAATTTGTTAAATGCCATGTTGTAAACAAAATTGCCCCCCCTCCCCCTCTCCCAAGCTCTTTTCTACATTTCCATTTCTTTTTCAGATTTTGTAATTTTCTGTGAAAAAAATTAAAGGTAGTTTCCTTAAATAGATTTAATACATACTGAATCATGTTTCTTGTTAATTTATCACTCCCACAATCAAAATATAAAAGTAATCGATTCCTTCTTCTGTAGTAAGCATACTGTATATACAAAAGAGCAAAACAGGATGTACAAGTTTGAAAGAATCACTAACGACTGGTTTCTCACCATGGCTCAGATACCCTTTTAGCCTTAGAAAATACCTATTGTGGAAGATCAAACCAAATGCTTTTTCATCCACAGTTTTTTTTTAATTTCCACATTATAGTTATTGTTAAATGCCCTCCCAGTTCTTATTCATTTTGGTAGATGTTCTGCTTTGCATATGAACGCAGCCTATAGTATAGACTTAACATCAAGTTCAGTGAAACAATGAAACAGATATCCAGTTACAAATACTTATAAACATTTCATGTAGAAAAAAGCTTTTCCATAACAATCTGGTCAATAAAAAGCAAGTAATGATAATTTCCGCAGTGTACAACATTTACAAAGGCTTTTGATATAGTAACCCTGTTATCACATCTTGTTGAAGAATGGTACTTTATTTAAATTTCCATTTTTTTATTATTGTGGGGTTTCCATTTGTAATGATGATAAAATGGATATTCATGGCCAGCTTTGTATGACTTATAGAATTTTGTCAGTCCTTCATTCTCAGTTTTTGTGATGAAATTTTTGAAATTCATAGTCAACATAAAATTAAGTAGACAACTTTTATGTAGATGTGGATAAAAAAACTACATGAAATTTCATGCATATACCAGCAATCATGCTCGTTCTCCGAACGGTGAATATATAAAATCATTTTTTGAACATAAAATTAAAGAAAGGGAAAAGTAATTTAAAATCCATAACTGTTTTACGATTTAGAACAGCGTTTGACGTAAAAATGAAGCAGGCTTTGGCACCCCTTAATTTTAAATCAAAATTTGAAAATTTGAAAGCATTTCAATGATTTTGACAAAATTATCTTTAAACCTATCAGCATTTTGAAACAGTAAAGCTATGCCACCCTTTTGAATGTTTTGGGTTTCAGACTTTTTTCTAGGTGTAGAAGTGGTAGAAAAATTAAAGCAAACAATGTTCCAAAGCGCTATTTGGGGGTGGGGGGTGGGGGTGCATCCGGACTTTGGGACCTACCAGCATGCCAATTTTTAGATCTTTAGGTCATTTTGAAGTAGTCTAACAATTTGCAAAAAGTTCCAGCAATGTTCCAAAGCCACCATTTTGGTTTTTGTACTTTTCCGGATATACGGACCTTAAGACTTATATGCATGCCAATTTTCAGATCTCTAGATCATTTAGAAGTGGTCGAACAATTTGCGGACGAACACACTCGCATTTTCCCTCTTTGCTTTTTATATACAAGGCGAAAACCTATATTTACAAAGGTATTCATGCATGCCGGCAGAAGATGCAAAACTTTAAAAGTGGCGCTACATCATTAAGCATTGCATCATTACCAGTTTGATTGTAGCCTGTCCTTTGACCCAGTGAGAAGACAGCACTAAAAATAGCTGTGTCACCATAGCAGCAGGTCACGGGACCAGAACTTTCCTGTGTGGTTACCGTTGAAGACAGAGGAAGCCATTCGTTCCTTTCCTTTGCATCTTTTAAAAATGCTTAAAAATCAGAAACTGATTTTTTTCTTTTAATGTTTTTTTTAAAAGAGGGATGACAGTGGTAAGTTAATGCTGTAAAAATTGCAATGCGTTATGATTTATAGTTTGCCATATATCTGTTTTTTTTTTAAATGGATACCATCGGAAATAGAAAATTTTGTGAAATTTAATTTCTCGTAAATTAAATTGAAATTAAAAAAAAAAAAAAAGGCCAACGAGGTGCAAAAATTTGGCCAGGGCCCTGCATGCCTACAAAGTTCCGTGGTTCTGTTGCTGTTAGTATGTCCAGAACGCGATTTGATAGCACTTTTTTGCTTACCTTAACTTTGAAATACAATAGCTCTTGAAGTATCATCAGAATCAAAAAACAGTTTATTTCAGAGTGTTCTCCAAACAATTCTCTACAAACAATGTAAATTTCATATTTTTGTGTTCAATACTTTTTGTGCTCAATAAACAGCAGTTATTTTTTTTAGAATAGAGAGATTTGCATGTTATGCAAAATTTCATCATTTTGTCTTGTTGCTGATGTACTGGATTCCAATGTAGCTAAATTGCACCAGTAGTGTGTGTGTGTGGGGGGGGGGTATTGTTTGAAGTGGTGTTTTGAATTTGTACTCTTGTAAGGATTTTTGTTATGAAAGTTTACTAAATGTCCACAAATACTGTGTAGCTAAAAACAATACAACATAATATTTGTATTCAGGTTAAGTTTTTGAGACTGAATTTTGTCAAGTTTGATTCAGTACACATTACTGCTAATGCTAAATTATGTGTGGATTCCTGGTTCATGCTCTGCAGCTCTGAGGGAGTAAATGTAAAAATGATTGTCGTTAGCAAAAAATGAAAGTGGGTTAAATAATCTCCATTAATATTTATTCCCTTTTCTTTCCTGTTCAGTGATTGAAAGACATTATGCAGTGTGTCACTGAAGAGTTGTTAGCATTGAAAATGTGATGTCATCTTGTATCACCCCTTCCCAATTTTTATGAGTGCTGCTGTGTCCTCTTTATACATTCGCTTTCACTAAAGGAAACTAGTCATAAATTAAATTTTATGCATGCAATGTTAAAAATATTTTGTTGGTTTTGTTGTTGTTGTTGTTGTTGTTTATATACAGTTTTTTTTTTAAATATTGTGTGCCATTAAACCACATTACATTGGAAGCTGCAAAAATTGTACATGTACGGACAAGTTCTGTCATTTGTTCATTTTTTTTAACTGTATAAAATGATCTGATGCATATTATTTTAGAAACAAGGGTTTTTCATTTGACCCAGTATTGCCTTTTAATTAAAAATTTATGTTGTCCCATTATTACAGTTAATATCTCTTTACGGTTGACTGCTACAAGATTTTGAGAAATTTTCTTAAGTTCTTTTGCAAAATTAAATTCTATTATGCTGTGCAAATTGTTTATCATTCTAAAAATTCTGTATTTACTCTATCAGTATTACTATGAATTTTTTTCTTCTTCCCTTCCTCCTATATATGTTAATGTGTTCTTATTTTTAGGCATACCTTTTTTTTTTTTTTTTTTTTTTTTTGTGAAATAGTTTTAGGCTTTAACAACAGACATGTAATGTACAAAATAATCAAGAAAATGTATCATACATCTGTAATTAATGTCATTTTACCATTGCATGTGACTCATTAAATTTAGAGTTCTTAACCCTTTTGTCTGTCTTTCTAAAGAAGTGTGTGTGTTATATGTGACAGTCATTCAGATTAACCAAAACTGGATAGAAATATACATAGGCTGTCCATGGAGTGCACAGAGCTGATCATAAATGTAGCTTTGTGTCAAAAAAGTCCCATTAATTACTTTTTTTTAATACTTTCAGTAACTGTTGCTCTTGAAATCGTAACTGTTATGAAGGATTGTAGTGATTCCAAAGATGCTAGTGATACATTTACTTGAAGAGAATCTACTGTAAAGTTATGTGAAGGAGACCAGTTACTAACCTTTATAATAGTGTTCTTGGTTCTACTACATTTCCAGTAACCACCAATGTTAAAATAAAGATTCTGCTCCTATAAAATCTTATAGTGCTGCTTGCAGTAGATCATGTACAGAAATTACATAATGGGGAAGCATGCTCTGAAAGTGCAGATACTGCAGCAAAGGTTGCAGCGTGATTTTGGGCATTATGTTGGAGGTGTGACATTAGGTATAAGGTGTTGCCTAGAATGAGTGGATGCAGGTTCTATTAGGAAGTGCTGTCCTTGGGGCAAATACATAGAGAAGATGTGATGGGGGCAGATGCTACACTCTATAGTAAACTCCATCTTTTAAAGTTGTCTATGCAAAGTTGGTTTTTTATTCATCAGTAAAGATTTGTAGCAACATATCTTTGACAGGAAAAATGCAGCAGTGAGAGAAACATGAATGTGGAAGACTAATGGAAATATACATGTCTTTAATTTTTGACATAACTCTCAGTTCTATAAATATTTTTGACATAACTCTCAGTTCTATCATATGTCCATTTATTTATAGAAATAATAATTTCTATAAATAAATGGACATATGAAGCTTAAAATTATTTTTTAAACATCTCTAATATACCAGGTTGAGTCAGAAGTTTGTCCCGTTTTGAGCTACACGTAATGTTGGGCCTTCATTTGTGTGCCAAGTGCGCAGCCGTCTGACTGGGTACCATGATGACTTGCATTTGGCATGGGGCCACATTGCATTACCAGGTGAGCAGAAGATGGAGAATGATAAATGCACAATTTGGGTGCTCCTATGCCATTATTGAAAGGGGTTTAATATGGCAGCAGCAAGAGAAATTTATGCAACTGAAGGTGAAATGGGACAGCAGCAGTGCTGCATGAAAATTGTTCTAAGCTTTGGTGAGGATGCCCATCAACCACCAACATTGACACCCTAGTGGAAGCTGTGACAAGAGACCTGGTACCAGTACATGACAGTTGAGGTTGGGATCTCCTTAATTCTCCATTGTTCACCACCTGGACCAGCTTGGTTTCTTCTTGAAGCACCATTGAATGGTTCCCCATGAATTGACACCTCAACAGGTGAAACAATGTGTCACTCTCTGTTGCAGATTGCTGTCAAATCCATAGTATGATAGGTTTTAGCTTTGTGTTGCGTTGCCTCAGGCAATGAAAAGTTGATATTCCTACCACTGCAGCAGTAGCAGATGTCACGACAGGAAGTGGTGCAAAGAGGACAGTTCGTGAGGAGAGTCGTGCTGTGCATTTGGTGGCATTGTGAGATTCCTGTGAACTCGTGCCAGATGGTAAAGCTATGGACAGAAACAGTTTTGCTGAACAACTGCAGCAGATCCATTATGTTCTGTGCCAACAGCATCAATAGGAAGCAAGCATTGCTGCAAGTGGATAATCCTCAAGTGAAACCTCCAGAGTGGTCTGCCAAAAACTAGAGGAATTGGAATGGGTTGATATCCTAACTATCCACACAGTCTGGACCTTGCCCCAATCTGACTACCATGTGTTTCACATCATGATCACAGAGTGAAAATTGGCAATGAGTGTAGAAAGATACAAGACAGCACTTTACTTCTGTGGTGGATGTAGAATCTGGCTTCAGAAAGTTTCTATCCTTAAAACCTGCTGAGTGGTACTCCATGGCTCTAGAAAACAACAGCATGTGCTTTGCAGAATGCATACATGAGACTGACCAAGGAACAAATAAAAAGGCTGAACTTTTTAACCGGGTGAAAAATTAGAACATGCGTCGAGAAAGTGTGAATATAACACAGCACGAGCAAGATGATATTGTTCACTGTCATTTGTTCATGTAAATATTTAGAGCACACCACTGTGTTCACAATATAAAATTACTGAATTCAAAATAAAATTGTTTTAGAAAACATTGTGCTTCAAATGCAGCTTTTTTTTTTACTTGGTAGAAATCAGCTCAATTTTCCTCTTGTGTTGCTTTCTTCTCGGTAAATTCTATGGCCACATTTGTCTTTAGTTGCAGCTGCACAACAATCTTTGCGTAGTTCTCCTTTCTGTTGATATCATTCCTGGTGGCGCAGTGGTCTAAGCGATGGCCTCTGATCATCCGTCTGAACGGGGTCCGGGTTCGAATCCCGGTGAGGCATGGATGTTGTGGTTGTCTTACGACACTGGCTCTCTCCCTTCCCTGGAACCAGTGACCCTAAATTAGGGACGGGCGACTGCTTATAGCCCATTGAGTTGCTCACGGTGGTCGTTAAACCTCCAATCGCCGCCCCGGTGGCGCAGTGGTCTAAGGCGTTGGCCTCTGATCATTCGTCCGTAAGGGGTCCGGGTTCGAATCCCGGTCAGGCATGGATGTTGTGTACGTCTTACGGCACTGGCTCTCTCCCTTCCCTGGAACCAGTGACCCTAAATTAGGGACGGGCGACTGCTTATAGCCCATTGAGTTGCTCACGGTGGTCGTTAAACCTCCAATAAAAAAAAACAAAAAAAAACCTCCAATCCAATCAATCAACATATCATTCCCTTCCCATTTCTTCACCACTTTTCTTCATTTTTTTCTTTCGTCTGATGACAATAATTTATCCATCATGCTGAAAGAACTTCCAGCCTGAGGACCATGAATGCATGATATCAAAGCTTTCACTATTTTAGATAAATGGTGTAACTTTTAGAATATACTTTTGAAACCATGCATAAATTCTAACAAATTTTCAAACTTTGTCACTTCCATTTTTGACAAAATTTCCCCTCCCTTAACAAGCTTAAGTGCAGGCATTTATGGGGTAAAATAACATTTAATAACAGCACAGGATAGTGAGAACGTCGTGGGAAAAAAACAATTACAGGAGAAATCTTTGCTTTGATCGACTTCCGTTTCTGGAAACCTTTTCCTCCTTTTTTAAGCTGAAATGTATTTGTGGAATAAAAGGATATATAAAAACAATACTGTATGCAGGTAGCATCGTGAGAAAAATGAAATTATGATTACGAGAAAAATCTTTACTCTGTTTAACTTTCGGTTTTGAAAGATGGAATACCGTCCCCAGACAGAAGACGACCCGGACAGAAAGGCTGAATGAATCCGTGGAAGAACCCCATGTATGCGAACGAGGTGAGCATGTATGGCTTTGCATTTTTATTAAACTTTTTATCTGGAAACCACATGAACTTTTCACTCATCCTGGTATTATCAATGCAGCAGGGCCGCCCCGGTGGCGCAGTGGTCTAAGCGATGGCCATTGATCATTCGTCCGAACGGGTCTTACGGCACTGGCTCTCTCCCTTCCCTGGAACCAGTGGCCCTAAATTAGGGACGGGCGACTGCTTATAGCCCATTGAGTTGCTCACGGTGGTCGTTAAACCTCCAATAAAAAAAATGCAGCAGTTTCTCAAGGTTATTGCAATAGATATCCTCAAATAGAATTTATTATTTGTTTTGGTTTTTTTTTCCTCAGGAGAAACTGAATAAATCTTGAGAGACATCTTTCTGCACTCATTGCCAATTTTCACTCTGTGATTTTGGTTATGTTTTATGAGCATTTTCAATTAAAGTTTTGTGGACTGAAACTTTATTTTGTGTATGTACTTAAATTTATTTTACATTAATTATTTTGGCTGCCATTTATTACTGTCATCTTTCATATGTGTTAAAAACTGACTTGTGTTAATGAATCTGAAAGTTAAGGAGGACTTCCAGCCGCCCTGGCGGCGCAGTGGTCTAAGCGAAGGCTTCTGATCATTCGTCCGAAAGGGGTCCGTGTCCGAATTCTGGTGAGACATGGATGTTGTCTTTGTCTTACGGCACTGGCTCTCTCCCTTCCCTGGAACCAGTGACCCAAAATTAGGGACGGGCGACTGCTTATAGCCCATTGAGTTGCTCACGGTGGTCGTTAAACCTCCGATCAAAAAGAAAAAAAAAGACTTCCATCTTAACTGGAGCTACAGCATACATACATACATATCATTAAGTTGTTCTCTGAGGTTTAGAGGTTAGCTCCTCAAAGAAAGACCATGATTGCCAAGTACACATTTAACTGATAGAACTAGAATTTACTTACTGTCGGTGTAGCAAATATCTCCATTTGCAACGATATCTGCACACCGCTTGAGCTTCATTAACATTCATCACACGCCGCACACAAGACCTTTTGTATTTCATATTCATAATCTTTTTCTCAAGCAGGCATTCCTGAATCTGGTCCTCCCATGATTTCCTTGGCCTTCCTTTACCTTTCTTTCCTGCCTCTTGGAATGAAAAATTCTCTTAGCACCTCATCACTCATTCTTTCAACATATCTAAACCACCTAAGAATATTAGTCTCTACCTTACTAACATTTTGCCTCACATTACACATCTGCAACACATCGTTCCTCACATGGTCAGCACGTGTCTTCTAGGTAACGCATTTCTCCGGCACACAAACTACTCTTATGTTTTTTCTGCAGTGCCCAGGTTTCACTGCTGTACATCAGAGTAGGAACAATTACGCTTTCATAAACAGCCATTCGGGACTTCCTTGAGAACCCATCATTCCTGTGAAATCCTCCTAAGGCAGCTATGACTTTCAATGAAGAATTCACTCACCTATTAATTTTGCCATCTATAATTTGTTCTTTCTGTCAAACATACTTCTTAAATATATACAAACTCATTGACCTGGCCAATCTCTGTGCCATTAAGGTATATCTTGCATTCAGTACGAACAGTTCCTCGCTCAAAAAACAACTTTGGTTTTTCCTTTATTTATACTCAGTTTGAATTTCATACATCCGGGACAACATACTCTGCAACTCACTTTTGCTCTCTGCGAACAGGAACTGAATCTACTAAACGCAGTAATTATTGTATGTATAACTTTTGTCAATTGACTAAGTTTAATAATCACTATAGGTATGACTTATGCTAAAACTTACCAGCAAGAGATATGTTAGCATACTGTATGTTATCAACACTTGATATGGCCCAAGTAATGACTTGCTATTTCATAGGCTTGTAATCAGCGGCGGCGGAACCGCAGGCCCGGTCAATAATTTCAGCCAAGTTTTTAGATATTTTTTTCTTTGGTGTATGTAAGATGGTTGTGATGTGCCTTAGAAAGCTCCTATAGGTCTGACGGTCCTAATCCCTAACAAAGCCCCTTAGGCACTGTTTTTCTTCTGTTTGTTCAGGGAGGCGCGAAAGGGAGCGGGTGCACTAAGATTCGAAATTTCGGGCCTGGTCTACGAACTTCAGTTTTCCGCCGACCCTGCTTGTAATAAATAATACGCTGTTGGTCTTCTGAGAAATGTGAATGTCTCTCTACTGGGCTGCCGAATCTCCTTGAGAGCATTATTGGCTATTCTGAGGCCTGGGGTGGCAGTTTGATGTGACCATGCATCTCAGCGAGGTCAAGCAGACTCTGAAGTACTTGTCCAAACTAGGACATTTACATACTTGCATCATTTATCATGATCAAAATGGACATTACTTTGTATTCTGCAGAATTTGCAAAAATATATGTCCACAGGATCTGACATTGCACATGATCAACATTAATTCCAGTCACCCACCTCATGGGCTTTGTTGTGGCATACCCAACATGAAAGTTAGACACAAAGCATGCCATATTGGATGATCTATTGCTATAGGAGATTTTATACTTTGGGGTCAGCTCTAGCAGTATCTCCTGAAATTGGAATGACCACTAGCAGTGTAGAGGGTAGGTCATACTCATGAATCGCCGCCCTGGTGGCGCAGTGGTCTAAGGCGATGGCCTCTGATCATTCGTCCGTAAGGGTCCGGGTTCGAATCCCGGTGAGGCATGGATGTTGTGTTTGTCTTACGGCACTGGCTCTCTCCCTTCCCTGGAACCAGTGACCCTAAATTAGGGACGGGCGACTGCTTATAGCCCATTGAGTTGCTCATGGTGGTCGTTAAACCTACAATAAAAAAAAATACTCATGAATCACAATAGTCATTCCAGACTGCTGCCTCTAGACATGATGGCCACTAGTTCCACAAGTCAATGCAAACCATCCCAAACCTCTTGTACTAATAATGACAACCTTTGTTCCAGGTACCCATGGTGAGCCCCCATCCTGTCACTGTGGTGCCCAGCTAATGTGGTTTAAGGTCCTGTGCTGAATGAATGTTGGACCAATAACTGGGGTCCTTCCTCTTCCACGGCAAATTCTGAATCAACTTGATGCCTGACAACTGTAAAAAATGTGTATGCTTAAGAGATATTTTGGGCCACGATCATACACTGGTATGCAAAATTAAAGTCTGGAAGGCATTTGCAGAGATAAAAAGAAAAATGCGTAACAGCAGGTAGAGACATTTGACAAGTAAAGAGACACAATCAAAGGGTAATAATCATTTTATGTATAATATACACACTTTGCATATACAGTATACGTAGGATCACATCAACAAATGTCACCAAGGTAAGATGTAAGAATGTAATCTAAAAATGTCTTAATAAGGAATGTGATCACCTTGTATGGAGAGACAACTCTCACAATAATACATACGAACTCTGGAGCCAAAGAATTCCATTCCTTGATGAGGATGGTGTGCAGCTCAAAAAGGGGTTGATAAGCTGCTAGTGTCATCTACAGGGTTTTGGTCTGGAGGTCTGGCTGGTGAATCTATACTCCAAATATTCTCACTTGCAGAAAAATTTTGATAATTTTAGCCCTCCCTCTATGGGTGAGCATTCACATTCCCACCTGTGAACACGCGGAGTGGTGTGCAGTCATTGAATACAAGCAGATCTCCTCCTTCGAAAGAGTATTATTCGCATATATTTGCAGGATTGTTACAGGTTCTCTGTTACCTCCAGATAAAATGCCAATGAGAATCTGTTTGTAGACTGAAACTCAACTCATCTGTAAAAAGAATACCGACCGATTCGTCTCTGCTCCAGTAATGATGTTGCTTGCACTAGTTCAGGTGAGCTCTCCTGTGAGATGTGGTTAGTGGGATACAAACCATGGGTCTCCTGGCATAAAGGCCAATTGCATTAAGCCTTCGATATATCAATTGCATTGATGCCATTGTCCCAGTGGCAACAGAGAGCTCGGAAGACAATTTTCTGGGCTATGTAGGACCCAGAACGCCATGCGGATAAAGAAACATAACAATTCTCAAGAGGTGTACACCTTGGCCAGGCCTTCTCGACACCCTATGTGTTGTTGAATTGCTGCTGTAACAGTGAAACCACTCTGAGGTGGATATTTAAGTTCCTTGCGACCTGGGCCCGATACTGGTCTGCTTCTAGTTGTACTATCACTCACCACCGTACAGCATTGGATACATGTGTATGAGATGTAAGGAACACATTTGCAGCCACAGGAACACTTTTTACATATGCTGTCAATGAGAAATGCCAATGCCGTTCCCCATTAGCATTAAGTATGTAACTCAGTTTACATATTGGACAGTATTTTGCTCACTGATTTGCAAATTTCACTCTGAGCATTTGTTTCTCATGTCCATTTGCATATGTCCTGTGAACATTTCATTGAGTGCTTGGAATTATTTGCCTGCTATTACCTTCCAGACTTTAATTTTGGACGCCAGTGTATATAGGTGCCATAAGTTACTCATCCATTGCTAGCACAACTTGAACATTGTGCAATATCCCAAAACTATATTCCCCTACCAGTTGAACAACCCTATGTCTTGTATAGTGTCAGTGGGTGTATCCCATAAGATGTCAACATCTTAGTCCATTGTACTAGGTTAGTGAGTTCATATCTCCAGAGGAAGCAGTTATGATACAGCTGGAATGGGTGGTCTGCTTTCTTGCGTGATTTGAATCAAGCATGCTTGTGCTGAACTCAGAACAAGTTCTGTGACACTGCTGGAATAGGATGAGCTTCAGAGGAGCTGCACTGAAGAGTGGAACATTTAGAATAAAACATCTTGGCAGATGGGATGCCAGAGCCACGACCGCAGGTCTTTTGGGCGTAAAATACGTCGCGTTACTGTTGGGTGTCGAGTGGGTGTTAGACATGAGTGAATACGAGAGGTTATCGCAACCAAGCCCTGACGACGCTCTTCTTAACGAATCCACTCAAGTATGTAGATTTGTGGATCAAATTCGTCTTTATGTTTACGTTGAACGAGTAATCGTCGTCAAGCTGGCGCAGCAGAGACGTCACCATGGTGTTAATGTCAACCGTCACGTTTATGACTTGCCCGATGATTTCATGAGCGCCTTCGTGTCTCAATCGACTAGTGACGTGCATTCCACCCAAGCAACCCAAGCAGTGCTTGGGCAATGAGCAAAGGAAATGAAGGATACATAAAAAATATCTAATTCTTTAAATTTCTGTTTTCGACACAGATAATAATCACCACAAAGTTATAAATCAGTTCTTATACC